>OY970825.1:71119941-76119941 GCA_963853835.1 Calendula officinalis | reverse complement strand
TGGGTGATTTAACATGGTTTTTTAACGGACGTTTGCTTCAGGGACTACGGGTGCAACAAAATGGCAACACCAGGGACTCTCAGTGTACTTAATGAAGTTTAGGGACTGTGGCTGCAATAAGTGGTAAACCACAGGGACCTTAGATGTAATTCGCTCTAGTAACAATAATGTCATAACAAAAAAAATTAATATTTGTCACATGAATTTACAAATATGACGAGTGTATATATATCCCCACATCAACAAGATACATTTTCAACAATCCTTATTAGATATTTACACATTCCAACCTCCATTAATGGCTCTTCAAGCTACCTCTTCTTTCTCCATCCACAAAGAGGCATCTTTGAAGGATTGTGGCTTTCTTGGAGCACCATTATCAACTCATCTTAAAGTTGACTTCACATCATTAAAAACAAAGGTACTAAAAGAAATATTTAATCATTTTGTTTCCATTTATAATCTTGATTTACTTTTACGTATGTTGTTTAATTATCGTACAAAACTATGTCCAATTGAATGATCAAAGTTGAATTTTTTGTCCAGTTTGAATCTTTGATAAAATTGTGATTTAGTGGTAACAAAATGACCCAAATGTGACATAAAAAGGGTATTTTAGTGATACAAATGATATGTCACTTGCAATGATACATTATCATTCATTTTTCAAGTTATTATGTTGCTAAATGACCTAAACTCGACACGAAGTTATATTTTAACAACTCAATTGGAAATATATATGCATTGTATATTTACAAAACAAAGATAATTGTAAATTTTGTCTATTTTTCAGGAAAATACAACATATTTTTACATTTTTCGAAAATTTGATTATCTAACAAAGCAACAATGTGACGGTACCGACTAAAAACGCGACAAAAATACATATTTTAATTGCCCAAATGAGGCTAAAAATGGCAAATTATGTAACAACTATATGCAAAAGTACATTTTTATTTTAGGTAAAAGAAAAAGTTTCCAATTCTAATATGCTTTTTTGTACTTTCAGAAGGAATTTATCCAAAGAGGTGCACTCAAAACCCAAGCCGTAACAACAACAAATCCGTCGCTAAAAACCGCATCACCCGACGGTAAAAAAACCCTAAGAAAAGGCACCGTCATAATCACCGGAGCTTCATCGGGATTAGGTCTAGCCACCGCAAAGTCACTAGCAGAATCAGGAAAATGGCACGTGATTATGGCGTGCCGAGACTTTTTAAAAGCAGAAAGAGCTGCAAAATCATCGGGAATGTCGAAAGATAATTACACCGTCATGCATTTAGATCTTTCGTCGTTAGATAGCGTCAGACAATTCGTCGCTAATTTCAAACAATCGGGTCAACCGCTCGATGTTTTGGTTTGTAATGCAGCGGTTTATTTACCGACGGCTAAAGAACCGACTTATACGGCGGATGGATTTGAGTTAAGTGTTGGGACTAATCATTTGGGGCACTTTTTGCTTGCGAGATTGTTGCTTGATGATTTGAAAATGTCGGATTACCCCTCGAAAAGACTCATAATTGTTGGCTCAATCACGGGTAAGGTTTTGAAAATGGGTAGTTATTGATATTGGGTTGAAACGGGTCGGGTTGGCATGGGAGACTTTTTGGGCCGAATTTGTAGTGTGTTTTAACGAGTAGCCAATGAATGTGTCAAATATGATTAGAAAAATGGTTTTTCTAAGCATATGTTTAGGTGGATTAATGATCTTAAACTTTTCAAGAAATTCACAGAAATCATTTAATACATCACTTAAAACAATCAAATTTGAGTTTATTAAATGTTCATTGCTACGGTTTAAGAAATTTTGACTTCATTAAATGCCTCTTAACATATGCGCATATGTTAGAAAAACCATTAGAAAAACTATATTGTTTTATTTGTCTTTATAGAATGATTTAGGATGATTATAAGGGGAGCCAAGTTGTGTCGGGTTCAGGTTCGCAGGTTTGTATCATACAACCCGCATATAACCCGTTTGACATATTGGGTTGTTGGGTTGGTATTATCTAACCCGCATATGACCCGCATATGACCCGCGTAACCTATTTATTTAAATTGGTTGGCAGGTTAAGCGGGTTTTAAACGGGTTGGAATGGTAAATGGGTTGTAATCGGTTTGGCAGTTTGAATTTAAAATTTATTTTAATTATTAAAGTTGGCAAGTCGACCGGTTTATCCACAACCCAACCCGAACACGACTTGTTTATTTAACGCGTTAGATGAGTCTACCCGTTTACAACCAACACTTTGAATTTTTTAATTCGTCAAAATTGCAACCTCTATTACAAAAAATCAATAAATGTGTTTGTAATTCTAAATTAAACTATAATAACATTTCAGGCAACACAAACACATTAGCCGGAAACGTACCACCGAAGGCTAACCTAGGTGACATGAGAGGTTTAGCCGGCGGGCTAAACGGGCTCAACAGCTCAGCCATGATCGACGGTGGAGATTTCGATGGTGCAAAAGCATATAAAGATAGCAAAGTATGCAACATGCTCATGATGCAAGAATTCCACCGCCGTTTTCACGAGGAAACGGGCATCACATTTGCTTCTTTGTACCCGGGTTGTATCGCAACAACGGGCTTGTTTAGAGAACATATTCCTCTTTTTAGACTCTTGTTTCCTCCATTTCAAAAGTATATTACTAAGGGGTATGTTTCAGAAGATGAATCTGGCAAGAGACTTGCTCAGGTAAAGATTATCGCTAATTATATTGGTTTATCAGGTCATCAGGTTGCTAATGACGTAAATGGATACAAAACCATTTATTAAAGGCCGAAATATATTTTAGTACCCTGAACTTGGCTGACTAGGTTTTTTACTACGCTGGACTTATTAAACGTGCAACATGGTACCATGCACTTGAAAAAATAGTCGATTTAGCACACCGATTCACTATTTTGCTCTTGTTTTTCTCATGTTATATGATTCTAATATTCATATATTGAGATGAACGTATATTTTTTAGTCTGACGAAAGTAAGTCAAGTAAGAAAACGCGATCAAATTAGTGAGTCAGAGTGCTAAATCGACCATTTTGTCAAGTTCAGAGTAACATGTTGCACTTTTAATAGTTTAAAGTAGTAGAAACGTACTCAGTCAAGTCCAGGGCACTAAAAAATTTTTAAGCCTCTTTTAAATGACTCAATTGTACAAACATGTGTACAATGATTAAACATATATAAATAGTCAATTTCGTTTGTGTTTTAGGTTGTGAGTGACCCGAGCTTGACAAAGTCGGGTGTTTATTGGAGTTGGAACAACAACTCGGCTTCATTTGAGAACCAGTTATCGGAAGAAGCTAGTGATGTCGCCAAGGCCCGTAAAGTATGGGAAGTAAGTGAGAAACTTGTCGGGTTGGCTTAAACACGAAACGGGCCCCTTCTTTCGGTTGTAACATTTGAGTGAAAATGTGAGTGTAGGAGATGAATCAGGATGTTTTGTTTTTATTGTAAATTTAGGTTGGTTCTAATCAGAATCGATAATAAATAACTCATTATCTACTTGCAACTGTTCTTTTAATATACATAAACATATAACACATTATATTACTTACAAACCATCAAATATATACATATACATAAAAAAACACTAAAGAAACCAAAATTATAACTATTATTTAAAGCTCGTGGAGCAAAAGGTTGATAACCAACAACCCGATCGGTCCCACCAAACTCAGCCTCCAAGGGTACTCAATAAGCGGGAACCGAGCCTACAACGGGTCAATCATGTCTAGAAAAAGATAAGCCATTCCTCCAATGCCTTTAAATAACGAAAACGGGCTGTCCCCGCCATGTATTTTCCCTTTTGATAAAGCAACGGGCCGTTTTCATGGAGGAAAGTGGCAAAAGCTTTGGCTCTAGATAAGAACTTTATACCATCCGTTAAGCGATAAAGTGATAGAAAAACGTAAGTGTATCCACTTACTCCATGATGGATTCCAATTCGTTCTAAGTAATCGTTGTTCGCACACGACCTCCCCGACAGGGGTAGAATTAGAATTTTCCACCGGTAGAAGCACCTTTGCGGGTAGGGTCAAGGGGGTGCACCTTGCGGGGTTTGCGGCAGCGTCATGAAACAAAAATGAATTTAATATAAGAGACTGTATTACGGAATCACCTTATTTGATTATATACATCGACAAGTATCCACACTCCAAACACGAGTTTAACATAAGAGACTCTATTGCATCGATCCGGCTAGCCCGCTCCCCTGTTATTATATTTTTCAACTTTGGTTTGAAATTCTACTATTCACCGTACACACTTTGAGTTTATTTATTTAGTTTAAATTTTAGGTTGAGTTTTGGGTGTGGATTATTGACTAATTGCTTTAAATTATTGGGTATATTTTTAATCCGTTAGTAACATAGTAACACTAAAAAAAATAAAAAAAAGTTTACCTTGTGAAAAAATTTTGAGCAATAGCACCAACACGTGCCACTGCGGGACACATATTATGTCCGCTCATGCTCCCCGGCTTTGTGAAATTTGTTATCAAAGATAACTATATGAGGTTTGGTTGTCCTTGTATTCTTTCGAATTCTGCGATTTTATTCTTATATATATATACTTTTTTATCCTTGTACTTTTCGGTTTCTCCTATTTTTTCCTTTGTATAAATTGGTCGGTTAACTAACTTCACATGCCTTACAATGTGAAGGACAATTTGGTCTTTTTCCCTCACTTTATGTGTTCTTCATCCTTAATCTTCCTCTTTAATCCTAAATTTCATCCCCGCCTCTCTCTATTCTCTCAAAGTTATTCGTCCCAAAATCACAATAATCAAAAATCAAACTGAACAAATCCAAAACCACAACTTAGCAAAATCCAAAAATCACAACCCTCATCCTCCTTTCTGGATTAGTTGCGTATGTCTTCTGATCACAAACTCTAAACCTTAGATTCTAATTCTTAACCCTAACCCTTTCGATTCTAATTCTTAACCCTAAACCTTAAACTTGGATACAAAACTTCTAGTTAATACTAAATGTGTAATGGGTCAAGAACTCAATCGAATATACCTTTTTTTAGGGGTGATATTCTTACCACAACTTTTAATGCATGTACCACACCTAATGCTTTAAATACTTGTACAGTTAGTTGTAAAATCTGTACTGTATGGTATAACCATTAAAAATTGTGGTATATTATTAATTCTCTCTTTTTTTTTTTTACATTTTATTCAGTAGAGGATAACTTTGTCGTATTCTAAACCACGTGACCCACTAGATCACGTGAAATTGCTCGAGTCATCAACCTACGTATTATTTTCTTGATTATATCACATATTTTGGCATTTACCAGTATTGGCATCTTCTTACTTATTCTTCAAAAAATTGTTTATCTACAATTAATATTTTTATAATTAAAAATTTTAATTAATCACGCACGATTGCCCCTCGTTCCCAAAAACACCAAAGAGTAGAAACGATGTCGTCTTGTACATTTATGGTGTTTTAGAATTTAGAATTTTGGTTTGTTTACATGTTTAATTTCTTGAGAAATGATATCATACTAAATATTATGAGAATTAAAGCATTGGCATACATCAAATTTATTATCAAAGCCAACTATATTTACATTCAATTCAAGAAACAAACAAACAAAAAACTTAAGTAAAATACAATTAGAGGTCTTAATCACGTAATTAAGATCAACAATGATCATCCCATTGTGTCCAATTAGCTTCACTACCTCTACGAGGAATAGAATTAACTCTCGTGTAAGTATCAACTTTAAAATTAGCTCCACACATCACACCTTCACTATCAACTCTTGGCATTGCCCTAATTTTGTTCATTGGATGCTCAAAACTCATCAAACCCCCTTCGCTATGAAACATGCATCCTGCAAGTTTTGTCCCAAAAAAGTCAAATCTTTACAAAAGGTCAAAGCTTTGAACATGGGTCCGATTAAAAACACAAAAAGATTGAATCTTTACCTTTTGGAAATGGTGCATATGATTTCGCACAACCTGATTTTATAACCTCTAAATCATCGGATATCACCACGGACCCATCTGCTGCTATGCCCCAATATAACTTCACCCCACCATCTGAGCCCTGTAAATCAAAATTTTCATTCAGGCATTTCGTCGAACAGTTGGCAGACAAAAAATTAGTTTTTATTCGCTTTTGAAAATTGAACTATGATTATGGAAGCTTACCAGTGCAGTGAAAACAGTGCCGGATTTACTGTCGTACACAACAAACGCAAAACTACCTTCAAGATCCTTAATGACCTGATCGGCGGGGTAGGGCCCACGATCACGTAACGTCCGGTAAGCTTCGATGACAAACATGGCTTCATTAGTGTGCTTTGACAGGCCGTATTGTTTGATTTGAGCGCACAAATTGTTCAAACTCCCCATGAACAGACAGTAAATATCATCAAACGCCGTGAACAGCCGTTGATCGACGGAGAACGGGCGGTCAGGTTTCACATACGCAAGCACAGCAGCATCACCGAACGTCATCGAGAAGGTGTTTGTGGGATGAACGGAGAGGAATTCTTCTAGGGTTTCTTCTGGGAGCTTAGGTTGTTTCGGCTGATGATGCGATGCCGGTGAATTTAGTTCTTCCGGTGGGTGTGCAAACGCTTTATGAAAGATTGCTAACATTTTGTTGCTTTTTGTTGTTCAGTGATTGATTGATTAATAGGATGGTAAATATGGAGGAATATGTGGTTGTTTGTGGGGTGTTATATATAGGGGAAATGTGGGCCGTGGTTTTGGAGAAAAGGTGGTGGTCGGAGAAGGGTGGCGGGCCGTCGTGGAGGTACGTGGTGATGAATAAGACGATAAAGATAACGATTGCGGATAAGATTCTCGTACTTCAATGAACTACTTTTCTAATATTCACACAATATTTTTTAGACGAATTTATATCATAATATTGTTTAAAAGACTTGTTGTAATCCTAAATTTTCTTGAGTAAATTACGGTTTTTGTCCCTGTGATTTGTTCGTTTCTATGTTTTTGTCCCTATGGTTTTTTCTTCTGTTTTTTTGTCCTTGATATATGCAAATTTCCGTTTTTTTTAACTTCTGTCCATCATCCGTTTGAATTCAGCCGTTAAGCCCCTCACGTGCTGAAAACGTGAGGACATTTTAGTCTTTTTTCATTTTCTAATTTTTTTCACTTTTTTTTTTCATTCATCAGAAAGGGACTTTGGATTTTTGATTTTAAGAGGGTAAATAGAATATAGTTGATTAATTATCAACTTCGATATAGGTTCGTTGAAATCCAAATGAAAATCAAACAAATAATTATACGAAGACTGTCTTGAAAACAAAATAAAAGGAAACAAACGAGAAGAAATTGATGTTTCATCGGCATATAATATCCATCCAACACCTACACGAAAAACCTTTTTTTATACAGAAATACGAAAAACCTTTTTTTTTTATGAAGACGGCGGCTTTGAAAGATAAAGTGGTGAGGAAGATGGATTTTGGTCAAAATAAACTAGATTGTGGGTTATCGCCAGAGACGAAGATGGTAAGTGATGAATTGATATTTTTCATTCGTATGAATTGCCATTGTTTGAATGGAAAGTGATGAATTGATTTAATGGGAATTGATGAAGTGCTTCCTTTTTTTATGAATTGATTATTTCACCGTCAATTTGGGTAATCTTCTTTTTTTAGGGTTCTTCAATTTGGGGATGAATCGATGAAGCGCTTCCTTTTTGTGTAATCTTCTTTTTTTAGGGTTCTTCAATTTGGAGATGAAGCTTTTGGATGAAGAACATAAAATCAGTGGGTTTGTAACGATTTTAAAGGATTATGGTTCATCAATTTGGGGACTATGTTTTGTAGATGAAGAACACATATGAAGAACATAAAGGAGTTAAAAGACGAAAATACCCTCACTTTTTTAGCATTTCTCGTTAGTTAACGGCAGAAAATTGACGAAAGGACAAAAAAACAGAATTTGGCATAGTTCAGGGACAAAAAACAGAAAAAAAAATCACAGGGACAAAAACGCAGAATCGGGTAAACCACAGGGACAAAAACAGTAATTTACTCAATTTTCTTTCTAAGGCTGCTTGATATAGGCATATGGTGTGGCCATGGGTGGTGATGTGGTTGTAAGCCACGACGTGGCCAAAGGACGGAACACCGCCCCCTCCCAACGGCATGGAGGGTTGGCGTGGTGGAGGAAGGAAGCAGATGAAGCCGAGGCACGGGCGTGGGTAACGGATTCGAGGCTAAATATAGCCGTTGGTAACGGCTAGAATTTAAAAAATAAATAAATAATTAATTTAATTTATTTATTTCCTATATAAACACAATCAAACATTATCAAAACACTACCAAAACACACCACAACTCTACCAAAACACCCCAACTCACAGATGATGGATTATCTTGGTTCATCATCTGACGAGGATGACGCGTTTATGCTAACAATATAAGAAGAACTCCTCGATGAATTTGACGACGATGATGAAAGTGAATTGACATTAGAACCGCGAAGCAAAATAGAAATCGAGCAGCTGGACACCAACGGCTATATCGAGATTATTTTGCGGATGATTGTGTTTATGATGAGAAGGATTTCAAACGAAGGTTTTGCCTGAGCAAAAATTTATTTATGCCCATATGTAGCGCATTAGAAAACAGGTATCCTTTTTTTCAATTGAGATATGATGCTAGATGTAGGCGGGGATTCACTATGTTGCAAAAATGTATTGTAGCAGTTCGAGCTATGACTTACGGGTCATCCCCTGATTCTCTTGACGAGTACCTACGCATGTCTGAAAGAACTGCTAGGGAAAGTATGCATAATTTTTCACAAGGTGTTTTGGAATTATTCTGACCTATTTATTTGCGAAAACTAACAGTAACCGATGTTCAAAAATTATATGAGGCACACGAAGAGAGACATGGTTTTCCTGGAATGTTTGGTAGCATTGATTGTATGCACTGGGATTGGAGGAACTGTCCACAATCGTGGAGAGGTGAGTACACTGGAGGACATCATGGAGTACCGTCGTTGATATTAGAAGTTGTTGCTTCCCAAGATTTATGGTTTTGGCATGCTTACTTTGGGGCTGCGGGTTCTAATAATGATATTAACGTGCTTGATCAATCACCAATATTCAACGACTTGTTATCAGGAAAGGCACCCGATGCTCCTTATATGGTGAATGGCAATCAATATAGATTCGGTTATTACATTACTGATGGTATATATCCTCGTCATGCGACATTTGTGAAAGCCTATTGACATCCAGTAGAGTCAAAAGAGGTCTTGTTAACCAAAAAAATAAGAATTCGCACGTAAGGATGTGGAATGGGCTTTTGGAGTTTTAAAGTCGAAGTGACACATTGTAAAAAACACGGCTCGTCCATATGACCTTAAAGATTAAGATATATTTTGTATGCATGTGTTGTAATGCATGATATGGTTGTCGAAGATAAACGACAGATGATTTCTCCATATGTAGCGGACGGTCCCCGACATGCGTTGTATATACTAGGAACACCAGAGTATTTGCATAGGGTTGTCGACATTCAAGACCAAACAACACACGAACAACTTCGATGGGACTTGGCGGAGCATCTCTACAACTACGCAAATGCCGACGATGAAGAGTAATAATTTTAATTTAATTATTGTAATTTTTAATTTTAATTTAAATTTAAAGTATTGTAATTTTAAATTTTATTTAAAGTAATGTAACTTTAAATTATATAAAATATTAGTTGAGTGTAAAATAAATGGAAATGAAAATTAAAATGGTGTGGTGTGCTGAGTATTTCCTAGAGATGATGTGGTGTGGACGTGTGGTGGTCGCGTGGTTACTGAGGTGGCAATGATGTGACAGGAAAAAATGGTGTGAGGTGTGGTACCCATACCCCGTAGCCTAATGAATAATTTTCAGCTATTTATTAATAATAAATTGATGATAAAAATAATCATATATTTTACATATGAAAGAGTATTTTAACCATTTAATATCTATATAAATTTTTATTAATTATTTTTATTTTAAAATTTTTATTACAATTCTATAACCTTTTAATAAACTTTCATTGTTTATTTTCTTTAATCCTTATATTTAGTAATTTTATATTTTAAACTTTCATTTTATATTTTCTTTAATCTTTATATTTTAATAAAATATTTTTTTAGAAAGATTAACAATCAGAAAAGTCTTTTATAAATAAATGTTTAATTAGTGGAAAGTTAATGTAATAAAAGTAATAAGATATTGTAAGGTTAACCATTAGAAATGCTCTAAATAAATCAAATAAAAGTCAAATATGACTAAAATAGCACTACTATTAGAAATGCTCTAAATAAATGTTTGTATGATAATACTTTGTTTCTTTCATTATAACTTTTACAAAATATAAACAAAATAAATCCATAACATAGTGAGTAGCACTACTATTACTTGTTTAAAGTACAAATATAACAAGAATGCTCCATGTTTTTCTTTATATATTGTAGACGTCTTAAGTAAAATTTCATGAAAAAACAACTTAATTTAAACAACAATTTTAAAAATGGAAAGCTGGAATAAAACAAATGGATCATTATACCAGATAAGGGTAGGTGTGATTGTTATTGTCAATTTTGGATATACACCAAACGCCGTATGTTTTGCAATTAACCTGTGGGCTTTCACCACGTCGGATTGTCACGTGACGCTTGTGTACCTACATGCTGGAACAAGGTTACGGCGTTTGAATTAACCACAGCTAACTAACTGTAACGTAAGTTTTATAATTAATTTTTGTCATACCAATGTCACATTAGTGTACAAGGTTAGATGTTGTTTGATAAGTCTTTTAATTACTCAGTTAATAGGTTAGCCTCTTAATAGGATATACTCAAAACATTTCGTAAGACATCTGAATCAGCCTCTGAATAAAAAATTCAACATATTCTACCTCTTAATCAGACAGACGTCAGGGGAACTCTGCATTAGGGATGGAATCGGGTCCGGAACCGACCCGAATGGACCCAGACCCGAAATACCCGAGACCCAATTTTAGATAATTAGTGGACCCGAGAACCGAACCGTTTTATAGAATCCGGTTCCGGTTCGGTTCCGGGTACGGTTCGGGGTAAATCGGTATATACCCGATTGGAACCGAAATAGTAATTAGATCCGGTTTCGGGTGTTAGCATCATATTTATTAATTTATACATTTAATATTAGAATATTTAAATATAGCAATCGTATAATAAACATAAATCGAATACTACCAACGGTATTATGATAAAACATATTATCAATTGCTCATAGATCAAATGGTTTCTACTTTCTGATATTTTGAAACATAAGTTGCTGTCGATCAAAAAAGAAGCATCATGGGGGTTGCATTTACAGCTATATATTAAACTAAAATAGGGTAATATTAATTAGGGTTATGAAAAAGTTAATTAAATTTCGGTTCCGGGTCTAGACCCGATTTGTTCCATACCCGATGTACCCGGACCGGAAATACCCGAGACCCGGTTTCATGTAAAAGTTGGACCCGATACCCAACCCGATATTTAACAATCCGGTTCCAATTTCCAAACGGTTCCGGTTCCGGTTCGGTACGGGTACAGGTATGGTTTTTCGGTTCTATATCCCATCCCTGCATCATTCAAATATTAATCATTCAGATGCTACCAAGCAATACCATAGTGTACATTACAACTGACATAAAGGATATCCCTGCACACACTCCATCAATCGACCTGAAATGTTTGGAATCGAACAAAACCACAAAAAGAGAAAATGATTTTGGCTGGACCACGAACCGAACCAATGAAGCTCGAAACCGGACCGGACCGAGAACCTGTCGGGACCAAAACGAACTAAGAACCGAAGAAATTTCTTTGACTTTTTCGGGGTTCTTTTCTCCTAGTTTTGGAACAAACCAAACTGGACCAAAAACCGATTTTAAAAAAAAAAAAAATTAAAACCAAGAACCAAAAAGATATAGCTCAATTTGGTCTATACGGTTCTACAGTTCTTATTTTAGTTTGCACAACCCTGTTTAGGGGTGTTCATGGTTGGTAATTGGTTAACCAAATACCGGTTAATCTGTTCTATCATTTTGTACGTTATTTTCTTGAATCTAATTCCAAAACAAAAAAATTGGTTAACCGACAGTTGGTTAACTAGGCTTTTCAACTCGATTATTCCAAGAACCCTAGGACAAATTTCAACTGTTTCCAAACAGGCAAACATACACAAATATCTTAAATTATTTTTGACGAAAAATACTCAATTCCAACCACAACCTATGCTTAAAGATTTCCAACAGATTTCTTGATCCAATCCATACATACCGGTTACAAACAGAAACCCTAATTTTAACAACAATCAATCAATCTTCATCATCAGAAGAATCATCAGTGCTGTATTCACTACTACTATTATCATCAATATCAAGCTGCACATGTCTAACTTGTATCGGTTGCGGGCCCTTATTAAACCCAGGCACATGAACAGGCTGAGGTGGCAGCTGTTCCTCAATCCTTGGAACACCAGCAACCGAATCCAACGGTGGTAACGCAATCGGGTCACCAGGCTTCCATCCAGCTGGCGGCAAGATCGGCAAATCGGTCGGCAACTGCACCGGCATACCCGGTTTCCAACCCGATGGGACCACAATATTTGGCGGTAACATATCCTTAATTATCATATTACCAAGTGGATTATTAGCTTCCATTTCCAAGGGCTCAATTGTAAATTTGTCTTTATTTTCTTTCGGTAAACCGATGTCGAGATCGGCGAAAATGTATAATTGTGAAGCACGCATTTGCTCCTCTTGTGGGGCGGGCGGCAGAGCTCCCCGGAGCGGGGCGGTGCCGCCGCCGAACTCCGGCGGTGCAAAAGTGGTGTAACTGATTCGATGCGCGTATTGTAAAATATCGGATAAGTTTAACCGAGTTGCAACCGTCGTTGTAGACGAGTTTTCTTCATTTTCTTGATTATTATCATCAATTTTTGATCTTTTTAATCGGTGAAAATCGGAATAATCGTCGACTAACATGTCGAGAACACGTTCGGATTCTTTGAGTTTATTAGCAAACGCGAGGATCGCGGAATCTTTTGACCGGACTTCTCGGGTGATTTTTTGTTTAACGTCTTGTAGATCGAGGATTTCTTGAAGTTCGGTTACGGATTCGAATAATTGGGATTGAAGATTTGTGAAAAGGGCGATGATTTCTTTTGAGTTTGATGGATTTGAGTCAGTTGAAGATTGTGTTTGGGTTGGGAGAAATGTGGGAAACGAGCCACGAAAAGTGGTTAGCCATTGAGTGTGATTTGGTGAGACTTCGAATAGTTTTGTTGTTAAGGAAGCCATTCTTTGAAGGATTGATTGAGCTCTTGATAATGGTGGAAGGAGTGGTAATAGGGTTAGTGAAGTTGGGGTGGTTAGTAAATTAGGGTGTAAATTAGGGGGATTTGATTGTGTGATTTGAGATGAGAATTTTGGTGGTGTTGGAGCTTGTAAAGATGGTGAATTAGGGTTTGGGAGACCGAGTCTAGCTGGAGATTGTATGATCTGGTGAGGTACATTCTGTAACATTCTGCAATCAAACAGAAATTAGATCATAAATGAATCCAATCGACAATGAATATGATTCCATGAAAGCATAACAATTAATGGAATTAAGCTTCCATAACATAATTTGATTGCTTCACGTATCTATTTATATACATAAATTACTGAAATTTATAACATCACATACACACAGTTCCTAATTTAGGGTTATGAAATGAAAATATGAAATCCGTATATCGTGGTTCTAAGTTCAAACAATCAATTGCCAAATTAACCCTAAATAAGCAACATACAACATAAATTAAGAATTGAAATTATCATTATATAGTAACTGATTCACGATTCAAATACTGTTTTCGACATTAGGTAAGAAATTAGGGTTTAAAGTTTGAGAGTTACTTGATCCTGATAGAAGGAAAATGGTCGACGGATACTAGATATAGCTCGAAGCCGATGAGCTCCGGAGGTGGAATCCGTCACCGGAAAGTGAGTACCGGCGCTTTAACCGTCGGACAGATGGGAGAGATTGATTAATGGGTTTGACCGTACTCCATTATTTGAGCATTTTATCATAACTGAAAGACAAAAACAGTCCCTTGAATATGCCATTTAGTCCTTAGTTTAGTACTTTTCTACAAGCAAGGCAATTCCTATAATCCTATCTAAAAGATTAGATTAGCATTTTGGTACCTAATAAGTTACCTCGTGTTCGTTATGATCCCAAACTCAAACTCGGGCAGCAAAAACAGAAGCAAGATTGACTATCGAGCAGCAAAAACAAAACAGAAATCGAGCAGCAAACAAATTAATCTTAAACAGAAATCGAGCAGCTAACAAATTAATCTCAAACTTGTTGCTGACTATCGTTTTAATTAATCTCAACAAGATTGAACTCGAACCGAGCAGCAAACACATTGAATCGCAGCAAACAAATCGAATGGTCGAAGAGCAAACAAATCGGATGGAATCGCAGCAAAGAAATTACCTTGTCTCGGTGGTTGCCGGTTGATGCCGCCTGTGGTTGCCGGTGAAACGTTTGAGGCCAGAGACGACGGGGTGAAACTTTTGAATGCGTCCGAATTGAGATATTAGGGCTTTTAAAAAATTCCGGGTTTTAACTGATCAATGGGTCCGGTTACCTGGTCGGGTCTCACCGGGTAGAAAACTGACATATAACCGGACCGAGTTGACCCGCCTGTGTGACCGGGTCCCAATTGAACCGGCCGGGTCAACTCAGGTTTTAAAACATTGATTAGAACTGATAATGATAAATTTTCAAACCGAACCAATTATATGGTTTTTGTTAGTATTTTGTTCGTTTTTCAGCTCAAATGCTCACCCCTTTCTAAGGGCCGAACCCAAATCGATTAGGCCGAAATAGAAAATCATGAAATTACAAAACCGAAACCGAATTGACTACATGCTTTTGATTCAGTTCGGTTTTCAATTTGATTTGGTTTCAGTTTTCAGTTTTTGGTTCGGTTTTTCGGTCCAAATCCTCACTCCAAAGTAAACTTTTTTAATAATATGTTTACTTTTTTAACAAAATCATACGTTTTTAATTATTTAATGTACTTTATATTTTGATAATTATTATGTTACATAACTCAGAACTAAGAGAAAAGTATTATTTAAGAATCAGAGATATTTTTACACAATAACTTTTGTTGCATCTACCATAATTATTATTTAATATAATGGTAGAGTTAACTGTAAAACTTACACTCTGCGGTATATGATCTAAAAATTGTGTAAAAATGAATTTTCCTTTTAAGAATGCAAGTACTATATGAAAAACAAATCATAACCACTTTTAACATTCAAAAAGCACGAAACATCATTATTCGAAGAACCCATATAAAAGTATCGTTTAACCATAAAAAACAAAGATATGAATGAATAGATTGATAACTAATCCTAAAACGATACGCTTTTTAATCTTTAGTGGGCTAAATCAGCCAAATCAAAAGTTCTTTCAACAGCTTTGAACCAAGAAGCCACTTTCTTCTTCCTTATTTCCTCAACCAAAATCGGTTTAAAAACCGTATCTTTCTTCCTTCTTTCTTCATTTGCAAATAAATCTTCTTCTGTCCAAACGCCAACCGCTAAACCCGCTGCTAAAGCTGCTCCAAGTGCGGTTGTCTCTATGTTAGACGGCCTTACCACCGGTAATCCCAATATGTCAGCCTACAATTTCAACCCATTTATTTAACGGGTTAATATGTAAAATTAAATAATAAATTTTTTGTAAGCATATTTCACAAGGTAATTCATAAAAAATGTAAACGCAATATAAGAGATAATGTTACAGGTCAACCCAACACTATATTATGACGAGTTATGTTATGTTATTTTTAACAGATCAACGTGGTTCGAACTCACTAAAAATATATTTTAATGCATAAAGTTTGTTCTTAAAAGAAACGGGTCGACTTAGTCCAAATGCTAAATAGATTACAACTATGTGACAAGTTATGTTATCTTTAACGGGTTTAAATTTAAAAATACAATCGGCCCCTAATTAGGTCCAAACTTGCCCAATGTATATTATTAATATATAAAACGTCAAAAATTATTTTTGGCGCACTAATTATTCTAAGAAATTTTATAAATTTGGGACAAAAAATATTTGAGGTCAACCTAACACAATCTGACTCAACCCGTTTTACCAGCCCATTTTGCCACCTCGAAGAAAAACTAATACCTGGATTTGCATAAGGGTACTATTAACAGTAACACCACCATCAACCCGAAGAGAAAATTGCCCGTTTACATTTTTTGCTTCCGGTTTTTCACCCGCATCTTTATGCATCGAATCCAAAACATCCTTAACTTGAAAACAAATACTTTCAAGAACCGCTCGAGCAATATGAGACTTATTTGTAAACCTAGTAATCCCAATACAAACACCACGGGCATCTTCCTTCCACCACGGTGCAAAAAGCCCGTTAAAAGCGGGTACAAAATACACGCCGCCCGTTGAGTCAACTCGGTTAGCCAATTCCTCAATTTCTTTAGCCGACCCGATGATCCCGAGTCCGTCTCTAAGCCATTGAACCGCAGCACCCGCGATTGCAATCGAGCCCTCGAGTGCGTAATTTGTCGGTGCATTTTTCCCGAGTTTGTAAGCTAACGTGGTTAACAAACCATGGTTAGATTTAACCACTTCTTGTCCCGTGTTAATCAATATAAAAGCACCGGTCCCGTATGTACATTTTGCTTGACCTTTTTTGCATGATTGGCCCAACATGGCGGCATGTTGGTCGCCTAAACAACCCGAAATTGGAACACCGTGAATGGGCCAACCTTTTGCAACGGGCCCGATTATTTCAGAATTACTAACGATCTTTGGAAGAATTTGGGGGGAAATCTTTAGGGTTTCTAATGTGGGTTGGTCCCAATTTAGGGTTTTGATGTTCATAAGCATTGTTCTTGATGCATTTGATACATCGGTTACGTGTACACCGTTGTTTACACCTCCGGTTAAGTTCCAGATTAACCATGAGTCAACGGTTCCAAATAAAGCATCACCTACTTTGACTGATTCTTTGACTTTTTCGACATTTTCGAGTAACCACAAGAGCTTTAATGCACTAAAATATGTGCTTATTGGTAACCCACATGTTTCAAGAAAATGGGTTCTTCCCCTTGCTAACTTTTTCTCTAATTCCCTGATCCAATATACAATTTACGGTTAAGAAAATTGATTCACATCAAGAATCTTGATTATGATGAATCCATAATCAAGATTGAGGGGTGTTTGGTGTTGCATTTTAAAAAATCGCGCAAAGTAGCGGATAATATTACCTATCATTTGTATTATACTTCATCCTTATCAAAATAAGTGAAACGCTTTCTTTTTCGAGATGTATAAAAATAAGTGAATCACTTTCCTTATTTGGTAGATTTTTATATTTAAAATTACTCATTTACCCTTACTTATCTCTCTTTAAACATCATTAAAGATGTGGGACTTCATCCATTATTTATCATCTTCCTATATTTGGGCCCCATCCATTCTAATTACCTCATTTAATTCATTAATCTCTTATTACCTTGTTTGCCTCAAAAAACATAACCTTTAGAATGATTCACTTATTTTGATATGAAGGAAGTATAAGCAGTTTAGATTGTATTGTCGATTTAGTAGACGTTTTGCGGTACATGTGTTGTTTATTTGGTAAAACAAGTGGGACCCACCATCCATCCACTTTAATACAATTAAATGACACTTATACTTTTAAACATAATTAATATACTTCCTCCGATTCAAAATAAGTGATACACTTTCCTTTTTGGGGTGTATCAAAATAAGTGATACATTTTGAAAATTTACCTTATTTGGCAAAAAATAGTGGGACCCACACCCACTAACTATCTACTTTAACAAAGTGAAAAGACTAATTTATCCTTGCTTTTACTTTTAAACATCATTAACTCCACTTTATTCAAAAAGTGTGGGACCCATTTCCTACTAACTATCTAATTAATCTAATTTAACCATCATTATAAACTTTTGCCTCAAAATCCGTGAAATCCAAAGTGTATCACTTATTTTGAATCGGAGGAAGTATCATTTTACCAAAAAAGAACTGAAAATCATTATCCACTAACTATCCACTTTAATACATTTTAACCCCCAGTAATTTTTTATCTAAAAATCAATGAAACCCATTATTTATATGGAGGTAGTAACATATTTTAACCAAGATTCTTAACAATAAGTGGTAATTTGGGACCCAAAAAAAAATATACAAAGATGATAAGATTGAACCTGCAAATTGAGCTGGTTCGGACATCCATCCAAACGATGGCATTATAAAGCGGGATTCCGGTTGATTTGCTCCAAACAACCGTCGTTTCCCTTTGATTTGTGATTCCGATTGCTTTGAGCCCATTGTCGATATTGAGCCCATTTGCAGTTGCTTTATCAACAGCCTTTGAAATACATGTTCTTACACTTTCAAGAATCTCCATAGGATCATGTTCCACCCATCTATCATCATCATTATAAAAAATTGTCAAAAAAGATAATCAAAACTCCCAAATCTGACAATGTCGAAAATTTCCCACTTGTCAAAATCTCAAATTTGACAATGTGTGAATGGGTAATTTTTCATAAATTTTGGAAATATTTAGCAATAATTGCCAAGAAAATGCACCAAAAATCCAAAATTTAGGCCCTGAATTATCAAAAAGTTAACTTTATTCAAGAATCTCCATAGGATCATGTTCCACCCATTTATTATCATCATTAAAAAAAAAATCTCAAAAAAGATAATCAAATCTCCCAAATTTGACAAAATAAAAAAATTCCCACTTATCAAAATCTCAAATTTGACTATGGGTGAATGAGTAATTTTTCATAAATTTTGGAAAAAATTTGGCAACATTGCAAAGAAAATGCACCAAAAATACAAAATTTAGGCCCTGAATTATCAAAAAGTTACCTTTCATCTCTGAATTTATCAAAATTGATCAGACGACACATTCTCATATAAGGAAATTATTATTTAATATAAAAGTAATAAAACTGAAATTAAAAAATTGAAAAAGATGGAATCTTGATCATTACAAAAAAATCTCAAAAAAAAAAATTCTAAACTCCCATATTCGACAATGTAAAAAATTCCCACTTATCAAAATCTCAAATTTGACAATGTGTGAATGAGTATTTTTTTTCATAAATTTTGGAAAAATTTAGCAAGAAAATGCACCAAAAATCCAAAATTTAGGTCCTGAATCATCAAAAAGTTAACTTTCATCGCTAAATTTATCAAAATTGATCAGACGATATAAGGGAATTATTATTTAATAAAAACTGAAATTAAAAGATTGAAAAAGATGGAATCTTGAATTGATTTACCGACCCTGCTTGTGGGCAGAATTGAGTGAACTCAACCTGATGAGATCCAACAATTTGAGCTTTCTTATCGTAAATAATGAATCTTGTGCTGGTTGTTCCTTGATCGATCGATCCGACATACGTCTCTGCTTTTGCCATTTTGTTGTTAGATCAAGATTTCCCCAATTTTGGGAATTTATATGAGATGTTGATGTTGATGACGATGATTATTTAATTATGTTTGTTCCTGTTTTTTCTGCAAACTACTTCCGAATCCTAACTATCTATTGCGATTACCGTTAAGACTTTGTTATCAGCCTACTAAAATGGATAACTTATATCTTCTTTTAAAGAGAAGGGGCAAAATGCATAGAAGGGTAACTTACTTTCCATCAAAGTTTATTTAAGGGTATGTACTTTGATTTTGATCACTAAAGGGTAACCTACTTTCCATTAAAGTTTACTTAAGGGTATGTACTTTTATTTTGATCACTAAAGGGTAACATACTTTCATAAAAGTATATAAAAAGGTAAAATGTGACTTGTGAAACTTGTTACCGGTAATCAATTCTTCCATTTGTTTCCCACGTGACTATTTAATGCTTATATGATTAGTTTTGTTTCACAGCCTTAAAACTAGGTCAAAATAAAGTCGATCAATTCTTCGTTCAAATTCTAAAATTCCATCTTTTCTTGAACTAATGGTTAATGTATGGAAACAAAACTAATCTAGTGACCCAAGTTAATCAAGTTCAAGACTCATCTCAGAAGCTCAACTTTAAGAACCAATACATGACCCTTTTTTGAATTTATTGTTTGAGTAAAATGATTTAGAAACGAAGAAGCATGTACACTTTAAACTACTTTTTTTTTTGTAACCATTCATTTTGGTTGGAACAGGTGAATTAAACTTGTTGAGTGAGTCATTTCCCCTTTTTATATACCTTTATGAAAGTAGGTTACCCTTTGATCAACATTTATGAAAGTAGGTTACCCTTTGATCAACCTTTATGAAAGTATGTTACCCTTTAGTGATCAAAACAAAAGTACATACCCTTAAATGAATTTCGATAGAAAGTAGGTTACCCTTCTATGCATTTTGCCCTAAAGAGAAATGATACATGGTCTTTCTTAATAATATTTTTTTATTAAATATAATATTTTACTTATATAATTATACAATTAATTTTTAATTTTATAAAAATACATATAACACGAACTAATGTACCAGAAAACATGTATCCCTATTGAAAATTCAATTTAACCAGTTTATATAATAGGAGGATAGATATGTTACTCGCTCCTTTGTGCGATCACCATACTAATAAACATAATGTATTTTTAAGTGTTTGGGTAAAAATCAAGAAAGCATCAGGCTGTTTTTTTATAGTGAGAACTGAGAAGTTATGAAGTTTATATTTATTTGAAGGATTTTGCTAAGTACTCCCTCCGTCCCACAAAAAACTTCCCATTTCACTCTAAATTTTTGTCCCACAAAAAACTTCCCATTTCCCATATTTGATGGGCTCCACACAATAAAAAACTATTATTACTAAATATTCCACCACTAATATCCACTAACTATCTTTCTCTCTCCAATCTAACCTTATATTTTAATCAAAAGTATTATTAATGACCCCACCACTAACTATCACCTAAAAACTTGTGCAAAAGCCAAATGAGAAGTTTTTTGTGGGACGGAGGGAGTATTACTCTAATGACAATTGGTTAAGAAAATATTGCATGTAAAAAATTAATATATATATTAACCATAAAAAATACAACCTCATTAAAATAACTAAATCCTAAGAGTTAATATAAGTTAAACTAAGCATATTAAAAGGTGCAATTTTTGCGATTTATTTTTTTTAAAATCCTAAGAGGATATATTTGATTTATTTTACACAACTCAAACTAGTTAGAAAAAGAAAAAGATAATAATTTGCAAAAATGTCACGTTCAATCAAGAATCATCTCCCAAGATTACATTCCATAACAAACTTCACCCACACAATTACAACCCCCAAAACCATGGAAATTGAAGTAAAACTCCGGCTACCGAACTCCGCCGCCCACCAAAAACTCTCCGACGTACTCTCACCATACCACACCAAAACCCACCTCCAACAAAACCTCTTCTTCGACACCCCCTCACTCTCTCTCGCCACCACCCACTCCGCCGCCCTCCGCCTCCGTTTCTACGATCTCGATTCCCATTCCGTCCTCTCCCTCAAATCAAAACCCTCAATTTCCGCCGGAATCAGCCGCATCGAGGAGGAAGAAGAACCCCTCGACCCCGCCCTCGCCCGCGCTTGCGCCGCCGAGCCGTGGCGGTTTGCGACGGTGGAGAAATCCAGAATTTTGGAACGAGTGAAGCAGGAATTTAGGGTTGATTTGGGTGAAATCGTGTGTTTGGGTGGGTTTAGGAATGTGAGAGGTGTTTATAATTGGGATGGGTTGAAATTGGAATTGGATGAAACGCAATTTGATTTTGGGGTGAATTATGAAATTGAATGTGAGAGTGATGATCCTGAGAAAGTGAAATTGATGCTTGAAGATTTGCTCAATCGAAATGGGATTAGGTTTTCTTATTCCAAAATGTCCAAATTTGCAATTTTTAGAGCAGGGAAGCTGCCTGAAAGTTGAGATTGATTTTTAGTTTCATTTTGTACCAGTTTTTGATTACTTGTATTTGACCAATTGAACATGAAGGTATAACCTATTGATCTTGTTATGATGAGTTTTGAAACTATATCATATGAATATATGATTATTGTTGTGGTGAACATTTAGACTGAATAAATTGAAATCGAACTGAACCAAAAACATGTAATATGTTCGGTTTTGGAAATTCATTATTTTCGTTTCGGTTCGGGTTAGTTTATGGACCGCGCTCGCCCTTGCTATTTGTATACAACAATAATATACAATCCTTTCAAATGAGGAGTATAGAGAGGTAAGATGTAGACAATCATACTTCTACTCGAAGGTAGAGAGACTGTTTCTAAGGAGATCCTCAGCAAAAATGTAAGAATGAGGAAATGAGTGAGAATGTGAATGTATGTACATGCTTATAAAAATATACACAAATAAATACATGAGAGTATAAATATGTGTACAAAAATTTGTGCTATGTGCGGCGTGTGGTAAGTATATAAAAACATGTATGTATAAAGAGATGAGTAAGAATACCATAAACAAGTATTAACAATAAGCATCAATCAATAAATAGACATATAAACATGATAGACATATAAACATGCAAGGTTATAGATCAACCAATTATATACATCAAATGTGTCATAACTCATAAGAAGGTAAATCTAAACGAGAAAATACTCATCTACATATCATATGCTTTAATTTTAATCTTCCAAGAATCCATTTAAGAGGTTACGTTTATACTTATTGATTAATTTTAAGTAGTTGTGTTATATCACTTGCGTGATTTCAACAACAATAATGTTAAACAACTTGTCAAATACTATGAAGATTGAGATGGAAAATTATATAGACCACCAAGAAACTTTAGACATTGAATTATTTTTAATTTCCGTCAATTATATCTTAAAGATAAGCAATCACCATCATCAAATATTATAAAACATTTTTGACTTTTAACATAAATTTCAAGCCTTCATTTTCAATAACAAAAATCCATTGATTGCAGTTAGTGGTGGCATCTTTATAGAACAACTTTACTATTTTTGTACTACATCTTGTATAGAATTCAGTACCAATATACCTCTTTTACTAATAAAGCCAAGAGTTAATTACATAGATGGTCCTTTAGATTTATAGCAAATTTCACTAATGGTCCTTTAGTTTCAAAAATTACACCGACGGTCCTTATTTTTGAAAGGTTTTTCACCGATGGTCCTTTACCAAAATGTCCGTTTATTTTTCAAGTTAACTAACATCACATGTGATGCATTTGGGGGGTATTTTGGTCAATTTGTCTTCCCCTTTCTCATTTAAATTACACGGATGGTCCTTTAGGTTTATAGCAAATTTCACCAATGGTCCTTTAGTTTCAAAAATTTACCAAAATACCCCCAAGTGCATCACATGTGATGTTAGTTAACTTGAAAAATAAACGGACATTCTGGTAAAGGACCATCGGTGAAAACCTTTCAAAAATAAGGACCATCGGTGTAATATTTGAAAGTAAACGATCATTGGTGAAATATGCTATAAACCTAAAGGACCATCCATGTAATTTACTCTAAAGCCAATTACCTAACGAAATTACACTAAAATTAAATAAACCCACCAACGTTCATAAAAGTAAATCGGCAAAGCTCAAAGTTTATACTAAAATTGTATCACGGCAACAAATAATATTATAACAAAAATAAATTAAAAGATTGGCATTTTCACGATCGACTGACTGAAATACACCGTTCGGAAAAGATCGAGAACAAAAAAAGAGTTTTGGCCAGATAGGTCACCGAATCAATGATGTCTTAGACTATAACGATAGCCGCAGTTTTCTGGTTTTTGAATCTTTTCAGTCCTTTTTTGGTTTTAGACGGAACCGAACCAACTAATCGCCGATTTTAATGCAAAATTAGAACTGAGAACCAGACATATATGATTCGATTAGACTAGGTTCGGTTTGGCTTTTCTGACAATTCTCGATCCAATATGGACACAACCTATTCGTATCATAATAAGTGACATATTTTCATTTACGAGTGTTTCAAGATACTAGTAATTGATACACTTTAAACTTACCTTATTTGATAATAAAAAAATATAACTCATCATCCGCTAACTATCCACTTTAATACAATAAATTTTACCTTTACTTTTATTTTTAAAGATCATTAATTTTAGTTTATTTTAAAAAAATAAAATTTATTCTTTACTAACTATTCATTTTAATTTATTTTAATATTATATATCAGAATTTGTAAAAAAGTAAGCACAATACAAATTATTATCATACAAAGTTAGGAGAAATGATATTTAGTCCTATCATTGACCTATTCATAGGTCTACCCACTTGATAGGTTGACATGTGTATTTCATTAATTCTCTCTCCTAATATTATCCTTTGATTTTGACACTGTCTTCATCTATTAAATAGTCATATGAGTAGGTATAAATGGAGATCTAAATACCATTACTTCAACGTTAGAGCAAGGGGTGTGGTGGCTTAAGCCACTTCGCCACCTCTGCGCCACCTATGCGCCACATCACCATTTCACATTTCACATTCAAAACCCCCAAATACCCCATCTACCATCACTTAAGCCATTTGGGCCCCACCACCATTTTTTTCTTTTTTCTTTTTTTAAAAACATAATACTTCATTAAAATAAAAATTACAAAATACAAAATAAAAATACCTATAAAAAAAAATTACCGAAAATAAAAAAAAAAACCGAAAAAATTAAAAAAAATACCGAAAATTAAAAAAAAAAAAAACTACTCGTCGTCCACGTCAAAGTCATCTTCGTCGACAGGGTATTTTTCGCGGATCGTCTTTTTTCTTTGACGATTCTCGCCTTATCTTCGCGGCCCAAACCGTAGGTGTTAGTGCTTAGGAATCGCAATTCTTCCAACCGCACGAACCGGTCATCCCACGCCTTTGCCCTTTCGTAAGCCGATTGAGCGGCTTCACTTTTCCGCCTAAACTCGACCATCATAGCCTCGCCAAGGTCCGGCGGTGCGGCACTTCCGGCGGTGTTAGCGCCGGATGAACTTTCCGACCTACTTTTCTTTGCCTTACGAGACTTTCCCGCCGGACGTGGTCTCGTATCTTCCCCGAAAAGTTCTTCGTTATCGGAAAGCGAAATGGGTGCGGGGGCGTCCCATTTCGGGCAATGGCGCAAAACTTCCCACGCACCTTCGTTGTTAAATTGTTTTTTTGCCGCCGACTCGTCACGGTACGCTTGTCGGACACGGGCCATAAAGTCGACCTCATTTTCACCGCTTCGGCTTGTACGTTGTAGACGTTTGTAGATACCGTTGAATTTTTGACAATTACCATTTAAGGTCGTCCACTTCCCCGTCAACATGTCTTTGGTACGCGCGTTCATCCAATCGGGGTGTGGTGGTTGAGACATTTTGGAGAGGTTTTGAGAGTGAAAGGGTAAGAAATTGTAGAGAGTTTTAGAGAGTGAAAGTGTAAGAAATGGTGTGAAAAAAGGTTATGGTAAATGGGTTATTTATAATAGGGTTTATTTAAAAAAAAAAAAAATTAAAAATTCTGGAAACTAGCCGTTGCCAACGGCTAGTACACGTGGCACTCGCTCATTGGCTCGTTGGATTCGTGGGTCGTCCGGCGCAAGGGGCCGCTCGCGTAGCGGGCGGTGGAATGGCGGAGCCGGCGAGCCCGCTTGGCGTCCGGCGGACCCCCCTCTCGCCACTACACCTCTTCCTCTTAGTATTAAATATTAAAAAAAGATTTAATATTTACGTTCTTATCCAACATGAGAGAATCATCAAACTCCGAAGCTCCACGTTTACATCATCTGCCGGTTCGGTTCGGTTCGATCACCACTCTCTCACTCCATCACGCTTTCTCATTCCTCATTTTCAATTTCAATTTCAATTTCAATCTCACCCACCAAATTCATCATAAATTCATAATAATCATCACTAATATGTTACTTTTCGAGCTTTCTTGAAATTCAATTCAATCATAATATATACAGGTTCGCTTATTGTTTTTTTTCTTTAATCTTACTATCGTTTTTTACTACTACGTCGATCGTTACGCTAGTTTCTTGATTATTTGATTAGTTGTTGTTTTCGGTTGATAATAAAGTAAGTGAATACGTCATCGATTTGGGTAAAGATTGCTCTTTTTTCCTTTCTTTTTTACGGTATTATAGTCTTGATTGTATGATTATGGTGATTTTACAACTGGGTCTATAATTTCTTCTTCATATTCTTTCATTTTTAATAGATTTTGTTTCTATAAAAGGTTTTTTATTGTAATAATTGCTAGCTAATAATACCAACCGCCATTTATAATTAAGCAAATTTCTGAAAGAAAAAAAAAGATGAATTGTAGATGTTAATTATTGGATGTCCTTAATTTTACCCATAGAAATTAGGGTTAATGCAGTGATCATCGTACTTTCCGGAGAAGTTAATTTTGGCCCTTCTACTTTTTTTTTGTTTATTAAGATTATTGTGCTTATGAAATTATATAGTCATTTAAGTTATTAGCAACGGGATAAGACAATGACATGACCATTATTTATGTACTTAAAAAATATAAAGAAAATATAAAATAGGGTTAATAAACCCTGAGATTCGAAAAAGTTTATTTGGTCATTGTATTTGTGAAAAAAATCTTTAAATAATAGTGGTAAACTGCTATTAACATGTTGTAGGTCACCCGGTATATGTCTTTAAAAAGTTTGATATCCAGTAATCAATACTCAGTGTAATACAATGACCTTAATAAACAAAAACAAAAATTAGAATGACCAAAATTAACTTTTTCAGAAAGTACGATGACCAGTGACCACTGAGTGCATTAACCATAAATATTATGTAAAGTTATTCAACCATCCATAACTTTAAGCATTTGATTATACATGATTATTTGATTATGATTCCAATTATTCAAGTTGCGATAATTAGTATTTGTTAATTCATTTTGGTTGCATATGTATATGCTTGGCTAACTAAAAACATTTAAACTGACAGGTTATAAAATACTAATAATATATATTTTACAAGATTTAAATTCAAATGGGGGGAGCTTGTTCTCGAAAACGGGACCCGCAAATAACCGAAGAAAACATAAACAGAGGACCTTCTAGAAGATATTTAAAAAGTGGCAGCTCAAAATGGCTCGGGAGTTCTTTCTCTCGATCATCGGTTGATAATAATCAAGAAAACGGTTTATCACCCTCTCTAATGGAATTATGCATTTATAAAATTTCACAAGTAAGTCAACCTTTTTAATAAATAAATAATTGGGTTAGTGTCTTTTTGTTGTTAGAATTTATAAAGTTTCAGTTTTTATATATTTTTATATTTTTAACAGGAAATTGATCAGTATGGTACCTTTTCTATGCTTCCAAGAGATATCAGTCAACAAATTTTTAATGAGTTGGTTTATTCTCAACGCCTTAATGAAGCTTTTCTTGAAGCATTTCAAGATTGTGCTCTACAGGTATTTTATGAAAGTTTTACAAAATTGGTCCTTTTGGGTATTTTAGTAATTAACCCTTTTGGGTTTTTTTTTTCAGGATATAAATTTAGGTGAATATCCAGGTGTTGATGATAATTGGATGGAAGTGATTTCATCTCAGGGATCATCGTTACTTTCTGCAGATCTTTCGGGTTCAGATGTTACAGATTCGGGTTTATTTCATATTAAAGATTGTGAAAATGTTGAAGGATTAAATTTTAATTTTTGTGACCAGATTTCTGACATCGGGCTGGGTTGCATTAGTGGTATGTTTTTGCTCCAATATTTTTAATAATATTAGTAAATGGGCCAGTTTTTGTTAGAGATGGAAATTTGGCCCGTTTAACTTTAATGGGTCTATTTGGGCTGTGTTTTATCTCAATTAGGTCGAACGGGTCAAACTGGTTAAAACTTGAAAGTCCTCCAAGTCTATTTTCTTAAGTGCATAAAACCTTTTAAATCGTTTTATGCAGAGTATTGGATTATTATTATTATTTTAATTTGTTAAAAAAAATGTTTTTGTAATCATAATAATGCACTAATTATTTATCAAGAAAAGGACAAAAAAGTGTTTGTGGGTCAACCTGCCCCCCACTCGTATCGAGCAATACTGTTTTGGAAGGCCTAAAAATGTACAAAAAATGACCCGTTTCAACAAGAACTTGTTTTGACCCGTTACCCGACCCGCCCATCTTGCCACCTCATGTTTTTATGTGAATAATATGCTAATTGTGTGTTAATAATCTTTTTTAGGTCTTTCAAATTTGACAAATTTGAGTTTCAAGAGGAACAACAACATTACTGCAAAAGGAATGGGGGCACTTTCGGGTTTAACTAATTTATTAAAATTAGATTTGGAAAGATGTCCCGGAATCCATGGGGGACTTGTTCACCTAAAAGGTTATATATATATATATATATATATATATATATATATATATATATATATATATATATATACATATATTAATTTTCTATATCATATTATCACAGCCTTTTCGTACATTTCAAGAAAGTAATATATAAAATAAGGGTATATGAGTAATTTTACTCTATCCTTCGACTATTCAAAATTCATTATATTTGAGTAAAAAAAATATTTGTGTGGAATGATGTATAATGTAACAAGGGTATTTTGGGTATTTCAATTTGTTAGGTTTAAAAAAGCTTGAGTCACTTAACATCAACTGTTGTAATTGTATTACCGATGCGGATATGAAGCCTCTCTCAGGTTTGTAATTCTACTTCGCGTCTTAATTTTTTATTGCTAAGAAATTTGTTTAATTTTCTGATCACTTTATTAATTTTTTCTTTATTTTTAGATCTAACAAACATGAAAGAATTACAAATTTCCTGCAGCAAGGTCACAGATCATGGTGTCACGTTCTTGAAAGGTCACTCAGAATTATTTTTCATTGTTATATTTAATTTATATAATTCTTATGTGACATTTGGTATGCTATGCAAATAGGAATCTAAATGAATATTAATTTTTTAATTTTTTTTTTCTTAGGTTTACACCAACTTGAACTCCTGAATATGGAACGCTGCTCTATAACTGCAGCATGTTTGGATTCAATTTCAGGTTTATATATCATTTATTTTTTTTGTAATATGATCGGACTGGATATTAGAGCTTTTTATTTAACTTTTTTTTCTTCCAATTTCTTATTTTATTATAAAATAATCAGATCTTGTTGCTGTACGTTATCTTAATGTAAGCCGATCTAATCTGACTGATGATGGTTGTGACAAGTTTTCAAGTAAGCATTCATTATGTTCATTTTCAAAATCTTGAAAAATTACTAATTTATATTTAAAAATTCTTATAATTTATGTTCATGCAGAGATGAAGTCTTTAAAAGTGCTGAACTTGGGATTCAATGATATATCAGATGCTGTTCTAGCACACCTTAAAGGTGAAATCTTGGAAAAAGAATGGTTTCGGGTCAAACCCAAACTGACCCGGTTTGTTTTGACCCGACCCAGATCCGTATGACCCGTTACCACATAACCCTAATACTCCAAACAACTTTTGCATGCAGGTTTGATAAATTTGGAGAGCTTGAATCTAGATTCATGTGGGATTCGGGATGAAGGATTGGTGTATTTAGCAGGTTTTTTCTTAATAATTCAAAAGATAATTACTTTTTTTTTTTAAATTCATTTGTATATAATATGTGGTTGTTAGGTCTTAATCGCCTAAAATGTTTGGAGTTATCCGATACAGGAGTTGGAAACAACGGTCTTCGTCATCTTTCTGGTTAATTACAATTTTTAATTTCCAAATTATTTATAATTTAGAGGTGGCAAAATGGGCGGGTCGGGTCGGGTCGGGTCAAAAAACGGGCTGATTGAATTTGATTTAATTTTACAGGTTTGGTGAATTTAGAAAGTTTGAATCTTTCATTCACTGCAATTACGGATGGTGGTTTAAGAAATTTGGCTAAATTATCATCTCTTAAATCACTTAATTTAGATGTTCGACAAATTACAGATGCTGGACTTGCACATCTTACAAGTGTGCATTTTTTTTTTCTTTCATTTTTTAGATTTTTTAAACCGAATAAATGACATTATATTGAATTTTGGTTTGGGTTTGTGATGCAGGTTTGACTGGGTTGACTCATTTGGATCTTTTTTGTGCGAAAATAACGGACAACGGAACGAATTATCTCCGCAGTATGTTATAGTTTTAATCCTTAAACTTTTACTGAATTTGCGTTTTAACCCCTACTTAAAAAAACTACATTAACCCTGAAATTCGGACAAGAATTACACCTCAACAGAAAATGACCGATTTGACCAGTAGCAAGTCAACAAAAGAGTCAAAACACTAAGTCAACCAGAGTCTAGGATAAAACCATTGGCAAAAAGGTTCAAGACTTTATGGGTTGAAACGCTAAATTAGTGAAAGTTTGAAGATTAAAACATAATTAGCCCTAAATTTAATTGTAAAAAATATATATTTCTACAAATCTGACTTTTGTTATCATGTACAGATTTAAAAAATTTACGATCTTTAGAAATTTGTGGTGGAGGGTTAACGGATGGAGGTGTGAAGAACATCAAAGATCTTAAATCTTTAATGCTTTTAAATTTGTCGCAAAACAGCCACATCAGCGATAAATCACTAGAATTCATTTCTGGTATTTCTTTTTAAACTTACAATAAAGTTACCATCTTTTTCTTGGTATTTTTTTCCTTGAGTAAATCCATTTCTGGTATTTTTTTTAGCTTACAATAAAGTTACCATCTTTTTTCTTGGTATTTTTTTCTTGATTAAATTCATTTCTGGTATTTTTTTTAAAACTTACCATAAAGTTAACCATATTTTTTCTTGGTATTTTTTTCTTGATTAAGTTCATTTCTGGTATATTTTTAAAACTTACAACAAAGTTATAAATGCAGAATTAACTCAATTGGTGTCATTAAACGTTTCAAATTCGCGAATAACAAGTGCGGGATTGCGGCATTTGACGAGTTTAAAGAATTTAAAATCATTGAGTTTGGAATCAACAAAAGTGACTGCAATTGATATAAAAAGGCTTCACGAATCTCATTTACCCGATTTGGTGACATTTCGGCCCGAATAGCCCGTGAAAGAAGATGGTTTTATGTAGATAAAGATGGGTTTGTTGAATTGTAAATACGGGTCGTATTTGTGTTTTTCGGGTCCGGTTGACATTTTGTGGGCCCGTGTGTGTGCCACGGAATTTATGGTGAATGTGAAGCTTTTTCTTTCATGAAAGATGGAAGTTGTAGTGTAAATAAAGGCTTCCTTTGCTATATGAACAAATGCAAGATTATTGTAAATAATATGGTTATGTACATATATGCTTCTCTTTGTATGGTTATGTTTAATAATGGTTAATCCTTGAACTTTGATTATGTTTTTGTTTTAACACCTAAATATTTTTTTCAAGTATTTTTGTCTTACATTTAATTTTGGTTGACCTTTTGATAGTTACTAGTTTACCATGCTAAATGTCTATGTAGAGTGTAGACGACATATTTTTAATATTTAGTGATTTGACTTGATGGTTTAATAATTTAATCTTCAAACTTTGATTTCATTTCTGTTTTAAATCCTTATCTCTTCCCTTTATAATATTTTTATCTTTAATTTTGATTTATCTTCTAAAATAGCCGGAAATTAAATGTGTGAAACACTAGTTTATGATATGAAAACCTTTAAGTATGACAGTGGTCAGATTTTGGGATGCTTAATACATATTTTTATATGTGATATTGAAATTTAAATAGATACTGGAAAATGAAATTACAATATTAAGATAAATCAAAAAATTAAAAAATGTGCATATACAGGACAAGCTTGTTCTAGGTTAAGAGAAGGGTTGAAACATTAAGTAAATTAAATTTAGGATTAAAACAATAGTGGTTTGTTCAAGGAGGTCTAGAATTATTATAAAGTCCTGAGGAACATTTTTGGATCTTTGGATCAAGGAGATCAATGGTCCAGATTATATCCTCATTTAAAATATTTTTTGTGCGTGGAAGGGTATAATGCCCCTCCATGTGTAATACTTATTTTTAATCTTGATCGTTGATTAAGCTTGATCTAATGGCTGTAAGTTATTCCTTGGGACTTTATAATATTAATGTTCCTCCCTGAACACAACTCTAAAACAATAAGTCAACTGAAGATAAAAATATTGCAAAAAAAAGGATTAAAATGGAAATAGGAACCATTATTAAGTCTTATCTTATTAAAAAAAATTGACACACAATACAAAATTGACCATTTTTCAAGTCATTTGAAAAAAAAGACTACTTTGAGCTTTATTTGTATTTTACTGAAACTACATACTACTATTAAAGTTCTTAATTTGACCACATAAGTTTGACTTTGTTAACCATCACTCAAGAACAAGAATCTGAAAACATGTTACTTGGATTCAAACTACAATCTCAAAAAGTCAAACACCTTTCCTTACATTCTTGTTACACTTTGACCATTCCACATCCGAACCCAAAAGTCAACCCTACTACTTTACACAAACAGAACAAGTGTTAAATAAATCTACACGTCACCAACAAAAATGCAACTAATTTTGACCCGATTGGTTATCTTTGGGCCTGTTCTGTACCCGACCCACCAACTGAATTAGTTGTGGGCCCATTGTTATCAGGTGGTGGTGGGACCCCCCATTTGCCTTCAGATTCAAGTGGCTCGATAACATGAACTGCACCATCTGAAAGCCCTAATGCGAATTGATTTGGTTCTTGTGGGTGTGCAGCGATTACCAACGGTTGCACATTTCCGTTGCTAAAAAGAAAACATGAAAAAGTTTTAAACTTTAGTAAAAAAGATTCCTTTTTGATGGATCTTTAGTTGATTTTATAGCACCAAAAGTTTGAGGTTTTGAAAAAAGTATGAGTATTTTTATTTTTTTTGGGTAAAATATCATGTTTTTGCGTTTGTTTTTGTTTAGTCATTATACAAAGTTTTGTCATATTTGGTCATTCAAAGATTGTTTTGCATCCCACTCCGACTAGTAAAAAATTATTTAGAATTTTAGACCATTTATTTTCATATATATAAATCTAACTGCTTTAAGTACGAATTTCAATATTTTTTATAAAATATATCATTTTTGAAGCGATACATTTGGGACAAAACGTTGTACAACGACTAAAAAGGACAAATGTAAAAGTAAGTTGTTGACAAAAGAACGCAATCTTGAATGAATTTTATGAAAAAATGCTAAGAAAACACCAATATTTGGTAAATAAAGAAGGCTTTTTGACGAATCTTTAACGGATCACCAAAAATTTTTGAAACTTCAACAAAAAAGAAAACATTTTTATGAATCTTCAACAAAAAAGAAAACATTTTTATGAATCTTTATTTTACCTGGGGACATTTGGCGACAGATATGCAGACGGGTTTATGCGACACCTGAGCCGAAGATTAGAAGCAGTAAAAACACAAACAGTTGCATCCAAGAAACTTGCATAAATCAACTGACTATCACACGAAAACACTGCATGTGATATTGGGGCAGATGATTCACGCACTACCCACTGAAAAAAAAAAACACAAATTGGTCAGACAATGAAAATGTTTCGGGTCAACCCGACCCATTTGACCCGTACCAAAAGCTGCCCACTTTAATAGTTATTTATTAATTACCTGCTTTACACATTCGAGTTTTGTTGTTTCATAAATAGCAAGTTGGGTTTCGTGTACTGCAAGAAAATGAGTTTGATCATGATGAAATTGCACTCGGGTGTCCGATTGTGCTGTCGGTGTTCTTCCTTGTGGAAGTTGTAAATATCTTGATTTTTGTTTCTCCCATCCATCAGAACTCCATACACAAATCTGAAGAATTTTTTATTTTTTTTAAATAAAGATTAAAAAAAGAATCTTGATAACAAATTTTTAAGATTATGTGATTTCGTTGACTGTACTAACCTGAGCATCTGCACCAGATGAGACTAAAACGTTGAGAGAGTGAGAAAATGCAAGACCCGTGATTCTTTTTGAGTGCCATTTAAGTTTACTTTTGACCTTTAGCATGAAAAATGGTAAATTAAAATTCAAGAAAACAAAGAACAAAATCCAAGAATGTTAAAGGTGGGAACTTTTTAGTTTTTACCCATTTTCTTATTAATGGGTCGATTCGGGTTGTGTTTTATGTCTAACGGGTCAAAAGGGTAAATTAAATGAATTTTACTTTGCTCTACAGGAAACGGGCCAATTGGGTTTATTCAGGTTAGATAATTAGTATTTCTAAAAAATTGGACAAAAAAACCATTGGTCGACTTGGCCCGCAAGCTTCCAACCAGTAAAAGACACTGCCCATTCATATTACCCAACCTGCCCGTGTTTTCCCACCTCTAAAAATGTGAATATTTTTGTTAAAATTTAATTTTTTACCTCATCCACACGAACATTATAAATCTGAATAGTGGAATCATCCATTCCAATAGCAATTATATTATTATCTTGAGGATGAAAAGCAAGAAATGTAGCTGCTGGTGGTGGAGGCATAAACGTTGTCATTGTCTGCCAAAATAACAAAAAAGGTTGACTTTTAAGGTCACACATTGTACAACATAAACATTAATATGTTGACCTCAATAACAAAAAGTCAAAGTTACCTTAAATGTCATCATATTGAACAAAGAAATCTTTCCACCCGATGCTGACATCACATACGAATCATTTTTGGACAATGCAAAACACGAAACCGATTCTTCAGGGTTGGTTTCAGCAATATCATTTGTCATTAAAATCCCACTTGATGGTTGCCATAATTGTGGTGAAACACTCGCTGTTGCCTGTAAAAACAACAAGTTTGACCTTAAAAAGTCGAACTACAGTTTGATTTCTTTTATTAAAACATATAAAATTACAAATCTTTAACCTTGCCACTTGAATTTCGCTCGCTACGTTGCCATTTCCATAACAAATGAATAGCATTTGATGCTAATGCTAAAATCGCATTTCCTGAATTTGTATATATCAATCTGGATATCTGCATAATCAATAAAAAATAACAAGAAAATGTTTTAAAAACATATTTATATCCTCTATAAATATGTTGAAAAATAGCCAGGACAGGCGGGTTGAGTAACGGGTCAAAATGTGTTCGGGTCAAAACAGGTCATATTTATACCTTGGTTACTCTCATGTTTTCCGGAAGTTTCATTGATCGACACTGAGAAAATTCAGTTATTTCTGTTAGTTTCCAAATCTTTGATTTATCATTCGATTCTTCAGTTATTCTTGGCTTGACATCTGGCATGCTTCTATTATCTCCATTCTAACACACCAAAATTTACAACAATTTTTTATTGTAATAAAAAATTATAAATTTAAAAAAAGAAACTATTAAATATCCTGTTAAAAACTTACCACTCCTGACATAGAACCAACAGAAGCAACCCTCTCCGCTAGTCCAGTACCGCTAGCGGCTGCCTGTATTGTGTTTAAGGTAGGCTGCAATAATAATAATAATAATATAAATATTAAATTTAATAATTTAATAATTATTAAATTATTGTTTTGGTTTACCTTTGAAGGTTGTTCAGGAGGCCTTGAAGCAGCAGCATCATAAGAAAGGTTTTCAAAAGTTCTAAGTAACCGAAGACCATCTGAATTTGCTAGAATTTTTATTCCATTTTCGTTTGCAGAAACCGCCAAAAGTGTACCGTCTTTGTTAAATCTAATACGCGGGCTCGCCTACATTTTAGATTTAAATTCAAATTAAATTTAATAATTCTAAAAAAAAAATATTAATTTTAAATAAAATTGGCAATTTGGACCCGGTTCACTTATGAATAAGGTCTTTTCAGGTTATATTTATCTTTAACGTGTCAAAAGAGTAACATAAAAGGGGAATGGGTCAATAGGAAGTCAAACGTGTAGAAAGTCAACTACTTTTTAAAGGCGTCTTTTATTCACAAATTTAAATTATTGTTAAAAATGAAAACTTCGAACGGGTCAACCCAACAAAACCGACCCATCAAAAAACTTGGCTAAAAGGAAAGCGGGTCAATGGGTGGGTCAAACAAGTCAAAAGTCACCCACTTTGTTTCTAATACAGAAAACTCCCAAATCATATTATTCAAGAAACTATATTACTATAGATGAAAACGTCGGACAAAAAATGTTTCGGGTCAATCCAAACCGACCCGCCCGTTTTACTTATTTTAAATACAAATAAAAAATATCTACCGGAAGACCTCCATCAGCTTCAACACTCGTTAAAAGTTGAACATTATCCATATCCCAATATTTGATACAAAAATCATCGCCAGCTGCTAAAAACCGGTTTTTGCTTGTATCAAACTGCACAACACCTAAAGACCGTTTTCTGAACCCTAAATATGTTCTTTTAACCGCCCCTTCACTTTCATTCCATTCTACAATGTGTGATTCGCCTTCTTTGCTGGTCCCACATGAAAAAAGTCTGAAATGTTTTAAAAAAAAGTTAAAACTTTGAAAGTAGAGGGACTATAAATGTAAATATATTGATTGAAGTTGTAAAAAACCTTGTTCCATCTGCACTATATGACATTGTTGTGCACCATCGACCCGGGGCCTCGTAATCGACCCGTGAACCCATGTTGTCGTATAACCATGCTTTTATTTTTCCATCAAGAGCCGTTGAAAATATAAACTGTCACAAAAAAAAATTACATTTTTTTTTCATTTTATATAGTATTTATTTGGGTTATATTTATTTCTAACAGATAAACGAGAAAGTAGCTTAAAAGAAAACGGGTTGAAAGTCGACCAAGATTTATTATAATCTATCTATACAAGTATATAACCTTCTAGATGATTTTATAAAAAGTAACAATTTTTTATTTTCTTTAATAACAATTTTATATAATAGTAACATTTTTATATACAAACTTAAAAAATTTCAATAAAAGTTTTTATTTTTTTGAAAGTAAAAAGAATCTTTTACTGACCCAACTATAATAATGTTAGCACAAAAATAATGAATATTTTTTTGCTTATATAAACTTAAAATGGTTGATTTGGGTTATATTTATTTCTAACGGGTAAATCAAGAAAGTAGCTATAAAGAAAACGGGTCAAATGGGTTGAAACTTGAAAGTCAACCAAGATTTATTTTAATTTATACAAGTATATTACCTTCTAGATGATTTTCTTTATTTTAAATTGAGTAACAGATCATGTTGATATAAATTTGGGGTTTTTTTTGTCTAAAGTAACATTTTTTATATAACAGTAACATTTTTATATACAAACTTAAAAAAATTCAATAAAAGTTTTGATTGTTTTTTAAGTAAAAAGAATCTTTTACTGACCCATTTTGTGAAGAGAAAAAAAGTTACCTGAATGTTTTCTTTATAGTGAGGGCATACAGAATACACAGGAGCATCATGGCCTTCAAAAGTGTACTGTTTCGCACCCGTTGCTGCATCCCAAACCTACAAAAATTAATTAAAAAATAAAATTTATATTTATAATTATTTAAAATAAATTATATATATATTACAAACCTTGATGGTTTTATCATCCCCACAAGTTATCACACAAAGTTGCTTATTCGGATGAGAAAATGCAAGATCATTTACTCCACCAACATGAGCATCAATCTATAAATTAAATAAATTAGCATTATTTTAATATTTATTTTTTACAATGAGTGAAAAGTCAAAGTCAACAGAATAGTACCTCTAGATGTTGTCTTACATCATCACTACCGTGATATGAATATATTTGTATAATGTGCCTTGAATATGCAACTCCTGTTGGAAAAAAATTATTACAGGTGTCAATTTCGATCCATTTAGTTTTATAAATGGGTTGATCTGGGTTTTGTTTTATCTCAAACGCGTCAAATAAAGTTATTATTATTTTTTTTAAATTTTGTTTTTTTCGTTATTATTTACAGAATATATATTTCAAAATTGTGGGAAAAGGGACTTACCAAACAACGAACCATCCGGACTCCAAATAACACGGTTTACAGACACACCAGGATCTTTTACAAGTGCAGCCTAAAATCGGTAAAATGACAAGATTTAAATAATTATAAAAAATGATTAAATATAATTTAGGCTTAATAATTAATACCTGTAAAGGCATTGTACATGCACTAAGATCCCAAACTTTGAAATTTTTAACAACCAATTTATCTCTTGAACCAACTTCCCATAATCCAATGTCACCAACGTTTGTTCCAACTAACCACAACAATATATCAAACCATAAGTTAGTATTTCTTAAATTAAAAAAAAAGTTAAAAATAAGATTCTTATTTTACCTAAGAGTAATGTTTGTTTTATAGGATGGAAATCCATGCTCATTGGAGATGAACCTTGGTTCAAAGTTCGTGCAACCGTTTTTGGCAAGTCGTCAGTTGGGTTAAAAGCTTGACTATGACTTTGACTACCACCATGACCCGGGAATGATATGGGCAACATGTTGACCGGAAGGTTGACCTTTTTATAATAAAAACAAAATATTTTTAACATGTGGAAATTATAATCTAAACACTATTTGAAACTTTAATAAATATAATCACCTCATCGGTTAAGCCCATGGGCCTAGTTCTTTTGCTCACATGATCAGAATCCCCAGACGGGAAATCCAAAGACGGGTTTGTTGGTGGGGCCCGCAGATGCTTTAGTCCAGCTGGCATAGATGATGGCCCGCCCAGCCCAATTGCAGTACCCGAAACCGTTGGGTGAGATAGTGCGGGCGGGTTGGACATCCAACCCGCCAGTTGAGCTGGAACTGGAGCTTGTGTAGGTTGAAACGACTTTAATTAAAAAAAAAGATGCAAATTAGTCAAAGAAAGTCAACAAAAGTCATAGGAAGTCAGTTAATTAAAAGAACAAACCCCATGGGCCCCTAGGGGAGGAAAGCCTCCAGCTTTTGGTAATGGCCCGAGTAGTGGATTGTTTGCGGGTGAGGGAGCCCGCGCACCATTCGGTTGACCACACGAATGGTCAACAAACAACGTTTTGATATCGGGGTTTGGTCTAGGTGTTTTACAAAGTTGGTGTTGCCAATTCAAACTGCAAGAGAACATAAAAATATACAAATTATTATGAAAGTGTTTATTACATTTCGAAAGTTGTAATAATCACCTTCTATGGTGTTGATTAAAAGATAAATGACCAAAATGCCCTTATTATTTCACCTTTGGTTTATAAGAGTTCGTAGCCTCGAATTCCTAAGATTGGGAAATTGCAATTTGTCACGAAACAATGGATTTGCTTCAATGAGTTTCTTTAGTTCAACCAACATTATAGCCCTAGCCGATTTTGTATCTCCATATTTAGAAAGTTGTTCATTTTCCCTAAAATGCAATAAAAACAAAAAAATTAAAAAAAACATTTTAAGGTCAGGTCAAGGCTAATGCACTCAGTGGTCATCGTTCATAATATATTACCTAAAATTCTCCAAAGTTAACAATTGAGTAATCTCCTTGAAAAGTTCTTCATTAAATGATGCAAACACTTTAAGATCCTTCACAAGGATTTCAACCGCCTTTGATCGATCATGTCTATCATACAAATTTACATTTTATTAAATGACTAAATCGATAAATAAATTTATTAAATTTAATTTATGAGCTTACTTGTCCAATGCTTCAAGATATTTTTGTTTTCTAATTTCGAAAAATATTTTCATGGAATAACGATTATCATCCACTTTAGTAAATCCAGAAAGATATTTTTCAACTTCATCCCAATTCCCATTATGAACTTCATCTTCAAAAAACTTCATGTTAAAGAAAAATCCGGATTCTTGTTCAAGCCTAATAATATAATTATAAAACATTAAATAACAAAAGAATATACTATATTATAATCCTTAAAAAAAGAAATTGTAATAACCGAAACTTACTTGTGAACAGTTTCTTTAAATTTTTCTTCATCAAGAAACTGTAAGATCAAGAACACTAGCTCTCGACTTAGAGACGACATTGTAGCTCAACCGTCACTAAATCCAGAGACAAAGTAAATTAAATTAAATTAAATTAAAATTATTCTAATATAGTAGATCTGTATAACCCTAATTTACAAGAAAACAATTAGCTTCTAAATCAAGACAAGAAAATATGGAAAAGTAAATAATAAACAGAAAAGAAAAATGAAAAAGGTGAACAGGGTCAGCTACCACTTCCAGTAAAAAAATTCCCTAAAATAATAATTTATTAATTAGCCAGAAAAACTGGGAATTTAAAATATTAAAATAAATAAATAAATAAATAAAAACAGACCTACAAACTAGATCCCCAAGAACTTGACTTTAAAATCTAACTAAACAAACCAAACAAAATTAAAAATCCCATTTTTAGTTAAAAAAAAAAGAAATGGATGAGCATGCACCGACATATATGAACAATTACCATAAATAAAAATTAAATCTTTTTAAAAGATAGTATTTTCAAGAAAATTTAAAAAAAAAAAAGTTTTTTGGTGGATCAGATAAAAGAAAAAGCAGCTTTAAACCACTGGGAATCGAAGATGCACTAAGAGCAAAAAAAGGGGAAAATAAAGCAAGTCAAGAAAAATAATTTTCAAAATAAAAATAAAATTAATTTCAAGAAATATATAAAGAGCTTAAAAAAAACACCTTTAGCAAGATCGATTCAACGATGGTTCAGAGATGAAGAAACCGAAGAAGTCTGAGGTTGAAGAAATACAGAGCTTTCTCTCTCTATATATATATATAGGTCAATATACATACATATACATATATGTATGTATATATTTATATTTATATCTATGTTTTTTGAGTTCTTCTCTCTCTATCCTATCGTGGAGAGAAAATAAAATTACGATATTATTTGCAGAAAATGGCGATATTTATAGAAGAAGGATGATAAGCTATTTTACTTATCAGGTTATAAGTGGTGCTGATTATTTATAAGTAGAGTTTGGAAAGTAATAAGTGAGTAGAAGTGGGGCCCACGAAGCCGGCTTGAAACCACGCGCTGACAGCTGTACTTCAGCTTGGCTTGACCGTGAAGTAACGTTAGCCTACTACTACATCTCCTTACATCTTATCCGTTAACTTGATGCTGGTCCCATATTTGATGAGATCAACGGCTGAGATTCGATGCTACGTGTAGCTCTTACACACTGGAAAAATTCATCCGTGTTATTTTAAGTTTTATTTTGTTTTTCTATTTCAACAGTTTTCGTTTTTATGTTTGTAAATTGTTTAAGAGTATTAGTATCGATGCCTATTATTTTTATTGATGTCTTGTTGATACTCATCGTAAGATAATATGTGTAATTTATTAGTTCTTTTTCTCATAGTATTCATTAATTTTGACATTTATTATTATCAAATGAGTAGACGCATAGGTATACATAAAATGTAGACACCAATATCATTTCTCTTTATTTAACAGTCAAATGATAATGACAGTTTTTGGGCTGTCAGTAAGAAGGCTAGACATGCATAAAAAATTGTACAATAATCAATAACCACCTCCTGCATTTTAAGAATTAATCACCATTAATAAAAGTATAAATTTTTTATGCATACAACTACTTTTTAAAGACCGCGTTAAAGAATGTCATTAACAAAACTCTATTTAATATTATACAAATTTGACTCCGTGAATATAATACAAACGAAAGTATATTTAAAATAGTTAATGGGGTGTAATAGTTTTGTGTGTTGATTTATATTATATATTTTTTGTTTTTAATTTATGATAAGGTATTTATATTTTTAGATAGTATTAGAGCAGTATTATGCTCTAATTAATTTTCATCAGTTAAGGGTTATTATTTGTTAACCAGATAATTTATAATGTAGCGGTATCATGCAATGGATAAAAATAATGTACATTTATGGGGATGTGCGTTAGTTATTAAAATAAATGTTATTATATGGTACAACTTATGTGACATCTATATGATTTAAATTTGTTATGGTGGGTTTACAAGTTGGCATTCATGTCAACTTAAGTAGATCAACGCACTTGTAATATCTAATTGGTGTGTAGCTTTAACTTATTAAAAAGATATCTATTACATGACATAAAGTCGTTATAGTAAATAAATCCATTTAATTATATTTTCTATTTTCTATTTCGTATCCTTGATCCATTTAAAAGACGACAAGGATGTCATGAAGAGGGAAACAGTTTACGAAATGGGCTCGGATCTTGGATATTATTACGTAATTGCCACCATTAATTGGTTTTGTGCTTTTATGCCACAAGTACTCTTTTATACGAGATGACAATTTGTGAATATATCGTGGAAGAGAGATTTTGGCTACTTTAGAGAGGTCCACCTGCTTTCGTGATTATTCTATCAATGTCTAATTCCATCAAAAGAGAGACGCTACGAGTTACCCCAATTTTAATGTATATCAGAAGTGTACCTCTGCCATACGTCAATTGGCGTACGGTTGTGCTGCTGATTTGTTTGATGAGTACCTACACATGGGTCAACAAACAGCGTACGATTGTTTGGACAACTTTTGTAAATGTATATTCCATCTCTACTCGATTGAGTTTTTGCGAAAACCAACAACTCATGATGTCCAACGTTTACATGCCAAACATCAAGAGATACATGGTTTTCCTGGAATGCTTGGTAGCATTGATTGTATGCATTGGCCTTGGAAAAATTGTCCAACGGCATGGCAAGGCCAATACACACGTGGTGATCAAGGATGTCCCACAATAATGCTTGAAGCTGTTGCGTCGTACGATTTGTGGATATGACATGCGTACTTTGGCCCGGCGGGTTCAAATAACGACATAAACGTCCTTAATGAATCAGATTTGTTTGATGAAATAAGGCAAGACAGGTCTCTTGTAGTTCCGTTTACTATTTCGGGTGAGCAATTTACGAAGGGTTATTATCTAGCTGATGGGATTTATCCGGAATGGGCAACGTTTGTCAAGTCGTTTAAATGTCCAATTGAAGAAAAGAACATGAAGTTCAAGCGGTTCCAAGAATCCGCTAGGAAGGATGTCGAACGAGCTTTCAGAGTGCTTTCAAGGACGGTGGGCAATCATTAAAAACCCGGCTTGACCATACCGTGTGAACGGGTGGGTGCAGGGCGGACGATTTTCAATTTAAAAGCAGACTCCCCATTCATTAGATAGAGAAGATGACCAAGATTTCGTGATCGGAAGCCAAAAAACTTGAGCCTTTTTACAAACTTTGGAAGACGGCCGTTGCGTTTGGTTCGAAAGGCATGGTTTTCAGTAAATACGACGGATCATGTACACTTGTGTGATATTACACAACATGATTACGGAAGATAACGGTCGCGCAATTTGTCCAATTGAAGAAGACTATACCGCTAACCCGGATAATCACCCACAACGTACATGGCATGAACGAGTTGCAGCCCAATTGCGTATTAAAAAGGAGATACGTGATCGAGTTGTGCATCATAAACTTCGTAATGCCTTAATCGAACACATTTGGAGCCTCCCGCCAAACTACCGTCAACGTTAATTTTTTTAATTTTTTTTTCGTAATGTTTTTTTTCCGTAATGTTTTTTTTATTCGTGTTTTTTTTTGTTTTCTTAAAATCGTAATGTTTTTATTTTTATTTTTATTATTAATGTAATGTTTTTTTTATTTAATGTAATGTGTTTTTTTATTAATTAAAATGATGATGTGGAAAGGATGATGTAGAAAGGATGAGTTTAGTGATGGGTTAGTGATGGGTAGGGTTGGCACGACCATGTCAGTAGCGTGTCAGTAAGGATGTGATGACGTGACGCTAGTGATGGGTTTAGTGATGGGTAAGGGTTGGGAGAGGCCTAAGTGACACATTTGAGCTTTCACGAATTTTGAGGTAACAGATTAAAGTACGAGTTAAAATATAATAAAGTACGTAATTAGTGGATGATGGGTCCCACTTTTCTTGGATATAGTGTTATTAATGAGTTTTAAAAATAAAAGTAAGGGTATAAAGTTAATTTCACTTTATTAAAGTGAATAATTAGTGGAGGTTTGGTCCCATATTTTTGTCAAATATGATAACTTTTGAAGTGTATCACTTATTATGAAACACCCATTTATAGAAAGTGTATCACTTATTGTGATACGGAGGAAGTATCAATTATCAAGTCGAGTAGCATGGAGTCAGTGCGATAAACCTCCTTTGTCATAAGGAGTATGTTTTTTGCTTCTAGGGATTGAACTTAAAACCTCCTACGAATTTCACTCTTATAAAGATTCAAGCCAACCACTAAGTCACCACACAACCACGACGGTTTTTAATAATTAAAATTTTAAATTATATTATATGTTGACAATTGTTTTTAGTAATTGTGATTCAAGATGACTCAGATCATCGTTATTATCTCAGCTTTCTCTAACTAATACCAAATATATGAAGAAATGCTCACAATATTGTACAGATCAAATAAGTGACGTGCCATATGGTGTTGGGAGGCACACAACACCAGGGGGGCTACTACGTCGAGCAAAGACATCCAATCATCTTTCACCCTCTTGCTATATACAGTACGCACAAAAAGCATCGTGACATAAATAGACATTGATTTAACTAATAAATCACATTTTTTTTATCAACCTAGGACCCTGATCGGCGTGCTAGAAACATTCACGAGTAAGAGCATTTTCATTGTCCATGATGCTAGTTGGCAAGCCATGTCGCCTATATACAAGTAAACAATGCCAAAATGGGGCACAACATGCGTCCTCGGTACGGGGGCTCACGACCCTCCATTACAAGTAGTCTTAAACTCCGTACATTGTGATATGTTTAAAATCATAAAATTTTCATATGTAATCAAAATCAAAATTCTTATGTAAATTGGTTTTGATTTCCTTTTATTTAGGTTATCTAAAATATAAGCATAGTAGAAATAAAATGATAGTAACGTCACATTAAAGAGTTTTTCTTTCATTAATTTTGTACTAAAAAATTTCAGTTGTAGCATATTCAATTTTTAATACAATTATTATGCTTGTACTTATCGGACTTTAAGAAATAAAAGAATAGTGATTCAGATAGAAATGCTTGAAGGTTTCATAGAAATAGCAGAAGGTTTCAGAAAAAGATTAAAACCGCAAAATAACAAACTACATGGATTATTGTTGTAATTTATTCTATATCTATTTTCCTACATTTGAATAACAAATGAGAAATAGTATTGGTGACTTCTATTTGTATTTAGCAATAGAGCTAGCAATAGAGCGGGTTTTGACCATGATTTGATTCAAACTCACAACAATTATATGAGTTTGGATCATAGTTTGTGTATACTCACTTGATCAAGACAATATCAAAATTAATGAATAATATTAATAAAATAAAAAAATGATCATACATATCTTATGTCATCTTATGTATGTAGGCACAACTAATAATACCATGTCTCATGCCAAATTGTTACATTATTTTTCTAAAACTATTTTGTTGGATTAATGTGAGGAGATAAAATATAAAATTAAATGGCAGTTTCTCTCTTCCACTCATTTGTATTTTATGCTTTTATAGATTATTTTTTTCTTCCCTCGAAAGTTGCTTTCATATTCAATGTTCCGTTTGTAATTTTTCTCCCGGTACGATAAAATGAAACGAGAAAGGGCGAGAAACGGAAATGTGAGAGTCGAGAGACCACGTGACATTGCACTGAAATTCTATGGTGACCAGTAGCAACAAATGTGGTTGATGCCAACCATGCCTAAATAATTACAATCTACCTTTTTTTTTAAATGATATATTTTTATTTTCAAAATGTTATATTTATTCCTACTAAAATTTATTATACTCCCTGCGTCCCACAAAAAAGTTCTCATTTCTCCTCAAAATTTTGTCACACAAAAAAGTTCCCATTTCTCAAATTTGAGGGGTTCACTTAATAAAATAATATTATAATCAATTACACCACCACTAAATATTGTCTAAAAGTACATTCTCTCTCCAATCTAACCTTATAATTGATTCAAAATTATTAGCATTGACCCCACCACTAACTATTTTTTAAATACTTGTGCCCATGAGAAATGAGAACTTTTTTGTGGGACGGAGGGAGTAGTATTTTACTATCTTACCTATAAAATTATTGACATATGAAAACCAAAAACATCCACTTTAAAACTTCTTCCGTCCCAAAATTATTGACCACAAACAAAAATCACATTGTTTAAGAAAAATGCATTTATTACACTGTGCAACCAATATAATTTTATCTTTATCACCTAACTGTTTCTTAATTTGATGAATTTTGAAGTACACAATAATTTTAGAACATATAGAAAAGAAAAATAGACAATAAAATTGAGACGGATGAAATAATATTAATATTTAATTTAAATATTCATATTAATTAAATAAATAGAAAGATTTAATGGTAAAACTATCATCTCTTCTTTATTTTTTGATACGTTGCCCCACTGACATGACATTTTTTAAAATTGACACGTTAAAATGTTTATGTAAAGGTTGGCATGTTGATGTGTCATTTCTAAACTTTTATGTGTTTTTTAGAAACCAGTATGTCGTTGAGGTTAACAAGTCATTTTAAATCTTTTATTTTTGTTACTATTATTTTATTAAAAAAACAACCTATTCCTGTCACAATCACAATTTAAACCTACAACAACCAAGAGCCTCAATCTACATTCTTTGCAACAACAAATTTAACTTGTCGACAAGTTCCAAAAGTTACAAGGATTAAAAGATTTTTCATATGCACGAAGCACGATTATTAAAAACTTCAAAAGGTTAAAGGCATATTCCAAATTATACTAACATTTATCAACCTTTATGAAAAGTAATTTGACCAATTAAAATTTGTCACCTATTAACTTAAAATTCATAGTTATATATATTATTGGAAGAGTACACCACATCGTTTTTTAGTAGAGATGTTTAGATGTTTTTTGGTGATACTTACAAGTAGGGATATGTTTGTTTTCGGAATTAGACGGGAATCGAAGAACCCAAAACCGAAATATATAAAAAACAAGAACTGAGAATCAGGTTGAATTAATGATCGGAACCATGTGTACACGGGCAACATGCGGACACAAATGCAGCTCTAACATGCCCGCCCTCATGTGCTGTTTGCAAACCCAAAATTAAATTAGACTCAAAATTATCAAATTTAAGTTGCATAATAGAAAAAATCGAGAATCAAAAATGACAATAAAGGGAATTGAGAACCGGCCCAAAACCGGGTCTAACTGGTTCCAATTCAATTCCAGTTCAAATTTGATTTTTCCGTTAAAATATACATTCATGAATCATGATCCCGCGTTCAATTCTTGGAATCATCCATTAATTTTGTTTCTTCTTCTTTTGTACCCATTTCTGGTCTCTTTCGTCTCTCTTGTTTTTCTTTTCTTTTTATTGTATTGTTTTGTCCCTTTACAAACTTAATACTAAATGAATGTTGTGATACCTAAGGCTTGTAAGCCTAATGATATTAGTGTAAGGTATAAGGGGTTGCTCATGATCTAATGATCATCGATTAAAGTCTGGTTATAGACATATTAAAGTAGATTATGTGACGTTAAAAAATATATTATGATAATATAATACAAATGCAATCATTTTTATTTTTTAACTGCTAAAACACACACCCTCTAATTCTATACATTTTTGTCCACGTCGGAACTTGAACCCACAAACATATAAGACACCATAAACACTGAATACCGCTAGACTCAATGCGATAATTTATATAAATGATTTGATTTTACTTATTTCATATTTTTGCATAATTATTACTATTACTACTTCTTTTTTCTATTAAACCAACAATATTATAGTGTCAACCAAATTACACATATCTTTATACTTAACCGACTATAGCTAACATATGTTATGTAACATCCTAAAACCCGGCCTAGTAGTTTATTGACCTTAAGGTATCTTGTTAAATGATTATCCGATTAAATGCTTAGTTAATTTAATTAGCCTGCTGTCTTTTGCCGTATTTTAACCAAGGGGTTAAAATAACCGACTTGTGATATATTTGGAATGAAAACGTGATTTTTATATCCTTGGATTCCTTGTTAAATATCGTTTCCGGAAATGCTTTCGTTTTTAAAATTAGAGTCCGTTTGCTATTTTAATTAAATTAATTACGAATGGGACTTTTCAGACATATACTGTTAATTAATTAAAAAAAGCCACAAAATGGCCCCACCTTGTGGGCTTGGCCGGTCAAGAGAGAGGGAGGGAGAAACCCTCCTTTTCTTCTTTGTTTCAATTGTTCAAACATTATCCATATACTTTCACTATTTCATTGCAAGACTCCATCTTTTTCTCTCTACTTGTTCATCACCTCCTTGAGCTTGTTCTTGGTGCTAGGACCCGATTTTATACCCAAGTTTGTGTAGAAGAAGTCCAGAAGAACCGGGAAGGATACTCAGTGATACTAGCTCACTGAGTTAAGGAATCGGAAGTTGAAAGGTGAGTGGATTCAACCTACAACTCGGGTTTCGGTTTATTTGGTTTGGTTTTGGTTTTAGTGAAAAACGCAGGAATTACCAGACAAGGGGAGTTCGCGACGCGAACTCCACTTAGCGATCAGGAACTTGGACCAGAGAAGTTGATTGTTAGCCGTGAAATAGTTCACGATCGGAGTTCCCGACGCGAACTCTAGTTCGCGATCGTGAACTGGACTTCGCGATTGGGAACTCTGTCGTGACGTTTTTCGCGGTGTTTTTCGTAGCTAGTCTACTTGTTATGTATGCCTAGTGTTAGGGAATACCATACATGACTATGTGCACATTCGGGACGAGGTCAGTGTCGGATGGATAACGCATGGGCACAGTGTATCGACTAACAGGGTATCCGACCTTACCTGTATGCGTTACATGGTTAAGGGGAGGGAGTTGCCCGGGGTGTTGGATACAAAACGCTATCGGTTACCGTGGTTTTGGCCGACCATGGTTTAAGGCCCGCAAAGCCGCCGATCCTCTCAAATAAGTGATTACCCAACCGGAGATGTTTTATAACTTCCGTGTTTAAGTGATTAGTGTAGTTGGTAGTGATAGGAATTCATTCACTTAGATTTTGTGCTAATCCCTCCCTCTTTGACACATTTCAGGTTGAAAGGCTTGGACGGGTCGGGCTTGGACGGGAAGTTTGACCATGCTTAAATCTTATGTTTTGTAAAATGAGCCGTGTTTAGTAATACCGTCTTTTTAACTAACTTTGACTTGTAATATTTTGTGGGACCATGGTTTGTAAACTTAACTAAATTAGATGCTTCCGTAACTTAGATTAATACTTAATTGCCTTTAAAAAAAATGCGGTGTTACAACTTGGTATCAGAGCTTCGGTTTGGCGATGGATACACGGGGTTGGTGTTCCGTTCCCAAATTGTGGCTCGTGTTTTGGTCAAACCTTCCGTGCTAGAGGAATTAGAGCAAGTGTGAATTGGTTTAGTAGTTAGTAGATGTGTAGTAACGAATTGAACTAAGCCTCGGTGAGATGTTGTGTTTTGTAGCAGGAATGGCTACGGATGGAAACTTGTTGGGGAATGCGCCGCCGAATACGAACCCGGGTAATGATGGGGCCGCGACTTCGGGCGGTGATGAGATACCGAATGAAGAGTATATCGTGTTGTTGGAAACACGAAATATGGAGCTTCAGGATACTATTAGGGCTCTCCGTCAAAGCCAATCGACTGAGTCGCGTCCCGAGGCTCGGTCTAACTTGCCACCTATCACCCAAGCAAATCCACCCCCACAATTTACTCAAACTACCCGCATTCCCGTCTTTCCCCGAAATGACTCCTCATCCCCAAATGCAAGCATACCACAACCGAACCCCACCCACACCGTGCCCTTTGCCAATGCCCAACATCAACAATTTTTCTACCAACCGCTCCCGGTAGAGAAGAAACCGTGCACTTACAAGAACTCTCTTGATTGTAAGCCAACCGAGTACCGGGGGAGTACCGATCCGGCGGAAACTTTAACTTGGCTTAGGGCCACCGAAAGGGCACTTATTGCATGTAATTGTGAAGACCATTTGAAGGTCCGGTATGCGTCCCGAATGTTGGGGGGACCGGCTATGGATTGGTGGGATGGGTTGACCGCTAATTTTAGCAATGAGATGATGGATGCGATCTCATGGAAACAATTTAGGGATCAAGTGGAGGCAAGGTATTGTAGCCCGTTCGAATTGGATAAAATTCGGAATGAATTTATGATGTTGAAGATGAACGATCGAATGACGGTGGATGAGCTTATCCTTCAATTCAATGGGAAGCTTCGGTTTGTAACACAATGGGTGCCCGATGAGTCCACCTAAATCAAACACTTTGTTGGGGCGTTGTTGCCCGAGTATCGGAATGTAACGAGGCTTGCGGGAACTCTCTTACAAGCCTATGATCTTGCCAAATCGGCCGAAAGTGATATTTTGGCACAAAAGGCCACGAGTCGGGAGAAGGCCCCGTTTCATAAAGGAAAATATGAACAATCAAACTCGAGCAACCACAAGAAATCCCAAGGGAATTATAAGTCAAACAATGATCGTCGAAAGCAAATACTTCAAGGTTCCAACCAAAGGAACCCGTGGTGCCTACCGTGTAAGTCCTCTCATGCCGGTCCGTGTACGACACAAACTCGAAGGTGTATTAAATGTGGGCAACACAGGCATGAGGCTTCGGAATGCAAGTTGGAGAATAGTAATTGTTGGACTTGTCAGAAAGAGGGTCATAAGGCCATGCATTGTCCAATGAAGAAGAGTTCGGGTTCGGGTTCGAGCGGGGGAGCGGGTTCGTCGGGAGGTCAAAAGAGGAAAAGTCATCCGCCACCTACGGGTCGGGAATTCAAGATGACGGTGGAGGATGCCACCACTACCGACGATGTCATCACCGGTATGTTCCTAATAAACTCCATACCCGCTCGTGTGTTATTTGATTCGGGTGCAAATTGTTCGTTTTCATCAAAGAGTTTTTGTGACAAATTGAAATTGCCTATTTCTTTGATCGCGACACCTCTAGAGGTAGAGGTGGCCGATGGTGAAATGGTTCCGGTCACGACATCCGTGTCCGGGGCTAGTATTGATATTGATGGCGTGAAATTTTCAATTCTTTTACTTGTTATGCCGATATCCGGCTTTGATGTGGTATTAGGTATGGATTGGTTAAGTTCTAATAAGGCCAACATAAATTGTCACCAAAAGTTAATTACCTTCCTTTTACCTGACGGGTCACATGTCGTGGCCCGGGGAGACCGTGCGACCCCGACCATACCCATTATATCCATGATGAAAGCCCGTAAGTCCTTGACCAAGGGATGTGAATCGTTTTTGGCCTATGTGATCGATGTGAAAAAGGAAAAGAAAGTGGTTGGTAATCTCCGGGTGGTTTCGGAATACCCGGAGGTGTTTCCCGAAGACTTGCCTGGGTTACCTCCCGTTCGGGAGGTAGAATTCAAAATTGATTTGGTGCTGGGTGCCAATCCCGTGGCTAGGGCACCGTATCGTTTAGCCCCGTCCGAGATCCGGGAAATGATGACACAAATCCAAGATTTATTGGATAGGGGTTTTATTCGGTCGAGTTCCTCACCTTGGGGAGCTCCCGTGTTATTTGTGAAAAAGAAGGATGGTGCACTTCGTATGTGCATTGATTATCGGGAATTGAATAAGAGAACGGTAAAGAATCGGTATCGTTTGCCGCGTATTGACAATTTATTTGATCAACTTCAAGGGTCTTCTTATTTCTCAAAGATTGATTTGAGATCGGGTTATCACCAAGTTCGGGTTCACGAAAACGATATTCATAAAATGGCGTTCCGAACTCGTTACGGTCACTATGAGTTCTTGGTTATGCCGTTTGGGTTGACGAATGCTCCCGCGATATTTATGGATTTGATGAACCGAGTTTGTCGGCCTTACCTCGACAAATTCGTTATTGTGTTCATTGATGATATTTTAATTTATTCCAAGACCGAAGAAGAACACGAGAAACACTTAAGGCAAGTGTTAGAAACGTTGAAGTGGGAACAATTATTTGCGAAGTTCTCGAAGTGCGAATTTTGGCTTCGAGAGGTTCACTTTTTGGGTCACGTTATTTGTTCGAGTGGGGTCAAAGTGGACCCGGTGAAGATTGAAGCGGTTATGAATTGGGTTGCTCCAAAGAGTCCAACCGAGATAAAGAGTTTCTTGGGTTTGGCGGGTTATTACCGCCGGTTTATTAAGGATTTTCCGAAGATAGCGGGTCCTATGACGAAGTTAACCCGTAAGGATGTACCGTTTTGGTGGGGTGATGATCACGAGAAGTCCTTCCAAACTCTAAAGCAACTATTATGTCAAGCTCCGGTCATTGCCTTACCCGAAGGCCCGGAGGATTTTATTGTTTATTGTGACACTTCACTAGCGGGTTTGGGTTGCGTGTTGATGCAACGAGATCGGGTTATTGCTTATGCTTCGAGGCAATTGAAAAATCACGAGAAGAATTATCCGACTCACGATTTGGAGTTGGCGGTGGTGGTTTTGCACTAAAATTATGGAGACATTATTTGTACGGTACTAAGTGCGTGATTTGTACGGATCATAAAAGTTTGCAATACGTGTTCACGCAAAAAGAATTGAATATGCGTCAACAAAGATGGTTAGAGTTGATTAAAGATTACGATTGTGAAATTCGATATCATCCCGGAAAGGCAAATGTGGTGGCCGATGCCTTAAGTAAAAAGGGGGATTCGGGGCGGGTGTAATTTATGCGGGTGGAAATTGTATCGGATTTGGTGTCCCGGTTGAAGATTTCACAAGTGGAAGCCTTGAATGTTGAAAATTTGAAGACCGAGATTTTGATAAGGAGGAAGGATGATTTAGAAGAAGATTCTCGGGGTTTGAAGACGTATCAATCTCGGGTTTGGGTACCGTTACTCGGGGGTTTGCGGAAATTGATTCTAGCCGAGGCTCATAACTCTCGGTTATAGGTTCACCCGGGTAGCACGAAGATGTATAATGATTTAAAGTTTCTTTATTGGTGGCCGACGATGAAGACCGACATTGCCCGTTATGTGGGTCAATGTCATATTTGTGCTCAAGTGAAGGCCGAACACCAAAAGCCCTATGGAACTTTAACGCAATCGCCGATTCCCGAGTGGAAGTGGGATCGGATTACTATGGATTTCGTGACCAAATTACCGCGTACACAAAGGGGTCACGATATGATTTGGGTTATAGTTGATCGGTTAACGAAGAGTGCTCACTTCTTGGCTACTAGTGAGACCGCCTCACTTAGTAGATTGGCGAAATTATATATTGATGAAGTGGTATCACGACATGGTATTCCGATTTCTATCGTGTCCGATAGGGATCCCCGTTTCGCTTCGAACTTTTGGAATAGCTTGCAACGAGAATTGGGGACGCGGGTGAATTTGAGTACCGTGTATCATCCCCAAACCGATGGGCAATCGGAGAGAACGATACAAACACTAGAAGATATGTTGCGGGCTTGTGTGTTAGAGTACGGTGGGTCGTGGGATTCCCACCTACCGTTGATCGAGTTTGCTTATAATAACTTGTATCACTCAAGTATTAAGATGCCACCATACGAGATGTTGTATGGGCGTCGGTGCCGAACCCCGACGTGTTGGTTGGAGGCGAGTGAGAAACAATATGCGGGGCCCGATATTGTACAAATGACCGCGGACAAAGTGGCAATTGCTCGAGAAAAGTTGAAAGCCGCCTGTGACCAACAAAAGATGTATGCCGATCCGAGATGGTTTATTTGAAGGTTTCACCATGGAAGGGCGTGATTCGTTTTGGTAAACGAGGGAAGTTGGCCCCGAGGTTCATTGGGCCGTTTCGTATTAGTAAAATGGTGAATTCCCAATCGGTAACACTCGAGTTGCCCCCGGAGTTGTCGGCAATTCATAACACTTTCAACATTTGTTATTTGAGAAAGTGTAACATCGAAGATTCGAGCCAAATTCTCCCGGTGCAAGAGTTGCGGGTCGATACGAAGAAGAGGTTAGTAGAGGAACCGGTGGAGTTATTGGACCGAAATGTGACGAAATTGAGAAAGAAACAAATTCCTATGGTTTTGGTAAAGTGGAAGCACAGTTTGGGTGCGGCCTAGTAGTTTATTGACCTTAAGGTATCTTGTTAAATGATTATCCGATTAAATGCTTAGTTAATTTAATTAGCCTGCTGTCTTTTGCGGTATTTTAACCAAGGGGTTAAAATACCCGACTTGTGATATATTTGGAATGAAAACGTGACTTTTATATCCTTGGATTCCTTGTTAAATATCGTTTCCGGAAATGCTTTCGTTTTTAAAATTGGAGTCCGTTTGCTATTTTAATTAAATTAATTACGAAAGGGTCTTTTCAGACATATACTGTTAATTAATAAAAAAAGCCACAAAAGGGCCCCACCTTGTGGGTTTGGCCGGTCAAGAGAGAGGGAGGGAGAAACCCTCCTTTTCTTCTTTGTTTCAATTGTTCAAACATTATCCATATACTTTCAATATTTCATTGCAAGACTCCATCTTTTTCTCTCTACTTGTTCATCACCTCCTTGAGCTTGTTCTTGGTGCTAGGACCCGATTTTATACCCAAGTTTGTGTAGAAGAAGTCTAGAAGAACCGGGAAGGATACTCAGTGATACTAGCTCACTGAGTTAAGGAATCGGAAGTTGAAAGGTGAGTGGATTCAACCTACAACTCGGGTTTTGGTTTATTTGGTTTGGTTTTGGTTTTAGTGAAAAACGCAGGAATTACCAGACAAGGGGAGTTCGCGTCGCGAACTCCACTTAGCGATCGGGAACTTGGACCAGAGAAGTTGATTGTTAGCCGTGAAATAGTTCACGATCGGAGTTCCCGACGCGAACTCTAGTTCGCGATCGTGAACTGGACTTCGCGATTGGGAACTCTGTTGTGACGTTTTTCGCGGTGTTTTTCGTAGCTAGTCTACTTGTTATGTATGCCTAGTGTTAGGGAATACCATACATGACTATGTGCACATTCGGGACGAGGTCAGTGTCAGATGGATAACGGCTGGGCACAGTGTATCGACTAACAGGGTATCCGACCTTACCTGTATGCGTTACATGGTTAAGGGGAGGGAGTTGCCCGGGGTGTTGGATACAAAACGCTATCGGTTACCGTGGTTTTGGCCGACCATAGTTTAAAGCCGCCGATCCTCTCAAATAAGTGATTACCCAACTGGAGATGTTTTATAACTTCCGTGTTTAAGTGATTAGTGTAGTTGGTAGTGATAGGAATTCATTCATTTAGCTTTTGTGTTAATCCCTCCCTCTTTGACACATTTCAGGTTGAAAGGCTTGGACGGGTCGGGCTTGGACGGGAAGTTTGACCATGCTTAAATCTTATGTTTTGTAAAATGAGCCGTGTTTAGTAATACCGTCTTTTTAACTAACTTTGACTTGTAATATTTTGTGGGACCATGGTTTGTAAACTTAACTAAATTAGATGCTTCCGTAACTTAGATTAATACTTAATTGCCTTTTTAAAAAAAATGCGGTGTTACATGTTAGCCCATTAACTTTTTCGATGTAAGACAAGATAAAAGATTTGAAATTGATATAAAAAAAGTTTCATCTTCAAGTTAAATTACTAATGTGCTTATATATACAACAGTGAAACGTTTAAGGATGTCTATAATTTTTATAAAGTCTTGAAAAATAAATCTCAGTCCTTAGACCAATCAACCCCTAAATCACCACCACCACCAAAATCACATGTGATTCATCACATCAACACCACCACCACCACCACCCCATGTGTATTAAATCACATGTGATTCACATCGCCGACCACCACTATCACCACCTCATGTATATTAAATGATTTAAATCACATGTGATTCAATACGGCCGACCACCACCACCACCAACCTCTGTCGGCCACCGTCTCAATCACCGGCAACCCCCCGCCACCGTCGACTGCTTGCAATCACATGTGATGGCGTATCCAGTCACATGTGATTGCGCCGGCCGGCGGCGGACAAAGGCGACCGTCAGCGGCGGGCGGCGGCGAACGGCGGCCGGCGGTGGTGGTTGTATATTGAATCACATGTGATTTTATGATGGCGGTGAATGTGTATTGAAGCACATGTGATTTGATGATAGTGGTAGTTATAGAATCTGTTAATTCAGTGACTAAGATTTGTTCCTTTGGACTTAATAAACATCAAGGACCCCTAAACGCAACTCATATACAACAATGTAATTGATTTGAACTTTGCCTAAATAAAAAGTCTCGAAATTTCGATCAATATAGTTGCTATTTGTTGGATCCCAACAACACTAACGTGTTGCGTTAAGACTGATTTACGAAGATATGATAATGAACAACAAGATTTCAATGATTAAGAGTTTATTAAAACAACTTAATACAGTACAAAGTTTGCGAAAATAGATAGTACACACTAACTAAAACTCGATATTTGAAATGACACTTTAGATCGCTCAAAAACTAGTAGACTATGCAAGGAGAGTTATATCAGCTGATACTAACAGCTGATATTAATGTTCTAGTAATAACTATGTAGGAGTTAATACTTAGACAATAAATAACTCTCAGAAAATGTTCTTGTGCTATGAATTCTTAAAGGTGTGTGTAAATTCAAGCATTTACGTCTCTATATATAGCCCAAGATCCATGTTCCTTTGTCCACAAGTTAGACGACGTGTAAACATATTATTCGTCGATGTGGACTTGTCCATGAATCATTAAATGCTCTTGCATAAGTTATTGTCCCAAGTGTACTTTGTGTCAACTACTTCCGGTACCCTTTCTGACGCACAGCGAAAGGTGTACTACATAAGTACAAAAGTAGTTGACTTTCTCTTTACATGCTTGGAGGGACAAACGATGATAATGTACTGACATTATCTTCTATTTCAAAATAGAAGATCCTCATCGTTTTCTTCTTCTTTGAGCGGAAAAAGGAAATGTTCAAAGTGTCAAGAACATTTCCACTAAGTCTTCATCTGCAGCAGGTACTATCAGCTGATTCCACAATCAGCTGAATAGTCATCTTCTTGTGTTTGTCCTTTGACCATAGACTTCGAATGAACTCTCGTGAATAGCTGCTGATTTGACTTGATTTCCTAAAGCTAAGTACGTACTCAGCTGAAGGTTTATTGCATATACTTGCTTCAGCTGAGATACACACTTCAGCTGATATTTATTCTTCTTAGCTATCGATCATCTAATCTTAATTACTTAGTCTTGGGACTAACAATCTCCCCCTATTTGATGCAATCGAATAGCTGTATAAGTGTAACCCTGTAATGATTCTGCTGATGTAGTCAGCTGAATACTTATGTGCTTTGACCCTTAGGGTTCTTTTGTATATGTTTATCTTTTTACAATTTTTTACAAGTATATTACAAACATTTGATTTTCTATTGAAATGAAGCTGATGAATTCAAGGAAAATCAAAACAAAACAAAAAAACTACTATGTCTAGGACATAGCTTCCCCAGTGACATTGCGGTACAGTGAGCTGATCGCTGAGTCGATTAATTTCCTAATTTGTCTTCCTTCCTCAGTGGAGGAACTCAGCGACTTGTGATATAGCAGAAGTTGATCAGTATCACACATGTGCAGCTCATCATCCCGTTGGAAGCAAGGCGTCTTCTTCTCCAGATAGCAAAAGCCGTAGATAGGTTCTTTCACGATCAGCCCAGGGACAAAGTTTACTCCCGTGGGTACAACTTTTGTGATATTGAGTCTTGGTCGTTTGGAAAATATGATTGACGGCCCAATATCAAGTGTTCTGGAGTCAGCAAAGGGTTCAGGAAGAACATACTTACGTTTCTCCCCTCTTGCTGAGGAGCCTTCACCAACAGGTTCTCTGACAACAACTTCTTGAGAGTCACGCAATTCAGCAGGTATGCGATCAGCCAACTCAGGAGATGTCCTCCTGATGTTGTCGCATAGAGTCTTGAAGATGAGAGTTGCGACTTTGATCTCATTTTGCAGCTGTGTTATCGTCTCAGACGATTTTGCAGATCTGGAAGCTGCTAGCAACTCATTCCACTCAGCATAGTTGAGTTGAGTGCTGATCTTGTTCAGAGGAATCCTTTCAGCCGCAATGGGTCCACCAGCTCTTGTTATTTTTACTTCCTGTGGGGAGCTGGAAGTAAACTTGACGGCCCTTACGCTGGTGATTTTTGCTTCTTGTCTACGCTGGCAAAGAACCTTGTTGAACAACCTAATGTTCTCAGTTCTTTGTGCCTCAGCTTTTTGATACAGCTCTTCGTGAGTTTTTCTTTGAAGGGCAATAGATGCATCAAGATCAGCAGTGGTTCCAGGTTCCTTTAAAAGAAGAGCTTTAACCGTGGCAGACGTAGACTCCCCCTCAGCAGGTTGAGGATTCACCTGTAAAATGGCTGAGGGGTTTGGACTTGTGGGCCCTCAACTGGTCAAAAGAATCGACAATTTCGACTTCAGTTGAGGGTTCTACTGTCCTGAGGCCTTCAACAGCGGTGAGTGTTGGTTGAATGATTGTCTCACCTGCTGAAGTAGTTACCTCAGATGTTTCAGTAGTGACGAGTGATGTTGAAATTGGAGTCTCGTCTACTAAAACGTCTTCTTCTTCTGTCATCCCAGCAGAGGTGATAGGTGGAGATCTTGGGGTCTCACCTGCTGGAATGTCTTCAGTATTGGCTCCAACAGCAGAAGTGATCATAGGTTGTGAAGCATTTTGTTCACCTTGTTCTTCACCTGCTGAAGTAGCTTACTCTTTTTTCCCCTCATAGAGTGCCCGAAGAATTAAGGTACTCTCTGGTGCTGAAGCAGGACGAACAGCGGCGACACCCTCATTTAATTTTTGTAGAATGAGGTCGAGGGTGCCTTGGAGACCAGCGACTTGGGAAGTCAGTGAGCTGACTTCAGTCTCCAATTTGTCCATTCTTGTGGACACAGCAGAAGCGGACCCCTCGATGGCCTTAGAAAGGTGGCTATGAGCATTGGTCAGTAGAGACTCTTGCTTTGATTGTGCAAGAGCCAGTCGATCGACAGCTAGCTGGAGAGGAGATACCTTGGAGGATAAGGTATCCAGTTGTCTTGCAACTTCGGCTTCTGTGGCCCGAGCTTCGGAGAGAAGCTTGTCTTTCTCGACTCTGTCAAATTCACGAATGGAGCTCAACTCTCGATGAATGTACGTTTTGAGAGTATTGAACTCGCTGGTGTTGATGCGAATCTGATCAGAAAGAAGAACCAGCTGAGGAGTCTGAGTGTGAACCTAAGTGTGAAGAGAAGTTATGCTGGAAGAAAGGTTCTCAGCAGTTGCAGCAAACTTCTTTGGAACATCCCTGCGAATGGTGTCCATCTGCTGACTCAGCTTGGCCATCCCAGGTCGAATTTGGGATGATACAACTCTAGACATCAGAGCAGCAGCGGCTCTGATGGGAATGCTTCCTCCAGCTTTGCTGGATTCAGCATGGGACACTTGGACGCTTTTGGGGAGGGGGTCCGACATGTCTCCAGCTGGAGGGGTAACCTCAGCTGTGGAAGTGGGTGTTCCTGAGTTAGGAGGAATTGCTCCTATGGGATGCTCAGGAACTATGGGGGGTGAGTTGGGTCCAGCTGAAACTTCTGGGGTTCTGTCAGAAGTGCCGTCATCAGCTGTCAAAACAGTTTGAAGCCCAGTATCTACTTCTTCATCAGCGGACGAATAGTAGGGCCGAATAGGTTCATCACCCGAATCAAACATTGTGTGAAATGCTGTTTGATTCTCATGGACTTCAGTCTCACCAGCCGGCGACACTGGTATAGAGACTGGAGGAAGAGTTCCTCTGGGTGGTGTGTTAGCTGTCTCACAGCTCAGTTGGCGAGTACGTTCGCGATCACTGACAGCTTGGGTGAGTGCCTCAGTAACAACTTGGTCTAAAGTTGTCTCTTCATTGGCGGTGGTGGTTTCCTCGATCACCAGCTGGTTTAAGCTGGTAATGTTGTGGGAAACAGAAGGAACAACCTCAAGATTGACTTGGCTTCCAGTCAATCTATCATCAACTGAAGACTCAGAAAGTGATGAAGAAGTTGGTGGTGGTGTGTGTGCAGCTGACTCACGGGTGGCTTGGGTTGAGCCGAAAACTTCACCAACAGTCTTTTGAGAGATTGAGGTTGCTTGTGGAGTTTGTCCCCTTGTTACAACGACGGATAATGAATCAGTCGAGGAGCTACGCAGAGTTTTGGAGCCGGCACTAACTCCTGAAGAACGAAATTATCGTTTTGAAGTCTGCTGACTTGTTGAGAAATCAGCAGAAGAGAGTGGATGAAAGGAAAGGAGGGGGTGACCAGCCGGGAGTGTTTGACTAGGAGCTCCGATTGTTGGTGGAGTTCCTGGAAAAACAGTGCCAGAATGAAAATGAGAAGTATTATTCTCAGATGCTGACATAGCTTCTGATCGTAATCCTTCCAACTGGGATCTCGAGTGAGAGCCCAGCGGATCCCGGCTGAATCCTGATGATGTTGCTGTCGCCAGCTCAACATCATCAACTATCATCCCTTCTCCACTGGTAGGAGTCCCTCTTACCTCCCGCTGAGGAGAAAAAGGACCACGTGAAGTGGGAGAAGATGATAAAAGAATGAAGAAGAAGGGCGATGAGCGGCTCGCTTAACTCGCTTCTTCACCACCAGAGGAGAGTCATCTGCATCAGCAGAATCCTCATCCTCAGGGATTGAGATCCCTGTTGAGGTGGTGGTTTTCCCATCAACAGCTGGGGATGGTCGCCCAGTTGAGGGAAAACTCTTCATATGAGAAGAGGACATACCTTCTTGTAGGGCAAATTCCTTCGATGTTGCGCCCTTTGTTTGATCCTTTTTGGATCTGGTCCGACCATCAATGATCTTCAGCATGTACGAGGTGAGAGGAAAATCCTTTTCAGCTTCCTTCTTCTGGTTGAAGATGATGTTGGAGATGGTACGCACCATCACTGATTCCCCTGGAAGGTCATTGTAATCGATCTTCAGCTTCACAACCATCACATGTGCGAAGCACAATGTGATGAAGCGAAGATAGGGAATATGATTTCCCCTGCCTTTCAGCTTGGCCTTGACCTCCTCGTACACCAGTCTCCCATAGTCAATCCGCTGACCGGTGGCTAGGGCTTCAGCAAAGACTTGCATGCTGGAGTTGCACTGGTTGTGAGACCCGAAGTTGCCGCCTATACCCTGAATGATGTGGGTAAAGAAATAGGCCCAGGGTCTCGTCAGCTGAGACTTCTTGAAGATCTGCACCTTGTCTTCTTCGTTTTTTAATCTGTATCCAGTGATACGGATTAGACTCGCTTTAGCATCATCAGCAGATTTCATCTGCTGATATTCTTCTTCAGGTTGCAGATAATCGAACTCGCAAGCGGTTCGGAAATCATCAATAGTAATGGTGATTTGATGATTTCCAACCTGCGCAGTGATGTCGTCTCCAGAAACGGAGGCAGACATCCAGAAATCACGCAAGAGTTCGCAGTTACTCTTGGTGAATCTGAAGAACGCACCACCAATAAGGCAGTTACGCAAGAACTTCCCAACCGGTAGATATACATCGGCTAGTTCTTTTGGTGGGGAGGTGTTGGCTACAAGATTAGAATTCTGGGTGAACTCAATGGCAGCCCTAGTAAGAGGAGCTTTGGGAGCTTTCTTCGACATTTTTGGAAGAGGGAAGAAAGACAAAAGCTTGAAAATAGAGGGTTTTTGAGAGAGAATTTTGGGAGTGATGAGGATGAAAAGAGAGAAATGGATGGGTATTTATAGGGGTGTATGGGACGGTTTGGGTAAATATTTGAATTTAAATCGGGTCATTAATGGATGGTTGCAACCCAACTATAGACATGTTGGTTATCGTGAAAAAGTGGTGGTTGGATGTGACAGAGAGGGGTAGTGGAGCCGTTTCTTGTGTCAGGGTGTCTTGTCCCCATAAATGCCAAATATTTTCACTCGAGTGGAAATATTTGCCACAGAAAACGTATGGACAGGGATAAAAGATGCCTTTTTATGGGAGAACCAAACGTTTTAACTTATAAAACACCATAAGTTATTATTTAAGAGATTTTATTCGACTGACTGATGAATTCAAAATAGTTTTAGTCAGATGAATGTACTAAATGACAAGGTGAACTTATCAGCTGCTGATAGTACTTCAGCAGTTGATTCAAGCATTCAACATACCCAGCTCGCTGATCAAAAAATTGAAGCGTTTTTCATCTAAAGGTTTAGTGAACAAATCAGCTAGCTGAAGGTCTGTTGAAATGAAATGGAGTTCCACATCACCTTGTTCAATGTGATCTCTAATAAAATGATACCTTATGTCGATATGTTTGGTTCTTGAATGAAGAACAGGATTGTTGCTGATTGCAATAGCACTAGTGTTATCACAATAGATGGGAACTTTGCAAAAGTTCATATCGAAATCAACAAGCTGATTCTTCATCCAAAGGACTTGAGCACAACAGCTTCCAGCAGCAACATATTCTGCTTCAGCTGTGGAGGTAGAAACAGTACTTTGTTTCTTGCTTGTCCAGCTGACTAGTTTTCCACCTAGCAGCTAACACCCTCCAGTGGTGCTCTTTCTATCCATCTTGCAACCTGCAAAGTCTGAATCTGAATAAACAATTAGATCAAACCCGGAGTCTTTGGCATACCAAAGACCTAGGCTTGGAGTACCCTTAAGGTACCTCGGAATTCTTTTAGCAGCTATTAAATGAGACTCTCTAGGATCAGCTTGATACCTAGCACACATGCAAGTAGCGAACATAACATCTGGTCTGTTGGCGGTGAGATAGAGTAAAGATCCAATGATTCCTCTATAGAATGTGACATCAACTGATTTCCCAGTTATGTCAGCATCTAGATTGTTTGGAGGAGCCATTGGAGTTTTCATGGATGATGATGAATTCATATCAAATTTCTTTAAAAGATCTTTGATATATTTTTCTTGATTTATAAAAATTCCATTTTTAGATTGCTCAACTTGTAAGCCAAGAAAATATGTTAATTCACCCATCATACTCATCTCATACTTTGTAGACATAAGTTTTGAAAAACGTCTACAAAGTTTTTCATCAGTAGCACCAAGAATTATGTCATCCACATAAATTTGAACAAGAATGATATCACCTTTGATTTTGCAAATGAATAAGGTTTTATCAATCTTTCCCGTGGTGAAATCATTTGTTATGAGGAACGTGGAGAGTGTATCATACCAAGCACGAGGAGCTTATTTCAACCCATACAGCGCTTTATCCAATTTAAACACATAGTCTAAATACTTAGGATTTTCAAAACTTGGTGGTTGCTTAACATATACTTCCTCTTGCAGCTTCCCGTTTAAGAAAGCACTCTTTACGTCCATCTGAAAAACTGTGAAGTTCTTGTATGCTGCGTAAGCTAGAAATATTCTAATAGCTTCGAGCCTAGCCACTGGAGCAAATGTTTCATCGAAATCGATTCCTTCTTCTTGTCTATATCCTTGTGCAACAAGTCTAGCCTTGTTGCGAATAACCACACCTTCTTCATCCATCTTGTTCCTAAATACCCACTTAGTACCAATTATAGTCTTTGCAGCTGGTGGGGGCACCAGCTGCCATACTTTGTTGACCTCAAATTGGTTAAGTTCTTCATGCATCGCTTGAATCCAGCTTGAGTCTTCTAAAGCAGCTTTAATATTTTTTGGTTCTTCAGTTGCTAAGAAACAAGACCATAAGCAGAGATTGCATGATGCTTTACTTCTTGTGACCACTCCTTGCTGTGGATCTCCAATGATTAAATCAATTGGATGTTCTGAGGTCCACTTGGATTGAGGACCTCAAATTTGATTTACTTCATTTTGAACAGATCTTCTTGAAGTATGAAGAGGTAGCTTAGAGATAGCCTTGGATGATGCTCTAGCTGTTGGAATTTCTTGTTGAACAGCTGCAATATCTACAAGATATGTATGAGCATCGTGAAACGTCTCATCTGATTCATTTACGGGAACTTCAAAGAGGTTTAAAGCATCAGAAAATGCTTCAGCTGTATCATCAGGAGATGGATCAGCTGATCTCTGAAATGCATCAGACGAGTTAGCAGAGGTAGGGTTCAAGGCCTTTGAGTGTTCTTCAAAAGTAACATTTATGGACTCTTCCAACGTTTGTCTTCTTTTGTTGAAGACTCTATATGCCTTGGAAGAAGTGGAATATCCCAAGAAAATGGCTTCATCAGCTTTGGAGTCAAATTTACTTAGCTGATCTCGTGTGTTTAACACAAAACACACACATCCAAACACATGAAAGAAACTGATGAAAGGTTTCCTTTGACGAAAAATCTCATAAGAAGTTTTCTTATGTCTCTTAACATAGAGAGACCTGTTTTGAGTAAAACAAGTTGTGTTAACAGCTTCTGCCCAAAATTGCTTAGGCATGTTTGACTCAGCAAGCATTGTTCTTGCAGCTTCTATTAGGGTTCTGTTCCTTCTTTCAGCAACACCATTTTGTTGAGGTGTTCTAGCAGATGAGAAGTTTTGGGAGATCCCAACATCTGAACAGAAGTCTTCTAAAGTCTTGTTCCTGAATTCAGTACCGTTGTCTGATCTCAGCATCTTGACTCTAGATCCATTTAGAAGTTCCATCCTTTTGATGAACTTAATGATTTCATCAGATGCATCACTTTTGTGACGAAGAAATATAACCCAAGTATATCGTGAATATTCATCAACGATGACAAGTGTATACTTCTTTCCACCTAGACTTTCAGTACTCATGTGACCAAAGAGATCCATATGGAGCATGTGAAGGCAGCTGTCGATGGAAAAACATTGCTTCGACTTGAAGGAGCTTTTATGTTGTTTACCCTGTTCACAAGCTGAACAGAGTTTATCTTTTTCATATCGGATTTGTGGTAGACCATTCACCAGCTGACCTCTAGCCAGCTTCGATATGTTTTTGAAGTTTAGGTGAGATAGCCTTTTATGCCACAACCAATTCAGTTCTTCAGTTGAATGTGAGAATAGACAAACTTCTTGATTTTGAGGATTAATGTCAAGTGTATAAACATTCTTGGTTCTTGGAGCAACCAATACTACCTTTCCACTTTTATCCGTCACCGTTCCTCTGTATCCATTAAAGTTCACTGAGAACTTTGCATCACAAAGTTGGCTAATGCTGATTAGATTATGTTTCAGCCCATTCACATAACCAACTCTTGTGATTTTTACGGATCCATTGGAGATGGTTCCATAACCTTCAGTTGAGCCTCTACCATTATCACCAAAAACTACTGAGGGACCATCACGAACTTCAAACTCTTCCAGCAGGGATTTGTATCCAGTCATGTGTCTCGAGCAACCACTGTCTAAGTACCAAACATGTTTGCTTTCATCACCCTTTTTATGAACAATGTTGACCCATTTATAAGAACTAGCATCATCAGCTGTAATACTTTCATCATCATCAGCACGAGCCATCAAACACATTGTGGCCATTTGTTCATCATCATCAGATGAGCTGTCACCTGAGTCAGCCCAGTCATGAGTTTCAGCTACGAGACCCTTGTCAGTAGCTTTGCCTTCAAGTGCCTTCTTTTCTTCTAGGATCTTTTTGGTGAAGGCTTGTAGCTTTTTGTATTTCTCTTCAATGGACTCACCAGTTGAAGATGATGAACTAGCTTTCTTCTGCTTGCAGTCGTTAGCATAGTGTCCCTTCTTGTTGCAGTTGTAGCAAGTTATCTCAGAGATGTCAGGTGTACTTCCAGAAGGTCTGGAAGGTACAGTTGACGAGATAGATCTGCTACTTGAGCCTCTAGCTGAGGAGCCAGACTTGTTTTTAAAGAATTTTCTATTTTTAACAAGTAAGGCAAGCTCAGATATAAGGGCATCATTGTCTTCGTCTTCATCGACTTCTTCAATACTGATCTCAGGCATGTTGAACAAACCAACAGCTGAAGTGTTGTCAGCTTCATCAACTGAGGGTGGATATTCAATTCTGCTAGGTTTGTTTAAAGAAACAAGAGCAGTTGAAGATCCAGCGGGACTCACTTTAGAGTCCTTTGGAGGTTGAAATTTGTTGAGCACAGTTCTCTCATGGCTTAGAAACATACCATAGAGAGAAGAAAGAGTATAATCTTTCAGAGTAGGAGATGTACTCATGCAAGTTATAATGGTAGCCCATTTAGAAGGTAAGGCTGCCATAAACTTACACATTTTGGACATATCGTCCTTATCAAACCCATGAGACTTCAGCTCGTTTAACAAAATGTTATAACGATTGAATGTTTGAGCTATAGTCTCACTAGTCTTGGCTTTAAACTGCTCGTAATCGTGTATGAGCATGTTTTTGTTATGTTCACGCACAACAGATGTGCCTTTATATACTTCAGTCAGCCTCTCCCACTTCTCTTTAACTGAGTCACAAAATTGAATATTGTGATAAAATTCATCACCAACTGCTTCAAAAAGCATATCCCTACCCTTATTCTCAAGATGAATAAGGCGTTTTTCAGCGTCTGTCCATTGAGCCTCAGACTTCACCACATAATGTTCTGGTATTTCAGGAGTACCAGGGATGAGGGTTTTGGGAACATATTTTCCTATCGTGATGTTATCTTGAAGTTTTGGGTGATAGGTAACCATGTGGGACAACATACGGGTTTTCCACATAGGATAGTTGGTTTGTGTGAGTTTAGGAGGTTTTCCAGATGATGGAAGATCTGATGATGTAGGTTCAGCCATAACAGATGCTCAAAATTGATGGAAAACAATTTTGACACTTGCTCTGATACTAGTTGTTGGATCCCAACAACACTAACGTGTTGCGTTAAGACTGATTTACGAAGATAAGATAATGAACAACAAGATTTCAATGATTAAGAGTTTATTAAAACAACTTAATACAGTACAAAGTTTGCGGAAATAGATAGTACACACTAACTAAAACTCTATACTTGAAATGACACTTTAGATCGCTCAAAAACTAGAAGACTATGCAAGGAGAGTTATATCAGCTGATACTAACAGCTGATATTAATGTCCTAGTAATAACTATGGAGGAGTTAATACTTAGACAATAACTAACTCTCAGAAAATGTTCTTGTGCTATGAATTTTTAAAGGTGTGTGTAAATGCAAGCATTTACGTCTCTATATATAGCCCAAGATCCATGTTCCTTTGTCCACAAGTTAGACGACGTGTAAACATATTATTCGTCGATGTGGACTTGTCCATGAATCATTAAGTGCTCTTGCATAAGTTATTGTCTTAAGTGTACTTTGTGTCAACTACTTCCGGTACCCTTTCTGACGCACAGCGAAAGGTGTACTACATAAGTACAAAAGTAGTTGACTTTCTCTTTACATGCTTGGAGGGACAAACGATGATAATGTACTGACATTATCTTCTATTCCAAAATAGAAGATCCTCATCGTTTTCTTCTTCTTTGAGCGGGAAAAGGAAATGTTCAAAGTGTCAAGAACATTTCCACTAAGTCTTCATCTGCAGCAGGTACTATCAGCTGATTCCACAATCAGCTGAATAGTCATCTTCTTGTCTTTGTCCTTTGGCCATAGACTTCGAATGAACTCTCGTGAATAGCTGCTGATTTGACTTGATTTCCTAAAGCTAAGTACGTACTCAGCTGAAAGTTTATTGCATATACTTGCTTCAGCTGAGATACACACTTCAGCTGATACTTATTCTTCTTAGCTATCGATCATCAAATCTTATTTACTTAGTCTTGGGACTAACACTATTATATAAAGATTTGTATTATTTTTAGTATAAATGAATGTAGAGTAAGTTAAATGTTACATAAACCACTAAATTTGTACAAAATTATTTATATACTTTATTCATTTATGTAAAAGATAATAAATTACAGTATTTTTGCACGTATACCTCTCTAGTATACATTATTGATTCCTTAAGAAATATACACAATATTAAGTCTTACTAAAAGACCATAATTTTATGTTTTGCAACGACGTACGTGATAAATTTCTCATTTTAACTAATTTTAAGATACTTGTACTTCATGGTAATATAAAAATATGTCACCTTTTATTCCGATACAATAAAAAATCACGAGGAAATAAAGAATTTAGTAATGTAAATGTGGTTTATTGGGGAAGGAAAAAGAAGGAATATGAAAATTAAAAGGAAAAAAGGACAAAATTTGAAATTAAATCGGTTGAGTTTGACCAACAAATGCCATAAAATAGCATCTTCTTAATAAAACAAAAAAGCAAGGTTAATTTGAAACAAATATAAATAAATACGGTGGGTTGACAGTCACGTCAGTCGGCTCACTGCCCTAAACATTTAAATAATTTTCTACAATATCGTAATCGTTTATATATCGCGATATATCATTACACGATACGATATAATGAAATGATTCCGTGCTCGTGGTGACCACGATTGGTTAACAAAAGGGTGAGATAAATAAGGTGGGACCCATTTCGAGAAAGTGACGCATTTGTTTTGTTTTCACGTTTCTCTGACAAATGACAACATTAATTGTTGACGCGCATGGTGACGCACGCGCCGGTTTAGTTGACTCGCTTGCATTTAATTTTAAATTTAGATAAGACCGGTCCTTATCCATCAGGAAGTAAACACAGCCTGGGACGGGCCGGCATGGACCCGGTCAACGACCCGGTCAACGACTATAATCTCATTTAAAAGAACCGAATAAGACGCATCAAAGTATATACAACAAATAGTCATGAAGCATAATTAGGTAAACATTGTTTGTGCTTTATGTCGATAATAAAAAATCACATTTTTATCAGGTTTGATTAATGTAATTACTTTCTAGGTGTGATGATTTTCACACTACAAAAATTATTTCATAGATCATAATCTATGCTTTAATATACAAATCTTTTGTAGTGAATATGTCATCTCACATCTTTTAAATTAGGGTTTTAATAATGACTGTCATAAGACATGCATAAAAAACTTGTACATTTATCCGTAATCGCCTCCTAAATTGTAGAAACTACTTCCCCATAAATTAATGTACCACTTTTTATGCATATGACTGTCTTAAGGGCTTTCATTATCAAAAACCCTTTGAATTAAACCAATATTAAATCATATAGTTCACAAATCATGATCGGGCTATTGTTAATTTGTTATAAAGAATCTAATGGGCCTATTAATGAAGAATAACATGGGCCGGGTCATGTATTATAGCCCAAAGAGAAACTGGTCACATACTCATATTATGAAACGTCAACTATTGCACACCTCAGACAGAAAAAAGTCAAACTAAAGTCTCAAAAAATCGTTATTAGTTATTACCCTCCTCTATTTCCTCCCCTTTGCTCAATAACCACTTTCTTTTTTGAATCCAAATTTTTTTAACCTTTTGCATCAAATTTCTTCAATCTTTTTCTCTTGAATAAACATGTTCTTCATCGTTAATGATTCATACCCATTTCAAAAATTACACAATGGGAAGTAAAAAACGGCCATTTGAACCGATTTTTGTTATTTCTGATGTTAATGCCGATAGACGGCCTTTAGTTGATAATATGGATATTGAATATGCAAAAACAGATACGGATTCAGGAATCTCTGGTGCCGTGTTTAATCTAACCACAACGGTAATCGGGGCTGGAATCATGGCATTACCCGCCGCCATGAAAGTTCTTGGATTAATCGCGGGTATCATTATGATTTTATTAATGGGCGTTTTAACAGAAATTAGTGTAGAATTACTCGTTAGATTCACCGTCCAATGTAACGCGACATCGTATGGGGAAGTTGTGCAACAAGCATTAGGTTCACCCGCAAGAATAATTTGTGAGGTTTTTATAATTTTGAATAATGCGGGTGTTTTGGTGGTTTATTTGATTATTTTGGGTGATGTAATGTCGGGTTCTTCCCGACATGTTGGAGTTTTGGAACAATGGTTTGGTGACGGGTTTTGGGACGATAGAAGACTCGTGATGTTGATCGTGTTAGTCGTGTTTCTTGCACCTCTTTGTGCATTGGATAAAATTGAATCTTTGAGTATAACTTCGGCTGCTTCGGTAGCACTCGCGGTCTTGTTCGTGATGGTTACGGGTTCGGTCGCGTTTATAATGTTTATGGAGGGTAAAACCGCATCTCCTAGATTAGTACCCGATTTTGGGTCAGAACAAGCGATTCTAGATCTTTTAGTCATTATTCCAATAATGTCAAATGCGTACGTTTGTCACTTTAATCTTCAACCGATATATAATGAACTCGAAGGTCGTTCTCCCGACAAAATGAATAAAGTTGGTAGGATAACAACGGTTATATGCGTTTTGATATATTGGTCAACCGCGGTATCGGGTTATCTTTTATTCGGGAATGACACCGAATCTGATGTACTTACGAATTTCGATAAGCCTCTCGATATTCAGTTTAGTACCGTTTTAAATTATATCGTTCGTGTGGGCTACATTTTTCATTTAATTCTCGTGTTTCCCGTGATCCATTTTTCGTTAAGGCAAACGGTTGATGCATTGGTTTTTGGTAGTTCTATACCTTTACATAAGAGCAAAACGAGGTGTTTAGGGTTAACGCTTGTGCTTTTAATCCTTACATTTATGGCAGCGACCATGATCCCGAGTATATGGACCGCTTTTAAGTTAACGGGTGCAACCACGGCTGTGTCATTAGGGTTTACTTTCCCTGCGCTTATTGCACTGCGGTTGAGCCGTAATAATGGACCCGGTAGTCTTAGCGATCGAGAACGATTGTTCTCGTGGTTGATGTTGATTATAGCGATCATTGTTAGCATTGTTGGAGTAGTGAGTAACATTTATAGTATGCAAAATGAATAGCGAGCGAGAACTTTTTTTTTCTTTTTTGTTCTAAGTTGTAAATTGTATAATATTTGTGTACATTTATGGTTTCTTTGTTGTTATTTAACTTTTAACTTGAGTGTATGGATTCGGACTCTTTTATGGTGACCGAGTTATGCTCGTAACGTACTCAATCTAATTATTTACGTGGCTATTTTCGAACCTTCCACTGGTCATCTGATAAATATTTACTTAAAAAATTTGAACCCGTTGAGTTCTAGTAAATTATTCGAAATTCCTTACTACTCATCACATTATATATTAATTTGAGTGTATGGAATGGTTATGTAATTATCTTGTTCGTTTTCTACACGACCAAAATAATATTAGTGCCGAAAAGTATATATAAAAGCACATGTACACAGTATACTCATGGCCCATGAGTAACAATTCTTTTTTATTCTCGTTTATGACAGGATCTATCGGGTGGCTGAGATTTACCCGTAATGTATAGAAATACGCGATCTTACTTTTGTCGTTGTAATTTCTAAACATTTTCCTGATCATTTAGTAAAATTTATATAAGGAAGTGATCGAGCTTGTGACCAATAAGAGATCATTTCAAACGTTCTTAGTTGTAGGTGATTTCCATATGCTTTTTTCAAGTTATCCGTGTATTATACGAGATTAAAACTAATATTCTACTAAACATATATTTGTCACTCTAATTGCATAAAAAGGGGGTTAGAGATAAAATTGGTTCTTGCATGTGATGATGAACATATGAAGCCAACAAACACCCCAAATTCTAGACCCAACTTATGAAAATTAAAGTGATATAAATACTTTATTCAAACTAACTTAAAATAGCGAGTTGAAGTACTATACTTATCATGACTATATATTAAATAATTATCCATGATGCATAGGAGAAAAACAGAAAAAACTTTATGAAGGATAAGTCACAATCCATATTCACATGGGACACAATGTCATATTCCTTTGTTTTTTCTTTATGTGTTTTATCTTTAATTACACTACAAGTCCGAATACAATGTCAGAGCACAATTTAACTTGTACGAATAGGTTGATCTATATGTAAATCGACATGAAATATAATAAAAATATTGAGATGTATTCTATTTTCCTTTAATTATATGTATTTTCTCATATCATTTAACAACAGTCACATGGTCTAAGAGACTATTTGAAAGTTGTTGAATGTGTTAACTCCTACTAAGTCGGAGTTCTGATTGTTTATGAACTCTGACTAAATCTCCATCTATCTAAAACCATGCCGTTTAATTATGTTTCTGATCAGATATACTGAATGATCAAAATGGCCATTTTACACTTTTTTATTTATTTATATAACATGGTAATTGCTAAATAAGGGAATCATAACATATCAACCAAACTAAAAGTCATAATGTGACTTTTTACTAGGTTAACAATTTTTTTTTTCTCCAACTAGGTCATAGGTTGAGTTAGATTCTCACACCAAGTAAGAGGTGGAAAAGATACCTAACAAACACTCTAACTCGGGCTGAATCAAAAGTTACATTTTACTAGACCCTATAAGAGGTAACCCAAACTATTTATTTAGTGGCAAATTGGAGAAAATAAGAGATTAAATAGTGGGGTTGCTTACTTATCCAGAAGTATATATGAACTCTTGATAAAGACTGATGCCAAAATCAATATAAATGCATCTAAATGGTGGGCGACTACCTTTTTTCATGCCTTGATTGATGCCAAAATTTTCAAAGAAATATTTCTTAGTCCTCACTTAACTTGCCCAATTCTTAGACTTTGGCCCCTAAGTTTGTAAGGAAATTATTATTTTTAAATTGACCCCACAAACTTCATTATCTCCTGATTTCAACAACCAACTGGAAATATTCATATCCCACCTTACCCTGTTTGGCTTGTTTAGATCCAAACCCCAATCGTTGTAAAATTAAACGGGCCGGGTTTAACAAAAATAGATAATTAAAAGTTAAAAACTGATGTATGTTAGGTAAAAACATCTTTTAAGTAAAGAAAAAAAAAAACAGGTTAACAACCACTTTATTCTTTTTGTTTTTTATGTATATATACTCAATCATTAACATAAACTGGTTGGGTGATTAATATATAACAAAATTATTCCGGTTTATGACGAACTTCATCGTGATAACTGAGTTTTAATATACATGATCATTTGATTGTTGTTATAATTGTTTCTGAGTTTTCCCCAGCCATCTGATAATTTGTGTACATGTAAAGTTAAACCGTATTACAGTATCTGTTGGAACAAAATCACAGGTCAACTTATTACTGATGCTGCAGTTAGTACTGATCATACTTAGTACTGATGGGGCAGAAACACTTAATACTGATGAGTTGATACTGGTGAAGACTATAACTAAGTTACTACTGATCATGCCCATATTGAAGATACTACTGATCAATAGTAGTTACTACTGACGATGTATCTGGACTTACTACTGATCACCAGGTTTACTACTGATGTCACTTATCTACTACTGGTGATTGCAGAATACTACTGATGAGCGTTTATGGAATATATCAAGTCCGAGATCTTCGTATAGATAGTTATAAAATGTAATTCAATGTATATCTTTATATTTTGAATGTAAATCAAGTCCTAGAATAACTAGGGTAAATAGTTTAGCTTCAAGGACTATTATAAATAGTTCCTTACGAATTGTAAACGTACGTGTGTATTGTTAACTCGATAATATACATTGAATATTTTTGTGAAACTGTGTTCTTAATATTTTCGTTTATTATTTACAGTTCATTGTTCTTAATATATTGATATAGTGTTGATCCGCTGCAACTTCTATAATCAATTAGATCTAAAGGTGTTTATTGACTAATCTATAGTTAATCGATCCTGACAAGTGGTATCAGAGCTTATTGGTTCTAGATCTACGATTTTAAGAACAATAAAAAGTTTTAATCTTTAAAACACACAGATTGTTAATCATGACTGATAATAATGAGAGCACCCAAGCAAATAAAATTCCTATACTCACTCCCAATAACTTTGGGATGTGGAAGAATCGTATTAAGCAATACATGCTTATTACAGATTACTCCATGTGGGAAGTTGTCATGGAAGGCAACAAAACTGGTCCTGGTCAAGCAAGTAGCTCTGCAACTGAAGCAGACAAACTTAAATGTGAGAAGGAGAAGAAAGACAAAGGAATCGAACTTAAAACTCAAAGCACTCTCCTACTGGCCATTCCTAACGACTATCAACATCTCTTCGTTGAGTATGATGATGCAAAGGTGCTGTGGGAAGCACTGGAGAAGAGATTCGTTGGGACCAAGAGCACCAAGAGGAACATGAAGTCTGTTCTCAAACAAGACTTTGAAAACTTCAAAGGAAGCCCAATGAAATACTCACTCAAGTGTTTGACAGATTCAACAAGCTAATTGGTGAACTTAACCAAGTTGGGGTTAAGATGGATCAAGAAGATGTCAACATGAAGTTCCTAAGGTCTCTGAGTGAAGAATGGGCCATGTATACAGTGGTATATAGACAGAGAGATGCACTAGAAGAAAAGGAGTTGGATGAACTCTACAATGATCTCAGAGTATTTGAAACTGAGGTAAATCAAAAGAACCCTTCTATTTCTTCTAATAATGCTGCATTTGTATCTAGTACATGTCTAGGTCAAGAAACCTCCATAGGAAAGGCTGCAGATTCTGAGGATGATGCAAGAGAATCCTTTTTCACTAGTCATGTGCATACTGCACTGATTAGTGATGATTTGGAACAATTAAATCCAGATGATCTTGAAGAGATGGATCTTAAATGGCAGATGGCTATGCTAAGCCTAAGAACCAAAAGATTCTTAAAAAGGACTTGTAGGACAAGCCTCAACTTCAACAAAGGTGACAAAGCTGGATTTGACAAAACTAAAGTCAAATGTTACAACTGTAACAACCTTGGTCACTTTGCAAAAGAATGTCCTCAGCCAGACAAAAGATCAAAATCAACTGCTCTTGTTTCACAACAAGGACAAGGCTATGACTGGAGCTTCCAAGCAGAAGAGCACACTCAAAATCAAGCTCTCATGGCCTTTACTGACAGCAAATCTGAGGTAAAACCTAAACCTTGTACTTCTGAATGTATTAAAATTGTTAAAAATCTAGAAAAAGAAAACACTAAATTAAATGAAGATTTAGCAAAAGCAGTAAGAAGAAATCATGAATTTGATGGTGTGATTGCTGATCAAGAACATCAGATAAAGGTGTACCAGATGATAGATCAACGGATAAAGGAAGAATTACTTCAAGTTGTAGATGAGAAAGAGTTTTATGAATTAAAAAATAAAGAATTAACAAGTAAATTAGAAGAATGTCAACTTGAAATTGAACAAAATAAATTGACAATTAAAAAGTTTGAAAGAAGTACTAAAATTCTTGATGAACTAACTAACAATCAAACTACAGAAAAAGTTGTTCATGGGGTGGGATATCATGCTGTACCACCTCCATATAAATTCATTACTCCACTTAAAAACAGTTCAGAAAGAATCATTAATGAATTAAAAACTGAAAATCAAACTGAATCACATAATGAAACATCTGAATCAAATGATTCTTCTGATGATGATCAATCAATTGAATTTACAATTTCACCCTATCCAATTGAATCTCCAAGATCAATTGATACAAGTTTTCACACAGCACAAAGTCCAAATGAATCTCCTAAATATGATGCAGAAAATATACCAAAAATTTTAAAAAGGGGAAATGAAAGAAATAAAAATCAACTCTTAGATCAAAGAATACCTGAAGGTGCTAAAAGTAAGAAATTAAGATGTGTTATATGCAACAAAATGAATCATTTAGCAAATGATTGTCACTTCAATCCAATAAATTATAAAAAATTCAAAGAATTTAAAACTTTCAAAGAAAAGGCAAAAACATAGAAATTAAAAGATACTACTGGTCCTTCAGTAGTAAATAAAAATAAAATTCCAATTGCTGAAACACCAAGATTTGGAAGAAGTGCATCAAGATTTGTGCACAACAGAAGAGTTGGAAGCCCAAAGAACAGCAATTACTTCAAGAACAATGGAAAATCAAATCAAAATAAACAATATTTTAAATTTTCCAACACCAGTAAAAACTGTAACAATTTTACTACTGGTGTTAACCCTAATTATAATGTTGTCTGGTACCAGTACAAAAATACTACTGGTAATAACCCTAATTTCAAAAATACTACTGCTACCAAACCAAAATCTCAAAACACTACTGGTCATTCCAAATATGGTAAGTACCCAAATACTACTGGTCCATCAGTAGTAAAGCATTCAAAAGCTAAACACAATGGGTATAGACCACGATCAGTAGTAAATTTAGACAAATCCAAAAGATCAGTAGTAAAACAGAACACCAGTACTAAAAAGGTATGGGTACCAAAAGTGTTTAAGGTTGACTGTTCTAAATCTGATTTCTCAAAGGATGAACCCAAGACATATAAAGCTTGGGTTCCCAAACTTAACTAACCATTTATTTTCCTGTGCAGAGCATTCAGATCCCAGAAGAAGGAAGAACATGGCATATTGATAGTGGATGCTCAAGGCACATGACTGGAAATCTGCAAATTCTTAAAGATTTCAAGTTATTTGATGGTGGATATGTGGCCTTTGGTGAGAATCCAAAGGGAGGTAAGATTACAGGTAAAGGTACTGTTTTTAATGGCAAAATTACCTTTGATGATGTATTTTATGTAGCTGAACTAAAATACAATCTAGTCAGTGTGTCTCAAGTTTGTGATAAAAAGAACAAAATTCTTTTTACAGACATTGAGTGCATCATTCTTTCTCCTGACTTTATTTTAGATGAAAAATATGTTGTTTTAAGAACTCCAAGGAGAAACAATGTGTATTGCCTGGATATAGGGGGAGAACTCATTTCTTCAAATGAGGTCAACTGTTTTATATCCAAGGCAAACACCACTGAATCAGAACTATGGCATAGAAGTATGTGTCACACCAATTTCAAAAACATGAACAATTTAGTAAAAAGAAATTTGGTCATTGGACTACCTCAAAAACAATTCATGTGTGATCATCATTGTGTTGCATGCCTAAAAGGCAAACAACACAAAACTTCTCATAAGTCCAAATCTGTGAACTCTATTTCTGTTCCTTTACAACTCTTACATATGGACCTATTTGGACCTACAAATGTAATGAGTATTGGAAAGAAACAATATTGTCTTGTTATTACTGATGACTTTTCCAGATATACATGTGTTTTCTTTCTCAGGACAAAGGATGAAACAAGTGAACTCATAAAGAACTTAATTGTCAAACTGGAGAACTCATCTGATCAAAAAGTTAAAGCCATAAGATGTGATAATGGCACAGAATTTAAAAATGCTAACTTAATTAACTTTTGTGATCTTAAAGGTATTGACAGGCAATACAGCTCACCTAGAACTCCTCAACAAAATGGTGTAGCTGAAAGAAGAAATAGAACCATCATTGAAGCCGCAAGATCAATGTTAGCAGATTCAAAATTACCAATCACTTTTTGGGCTGAAGCTGTTAATACTGCCTGTTATGTTCAGAACAGAGTATTAATAGTGAAGCCACATTTTAAAACACCATATGAACTTTTTAATAAAAGAAAACCTTCTATAATTTTTTAAAATCATTTGGTTGTCCTTGTACCATTCTGATTACAAGAGAACAAATTGGTAAGTTTGACTGCAAAGCTGATGATGGAATCTTTGTGGGATACTCTACTCAAAGCAAATCATACAGAGTGTTCAACAAAAGATTAAGGATAATTGAAGAAAGCATCAATGTATCCTTTAATGAAAATATTCCTAATGAACAAGGAAATGGTCCAGATTGGCTATTTAATATAGACAATCTAACCAAACCCTTTAATTCTAACATGGGTTTAAATGCAGGTGATTCAAATTGTCATACTCAAAAGGAAGGAACATCATCTGTTAATACTAGTCAAGAAAAGATGAGATACATAGTAGTTGATACTGCTCCCACAGTTAATACTGAGGACAGTAATAACTCAATTTCTGGAACCAGTAGTAACTCTGAGAATGAGGACAGTAGTAATTCAAATACTACTGGTACCAGTAATAGTACTCAAAATACTACTGGTCCCAGCAATAACCTAGATTCTCAAGATACTACTGATACCAGTAATAACAACAATACTACTGATCTCAATGAAGATAATAGCAGTAGTAATTCTGACCAAGATGGTGATGAACCAAACATCAATGACAATGAAGGATCACTAGAAGAGCAATTACCTGAGACAAATGAGTCCAACCTTGAAAATCAACTAGTAGTTGATAGAACTACAACTACAAGGACTCAGAAGAACCATCCATTAGACCTTGTTCTAAGTGATGTTAACTCACCACTGCAAACAAGAAGCAAATTAAATAAAAGCTTAACTGCAAACATGTGTAACATAAGTTTAATTGCTAATGAATGTATGTTTGAATGCTTTCTGTCTCAGGATGAACCAAAGAAAATCCAACAAGCAATGAAGGACTCAAACTGGATTGAGGCAATGCAAGAAGAACTCCTTCAATTCAAGTTACAAGCTGTTTGGACACTTGTACCTCTACCCAAAGGGAAAAGAGCCATTGGAACAAGATGGATCTTTAGAAACAAGAAAGATGAAAGAGGTATAGTGATCAAGAACAAAGCCAGACTTGTAGCCCAAGGATACACTTAAGAAGAAGGAATAGACTATGATGAAGTATATGCTCCTGTTGCTAAATTGAAGCAATAAGAATATTCCTAGCATATGCTTCATTCAAAAAGTTCAAAGTCTATCAAATGGATGTGAAGAGTGCATTTCTATATGGAAAGATTGAAGAAGAAGTATATGTTTGCCAACCTCCAGGTTTTGAAGATCCAAAACATGGTAATTATGTGTTCAAATTGGATAAAGCTCTGTATGGCCTACATCAGGCACCAAGAGCATGGTATGACACATTATCATCATATCTATTGAATAATAACTTTAAAAGAGGAGCCATTGACAAAACTTTGTTTACAAAGAAAGTCAAAGATGATATACTACTAGTACAAATCTATGTAGATGATATCATCTTTGGTTCAACAAATGATTTACTATGCAAAGAATTTGAAGAACTGATGCAGATTAAATTCAAAATGAGCTCTATGGGTCCAATGAATTTCTTCCTTGGACTTCAAGTCAGTCAAAGAACAGATGGTATCTTGATAAACCAATCAAAATATGTTAAAGACATCTTGGAGAAATTTGATTTGAAAGACTGCAAGAGTGCAAGCACACCAATGGAAACACACAAACACCTACATCCTGATGTTGAGGGGGAGGATGTAGATGAACACTTATATAGATCAATGATAGGATCCTTGATGTACTTAACTGCATCAAGACCTGACATTATGTACAGTGTTTGTGTGTGTGCAAGATATCAAGCAAAACCTAAAGAACTACACTTGCAGGCTGTCAAAAGAATATTCAGATACTTGAAAGGCAAACCATCACTGGGTCTATGGTATCCACATGATTCACCCTTTGAACTCATAGCCTACACAGATAGTGACTATGGAGGTGAATGTCAAGATAGAAAGTCCACTACTGGTGGATGTCAATTCTTTGGATCAAGACTGGTGTCATGGCAATGTAAGAAGCAAACAAATGTATCAACATCAACTGCTGAAGTAGAATATGTAGCTGCATCTGCTTGATGTGCTCAAGTACTCTGGATTCAAAACCAGCTTCTAGACTTTGGTATCTCTATCCTTAAAACTCCTATTTTTATTGATAATCAAAGTGCTATTAGTATTGTGAACAATCCAGTAAAACACTCTAAAACTAAACACATTGAAATAAGATTTCATTTTATAAGAGACTGTAATGAAAAGAAATTAATCAAAGTTGTTAAAATTCATACTGATGATCAATTAGCATATCTTTTTACAAAAGCATTTGATGTAGGAAGATTCAACTTCTTGGTTAGCAGTATTGGAATGATTTTAATAAATTAAAGTCTCACTTAAAATCATGTGTAAAGTTTTGTTGTAAAAAGTTATTTATTTATTTAAAGTGTTTTACTACTGGTAGATCTGTATTACTGATAGTAGGCATGTGCACAAAATACTACTGGTAGCTCATTACTACTGGTGTGTATTAGGTTTACATAAATACTACTGGTAAGTCAGTACTACTGGTATTCACATATACTAGTGGTCTTGTGTGTTGGTGGTTACTACTGATGTCTATAGTTACTACTGATGTCAAAATCCTTAGTTACTACTGATGTTCGTGGATACTACTGATGTTCTATTACTGGTATTACATTGACTACCGGTCTTTCAAAATCAAAATTACCAAACTAACCCCCGTGAAAATAACCGTTAAGTTATGATTCGAAGGGCAATTTAGTCTTTGTACAGGTTAAATCGAAAGATATAAAAGGCGGCAGTCGATTAGTTTAGCATTATCTTTACTTCGATTTGCTAAATCCTCTCGATAAACCCTAGCTCTCGATCAAAAACCCTGCACCAGTAACAAAATTCTTACGTTTTTTTTTTCTCTCAAATCAACATCAATGGCAACTCTACAATCTCTCAATGTTCAAACCGATCTCAAATATTCAGAGTTCCATAATATGTGTGCGTTCTTACGAAATCAAAACGGTACTAAAGACTTTAGACCAATCATTCAATTCTTAAAGAACTCATACATTAAGTTCGCCTTAACTGTGAAACCGAAAGCATACCAACAGCACTTGGTGGATTTCTGGACCAATGCTGAAAGAACAGAAGGTGCAACTGCACCTATGATAAAATCATCGGTGGATGGAAAGATGATCACAATTACTGAGCAATCCATTCGACACCATCTACAACTACACGATGATGCAGGTATGTTTACACTCCCTAAAGAATTCATTGCTGAAACTTTAAATAAAATGGGATATGAGGGAAGACTCAACATAATAACTTTTCAAAAAGGTCTTCTCTCCCCACAATGGAAATTTCTTGTACATACTATTCAGCATTGTATTTCTCCAAAATGAATTACTTGGAATGAGTTTAATAAGGCAATAGCCTCTGTTGTTGTCTGTTTATGCACAGACCAAGTATTTAATTTTTCTTACATGATTTTTGAAGGTATGTTGGGAAATCTTAGTTCCACAAAGTTTTTAATGTATCCCAGATTTCTCCAACATATCATAAACTGTGAATTACAAAACTTGTCAACTCCCAAAAATATTTTTATCATTCCTGAGTTGAACAAGAAAGTTTTCTCTAATATGAGAAAACAATTTAAATTTTCGGGCAAGGAAACCCCTTTGTATCCTAATATGATCAAAGATCAAACACAAATTGGAGAGGGTTCAATCATAGATACAACCCAAATTGAACCTCAACCCACTCCATCACCCCCAAATACAGCCCAAACAACACCCCAAATAGTCACTCAATCACCTACCACAGAAGTCCTGAATGTGTCCCAGGAACTTGAAATTAATCTGCAGAGTGCTACTCTTCACTCTGTGGAAGACCTACCAAACAAAACCCAAAATATTTCCACAACTTATAAAAGAAAGAAATCGTCTTTAAAGGACACCAGGGGACAAATCAAGTCACACCCCAGACTCAAAGAGTTGTCCTCCAAGGAGGAGAGAGGACATGAGGCGAGGACTTTCACTACTGATGCCCCAAAGGTGGGTGCACAGGACAGTGAAAACATCACTAAGACCCAGACCTCGGCAACTTTAAGTGATGACTCCTTTGAGGAATTACTTAAAGGACCCATGTGCCAAGAAACCACAAGGGGGGGGGGGCATCTCTGCTTCTTCTAGGAAGAAGAGAATGTCTAAAAGACCCAATGAATCACCAAGAAGTGATGAGGGCAGATCTGTGGAATTGATGGAAAGGATGGAAAACCTTCAAACCAATGTACCTGTCAGTGAGCCCGATGATCTTGCTAGATGGAGTGAGGGCAGTATTAAAATCAAACAATTGACGGATAAAGTGGATTCTCTTGAATCCACTGTACAAGATTGTCTCAAGTATCTTACAAACCAAGGGAAAACTATTGCAGTAATGAAAAGACATGTCAATACCATCAACAAACGAATGAGGCTTTATGAACACAGGCTTCATCAACAAACAAAGATTATAAGAAGATTGAAAAAGAAGATTGATGATAGTGAGGCTCCTCCAGTTGAGCTCACTAAGGGGGAGAAGGATAATATTCAAACAATGATTGATGAATCAATTGCAGCAGCAGCATCCTCTCTCCTAAATCTAAAAGAAACAACTGTTGATGAGGACCAAGAAAAGATGGTTGTTGATGATGAGCCAATAACTACTGCTCCCATGGAAGAACAAGCTGAAAAAGAAACATCAGTAGTAAACCCTACTACTGATATCATAGCAGTAGTAAGTCAGGAAGAGGAAGTAAAAGCAACAAATACTACTGATGCCCTATCAGTAGTAACTCCTGAAATCACACCAGTAGTAACTACATTGGTTACTACTGAAGAGGAAGAACTGCAACTTCCTGAATTAATTGAAAGAGAAAAACATGTCATCATCTCCAAACCACCAACACCTGATCAACCACTTATCATACCTGACATTGATGATAATGTGAATTGGTTTGAGGTAGATGAATGTACACTTCCTCCACACCCTAAAATCTTATCAGAAGATCAACTACATCTGTTCTATCCAAAACTTCTGATCTTGGGTGTACCTGATATGAAATACACTCCACCTCCACCATTGGCGTGTATTAGAAAAGGAAAGGACCTTTATGATGAAGACTATCCAAACAGAGCCTTAGGTCACCAAATGGTGAACAAGATTAATCATGTCAGATCAGAGAAACAGTCTAGGTGGAGGGTAAAACACAAGAAATTTTTGGAGAAAGTGGAGATGTATCAAGCAATTGAGGAAAATAAACAGAAGAACACTCAAGAAGCAAAATTACCTGTTCAAATAGAAAATGCTCAGAAAGAAGCTCAAAATGCAGAATTCAAGAGGCTCAGAAAAGTTGAAGAAGAACATATACAATGCCTTGAATACTTAGTGTCTGAATAAAAGAACTAAAAGTGACTTAACAGATGATGTATTTGAACAGAAGGCCAATATGATTGAATTTTTGAAATCTAAAGGGCTTAGTGCAAAGTCTCTTCAAAGAATGAAGATGATTACTATTATAGACAAATATTGCACTGCTAAGAAGAAAGCCTTGGCTGAACAAGAAGCAGAAGAAGAAAAGAAAGCAAAAGAATTAATTCCAATCAGTCCAAGTTTAATTAAAGATGGTAGTACATCAACTACTGGTTCCACATCAACTCCCCAATCAAAGAAGAGAAAAGATGTGGCTCAAGAACAAAATACTCAAAAGAAGTCAAAAACACAAATCATTCCTGTTTTTGAAATGCCTATTGCTCCCTTGCAGAACAATCCAATCATCAATTGGAGGGTTATGCAGAACAATGTTATAGAGATCATAAGGGAAGATAAAATTGTGCAGAGATTCACTGGATGGTTACCTTTGATCATGTCCTGTTCAAGAAGTGATGTGATTAAACTACTGATCATTGGAAAACCAAGAATGTCAAAGAAATCATGGAAAGATTCTGGTGCTGGATACTTGACAAGACTATGTATCAGATATTCACAAATACAATGATGAAGCCATATGATGCTGTTATGTTCCAAAATAAATTGAATTATTTCACAAAAAGAAACAGCAAATACATCATTGAGCAAAGACTTCAACAGAATCAAAGGACATTAGAGAAAAGAAAGAAAGAAAAAGATGAACAAAAGAAACTTATGTGATTAAAAGAGAATCAATAAGTTTAGGGGGAGATTGTTGGAACAAAATCACAGGTCAACTTATTACTGATGCTGCAGTTAGTACTGATCATACTTAGTACTGATGGGGCAGAAACACTTAATACTGATGAGTTGATACTGGTGAAGACTATAACTAAGTTACTACTGATCATGCCCATATTGAAGATACTACTGATCAATAGTAGTTACTACTGACGATGTATCTGGACTTACTACTGATCACCAGGTTTACTACTGATGTCACTTATCTACTACTGGTGATTGCAGAATACTACTGATGAGCGTTTATGGAATATATCAAGTCCGAGATCTTCGTATAGATAGTTATAGAATGTAATTCAATGTATATCTTTATATTTTGAATGTAAATCAAGTCCTAGAATAACTAGGGTAAATAGTTTAGCTTCAAGGACTATTATAAATAGTTCCTTACGTATTGTAAACGTACGTGTGTATTGTTAACTCGATAATATACATTGAAGCTTTTTGTGAAACTGTGTTCTTAATATTTTCGTTTATTATTTACAGTTCATTGTTCTTAATATATTGATATAGTGTTGATCCGCTGCAACTTTTATAATCAATTAGATCTAAAGGTGTTTATTGACTAATCTATAGTTAATCGATCCTGACAGTATCATGTAAATAAGAAGCCTATAATATAAATTTGAGATTTTCTAATATGTGCCCCACGAGCACATTATAGTAACGTTAAATGTCTTTTATGCCATTATATTTAATTAATCAAAAACCTTCATTTTCAATCATGGTAAAGATAAAATCACTATAGCATAAAAATGTTAATGACTTATAAATATCATTTTACTATAATTAAGGAAATTTTGGTTTATTACACGTTATACCCATGCGACACGTGTTAGCAAAACCTAGAAATTTTATAAACATTAACTTTTATTGATAGTATTTAAATAATGTTAATCATTAAATTACAAACATTAGCTTTTATTAATACTATTTAAAATACAGCTTAGCTATTAAAATGATTCATTTTCTTATAAAATTTCTTGACTTTTTTGCAACGTTTAAAAGTCAAAACACCTTTAGGACAGTGAATGTTTAATGGCATAGAACATTAATGTGATGCATTTTCTCTAATTGCAATTTTCGTTTTAAAGGTCTATACATTTACCAAAGGGCTTTTGGCCTAACGGTATGGTGTTTTCCTCTCAACTTTGAGGTCAGGAGTTCGAGTCTCGTCGTGGACAAAAGTGGTAATTAAGAGTAGATTAAATTTCCCATTTCAAAAAAAGGTCTTTACATTATAACGAAATCCCATTGTAGTTTAATTTTCATCGTGATGTACGCCATTTAATTATTGGCGTGGTCATCTCTAACCATCTATACCCTCCGTCCCAAAATTATTGTAGGGGTGAGCATATTGACCGAAAAAACCGAACCGAACCGAAAACCGACCGAAACCGAACCGAACCGAAACCGATAACATGTTATCGGTTCGGTTTCGGTTTTGAAAATTCATCGTTATCGGTTATCGGTTCTATCGGTTCGGTTCGGTTTTCGGAAAAGGATGAACATTTGGCCTAAAATGACCGAACCGAAACCGAACCGAACCGAAACCGAACCGAACCGAAACCGATAACATGTTATCGGTTCGGTTTCGGTTTTGAATATTCATCGTTATCGGTTATCGGTTTTATCGGTTCGGTTCGGTTCGGTTCGGTTTTAGCCCGATAAGCACCCCTAAATTATTGTCCACATTTGAAAATCATATAGTTTAAGAAAAGTGCAGTTATTACACTGTGCAACCAATAGAATTTTATCTTTATCATCTAAGTGTTTTTTGATTGATAAGTGCAGTTATTACATTGTGCAACCAATAGAATTTTATCTTTACCATCTAAGTGTTTTTTGATTGATTGAATTTTCAAGTGGCCAGATATTTTGGGATATTTAAAAACGAAACATGGACAATAAAAATGGGACTGAGGGAGTAGTAAATATTTATCACAAAAGTGATCAAATTCGTCTCATTTAATAGATTATTAAATAAATCTAGTGATTGCAAATTTTGTAACTATGATAACTATTTGTGATATTAAATTTTTTTTTTTGAACGGCAAGATTATATAAAATTAGCAAAATGCTAGAAAATTACAAAGGATTACAAAGCCAATCATTCCAACTAGTAATTTTCCTACCTCTATATTTTAACCAAGAAAACGAAAATAAGCGAATTAAGTCAAACAAATCACATTTTCTCATTGGATGAGAATAAAAAGTGATACTATTACGATATTTCCAAAGCACCCAAAACATAGATGCTACGATAACATATAGACGATTCTTGTTTTTGAAGGATCTCGAGCTATTATCAAACCAAGTGAGCCAATCATGATATGAAGAAAGATTAGGAATAGAGATATTGCACCAAATCCGCACCAGATTCCAAACGCTTGAAGCAACGTTACAAGTGAAGAAAATATGATCATTTGACTCAACATGGATATTACAAATCGGACACATTATAGAGTCAATTTCTAAACCACGCTTAGAAAGGTTTAGACGATGAGGAAGCCTATCTAGGCGTAATCTCCAAATGAAAATATTCACCTTTCTTGGAAGGTTGTTGTTCCATGGTGTGGTTGTATTTATCAAAGGAAGAATAGCATTATCAATATATTTTCTCGTATTAGATACCGAGAAAGTTTCATCGTCACCTAGATTCCATATACATGAATCTGGAGCATCAGATAAATTAGTATTACGAACCTCATTTGATAAAATGTGAAACATGTCCTCAACACGTCCAAAGGTTACTGGTCAGCGCCATTGTCAATTCCAGTTACCTGATATGAGCCGATCATTTATAGTACAATTTTCATTTAAATCCAAACGAAATAACCTGTTGAATCGAGAATATAAAGGTTCTTCACCTATCCAAATATCCTTCCAAAAACGTATAGTATTACCATGACCAACCTTAAAACGAACATGTACTTTTTATTTGTGATATTAAATAAAAAGTGTAAAAAACAGTTTTTCTTTCTTTCTTACACATATTTTCAAAGTTTACACCCCTATACTTTATATAAACACGTTATCTTCCCTTCAAAGCAATGCATAAAAAAATCCATGGAGTGGTATTCATGGCTATCAAAAACTCACCTAGAACCTCAATACATTCACGAATATGCAGAATCATTCTCCCACAATCAACTCGAAGAAGACGATATTCGGTATTTCAACCATGAATTCCTTCAAAGTATGGGAATCTCCATAGCCAAACACCGGCTAGAAATACTCAAACTCGCTAACCGTTCATCATCCGGTTCACATATAATGGCTAAACTTATGGTAGCCATCAAGAAAAAGGTCCAAAAATGGGTGCACCGTAATGATTCGGCTATGGTTAAGGTGAAAAGAAGGAGTTATAGTGCAAGATGGAAAAGTGCTATGGTGAAAAGGAGCAATAGGTTGGTGATGAGTAAGCAGGGGTCGGGTCAGCTTTTGATTGCAAATGGGTACCGGCCCGTGGTGGTTAGATCGGGTGGTGCTAAGGTTAATAGCTTTTCGAGCCCATCGGTCTATAGTAAGGAGAATTTATATAGTGATGATGAGGATGGTAGTGTTGACCGCGGTGGTGATGGAAGTGGTGGTGGTGGTGGAGGTGGCGGTGGTGATGAATATTGGTCTAGTGGTGGTGTTGAAGAGATCAAATGGGATGCCATGTTTCAAAACTTGAAACCAACTTAGATTTGGAGTGATTTTTATTTTACATTATTATTATTATTTTGCTTTTTGTTAAATGTTCAAATCCATCGTAAATTGAATGTTTAAAATCCAAATCACACCGAATTCGGTTTCGGATTATGGTTTAGGGTTTTTTGTTCGGCTTAACAAACCAAAATCTACTCTTTTATTTAGTTGGATATTTTTCAACCAACTTAATTATGACACGTGTGAAGAAACTATGACGTTTAAGTAGAAATTTACAATCACGATTGTAAATAAGATCTCGATCTATTTGTAACTGTTTCTAGTTGGATCTAGGAAGTTATGTTTGGGAATAAAAGTTTTTCTTTTTTTTTTTTAATTACCTAACAGGATTAGGGATTTAGGGCCCACCTTAGCCTAAGGATGTGGTGCACTTGGGTAGTTTGGTCTGACCCAACCCATGTGTTTGGACTTTGGACTATTATGTGGGTATGGGGCCCACCTTACCAACTAGCCACTTGGGTTGAGTTAACTTAACCATTGATTTTGAATGATTTTGATGTGATCATTTGGCCTTTTCAATAACTACCTTCAAACAAGAACGTGTATCACATACAAAGTTTTTGGCACTTTACGAGGTTGGATCGAGTAGTGATTTTGGAAGCACATAAATTACTTCATCTATAATACTGTACAACATTTAAAGTATATTATACAAGTACTGTAAAATAATGATTGTGGTGTTTGGAGTAATTTATGTGGTCCCAAAATCACTATCCAAATTATTTATCAGTTATCATATAGTTAAGAAAATGTTAAAAAATGATCATAAACAACAATTATTAAGTTATGTATATCACGAACAAAGTTGGGTTACCTGAAAAAGCCCGTTATAAACCGGAATACTTTCTTAAAATAAATAATTTTTTTATCAAATTCAGACACTATTATAGTATTATGGTTGTTGTCAAACATCAGTCTATGTTTTGGGTATAGTTATTTGACTTATTTTTACCCCTTTATAACCCGTTTTTCAGTTTAGCTCAATAGAGATAACGTATAACCCGCATTCATAACCGGGTCTAAATAACCCGCAACAAAAAAGATTTTAAAACTCTTAAACTTTATCCATTCCAACTATCGTTATTACAAAGAATCATGGAAGAAAGATCGATTTTTACATAACATATACGACATTTTATAACCTCTTAAACAACAAGAACTCATATAACCTCTTATACATAATTACAACAAAACAAATACAACTCACAACCAATCATCATCATCATCATCATCAATGACCCGAACTTTGAGGCAAACGAAACGACCCACCCGCATAAAGCGTTTGATAAACGGGCCGAATCCTAAGGGTCAAAATCAAGCTCAAGATCGTACCCAACCCACACACACAAGCAAGAACAAGAAACGTGAACCGAAAGCAAGCGGGCCCCATGCAAGTTGTTGCACCTTGTCTAGCTTCTTCCGTGTCATAAATGTAGCCCGCGAGCATGCCCGAAAAGAAAAGTGCACCGAGTGGGTTACCGAGTTGCATAAAGTTGAATATTATACCGAAATTTTTTAACCCAAAAAGCTCGGAAGATGTTGATATCATGATCGCGATTTGAACACCGTAACATGTTCCGAGTAACGCGGTTGCGGCGTATAATGTTCCGTTTAAAGCCGACGCGTATAAAAGATATGTTAATACCATGATGATTTGTGTTACCATTGTCCAAAATGTTCGTGGGATCGCGTTTAATCTGCACAAAATATCCAAAATTGTAACAATCTATTGAATACATATCATTGTGGCAACTTTGGCCCGTTTATCTATGAAAAGGTTGGTTTGGGTTATGTATAAAAAGAAATGGGTCAAGCAAGTAGCATAATAATTTAGCTTAAAAGGAAACGGGTCATATGGATCGAATTGGTTAAGAGTCGTTGAAATTGCATTTTAGTGTATACAACCTCTTAAAAAAGTTAAAATCGATCTTATTTGAACTACTATATTTTTAGCATTAACAATACATAATTTTTTAATTATGCTAACACAGTAATTAAGTAGTACCTTTTTTTAAACGGATTGGACAAAAAAGTGGTTAAGTTACAACCTGACCCGACCCATTCTACCCATTCATATTATGTTTTATCTCTAAACGGGTCAAAACGGGCAAAACGGGCAAAACAAAAGAATTTAACCAAAAAGGAAATGGTTCAAACGGGTAAAAAATAACACCATTTGAAATCATTTATATAAAAGAATGCGTAACACATTGATTATTTGCAAAAAAAATTGACTAAAATTGTCCCGGGTCAACCCAATCCGACCCGCTTTGACTATTACCAAAAGGTTACTTGTTTTAATCACAACCCGTTTCTACCCGTTTAATCACCTCTTATTACCAAAAGATATAACGACAAAAAACATTACCTCACAAAATATTCCGAAATTGCACCGCCGCCGAGCCGCCCAAGAAAATTACAAAAACTAAACAAACTCAACAACGTATTCGTATCCTCAAACCCAAGCGAATTCCCAATTTGAGTCAAATTATTCAAAACCGTAACACCGGAACCCACACCAAGAAAATACGCCGTCCACAAAAGCCAAAAATCGGCTTTCACAACCGCCTCACGGAAACTAAAATCTTCACCTCTTCTCGGCCGCCGTTTTCTAAATTTAACCGCCCCTTCGGCTTCCGCAAGAAGCATCTTCATCTCAGAAACGTCTTCATTTTCTTGATAATTCGAAAGATTCGTGTTCGACGATGACGGCGTTAACAACGGGTCACATTTCGAGTCCAAACTGTCGGAAGACTCATTGGGCCTAATGGGCTTCTTACGGGCCGGAAAAAGAGTCATCTTGATCGGGATTGCAAGTGGCGAGACTAAAAGAGCGACCATAATTGCGATAAACGTGTACGACGCCGTTTCATTTAAATTTAATGAGTTTTTTAATATCGTTGTTGTTAAAAGAAAGATTGCTAGTAAAAGACTCGTGGATTGGGTGAAAAGAAAATGGCCGTTTTCTGACGGGTCAATTTCGGATGCGGGTTTACACGGGCGAACATAGTACATTAAGGAAAGACAGATTATGGGTATCCCGAGTGTGAACACGAGCACGGTTTTTGAAGCTGACCCGTTTAGTAACATGGTGCTTATTTCGGTGAAAACGGCTGCACTTAAGGCGATGTAGCCTTTGAGTAGGCCCGCAACGGTCCCACGGCTAAGTGGGAAGTTTCTTAAATTTGTAACGAGAACCGCGGTTCCTAACCATGCGCTACTATTGGCCGCTAGCACGAGTGCAACCCATAACTATAAAAAAATGCAAAAATTAAAAGTTAAGAAAGTTAATAAAGTTGGGATCTTGAAGTTATGTGAAGTTGGTAACCCTAAACAAACCCACTAGGGTGAGTGTTGTCCAGAAACCGAACTGAACCGAAAACGATGAATTTTCAAAACCAAAACGAGCTGATTACAGGTTTTCGGGTTTGCTTTGCTTTGGTTTCGGTTCAGTTTCTTTTAGCCCAAATACTTATCCTTATCCGAAGACCGAACCGAAACCGAAAACAATGAATTTTCAAAACCGAACTGTTTTGGATTTCGGTTCGGTTTTTTCGGTCCAAATGCTCACCCCTATAAACCCAAGTTATTTTATGTATTTTTTTGTAAATTTTATAACGAAATATATTATCTTTTTATTTAATTAACGAAATCTTGAAACAATTTATAAATTACAGAAAGAATCATTAATGTAAGAAAACGTGATCAAATTAATCACATAGTGTACTAAATTGACCTGAAATCATGATCCACTTTTAATAGTTTATACACTTTTAATAGTTCATACAGTGTATTCGGTCAATCAAGAGTACTAATGTGCTAATGTATTTTGAACATACATAATATATAATCTCTTTTCTAGGATTAACAAAATTATCTAAAAATATGTGAACCCAATAACTTTCTTTCAAAAAGAAACAAACCCAAGTTTAAGATTACTTAATTCTATAAAAAAGTTATCAACTTTTTAAAAAAGTTAACAAAAAAATAAATCTTTATGAAGAAAATACTTACAATCCAATAAGGCAAATTTGTAACAGTCTGACTGATAGCAAGCCAAAGAACACCATAACCGAAAAAAGAAGAAAAAACACCAACAAGAAGAACAACCCATGGCGGAAAATAATTACAAGCAATGCCAGGAAGAATTCCTGTATTTTCCCCAAAATCATTAGCAACACCAAGAATTGTAAGCTGTTGTTGTGAAAACCCCAACACTGATTTCAGCGAATGAGAGTATAACGGGAAGCAATACGAGTTTCCGGCAGCAATTCCGACCCATACGGCGGCGGCGAAGCCTACCCACGGTGGTCGGGTGCCAGCTTTTACGGCCTGCATAGTGTACGGACGGTGGTCGGAAATTAGAATTTAGAAGTGAGAGTGAAAAATGATGGAATTATGTGGGGATTGAAATTGAGGTTGTGGTGTGATGTTATGCTACAGCATAATTTCAAGATCCCATCAAGTGTTTAATATTTATAATTATTTTGAAGTTTGAACAAAAAGGTGGGTATTACACGTTTTAAATTGCCATTTGGTCGACAACTATATGGTAAATTCATCGTTATCGGTTATCGGTTCTATCGGTTCGGTTCGGTTCGGTCCGGTTTCCGGAAAAGGATGAACATTTGGCCTAAAATAAACGAACCGAACCGAAAACCGACCGAAACCGAACCGAACCAAAACCGATAACATGTTATCGGTTCGGTTTCGGTTTTGAAAATTCATCGTTATCGGTTATCGGTTCTATCGGTTCGGTTCGGTTCGGTTCGGTTTTGGCCCGATAAGCACCCCTAATTTGTAGCTTCAGAATAACTTCTTAAATCATCATTAAATGTTATTAATTTAATCAGATGACTAGATGAATGTTTAGAATTTGTCATGACAACAACTAGCTTAATATCTTGATCATAAGCTCGAACATCTTGTAAAATATGTTATAAATAGGGGTGAGCATTTGTGTCGGAAAAATCGAATCGAACCGAAATATATAAACGGTCTCAGTTCGGTTCGGTTCCGTCCTCGGATAGGGTTGAGCATTTGGGCTAAAAAATTGAACCAGACCAAAATCGAAAACATGTAATCAGTTCGGTTTCGCTTCTGAAAATTCATTATTTTCGGTTTTGGTTCGGTTTCTAGACCGAGGACACCCTAGTAATAAACAAGAATACCCATAAAAAAAAAAAGAAATAACTTGGTCGACCGAATTCAAAAGTAAATAATGTTTTTATTGGTCATGTAGCATATGCTTTTTAAATTTTAAAGTTACTTTATTTTATCGACATCATATTCTATTTTACTTTATAGAATATTCATCTAGTTGTTATTAATTTACATGATTTATTTGTCGTTGATTGAATAAGATGTTTTAAAAGTTGATGTTGGAAAAATCCGATCCATTACGTGTTTTCAAGGGCTATGTTGTCTTAAAAAACAACACAAGTTTTCGAGGTTTTATTACATTATCGAAAACCAAAAAATAGTTTGCTTGTATTGTCTAAAGAATGACAGAAAATATGATAAATCAATACAGCAAAACATTTGAAACCTTTATCTAAAATAGTTGGTAACAGAAACTAATTATTAGATTTATAAAAACATTATATTTGTTTGCCGTTCAAAAGAAAATATTGTTTAGATGGCGAGACAGAAAAAAGATGTAACATGTGGAACGTGATAATGGTACATTAAATAAATGAGTTCCTAATCAATTGAAGCATTTAATAAATAAGCAAAGTTAACACTACTTAAGAAGCACAAGCAAGCATCATTTTGCTTGGTCAATAATGACATTGGCGGCCTACTATACAATTGATTCGTACAATCTGGTTTAGTTAAAATAAGTAATATTTCCATTTTTTTGTTATTGGAACCAAACCAAAATCAATTCCAAACAATCAAAGCGATTTGATAAACACTCAAATCGTCCCGACTAGCGTTTTACTAGTTACCGAGTCCGACAAAATAATATCATTAGAGCGGGTGGCAAAAACGTGAATAACAGGAAAAAAATCTCTCCTTCACAACTCTCTCCCTAAGGTTGGTCAGTATGGGCCAAATGTGGTGTGGTGTGGTGATGATATGGAGGATTTAACGGTGTGGTGAAGAGGGGAACCCCCCCCCCCCCCCCCCATGTGGTGATGTTCATGTGGTGTGACCATGGTAACATGAGGCAACGGGTTTGGTGGTGATTTTCGAGGTAATTGGTGCACTTTGTGATACGGATCCTACCATATTATATGATACCGACCCAGATACAAACCAACAACCTCAACCTTCCGCATGTGGCTAAAGAGTTCGGTCAAGCTATCTCCAAATCCAACCAACTAGCATGTTTATCTTTTATTTCAAATTATAGTTTATCTTAGCTATTGATTTCTTTTCCTAGTATAATTCGTATTAGGTCTATTATTTATAGGGTTTGTATTTCTTGGTTGGATGCTAGTTTTGAATACAATAATATTTTGTTCTTGAACAATCTCTGTTCTCTTTGCATTTTTCGGTTGGCCGAAATAGTCAAGCTAGGGTTCTAGCTCCATTTATACGGTGTGGTGTCACCAGAGTCAGCCCAATCATGAGTTTCAGCTACAAGACCCTTGTCAGCAGCTTTGCCTTCAAGTGCCTTCTTTTCTTCTAGAATCTTTTTAGTGAAGGCTTGTAGCTTTTTGTATTTTTCTTCAATGGACTCACCAGTTGAAGATGATGAACTAGCTTTCTTCTGTTTGCAGTCGTTAGCATAGTGTCCCTTCTTGTTGTAGTTGTAGCAAGTTATCTCAGAGATGTCAGGTGTACTTCCAGAAGGTCTAGAAGAAACAGCTGATGAGATAGATCTGCTACTCGAGCCTCTAGCTGAGGATCCAGACTTGTTTTTGAAGAATTTTCTATTTTTAACAAGTAAGGCCAACTCAGATATAAGGGCATCGTTGTCTTCGTCTTCATCGACTTCTTCAATGCTGACTTCAGGCATGTTGAACAAACCAACAGCCGAAGTGTTGTCAGCTTCATCATCTGATGGTGGATATTCGATTCTGCTTGGCTTGTGTAATGAGACAAGAGCAGTCGAAGATCTAGCAGAACTCACTTTAGAGTCCTTTGGAGGTTGAAATTTATTGAGTACAGTTCTCTCATGGCTTAAAAACATACCATAGAGAGATGAAAGAGTATAATCTTTCAGAGTAGGAGATGTACTCATGCAAGTTATGATGGTAGCCCATTTAGAGGGTAAGGCTGCCATAAACTTACACATTTTGGACATATCGTCCTTATCAACCCCATGAGACTTCAGCTTGTTTAACAGAATGTTATAACGATTGAAAGTTTGAGCTATAGTCTCACTTGGCTTGGCTTTAAACAATTCATAATCATGTATGAGCATGTTTTTATTATGTTCACGCACAACAGATGTGCCTTCATAAACTTCAGCCAGCCGATCCCACATCTCTTTAACTGAGTCACAAAACTGAATAACTGAATATTGTGATACAGTTCATCACCAACTGCTTGAAAAAGCATATCTCGACCCTTGTTCTCAAGATGAACAAGGCGTTTTTCAGCGTCTGTCCACTGAGCCTCAGACTTCACCACATAGTGTTCTGGTGTTTCAGAAGTACCGGGAATGAGGGTTTTGGGAACATATTTTCCTATCGTGATATTATCTTGGAGTTTTGGGTGATAGGTAACCATGTGGGACAACATACGGGTTTTCCACATGGGGTAGTTGGTTTGAGTGAGTTTGGGAGGTTTTCCAGATGATGGAAGATCTGATGATGTAGGTTCAGCCATAACAGATGCTCAAAATTGATGGAAGACAATTTTGACACCTGCTCTGATACCAGTTGTTGGATCCCAACAACACAAACGTGTTGCGTTATGACCGAGTAACGAAGATATGATAAGTAAGCAACAAGATTTCAATGATTAAGAGTTTATTAAAACAACTTAATACAGTACAAAGTTTGCGGAAATAGATAGTACAAAACTAACTAAAACTCTATACTTGAAATGACACTTTAGACCGCTCGAACTAGAAGAGTATACGCTGAGAGTTATATCAGCTGATACTAACAGCTGATATTAATGCCTTAGTAATAACTATGGAGGAGTTAATACTTAGACAAATAACTAACTCTCAGAGAATGTTCTTGTGCTATGAATTCTAAAGGTATTGTAAATGCAAGCATTTACGTCTGTATTTATAGCCCAAGATCCATGTTCATTAGTCCACAAGTTTGACGACGTGTAAACATATTATTCGTCGATGTGGACTTGTCTATGGATCATTAAATGCTCTTGCACAAGTTATTGTCCCAAGTGTACTTTGTGTCAACTATTTTCGGTACCCTTTCTGATGCACAGTGAAAGGTGTACTACACAAGTACAGAAATAGTTGACTTTCTCTTTACATGCTTGAGGGACAAACGATGATAATGTACTGACATTATCTTCTATTCCAGAATAGAAGATCTTCATCGTTTTCTTCTTATTTGAGCGGGAAAGGGAAATGTTCAAGGTGTCAATGAACATTTCCTTTAAGTCTTCATCTGCAGCAGGTACTATCAGCTGATTCCACAATCAGCTGAATAGTCTTCTTCTTGTCTTTGTCCTTTGGTCATAGACTTCGAATGAACTCTCGTTGATAGCTGCTGATTTGACTTGTATCCTAAAGCTAAGTACGTACTCAGCTGAAGGTTTATTGTATATACTTGCTTCAGCTGAGATACTTACTTCAGCTGTTATTTATTCTTCTTGGCTATCGATCATCAAATCTTATTTACTTAGTCTTGGGACTAACAAAGTACTATATTTACTTGGTCAACCGCCGCACAAAAATCTTTTGATGACTTGAAAACCGTAGTCGCGAAGGCACCCGTACTAGCACTTCCCAATTTCAACCTTATTTTTCAAGTTGAATGTGATGCCTCCGGAGTGGGTATCAGCGGAGTTTTAAGCCAACGACAACGACCCATTGTTTTCTTCAGTGAAAAGTTAACTGGCACACGACGTCGGTATACTATATACGATAAAGAGTTCTACGCCATTGTCCGCAGTCTTGAATATTGGCGCAGTTACCTCCTACCGGGTGAATTTATTTTATATTCCGACCACCAAGCTCTCAAATTCATCCAGGGTCAACCCAAACTTAACGTGTGGCACGCAAAATGGGTCGAACTATTACAAGATTTTAACTTCGTTATTCTACATAAGGCCGGCTCTGCGAACTCCGTAGCCGACGCCTTGAGCCGACGGCCCGCCCTACACACATAAGTAGCTTTCGAGGTAATTGGGTTTCAATCCTTCTCAAATTTGTACAAAGATGACCCCGATTTCTGTATTATTTGGGCTAACAGTACCACTAGTCTATACCGGGAATTTGTTCAAAAAGGTGGATTACTTTATAAAGGCAATCGGTTATGTGTACCAGTTTCCTCATTTTGTGACGCCATTATCCTTGAATGTCACCAAGGTGCACTAGCCGGACACTTCGGTCGTGACAAAAAACCGCTTTGGTCCAAGACCGGTTCTTTTGGCCGCAATTAAACCGAGATGTCTCAAAAGTTCTTAAGCGATGTCGCGTTTGTCATATTGCCAAAACACATCATATGAATCAAGGTCTTTATACTCCATTGCCAACACCGAATGACCGTGGGAAGACATACGCATTGGTTTCGTATTGGGTTTACCTTTAACCCAACGCAAGAAGGACTCGATCATGGTCGTCGTTGATCGTTTTTCCAAAATGGCTCACATGTCGCGCGACTTTATTTCGATGAAATTGTACGCTTACATGGTGTCCCTAAAACCATCACGTCGGATCGTGATGTTAAATTTGTTAGCCACTTTTGGCGTACACTGTGGAAGCGATTGGGAGCTAAATTGCAATTTAGTAGTTCCCACCATCCACAAACGGACGGCCAAACCGAAGTTACTAACCGAAGCTTAGGCAATCTACTCCGAAGTTTAGTCGGTACTAATCCAAAGAAGTGGGATCTTGTTCTTCCTTAGGCCGAGTTTGCTTACAACCGCTCCGAACATAGCTCCACGGGTCGTAGTCCTTTCTTGGTCGTGTACGGACGTAACCTGTTCACCCCTCTGGATTTGTCTCCATCGATTGACACACAACATTTTAGCTCCGAAGGCGATGCTCAAGCCACGCAAATTAAACTCTTACATGAACAAGTGCGCGAACGAATTATCAAACACAATCTACAATATCAAACTCGGGCAAATAAACATCGACAGAAAGTGGTTTTTAATGAAGGTGATTTAGTGTGGATTTATTTACGAAAAGAACGTTTTCCACAAGGGCGGTTCGGTAAACTTCAACCAAGGGCGGACGGACCTTTTCGCGTGTTGCAACGTATCAATGATAACGCTTATAAAATCGACCTCCCCGGTCATTATAAGGTTTCCGCCAACTTTAATGTAGCCGGTTTGTCTCCTTATGAACCTACGGATGATGATGACTCGCGAACGAGTCCTTTTTTAGAGGGGTAGGATGATACGCATCCTACCATATTATATGATACCGACCCGGATACAAACCAACAACATGAACCTTCCGCACGTGGCTAAAGAGTTCGGTCAAGCTATGTCCACATCCAACCAACTAGCATGTTTATCTTTTATTTCAAATTAGAGTTTATCTTAGATATTGATTTCTTTTCCTAGTATAATTCGTATTAGGTCTATTATTTATGAGGTTTGTATTTCTTGGTTGGATGCTAGTTTTGAATACAATAATATTTTGTTCTTGGACAATCTCTGTTCTCTTTGCATATTTCGGTTGGTCAAAATAGTCAAGCTAGGGTTCTAGCTCCATTTATACGAATCCGTATCACTTTGATTGGTTGAAATATTTTTTTTGTTTTGTTATTTTCATATTTAAAATTAAATTGAACGAAAATGGCGTCGTTGATGTAGTGGAGTTTTCTTAGATAAATGTTGTGGTGTGATTGCTGAGGTTACAAATGATACAACAGAAAAAATGGTATGGTGGATACAGGGGTGGACCTAGTATGGTGCATGGGGTTGCCCGGGCAACCCCTCAAACTTTTCGAATTAGTGTTAACTTTTTTCTTTTTAATGTAGGTGACACCCATAAGAAAAAAATGCAACACATATTCTTATATAGCTAGAAAAATAATAATAATAATATATCTTCTATTTAAATATTTGTTCAAAAGATATTTTAAAAAATATATTATTAAAGTCCAATAAAAAGTAAGTAAAGCTCATTACTCCTTATTAATTAAGTATCTATTATTTATTGAAATAAGAAAACATTGTTCTTTCCCTTTGCTATATAAATTATTAAAGTTGGTTTTGATTTTGTTGGTTTCAACTGCAACAGTTGAAATATGCTTTTTCAAAATGAAGTTTCTAAAGATCGATTTGTACACTAAAATTGGTGATGATTTTTTGAATCAAGCTTTTATTTGTGCATTAAAAAAAACGCTTTTAGATGTTACAGTTAAAAGTGTAATTAATTGTTTTCAGAAGATAAAAGAACCGAGAGGTCAACTTTAGAATGTATTTTATAGATGTTTTTTTGACATATATAATGAAATCGTACTTTCAAATTTGTTTTTATATAGTACTCCGTATGAGTTAAAAATTGTGCAACCTCTTAAACTTTTTTCTAGGTCCGCTACTGGGTAGATATGACTCATACCCTATAATCTAAGATCCATGATGTCCACAACCCTGTATCACACCCCACTACAAAATGGGCGGTGGGGTGACTTGAACACCATGGGCGTGGTAGCTATTATACAAAAAAGAAGCAATTGCATAAATGATGCTGTATCCATCCAGAAATCACAAATAACGCTGTTTTTTGAGGTTTTGCAAAAATAATGCTATCCCACGTTTAGGAACCCGGATCCCCTAGTTTCCCCGCTTTCAAATCCCGGATACAAGCTTTTTCTGTCTGTTTTCATGTACCTGCTGTACCTGCTGTACTTGTCTGACGAACTAAGGATCCCCTCTTGCAAAACCCGGATCCCCTAGGGGTATCCCACACTGCGAATCCCGGATCCCCTAGGGTTGAGGCGGAGAGAGAATTGGTCGTGGCAGGCTACTTTTATCAATAAACAAAAGGTGTACATGAGTCAGAGAAGGCATGCTGTTTTTGTTAACAAAACAGAAAACAAAAGGTGTACATGAGTCAGAGAAGGCAGGCTATTTTTGTTAACAAAACAGAAAATCCTAGGGGATCCGGGATTCGCAGTGTGGGATACCCCTAGGGGATCCGGGTTTTGCAAGAGGGGATCCTTAGTTCGTCAGACAAGTACAGCAGGTACAGCAGGTACATGAAAACAGACAGAAAAAGCTTGTATCCGGGATTTGAAAGCGGGGAAACTAGGGGATCCGGGTTCCTAAACGTGGGATAGCATTATTTTTGCAAAACCTCAAAAAACAGCATTATTTGTGATTTCTGGATGGATACAGCATCATTTATGCAATTGGTTCGCTATTATAGGATGATAATTGTTTGATAGTGATTGTATAAACCGTCCCTTCAATTCTCATGGATCTTGGGGTCATATTTGTTTTTGTGGATATATGTCTTGTTCAAAATCGGCATATGCTTTCAAATATTACCACTCTCGTTGTTATTTTGCAAAACTTAAATACAATTTTTTACAAACCAATTGCTAGTTCTTAAATCAATAAACTAAACTCAATTATTTTTGTTCCACTTGTTTAATCATTTTAGAAGAAAGATTAATAAAAAAAAGTAGTGGCAAAAACGTGATTAAGTTTTATAATTAGGGACTAATAAGAAATATAGTTTCGGTAGGTAGTGAGTGAGAGTGAGAAGTGTGTATAAAGCGCCCCCTCGTGGATTTTGGGGTCAAATTAAAATTTGGTGAAAAACGACCTACGGAGTACGGACCCACGAGCTAGAATCGGTTCTTGACACGCAACTAAGATTTTGATTGAAGTCACTTGTCTCAAATCATTTAATTATTAATTATTATTCAACAAATGAATTACATATTCATGTGAAAAATACTAAGGCTGCTGAGTATGAGCATTACATGTGGTGGTGCTCTTTTCTGTCACATCACCGCCACCTAAGCAACCACACCACCACCACACCACATTATTTGGTGGAAATACCCACCACACCACATCACACCATTTTATTTTCCATCTCATCATTTCTTTTCCATTTATTTTTTAAACATAATATTAAACTTCCATTAAAATTAAAATAACAATACATTAAATTAAAAATACAAATACTTAAAATTAAAAATACAAATACTTAAAATTAAAAATACTTAAAATAAAAAACTACAATCCTAAATCGCTCATCGCTTTTCGGGCTCTTTCCTTCGCGGCTAGGAAATGATGAAGATCTTCTTGCGGCAAGCCTGGCGGTGGTTACATACTCAAAATATTCAAATTATTGATCATTCTTTGTTCGGTTGCAAGCACCCTATCTCTTTCTTCTTTCTCCCTCTCTTGTTGACGTCGTTCTTGTTCCAGTTGAACTTGTTGACGACGCATCTCTACGCGCTCTTTCGTTGCCTCAAAGTGTTCGTTTAATCGTTTTTGAATTTCTTCCCTATGCTTGCTCTTCGCTTCCTTTTCCGCCGCATGCATACCCGCTCGTTTAGCCTTGTCTCTTCCAATTGGTCGTTGAAGAGGAGGTGGAGTTTCATCAATGTCGTCGAATAGGTCATCTGAAAATTCATCGTCCCCTGCATTAAGGTCGACACGAGAACGACAATCAGAAACGTCAACCGATTGTGAACTTTTTGAGCGCTTCGATTGTTGTTGATCTTTAGTAATTGTGCCGATCCATTTTGGATCCTCTTTTAAAATCAACCAATGTCGATCTAGCTCAAAAGCATGGCCCTTTTTTTCAACTTTGTATTGTTTCTTGGCGGTCTCCAAAACATCAAACTCAGCCATTCCGCTACTTCTTTCCGACAAGAGTTTGTTGTATATACCATTGAATTTTGTAACCTTGTTGTTTATGTCACGCCATTTGCTACTAAGACTATTGTCTTTTCGGTATGGCGGGACTCCCATGAAGCTATGGAATTTAGAAAGAATGGCTTCCCAATAGTTTTTAATTCTCATGTCATTCCCGTCCTTCTCGTTTTTAGAAGTGGCACACCAAGCTCGGCACGACGCAATGTAACACCGCAAAATTCAGAAAGCGTTTTTTTTAAGAGCAATTGCGGAAGCATAAGATAATAATTAAGTCTTAAGTTTAGGTTTACAGTCCAAACGTCCCAAATTAATTTCCAAAATAAACATTATTGTTTAAACGTTGTCACTTAACGAAATGGCTCATTTTACAAAACATATCCAATTGAGCTTGGTCACTCATCCCGTCCAAAGCACCGATCAACCTGAAAAAGAGTCAACGAGGGAGGGATTAGCACAAAGCTAAGTGAATGAATATAATCTACAAATTCTGTAAAGCACAACAAGCAAGTAATAGCATATCCACGATCAAAAAGCCACATAACCACATAACCACTGTTCCACATAACCACATAACCACTGTTCCACATAACCACATAACCACTGTTCCACATAACCACATAACCACTGTTCCACATAACCACATAACCACTGTTTTGTTTGAGAAGATCGGTGGGTCCTGCAGGAGCCTAAAACCAACATTGGCCAAACGACGGTAACCGATGGCGCTGTACCCGATGGTCTGGTAAACCCCCTTACGTGTAACACATACAGGTAAGGTCCGAATACCGCGATCAACAATACACTAAGCCCAGCCGATAACCACCATTGCTGACATCTCAAACCTCGGTTTCCCACTAAACCGAGTTGTTGCTACCGATGAAGCCAAGTCTCCTCAAATATGCGCACCTATTCCATTTATCGCAATCCACACGCAACTAGATATATATCATTATCATATAATTAACATACCGCAATTAATCATATAAACCAAAAAAGCATGATATAATAATTTGCGCTGGGGTCAGCACTAACAAGATCAGCATTAACTGATCAGTACTAACTGATCAGCACTAACGGAGTCAGCACTAACTGATCAGCACTAACTGATCAGCACTAACGGGGTCAACACTAACGGGATCAGCACTAACTGATCAGCACTAACTGATCAGCACTAACGGGATCAGCACTAACGGGGTCAGCACTAACGGGGTCAGCACTAACTGATCAGCACTAACTGATCAGCGCTAACGAGATCAGCACTAACGGGGTCAGCACTAACGGATCAGCACGAACTGCTCAGCACTAACGGGATCAGCACTAACGGGGTCAGCACTAACGGGGTCAGCACTAACTGAACAATACTAATTGATTGCAATCAAACACAAGTTGGAGATTAAGTCCACTCACCGTAACCTTCTCCTTGCCACCAACTCAGTAGTCTAATGTCACTGAGTTGTCCTCCCGTTTCCTGTGAATCCAAAAGAATACCGAATCAGTACATAATTCCACCAAATTATAAACAATTATCAAGTAAGTTCATAAAGTAACTTTTTCCCCAAATGACATCTAAATACTTGTAATAAAAACTACTCAAGTCATATTCACATCATACTTTCAATATTCAAGTCAACTAACCACATTATACATTTTACATCCAAACGGGTCAAAACCCAAACATAGTTCTAATACTACTAAATCCCGACTTTTAAGCCATATAAACACCACATTTAGCAAGTCATGACTAACTACATAATCTAACCAAATCAACTCCTTCAAAACGTGGCACAAGGGGAAAACAACAGGTGCACGTATCATTTAATAACAGTATCAAAAGGGTATCCGGTCCATAGCTAATTTATTTAAAATACCAAACAGACTGCATTTTCAAAAATGAATATATTTTCGGGATTGAAATTCAAAAGTTAATCTAACAATATAAAAACCACATAATCATTTAAACATTTCAGAAATCAAATATTTTAATCCCTTGATTAAAATATCACAAAAAGACAAAACACTAAATATATCATTTAATAATACTTTAAAGCCAAAACTACTAGACCGGGTTTCAGGATGTTACACGCAAGTTCCTCCTTTTCCGTCCATGGAAGTTGTGTGTCTTCTTCCACATCTTCTTCCCTAACTTCTTCAACAACCTCTTTTTCTTTCCTTTTCCCTTTCCCTTCCCCTTTCCCCTTTCGCTTGCTCCCCCCCCCCCCCCCCCCCCCCCGCTTGTCGTTCTTGTGTTTGGGTTTGTTGATGAATTTCTTGTTGTTGAAAATATTGACCGGTGGGTGCAAATTGAGATACATTTTGTGAATATTGGGGTTGTTGAAATTGAGGGAGATAGTGAGGTGCGGTTTGTGAATAATATTGTGGAGGTGGAGGTGGGACATTGCCGGAATTTAGGATGTTGACGTATTGGTCGAAGCCACCAAATCCTAGGTTCGGTGGTATATTTTGTTGTGAAGGTTGGTTGGGTGTTTGTGGAGAGTTGTTGTGTGCATCCATTGTAAATTGAGAGGTATGAAGATAGGAGTTTGTAGAGAGTAAAATGGGTTAATTGTGTGTGTAAAATGAGTGAAAGTGTGTAATATATATAGGTAAATAATTAAAAAAAAAAGTTTTTTTTAATATTCCAACGGCTTAATAGCCGTTGCCAACGGCTACATTTCACCCAAAACGCACCCCTCAACGCCCGTGCTCGACCGTTGCACGTGGCCTCCTCCTCCCACGCCACACCCCAACGCCGTTGGGGGGGGGGGGGGGGGGGCGGTGTTCCTCTTCCTAGCCACGGCGTGGCCGTCCACCTCACCCCCCACGCCCGGTCGAATGTTGGACCATACCGTCCAGCCTAATTGGAATCAATCAAGTTAATAGGTTGTTTCTAAAATGTTTCGTACCTTTTGAAAAGCACGTATTGGTTTGGATCGCGTCTTGAGACTTTCTTTATTAAGGTGAATATATGATGTATTTTTATAGATTTGAAACTTTGTTTTATTTTATATGTTTTCATGTTTAAAATATACATTTTATAGTTGGATATTAAGTGTTTAGTATCATTTTTTTATAAACTTAGAACTTAAAAAGTTGTTGAATTTAATTCAAACGAAAGTCTTTGGAATTTTTTGAATTTGTTATGATATTTATTTTGTATTTGTGTATATAATTTTTGGCATTTATGTATGTGTTACAAATTAATTTATACTGAATACTCAATAATATTGTAACTAGTTCGACTAATTCGGCTAGCGTCAACATGTTTAATTGGAAATCCGGGTTTTAAAATGTTGGTGATTTGTATCACCAATATTATTTAAGTGTAATGGGATAAACTTGTTGATAAAATATAATCTTAGGTGTTGTTTGTTTTTTTAGAGCAAAAAGATCTACGGTTTGCGAACCACATCTGCCAACTGTTGCAGCTTCTGGGTGGACCAAAGGTCTGCAGTTTGCAAGAAAGCTGTTGTTTGTTTTTTAACATCTTTAGACTTGCTTAAATAAATCGAAATTTAATATATCCTACGTCTAACATGTAACGACCCGAAATTTGTAATTAAATAAATTGTACAAAAATATGATAAATAAGGATAAATCGTTTAAAGAACGTAGGAATTGGTTTCGTGGCGTTTGGAGACCGTACGAGAAAGTTATGGGCGAAACCGGGTCGAGATAAAGATGAAAAAGTGCAGCCCTGCTGCCTTAAGGAGTTCGCGACGCGAACTTGTGGTCGCGATCGGGAAGTCGGGCCAGGTAGTTTGGCTTTGAGGCGCGAAGTAGTTCGCGTTGGGTTAGCGATCGCTAAGTTGGCGTACGATGTTCGGAGTTAGCGACGCGAACTTAGTTCGCGCCGCGAAGTCTGGTCGAGCAGCATTAAAGACGGGTTGAGCTCATTTATTGCAAAGAAAAACCCTAGTTTTCTCCCACTCGAGCTTGTGAACGATTTTGGGTGTAAACCATCATTTGGAGCTGATTTCTTCATCAAATCTTGTGATTCTTCACTCCTAGTTGAAGATCTAAGGTATACCTTCAACCCTTTGTAGTTGTAGCTTTAGATCTAAGGATTTAGAAGCTTGGGGGTTGAAACCCTAGTTCTTGGGTTGGTGATTTATGGTGAAATATATGTTGTATACACTTAATAGATGGTATATTAACAAGGAAAACAAGTGTATGATTATGATTTGTAAGAATCTTAAGGGTTGGTTAAACCTAGGGTTTTGGTAAATCATCATATTTGGGGAAATGGATTGATGGGTGTTATCTAGAGGTAGATGAACACATTGGTAGTAGTTTGTGATGGTAACCTTGTTGTGTTAATTGTTTTAGACATTCGGTGAAGTGTTGAAGTGGACGAATTGTGAACAAGGAACCGGCGGAAAGAGTACGGTTAAAGCATCGTTATTGCTAAGGTGAGTACGTGTGGAATTTACTGAGTACATAGCCTAAGAAATACATTTTATTACTTGTGTTATGGTCTATTTGCTTAATTGTGTAGACTAATAGCTAGCAGTTAGTTATACCGATAGTTGTATTGAACTAACTTGTTTGATGATAGACGTGATAGCCGAGAGCTAGATTGACATAACCATCGAGTTATGATATGGTGAGATGATGTGATGATTCGGGGGATCCCCGGTCATGAGGTATGGAATGGGGAGCATTTGGGCGGATCCCCATCGGCCCATTCCATGATAGTAGTCTTGCTAACTGGAAGTAGTCCGGCGAGTAAGGCAGGTATAGGTAGATTGGGCGATTCCCTCTTGCCTTTACCTTGAAGCTTGTTAATGCGGGGGATCCCCGGTTAATAAGTTAATGTGGTTCTAGTTGGTTGGGGATGTCCCGACAACTAGATATGATTGCTAGGAAAGCAAGGAATTAGAGTCACAATAGGGTGACTAGATAGATGGGTAATTGCTTACATGTTTGTTTGTTTGCCATTCGATTATTATTATTAACTTTGGGGTCTAAACCCATGTAGCTCACGAGACGTTTTTGTCTCACGTACTCCTTGTTTTGTTTTGCTATGTACTCAGGTTCGGGATCGAAGGCTTAGGTACGCATGGATAGAGATGCGGGACCTAGATTAGAAGAACACTAGATTGGATTTAGTCTTAGCTTGGTTATGATCTATTTTGTAACACCTACTTTTATACTCTGATTTCATACCAAAGTTTTTGTAAATCCAAATTTGAGGATGTTCTTCTATTTATAAAATGTTTTATTTTGGCCAATATTTTGTGTTAAAATTTGAGGTGTTACATAACAACATTAAAATAATCATACAACAATATAACATGTTGTTTGGAGGAGATGTATTTTTTTAGGTTTGGAAGACCCAAGAAGCTAATACTCAAAACTTCTTGCAGAAGACCTTCTGCAGACATAAAAAGATATGTGAGCTTCTAAAAAACAAACATCTGCGGGAGGCTTTTTCTGGGCGTGGTCTGCGCCGCGAAGACAAAAGACCCCAGGAAGACCTTTTGTCAAAAAAACAATCACCTTAATAAATATTGAACAAGTTAGGATGGTGCGGGAGTGCACACTTGTTTGAATTTATTCTCATTAAAATACACCGACTAAACGGGGTCCGGGGGAAGCGCCCCTGGGAAGGGGGTCCATGGGGCAGTGCCCCTGGCAGTTTTCAACCCGTTAGACCCAACCTGAATTTGACCCAATCTTGGCAGTTTTGGTCGGTTTTATGCAGTATTAAAACTGCAGCGCCCCTGGCAGTTTTCAACCCGTTAGACCTAACCTGAATTTGACCCGATCTTGGCAGTTTGGTCGGTTTTAGGCAGTTTTAAAACTGCATTTTAGCAGTTCTAAGTGGTTGGTGAAAGATGGAATTAACCATCGTTTTTGGTCAAGAAAGATGGTACGAATTCATATATGATTTTCACATTCTCTGTTCTTGAGATCTATTTGATTTTATACGATTGAAGATTTCGAGTGTACCTTCAAAATACTTTGATAAAGTGACCACACGACTTCAGAGATTCCAATCATTCGAAATTCAGTACTAATTTCTAACATAAAACATATACTCCCTCCGTCCCACAAAAAAGTTCTCATTTCTCCCAAAATTTTTGTCCCACAAAAAAGTTCTCATTTCTCATATTTGATAGGTCCCACATAATAAAATATTATTATTACTAAGTGCCCAACCATTTATATCCACTAATTATCTTTCTCTCTCCAAACCAACTTTATATTTTAATCAAATTTATTACCAATTACCCCACCACTAACTATCACCTTAAAACTTGTGCCACACACAAATGGGAACTTTTTTGTGGGACGGAGGGAGTATATGCGAAAAAAGTAAGCCTAAAGAAACATGGAATCTATTGTGTGAATGATATAATCTTCGATTTATTCTTATAATTTGATTTTGTTATATTTTATCAGATCTGTTTAAGTTTAAATTTAAACTTATTCTACCTATTTAACATGTCTTTTTCTCCATATGATGTACAAGTTTGAGATTGATATGGTACTTTTTTTTAAATCCAATTGTCCGTAAAATGATTGTATTTAATATATTACTTTTTTTAATCCAGTTGTCATTTTTAAAATAATTGATTTTAATATATATTACTCTTTTTTGTTAATCCAGTTGTCCTTTGTAAACAGATTGATTTTAATTAAGTTTTATCTAATCTTAAGACTGCTACTTTTTGTTGCGTCTCTTTTTATATACTTAGTATACGATGTTTAAGTTGAAGTAAATATATAATTTAATGGGAATAAAACAAATATCGTCTTTATCCTAAACATAATCCTGAAGATAATAAACTAGTGGCCTAGTTGGATACCTGGGCTGGATATTAGTAAAAAAATTTAAAGTTATTAGTATTTAGTCATACTATTTTGTCATACTCATAATTCTACTCTATTGATATTTAAATGAAAATATGTGTCAAAATTAAGAGATAATATTAAGAGAGATAATTAGTGAATTACACATGTCATCTTATCTAGTAAGTATGACTATAAGTAGGACCAAATGGTAGGACTGAGTATTACCGTATTTCTCAACAATTATAATTCATTAATAACTTAATTTGTTATAGTATATTATTATGATTTATATTATTATCAGAATGTTATAGCATTTGAATGATAATGGGTTTTCATAATAAAAATGAATAATCTAATTTGAAAAATAATTAATATTATAAATTTTCAACATATATTTATCTTCATTAATTAAAGGGATAATTTCATATACGTCCTTACAAACTAACAATATTACGTATATATCCATGTAAATTTCATTATTACGTATATATCCTTCAAAAACCGCAAAATTCTCACATATATCCTTTTACCTACTTTAATAATTTTCAAATCTTTTAAAATTAATAAAAAAAACATAAATCCTAATATAAGTTAATGGTAAAATAGATTAAATATCCTTGACGAAAGAAAATGAGGTTATCGAGTTTGGCAAAAAATACCCTTGATGAACGAAAAAACCCTTGACCTTTAAGGGTATTTAGGGCATTTTACCAACAATTTAGATTAAATTTATGTTTTATGAATTTTTAAATGGATTAAATATTATTAAATTAGGTAAAGGGATATATGTGAGAATTTTAAGGTTTTTGAAGGATATGTACATAATACGGAGTAATAAATTTGGCAAGGATATATATGTAATATTGAAAGTTTGCAAGGACATGTATTAAATTATCCCTTAATTAAATTCTCTCTAGTCTTTTTAGCACATTCAATTACTTCTGCAAATGATTCAATTAAAAAACGATTTTTCAAAACAAATTATCTATTTTTATTGACAGAATTATAGATAAATTTGTTGATATTTTTTCAAATCAGCAAGATGGTTACAACTTATAAAATCTATATTTTTATATGTTTGTCTCATTATATTGGTTTTTCGGCAGCTTCAAATGGCTTAGATCAATTATACTTCCTCCGTATCAAAATAAGTGACACACTTTCTATTTTAAGGTGTATCAAAATAAGTGACACACTTTGAAAACTTTTCTTATTTGATAAAAATAGTGGGACTCATACCTACTAACTATACACTTTAATAAAGTAAAATTACCCTTATACCCTTACTTTTACTTTTAAAACTCATTAATATCACTTTATTCAAGAAAAGTAGGACCCATTATCCACTAATTATGTACTTTAATCTATTTTAGCCCCTACTTTAATCTTTTACCTCAAAAAATGTGTAAGCCAATTTGTGTCACTTATTTTGATACGGATGAAGTATAAGAAAAAACCAACCTCACCTTGCTGCTCATATAAATAGTAGCCTAACTAATTAATCCAGCTAAAGCTTTGTTCTGAATTTAGCTATGTGTCATCGTGTCCCTCTTCATCTCACAAGGGGGTTGTTTTTAACAAATTATAAACATTTTTAATTGCTACTCCCTCCGTCCCACAAAAAACTTCTCATTTCATCCTAAATTTTTATCCCACAAAAAACTTCCCATTTGCTACATGCCTACATATGATGGGCTCCACATAATAAAATACTATTATTACTAAGGACCCCACCACTTATCATCCACTAACTATCCTTCTCTCTCCAAATCAATCTTATATTTTAATCAAATATATTATCAATACCCCACCACTAACTATTACCTTAAAACTTGTGCATAAGTGAAATGGGAAGTTTTTTTGGACGGAGGGAGTACAATTTTGACAAATATGATCGTGCACGCTTTTAAAATTTATTAGAGATACAATTGGGCAAGAAAAGTTCAAAAGATAATTTTTCAAACATTTATCAAGTTTTCCCATAAAACAATTTTGTTCATATATTTGTTCTACAACTAATTGTTTTTCCTGCTTTTATGTTCTTTTTTTATATACTATGAACTTTAAATAGGAAGACAATATTATAATTTTATATTAAATTCAAACATACAAGTCTTCTAAATGAACAATAAATAATTATATATATTTAATTTAACTTTTAGTTAATTACCCATATTAACACAGTTTAATAACCTAATGCTTATATAATGATAACTGAAATTGTTTCATTGAAATATTTAAAGTCCAAAACAATGAGAATTTGTGTCGTTTTCGTTACAAAATAAGACTACAATGACATATATTTGGAATGTGTTTTGTGAGATGATTAAGTTATCGGAATCGATCAATGACAAAAACATGTGGCGTATCCGACCAAGTTCGGTAGATGTTTGATCATAATTGATTAAAACATAAATATGTTTGATTTTAATTTATGGTTTCTAGAGACACGTATAGTAATTATAGTTTTAAATTACAATCAATGGTTCAATTATTAATATTCTAGAAGGTTTTAATCATGTTGTTACTATACATATTATTTTTAAACATCCTTACGTAAATTAAAAAGAAATTAACACTACAACTAACACATATAGTATACACATAATATATATCTTCAACAAAACTTAAACTTCCATTTTATACATTTCAAGGTCACTTATGTACCTTTATCCCTTCCCTTTATCCCTTCCATACTATAATAGAATGTCCAATTTCAAATTATAGTCAATTTACAGTTATTAATGTGTGAAAAATAATAATTATTTTTTTACTATAGATATTATATTTAAATACTTATACATATTTTTTTGTAGGTAAAAACTACAAATAACACACATAATATATAAAAATGAGAACAGGTAAGAACTAAAAATATGATGAAACTGATAATGATCTCAACTTTCTTAAATTATAATTGAAAATTTGCTGATCCATATTTGTTAATTTGGTCCAATTTCTCCTGATCAAGATAAAATAAAGATTCAATATTTCTGATAATGATTCAATTTTTCTTAAACGATCAATTGAGAAGTATTTTTGCAGTCCTCACCGATTTTTGAGTACTCACTGATTTTTAAGTCCTCACAAGATACTAATCGTACATGTATAACACATGTTTTCAACGATACTTTAACCAAAAATCTTTTTGATTGTAAGCTTTTAAGATAGGATTGCTAATGCCGTTAAAAAAAAACCCCTTAGGAAATAGTATTTGTATATGTACTCTAAAAGTACAAATATCTTTACTTATTATTAGGACTAGCAGGGTACCCGCGCAATGCGGCGGCGGGTACCCAGAAACCATATTTCGTGGCGAGCAAGTGTTGTTCGTTTACACGGTAATAATTGTTGCTAGAAATAAATAATTAAACGGAAATGTGGATTTTGGTAAGAGTTGATGATTTACAGCGTCGTATATTTAATGTTATTGAGTAAAATGGTTTTCGAGTAACAGACTTTTGTTATTAAGTGTGGGTGGTGTTACCAAAGTGTAATGTATAGCAAGTGGTTAACACATAGTGATAAATTAGGAGAGGTCTTGGGTTCGAATCTTATTAGCCGCGATTATTTTTTTTTAAGGTGGAGAACTAACTAACAAAAGTGGAAAGGTCCTTAAAATCAAGTTTAAGGAGCTCCTTAAACTTGCCTAATGGGGTAGGCCTAAATGCTTTATATAGTAGTAAGATATATATAAAATTACTGAACTAATTTAAATTCTAATTTGCTTGCGCAAAAGTGTTGAAACATTAGTCCAAACATAAATATACGTTACACAAACAAATCAATTAAAATAATGCCACATGGAAATGTTAATAAACAATATGGCCTGGTAGGTGTATTAACATGTGAGGCCAAAACTCGTACTGCACTTCAGGTATGCAGAGGATATATATGATCGAATTTTTGGTTTCCATGTCACATGTTAAATATTACATGTTTTGATATGTTTTAGAATGTTAAACTGTTACTTAACTATTGGTAAAACAGTATTTACTTAAACGTGATAGTCTAGCGATAAGAACGCTTAAAAATGATATTCTAAAAGATTACGGATTCAAACTCTTTCCTAGGTAAACTTTTACCAAATAGTCAGAGGAAAGTCAGAAAAGATCAGAACAACGATTTGGCCGCGTACATTACACGCAGAGTTCTGCCACGTATCCCAAATATTATTATATAAGAGGTGATTTTTACACCACAACTTTTATTTCATCTAAAAGTTGTGTTGCAGAATTTAATTCCTTTAGGCTGCAAGGTATGGGTACCACATGTGGTACTCATATTTCTTGTCACATCACCGCCACCTAAGCAACCACACTACCACCACACCACATCATCTCTAGGAAATACCCACCACACCACACCACACCATTTTATTCCATTAAATTTTAAATATAATAAAAAAGAAAATACCCATCAACCAATCACAAGCAAGCATCCTTCAAAAAGCAACCTCCACGCCCCGTTGAAGCCCGTGGCCCGTGGCCTCCTCCGCCCACGCCGCACCCCCACGCCGTTGGGGGGGGGGGGGGGGGGCGGTGTTACCTTACCATGCCACGGCGTGGCCGTCCACCTCACCCCCCACCCCCCCCCCCCCCCCCCACGCCACCTTGCTGTGGACCCATACCTTCAAGCCTTATTATATCTATATAAGAAACTTAAAGGGTTGGATATGCAAATTTTAATTTAACATTTTACCTTAGCAATAATTAACTTAGATAATATTAACTGCATAAATATTTTATGATTTCCCAATGAAGTAATACATTTTCTAAAAAAAGAATCATTCATGTATATATGAGCGTTACATAAGACCAAAAGACATGATAAGAGATGTGAACTTGTACTTTTGTTTCTAGCAGCTGGGCACTTATCTTCAAAACTTATCACTACCCTATTTTCTTAAAACCACTAAAATTCCCATCGAAATCATATTTCTCTAATAAACAAAAAACAAAAGTTACAAGTTCTTAAAGCTTCATGCCAACCCTATCTAAAAGGTGTCATTCTAGACTGTTCCAAGGCCAAAAAACTTAACTAAAAGGACTCTTCCATATTTGTAAGGATTTCAAGAATTTCGATCAAGTATTATTTAAGAAAAATATTATACTTATCGATTGTATACATATACTTCCATGTTTCATTAGTATTCTTGCTAAAAGTCTTCCTAAAAGCAGTCTATTTATCGCCAAGTAGAGATATAAGTATATAACATCTTACACCTCCATGTCCCTCATTTGGAATGATTGGTATCGTTGTTGTTGTTATATTTCTTGATAAAAATAATTTATAAAATTATAGTGAGAATTATTTTAAAACATATAAATATATTGTTTTATAACATAAATATAAATATAATTTAATAAATTAATGTTTCTATAAAAGTCTATACATTTTATTTCTTCCATTTTTTCTAATTCAAAAGATAGATTAGTAGAGGTGGGCTGGGCCCAACATATATTACCCCAAACTGATCATTCTTGTATATTAATTTTGATGTCATTTTGGGCCACAATGTTCGGAAATTAAAGCCCCGTGTTGTCGTACAATAAGTCAACAAGACCATAAAATATGAGTTTTGACCTCTTGAGATCATCTCTTGTTTTATTTTTGTTAAAAATTATATATATATATATATATATATATATAATATTATCGATTGTTAATTAAAAGGTTAGCTGCACTTAGAGAAAACTTAAAGTGTGTTTAAATACTATATTTGAGCTACAAAAAAATTATATTAATTAAAGCTATGAAGAATTTTTTTCACAAACAATATTAAGTTTTTTTCATGTTTTAATTAGGTAATCGATCTAGTCAGCAATTAATGCTCACATGACATGCCACGTCTACTTCCACGTGGACAATTGGTGTGATTTGAAGATATCCAAGTCAAAATTAAAGAATATTTATATGGTCGATTACGCGCCAATATATGTTGGAAAGCAACCATGATATGTTGGGTTTACTTTTAAATTCAAAAGAGAAAGAAAGCATATACGATTCGTTTTCAACACGTTTGGGCCCAATTGCCAAGAGAATAAACAAATTAAAAACAAAAAAAATATCACTTTAAATCGTAAAGTTAGACTTTTCCATTAGAATAATATCTATGAGGTTTGCACTTACTTAAAAGTTAAAATTATGTAAACAAATTAACTTTATTCTAGAACATTGATGTAATCACTTTCTGTGGGTCATTTTATAGTCCTTTATGCAAACTTAAATTTCGTATACTTAACTAGAGTATCTTCTGGTATCCTAAATGAAGTTATAGTAACATAAATAAAGGATATGATGTTAGACTATATTATAGAGTCATTTTATCCTGAGAAATGCTAAACAAATGCCTTAAATGAATGATTAAGAATGTTTTAATAGTTAAAGTACATTTTTTTAAACATAAACATCCTAAAATAGTTGATGATGTTTAAGTTGGTGGGTTTTTAATTTATTGTGTATGATATAAATAACTTTAAGGTTTTGATAATCATAATCTTAAGATATATCAATAATATGCATTAGAAATTTGTATTTTTATTAATGGATAAAAAATACTTAAAATGAAGGGAGTGGTTTTCTTTTATTAATATACATATTTTAATGTTTTTATTGACAGTCGTAATCATTATCAAAATTCATAATTTAAACATATATATATTTCTTAACTATAACCATAAAGTAACAGTTAACAATTTTTTTTATTATCTTTTAACATAGACTTAACTTCATAGCTAGTGTCACTCTTAGCTATAAGTTACCAAATAAATCATATAACATGTTTACAAACGTTTCCTAACATATCAAATTATATAAAAAAAACCCTAGTAACAATTTAAATAATATTTTTGAATACAAATGTTATCTTTTGTATTATCGGTACATTTATATTAGATAATATTAATGATAAGCTTGTTTAACGGTTTTACCATCACTTTTATTACCAAAACTAAATTAAAACAAAAACCATGATATTTTTGCATAAACAAACGACTACTTTAAATTTTATGAAAACGATACACAACAAAAAAATAGAAAGGATAACGATTATGGAAATGGACAAAAACTGTGTAAATAGAAACAGTTCATATGAGACTATATACGAGGATAGAATAGAGTGGGATGCACCACAGTCTAGACGCTGCACCTCTGTACACGTGCGCACAACAAGGAAGCATGTGGTGGGGGTTCAGAATGATGACTCAGCACTAATACATGACACGTGGCAGTTATCTAGTGCCTCTAACGAGCTGCTCGTACTTACTTAGCTCGGCTTCAAAGGTTGGGTTTAAAAGCTCGAATATACACATACATTGGTTATTGGTATAGTGGTTTGTTCAAGGAGGTCCAACAAAATAATAAAGTCCCAAGGGATAATTATTAGTAATTGGATCATCAAGATCAATGGTCCAGATTATATCACAAATTTAAATGATTTTTTGGGTGGAGGGGTATAATGGACATTTTACCCATGACTTAAAAGCAAAACTTCTTCTTCACTCTTCATTCTTCCCCCTCTCTCTACGCTTCTTTCTCTGCACTCTCTCTCTCTTCCGAATCGTGAAATTGAAGACAAAATCCTCTTCTTTTTTCTGATCAATCGCCGATTTCTTCTGATATTTTGCTAAAATCGTTTGTTCTACACTCCTACAACATCGGATTTGTTATACTTTCATCTTTTACGCGATTGACAATGGTCGATTCTATATCTTCTCCTTCCAAAAATCATTATGATGAACTTTCTGGTAATTTTAACTTTTTTGTTGTTCTTATTAGTCTTCTAACTGTTTATGCATAAATCCTTATATTTAGAACTTTTCTAGGGTTTCTATTTGATAATCGTCGATTTCATGTGTTGATTGTTGATATGTTGTTCTTTATTATGTGTTTGGTAAGCTTTCTAGTGTTTTTATAGTTAATCACCTGTGATTCGTAGTGTCTTCACATGTGATTCGTAGTATTTTTTTAAGTTTTTTGTGATTTAGTTAACGACATGTGATTGTATATATCAGTTTAGTTTTAAATCACTTGTGATTGTATATATGTGTTTGTTTTGTTTTTCTTATCAGATTTGATTGTATATTTGTTTAGTTTTAAATCACTTGTGATTCATAGTGTGTTTACGTCTTACCATTAGTTATGTGATTTAGTACAATCACATGTGATTGTTATGTAAATATCCTCCCCTGTTTTTTGAAAACCCCTGTTTTATCAACAACAACAAACACAAGAGATTGTTCATATAATCACATTTTTAGTTTTAAATCACATGTGATTTTAATCTGTCTAGTTTTCAAACACATATTTTCCTGGTTTATCACTTGTGATTGTGTCTCTGTTTAGTATTAAATCACATATTTGTTTTAGTTAATCACATGTGATTGTGTATATATATTTAGTTAATCATATGTGATTGAATCTGTATAGTTTTACATCAGATGTTTTTTAGTAGTTAATCATATGTGATTCTATGTCTGTATAGTTTTAAATCCCCTGTTTGTTTGAAATTATTATCTCTTTCGTTGTGTTTAAACATTGTCCATTATAATTATTTTTTATAACTTATTTGATTATATGTGATTTTACTGTTTTTATTATAGATTTCAGCTTTCTAGTGTTTTTTAGTTGTAAATCACATGTGATTTTATTGTATTCACATGTTATTTGCCGTTTATTATTTTTACGTGTACTCTGTTTTTAAATCACATGTGATTTTACTGATTTTATTATATATTTTCAGCTTTCTAGTGTTTTTTAGTTGTAAATCACATGTGATTTTACTGTGTTCACATGTTTTATTATTTTTATGTTTACTCTGTTTTTAAATCACATGTGATTATTATTTATTATTTGATATTATGTTATTTTAGTTCAATCACATGTGATTGTTCTCAGTATCTCACCTAATCACAGTCAAATAGCTTTCAATCACATGTGATTAGTAAGCTAAATTACAGTTGTTTATGTGAGATTGTGAGTTCAATCACATGTGATTTCATTTAACCATCTCATATTGTTATTAGTTGTCATAACTTGCTTCTTTGTGTTTTATAGGTGTTGATGATGAATTCACTATGTTATCTAAGTTACATGAGTTACGAACTAATGTTAATATTGGTAGAAAAAGACCTCTATCACCATCAAAAACAAAAACTGTTGAGGTGCCAAAGAAGATCAAAATAAGGCTTAAAAGATCAATTAGCAATGAACCATCCACGTCAAAAACATTAGTTCCAGTTGAAATAACTATGTTTTACTTAACAAAATCACATGTGATTGCTAACGGAATCACAAGTGAAAGTTAATAAAATCACATGTGATGTAATACTAAGTTATAACATGTTCTATTTTTGTGCACTTGATGTTTACTTTCCAATCACATGTGATTTTGTTATGTGTATATACTCCTCTGTTTTATGAAATAACTTTGTTTACTTACCAGAATCACATGTGATTGGGAACAACATTAACAGTGATTTAATACTAAGTGACATGTTCCGTTTTTGTGCAATTGATGTGTACTTTCCAATTACTTGTGATTTTTATTAACAATCACATGTTATTATTTCTATGTACATGTCACTGTTTTTTGTGCACTTGATATTTACTTTTCAATCACATGTGATTTTGTTATGTATATAGACTCCTCTGTTTTATAATAAAAACTCTGTTTTACATAACAAAATCACATGTGATTTTTAATGAAATCAAAAGTGATATAATAAAATCACATGTGATTTAATAATTAACAACGAGACTAATAATTTAATTTGTGAATTAAACATAAATATTTATAATGACAAAATAGTCATCCAAATAATATTCTACAACTAATAATTAACCATCATTAATTATCAAATAAAATGTAAGTTGAAATAATACATCATTTGATAGTACAAATACCCACTTATACTAAATACATAAAATTAATACTCTTCCTCCTTTTTCTCAAAAGTCAAATGGTTTTTGGCTTGTCTATTCCTCCTGTCAAGATTCCATTTCCCATCCCCTAGATTTTCATATTTTGGTTATTAGCTCAATTTCTCATGCATACATGCATTCCCAAAGTTGTTCAACTTTCCTCATTAAAACACCACTCACAAACTTTCTACCCCTTCATTTCTGTCTATCACAAGACACATGACACAACACTATTTTTCCACTTTTCAAGTTAATCACCAAAATGGAAACTCCTTTTTGCTTTTTCTTTTCTTTTCAAACCAAGGTCATTGACCATCTAAATATGTTTGAAAATCCATCTTTTTAAGTCTTGGAAGACTTGTTACTTCTCTGCACACTCTCATTCTACTAGCAAAGTTGTGCTCATACAATCACATGTGATTTTGTAAAGCGAATCACTTGTGATTTGTTTTTTATCAACCTCCCATGTTTTTAAGCAAACAAATCACATGTGATTCGCTTAGCAACCTCACATGAATCAGTTAAATAACGTAAAACACACAATCACATGTGATTTTGTAAAGCGAATCACTTGTGATTTGTTTCTTACCAACCTCCCCTGTTTTTAAGCAAACAAATCACATGTGATTCGCTTAGCAACCTCACATGAATCAGTCAAATAACGTAAAGCACACAATCACATGTGATTTTGTAAAGCGAATCACTTGTGATTCGTTTCTTACCAACCTCCCATGTTTTTAAGCAAACAAATCACATGTGATTCGCTTAGCAACCTCACATGAATCAGTCAAATAACGTAAAGCACACAATCACATGTGATTTTGTAAAGCGAATCACTTGTGATTTATTTCTTACCAACCTCCCCTGTTTTTAAGCAAACAAATCACATGTGATCGCTTAGCAGCCTCACATGAATCAGTCAAAAAACGTAAAGTACACAATCACATGTGATTTTGTAAAGTGAATCACTTGTGATTTGTTTCTTACCAACCTCCCCTATTTTTAAGCAAACAAATCACATGTGATTCGCTTAGCAACCTCACATAAATTAGTCAAATAACGTAAAACACACAATCACATGTGATTTTGTAAAGCGAATCACTTGTGATTTGTTTCTTACCAACCTCCCCTGTTTTTAAGCAAACAAATCACATGTGATTCTCTTAGCAACCTCACATGAATCAGTCAAATAACGTAAAGCACACAATCACATGTGATTCTATTATCTAGTTAACTTGAAATAAATTTTATTACCTGAATCAGCGGTTCATTTATCTGCTTGATTGCTATTGACAGATTCTGGATTCAGATTCATTGATAACGTCAGTTTTTTTGATTTTGATTTCAGATCTGCGTTCGATTTCTGCGATATTGTAAAAAAACGCGATTCGAAGTCTTCGATTTCAGATCTGCGATTTCTGCTGCAGTCGATTCGATGTTTGAGATTTAGATCTGCGTGTACGAGCGATTTTTGAAGCTCTGGATTGAAGAAATCGCAAAAGCAATTACAGTGAAAGAAAGAAGCTCTGGATTGAAGCTCTGGATTGAAGGTCGACTGAGAAGCTCTGGAGTGAAGGTCTCTTTCAATTTTTATACGCTTGGACGATAATACCCCTCCGTGTCTAATTAAATGAATTGATCTTGATCATTGAATAAACTTGATCCAAGGGCTGTGATGTGTTCCTTGGGACTTTATAATATTTGAGTTCTTCCCTGAACACAACTCTATTGGTATATACACTAAATGGTAGATGTTTTAGTTTTTGCTGAGTTATTGTTATAATAACTAACATTATAATTAAATAATACCAATTGCCCGCGCATTGCTGTGGATATTTTCATACGATGTTCAAAAGATGTTATATATTACTATACGTTTAAATTATACAACGTCTACCTATATCCACAGTCTATATTACTAATTATGCTAATTTTATTATGTCGAATTATATCCCTTAGTTATTTTGAAAATTTTAGTCCTCTTTGAGACCAACTTTGTATAGAAAATGATTAATAGTAAATAAAAATAAAAGTTGTATATTTTGTTAATTACTGTATATAGGAACATAAAAATTTTGATGGTAAAGTATTAGTATTTTTCTTAAATATAGTTACTAAATCTTAAAGTTAAGAGGAATAAACTATCATTTAAAAAAATTATAGTTGAAAGGAGTAAAATTTAATTTTACGAAAGTTGGAAAGAGAAAAAACAAAGAATTTTTAAAAAAATATGTACTGTTTTATTTAATATACTTTCTTAGCTATATATAATGTATGTAATATTTTCAGACAAAAATCAGTGTTCATCTTAAGATAAATATTATATATTTAATATACTTTTACCAATAAATATATGTATTTAGTATTTTTAAATTCAAATATTATTTATTTTATAAATAACATACATAAATTAATCAAATTCTTCCATTTCTTTTTCAATTAACCCATTTCTTCTTTAATTAACCGAAGCGCTCAATTGATAAGTGTAAGTAAAGCTTTCATGATAATGATACTAGCATATAACCCGTGATAAATCACGGGTGACTTATAAAAAATTTCATAATCTTTAGTAGTTTATTTATTGAAATTGCTTAGAATTTAAAAAGTTACAAGTGTAGTAATAGCCAAAAAAGGCTTCCTACATTGCCAGTGTAGGTAAAAAATTAAAAAAGTAAATACACGTACATAAATATTACATAATTTACATACATAAATACTTACATTAGTACATCAAATTAAGAAATTTACAGAAAAGACTAAGTCCCTAAATTCCCATCACGACTTCCTATAATCTTCCATTTCTGTTGATCATAAAAGTTCTTAATTATATCTACAACCACAAATGCACACAAATTAAAATAAATTAGATCTTCTTGATTTCTTTAGCGTGTATATTTAATTTAGCCTATAAATAGATTTCTGGGTGTTTGTTTAAAAAAAACATCCGCAGAACACCTAGGATAGAATGTCATTACCTGCATTCCATTCATTAAACCATGACTAATTGACCCAAACTGAAGGGGAAATGCCTTAGAAGAATCTGCCAGCTCTAAACACACACAAAAAAGCTCATCTATACTCAAGTTATATATATTAAGCTCATCTACACTGTGGGGCCCTTTGTAAACCTGGGGTACTCTTTTGGGTTGATGCATCAAATGATTTTAGAGTAGCAATTGTAGCAGGAGCACCAGATGCACCTAAAATCGTAAATAAATACAACATTTTTAGATTCAGCATAATTACACAAGAATCCTTTGTTATACTCTGAATAGGAAAATCAAAATATCTACTTAATCAAACTAATTGTATTAATTCTGATAATAAAGTAAGTGCAGTCAATTATATTAGAGATGCGCCATTTGTTACAGTAGTGCCACCATAAGCAGAAGAATTCAGCTAATGCGAATTTGTATTTAGGAAATAAATGAAGCCAAACCATTATATTCATGAGAACAATTGGATTAGGGTTAGATGAGATTTCAAATATGAAATAATAGGGGAAAACAACTGCAATTTAACGATTTCAGGACACAATCTGGCTTATGTTATTAGGCTAGACTTTTGACTATATCTGCAATCAAAATTTAAATATTAGCTTATAAGACAACAAAATTAATACATAAATGACCCAATTAAGCATCTGCACAAAGAATCCACAGAAACCATTATTAGGTAAGCATACATGATATTTTTCTGTAAACACTAAAAAATAAGCTCATAGCAAGCAGTTGACAAGCATTCTAAAGCACAATTCTCCAATGTTATCATTGAAGACTTGTAGTGTGCACCCCAATTGCAACCAATTTGGGAGTGCTATTTGGGTAGAGTGTCAAGTGTCAACCCTTAAATATTATATGAATATGGTGGCGATAATCAAACCTTTGGGGATCATAAGAGCACAAACTGTCAGTTATTAATTTTATGGAGCTAAAATTAAGAAAATCGAGCTTATAGTTCAATTTGGGAGTCAGAATTTTGCTTCTATTCTCGAACCAAAGAGATTGAAAACACCCAATTATATCAAAATCAAGAATTAAGAAAAAACGGATGCGAATAAAGAAGAATATGTTAATAGCTGAATAGAAATCTTTTGTCATATAAACAAATCCTAAAAAACAGACACAAAAAACTTGTCATGTTTTTTTTACCTTTTCACTAATCGCATCTTGATTCATAGGTCCATAATAGCAAAATTATTGATTGCAAATATTTCTCTCCAGTCCAAATCTCAACATGATTGTTCTACAAATTTTTAAAAACCAATATCAAATTTTCAATCCCTTTTAAAACCCGTATCCATAGAATGAAAAATTCGAGTGCAATAACCCTATACCCGCCCACCACTTAAAAAAACGAACAAATTCTAAACTACCAGATCGAATGAAAAGTTTAGAAAAACAAACCAAACTTATCAATCTTCTATTAGCTAACAACGACATTACATTTTCTATCAAAATGCATATGTGAGAAGTATACACAGAATATCGTTTTATCTGTCATGCATTTCAAATTTATAGTTTTAGTTACAGCAAAAAATTTAGAATTAATACTGCTCAAATTTTCAAATTTACTACGACTAACCTGTAAATGTATGCGGGCAGTTGCAAAGACGGATATTGATTCAGATGTTAGACAGGTTTGTTTGAAGGTAAGATTATATATATATATATATATATATATATATATATATATATATATATATATATATATGGTGATTGTGAAAATACTAAGATTTGTAACGCATGTTTGATTGAAGGACTTGTAACGTATAAATAATCTCCGTGAAAGTTAAAATATGCATACAAAAGTATTGAAACGGTTTTACGTTGATTACACAAATAATTAAACAACGAATTAGGAAGGAATTTGTAAATTAATTACATTGATTACCGAATTGATTTTGTAATGTACGTGCGGATGGAATCACAGAGATTTGCATACAAAATATTGAAACGGTTTTACATTGATTACACAATTTATTAAAAATTGAATTGGGAAGAAATTGGAAAATTCGTTGCATCTCAACGTGGCTTTTAACGCCTAACTTAATGCATAACTATACGTGGCTTTTAACGTCTTAAATGGTAATTCCTGGCATATACTCATGCACACATAAGATGATAAGGAGCATAGTGACATGGACTTCCATGTCATTCATTGAGGTGACTTTTTTTGAACATGCCAAGTGGCTTTATTAATGGGGCAATAATTCAAAAAAACTCTCCTTTATTATATATATATAGATTGGTTGTCCAACGACAAGTCAAAGTGCACCGATGTTTCTATAGGCACAGGTCTAAGTTATGAAAAGCTCGATCACGTGCTGTTTTTTTTAACATTTATAACCTCGATTTGATATTATAGTTTTCTCTAAATATTTACTCTCAGTATATATCTTAGGCCAAAATACATCTTATTATTACGAATTTAACTGAATGATTATATTATCCTAAATTATTAAATATATAGCATGGTATTCTAAATTTGAAAAAAAAAATTAGTATTTTAACTTGCTAATTTGATTAAATTCTCATGTCATTGTTTTTTTATTTCAATATTATTTTTTTTAGTTTTGTCAAAAGTTACAATAAAGGTAAATATTTTTTTAAGAAAATACGATTAAATTATTGAGTCGATATATTAAATGCCAATTTTGTAAGTTCAAAGTACTATTTTGCATTTTTTTAACTATTTAAAGTAGTAAAAAATCTGATCAACCAAGTTTATAGTACTGAAATGTAATTTTGCCTAATAATATGACGACCATGGGTATCTTTAAGGAGGTGCAGGAGGTGCAGCCGCACATGACCCATATTTTATAGAAACCCAATTTTTATATATGTCTTGTATATATATATTATCAAAATTTAAGTCAATTTAATAATTTAATATAAAAAAATTAGAAAGTTCATTTTTTTAAAAACTTGTATTCAGTGGCCCATTTTCATGTTTTTGCAGTGTTAATTAACAGACTTTTTATCGTTAACTGCATAATGATATGACCTCAGTATACCTTAATGGCTTATGATTAACACTGAATTTTTAAGATAGGCACAATTGACGCGTTTGTTTTGGGATTAATATCCAGAAACTTATAGTACCACGAACAAAAAAAATATCAATCCAGATGTTGATCTCCTCATTTCTGGAGAACATTTCAAAAATTAATTCAAACAAATAAACGACCGAAGTTGACATCAAACATGCATAAGTTAATTTACAGGTTTTCGATCGAACGAACGATACATCAATTAATTATTAATTAATTAAGAAACAACCAATTCATTACCGCCATGGCTGCACTGGTCCAAAACAGAGAACCTCGATGGTTTCGGCTCAAAATTCCTTCTCCTTTGAAGATCATGACTCGAAGGTTTGATAATTTTCATCAGAAACTCCTTAACCAGATTCGATTTCTTATTATTATCCAATTGAATCAGCTGCTCGGAGATTGATTTTCTGGTGAGTTTCGGCGAGGATGCACGGTGGCGGGCGCACCGGAATGAGCCGGGATGGTTCGTCGGAGAACATAGGCAGATTCTCCTTGATGACGATAGCGATTTCGAAGAAATTTCCATCAGTTTTGGTGTGTGTGTGCATGCGGTTCAATTTGATTGATTCAGAGTCATAACAGAAAAGGTCGGTTGGTATTGAATGCGTGATATTAGGACTTTAATTTTACAATTCCGCCCCCTGTACTATAGCTTTATTATGAATACAACCCTTCTATTTTGTTAAGGAAGAAGTTATTATATTTCTGCAAATGGAGATTTGTTTGGGAAAAAGTGGAAAACAGAGCTCTCTACTCTCATACATGACTTAAACCACAAGGGTGGGCGCGGTTGGTAAGACTTAGGCCTCCTATGTGGGAGGTCCCGGGTTCGAACCCCGTGAAACCCCCCTTGTGGCCACCAGCCTCCGTTGAAACGTGGGTCCCCCTCTGTGCTGAAAATGCTGGGTCTCGTATATCGAGCCCAAGCAGAGGTGTGGATATCATTGTTAGGTGATTTACCGGGGAATGCACCTGTTGCTGGGTCGGGTGTCCGGTCACAATATGTGGCCAGTGTCAATGGTACACTCCTTTACCATTTTTTTTTTTTTTACTCTCATACATGACAGTATGACACCTATATTTCAGAGTCTCCCTAGTCATTGCCACATCGTTTTTTATTATTTTTCCCTAATGGAGGTATTTATTTCGCATTAAATAAAATAATATGATTATATAGATTGGAACAATATTGATGTGGAGTTTTGTCATTTTATAACCCGAAATATAGAAAACACTTTAATTTAAATTGTAAATGATGTGGAGTTGAGTCATTTGGTCGTTGTGAATGATACATGTTTAGAAGATGAGGAAGATATTGATTTGTACCCGTTAGTCATCTTCATAATCCTGCTTATTAGATGAAGACATGTTTTAAAATAAAAAAATAATATTAGGATTTAAGAGAGATAATTAGTTGAATGTTACACATGTCATCCTATCAACTTATCAAGTAAGTAGGATTATAAGTAAGAACAAATGGTAGGACAAAATATCATTTCTCTTAAAAGATGAAATGAACATACAAATATAAATCTTCATATGAAAAACATAAATTAACCAATACATATGTAAAACATAAATTGGTTTTTTTTCTTAAAATTAAACACAAGACGGGTTATAAATAAATCGAATCAATATTGATCTATACCCGACCCTTTTAGTAAAAAGGTTAACGGGTACGAGTCATTAACGGATAAATGAATCACAAACTATGATTCAAACATGTATAATTCTTGCGGGTGGAATTGAATCATGGTCAAAACTTTTAATTAAATATGTGATAGTGCCCACATATGGTCCTATATTGTTGGAGTCAAATGGCCCACATTTGTGCATTTGTCTTGTGCAGAAACTTGACATACATAATCCTTCCATACCTGTGAAATTGTGAATAACAGAATTAATAGGATGCAGTTTGACTTTTGAGGTCAAACTCATGACTTGCAAGATTCATTATTGACGACAGTTTAGTTGGTTTAATAATTGGGTTATTTCATTAAGTAGACTTCAATTTTCAACTGAACGAATTATTAGGGCACCCACATCGGTAGTTTCAAAGGACTTTCAAACATGATTTAAAATCACTTTGCAATCCATATAGGATAGAGAATTTCTAAATAAGAAATCCTATTTGCAATTCAAAGTGACAGTCATGCTAATTTATTTATGTTTTTTATTTTCTAATAAATATATATTGAGAGGTGATGTGGCAATGGGGACCATTTTTAAAAGTGTGTTATAATTGCAGTGATGTGAAAATGAATTGCAAAGTTGACGTGGCAAAATTGAAATCTAAATGATATTTCATGGATGTGGATGGCCTTACCTCTATCGAAAGTGAAAGTTAGTTGGTTTGACTTAAAAGTCAAAATTGTATCCAATGATTTTGAGTTTTGATTTATGAGGTCAAACCTATGAGTTAAGAGATTCAAAATTGATATAGGGTTATACGATGAAATCTAACACCAATATTTTCCCGCTAACTAACTTTTTTCAATTAATTCTTATTACCATTAATTTTTAAGGTTACTATGTTTGACTCAAAAGTCAAACTTGCATAGAACGCTATAGTTTTGACTTCTGAAGTCAAACACACAGACTTCAAATATTCAAAATTGATGAAGGGTTATAGTATCATGAAATCTAACTCCCACCTTTTTCCACTTGACAAATTCTCGTAAAAAAAAGAATGTGAAACTTATGAAAATCGATTTGAAAGTTAGTTTGACTCAAAAGTCAAAGCTACTACCACTGTTGCATTACTGGCGTCTAATCTACCAAATTCACATTCCCGAACAGTTTTATCAGAAATTAGAGGATTAAAAAGAACGCAGACCAACGGTCCAGATTGATTGTAACGAGTAATATTTGGTCTGAGCGCTGCAGACGAAATTTAAAGCATTATTCTTCTAAGTGAAAATTAAGATTATGGTTATATATGACTTCTTTATTTATGAACAAAAATTATTAGGATGATAAATTCGTATACGTAATTATAACAATAACAATAATATTACTGAAAATAAAATAAAAATAGTATTAGATGTGTGAATGCATAATTTACATAGTTGGATATTTAGTGCATTTGATAAAAGTTAAAGTATTATGCTTATTTGATAATTGAGTTCCATACACAACCTGTTAAATACGTAGTCAATACAGAATCAATATTTACCTTACCAGATATGCAGTTTATATAAGTTGAATATGTAGTTTAGGTAAATAAAGTATACATTTGATGTAAATTGAATATACAGTTTAATCTCAACAAAACAATTGATTATCCACTGTTTTGTGGCAGGATTATTTGTCTTGGTTGTTGGTTTGTTGTTGTATTGGACTATGTATGAAAGATTTATATATAATAATATTTTCTAATTTTCTAGGTAAGAGGTGATGGCTATGCCGAAACTCTTCCCTAGTTAGTCTTTTTTCTAAAAAAAAAACAAAAAAAAAAAATTCAAAAAAAGAACAATTGATTATCCAAATCTAAAGACTAAGATTTATTTTGTATATAAGTCTAGTTCTTAATTGATCCTTGTATTCTTTATATGTATGCCCTAAAATGAAAATATGATATACTTCTCCCACAGTCCCACATAGAAACAAGTAGAAACTAGAAACCTATGACCTCCTTAGAAATTAATTTGACTAGTTAACGGGGTGAGTATTTGGACCGAAAAAACCGAACCGAACCGAAAACCGACCGAAACGAAACCGCTAACATGTTATCGGTTCGGTTTTGGTTTTGGAAATTCATCGTTATCGGTTATCGGTTCTATCGGTTCGGTTCGGTTTTTGGAAAATGATGAACATTTGGCCTAAAATAACCGAAGCGAACCAAAACTGATAACATGTTATCGGTTCGGTTTTAAAAATTCATCGTTATCGGTTATCGGTTTTATCGGTTCGGTTCGGTTCGGTTCAGTTCGGTTTTGGCCCGATAATCACCCCTAAGTTAACAATTAAAATGAGGATTTTGTTAATGATAATTTTTATGATTGTCTTTAAGGGGTAGTTATATGAATAAAATGAGTAATGATATTTAGTACTACCGTTTGGTCCAACTAATACTCCTACTCATTAGATGAAGACACATGTCAAAAATCAAGAGATGATATTAACAGAGAAAATTAGTGGAGCTCACATGTCAACCTATCAATTATCAAGTGGGTAGGACTATGAGTATGACCAAATGGTAGGTCTAGATATCATTTTTCATGCTTTATTAATCATGGATAATTCTAAAATGCACAAGTAGTTATTATCCTTGTACAAAATTTTGATATATATCTTGATACATTATTGACAGTTAAATTATAATTTTCTTTAAAATAATAGATGTGGATTGATATTGGGTATTTGGTAGCTTGCATAATACACTAAAAGATCGAAAGATCGAGGCTCTTGGATCTTTCTTGATAAATTCAAAATTTTATTTAATTAAAGATAAATTTAGTTATATCTTATAACAAGGACCAAAAGCGTAATGAAAATATTGAAAGCAAAAAACATGCATGTTAATTACGTTCCATTAGAAACAAATTTTGGAACTTTGTAGAAAGTACTAGGAAACTAATTACCCTAAATAATTACGTTCTCATTAATTAATCAAAGATATAAATAATCCAATTTATAATTGATTACCTAAATTAGACGACAGATTAGAGGAAACTAAATTATAGAAGTATACAAATATACAAATAGATATACTTCAAGTTCAAGATGTTCTATAAATTGTAGGTTGACCTCTTTTTCAGTCATTCATAACCGGGAAAATAATGGCGGAAGCGACTTCAGCAAGCGTTGCCGTGATTTCTGCATCAACCGTCGCCGATGATTACTTCCGGCCGTCTTCCGTCAGTAAACTCCCGATCACAGATGTCGGCGATTCATCCACTTCCTCCTCGTCGAATGCTTACGTTACCCAAGCCTTCCCCTTTTCTTCTGGAAACCCTAGGATCGAAGAGACCAGAGGCGTCATGCATCTATTTCTAGACGATGCAGCTTCTTCCTCCTCCAATTTACCTGTAATTGATCTATCCTTACACTATTATATATAGTCAGATTGTTCAATTTGATTGTGTTTCATGATTTAGGGTTTTAATTGCATTCATTGTACATGCAATGCAAGTTTATTGCGTTTAATTAGCTCTGGTCATTACCTGTTTATTATAATCTGTCAACAATAATTGTTCAAAGCATATACATATCATCATTAGTATCTTAAGTCAATCTAGTAAATTAAGTTAAGTTTTAAAATCTGTTGGTGATCTAATCTACATATGTTGAACTAGTTGAGGTACTTACAATCAAAACTTTGACAGACAATATTGAATCAAGGATGTTCGAGATTGCATACTCTAAAGTGCGTATGGATTATGATTTTTTAAACGCCAGAAAGCACTTTGAATATTTTTAGATACAATAAGCTGCTTTGGTTTTGCTTTTTTGGAGCTGAAAATTTAAGCATAAGCTAGAAATATGCAATCCCAAACACTCCTGAAGATCCTCAATATGTGGGCTAATAATATCAGTAAAACAATTGGGTATATAGATCTAGAACCTAATGATATATCTTTGGTGCTATTTAGGTTGGAAGAATGCCTCTTATTTGTGTACTTGGGGTGCCAAATCACATGACATATTCCGATTTTTGTCAATTTTGTGGTTCATTTATTCACCATATAATGGAAATGCGCATCGTCAGGTTTGTGTACTACAATTACTAGTAATTAATAATTTAATATTGTTTATTTAGTGAGTAGTTTATTTATTTATTTATTATATTATGTATGTCTTTTATTTTAGGAATGATGGAATGGAGAATCGGTATAGTATTTTAGTAAGGTTCGATGACCAAAATTCAACAGACGGGTTTCATAAGCATTTTAATGGAAGACGTTTCTCATCTCTGGAGGTCATAATTTGTTATGAACTATAATTTTAAGCATTATTTGGTGTAATTATGTAAATAATAGGTATTTTTACAATTATTTATAAATTGTTGTGTTTGGTTGCAGACAGAATCATGTCGTGTGCTTTTTACTGCTGATGTGCAATATACAAGATCAATTGAACACACACAAACTTCCCCTGCAAGTATCGAGCAGCCCTCTTGTCCAGTCTGTCTTGGTAATTTCTAACTTCTGATTTCACACACACACATACACATGTATATATATATACACACACACATACACATGTATATATATATACACACACACACACACACACATACATATAATATTGTATCTCGTGTTTTGTAGAGAGACTGGACCAAGATACAAGTGGGATTCTGACAACTATGTGCAACCATTCGTTTCATTGCTCATGTATTTCAAAGTGGACAGATTCGTCATGCCCTGTAAGTATTATACAATATGTCCTGTTATTGCAATTATATTAGTTTAAAAATCATTTATTTATTAATATTACAGCCAAATTGCATTTTAGTACCCTGAACTTGGCTGACTAGGTCTTCTACTACCCTGAACTTGAAAAAATGGATAATTTATTTTTATTTTTTTAAATTATTATTGCAGGTATGTCGTTATTGTCAACAACAGCCCGAAAAGTCAAAATGCATGATTTGTCAAACATCAGAAAACGTATGGATATGTCTTCTTTGTGGATTTGTTGGTTGTGGGAGATACAAAGAACAACATGCAATCCAACATTGGAAAGAAACACAACATTGTTACTCTCTTGAACTTGAAACACAACGTGTGTGGGATTATGTTGGAGATAATTATGTTCATCGGTTAATTCAATCCAAAACAGATGGAAAATTGGTTGAATTAAATCATCATAATCAGCATATTCATGGTGATTGTGAGTGTGGTACAGATCCTGGATTTCATGAAGCTCTTTTGAACAGCCGAGTTGAATCTGTACGTTTATTTTATTTATTTATTTATTTTTTAACTTTTATTAATGAAATGGAAGTTTAAATTTACTTTTTTGTTACAGATTGTTAACGAGTACAATGAACTACTAACTACCCAACTCGAGAATCAAAAGATTGTAAGTTCACTGTTTAGTGTTCAGTTATTATGAAATTAAACTTTTTTGATATTTTGAAATTGTATAACTACTTTTTTTAGAGTAAATTACAGAAATTATCCCTATGGTCTTCCAAATTCCACGATTTTGTCCATATACTTTGTTTTTCGTTTTTTTCCCTGTACTTTTTAATTTCGTGATTTTTGTCCCTATGGTCTTTAAATTTCATTTTTTCGTCCATTTTGACCTAAAATGACCAGAATACCCTTATTTTTATTTTATTTATTTTCTTCTAAAAAATTTGAAGACCATAAGGACAAAAATCACGAAATTAAAAAGTACAGTGACAAATAAAAAACGAAAAAATATGTGTAGGGACAAAATCGTAAAATTGTAAAACAGGGACAATTTATGTAATTTACTCTTATTGTTTTATATATAAATCAACAAAAAAAGGACTGAGGGGGTGTTTGGATGTGCAGTATTATGAATCTTTACTGGCAGAACTTGAAGAAGAAACTGAAAGAGAAATTGCAGAAGCTGTTAAAGAATCGTTAAAACAAAACACAAAATTGCAAAAGATGCAAGCTAAGCTAGATAAACGTCTCAAAGACAAGAAATTTCTAGACGATGTAATTTAATTGTTACTTTATACAACATTTTTTATTTTATTTATTTTTGAGTTAATTACACGAATGGTCCTTTAACTTTATATCAAATTTCACCAATGGTCCTTTAGTTTAAAAAATTACACCGATGGTCCTTATTTTGAAACTTATTTCACCGATAGTCCTTTAGGCTTAACGGTGTTAAATTTTTATGTTAAGTCTCCCATGTGAGATGTTGCAAAAAAATTTAAAAAACAAGCTTATTTACAACTTTTAAGGCATTAAGTACCACACTGCTCGCACACACCCACCCACATGTGCATCTCACATGGGAGACTGAACAAAAAAATTTAACACCGTTAAGCCTAAAGGACTATCGGTGAAATAAGTTTCAAAAATAAGGACCATCGGTGTAATTTTTAAAACTAAAGGACCATTGGTGAAATTTGGTATAAAGTTAAAGGACCATTCATGTAATTAACTCTTTATTTTTATATATTTATTTGTTTTGTTTGGTGCTAAACTTGTAGATCAATGAGAATCTTGTGAGAAACAAGGAAATATGGGAAGGCATCATAGTGCAAATTCAAGAAAGGTATTATTTTTTGTAGAATAATTAGAATTCTTTTAATTTATAATTATTTATATTATTTTTTGTTGGGAAATTTGCAGGGAGACAGAGGCTTCAAGGGTGAAAGATGAAAAGATACAAGAACTTGAGGCCCAGGTATGGTGCCCATTTTAATGATTATTGTTCGAGCTATTTAAACTTTTTATTTATTTATTTATGAAAATATAATTTTTATTTTTTACACATGGTGTGCAGCTTCAGGAGTTGATGTTGTCTCTTGAAGAAACGAATACAGTGGAACAATCACAAAATGCCGACATTTTGTCACTTGAAATGAAATCCTCGTAAATTGGTTATACTTCAGAAGGCGTTATATATATTGTTTCAATTATTTATAGGTCTATTATTATTATTATTTTTATTATAGGAAACTCGTTTATTGTAATAAAGATCTTTATTTAGATCTAGTTATTCGTTTGAAATAAAAGAAAAAGATGCCAATTAGCTTACCATTTTACTTGCGAAATTTAACGACTATGATTTTGATATATTGAGTTCGTGATGAGCTAGTCTCGGCTGTGTTTAATTTAATTCACCCTTATATTTTATAAGGATTTTTCTAATATGTGCCCTATAGGCACATGTTTAGGTGCATTAAATCATTTAAACTTATCTAATAAAATTTTAGTACAAATTAATGATCTTCAAATTTTACATTTTCAAAAGATGAATTAAATGCATTTGTTAGTTTGAATAGAAAGTTTGGATGATTTAATGCATCTAAACTAGGCAAATGTTAGAAAAACCCTAGTCATAATAGGTGTTAATAAGAACGTTAGAATATGCCCATTATTCAATAATCAACCCTGTATTTTAGGCATTATTTATCACTAATGAAAATACTATCTTTTAATGCATTTAATACTTGTTATTGACCGCTTTTAGGTTGTTATTATCAAAATCATATTTTTAATTAATGCATAGTATTTTGTTATAACGTAACATGTCTTTGACAAAAAAAAATTGAATCGCAATGGAGCTTTAAAACTGTAATCAATTAGAGCGACAACTTTAACTATGTGGTGATCACTCGTGATAAGGTTTTTGAATGACTTTTCGATCGCTCATTTACCTATTGACCTGAACAAAGTTCAAAATCGGCTGTAATAGTTAAGTCGTGTACATCATGAATAAAACTCGACTATTTGGAGGAACCCGTTATACTGGAGATATCGTTTTGAAAAAGAAAATTAAAGCAATAAAGTTGAAATTATTTTTTTTACTGTTACTTTTACTTTTAAACATCATCAATATAATTTTACTAAAAAATAGCGGGACTCATAATCCAATAGCTATCAACCTTAATTTATTTTAACTCTTACCTTAATCTTTGCCTCAAAATAGATAAAACTCAAATGTATCACTTATTGTTAGGGGTGAGCTCGGTCAAAAAACCGAACCGAACTGAACCGAAACCGATAGAACCGAAACCGATAACGATGAATTTTCAAAACCGAAACTGAACCGATAACATGTTATCAGTTTTGATTCGGTTCCGTTTCGGTTCAGATTTTTTAAACCAAATGTTCATCCTTTTCCGAAAACCGAACCGAACCGAACCAAACCAAAACCGATAGAACCGAAACCGAACCAAACCAAAACCGATAGAACCGAAACCGAAAACCATGAATTTTCAATACCGAAACCGAACCGATAACCTGTTATCGGTTTTGGTTCGGTTTCGGTCGGGTTTTGGTTCGGTTTTTTCGGTCCAAATGCTCACCCCTGCAGCCCTACTTATTGTAACGCGGAAGTATAAGATTCGAAACTAATCAAACTTTCTTGACTTAAATGACCCAACTTAAATTCGATTCGAACTCATTTACACCCCTAACCATATACACACAAGTAAATAGCGTTGCACTTATTGAATTATAGACAAGTATAAAATTTTGGGTTTTGTTAATGACAACCCTAAGGGCTGTCATTAAGAGGTGGTTACATGCATAAATCGTTTGTACTTTCAGTGGTGGGGGTTGATTCCTAAAATGCAGGGGGCGGTTATTGATATTGTACAAGTTTTTTTTACGTGTCTTGACTTCTTAGTGACAGTCCTTAGGACTGTCATTATCATTTTCCTAAAATTTAAAGGCTTAAACTGGTAAACTTATTTATCCTTCTTTTTTAGAAGTTTTTGTTTCACCTAATTTATAATTTCTGAAGCTGATTCACAACACGAATGCTGTTAAGAAAAAAAGAAGTAAAAGGCAATAATACCCTTTAAATATTTTTACATACTCCTATTTCACAATCATCTGTTCATATTCACAACAGATTTAGGGCAAAAACAATTTGCAAATTAAATTCCCAAATCTTATATAAATCAAACCACGTGAAGATGATCATTGAAACATCGGTCTCATCCTTCTTCTGAGGTAAATATGAAGCCTTCATTTAATTCAATTCACTTTTGCAGTTCATACAACCCTAATTCAATTAATCTCTCTTCAAATTACCGCTTTTTAATAATTAGATTCATTTATATTGCGATCCATGACGCGAATTTAGAGCTTGAATCAGAATTTTGTTGAATTTAAAACTGCAACATTTGATAAATTGATGATTAGATTCGTTTACGTTGCTGCAACAAAACTGGATTGATTAGATTAAATGTAAATCTGATTAATTAATCAATTAATTGAAACTAATAATATCTGATTCTTATGATTGTTTTTCAGCTTTACCAAACAAAAAACATGGTTTCAGTCGATAACCTACCGGATCAATTAATTTGGGAGATTTTCAACCGAATCGAGAATACAATCGATCGAAATTCAATATCATTATCATGTAAACGGTTTCATAATCTCGATAACGAACAAAGAAAACACCTTCGTGTTGGTTGCGGATTAAATCCTGCAAACGAATCCTTAACTTCATTATGTCACAGATTCCCAAACTTAAACAAAATCGAAATTACATATTCTGGTTGGATGTCAAAATTAGGTAAACAGTTAGAAGATCAAGGGCTTTCGATTCTCCCAAACACCTGCCCGTTTTTAACCGATCTCACATTAAGTTACTGTACTTTTATAACCGATTCGGGCCTTAGTTCTTTATCATCATGCTCAAATCTTTCATCTTTGAAATTGAATTTCACTCCAAGAATCACGGGCTGCGGTTTATTTTCAATCTTTTCGGGCTGCAAAAACCTAAAAGTTCTTCATATTATCCGATGTTTAAACATTAGTAATCTCGAGTGGGTCGAGTGTCTCGGTAAGTTACAAAAACTTGAAGATTTATGTATAAAAAGTTGTCGAGGAATCGGTGAAGGGGCACTCGTTAAACTCGGGCCCACTTGGGGTAACATAAAACGGTTACAATTTGAAGTTGATTCGAATTATCGGTATATGAAGCTTTACGATCGGTTATCGGTTGACAGGTGGCAAGAACAACGGGTCGCGTGTGAGAAAATGGTGGAAATTAGTTTAACAAATTGCATGATTAGCCCGGGTAGAGGGTTTTCTTGTATATTAGACAAATGCAAAAATTTAGAAAAAATCCATCTCGACATGTGTATCGGGGCCCGAGATGATGACATCATCGGGCTGGCCCGAACCTCAAGAAATCTTCGGGCCATTTCGATTCGGGTCCCGTCGGATTTCTCACTCCCGTTATTAACCGAACAACCGATACGACTAACCGACGATAGTTTAAACTCGTTGGCCCAAAACTGCAAACTTCTCGAATCAATCTCGTTATCTTTTTCAGACGGTGAATTCCCGTCGTTATCTTCGTTCACACTTAACGGGATTCTTAATTTAATCATAACGTGTCCCGTTAAAAACTTGTGTCTTGATCGTGTTTATTCGTTTAATAATGTTGGTATGGAAGCACTTTGTTTTTGTGATCATCTTGAAAGTTTGGAGCTTGTTAGGTGTCAAGAAGTGAGTGATGACGGGTTGGAATTTGTGGCCCGTTACCCGAGTTTGCGGGTTTTAAGGTTGACTAAATGTCTTGGGGTTACTGATGACGGGTTTAAATCGGTTATTGACGGTTGTAAACTTGAAGAAGTTGTTGTGAATGATTGTCCTCAAGTGTCTTATAGGGGTGTGGAAAGAGCTGCAAAAGTTGTGTCTTTTAAGCAAGATTTGTCATGGATGTATTAAAGTTTAAGTTTGGTGATTCAATAATTGTTAAGTTGTGCTACATTTGTCTTATTATTATTATTATTTATTTTTTTAAAAATCAGTATTATCACTAAAAGTTACACAAGTGGAGAAAAAAAAAGTCCAAACATTATATGATTGTAACAAAAAAAAAAAGAATTCAAAAAAATATTTTCCAATAAAAGTAAAGCAATATTAATCTAACTTTGTCATAATTTCTTGTTAGGAGTGATTTTCTTACCACAACTTTTAATGTTTATACCACGTCCAATGCTTAATATACTTGTACAATTAGTTAAAAAATATATACTACGTAGTATAATTTAAAAGTTACGGTATCAAAATCAATTATCTTTCTGGTTTAATTCAATATCATTTAGAAGACAATTTAATAGTGGGGTGATAGTGGGGTTTGGGCCCATATTAATTTCTAACGGTATACCAATTCTGACCTATATTAATCATTTACAAGATAACCAAACCAATTTATATAATTCAGTAAATATAATTTACACATCTCATCAACTCATAGTTTTACATAAACAATACACAATCAACAAAATCTATGACCCAGGCACAAACTTGGTGGCATAGACCCATGCATTGTTAGCCACCGGGTTATCCAAATGGTCCAAAAGGTTCTCCAACGGGCCTTTACCCGTCACAATCGCTTGCACGAAAAACCCGAACATCGAAAACATTGCTAGTCTTCCATTCTTGATTTCTTTCACCTTCAATTCCGCAAAGGTTGTCGGGTCATCCGCAAGCCCCAACGGGTCAAAGTATTGACCACCCGGGTAAAGGTTGTTACCATCTCCAACACCTTCAAGCCCGTTAATACGGAACCCTTCAACAAGGCCCATTAGGACCACTTGGAACCCGAGCACGGCTAAGATGCTTTGGGCATGGACTAGGTTTGGGTTGCCTAGGTAGTCTAGCCCGCCTTCTGAGAAGATTTGGGCTCCGGCTTTGAACCAAACGGGCTCCTTGAAATCTACTTTGACCCATTTCTCGAGAACTTCGGGGGTGATGCAACCGAATGCTCCTAGCATTGCCCATCGCCCGTGGATCACCTCGAGAGCACGGTTCTTGGCGAATGCCTCGGGGTCAGCAGACAGACCAGCAGTGTCCCAACCATAGTCACCAGGGAATTCACCGGTTAGGTATGATGGTGTTTGGGCTGAAAACGGGCCCAAGTACTTCACACGGTCCGGTCCATACCACAAGTCATTCCCCTGTTCATTTTCACAACATACCATCATTAATTAATTTGTGTACCATCTAATTGTACAAGTAAAACTGCATATTGTACAAATATATAAAGTAACTATTGTGATGTATAAATTAAAATATGTGGTATAAAAAGATCACCCTTTTTATATATACATAACAAAACTATGTCTAATAACTTTAGTCACTAAATGTAAATTTTGATATATTTATATTGGGAAAGATGTAAGAAATACCATGGTGTATTTGCCGTTGACCATGGAGACTGAATCTCTAAGTGAGTTGACATTTGAGCTTCTGGGTTGACCCAAAAATGGGGTGGCTCTGACAACAGTGGTGGAGCTAGCAGCAGTTGCAGCCATGGATGCCATTAATGTCTTGATGAAAGCTTCAAAGAGATTGATGAAGAAGGTGTGCAAAGGGGAGTATATGTAGAAAATAGAAGACTAGAGACTTGTGGTTCATATTGCATTGTGGTTTGGTGACAAATATGTAATTTCGTTTGCACCAATAAGAACACTTCGAAATATTTCATATATCTCAATTTCATATTTGCCCTATCCATATTTTATCTTGTACTAATATTTTTTTCAACAAATATTTTTTTAAATTATGATTTCTGATCCATTTTACGAGCTGACTAATTTCAGCAAGACTACCTGCAAATAAACAGGGGCGCTTCATGGATGAACATCCGTGACTATAATGGGGAATTTTTTGTTGCTCACCTCCTTCTCAGAATTTCATCATTTTTGGAGACCGAACTCTATTTATTAAGACACCACCATTGTAGCACAATTATTTTTCTTTATAACTTTAATTCCATTAAATTGAAAAATTTTATATACATTCATAAAACATTACTTCTTCATTTGTCCAGTTTATTATTGCACTGTTTTTATACATACTGTATAAGTTATTAAAAGATATTTTTATGTCTCGTTTGAGTTATCCTACCCTATATATGAGGTCTAAATTTGAAGAGGGTTTGACACCATGGCAATTCCAAGCATTCCTATTCGTCCATAATGCCACTTGGAATTCTCTGATTGGTCCACGTCATTTGCACTAATACAAACGAATCTGGTACAGCTTACGGTCTACATTCATACGCTCCATATACGGCAAACGAATCTGGTACGGCTTACGGTCTACATTCATATGCTCCATATACGGCTTCCTACATACAAGGAAACAAATAAATAACTATTTAAAAGATCCTACATACAAGGAAAGAAATAAATATTTAAATACGGCTTCCTACATACAAGGAAACAAATAAATAACTATTCAGAAGTGATACACGACTCAATATAATTTCCATAAAACCGGCATTCTATGATTACGGCATAAAAAGCTGGATTGTGCAACGGAACCAGACTTCAGATATTACGGATTACGGTATAAAAAGCTGGATTCTTCATTTAATAAAATGCCCGTGTAACATTTCTTCATTTACCTTTTTTTTGTACAAAATCATCATCACATCTATCGATTATTATGTCATTTAGAAATATATAAAGTTTTTGGACATTTTTCTACATACTAAAATTTACAGCATACCCGCCCATCGGGCGGGTTTTGTAGCTAGTTTTGTAATATGTAAACTCGGCTTTGGACCTAACGGGGTAAATGTTTACTTTTAAAACTCAAATGTACAAAAAAAGAAAAAATGTACTGACTAAATGAAGACAATGATTTCGTTCCTTTATATGTCATTAAGAAAACAACTGCCTTTTTGCATGTTTTCTCGTCGATCAAGTGATCAACCTTGAGAGATTAGCACGGTAGATAAAACATTAAAATTGTTATCTAACTGGAGAAATCATTAAGGTACGAATAGGTTTTCGTTTATAATTAATATGAGGGGCTGGTGTTGTAAGTCTTTTTTTATTAATGGGCCAAAATGTAAATTCTAAAAAGATATATTATGAAAAAATGAATGCGGTGAAGGTGGATCGAACACCTGACCTTCAGATCTTCAGTCTGACGCTCTCCCAACTGAGCTATCCCCGCATCTGGTATGATTTCTAACGGTAAACATATAACATAAATAGTTAAATACCAAAACTTTGATAATCAAATAGAACAAGAGAAATATAAGTGTAAATATAACTTTTACAGCCTTCAATTGCGTATTAAATTGCATCCATATAATTTATTTATCCTACATGAAGTATAATTTAGACGATTATTGATAAATATGAGTGAAATGTCTACTAAGCTATCATATTAGTTAGACATGCTTACCGAATTACTTCCTAAATGTTATGATTCATGTTTGATCAATTCTAGTGCTACAATGAGTAAATATCACCGATAATTAGATGGGGTGTTCGTTTGGACGGTTTGGTTTTATCCGAACTAAATAGATGAAACCAAATAAAGTCCGGTTTTCAAAAGTTTAAACCGAACCGTCCAAACTAATTCGAAAACCAAACCGATCCGAACCGAATAACAATTTGGTTGGTTTGGTTTTCCTTAAAATTTTCAAAATACTATAAAATTGCATAAAATAAATAATATTAAGTTCGATATGTAAAATTCCAAAATGATAAACTACTTTGCACATAAAAACAAGTCTAATTCATAGCTTGTGACATTTATAATCATATATGCAAAAATCTTAACATAAACTTTATCAAAAACTCCAAAAAGATTGGTATATCATCAAATGATACAATATAGATTAGAACAAGTGTTAGTATATAAATCATTTTACTATAAGAAATGTAAACAAAAATAGTACCATAATTGCTTACAATGGAAACCAACAATTGTTAGTATATAAATCAATTTACGATATATTAATATTCGGTTTTTTTGGACATTCCGGTTTTCACAACGGAAACCAAATCCAATCCGAAATCCAAACTATTAATTTGGTTCAAGTCCAAACTAATCTAAAAAACCAAATAACCAATCCAAATAGTCCGATTCAAAATGTCCAATTAGACAATCCGGTTATATCCGAATAGTGAACACCCCTATGACTAAAAAGATATTTGGTAATGGTCACAACATTCTTAGTTTGTGTATATAATGAGTAAAACTAATCATCCAAAAAGCCTATCGGGTATTAGGGTATATAATGAGAAACCCTATCATAAACAAGATTACCTTTAAAAAATAGAATTAAAAAACTAGTACGTTTTTCAATAACACATATTTTGATTACATATATATCCAAAATTAAATTAAAACATAAGATAATATCACTTAGGTCCCCACAAAATCAAGTGGAGTACATTCTCGGCCTTCTCAAGTTCCCTGATTCGCTTCAGACCACTCTTTTCCGGTTTCATCTCGCCTGAAAATCGTCCGGTGGCATCCCCTGCCGTCGCCGACGAAGTCTCCGGCTGCTTTTGCATCTGAACGGCCTTGAACACCGCCTGATACTTACATCCGCCGTGGTTAACGCCGCCGCACATTTCTAACCTCTTTATCGATCAATCGGCGTATAAAATTACAACAATTAAAACATGTAGACAACGACTCTGTTTGTGATCAATAGTGGTGGTTCAATTTAATTATAGAAAAGAAATTTGAAGCTTAATTTATAGTTAGGAGGATGATGTATAGGGGCCGGTTGATTGCAGAAACCATGGGTTTTGTGACCATGGTTTTTAACTTTTATTACATACTTGTAGTACACTGCGTGCCGGTGACTAAAATAATTACTAACAACAAACTTTATAATAAAATTAAAGGATTTTGATAATAACAGCTTTTAGGTTGTCACAAGACACGCATTAAAAATTATATATCTAATTGTACTAAATTCCTTAATTTTAGGAATTACCAATTTCCATATAATAGTATATAACTGTTTATGCATTACAGATAGTCTTAAGAGCTGTCATTATCAAAACCTTAAAAATAATTTGTACAAGAATCAATAATTATACTTAATATCTTAAATAAACTTTTTGTAAGTTTAATTATGTGTTTGATAAATTAGATGAGTTGTGCGTTATATCTGTTAGTAATGGTGGACCACGAAAAAAAACTAAAAGGTACAATTGAATCTCACGGAGTGTTTGGTTCGTTGGAATGTTTCGGATGGAATTAGAATTTAGGAAGGAATTGGAATTGTGAGGAACTGGATTCCAATTCCGTACTTTGTTTGGTTGGTAGGAAATGGAATTGAAATTCATTGAAATTCAGTTCAATATGTTTATTTGTTAGGAAATGAAATGGAATTAAATTGTGTAAAAAGATGAATTTGCCCTTATTTGTGTAGGTGGTGGTGGCGACAACGCTAGTGGTAGAGGCGGTGGGTGGCGGTGGTGGGTGGCGGTAGTGGTGGGTGGGTGGTGGAGGTAGTGGCGGGGGGTGGTGGTGGAGGGTGGTCGTAGCGGTGGGTAATGGTGGTGGTGGCGGGAGGTGGTGGTGGTGGTGGTGGTGGCGGCGACAACAGATGGTGGAGGCGGGTGGCGGTAGTGGTGGGTGGGTGGTGGAGGCGGGTGGCGGTGGAGGGAATTTTGGTATTTTTTACTTGAATCTTGGTATTTTTTGTAAGTGGGTATGAAAATTTTGGAAGAATTACATAAGTAAAAAGGGAATTTTTTTTTTTTTTTTGGAAAATCAAGAAATTTAAAAGTAATTGTTATGATGACAATAAGTAAATTAGTAATTCTAACACATACATGTCCATTGTTTCTTTAACGAGTATTAACCAGTAGGACCTAATTCTAACACATACATGTCCATTGTTTCTTTAACGAGTATTAACCAGTAGGACCTAACTGAGATCTAACACATAAAAGAGTTTAAAAATCTTATATACCTGGTTCAAAAAATTGTAAAGAAGCTCAGCAAAAGTTATAAAAAAAAACATCAGTCAAACATACAATAAAAGTTTCAAAACCTAGTCGCAACAATTAACTCATAAATCTTGGCATATAAATCATTAATCTCAAGTTACATCCTCTACATTAAACAGGTCAAGCTGGTTAATCGGGTCAAACAGAAAATAATAAAGAATACTCAAAATCACAGCCTCAAGCACTCAACTAATATAATTTCATCTTCAGCATGCAAATGGAAGAACCAACCAGTTAAGTGAAATGAAACAAGTTTGCCACCAAAACCAAAAGTGAAAACAGTTTTCCGTTGAAACCATTTTGGTGCTTTTAAAGGTGCTGCATAAATCCACATATAAATTACACAAACCTTAAAACAAGTAATCCCTGCATACGTAAAAGCGATATCCGGATCAAATTATTAAAAAAGCAAAGAAATTTAAGACTAACTTATGAAAAGATGAATCTTATAGTAAATTATTAAGAAACATAACTTGAAAGAAGATAACTTTCACCAACACCATATCAAGCACAAGCCTGCAAAAGGGCATATGTAAGCTTCAATAAAAATCATGTAGATAATCATTATATGGTTATGAATTCTAATTAATAATGTAAAACTAATAAATTTACTAAAATTTGACTAATTCAAATTGAATGAACCGATGCTATTGGACCAAAATATTATAAATGCCAACTTTTCCATCAAAGCTCCGATTGGTTGCAGCTGGCAATTCAGAGAAATCTGCATATTTAAAAAAAATGTTGAAATAAAAAAAATCATAAGTCTCAAACAGTTAACATAAGGTGTCCCAAGATGCAAGACAACCGGACAGTTATGGGTTATCTTCTCTTTTTGAGAAAAAAGAAAATGCGTGGACATGTTTATAGCACTTGCACCTGCACAAATTGGATTTCAATGAAACTTATTAGTAGCAACAACATAAATATCAACTGTTCTGAAATCAAGCAAGGAAAATTAGTTCATCAGTCAAGTTGAAACAAGTAATATAGATAAATTAATAATAGACCTATTATTTTTGTAGCTTAAGAAGTGATATCTCACTCAAACAAACTACATGTATTAATCTATATTTACTATGATAAGACAAACTAACAACATAAACAGATGAACAATTTAAAATCCTCAATCAAATCTGGGTCTCAACTCCCAGCTTTTTGGATTCATTCTAATAACGCATTAATTCGAATGACAGTGATAAAGTGTCACAAATTAATTCATAATCAGTCTCCGCGTCTCAAATGTAGAATTTCGAAACATGTAACCAATATACAAGGAGCGCGAGTTAATAAAGTTTACAAAATTATTTAACAAAAAAGATAATATTCAATGGAGAAAGTACCGACTACGGAACGGTTTCAGCAGGCGCTTAGAAATTGACTGGAAATTTACAAAACAACATCAGAGATAAAATTGTATGAAATTTCGTATGTAATTGTGTATGAAAATGTATGAATTTCGTATGAAATTGTTACCTGAAACAATTAGGTCGAAGTTGCAGATGAAATTGCAAAACGATGTGTTGTATTTATAGTGGTTCAAGAATGGGTGAACGAATAGGCAGAAATGAAGAGACGGAAACGAAGAGACCAAAGGTGAACTTGCCTCTGTTGAACACGAACGATTGATTGATTATGATAAGACCAAAGAAGATAAGGCAAAGGGCTTTAAGTAGATGGGCCAAAGTAAACAAATATTAGTGGTGGGCTTGACGCCGCGTTTCATAAGTTTTATTACATGTGTTTGGAATTAAAACTCAACCGTAGGCTTGTCCGAGTGGTATTTGTGTTGTTGAGTAACCCGGAGGTGGCGTGTTCGAATCCTTGCAGGTCATTTTTTTTCCAAATGGATTATAATTCCATAATTAGCAAGTGTGTTGGCTGAATTTTCAGCCCTACTAATTAAGGAATGGATAAACTCTTTATAATATAGTAGAGATAATTATATAAAACAAAACATACTTTCCTTCGTTTCAAAATAAGTGATACATTTTCTATTTTTGGGTGTTTCAAAATAAGTGATACACTTTAAAACTTACTATATTTAGTAAAAGATAGGGGGGACCACACCCATTAATTATCTTCTTTAATAAAGTGAAAAGACATATCTACCCTTACTTTTACTTTTAAACATCATTAAATTCACTTTAATTAATATATATGGGATTCATCCTCCATAATTATCAAATTTAATCTAATTATCCTTCATTATCATATTTTGCCTAAAAATCGTAAATCCTAATTTGTATCTTATTTTGAAATGGAGGAAGTATTTATATTATATAAGAACTAATTAAACAAATTTTCAATAATCCGTGATTTTTCACGGGTCATAACCTATAATCCATGTAGTCAAATTTCAAATTCATGAAGATTAATGTCTTGAGATGTTACGATCCTTATTAAATTCTCAATTTTTTTCTTCCTTTCTTTTGCAAAATTTGATTGTATATGATGCTACAAACTTTATACAAAATCACAATTCACAAAATTTCTAAAACCAATTAGCTATATTTCAAGAATTACAAATTAATACCTAAAATCTAACAGTATTGGGACCGAAACAGCTCATATCCATCACTTTCTTCATCGATTCCGCTTTCGTGTTCTTCGATCTACATTTCCCAGCCGAACCAACAATTACCGATCTAGCAGATCGATCAGCAACAGATTAATTATAAGAATTAACAACCTTCGTTTTCGCATGATTATGAAGCGCTTTTAAAGGCCCATTCCACCTTGCAACACCTTGATCATTCAACGCCTCAACAGCTCCGATGCTCGCCGCCACTAACCACGACTTTATTGCAGCACGGCCACCGCCGTTCATCTTCGATTCAGTCAATTAGATCGGAAACTTGAAGTGGATTATTAAGTTGGTTGTTGATTATTAGGGTTTGGTGGTGTGTGAATATGTAGGGATTGATTGCATGACAAGTGTTCGACAAAATGCCGGAAACAGGATGCGGGTAAACCCGAAGCTGGTTAAATGGGTCGATTTCCGGGTATTATGGAATATGGATATCTGTGGGCGAAATCCACTGCTTTTGGACTTTGGTCCTTGTTAATTGACAGAGAGTGAATAATTTATTTTTAAAAAATATATTAGTTAATTAGATTATAACCAATAATCCACATTTGTTTTAAAATAAGGGTAGATAATTTAGTCGGCTACAGGAGATTTTGCTAGAAATAAGTATGACAAAAACTAATAAAATAAATGTTAATTAATGGTAATATACCTAATTGTATCTTATATACATTAGTGATAGCATTTCACTGTTGATAAGCATATTTTAAATTCACCCCTAAATAATTTGATAATTACACTTTTTTACTTGAAGCTTGAAAATTGTAATTCAGTTTATATCCGTGGAAATCGATAACAGTGGGCGAACATTTAATGAAAATGAATAAATAAAAACATCACTGTTACCAATTCCTTAATTCATACAATGACTAAATTTATGGGCCGTTTAAAAAAAACAAAAATAAATATATGGCTTATTATGACCAAATTCAAATGGTTTGTATTATTGATCAAAAGTGAGTCAAAGTTTTATAACAAATGGGGTTATATTTCTTTGAATAAAAATCGATTTAATAGAAATATTATTTTGCGTAATAATATATGATATAATATATGATTAGAAGTCTGCAGCAACGCGTGGGGACTGTCTTCCTTGTTAATTAATATTTCTTAAAATAAATGATCCACTCTTATTTCATTATCAAAATTCTTTAATAAAAATAGAGTAATTAAAAAATAATCTAGTTTTTTCATTCTGCGACATGCATCTTTTTTTTATTTTCTCAACTATCGAAATTTTCATTAAATTTGTCACGTGTCATAATTTCATTGTCAATCATAAGACCAACGTTCAAAATTTCTTGATCATTAACATTGACCGAAAACGTACCGAGTAAAATAGTAAAAAACATGGCATCCAAATTCACCATCATTACCAGTAAAAAACCACTTTCTTTAGTTGCTAATTCCAAAAGCTTAACTAACAATTTACCTTCCAAATCAATGTTATATCATCATATAAACAAATCAACCAATAAGTATAGTCACCATTCATTAACCAAACCACTAACCGATTTCCATACCTAACTAACTAACTAACTTGCGAAATGTTAAACTCTTCGGGTAACTGGAAACTCGAAGCTGCACCAAACTTTCTTCTTTCTTCTGATATTTCTTCCTCTTCTTCATCATCACTGTCGATTTCATTGTCTTTGTTGGGGGTACGAGGGGTAGAAGGGTCATTTACACTTTTTGAAGGGTGGTTTGCATTGGCTAGCATGTTGACTTGACCAAAACGCGAGATTTCGATTGTGACGGTTTCGTTTTGTTTGGGAAGAGGTTGTTTCCATGGTTCACCATCCATTCGCATGAATGTATGGTCGGCTGCACCTTTATGGAATTCAAAACGGATTCCTCTCGCCTATAATTATTAAAAAATAATAATCATATTAATTAGGCCAAAATATATTTTAATGGGAAGTGATTTTGGGACCACATAAATTCCTCCAAACACCACAACCACTGCTTTACGGTACTTGTATAATATGCTTTAGATGTTGTACAGTGTGGTAGGTGAAGTAATTTGTGTGGTACCAAAATCATTACCCTATTTTAATACCCTGAACTTAGCTGACTAGGTCTTTTACTACCCTGAACTATTAAAAGTGCATCATGGTAATTTAACAAAATGGTTGATTTAGTACCCTGACACGCTAATACGTTCTTATTTTCTCATGTGATTTGCTTCTAATATCAATATATTGAGATGAATGTATATTTTTTAGTCCGTAAAAAGCTCCAATGAAAGTAAGTCAAGTAAAAAAAACACAATCAAATTAACGAGCCAGGTACTAAATCTACCATTTTGTCAAGTTCATGGTAGTAGAGGACCTAGTCAGCCAAGTTGAGGGTACTAAAATGTATTTTGTCCTATTAATTATTGCGTATATTATTATATAATTATAATTATGTATTCTATTATGTACCTGTGCAAGACGGGTCCCGTGTCCACTTGGAGCATATAAAACCGCACCATGCCAAGCATTTCGGAATCCAACAACCTCAAGAAATCCATCATCAACATAAGGGGGAGTCCATTCTTTCTGTTAAATGCAAAAATACTTAATTTATTTAATATTATTTAGAAAAATAAAAAGTCAAAGGCCGACCGCATGAAGTCTTCTTCTGCTTGGTATGCCCCATGGATTAAGTCCTCCAGAAAAACTAGGCAAGTTGAGGCATATTATTGACCGTATTCTGCATAAAACAATTAGATTTTCGTTATTTAATGAGGTGGCATTTTTACTTATAAACGGGTCAATTTCAGGTTATGATTTATCTAAAGTAGCTTAGAAAACAGGTCAAATGGGTCAAAAACCGGTCAAAGTTGATTTTTAATGCATAAACCTCCTACATCATTTTCTCCACAAAGCCATATTGTTATTGTTAATATTGAAATAATACAACTTTTGTAATCATATTTGACATACTAATTATTTATAAATCATCCAATATATTTTGCATTAAAAGAGAAGGGACACTGTAACTACGGTGGACTTGCAGCCAGAATACTTACGTGGGAGGTATGGAGAGGACTTCCCAGTGACCTGGCTTTCTCATGATTGAAACCTTTGCCAGCTGTGCTATATTCCTGTCATAAAATATCCAGCACATAAATATTAATAATTTATATAATAACTTTATTAAATAAATTGTTTAATTTGAATGTTACCATGAAGATGGATGAGAAAGTGAAGCCCAAAACCATCCTTGTGAACATGTAAGTTTTGCATACTGACTCTGATCAAGAAAAATTTACATAACATAAATAACTCAAGAAATAGAAAATAATAATAATAATAATAATATTTATCCCGAGGCATAGCCGCATAGGGGTAAGATAGTAAATTGGCACCTGATTAGACGCCTGATTTTTAAATTTTTCAGGGTGTAATTTTCTTTCTGTATGAAATCCATATGAAACTTGAGCATCCATTCCTAAACATGATTATTATTTAGTTTATAAATGATTAATTAAGAAAAAATATAATATGAAAAAAGAGAGAATTTTAAAAGCTTTACCCATGCTAAAGTAGTTCCAAAATCCTCCACGAAATGTGCGATACCCTTCCTGCAAATACAACAAATATCATGTAGTAAAAAATGGAAAATGATTTGCATCATCAAACGGGCGTGAGTTTTGAAAATTATTTTAGTAATTAAAAAAAAGAAAAATAAAATAATTACCTGATCGAATGCATCTACACGATGTACTGCATGTAATGAGTGTGGTAGATCTAAAGGTGCTATGGGGTCACAAGAACCATCTTGTTTTGGAACTTTCATTCGCATAAGAACATGCCAGCTGTACAAAACAATTGTAAATTTAGAAACTTTTTTTCTAAATATATAATATAAAAATAAAAACAATAATGTACCTATCAACTTTCATCTCTTTTGCATCTTTAACTTGATCCAAAAACATCTTCACAGATTCAAGATCCGTCCCAGGGTTTTTCTTCCCCTATAAATCACCATAAACAATATTATTTTCTCAATTAAACCAAAATTCTACACCAATCTAATCATTTCTATTTTGCACCATATCATTTTATTAAAATGTGAAAACTTACCCAACCAAATGCAAATGGGAGATTATTTCCGGTCCCTAGCGGCACTGTGGCTACTGGTGGTGGTTGAGCTAAATTAAGATCAGAAATCACTCCAAGAATCCAACCAGCAGTTCCATCACCACCTGCAACCTGATTAAAAACAACAAATTTCATAAATTATACTAAAATTAACAGTATATATAATAAATAAATTAATTAATTAAACATGCTTACTATAATTCTCAATTTCCTCTGGATTTCAGATGCCAAAGAATCACCATCACGCTTAAGTTTCTCAAGATTTATATATAGTTGGTGTAACACCTTATCAGGGGCTTCTTCATTTAAATCAAATACCTAAAACATAACATCAAATCAATTTAGAAAAATGTTCATTTACATTATTTAATAATTGATTTGTTAGTATAGATATTGAACCTGATTTTTGTTTAGGAGTGTTTGGTAGCTGAGTAACAGCTCACCACCTAACTGACCACCACTTCTTGAGTTAACAAATACAATCACAGGTGAAACAGGAAAATGTAAATTCTTTTCGGTTTTGGTTTCTGATTCACGAGACAGTATGTAATCGGGTATCAAATAGTCCTTTAAATTGCCAGCATCTAAATCACACATTACAGTCCTGTTATTACTGCAAGTATTTAGATAGTGTAAGGATAATTAATTATTTGTAAATATAACTTGTGGAAGAAGAAATGACATATTGTAAGAGATTCTAATTGATTAAAGTTTTTCAACTCACAAAAAAAAAAAAAAAGTATTAAAAAAGCCCCAATTTTATTTTGGAATCATGTGGTGATCCTTTCACACAAGGTAACAAAAGTATAAGAATATATATTTTGTCGTGATCAAAACTGTTTCTATGCAGAATAAGTCAACTTTTCAAAAACAGATTGCTAATAATTTCTTCATCCGTCAAAAAAATTCAAAAGTGAGAATCTACAGCAATTAAATAGATAACATCGATGATCGAAAACCAAATCTAACACGAAAACTTTACATCTAACTAAAAATTACTCAAATCAAACTTATGAAACATCAGCTTCAAGTAATTGATCACACACGAAACCCTAGAAACTTCAATTGCAATTATTGCATTAGTTAGCTGCATTACCTTTTAGATTCAACCTTCAAATCCTTAGCCATTCGTCTCAAAACTGCGTGAAGAAAAAACATCGATTCCATCAAACAACAAATGCATCAAGTGTAACAAATATATAACAAAATAAAAGGAATAATGAAATCTGACAAAAAGGAAAAGGTGAGAATTACCTGCATGCAACTAGAAATCGATCAAAAGGAAATCCAATTGCTCACTCAATCGATTGGAATTCAACTTACGAAACTTAAAAATCAAAATAGTCAAATAATTATCGAAATTAAATCAAAACATACGTCAAGTTAAGCATCAGAAATAAGAATGTGAAACTGGAAGATAATCGGAAAACATGGAGAAATTAATTTATAGGTGAGAGAGAAAACGGAGGGATTTATTTCACAATCTCAACACCATATCATTTATTTTTTTTAATTTGTAATATACACAATTTAATTATTGCATGCCTCCGTATCAAAACAAGTGATACACTTTTTATATTGCGGTATCAAAAACTTACCTTATTTAGTAAATAAAAATAAGATTCATTATCTACTAACTATCAACTTTAATAAAGTAAAATTACACTTTTACTCTTACTTTTACTTTTAAACATCATTAATATTATTTTATTCAAATGAAGTGGATCCATACTCTACTAACTATCCACTTTAATTTATTTTAGATAAATTTTTAATCTTTTGCCTCAAAAACTACAATTTTTCAAATATATCACTTGTTTTAACACAGAGCTAATATTATTTAATTACAGTTAAAATTTATGTAGAAAAAAGATCATATTTATATTTTATAAGATTATCTCAAAGATTTTTATCTTTAGGTATCATTATGCATTATGAATTTGAGGGCCGGTAATGTAACTTAAACCCCTGTTTTTATTGTTTTTTTTTTGTTTCTATGTCGCATTTATAGTTATGACATCTTCTCCTATATATGAGGCTACATTTGATTGCAGTTTGGAGCTCCCTCATTAGTTGAGAATGTCACCTGTAATTCAACCACTGGCCAACCAAATCCTACTTCAATTATACCTTGAAAATTCGCTACCCTAATTTTCGTCATATCCTTCAATCGATGCTACCACAATGACAGTCACATGCAAATTGAAGAAGCCTTCGTTTCACCTTCTCCACCATCGTCATAATCTGACACCGCTCAAAATTAAACCATGTATTTATTTAAACCCAATTTGCCATCCTTTTTCATCATCCACCGTCATCTGTTTTTTTTACAGATATGGAAGGAATCGCTGTCTCCACCTTTTGGTCTCATCACCGCCGGAGGCCCAAGCATGTAATCTATGTTTTTTTTTTGTTCACTGCATTTTAGGGTTACATAATTTCTGGGTTTTAGGTTGTGTTAATATCTTTCCGGTGTTTAATTTGGCTTTTAGGGTTACATGAATCTGTTTGTCCTAAAACAAAAATTCATGTTGTTTCCTTTGATTATATCTTTCCGGTAAAATTGTGGATCTTTTTTCATTTGCCGGGTTGTATCGATGATACCCAATATTCTTTGTTTTAGGGTTTGTTTTTAAAAGATGAAGTTTGGGGATGAAGATGGTGTATAAGAACAATAAAAAGAAAAAGAAGATTAATGATGAAGATTTCATTGGGTGTTGAAATAAAGGGGTTTATTGGCAATTGTGTTTCTTCAAGATCTAAAGTTGACAGCTCCACCATTGGAATCAACAATCATTTTGGTAAAATCCTACCTCCTTTATTTGTTTTATTAAATTAAATATCAAAATTAGTGCAATTTACTCCACGTTGAAGTGCAATTTTTTGGGTGAAATCGTCTTTTATTCTTGCAAATATGGATAACTGGATGCAAGTTAAATTATGTAGCATTCACCAAAAAACCTTTCATTTTGAATCATGTCGTCTTCTACATATTTGAGTCAGCCATTGAGTTAGGTTCATCTATCTCACCAAGGTAACTTTTAAAGATCCTTCAATTGCTAAATTTTCATTTAGCACCAATTGTAAAGTAGTGCTTATTTAAACTAATTTGATACCGAATCATACATAATTGATGGCTGCTACTTAAGTTAGGGCTTATTTGATTGTCAATTTCAAGATTGTACAGCATTATAATCGATCCAAACGGCTGCTAATTATAGTACAAAAGCTGCTACAATGAATTTAATGAACCTGTTTCTCATGTAAAGTTTTGGTATCTATAAATTATGACAATGCCATTCGTTGTACAACATACAATTTAGCCGGCGGATGCTACTTATAGTTTCTATTTGGTTATAAGAGGATTTAAAAAAAATAATTGTCAATTTCATCATCTGTATCTATAGGTTTGTTAAATGTGAATATTCTTTTTATAGCAAAATATAGGGTTCTATATTTGATTGCTTCAAGTTTTGTTGAAGGATCGAGAAGAAGAAATTAGGGCTCAAGCGGCTGAAAAAATTGTGGAGCCGATTATTACCGATTTCTGGATCGAAACATTTATTGAAGGATTTGCAAAAGGATCCTCCTACGTCATACAACGCTGGTAATACAATTCCTTTGCTCTAAAGTATTATTTTCCATAAACCTGCTATACAATATTTTGTTAGGTAAAAGTTGTTAATGCTTTGTTTTTATGTGTGCATGTCATATTAGTTTCTATTTTCCAGCCGCTGCAAACGAATTATATTCTTAAGTTCGACTTCTTACACGCTGCAGTTATATATCAATTAGTAGAGTGTAAACTCTAAAGTTCAAGGGGACGGAATTTTTCAGGTGAATTATATTCATAAGTTATGTCTGCAGGTTTTTGTTTTTAAACCATGCCGGATGTTATGAAATGAGCTCTGTGTCATTCTTATCAATCCCTTTATCGTCATCCTCACTAGCTTAAGTGAAAGAATAACTGAAGAAATTCCTTTATCGTCATCTTTACCTTGGATCCCGAAGCGAAATACATATTATTAAAAAGGTAAAAAAAATTGTTACTTTTTTGATTTTATGTCTGTAGGTCATATATTAGTTTCTATTTGAGGTACCAAAACTAAAAGTTACTGTTATTATTAAAAAGAAAAAAAGATATTACTTTGAAAACATTCAGGTCTGTTTTCATTTAGATAATTCGTCCAAAAGCGTATTTTCATTGAAAATACATCGTTCTGCTCAATTTATATAAATGATTATGATTAATTTGTACGAAAGAAATTAAATAAAACAATTTAAATATCAATAAAATACCTTGAGAAGACCATGTGGACATAGCAGAACCAGAATTACCAATGGAAGTTGCTGCAAATTCAAGAGTTGTTTTGAATTCATTCATCTTCAATAATTCAATTTTTTTTTAATAAAACGATGCTGATTTTCAATAGAAAAGATGTAGAATGACAAAATTACCCAAGAAGGAGCACTGCCTGAGGATCCATCCCAGCCAATATGAGCAACATGCTTAACATCTGTTGGGTATCCAATCTCAATCTCACGCTCTTTTATAACTATAATCACAAAATCCTTATCTAAATCCTGAAGAAAAGAACCCTAATTTTGACTTTACAAATTGATTTAGAAAAAAGGGATTACCAAGTATATGGGAGATGAATTTGAAGCCTTTATAAACCCCTTTGAAAAATCATAACACTCTTTGTACTTTTGTTTTTATGATAGTATCATATAAAATAATTAGACTGAAGTGACAACAAATTGTAAATCCCCGAATGCCTAAACATTTCTTGATCTTCCTGTTTTAATCTCTTTCTCAATTTGTTGTGCATATCTGGTAGGTTGTAAAATTATTCTTTATATTTCTTCCATCTTTTGTATTATGTTACAAAGTAGTTTGCTAAATCTATTTACTAAGGTAAATGTGTGGGTTAAATAAAATTAGCAAAACACCCTTCTCAATGTTTTGCTAATTTGATCTTTATTTCATTTTATCGTTTCCTAATGAGTGTTGGAGATATGTGGTCTATTGGAGATATGCTAAATTCAGGTCGATTTTCCCAATAGCTTATCACTCTTGGAATTTAGTCATGTTAAATCTTATCATATTTCATTATCTTATTGTTAATTTGTGCTCCTATGCTAATAAGTTTTATTTTATTTTATATTTTTTAGGGTTTGATGTTGGGGAGCAATAAATATTACAACACCAAGGTGGGTGACAGTTGCCTGAGATGCTGAAATTTGTGGGGCTTCAATTGTCCCGTTTTTCTTTTAAATTGTCCCAAATGACCGTGTTATCTCCATCAGTTCTCAATTTGAGCAGTAAAAAGATCCAACTTTGATTGTTGTATTTTCTTTAATTTGTGTAGAAGCCATCCAGATTCCAGAAGATCTTTGGGCTCAACTTGCAGTTAAAGTTTACCTAACCATAGTTCTAACAAATGCAAAAGACATTGCGGTTAAATACGAATCACATGGATTATATAACTTCTCTGCAGTTGGGGCAAAAGATGAGACATTGACTTCACTTTGGAACTTTTTGGTCAAATTGTACCTGAGGTGAGTACTAAGATCGCTTATTTAGTGTTCTTTTCCATTTTTTCATCATTTCTTAAGAGTTACGGGTCCCTTTTTCGTTGTTCTTTTTGACTTTGATTGCCAATTGTGTCGTGAGATCAATATTATAAAAGTTTCTTTAGATGAATTCAAGTTAATGTTATATCTGAGCTTTAACAGGTGTATAGTACGATTATAAAAGTTTCTTTATATGATTATCAAAGTTTCTTTTTGACTTTGATGAATTTTAACTAATATGTATTGTTAACAGGCTTAATGCTACTTTTGGTTCGTATGCTGCTACTACGCTTATTTCAGATGCTGCTACTACGCTTATTTCAAATGATCGATGAACTTGGATACATTGATCCAAACACCCTGCCTCCACATCATATGTGTATTTTGCAACCCGCCGCGAAGCGCGAGCCCAAATTCCTCAGTCTTGACAATCTCATGATTTTTATTTGTGTGTGCAGTATGTTGATCCTATTGTTGATACATTGGATGGAAAACACTGCATAAGATACAGGCTATCAAGGGCTGCAACTAGATATCAAGATGGGAAACACTATAGATTATGTAACTACATTTAATTTTAATAAAATAATAAACAATCTATGTATTGTATATGGTTACAAATATTGTATAAAATTAAAATTAATTTGTTTCTTTTTGTAGGATTTATCAAAGCTTAACAAAGATCCCTCTAGGGTTTTATATATAAGTGGTAATGCTCTTGAGAGTTGTCTTCAACCAGAGAATTGTGTAGCAATAAAACCCTGAAAATGTGAAGCTGATGATACAACACTTGTGGATCTTATACCATTTCTTGAATGTAGGTTTGACTTTGATATTGAGTTTGACTTTTATTTCGTCTATAAATTTCATATAACATTTATTGATGTATCAAAAATTGTTTCTCATTATTACATTTATGGATTCCTATGTTATTTAAATAGTATTAATATATCGTTATGTTCCTATATCTCTCTCTCGAAGCATGCCCGCCCAAATCGGGCGGGCTTTGAAGCTAGTATATATATAACTGATTACTGAATCTATATTGTTTGGTTCGATTTGACGTTTCTTAGTCTAGTTTGCATACATATTTTAAACCCCCTCTTTTATAACCGATGTTTAAATAAGAAAATAATAATTAATTAAAGTTTAGGGTAATATAGTTAATTTTATATTACTTGGAAATCAATTATTATATGACTATATCCTGCAAATTGAAATACTCCGTAAAAAATTTATGAAATCATGATAAATCTTTCTTTTTGAGTTCATGACTGCGCATGGAACTTAATTAGGCATCATAAATTGAAGCCATCACTTCAAGTCACACCACCCCATTTTTAATACCATTCAATTACATAATTTTCAATTATTCGGACCTTAAAAGTAAACAAAACCGATTCTAACGAACATGACTAAAAGTATATAAAATATTCAAAATTGCATGACTAGAATGTTTTGAGTTAAAATCCAACTTAAACAGTGTAAACGTGTGCATGAGTTTGCATTAGAAACCCGAATCTATTAAAGTAATGTAAAATAAAAATTGATGACACAATTTAATTTTCATATAGAAATTATTGCACGTTATTTCTTTTTATTTAAAATAACATATTCTAAATATATATTGACATAAATTATATTAATAACAGAGATATGATTTGCACATAATAAAAAATATATATACATCAATTAAAGTTTTAAAAAATGTGAAGGTGTATAAATTATATTTAAATATATAAATCACCTCCCCTTAACAAATCGGCCACTAATTATAAATTATCAAGAAAATCGTAAAACTAAATTAGACAATTTTGTTCTTTGATGACCTGTATAGATCTGTTTCGGTAGATTAATTTTTAAGTTAGTGGATCATGAAATAACATGTTCTTACTTGCTTATAAGTTAAGTTGATGTTTGGTAAGCCTCTTAATGATTCAGTTAAGAGGACAACCTCTTAATCGGACGGATTCAGAGCGCTTAGTAATGCCTCTTAATCAGCTTCTGAATGAAAAATTAAACATGTTCTGCCTCTCAATCAGACAGAGGTAAGAGGAAGTCAAAATCATTCAGATCTCTGCATCATTCAGATATTAAGTGATTATAAAATTTAAAAGATGTATTAAGAAATTAAATAATATTGGGATTCTTTCACCTGCTCCATCATGTAAATACATGAATACTGACAATTTCACAAATGACAATGAACGTTAGCAAAGGCCACTGATATTTCGTTCTAACAACTACAATAGTTTTTCTTTAATTGAATTTATAAGACTAGCGCTAACAAGCAGTTTCGCTTCCAAACAGAAGCACTTCTGCCATCAATAAGCCAACTTCAGTTGGTGCTTCGGTTTATAAAAGGAAAAAGCGACGCGAGGTGCTTTATACGGTTATTAGCATTTTATGTCTACAATTTTATAATGTGTCGGGTCTAAAAAGTGAAGTTGAAGTGTATTATTGACATGTGTGCGTCACTAGTTTTAGTTGAAATGTCAGCTAAAGCGATACTCATCCGATAAAAACTAAAGTGTTAATAGGGACAATAATTAGAAATGATCTAATAACCTTTTCTAGATGTTTTGTATTAACTTCAATTGAAAAATATAGTAAATTACAATTATTAGATGATATATTAGTTTGTATGTGAGGTCATGGTCCATTAGAGTTTTGAGAGAATTATTAAGAAATGTGTAAATAACTAAATATTCAATTTTTTCTTATAAAATAATGGTAAAATAAACTCACCTAAAAAGGATTATGGTTAGCAAAACCCAAAAAGAAATTATACACTTTCGGAATAACCCGAAAACACTATATTGCACAAACATAATTATCATTCAATTACATAACATAAAACGACATATCAAAACACGGTTATCTACCGACCATCAACAAGTGTAATGGTCATCGCGGTCGATGAACACAAACCCTTGGCGGTTAAAGACAATTCGTCTTTAGCCACATGCTCGGTGTAGAAGAAACCGGGTTGTTTTGGTGGCGGCAATTCACCGTCGCTACTTAGCATAACCACCACGTATGACATGCTCGGTCTATCTTCGGGCTTTCGTTGGACACATAATAAAGCGAGTTCGATTATTCTTTGTAATTCGTGTAAGTAGCATGAGTTGGTTATTGTTGGGTCAATTAGCTCCATTGTTCGGCCTTCTTGATAAAGTATCCATGCCTAAAAGATTCAACAACAACAACAAAAGATTTAATAAATCTTTATAGGTAATATCAAAATCAACAACGTTATATTTTCGGCGATAATGACTACAATGACCCTTTTTGGAGTTTATACAAAATGACTACCAATCTCGTAAAAGTTTATTTTGAGGTTTTGGGATATCCGGATTTTCGGATACCAGGTTTTTCGAATAGTGATTTTTACAATCCGGATCCGGTATCTGGGGAAAAAAATTCAAATATTTTTCAGATATTTCGGGTATTTTTCGTGTATCGGATATCCGAAAATATTGAAAAATACATCCGGGTATTGTATCCGAAATTCAGATATCTGCATTTTTCAGATACCCGGATTTCGGATATTGGATACTTTTTCAGATACCCGTTGATACTTTTTCAGATACCCGTTTTTCGGATATTTTTAACACCCCATACTTACATGGCCGAGAAGGTTATGTTGGTGGTCATGGTGAAAGAATCCTCTGTTTTTCCTTCCACTAACAATCTCCATCACCAAAACACCAAAGCTAAATACATCTGATTTTACCGAGAAAATACCATCAACCGCATATTCCGGAGACATGTAACCGCTGCAAAAAAAAAAGCAATATATAAAAAGGTGAAAAATTATAATATTATATGTATATAAAAATCTTGCTTATAATCAATACGTAGATTTTCAGGCCTATGTTTTATGACTTTTATCTCCAAGCATAAAATGGTAAAATTAAAGAAAAAATCAGAAACATGTCGAACGAGCCGAGATCTGCTCAAAGTGTAAATTTATAGTATATTAGTATATAACCTCCTAAATCACTTTATTTATTAGTAAAAAATGGACAAAAAAGTGTTTCGAGTCAACTCAACCCAACCCGTTACCCGACAAACCCGACCCGCCCATTTTGTGAGTTCTAATTTGGGTGAAAATAAGAGGGTATTGAGATGCATACTAAGTTCCAACAACTTTCATTGTATTTGCTTGAGTCTCGTTTCCTATAAAGCTTCTCGCCATACCAAAATCTGATATTTTGGGATTCATATCAAAATCCAACAAAATATTGCTGGCTTTCAGATCTCTGTGTATAATTCTCAATCTTGAATCTTCATGGAGATATTGCAGCCCGCGGGCTATTCCATTGATGATGTTGAAACGTTCGGGCCAATCAAGTAATTTTCTTCGGTTTTCATCTGCAAATATAAATTATAGGTTTGTGTCATTGTATGTATTCCAATTTCACAAATTAAAGTGTACTAAAAGGCTCAATTGATATTAAAGTAAATTACAGAAATTGTCCACGTGGTCTTTCAAATTCTATGATTTTGTCCCTATATTTTTAATATCCTTTTTTTTTGTCCATCTACTTTTTAATTTTGTGATTTTTGCCTCTATAGTCTTCAAATTTCATTTATTCCGCCAATTTTGACCTAAAATGACCAAAATACCCTTATTTTTATTTTTTCTGATTATTTTAATTATTTTTCTTTTTTCTTTTCCTATCCTGCAACCCTAATCTCAAAAGAGCAATATATTTTTTTTATTCTGATTATTTTAAAAATAATTTAAAAAATCAGAAAAATACAAAAAATACGGGTATTTTGGTCATTTTAGGTCAAAATTGACGGAAAAAATGAAATTCGAAGACCATGGGAACACAGATCACGAAATTAAAAAGTAAATGGATAAAAAACCGAAATTAAAAGTATAGGGACAAAATCATAGAATTCGAAAGACCACTGGGAGAATTTATGTAATTTACTCTTGATTTTATATACAGTTTTATTATTTGTGCCTAAAATAACAACCTACTTTTACATTTGTCTTTGTTCAGTCATTGTACAACCAATTAGGTCACTAAAATATGGTTTTGTGTCCCATTTGGGTTATTCAGCAACCTAGTGGAACATAAAGTCATCTTTTAATGACCCAATCGGACAATAATTACTAAAACATGTACAAATATAAAAATAAGTTGTTATTATAGGCAAAAAAAAAAAAAAAAAAAAAACTAAAATATTATATATGAGGAGAGAGTGAGAGTGGAGTAAGAAACCGAATATGAAGTAATCGAGGCTTTTATTAGGCATGTATTCATAGATTAACATTTTTTCATTTCCTTGTATGCAGCATCCAAGAAGCCTAACAAGATTTCTATGTTGAAGTTTAGAAATGCAAATGACTTCGTTTTTGAACTCATCGAGTCCTTGATTTGATGTTTTTGAGAGCCGTTTAACTGCCACTTCTCTTCCGTCTTCAACAACACCCTGAATCATATTTTTTACTTTTTTAATTATTTATATATGAAAAAACTAAAATATGAAACGCATTAAAAAGTAATGTAAAAAATAACTAACTAACCTTGTAAACGGGTCCATAACCACCTTCTCCAAGTTTATTATTAAATGAGAAATTGAGGGTAGCTTTAGCAATTTCAGATAATTTAAATAATGGCAGCTCAAGATCTTCCTTTTGGCTTTCATTTGTGTAAAGTTGGTCAGTATTATTACCCATTTCTTCCTCTACATTCACAGGTTAAAAATAATTCATCCTTAAAGCCCTTGGACAAACGGGTCGGGTCAGGTTAGCTTGAAACACTACTTGTCCAAAAACTTTATCTTTCATAAAAGGTTTAAATGCATTTTAGTACCCAGAACTTGACCGACTAGGTTTTCTACTACCCTGAACTATTAATGGTGTCAGGGTATGTCGATATTAGTACTCTTACTCAGTAATTTGATCTTGTTTTCTCACATGATTTGCTTCCAGTATCAATGTATTGAGATGAACGTATATTTTATAGCCCGTCAAAAGCTCCAATGAAAGTAAATCAACTAAGAAAACGCGATCAAATTAATGAGTCAGGGTACTAAATCGACCATTTTCTCAAGTTCAAGGTACCATGTTGCACCAAATTAATCTCGTAAGCCAAGTTTAGGGTACTAAAATACATTTTGGCCTTTATAAAATGGGCAAATGTCATAAAATAGCAATAGAGCGTTAGAAAACGTAGAAAATAATTACCAAACAAGGCCAAAATAATAACTTTCTTTAATAACAAGATATGGACGAAAAAAGAACTTTAATTACCAGATTAGGTTGGATCAAAACTTGTAATTACCAAAATAGACGTTGAAAAGTTGAAATTACCAAAATAACCTGAATTATATCGTTAAATATGATTACAAACAAAATATAATAACAGTTTGGCCCGATTCCTTTTTAGCAAATTTTTTTAATTTCTTTATTTGATCCGTTATAAATAAATGGGTCGAAATTGCCACCTTAAACCAATATTAATGAATAAGGTTGAATTACTTACCTTCTCCCTTAATCACAGATTTCTTTTTCCATTTTATCCAAACAAATAACGCATGGCCCAAGATAACCGACAACCCACCAACTAAACCAACAATGATTGGAATTAATTTCTGTTTTTTCTTTTTACGGGAACCTGAAACGCCTTTTTACCAGGTTAAAAAAAGTCAGCCCTAATGTGATGCAACGTGTTAGTTATAATTAGTTAAAATGTAAAATACAAGAAAGATCATCAAGAAAGAGAGAAATAGTTATATTGGTAATTAAAGCGTTAAAATAGTGTAAAAATAATAACCACATAGTGCCAAAATTACTTGTAATTACCATATGGGGATGTAAAAAATAACTTTAATTACCAAAATAGCCTTGGTAAAAACATGTAACTATCAAAACAAACAATAAAACTAGGCCAACATACATTTTTAATACCCTAAACTTGGTTGACTAGGTCTTCAGCATGGCTACCCTGAATTACTGAAGGTGCAGCATGGTACTCAGAACTTGACAAAATGGTCAATTTAGTAATTAGTACCGTTACTCATTAATTTGATCGCATTTTCTCACTTGACTTACTTTCTTTGAAGATTTTGCCGGACTAAAAAACATATGTTCATCTCAATTTATCGATATGAGAAACAAGTCACGTGAAAAAAACAAGACTAAATTAGTGAGTCAAGGTACTAAATCGATCATTTTCTCAAGTTCAGGGTACCATGTTGCACCTTTAACAGTTCAGGGTTGTAGGGTACCTATTCTGCCAAGTTCGTGATACTAAAATGCATTTTGACCTAAAAACTATAATTACAAAAACAGTTCACTGCCTAAAGTATCCTGCTACTATATGACATTTGCCCAATTGAAAATATATTAATCTTTATTACACATTGTAATCAACCGTTTATAAACATATAAAAAAGTTCAAAAACAAACAAATATAATATATATAAAAATTATACCTAATTCGGAGAAAGCTAACCGAATATAAAGCTCAGACGTATAACTCGGTGCTTCTTGAATATCAACCAAATCACCAACCCAAAGCAAACAACCGTTCCCGCCTTTTTTCAAAATATTCGCATACCCCATACACGAACAATTTCTCAAACACAATTTCTCACATTGCACCAAACTCAGATTTCCATAAAAAACCGAAAATTGCGGGTCGGGTAATTTAACATTCGTGTGTTTTACAAACCCGTCGGTTTTACAATCCAACGGTTTCCTTCTCACGCACCCCTTTGACCAGTTTGACCCGTTCCACTCGTTCTGATATTTCGGTACAAATTTATCCAAACAACCACATTTTGGAAAACTATTACTCGCACAATTACCATACGGGCCACAAACTGAAACTAAATCACAACCGTCGGGTGCGGGCTTAGAAAAGTAAACCACCCAATCTTTGACTTGGTCAGCCCAAACCCAACGTTGCAACACCCCAGAGTGGTTCATGGTCAACCGCGAAATCATTGACCGGTTTATCATATCATAAGTGTAAAAAACTTCTTTTTCAGTAAATGTCATGTTAAATTTATATATCGCGTTTTGTGGTAAAACGGATATCCCGCCAAAATCAATACCGTTCCATGGTTCGGATCGATATTGTAAAATATTATTTTTTTTAATAATTTGGTGTGGGTACCCACGAAGATCACAACCGAATGTATATTCACCTAAAGACGGGTCATTTTCGTTCTTCCATGATGTTATTGACTTTTCTTGACCCGTTATTAAATCTTTTCCCATTTTCATACCGGGTAATAACGTGTCACCGGGATAATCAAAACTTTGCCATAAAAAGTTTAAATTATCGCTTTGATCTCTTACGACAAGATTTCCTGAATCTAGAAGTTGTGCGATTGGATTATTTGTGGTTTTTGAAGTATTTGATGACCATATGATTGTGTTTATATCGTTTGAGATTGTGAGAATACCGGAATTTGTTACTTTTAATACGCCTAAATTGTTGGAAATTGGTGTTTGTCTATTTGCAACCCAAACAACGGTTTTTGTTGGTGTGTTTTTGTACCATATGCCAATGTAACGGTTTTTTGAATTTCCTGGGCTAAAGAAGCCCGATTCGAAAAGCCCGTTTGATGAAACGATTGTGTAACCGTCTTTTAGTGGAGTAAAAGTAGTTATTGTGTCGGTTGAAGTAGACACAATTGGTATTGAAAGAATAAGATGTATGACATATAAATAGGACATTTTTTTGTATGTTAATTTCATCTTCAAGAACTAAAAAACGGTTGGAAGAATCAGTTTAGTCCTTTTTAACTTGTGATCCCGAACATCTTTTTGCAAAGAGAGCTGCATTTTTTAATAAAAATATAAACTTTGTACTTACTCGATACTTAATTTCTTAAACATGAATTGCAAACAAGAAAATCAACAAAAAATGAAAAAATTAAATAAAAATATAAAAATTCTTGTACCTGCCTAGATGGCGAGAAACTGACTGCACAAAACAAACTGACTGATCATATACGAATTGAGAAAGAAAAAAACGGTTATTTACAGTTACATGAATATGCAAAATAACTTACCACTTGTGAAACAAACTGCTAAGTTATGTTGAGTAAGGTGAAACTTGAATGAAGAAAGTACATATACTGAGAATCGAGAAGCTTAAATTAAAAAAATATTTATGTTTCCTCATCCCCACAAATATTTGAAACAGATGGTAGCTTGGTAAAAGTAATCAATGATAAAAATAAAAATAAATAAAAATATAATACTTCTATAATACTACGTATAAAAAGTTAAAAGAATTAAGATATATCTTGTTGAAAATATGTTGGTTTTCGGTTCACGATCCTGTCCACCAATTAACAGCGGGTCAAGTTGCTGCTTTTATGACTGTATATTTCTCTTGTGTTGTATAAATGTGTGGTTTTTTTGCATTTTAATAGGAATTCCTTCAAGTTAAAGGGAGTAATTTTTGTCACATCTTGGTATTGACATCACTTTGCCCACAAGATAATGATAATCAAATTGAATAAGGATTCGGATTTAGGGTTTAAGGAATGGATTATCTTATAATTACAACTTCAAGAAACATAATCACATCCAAACACCATCTCATATAGCTCATACACTAAATATTATGACTAATTATTTGTTTTTCATTATTAAATATTACATAATCACTTTCGGAAACCATTCACCATACTTTTGCAACTTTGTTGCAATTTACAGATCATATATTACACTAATTAATAATCAAAGCATCGATGTCCGTACTCCTTTTAGAAATGAAAATTAGGGCAAAAACACAATTATCATAAGCTGTAAACGAAGTTCAACAATACTGCAATTGAAGAGCTAAAAAGCTAAAACATCTATGCCAAATTTGAAATTAGCATAATATTAGGTTATAATTTATACAATTAACGTACCGAAGTAATCCAGAAAAGATATGAAGAGAATCGGTCTGGATACGATGCTTCCTCCATGGAATTGGGAATTCCATGTTCCTAAACTTTGATCTGAAATTGGGATTCTCGTTCATCATGTTCCTCGTGAAACCCTTGAATCGATGGTTTAATTCTGTGTGAAAGAAAACGGAAGTTTTTGTGAGTTTTGAGCTTCGGGATCTCGCGGGAATTTTTTGCACCAATTATCATGTGTAATGCGAGATCCAACGTATAGTGTGATAAATAAACGCATTAATGGAGTGTTTGGGTTTAACTTTATCCAAACACGTTTTTACAAAGTGGTGTGTTTGGGATCGCATATTGTGTTTTTCAGTATAAAATAGTATTAATAGAAATGAAATTACTTTTTCTTCCTACTCATAACATAACCACTTCTAAACTTAACTAACCACTTCTAAACTTAATGTTAATGTTTGTAATCTATTAATTTTCTTTTTTATATTATATTATCTCTTGATTTTAATACTTATTACGATATGATTATAGGTAGAAAGAATAAGTAAGAAGAAATATCACTACTCTTCTTTTATTTACCCGGACGTCACATAAGTAGGGGTGTGTTCAAAAATTGGGTATTCAGATTTTGGATATCTAGATTTCGGATAGTGCTTTTTACATAAGGAATCCAGTATACAAAACTTAGATATCTGAAATCCGGATATCCAATAAAGTTTGGATATTAGTATCTGAAAAATTAAATTATTTATATATTTTTGGATAACTTTTTAGACACCAGACATCTAAAAATCCTGAAAACACTATCCGGAGCCGGTATACGAAATTCGCATATCCGGATTTTCGGATATCTGGATTTTCAAATATCAAGATTTCTATTAGTGCATATTTTTTCAGATACGCGGTTTTCGAGAATATTTTAACACTCATAGTATGGATTACTTTGAAAAACACATAAGCGCTAAAAAAACTCCAAACACTTCCTAAAATGTTTATTAGCTTTCAAAGTAGAGTTATTAATGCTTAAAAAAATAATTGACTTAAAATGAGCATTTAACATTAAACAATAAAACAATATTGTGTTTTTTTACATCAAAAGAGAGGAAATCTTAGAAGAGAGCTTTGGTTTATCATCACTCTCAACCGAGACACTCAGAAAAAATATTGTGTTAGTAGTTGTTTATACTAAAAGCAAGGCAATCTGGAACTTTTGGAGGCCCGGTACATTTTCCGAAAAAATTAGCCACGGTCAAAATTTATAAATAAAGAAATTCTAAATTTTCATTTGTAATTGTGTGCGAATGTTAATCCAGCTATAAACATATAACCTAATACTTCGTATTACTTTGTCAGTAAGAAGTAAAAACCCCATTCTAACACCTATGCAAGAAAAATATTGGGGCCCTTATTTTGGTAGGCTCTGTTCACATGCACATTTAGAACACTCTTTGGGCCGACCATGATTTAAATGATAGCTTAAAGATCTTTCGAGAGTTGTATTTTATTTTTTCTAAACCAAAAAAAACAAAAAAAAAAAAAAACAACGGATAGAGCTTAATAATAAGCTTTTTATGTCAAAAAATTTATAATTTTGAAGTCCTAAAATTGATTAACTATAATGAAATGTTTTGTGAATGTTTAACGTTCGAATGACATACTCACATGGAACTCCCAAGTCCCAACAATGTAGGGTGGGTATTCAATTTCTCATGTTCTTCTTCACATTATTAAAAAGAATTGGTAGTATTTATCCGACAAAAATAACCAAACTCAGTATTTTTAAATATAGCTTTTGATAAACCCTCAAATAAAATAAACAAGCATCATGGAATTCTTAAGTAAATGTAATTAATTCAGATATTAGCATGTCATCAATAAGAAACACAAGCATCATGGAATCTCTATTGAATCATTCATAACAACTTATCCAAAAATAAAGTGAAAAGATACACGCTAATGGATGATCCTTGGTGGCCTACTTCTATTGTGAGTACTTATCTAGATAAAGAAACGTTCAAATAGATTCATCATTTTTACAAAGTCATGAGTAACGAATACCAATCATTGATCAATAAAATTTAATAGTCAAAATTAATCATATATTTTATACATGAAGGGGTGATCACTTGGCACTTAAAAAAATTCGATTTTTTTTATTTTTTATTTTATTATTATTTTCGTTAAAAAACAATATTTATTTGATAATTACGTGTAGTACTTAATCACATGTGATATTAGTGTAAAGTCACATGTGATTGTATATTTAATCATATTTGATGTTTTAGTTCAATCATATATGATTCAGTATGCAATCACATGTGATTCAATATTCAATCACATTATATGTTATTAATGAAAAAAACTAATTTTAAAAAAATAATAATAAAAAAAATTAAAAAAAATAATTCTAAAATAAAAAATAAAAAATAAAAAATTTTAAATGACCAAAATACCCCTCAATGTATAAAATATGTGATTAATCTTGACCATTAGATATTATTGATCAATGGTTGAGATTTTTTATCAGAACTTTATAAAAATAATGGATCTACTTGAACGCAACTTTATCCAAATAATGTAAACTTTTGATTCAATGCAAACATTTGTTATTTTACCGTTATTTTTATATGATACCCTTTAGCGATCAAAACAATAGTAACTTTTATAAAAGTTTATTACTTTTTAGTCATAATAACAAAACTAAATACCTTTATATTAAATTCTAAAAGGCGCGTCATGTCGGCGGTAAGGCGTGAGGCGCAACACCCGACGGCTGTGTAGGCGTTGTGTGGCGTAAGGTAATGCACGATAATGCGTAATAAGGCGCACTTTAATTCTTTTTAATCTGGTTTTTTAATTTGATAACAAGTTTAATTATAAATTTAAATGTAACACTTTTTGTGAACATTATACATGATTTATTATATAAATCAATACATCTACAATTTTTTTTTTGAATTTGATATACATATACTTCCTCCCTATAGTGACACAAATTAGCTTACACGTTTTTTGAGGTAAAAGATTAAAGTAGGGGTTAAAATAGATTAAAGTACATAGTTAGTGACAATGGGTCCCACTTTTCTTGAATACAGTGATATTAATGAGTTTTAAAAGTAAAAGTAAGGGTATAAGGGTAATTTCACTTTATTAAAGTAGATAATTTGTGGGTATGGGTCCCACTATTTTTACCAAATAAGGAAAGTTTTTAAAGTGTGTCATTTATTTTGATACACCTCAAAATGAAAAGTATATCACTTATTTTGATACGGAGGAAGTATATAAAAATTACATAAATTTGCCGGCTTAAGTCATGTATTGAAAAACGTCATGACTCGTCGTGGCGGACAATAACTTGAGGTTTGATTGTGTTGTCATGTCGTGTCTTACGCTTTTTAGAACCTTGATTTCTAATAAAATAAAAAATGATAATAAACAAATTAAATATGGAAACTTCTGTTAGCATGATGAAAATGACAACTTCACCAATAAGCTACTTCCTGACCTTCGTGGAAACCAGAATACGCGAACCCAACGCTTCTGTATCCAACCTGTCCATCCATGGCGCTTTCTTTCACCTTCCAAGAACCACAAAAACCACCTTCCAATTAATACACTATCCATCTATATATCTCCTCACAATCTCAATCTCAATCTCAATCTCAATCTCAAATTCAGATCAAATTCATCAATAGTTCTATCCATAGTTCATTTCAACAAATGGAAACCACAAATCAATCACGATTCGAAGATTACCTCCCATTAATGGCGGAAAAACTAGGCGGCGATGGCTTAATCGAAGAATTATGCAACGGATTTCAGTTACTGATGGATGCTGATAAAGGTGTGATTACATTCGATAGTTTGAAGAAGAACGCTTCGCTATTAGGGCTTGGAGATTTGAGCGATGATGATGTTTTGAGTATGTTGAGAGAAGGTGATTTTGATGGAGATGGTGGGCTTAATCAGATGGAGTTTTGTGTTCTTATGTTTAGATTAAGCCCTAATTTAATGGCGGAATCTGAGTTTTTGTTAGAAGAAGCTTTGGAGCAGGAATTTAACGGGTTTCAGTACTGAACTGTTTGATCTTTATTTTGATTAATTGTATTTATAGATGAAGAAAATGATCGATATTGTTGATAATTGATTCGAAAATCATATAGTAGTATATTGTTTTTGCAAGAGTATTCACTAATCAGTAATCACTATCATACAAAAAAGGGAAATTGATAATTAATAGAGTAGTGCTTGACAAATTTAATTTTGGTTAATACGATTAAGGTTAAACTTTAAACAATCAAATTTAAAGAGAAAAATACAATGGTAGTTGGTATGTGGCATAATAGGTGTCGTTAAAAAAAGTGATTCAACCGTCTCTTTCTCGACTTGACTACTTGAATTATATATTTTGAATACGGATCCACTTCCCAATTGTCCCCTTAATCATGGGTCTGGTCAATATATACTTATACTTAATCAGATCTATTCAAACAATTACCAACACTTTTGTGGAAATGAAGTAGTGTCGGAAATTGGTTGGTGTAATAAGAGATGACCTCTAACTTAGTCAAAGTCGTCAGAATGTCTGCTAAGTACCATTTTCACTTCTTACTCGGTTTAAGTTTAGATGCAACCTATGGCCGAGTTGAAGAAAAAAAGATGCTGACCCATTAAGAGGTGACATGACATAATAAGTATTTTCGAGTGGTTAAGACCGTTAAGTGCAGATTTTAACACTCTACATAAAAATGGTTCATAAATGTTATGATGAGGTCGTGAATGCAATCTATGTGTTTCGCAAAAGAAATTATAATCATCTTAGATCATTCAGCCTAGCCAATCAGAAACATAATCAAAGTGCATGATTCCAGTCAGAGCTTAATCAAACCTTCCACTTAATTAAAACTAACTCAATCATAACTATCAAATAACCCTTATAAAAACTGCATACTATTTAAAGTTTTAGTGGAAAAAAGATTCTTTTTTAGTTTTTTGAATTCAAAATAAAACAAAATTAAATTACACAAAGTGCAGGAATCTGGGAGGGATTATTAACATTCAAAGAGGGCGTACCCAAGTTTAAATTTCCACTAAATTTCCTAATAGGCATGGACTTCTCTTTTGTTTAAGGGCATGTATTTAAACTTCTAGAGGAAAAAAGGATTCTTCTTTAATTTTATTTTATTTATTAAAAAAATAAAACGTGACGAGATTGAATTATTCTAAGAGCAAGAATCTTGGAGGGGATCATTAACATTAAAAAGATTATGTGCCCAAGTTCAAATTTTCTTTCAATTTCCTAATAGGCATGGGTTTCTCTTTTGTTTGTTCAAGGGTAATGTATTGGAGATGAGTTCATATTAAAATAAAAAACAAAATTAGATGTAAGAGAGGTTATTTTTATTATTAAAAACTTACTCCTCTGATATTTAATTTTATGCTATTTTAAATTTTATAGTTGCACCTATTACGTATAACATGGTAACATAAAAATTAAAAACTTAAGCAATCAAACTTGTAACTCTAAATAAAAGTTTAATTTTAAAAAATATCCTTAGTTAAAGACCTCACATTTTACCTTCAGTGGGTAAGGCGTGTAGAAACTTAGTTCGGCTGGGCAACCGACGCCATTACTCATTGGCACGGCTCGTCAGTGATTCTCAGCGGTTCAAGGAAGAGAAAGGAAGAGTGTGGGGTGGGCTTAATGTATTTTAATATGATATTTAATATTTTGAGTGTCTGTATGTTTTATAATGGTGGAGCTAAAAAACTGAAGAGAATGGTATTGATGGATTTGATAGCATAACTATGTCAGTTGAAGTATAAGCTAACGTAGCGTTTATTTTGCAAAAAAATTGAAGTGTCGGTTGACGTCACTGTTAGCACGGGTCTTAAAATATTACTGTAAAAAAAATTCAAATGGGTACAAGGAATATATCCAGGTTTTGCTAACATGTACTAAAAAGATTGTTAACAATCAACAAATAAAAAAAATTTATTAATTATTGTGCGTTGATATCAATAACATGTTAACTTTTGTTTTTATTTTTTATTTTTTTAATGGCTAACACAAACCTTTAATTTCACGTCTTTTATTTATGTCTGGACTTTAAACCCACAATCATACGAACATCATAAACACAAGATATGACTAGGCCTTTTAATTTTTTTTTTCCTTTTGAATCTTTCTCATTATTTCCTCCATTTATTTTGTCAAATGTAATAATCATATAACCAGAATATTTATAAATTTCAAATTATAGGTTTACAAGATATATTAATTCGTTACTCTACAAGTTCATTGTATTTACACGTTATATATTTATGAGAAACTACTTTATAACCCGTGATAAATCACGGCCGGCTTATAAAAAGTTTCCTAAAAATAAATCAGAAAGCTTCCTAAAAATAATAAGAATAAATCTGCCTTGATCTCAACCCATCGACATTGTCTCTTATGTTTCCTTTGATGTTCCACAATTTTGTGTGAATTGGTAAAACACCCAAATGCTACCTCACAATATAGAAAGCAATTGTCGGTGCATACTATACACAAAGACTGTATTAGAATCAAAATCTTGAGCATTCTACAAAATATTAAATCAACATGGTCAAATAGCATTGCATAGACTTCCGAAGTCAAATTAACTAATTTGATCTATAACATCATAAAATTAAAAGGCTTTATTTTTCTCTTTTAGATTTGTGGTTTTGGCCCCCGACACACTAACTATTTACAGGAAAAAAAACAATTGGGTATGTAGACACTTTACCCACTAATTGATTTTCTGGACACCAACCCCTACTAAAAAACGATTTATGGTTCTCTTTATATCATAACTAGTTTCATAACCCGCCCGATGGGCGGGCTAGCTGTAAGAAATATAATATATAATGATGAAAAAAATGTTAGAAATTATATGGTCAACTATTATTAAAATGACAATTAAAGGTTTTGTTGTACATGAATAATCGGTAAAAATAAATCAAAAAAGAAAATGAAATTTTATTGTATAAGACGTTTGTTGTTGAGTTTGTATAGTTACCATCTTGGTCGCAACAAATAATTTTCAAGCATTTTTTTATCTTTACTCTTGATACATCAACATATAACTCGTCATGTGAGAATACTGATATTTGGACAAACAAATCAACCTGTGATAATGTTCGTCCATGGTTTTTTTAATAGTCATTGAAAAATGTACTTAAATAGGAAATTGTCTTCGGCTTAATTTGAAAGTCATAGTTCTGTCGTAAGGACTAATAATCATACGTGGGATAACACAAATTGTACAAACTTTGTCACGATCTTACCTTCAATTATATTAGCCTAGTTTTATTGCATAAATCTACTTTCTGATCAATATTTTGCATACACATTACAGGAGCATCTATCTTTAACTTCAATATATGATGCGTGACACCTGACATTTTTATAGTATACAAGAATTATGTGGTGTAAAGATCGAGGCTAAACATAGTATCATCAACAATTTCATGTGTGAGTGTTGATAATAATATGTTTAGACTATAATATTTTTGGATCATAATATTTTTAAATATTGATTATTATAACTTTCGATCATAATAAAATTGGATTATAATAAATTTGGATCGTAACATTTTGTGATCATAACATTTTGTGACCATAATAAATTTAAATTACAATTTTAGATCATAAGATTTTTTTCGTAAAATATTTGAACCATGACATTTTTTTGTTCAAATTTTTATGTCTATACTCATTTCGTATAAAGAATTTAATTTTAAAAACTTTTATTTTCTTAAAATTTTTGTGATTATAACATTTTGTGATCATAATAAATTTAAACTACACTTTTAGATTATAAGATTTTTTTTCGTAAAATGTTTGAACCATGACATTGTTTTTTCAAATTTTTATGACTATACTCATTTCGTAAATAATTTAATTTTAAGAACTTTGATTTTCTTAAATTTTTTGAGATGATAACATTTTGTGATCATAATAAATTTAAATTACATTTTTAGATCATAAGATTTTTTTTCGTAAAATATTTGAACCATTGTTGGGTCACATTTATTGTAACCAATAGTCTAGGGACCATTTTGTATTTAGTCGAAACTTTGGCTAGGTATATATAGTAAGTAGTAACCTAATTTGCATAACCTTTGCCTAAATTGTAGCAGCCCCCATCAAGAGCAAAGTGTTCAAATATTCCTTCCATCTTAATCTTCCTATATTATCACTTGTTTATGCTTAATCTATGAATTAATCATTGAATTCACAATCTACAACCATGATATTTTTTTCTTCAAATTTTTATAACTATACTCATTTCATAAAGAATTTAATTTTAAGAACTTTGATTTTCTTAAAATTTTTTGTTTACAAATAAAAAACAAAGCTATGAGCGAAAAACGAAGCGAGGGAAGACATGAATATGTTTCCATATAAAGAAGAAGTTAATTGCCTATTATGCCCTTTGAGTCAGCGTTCATGTCATCATTAAGAAGCAATGTTATTGGTACTTGTCATCAAATTAAAATCATGTCCTTGCTCCATATATAGGTTGGAGATATGGTTTTTTGCAATAACTAACTTGTTGAAACTTGACGAACCTTATGTATCACTTTTTACTCTACTGATAGCTCATAGTAGCATATCATTATGATAAAGAATTAGATAGTGTTATATTTGAAAGCTTAAACTCTTAGGAAGTATATCTTCAAAGAAGGTAGCATAAATAAAGAAACGTTCAAGGAGGTTCATCATTTTTATGAAGTCCTGACGAGCAAATCTCAACCATTAATCAATAAGATCTAATGGTCAAGAATAATCACATACTTTATAATTAAGGGGTATTTTGGTCATTTGGCACTTTAAAAATTTCAATCATTTTTTGTTTTTATTATTTTTTTCAATTTTTTTAACCATATTTAATGTTTTAGTTCAATTACATGTGATTCAGTACACAATCACATATATTTGAAAAAATAATTTTTTTTATAAAAATATAATAAAAATAATATAAAAGATAAATAAAAAATAAATTTTTTTTAAATGACCAAAATACCCCTCAATGTATAAAATATGTGATTAATCTTGACCATTAGATTTTATTGATCAATGGTTGAGATTTATTTTTGGGGCTTCATAAAAATGATGGAGGAGTTCTTTTCTACCTAGCATATACAACAAATAGAGTTTAATGAAGAAAAAAAAGATAATGTGTCATAAAATACTCTAAAATAATTGTGCACCAAATTAAGATTATGCAAGCTAATCAAACATCCCAAAGTTACTGTTGTAATTATTTATATAATCTGTAATCTTAAGTATTGTAAATAATTATGTATAGTTTGACTTTTTAGGTTGACTATTCTATTTGGGTTAAAAATATCTATGTACGGTCAAAAGGGTATGATGGTAATTTTGGGGTTGTTAACGGTCAATAAACCACCAACTGAATGGTTGTGATTCATCATTGTGCCCGTTCAATTGTAACTTTGACATCATTATTTACCTCATGATCCTGCTTGTTCCCATTTCTGCTCTATTTTAACATCACAATCATCCAAAATTAATTAAGACCACACTGTCATTTTGTATTGTTTCAACACTTATTAGCCTATAAAAGCATTATAGAAATGTTTTTAAAAAACGTTAAAATTTCAAATTACAGCAACAATTTATAGCATTACAAATTACGTTACAATACATAATTATTATTTAAAAACAGATTATAAGAACAATGATACCTGGTTGAATGTTCGAAGTTTCGGGGAGTTGTTTAATTCGAATGCAAGAATTTGAGAAAAAAAAAGTAGGTTTAAACCATACAACTATCTTTTGGTTTAAATATGTTGAATATTAGTCTCTTTGCATCAAATTTTCCGAAATTATTATTGATAAGTATGAAATATTATAATTATAATTATAATCTTCCATATATATCACACGTAGCAATATAAATATATGCCATATATATCTTTCACATTTTGAATTTCTAATTTTTAAATAATCTCCAATATATATCTTCCATATATATCACACATATCAACATAATCTGCCATATATATCTTTCACATTTCGGTTTTCTAATTTTTATATAAATATATTATTAAAAGCATTCCGTTTTTGCTTAAATGTGTATAACGAAAGTCTTCCTCCTAATAAATATATTCCTAATAAAACGTAGAACATTCCTAATAAATCAATTCGAATTGCAGGCACATGGAGGCATATGGACGTGTGATTAGTTGGCATACACTTGGCAACCATGTCAGCATCGAATAATGACGTCATTATGACGTGGAAAGAGCTACGTGGCAAAATTAAAAAACGCTTTCTTTTATTATATAAAAGATAATATTGTTGTTTACTATTGTGTTTACTTATATGTCTATTCATTTGATAAAAACAAGTGTCAAAATCAAGAGATAATATGTAGAAAAGAGAATTAGTAGATTAATATTATACTGTAGTGAGTATTAAAGTGAAGTATATACAAATAGTATATATTAATATCATTTTTCTATATATATTTCGTCAAAGATTGTGTTTGTGTATTTATATTATTACATCACGTAGTCACGTACCAAATGTTTGAAAACGCCGGTGTCGGTGACTAATTTATCATTGTGAACGTAACCATGGGTGTCATGTGTGTGTCATATGTGCGTGTGTTTGACCGTAAAGATGCATCCGACCATACGTGATTCCGTGGTCATTATATTCCATTCAAACTAAAACAAAATTATAGCGTCAGCCATTAAATTGATCCAAATTTGCTTTTGTCATGGATTTCTTATCTATTAACATTAGATTCGCTTTTTATATGTTTTAAAATTAACATTTAATTCGCTTTTTACTCTCATATGAGATGTGAGGTCGGGAGTTCGATTTATGTAAACACCTCTTTGTGGTGTCAAATATGAGAGATTTTTCCTTGGAAATCACTGTGGGGTTGGGTTTACCCTGTAAAGGAGCTCGAACACAAGGTGCTCACTGGAATACTATGAGTACACTTTCGTTGTTATCATTTACCGTTTCAAAAAAAAAAAATCATTTTTCATGCAATAGCAATTTCTTTCCATTTACTTTTCATGTGAACAATAAGTCAATAACCACTAACCAAGGGTGGAAGTGACAAACACAATTTCTAAACCCTAGTATATTATCAGGTTGAACCCGAACACATTAGGTTGAGGAAATCATAACCCTAAACCCGACCTTATATGGATATCGGGTTGTTCAATTAAATACGTTCTTGCTAATTATAATCCGTATTAACGTGAAACTACAAGCTTTAGTGGGATTCGGGTTAGTTCATGTTGAGTTGACCTATTGACACGTTAGAGATGACTCGTGAGTTGTGCCTCTTATTTCTCTTCGCGTATTTCACAAACAAATATGCTTGTTTGGACACTTTTCTGGTATGCCCAAAAATACCATAATCTATCAAGAAGATGATATTGATATTTATTTTAATTTACGTGGATGGATGTAAGGTAAAAGCAAAAGCCAAAACTTGTTTCCAAGTGATATTTTAGGTCCACAAATTATCGAAGCATGCAAAGTAAAGAAAGGAATAAGCTATTCCTTTATAATGATACAATAAAACCCCCTTTCTTTCACATCCTTCGAATTTCTTTTCAGCCAACGTGTGAACGGGAATTCGTTTTTTTTTTAACCCAGACATTTTTTTATTATTTTTTATTTTAAAATTTTAAAATTTATTTTATTTTTTATTAATATTTTTTCGTAAAAATAATATTTTGTGACACTCACATATGATAATATATATACATAATCACATGTGACTACACATAATCAAATATACAATCATATGTGATTATGCATTATGCTTTTTTATTATATTAGGAAATATCAAGGATAATTTGGTAAGTTCAATTTTTTTCATTAATTGTAAGTTTGCATTCTCTCCAAATCTTTTTATTTTGGGAAGAAAGTTAGTAGAGAAATAATAAGCTATAACTATTTGCATCTACCTTTATAATCTTTTAATAAAAACTCTAGAACACGATAAAAACTAAATCTTCTTTATATATCTCTTATCTTTTCTGCAAATTAAAACTCTAAGCCAATGTTAATGTATTACAAATGATGACAATAAACATGCGTATGCATGATATAAACCGTATATAAAACGCTATAATTTGTTCGAAAGTCTTAATAGAAGTATATATTATGACATGAAGTTTACGTCTACATTTTTCCTGTTATAAGATTAGAAGAGTTCTCCGTGTTGGATTCTAATAACCGATGATGAACAAATGAACAATACAAACAAATAAATTTAAATCTTAATCTGTTGATTTTATAAGAAAATATGAAATTGGTTTACACTTTTATCATTATCTTTTCATGTTTGTCATTATTTGAATTCAACAATCCTATACAATTACTTTCTTCGTTATGGTTTGAAATTCGATAAATAAGTAATAGTAAAGTGTTAATTGTGTCACATACTTATAACATTTAAACTGTATATTTAGTTTCGGATTCATATTGTTTCAAAAATTCATCATTCATAAGACGCTATGCATAACTTTTATAAAGCTGATCCACGACGCACATGCTTTAGACAAGTTAAGCTTTTTTTTAAAGGAATTCCTGTTATAATAGGCTCTTCCAGATGGTCGAGTTTTGCTCGTAATGTGCGAGACCTAAATGTGAACGCTACTATTTTTAAATCTTCTTTTGTACATCTGGTAAATATGTACTCAAGGGATAATTGAAACTATATCGGGAGCTTTAACTAACTAGTGTACCTGGTTAGACAATTTAAACACATGTACATTAGCATTATTATGAAACTTGCGGGTATTTTTCATCCAAATGACATCCTTTTTATGTGAACATGATCCATAAACCCATATATGACCCGACCCGTTTCTTACTGTAATAATTATACTTGTTTGTTTAGTGAGACGTCTTTAGCAATGAAAAATGATGGTGGGCGTGACAACAACATGCCATCATTACCTACGCACATATGGCATTTTACTTTCTCAACCAATACGACGTCGTCCTAGTCATAAATCTTCATTAATTCAACAAGAAACGTAAAGTGATTGCCAGCTGGCCCAGCTTAACTCACCCCCAAAAATGTAGTATAAATACCAGGTTAGTGCTCGTCGTTGCAAAGTCAAATTCAATCAATCGTCAAACGCTTTACACAACTGTGGGTGCTTAACCGATCAACGACCGGAAAACACTAACGAACGCTTTCCGACGACTCTCATCAATGGCTACAAAAGTGTATATCGTGTATGCTCTCTAAACTTTAATTTAGACTATAAGTCAGTTGATGTTCGTGATGTTGATTGTTGTTGCTTTTTAGTTTTTAATCGATTTTACGCAATTTGATTTAATCAATTTTGTTATATGAACTGCTGAGCGATCTGTAAGTTGATGTGGATGATTATTGTTGTTTAAATCGGTTGATTAATTTTAAGTTTTCGCTAAATTGTGGACTGATTTGAATTCCGAGAATCGATATTATCAATGATGTGTGTTTAGGTGAAAAGTTGCAGACGGATAGTAGAATCAGATGTGCGTTTTTAAGTGCATTGTCTAGTAATTGTTTTCGATTGATATCCTGTTAAAAGTGGATCTACTGTAGATATATGTATAGAAATTGTATCTATACATTTCATATATTGTTCCAATGATGTGATATCTGATTGATGTTGAAACAAGTTAGGTATTGAATTACAATGCGGGAAACAAGGATGACTAAGTTTGTTTAAGAATTGGATAAATAATTAACAAATTAATGAATTACTAGTTAGTGGAGAAGCATTGATTAAGAAAGATGTGTTACTACTTGCTAATCCTTTGATAGTAAAGTAAACTAGTGCAGTAATGCAAGTAATTTAACATGTACAAGGTTTTAGGTAAATGACTAAGACATCATGTAAGGTTTATAATTATAATATATTTTGTTGATAGGATAGATGATGTCCTACCATTTGAAGCTTACGTGTCAAAACCTTACAGGATCCCTGACATCTGTCAGTGTGTAATTTAGGGGTGAACATGGTCCAGAAGCCGAACCGAACCGAAACTGATAATGATGAATTTTCAAAACCAAAAAACCGAACCGATTACATGTTTTGTTTCGGTTCGGTTCCGGTTCAACTTTGTAACCCCAAATGCTCACTCAAATCCAAGGATCGGACCGAACCGGACAGAAACCGAAAATTATAAAATTACAAAACTGAACCGATTACATGTTTTCAGTTTCGGTTCCGTGTTCGGTTTATGTTGGTTTTCGGTTCGGCCCAAATGCTCAACCCTAGTGTGTATCCACATTCATACTCTGGATAGAGAACTTTAATATGATAGATGTAGAATGTATACATTCCGTTGAGTTTTTTGTGATAATTTTGTGCATATACGGATATATATATGGAATAAGTGATTAACAAGTACTGATTGCATACAAATTCACAAGAGGGGTTTTTCAGGCCAACAAATATTACATTCAGACATTCAGTTATACTTGTGTTGTTAATTCATGTTAGCATAATAATAATGCAAGTAACAAATCCTTAGATATAATCAAAGTTTAATCTCTTTTAGTATTTAAGAAATAACTTACATTAGTAGTAATTTACAATCAATTATTTTTTCTAGGTTGCTGACTGTTAATTCTTCCTTATGGCAGGTACTATTCTATGTATGGACATGTTGAGAAGCTAGCTGAAGAGATCAAGAAAGGAGCTGCATCTGTTGAAGGAGTTGAAGCCAAATTATGGCAGGTAAATCTTTTACTTAATTAGGTTTAATCTTCACTTAATGATGCACTGGAATTTATTAATTTATTCTAAACCACCCCCAATCACAATTATGCAAAGGTGAAAAAAAGGGCGGGTCAGGCAGATTGGATACTCGGTCAAAATATTTTGGGTCAAAACGTGTACCTTTTTTCCACAAGTTGAAACTGGTCAGGATAGGATCAGCCTGAAGCACTTTTTGTCCATTATTCCTATATTGTTTATAATCAATTTGTGTTCAAAATATATTACTTATAAAGATTATACTTCTTTCATCCTACAATAATTGTCCTCCTTACTACTCCCTCCGTCCCATAATTATTGTCTACATACAAAAATCACACAATTTAAGAAAAATGCATTTATTACATTGTCTAGCCAATGAAAATTCATCTTTACCACTTAACTATTTTTTAATTAGTGAAATTTTCAAGTAGACAACAATTTTGGAACAAACCAAAAAAGGAAAGGTGGACAATAAAGTTGGGACGGAGGGAGTATTAATTTGTCCTGAAATAGTTATCTTCCTTCAAAATTGCATATGAAGTTTAACGTTATACCCCTAAATACACTAAGAGAAAAGCAAGTAGCATTAATTGCGCATACTAGAATGGGTAAATTTGTGATTTAATAATTAAAAACTGAATTAATTGCGCATACTAGAAAGGGTAGATTTGTGATTTAATAATTAAAAATTGCATTAATTTCGCATACTAGAAAGGGTAGATTTGTGATTTAATAATTAAATACTGCATTAATTGCGCATACTAGAAAAGGTAAATTTGTGATTTAATAATTCCAAAATATATCGTGCGACTGATTCAATTTCTAACTAAAACTGATAGACTTCAATCTTCCCAAAAGGCCAAAATATACCGTGCGACTGGTCAACTCCATAGAGCAGTACTAAGTTGTGCTAACAATACTAATTAACGAGCAGTAGTACAAGTTAACGCGCAGTGGTAACAAGTTTGAGCAATACTAACTTGGACATGTGGCGGTGTTCTAGTGGAGTAGCACGGGTATTTTAGTCGAACGGTCTATATTGAGAAAAATTGAGTACACGGTCTTTTTTTAGGGATTCTTAGTTTTCATTTGGTCTAAATTAAGAAATCATCCTAATTAAAAACTCCATTAATTGCATATTATTTAAGTTGTGTCTCATTTGACCAATCCTCTTTTAACCTACTCATAATTATTCATTTACCCATTTGACCCGTTAGAGATAAGCATAACCCGAATCCATTGCAGGTACCCGAGACATTAAACGAAGACGTTTTGGGTAAAATGAGTGCACCACCAAAGAGCGATGCACCAATAATCACACCAAACGATCTCTCTGAAGCCGATGGTTTTGTTTTCGGGTTTCCCACGCGATTCGGTATGATGTCTGCTCAATTTAAAGCATTTTTTGATTCCACTGGCGGCCTTTGGAGAACCCAACAACTTGCAGGCAAGCCAGCTGGCATCTTCTATAGTACTGGCTCTCAAGGTGGTGGTCAAGAAACTACCGCGTAAGTGCCCGTTATATCCTACAAATAATATCTTAGTTTTTTGTTATCCAAAATGCAAATACATGGTTGTCTTTTTTCATATTTTGAATAATGGTGACATGATAGCCTGATAGGTGGGTTGGGTAACGGGTCAAAACGTCATTTTTGTTGTTGGTTAAAAACGGCCTATGTTTTTTTCTTCATTCTAGAAGTATTTATAGATATCAATGTGTTGGTTATTAATAAAAACAATATTTACCACTTTGAACGAAAACTAGAGGTGTCATTAAGGTTATGTTAAAAACAATATTTACGTTTTTGAACAGATTAAGGTTATGTTTTATCTCTAATGGGTCAAAAGGATAAAGTCAGATAAATTAGCTCTAAAAGTAAAAATGTCAAATGTGTTGAAATTCGTCCAAAGTGTACCGTGGACGAAAGTGTTCTGGGTCAAAGTCAAACAGGCCCAATCCGTTTCAACTCAAACCCTTATTTACAAGTTACCCAACTCATCCATTCTGCCAAAAATTATGAGGTTATAAAGCATTAACAATAGTCTTTGGACACCTTTTAACATGTTTAGCCCATTTAAATTGTTTTTAGCTAACTTTTTTTATTGGCCCAATTCCATATACATCTTATTAAAAGATCATAGTTTCATATATATCCTTGCAAATTTCATATATATCCTTATAAAAATCCAAAATTTCATATAAATATTATGAAACATGGAATTACATACTATAATGTTGTAAAAATCGGTCTAGGTGGCCGCCTAGGCGTTTATCGGTAGTCAACCTAGTAATCGGTGAAATTTATTAGTCAAGGTCAAAATTGGTCCAAAGTGGTCAACATTACTCTACCTTCATTTATATCTAAAGTGGCACAAATATTTCCATAATAATCAATACAATGTTGGCTGGATTTTTAAGCCTTTCTTATCTAGGGAAAGTCCTAAATGCATTATATTGTAGTATAAATAATTTTTTTGTGTTTTTCTATTTGACGAATTTTGGATAAAACACAACCGATACATAACTAAAATACTAAATCACGTTTCCAACACTTGCAACATTCAATGACAGTTTAACCGCCATAACTCAACTCGTTCACCACGGTATGATCTTTGTCCCAATCGGCTACACATTCGGCGCGGGCATGTTTGAGATGGAAAAAGTCAAAGGTGGAAGTCCCTATGGTGCAGGAACTTACGCTGGGGATGGTTCTAGACAACCATCTGACCTCGAGCTCGCACAAGCCTTTCACCAAGGAAAACACATTGCCACCATCGCTAAGAAACTCAAAGGAGCCGAGTAAAAGTATTTCAATCTCTCAAAAATACAAAAAAAAAACATACTATAAAATCTCTCATTCTCTCAACAAGGTTTCACATTGTTTGTTTTCTTTTTTAGTTTCATGTGATTTCGATGTGATTGCAAAAACACAATTTATATGTTTTCCGGTTGTTAAGGTCGCGTTGTGTATGCCTTGGTTATAAGAATTAATAATATGATTGTTTACATATAATCATCTCTTCTTCCAGCTTTTACTTATATTACTGTAACTGATAATTTTTGTAGAAGCGGCAATATAATTACTTTTTAAGGGTCGGAATACCTTGATCTTCTGAAGGGTCAGAATGCATCGATATTAACTTATTTATGTAAAATGAGTCAATTTAAGTTGTGTTTATTCGACTTGACATTTTTTCCCACTTATAAGTTATCATAACTTAACATAATTTCATTGATTATTTGATAATAACATGTCATATAGATGTGGTTTCCTAACCTCACTCACATTTTTTAAACACTTATCTGCGAGACCCCTATACACACACATAACTCTTCGGCTCAAATATGTAAACATAACATGATAACAAATAGGAAAGGAATTTGTAATTTGCAGCAGAAATAGTTTGGTCATGAAAAGTTAAACTTACAAAACATGTATATTAACTCAAAGAAAAAGAAAAGCCTGATTTCAACAATGAAGACAGGATTATTAGGTTATATAAATAATGAAGGTTTGAATGTGAAGTAGAATGAGAATATGGGTCTACTAGACTATATTACAATTACTATAGGAAACTAAACCAACTACTTATGATAATAATGTTCAAGATCCTAATATTAAAATACAATAACAATAGTTTAATACTAACCTATAGTCTCTTATAATACAGTTAGGAACTGTTTTCAAATATCTTATGTTACATTTGGTATGTTGGAAGCATAGAAATAATGGAATGGTTCATTCTGTTACAGTGAAAAAAAAAACAATTTACAGATAATATATAAAGTCGGCTTTAAAACTCATTCCATTCTAGCCGCCAACCAAATAATGTTCCATTCGATCACCATGCTCATTCCATAACTCCATCCAATTCATTTATTTATCATTCTATTCTAGCCAACCAAAAAGAACCTTATTTTTTCCAAAAGTTGAAATTATCAATTTTTTAAACCTGCGTTGAATCAGGCCTGCACACGATCCAAGAATCGAGTCATTTGGAACCAACCCGAATCAAGAACTGATAAATACTTTAGGCCGCACCGAGGACCAAACTGATGAGGCTCGATTGAAACGAATAGTAAATGGGAAAGATAGCTGGTTAGAATTGTGGTTATAGTTCAGTCTGAACTGGCCCGTTTGACATAAAAACATGTCTGAATGAGTGATTCGGAACTGAAAGAAGCTGGATTTTTAAATAAACATTAGATAAATATATTAGACATGAGTTTTTTTAGTTTTTGGAACTCAAAATTGATGAATTTAGTTGAAAATTAGGATTTTGAAACTTTTTGGATATTGTATAGCATTTTTTTGTATTTTTTTATGTTTTATAGAATTCATACACCTTTTACGTAATAATACTCAATAATATTATTATACGATTCAATCAGTAAATTCATCTAGTCCAACTAGTTTCACCACATTTGAGGCATTAAACGATTCAATATAAAAAATGACTTGCAAAAACATTGGAAATTACTGACTTAACTCCTACACCTTTCATAAACAAACAAAAAAAAGGACAAGTTAAAAGATATTTAATGTCCACCAATAATATATTGAGGTTATTGTATAAAATAGTAATAAAATTTCAAAAATATTTCATATTAGTCGCTCAAATATTACTTTCATTCTATAATAATAACCGAGTTTTAAAAGTATTTTAATTTTATGAAACTTATCTTCTAATATTTTATTATAAGTTATTAGGTTACTTTATATTAACTTTTATATAAAAAACCATTAATAATAATAGAAGACTAATACTTCATCCGATTCAAAATAAGTGCTACACTTTTACTTTCACGTCTTTTGATGCAAAACATTGTAATAGATATTATGATAGATTAAAGGGAATAATTAGTGAGGAAGAGTCCCAAAATATGGTTGGGAAGAATAAAAATGATGATTAATAAAGTTAAGGATAAAATGATAACTTTATATACAAAAATTTACCAAATAAGTAAAGTGTAGCACTTATTTTAAATCACCTATACAAGGAAACTGTAACACTTATTTTGCATTGGAGGAAGCATATTACCACTACCACCCATTATGTGTAGCCGCCGCCACTATTACCGTCACCAGCCACCAATTAATTGTCACAAAATATAGTTACATGATACATATATTCATCTTGCTCAAGTACCTTCTAGTTATACATATTGACAAGTAGGACGGGAAGTCATAATTTAATGTATGAAAAACTTGAAGTATGGTAATGATGGGGAAGTATTTGGGTGGGAAGGAGTATTATTAAAGGGAATGAGGGAAGCCAGTGTTGTCGCTATCGCTTCTTTATTTTAACAATTTTAACACCCTTTTTGTTTTCTTTCGCCTCTTTTCTTTCCTTCTTGTCTTATGTCATGCTTACACCATTCATACACATCAAAACTAATTTTCTAGAAATTTTTTTCACTTCAAAATAAATCTTTTTCACAGTTTTTGTAAAGAATGATAGCACACATAAAAGCCAAAATTAACAATAGGAGTAATATACAGTAAATAAATAGTATATTCTTTTTTAAATCTTCTAAATATAATATACTTCCTCCGATTCAAAATAAGTGATACACTTTCCTTTTTAGGGTGTATCAAAATAAGTGATACGCTTTAAAAAATTACCTTATTTGGCAAAAAATAGTGGGACCCACACCCACTGACTATCAACTCTAATAAAGTGAAAAGACCCCTTTACCCTTACTTTTACTTTTAAACATCATTAACTCCACCAGGTTTATATGAGCCCTCCACCAGGTTTTCGAGCTCAGGGGTAGAAATAAATACGGACACCATCCGATTAATCTAATTTAACCATCATTATAAACTTTTGTCTCAAAATCCGTGAAATCCAAAGTGTATCACTTATTTTGAATCGGAGGAAGTATATATATATATATATATATATATATATATATATATATATATATATATATATATATATATATCTTTGCAAGCAGATCGCAAGATGCAGACACATACTCCTCGTTTATAACAAATTAAACGAGAGTTCAAATATTTTGTTACACATATTCTTTCGGAATACTTGGGACATTTGCTATTAGGTGTGTAAATATGTAACACCTTCAAATGTATCCGTTATATTGTTCTTAGATTTACTAAACTATCCATAAATGTATGGTTATAAGGAAGAAGATAACATTGCCTACATTGTACCAATATGACAAACTTTTGTTCACCAAACTATGATCATCATTTGTTGTAAACATTATGAAGACGGTACTTTATGTAGCATCCATTCACCCTTCAAAGTGAAGCTAGGGTTTATCTATCATATTTAGCAACTCATTTTTTAAGTCACTACTACTTGATTACATTATCATTCATTATAGTAGGTATAGCCCCATAACAATAAAATTTATGTCAATCCAAATTTACCTTATTATTTACAATAATAGTAACATTTGTTTTGCTTCACAAAGTGTCCTTATATATTGATCTTATCATCATGAAAGAATATTTATATATCAAATATTTAAACAATACAACAATTTTATTTTAATTTATTTTTAAATCAAAATAATGATCATAAATTATTATTTCTTTTTGAAAAAGATTTATGTGTGTTTTTAGGTGTCCATAGACCATTTGATAAAAAGCACAAAACATGGGCCCTATTACTCCTTCACCAACACCCTTCCATTTCCCTTTTAGGAATCTTAAACACATAAAAAAAAACTAAATAAGAAAATACTAAAGTATGAACGATTGAACATCATATTTCCACTAACTCATTTATTCCCAACATTATATTCGATCGTCCATTTTAATTTTAATAAATATATCATATTTACATTCTTTTACATACATCTATCTATACATACAAACAAGAGGTACATATATCAAGTCAACGTCGGTCAAGTAATTGCTAAAGACCTTGCGACTATATCAGCTAATTAAGGTAAAACAATGCGGCTCTAATTCAAAATCGATCATAGCCTACTACTAATCACTTGCAAGTTGCAAGTGACTCAATATTGTATATAATGACCCTTTAACTAAATGTATAAAGTTACAAACTTGCAACGTTTATCACATTATTCGAGGGGTTGTTACACTTATAATGATGATAATTAATCTCTGAAAAACGTGATTTAAGAATACCTAAAGATAGAACCATTAGCCAATCATATATATACATAACAACCACCAGAGGTGTGTTCGATTACAGAACCGGAAATTCCAAAGACTGAAAATCTACCGAGAACCCGACTGAATTAATTACCAGTTTCGGTTCAAGTAAATTTCATGTCTAGAATCGGTGGAACTGAATTTTTTTTCCTTTCCAAAACGCATGAAACACATATAATAAATACATACACAAGATGCTTAAAAGTAACCGGCCTTAATTACCAAAACTTTGTTACATGTAAAATACAACAATATTCTTCAAAAAGAAACAAATATACTATAAATCTTGATTAATTATATGCAGGATATTATTAGCACCTGTTCTCATATATTCCTACACAAAACTTTAGTTAATTAATCATTATTAATGCTACAATTATTACAAATACTCAATTCTTTATGTACAAAGATGGACACCTTTAGTTAACTAATTATAAGATCAACATCGGCCAAAGCTGCATCATTTTGCTTGTAGCTGGCCCAACTTTTAAAGATTCACGTCCTTTTTCTTTACTTTCTCTTCGGATTTCTAAAAAGATATTAGTAGTTTATTCTTTAGATCAAGTTAATTCCTTTGATGATGTTATTATCGTCCCCATGATCGAACAAATTCTTTCGTGTTTTCACACTCATCGAAAAGTTCCTCCAAAAGATGGTGTCCAAAAATCGACCGTTGTTTCATGTGTCACTGGGAATGTGCTTGAAATCGGTACCAAACATAGCCCGCGACTTTTTAAATCTTGTTTTGATCCTTCCGAGGGCTTATCCGAAATCTGAATCAAACCCATATCATAAATTTGATTATATGATCATAAAGTAGCAAACTTTATTAAAAAAGACAAGAATTTGATTAATTTATAGGCACACCTCTTGTTGTTGTTGTTGCATGATTGTAGGTCCATTTTTCATGTAAGGAGTACTTAGAACCTGAAGAAATATAATAAAGATTCATAATTTATATTCGTTTCGTAGTTCGTATTAATCTTTAATGGAACGAATTAGTAGTAATTAATCAAGCTTACATGAACTTGTTCATGAAGGAATTTGATGTAATCAATAGCTTCAGACAACACGGAAGCCGTATCTGTCTGGAAAAACACAAAAAGATGAATAATTTATGTTTATATTTAATGAGACTTTAGTTACAAGAATTAATCATCAAGAAAAGATAAGCATGGTGTGGAAAAATCTGAAGATGTAGATATTGACAATGCATACTTTTCCGAAAGGTGAAACTAATTGTTGGAGTGCAGTGATTCTGTCCCCCATCTTTTCTTTTCTCACCTGATCAATCCAAATTAACACACATACACAAAAAAAATCAGTTTTAATTGTGCTTTCAAGATCTATGATTAAAGAGTAAATAAAGATTAATGTGTAGTACCTTAAAAGCTGGCAATGGTGGGTTTTCATTTCTTGGTCTTTTGGTTGATGATGATTTGGTGATGCTTTTTTTCACCATTTCTGATGTGGGATTCTTGAAATATATGAAAAATATCATAAAAGTTACATAAAATATTAGGTTTTAGAGTGTTATAACTTGTGGGTAATATAACTATATATTGTGTGTTTGTTTAGCTAGATCATTGCTATACCTTTGGTTTATCTTCAATGGTTGATGAAGTTGCTTGCATTTGCAAAGGAAAAAAGCTTAATCTAACATCATTCATGGAGGTTGCGGATGCATTCCAAAATCGTGCGTTGTTGGAGAAGTGAAGTGGCGTATCAATGCTTGGCGGGGGCACTTTGTGTGATGAATTCACTGAGAATTCATGCGGGGGCGGCGGGGGAGGGTAGTTTCCTCCTGCGCCGCCACCAGTACCGCCAGTCATAAGGTCGCCATAGCTAGATTGATAGGAATAACTCATTCCTTGGTTTTGATCATAACCCGAGTCTTGTTGTTGACTCGTGTTATGATCTGAACCAAATAAACTTTGTAGTACCGTTGAGTTACTTCCATAAGAATGATCCATAGTTTGGAAGCTTGGGTTCAATCCGTTTTCATCGTTGTAATGCACCGGTTCTTCTAAACGAAAACCTCTAACGTTGACTTGCTTGAATTGATCCGATGGTGAATCCGAATATATTTTATGTGATTTCCATTGGGGTTCTTGGAAATTATTTGTGTTTGAGCTCAAACTATGATCTTCTTGAATTAGGGGTTGGTAACCACTTGGATGATGATCATTTCTTTGATCTCCACGACTAATTTGCATAAAAAAATTAAACTTGTTTAGCTACTAAAAGAATTAAAATAAAATAAAAAATTTAGGGCTTTGTATACAAAACAAGAACATGTGTTCTAGCTAGCCAGTAGACTTACTATAAAGCTTGATTCCAATCCAAAGATTGTGATATTGGTTGTGATGAAAGACCTAATTCCATCATGTGTAAGCTTGGGTTGTTGCTCAAAACACCACCACCTTCGCCGCCGCCGCCACTGGTGGTGGTTGTGGTGGTGGTTTCTTGAAAAAGATTCATGGAGGTGATAGAAACTGGATCCAAAGAAGGTCTTGTTCTTGTATCCCACCAGCTATCTGCCATCGTTTTGGATCAAATATTTGATTTATCAAATAATCTTAAGGTCTTGAGATTATTTCTTGTCTTGCTCAAAGAATATTGGTTTAAAGTTATAGAAATGAAATGAAAGTGGGGTGGTTTGTCTTGGAATTTATATGAAACTTGAAAGTAGGAATTTAAAGTATAGGTAGGGATGAACAGAAGAAATGTGGTTTGTCTAGTTGACTTTTTTTTTTCCTTTTTAATTAAGTTGAATTTAATTCGATTGATAAAAAAAATAAGAACTAAATTAGCTAGATTTCCCGTTATATAGATCACCCGTTTTGTGTTTAATCTATAAAAAAAATTCAAGAAATTGTCATGAGAGTATAACGTAGGCAATGAGAGTGTTCTTAATTTTGGTATTAAAAAATTAGTTATTTTGGTATGATTATATTGCATTGTCTTTATTTTCACTGTTTTGTTATGCATTTGGGCCTTTCAGTTGATATTATTAGTAAGACTTCGTTAAATACCTGCACATACATATCATGCATGTGAAGGGCATTTTGGACATATCACATAGTCAATTAATTATAGTTAAGTACAACTTTAATATTATTCCTAGACACATTAGATAAATATTTGATTTATACAATTTAATCATGTACTCCAAATAATATATATTTTCTAGGTTTACACTTTTTGTTATTCTTAAATAATATATCTCGATTAAGTATATATTATATGTGGCACTCTTGAGTAAGACAAAAGGTTACAACTCATATAAACACTATTTCTCCCATTCTTTTTTCTTAATATATTACTCTTTTTAATTTTTGATACTTTGGATCTTGTATTAATCCGTTCTAATTTGGTGCGTCTTATTTATAATCGATTTAGGTCAAATTTAACTTATTTGCCTCTCGAAAATCAAATCACAATTAATTTATCTTATATCTTTAGTACATTGGTACATTGGATCATGCTCTAATTCATTAAAAAGAAAAAAAATAATAAATAAACTTTCGCCATAGATCCTTGAAAGCTGTTTTTCTAACTCCGGCTAAAATATCAGATAGGTCGCGGGTTCAAGCCCCGGTCTCCACTATAATCCCAACCACTGGGTGAGTCAAAATATGTCCATGAGCTCATCAAGTACCCTTGAAGGCTGGGTTTGATGGGATAGGTCGGGGTTGCCGGTTTCAACCTTTTTGTAACATCTATATCTTACATTTCTCATACTTATTTAAAAGATTTTATATCATTATTATTTTATCATTCTTGGTTTGTCTTTGTCATGGTCAATAATAGATTTCTATCAATTCTGATCTCAAATGCAACTTATTAACTACCTCTCAAAATCCAAAAGATAACTTCTATCAATGCAAGGAGATAATTGTGATGATCATACAAACACACGTTTAAAGAAATTAAAGAAATAAAAATATTATCGGACTAACACTTATCGTCATTTGTCAATTAATCACCTTATCATATCAATAATAAGACAAACTTTTAATTTTACTGTAATTGAGAAAACCATAATTTGTAAGTCGGAGATCGTCATTTATCCATTATCAAATTCTTTGAAGACTTCAAATTGTTCCTTTAAACCCCTTTCATTAGTTGATTCTTTCTTTCTTCGTCAATTTTACCAAATTAATGTCAAATCATCACTTTTAAGCTGGCACACATTTGCTAACAACACCTTTGCAGTAATTCCTCTGACACTTTAGCAAATTACAAAATATGTTGCAAAATACACAAGTTTACAATGCATGTCATACTCTCTTCCCATCGTATAATTTGGTTAACTGACGATTTTAAAGGAAAAAAGAAAGTGGAAGTACACTCGTCGATTTCAATCGACGAGATCGTTGTCACATGCCTTGCTTTTGTGCTTGAATTACAATTTTGCCTTTTATTGATATTGCATCATATATACATTTTATGTGGTATATATTACGAGCAAAACCCAATCATCCTGAATAAGCCCGTTATAAACACAAACATCTTTCAAAAATAAAGTTTAGAATTACAAAGGAAATTAGTAACTTTGCTGGATATTTCTGACGGGTTTGTTTATAAATAAATCTAACAAAGAAGTTTTTAAAAACAATTTTTTTGGAACATTTGAGTGGAAGATGACAGTAGCAGCGGTGGTTGTGGGACTGTGGGTGGTCGCCGGAGGTGGAGAAGAAACAGACGTATGCCGCCTCTTGTCTTCTTCATTTTGACTTTTTTTAATTTTCTTTGATATACTCCGTATTTGACAAAAACACGAGTCAATGAATGGGCTCCACGTGCCATGCGCGTGCATAGTGGGTCCCATTACTCCCCTACCCACTAACTCACTCAGTAGTCAGAGCCTAGAAAATGATAGTTTCCGATATTTGTTATATTTTTATCTAATTAATTTCCAAGTCGGCATTCTTAAGACGTCTCTACAGTCTACACGATCTTTATAGAACGCTTTTAAATATAATTTAATGGGATGGAACTACAAAATTATTAGGCATCTTTAAAAAGATTAAGACTCGTAGCAACATATTGCTGGCATATACTCTTTCGGTTTGTAATTTCATTCGGTTTCTTCGGTTGATCAACCGGTGGGAAAAAGAAGAGAGAAATAGAGGTATTGGTTGATCAACTCGGTGACGCGTAGCCTATGTAATTATATTTCACAGCGAGCAAAAGTTGATCGGGTTCGAGTCTTGTTGAAGGCTTTTCCTCGGTGAATCGGTGGTGGGGTTTATTCCCAATAGGTAGAGGGTTCGAGGAAAGGCATACTCCCCATTGTGGATGTCACTGTCTAGGCTCGAAGCACTAACTTACTAACTGACCGTTCAAAAAAAAATGATGACCTGAAACCCGTTGCATATAGTATGCTGTTAGTGTATTTTAAAAAAGTTTCAAATGCACTATATACATTACGATATAAACCTGATATTTTTCTAGCTAGTATCTATGTTTGGTATACATATATTGCATAAAGGTGGCTTAAATATGTGCAATATAAAAGAGTTTTTTTTTTTGAATTTGTACCATGATAACAATGTTTAATAAATTAAAATTTCTTTAACCAATATTATATGATATTAATAAATCATTAATATTTTAGTGTAAAATCAATTTAATACTTACTATAATTGAAATTTGAGTATTTTTTATGTTAAATATAAGGGCATAAAAGACATTTAATATTTTCTAAGGTGTGCATTAACAATAACAATGATATTCAATCACTTTAAAAGAAAGGTAAAATTTACATAGTCATGCCTCTACTATGTGTTAGAGAAACCACTTCTGGTAGACTTCGAGCAAAATGCTAGTGAAAGAATAAGAAAGTGAACTAAATGTATGCATATATCTATAAAAACATACATGTTGGGATATAAAACAAAGATATCATTCTATTATTGATGCTGCAATTAGTACTGATTCAAGATTACTAAAGATTAGTACTGATGGGGCAGAACTACGTTTACTACCGACGCTACTGATCTCAAGTTACTACTGATGACAGCAAATACTACTGACGTTCTATTTTTGGTGTTGATCGCATATGAGATTCTAGCATAGTTAGTTCAGAATGTATATCTTTATGTAATTCAATTGTAATCGATTCCTAGAATAACTAGGTTATTAATTTAGGCTTCAAGGACTATTATAAATAGTTCCTTATGAATTGTAAACATACGTGTGTATTGATCGATCAAATTAATATACATTGAAGCTTTTTGTGAATTACTGTGTCCTTATTTACATTCGTATTCATTAACAGTATTCATTGTTCTTATTCAATTAAACTAAAAGTGTTGATCCGCTGCAATTTCTAATAGTTTGTAGATCTGTGATGAATTAATCCTTCTGGGTTAATCGATCCTGACAAGTGGTATCAGAGCTTTACGGTTCTAGATCTACTAATTAAGAACATCAAAAAGTTTCATACTTTCGATCTCAAAACTGTTAATCATGTCTGATAACAGTGAAAGTACTCAGGCAAACAAGATTCCAATTCTCACTCCCAACAACTTTGGGATGTGGAAAAACAGAATCAAGCAATACATGCTTGTTACTGATTATTCCATGTGGGAAGTGGTTCTTAAAGGCAACAAGACTATTCAAACTCAAATAGCCACTACTTCAACTGAAGTAGACAAACTCAAGTGTGAGAAAGAGAAGAAGGACAGAGGGATCGAGCTCAAAGCCTTAAGCACTCTTTTGCTTGCCATTCCCAATGATTATCAACATCTTTTTGTTGAATATGATGATGCAAAGAAGTTATGGCAAGCTCTGGAAAAGAGGTTTGTTGGTACAAAGAGCACAAAGAGAAACATGAAGTCTGTTCTGAAACAAGACTTTGAAAACTTCAAAGGACAGAAGAATGAATCATTGTCTCAAGTATTTGATAGGTTCAACAAACTCATTGGTGAACTAAATCAAGTTGGTTATCAACCAGACAATGACGATGTCAACAGGAAGTTCCTCAGATCTCTAGGTGAAGAATGGTCTATGTATACTGTGATATATAGACAAGGTGATGCACTAGAAGAAAAGGAGCTTGATGAACTCTACAATGAGTTAAGAGTATTTGAATCAGAGGTAAGTAATAAATCTCCTAATTTACTTTCAAACAATGCTGCTTTTGTGTCAAGTACAGGAACAGGGAAGGACAATACTAAGAATGCAGGTATTGAAGATGTAGCAAGAGAATCTTTCTTCACTAGTCATGTGCACACTGCATTAATTAGTGAGGATTTAGAACAACTCAATCCTGATGATCTGGAAGAGATGGACATCAAGTGGCAGATGGCTATGTTGAGCTTAAGAACCAAAAGGTTTCTTAAAAGAACTGGAAGACAAAATTTGTCTTACAACAAAAGTGATCGTGCTGGATTTGACAAAACCAAAGTCAAATGCTACAACTGTAGCAATCTGGGTCACTTTGCCAGAGAATGCCCAAACAAAGACCAAAGATCAAACTACAACAAAAACAGTACCTCAAATTCAACTGCTTTAGTATCTCAAGAAGGACAAGGGTATGACTGGAGCTTTCAAGCAGAAGAACATGCACAGAACCAAGCTCTCATGGCCTTTACTAGTGATCCTTCTACTACCGAGGTAAATTCTAAATCTTGTACTCCTGAGTGTATTAAAGCATATAAAGAATTAGAAAAGCTTAATAAAGAAACACTTGAAGAGATGATACTAAACAGAAATAGAAGAATTGAATATAATGGGTGTATAGCTGATTTAGAAAATCAAATTAAAATTTATAAAATAACTGATCAAAAAATAAAAGATGAATTGTTACAAACTACTTATGAAAAAGAACATATTGAATTAAAGCTAAAAGAAACTTTGATCAAATTAGAAGAATGTCAAATGGAATTAGAACCGAACAAACTAACTATTAAGAAATTTGAAAGAAGTTCTAAAATTGTTAATGAATTAACTAATAATCAAACCACAGAAAAGGTTGTTCATGGAGTGGGATATCATGCAATTCCACCTCCAACAAATTTTATTCCTCCACTTAAATCAAGTACAGAAAGAGTTTTAAATGATTTAAAAATTGAAAGTCAAACTGAAACTGAAACCAGTAATGAATCAAATGAATCTTCTGATGATGATCAAACAACTGAATCAAATGATACAAGCTTTCACACAACACAAAGTCAAACTGAATCCCCAAAATACAATTCAGAAAATATACTACAATTTTAAGAAGGGGAAATCAAAGAAACCTAAATCAGTTAAAAGAACAAAGAAAACCTGAAAGTGCTAAAACAACAAAATTATCATGCTTAATTTGTAACAAGGTTAACCACATAGCTAAAAATTGTCACTTCAATCCTATTAACAGTCAAGAATTTAAAGAATTCAAAATCAACAAAGAAAAAGAAAAAGCCTTAAAACTAAAACAAATTGAAAAATCAAAAGAAAAGGAATCTAAAAAACCAAAACAAAAAGAACTCAATAAACCATGTGCTGACACTCATAAATTTGGAAGAACTGCACCACGATTTGTGCAAAATACCTGGTATAAAAGTCCAAACAGAAGTAATTATTTCAAAAACAATGGAAAACAAAATCAGTTTCCTCAATTTTCAAAGTTTTCAAACATCAGTAGAAACTATTCCAGTTTTACTACTGGTAAAAACCCTAATTACAATGCTGTCTGGTATAATTACAAAAACACTACTGATTATGCTCAAAATACATATTACCCAAACACTACTGGTCCATCAGTAGTAAAATTTTCAAAAGCCAAAAACTACGGGTATAAACCTAGACCAGTAGTAACTAAGAACATCAGTACTAAGTACAAAACTGCATATAAGGCTCATTCAGTTAAAAAGACTTACTTTTCAAAGGATGAACCCAAGACAAAGCAAGCTTGGGTTCCCAAAATTAACTATTCCTTTTACTTTATGTGCAGAGTATCTAGATCCCTGAAGAAGGTAGAACATGGTATATTGATAGTGGATGCTCTAGACACATGACTGGAAATCTTCAAATACTTAGAGATTTCAAGTCTTTTGAAGGAGGGTATGTTGCTTTTGGAGAAAATCCTAGAGGAGGTAAGATTACAGGTAAAGGTACAGTATCAAATGGTAAGATCACTTTTGACGATGTCTTTTATGTTGCTGAGCTTAAATACAATCTGGTTAGTGTCTCACAATTCTGTGATAAGAAGAACAAAATTCTTTTTACAGATGTTGAGTGCATCATTCTTTCTCCTGGTTTATTTTAGATGAAAAATTTATTGTTTTAAGAACACCAAGGAGAAACAATGTGTATTGCCTAGATATAGGGGGAGAACTCATATCATCAAATGAGATCAACTGTTTTATCTAAGGCAAACACAAATGAATTAGAACTTTGGCATAGAAGGATGTGTCACACAAATTTTAAAAATATGAACAATTTAGTTAAAAAGAATTTGGTAGTTGGTCTACCACAAAAAGAATTTATGTGTGATCATCATTGTGTTGCCTGCCTAAAAGGTAAACAACACAAGACTTCTCATAAGACCAAAGCAATTAACTCTATTTCTAAACCTTTGCAGCTCTTACATATGGACCTTTTTGGACCTACAAATGTAATGAGCATTGGAAAGAAACAATACTGCCTTGTTATTACTGATGATTTTTCCAGATATACTTGGGTCTTCTTTCTTAGGACCAAATATGAAACAAGTGAAATGATCAAGAATTTGATTATAAAGCTGGAAAATACAAGAGATATCAAAGTGAAAGCAATTAGATGTGATAATGGAACTGAGTTTAAAAATACTAACCTAATTGAGTTTTGTGATCTTAAGGGCATTGACAGGCAGTACAGCTCACCAAGAACTCCACAACAAAATGGTGTAGCTGAAAGAAGAAATAGAACTATCATTGAAGCAGCCAGATCTATGCTTGCAGATTCAAAATTACCAATAACTTTTTGGGCTGAAGTTGTTAATACTGCTTGTTATGTTCAGAACAGAGTATTAATAGTTAAGCCTCACTTCAAAACACCATGTGAACTTTTCAATAAAAGAAAACCATCAATAAGTTTCTTAAAATCATTTGGTTGTCCTTGTACTATTTTAATTACAAGAGAACAAATTGGTAAATTTGACTGCAAAGCAGATGATGGAATATTTGTAGGATACTCAACTCAAAGCAAATCTTACAGAGTGTTCAACAAAAGGCTAAGGATCATTGAAGAAAGTGTAAATGTATCCTTTAATGAAAATCTGATGAATGAACAAGGAAATGGTCCAGATTGGTTGTTTAACATTGATAATCTAACCAAATCTTTTGATGTCAATTATGAGCTTAATACAGGAAATTCAAACAATTAAAGTCAACAAGTAGGACCATCATCAAGTGGAAGGCAAGAAATCATAAAATATATCTTAGTTGATACTGATCCTACAGTTGATACTGAGGACAGTAGTAACTCTGGTAACCCTAATTTCATTGATACCAGTAATAACACAAATTCTGAAGATACTACTGATCCCAGTAGTAACTCTGAACCTCAGAGTTGTGATGATAATTTACTCAATACTGATGTCAGTAACAACAATGACCCTCCTGAGGTCAATGAAGAGAACTTTACTACTGACACCAGTAGTAATGATAAAACTCCACAAAATGCAAACAATCAAGAAGAAACATGGATAGATGCACAAATCCCTGAATCAAATGAGTCAAACCTAGATTCTCAAATCTCTATTGATAAAATCCCTGGAACCAGAACTGAAAAGAATCATCCTTTGGACCTAGTCCTCAGTGATGTCAACTCAAACATGCAGACAAGAAGCAAATTTAATTCCTCATTAAATTCAAATGTTTGTAACATAAGTTTAATATCTAATGAATGCATGTATGAGTGTTTTCTGTCACAGGAAGAACCTAAGAAAATTCAACAAGCTATGAAAGATTCAAACTGAATCATAGCAATGCAAGTAGAACTTCTTCAGTTCAAACTGCAAGCTGTATGGACTCGTGTTCCTCTACCAAAAGGAAAAAGACCTATTGGCACAAGATGGATCTTCAGAAATAAGAAAGATGAAAGGGGTATAGTGATCAAAAACAAATCAAGACTTGTAGCCCAAGGATATACACAAGAAGAAGGAATTGATTATGATGAAGTATATGCTCCTGTTGCCAGAATTGAAGCCATAAGAATATTTCTGGCATATGCTTCATATAAGAAATGGATGTAAAAAGTGCATTCCTTTATGGGAAAATTGAAGAAGAAGTGTATGTATGCCAACCCCCAGGTTTTGAAGATCCAAAACATGATGACTATGTGTACAAGCTTGACAAAGCTCTATATGGCCTCCATCAGGCACCAAGAGCCTGGTATGACACATTGTCCTCATATTTACTGAAGAACAACTTTAAGAGAGGTGCCATTGACAAAACTCTGTTCACAAGAAAGGTCAAAGATGATATACTACTGGTCCAAATATATGTAGATGATATCATCTTTGGATCAACAAATGATCAACTATGCAAAGAATTTGAAGAACTAATGCAGATCAAGTTCAAGATGAGCTCAATGGGTCCAATGAACTTCTTTCTTGGACTCCAAATCAGTCAAAGATCAGATGGTATCTTAATCAATCAATCTAAATATGTTAGAGACATTCTAGAGAAATTTGCAATGAAAGACAGCAAAAGTGCAAGCACTCCAATGGAAACTCACAAACACCTACATCCTGATGTTGAGGGGGAGGATGTAGATGAACACCTTTACAGATCTATGATAGGTTCACTAATGTACTTAACTGCATCAAGACCTGACATCATGTATAGTGTTTGTGTATGTGCCAGGTATCAAGCAAGACCTAAGGAATTACACTTGCAAGCTGTCAAAAGAATCTTTAGATACTTAAAGGGAAAACCCTCTCTTGGTCTTTGGTATCCACATGCATCACCATTTAAACTAGTAGCCTACACTGGTAGTGACTATGGTGGTGAATGTCAAGATAGGAAATCTACTAGTGGTGGATGTCAGTTCTTTGGATCAGGATTGGTGTCATGGCAATGCAAGAAACAAACCAATGTTTCAACATCAACAGCTGAAGCAGAATATGTAGCTGCATCTGCTTGCTGTGCTCAAGGACTATGGATTCAAAATCAACTACTTGACTTTGGGATCTCTATCCTTAAAACTCCAATTTTTATAGATAATCAAAGAACTATCAGTATTGTAAATAATCCAGTAAAACACTCTAAAACAAAACACATTGAAATTAGATTTCACTTTATAAGGGATTGCAATGAAAAGAAATTAATTAAAGTAGAGAAAATTCATACTGATACTCAATTAGCAGATCTTTTTACAAAAGCATTTGATGTAGGAAGATTCAGCTTTTTGGTTAGCAGTATTGGAATGATTTTAATAAGTTAAGTCTAAAAAAGAAAATCATGTGTAAAGTGTTTTGTACAATTTTATTTATTTTACTACTGGTTATTTATTACTACTGATTGTATACCTATACTATAATTTAGTACTGATAGGGTTTCTTAGTACAACTAGGTCAAGTATAAAAAAAACAATGGTTACTACTGATGTTTCTACTACTGACACTTAGTTACTACTGGTAGACCGTTATCTGGAAAATACATAAATTACATTACTGGCCCTCATGAAAATAGCCGTTGTGTTATTATTCGAAGGATATTCTGGTCTTTTTGCAGGTTAAATCAAAAAATATAAATAGCAGACTGAGATTAGTTTAGCATTATCTTCTCCTCGATTCGATAAATCTCACGCTAAACCCTAACCTCTGCAAAATCCGATCAAAACCCTGCATCAGTAACAACTCAATTCCTTTCACCAAAGTGAAATTCGTGCCAAAACGATCACTCTCTCTGAAAGATTCATAACAACAGATCAAAATCAAGCAGAATGGCAACCCTAAAATCACTCGAAGTCACAACTGATCTTAAATTTTCCGAATTCCACAATATGTGTGCTTTCTTGAGAAATCCAGATGGTACAAAGGATTTTCGTCCTATTGTAATGTTCTTAAAGAACTCATATATAAAATTTGCTCTCACCATCAATCCAAGAGCATATCAACAACACTTGGTTGATTTCTGGTCCAATGCTGAAAGAATTGAAGATTCAACCATGTCCAAGATCAAATCAACAGTAGATGGAAAGTCTATTATTCTAACTGAACAAACAATCAGACACCATCTTCAACTCAATGATGAGTCAGGTATGTTCTCTTTACCAAAGGAGGATCTGGTTGAAGTTTTACAAAAAATGGGGTATGAAGGAAGATTAGATAATATAACTTTTCAAAAGGGTCTTCTTTCACCCCAATGGAAGTTTTTAGTTCATACCATTCAACACTGCATCTCTCCAAAACGAAGCACTTGGAATGAGTTCAAAAGTCAATAGCTTTTGCTATTGTTTGTCTGAGCACAGGACAAGTCTTCAATTTTTCTAATATGATTTTTGAAGGAATGCTTGGAAACTTATCATCCTCAAAATTTTTAATTTATCCAAGATTCCTAACTCATATAATAAATTGTGAATTACAAAATCTTTCAATTCCCAAAAACATTTGTGTAACACCAGAATTAAACAAAAAGGTTTATGCAAATATGAGAAAAAAGTTTAATTTTTCTGGTAAAGATACTCCATTGTTCCCAAACATGATCTATGATCAATCCCCCATTGGAGAAGGTTCAAGTCACCCCATTGAACCCCAACCAACTCCACCACCAAATACAGCCCAAACAGAACCCATTCAGTCCACTCAATTAAATGAACCAACAGATGTCCTGCAAGTGTCCTAGGTACATGAGATTAATCCCCAGAGTGCTACTCTTCACTCTGAGGAAGACCAGACCATAGCCAAACACATTTCTAAAACGTATAAAAGGAAGAGAACTTCCTTAAAGGACACCGGGGAACCAATTGAGTCACACCCCAGGCTCCAAGAGTTGTCCTCCAAGGAGGAGAGAGGGCATGAGGAAATAGCTCTCACTACTGATGCCCCAAAGGTGGGTGCACAGGCTAGTGAGAACATCATTAGGACCCAGACCTCGGTAACTCTCAGTGATGAATCAGAATTTGAGGAGTTACTGAGAGGACCCCGGTGCCAAGAAACCACAAGGGGGGGGGGGGGGCACTACTGCTTCTTCTAGGAAGAAGAGAGTGTCCAAACAACCCAATTTATCACCAAGAAGTGATAAGGGTAGAACTGACCAAACTGAATTGACGGATAGGATGGAAAACCTTCAAACCAATGTACCAAATGAGCCCAATGATCCACCCAAATGGGCTGAGGGCAGTATTAAACAAACTAAATTGACGGATAGGAAGGAAAACCTTAAAATCACTGTACAACATTGTCTGACTCTATTGAACAATCAAGGGAAAACCATGACCTACATGAAGCATTACATAAATACTTTGAACAAAAGGCAGAAGAGGTTTGAGCACAGGCTTCAAAGGCAAGCCAATTTGATCAGGAAATTACAAAGGAAGATTGCAAGTAGTGAGGATCAACAAGTTGAGATCACTATGGGGGAGAAAGATCAAATTCAAGGGATGATTGATCAATCAATTGTAGCAGCAGCCCTTCTAAACTTAAAAGGGGTCCATGGTGAAACAGGTCAAAGTGTTGGTGAGAACCTGTATAAAGAAATGGAAAATCTGGATGATGATGTATTTGTGTCTGCAAACCAATCATAAACTGCAGAACAAATAAACTCACAAGTTACTACTGAAGTCATTGAGACTGCTGGTTGTTACTACTGACCCTATTGAAGAAAAAGAAATTCCAGTAGTAAGAACACTTGAAGAAGAGTTTATGGATACTACTGATGCCCTAGCAGTAGTAACTCCAATAGCAACCTCACCAGTAGTAAATGAAGAACAACAAGTTGTGGTGTATGAACCTGAAAGTACACCAGTAGCAATCACAACAGTAGAAACCACAGCCATCACACCAGCAGCAACCACCTTGGTTACTACTGAAGAAGAAGATGATGAAGAGATTCTTGAGCTTCTTGAGAAAGAACAGATCATCATCGTTACAAAACCTAAAACACCAGAACAGCCACTGGCATACATGATATTGATGACAATGTGAACTGGTATGAAGTAGATGAATGTGAACTTCCACCTCACCCTAAAATACTTCCAAAGGATAAAATTCATCTATTCTCTCCATCAATTGTGTTCATTATTGTTCTTGATAATAAGTATACTCCACCTCCACCAGCAGTCTGTATTGGAAAGGGAAAAGAAAAATATGATGATGATTATCCAAACAGAGCACTAGGTCACTACATGGTAAACAAAATAAACCATGTCAGACCTGCTAAAAGAGATAAATGGAAGGTGAACAGGATAAGGTACTTAAGAAAAGTTGCTAAAACTCAAGCTCTTGAAGACAAGAAAAAGGCTGAAAAAGAAAAATTAAATAATCCTGAAAGTCAAGAAGCTGAAGTACAAATCCCTCAAATAGAAGGAGTCCTGGTAGAAGGTCAAAAAGCAGAATTTGAAAGACATAGAAAGATAAAAGAAGAACATTTAAATTGTCTTGAAGACCTTGTAGCCGAATGTAAAAGGGAAAAGGCTGACCTAACAGATGACTTATTTGAACAGAAAAAGAATATGATTGAATTTTTGAAGTCAAAGGGGCATAGTGCAAAATCTTTTGGTAGAATGAAGATGATTACAATAGTAGACAAATATTGTACTGCCAAGAAGAAAGAACTAGCAGAATTGGAATTTGAAGCTGAAAAGGAAAAAGTGTTAGTTAAAATAGATCCCATGACAATCCTCACCAGAATTCCAACAACTGGAGAATCTTCAATACCTCCTGAGAAAAGAAAAAGATAGGAAGTTGAAACAGAACAAAGGAAGAAAAAGAAACAGGAAATACAGGTATTTGACACTCCTGTTGCTCCTGTTGAAGATAATCCAATCATTAATTGGAGGATTGTTGGTGATGCTATTGAGATCATCAGACAAGACAAATCAGTTCAAAGATTTACTGGTTGGAAACCATTAGTTATGTCTTGTAGTAGAGCTGATATCATTAAAGTCCTGATTATAGGCAAACCAAGAATGACTAAGAAGTCATGGAAGAATTCAGGAGCTGGATATTTAACCAAAATGATAGATGCTGCATTTTATCCAGATCAATATCCTGAAATCTTTTCAAACCCAGAAAATGTGTATGCTTGGAATGTGCTACCCACATTGAATATGTATTTCTTTGAAAGATCAAGCAAAAACTGTGAACTGTATTTGTATGAAAAGGAATATCCACATTCTGAGGAAACAATGTATCAGCTATACACAAACTCAATGATGAAACCCCATGATGCTGTAATGTTCCATAACAAGCTTAACTATTTTATCAAAAGAAACAGCAAGTATATCATTGCTCAGAGAAAGCTGCAAAATCGAAGAACACTTGAAGGCAGACAAAGAAGAGCTAAACAATTAGAAGAACAAGCTAAGAAGAATGAAGAGCAAAAAGAAACTTGATTAATTCAAAGCGAATTAATAAGTTTAGGGGGAGATTGTTGGGATATAAAACAAAGATATCATTCTATTACTGATGTTGCAATTAGTACTGATTCAAGATTACTAAAGATTAGTACTGATGGCGCAGAACTACGTTTACTACTGATGCTACTGATCTCAAGTTACTACTGATGACAGCAAATACTACTGACGTTCTATTTTTGGTGCTGATTGCATATGAGATTCTAGCATAGTTAGTTACGGAATGTATATCTTTATGTAATTCAATTGTAATCGATTCCTAGAATAACTAGGTTATTAATTTAGGCTTCAAGGACTATTATAAATAGTTCTTATGAATTGTAAACATACGTGTGTATTGATCGATCAAATTAATATACATTGAAGCTTTTTGTGAATTATTGTGTTATTATTTACATTCGTATTCATTAACAGTATTCATTGTTCTTATTCAATTAAACTATAAGTGTTGATCCGCTGCAACTTCTAATAATTTGTAGATCTGTGATTAATTAATACTTCTGGGTTAATCGATCCTGACAATACACAAGTAAGTATATATGGGGAAAATATGCGTTGGAAAAAATTGTGTTGTATATATGAAAGTGTGAAGAGTGTGCAACAAGAAGCATATGAATATCCTATAAATACGTCTAGGACATATTTTAACAAAACTCTATAAAAGAAATATGTTATGTAAAAATCAAACTCGTTTTATAATAAAGTGACTTGACTATGAGTCAAATGAGGAATTAGAAGTCAACTGCGATGGCACATAATTTAAAACTGGAGGTCGTTCATTGTGGTTTTCAGTTTTCGGCCGCCAAGCACTTGTTTCTTCAAACCATCTTATCACAAATAGTCAACGCCTCAAAACAAATACGACATTTCATGTGTAAGCATGACCTCTTCACCTACAATATAATTATCAGGTTCTAAAAGGTGTGTCAAGGCGCCGCTAAGGCGTGAAGACATATTACCAAATATATCATAGCGGCTGTGTAAAATGTGACATAAGATAACACGCGATAAGGCGTCATAGCGTCATAAGCCTTATGGGAGGTTTTTTGAAATTAGCTAAAAATTGTGCCGCCTTAATTAAGTCACACTTTGAAAAAAATCAAGGCACACAATGGTATGCTATAACTTGAGGCTCGATGATGATGTGTGCCGCAACTTATGCTTAATTTTTATAACATTGATAATTATACTCACACACACAAACATATGACCTATATAGATATTTTATTTGTTAACTATTATAAGTTGTCATTACGAGTATAACATAACAATCACTAACAACAAACAATAATAACAACGACAAAACATAATCCCATCAAACTAGGTTATAAATGAAGTAAGATATAGACAATCATAACAATGTTTATTTGATTAATTTTAATGACATTATATCATTGACATGACCAGTCGACAAAGCAAGGAATATCACAATTCTCAATCAATGTTCTTCGATATCAACCATGAAGGAAGTAAGATCATGACAAGAAAAGATATCCGATTTCAGATGATCATAAGTTTTTAATCCAACAAGAAGTGCATGGAAAGGTCTTAATGCGCCAAAGGTTGTAAAAATCGTTCTTCAGTTGTTTGGGCTCAAGCTAGCACTGCAATTATCAAGTGGGAACCTTATTTTAATGATAAACGTGGGGAAATCGATTGGTTGGATGTATTAAGTAACATATTAAAAAGAGTACATCTCAAGTCTTTTGAAATGCAAATATTTTTTATAGAAAAGATATCGACAAGAGTTACATTGGCATCAAAACTAATATTGAAAGAAACAACACCACAACGCTAATATCAAAAGAAACACCACCAAAGCTATAAGTATCCTATAGTATGTAGCTTTCCATTTACTTTTACAATAACAACAAAAATCAAAATATCATTTAGGTGACATAAGATTGATATACGGAAAATAGTTCAAATATAAAGTGGACCACGTACACATTTACATACTAGAAGTCAACACATTTTTAAGTAAGAAATGTCTACGGATAATTATTACTGAATTTGACTTTTTTATATTGACGTGTGATGCAAAATAAGTGGTTGAAAGTTGAAAGAAGTCTTTCGACTTGGAATTTTGACTTTAGTAAAAGTCTACACCAGGATAGGTGTGAAACGTAATTGTTTGGACATTACAAAAAATCAATAACCACATTAAAATAGCTATAAAAAGTTATCACTAACTTATGTCATTTTCACTTGTTCATTAAAATAGTCGTATAAAATTGTAAACAAATTCACTATTTAGTAGAGGCGGCAAAATGACAAATTTAATGACCGTTTATTGGAAGTTTAGGTCAATATGATTAATTTAAGGCACATGCCAATATTTGTGTCTTCTTCGTTCATAAATTTTCCTAAATCAATATCTATACAAAAATTTTAAACTAACAAGACTTTTATTTTTTTCACCTGTTTATCAAAGTACAAAATATATTCAAAATGTAAGTCTTCAATTCATGCCTACAAATCTAAATTACTATATCTCTCCTTGTTGTCTTCTACAGTTAAATGAAAAGAGTGAAGTAACAAAGCAAGAGATGAACTCGTACCAACGGTGTCACTTTGTCGACACTTTGTTGGTTTCAACCTATGCATATATACTGTTGGCATAGGCATATGCTACACTCCTACACAAGTATAGATATGTATTATATATAAGCGTAAGCATGTCTTTCTCTTTTTATGTATGCATATATGTATTTTGGTATATTGACTGAACCAGCCTCTTTAGACTATACAAATCCTACTAAGAGTTCCACATTGTTAGACCAAAAATTTGGACAAATAGTAGGGATATACTTTTGGTGAAAGAAATAATCCAACCTCTTATAATTGATGTCATTATTCAAGTAATATTATACTATTTTATGCATAATGATCACTACTTTGATTAATATAAAGTAGTCATTATTATACGGATTTCCACAATTTTAAATATATTATATATTCAAAAGTGACGAGGCAGCATGGCCCGTGCGATGCACGGGCTTTGTTTACAATAAGGAGTTATTGGTATCAAGTATCAACTATAAAGTATGGACAAAGCTAAGTGTGTCGGAGGAGAACGTAAAATATGAAAACATAAGTGCTTATATTAGCATAACAAAATGTTGACAACACATGGAAAATGTTGGATTGACAATTCTGTTTGCTTTTTTGCTTCGTTCTTCACTCCACATGAATGTTTGTCAGTTTGTGCATTTTGTTTATGGAGGTCCAAGGTAATGGTAAACGACTTGGACGCCTTTAAAAGTAAATGTTTCATGTTAGGCACATGTAGAATTAAGATATTCTTACGAATGTTATGCTAAGCATACCTGTGGATTTCTTTTCCGCCTTTTTTGGGTTTTCTCAAAGGTCGGTGTTCATCGTCCCTGAATTCATAAGAAGAAATACTTTATGGACCAACATGTATTATGTTTTAACATGAATACACTTTAGGAACGTGATTGGGTTGAATAGGGTGTTTGAATGAAATACCTTGTCAGTTTGTTCTCCTTTACTTTTCCAGTTAATGCCCGTCTTGCATTGTCCTCTGCTCTAGGACCAATCCCCGAACCTTGTGCAGTCGAGGATGATCCTAAATTATTTTGTAAATTTAAAAACACTACAAAATGTGCTCTATAATTATTTTTTAACTTTTATTAAAAGTTGAAATGTATTTTAATACTTTAAGGTTGGCTAATTGAATGCTACTCCTTTATAAGTATAACTACTGATGAGACAATATGAGAAATTTTTAAATAAAGTAAATATTTACTAAAATATGTAAGTATTTGATGTTATTAGTCATAATAAAATGCATCATAATTTATGAAACAATAAATTAACTTCGCCGTTTTAAAAGCTTTTGTAAGTTTTAGTTACATAAGTGTTTGTTATTAAAGGATTTTTTAACTGATTTAAATTAAATAAAATGATAGTTGGCCTTGAATAATGTTGATGGACGACTTTGCAATTTGTGGGCCGGACAAAACCATAGCCGAGCAGCAAAATATATATGGGTTCGCACGATTACTGGGCTGACATATTTGGCCTTAAACACTCATGGATCACGTTACATCCCGTCGTTTGGTAAAAGCCGTTGTCTGGTCACATGCGCTTCAATTGGGTTCATCCCGTCGTTTGAATTAGGGCTCACCCACATACACATCGTCATTTCGAATCGCTGCCGGAAAACACATGATTCCACGTTTTCAACCGGCGTTTTCCAACTCAATTCCTTCAAATTTGAGGTTATGCATGTTTTTCTTCCCCACCACTCCCCCTCCTCAGAATCATTCGCCACCCTCCACCGTATATGCTACCTATATTGATGTGGATAAAGAGTTTCTTCCCCAGTCCATCGCATCATCAGAACACCTGGCATCATCTTCTTGGAACCTGATAAACAGGGAAGCACCGCGGTAATTATCAATTGATCAGTTTTTTGTTTCGTTGACTAATTTATTACATTACTTTAAGTATATTTTAATTTGGCTGAAATAGTTTCAACAACGATTATGGTTTTATCAATGAGGATAATGTTTTGTGAATTTTGTAAATCTATAAATAAAGCATTAGTTTTTAACAACATAATGTGGGTATATTTCTTTTTACCTGGATCTGGGAGTACCAAGTCTGTTAGTATGTTAGAGAGGGATAGGATAGTGTTGATGTTGTTGCCTAGATCTGCAAAATATAAACAATGGTAGTTGTAGTTATATATTAGAAATTCTAAGTGGAACATCAAATTAGATCATACTAAGCACAAACTTTGATCCATATTGTAAGGAACCTTGCCAATTGTAAGGGAAATTGTGTGTTTGAATTTTGATACATATGCTTTTATAGGACAATTAAAACGTAACATACAATTCTTTGAACTTCTTCCATTTATTTCATATTTGATGTTGCATTTAGTATCTAGCTTTTATTCACCATTCTATTTAATTCTCAAACATTCTTTAAACATTCTATTTCAGTTTTTTCTAGGCACTGAAAGGCCTGAATTAAAGACATTTTTGATGTATTCATTTACTGTTTTTGAAAGGGAGGGATCAAATAAAGGCTGCTTGAATAGAGAAGGGCTGGAATACATATTTGTATAGCATCCGTTTGTAATTGGCATTAAAACATTCACTGTATCCGTTTAATATTGTATTGTATCCGTTTGTAATTGGCATTAAAACATGGGATCCCTTAAAACATTCATTGTATCCGTTTGTAATTGTGGTAGTAGTTGTGGTATTCGTTTCGTGTACTCCAAAAACGTTTTTTGTAATGGGAGTAATAATGACAATAGAATTAAATGCAACATTGGTTTTGGAACTCAATTTTTATGTTAATATAGATTTGACAAACATTAATTTCATTTACATTTAAAAACGTCTAAATTGCACTTTTTATTTCTAGACTATTAAAGAAAAAGTCATCTTTAGATTATATTTAGTATAAATAATAAATAAACTAATCATATATCAATGATTTTTAATTAATAGTTCCACACAAATTCACAATTATAAGTGGTGGAAATGTAAAACTTTTCTACACGTCCGCTTAGAATCCTAACGTTTGTGGTAGTCGATCAAAATCATCCCCAACTTAACGGTTGTTGGCATTGGCGCTGTTAAAGTCAACTTTTTTCAATCTCTATTTAAGGTCCTTTTAAACCATTTTATGTTAGTAAATTATCAGTATAAGTATATAGTGAAACATTAATAGAGTTCCATATTTTTATAAAGTTTTAAAAAATAAATCTTAGTTATTATATCAAACAACCTTCAAATCACCACCACCAACAGAATTATATGTGATTCAACACATCCACACATCCACACACCACCACCCCACGACCATCTGTATTAAATAACATGTGATTGAACACCGCCGGCCACCACCACCATCACCCCATATGTATTAAATCACATGTAATTCAACACTGCCGACCACCAACATCAACCTCTTCCCGCCACCGTCGGCTGCTTTCAATCACATGTGATTGCGGCGGCCAGCGGTGGTCGGCGGCGGACGATGTTCGACGGCGACGGTTGGCGGCCGGCGGCCAGAGGTGGTCGACAACGGTGGTGGTTGTATATTGAATCACATGTGATTTGATGATGGTGGGTGATGTGATAAAACCAGTTATAAAATAATAACCTAAAATACGCCTTCTCTAGATTACCACACTCTTAGGCAAGTATGACCTAATCGTGAGCAATATAGTTCAGGTAAGTAATTCGGGTGTTCGTTTCCGCAGGGAACAGTTAAGCCGACTAAATAGTCTAAAACTAATGATTTAATCTAATTGAATGCATAAAGTAGGGGTTTTTGTTTTTAAACTAATTAAATTACGAAACTGATTAAAAGTAACTTGAGCTTTTAAAAACTAAGACAAATTGACAAAGTAGTAAAACTGTGTTCAAATATGAGAGGGAATATTCACTATGATCGATTCCATCTAGTTCTAGGTTTGGTTGGTTAAGTCCCGATTTAATTGGTGTTCTAGAAGTCAGGTAAGCAGTGGTCTCTAGCTTCCTACAATGGCCGTGTTATCATTCCTAAGAAGTGTTTTCCTAAAGAATCATACTATGGTCACACTTCGGCTTGTTAATTATATCTAGGCCCGGATTTCCGTCACCTTCTAATCTCGAATTCGGTCGTTACTAAGATTAGACCTTCAGTTTCACCTAAGTTATTTGATGCTTAAACTCAAATCCCTAGATCTAGTGGATTGCCAACTACGTCACCGGGGTGAAAAGTTGAAATAATTATTAACTATAAATGCTAGTGGTCACTCAACAAAATAATAAATAATCAATAGTTAAAACAATCAAAAATTCAAGAATTAACCGAAAGGATCTTTGATATAAATAAACAAGTGTTCAAAACCAACGTTAAAATCCTAAAAATACCAAACCTAAAGCCTAGATTTCATCTAATCATAGTGAATATAAATGATTAGCACATAGACATGCTAAACATCGCAAAACAGACGTAAGAATTCAATAGAACAACCATAATTTGATTAATAATGATTAAGAACCGAAATATATGAATGGAATTGAAAATCTTGATCTTGAAACCCCTTGAATTCGTGCACCACAGCTGCTCCTAGGTCAAAAATCGGCTGCCAAAAGATCCCCCAAAGAATGGCTGAATTTTAGCTTAAATACCCTTATTTTCGTTTTGCTCGAGCACTCGACCAGGGGTCTCTCGCGCGCTCGACAGAGGGACACTCGCGCGCCACGGGGTGCGACAGGGGCCTGCTCGCGCCGCTCGAGCATGTCTGAATTTCGGAATTTGCTGAATTTTTACGTTTTTGGCCCTTTTCTTCTATAATTTGGACTTTTGACCTGCATTTTATCAACAACATCATAAATTAGGCATAAACACTTATTTTTACTATAAATCAAGCCTAAAAAATACAATATTGACGGATTTAAACATGTATAAATCCGTCGATATCAGTGGGGGTTGTATATTGAATCACATGTGATTTGATGATGGTGGGGTTGTATATTGAATCACATATGATTTGATGATGACAATAGTTAAAAGATCTTTTGATTTTTTTTTTGAACAGCAAAAAGAAGGCAACGGGTCGAGCTTCGGCATAGCCATCACCCCCCGATGACCTCCACACTAACATAAAAAACACTTGAGTCTAGCAAAAAACTAGACTAAGAAAAATTACAAATAGGGTCTCTTAACCAATCATCCCATGAAATCTTAACTTTACGATTTCGATGAGAGATCCACGAAAAAGAAAACAAACGAATACTATCAAAGACATCCGATTTTCTAAATCTACCATTATCAAATAACAAAGAATTCCTATATCTCCAAATCACCCAACACGTCGAATACCCAATAACTTGAACTTTCATCTTCCTATTTTGAACATTTGAGAAACTTTCAATGAACTCCCCAATCTCTTGACAAGTATGACCGAAATCCGCCTCCCTTAAAGAACACCACGAACAAACCTTCTGCCAAATCTGTTCCGCCAAAAGACAACCAAAAAACAAGTGATCCAACGACTCCACATTACCTGGACAACTCGGACATGAAATACTAGGAATTTCCAACCCTCTTCTTGAAAGATTTTGTCGAGTTGGAAGCCGATCCAAAAATAAACGCCACATAAAAATATTAACTTTTATTGGCACTATTTTGCACCAATTGTAACTAAAACCAATGTCTGGGTGAATATTCTTATCAATACATCTTCGAGCCCCTGCCACCGAGTATCCCGTTTGAGGGTCAAGAGTGCAACATAATTTATCATTTCCTTCACCGACATTTATATTTTCCAGAAGGGACTTCAAATTTTTGAATTGTTCCAATTCTACACCACCTCTCAATGGTCTTTTGATACAATGACTAAAATTTATCCCTTGATACTTTATAAAAATAAAAAACTTCCTTACTAAGTATATAACCTCTTTTTTCTCATTCTTTAAATTATCCATTTAAGGTTTTAAAACAAAAGAGGACATAAGTCCATAACTATTTTTAGAATAATATAGAATGAAGCCCAAACCTTTAGCATTCAGACTGCATGTAAGAGGTGCGTCCCATCACTGTGTCACTCGTTTGGTCACCACAAAAGATGCACCCCCGAGCCTCAAGGGTCGTCTAGGTGACTGTTATCGTTTGCGAAATTTCAAAGGGAAAGGGTTTGGTCGCTTACTACGTGGGTTTGGTCGGGGTTTTTCATACTTTTGGTCGCAAGAGAAAAAGCTGATGTAACGCTGATGTGTCAGGATGGCCACTATTACAATGGTCATCTCTTACGCCCAGTCTTAGCATTTGTAGTTCTTTTATTATGCAATTTCACAATTCCATTATTCCATTATTCCAAATACAAATCCATCTACTTTGGCAAACGCATTTACAAAAATAAAAATTCTAACTTACCTCTACCGGCTACTAACTAGAGTTTCTAATTAGTTTTTTAGTCATTTGATAGTTGCTGACTGAGTAAGAATTTATTATGTTTGATCACATTTCTGAATGACTGTAGTGAATGATGAAAAATTAGTTAAGAACAAGAGACAACACAAGTTTGAACATAGTCCAGCCTTTTTTTTCCAGAACCAAATCAGGAAACAAGTTTGAATCGCATTCGAAGTTTGGTCCGAGCAGATGAAAAATAAGCAAATCAAACATAAAGATTCAGATATGGTACAAAATTGAACCGGATCATCCAAACAAAACACCCCTCCTTGTTACAAAATCTACATATAGCAAACTTAAATGGGCCAAAAAGCCCATTTAACAGCCCAAATAAACAACCCATACCAAATACGGCCCAAATAACTGTATCTACCCTGAACCCTATATCAGCATCTTCACCACTTCTGAACCAGCCGTCGTCCCCAAACCCTAGAGAGAGAGAGAGAGAGAATCAGAAATGGGACGTGTGATTAGGGCACAGCGTAAGGGAGCTGGTTCCATCTTCAAATCCCACACGCACCACCGCAAAGGTCCGGCGAGGTTCCGGAGTCTCGATTTCGGCGAGCGCAACGGTTACCTGAAAGGTGTGATCACCGAAATCATCCATGACCCTGGCCGTGGTGCTCCCCTTGCTCGCGTCACGTTTCGCCATCCTTTCCGTTACAAGCACCAGAAGGAGCTGTTCGTCGCCGCCGAGGGGATGTACACCGGCCAATTTGTCTTCTGCGGTAAGAAGGCTAATTTGATGGTCGGAAACGTGCTTCCGCTCAGATCTATTCCTGAAGGAGCTGTTGTCTGCAACGTTGAACATCATGTCGGTGATCGTGGTTCGTTTGCTAGAGCTTCCGGTGATTACGCTATTGTTATCAGTCACAATCCTGATAACGGTACCAGCAGGTATAAATTACTTCCTATTAGATTATAATTTCTAAATTTGATTGCATAATCGATCATTGAATATCTGTATGTTGTTAAATTGTTAAATTGTATCTGAAATCGCCTTAGTTAATCGTTTTTTAGGAATTTTCGATCTCATTTTGGTAATGATTAGTGAACATATATCTTACATGATGATTCGTTTCTTATATATCTACATGCATTATAATTGCACAAATAAACTCATACATGAAGCTGCAACACAAGTTAAGTTTTTATGAACAAAACCAGAGCAATTGAGCTATATCAAGTCAGATTTCTATCGAGTTTCAACTAACATACAACAAGTTTCTACATGATTTACACCATTATCATCTTTCGTTACATGAACTTGAATATAATACAATCAATTTTAATCCTTATCCAATTGTGCAGAGTGAAGCTTCCATCTGGTGCTAAAAAGATCGTACCCAGCGGTTGCCGAGCAATGATTGGACAGGTGGCAGGTGGTGGTCGTACGGAGAAACCAATGCTCAAAGCCGGAAACGCGTACCACAAATTCAGAGTGAAACGAAACTGTTGGCCTAAGGTTCGTGGTGTTGCCATGAATCCAGTTGAGCATCCTCATGGTGGTGGTAACCACCAACATATTGGTCATGCAAGTACGGTTCGCCGTGATGCACCACCTGGTCAAAAGGTTGGTCTCATTGCCGCCAGAAGAACCGGTCGACTCAGAGGTCAAGCTGCTGCTACTGCTGCTAAGGCTGATAAATAGAGCGGTTCAATCAGTTATTGAAGTATGTTTTTGTTTAAGTTTTGTTTCAAGTATATTGGATTTTTGAAGTTCAATTACAGATTCTTGATCTATTTATATGTTTATCTGTTATGGTCTGTTAGAAAAGAATGTTGTCTGAAATAACACTTGGATGCTATTTTAGCTTACTTGTTAATTGTTATTAATAACACTTAGATGCTATTCTAGCAGGGTACCCGCGCAATGTGGTGGCGGGTACCCGGTGACATAAAATTTCGTTACCAAAACAAATCACAAACCAAAGAATAAAATTTCAAACTTCAAACTTCTATCATAACAAACTCTGGAGTTTTTTGTGGTGAATATGTGAAATTCATTCAACTTTTACACCATTGTATATACATTGAACAAAGATCCAAGATGAAAGGTAACTAATTATAGCAAGCTTAATAAAAAAACGCATAACAAAAAAAATTGTAGCAGAAAATGAACGTTGACTACATGAATCCGTTCATGTTTGACTTTGAATCCTACCCTATATATGAGGCCTAAATTTGAAGAGGGTTTGACACCATGGCAATTCCAAGCATTCCTATTCGTCCATAATGCCACTTGGAATTCCCTGATTGGTCCACGTCATTTGCACTAATACAAACGAATCTGGTACGGCTTACGGTCTACATTCATATTCATATGCTCCATATACGGCAAACGAATCTGGTACGGCTTACGGTCTACATTCATATGCTCCATATACGGCTTCCTACATACAAGGAAACAAATAAATATTTAAAATATCGTACATACAAATAACTATTTAAAAGATCCTACATACAAGGAAACAAATAAATATTTAAAAGATCAATCAGCGAAGGAAACAAATAACTATATGTAACATTTATATGTAATATTTCTTCATTTACCGTTTTTTTGTACAAAATCATCATCACATCTATCGATTATTATGTCATTTAGAAGTATATAAAGTTTTTAGACATTTTTCTACATACTAAAATTTACAGCATACCCGCCCATCGAGCGGGTTTTGTAGCTAGTAGTAGCATATGCAGTAAATACGCAAACATAAAGATAGCAACCGAGCCCCTACACCACATAGATCTATATGAAAATACGAATAATTAAGATTTAATCGTTAAGTGTCAGGACCAAATTACCTCAGCTTCACCCTCAGGCTGCTACATCGGGCATTGCATTTATTAAAAATCATTTATTTGTGATCAAAGATTAGTGGTTATAACAAATCCCTAATTGACTCAAACTTATGTAGACAATTGGGTTGTCAACTTAGCCCTCTAATAACCTGCACGTTTAAATAGAAAAATGATGGTGGTGGGTTTGTTGAAATTAAAGGTTATATTTATTAGTTGTTGGGACAAAACAAAGTAAGTAAGTAGTTGAAGTTGTTAACACACACGCGTAACTCCCAAATGGTCACGTGTCGATTCTCATAAGCTGTGTTTTAATATTTTACGGGGTAAATTACAGTTTTTGTCCCTGACCTATGGCCGATTCAGGGTTTTTGTCCCTAATGTTTTTTTGTCGGTTTTTTTGTCCCTTAAGTTTTTCAAATTCTGGAAATTTGTCCTTCCGTCTATTTTTAGCCGTTAAGTGACGAAAAATGCAAGTCATGTGAGGGCATTTTGATCCTTTTCACCATTCTTCATCTTCTTCATTGTTCACCACCGTCGCACCACCACCCTTGCTTCCTCCTTACAGCCGCCATCACCACCGTCGCACCGCCATCATCACCACCCTTCTGGCTTCCTCCTTAAACCAAACCCTAATCAAACCCAAACCCAAACCATTGCAGAAACCGAACACCATCTTCTCCACCAGATTTAGGTTAGGGTTTGCAGAAATCGAATACCATCTTCTCCACCAGATTTAGGTTAGGGTTTGCAGAAATCGAACACCATCTTCTCCACCAGATTTAGGTTAGGGTTTGCAGAAATCGAACACCATCTTCTCCACCAGAAATCAAACCATTGCAGAAATTGAACACCATCGCATCTTCTCCATCGTCACAGTTTGCAGCTTAGGGTTTTTAGATCGTCTGCATCTAAACCGAACACTATGTTGAAATCAAAAGAAGAAGCTAAAAGCGATCTAAGGGAGATGATACAGATTAGGAATCCAAACCTAATTTTTATGGTGAATTTGGTTGAGAGTATACGGAGAAAATTTAAATCAGAAAGCCTCCGCCACTGTACACCACCGTACGACACCACCATCACCGCCACTATAAGCTCTCCCGTCGTCTTCTCCAGCCGCTCAATCCAGATCTGTGACCTTCCCGATTATGTGTTCTTGTTCTTTGGATTTTATGTTTGCAAGTTCCGATTTAGGGTTTGCAAGTTTCGATTTGCAAGTTCTTATTCATAAAAACGATTTGCAAGTTCCGATTTAAGGTTTATGTTTGCAGAAATTGAACGAAAAAGGGGTTTGATTTGTTGGTAATGAAGGTGTTCTTGAAGAAGATGGTTGATAATGAAGGTGTTCTTGATGTTGTTGAAGGAGAGAGGAAGATGAACATAAAGTACAATTATTGAAACATAAGGTACAAGTAGTTTGCTTAAAAAGAGTTAAAATAGGGGTAATTTGGGGAATTAACAAAAAAAAAATCGTCACTTAACGGTCAAAATTGAACGGAAGGACAAATTTCCAGAATTTGAAAAATTTAAGGGATAAAAAAACCGACAAAAAAACATTAGGGACAAAAACCCTGAATCGGCCATAGGTCAGGGACAAAAACTGTAATTTACCCTTTTTTACGCTAAGAAGTTGTTTGATGATGTTTTGATTTGTATACGAATGGTAAATTTTTGTTTGGTCAAAGAGATATAAACGCTTCTGAATGGAAAAATGAAAAATTTTAACCTTTTAAACTATTTTGTTATGATAATGAGGAAAAATGCTAAATATTGCTCTAGGTTAGTCGTTAAGAAAATTGTGTCACATTTTAAGGATTTAGACTGTGTTAAATTTTACCAGTTCAGAGTCATTAGTCTTACACATGTCATCTTATGGTAGTTAGCAACATGAAATAGTCACAAATATTAGACATCGATATCATTTATCATATAATTCCTGTTTAAAATACAACAAAAGCAAATTTACTATTTTACTGCTTCTATTTTCTTTACAGAAATTAAAATGATTCATACATTTTGTGCCTACTTATATGTCTACACTTGATAAGATTACATTTAAATATACTAATTCTCTCTTCTATTATTATCTTTTAATTTTGAGGCATGTCTTAATTAAATAGACAAATACATAAGTTAACACAAAAAGTAGATAACAATACCATCACTCTTTTCTTTAATGAATTCCAAAGAAAAAAAAATCAGAATAAAATAGGGGAAAAGGAAAGTGACTTGTTTGAGGAGAGGAGTATAATCACATGGAACGACGTGCTGGCACACATGCTGGTCTATTTCCAGGGCTGTTACCTTCCTACACAAGCATGTATCAACATTTATATTAGGGAGGTGACAAAGAAAATAATATTTTTTACATGGATTTGTATAATGCTTTTATCATGGTATGTATATCAACTTTTTCATTAATATAACAGTAAACTTAGCTGAAAACTAGAATTACTAACAAACTAGAGTTTTTATTTTGGGTAAGAAGTTATCACTTTATTTGTATAAATGTATTTAGCAAATAACTGGAGGACCTGAATCTAAAAAAATTAGTATGACATAAAACCATGCAAGATAGCTACATTTAATAGAAATTTAGTTTTTAAAGGTAATATGTTAATTTTACACATGGCAAATCCCGCTGATGGTCACCCTATAGTTAGTCGGTTCATAGAGCGAGTAGGAACACAGTTTACACTTTGTATTAAACATAAGTATATGTGTTTAGAATATGTTTACTGTACAAGTAAAACTATATATAATTTGTGTTAAACTAATTGGTCTAGATTAATTGGCCACCAATGATAGCCTTGAGGTTTTCCTTCAAGAGGCCTTGGGTTCAAGACTTGTTGGTGGCAAAACTTGGAGATAAAAGGTGGTGGAGTTTATTCCCCATATATGAAAAGTTTAAGGAAAAGTATACTGACTTTTGTGGATGTCACTGTCTATGACCGTTAAAAAAAGAAAAAAGAATGTGTTACTTTACAAAATTGAGGGGTTTCTGGAGATTGGGTTTGTCTTGTCCCTTTTCGCACATGATGTGGCATTAAGGTTAGATAAAAGGGTCATGTGGACATCTCATAAACGGCCATTACTCTACTTTCTTCCTTTCTTTTCATAATCATCCGTACCTATATATATTTATTTATATTAGGCTACCCACATAATACGGTGATAGATATACACTGTAATTATATTTTACGGTATTAATAGTGATGGTGATACGTATAGAACTAGAGATTGAACGGGTTTGAAGCGGATCAATGGGTGGATTGTGGGGTAGTGATGTTGGCGATGGATGAAATTTAATTAGTTATACACTATAATATAATACATTTTTCTTAATTTTTTTTTGTCCCGTAAACAATAATTTACTAATATTAAGATAAAAGGCTAACTGAAAAATAAATCAAGTTAATAATTATCAGGAGTAGAAAAACAATAACATATGTTGGAACTAAGTACTCCGGTATTCATATGTTTAAGTTATTTATATTTATATTATTGTCCGGAGTTTTTAATCATAAGTATGCCTTAAAATTGAATATAACTAAATATCATTCATGCTAATTACCAAAATAGCCTTGTCAAACTAAATGCAAGTTGAGTGGTGGTTCTCCATTCTTCCAACACCCCTTTGTTGCAAACTTGCAATTATATATTCTCCCTTTTCTTGAAATACAGTGTTTGTATTAGTAATAAAAATGTTTATTTGATTATTATAAAGGTTTTTAGAAACGGTTTATTTAACTCATATGCTAGGAATGGGATAAAACATATTTAATAAGCTATGAATTTCCTAAAATTATGTAATTAACTTTCAATGAACTTCATTTTTATTAATTTATGATATGTATTAAGTATATTCTTAATTGTTATTGAAATTCATAGCCATTAAATGCGTCTTATCACATGCCTTTAAGATATGAGTTAGACAAATCTTTTAAAAATAATATCACTAAACAAAAAATGATATTTTTTGCTCATAGTTATAAGAAAAAGTATGCTTAATAAAAACCTTCTGAGTTTTTATAGAAAAGCATGATTTTGTGTTTTATACTCCTATTTTCCATATATGTTCGGAACGAGGATTATATTTGTCCGCGCGTTGCAGCGGATCTTTAGTTCATACTTATTTTTATTTAATATTTATTTTCAAAAATTTCTTCTAATAAATTGGCTCACTTATATTAAATACCGTACATATAAATGTGTTTGTATCATATTTTAAAAAGATTGAAAGTTCATAAATCTAACTTTCATTTTATAAATGGATATATAGGAAAAAAATATGCGTAGGATAAAGTTACACATGTTTCAAGAATGTCTCTAGAATGATCAAATTTATTTAATAGTATATAATATATCATGAATATAATTTATTTAAATAATAGTATATATTGTCCACTTTTAGATACAAAACGGAACGGAGTTTTTTCCATCAAACACTGTTTCAGAAATCTTAATGAACAGTGTCTCCCCTACCGTTAATGTATTATATATATAAATACAAAATCCTTTTTTCGTTGTTGTAAAAAGGATCATACTAGTAAAGTATATTAATCATAAAAATATATTTTTTTTTTATTTTCTTTTTTAACAGCAAATATAATCTACTCCTAAATAACCACATATGTCCACTATGAGACTCGAACCCTCAACCACTAGGTTGAAGGGCAAAAATAGAATTACCTGAAATATTACATTAACCTTTTATAGCTAAACAAAATTAATTATGTTTATGACATAATTAATTAACCTTGTAAACAAAATTAATTATGTTTATGACATGTCATAAACACAATCGAACTAACTCTAGCTAAACAAAACAAAATTAAATAATACAAATCGAAGTAATTAGAGCTGCAACAAAACTATGTTTGCCCTAACTCATCATAGATTACAATAGACTTTGTAATATTACAATTGACTATGATCTTTTTTATCTGAATCGTATTCTTCTTGAACCATAATGTCACCGACTTAAGCCAAACGATAGTAACAATCTCATCATAAACCTGCAAAGAAGTCTAATTATAAAATCTTTTTATAAGTTATTTTTATTCTCGCGATCTTGCTTTATTTCAGTTTTATCATATAAATGATAAACACAAATAATGTCACATCTATGTACTTAAAGTTATTAATTATTATTCAAGTATAAATTTACAAAAATAGGTTTATATCATGTATGGCTAATTTATTGGGTTCACCTAATTTGCCACAAGTTCGTTCATTTGACCCCATTTCTATTTATTACTCATATGCGTCTTAAAGCACTTCATATGCTTACTTGAAGAAGGTTGGTATTGTTTAGGCCTGGGTCTTTAGTTCGGACCTTTTTTTCTTTAAACGAAAAATTGCTAAAAAATGGCAAATATTCATTTTTTTCTTCAAAATAGACAGAGTAAACTCGCTCACCTAAAAAATGAAATACTCATTTCTGAACAAAATTGCATTTTTTCCCCATTTTTAGAGAAATTTACTATTGCCAATTTTTTGGTAAAAGTTGAATATTTATCATTTTCTTAGCAATTTTCCATTTCTTTAATGATTTGTTGATCACACAACTAACTTCAAAGAAGGAAATATAATTGAAAATTTATTTAGCAATATCTAATATCAGGTTTGAACGTGTGAGAAACACATTATTACAATATTGGTAGTTACTTGGACGTTTGTAGATAAAGTCGTTATATGGGGTGGGGGACTACCCTTTCATATACAACCATGCATTTAGATTCACATATAACTTGGGATCTAAAAAGATCGCCCTAGTTTTGTTATAGCTTCGTTAATGTTTGGGGTTTGATCATGTCGAAAGGCTATGGTCTAACACTTGGGCATAATGTTTGACGTATCTAAGGTCTAACTTTGCTCATATTGATTTAGTTATAAAAATGATTAAATATGTTTTTATAATTATATGTTTTTCTATCACTCACCACCATAGTCATCACCACTATCACCCACCACCATAATCACTAGCATGGCTACGCCGCCACCACCCACAAGGCCACAATCATGATCATATTGTCACCGCAGAAATATAATTAAAGTTATTTAATTTTTACCGCATTACACGGATACTCAGCAAGTTTATAATAACATATACAATATATATAGTTAATATTGAGTTTGCAACTCGAAAGCGGGTTTTGGGGATGTATAATGGTGGAGTTAAACACTTTTAAGCTGCAAGCTCGAGGTTCATTTTAAAATTATTTATATTTCATTTTTTTTATAGTAGTAATAGATATCTATTTTAACATATTATTAACTGCATTATACTTTCACCATCCCTATATTATTAAATTACTTTCTAAACTTAATTAATAGGGTTATTGTTGAAAATATAATCCGCTTATTTAAAAAAATAGGCCAGTGTTTAAGAATTTTACCTTATTAACCCAATTTTTAAAATAAAGTTGAATTTTTTGAATAAAAAAATTATCAAATTATATTCGAATATTAGCATTCCTTTCATATTTATCTTAGATAAGTAGATAACACATCCATCAAACAAAAACTTAAACCTAAGATTTGTAATTTAATATTATTAGTGTAAGATATAAAGTGTTATTCATAACTTAAATTTATTGGAGTAGATTGGATGAACTTAAAAAAAAAATCTCAAATTTTCTGATAATTTTACTAAAAATACTCTAAAATAATCTTTATTTTTGTTTCATGTTGGTCAAATGGACATGGGTATAATCGTCAAACCGTATAAATCTAGGATGACGTAAGAAGAAGTCATTCGCAATAAAAAGTTTAAAAACCCTGAAACACGGCATCACACTCTGTCCCATTACCAATGAAACGGCGACCAATTTATAATTTTCTTAATTTTTAATTCCAATAAAAAAATATTCACAAAAATTCCCTCCATTTGCAGTATATTTCCGGCAAATGTCTCCCCACGTTAGCCTACGATCATGATGAACAACTATTGTTTTGATTCTACAACTTTCTCTCTCCATTTATTCTCTGATTTTTTGAGCAATGTATCTGTTTTTCAGCTCAAAAATACATTGCATCACCAGGTAAATCATCAACTAATTTGTTTACGGTTACAAATTACATGCTCGTGTTATGTTAACTCGCTAGTTAATCTTAAAACTTATGTGTTTTTTACTGTTCATCATGCTTGATTGCATCACCAGATAAATCATCAACTAAACTTCTGTTAATTTATTTACGAATCAATTTTACACGTTCGTTTGATGTCAGTTCACATGTTAATCGTATCATTTGTGTGTGTTTACTGTTCATCATGCTTGATCTGAACGCTATCATCGATTTGGTCAACTGGAGACATTTTTGGTACCAAATTGCTTGAGGATTTGGTTTTTCTAAATCCGATTTCAGGTATTTAGCTCTGATTTGTGACATCCTCATTCCGCTAAAATGTTTTTTTTCTCTATTTGGAATCTCTGTTTTATCGTCTGTATGCAGTTGGAGCAATCACTAAAACCTTATTTATTTATATATTTTTATTTTCTGCATCGACTCTGCCATTTTGTTGAAGAGATCTGCATCAATGATTGTATTCTGATTTTTATTTCTCTCTTCTGACTTCTAATTATTATATTGCTGGATTGTTGGATTAACGAAGGTGGTATATTACATGCTTAATTGTTTTACAACAATTCTAGTCTATTTTTACTGGAAAATAAAATTTAGAATGTCTCTATGCAGAAGATGCAATGCACAAATGCACAATTGCAACTGTTTTTCCACTAAACAGTAATTTAATCTGTATTTGTTGTAGTTAAGCTTACTGTTTAAATGATTAATCACATTTGACTTTTACGGCTAACTATTAATTTTGACTTTTTATAATTACTTACTCATCATTATCACATCCACAGGTGTGTTGACTATTGATGGACTGGTTGCTTGCATAGGAAGAAATATCAAAACACTTATAAAAACATGAAGGCGAAATCATCAGGTCTAATAATTGGGATTTCAATAGGGGTAGTAATTGGAGCACTTTTGGCAATAATTGGACTAGTTTGCTTTAGGTTTCACCGAAAACGATCTCAAATCGGTAATAGCAGTTCCAGGCGAGCAGCAACTGTCCCAATTCGAGCAAATGGTGCAGATTCTTGTGCAGTTTTATCAGATTCATCAGTTGGTACAGAATCATCAAGAACATCTATACATAATCACATTTCATTTTGGAGTTTTGGATCTAGGAAGTCTCATGTTGTTGCAGCTTCTGGAATTCTCGAGTATTCTTACAAGTATGTCAAATTATTAAATCAAATTAACTGTCAATGGTTCTTAGTGTGTTTCTATTTTTTATTTATGTTTTTTCTTTTGTAATTTCTGTAGAGATTTGCAGAAAGCAACGTATAATTTTACATCGATAATAGGCCAAGGGGCGTTTGGTTCTGTGTATAAAGCTCAGATGAGTACTGGTGAGACTGTGGCAGTTAAAGTTCTTGCAACTGATTCAAAACAAGGCGAGAAAGAGTTTCATACAGAGGTAATGGACACACACACACACATACATACATAGATACATACACACACACAAACAACAAACATTATTCTAACAAGTAAAACTGGTAAATTCAAATTTTCAGCTAAATGAAACGGGTCAAGTTGGTCAAAAGTCTCCCAAAATGTATTTTAAATTCATACAACCTCCCAAATTGTACTATTATATAAAAATAGATTATTATATATACACATATATAAATTATATATTATAGTCATGATTGACATAAGTTTGGAATTTTTTTATTGTAAATCTGGACCCATAAAATAAACATTTGGTTAGACCTGACCCGCCCATATTACCAAAAGTCCAAATATTCTTGACATATGGTGGTAGGCCTGCAATCTTCTTTACTAGAAAAATGCATCATGGAATTCAGAATTTCTTTTTATACATTTAACTTGTTAGATACCAGCAAAATTTTTTAAACAAATTATTTCCATAAACAATATTAATCGGTTAAACCGCCAAAATTATGATTTTTATTTTTTACTATTGCTGGTAAAAAAAGTGACATTTTTTCTAACTAGAAAACCTGTTGGTTGGTTCGATTCTGTTATCACTATTAATTTATTTAAAAATGTATAATTTTTTTAGGTTATGTTATTGGGAAGATTACATCACAGAAACCTTGTGAATTTGGTAGGATATTGTGCAGAAAAGGGACAACATATGCTCATATATGTCTACATGAGCAAAGGCAGTTTGTCTTCTCATTTGTACAGTAAGTAATCATCTAATTTAACAAACATTATTAATTAAACTTCATCAAATTAAACAAATTATTCCCAATTCAGGTGAAAAACATGAATTGTTAAACTGGAATTTGAGAGTTCAAATAGCTTTAGATGTTGCAAGGGGATTAGAATATCTTCATGATGGAGTAAGCACACTATTCTTTGAGTATAATAATATTACAATAATGACCTCCTACTTATGATAAATTACCAATTGGCCCCTTTATATGATAATTTCATGTAACTGAAATATTTTTATTTTGTTTTAATAATTTTAGGCAGTTCCTTCAGTTACACACCGAGACATTAAATCTTCAAACATTTTGTTGGATGAATCCATGGGGGCTCGGGTGGCTGATTTTGGGCTTTCAAGAGAGGATATGATTAATAAAAATGGCTCCAATATTCAGGGAACTTTTGGTTATTTAGATCCCGAATATATATCAACAAGAGTGTTTACTAAAAAAAGCGATGTTTATAGCTTTGGTGTATTATTATTTGAACTTATCGCCGGAAAAAATCCTCAACAAGGGCTCTTGGAGTATGTTGAGCTTGTAAGATCTCTCTCTCTCTCTCTCTCTCTCTATATATATATATATATATATATATATATATATACAACACACACACACATTAGGTGTGCAATTCAGTTCGGGTTCACGGGTCAGAAACATTCGACATGAAACCGACTTGTTTATATATACGTGCTAGATATTTCAACCCTAACTTGTTTACCTTAAACCCGAACACGACCCATATATCCTGTTTAATTAAACAGGTTAGCGGGTCAAATGGGTTAAACGGGTCAACTGGGTCAAACAAGTTATTATTCCACAAATTCATAACAAAATACCAAAACACCAAAATACTAAGTTGACTTTTTAGTTTTTATGTAACTATTAGTTGCTTTTGAACTAGTAAACTATAAACTAAATATAAATATATATTTGTTAAATATTTTAATAATTAAACGGGTTGACGGGTCGACCCATTTAAATTACCATTGACCCGAACCTAACCTGGTTAATAAACGCGTCAGCTATGTCGACCCAAGACTGACCAAAACTTCTTTACTCAAACCCTAACATGTTTATATTTGTGTCAGGTTGGGTTTCGTGCCGGGTCAGAAATTGTCAATACAAGTTTTTTTTAAATAAATTAATTTTATTTTATGTGTATAAACAGGCATCATTAAATACGGGAGGTCAAGTGGGATGGGAAGAAATAGCCGATTCTCGTCTCGATGGTAATTTCAACGAGCAAGAATTGAACGATATGGCAGCACTTGCATACAAATGTGTCAATCGTTCACCAAGAAAAAGACCAACGATGAGAGACAATGTACAAGTATTATCTAATATCCTTAAAACACGTGATGATAATAACAAACAACATAAACGTTCTCCATCGGACATTACTATCGATATTGGTCAATCGGATCGACAAAATTCTATGAATAATCAACACTATCGGGTTGAATCTATGGACAGCATAGCTGATTCCATTGAAGTTTGATAGACATTTTTTTAAATTGTTCACTTTTTTTTTTCAATTTGTTTTGTGTAAAATATTTGGTATGTCACAAAACAATTAATGAATTAATGAGTCATTAATGTTGAATTAGATTAATTTTTAAAAAACTGGTTATTTAATGCATGTTAAACTATGTCTGTAGATCATTTTGCGCAAACCCCAAACCAAGATAGATGAACGCACATAAATTGTAACATCCCGAGACCCGACCCTTAATATTTTATTACTTTTGGTAAGTAATATCTTATTGTTTAATATTTTATTATTTTATATGATTTTATTTGATTTAATTGAATTAATTGTATTTTTAACCATGGGGTTAAAAATTAGTAAAACTGAGATATTTATATGTCAAAATGATTTTTACATATTTGGGTTCATTTCTGAACCAGGGTTCCAAAAATATCTTTGTTGTTAAAATTGGAGTTAGTTAGGTCTAAATTACTTATCTGTGAACCTATTATCCTATACTGTGTTTAAATGAAAATACCTGTGTTTGAGTGAGGGGTGTACGTGTTATGTGTTAGACATCTGTCAATTTACTCCTTAATTTCTCTAGTCTCTCTCTATGTCTCGACATCACACACAACACACATACATTTTTGAAGTTTTCTCTCAAAATTGAAGAATTGGTGCTTGAATCCTTTGATTTCTGCTGTAAATTCGTGATTAGAAGCAAGATTAAGTAAGTTTCCTTCCTTCTTTAGCTAGGGTTTGATGTTCTTGATGTAGAGATGAACTAGGGTTCTTGAACTAGTGGGTTTTCTTGAAGTTCTTGTTGAATCTTGATGGAAATCCGAAATTGATGATTAATTTGGTGTCTATTTGAGTTCTTGCAAGTTATATGTGATGAATTGTTAGTTGTAGTGCATTTGGTGAAGCTTTCATAAAGCTCCATCAATGGTGGATTGGGGAAGAAGATGGAGATCTTCCCTAAATTGGTGAAAAGTGAATTTTGATGTTCTTGATGTTGTGTTAGGTTAGTTATGCATGTTAGAATGGTAATTGTTAATCATGAAGATCACTAAATAGCTATTGTGAAAATGCATAAAAGATGGTAGTGTTTGGCTAGATGGAAATTTGGTCATAACTAGCTAAAATTGTGAATTGTTGACTTTGGTCAAATCTGGGAATTGACTTTTAGTCTTGTATGACTTGTAAACTCTAATTATCAAATTCATGCTAGAAATGTGTTAGTTGAATGAATTGTAAGCTCAAGTGTGTAGGTTTCATGTCTTGACCCGTTTGGTTGCTTAATTGTGAAATTGACTTAAGTAAAGTCAAAATTGGTAACACTTGCAATTGGATGCAAGAAGTATGTTGGTTATGTAAATTGGATGTTGATTATGTAGTTTAACTCATTGGATAATGTTGTGTGAATGTCCGACATATGATTCTTGTTTTGACCCGTTTGGGCCTAAGGTGCAATGTGACCAATTGGCATAACGAATTGACTTGTTAAAGTTTAGACTTTAGTATTGTTTATATGTGCAATTGCAAGTAATTGGTTATGAGATGTTGTTGCAAGATTTGACTTTAAGCTTGTATTATTTATTAAACATTTGGTGATTTCGGGTAACTAATTCGGTATTCATTTTGTACAGGAAAAGGGAAGGAGCTTCAGTGATATAAGATCATTGAGCTCGGCACAAATAAGGAAGCTAAGGTGAGTGGACTTAACCTTCTTTCTTGTGTGATGTACAAAATTAGGGAATGGTAGGGTTTTGGAGAAAAAGTGCAGGAATTGTGTATCTGGGAGAGTTCGCGTCGCGAACTTATGGTCGCGATCGCGAACTCGGGACAGAGAGTTTGGGGTCTGGTCGTGATGTAGTTCCCGAATCGTGAACTCTTAGTTCGCGACGCGAACTATGAGTTCCCGACGCGAACTATGTCAGGAACAGATTCTTGGCTGCAATTCTTTTTACAAGTTTATTCTTGGTCTAGTGGTCAATGGTAGTATGTGCACATGTTTTTTAGAGGTTAGCTATGGTGGTTTTCGGCTACGCTTCGTTACTCTTGGCAGGGGCGATCGGACTCCTTCGTATTCGTTATGTAAGGAGGGATCACCGTGCCTCTAGTAAAGAAGCCATCGGTTGACTGTTGTTGGCCGACAACAGTTGAAGGTCCTCGCCCGACCGCCGATCCTCTTTTAACGTCCAATTGCTTGTGGAAGTTTGGACGGGTTTCCCTATTGATTTCCCTCGATGTTCTAATTTGATGTAGTTATGCAAATTGACGTTTATTTCTATTCACTTAGCTTTGTGCTAATCCCTCATTTGTTGACTCTTTTCAGGTTGTGGATTAGGCTTGTTTAGAGTCGGGTTTTGGAAGTATGACCGCACTCTGATTTTGTATACCGGGTCGAGCCTGTTTTAGTAACACCTTAAAATGTTTTAAATATTTAGTTAATATGTAAAGTTTTTATGTTGTGTAATAATTTAGGATGCATGTCTTCTTAAATCGCTTCCGTATGTTTATTTATTTTAAAAAAAAAAAAAAAAAAATGGCTCTAGATTGTGGTGTTACAATTTGGTATCAGAGCCCGGGTTTGGCAATGGTTGCACATTTAGGTGTACCATTCCCAAATCTTGGCTCGAGTTGGTCAAACTTCCATAATTTTGGGAGTGGATTAGTCGAGTGAATATGAATTGTGTGTTAGTAGTAGTTAGTAGTTAGGTACTAACGATTTAAACTAATAGTTTGTGAGATGTTGTGTTTGTTACAGATATGACAGATAATGATCCCAATCCGCCGATAACCATGCCGAACCCCGAACAAGGAATCATTGGTACTTCTCGGGATACAAATGAAGACAGGGAAGATTACATTATAAGAATGGAAAGTCGTTTAGAACATCTTCAGAATCTGGTTGATAGCATGAGCCAGAACCAAAATAACCAACCCCCAAATTTCCCTCCCGTGTTTACTCCATCAATGTCCGTTCCCTCCATGCAAATTCCCACAACTCCCGCCTTTACCATGACGGTTCCCCTAATGTCAACCACACCCGAACCTAATCCAATAATGTCACAACCACAATATTATTATGTTAACCCAAGCCAAGGTTTACCCCAATACCAATTCACCAACCAACCTTACCCATTCGGCATGAAGCCAAGTTGCACTTTCAAACAATTTCTAGATTGTAAACCCCCTGAATTCAGTGGGAGTAGAGATCCCAATGTCACTATGAACTGGTTAAGAGAAATGGAAAGAACATTAGATGCTTGCGGGTGTGATGACCAACACCGGGTCATGTTTGCCACACGAAAATTAGTAGGTGGGGCTATGAATTGGTGGGATACTTTAATTGAGCATCTACCCAAGGAAGTCAAAAACAGTATAACATGGGATCAATTTAAAGAACAGGTGTGCAAACGTTATTGCAACTCGTTTGAAATGGATAGGATTCGGTCGGAATTCTTAAATTTGCGGATGACTGAAAGGATGACAGTTGATGATCTGATCGAGCAATTTAATGAAAAACTGAGGTTTGTGCAACAATGGGTTCCCGATGAGCCATCGAAAATAAAGCATTTTATTGGTGCTTTGCGACCCGAGTACCGAACCACAGCAAGGCTCGCAACCACACTTTCACAGGCTTTTGATTTGGCTAAAACTGTTGAAGGTGATTTAAATTCTCGTGATTGGGTGACCCAAGATAGACCCGGGTATCAAAAGTTCAAGTCCACACAATCGGGTTCTCAACAAAGCAAGAAAGGGAAAGGAAATCAAAGGTTTACTAGTCCGAATCGTAAACAGTCGGGTGGAAATTCGGGTCAAAGGACACAGTGGTGTGTTAGATGTAGATCTTCTCATAGTGGGGCTTGTACGGCCCAAACGATGCGGTGTGTCAGGTGCGGTCAGTATGGGCACGAGATGAATGATTGTAAATTCCCAAGAAGTGTTTGCTGGAATTGTCATAAAGAAGGTCACAGGGTCGGAGATTGTCCTTCGGATAGAAGATCAGGTTCGGGTTCTGGGTCGGTTGGGGGATCGGTGGCATCATCTCCTCAAAAGAGGAAGAACCGTCCTACATCAGAGGGTCGAGCCTTCAAAATGACGGTCGAAGAGGCTACCACTACTGATGATGTCATCACTGGTATGTTTCCGATAAATAACATAGATGCTCGTGTGTTGTTTGATTCTGGAGCTAATCGCTCATTTATTTCTGTGGATTTCCATGCTAAGTTAAAATTGCCTACATCTGTGGTAACTACTCCATTGGAAGTGGAAGTAGCTGATGGTTATGTGGTGCCAGTCACAACATCTGTGACTGGGGCAAATATTAATATTGATGGGGCGTGTTTTAATATGTTTTTACTTTTAATGCCAATATCTGGTTTCGATGTAGTCCTTGGAATGGATTGGCTTAGTTTAAATAAAGCACTAATAAATTGTGATAAGAAATTGATTTCATTTCCATTGCCTGACGGGACACACGTAGTGGCCCGTGGGGATCGGGTTAATACATCTCTCCCTATTATTTCATTCATGAAAGCTAGAAAATCTCTAGCCAAAGGATGTGAATCGTTTCTTGCTTATGCTATTGATGTCAGAAAAGAAAAGCAGGTTGTTAGAGACATCCGGGTGGTATCGGAATACCCGGAGGTCTTTCCCGATGAATTGCCTGGGTTACCTCCTATTCGGGAGGTAGAATTTAAAATCGATTTGGTTCCGGGAGCCAGTCCCGTAGCCAGGGCTCCGTACAGATTAGCACCGTCAGAAATTCGGGAAATGATGACTCAGATACAAGAATTATTGGATAAGGGTTTCATCAGACCGAGTTCTTCGCCTTGGGGTGCACCAGTTTTGTTTGTTAAAAAGAAAGACGGCACTATGAGAATGTGTATTGATTACCGTGAGTTGAATAAGAGAACGGTTAAGAATAAGTATCCGTTACCGCGTATTGATGACTTGTTTGATCAGTTGCAAGGGGCTTCATACTTTTCAAAGATTGATTTAAGATCGGGTTATCACCAAGTCCGGGTTCATGAGACCGATATCCCAAAAACCGCGTTTCGAACGAGATACGGTCACTACGAATTTCTAGTTATGCCATTCGGTTTGACGAATGCTCCCGCTATATTCATGGATCTTATGAACCGGGTATGTCGACCGTATCTTGATGAATTTGTAATTGTTTTTATTGATGATATACTAATTTATTCTAAAACCGATTTGGATCATGAGAATCACCTAAGACAAGTTTTAGACACTTTGAAACGGGAACAACTTTATGCTAAGTTCTCGAAGTGTGAGTTTTGGCTTCGTGAGGTTCAATTTTTGGGGCATGTAATCTGTAAAGAAGGGGTGAAAGTGGACCCGTCTAAGATAACCAAATTGTAACACCACAATCTAGAGCCATTTTTTTTTTTTTTTTTTTTTTAAATAAATAAACATACGGAAGCGATTTAAGAAGACATGCATCCTAAATTATTACAGAACATAAAAACTTTACATATTAACTAAATATTTAAAACATTTTAAGGTGTTACTAAAACAGGCTCGACCCGGTATACAAAATCAGAGTGCGGTCATACTTCCAAAACCCGACTCTAAACAAGCCTAATCCACAACCTGAAAAGAGTCAACAAATGAGGGATTAGCACAAAGCTAAGTGAATAGAAATAAACGTCAATTTGCATAACTACATCAAATTAGAACATCGAGGGAAATCAATAGGGAAACCCGTCCAAACTTCCACAAGCAATTGGACGTTAAAAGAGGATCGGCGGTCGGGCGAGGACCTTCAACTGTTGTCGGCCAACAACAGTCAACCGATGGCTTCTTTACTAAAGGCACGGTGATCCCTCCTTACATAACGAATACGAAGGAGTCCGATCGCCCCTGCCAAGAGTAACGAAGCGTAGCCGAAAACCACCATAGCTAACCTCTAAAAAACATGTGCACATACTACCATTGACCACTAGACCAAGAATAAACTTGTAAAAAGAATTGCAGCCAAGAATCTGTTCCTGACATAGTTCGCGTCGGGAACTCATAGTTCGCGACACATCTGTGACTGGGGCAAATATTAATATTGATGGGGCGTGTTTTAATATGTTTTTACTTTTAATGCCAATATCTGGTTTCGATGTAGTCCTTGGAATGGATTGGCTTAGTTTAAATAAAGCACTAATAAATTGTGATAAGAAATTGATTTCATTTCCATTGCCTGACGGGACACACGTAGTGGCCCGTGGGGATCGGGTTAATACATCTCTCCCTATTATTTCATTCATGAAAGCTAGAAAATCTCTAGCCAAATGATGTGAATCGTTTCTTGCTTATGCTATTGATGTCAGAAAAGAAAAGCAGGTTGTTAGAGACATCCGGGTGGTATCGGAATACCCGGAGGTCTTTCCCGATGAATTGCCTGGGTTACCTCCTATTCGGGAGGTAGAATTTAAAATCGATTTGGTTCCGGGAGCCAGTCCCGTAGCCAGGGCTCCGTACAGATTAGCACCGTCAGAAATTCGGGAAATGATGACTCAGATACAAGAATTATTGGATAAGGGTTTCATCAGACCGAGTTCTTCGCCTTGGGGTGCACCAGTTTTGTTTGTTAAAAAGAAAGACGGCACTATGAGAATGTGTATTGATTACCGTGAGTTGAATAAGAGAACGGTTAAGAATAAGTATCCGTTACCGCGTATTGATGACTTGTTTGATCAGTTGCAAGGGGCTTCATACTTTTCAAAGATTGATTTAAGATCGGGTTATCACCAAGTCCGGGTTCATGAGACCGATATCCCAAAAACCGCGTTTCGAACGAGATACGGTCACTACGAATTTCTAGTTATGCCATTCGGTTTGACGAATGCTCCCGCTATATTCATGGATCTTATGAACCGGGTATGTCGACCGTATCTTGATGAATTTGTAATTGTTTTTATTGATGATATACTAATTTATTCTAAAACCGATTTGGATCATGAGAATCACCTAAGACAAGTTTTAGACACTTTGAAACGGGAACAACTTTATGCTAAGTTCTCGAAGTGTGAGTTTTGGCTTCGTGAGGTTCAATTTTTGGGGCATGTAATCTGTAAAGAAGGGGTGAAAGTGGACCCGTCTAAGATAACCGCGGTGATGAATTGGAGTGCCCCGAAGACTCCATCCGAAATTAAAAGTTTTCTAGGTTTGGCCGGTTATTATAGAAGGTTCATCAAGAATTTCTCAAAGATTGCTAGTCCGTTGACAAAGTTGACACGAAAAGATGCTCCATATCGGTGGGGTGATGAACAAGAAAAGGCGTTTCAATTGTTAAAACAATTATTGTGTCAAGCTCCAATACTAGCCTTACCCGAGGGCTCGGATGATTTTATAGTTTATTGTGATGCATCTTATTCGGGTTTGGGTTGTGTACTAATGCAAAGAGACCGGGTGATTGCTTATGCCTCTCGTCAATTGAAATCCCATGAAAAGAATTACCCGACCCATGATTTAGAGCTCGCGGCGGTGATTTTCGCATTAAAGTTGTGGAGGCATTATCTTTATGGAACCAAATGTGTTATATGTACCGATCATAAAAGTCTTCAATATGTTTTCTCACAAAAAGATTTGAATGTAAGGCAACGAAGGTGGTTAGAGCTCATTAAAGACTATGATTGCGAAATTCGGTACCACCCGGGGAAAGCTAATGTAGTTGCCGATGCCTTAAGTCGTAAGGGATCATCGGAGGTGGTTCAGTTTATGCGAATGGAAATTGTGTCCGATATTATTGACCGGTTGAGAATATGTCAAATAGAAGCCTTGAAAGACGAAAACTTGAAATCGGAAATTATGTGTAAGCGAAAGGATGAGTTGATTGATGATACTCGAAGATTGAAGACGTTTCGGTCACGAATTTGGGTACCGTTACTTGGGGGATTACGGGAATTAATATTGGAAGAATCGCATAAATCACGATTGTCTATTCATCCGGGTTGTACAAAGATGTACAATGATTTGAAAGTTTTGTATTGGTGGCCCTCTATGAAGTTAGATATTGCCCGATTTGTTGAAAAATGCCATGTTTGTGCTCAAGTCAAGGCCGAACATCAAAAAGCGTATGGGTCGTTAAAACAGTTAGATATTCCCGAGTGGAAATGGGAGAATATTACAATGGATTTCGTCACGAAATTACCTCGTACCCAAAAGAACCACGATATGATTTGGGTAATTGTCGATCGATTGACCAAAAGTGCTCATTTTTTGGCCACAAACGAAACCGCGTCACTCGACAAATTGGCTAAGTTGTATATTGATGAGATTGTTTCCCGACATGGTATTCCGTTATCTATTGTCTCTGATCGGGATCCTCGATTTGTTTCCAATTTTTGGAAGAGTTTGCAAAGAGAATTAGGTTCTCGGGTGAATTTGAGCACGGCGTATCACCCACAAACAGACGGTCAGACAGAAAGAACCATTCAGACTTTGGAAGATATGTTACGGGCTTGTGTAATGGAATATGGTGGGTCATGGGATTCTCATTTGCCCTTGATCGAGTTTGCTTATAACAACTCGTATCATTCGAGTATTAAAATGCCACCATATGAAATGTTGTATGGTAGACGGTGTAGAACTCCCACATGTTGGCTCGAAGCGGGAGAAAAACAGTTTGCGGGTCCCGAGATTGTTCAGATAACGGCCGATAAGGTGGCGATTGCACGTGAAAAGTTAAAAGCCGCTCGGGATAGACAGAAAATGTATGCGGATCCACGACGTCGACCCGTAACTTTTGTTGAAGGTGAACGGGTTTATTTAAAGGTTTCTCCGTGGAAAGGTGTTATCCGTTTCGGGAAACGGGGAAAGTTAGCACCGAGATTTATTGGCCCGTTTGTTATTCGTCAAGTGGTGAATGACCAAACCGTTGCACTTAATCTTCCTCCTGAATTGTCGGGTATTCATGACACGTTTAATGTGTGTTATTTGAGGAAGTGTAATAGTGATGAGGAAATACCGGTATTACCGATTGCAGATTTAAAGGTGGATTCGAGTAAGCGGTTAATTGAGGAGCCGGTTGAAATTTTGGATCGTAAGGTAACAAAGTTGAGAAAGAAACAGATACCGATGGTTTTGGTTAAATGGAGACATAGTTTGGGTGCCGATATGACGTGGGAAACCGAATCGGATATGAAGAATCGTTATCCGAATTTATTTGATCAAGGTGAGATTCCGGGGACGGAATCTCTTTAAGGAGGGGAGATTTGTAACATCCCGAGACCCGACCCTTAATATTTTATTACTTTTGGTAAGTAATATCTTATTGTTTAATATTTTATTATTTTATATGATTTTATTTGATTTAATTGAATTAATTGTATTTTTAACCATGGGGTTAAAAATTAGTAAAACTGAGATATTTATATGTCAAAATGATTTTTACATATTTGGGTTCATTTCTGAACCAGGGTTCCAAAAATATCTTTGTTGTTAAAATTGGAGTTAGTTAGGTCTAAATTACTTATCTGTGAACCTATTATCCTATACTGTGTTTAAATGAAAATACCTGTGTTTGAGTGAGGGGTGTACGTGTTATGTGTTAGACATCTGTCAATTTACTCCTTAATTTCTCTAGTCTCTCTCTCTGTCTCGACATCACACACAACACACATACATTTTTGAAGTTTTCTCTCAAAATTGAAGAATTGGTGCTTGAATCCTTTGATTTCTGCTGTAAATTCGTGATTAGAAGCAAGATTAAGTAAGTTTCCTTCCTTCTTTAGCTAGGGTTTGATGTTCTTGATGTAGAGATGAACTAGGGTTCTTGAACTAGTGGGTTTTCTTGAAGTTCTTGTTGAATCTTGATGGAAATCCGAAATTGATGATTAATTTGGTGTCTATTTGAGTTCTTGCAAGTTATATGTGATGAATTGTTAGTTGTAGTGCATTTGGTGAAGCTTTCATAAAGCTCCATCAATGGTGGATTGGGGAAGAAGATGGAGATCTTCCCTAAATTGGTGAAAAGTGAATTTTGATGTTCTTGATGTTGTGTTAGGTTAGTTATGCATGTTAGAATGGTAATTGTTAATCATGAAGATCACTAAATAGCTATTGTGAAAATGCATAAAAGATGGTAGTGTTTGGCTAGATGGAAATTTGGTCATAACTAGCTAAAATTGTGAATTGTTGACTTTGGTCAAATCTGGGAATTGACTTTTAGTCTTGTATGACTTGTAAACTCTAATTATCAAATTCATGCTAGAAATGTGTTAGTTGAATGAATTGTAAGCTCAAGTGTGTAGGTTTCATGTCTTGACCCGTTTGGTTGCTTAATTGTGAAATTGACTTAAGTAAAGTCAAAATTGGTAACACTTGCAATTGGATGCAAGAAGTATGTTGGTTATGTAAATTGGATGTTGATTATGTAGTTTAACTCATTGGATAATGTTGTGTGAATGTCCGACATATGATTCTTGTTTTGACCCGTTTGGGCCTAAGGTGCAATGTGACCAATTGGCATAACGAATTGACTTGTTAAAGTTTAGACTTTAGTATTGTTTATATGTGCAATTGCAAGTAATTGGTTATGAGATGTTGTTGCAAGATTTGACTTTAAGCTTGTATTATTTATTAAACATTTGGTGATTTCGGGTAACTAATTCGGTATTCATTTTGTACAGGAAAAGGGAAGGAGCCTCAGTGATATAAGATCATTGAGCTCGGCACAAATAAGGAAGCTAAGGTGAGTGGACTTAACCTTCTTTCTTGTGTGATGTACAAAATTAGGGAATGGTAGGGTTTTGGAGAAAAAGTGCAGGAATTGTGTATCTGGGAGAGTTCGCGTCGCGAACTTATGGTCGCGATCGCGAACTCGGGACAGAGAGTTTGGGGTCTGGTCGTGATGTAGTTCCCGAATCGTGAACTCTTAGTTCGCGACGCGAACTATGAGTTCCCGACGCGAACTATGTCAGGAACAGATTCTTGGCTGCAATTCTTTTTACAAGTTTATTCTTGGTCTAGTGGTCAATGGTAGTATGTGCACATGTTTTTTAGAGGTTAGCTATGGTGGTTTTCGGCTACGCTTCGTTACTCTTGGCAGGGGCGATCGGACTCCTTCGTATTCGTTATGTAAGGAGGGATCACCGTGCCTCTAGTAAAGAAGCCATCGGTTGACTGTTGTTGGCCGACAACAGTTGAAGGTCCTCGCCCGACCGCCGATCCTCTTTTAACGTCCAATTGCTTGTGGAAGTTTGGACGGGTTTCCCTATTGATTTCCCTCGATGTTCTAATTTGATGTAGTTATGCAAATTGACGTTTATTTCTATTCACTTAGCTTTGTGCTAATCCCTCATTTGTTGACTCTTTTCAGGTTGTGGATTAGGCTTGTTTAGAGTCGGGTTTTGGAAGTATGACCGCACTCTGATTTTGTATACCGGGTCGAGCCTGTTTTAGTAACACCTTAAAATGTTTTAAATATTTAGTTAATATGTAAAGTTTTTATGTTGTGTAATAATTTAGGATGCATGTCTTCTTAAATCGCTTCCGTATGTTTATTTATTTTAAAAAAAAAAAAAAAAAATGGCTCTAGATTGTGGTGTTACAATTTGGTATCAGAGCCGAACTTATTATTAGAATAGTAATAAACATTAAAAAAAAGCTACTATTAGAGATGTTCGCATATGTATACTCATTTGATTATGGAAATATTAAAATCAAAGAATGGTATTTATTAACTTTTTTGATCGGCCAGTTAGTAATTTAGTGGTTCGAGTGTAGACAATGACATCCACAATGGGCAATATGCCTTCCCTCGAACCTTCCACCTATGGGGAATAAACGAGACTTGAACCCATGACCAATAGGTAATGGGCGACACCTTATTTTTTTCACCAATACCACTAGACTAGAAGTCTTAGATTTAAAGAGTGATATAATGAGAAAAATTAGTGAATTATATATGTTAAATTTATAAGTGAATCCGTAGCACGTGAGTATAAACAGAAAATATCATTTCTCTATTTTTACTTCTTATTTAATTTTTCATTTTTTTATACTATAAATTGTGTTTATTTATACATAAAAAGTAAATGGATTTTGATAATAAAAGTCTTAAGGGTTATCTTTAAATATATTAAAAATGATATGATTGAGTAATTCTAAAAATTCAGGAGTCGATTATAAATAAATAATTATATGCATGTCTTAGGACAACCCTTATTATCAAAATCTAGATAAATTATTATATGCATATCTTTATGACAGTCATTATTAGAGCATCCCAATGGTTAACCTCACAAAAGTTTATTGCTTTTGCCACATCAACATTTCAATAACCAAAAAACTTTTCATAAATAGCATCTCCAATGGTTAACCTTTGCAAAAGCTTTTTCTTTTACAATATTTCTAATTCACCTTTATCTATTTTAAATGTTTTATAAATATCCTCTATATATAATTCGACAATTTTTTAACATATTACTAAATATAATATTTTTATAATATGTCTCATACAAAAATATTATAATAATTGACATTAATGTTATATAATTTATTTATTAACTAACAAAAATATAATAAAGAATTTATATATAATATATTTAAGGTTTAAAATGAAAAGTTATTAAATATGAGAGACCAAAAAAGACAAACATTGAAAGTGAATTAAAATATTAGTAGAAAAAAAGTTTTTATAATAAATTATTAAAAAAACTAGTCATTGCAAATTTGCAATGATAATAAATCACACATTTATTAAAATAGTAATAAGTTTTTAAAAAAAACTATCATTAAAGATGCTTTTATCTCAAAAAAAATCAAAAGAATCTCAGCCCCGCATCTTTTCCGATCGGACGGCCTTCATTCACGATCCGCGTACTTCATTCTCATTGGTTGATTTAATTTGTCCAAACCGGTATATATACAAACCATACCTATATTATCATTCCAGATCTATATCTCTTTCATAGCAGACACAGTTTCGCTCAAAATCAAGATACTATAATTCATCTGGAAAATGGCCGGAAGAGGTAAAACCCTAGGATCTGCAGTCGCAAAGAAGGCAACATCAAGAAGTAGCAAAGCCGGTCTTCAATTTCCCGTCGGACGTATTGCTCGTTTCTTGAAAGCCGGTAAGTACGCCGAACGTGTTGGTGCCGGAGCTCCGGTCTACCTCGCCGCCGTCCTCGAGTACCTCGCTGCCGAAGTAAGTTTCATCGCCTTTATATATTTCTACATAGGTTAACTGTTTACAGCTGTCCAATTGAAATTATTAGGGTTTCGTTAATTTTTGGGCGGTTTTATTCATCGTGAAATTGATAATTCTCAGGTGCTTGAGTTGGCCGGAAACGCAGCGAGAGACAACAAAAAGACCAGAATTGTGCCGAGACACATCCAATTGGCGGTAAGGAACGACGAGGAGCTAAGCAAGCTTCTTGGTGACGTCACCATTGCTAATGGCGGTGTAATGCCTAATATCCACAACCTTTTGCTTCCGAAGAAGGCCGCTGGTTCTAAATCATCAGCTGCTGATGATGAGTAGATTGAGATATTGAAAAAATATTTTGGGGCGGTTATGGTTTCAATTTAGGGTTTGTGATCTTTTTTTGTTTGTAACCGGTTATGCGTTTCTTGCAGTAATTAGAGATAGGTTTTCGATTAGATAATGTCAATAGATCTATTAAATTTAGTGAAAAACTCCTGCTGTTGATTATGAAAAAAAGGTTTAATTGCTTCAGTTGTGTTGAATCTGAATTCTTTCCCAATATGAATTAATGCTGCATCTGTTTATTTTTATAAGATTCAGTCACCAATTTGGTACTAACGAAAACCTGTTAAAACTAACGAAAATTCATCAGCTTCTTAACAAAACCTGTTAAAACTAACGAAAATTCATCAGCTTCTTAACAAAACCTGTTAAAACTAACGAAAATTCATCAGCTTCTTAACAAAACCTGTTAAAACTAACGAAAATTCATCAACTTCTGCATCTTCAGATTCTCGGGATGCCAATAACCCGTTACCAAATTTCAAAACCGAGCCTGTTAACCTGTCTGCAATGATTATAGCCGGTTTTGTTACATTACCAAGCTCACTACTTAACCCTAACATAACTTCAAGCCCTAATTTACAATAATGTCAGTCAGATTCTTCGCGGTTTTGTGTTAAAAAGTTAGCAAATGAAAAAAACACGTGTTTTTTGCGAAACGTATATTTAGAGGTGGCAAAATTAGAAGGTCGTTGAGATTTGAGTTTAAACATATTCAAGTTAAAACTAGTTTTTTTTACATAACTTGTAGACTTAGTAGTATTTTAATAGCTTTCTTTTGGGGATAATAAGGAGGTTAACTTTTGATGAATAAATTTTACTGCAATTTTATTACACATTGTTGTTGTCTGTTGATAATCTTACAAAGGAAAATTAATACTTCCTCCGTATCAATATTATTGAAATGAACATTTACTTCTATAAAACCTCTTTATCTACTACATTGACTACAACATAAGCCAACGATATTTGTCACATATTTATTAATACCGTTACTCATTTCTAGCTTTTGAAACAAGAAACCACGGCATATATTTGTGCACGAGTAAAGGCTAGGCGTTGCAAGAACAATAACAAACTAAATAAAAAAGTTGACTTTGACGAACTTTTATTAAGAAATAAATGTTAAGGTGTCGTTTATCCTTTTTAATTTGAAGGAATTAGAATCCGATACATGTGGATTCATGCGTCTAATCGTGCGAAATTGGAATCCATATTAAAAAAAATTCCATCAAATAATGGAATGTAAATTCCATCACTATTCATTACAAGGAATGATTTTAAAACATTGTGAATAAGAGAATATGAAATATTACCATATTACCTAAATAACATTTTGTGTGTACAGTTGATTAATAGTTCTCTCTCTTTTTTATTTTTGTCTTCCACCTCCTAATTGTTGTTTACTTATATTTTATAAATGAAATTTAGTATAAGGATGCTAAAGAGCCTAAAGTACATAAATATTTCTTTTTTCTTATATTTTTAAACGAGATTTAGTGTATCTTTACAAACTCATCGCGAAACGCGACCATATGTTAGTTTATAAATATGATATGTATTTTTAATGATGTTTAAATGATGTTTTTTATAGGATAATTGTAGTTTTTTATAGCACCTTTTATTCTATTTCTTTTATAATTTGAAATGAGTTTTTATTAGTGTACAATACACAAATTAAGTAACTTTGTAACTAATTCAACATGTTTGTACGTTTTTCAAAGGTCAACTAGGATAATAACTGACCAAATTCCCTAACGAAAGTAATAATATATTAGTTTATAAATATGATGCATATCTTTGCAATCCGCCGCGAGGCGCGGGCCCCAACTCCTCGTTACATTTAAACACTAATTTTTAACTTTAAACCTACCACTACCAATTATTTTCCCCGCCAACGAAATACAATATGAAATTAAAATCAAATTCTTGAAATTTTCTAATTTCTTACTAGATTACAATTTCATGAAAAACAGTTTGCAAACCGAATAGCAGTTGAGCACCTAAGTGTCATTGACTACGACAGTATACTAATATTATATATTGTGTTAAACTAACATAAAGTTTACCTCATTAAAACAATTCTTATCTTCAGCTGAAACTTCTACATAAATCATAAACTTATAACAAGCAAGTTTAAAATATTATTAATTCAAAGATGGTTATGTGATTCAAGGAACGAGAAACCAGATGGGGATGTAGCTCAGATGGTAGAGCGCTCGCTTAGCATGTGAGAGGTACGGGGATCGATACCCCGCATCTCCAAATTTTTATTGATTAAAATTATTTTTCGTAGTTGCAGAATACAGTCAAACCGTATCTTTATTACTAAAATGCCCTCAATAACTTGACATGGGAAGCAAATTAAAAGTTGAAACAGCAATTATGCATGATCAGTACATTCAATTGGAAAGGGTAATTTAGGCATCTTTATCCTTTTCATTTGTTCATCATTATGTTTTTCAAACTAGGTTTGTAGACTATCCAATAACCGAATCAAACCGAGAAAACGGTTTCCGAGGATGATGTCTTGCTGAACTTGACTGAGAACTATAATTTTTCGATCTTTTTCGTCTTTTTCGGTTTTGGATGGACCAAAAACCTATTTTCACGAAAATTAGAACGAGGAACGGGTCGATATCGCTCGGTTCGGTTTGGTAGTTTTGGCTCCTTCTCGGTCCAGTTTGCATAGTAAACATTCCGATTACAATTGTGAACATGTAAACATCAATATCGGTCCGTTCGGTTTGGCAGTTTCTGTTGGAACATAAATGATCTACTACTGAAGATTGAATTACTACTGAAGAATGGAAGTTACTACTGATCTCGAAGTTACTACTGCTAAAGGCCAAATACTACTGATGATCTGATTTACTACTGATGAGCGTATCTGGAACAGATCAAGTCCGAGATTCTAGTAGAGTTAGTTATAGAATGTAAACCTTTATGTAATTCAATTGTAATCGATTCCTAGAATAACTAGGTTAATAATTTAGGCTTCAAGGACTATTATATATAGTTCCTTATGAATTGTAAACATACGTGTATTGATCGAACGAATTAATACATTGAAGCTTTTTGTGATAAACTGTGTTCTTCGTTTTATTCTCATTCAATTACAGTTTACATTGTTCTTAATCTAATAACATAAGTGTTAATCCGCTGTAACTTCTTGTGTTAGTAGATCTGAGTTTCTAATAACTTAATTGAGTTATTCGATCCTGACAAGTGGTATCAGAGCATTACGGTTCTAGATCTACGAATTAAGAACATCAAAAAGTTTCATACTTTCGATCTTAAAATTGTTAATCATGTCTGATAACAATGAAAGTACTCAAGCAAACAAAATTCCCATTCTCACTCCCAATAACTTTGGGATGTGGAAAAACAGAATCAAGCAGTATATGCTTATTACTGATTATTCCATGTGGGAAGTTGTTGTTGAAGGCAACAAAACCATTCAGACTCAAGCATCAAGTTCATTAACTGAAGCAGACAAACTTAAGTGTGAAAAGGAAAAGAAAGACAGAGGAATTGAACTCAAAGCTCTAAGCACTCTTTTGCTTGCCATTCCAAACGACTATCAACATCCCTTTGTTGAATATGATGATGCAAAGAAACTATGACAGGCTCTGGAAAAGAGGTTTGTCGGTACAAAGAGCACAAAAAGAAACATGAAGTCTGTTCTGAAACAAGATTTTGAAAACTTCAAAGGACAGAAGAATGAATCATTGTCTCAAGTATTTGATCGGTTCAACAAACTCATTGGTGAACTAAATCAAGTTGGTTATAAACCAGACAATGATGATGTCAACAAAAAGTTTCTCAGGTCTCTAGGTGAAGAATGGTCTATGTACACTGTGATATATAGACAAGGAGATGCACTAGAAGAAAAAGAACTTGATGAACTCTACAATGAACTGAGAGTATTTGAATCTGAGGTAAGTACTAAAACTCCAAATCTACCTTCAAACAATGCTGCTTTTGTGTCAAATACAGGAACAGGTCAGGAGGCTATGAAGAATGCAGGAACAGAAGATTTAGCCAGAGAATCTTTCTTCACTAGTCATGTGCATACTACATTGATTAGTGAGGACTTAGAACAACTCAATCCTGATGATTGGGAAGAGATGGATATTAAATGGCAGATGGCTATGCTAAGCTTAAGAACCAAAAGGTTTCTTAAAAGAACTGGAAGATAAAATCTGTCTTACAATAAAGGTGATAGAGCTGGATTTGATAAAACCAAGGTTAAATGTTACAACTGTAGCAATCTGGGTCACTTTGCCAGAGAATGTCCAAGCAAAGATCAAAGATCAAGCTACAACAAAAACAGCACTTCCAACTCAACTGCCTTAGTATCTCAAGAAGGACAAGGGTATGACTGGAGCTTCCAAGCAGAAGAACATGCACAGAACCAAGCTCTCATGGCCTTTACTACTGATCCTTCTACTACTGAGGTACATTCTAAATCCTGCACTCTAGAATGCATTAAATCATACAAAGAATTAGAAAAACTAAATAAAGAAACACTAAAAGAGATGATTTTAAATAGAAATAGAAGAATTGAATATAATGGTTGTATAGCTGATTTAGAAAACCAAATTAAAATCTATAAAATAACTGATCAAAAGATAAAAGATGAATTGCTACAAACTACTTATGAAAAAGAACATATTGAATTGAAATTAAAAGAAACGTTGATCAAACTTGAAGAATGTCAAATGGAACTAGAGCAGAATAAACTAACCATTAAAAAGTTTGAAAGAAGTTCTAAAATTGTCAATGAGTTAAGTTGTAATCAAACTACAGAAAAAGTTATTCATGGAGTGGGATATCATGCAGTCCCACCTCCAACAAATTTTATTCCTCCATTAAAGTCTAGTACAGAAAGAATTTTAAATGATTTAAAAATTGAAAGTCAAACTGAATCTGAAACCAGTAATGAATCAAATGAATCTTCTGATGATGATCAAACAATGGAGTCAGATGAAACAAGTTTTCACACAACACAAAGTCAAACTGAATTCCCAAAATACAACTAAGAAAATATACCTACAATTTTAAGAAGGGGAAATCAAAGGAATTTAAACCAATTAAAAGAACAAAGAAAACCTGAAAATTCTAAATCAACAAAATTATCATGCTTAATTTGTAACAAAGTTAATCACATAGCTAAAAACTGTCACTTCAATCCTATTAACAATCAAGAATTTAAAGAATTCAAAATCAACAAAGAAAAGGAAAAAGCCTTAAAGTTAAGACAAACTAAAGAATCAAAAGAAAAGGAATCTAAAACACCAAAACAAAAGGAATTCAATAAAACATATGCTAACACTCATAAATTTGGAAGAACTACACCACGATTTGTTCAAAATACCAGGTATAACAGTCCAAGTAGAAGTAATTATTTTAAAAACAATAGAACTCAAAATCGTTTTCCTCAATTTTCAAAGTTTTCAAACATCAGTAGAAATTATTCCAGGTTTACTACTGGTAAAAACCCTAATTACAATGCTGTCTGGTATAACTACAGAAAAACTACTGATTATGCTCAAAACTCATATTACCCAAACACTACTGGTCCATCAGTAGTGAAATTTTCAAAAGCTAAAAACTACGGGTATAAACCTAGATCAGTAGTGTCTCAAAACATCAGTACTAAGTACAAAACTGCATATAAGACTCATTCAGTTAAAAAATCTTATTCTCCAAAGGATGAACCCAAGACAAAACAAGCTTGGGTTCCCAAAATTAACTAATCCTTTTACTTTATGTGCAGAGTATCCAGATCCCTGAAGAAGGTAGAACATGGCATATTGATAGTGGATGCTCTAGACACATGACTGGAAATCTTCAAATTCTTAGAGATTTCAAGTCTTTTGAAGGAGGGTATGTTGCTTTTGGAGAAAATACTAGGGGAGGTAAGATTACAGGTAAAGGTACAGTATCAAATGGTAAAATTACTTTTGATAATGTATTTTATGTTGCTGAGCTTAAATACAATCTGGTTAGTGTGTCTCAAGTCTGTGATAAGAAGAACAAAATTCTTTTTACAGATGTTGAGTGCATCATTCTTTCTCCTGATTTTATTTTAGATGAAAAATATGTTGTTTTAAGAACACCAAGCAGAAACAATGTGTATTGCCTGGATATAGGGGGAGAACTCATTTCATCAAATGAGATCAACTGTTTTATATCTAAGGCAAACACAAATGAATCGGAACTTTGGCATAGAAGGATGTGTCACACAAATTTTAAAAATATGAACAACTTAGTCAAGAAGGATTTGGTAGTTGGTCTACCACAAAAAGAATTTATGTGTGATCATCATTGTGTTGCCTGCCTCAAAGGTAAACAACACAAGACTTCTCATAAGACCAAATCAATTAACTCTATTTCTAATCCTATGCAACTCTTACATATGGACCTGTTTGGACCTACAAATGTAATGAGTATTGGAAAGAAACAATATTGCCTTGTTATTATTGATGACTTTTCTAGATACACTTGGGTATTCTTTCTCAGGACCAAAGATGAAACAAGTGAAATAATCAAGAATCTGATTGTAAAGCTGGAAAATACAAGAGATCTCAAAGTGAAAGCAATTAGATGTGATAATGGAACTGGATTTAAAAATACTAACCTAATTGACTTTTGTGATCTTAAGGGAATTGACAGGCAGTACAGCTCACCAAGAACTCCACAACAAAATGGTGTAACTGAAAGAAGAAATAGAACTATCATTGAAGCAGCCAGATCTATGCTTGCAGATTCAAAATTACCAATAACGTTTTGGGCTGAAGCTGTTAATACTGCCTGTTATGTTCAGAACAGAGTATTAATAGTTAAGCCTCATTTTAAAACACCATATGAACTTTTCAATAAAATAAAACCATCAATAAGTTTCTTAAAATCATTTGGTTGTCCTTGTACTATTCTAATTACAAGAGAACAAATTGGTAAATTTGACTGCAAAACAGATGATGGAATATTTGTAGGATACTCAACTCAAAGCAAATCCTACAGAGTGTTCAACAAAAGGCTGAGGATCATTGAAGAAAGTGTAAATGTATCCTTTAATGAAAATCTTATGAATGAACAAGGAAATGGTCCAGATTGGTTGTTTAATATTGATAATCTAACCAAATCTTTTGATGTCAGTTATGAATTTAATACAGGAAATTCAAACAATCAAAGCCAACAAGTAGGACCATCATCAAGTGAAAGGCAAGAAATCATGAAATATATCTTAGTTGATACTGCTCCAACAGTTGATACTGAGGACAGTAGTAACTCTGGTAACCCTAATTTCAATGATACCAGCAACAACTCAAATTCTGAAGATACTACTGATCCCAGTAGTAACTCTGAACCTCAGAATTGTGATGATGATTTACTCAATACTGATGCCAGTAATACTGATGCCAGTAACAACAATGATACTGCTGAAGTTACTGAAGAGAATGTTACTACTGACACCAGTAGTAATGATGAATCTTCTCAAAATGCACACAATCAAGAAGAAGCAGGGATAGATGCACAAATTCCTGAATCAAATGAGTCAAACTTAGATTCTCAACTAACTGTTGACAAAATCCCTGGAACCAGAACTGAAAAGAATCATCCTTTGGACCTAGTCCTAAGTGATGTCAATTCATCCATGCAGACAAGAAGCAAATTTAATTCTGCCTTGAACTCTAATATTTGTAATATCAGTCTAATATCTAATGAATGCATGTATGAATGTTTTCTGTCACAGGAAGAACCTAAGAAGATTCAACAAGCTATGAAAGATTCAAACTGGATCATAGCAATGCAAGAAGAACTTCTTCAGATTAAACTACAAGCTGTATGGACACTCGTCCCTCTCCCAAAAGGAAAAAGAGCCATTGGAACTAGATGGATCTTCAGAAACAAGAAAGATGAAAGAGGAATAGTGATAAAAAACAAAGCAAGACTTGTAGCTCAAGGATACACACAAGAAGAATGAATTGACTATGATGAAGTTTATGCACCAGTTGCCAGAATTGAAGCAATCAGAATATTTCTAGCTTATGCTTCATACAAAAGAATCAAAGTCTACCAAATGGATGTAAAAAGTGCTTTTCTGTATGGAAAAATAGAAGAAGAAGTATATGTATGTCAACCTCCAGGCTTTGAAGATCCAGAACATGATGACTATGTGTTCAAACTAGACAAAGCTCTTTATGGCCTTCATCAGGCACCTAGAGCTTGGTATGATACATTGGCCTCATACCTATTGAAGAACAATTTCAAGAGAGGTGCCATTGACAAGACATTATTCACAAGGAAGGTCAAAGATGATATACTACTGGTCCAAATATATGTAGATGATATCATCTTTGGATCAACAAATGATCAATTGTGCAAAGAATTTGAAGAACTGATGCAGATCAAGTTCAAGATGAGTTCAATGGGTCCAATGAATTTCTTTCTTGGACTCCAAATCAATCAGAAATCAGATGGCATTTTGATCAATTAATCAAAATATGTCAGAGATATCCTAGAGAAGTTTGCAATGAAAGATAGCAAAAGTGCAAGCACTCCAATGGAAACTCACAAACACCTACATCCTGATGTTGAGGGGGAGGATGTAGATGAGCACCTTTACAGATCAATGATAGGATCTTTGATGTATTTAACTGCATCAAGACCTGACATTATGTATAGTGTTTGTGTATGTGCAAGATATCTAGCAAAACCAAAAGAGTTACACTTACAAGCAGTCAAAAGAATCTTCAGATACCTGAAAGGAAAACCCTCACTTGGTCTTTGGTATCCACATGCATCACCATTTGAACTCATAGCCTACACAGATAGTGACTATGGTGGTGAATGCCAAGATAGAAAATCTACTATGGTGGATGTCAATTCTTTGGATCAAGGTTGGTGTCATGGCAATGCAAGAAACAAACCAATGTTTCAACTTCAACTGCTGAAGCAGAGTATGTAGCTGCATCTGCCTACTGTGCTCAAGTACTGTGGATTCAAAATCAACTCCTAGACTTTGGTATCTCTATACTTAAAACTCCAATTTTTATAGATAATCAAAGTGCAATTAGTATTGTGAATAATCCAGTAAAACATTCTAAAACAAAACACATTGAAATTAGATTTCACTTTATAAGGGATTGCAATGAAAAGAAATTAATAAAAGTAGAGAAAATTCATACTGATGATCAATTAGCAGATCTTTTTACAAAAGCATTTGATGTAGGAAGATTCAACTTTTTGGTTAGCAGTATTGGAATGATTTTAATAAGTTAAGTCTAAAAGGAAAATCATGTGTAAAGTGTTTTGTACAAAATTTAAACTTTCATTTCTCTGTTTACTACTGGTTATTCATTACTACTGATCTTGTTACTACTACCACAATCTAGTACTGATAGGGTTTCTCAGTAGAAATTAAGTCAAGTATAGAAACAAAGGTTACTACTGATGTTTCTACTACTGATACTTAGTTACTACAGATCGGCTGTTATCTGTAAAATACGACAATTACATTACTGACCCTCATGAAAATAGCCGTTAGGTTATTATTCGAAGGATACTTTGGTCATTTTACAGGTTTAATCGAAAAATATAAAAAGCAGACTGAAATTAGTTTAGCATTATCTTCTCCTCGATTTGATAAACCCTACGTTAAACCCTTATCTCTGCACAATCCGATCAAAACCCAACATCAGTAACAACTTAATTACTTCCACAAATCTGAAATTCCTGCATAATCGATCACTCTCTCTGCAAGATTCATACCAAAAGATCAAAATCAAGCACAATGGCAACCCTAAAATCACTCAATGTCAATACTGATCTCAAATATTCAGAATTCCACATATGTGTGCCTTCTTAAGAAATCCAGATGGTACAAAGGATTTTCGACCTATTGTAATGTTCCGAAAGAACTCATATATAAAGTTTGCTCTCACTATCAATCCTAGAGCATATCAACAACACTTAGTTGATTTCTGGACCAATGCTGAAAGAACTGAAGGATCAACCATGTCCATGATCAAATCAACTGCGGATGGCAAGTCAATCACCATAACCGAACAATCCATTAGACAACATCTTCAACTCCATGATGAGTCAGGTATGTTCTCTTTACCAAAGGAAGATCTTGTTGAAACTCTAAAGAAAATAGGGTATGAAGGAAGACCATATATAGTTACTTTTCAAAAGGGTCTTCTTTCACCTCAATGGAAGTTTTTGGTACACACTATTCAACATTGTATCTCTCCAAAAAGAAGTACTTGGAATGAGTTCAACAAATCAATAGCATCTGCTATTGTTTGTCTGAGCACAGGACAAGTCTTTAATTTTTCAAACATGATATTTGAGGGAATGCTTGGAAATCTGTCATCCTCAAAAATTTTAATGTATCCAAGATTTTTAACTCATATAATCAACTGTGAATTACAAAATTTGTCAACTCCCAAAAACATTTTTGTAACACCAGAATTAAACAAAAAGGTTTTTGCAAACATGAGAAAACAATTCAAATTTTCTGGTAAAGTCACTCCACTATTCTCAAATATGATCTATGATCAACCACCAACTGGAGAAGGTTCAAATCTCCCAATTGAACCCCAACCCACTCCACCACCAAATACAGCCCAAACAGAACCCATTGAGTCCACTCAAATAAATGAACCCACAGATGTCCCGCAAGTGTCCCAGGTACATGAGATGAATCCCCAGAGTGCTACTCTTCACTCTGAGGAAGACCAGACGTTAGCCAAACAAATTTCTATCAAATATAAAATGAAGAAAACTTCCTTAAAGGACACCAGGGGACAAATTGAGTCAAACCCCAGACTCCAAGAGTTGACCTCACAGGAGGAGAGAGGTCATGAGGAAAGGGCTCTCACTACTGATGCCCCAAAGGTGGGTGCACAGGATAGTGAGAACATCATTAAGACCCAGACCTCGTCAACTCTTAGTGATGACTCAGAATTTGAGGAATTACTGAGAGGATCCCGGTGCCAAGAAACCATAAGGGGGGGCATTACTGCTTCTTCTAGGAAGAAGAGTATGTCCAAACAACCCATTTCATCACCAAGAAGTGATGAGGGTAGAACAGAACCAATTGAATTGATGGATAGGATGGAAAACCTTAAAGCCAATGTACCTAATGAGCCCAATGATCCACCCAAATGGGCTGAGGGCAGTATTAAACAAAGTAAATTGACGGATAGGAAGGAAAACCTTAAAACCACTGTACAACATTGTCTGAATTTATTAAACTCTCAAGGAAAAACCATGGCATATATGAAGTCTTATATAAATACTCTGAACAGAAGACAGAAGAGGTTCGAGTTAAAACTTCAAAGGCAATCTAATTTGATCAGAAAATTGCAGAAAAAGATTGCAGATAGTGAGGCTCAACATGTTGAGATCACTAAGGGGGAGAAAGATCAAATTCAAGAAATGATAGATCAATCTATAGCAGCAGCAGCCCTCCTCAATTTAAAAGAAGTCCATGGTGAAACAGGTCAAAGTTCTGGTGAAAACCTGTATAAAGAAATGGATGAGGATATATTTGTGTCTGCAAATCAATCACAAACAGCAGAACAAATAAAATCTCCAATTGCTACTGAAATAATAAAGACTACTGATCCTATGGTTATTACTGATGAAAAGGATCAAGAGGTTGTTACTACTGGTCATGATGAAGAGATAGATACACCAGTAGTAAATGCTCCAGAAGAAGGTATAATGGTTACTAATGATGCCCTAGCAGTAGTAACTACTGAAACAACCTCACCAGTAGTAAATGAAGAAAGACAAATTATACCAGTAGCAGTTACACCAGTAGCAACCACATTGGCTACTACTGAAGAGGAAGAAGAAGAAATTCCAGAGCTCATTGAACGTGAACGGTTTGTTGTTATCACAAAACCTCCAACACCTGATCAACCACTTATCATACCTGACATTGATGATAATGTGAACTGGTTTAAAGTAGATGAATGTGCTCTTCCTCCACATCCAAAGATTCTATCAGAAGACAAACTCAAATTATTTTCTCCGTCAATTGTAATAAATGGTATTCCTGATATGAAATACTCTCCACCACCATCTATACTTCCAGCTTGTATTAGAAGGGGAAAAGAAATTTATGATGATGATTATCCCACAGAGCCTTAGGTCATCACATGGTAAATAAGATGAATCATGTGAGATCTGCTAAACAAGCCAAATGGAAAGTGGACCATATGAGGTACTTAAAGAAAGTGGCTATTACTCAAGCTCTTGAAGAAAAGAAAAAGGCTGAAAAAGAAAGATTAGAAAATCAAGAAGCTGAAGTACATATTCCACAAATAAAAGGAGTTCTGGTAAAAGACCAACAAGCTGAATTTAGAAGACATAGAAAAATTGAAGAAGAACACTTAAACTGTCTTGAAGAGTTGGTAGCTGAATGCAAAAGAGTCAAAGGTGAACTACCAGATGACATCTTTGAACAGAAGAAAAATATGAATGACTTTTTGAAGTCAAAAGGGCATAGTGCAAAATCTTTTGGCAGAATGAGAATGATTACAATAGTAGATAAATATTGTACTGTCAAGAAGAAAGAATTAGCTGAACTAGAAACAGAAGAAGAAAAAGCAAAAGCTTTAATTGCTATAGATCCAACAATCATTTCATCTGGAAAACCAACTCCTGATGAAACTTCCACACCCCAATCAAAGAAAAGAAAAGCTCTTCCACAGGAACCGAAAAGCAAAAAGAAATCAAAATAAACAGAATAAATTATTCCTGTTCTTGAAGTTCCTGTTGCTCCCCTTGAAGACAATCCAATCATCAATTGGAGAGTTCTTGATAATAATGTGATTGAAGTTATAAGGGAAGACAGAAAAGTACAGAGATTTACTGGATGGAAGCCAATGATCAGATCTTGTTCAAGAAGTGATATAATCAAAGTACTGATTATTGGAAAACCAAGAATGACCAAGAAGACATGGAAGAATTCTGGTGCTGGATACTTAACTGAAATGACTGATGCTGCATTTTATCCAGATAACTATCCAGAAATATTCTCAAACACAGAAAATGTGTATGCTTGGAATGTGTTACCTACAGTAAACATGTACTTCTTTGAAAGGTCAAGCAAAAATTGTGAATTATACTTATTTGAAAAAGAATATCCACACTCTGAAGAAACTATGTATCAGATATTCACAAACACAATGATGAAACCGTATGATGAGGTAATGTTTAGAGAAAAACTTAACTATTTCATCAAAAGAAACAACAAGTATATTATAGCTCAAAGGAAAAGACAAAATCAAAGAACACTTGAGAAACGAGCTGCTTTAGAAGGGCAAAGGAAGAAAGAAGAAGAAACTTGATTAATTCAAGATGAATTAACAAGTTTAGGGGGAGATTGTTGGAACATAAATGATCTACTACTGAAGATTGAATTACTACTGAAGAATGGAAGTTACTACTGATCTCGAAGTTACTACTGCTAAAGGCCAAATACTACTGATGATCTGATTTACTACTGATGAGCGTATCTAGAACAGATCAAGTCCGAGATTCTAGTAGAGTTAGTTATAGAATGTAAATCTTTATGTAATTCAATTGTAATCGATTCCTAGAATAACTAGGTTAATAATTTAGGCTTCAAGGACTATTATATATAGTTCCTTATGAATTGTAAACATACGTGTATTGATCGAACGAATTAATACATTGAAGCTTTTTGTGATAAACTGTGTTCTTCGTTTTATTCTCATTCAATTACAGTTTACATTGTTCTTAATCTAATAATATAAGTGTTAATCCGCTGTAACTTCTTGTGTTAGTAGATCTGAGTTGCTAATAACTTAATTGAGTTATTCGATCCTGACAGTTCGACTGCTTCTCGGTCTAGTTTGCACAGTAAACATCGATATCAAGAGTACGTTGTGAACATGTAAAACATGCTAGAATGTACCAATCAATAAAAATTCCGATTACATATATACGTTAACCAAAGGTTGTTAGGAATATTATTATTAATATTCATTAAAGATTTGATTATGTCAAAACTATTAAACTACAAGGACCTAAGTCGATAATATGAAGTTCAAGATTTGAAAAAGATTTAGGAGATAATGATAATTGTAAAAGATATAGTATATCTTGTTTGAATTTAAAAGATTTAGTATTATCTTTTCCTTGTAAGTCTTAGGTTTTCTAGTATATAAAGAAACCTAATGACATAGAATTAGATGTTCTCAGAACCCACGTTTTAACGTGTTTGTGTGTAAAACCTAAGCCTCAAGGTCGTATGATCCTGTTAACCAAAACCGTTCTACACATTTATGTGTAGAATTGGGGCTTTAAGTAATCATTGTACATAGAAGATGATGATGAAACCTTGTTTAGCAATACAAATATGTTTATATAATTAACTATAGACAAGTTAATAAATACCTTAGATCTAATTGAATATAGAAGTTGCAGCGGATCAACACTATATCAATGTAATTAAGAACAATGAACTGTAAATAACATGCAAAGTATTACGAACACAGTTTCACAAAAAGCTTCAATGTATATTATCAAGTTAACAATACACACGTACGTTTACAATTCGTAAGGAACTATTTATAATAGTCCTTGAAGCTAAACTATTTACCCTAGTTATTCTAGGATTTGATTTACATCGAATAATAAAAGATATACATTTAATTACATTCTATAACTATCTCTGCGAAGATCTCGGACTTGATATTCTTCAATAACGCGTATCAGTAGTAAAACTCATCACCATTAGTAAATATGTAACATCAGTAGTAAACTTGGTGATCAGTAGTAAGTCCAGAAACCATTGTCAGTAGTAACTACTAAGATCAGTAGTATCTTCAATCTTTGTATGATCAGTAGTAACTAAGTTATAGTATCACCAGTATCAACTTCTTCAGTAGTAACATGTTCTGCCCCATCAGTACTAAGTATGATCAGTACTAACTGCAGCATCAGTATCAAGTTGATCTGTGTTTTACTCCAACAATCTCCCCCTAAACTTATTGATTATCTTTTTAATCAATTAAGTTTCTTTTGTTCTTCCTCTTCTTTTCTTCTCCTCTCTAGGGTTCTTTGATTTTGAGCGTTTCTTTGAGCTATGATGTACTTGCTATTTCTTTTTGTAAAATAATTCAATTTGTTCTGAAACATTACTTCATCATATGGCTTCATCATAGTATTTGTGAATATCTGATACATTGTCTTCTCAGAGTGTGGATATTCTTTTTCATACAAGTACAGCTCACATACTTTGTTAGATTTTTCAAAGAAGTACATTTGAGCAGTTGGAATAACATTCCAATGATAAACATTTCCTTCACTGGTAAATTGTTCTGGATAGTTGTCTGGAGATAGAATGCAGCATCTATCATAGTTGTTAAGTATCCAGCTCCAGATTCTTTCCATGATTTCTTTCTCATTCTTGGTTTTCCAATGATCAGTAGTTTAATAACATCACTTCTTGAACAGGACATGATCAATGGTAACCATCCAGTGAATCTCTGTACAACTTTGTCTTCCCTTATGATCTCTATCACATTATTATTCAAAATTCTCCAGTTTATGATAGGATTATTTTGTAAAGGAGCAACTGGTAGATCAAGAACTGAAATTACTTGCTCTGTTTTTGACTTCTTTTGAGCACTTTGTTCTTGAGAGACCATCTTTCTTTTCTTTGTTGATGGCTCACCAGTAGTTGAGATACTATCCTTCTTGAATAAACTTGGACTAATTGGGATTAAAGTTTTGATTGGACTTAAGGCTTTGGATTTCTTTTCTTCTTCTGCTTCTTGTTCAGCCAAGTCTTTCTTCTTTGCAGTACAATATTTGTCTATAATAGTAATCATCTTCATTCGTCCAAAAGATTTTGCACTATGCCCTTTTGTCTTTAGAAAGTCTATCATAAGATTCTTCTGTTCAAAGATATCATCTGGTAAATCACCTTTTGTTCTTTTACATTCTGCTACAAGATCTTCAAGACAGTTTAGATGTTCTTCTTCTACTTTTCTAAGCCTTTTGAATTCTGCTTCTTGGGCTTCTATCTGAACATCTTTAATTTGAACAGGTGCTTGAACAGGAATTTCTATTTTATCCTTCTTCTGTTCAAGAGCTTGATACTTAGCTACCTTCTCCAAATATCTCTTTTGCTTCACCTTCCATTTAGACTGTTTATCAGCTCTAACAAGATTTATCTTGTTTACCATGTAATGACCAAGAGCTCTGTTGGGGTAATCTTCATCATATATTTCTTTACCCTTTCTAATATGTGCTGAAGGTGGAGGTGGAATATATTTCATGTCAGGCACACCACTGATTATTATAGAAGGAGAAAATAACCTAAGTTCATTTTGTTGAAGTATTTTTGGATGTGGAGGAAGTGAGCACTCATCAACCTCAAACCAATTCACATTATCATCAATGTCAGGTATGATAAGTGGTTGAGCAGGTGTAGGTGGTTTGGTGATGATTTCAAATCTTTATCTTTCAATTAGTTCTGGTAGTTGTAGTTCTTCCTCTTCAGTAGTGACTAGAGTAGTTACTACTGGTGTAACTTCAGGAGTTACTACTGATAGGGCATCAGTAGTATTTGCTGCTTTTACTTCCTCTTCTTTACTTACTACTGCTATTATATCAGTAGTGGGAGATACTACTGGTGTTTCTTTTTCAACTTGTTCTTCCATTGTAGCAGTAGTAAGTGGTTCATCTTCAGTTACCATCATTTCTGGGCCTTCATCAACTTCTGTTTCTTTTAAATTTAAGAGGGAGGATGCTGCTGCTGCAATAGATTCATCAATCATGGTCTGTATGTTATCCTTCTCCCCCTTAGTGAGCTCAACTGGTGGAGCCTCACTATCATCAAGTTTCTTCTTCAATTTTCTGATGATTTTGGTTTGTTGATGAAGCCTTTGCTCATAGAACCTCATTCTTTTGTTGATGGTATTGACATGCCTTTTCATGGCAGCCATTGTTTTTCCTTGGTTTGTTAAATATTCAAGACAATTTTGTACTGTGGATTCAAGAGAATCCACTTTTTCCGTCAATTGTTGGATTTTAATACTGCCCTCACTCCATCTAGCAAGATCATCGGGCTCACTAACAGGTACATTGGTTTGAAGGTTTTCCATCCTATCCGTCAATTCAAAAGATCTGCCCTCATCACTTCTTGGTGATGAAATGGGTCTTTTAGACATTCTCTTCTTCCTAGAAGAAGCAGAGATGCCCCCCCCCCCCCCCCTTGTGGTTTCTTGGCACCGGGGTCCTTTGAGTAACTCCTCAAATGAGTCATCACTCAAAGTTGCCGAGGTCTGGGTCCTAAAGATGTTTTCACTGTCCTGTGCACCCACCTTTGGGGCATCAGTAGTGAAAGCCCTCGCCTCATGTCCTCTCTCCTCCTTGGAGGACAACTCTTGGAGCCTGGGGTTTGACTCAATGTGTCCCCTGGTGTCCTTTAAAGATTTCTTTCTTTTATAAAGTGTGGAAATGTTTTTGGTTTTATCTGGCAGGTCTTCCACAGAGTGAAGAGTAGCACTCTGCAGATTTAAATCAAGTTCCTGGGACACATTCAGGACTTCTGTGTGGGCTGGTGATTGAGTGGCTATATGGGGTGGTGTTTGGGCTGTTTTTGGGGGTGATGGAGAGGGTTGAGGTTCAACTTGGGTTGTAGCAATGGTTGAACCTTCTCCAGTAAGGGGATGATCTTTGATCATATTAGGAAACAGAGGGGTTTCCTTACCCGAAAATTTAAATTATTTTCTCATATTTGAGAAAACTTTCTTGTTCAACTCTGGTAGTATGAAAATATTTTTAGGAGTTGACAAGTTTTGTAATTCACAATTTATGATATGTTGTAGAAATCTGGGATACATTAAAAATTTGGTAGAACTTAGATTTCCCAACATACCTTCAAAAATCATTTGAGAAAAATTAAAGACTTGGTCTGTGCATAAGCAGACAACAGCAGAGGCTATTGCCTTATTAAACTCATTCCAAGTACTTCTTTTTGGAGAAATACAATGCTGAATAGTATGAACTAAGAATTTCCATTGTGGGGAGAGAAGACCCTTTTGAAAGGTTACTATATTGAGTCTTCCCTCATAACCCATTTTTTGTAAAATTTCAGCAATGTATTTCTTAGGAAGAGTAGACATACCTGAATCATCGTGAAATTGTAGATGGTGTCTGATTGATTGTTCTGTTACTGTGATATGCTTTCCATCTACTTGTGATTTGATGATTGATACAGTTGTTCCTTCCGTTTGCTCAGCATTGGTCCAGAAATCCACCAAGTGCTGTTGATATGATTTTGGTTTTACCGTTAATGCAAACTGTATATAGGAATTTCTCAAGAATTTTACGATCGGTCGAAAGTCTTTTGTGCCGTCGGGATTTTTTAGAAAGGCACACATGTTGTGAAATTCTGAGTATTTAAGATCGGTTTGCACATCCAGTGATTGTAGAGTTGCCATTTGATGTCGATTTTTGAGAAAAAGATGAATGAATTTTGTTACTGACGAAGGGTTTTTGATCGTAAACTAGGGTTTATCGAGAGAATTTAGAAAATCGAAGTGAAGATAATGCTAAACTAATCGACTGCCGCCTTTTATATCTTTCGATTTATCCTGCAAAACTACTAAAATGTCCTTCGAATCATAACATAACGGTTATTTTCATGGGGTTAGTTTGGTAATTGTGTTTCTGAAAGGCCAGTAGTAAATAAGATATCAGTAGTAAAACGTCAGTAGTATCTACTAACATCAGTAGTGACTAAGGATTTTGACATCAGTAGTAACTATAGACATCAGTAGTAACCATTAACACACAAGACCAGTAGTATATGTGAACACCAGTAGTACTGACTTACCAGTAGTATTGGTGTAGACCTAATACACACCAGTAGTATTTAACTACCAGTAGTATTTTGTGCACATGCCTACATACCAGTAATACATATCTATCAGTAGTAAAACACTTAAGTAAATAAATAATATTTTACAACAATAACTTTACACATGATTTTAAGTGAGATTTTAAGTTATCAAAATCATTCCAATACTGCTAACCAAGAAGTTGAATCTTCCTACATTAAATGCTTTTGTAAAAAGATCTGCTAATTGATCATCAGTATGGATTTTAACTACTTTGATTAATTTCTTTTCATTACAATCTCTTATAAAATGAAATCTTATTTCAATGTGTTTAGTTTTTGAGTGTTTTACTGGATTGTTCACAATACTAATAGCACTTTGATTATCAATAAAAATTGGAGTTTTAAGGATAGAGATACCAAAGTCTAGAAGCTGGTTTTGAATCCAAAGTACTTGAGCACAGCAAGCAGATGCAGCTACATATTCTGCTTCAGCAGTTGATGTTGATACATTTGTTTGCTTCTTACATTGCCATGACACCAGTCTTGATCCAAAGAATTGACATCCACCAGTAGTGGACTTTCTATCTTGACATTCACCTCCATAGTCACTATCTGTGTAGGCTATGAGTTCAAAGGGTGAATCATGTGGATACCATAGACCTAGTGATGGTTTGCCTTTCAAGTATCTGAATATTCTTTTAACAGCCTGCAAGTGTAGTTCTTTGGGTCTTGCTTGATATCTTGCACACACACAAACACTATACATAATGTCAGGTCTTGATGCAGTTAAGTACATCAAAGAGCCTATCATTGATCTATATAAGTGTTCATCTACATCCTCCCCCTCAACATCAGGATGTAGGTGTTTGTGTGTTTCCATTGGTGTACTAGCACTTTTACTGTCTTTCAAATCAAACTTTTCCAAGATGCCTTTGACATATTTTGATTGATTTATCAAGATGCCATCTGTTCTTTGATTGACTTGGAGTCCAAGGAAGAAGTTCATTGGACCCATAGAGCTCATCTTGAATTTAATTTGCATTAGTTCTTCAAATTCTTTACATAATAAGTCATTGGTTGAGCCAAAGATGATATCATCTACATAAATTTGTACCAGTAGTATATCATCTTTGACTTTCTTTGTAAACAAAGTTTTGTCAATGGCTCCTCTTTTAAAGTTGTTCTTCAGTAGATAGGATGATAATGTGTCATACCATGCTCTTGGTGCCTGATGTAGGCCATATAGAGCTTTATCTAATTTGAACACATAATCACCATGTTTTGGATCATCAAAACCTGGAGGTTGGCATACATAGACCTCTTCTTCAATTTTCCCATACAGAAATGCACTCTTCACATCCATTTGATAGACTTTGAATTTCTTGAATGAAGCATATGCTAGAAATATCCTTATGGCTTCAATTCTAGCAACAGGAGCATATACTTCATCATAGTCTATTCCTTCTTCTTGAGTGTATCCTTGGGCTACAAGTCTGGCTTTGTTCTTGATCACTATACCTCTTTCATCATTCTTGTTTCTGAAGATCCATCGTTCCAATGGCTCTTTTTCCTTTGGGTAGAGGTACAAGTGTCCAAACAGCTTGTAATTTAAATTGAAGGAGTTCCTCTTGCATTGCCTCAATCCAGTTTGAGTCCTTCATTGCTTGTTGAATCTTCTTTGGTTCATCATGAGATAAAAAGCATTCATACATACACTCATTAGCAATTAGACTTATGTTACACATGTTTGCAGTTAAGCTTTTATTTAATTTGCTTCTTGTTTGTAGTGGTGAGTTAACATCACTTAGAACAAGGTCTAATGGATGGTTCTTTTGAGTCCTTGTGGTTGTAGTTTTATCAACTACTAGTTGATTTTCAAGATTGGACTCATTTGTCTCAGGCAGTTGTTCCTCTGGAGATCCTTCATTGTCATTGATGTTTGGTTCATCATCATCTTGTTCAGAGTTACTACTGCTATTATCTTTATCGAGATCAGTAGTATTGTTGTTATTACTGGTATCAGTAGTATCTTGAGAATCTAGGTTAATGTTTGGACCAGTAGTATTTTGAGTACTATTACTGGTATCAGTAGTATTTGAATTACTACTGTCCTCATTCTCAGAGTTACTACTGGTTCCAGAACTTGAGTTATTACTGACATCAGTATTAACTTTTGGAGCAGTATTAACTACAATGTATCTCATTTCCTCTTGACCAGTATTAACTGATGATGTTCCTTCCTTTTGATTGGGACAATTTGAATTACCTGCATTGAAATTCATGTTAGAATTAAAGGATTTGGTTAGATTGTCTATGTCAAATAGCCAATCTGGGCCATTTCCTTGTTCATTAGGTACATTTTCATTAAAGGATACATTGATGCTTTCTTCAATTATCCTTAGTCTTTTGTTGAATACTCTGTATGATTTGCTTTGAGTAGAGTATCCCACAAAGATTCCATCATCAGCTTTGCAGTCAAACTTACCAATTTGTTCTCTTGTAATCAAGATAGTACAAGGACAACCAAATGATTTTAAAAAGCTTATAGAGGGTTTTCTTTTGTTAAAAAGTTCATATGGTGTTTTGAAATGTGGCTTCACTATTAATACTCTGTTCTGAACATAACAAGCAGTATTAACAGCTTCAGCCCAAAAAGTAATTGGTAATTTTGAGTCTGCAAGCATTGACCTTGCTGCTTCAATGCTGGTTCTATTTCTTCTTTCAGCTACACCATTTTGTTGTGGTGTTCTAGGTGAGCTGTATTGCCTGTCAATACCTTTAAGATCACAAAAGTTAATTAAGTTAGCATTTTTAAATTCTGTGCCATTATCACATCTTATGGCTTTAACTTTTTGATCAGATGTGTTCTCCAGTTTGACATTTAAATTCTTTATGAGTTCACTTGTTTCATCCTTTGTCCTGAGAAAGAAAACCCATGTATATCTGGAAAAGTCATCAGTAATAACAAGACAATATTGTTTCTTTCCAATACTCATTACATTTGTAGGTCCAAAAAGGTCCATATGTAAGAGCTGTAAAGGAACAGAAATAGAGTTCACAGTTTTGGACTTATGAGAAGTCTTGTGTTGTTTACCTTTTAGGCGTGCAACACAATGATGATCACACATGAATTGTTTTTGAGGTAGTCCAATGACCAGATTTCTTTTTACTAAATTATTCATGTTTTTAAAATTTGTGTGACACATCCTTCTATGCCATAGTTCTGATTCAGTAGTGTTTGCCTTGGATATAAAACAGTTGACCTCATTTGTAGAAATGAGTTCTCCCCCTATATCTAGGCAATACACATTGTTTCTCCTTGGAGTTCTTAAAACAACATATTTTTCATCTAAAACAAAGTCAGGAGAAAGAATGATGCACTCAATGTCTGTGAAAAGAATTTTGTTCTTTTTATCACAAACTTGAGACACACTGACAAGATTGTATTTTAGTTCAGCTACAAAAAATACATCATCAAAGGTAATTTTTCCATTAGTAACAGTACCTTTACCTGTAATCTTACCTCCTTGGGGATTCTCACCAAAAGCCACATATCCTCCATCAAATGACTTGAAATCTTTAAGAATTTGCAGATTTCCAGTCATGTGCCTTGAGCATCCACTATCAATATGCCATGTTCTTCCTTCTTCTGGGATCTGAATGCTCTGCACAAGAGAGTAAAGGATTAGTTAAGTTTGGGAACCCAAGCTTTATATGTCTTGGGTTCATCCTTTGAGAAATAAGCTTTGGGAGATTTAACTTTAAACACTTTTGGTACCCATACTTGTTTAGTACTGGTGTTTTGTTTTACTACTGCCCTTTTGAAAGTATTACTGGTGGGAGAATTTCCTACTGATCTTGGTTTATACCCGTGATTTTTTGCTTTTGAATACTTTACTACTGATGGATCAGTAGTATTTGGGTACTTACCATGTTTATTGGATTGAAGTGACAATCCTTTGCTAAATGGTTTACTTTGTTGCAAATAATACATTTTAATTTATTATCTTTAGCCTTGATAGTTTTTCTTTGTTCTAAAAGTTGATTTCTGTTTCTTTGATTTCCCCTTTTTAGAATTTTAGGTATATTTTCTGCATTATATTTGGGAGAGTCATTTGGACTTTGAGCTGTGTGAAAACTTGTATCAATTTATTTTGGTGATTCAGTTTGAGATATTGTAAATTCAATTGATTGCTCATCATCAGAAGAATCATTTGATTCAGATGTTTCAGTATTAGATTTAGTTTGATTGTCAGTTTTTAATTCATTAATGATTCTTTCTGAACTGTTTTTCAGTGGAGGAATGAATTTATGTGGAGGTGGTACAGCATGATATCCCACCCCATGAACAACCTTTTCTGTAGTTTGATTATTAGTTAATTCATCAAGAATTTTAGTGCTTCTTTCAAACTTTTTAATTGTTAATTTATTTTGTTCAATTTCAAGCTGACATTCTTCTAATTTACTTGTTAATTCTTTATTTTTTATTTCATAAAACTCTTTCTCATCCACAGCCTGAAGCAATTCTTCCTTGATCCGTTGATCAATCATCTTGTACACTTTTATTTGATGTTCTTGATCAGCAATCACACTATCAAACTCATGATTTCTTCTGACTGCTTTTGCTAAATCTTCATTTAATTTAGTGTTTTCTTTTTCTAAGTTTTTAACAATTTTAGCACATTCAGAAGTACAAGGTTTAGGTTTTACCTCAGTTTTGTTGTCAGTAAAGGCCATGAGAGCTTGATTTTGAGCATGCTCTTCTGCTTGGAAGCTCCAGTCATAACCTTGTCCTTGTTGTGATACAAGGGCAGTTGATTTTGATCTTTTGTCTGGCTGAGGACATTCTTTTGCAAAGTGACCAAGGTTGTTACAGTTGTAACATTTGACTTTAGTTTTGTCAAATCCAGCTTTGTCACCTTTGTTGAAGTTGAGGCTTGTCCTACCAGTTCTTTTTAAGAATCTTTTTGTTCTTAGGCTCAGCATAGCCATCTGCCATTTAAGATCCATCTCCTCAAGATCATCTGGATTCAATTGTTCCAAGTCATCACTAATCAATGCAGTATGCACATGACTAGTGAAGAAGGATTCTCTTGCAGCATCCTCAGAATCTGCAGCCTTTCCTGTGAAGGTTTCCTGACCTTGACCTGTACTAGAGACAAATGCAGCATTATTAGAAGAAATAGAAGGGTTCTTTTGGTTTACCTCAGTTTCAAATACTCTGAGATCATTGTATAGTTCATCCAACTCCTTTTCTTCTAGTGCATCTCTCTGTCTATATACCACTGTGTACATGGCCCATTCTTCACTAAGAGACCTTAGGAACTTCATGTTGACATCTTCTTGATCCATCTTAACCCCAACCTGGGTAAGTTCACCAATTAATTTGTTGAATCTGTCAAACACTTGAGTGAGTGTTTCATTGGGCTTTCCTTTGAAATTTTCAAAGTCTTGTTTGAGAACAGACTTCATGTTCCTCTTGGTGCTTTTGGTTCCAACGAATCTCTTCTCCAGTGCTTCCCATAGTATCTTTGCATCATCATACTCAACAAAGAGATGTTGATAGTCATTAGGAATGGCCAGTAGGAGAGTGCTTAGAGTTTTGAGTTCGATTCCCTTGTCCTTCTTTTCCTTCTCACACTTAAGTTTGTCTGCCTCAGTTGCAGAGCTGCTTGCTTGACTAGGACCAGTTTTGTTTCCTTCTAGGACAACTTCCCACATAGAATAATCTGTAATAAGCATGTATTGCTTAATACGATTCTTCCACATCCCAAAGTTATTGGGAGTGAGAATAGGGATTTTGTTGGCCTGAGTGCTTTCATTGTTATCCGACATGATTAACAATGTGTGTGTTTTAAAGATTAAAACTTTTTGTTGTTCTTAACAAATAGTAGATCTAGAACCAATACGCTCTGATACCACTTGTCAGGATCGATTAACTATAGACAAGTTAATAAATACCTTAGATCTAATTGAATATAGAAGTTGCAGCGGATCAACACTATATCAATGTAATTAAGAACAATGAACTGTAAATAACATGCAAAGTATTACGAACACAGTTTCACAAAAAGCTTCAATGTGTATTATCAAGTTAACAATACACACGTACGTTTACAATTCGTAAGGAACTATTTATAATAGTCCTTGAAGCTAAACTATTTACCCTAGTTATTCTAGGATTTGATTTACATCGAATAATAAAAGATATACATTTAATTACATTCTATAACTATCTCTGCGAAGATCTCGGACTTGATATTCTTCAATAATGCGTATCAGTAGTAAAACTCATCACCAGTAGTAAATATGTAACATCAGTAGTAAACTTGGTGATCAGTAGTAAGTCCAGAAACCATCGTCAGTAGTAACTACTAAGATCAGTAGTATCTTCAATCTTTGTATGATCAGTAGTAACTAAGTTATAGTATCACCAGTATCAACTTCTTCAGTAGTAACATGTTCTGCCCCATCAGTACTAAGTATGATCAGTACTAACTGCAGCATCAGTATCAAGTTGATCTGTGTTTTACTCCAACAATGGCATATCGTGCTTCACGCCATTTTTGTCATAACTTCTTCAAGAATAACCGTTGTGTCATGAACTCATGATACGATGATTCCGTTTGAGGAAGGTCGTCTTTTTTGACCGCATCTTCTAGCTGTAAAAATCATCAAACTTATGTACAAATTAGTTCCCTTTCCTAAAACCCATGGTTCTTAGTAAGTTAGTATCGTTTGAATTTTGAATTTTTACTTTTTTGGTCTTACAATCCCATAAGTCGAAATAAATAAATAAATGTGTTTTGTGTATACGACCATTAATTACATAAACTAATGAAACTTTTAAAATAACTCATTTGACATAATTTTTTCCTAATAAAATAACAAACCCATCATTGTTAAACAATACAAATAATGAAATAGATTGATAAGCAATTAAGCATGTGATTGCTCTATCTAATAGGCATCCCCAATCATAAAGCAAATTATCATGTAATTTCAATTTTTTTAACCGTTAAACTATGATTTTATTCCCCTTAAAATATTAGTTTATATACCGCAACCAAACCAAAGCAAAACCATTTGACTAATTATTATAAATGAATTATATATTTTGAAAAGGTAATTTCAATAATCAAGATTACAATATTTGAATTTGATTATTTTGTTTAATACTATATTACAATAATCATATAATTTTAGTATTTGACAAATTTGATTATTTGTTCAGTTAATACGTAGTTTTATTAATTTTAGATTAGTTGCATTTTAAACCCCAAGAAGTACATCCCCACATGTTTTTCAAAAACAACGTTTTGACGCATCAAAAACGCAAATTATTAATTTTATTATTATTTTTATCAAACACTTAACTTAATTATATCTTTTTAAACACAATTAACAAAAAATAATTTTCAAATCGCAATCTCAAACATCTCTAAATAGAAAACAACCGGACGTAACCAACCATATTAATTAATACATTTAGTTGATTTCCTTCATGTTTGAATGAATCCATCTGTTGAATAATTTACATAAAAAAGTGAAGAATAGGAAAAACTAATCAAATAGGTGATAAAATAATAATATGCGTTCAAAACGAGGGAATCTAGGATAAGGACCTTATAATATTTTGTTACGTTTTCTAAAAATATTTTAAGTGAGAGATTATAACTCATATAAATGAGGTCAATTTGTATTTTTTTAATAGTTTAAAAAAATATTTTTAGAACTTCCTAAATTATTGTGTACAAATGTATAGAGATAGTATAGTATTTGCATCATAGACTGCTTACACAGTTACACTAGACGTTTATCCTTTATAGGGAAAGAGATGATATATCGTTAATAGATGCTAAAAGTTTTTTTTTAATTATTTAATATGGTTTTAATACCTACGTCAAGTTTGTGTGACACTCCTATAATATATGTCATTGAAAACTGCAAAAAAATACCCATAAATAAAGCACTAACTAAAAAATCTACGAAGAAAAGCATTTTACATGCGTTAAACTAGGGGTGTTCACGAGTCGAGCTTTTAACGAGCTACTCGAGCTCGAGCTCGTTTATAACGAGCTCGAGCCTATACTAATTCGATCTCGAGTCGAGCTCGAACATAAAACAAGACTCGATTATTTTCACGAGCCGAGCCTTATAATTTAATACTCGGCTCGGCTCGTTCGATAGCTCGTTTAATCTCAAGCCGAACGAGCTAGACGATCTTCACGAGTCGATCCTAACGAGCCGAACAAGTGTTTTATACAATAAGTACAAGTGTTAATACAATAAGTACAAGAATATAATAGGGTGTTAACGAGTCGAGTAATTAACGAGCTTTTCGAGTTTGTAAATTAGTTATTTTCAAAAAATATGGAATCATAAACGAGTATCGAGCTCGAGCTCGAACACTATATAGATATTTGAGCTCGAGCTCGAGCCCGATTTTAAAAGCTTATTCGAGCTCGAGTCGAGCTCGAGCCGAGTAATTACTAAACGAGCCGAGCCCAAATTTCCTGATATTCGACTCGACTCGAATCGTTAACACCCCTACGTTAAACCACTGGGCTTTTGGCACAACCGCAGTTCAGAAAACAAATCAAACCGCACCGAAACCGATAATGATGAATTTTAAAGCCGGAAATCGAAGGGGTTAGATGTTTTCAGTTCGTTATCAGTCGTTTTTTATCCTGTTCGATTTTTTCGGTACAAATGCTTACCCCTAGCGCAACTGATGGTGTTGTTTGGCGCCGCCAATGCCTTCTTTTGCAAGCTTTTAACTCACCATCCCGTGCTATCTTATAATTTCAATTTAAATTCTTTGAAATTATAACTTAATTTAGCTCAATCAAACGTGGATGATTTGATAAGGTCTATGTTAATTACAATTCTGCTTGTCCTTGATCCGTGTAGAGATGTCCATGCTAATGGTGATATGAACACATAATAATAATGGCATTTGTGCTTTTCATTTGGATAAGGAGACACATTGTTGTCATCTTAATCCAACTTCATATATATTATAATATTTATCCATAATTCAATAATATATTAGGTAATAATGTTAGTAGTATGGATACATCATTCAGCGAAAAAGTTATATCGTTTGAAGAGAAATAATATTTCCTCCTATATTATTATCTTATACATATGTCTACTCACTTTTAAATTTAACATGTGTCATCCATTAATTATCTTTCCTCATATTATTCCTTGATTTTAACACTTGTAAATTTGTAATGACCAAAATGGATAGAGAAAAATATTAGGAAGAAATACTATTACTCTAATATTTAATATCAATATCAATATTTAGTAATATAAAATTGGTATGAAACAATATTAAAGTAAATGTTAGAAATATTGAATGCTAATTTAAAACAAGATTAATATAAACAAATTCAAAAATTACAATTGGCTCTAACAAAGGATGAGTAGTAGGACCACTTCCTATACGTTATAAATTCAGTCCCTTCCTAGGTAAATACTTACCACATACGTACATGATCAGAAGAAAACTCATAAACGAGCATGACAACAAATCGTGTATATCATAAATAAAACTTTGGCCATTTGGAAGATCATTACGGAGTATATCATAAATATCATTTTAAATAAAAAAAAAAAGGTTGAGGTACCCCACACTAACCCAACCAACCAAACCTTTCTATAAATAACACCATTTATATCAAAAGCTCTTCAAACATATTTTTAAAAAACAACCACCAAAGAAAATATGTCTGAAAAGCTTGTGAAGTCTAGAGTTGTGCAAGTAGACTCTCATGAAACATGGAACCTAATCACATCCAAACCTATGTATCAAGCTATTCCTGTAAGTTCAAAGTAATTGGATTTTTCCATTTTTATAAAGATTTCTTTTGTAATATTTTAAAAATATACCAATATTCACCTTTACATATTTATATCATTTGGTTCAGTTAATTCCTAATGATTCACTTGGAATGTATCATTTCGTTTACTTGTTGCTAAAAAACATGTATCACTACATGTGATAATATTGGGGGTGTTTGTCCCCCCTGTTTAAGAGGGTTCATTCGGGGTGTTCGGGTTTTACTCGTGATATACTTGATTTAATGTGTGACTGTTTTTGAATATTTCTTTGATCATTTCAGTATTGACTCCGGGTATGTCCAAAACGTAGTATATACATTTTACGATGAATCGTTTGGTACCTGTTTAATAAAAAAAATAACTGATCGAAAAGGGTATTCTCGTATATGACGACCTCCTACGGGTAGTTGAGCTTTTACTCATGATATACACGATTGTCGCGACTGTTTCTGAACCTTGTTCTAACTATTATATTAAGTGTTTACATAGAGAATGATCAAACCCGTAATCTTTAGGAGATTATGTTAGACACCCTTACTGCTAGGTTATCACTAGACGATGATTATATGTTCTTTAGTACTACTAACTAATGTAAAACATTTCATAGGTAATAGTGTACTTTACGGCGGGATGGTGCAAGCCTGCAATGACAATGAAGCCCTTGTTTGAAGAACAAGCTTTAATACATAAAGATGCACTGTTCTTGTCCGTCGATGTGGATGATGTCAAGGTAATTAATATTATTTAGAACGACAACGTTTAAATATGTTGTTAATTGTTTAGGTCAATCTTTAAAATAAAATAAAAATGAACAAAATACGCGTTTTGCTATTGGTTTATAAATTTTTTTAATGGTCAATCGACTTTGGTCGTTGTTTTCAGATGTTGACTAAAAAAATTTTAACCTACAACCATTTTAGACCACTCCCAATGGTGACTGCAACTGACACCATCAGTTGCTGACAACTCAGCGCCACGTTAGCAGACAAACTAAATAACACTAAACTGACGTAGTCATGCCAACAACACTACGTCACTTAACAAAAAAAAGAAAGTAAAAAAACTTTTTTTTAATTGGGAAAGGGTGTTTTTCAGTTGGGGACCCACAAAAAACAAACCGGCGCACACCTCCTTCTCGTCCTCAAAGTGGCGTGGGCAATTGGCGGTGACCAACTGACGGGGCCGTGCCCAAGGTTGGATCCTGCCAGTTGAAGTGGCGCATGAACTGACGAAGCCCGTTGGCAAGCGTCTTAAAATGTTGTTAAACTCACAATTTAACATAAAAAATTTTACTGTAAAAGCTAAATTCAATATAATCAAACCGACCCCTTGAAAAACTTAAATCCAAACCAACTTGACCACATGAAAATTACTACGAGTACTAGTTACTACAATACCAAAATGCATACTAGTTTGCTTGACCCCATGTTTTGAATTTCTTCCCAAGTCTATATTTGCTTCTTACCACCCCACCCCACCCCACCCCCCCCCCCCCCCCTTCTCTATTTGCACTTTCTTGATCTATTAATCACATGTCCAAGTTAGACCCAAGTTCTCATTTTGCAACCATTTTATTCTAGAAGATAGGCTTGAATATCTTTCCAACCGTTCTGACCTTGTTAAAATCTGAATCACGGTTTTTTTTATGATTTATACAAAATAATGCATTTTCTAGGTAATATGTTGTCCAAATTTGGATATTTCTTTTTTATCAAAACTACCATTTCTATTTAATTCAACTCCCAACTCTTCTATTCACTAATACCAAATTAAGATATACTCCATATTTAAAGTTCTTAATTTTTCTTAGTCATAAAGAACAAATTTCAAGCATTGATCAATAATAAATAATTGTCAAAACTAATCACATATGTTATACATTGAGGGGTATTTTGGTCGTTTGACACTCACATAATTTTTAATTTAAATTTTTCGTTGAAAAGCAAAATGTGATAATCACATGTGACTGTATATTTTTGTTGTTCAAAAAAAAAAAAAAAAACAACCTGTGATTGTATATTTGACCACATGTGATCAAGTATACAATCATATGTGATTATACAAAAACATCACATGTGATTAAATATATATCATATTTGATTATCTCATAATAAAGATAAAATAAATTAATTTTAAAAAAATTACTTGGGTATCAAATGACCAAGATACCGCTCTATATAAAAAATATATGATTAGTCTTGATACTTAATTATCATTGATTAATGACTATATTTATCCATTAAACTATAAGAAAATTAAGAATTTAAGAATTATCTTGAAAAATTATCATACCAACTTATACATACATTTAGGAGTAATTTGACGAAGAATTATCTTAATTACTCTTATCGTATTCTTACCAAAGCTCAATGAACATAAATATGAATTCAACTTGACACTAATATTTTTAATTCAAGGCAATATTTCTTGTGATCATAATACCCTTTTAACAAACATTTGACATTTTTGGCTAATAATTCAAACAATGTTTTCTTGCTAATTTAAACTTTGATTTTTGTATTAAAGCATTAACACAAAACACCATGTGTGCAACAACATGGTGTTAACTTAATCACCTTAACTTTTTACTTTAATCTACTCAAACATCATGAACATATATAAATTCACATGAATCAACTAAAATTATTGTAACTATATTTTCGTATAATTATGCAGAGTGTAATGGACAAGATGCAAATAAAAGCAATGCCTACGTTTGTAATGATAACATTGGATGATAAACATGAAGAGAAAGTGATGGATAAGGTTGTTGGTGCTAATCCTAACGAGGTCAAGAAAAGAATAGCTGCTTTTATTCACTCATTTCATCTTTAAATAATAAAAAAAATATTGTGTGCAATATAGTGTGTAATATAGCCATATATTTATTTATTGTTGTTTTGTAATTCTTTCGTGTTTGTAAATTCTAGACAAGCGCTTTTGTAGTTTTGAATAAGATTAACAGAATCAGTCTTATACACGGAAAATACAAAATTAATCATAGTTTTTAGAGTTAATTAATTTATTTTTAAAATTAAACTGCATATTAAACTTACTCAAACCGTATATTCGACTTACTTAAATTGCATATTGGACAAGATAAATATAGGTTCTACAAGATATAATACTAGTTATGTATTAAACCTTACCCTTGAAATGAATTTGTCTGAATGATTAAATACTTAGGTTAAAATGATTTAAATCTCGAGTTTGGATAAATGATTTTTGACCAGTGAATAAACTACAACATACATATTTCGGCCTTCCATTGACATACCATTAGAAGGTGTCACAATCTTTCGATTAGTCTTTTGTTTTTATGAACTTTATCTTCGTATATTGTCACATTAATTAGATAAGACCTGTGGTATGCATCCAATTTAGGTATCTATGAACTTTATCTTCATATATTATCACATTAGTTAGATAAGACATATCGTATATTATATAAAGTTTCGAAAATGATAATTGTTTTTTAAATAATATTAAATTTATGTAAGTACATGCATGTTATGTGAAATAATCTTCGTAGTTTTTTTTGGAAACGGCTTTCATTAACAAAAAACTAGCAAAAAGCTAGAGAAACAACACAAAAAAAATCTAGCTATTACATGGAAGAATTAACCACTCGGTCCAACTAAGTCTAAATTTATCTCTACGATTACAAATCCAAAGGTACGACACTTCTTTTATCGAATCAACAAGTAAATTCCTTCGAGGCTCGCCATTATTAAAAGTTAGAGCATTTCTGTAACGCCAAATCGTCCAACAAACCGTGAGAACTACCGCCTCAATCACCAACTTTGACCGAGAACTCAAGGAACCATTGTCAATATTAAATAACAATTCATCCAAGTCTTCAACATTAATATCTACCACTTGTAACCATCTTCCAATTGCACGCCACACGCCTTTTGTGATTTCGCACCTCCAAAAAATATGATCCGTATCTTCAATTCCATTACCACACATAACACACTTAAGATCATCAAACGGAATTCCTTTCGAACACAAGTTAACTTTAGACGATATCCGATTCAAATTGATCTTCCAAAATAAGATATTTACTTTTCGGGGAACAAGTGTATTCCATCTCGTATGCAGAATATTAGAAGGGAGAATAAGATTATCCAGCCACTTACGTGTATATTTAACTTCATACACACCGTCATCCCCGATATCCCATAACCACTTGTCCGCACTACCGCACAACGTAATACCATTCAGGAGGCTTTCCAATTCTAAAATAATAGCGTGTTCACGCCCTCCCCTAATAGTTCGCCGCCAAGACCAAACAACCGAGCCGTTAAAAACCCTGTCCGCCACCAAACAGTCGGCGTTAACATCTAGCCTGCTTAAACGAGGAAAAACATCGCCTAAAGGTCTCGGTCCGGCCCACTTATCCTTCCAAAACCTCGTGTTTCTTCCATCCCCAACGCGTTTTATCAAATGGACCATAAAGTCCACCCCTCTATCTTTGAACTTACTAATCATACGAACAATAGAAGCCCACGGGGAGGCACCTATACCGCGGCAAGAGGTAACATCCAAACTACCATTATCACCATATATTGATTTGATCACCTTTACCCACACCATAGACGGATTTTCTACAAACCGCCAAATCCATTTCAACAAAAGGGCGATATTAAACGCATATAAACTCCCAATATCAAGACCTCCATTTTGTTTAGATGCCAAAACCGCATCCCAATTAACCCAATGGATCTTTCTTTTTTCATGAGTGCCACCCCAAAAAAACGAGGCCCTTAATTGTTCTAACTTTTTACTAACAATAATCGGTAGAACAAACATTGACAAATAGTAAATCCCCATGCCACCCAACACCGATTTTAATAACACGGACCTACCTCCGATTGAAAGAGTACTCACTTTCCATTTAGACAATTTGTTTTTAAATTTATCTATCAAAGCATCCCAACTCTTTTGTCTAGACATACACGCGCCCACCGGAAGACCAAGATAATTAAAAGGTAATTTCCCCCTACAAACCCCGAGATTTCCCGCCATGTCAACCACCTCTACCTCCGAGACACCCACACCATAAAGACTAGACTTATGCAAATTAAGTTTAAGTCCGGAAGCCATATGAAAAAAATGTAATATAATAAGCAATTTTCCCAAATTATCACGAGACCATTCACCCATAAAGATAGCATCATCGGCATAAAAAAGATGAGAAATAAGTATTGAATCCGCATTTACCCGCACACCCTTAAACAAACAGTTAGAAATCGCTTCTTCCATCGCTACATGAAGGCCTTCCATAGCGATAATAAATAAAAAAAGAGATAGGGGACCACCTTGACGTAAGCCTCTTTCGAGACGAAATTCTTTGGAAGCATTCCCATTTAAAAGGACCGAAGCCCTAGAAGAGAGCAAAATCGCACTAATCCACTTCCGCCATCTAACCGGGAAGTGCAAGAATTCCATCATCCGGTCCAAATATTCCCAACTTATAGAGTCAAACGCTTTCTCAAAATCAATCTTGAGGCTCATAGCTTTTTTCTTCTTTTTCTTATACCAAGATATGAGTTCATTTACGATCATTGGACCATCCAAAATTTGTCGGCCTTTAATAAAAGCCGATTGTTCATTGCTGACAATAGAATCCACCACCATAGCTAACCTCAAGGCTAAAACTTTAGCAATAATTTTATACTGAACTCCAATTAGGCTAATGGGACGATAATCATTAACAGAAAGTGGGTTAATAATCTTTGGAATGAGAGTAATAAACAAAGAGTTACACCCGGTCGGCATAAAACCTGTATCAAAAAACTCGACCACGAAATTAAAAACATCACATTTAATAATATCCCAAAATTTCTTAATAAAAGCAAAAGTAAAACCATCTGGACCAGGAGCCTTGTCGTTACCGCAACTCCACACCGCCGTTTTCAACTCCTCCATCGTGATCTGCGCCGTTAAGATGGACGATTTGGCCTCCGTCAAGCTTTTAAATTTATCACTTCTTCTTGCCACTTTTATAACCGGAACACATTTAAATTTGTTAGCATAATAATTGAAAAATACCTCTTTAACAACCGGGGGTGAGTCTAACCAAACACTGTCTTGTTTCACACCTCTAATCATCGAGTGCTTTCTTTTGCTGTTAATAATACCATGAAAATACTTTGTATTTTCATCACCCTCAATAGACCACTTAATTTTTGCTTTCTGCGACAAATCTCGCCATTCTTTAGCATCCATCTTGTACAATTCAATTTTAGCCGACTGCCGTTCGATCAATTCGTCATCCGAGGCCGAACTTGCCTCCATCTTACTTTCAATATTCGCCACCTTTAATAATAAAAGCTTTCTTTGTTCAACCATATCTGAATTTTTCCTCTTCCACCATTCTCTACACTTATCTTTCAATATTTTTAATTTGTCTTTGAAAATAATAAAGTGACTTTTATTTTGATTCGGCCCATCTACAACCCAAGAACTGGTCACCAATTCCTCAAAAGATGCATCCTCCATCCAAGAATTAAAAAACCGAAAGGATCGAGGCCCAAAATCAACCGGATGTTGTGATAGAACGATAGGCCTGTGATCGGAAATAATATCATTCATTACGGACGCCACTAAATCCGGACATGCAACAAACACCCCTTCAGTAACTAGAAACCGGTCCAGTTTACTCATTTTTCGGCCGTCCGTACTAATTCTTGTAAATGCGGAACCACCCATGGATACTTCAATCAAATTGTTAGCGCCAATAAATTCATTAAAATCGACAATTTCACGGTTATCTTTTACACAACCCCATCTTTCATCTTCCTCCCGAACCGCATTAAAATCACCAAGCAAAATGAAATTGGATTCATGCGATTGCATGTAATTAGAAATCAATTCCCACAGTCTCCTTTTGTCTACATTACTTTGAGGGGCGTAAACATTACCCATAATACATTGAAAGTTATTTTGCTTCCATTCACCATGAACAAATAACACGTTTTGTAAACTAACAATTCTAGAACACGAAAATAAAGATGGATCCCACACGGACAAAATACCACCCGATAACCCAACGGCACTACTCAACGCGAAATCAAACGACATATTACCCCAAATTTGTCTAATCATAAAATTGTCCACCTTAGACATTCGCGTTTCTTGAATGCCAAGAAAATACACCTTGTACTTGTTACCAATAACCCCAATCCGTTTTCTCTTAACTACATCTCCTATTCCACAAGTGTTTATAGACATAATATTCATTAATGAATATTATTATCTCCCATACTACTGATCAAGAGTTCAAGTGATCTTTGGCACCCCTCCATATCATGACCTACCGCTAACCCAATATCAATATAACGATTTAAATCATCTATTAACGATACCGTTTTATAATTCTTCTTCATATGACCCGTGGAAGCTACCGAGTGGTCAGAAAAGGAGGTTTTTTTCGCCTCCTCCCCCTCCTTGCGCTGCTCCGCAGTTTGCTCAAAACCCGGAGGTTTTGAAAGTGACGTATCATCATCAACAATCACTGGTACATTCTCCTCTTCAATAATAATAAGATTATATCTCCCAAATGTGGCAGACCCTTGTTGATCACCTAAGCCCACCGAACTGCCTTTCTGTTCCTCCACCTTATCAGATTTCGGACCTTCTTCATTACCATGTCCCATGTCCTTGTGTACCTCATCTTCCGGGCCCTCTTCATCATCGCTATTATTCGGTTTCTCTTCATCATCACTATTATTCGGGTCTCCCTCAAAAGACGCTGATACACCATCGTCGTCTCCCATACTCTCAACATCTACACTTCTTATTTCCGGGGACCAAAGTGCAATTTCATACATCCAAGCGTTGAAGGATTTGCCATCAATCACCACCTCCACGGCTTCGTTCAATCTACCTCCAATGTTGGTTCTTATGCAAACATTTCCGGTTCCGCCTTCCCCATCTTCCCCGTCAACGAACATTACCTCTCCCCAATCTTTAACCATTTTAGAGATTGCACTAATGGTACCGGCAAGCAGCGGTAGTCCATCTATGCGCACCCAAACCACCTTATCATCAACTACAAACTTATCATCAACCAAGCACAATTGCGTAAAAAAGAATTTCATATCTTCATGCTTCTTAAAACTATCACAAGCCTTCCGACTATCAAACTCCATCCATATCCATGAACCACCAATATATTGAACATCAACATCCATAAACCCTTCTTTGGCACACACCACTTTTATATTTTCGATTAAAGAGAGTTCTCTAATCTTACCAACAAGTATAGTGCCTTCATCTTTTATTAGCATGACATCTTTAGCCTCCAAGTTAATCACTTTCTTTTGTTTTGTCATCTTAACCACTGATTCATTAATGCTTTTATCTGCTGGTCTCCCACTAGCTTTGGCAGTATTTCCCACCGGTTTAAACAAATCCGAGAACTTAACCCTTGAAGCATCACCTTGTTTTCCATCCTGCGACTTGTTTGAGGAATTATTGTAAACACTATCTACCCCCACGCGGTGCAGGGATCGCAACCTGCCTAATCTGACGATCAGACCTTGACATCGACGCGTACAAATGGTAGGAGCCATACCATGCAGCGTTTAGACGGCTGATTAGGGTTTCAACATTCTCAACTCTGATGAATCGAACAAAAGCGAAACGTTTACCGATTTTAGACAGCTTTCGAGGAATAAATGCATCAACAACAATGCCAAAGACTTGCATAGCCTTCCATAAATCGCTGAGATCCCAAGAAGTTGGGAAATTGGTCACGTAGAACGTCTTGGCAATACGCTTCAAATTCAATTCCTCCTTACGAACCGAGGAATTCAACTTACCACTGTTATGTGACCACCTCCAATGCGAGTTTCCAGACGCCATCGAATACCCAACCCTACCCCACCCCTCCCCACCGACGGGAGAAGGCCGGAATGCAAGAAAGCAGCAGAACCCTAGGCGGCGAAGGAAATCGCCCGAAACCCTAGGACTAAACAAAACACTAGAAATCATCTTTTACCGATCTGTTTGAATAAAACTTATGTTTGGCGTGTTCACTAGAAAGCTTTTGACATCTAAAATATATATTTGTGTATCTTGCACGTCATGATTATTGATAAAAAAAGGCTTTTAATTAGTTCCCAATTGCTCGTTTAAGATTATATGAATAATTAAAGATGCAAAATATCATGGATGTTTTATAATCTTGTTTATCATTAAAAAACTAATGAAAGTATTCAGAATATTTAATATTTGATACTATACAAATGAAAACATTTGATGTCATCCGTGTTGATCAACTAGATGATTGTAATGATTGAGATATCGTTTCTATGTATGTGTGTTGATCAACTAGATGATTGTAATGATTGAGATATCCTTCCTATGTATGTGTGTTTGAATATTACACGCCTTAAATTCCATTATATTTTAATGAACATCACGTCAACCATGTCATCGTATGCCCATTTATTGTCTTCATGAGAGAAATTCGTATACAACTACTTTTACTTCATATATTTCTCAAAAAAAACATTCCAGTTCTTGGTTTGGTTGAGCTTTTATTGCAGAGTACATAATCTAACCGTTTCTGTTATCATTTTTCTAATTTACAATAATAATCATCTGACAAATATTAATCAGAGAATGTCAAATTCGTAATTTTTAAAATTCATTTAGAAATCCTTACTATTAGTATACCACAAAATGACTTTTCTACTTCATATATAACAAGTACAATTCATATTTGCAAAAAGTCACCGACTATTCTTTTTTTTTTCGCCAAAACGTAGCTGATCATATAAAGTCAACGATTAAAAAAATGTCAACTTATTTTAATATCTTAAATTTAGCTGACCAGATTTTCTACTATCATAAGCTATTAAAGGTGCAGCATGCTACTCCGAAGTCCGAACTTGTCAAAATGATTGATTAATTTGATCGTGTCTTCTTACTTAACATACTTCCGTTGGAGTTTTCGACGATTAAAAATGTACGTTAATCTCAATATATTTATATTAAAAGCAAATCATGTAAGCAAACAAGATTAAATTAGTGATCTAGTATATTCAAACAATTATTTTATCAAATTCATAGTACCATTTTACACTTTTAATAATTATAATTCGATATAGTAAAATAAATCCAATTAGTTAAGTTTAAAGTATTAAGATATATTTTAGCCTTAAAACACCTAAACGAATCAATTGAGCCTATGGGCTTCTAACGTTATAATAAGACGTTAGTTATGGGCTCATAGTAGTAGTTAAGCCCAAATACATGATGACGTGTACTACCGAACTCGGTGACGCCACCAAATCACTAATAATAATTAAATCAAAATACAAAATATAAAAAAAAAAACACTCCACCGGGTAAATACCACCGTGTTCAGTAGTCTTCCCCAATTTTTTCACCGGAGAATATAACGAACGCCGGAGAGTTTTAACATCCTGTCCACTTTCTCCATCTCGCGGTACATTTCCCGCCGGAAACTTATCGATTGCGTAACGTTTCGGCGATGGTTTCTCGGGAGAACACTAATTGGATCTACGATTACGTATCGACTGATGATAATGTGGTTGCCGTCGGTAATTTCCTTCCTCCGGCGTGTGGAACCACTTTGCTCATGGAGGACGCCTTGAACGGCTCGTCATCTAACCCCAGGTACGTCTGTATTCCTTGTTCGATTTACTAATCGTACAATTGACCTAATTTGTGGTATTGTGCACAATTGATCAAAATCGAATGAATTGATCGACCGTCAAATTTAGGGCTTTTAATGTGCTGGTGCAATACTTCAAGAAATTCAGTTTTTTTTTTTTGTTAATTCAGTTTCACGAAATTGAATTAAGATACTAGGCCATGGCTGATATTAGGGTTTGTAGATTAGATTTAGAGCTTTTGAAGATTGATTTTTTTCAATTTTGTTCCAATTCTAGCTTCATGAATAATGTTTCATCAACTAATTTTTACTTAAAATTATTTTAATTGCTTAATTTTGTGCTCAGTGTGGAACCTGATAGCTCACTTGTGGATTCAGATGGCCTCAAGGAAATTGGTTCAAAAAAGCGGTAACCAACTATTGTTCTTCACTCATAAGCTTGTTAAATCTGTTTAATCTTCATGAATGATAGATACAAAAATCAGCTGCAAAACATCTGTATCATTCTATATGCATATATATATATTCAAACAATAACTGCTTCCATTATGTACAAACAGTGGGAGGACTGAACCTTGCAGTGGTACAAGTTCTAAAGCATGCAGAGAGAAATTGAGGAGGGATAAACTAAACGATAAGTATGTCATACACCCATACCTTTTTTCCTTATTTTTTTATTTAATAAAAAAATTATGACATGAATTTTAGGTTTGTTGAATTGGCTACAATCCTTGAACACGAGCGAGCCCCCAAAATCGATAAAGCTGTTATTTTGGTTGATGCTGTCAGAAAGCTGACAAATTTAAGAAACGATGCCCAGAAACTGAAAGACTCAAATTCATATCTTCAGGAGAAAATTAAAGAGATTAAGGTGATCACTTAATTTTGACCCATTTTACTTCGAACGGGTCGGGTCGATTTGGCTTATTTCTACCTCCACCATTTCATTTCCAATTTTCTGATCTGATTAACTTTATGTAGTCTGAAAAAAACGAGCTTCGGGATGAAAAGCAGAGACTAAAAGCCGAGAAAGAGAAACTTGAACAACAACTGCTGTCAGTCAACACCCAGTCAACTTTCATGGCGGGTCATCCACCTGCCGCCTATCCTGCCGCCCATGGCCACCCAATGGGAAGTAAATTTGTTCCTGTAATTAGTTACCCGGGAATGGCGGCGATGTGGCAGTTTATGCCGCCTGCTGATGTGGACACCTCACAAGATCACGAGCTCCACCCTCCGGTTGCCTGAGTTGGCTGTCAATGGTTGCTGATGTCATCTGGTTTGTCATTGGTTTATGACTGTTTTAGGTTTGTTTCTGAAATTTATAGAGTCGTGAATATGGTATATTAATATATTATAATACCTTTTTAAGTTATACCTGTGGTATCACTTACCAAGTAAATGTTTGTGATTTTTTGGTTTTTACAGTGTTGTAAAAATCGGTGTTGGGGGTTGGTTAATAGCCACCTTGGCGGTTATCGGAGACTGTCCGACTGAGAAAATACATAATCAGTGAAATTAATTGGACCCAGTCAAAATCGGTCCACATCAGTCAAGTTCTTTATACATAAATCAGTGAAATTAATTGGACCCAGTCAATATCGGTCAAAGTCGGTCAACATTGCTAATATATATTTATTTTAAAAATAAATTTCTTTATAATTAAGGGTCCCCGTATAAAAACCAAATTTTGGTACAAAACATATCTTGACTCAATTAAAAGCATAAACCTCGATGCTAGTGAAGTAATATTTACTTTAAGGGCAAATCTATGTAGTAATATATTTATGTGTTTTTCTGTTTGCTAATCTGCTTTGGTAATTTGAGGTTTCTTTGTTGTATCTGGTAATTAATTTCTTTTACCATATGTAGTTATTAATATCTACGTTTTTAACATTATAATTACCGACTTGGAAACTTATGACTTTTAACAGTTACCAGGGTTGCTTTTACAAAAAAAATTTGTAGCCATGAACTTCATCAAATCGTAACTACCTTTATGAGTGCAAATAGTAGTATAACATTGAAAATCTACAAGTTTAAATAAGATGGCTTAAGATAGGCCGGCACAAAATGACCTGAGAATTGCCCGGAATTATCGAACTGAACCATGATATACCGGATCTTGGTCCGGTTCAAAAATTGAAAAAGTCAAAAAATTTGGAAATGCCTGGTTCATGGTTCGGTCCGGTACAAGACAACGTTGGTTAAATCCTCAGTCAGACGCAAATTGTTTTCTCGACGGAGATAGAAAAAATGGGTCGATATCGCTACCACACAAATTACTTCTCATACCACAATTTATGTTTTGACATATTGTACAGTCTGCTTTATTTCTTGTACATCATGGTATGAGAAGTAATTTTTGTGGTATGAATATCAATTCTCATAGAAAAATGATATGGTGACCTAATAAATCAACCTAATTCATTTGAAACTGGATAGATGTATTTCACTTATTCCCTCCTACCTTCGATTTTGTATCTTTTCTCAATTTCTTTATTAGGTTATTGAATTAGGTTGCTCTGCTACTAAATTTATAACAAACAAACATTAAAACATCAAAAGTTGCAAATGATGCTACTATCCACACCAATACAACCGATTATTAATCATTCATTCCGAGTATTATTTACACAAATCATCAGAACAACAAACCTCCCACAACACCATAATATTTCAAGCAAACCCCTCTTTCTTTCTTTACATTAGAAACAAACCATCATAAAGACAATATTACCCCCGTGGAAATACTGCACACACCTGAAAGCAAACACTATTCACATAAGTAAAATGAACCTTTTAACTATAGTTATTTTTTTTACCTTCAATCGAACTCATCACCTTGATCTTCAAACTGGTTCTCGATTTTCTGACCTATGTTATTATTTACAAGCTCACAGCGGGACCCACTCACCGAGTGTTCTCTATTATCTACAGCCTCAGGTAAAGTGTGAGATATTATCGGGCTGCTGATGTCATTATTTACAAACCCATTTGTATCAACATCCTCCCCAGTTTCTTCATCAACATTTTTAAATTCAGTAAAAACGGCATTTGTTGTTGAGTTGATATGATCATCTAAAGTGGTCCCGTGTGGAAATTTCTCGTTTTCATATGATCCCGAGGTGTTATCAGAAGCGGGCCCGCTAGGGTTGGAATCTAAAGATGGAGCCCTAGATAACAAAAATATGTATTTTGATACTATTTAGATGGATATTTACAGATACAACCTCCTAAATCGTTTTATTTAAACTTTTTTATTTGTATTATTATTGTAATAATATTGTTTTTATAAGAATATTTAGTAAATTCACTATCTATATAAAATAAAGAGTAAATTACACGGATGGTCCCTGTGGTTTGATAAAAGTTTTGGATTTGATCCGTAAGTGTCAGAAATTACACCGATGGTCACTAAGTATGAAACTTTGTCGCATTTTGGTCCCTAATACTAACTGACGTTGAAATTAGCTGTTAACTTTTACTAATTGACGTTTTTACCCTCTACCCTCTTCAAAACCCACCACCACCACCAAATTCACTGTTTTGGACAAATTTCATCGTGAAGAATGAAGAAGGGAAGGGGGTTTAATTGGTGGTGGTGGGTTTTGAAGAGGGTAAAATCGTCAATTAGTAAAAGTTAACAGCTAAGTTTAACAACAGTTAGTATTATGGACCAAAATGTGATAAAGTTTCATACTTAATGACCATCGGTGTAACTTCTGAGACTTAGAGATCAAATCCAAAACTTTTATCAAACCACAGGGACCATCCGTGTAATTTACTCTAAAATAATATAAACAATGGCAAATAAAGTGTTACCTTGTCATTTGACCCTTTGGTCCTCGAAAATGGTCAACGGCTGGAAGCAAGTGTTTTGACCTTACTTCAACTGTGTGCGTTACCATCTTCTCAATCTCAAATTCACCATTCAAATTATTCTCTCCATACATTGTGTTATCATCTACCGTTATAGATTGAAAGTATATCTACCCAAAATAAAAAAGAATATAAAAAAAAGTCAAAATAATGCAAGATTTTTTATAAAGTGTCCTTGTGGTTTGTATAAACTTACGAATTTCATCCCTCGACTTCTTTTTATTACAAGTTCCAAAATTAGGGGCTATCTGACAAGGGACGAAATTGATCATCTCATGCAAACCACAGGGACGATATATGTAATTTACTCATAAATATATATAATGTACCTGTGGTCTTGACCAAAGTGGAACATGTGATTGATGCATTTGTAATTCAACTTCAGATATATAAACATGATTTCGATCCTCAAAACTCACATTTTCTTTTTTAACTTTACTCACACCGTCAAAATAACCGCTATTTTTCCCGTTTTCACTTCTTTCGGGAAACACTTTCCTATTATCGGTATGCCCGTTTTCCCCATAAATATCAACATTCTCCTCTCGTTCTCTTCTATTTTGTTTATTACAAATATTCCATTTCTGAATCGGTTCAACGATTAATCTCGAATCATGTTCAGATAAAGATTCATAACCGTTAGTATTAACCGTATTAACCGATTCAGATGATAATCTAAATGCATATTGTATCACACAACCAGAAGAAGAGAAAACAAGCATATGGTATTTTGAAATATTGGAAATATTGGAAACCGAATTGCATTTATGGAAAGTGGACGCGATTACGCCGGAATTAGGGTTTGTCTTGCCGGAAGCCGCCACTGCCGCTCCGGCGGCCACCATGGTTTTCCACCCGCTGTTTCCGTTACGGATTCTACTGGCGGCAGAGAGTGTGATTGGCGGTTTACTGGCGCCGTTGTAACTGAATTCCTGTTCTTCATTAGGTTGTAGATTAACGGGCCCACCAGATGGAGATATAGAAAATAGGTGGCTTGTGCCTCGTGATGAACTTATTGTGATCCAACGGCTGTCAACGCTAAAACTTATGTCCTGTATAACCTGAGTTTTTTTTCAAAAAAAAGTAAAAATGTTAATAATTAAAAATAAAAGGCCAAAATACATTTTGGTACCCTGAACTTGGCTGACTAGGTCTTCTAATACCCTGAACTATTAAAGGTGCAACATAGTACTCTGAACTTGACAAAATGATCGATTTAGTACCATGACACATTAATTTGATCGCGTTTTCTTACTTAACTTATTTTTGTTTGAGCTTTTGACAGACTAAAAAGTATACGTTCATCTCAATCAATTGATATTAGAAACAAACACTTGCGAGTCAGGTAACTAAATCGACCATTTTGTGAAGTTCAGGGTACCATGTTGCACCTTTAATAGTTTAGGGTAGTAGAAGAGCTAGTCAGCCAAGTTCAGGGTACTAAAGTGCATTTTGGCCAATATATAAAAAAGCAAAAAACAATTTTTGAGAAAAGAAAGTATATCTTACAGCATTTGTGAAACCACGTTGAAGCTTATAAAGGTGTATGTATGATTTACTGTTTTCGGGTCCCGGAATTATACGGAAAACATTAAAATTATGACCGTGAACTGAAGCAGTTACTAATAAAGTTCCACTGGGATCAAAGCATAATGATGCAATTGGACTATCGTGCGCTTTAAATTGAGCAATTACCGATTTGCTCACAACATCTCTGATAATCACCTGAAAAATAAAAAGATTAATTATTTACTGATATTCAACGGATATTAAATTATTTACGTTTAAATATATGCGATAATTGCTTTTATATCCTTGTAAAATTCATAAATTATTTATATATCCTTCTCAAGTTTATAAATTATCTCTATATCCTTCTAAACTTTATAATTACCTTCATATCCTTCTAAATCTTTAAAAATCTCTTTTATGTCCAAAAACCTATTTTTATATTTATTAAATCATTAAAATATCAATAATTATCAAATAAGTATGCAATATATTTGTTGATTATGTATTAGAAAATCATGTTTATTTGTCTGTATTATTGATATTATTACGATTTAATAAATAATAAAATAGGTTTTTAGACATAAGAAAGAGTTTTAAAGGTTTGGAAGGATATGAAGGTAATTATAAAGTTTAGAAGAATATAGAGATAGTTTATGAATTTGAGAAGGATATAGAAATAATTTATGAATTTTACAAGGATATAAAAGCAATTATCCCTAAATATATTTAATGTTTCTTTATTTAGATTGAAAAAAGAAATATACCATTCCGATATTTTCTGTATCAGGTAACCGACCGTTATTTGTCCCATCATTTAACTGCTGATCTGGCAAAATATCAGAATAATATCTTGATAACTTTTTATACCCAATATCTCCAAGAGTAACAATTCCTAGAGCAAGTTGTTTACTTGATTGTTTTGCATAATGTGCAACAATATTCCCATTTGCAGCAAAAGTTTTTGAATTTGTAAGATGTTGTGGAGTGACACGTGTATTTGGTGATGATACAATACTACCACTGTACGCAATCCATCTGGGGCCCACTGCAAGTGGGCCCAACCCGATATTTTCAAACTTTAGAGAGTTTGTTATTATAGGGTTTGTGAGGATCGTGTATTCCCTTTCTAATGTTGCAACATCAAAACAATGTACCTGTGTAAAATCAGTGCAGATTAGAAGTTGTAGGTTAGTTAAGTTTTAGTCCTCAAACTTTCCTCAGTTTGACGGTTGGACCCTTGAAATTTGTTTATAGCATGATTTAGTCCCTTACGTTTGGTTAACTTGTTAAAAAGACTTTGTCACAGATTAATTACAAGTTAATACTTGCAAAACCATTTTAACCACTAAACTTTTTTTCTTTTAGAATGTTTTAAGGGCTTTTATATAAAGTGTTATACCAATTTTTTATAACATTATTAAGTCATATTAATAATAAAATGTTAATAGTGTTAAGTTAAAGATGGGTCAAATTTTGAGAAATAAGTTAGAGGTTAAACTGTCAAAATGACAGATCTAACCCTAAAAAGAATTCACCTCAACACAAAATGACAAATTTGACCTCTTAACAGGTGAATAAAATAGTTAGAAAACCAAGTCAACAAACTTTAGGGGTTAACCACTAAGTCAACTAGGGTTAAAACAAGAAAACAGACGAATTTTAAGGATTAAAACATAATTAGACGAAAGATTTATAAAAAAACTAACAAACCTGTGCTGCTTGTAAAACAGCAACAATACGAGAGCTGCACCGTACAGAGTAAACAACCGATCTAAACTTCAATTCTTTTATATAAGTTTGAGATTTTAACGAATAAAACCATACAACAGTTGGAACAAACCCACCGTGTGCTTGATCATAACTGTTTTTCATGCCACCGGGCCCACCATGGGCATTTCCACCTGCAGAAAAGGAGCCATCTGCACAAATTACTAGCAAAGGGCAGTTGTTTGCATACTCAATTCCAGAGTTGTTGGAAACAGTTGGTTTTGGTAGTATTTGCATATATGAAACAGCACCATCGGATCGAGAAACTATGTTACGAACATTGTTTGCATCTTCAACATCCCATACTTGAAAACCGTATTGATAACCTAATAAAAGTACTCTGCGGGAAACATTTCCTTCATATTCGAGTTTGTCAAATCCAGCCCAAAGTACCTTTTTTTTAAAAAAAAATTGAAAAAACTTATCATTTTCGATTATGACAAACCAAAGAAGTGAAAATATATATAAAAAAAGGCATTATGTTCTCATTTTCCTGATTTTATAATACTAAAACATGGAAATGTGAGTGATGTAAACTCAATCGGATTGGATTATATCACAATCTATAACAAACTCTATATGCAGAGATGAATCAGACCTGATCAGGAACTGCATCAGAATCACGGTCAACAATTGTAGATGCAGCTGAAGCTGCAGAACGAACAGTAGATGCAACTGTTGATGCACCAGATTGCACAATCCTCAAGTAACTAGAAATCGAACGAAATGAATTCGGTATGAATCCATTATTACCACCACCGTTACGTTGCTTCTGGTTAATCTTCTTCATCAGCAGAACTCAAAATCACACAATAATTTCGTCAAAATCGTATCCAATTGAACACCAAAAACCCTAGTTTTTCCCCCTTCTGCACTGATCATAACCTTTTACGACAACCTACTTCCACAATCCACGATTGATTTAACTAATTTCAATAAACCGATTCTCGATACTATCAACAACTTGAAATCGATCATAAAATCACAACAGAAATCAAACAAAAACAAAAACAGAAACAAATTCGAATCCTTCAGGAAAAAAAATAATAACGAAGGATTGTTCTACTTGATGTATTTACAACGCAAAGAATCTGATAAACAATCAAACTGAAATTTGTTAGGGTTTTTTTAGGTTAAATAAAATAAAACAAAAACTGATGAAATTGAAAGAGGTATACATGTATATACATCTAAATCTAGGTATGTAAATGGATAATTTATACAATTTTATGAAGATGAAGGAATAATCGAATCGATTGTAGTTGAGAAAAGGATAACGAATTGAAAATGAAGAAATTTTTGGAAAGAAATATAAGACTCTTCGGTTTACGGAATTGAATTCAAGTGACCGCCCCCACACGTATCGTTAGTTTTCAAGCTTTTTTTTCTCACTGTCGTCGTTAATCTCTTCAAGCCTATCATTTGTCGGCTGGATTTTACTGTTTTAATCCTTTTACTATTGTTTTATTCTTTTTCTTCACCCTTTTATTTTTATTGTTTATCTCGTTCATCAGTTTCTTAGGCGCTGTTTGTTTTTTAAAGCAAAAAGATCTTCTGTCTGCGGACTATATATGCCAACTGTTGCAGCTTTTGGGTAAACCAAAGGTCTGTAGTCTGCAAGAAAATTGTTGTATGTTTTTTAACATCCGTAGACTTGCTTAAATTAATCGAAATTTAATAGTATATCCTACGTTTAACAACATTAAAATAATGTATACAACAATATAATATGTTGTTTGGAGGAGATGCATTTTTTTAGGTTTGGAAGACCCAAGAAGCTAATGCCCAAAGCTTCTTGGAGAAGACCTTCTGCAGACAAAAAAAAAGATCTGCGAGTTTCCAAAAAACAAACATCTGCGTGAGCCTTTTTCTGCGCGCGGTCTGCGCGCGAAGACAATAGACCCTAGGAAGACCTTTTGTCAAAAAACAAACAGCACCTTAGACAGGATTAGTCGATTTCTTGTGTAAATATGATTCTATATATTGACGTCATACAACTTACAATTTTAACCGGTATTTCTACAATATTTAACATAGTATTGGGCATTTTAATCCGACAAGAATCCACCCTTTGCACTCACATCAATCAATGTATAATCCAAACGAGTATTTTCACAATCTCCGACAGTTAATTCAAATAACTTTAAAAAATAGATGGAATATTTTAAGATAAAAATTACCATAATTTACTTATATAATTAAATTATACCATATCTAGCAATGTTATAAATCATTTTATGTTATTATCAGTTTATATTATTTAATTTGTTAGCTTCAACTTCCTGTTAAAAATCCTCATATAATTAAAAGTTTTAGCTACAATCTCTAACTAAAATCTCAAGTTTTCAGCTACAACTATAAACTAGTAGCTCCAACTTACAACTAATTCTACCAAATATACCCATAATAGAAGAGTATTTGTATTTTGTAATCGTGAGAATTTTGAATAAAATGTGAAGAATGTAAGTATAAGAAACATTTGTGAAAAAGTTAAAGGGATGGTTAAATGTTAATTATTTTAAAAGGTGATATCTTTTTTCTTTAAAAGAATATTCTTTTTCGCACCGGGATATAATAATGTTAACGAAATATGTCTTGTGAAAGAAGAAAGAGAGTTGTTTGTCCATGACAATTTTTTAATCATATTATTTAGTATCTTTTTTTAAAAACATAAAAATCTAAAACTTTATAGATTGCATTGTGATTTTAAGACTTGAAACTTATAAAAAACTTTAACAGTTTTTTAATAGCAAAAATGATACATTAAACAAGAGCTTCAGCATAGGCGCATAACCATCACCCATGGCTAGCAACCCACAAAAAAAATACTCCGTATTAATATAACTTGGCATACACATTTTCGTACATTTCTTTATTTTTATGCAAAAATCAATAACCTTATTTGGGACTAGCAAACGTAGACTAAAGTATAAACGATATGAAAGAATAACGTGTAGTAAAATCAATAGTATAAAGTTTAGACATTCTTATCTAATAATAACTTACATATTGTAACAACCTAAAAGCTATTACTAATTATAGTTTTTTTAACGTCATTACTAATTATAGCTGGATATAAAAGTTGGCAATTGGAATAAATGGTGAATATTCCGTTTGTATATAATGGCTGCATCCCTTGTTCATTTAATGATCGAGCTTCATACGGTATAACCATATGAGATGATAAGAAACATGCACGGATTGATGGATGACGGGTAAAAAAAACGTTGCAAAAATAATAACGTAATTTTTGAAATTAAATAACAATTGGTGAAATTTTGTATATACCACAAATACGATTAGTGTAATATACTCATACATTAATTATATTACCTAATTTTTGAAGTTGGAACCCCTAACCACAAATTTTATGAGGTTATAATGCTTCCGACATGATTACGTGTAGGGTTTGTAGTACCATTTAACCCTCGTTACTTGAATTGCAAGCTAAGAGTAGTTGACCTATACATACAAACGCTACATTTTGCCAGCCATGTTTCAATAAGGTCTCTTCCAACCTTTACCCATCACTAAACTCATCACTAGCGTCACGTCATCACATCCTTACTGACACGCTACTGACACGGTCGTGTCAACCCTACCCATCACTAAACTCATCCTTTCCACATCATCATTTCCACATCATCATTTTAATTAATAAAAAAAACACATTACATTAGTTTAAAAATACATTGTTTAAATTAAACAAAAATAATAGTAAATTGAAAAAAAATTACATTTATTAAAATTTAAAGAACAAAAAAAAATTATTTTTTTTGAAAAAAAGTTATATATTTTTATTATTAAAACAAATATATATATATATATATATATATATATATATATATATATATATATATATATATATATATATATATATATAAAATATAAACTTAAAAAATAAATTAAAAAAAAACAGAGAAAAAGAAAAGATTTTTTATAAAAAATACAAATGGTACAAGTATTGATGCATTATGTACAAGTCAAGACGCCCCTCCCCCAACCTCTTCCTCCTTTTCTCTCTCCTCGCCCTCTCTCTCTCTCCCGGACGACGCTCCCCCGCCGGCGTCCTCCGCAAGACGCATTCGCACGACGCCGGCTACCGACGTCGGCGTGCCAACGGTCGACGGCCCCGACGTGCGTTTGACGTGCTCCACGACGTGCCGTTGGCACGGGTATAAACTATACATTATCACTCACATGCATGACCACGTGACAATCAATATTGGTTTGAATATTCCCTAAAAATGCGTCAAAGTATCTAAATTCTGTTAAGATTTAAACTAATCTCACTTGTAAGGTGTGAGAATAATATTATAGTTATCTTATAGGTTTTTTTCCTTTTAACATGGTTTTATCATTTTTGAGAACAGTGGCTCGCTGATGTTAAAATCAAAGGGGTGTTAAATTGCTCCCACCAGAAGAGGTAAAATTCAAAAAAATTTGGTTGTTGGCCACTTGTCGGTCCGTCAAACCCACAGTGAAATTGATTTGGCGAGCAAATGGCGTGAATGTTAGTATGGCTTTAGCGGGGTTATAGCCTTTTAACGGGTTTAACCCCCTCACATCGTTCGCTCTAATGTTTGAGAAAGATATAGTATTTGCTTATGTCTTTGGTATGATATTGTTTCTTGCTGTATTTTTCTATTTATTTTCATACTTATTTAATTAAAATAAGTGTTTAAAACATATGAGATTATAAAAGGTAATTATTGGATTATACATATCAAATATTTTATACCTATGAAGATATAATAGAAAGCAATATAATTTATTTTGGGTACATATATGTTAATACTTAGGGTTTAACCCCCTCACATCGTTCGCTCTAATGTTTGAGAAAGATATAGTATTTGCTTATGTCTTTGGTATGATATTGTTTCCTGCTGTATTTTTCTATTTATTTTCATACTTATTTGATTAAAATAAGTGTTCAAAACATATGAGATTATAAAAGGTAATTATTGGATTATACATATCAAATATTTTATACCTATGAAGATATAGTAGAAAGCAATATAATTTGTTTTGGGTACATATATGTCAATACTTAGGGTTTTATTAAATTTTAACATAGATTGATAATCCAATGTGCTTATGGATTTCATATCGGGTTCTAATATTGCTACGTATAATATTTTTATAAAAGAAGTTATAAAATATGTTGTTTTCACAACAATTTGAGTTATACGGAGTTAAGAAATAGATTGATGACTGCTTTGGATCATAACAAATAAAATAATGGAGAAACGTTTAAGTAGGTCCATCATTTTTACGAAGTCCCGAGTAACAAATCTCAACCATTGATCAACAATATCTAATGGTCATGATTAATCACATATTTTATACATGTACGGGTATTTTGGTCATTTGGTACTTAAAAAAATTTCAATTTTTTTTTAATTCTATTTTTCGTTAAAAAAAATATTTATTTGATAATTACGTGTATTACTTAATCACATGTGATTTATATTTAAGCATATTTGATATTTGAGTTCAACCACATGTGATTCTATACACAATCACATGTGATTCAGTATGCAATTACATTATTTGATATTAATAAAAAAAATAGAAAAAATAAATAATAAATAATTCTAGAATAAAAAATATATTTTATTTTTTTAAAATGACCAAAATACCCCTCCATCTTCTCCTATATATTCAGCTACGTTTGATTGAATTTTGCCAACTAATCATTTTGGAGCTACCTCATTGGTTAACAATGCCATGTGTAATTACCCAATTGGCCAGAGGCATCCTCCCTACATTCTATAACAAACTCTTTATGCCAACCCTAATTGACATACGCACTTCCTCCCTTCCGAATTGAGAATCCGACAGCAACAACAGTAATCGCAAGACCTGAATCTCCTTCTTCCTCCCATCCGAATTGAGAACCCGTCGACGCAGATGATAAGGGTTCATCGCCAATGGCTACTTGACGACTTCGCCAATGTCTTCCCCAAATCGAAATAGCAAGACCTGAATCTCCATGTCCTCTACTCTTTGAAGAACTGTGGAAGAATTGCTTTTGCTTATATGAAGGTCTGTGGTTCTTTAATCCTCAATATCCTCTTTTTGGATCAATCCTCGGTACCTTTCGATTTTTGAATGTTTGATCAATCGTCATTCTTTTTGTTCTCTCTCATGCACACTAACTGCTCGATGAAATGTGTGAATGAATAAAAAGATGTTAAAACTATTGAAAGTGTTCTGCTTTCTAACTGTTTATATATGGTTCCGTTATGACTAACAAATACGGTAAAGACATTCTAGGTGCTATATGATACAGTGGAAGCGAGTGTGCAATTTGTAAAGTCCCTTTTACAAGTTTATACTCAGGAACATATGGGATTACCAATCTCAGGTATGAAACATATTAATGAATTAAATTAGGAGTTGGATCTACCTAAAATGAAACCCTAATTCAGTCTTTCTCATTGTAGACTATGGCAAAATCCTTTGAAGTTACAGAGCTACCAGGTTCTTAATTGATATTTCTGTTATCTAACTCTGTATTAACTTTGGTCAAATTTAAATTCTTTAATAATTACATTATCTATATATATATATATATATACAGTCAGATCAGCAAAGTTTATAGCACACAAACAATGGATTGTTGCTGGTGCTGATGACATGTTTATCCGTGTATACAATTACAATACAATGGATAAAGTCAAAGTATATGAAGCACACACAGATTATATCCGGTGTGTGGCAGTCCACCCTACCTTACCATATGTAATATCATCATCTGATGACATGCTCATAAAGCTTTGGGATTGGGAAAAAAACTGGTTTTATACTCAAATTTTCGAGGGTCATTCTCATTATGTTATGCAAGTGACAATTAACCCTAATAATACCAATACTTTTGCAAGTGCTTCACTTGATAGAACTGTAACACCTCAATTTTTAATACAAAATATTTGGCCAAAATAAATTATTTTTCATAAATAGAAGAACTATTCCAAAAATATGGATTTACAAAAACCTTTGGTATGAAAATCAGAGTAATAAGTTTGGTGTTACAAAATAGATCAAAACCAAAGCTAAGCATAAATCCAATCTAAGTTCTTCTACTCTAGGCCCCGCATCTCTATCCATGCGTACCTAAACCTTCGATCCCGAACCTGAGTACATAGCAAAACAAACAAGGAGTACGTGAGACAAAAACGTCTCGTGAGCTACATGGGTTTAGACCCAATAATAAATATAAGCGTATGACATATAGACAAACATGTAAGTAAATCATCCATCTAACTAGTCACCCTATTGTGACTCTAATACTTTGCTTTCCTAGCAATCATATCTAGTTATCGGGTTGCCCCCGAACTAACTAAAACCACCTTGACTTATTAACCGAAATCCATCGCCATTAATAAGCCTCAAGATACCGGCAAGAGGGATTCGCCCAATCTACCAATACCTGCCTTACTCACCGGACTACCTCCAGTTAGCAAGACTACTATCGTGGTGGAGTCGATGGGAATCCACCCAACTGCCCCTCACACCACACCTCATGACCGGGGGTCCCCCGCATCATCACATCACCTCAACATATCATAAGTCAATGGTTATGTCAATCTAGCTCTCGGCTATCACGTCTATCATCAAACAAGTTAGTTCAATACTATCATCGGTATAACTAACTACTAACTACTAGTCTACACAATTAAGCAAATAGACCATAACACAAGTAACAAAGGTATTTCATAGGCTATGTACTCAGTAAATTTCCACACGTACTCACCTTAGAAATAGGATGCTCCAACCGAATTCTTGCCACCAAATCTCTTGCTTCACAAATTCACCGACTTTCCAAGATGTCACCGAAAGCCTAATACAATGATCACAAGATGTTCAACATCTCATACTACCAATAATGTATCCATTAACCTCTAATTACCATTAACTAACACTTTCCCCAATTATGGTGATTTACCAAACCCTAGGTTTAACCAACCCTTAAGATTCTTACCAATCGAAATCATACACTTGTTTCCTTTGTTAATATATCATCTATTAAGTGTATACATCATTTATTCACCATAAGCCATAACCCCCAATAACTAGGGTTTCAAACCCAACCATCAAAACACATAGATTTAAAGCTACAAAGATCAAGGAGTGAAGATATACCTTTAATCTTCACCTAGGAGTGAAATCTACCAAAGATTTGTGAAGAGATCAACCAAAATCTGCACTAGAGCTCCAAAATCGCCAAAGATGAAAACTAGGGTTTTGAAATGCATTAAATGAGCCAAAACCCGACTTTAATGCTGTCGACAGGAGTTCACGGCGCGAACTCCGCTTCGCATCGCTAACTTTGCGAATCGTGATCTATTCCCGATCGTTACCTAGGCGTGAACCTCAATTGCCAGAAACCACGAATCCCTGAAGGGAGTTCCCGATCGGGAACTCCAAGTTCACGGCGTGAACGCTGCACTTTCGAGTTGTTGTCTCGACCCGGTTTCGCCCATAACTTTCTCATACGGTCTCCAAACGACACGAAACCAATTCCTACGTTCTTTAAACGATTTATCCTTATTTATCATATTTTTATTCAATTTATTTATTTACAAATTTCGGGTCGTTACAGAACTATAAAGGTAATCATCATAATATTATATTATATTATAATAACGATTATGTTATTAATTAAACTATTAATCATTTAATATTTTATTTTAGATTTGGAATCTCGGGTTACCTGATCCTAACTTCACACTCGATGCACACGCGAAAGGGGTGAATTGTGTGCATTATTTCACTGGTGGTGATAAACCGTATCTAATTACTGGATCAGATGATCATACTGCTAAGGTTTGTGTTTATAAATTATAATTATTATATTTTTTTATCATTGTTTTTTTGTAACGAATAGCGAAGGGCTCGATTCACCAGGACTTACTTTTCTGGTTGAAGCTCTTGTGAATCAAGGTCTTTATAATGTCACTGTCTGCGTTCCTCAACTGTAATTTTCTTCACCTTTTGCATTTATTTCATATTTTTGAATTGGTTGTATTGTTTATATTCTGTTAGTGTTCCATAGATTGCACATATGAGATTTACCGATTTATTTTTATTGCTTACTGTAACAAAGATCCCAAGTTTCTCAATCTAGACTTCAATTTGGACAAAATATAAGAGTGGAAGCTTAATTTTTTTAAAAATATTAGCTGGAAATTTCAATTTATGATAAATATATGCTTGAATGTTCAATTTTTGGTATATTTTTATCATGAAAGAATATATATTTTCCCCAAACTTGGTGAAAAGGAAACTAACTCTTGTATTCCTAGAAATTGAACTTTTAATCTGACTGATAATCACCTGAATCCAAACATTAAATTTGTGACGACTGATTCTAATGTGTCAAAAATTGGGCTTTAAATTTTTGAGATAATTAGTTGATTTCAAAAATATGAAATGGAATGTCAGATGATTTCATTGATAATTTTAAAAAGATTATATTTATATGTTAAATTGGTTTTGTAGGGATAAATCGTTTTCTGGACACTCATATTCATTCCAAGAATCGATTGCAGTAACTTCTGCTGAAATCAAAGGTGCCACTGCTTATCAAATTTCTGGTAAGCCTCATCTTTCTTTGTCATTGATTAATTCTCACAAATTATTATTTTTCTCAATTTAAATTGCAACAATAATAAATTAACATAACAATTTATCATACCTATAGCAAAATTATATATAAGTTCCCCAATAAACGTGACAATTTTAAACCAAAGTTTGATTATTTAATATTTATATTTTTTCCCATGTAGGTACCCCTGTGGATTGTGTTTCTTTAGCTTTATCCGGAGCGTTATTTGCATGGTCAAAACCATTATTGGTAAGTTTTTGTATGTGTGATTTATAATCATCATTTTTATAATAACTTTTGTCTCATTTTGGCATAACGAACATGTGATTGTTGTAGTCAACAAGGGTCCAAGTTGCGGTCAAGATATGTAAGTAATTATTTTTATTTATTTATTAGGTATTAATTAAGCTACCGTTTAAGTGCTCATAAATTATTCTTTTGCTTAATTATTATAAAATTATCAATCTTGAAATAATTTATTACTTTATATGATGATATAGGTTTTCCTCGAGTGCTGTAGCTGCAGCTAGACAAGCTTTAATTAGTGGAATACCGTCATTATCAGTCTCATTAAACTGGTAAATTTTTCTTTTTTTAGTGCTTTGCGTTTCTTTTTTTTTTATTATTATTTTTTTAAAATTTGTTTTTAAATTCAGGAAAAAAGGTGAAAGTGAAGAAAGTCATTTGAAGGATGCGGTTTCTATTTGTATGCCAGTTATAAAAGCAGCTATAAGAGATGTAGAAAAATCAGTTTTCCCAAAAAGTTCTTCGTTACATATAACTGTTCCTCAATCCCCTACAAACAACAAGGTTTGTTTCATTATGAATGTAATTAGGGATTATTATGGCTTACTGTTGGCAGGGATTTAAGTTAACCAAACAGAGTTTAAGGAGGTCAAAACCAATTATGGCTTACTGTTGTATCATTATGAATGTAATTAGGGATTATTATGGCTTATTATGGCTTACTGTTTGCGTTTCTTAAAATTGTTTATTTTTGTATGGAGAAAATATGTTTTAGATCTGATTATTTGTGACATTTATTGATGATCCTTTATGGACAAAATTGCCCTTTATGAAGGGTATAAGTCAAAATATTGACTTGACAATTCTGTCCCCTCCTCCCTTTTTTTTCTTTTATTGCATACATCAGTTATAGCTGACATTGCAACTGATACACTTTTACTAATGATATATATATATATATATATATATAGGGAAAAGTGAGTGTGTGGCTGTCACATACCTAAGCTTAGGTGTGGAACCATCTAAAACACTATAATTTAGGTTAAAAAAAACTTATAACTCACTACATAAACTAATTAGTATATCAAATCCCGTCTAAAACTTGTCAATTATCTTAAATATTAATTATGTTTTTGTTGAATCGGTGATTCAAGTTTCATATTCTTGAAATGGTGTTTATATTGAACAAATGTCATATTCTTGAAATGGTGTTGAGTTGGTGGTTTTATATTATGTAAGTGTTTTAATATGGTGAGAAAGTGACAAGATATTGTAAAAATAACCGTTTTGACTTGTTTATCAACCAAAACTATGTAGTTATGGGTGGTTCCACACCTAAGCTTAAGTACGTGACAGCCACACACTCACTATCCCCATATATATATATATATATATATATATATATATATATATATATATATATATATATATATATATATATATATATATATATATATACTAGTTTCAAAGCCCGCCCGAATGGGCGGGCATGCTTCGATAGAAGTGTAGGAAAATAAGAAAATATTAAAATTGTTTAACTAACATAAAAATCAATATTACACTAACTCAACAACAAATGTCATATGAAAACAAGTTTATTTCGTCTCTAAATTTTGTCTACCATCTGTGATTTGTATCAAAACAAATTTATCATCATTTCAATAATAGATTATTATATGATTTGTTAAGTATTTTTATTTTATTTTTCGAAGCATGCCCGCCCAATTGGGCGGGCTATGAACCTAGTGTATAAATATGTGATTAATCTTGACCATTATATCTTATTGATCAATGATTGAGATTCGTTCCTCGGGATTTCATAAAAATGATGAACCTACTTAAACGCAACTCATAATATATTTTGTATTATTTAAAGAATTTTCCTGTCATGCTTGTAAAATAGAAGTAGCCGCAAAATCTTTCTTCCAATGTACTATATTTTAGCCCTTTGCAAATTGAACCTATAATCTTCATGAACAAACGAATCAAAAGCAAACCGAACTACACCGAATCAAGCTATACGGATTCATCAACATCCGTCGGTTCGGATTCGGACCTCCACTTAGTTTCACCCAACATTGATCGTTCAATACTTGGTTCTAATTTTATGCAAAACCGGTTGTCGATCCGGTTCAGATCCGAACGATTTGGTTCGCTCCATAACCGAGAAAAAACCGGAAAACGTCGAAGAAACTTTCTCGGGTTCTATTTGGTTCCGACGGTTTTTTTTTCCAGTTTGGTTTGGTTCCGAGCGCCATTAGTTCGGTCCTCGGTCTGGCTAAAACCATTTCTCAATTCTTAGTCAGTTCAGTTTCGTTCCAAGTGGTTGCGTTTAGTTTTTGGAGTGTACACATATCTATTTCAATTTCATTTTGCAATCCATAAAAATTTAAGTTATTTCAATAGAACCAATACCGCTTACTTAGCTTATATAACCCATGTGTTTCCCGGAAAATAAACTAGTTTCTATATAATTATACTCGACCACATTAATTATTTAAAAAAAATCTAGAAAAACATTTTTGACCCGTATAAAATGGAGTATACTACAACAGATCGGATCATTTGACAAAGGCCCACGGGTCTCGCTCATGATTGAGTAAAAAGTTCACAAGCTTTTTGCTTTTTTATACGTAAACAACACTTTTTTCGCGATCTCTACTTTTAATGCAAAGTTTCCATGAACGAAAAAAACTGAAAACCCAACCGCCTTTCTCCCCTTATCCTCACCACCGTCACCGTCGCCGTTAAATTACCTCCGATCACCACCTCTCCGCCTGATTACCGTTCCCATAACCTATCACCGTCTCCGATATCGATTTCACGGTTGAATTTCCCCGTGATTTCGCCGGTGATTGTCTAATTTTTTAATTACTTGAGGAGGAGGTATGGAATCGATGATGGCGAGAGCGCTGGAATTCACTCTCAAATACTGGCTTAAATCATTCACCAGAGATCAGTTCAAGTTACAAGGACGCACTGTTCAGCTCTCCAATTTAGGTTCGCATTTGCTAATTCATGCGTATTTAGTTTAATCACGAATCAAATGCTTTGAAACTTGATATCGATGAAATTAGATGCAATTTGAATGTGTAATTCCGTTTTTGGTAGAATTAAGTGGTGATGCTTTACACGCAAGCCTTGGATTACCGCCTGCTTTAACTGTGAGCATGGCGAAAACAGGGAAATTAGAAATTCTGGTGTGTAATGCTGTAATTGATCTGATTATTTGTCTATATGCATATGAATGTACAATCATTGTTAATATGATCTGATTACTTCAATTTTTGAAGCTACCTTATTTGAGCAATGTACATCTGGAGCCAATTGTAGTGCAAATTGATAAGCTCGATATTGTGTTGGAGGAAAATGATGATGCCGATTCACGTAGAAGCAGTAGCAGGTAATCATTACTTTAACATTATGTTTAGTTTACAGTAAACAAACAATTTGAAATACAGATACATTTTTTATTTTCCTATATAATATCATTACTGCTTTTATTGTAAAGTGCACAAACATCTTCTAATTCATCAAAAGGCGGTGGCTATGGATTTTCTGAGAAGGTTAGTTTTTGTACAATTATTTAGTTTGTTACTAACAGTTACTTTATCCAATTATATATTTTTGAACTTAATTTTGTGAAACTTTATTAGATTGCTGATGGAATGACATTACACATACAAACGGTTAATCTGTTGGTTGATACCCATGGTGGTGGTAGACCTATTGGTGGAGCAACCTGGTAAATTTATTCTCTATGTTTACTAAATAGCTTCATGTAAAATTTGTTTTTATTTTTGTATTATTTGTTCTTGATATTTAGGGCATCACCAATGGCCTCCATTACTATTCGTAATCTTGTTCTGTATACCACAAATGAAAACTGGCAGGTCATATTTTTTTAAAAATTGTATTCGGTTTAACAATTTACTATTAATTTTGAGTTAGTTTATTCTGTTAAAACAATTGATTGTTTAGCAATTATGTGTAACAGGTTGTAAACCTTAAGGCTGCAAGGGACTTCTCAGACAAGAACTTCATTTATGTTTTCAGAGTAAATTTTAGCTGTTAAATGTTAATTATCTTCCCCAAATTATAAATAATATCTTAAATTTTTTGTTATATATCAGAAGCTTGAATGGGAGTATTTATGTATCGATCTTTTACCTCATCCTGATATGCTTGCTGATGTTTCTGAGGGGTCTCCTGGTAAAAAAGATGAAGATGATGGTGCAAAACGAAAATTCTTTGGTGGTGAAAGATTTATTGATGGAATATCTGGAGAGGCTTATGTAACACAATGTTAACCTTCTTAAGACTTGATTATTTGTCATTTTTGTTTAATTAAATATATTGCTTTAATTGTGTACAAATTCCCGTATTTTGTTGTAATCAGATTACAATACAAAGGACAGATTCTAATCGGCCACTAGGTTTGGAAGTTCAAGTGCATATTACAGAAGCCGTCTGCCAAGCATTAAGTGAACCAGGTTTGTAAAAAGTCAACTATTTGATAATTACTTCCTTTTTGTGTTAAAAAAACACTAAAACTTGTAATTACCAAAACGGACCTTAAAAAGTTATAATTACCAAAACAGACCTTTAAAGTTATAATTATCAAAATGGGACACCTTTTAAAATAATTTGAGCAGGACTTCGAGCTCTGCTTCGTTTCTTCACGGGATTATATGTTTGTCTAAACAGAGAAGATGTAAATCCAAATTCCCAACAGGTTAAAAACTTAAATTATCTTTTTTTTTATTTGCATTATTTTTCAAGCATTATTACTGAAGAAAACAACTCTCTTTTTGACAGTTATCAGCAGAAGCTGCAGGCCGTACACTCATTTCTTTTATGGTTGACCATATATTTCTTGGCATCAAAGATGCTGGTTTGTGAAGAATATTTTTTATTTTCCTTTCATATTTTATCATATTTAATTAAATTTATGATGCTTATTTGGAATCATAATTGTATCTCCAGGGTTCCAGTTAGAACTTTTGATGCAGTCACTTTTCTTTTCTCGGGTAGCTTTCCGAACTAGAATATTACATTGTTATATATTTATGTTTTTTTTTTTTTTTTTTTTTGCATTTTTAATAATAATAATAATAAGGTCATATTTGATCTTGCAGACAAGCAACTCTGATGGAGCAGTTGGTAAATACTTAACTCGGCTCATGATTGGTGGACTAATCTTACGGTATACTTTTTTGAACTTTAAATATATAAACATTACCTAATTTTTATATTATTTTCAAACTACAAAACTTATACAAAATGTAAAATGAATAAATTCAGAGATACATTCTCTTGCCCACCATGCCCATTAGTGCAACCATCGATGCAGGATTTCGCAGAGGAACTTCTACAAATTCCAGATTTTGGTATGAATTGTTTGCCCTTTTTTAATAATTTGTTGGCAATTTAATCTTGCATACCTCATTTTAAAATTGACTTTTTTTATTATTTTTTTTAGGAAAAAATTTCTGTCCTCCAATATATCCACTTGGCGATCAACAATGGAGACAAAATGACCGTGCTCCATTAATGTCACTCCATTGCATCCGATTTATGCCAGCTCTTTCCCCACCTATGTTTTCTTCACAAACTGTAATCGACTGCAAGCCTCTTATGGTACACCATTTTATATTATTATTTATAGAAGTTATTGCATAAATAGGTTACCAAATACCAACTTTTTTGGTCTGATTGTGTTTTCGCCAACTATCTTTGTTTCAACCGTAAAAAAATGTAAGTGGTGCTCTGAGGCACCAGAGAAAAGTCAATACGGTCAAACTTATTGACATGTCATCATCTAGACATAGTAACTTATTGTTATTTGTAGAAGGGGTTAATTTCATAGAATAGTAACAAAGCTTCAAAAATGTTCCTTCTAGGCCACCCAAACTTTGCTTTCACTCTATAATAACAACAAATTTTCAAAAGTGTTATAATCATGTGAAATTTACCTTCTATTATTGGTTACCAGGTCACCTTATTTAAATTTATATATAAACAACCATAATTAGAACACTTAAATTTATATACAATGGACCTGGTAACCTATAATAGAAGGTAAATGTCACGTAATTGGACCACTTTTGAAACTTGGTTATTATTATAAAGTAAAAGCAAAGTTTGAGTGACCTAAATGGATCACTTTTGAAAGTTCAGTACTATATTATGAAATTTTGTAGAAGTAACGAAGTTCCAAAATTTGTCAATAAGTTTCAAACTTTTCGATTTAAAATAATCCGTTTTAAGTTACGAGGTCCAAATGATCATGTGCCGATTAGTTTGACCATGTTGACTTTTTCTCTGACATGGCACTCAGAATACCGATTACTTGTTACACAAAATTTTGAAACTTGGTTACCTTTTTATGCAATAAATAACCGATTATATATTTGTTATAAAATCCCGCCATTCTTTCCAGATTGATCTTCAAGAAGAATCATGTTTAAGATTAGCATCCTTCATAGCTGATGGAATTATAGTTAATCCCAGTGATATAATACCCGAAATCTCAATTAACTCCTTTAAATTCAATATCAAAGAATTAGACATCACACTCCCACTAGATCCCAAAAACCCTAAACACACCTCATTCAAAGGGGCCCGCCTTCACATCGAAAACCTATATTTTTCAGAATCACCTTCATTAAAACTCGGTTTACTCAATCTTGACATGGATGCTGCATGTTATTCCATGTGGGATGGCCAACCGATCGATGCCAGCCAGAGAAAATGGACAGCTGGCACTTCTTATGTTTGTCTGTCTCTAGAAACTTCTGAGAATGTAACAAGATTTGACGGTTCGTGTTCGGATTTATGGCGGTGTGTTGAGATGAAAAGCGTTTGTGTCCAGGTGGCGATGGTGACAGCAGACGGAGAACCGCTGAGAAACGTCCCGCCACCTGGCGGTGTTGTTAGGCTATCAGTTGCTTGTGAGAATTTTATGTCGAATACTTCGGTTGAACAGTTGTTTTTCGTGTTGGATCTTTATTCGCATTTCGGTAACATTAGTGACAAAACGGCGAATGTTGGAAAAAATAAACGAATCACGAAAAACGAAAACGAAAATTCGGATAATATCACTTTTCGCGAAAACGTTCCTGCTGATGCTGCAATTAGTGTAACACTCAAGAATCTGAAACTAACGTTTCTAGAATCTTCTGAAATAAACATTCAAGGAACACCTTTAGTTCAATTCACTGGAGACGATTTATCACTACAAGTTTCTCACAGAACATTAGGTGCTGCAATGGCGATATCATCAACTGTCCGTTGGGAAAAAGTCCAGGTGGACTGTGCATGTGCAGCCAGTGGGACATCGCCACCTGGCGGTACCGAATGGCGAGCTGTGTTTTGGGTACAAAACGGGAAAACTATAAAAACGATTAGAAATAAAAGTTCGACCCCGTTTTTGAGTTTAAGTATAGTGCATGTGGTCCCGTATGATGTAGAGGATACTGATTTTCATAGCATACGTGTGGTGGCTTGTATTTCGGGTGTTCGTCTTGCGGGTGGGATGAATTATAATGAAGCTTTGCTTCATCGGTTCGGGATTTTGGGCCCGGATGGCGGGCCCGGGGTCGGGCTTTCTAGAGGGTTGGAACGGTTATCTTCGGGCCCGTTGTGGAAATTATTTGAAACATCGCCTCCTTTTGTTAATGAGGCGAGGGAAAGTCAAAGTAAGTAATTTTGGCCCGTTTATGAATGGGTTGGTATGGATAGGGTTGGATAAATTCTTTTTAGCTAAAAGGAAAACGGGTCAAATGGGCTGAAAGTTGCCTATAGTCTATATTGAATTATTGATGCATACAACATTACAACCTACTTAAAATCGGTTTATTTGAAGATTTATACTATTATTGTAGTAACATTGTTTTTGACTACATAATTAACAAATTAATTATTTGGGCAGGTGTCATAAGATAGCAATATGTATGGGGCGGTTGTTCATAGGGGTGAGCGCGGTCCAGAAACCGAACCAAAAACAATAGGACTGAAACTGATAATGATGAATTTTCAAAACCGAAAACTGAAATGATTACATGTTTTTGGTTTTGGCTCGGTTTCGTTGCTTTCGGTTCGATTTGGTTTTTTTCAGTCGAAATGCTCATCCTTATTTGAGGATCGGACCGAAACCGAAAATCATGAAATTATAAAGCCGAACCAATTACATGTTTTCAGTTCGGTTTCGTTCAGTTCGGTTTTTTCGGCCCAAATGCTCACCCCTAGTTCATATTTGTAATTATAACTATAACTTTTTATATGATAATAAATAAAAAACCTGTAATTACCAAAAAAAAAGACCTTTAAAAGTTACAATTACCAAATGAACCACCTCCTAAAGTATATTGCTATTTTATTCCATTTACCCTAATTATTTATGATTTCTAGGAAATTGGACAAAATGGTTTCACGGGTCAAGTTAACTGTTAGTCTGACTGTAGTTCGACCCTGTACTAATTAATGACCCATTTTGACCCGTTTCACACAACCCACCAGACATACCCATCTCGCCACCTCTAATTTTAAAATAATTTACTTACCTAAATTAAATCATCTTTCTTTTTATATTAAGATGAAAACATAGGGAAAGAAAAGAAGTTGGGTGCACCAAGTGATGTAAACATATCAGTAGAATTAAAAGATTGGCTATTTGCCTTAGAAAGTGCAGAGGAAATGGCGGGAAACCGTACGAATTTTGAGAATTCTTACAAACAAGAAGAGATATCATGGCACACGTGTTTTGATAGTTTTAAAGTTAAAGCAAATGGAAGCAAAATAAATGGAGCACATAAGTATCCTGTTGAAGTAGTTAGGGTATGTATATATGTACATATGTATATTAACTTACATGGATTTTTGAGATGTTTTTTGGTTGATACAATTTGTTTTTTTTTAGGTTGGTGTTGAAGGATTGAAAACTTTGAAGCCTCAACAAATGCACACAAAAACGGTTGAACCACATAGTGGGATAGATCTTGAAATTGATTTAGTACCACTACCTTCTGTTGATGGTATCATTAATTGGGCTGTTGAAAATCTTAAATTTTCTGCAAAACAACCGGTCGGTACTTTTTACTTCTTCATCTACTGTTATTTTTTATTTATTTTTTGTTTTTTTATAAGGCTATTTCTGTTTATAACCGCTAGGCTATCACCAGATGGTTTTTAGTGTTATTGTACACTATTTAGTAATTATGATTTTTTTATCCATTTTTGGCAATTGAAAATTTTGAGCAAGGCCTACTTTGGTAAATTGTAAATTTTTTTCCGTATCCGGTAATTAAATCTTTTTTTAGGCTTTCTACCCTATAATTACCAAAGTGGGCCCTTCCAAACATGTATAACCACAAACGGATTTAAAAAAAGTTATAATAACCAAAACGGACCCTAACATAAAGTATATTGTTATCCTATGACATTTGCCCTCGACTAATTGCATAAAAATGTAACCAACTTTTTTCAAGCTAGAATAAAATATAAAAATTTCAAAATTTCTGATATAAGGTAATCTGACCCGTGAACAGTAAAGAATGATAGCATGGTGGTAACTGCTGACCGTGTTGACTTCAATTTCTTCCATAAATATTCAACAATTTTTTTTTCAAAAACTTGGATTTTTTTTTTCTTTCTAATTTATAATAAGTTGGTTACACATTTTAAAAGTCAACCCGAATTTGTGGTACCCTTATGTAATTAGCTCTATGTGTGTGTGTAGATTGAGGTGGTTGTAAAAAAAGATGAGCTGCAACATGTTACTCATTTATGCCAGCTGGAAGCTGATTCAATGGGACGAATGACTGTTGGGATCCTACGGTTACTAAAGCTTGATGCATCGGTTGGTCAAGCAGCACTTGATCAACTAACCCACCTTGGTAATTTCTTTTTCTTTTTTATTTATATAAAAATAAAAATTAATATGTAATCCAAGTAGGCAAAGAAACACTATAATGGGTAAAAACGATAGGTTGAATCACTTTAAATCACAGTACTATTTCCGTGCTTCAAGTAAGAAAACTACAAATTGTTTATTACGGAAAAAATGAGAATTGATACTTCATAAATTGTCAAGCTATTGAAAGATTTTTAGATAAAGATCATAAGATGGTGATCCGTTTAATTCCTAACTTATGATCAAAATTCATAAAAGAGAATGTATTTTACATGGTATGTTTTGATAATTATAATTTTATAACTGTTTTGGTAATTGCATGTTTTGAGCCAACCTAGTTTCGTAATTAAATAATTTTTTTTTCATTCCAATCTGGTAATTAAAGAGAGTTTTTTAGGCTCTTATCGCTCAAAAACAAGTACCAAAATAAGCCTTAAAATGTTATAATTACCAAAACAGATCATCTCTAAGTATATTGTCATTATGTGACATCCACTCAAATTTTCTAATTAAATTCTGCCGTAAATATATTCACCAATGTTACTGTTATAGTTCACGGGTGTTCAAAATTATCCGAAATATCCGAAAAATATATAAATACTTTGTTTTTTCAGATACCAGATTTTGGATTGTAAAAAATCATTATCCAAAAATCCTGATATCCGGAAATTCGGATACCTGGTTTTTGAACATCCCTAATTTATACACGTATCAACACGATACCATTACGGAGATGTATATATAATATAACAACCGTAGATAATTAACCTATCCAAACTCTATAACATAATCTCAAGCTCATTAAATATGAAAATTTGCAGGAAGTGACGGCTTTGAAGAAATATTTTCGCCACGAAAGCACAACAAACCTACTAATTACTTTGACCATGGTCAATCTTCCCTTGCACCTTCCGATTCTTCTTCGATAGATTCAACATTAGCTTCACTTGAGTCAACATTGTTAGATTCACAGTCAAACTGTGCAACCCTTTTAACCGAATTAAACACTTCAAATCCACATACTCATAACGTTCAACAACTTGCTCAGAAACTAGAGAGTATGCAGAAATTATTGATCAAGCTGCGTGACAATGTACCAAAGGGATTTTAGCACAACGGTATCTAGTGTATGTGTCTCACAAGATTGTGAGTTTGAGTTCTGTTGTGGGCAAAAATGATGTAGTTTTAGGGAGTGTGTAAGCTATTATAAAAAAAATTAAAAAAAAGTTGTGTGATCATGTATAAATACGTTTTTTTTATCTTGTATTGTGTAATTGTTGCATGTATTATTATTTTTGTATAAGTAGATGTATTATAAAAGTAATTATTAGATATAGGTGAGGTACGATATACATTCGTTCATTTTAAACACTTGGTTCGTGTAATGCTCGTTAATTTGTTCGGGAGGTTCATTTATCGTTTTATCTCGTTTTTCCTTTCTTTTAAGATGACAATTTTTTGGTTTTAACTGAAGATGTCTATACAAACTGGACTGAGAATATGTTGGAATCACAAAATTGACCGTGGACAAGCCTAAGTAAATGTAGACTAAGTTTATAGTTGAGGTGAATTAATATTGATTGATTGAAATGAACACTCCTTGATAATAGATGTTTTTTTAAAAACAAATAACTATACCTAATTTATTCAAAGTAAGAGTATGTGCACAATCATACATACGTGAGACTGTTTCTCAAAAGACTTCCGACAAAATGTTAGTGGAAGTATATGAGTGTTTTTTTTTTTTTTGAATGGTGGTTCGAGATATGCAGTGACATCCAAGCGGTCCGTATGCATTCCTCGAACATATCTCCTTTTTAATCTCGTAATGAATACTCTCAGCAAGGTTTGAACCCAAGATCTTTTGAAGGCAAACACCCACGGCAATCCTTGGTGCCAATTGACCAATTGGTGAAATGAGTGTATACAGTGGCGGACATTGGAAAAAACTAAGGGGTGTCATTGCGCATTTTTCCTTAGTAATGTAACCTACACTAAAAAAAAATTGATCTTTTTAACACTATTCAGAAAATCTTGAGGGATCACACAGACAACTCCGTGCTAAGTCCACCCTGAGTGTACATAAGTTGAGTGTACATACCTATAAAACATGCACAAATATAATGAGTGTGAAAATGTCCACGAGAAATGTGTGTGCGAGATTCTTTAAAAGCATATGTGAGTTACAAATAAAATTAACTAAAGGGCTAGCGGTATAGGGTTAACCTCATAACTTTAAGGTCGAGGGTTCAAGTGTCATCGTGCATCTAGGTGGTGAGATTTATTCTTTATATGTGGAGAGTTCGAGAGAAAGCATATTGCAATTTGTGGATGTCACTGTCTAGGCTCAAACTATTAACTTAAGAATTAGCCGATTAAAATAAATGTTACAAATAAAATTAAACCTAAGATAAATAAATAACGATAACAGGAATACAAAATAATAATAATAATTTGGCGGGTAGTATTAAACGGAGGAAATCGAAAAAAACAAACAAAGCTTATCATCTTCACTTGTGCTACCAGTTATGGCTTCCTCCACCATTTTCCACTTTTACCCCTTCAAAACCTCTCTAAAGTTAAATCCATCAAATCACAACTACAATCACAAACCCACCGTCATCAAATGCACTTCAAATCCACCACCGGACTTCCCCTCACCGGATTCCTCTGCCACCACCAGCGCCGAAACTTTCCCGATTGAAAAACGACGAAGATCCGAAATCCTTCGAGACCGTCAATCCAAATCGGGCCTCGTAAAACCCGACCCGCCCAATTTTGAAATCGGATGGAAGAGGACGGTCCCGATTCCGTTAGAGAAACCTACAGGTTATTTAATCCTTATCTTAATATTTTAGCAAGACATAACATTAGATTATGACATGATAATTAATTAGTCTTTCGATTACGCATTTAATTCAATTCGTTTTCTAAACTTTAATTTCATTCCTAATGCTTTGCTATAGTTGTAAAATACTTCCATAGATACCGCAACCACCAAACCGACCGGAAAAGACTGAATAGGACCGAACCGAGCTATGTCGCGCTTCTCAGTTCTAGTTTTCATGTAAAAATCAGCACGTGTTCCGGTTCCGAACGGTTTGGTCCGGTCTAAATCCGAGAAAAACTGAATGAGTCGAAAAAACTTTCTCGCTTCGGTCTGGTTTCAGCCGGTTCTCGCTCCGGTTTGGTTTAAATTTGAGGGTCTTCGGTTCGGCCCTCGGTCCGGCTCAAACTATTTTGTCGATTGTTGATTCGGTTCAGCTCAGGCAGTTCTGTTTAATTCTTTAACTTTTTATTCTACATTTGTCATTCTATATATTACCTCCGTATCAAAATAAGTGATACACTTTCCTAAAGGGGTGAAACAAAATAAGTGATACATTTCTAAATCTTACCTTATTTGCCAAAAAAATAGGACCCCTTACCACTAACTATCTACTTTAATAAAGTGAAATTACCCTTTTACCCTTACTTTAATTTTAAACATCATTAATATCACTTTATTCAAAATAAGTAGGACCCGTTCTCCACTAACTACCTACTTTAATCTATCCGAAAAAGTCTTCTAATCTTTTGCCTTAAAAACCATATTTCTCCAAATGTGTCACTTATTTTAATACGGAGGTAGTATTTATTTTCTAGAATTTAGTTTATTCATTAAAATTTAAAAAATGTTTTTTATTTAAATAAAAGCATTCATGTTTATGACCGGCTTCTCCATGTGGGCAAACTTTGCTCATTATGTATATGATCTCATCGACACCGTTGGTATTTTCAAATCTTTTTCTGATTATCTAATAATCTGGTAATGTATAGCTAAGAAATATATCAAACTCCGTGATCTTTAGTAAATGATTTTATGCTCTTAAATTTGATCTTTTTAGACCTCCAACTTTTTATATAAACACAAACAATCCTTCATTACACATAACTAGGGTCGTCTCCGAGATTAGGAGGGCCCCGTGCGAAAACACGAAAATGATCTCCCTGAATACTAGATTTTTATAAAAATTTGGACTTTCTAATTTGTTTTCTATTAAATTATTAAGTTGGCTTAAATTTTAAAATTATTAATATAAGATATGGGTTTTTCTAACATGTTTCCCCTAGGCACATGTTATATGCATTAAATACCTCCAACTTTCTATTATAACTTCAAAATGCATTTAATACATAAGTTCAAAATGTAATTTATGGAATTCATTGATGTTTAATAACACTTTATTAGGAAACATTGAGTTAGTTAATGCACCCTAACATGTACCTTGGGGCACATGTTAGAAAAACCCATAAAGATATATATATAAAAATTGGGCTCTTATAAAATATGGCCCTGTGCGGCTGCAACTCCTGCACCTTTAAAGACACCCTTTGTCATAACATTTTCTCAAATATATTTAATTGCAAATGGATTTCCATATAAACGTACAGGCTATGTAATAATGGATTATTTGGAAAAACTGGAGGAATTAATGGATAAGGAATACGGATCGACAGCATTGCTAGCAAAAGTAGGTGAAATTGTGGCGATGAGAGCAAGAGAAGAAGCAGAGGATTTAAGAGATGACGGTAAAGTGGAAGATCGAATGGTGACGGAGCTTTTTAGGGTTTTGAAATTAATGGAAATGGATTTGGCGATGGTGAAAGCTGCCGTGAAAGAAGAAACGTTGAACGAAAGAATTGAACAAGCGAAAGCTAGGTGTCGTCAAGCGATTCTTGTTGCTAATTCATTTTGATTACTTTAATTAATTAACTATAATACTAATTGTAATTCATCTCTATGAATAATAAATTACTTTGTGTTGGTTGTTTTAAGAGATAAATATAGATGGAGATGACAATGTCGACACCTTATTAGAAAGAGAATTGATATTGGTATCACAACTTTTATTGGTTATGCAATACTGTACATATTTTACAGCTAACTGTACAAATATATTAAGCATTAGAAATGGTTATGCGTTAAAAATTGTGGTAAGAAAATCACCCCTATTAGAAATACTTTGGGCTTGTTAACGTAATTTTGCCATGTTTCTGGTGGTGTAAATAACACAAATATGCAAAATACATGTCTTGACAAGTGACAACTTATATGGAATTCTTCATGGATGAGTAATGTTAATTAAAAAAGTTGTATATTTGAGTGATATACGGGCTCGAGTTCGGGTTTAATACTTAAGTGATAATAGATGACTTCGAGCTCAGTTAACTCGAGTTTGGGTGTGATGATATACGAGTTTGAATCGAGTCCGAACAAAAACTAGTGCTCGGCTAGTTTCACGAGCCGAGTTCAAACAAAAATTAGTGCTCGACTCGCTTGAAAGCTCGTTTAAGTATTCGAATCGATTGTATTTAGCGAGTTGGACGAGACGAACACACTTAGTTTATATAAGGTTTTTGTGCTCTTGAACTTGAAATATATGTTTTGTAATAAGATTTGAATCTATTAGAGTCGAGCTTAAGTTCATAAACGAGCTTTTCAAGTGCGTAAATTAGTTTATTTCAAAAAATATGGAATCATAAACGAGTATCAAACTTAAGCTTGAACAATATATAAATATTCGAATTTAACTTCAATTTTAAAAACTTATTCGAGTCGAGCTTGATCCGAGTAATTATTAAATAAGTCGAGCTCCAATGTACTAATAAGGCTAATATTCGACTCGAAACAAATCTTTTAACACCATATGGACGACTATAGTAAAAATAGTTAAATATTTTGATGATCTCTACGTATATTATTCAAGCAAATAATAAATCTATCCATGTAACATATGAACATTTTCCCCCAACCTTTGAACAAAATTTAACCAATCTAAGTTACTTCCATAATTTGGTGTTAACATTTTTTTTCTAATTCCAAAAATAAACTCACAAATATAAAGTAAATTAAATCGTGCATCTCATATACGCAACTTGTACATTATAGCATAAATTAATACAAATACAAACACTACAAAAAGAAAATAAAATACAACATATTTAACTGAAGACCAATAACAAAGTACTAAAAACAATCAATAACAAAGCAACCGGTGAACGACCGGAAAACAACTCCGGTGCACCGGATTTCAACCGTGTACCTTTCTTCTTCACTTTCTGACCTCTATCACTAACTTCAAAATCAGCTCCAACCACCAATCGATGCCTCTTCGTCTTCCAAAACAAAATCTTAAACCTAATCACCGTCGCTAAATCCACCCGAAAAACAGCTCCATTTAACGGCAATCCATAAGTCTCCGTCCAATTTTTCCGGCGAGTATACTTATCATGCCCTTGATAAAACCCCCGGAGCGTGTAATTCGAGATCGGAATCTTAATTTTGTTGTTCGGATTTGAACTATCGTTAGTGTAATAATGTAAAGTGACGTTGAGCTGATTGTAATAAATTCCTTTATCCTTGTTTTCGTTATCGAGTTTCAGATCGATGTAGACGGATTGATACGAGGTTGAATCTAGGGTTTTGTTGAGAGCAGGAATGTAAATATCTTGGATTGATAATACTGGATTTGAAGTGCGTAAGCTTAACCATAGGAAGAGGGAGGTGAGACCTAGGGTTAGTATGAAGCTGAAGCAGCACCGGCAGCAGCCTGTTCCGCCGCCGGTGGTGCTGGTGGTGCCGTAGTCCGCCATGGTTGAGTGTTGGTTGTTCAGGTGGTGGGAATGTTGACTGATGTTTTATTTATTTCAAGATACATTCTTTCCACATATGGCGAAAGATTTAATATAAATGGGTGTTTGGATTGCAAATTAATATAAACCGAACATTTAATTTCGAGAGTTTGGATGGATAACTATAAATCATAAAGTTGTAGATTTTTAGGTGATTAAAAATAAGCACGAGTTGAAAATTAGTATATAATTTTCCGGTTGCTGGGTTTTGCTCGAGTTATATGCAATCAAATCATTTTTAGGGTTGTTTTTTAACCTTCCTTTGACCATCTGGTAATATTTACATTAGGAAAGAGATTGAACTCGTGACGTTTAGAAGATCATTTCAGACGTATTTACTGATAGTTAATCAACATATGGTTTAATCAATTAGTCAATTTTATATAATATAAAAGTAGCTTGTACAAAAATAATAACTACTTAATATGATCAGTTTTACTTTTATGGTAAATTTACTTGTTAAACTGGGCATGTTTGGTTCAGAGAAATTAAACTAAAGAAATCAAACCTTTTCATTTCCTTCCTTTGGTAGGTTTTGAGAAATGTGAACACAAAGAAATGAAATTTTCTGGGAAATCCATTTGCACTTGACTCATTTCTCTACTTTTTGGAAGGAAATCAAATATTAGCTGTAAAGTAAAAACACGGAGAAATCAAAATCTCCACATTTTGCTTTTGTGGCTGTAATATTATACCTCAACATTTTCAACTTGAATTTGTTTTTTTTGGATTTCTATTTTAGCTTAGTACTGAATTAGGATAACCCCATAAGATCCAATTGAGATTAATGATGTTGGGATAAATTCATAATATAAATGCTTTGTCATTCAAAAGGTGAATTCAACAAAAACACAGTGGAATTTCCTATTCAAAAGATAAATTTCCATTTCTTTTATTTTTCTACCAAAGAGATAAATTTGTTTATTTGTTAATTTCCTAGGTTAATTCTCTGGTGTCACAAAACAGTGTAATTTATGTCATTTCTCTGCATTTCATTTTCTGCTTCATTTCATTTATCTTGATTTCTCTCTACCAAATGCATCCTTAATTTTTTTCTTCTAAAATAACAATTTACTTTACATTATTCATTGATTAGTTATTGTACATAAATTTCTTCTCAGTTTGGTAATTCAAATATCATTTTTGTCCTCTTTGTGTCATTTGTCAACATGATTAGCCTCATAAACCAATAACCTAGAGTACCGAATGAATAACATGGAACACAAAGCCATATTCAGGTTAGTTTTTCTAATTTGAAAAATATAAAACTAATTTCACCGAATAATAAATACTTTTGAAGAATTATGATCAACCGACAAACTGGTTTTTGAAAAACCCTAGAACCATGAACCAAACCAGAACTGGTTTTTAAAAACCTAGAACCGAGACCAAACCAGATATAATCAGTTCTAGATCAGGCTGTCAAGGGCTGATTTTTGCAAAAATAAAAAATAAAAAAATTATTCATCATCTTTATACGGGTATTCTTCTGGAAGTTGCTTTAGAAGCTTTACTTGTAACTCAAATGCATCATCTCCTCTAAGCATATCCCGCACCCACGTGACTTCAGTCTTCATCGACACCTGAAAAATGTCATAAAATTCGATAAAAATAAAAGTCTATTTTTAATTCATCTAATTAACCTCCTAAATGGCAAAATTATTGTATGTAAATTTAAATTTAAATTATTAGCTAATCATATATGAAAGGTTTAAAAATATGAAACATAAGATAACATACCATTTCTAGAGCTCCTCTAACTACTCCACTTAAAATGTTGCAGTAATATAAACCTTGACAAGTATCTGGAAGCTCAACAAAATCCACAAGTGGATTATCATCCAAAATCAGGCTGCATGATGTTCCTTCTGAATCCCAATTTGTCACTGTTGCAGTCACTCCTAAGAACATTTTGAATCCAACCTGTTTACAAATTGCAGATTTCAGACTAATTAGTATTATAAAAACTGCAAAATACACAAGAGGATTATACCTTGGCGATTACTTCAGCAGTCTCCCTAAAATCAACACATCTAGTGACATTAGATTTTGCTAGAAACTCATCAATTAGACGGATTCCGATATTGAAACCCCTGAATGAATAACAAACAGTCAGACGAACATGATCAATGACTCAATAGTTCATAATCAAGGTGCCAAACGTATTGTAATCCAACTGAAAACAGAAAAATTATCCTAAAAATTAATACACGTACATTTGATCGAGCTGCTTATTGACTTCCTCAACTTCCTCCAGATCCGTAAGCAATTGTCGCACGATCGCTCCATATGTCAGAGTGAACAACTCAGCGTTCTGTCAACAATCACAATCACAATCAGTCGATTACATTCATAGATCGTAAAACAAATTATGCGCAAATAGCAATCAGAATCTGAATTGAGTACCGAGAACTTACAACACGCTCAACGTTAGCAAAAATGGCATCGCCAGATCTAGGAACAGCAGGAGCCATTGTTTACTACGGTTAGTTCAGCTTCTACGGTGTCTTCTGGTATCGATCTATAAATATAAATGTCGATTAATTCTCGCAAAATGATAAAAACAGGCACGGAATAGTGATGCGTGTGATAAAAGTTCAGATTATGAAATTAGGGGAAAACTGTAGTATAATCGGAGACATTGATACCTGTCGCCGGTGGCGGAGATTTTGAACGGATTAATCGCCGTTTGGATTATTACTATAAGTGCTTGTTTGATTTACTTCGGATTCGGATTCAGTTGTTAAATTTCATCTAAGGGTGTGTTTGGATAACCTTTTTAACTTTAAAAGTCCTTTTAGGTAAAAGGACTTATTAACTTTTTAATTTTATTAAGGAGTTTTACAAAATTTCTTTGGTTTAGCTTATTAACTTATTGGTATTGAAAAGTTGATAAGTTATTTTTTAAAATGTGTTTGGATTAGCTTTTTGGTGTAAAATGACTAAAAAGGGAAGTGAGAAAGTGAAGAGGAGGTAGATTTTGATAGGTCATTAAGGGTACTTGTGTAATTTGTGTTCAAAAAGTTATAAGTTGTTTTGAAAAGTTACTACCCTCTTACTTTTTAAAAATAACTTTTCAAAGCTTTACAAAAAGTCATTTGAAAAGGACTTTTAACTTTACACAAATAACTTATTGACTTATTAACTTTTTGAAAAGTTAATAAGTTAATAAGTTACTTTTTGAAGCATTCCCAAACATCCTCTAAGTGCTTGTTTGATTTATTCGGATTCAGATTCAGTTGTTAAATTTCATCTAACTTAGAAATTCTGACTCAACAATTTCAATCAGAAACTAAGAAACGACCCTAAGGAAGGTTACCTGTTTGCAGCTTAATAGAATCATTTAAAGCTGAATACTTAATCATTCAGTATTGAGTGTGTATGTTTAATACCTCTAAATGAAGTATATGCTGAATGGGACAAAAAAAAGCTGTTGAACATTCTTCCTTAGAATGTATGCTGAATCATTAAGCAGTCAGAATTCTTATAACAAAGTTTCTCACATTCAAAACAAGTTTAATACAAAACCTCTTAATCATTCAGGCCATTGAATCATTCAACACTTAATCATTTTGTTCCTATCAAACAGCACCTAAGACGGCTTCAAATGATACAATGGCTTTGGTTGGTCTTCGTCAAATCTACGCCGACGCATTGCTACCGATGAGTTTGAGGAAGAGGGACGTGCTAAGTATGACGAGGTAACGATGATCGATGAGTTGGGTTGGCTACCAACAAGAGCTCACGATACAACCGTTGGCATAGGACTTAGTGCATCGCTTTACCGAAGGAAAAGGAGACGAAAGTTTGAGTCCAATATGAATATATTTTGTATTTATATGAATATTAATATTTTGTGTGTATGTTATTATGTGAGAGGCTCAAAAAACTACATAGAATGTGTTTTGTTAACATGAATGTATCAGTTGAGTATGAACTGATGTGACGCTAAGATAATAAAAACTAAAGTTTAAATGATGATGTCGCGTTAAGATAATAAAAACTAAAGTTTCAATAGTAATGGAAGTCAAGTGTGATCATGTGATGTTAAAAGTGCAGGTAACATCGCCGCATCGGTGTTTTGAAATCTTTCGTTCGTTTTGGTCTTTTTCCTTTAATGGTGTTATTGGATCTCCAGTCAAAGGAAAAAAAGATCAGTATGAACGAAAAATTTCAAAATACGAATGTTTAACAACTGTTTCGATATCACACGGACCCAATGTGCAATTTAACCAAGAATTTTTGAAATTTACTCTGAGGAATGGTATTTAGTCCTATAATTTGGTGATATTTATAATCCTACTCATTAGACGAAGACATGTGTCAAAATCAATGGATAATATTAAGAGAGATAATTAGTGAAGTAAAAATATAATCCTATTAAATGGGTATAACTATTAGTAGGACTAAATATTATTTCTCTTTTTATATTGAACTAAAAGATGCTTTTACCCTCTTATACTGCGAATCTTGTGATCGAACCCATTTCAGCCATTTGTTCGGATTTGTTTCCTCTTTTTAGGGTTCTTCTATATCCCCTTTCTCGCTTCACTCCAAACCCTAATCGTCGAATCAGGTATTATGTTTCGCCATCTTTATCAATTTCCTTCACAATCGTCGTCGTATGTATCAACAGAATCTTTTTATTGCTTTTTAATTCAATCTTATTATCTCTTCAAAACATCCTTATCTATAATCCAAATCATTTTCAGCAAAATCCTCCTTTTTGCATATGGTTTTGTTCTAATTCGTATAATTAATCGTTCTTGTGGATGGCAGTTACTGCGGTTTTATCTGTTTTGGAAATTTATAATATTCTCTACTGTTTTATTCATCGGTGTTATTTTTAGGGTTTTTTTTTTGTATTATTTCTCATGTTTAATTGTAGATATTGTTATGTCAGCTGATTAAATAGTAAATACTCACATACTTTTAATTTTCTGAATAATCACATTTCTTACATCAATTTGTAATTTGTATCACTATTATTTTGTTATACAGTTACAAAAAGTCAAAAACCATAATTAAAGTCATGATCATATTTTTCTTATTAATGCAATTTAAGTTGACCCATTTTTCACATAAATACATCGAAATTACTCCATATACACACAAGTATACAAAAAAAATTAGGTTTAATACTTTTATTTTCTCATCTCAAGTATAAAGCCTTTTGCTTTTGACATGTTTGTGTATTTCTTCAGATCTGTGCAACGGTTTTTTCAGTCAAATCTTCAGTTGACTTTTCACTTCACCAGGAAACTTTCATGTCTGATCTTGATATCCAGATTCCAAACGCCTTTGGTAAGTACAGTTTATGTTGATTATTTATCAGAAGAGCGCCAATATATAAATATAAATTGGTTGTATAAGTATATAATTTTCTTGAATCAAGTAAATAATATAATAATATAAATATTATAATTTTGGTGGTTATAGACCCGTTTGCTGAAGCAAATGCTGAAGACTCTGGTGCTGGTTCAAAAGAATACGTTCACATTCGTGTTCAGCAACGCAATGGTCGCAAAAGCTTGACAACTGTTCAAGGGCTCAAAAAAGATTTTAGTTACAATAAGATTTTGAAAGATCTTAAAAAGGAATTCTGTTGCAATGGGACTGTTGTTCAAGATCCTGAAATGGGCCAGGTGTTTATTCTGAACCTTGTAATTCCTTATGATGTTGACTTTACAGGGTTGGTAAAACGGGCGGGTCAAACGGGTTGTGTGGTAAAATGAGTTCGGGTTGAAATTTGGTGATTTCTTTTTGTGGTCAGACGGGTTAGGTTTTGGGCCTAAACAAATTCGGGCTAAAAATTTGTAATTTCTTGGTGCGGGTCAGATGGAATGGGTAATGGGCCAAAATGAATTCGACCAGAAAATTGTTAAGTAAATTGGTCAAATTTGCCAGCTTGAGTTGACTTCATTTGATTTTGTGTAGTTAATTTCTTATATTTTTCACTTTATTTTTGAAGGTGATTCAGCTCCAAGGTGATCAGCGAAAAAATGTCTCTAGCTTTCTTACTCAGGTGATTTTTTTTTACCCTTATTTATAATTAATAAAACAAATTAAATAAAATTATCCATTTTCATATAACCATGTTGATATTGCACCCTGCTAACAAAATCGTTACTCATGATAACAGGCTGGAATAGTGAAGAAAGATCATATCAAGATTCATGGTTTTTAAGCTCGGGTTTTATGCGTCATTATTGAATATATTGTCAACTTTAGTACGATATTATGGTTTATGTTTCGAGTTTGTTGTTGCCATTCGGTATAATGTTGGTTGTTGAAACTAAGCAAATAACGATTACAGTCAACATCTGTGGTTTGTGTGCTATTAAATTTGGTCTTTCTTGTTTTGTCTTTAGTTTCTTTCCCAATGAAACTAATTGGGTTTGAAATTGCGATTTAAAAATGATTATCTGCCTATTGCGTTTTGAAAATGTAATTAATCTAAATGGAGTGTTTAGCAAAAATAATAAAAAAAAATAACTATTTGTGTTTTTGATACCTAAAACACAATTTTGGAAAAGGAGAATTTGGTATAGTTACGAAAATTGTGTCACTTAACGGCCAAAAATAGACGGAAGGACAAATATGTAGAATTTTAAAATCCTTAAGGACAAAAAAACAGAAGAAAAAAGTTTAGGGACAAAAACCCCGAATCCGAAAAAGGTCAGGGACAAAAACTGTAATTTACCCTTTACTTAATTTGTGCTATCCAATTATTCTTTAAACACCATAAAAATAATAATGACAGAGTCGCGTGAAAGGTTAAATGTAAAAGATGATGACAATAACAAAAGCTTAAATGTAAATAAAAAAAAACATATTATTCATCAACTATTCATGAATAGAAAAAAACATTTGATAAATGTTATATAGGTAATATAGGGGATATATGAGATTGTGATATCATGTAGATTATATATATTGTTTTTTCAAAATGCATTAATTTAATTTATAGTGTTTGATAAAGAAATTAATAATAATCATTTGAGTTGGACACCTCTAAAATGTGGTTTTGAAAAAGCATCTAAGAGCATCTCCAACCATAAACTCTATAAAATTCACTCTATCTCTATAATTGGTGGGTACATTCACTCTAAATATAAACTCAACTCCAATCATAAACTCTATCAATCCCTCTAAAACTAGTAGGACCCAAAGAAATCATATTTTTAATTAATATATTTTACATTACAATAGAGAATTAGTGAAGGATGTGTGAGATTTATGGATAGAGGGGATACCCTCTCACTTCAAATATAAAGGGAGCTTTTCTCTCACTCTATATTTAGAGTGAGGGATAAAGGTGGGTTGGAGAAGATTAAACTTTAAATATAGAGATAGAGGGGTTAATAGAGGTTGCTCTTTTCTAGAGACATTCATTTTAAAAACATTATTTTGAAAATGCACCCCAAACACACCATTATTTGCAAAGCAATGTGTAACATAATTTTTCATGGCATACAAATAAACGCCCTTAAATAAATTGTCACTTTCTATAAAATATCTCTACCTTAAAAATATCTAATGAAATTAAAAATATATATAAAATTATGAATTACCAAAAACAGCCCCACCAACTTTAATAAAAAAAATCCAAAAAGTAGTGGCAAAGAGTGAAGTACGAATTCTACACCTTTCACACCCTATCTTCACTTCCCGTCACGATATTTTCTTTCTGTCGCTATAAATCCCCATAACCGTCACTAATACCTTCCAAATCATCTTTCTCCCACCACCTTTCTCACTATCATTAACATCCTTTCATCAATGGCAGCCATGGCTACCAACTTCACAAAAACCAGCTTCCTAGAACAATCCTCCTTCCATGGAGTTCCAATTTCTTCCCCAATTCGTCTCCAACAATTCAGATCCACACAGAACAAAATGTCAATCACCATGTCTGCAGCTGCTTCTTCTTCGCAATACGATCTTAATTCCTTCAGTTTTCGACCGATTAAGGAATCGATTGTTGCTCGTGAAATGATCAGGAGGTACATGACTGATATGATCACTTATGCTGACACTGATGTCGTCGTCGTTGGTGCTGGATCTGCTGGTCTCTCTTGCGCTTATGAGCTCAGCAAAAACCCTAACGTTCAGGTACTTACTCTTTTGTTGAATCTCAATTGTCGAATTGTTGTTTGGAACTTGATGATTTTAGCTGTTAATTCAAAATTTCATCGCAGTTCGTGATCGTTTTATCGAAATTTAGTTACATTTTGATTATTTGAGCAATTCATGATTGTTTAATCGAACTGTGGTTATATAATGATTAATTCAGCATTTAAGTTAAAACTCGTGCAGAATGTATCGCAATTCGTGATTATTTCATCAGATTGTAGTTATATCCTGATTATGTAAGAAATTAGGTCAAATTTTATACGAAAAGGATCGCAATTCATGATTTATTTGTCGAATTGCAGTAATGTACTTATATCCTTATTAATATCCAATTACGAAAGACAACTATTCGAAATGCATCGCAATTCATGATTATTCCAGGAAATTAGGTCAAAATCCGTACAAAACGTATCGCAGTTCATGCTTATTTCATCAAATGAAGTTTAAAAGTTCAATCATAATTCATAACAATTCGTTATCATTATTACGTACTCAGGTGGCAATTATCGAGCAATCCGTGAGCCCCGGCGGTGGCGCGTGGCTAGGCGGACAGCTCTTCTCCGCCATGGTTGTACGGAAACCAGCTCACCTCTTTCTGGACGAGCTCGAAATCGAGTACGACGAACAAGACGATTACGTCGTAATCAAACACGCAGCTCTATTCACCTCAACAATCATGAGCAAACTGTTATCACGGCCAAACGTTAAGCTTTTCAACGCCGTTGCGGCAGAGGATCTGATCATCAAAGAAGGCAGAGTCGGCGGTGTGGTGACTAATTGGGCGCTTGTGACGATGAATCATGATACACAGTCGTGTATGGACCCGAATGTGATGGAAGCTAAAGTGGTGGTGAGTTCTTGTGGTCATGACGGTCCGATGGGTGCTACCGGAGTTAAGCGGCTGAGGAGCGTCGGAATGATTGAAAGTGTTCCCGGAATGAAAGCGCTTGATATGAACACGGCGGAAGATGCGATTGTTAGACTTACGAGAGAGATTGTTCCCGGAATGATTGTCACCGGAATGGAAGTGGCGGAGATCGATGGATCTCCGAGAATGGTAAATTCTTATTCTTTAAATATATTTTAGTTGTTTAATTTGAGTAAATAATAATTAAAAAATAATTTCCAATGATTAAATTTTTCTTAATTTTTTTATTAATATTATTACTAATTCATTTTTATATATCTCACATGTTTTATAAATATGTCTTATATACATCAAATAATTATGATGAGTTTTTTTTTTTCTAAAAAAAAATCTAAATATAATAAAATTATCATTTATGTTATAAATATAAGAAAACGATTAAGGAACATATATTAACATCAATTTTTACAATTAATTGATATTTTTTATTTTAATTTTCGAAGAATACTAGTCAAAATACAAAATTCTGGAATGCAAATACAAATTTATATATTAACTAATCACAAAATAATACAGAGTTTATATATAAAAATGTCTAGGGTTTAAAATGAAAAGTTATTAAATATAGGGCTAAAAAACAAATATGGAAAGATTATTTAATGGTTAGAAAAATATTAAGTGGTTAGAGTAACTATTTTAACAAATTATGTATTACAATGACAAAAGCTTATTCAAATAGTAATAAGTTTTTAAATAACATCGAATTGGAAATGTTCTTAACTTGTGTTGTTAATGTGTTAATTGAAATGCAGGGTCCGACCTTTGGGGCGATGATGATTTCAGGGCAGAAAGCTGCACATTTAGCATTGAAGGCTTTAGGACTTCCTAATGCTCTCGATGGAACCTACGTCGGAAGTGGTCATCCCGAGCTGATTCTTGCGGCGGCAGATAGCAGTGAGACCGTTGATGCTTGAATGTATTAAGAGTTTAGTGTGAGGAAATAAAATTTATGGGCTATGTTGGTGGTGTTTTTGGTGGTGGAGATGAAAAGTTGGATTTTTGTTGTTTATATGCTTTTACTCATGATGTTTTTATGTGAATTAATGAATCACATAAATTTTCTGGTTGAACATATTTCACTTTATAAGTAGTTTAAGTGGGTCGGGTAACAAATCATAATGAATATAGATTAAAAACGAGTATAATCATGCATGCTAGAAGAGGATTAGTGGAAGTACAATATGGTCATGAATCAATCAAAGAACGTCATTTTATACGTCAGGGGCACTCTGTAACACCAAAATCTAAGAGCCATTTTTTTTAAAAATAAGCATACGGAAGCGATTTAAGAGAAATAACAAACTCCTAATTATTACACACACCATAAAATATTACACGTTAACTAATTATACCAAACATTTAAGGTGTTACTAAAACAGGCTCGACTCGGTGAACAAAATCAGAGTACGGTTAGACTTCCAAAACCCGACTCTTGTCATGCCAGAACCACAATCTGAAAAGAGTCAACAAATGAGGGATTAGCACAAGGCTAAGTGAATAGAAATAAACATCAATTTGCTTAACTACAACAAATTAGAAATCAAGAGAAATCGATAGGGAGAAACCATCCAAACTTCCACAAGCAAATGGACGTTACGAGAGGATTGGCGGTCGGGCGAGGACCTTCGACTGTTGTCGGCCAACAACAGTCAACCAAGACCCCATTTCTCTGAATCGAGTTCGCGATCGCGAACACAAGTTCGCGACGCGAACTCCCCCAGATACCAAATCCTGCACTTTTTCTCAAAACTCTATCATTCCCTAATTTTGTACATCACACAAGAAAGAAGGTTAAGTCCACTCACTTTAGCTTCCTTTTCTTGTCGAGCTCAGTAATCTTATATTACTGAGGCTCCTTTCCTTTCCCTGTACAAAACGAACACCGAATTAGTTATCCGAAATCATCAATTATGTAACAAGTACTATAAGTTTAAGTTCACATCTTTGTAACAACAACTTACAACTTATTCCCTGCATTTCCACATATCAATTAACAAGGTCTAGGATATCATCTAGTTAGTTCATCATGCTTTACAACTAAATTACTCCTTAGGCCCCAAACGGGTAAAAAACGAGAATAATGAATATGGGATTCACACAACATTATCCGAAGAGTTAATCTACTTGATCAATCATCAAAACACATAACTAACATGCTACTTGCATCAATTTGCAAGTTTCACCAACTTTGACCTTATTTAGGTCAAATTGTACCAATTGTCAAACAAACGGGTCAAAACCCAAAATCAACATAATAAAACTTTCCAATTGGACAACTAGCACATAAATGACATGAAATTGATAATTAAAATTTGCAAGCTATACAAAACTAAAGTCAATTTACAGGTTTGACCAAAGTCAACAATTCATGAGATTTAACTAGTTATCACCAGTTTCTTGCTTAGCCAAACACTACCATCAATTGTGCATTTTCATATCAAGTAACTAGCAAGTTCCATAATTAGCAACCATCAATTTAGTATTAACCTATGAACACTTCAAGAACCCTAGTTTACACAATTCATGAAAATGGAAAGATCTCCATCTTCTTCCCACAACCTCCATTGATGGAGCTTTTGTGAAAGCTCCACCACATGGGTTAAAACTAGCAACAAATCATGTAACACTTGCAAGAACTCAAATAAACACTAAATTAAGCATCAATTTCGGTTTATGGCTAGACATCAACAAAATTCCATAAAAACCCATAAACAAGACAACCCTAGTTCTTCCAAGGCTCAAGACTATGAAACCCTAGCTAAAGAAGGAAGAAGATTTACTTACTTTGCTTCTAGATCCAAGGCTCAAGACAAAGACAACAAGGATTGATCTTCAATTGAGAGAAAAACTTCAAGTTTGGTGTGTGTGTGTGTGTGTGTGTGTGTGTGTGTGTCGACTAAGCCAGGCAAGAGAGGGGAAAAACATGAGTCACCACAAACACATCAACACAAAACACGTGCCCTTTGTGGCTTAAAATTCTGATTTTCATTTAACCACACAGTATAAAATACAGGATATTTGATTCGCAGATAAACTAATTAGACTTAACTAACTCCAACTATGACAACGAGGATATTTTTGGAACCCAGGTTCAAAGGCGAACCCAGTTATATAAAAATCACTTAAATAAATAAATATTCTAATTTTACTAATTTTTAACCCCATGGTTAAAAATACAATTAATTCAATTAAATCAAATAAAATTATATAAAATATTAAATAATAAAGTATTACTTACCAAAAGTAATAGAATATTCTAGGTCGGGTCTCGGGATGTTACACGCTCACTATGACAGGTGAAAAAAAATTGAGAACCGGACCGAAATAATGGTTCTGTATTGGTTCAATTATTTCGGTTTTAAAACCTGCTATAACCAATAACTACATTATCAACATAAACTACATGTTGAGTTAAACTTGAAGACCGGATCTAACCGATTTCGGTTCCAATTCAAATTTAGTTTTTCGATTAAAAAGTACACACCTACTTGTAATAGCTTCCATGTTATTAATAAACCCTATAATGTGTATATTTCTTTCTTTAACCTTATAGTCCAATATTTATTATAAAGAATATTCTTAGAGAAATAGCAAAGCAACGTATGATATTGACACCCCACAAAAAGAGAGTAGCCCCGCATCCTAATGAATATTATAAATTACTATTTATTTCATAATTTAACTATTTTATGAAATTAATTAATATGTTTTGAGAAGAAACAAAAGTACGTCTGTTAGTTGCAAACGATGCCTACCAAGTAAGGTTATATTTGCTTGGTTTTACAAAAAAAAAAAAAAAATATTGATAAATCCCTAGTGTGAAATGAATATAGTTTAAAAACCTTGAGTAAAAATGAAATGGGTCACAATAACCTCGTAAATCACTTTTACTAAAGATATCTACATCAAAATCTTAATAGTACAATTGTTAAAATCATATATAATATATTAGTAAATTTATAAACTATAAAAAGAAAAATTCTACCCGTCAAACAATTTAATTTTTTGTTCATAAAGTGTTCAAATATGCTTTGTACCACAACTCAAGAAATGTGTAGGGAAGAAGAGAATAAGCAAAAGCTTCATCACTACTTCATCTTTTCACAACCAATTTCTCTACAAATACCCACATAATATCACACTAATTCCTCACCTTTAACTTAATCTTGACAACAACAAAAAAAATTAAAAAAATACATGGCGAAAGCGGTCATAAGCCACCATAATCCAACAATGCTTGCCGTCATTGTTGGAATTTTAAGCGTTTTGGTGTTGATTCAGAATGGAGATGCGTATGAATTTAAGGTTGGAGGTTCGGGTGATTGGGGCGCTGCGTCTGCTTCCTATAATCAATGGGCCGAAAAAAGTCGGTTTCAAATCGGAGACAGTTTGTGTGAGTTAATTTCTTCATTTTTCATTGATCCATCTTTATAATCTAACTTTAGCATTGATTTAATGTTATAATTTGAATTGTGATCCCCCCTTGATCAAAGCATTGTAGTTGATCGAATGCTGTATATAGGTTAATGTGATGGGTTTTATGTATTTTGGGAATGAGAATTGATTTTGCTACAACACTGTATAGATTCTATAGCTAGCTATACAAGTATATTATGCATTAGATGTGGTAAATACCTTAAAAGTTATGGTAGGAAAATCATCCCCGAATATTAGTTGATTTTTATTTTTTGGACAATTTTTAATCCAAACATCCCCGTGTTCACTATATTATAAAGTGTCAAGCAAAATAGATCAAATGGGCCGAAAATCGTTCAAAAATGTAATTAAAATGCTTAAAACCTCGTAAATCTATATATTTAAGAAAATTATATCATAATTATTTATAAAACTATTTATAAAAATTTAAAAATAACCAGTCTCAACCCGCCCCATTTCAACTAGCACTATATACCCGTTTTAAGTTGAATATTTTCCGACTCATTACTTAACTCCTATGTGGTTATATCTTCCCGCTCGAAAAGCCTACGGGTTACGGGTTCAAATTTTCTTCTATCCGACTAATATAAAAATTACCTTTTTGCCCTTTAAAGTTTTCAAGTACGAAAGCGATAAAGACTCCGTCCTTGAAGTGAGCAAGGACGATTACGACAATTGCAACACAAAATCGCCCATTGCAAAACATGACGATGGTCACACCGTGATCAAGTTCCAACAATCCGGGGCCCACTATTTCATAAGTGGAAATGTTGATCACTGCAAAAACAATGAGAAAGTTATGATCGTTGTAATGGCGGATCGGAACAAGAAACCATCGCCGGAATCTCCACCGGCTCCGGCTCCGGCAGGTGACGAGTCTCCGGCGCCACCATCGGATGAGAAACCGCCATCTTCTACCCCAAATGGTGCATCTTCAGTTGTCATGAGTCTCTTTTCCTTCATTGGAGGTTTTGCTTGTTTTTTGAGTTTGTGATTTGGATGAAATGTTTGTTTTTATTTTATTATTATTCTTTTCCGTTATGTTTTTTTACATTTTTGTTTGTGTTGTATTGGAGTGCCAAGTGTGAAAAATTGTTTGCATATGAGGAAATAAAATTTGTGTTTGTTTTGTGTGGATGAATGTTAATGTTAAACTACCAAAACTGATTTTACACTTTCGATGAATATACTGTTACACTTTTGATCATGAACCTTAACTTATTTATTTCAATAAAATTTTGGGCTCCAATTTTCTTTTGATTGATAGACACAAGTTTCTTGTATCTAACTGCAACAACCGAAAGTGCTTCAAGTCATGAGTTATGTATTATCCAAACTAGAAGTTTTTCCCGAGTTCAACTTTTTTCACCAGTCTCACTGTGTTGTGAAAAAGTGAATCCAATATTCCAGCAACCTGAAACCAAATGGTAAACAAGGGGAAAAGAATTAACGCACAAGGGTATAATTGTAATTTCAACATAATCTTTTTTTTTTAATCTTTAATCAGGGGTTTCTTTTGCGTAAATATTTGTCCTTATTTATTCATTATATACAAACTTCTGTCCACTTGGTTAATTAGAACATGGGTTTGTGTGTCGTTTGGATCATTTGTCAACCTTATGACCTTATCAGTTGATGACGTGGCGATTTGTGTATCTTTTGGGTCATTAAAACATGTTTTTTTGTTTGTTTTATGTTTAAGTCATTCAGTTACCGCCATGTCATCGAGTTATCAAGTTGCCAAATGACCCATATGAGTTTCAAGTCTCAGCTGGACATAAATTCGTACAATGACTAAATTGGGGAAATCTGAAAGTAAGTTGTTAATAATCTTATAGTTACTTTTTTATATATATCGGGAATGCATCCACAAGGCACAAACCAAAGGGAAAAAAGATACGGATATTTATGGTAAAAAGTAATCAGATTTGGAATACTAACCGTGAAAACGCCGCCAATAATGGCGCAAACGTTGGTGATGAAATGAGAAAATGATTTTGTATTTTCTGTCACCAAGATCTAGTCACAAACGCAGAAATATTAAAGTTAAAACGCGATATAAAACATAAACTTGAAAAAAAAAACAGGCTTTTTTAATATTCAACCTGCATTGGTGATGGCTCAAAATGGAACTTTGCAACGGGTATCGTAAGTGCGCGAACCAAACTACTATGTGCGGTATACTCATAATCCTCGATTAATTGATGAGATGAACTCATGACCTCGGTCTTCACAACTTGAAGAAAATGTTCTATCTACAATTTACATTCACAAATGGACCTTCTAACCATTTCTTTCAAAAACTAACATTATTATTGAATAACATGACATTTGTAATCATATTTGACACACTAAGAGTCTGTTTGTTTTGACGTAATCCTCCGTAATCCTCCGTAATTGTAATTCAATTACATTACGGAGGGACGTTTGGATGGATCTTTTTTTCGTAATTCAATTACGACGTAATTTCGAAATATGATATTATTTGTAATTGAAATCCGTCCCGACACCCTATGAATTCAATTACGGTCCTTTTAGTTAACTAACAAATTTGAATATTTTGTATGTTTTATATTTTAAAAATCGTTCAAAAAATTAAAAAAAAAATTAAAAAAATCAAAAAATTAAAAAAATAATAAAAAATAATTAATTTTTTTAAAAATAAATATTAATTTAAAAAAAATAAGTTTTTTAATAATAAAAAGAATTAAATTTTTACAAAAATAATAAAAAGAATAATAACAAAAAAATAATAAAATTTAAAAAAAGAATCTAAAAAAGTTTTAAAAAAATGCATAAGTATTGATTTGAATTCCAACTCAAAATTTTGGTAACCAAACGCGTAACCGTATTCAATTACAACCGAATTCAATTCAAACCGAATTCAATTACATTTCCAAAGATTACGTTATGACAAACGCCCCCTAATTGTTTACAGAAATGAAAAAATAAGTTGGACAAAGACACGATGAGTGTTTGGAAATTAGGATTAGAGAGGTTACCGTAACATTTGCATGTTGTTGTACATTAATGTATGTCTTGCCAGCCAACTTGTCATGGCTTTCAATGTAAGGTCTCAATCTCTTAAGATCACTCATCATTCTTGGAGTCACTTTTTTACCGAAATTAAAACTTGAAATTACGTGCGACATATTTATTTGTGAAGCATCAAAAGAATGTGATTCCGAACGGGGTGATACCGTAATATCGCCCGGAACCTGCGTATCATAGTACAAAAAAGAGTTAATTTCAAGCCATTTAAAAATAAACGGATCGATTTGAGTTATTTTTTTAATCCTAACATTACTTTTATAAGGGTTTTGATCATTAGAAACTTGCATTTTCATAAATGGATAACGAATGAGGGTTTTGATTTATTTACAAATTGTGCTAGTCTTATAGACAACCCTTAGGTCTGTCATCATCAAAATCAGTTTTTTAATCATATTCAATACATAAATTATTTATTAAAGGTCATTAAAAATGGACAAAAGGTGTTTCCGGGCGAACCGACCTGACCCAATTGACATGTTTTAATCCGAATAAATACATATTGGTAAAGGATACATGATTGCCATATATCATGATCATATTCTTTCTCCATTTTGATGTGAAATTTTTTTACCTTTTTAACTCGTAAAAACCCTTCAATTCTACACCCGGCTTCACGTGGCGCGGGTCTTTTCGTGTAAAACTTAGTCATACCATATGTATCTTCTAAAGATAATTTTTGGGACTCCAAATCGGGAGGTGTAATCAAATGTTCCATTGCCTACACACACATAAAACCTTTAATTGCAATTACACATAAGTATTCTTTAAGGTAATGTTATTATTAGTGTTCTTACCTCAATCAAGCTATTTACATCCCGGTTTCCATAATATGATTCATGATCGTGGATCCCGTGTATGTCTCTGATTCAGGAAAATTAGGAAACAAAGAGTACTTCATTGGGGAACGAATAATTTCAAGATAATAAACATAAAAATCGTTGTAATTAAAAAAATTAATCATAAGTTATTATATACCTAACATCATTCCCTCTACGGAAGATGCGAATAGATGGATAACCTTGTATGTGATGACTGAAAACAAGTAGAAAATGAGCATCAAATCATAACAACTGGAAATAATAATCTAATTTTTGGAAGCGAAAAATTTCCTTGGAAGGTTTTATACTTTTATGCAATAAAAATAACACTTTTGAGGACCTTTTGACTTGTTACTCGTTGCATTTTAAGCTATCATTTTAATTCTTCATTTCCATAAGAGATGAAACATGAAACACAGCCCGAATCGACCCACCAAGTCCTACTAAGATGACTTGAATCTAATTAATGACGTGTGACTTGTATGTTTTACTTTTGAGTAAAAAAAAAAAAGTTAACGATTACCTTTTACAAAAATCTTTTTCTTGAGTGCAATCCACCTTCCCTAAAAGAATACGGCCATCGGTTTTATGTCTAGTAATGCAAACAAGAGACAATAGTAAGAACCCGAAAATGCGTACCATTCACTATATATAAAATCTATTCTTGAGAAATATGTAGCACTAATCATGTATTCAAAAAGGACTCAAGGAGCACAAATTTTTAAATGAGGGGGTAATTATGAGAATTTTAAAGAGTTTAAGGGGTAAAAAGGTAACCCGCCCGATAGGTGTTGTTTGCTGCTAACAACACCTATCATTTCCTCGATAAATATGATATCTTATACCTTTCTCTTATAATTTTGGCTACTTTCTCCCACGATGGTTTCTGAAATTAAACAAAAATGTAAATATTATTATAATATACAAAAGAGTAAATTACTGTTTTTGTCCTGTGGTTTACCCGATTCTGCGTTTTTGTCCCTATACTTTTTTTTCTGTTTTTTTGTACCTGAACTTTGCCAAATTCCGTTTTTTTGTCCTTCCGGCCACCTTCCGTTTCTTTTTGGCCGTTAAACCTAGACCTGGCAAAATGAGACACGGCACGACAACTCGATACGAACCCGACACGAAATTAGTGAGTTTGGGTTAGAGGTTTCGACACGTTTAAGTAAATGGGTTAACTCGACACGACACGAAAGTTAAACGGGTTGGGTTAGTGTCAATATTTTCAACTCGAAGGTAACCCGAATCACCCGTTTAAGTATATATATTTTTTAATAAATTTTATATTTTAAATATATTATATGTAAATATTATAAATTAGTAGTTATAGTAGAAAAGATTGAGCTTTTATTTCATATTGAGTTTAATATCTAATTATATTACGTTATTGTTAGCTTTATATTATGCTTTTTTGAATTTTTGTTATATTTTTGTTGAATTTTTATTATGTTTAATCGCTATATGGGAAAATTCACGGGTTAAATGGGTTGACACGAAATTAATCGTGTCGGGTTTGGGTCAACATTTTGAACCCGTTTATTAAACGTGTTGGGTTTGGGTTTATGGGTCTCAACACGTTTAATGTCTCGACACGACACGACCCATTTGCCACGTCTAGTTAAACCCCTCACGTGCTGAAAACGTGAGGGCATCTTAGTCTTTTTCCATTTTGGGTTTTATTTTCACTTTTTTTTCTCTCTTCTTCTTCTTTGTTTTACTTGTGTGTTCATCTTCTTCCCCATCAACAACATCAAGAATGTATCAAGAACACCCCATGTTCTTCTAGATCTCATACAAATCCACCCATAAGTAACCTGCTCCGGTCACCATCTCCGGCAAATCTTGTTCTCCGGCGAAACCCAGAAGAAGAAACAACCCAGCATACCTTTTAAGTTTTTTCAAACAGCTTGAAACAACCCAGCATACCTTTAATTCGTTTTTTTCAAAAAGCTTTTTCAATGCCTCAAAAGGTACAATTCTTATAGCACATATTACAAGTAAAAGCCTTTTCCTTTTTGTGTTCTTTGTCTTCATCCCAAAATCAAACATAAAATATGGAAAACCCAAAATCACTGCAAGATCCACGACCCACCTAAATCCTAAATCACATTAATTCACAACCCATATAATTTATTAGTGTTCATGTAATTCACAACCCACATAATCTAAATTTTGTCCGTGTTCTTCTTTTCTTTCCCAATTATAAATTGTTCACGAATTTGTTTGATGAATATTTGTTGAGGAAAGGGATTGCTTCGGACATCCGCACTCCAATTTTACTTTCTATTTGATCCAAAAAAATCCCCCAAATTTCCAATCCTTTCAAATTCTCTGTGAAATCTCTTCGATAAGTAACTGGTTTGGGAGAGGAGATCACAGAGAAGAGAGAGCGTACAGACCTTTGTCGGCCGGAGAGGAGGGCAGGTTCGCCGGAGAAGAGTGGATTCATCATCTGTCAATTTATTTTCTTTATAATCCCCTTGTACCGTACAACCTTTCAAAGCTATCTTCATTTACTTTGCAATAAATACTTGTACGGTACAAACTTGAAATGCAGATGGAATTTGGAAAGAAGGAGGTTACCAACACGTTTTCAACGTGTGAGGGGTTTAACAGCAAAAAAGAATCGGAAGGTGGACGGAAGGAAAAAAAACGAAATTTGGCATAGTTCAGGGACAAAAAAAAGAACAGGAACAAAAACGCAGAATCGGATAAACCACGGGGATAATTTACTCTATACAAAAACATATATATTATAGCGTGTCAAAATTAAATGGAGGTTAATTACAAATAATTTGACTATTATAAGTAAATAATCATACCAAACGGTTACTCCAATAGCACCATGGAGCATAGAAATTGACAACGAAGATTGAATATCTGCAATCGAGCAAACAGTATATCGTTACTAGAAACAATAAAGTATGTAATTATTTAAAAATATGAAAGTTTAGTTATTTCACTTACTGACTAGTAAATTTATCAAAATTATGTGCATTAATTGTAACGGATCCTTCACCAAATTCCTCATCAACCTTATCATCGTGTTTAATTATCATAGACATTGGTGTAGGGTCGAATTCAGAGCCTATAGTTTGTAAATGCTTATTGATCGAAAACTTGCGTATGGTTTTAGTTATGTTCAACCTGTTCTGCAAATAAGAGAAACATAATTCGAGTTGACATAAAAAATGACAAGAAAATAATTAGTTTATGAATAACAATTTGACAATGAAAGTTACCGTTCCCAATATGTCACTCACATCGAGTGATGCAAACTCACATGATAAAGCTGGAAAACTGCATTTAAATAATTCTATAAATGTTAGTACACACACACACAAGTAGGTGAATGATCAAGTGAAAAAGGTGTAGGACGTGTCCATGATGCAAAAAACTGGTCATTAGATTGGAAAAAGTAGTGCATCAAGACACGTGTCAGTACCAGAATAATTATACCAAGTATATGTTTAGACGAAACTTTGGAAAGAGTGAATACAAATGGAACACACCTCATGTTAAAATGAATGAGTAAAAATTCCGAGTCAGAGCTTTGGTCAACTATGACAGAAGTCGTAGTATCGATGGTCAAATAATTGCGTAGCTCCTGAAAAAGTCAAAATCGTCGTTTAATTCTAGGAACAAAACAATCCCCAAAACAATTCGCTACAATGGTCATTGGTAAGAAAAAACATTAGAAATGTTGTGAAAGATGAGTCAAATGATCTATTATGCCTCATGGATAACGAATCTTAAAACATATATCGACATGAAAGCTATAAAACTTAGAGTGGTAAGAGACGAGATTTTTACAAATCCAAATAAAAACATCATAGAGAAGGCTGCAACAATTGATAATCCAGCACCTGAAAGTGTTGCCTCAGTCAAATCTCTTGGAATTTTCCTGATGAAATATAAACAATGGTTTAATAATCATGTAAGATATTGATTTCTCTACATATACATATAACATTTTGTATATATACTTTTTTCATCAATAAAAGTTCATCTTAAACTGTTTCTCGTCTCTAGATGCTAATTAATAAGAAGAGAAATGATACATCAACACGACTCATATGGCTACGAAGAAGATGATGTCACATTGTTCCATGTATAAATTTAAGGACAAGATGATATTGTCATCTTGATTTTTTTACATGTCACTATCTTCTTTTTAAGACATATGAGTTATGTTTGATGTATCATTTTTCTAATGAGAAAACAATCTTATTAAAACAACTTAATCTTATAAGCTTAATTAAGTTGTTCAGCTTCATCGAAGCATTCAAGATACACACAATAAGCAAATAAACTCCTAAAATAAGGTTACCCAAATACGCTTAATCAAATTTGTCATTCTTTTTCTTTCATTTTCTGATAGCATTTTCAACGGTATCCTGATTTTAATAGGTACAACAAAAACAATAATACCCAATCCCGCCAAAGTCACGATATGGGGAAGTTGAGATGTACACAGTCATATGTACTTCTACTGGAAAAACATGTGTGATGTCATGGATATACAGATACCCTAAAGTGATAATAAAGTGTGAAACATGTATGACATATAGAACATATAATTAAAGCATGTGAAACATGATAATAAACTGTGAAACATGTATGACATATAGAACATATAATTAAAGCATGTGAAATATGATAATAAAGTGTGAAACATGTATGACATATAGAACATGAAACATGTAAATCTACAGTTGTGTTCACAATATTCTATGCAAATATAATCTTCAATTATAATTTAATTACCATGGTATTATGTTCTAACCTTACAAAAACAAGTATATAACGCACAGTAAACGCAACTAATCACAAACATTGATGACACATTTTAGCATGTTAACTACAATTATTAAAGCTACTAATGTAAACGGAATTAACCTGAAAAAGTCGACGGATTTGATCTTGGACATCAAAACCATGGCTGCAATGCGGATCTCGTTAAATTCTATTATCGGAATTCGAATTCCGATCGCCGGCGATGTGATAATTGGGGGGGTTTTCCGATCGTCGTCTAGAAATTGGTAGAATGTATCCCACTGCTGTCATGAAAACTGCGCTGGATTCATTTAAGGAGTTACAGAAATGGTCCCTGAACTATCCTCTTACTTTAAATAGTGGAATTTGTTTTTCGATCTTTTTACTAGATGCATTATATGTATTTAATTATTATTTTTTTGTTTTTAATTTTTTTATTTAGTATAATGAGTAAAAGGTAAAATATTAATTTTATTTAACTTGCCTTTTTATGTTGTTTTAATTGAAGGTGTAAATTTTATTAGGCTAAATAGTAATTTTAAATATTGTAAAAATTAAAAGATTAAATTTCTTCTAATACTTTATATAGGAGTAAAATAGGTGCACATTATATGTAAAATAATTTTCATAAGAATACAATAGATATGACACTCACGCAAAACTATACTAGCTCCATTTTCATTATATAAGTGGTCAAATGACAAATTACTGTTTCATTTCATTTTCATTTTATATGTGTGTTTAAATTCTATAAATCTCCAACGGTTCGATGTTATATGCTATTTTGCTTACTCGGTATATAATAATTTTGAAATGCTTAAGTTAATTTAAAACGATTTATTAATGTTTGATCTTTTCAAAAACAGTTAAAAATTGTTGTGTTAACATTTATAATGAAAATTTATTTGAAAAATAAAAAAAGAAAAGAATTGATTAATGTTCGAACACATGTCAGGGAACAAATCGAAGGCCAAGTTTGACATCGAAAAATCGTTAAATTGAAGAAATGGAGGCATTGCGTGCGATTCAATATCACAATGCTTCGAGCTAATACTACTTTCAGACACTCACTCTCATCGTTCAATCGCATCTTCTAGATACGTAAGCCTCAATTCTATTCTCCCAATTTAATTTTTTATCCGTTTATCGATTTCAAGCTAATTGCTACTGTGAATTGCGGTCATTAATTAAGCTGATTCATGTTTACTGCACGTTCTAGTTGCTTAATCTAGTTTTTTTTATTTTCAATTGTTGAATTAGGTTAGAAATCAGTTGATCGTTCATTAATATGTTGGTAAGTTTACTCGGACTATTATTGTTTCTCTCTTTTTATCGAATAGATAATGATTATATGTGTTGATTACAAGCCCTAATTGCTGAAAGTTAAGTACTTTAATTGTAACGAATGGGGTAAGAATTCCTATTTTGTAACATGTGATTAGATATACCTGTAATTATAACTGTAAATTGTTTTTAGTTGAAGAATTCCTATGTATGTTTGAATTTTACGAGTTAATTATTAATACCTAGCTTGTTAAAATTATGAAATTAGGTGTTTCCGAGGTGAATGCTGATCTAATTTTGAGTATAACATATGATTAATTTTTTTTTTTGTATAACTTATAATAGTTTGGAACATTAGTTATAGCAGAACATGAAGGGGGTTCACTGACTACAACTGCTTTAAGTTCAATAGACGCTGCTACCAAATTATTATGTAAAGATAATTCTTTATCTTTATTATTGGCTGGTTCGGGTCCCACATTACAAGAAGCTGCTGCAAATGCTGCTTCATGTCATCCTTCAATTTCTCAAGTATTTATTGGATTTTTACATCTAATTGCTTAGATCAATATAAATATATTTTAATTTTCTAATAATTTGAGGTTAATTTTTCAGGTGCTGGTAGCCGATTCTGATAAATTTAAACACCATTTAGCAGAACCATGGGCCAAATTAATCCATTTGGTACAACAAAAGGGTGGATACTCACATATAGTAACTGCTTCAACTTCTTTTGGTAAAAATGTATTACCTCGGGCAGCTGCCCTTCTTGATGTCTCACCAGTTACTGATGTCATCGAAATTTCAGAATCTAAAACATTTGTCAGGTAATTTTCATAATCATATATTAATACTTCAAATATTTATACAAAAAAAAGCACACAAAATGTGTAACTTTTGGTTCAACACCATTTTGTATATCTATAATGCATAATTATTTTTATTTTTTATTTTTTTTGTAGGCCGATATATGTGATAAGCCCAACAGTGGAAGGTTTAGCAAAGGTGGAACAAAAGGAAACAAGGGACCAACACTATCAATTAAGTTGTCCTGTCCTAAATTAATTGTCCTAATTTGTCTTTATTTGTCTTATGTTTATTTCCTTTCTATTGTTATGCACTAACTTTAGTACTATTTGTCAGTTAGTGGAAGCATTAGTCCTTTTGTGTATTTAAACCTTTTCCTTTGGAAGGTTTTAGGATCTATGAAATATGTTTTCTTTTCATGCTAATACGACCGTTGACGGGATTGAAGTTGTGAAAGGTGTTGTTGAGCAGAGTTTTATGCTTCATCAGATCCGGAAGATGAACGGTGTTGATGTTGCGGGTATGAGGAATTGTGCTTCAGAATCGTTGATGGAAACAACACTACAACATGATGTTAGAATCAACGTGCCTACAGCTCCTGAGGTCGGGTCATACTTAGATGAATGTTTTTTCTCGTCATATAATCAGGAATGGAAAGACACTCAAAAAGATGTATCACTGAAAGATTATGAAAAAAAAGCCGAAGAATTCAAATTAAAACATATTTATTCTCACATTGCATCAATCGAGCATAAAGAAGGATTTGTTACTGTTTGGCTGCATTCTTTGAATTACCGAATTTATCTAGATTTATGCTCCGAGGAAAACAATGAAGCAAATCAGGTCCCAGAAGCTCAAGACAAAAAATCAACTGGAAAAATCCTTCATGTAGTAGACGGGCCAAGGGAGATGCGTGATGTGTACGCCACGTCAGCAGACAGAAGTCAACCCTACTGTCGTGATCAATGGTTTGACTTTTTCAGCGGTCAATTCTTTCGGTTTATTAAGAATCTTGAAGCAATTGGTGTGCCGCTTGCACCGATTGATGTGAAAGTTGCTTATAGCGTACCTAATCAACCCACTGAACTCCCACCTCAGCTTACTAACGAGATGGAACTAAATATGCAACCCGAAACTCTTCAAGGGGTACGAAAGAGATGGTTAGACGGAATGGAAGTCGTTGAGGTATTAAGTGGATGGCATGACCTTACGGAAAGTGAAGCAACATGGGAAGATTCTAACAACCTTAACCGCCAATTTCCGGAATTTCACCTTGAGGACAAGGTGAAAGTTTGGGACGCCGGTATTGATAAGCCCATACCGAGATATGTAAAAACTTATGACAACTTTGGTTTCAGGGGGGAGATATGTGAAAACGGAAATAGGAAGGACTTGTTTTGCCCATGTGAAAATAAATTTTGTTAAGTCTTGGCATTCTATGAAGATTACAACTCTTTTGGTGTCGTGTGTAAGTCTTGGCATTCAGCAGCCATGGAGGCTGCAGCAGAACACCCGTACTCCAATGGACCTCCTTCGCAGTTCCCAAGTTTGATGCTTTCCGAGAAAATAGAAGATGAACAATTTCGTGAATTGTTGTTACTCTCGAACAAGAGTATTCGTAAGATTCGACTGCCAGAAGTACGTGGGAAGTTATGCATGTCTTCTTTTGGGTGGTTGGTAACCGTCGGAGAAGATAATGCTACCCAACTCATCAATCCATTGTCCCGTGAAACCGTTAGTCTTCCAAATCTAGAAACCTTTCCAGATTTCTTGGAGACTAGTGACTGGGATCGTGGAATATCCAAGCTGCTGTTCCTAAACCAATCATCATCATTGGCAGAGGCAATTGTGGTGGTATTGTGGGGATGCTCGAAGAACTTAGGGTTTTGCAGGCCTGGAGATAACAAGTGGACACATGTTGTAACAGGTTGGGGGTGCGCAATGTTAGATATGACTTACTACAATGGAAAAGTTTATTGTTTAGACTGTAACTACCACATCCAGGTATGCGATGTTTATGGGAAATCAGATCCGAAATTCCTAGTTAAAGTTTCAAGGCTACCGGAAGATGGTTATATTGAGGAGGGAGAATATATTTATGGGTTGGATGGAGGATATATCATTGGAATGGATGATGATGATGAGAGAAAGAGATTGTTGGTTGTTATGAGAGAAGGCATGTTTGATGATGCAGAAAATGGGGAGACTTACAAGACAAAGAGTTTTACAGTTGTAGCGTATGATTTGGAAAATGAAAAATGGCCGAGAGTGAATGATTTGGGCAGGAAAACTTTGTTTGTGGGATATAATTCATCGTTTTGGGTGGAGGACAATACGGGGGTGATAAAGATCAACTGCATATACTACACGGATGATGTTCATACAAGGTACTTTGAAAACAAAAGCGGAGGAGGAGGGAGGGATATGGGGATTTATCACATGTCAGACGGAACCATTGAGCCTCATTTCACCGGAGTATCACGTAGCTATCTTACGCCTCCAATATGGCTTCAATCATTGTAAATCTTTATGTCGTTATGTTATTTTATATTACAAAAAACTGTGGCGTTATGTTCTTTTTTGTTACAAACATCATTCTTTTTTATAAAAAACAGACAAAAACAAAAGTCACTTATAGACAATACAGGAAAGCATGAAAATAGACAACAAATATTTAAAAGCTAAAAAATGCAAGGAGAGTCAGTTTTCTAGACTTTGTTTTACTTTATTGACAGAATACGTATGTTGAGAATGATGTTTTACTTGCACGAATCACAATTATAGCACTTGATTGCTTTCAAATTCTTGTAGAGTTTGTAGTACATGTTAGAGCTCAGTGGATGGAAGGTTAAATCGTAGTAACAGCAGGATAACCACACCTAATAAATAATTAAAAAATTTAATTAGAAAGATAGCACTTGATTAAATATAGGTTTGTACGGATTTAAGAAGCCTATTGAGACGGTGGTCTGCAACAACCGTCTTCAATCGGAGTTAATTTCGCCAATTTGTATTGTTTAAGATTCTGCTGTAAACATTCCATACTTACATATCACTATAATTATAATTAAGTAGCCAATTAGTACAGATTATAATTAGATACCAAGCAAGTATCTTTTATGCAGACTGTTACAACTTACAAGCCTCTTTTTTTTTTTGAAACAACTTTGAACGTGTTTCCAGTTACGGGTATAGTTTAATTGTTATCAAAAAGATTTATGAATTTGACCATACCTTATACCTGCAACGTTATGCAACGTTATGACCAGAATCGTTATTTCGTTATTTGTTACAATAAACCTAAAATGAAAATAAAATTGTAATTATTTTGAAGATAAGTTAAATACTTACACCAAGGCCGTAAAGACTAGGATTCCCCCCAAAACCAAGCACAACATGAGCAAATACTGCAATACAGTTATAAATGTAACACAAGAATTAAACTTTTTTCACAATAGCTAATGACCCTTACAAAATCAAAGCAGTAATTAATGATTAATGGTTCTGTGAGTAAATCCCTCATATCCAACAAGATTCTTAGATAGCCCAAACATAATATAAGTCTAAATCCTATTGTTAAAGTCTAAATGTTTTTCAACAAAGAGAGTAAAGAAATTACCAGTGCAGAAAAATGATGTATTCCTCTGTAGTCGTCTTTCTGTGTCAACCATTTCTTTTGAAAAATCAGATCAACTAAACTAAAAGAGGTAGAGTGATGTGACAAAAAACAAAATTTTTAAATAACATGTTAAAATGGGTGGCAAGAAACATAGCCAACACGTAACCCAAATCAAGAAAGGAACGAAAACAAAATCAAGATTGATACCTCAATTATCTTGAATAAGATTCATACCACTGGATTCTGGGTAAATAAGTTAAGCGGCATCGATACCTCAGTTATCGTGAATGTGTTGCATCAGGTCTGCATACCTGATGCAGACCTGAGGCAGCACATGCAAGATAATTGAAGTGATCGATGCCTCTTAACTTATTTACGAAGAATAAGTGATTCTTTGACTTATGCCTAGAATCCGGTCGTTTACAAATTGTGAAATCTTAAAGAATTCGGGACAAATTGTGAAAGGAAAGGTGGGAAAAAAATTTGACTTGCCGAATTTTTTCAAAGGCGGGCAAAAACATTTGGTGCAAGTTAGAGGTAAGATACGACTTGCATTAGTTATCGCTCATATATAATACATATTTTGATTAGCAAAAAAAAAAATTAACCCATAAAAAAGATTAGACTAATCGGAAAAAAATTAGGGTAGACAGATGCCCACCGTGCACACCCCTTGGTAACACCCATGCCTCCAATCATCCAAAACAATATCTCCGAACCCCAATTTGAACACTTGTAGTGTTAAATAATGGACGTAAATCCGAACAATAGGGTAGACTACGATTTCAAATGTGACCTTTGCGGGAAGTGTTCCGAAAGAGAGGAAGTCTGGGCAACCATATCAAAGATAAACACAAAAGGGAAATAAAATCTGCAAAGTGTGTTATCGGGTCTTCAAGACGTCCGAGGAGTTGCGGGAGCACCTTAGGACGAATTAACTTGATTGGAGCCAGTTAATTATCAAGAACAGAGTAATGCTCAATTGAAGGTACATGAACTAGAGTAATGTGCAATTGAAGGTACAAGAACTTATCAAAAACACGAAGGTACAATATCTTTGACTTTTCTTTGACACAGAAAGACCGAAGATGAATAATCTTTTTGCTGCAGACTGGTAATTTCTTTACTCCGTTTCTTGAAAAAGATTTAGACTTTAACAATTAGGGTGCGACTAATTCAGTTTTGAAAAACATATCAAGTTTGAAATATATTTAGGTCAATTATACTTATTTAAAGTGCCACTCCATGTATTTAAAAAATCTGTTTTATTTCAGGTGTCACAACACTCAAGTCTGATTATGCTTACCTCGTTTAGTTTAGGTGTCACTATTTTATCACTTTCTTCTTTTTTTTTCCTTTCATTGTATTTTCTGTGATTCATGTTAGGTCGATACTTTTTTAAAAAAACTTGGTTATTGATGTTATGGTTTTGGACCTTTGGTTTCGGGTTCATGCTTGCCTCTTTCCATAGTGTGACACTTAGTTCATTTGATGCAGATTTTGATCATATTGTATGTTGTTGTTGTTGAGGATTTGACGTGTTAATTAGTGTTTGGCCCATTACAGGTTTAAATCTCTTTCACCATGGTGTCTAATTGTATGCATGTAATTAATATCATTTAAGTCTTTTCCATGTAATTTTAAATAATAGGCTAAAAAGAAGTAAATAAACTAATAACACACTGAATAGCAATGTTTTAAAAACCGAGTTAGCTCGGATCACCGGGTCAACACAGGTAGGAACAAAAGAAAGACATGCCACTGTTTATGACGTTTCATCTAAGTCGCAAAATGTAAATGTTGAAGTTTTGGAAGGATATATATGTGTTAATGAAGTTTGCAAGGATATATACGTAATATTATAAATTTGCAAGGATATGTACGAATTTATCTCTTTATTTTACTTACTTTGCTTACACTTCCTTCAGGGTAGTAACTTTATGATTCTTATCACTTTCGGAAGTGTAGTGTGTATCGAGCGGACAGTGAAACAATTATTAGATGAAGATGGATTTAGATTTCATACTTTAAATTTATATATTGTGAAAATTATGAAAGTAAGTGCAAAGAATTAAGAAAATTATGAAAATATTAGGAAGCTTTTTATAAGTCACACGTGATTATTACGAATCATATACTAGTATATAATAAAAAAAACTATTTGAATCAAACGTCACTTGTGACATGGAATCCCTTTAAAGAATCTACAGATTTCAATCTTTAAATATGTAAAATACATCCTAATACTACAAATCAAATAAACTCGTACAACAGCTAACATGATTATTAACTACAAACAATTAGGGTACACAAACAACAAATGTTTGTGTATTTGGTCTAAAAACACCGAACCGAACCAAAACTGATAACATGTTATCGGTTTAGTTTCGGTTTAAAAATTTATCGTTTTCGGTTTAAGTTCTAGTTCGGTTCGGTTTTCAGACCGAGCTCACCCCTATCGCCTCTATTTCATAAATCTACTCCTCGTCTATCAGATACCATCTCATTTCAATTTGAATTATTGAACTCTAAATACAGGTTTTCTCTTTTTCTTTTTTTTTAAGAAAAAACAGAACTTTGAATATATATACTTCGTATATATATTAATGATGTATGGTACGTACCAATGTTCCGCCTGGAAGGATCACAACGACGGACGGACGGAAGGTAGGATAACGACAAAATAGGATGGAGGGTCGGTTTCCGAGTTCCAACAATAGGAAGCGTGTCAAGCGGTTTTCACGGAATAAAGCATGTGCGCATTTATTGCTGACTTGACCTCAAGACGGCTGAGACGAAAGCTTGAGTTATTACTCACCGGACCGCTGGGAGTATCGATACTCTTTTATCCGGAAGACCCGTGAAGGACCGGACAAAAGAAGGTAGCTTTCGTTTTCCCGCCCGAAGGAGATCGACTATAAAAGAGGAGCGTGAGTATCCCTCCAGGGATGATCACAGAACGCATTCAATTCATTCACCTAACACCCCCAATCAATTCCTTAAACGTTTTACCTTTCGATTCGTATAAATTACTGACTTGAGCGTCGGAGCGTTCTTACGGGGTTCACCCGGGGAACCTTTGACTTAGAGTTGTTGTTTGATCGCAGGATCACGGTTGAAATCATCCTGCTCGAAGAAAGGTGGATTTCGGTTTCAACATTTGGCGCCATCCGTGGGACCTAGAACACAATGGTCCAAGAAACGCCAAGGGGAGGCGTAGATCCCTCGCAGGTAACGCCGACGAGATCTCCGACCGAAGGTTTGCTCACACCCACACCGACACCGTCTTTGTTGAACTCGTCTTCATGCCCTCCTCCGTTAGAGAACGTGGGAGGTGGACCGACTCCGGAGGAGATGGAGGAATTCAACCTCTTCTGCCAGTTCAGAAAGATGAGGCAGTTAGAGAAGACCCGTCCGAAGGCGACAGAGGTTAAAGCAGGAGTTAGCAAAACTCTTGAGTATTCTAGTGACGACGAGTCCGTGGAAGAAGTGTATGCAGAGAAAAGACCGGAAAAGAGCGTCCGGATGGAAAAATCTCCTGCGGAAGTAGCCGTGGAGAATAAAGGCTCTCGTAGGAGGCAGAAAGGTCCGGAAAAGACATCTAATGCAGATGGGCGCAGTTTCCTGTCCCCATTTACGGACGAGATCAATGAAGTACCCGTACCAGCAGGGTTGAAGGGACCTCGTGTGAAATCATATGATGGGACAGGAGATCCGGACGATCACGTCGCAAGCTTCCGGTGGGTCGTACGTATGATTCCCATGGACCAAAGGCTGTGGTGTCTCTTCTTCGCCGGAACCTTAGAGGGTTCGGCGCGATATTGGTTTTCTAGTCTCCCACAAAGGAGCATACCCAACTTCGAGGAGTTGGTTGTACAATTTACTCACAGCTTCATACAGCAAAAGAAGTACTAACAACAATCACAATCCATCATGGCGTGCCGACAGCGAGAGGGAGAGTCTAATAAATCTTATTTTAGAAGATTCAACGAACAAAGCAGGAAGATGCCTGTCCGGGAAGACTCTCTCATCATCGCAGCTTTCACGTATGGTCTAAGGGAAGGAGAACTCTTCCGGGAGTTACTCAAAAAAGATTTTAAGAAGGCTGATGACATGATCAGTACGGTCAATAGGTTCCTGAAACAAGAAGAAGAGAGTGCGGAAAAGCTGCGATTTGAAGCTCAAGAAAAGAAAGGAACACCCGGTTCAGGGTCTACACGGCACCATGAACGATCAAAACCAGTATACAGGTCAGGTTATCAAAATAGTCAGAACAAGAATACCTACCGAGTACGTCCGACGGGAGGTCAGACGCAAGGGGATAGGTACGAACCTTACCGTCCTGAGGCGTTTGTGTCAAGCGAAGCAAGGGGAGATAAAGATGGTCGGACGGCCAGGAAAAGGTACCCGAGAGATCCGAATGCATATTGTGAATTTCACAAAATCATGGGCCATGCGACTGCATCGTGCGAAAGCTACCGAAGGGAGAAAGAGGCGTCCGGCAAGGCAAAGGTAGTCTGTGTGGCGGAACCTTCCGTCAAGGGAAAAGAGACCACATTCGATACTGAAATTATGGCGGTAGAAGAAGGGGAAGGTACCCTTCCTCACCCAAGAAAAAGGAAAACCATCACCTTGGAATTTGGGAGGAACGAACCCACTCCAGACGGGCATATAGGGGTAGAACCATTGGTTATATGTGGAGCTATCGCCCGCCACATGGTCCGCAGAATCTATGTAGACGGAGGAAGTTCTTCAAACATCATGTACGATCACTGTTTCCAAAAGTTCCCACCGGATGTACAAGCTTTCATTAAACCTGCAACCACTTCCGTGATAGGGTTCTCCGGTCGATCCGTATGGCCGCGAGGGAAAATTCATTTGCCTTTGGTCCTGACCGACTGGAGTACGAATAGTAGCAAAACAATCACTACCGAGTTTATAGTCATCGAAGCTCCGTCCAGGTACAATGTGATCTTGGGACGGACCGGAATGTGGCAGTTGCAAGCAATTGCTTCCACAATCCACGGTCTGCTTAAATTCCCTTCAGAGCACGGGATAATTACCGTACGCGGTACGCCAATGCCCATACCTGAATGTGGTAGTATCACACACCTGGACAGTTGGACGGAGCAGGAAGAGGTACACGTGATCATCAATCCGGACTACCCCGAAACCCCTATCAAGATTGGTCGACATCTTCCGGGGAAGATAAGGTTGGAGCTGGAAGTTTTGTTAAAAAAGAACAAGCATGTGTTCGCATGGGAACCAAAGGATATGACGGGCGTTTCCCGGAAGGTGATAGAGCACAAGCTGAATGTCAACCCAGCGTTCGTTCCAGTCAGGCAACCAAAGAGAGGGATGGCTCCGGCACGGAACGAGGTGGTGAATAAAGAAGTAGGAGACTTGGTTGCAGCCGGAGTATTGCGCAGTACGCAGTATCCGAATTGGGTATCCAATCCAGTCCTGGTAAAAAAGGGGGACGGATCCATGCGTATGTGCGTCGATTTCAAAGACCTCAACAAAGCTTGTCCGAAAGATAGTTACCCTCTTCCTGAAATCGAGCAGAAGATCGAATCTTTAGGCGGGTACAAGTGGAAATCATTTTTGGACGCTTATAAAGGATATCACCAAGTACAGATGGCAAAGGAAGACGAAGAGAAAACAGCTTTCCATACTTCTAAAGGCACGTTTTGTTACATCAAAATACCGTTCGGCCTTCGGAACGCTGGAGCAACGTACCAACGGTTGGTCGACAGAGCGTTTGAAAACCAAATTGGGCGAAACTTAGAGGTATATGTCGACGATATGGTGATAAAAAGTAGGGAAGACGGGGATCTCATAAGAGACACAGAAGAAACCTTGCTGCAGTTGCATGCGATCAACATGAAGTTAAATCCGAAAAAGTGTTCATTTGGCATGAGTAAAGGGAAATTTCTGGGTCACATCGTTTCTTCATCTGGGATACAAGCGAACCCTGAAAAGGTAGAAACCTTGTTGAATATGAAGACCCCTCGAACGGTGAAAGATGTCCAGAGTCTGAACGGCAAACTAGCGGCTCTTGGGCGGTTCCTGGCAAAATCTGCGGAGAAGTCGTTACCTTTCTTCAAAGCCCTCCATGGGTGCACGAAGAAAGGAGAAGTCGAATGGTCGGAAGAGGCCAACGAAGCTTTCGATAAGTTAAAACAACATTTACGAACCATCCCTTCGGTTGCAAGTCCTATCGTAGGAGAACCACTTATCATGTATCTGTCAACAAACCGGGAAGCTGTAAGTTCCGTCCTGATCGCCGAAAGGGGGAACCAACAAGTTCCGGTATATTTTGTGAGCAGGACGCTACAAGGGGCGGAGTTGAATTATTCCTTGATCGAAAAAATAATAGTAGCTCTTGTCTATTCGGTAAGACGGTTGAGAAGGTATTTCCAAGCTCATTCAGTAACGGTCTTGACGAATCAACCAATCCGGAACATTTTTCTCAAACCAGAAAGGTCCGGAAGGGTGACTAAGTGGGCCATTGAATTGGGAGAGTACGATATAACATTCAAACTAAGGGCAAGCATCAAGGGTCAAGCATTGGCAGACTTCCTGGTAGAAATGCCTGATGAGGAAAGCGTTATGGCGGTCGAACAGGGTAAAGCAGGTACCCAGAAGGCCCAATGGCAGATGCTCTCAGCAAGCTAGCATCGATGTTGTATTGTCACCTCACCAAAAAAGTGTTGGTGGAGGTCCTCCCGAAAAGAAGCATAGAAAAAGCGAATGAAGAAGTGATCGAGCTCGACATCGACGAAAGCTGTTGGACGACTCCCATCCTGCGTTATCTCGATACGTGGGCCCTTCCGAACAACGTGCAGGAAGCAAGAAAGTTGGGTATAAATGCGGGAAAGTATATTTCTAAGAATGGTGTCCTGTACCGAAAGGGGTACTCCACCCCTTGGCTAAGATGCTTGGGGAAAGCTGAAGCTCAGAAAGCGATCGAAGAGGTGCACGAAGGGCTATGTGGGTCGCACATAGGTTCTAGGGCTTTAACCCAAAAGATATTCCGGACGGGTTATTTTTGGCCTCACATGACGAAAGACGCTCACGATTATGTCCGTAAGTGCCAGAAATGTCAAGCATACTCCAATATCCCTAATATGCCTCCGGTACAGCTCACTAGCATTCTTAGTCCATGGCCATTTTGTCAATGGGGAATCGATATCGTCGGGCCATTCCCAAAAGCTCCGGGCGGGGTCAAATTCTTGGTGGTCGCAATAGATTACTTCACTAAGTGGGTTGAGGCAAAGCCGTTGGCATGCATATCTGGGGCGAACGTGATCAAGTTTGTGTGGCAGCAGATTGTCTGTCGCTTTGGTCTCCCACATACTATTATCAGCGATAATGGGAAACAGTTTGCTAGTAACCCGTTCAAGAAATGGTGTGCCGACCTTAGCATTCAACAAAACTTTACTTCCGTCGCCCACCCGCAAGCGAACGGACAGACGGAAGTAACTAATAGAACCATCGTTAAAGGGATTAAAACCCGTTTGACTCGAATGGATACGGGTTGGGTGGACGAATTGCAAAATGTGTTGTGGTCATACCGAACGACGGTCCGGAGAGGAACCCAAGAAACCCCTTATAGTTTGGTGTACGGCTCGGAAGCAGTAATCCCTTTGGAAGTAACGTTACCTTCTCCCAGGATGGAGAACTTCCGTCTGGAAGGAAACGAAGAAGCGTTAAGATACAATCTTGACATAGTGGACGAAAGGCGTGAGAACGCAGCCCTAAGGCAGGCGACGTACAAGTCACTGACGGAAGGCTACTACAACAAGAAGGTAAAGGGGACAGCATGTAAGGTAGGCGAGTTGGTTCTCCGGAAGAACGAAGCTAGTCTCCGGTATAAGCCTGGAAAGTTGTCCCCCAATTGGGAAGGACCATATAGGGTCAAGGAAGCAGGAAGGAACAGCTCTTATGTCCTCGAAACAATAGACGGGACGACTATACCCCGAACGTGGAACATGAGGAACCTACGTAGGTTTTACTACTAAAAAAAATGTATGTGTTTAAATTGTCTTGTAATTTTACCTAAGGGTGTCGAAAACCCAAAGCTGTGCGAGTGTAACGAACACCTTTCGAGTAAGGTTATTTTCGAATGTCATTCCTTGTCGATTTAAACGTTATGTCTTATGTATATTTTGACTTACAAGTACTAATCGAATCAACGGTCGAATGGTGAGTCTAAATGAGGGTTACATCCTAAAGACAGGATGCAACTCCAGATCCGGACGATTAGAAACCGGATGGCCATATACGAACGTGTGCACATCATAACTTTATTTCTTTAAGTAAGGGACACCTTATTCAAACAAGAATTAAAGTAAATAACGACGAAAACGAAACATGAAAACACATCGATGTGATATTTAACGACTAAGGGCATCAAACGATTACAGTGTTCCATAAACGACTACGAAAATCCGTGTCCCAAACAGACACGCAAAACTTGAACAAAATAGCAATTAAGTTCAAACAAAAACCACAATTACATACGAATATCTAACAATTAAACGGGTGGCAGATCTTGACCCCGGGTAGAGCTTTCACCTACATCTTCCGGTCCAGGAGGAATCGAGCTAACCAACCTTCTAACTTCATCTAGGGGCACGTGCCCTGATTCCAGTGACTGGAGCAAGGTGTAGTGAGGAGAAACCAAGTCCTCAAACAAGCTCATTATGTTCGTCTGAGCCTCCGGGTATTCGTGCACCAACTTAGCATCCTGAAGTAAATCGGCATACGCCTGATGAGTATCCAGGCATCCTTGATATCGCCCATACCGAATGCTTTCCTTCTGAAGGTCAGTATTAGCTTTCACAAATTCATCAGAAGAGACGAACACCTGCACTATACCGGGAAGACCCCTATGCATCAACCATTCCAGGTCTTCTCTGCGAGCGCGAGCTTCCTGCTCAAGCGCCCTCTTTGCAACAATCAAACCTTCCTCACGATCGGCAACCTCTTTCAACTTCAAGTCTTTCTCAACAGCCTCCTTTTCCAACTCCGCAATCCTTGAGGATAACGAACTACGATCGGCATTTAGATCAACGATCTTGCTATCTTTAGTCGACAGAATAGCCCGCAACTCTTCCAAACTGGACGAAAGGTCCTGGTTTTCTTCCATAAGAGTTTTGTTCAATTCGGCAAGCTTATTCTTCTCATCAAGCTCCTTCTGGTGAAGCGACTTTGTAGTCATCATTAGTTCGTTTATCCGGGTAAACTCCCGTCTATGATCAACTAAAGCTTGGTGACCACGAATGCCCCGCAATTGTAGTTCTGAAAGAGAATCGACTGCAGCCAACAGGTTGGTCCGGGCCCTGAGAAAAACCCCTTCATCTGAAAATTCCGACAGACGGTATACGGAAGGGACTGGTTCAACAGCAGCATGAACGATCGCGGGAGTCAAAGTGACGGTAGCCTTCAGGGTTGAGCTTTGCGTAATATCAACTAATTTCTTGGTTTCGGGTAAACTCACACTAATAGAGGAAATCGCCGTAGAAGTACGCGGGAGCTTCCTACGAGCTATATATGTCCAGAATGTTAGTTCAGGTGGTACAAAAGCAAAGTCAATAACTTCAAATATTGAAAAAGCAGATTACCTGGCGCAGGAAAGTCCGACAGAGACGACTGACTATGGCCAGAAGGTGATGAGCGCGAGCTTCTCGCAGAAGAAGACAGCTGCATACCTGTACCAAACAGAGTGCTCGAAAAAGTGGCCAAAGCAGAAAGGCTCGGTGAAGCGGACGCCGACTTAGGCGGAAGAGGCATACGAGAAGAAAACAACGGCATGGTGGCACTAGCGACTGCAGGAATAGGAGCAATCAACGAAGGTTCTTTAAAACTAACAGTTACTTGGGGTACAAACGGCGGTACATCAGCGGCAGAGGTATCGGAAACAACAGTGCAATCAGACAAACCTACAGGGAACAATACGTTAGCGAAAGAAGAGGAGAGAAACAATAATGGCAAGACACGCGAAAAACAAGCTCACCAATATCTCCACCATTCGCTCTCTTAGCCGGAGAGGAAGGAGTCCTTTCTCGAATTCTCTTTTGGCGAACAATTTTTTCTTTTTCCAAAAGGGGAAGATTGTGAACAGACCGGATCTTGCGAGGTTTAGAAGATTCTTGCTGCGAATCATGAATCATGGTATCTTCAACACTGAATTCAGGAGGATCAGGTTTCGAAATCTCAGGGCGGCTCTCGGGCATGGCTTCCGGGGTATCTTCAGAACTCGTTACTTCTTCCGGTGGAGGAAGAAACAGAGTAATCGGTCCGTCGGTTACGGATATTGAGCCCAGAGGATCACTTTTCGACATTTGTAGGCGTTGTAACAGCGAAACAGCCTGATCATCAACTAGCCAGACGGGACGAATTCCCCTCGAAAAATAAAAAGGGCTCAAATCCGCCATGGCTAGAAAGACCTCCACATGATCTTCCCAGTCTATACCCACGGAAGACATCCGTCTCATGTAACCACGTTCTTCAGAAGTCAATTCAGGGGCATGTTCGGAGGTACGTCCGGTAATGGTACCTAACGGGAGAGTCACATCACGAAAAGCTGATCGGTTGACGAAAAAGAACCCATACTTCCAGTCATGAATAGAATCTCTTAAACCAACAATACGATCGCTTTGACCCGGGCGAAGCGTAAAGACAGCCCAATCACCCCGACCTGTCACAACGTAAAAACAACGAAAGAGTTTAGTCGACAAGGGAATACCCAAAGCCCTACTCAGCATGATAAACGCGATAATCTTTCTGAAGGAATTAGGTGCCAGTTGAATCAGGTGAAGCCTCAGATCTCGAAGCAAAGACAGAATGAAAGTATCAATTGGGAAACGGAGGCCTCCCAACAAATATTGAACATAAACAGGCTCGAACCCTTCCGGAGCAGATCGTATGGTGTCTAACTCTCCAGGCAAAAGAATCTGGATACGCTGATCGATATGGTATTCTTCAAAGATCATCGTCAGTAAGACCGGTATAAGTGTTGAGTGCAGTACGGCGCTCTCGTGAGGTTTTGTCCGATTTTTCTTTAGGCATCTTATCTTTTCTCATGACGATTCGACGATTTCAAAGAAAGAAAATAGGGGGAATAGAGAGAAGAGATTTGTAGAATCGTGCAAAGAGGTGGAAGACACAAAGAATCGGGAGGAGTATTTATATAAAAGAGAAGTTGAAAAGGCCCAAGGTAAGTTACCCAACGGTCGAGAAGAGGTAACGGTAACTTGGGCATGCAGTATGACAAGACGGAAGTGACAGGCGGTCGGAGAGGAGATAAAGTTAAAATTAAAACTGTGAATTATCTATTTTTAACTTGAGGGACTTAATGATGTATGGTACGTACCAATGTTCCGCCCGGAAGGATCACAACGACGGACGGACGGAAGGTAGGATAACGACAAAATAGGATGGAGGGTCGGTTTCCGAGTTCCAACAATAGGAAGCGTGTCAAGCGGTTTTCACGGAATAAAGCATGTGCGCATTTATTGCTGACTTGACCTCAAGACGGCTGAGACGAAAGCTTGAGTTATTACTCACCGGACCGCTGGGAGTATCGATACTCTTTTATCCGGAAGACCCGTGAAGGACCGGACAAAAGAAGGTAGCTTTCGTTTTCCCGCCCGAAGGAGATCGACTATAAAAGAGGAGCGTGGGTATCCCTCCAGGGATGATCACAGAACGCATTCAATTCATTCACCTAACACCCCCAATCAATTCCTTAAACGTTTTACCTTTCGATTCGTATAAATTACTGACTTGAGCGTCGGAGCGTTCTTACGGGGCTTCACCCGGGGAACCTTTGACTTAGAGTTGTTGTTTGATCGCAGGATCACGGTTGAAATCATCCTGCTCGAAGAAAGGTGGATTTCGGTTTCAACATATATATATAGGTTTGAGTTGTTCGGCATCGAATCACCGCCGCCTACGGCAGATTAAGTAGCCTTCGATACAAAATAAACTCTAAATCATTGACTGATAAACACCAACAAAATCCTTTCGTACCTCAATCCTGTCGACGCTCTTCGATCTACAATTGTTGTACTTGTATTATTGTTTTCCTTGGATTCTTAAAGCTTTTAAAAGAGAAAAACAATGGTAATCGCAATCTCAATGGGGTTCGGATTGCTGTTTAAAGTAAACTCGATTGTACCGACTCAAATGTCGGTCAAAATCCTTTCTCTTTTATTTTACAAAATTTATTTTCACATTGGCAGAACAAGCCCCTCCTATTTCGGTTTTCACATATTCATCAAATCCAAACATATTCATCAATTAGAAAAATAACGTTATCAATATTCATTTGATAAAAGTGAACATGCTCATATTTGTTCATCAATTAGAAAAATAAGATTTTCAATATTCTTGATAAAAGTGCGTGTTAAAATTTAAAAATCGATGATTTCAAGTTTATTGTATATAAATGATGATTAAAGATTGTTAATTAGCTAAAGGACGCCTCATTTGTAAGACCTTGTTTTGGCCTATATATTGAGAATTGAGTGATATTTACTTATTTAGTGATGGCTTCGATTAAAATTTTATTGAACGCATGAAAATCATTATTTTTGTGAAATAGGAAGGGTTTATGACAAGTTTGGTTTCACTTTCAGGGGGAAGTATGTGAAAACGGAAATAGGAAGGGCTTGTTTTGCCCAAGTGAAAATACTTTTTTGTTAAAAAAAAGAAAAGAAAAAGGATTTTGACGATTAAAATCGAGTTTACCTTAAAAACAGTAACCTCAATCCCATTGTCATTCGTGACTGCTTTACTCTTTAAAAGCAAAAAGCGAACTTATCTATTCACAAGGAAAGCAACAGAAGAGGTACGATTTCTAGGTCGCTGGTTATGCTTTTAGTTACTTTTGTTTTGCCTACTTAATCTGCCGTAGGCGGCGGTGATTCAAACCTATCTATCCACAGATCTTTTTTTATATATAAAAAAAAAACCTATATTTAGTTCTATAATTCGCAGAGGGTATCTCGATAGCGAGGAGTAGATTTATGAAATAGAGCCCTGATTTCCTTGTCTTTTTTAGTTAATTGATTTGATCTATTTCATCATCAGTATATAATATTTTAAAATTGAAACGAACTTGCAGGTTCATAAAAGATGGATTTGCCAAAGATGTTGCCTGAAATACTTGATACAATAGCAGAAAAACGTACGAAGATTATAAGTCTTTAGCTGGTGTGTGTAAGTCTTGGCATTCTGCAGCCATGGAGGCTGCACCTGTACTCCAATGGACCTCCTTCGCGGTTCCCATGTTTATTGCTTTCAGAAGAAGATGACGAGTTTCGTGAGTTGTTCTTACTCTCGAACAAGACTATTCGTAAGATACGACTGCCTGTGGGAAGTTATGCATGTCGTCTTTTGGGTGGTTGGTAACCGTTGGAGAAGATCATGATACCCAACTCATCAATCCATTATCCCGTCAAACCATCGATCTTCCAAAGATAGACACCTTTCCAGAATTCGTGGAGTCTTCAGAATGGGATCAGGGAATATCCAAGCTGCTCTTCCTAAATCAATCATCATCAATGGTGGTTGCATTATGGGGATGTTCGAGGAAGCTAGGGTTTTGCAGGCCTGGAGATAACAAGTGGACACATGTTGAAACGGGTTGGGGCTGCGCAATGTTTGATATCACTTACTACAACGGAAAAGTTTATTGTCTTGACTCTCACTGCCATATCCGGGTATGTGATGTTTATGGGGAATCAGATCCAAAACTCATAGTTAAAGTTTCAAGGATGCCAAAAGATGTTGATAATGGCGACAATAAAGGATATAGGACTGGATTGGATGGAGGATATATTATTGGATTGGACGATGATGATGAGAGAAAGAGATTGTTGGTTGTTATTAGAGAAGGAATGTTGGATGATGTAGATAATGAACTACATGGGAAGACTTACAAGTAGGGGTGTTCGTTTGGACGGTTTTATCCGAACCAAATAGATGAAACCAAATAAAGTCCGGTTTTCAGAAGTTCAAACCGAACCGTCCAAACTAATTCGAAAACCAAACCGAACCAAACCAAATAACAATTTGGTTGGTTTGGTTTTATCTATTTGGTTTTTCCCTAAAATTTTCAAAATACTACAAAAGTATATAACATAAATAATATTAACTTCGATATGTAAAATTCCAAAATGATAAACTACTTCGTACATAAAAACAAGTCTAATCATAGCTTGTGACATTTACACTCATATATGCAAAAATCTTGACATCAACTTTATCAAAAACTCCAAAAAGATTGGTACATCGTCAATTGATACAATATTAAATGCAACAAGTGTTAGTATATAAATCAATTTACTATCTACTACAAGAAATGTAAAGAAAATGACTACCATAATTGCTTACAATGGAAACCAACAAGTGTTAGTATATAAATCAATTTACTATATATTACTATTCAGTTTATTTGGACAATCCGGTTTTCACAAGAGAAACCAAATCCAATCCGAAATCCAAACTATTAATTTGGTTCAAGTCCAAACCGATCCAAAAAACCAAATAACCAATCCAAATAGTCCGATCCAAATTGTCCAATTGGACAATCCGGTTATATCCGAATAGTGAACACCCCTAAGTATGTTACCCCAGTAATCACAACACACCATAATATACCCAATATTCCACTATACTATTTTAATTTTCTTGTCTATTTATTTTTTAGTAATTTTTTTTAACCACCGGCCCCAAAATCGTATAAAAACTCAAAACCACCAAACCTAATTCTCAACACATGAACCATATGAGATACACCAACTATTTAACTTAATTTAGACCATTCAACACTTGAATTTTGGGACCACTCTTTCGTGGTCACACCATTCACATTTGAAACCATGTCGTGAGGGGGCGGAGTTTCAAACCAAACCATGTGGTGGCAAGCTTCCGCATCAGCTCAACTACCCCTACAGCCGAACCATACTAACCAGCTAAAGATATGAATATGATTCACTTAGATATGATCCTCCAAGTTTTTAAAAAGATATCATAAGGTTTTATTAAACTAAATCAAATATAAGTGAAGGGGCTAATTAGTCATTAATTATAAACTTACAGCTGTAATCTTTATATATAATAAAAGAAAAGGTTTTTGAATTTTGCCACATAGCCCTTTCCACGTCATAATGACGTCATAAATCGAATATGACATGGCTGCCACGTAGGTTTGTGTATATTTAAGCCTAATTTTTTTGCAAACCCTAATTTCAGTCATTCTTTTCGCAAGACTTCGCCCCTGTTCTCTCATCCTCTCCTATCCTCTATTCTCGCCTGTACCTGATTTTGACACCGCCCTGTATTCCCAAATCACTAACCCCCGTATTCTCAAATCATTAACCCTAATCGTACATGTTTCACTTCCCAGCGTTTATGTTTTTATTGATGGCGATTGCGATTGGGATTGTGATTCAACAATCTGGACTTATGAAGCCGTCATGTAGAGTAATTAATTGGCCAGACATCCAATTCCAATAGTAGAATTTGATTTCTAGGGTTAGTTATAAGAATAAATTTATTAATATTTTTTTTGTGCAGGGTGAACCGAGTTTTCATCTATTTGGTTTTATTATGTGTCTTGGTGCAACAGCTGCAAGAGCATTAAAGTATGTTCTTCAAGGGATTTTGCTTTCCTCAGAAGGGTAACTATTTCACAATCCCAAAACGTCTTTGAATTTTCAATTTTGCATGATTAATTTCACATAACCCACATGGCAAAATCAAATATGTGATTATTACATGATTAATTTCAAATTCATACCAGCATCTGATGTGCCTGAATTTATATTATGAACAGAGAAAAGCTGAATTCGATGAATTTGTTGCTGTATATGGCTCCAGTAGCAGTTGTGATATTGCTTCCTGCAACCTTAATAATGGAAGAAAATGTGGTTGGAATTACAATTTCTCTTGCCAGAAAAGATGTCAAAATTGTTTGGTATCTGCTATTTAATTCTGTTGTAGCATAACAGTAATAAATGGACCACTCATTTGACCAGTTGATTTGCTTAGTATGATCATTTATTTTTTGAATTACAATCATAATCAATATAGGCTACAGGAAATCATCATATGAAAATGATCAACTCGGCAAAGTTGCCTCATTTATAAAAATATTAAATGTTTTTTTTTATACAAAACCAGAAAGACAGATACAATAATGATTTCATTTTTGTAATAAAATCAAACAAAATAAGATTATGATTAAGTTTTATATTTATGAATTACGATTAAGTGAATTTGTTAAAAGTATGATCATTTGCTTAGTGGTACTGAATTCATATTTATTTTTTCATATAGTGTGTGATTGAATTGGTGTTGTTGCAGGATAATGGTGGAAGTCATACTGCTTATGGTTTGTCGTCAATACTTCCCGTAATAATTGGTCTGAAAAAGGTATTAGTCAATGCCTGCAATGGTATACGAATTAATGTTCTACGTTTTATTATGAATGTTTTTAATGGTAAACAAATATTAATGGTAACGATTTTGAATGGTAACGATTTTTAATGATAAACGAAATTATTTTTAGGAATCAATATTAATGGCAGACATTTGTTCCACAGTAAAACGAATTTAGACTTTATTTTGGTATACGAATTAATGGTAACCGAATTATTGTTCTACGTTTTATTAGGAATGTTTATGTTTATACTGGTAAACGATTTAATGGTAAACGTTTTTTTATGGTAAACGAAATTATTTTAGGAACTTTTTAATAAGAAACTTTTTTATGGTAAACGACAGTTGTTTTTAAATGGTGAGCATTTATAAACGGGAAGTATCTTCAACGATTTTTAATGGTAAATGATTTTTTAATAATAACCTTTTTTGGGTATTAGGAAACAATTCCGAAAGCGAATATTGACTAAATTTCAAAAAAGGAAACACAAAATTCTCACAGATCTTTTACTTAAATCACTTAAAAATACGTGATCTTTTCATGGATTCGAAATTTTGAAATTCCTTATTATATATAGACAATTGAGACATCAACTCATTACCTGCTAACTTGTCATCCCAGGCTTCAACCCAAATCGGTCTTAAGTCTCGATTTTTTCCTGCATCTCACGTATTCACTACAGGTACTATCTTTATTTTATCAACCCTGCATTAACCGAATTTGATTACTAAATATCCTTTCTCTAGAAAATTAAAACGTTTTAATAACTACAAAACATTGTTGATTGTTTGTCCGTTTATAGAACTAGACCATTCTCAATTTATTATAACATTGTATACAGAAAGCATATTTTTAATGCATAATAAACCTAGAATTTGATTATTGAAGTATAGAATTATTAATATATCAGGTACTATCTTCATGATTGTTAATCATTCCTAATACGTTTTATTACATTCTTATTAATTATCAGCTAATATGTTTTAATTGTCAATAGAGATGTCGACAAAACAATGTTACATCAACGAATTGGCCGGAGATAACGAGGAAGATGAAACAATCAAGGTGAGGGTAATTAGGTTATGGAGGAAAAAATGTAATTATAACCCACTTATCCTCTACCAGATTGAGATGATCTTGCAAGATGAGAAGGTACTGAATGATACTATTTAATTTTTTTTAATGCCAACAATGTTTTGTATATATTTTAAAAATCGTTTATCATTTCCTGTAGTCCTACAATATATACGCATACGTTACCAAGGATTTTTGCCCAAAGTTTATCGATATTATCCACGAAGGGGATGCAATTTTTGTTTCCAGATTTAAAAAAGAGACAATAACACAAAGACCGTTGATTGTTGACAATGAACAGAAAATTAAGTTTCTAAGAACCACTCTCGTGAAACCCTGTGACGATTTTAGTGGATCTCTATACGGTTTCCGTTTTAAAAGTTTTGCGGAAATTGAAAATTCTAAGTCTGAATCCACTGTTTCGTACGGTATGTGTTGCTTCATAACTACCTATGTATACTAATTACTTATTTCTGATGTCCATCAACTATTTAAACTATATTATGTAACCCCAATGACTAACTATAAATATTTAATTAGACATTATTGGAGCAGTAATAACAAAAGGAAATTTGGAAACTAAAGTTTTTCCTACGAGAGAATCTAAAATGTTAAAATTGGAACTTGAAGACATCAGGTAAGTGTTACTTATTTGTTACATTGTCATATCAATTATAATACAAAAACTTATATGTTTATCAGTGGGAAGAAGTTGAGAAATTTTACGTTATGGGATGAATATGCGGAAGAAATGAACACTGCTCTAGGCAAAAAAACTATTGGGTTACCGATAATAGCTGTGCAGTTTGTAAAGCACAAAATGTACCTCAGTAAGTGATAATTTCCCACCAAATATTATTTTATTCATAACCATATAAAATTCGAAACTTTGATTCAACTTTGGTAAATATATCGCAGATAGCCAATCGGTTTCAACAATGTACCACTGCAGCCGACTGTTTATCAACGAAGATATACCCGATATCAGACTGTTTAAAGAAGAGCACAATAGGTTGGTTAAATTGCGTTCCAAAGTTGATGAAGAACCTACAGTCTCCCAAATGAGTTCAAGGTCAAATTACAACTTACAAGACGACTATCTTTCCTTGACCAGGAAGAACTGTGCTGATTTTAAAGAATTGAAAGAGGTATATCCCACCAATACTTTTTTTATTTTTTATGATATAGGTACGTATTTTACCAAGAATAAATTAATGGTTTTTTTTTTTCATATGAAGGCTATGAACTATTTGGTTGTTGGAACCATAACAAAAATACAGTCCGATTATAATTGGTGGTATTTGGCATGCACAAAATGCTTGAGTAAATCAGAAATGCATGTGGTTACCGAGAAAGATGATGATGGAGTTATAATAAAGAAAAGGAATGCTTTTACTTGTCGGAGCAGAAAGGTTTCATGTGGTGACACCGACGTTGAGTATAGGTAAGTTTGTACCACTATTATGGTTTATAATTTTGTTATCATCTAACGAAACCAAATATTTCCAGATTCAAGATTCCTCTTGAAGTGGGAGATTCTTCTGGTTCCGTGTCGTTAACTTGGTGGGATAGGCAGGCACAACCCTTCATTAACAAGACAGCCGGCGAGCTGCATCAAGAAATGAAACAGGTACAAACTTGTACAAACTTACCTATATTTCCTGCATTAACTTAGTCGATGTATATTATTAAACAAATCAACTTGTATTTTTCATTAAGATTGGAGACGAAAATGGAACACCTCCCGAGCTGTCTAAATTAATTGGTACCCTATTTGCTTTTAAAGTTGAGGTGTCATCTTACTGCATCACACATGGTCACCACGTATATACCATCAAGTCCTTAACAAATGAGCCGAATGTCCTCAACATGCTCAATAAGAAATTCGGATCAGAAAAGGTGACTAATTTATTTGAACTACCAATACTAGCTAATGATTTTTTATAATTATTAGCACATCATGCGTATTTATTATTCAGTATAATTCCATTTCTCAGGGTTTATCTACTGGGGATAACTCACCAACAACGTCTGTTTTCACGTCCCCACCTTCGGTTTCCAAAGGTTCTAAAGTAAGTATTTATTAACTAACTTATTGAAGACATAAGGGGTTTTTTATTATTCACATAATCATAAAAAACGTTTAAAGGGCTGCTGCAATTAGTTTACACATTTTTTTTTGGAGAACAGGTAATTAAATCTGTATATGGAGATAATCTGCATGAGGATGAAGAAGATAAGAGTACTGCTGAGAGCCCGGCTAAATCTAAGAAGATTACTCTTATTGACCTCGACGATGATCGTGTTTCTTCATCTACCACAAGGAAGCTTTTGATCCCCAAGGTTGAAAAAGAAGATAATTGAGAGGCAATGTGTTTTGGAGTAGAACTTTTCTTATTTCAGTTTTTTTTTACACTTTTCTTATTTCAGTTTTATTGAAGACTTTTCTTATTTCAGTTTTTTTGAAGATGCTTTGGTTTTTGGGTTTTGTTTAACTATTCTGGATTATTTTGGATTTGATATTATTTTGGATTTTGTATTATTCCTAACATTACACATTTTGAATTAAAAATCACCAATTCCAGTGCATTTAACTTGGATTTTATAGTGATTTAATCTTATATATTTTCTTTTATCCAGTCAGCATCATTCATTTTTACTTCATTAATTATCATGATCCCATGCATAACAGTAATAAATTCATGAAATATTTTAATCATGACCAAACAGTTGACTAAAATGTGTGTGCGTGAGAGAGAGAGAGAGAGAGAGCATGCCTCTTCTACTATGGCCTCGAATATTTTTCCAAACATATAACTACTTCTTGGCAAACTTGATTCCCATCCATATTAAATCATGCATAGCTGAAGGAAAAAAAATGAAATTTATGAAGGAATACATTAACGATGCCAATTTAGAACAACAATATAACTAACTGGTCTTTCAGCATATAAAAATGGGTTAACAAATTTCACAGTTGAGTTATGACTTATGACGAGTGATTGCAATAGAGATTTGGAAAATGAATAATGCAAAGATGGCAGTTGAGTTATGCTCATAATCCGTAATATATGGGCATCATGAATTTCAATATCTTCTAAAAGCAGGTATTTTGTCATCATAAAGGTATATAAAAGATTTGAAATCATCATTAAATATGGTAAAAAAATCTAAATTAATAATCTTTAAAAATAATTCGAAAATTTTATACCAATAATAAAAATTTGAATCTTATTTATAGTAGTAAATCTGAAATATTGATATTAAAATCGGTGGTATTAACAACATATGATTATTTAATTATTTTTCAAAAGAAGTCTTAAATCTTCCACATTTGCTAAGTAAATCTCGAACTAATTGGTGAAATCCATTTTTTCCTATATAAATCCATCTAATCATTATAAATCATCAACACAATACTTTAAATTCATCTAATCATTATAAATCATCAACACAATACTTGCAGGTATTCTACCAGTCTCAGCAACATAAAACACACGTGATTGTCCGGTATATTTTCTAACACCACCATTTTTTTTTACTTTTATTTTTCTTATTTTACATAGTTTATAGTCTATAACTTATTTGTTCAATCATCTGTATCAAATACATTCTGTATTTATACGTCTCAAATGCAAAACTAATTGAGAGGCATTTATGTATTGGCATCAATTTTGAAATGCATTTGCACCCTAACAACTATATAGAGAATTGCTAAATACTTGAATAAAATATAATCACAGACCAATTTAGAGTAATTTTGTTTAGCTAGCACATTTAAAAATAAAAATATAATGAAATAGTTAAGAAAATAAAGTCTCCCTCTTAAACAAAATCACACTTCTGCACTCTCCCAATCGTAGAAACGTGGAACTTCTAACGTGTAGGCCAAGTATTATTATTTTATGTTTATGTTTTACGTTGAACGTTGTTTACCATGAAGCTTATAACATGTACTTTATTCTAAATTTTGTTTTATGTTTATACGATAAAATGGGCATGCAACAATTCTCAGAATAATACTATCTTTTGTTTTATTGTCTTTTTGCATATAATATTTTTAACGAACAAAGATCATGAAATTTTGAAAAGCCACCCGTGATATATCACGGGTTATAAGCTAGTATTCAAATATAAGTGAAGGGCCTGCTTTCGAGATTTTATGGGATTCAAAACAGGAAGTGTGAGCCCCATCCCGAACTCGGTACTTGCTTTTACAAATTCTCACTCTTCCTGTAATTCACTTGTCCTTTTTTCCTTTCCTTTCCTTTCCTTCTCTCTATGCATTGTTTTGGCGCCAATTTTGGTTGCACTATTAAAAAAAGTAATCTAAAATATTTTATTTTTTTTGAAACGGGAAATCTAATCTACTCCTAATTATCACATATGTTTACGACGGGACTCGAACTTCTAACCTCAAGGTTGAGAGACAGACACCATACCGCTAGGCCAAAGGCCTTAAACTAATGAGTAATCTAAAAATTGATACATGTAATTATTAAATGACCAAACACATCATTTTCCAATTCATTAATTTTCCTTGGCTCTTAAATGACTAAACATATTTAACACAGTTCGTAATATTTCATTCGCCCCCTCCAAACTTAGGGTATGACTTACATGCCCCGTCCCTTACGAACAAATAATAATAATCTCATTACTTGAGGGTTCGATAATTAAATCTAAATATGGAGAACTAAGATAAAACACACATGAATAACTACAATTTATAAAATAACATGTAAATATTTACTCAAATCTTAAGATGTGCAAAAACCATATGGGTCTTCTTGCCTTAGTAATTGGGACTTTAATATGAAATATTTTGTATAAAAAAATGGTCCCGTATCATTCTATTTCTGGTATTCAAGCAACATTATGATACACAAAATTGGAAAATAATTATGAAAATTTGAAAAAAAATGGGTGCCAACGGTTGGGTTGTCGATTTGTTGGCATGCTTTCGTCAGTTTATCACTTCGATTTGGAGACGGATTGAGGATGAGTTATGTAGAGAATTAAAATAGATATTTTGTGTGTGTATTTTATAACATGTGATGCCCAATAATATAAAATAAATGTGTATTATTGGCATGCTTGAGTGTCAATTATCCCGCTCAACTGAAACTACACGACTCCAATCACCAATCAATTATCATCATCAATCAATCCGTCAAGGTATGTACACACAGATTAAAGTGTTTTCACTCTGTGTGTTTTGGTGTTGTTCAATTTCGGAAGCTTAATTGCGTACTTGGATTTGTTTTGTAAGGTTTTCATGGTGTAATATTATGAGAAAAGGAGTTTGATTGAAGTTGAGCTAGTTTGATTGCGGTAGTGAAGTTTTTTTAAAGATCTTTATGGATTATTGATTGTGTTCATACGTCATTCAATTACAATTTTGCATTGAGTTGGTGTCTGACTTGTGGTTGACCTCTAACGATTCCAACGGTTGTGACGATATTTAGGTATTGACTTATAAGCTTAGTAGCTTTGAATCTTAACTATAGCATACATACATGTTGCAGATTTAACAACGCAAAATAGTTATGTTATCTTTTCTTTTCCACCCGATAAAAGGTTAATCATTTGTGTCTGGAAGGTCAACGGTTCAGGTCAACACATTCGTCAGTATACGATAACTTCTCTCTCACTACAAGACAAAAGAGCGTTACTGTTTTCTTTTGATACAATTAAACATCTATAATGTTGCAGCAAAGATCCTATCTTTTGCATACCAAGGGATTTATGCATAGCAACGGTTACTTATGAGGTTAATTAGACCATCAAATCTAGTCATCAATGTAGTTAAATTAATTAAAATCATGTTATAATACCACTGGTATATATTACAAAACCAATACAATCAAGAAACACTAAAACTAAAACAAAGCCTATCTACAAATCACATTCCAATCCTTTTCAACTGCATTGAATTGGAATTTTCAACGTACCTCCAATTCGTATTGGGTATTACTCTGTTCTTGTTGCACCAGCGTTGTTAATTCGTCTCATTGTGCTCCAGAAGCTCCTCATACGTTTTGATAACAGATTTTGCACACCCTTTTATGTTTGCCTGAAGTTATAATCTGCCTGGTCTCCATTTTTAACACGAGAGGTTGGGGTTCGTATATAATGTTTTCGATGATCGGAGGGAGGGTGTTTCGGAGTGTTGTTTTCGAGGGAGAATGATCGTAAAAACTGACTGATTGTAAATTTTGGGTCAGTCAACTTTATAGTGAAAAGAACGACTTATGAGTTATTGCCCCTCGCAATTCTTGCGAAAAACGCAACCTTCTTTTTCCACCAGAACGGAGATTTACTTAAAAAATGTGGTGGATAATGGATGTTATTGTTTTGAATTGTATAAATTTTAATCGACAAATTAGTTTATGCAGAATGATTAAATATATATAAAAAATGTGGTGGATAGTGAAAATGTCCTTACTTCCTTCCCTTGTACGGTTCTCGAATAGGATAAGCCCAAAAGATGCTTAATATAATTTAACTTTCTACTCATATGGCATGTTTACGATAAGCCCCATAAGTATAAAGCATGACACAAATTTACATATTTTGACAAAAAATAAATAATGATTCTTACACATAAGAAACTGATCTTAAATGACCAAACACATCATTTTCCAATTCATTATTTTTCCTTGACTCTTAAATGACCAAACATATTTAACACAGTTCATAATATTTCATTCGCCCCCTCCAAACTTAAGATATGACGTACATGCCCCGTCCCTTACGAACAAATAATAATAATCTCATTACTTGAGTTGAGGGTTCGATAGCTAAATCTAAATATGTAGAACTTCGATAACTAAAATCAAACACACATGAACAACGACACTTTATAAAATAAAATGTAAATATTTACTCAAATCTTAAAAGTCATGTGCAAAAACCATATGGGTCTTCTTGTCTTAGTAATTGGGACTTTAATATGAAAATTTTGGTAAAAAAAAATGGGAAATGATAATGACAGCCCTAAGGGCTGTCAATAAGAGACTAATATCAGTGTAAATCAACCCCTACATTTTAGGAATTACTTGTTTATCAATGAATGTACAATCCTTTTATGCTTCTTAGATACAGCCCTTAGGGCTGTCATTAACAAAACCCAAAAAAAATTATGGTCACATATCATTATATTTCTGGTATTCAAGCAACATTATGGGCTTAATTTTTGTCTCATGCTAGGTTTAGGGGTTACCTTTCACGTTTTACGTCAATTTCAAATTAACTACTTCTGTATATTGTCTGTGTCTGTGATTGAACGAGTCGGGTTTGAAAGTTTTTGTACCTATTGTATTTATAGATTTATGGCGTCATCAATTCCCATTCATTTTTTACTTAGACGGGTGCCAAGGGTTTCGTCGGTTGGCTACCAATGGTTGTCGGTTTACTGATCGACATCACAGGCATGCCTCCATCAGTGAGGAGTGTCAGTTTATCGATTCGATTTGGAGACCGATTGAGGACGAGTTTTGTGGAGAATTGAAGTAGACATATTGTGTGTATATTTTACAATGTGTGGTGTTTAATAATATAAAATGAATGTATATTATTGGCATGCGCGTCTCAATTCAATGTCAGTTGTACCAGCTGAAGTGACGTTTGATTTAATAAAAACTAAAGTATTAGTAGTGATAAATGATAACAGTGCGGAGCAATTTTATAGGTCATGTTCTAGAAGAAGCGTTAATGTGTTGGGTATTGGAAATCAAAGATTTAAACTGAGTTTGAACAAACTCCACTAAAACAAACTACCTAACTGAGTAACCAACCTACCGTGTCCTTATAAATCGGTCAAAACAAACTATAACTCTTCCTTTATGCATCCACTAACAATTTAAAAATAACTAATAAAAACATGCTAAGCACATTAGAGTTGTACATTTATCTATGGAGAGAAGTAGTTCCTAAATTTCAGGAGGTAGTTACAGATTGATGTACAAAGTTTTTATGCATGTCTATTGACAGCCCTTAAGACTGTCATTATCAAAACCCATAAAAACATAATTAATAAAACAATAATAACTATCAAGATTAAAACCAACATTGGGCTAGTGGCCCGAACTTATACGCTTTAAGGCCTATGCATGCAGAAACAAGTGTATTAATCTGTATTCCATTATTTTTATTTACAATAATATACAGATTTATCAAATACTCTATAATAGGGGTGGTTTGATAAGTAAATGTTCTAATTTTAACTTCCACCCCCCTATAGTTCTATTAATTATAAATAGCTATTAACATAATTCCACCCTAAATAATAGATGTCGTAAGTTGTAACTACGATAGAAATGATCTTACATCATTTTATTTATTTAATAAAAATAAGTATAATCAAAAGCAGTTATTATTTTTGATGAAAAAACTTAGGCTTTAAAACCCGGGTCGTTTAGACACAAATATTTGGACAACGATGGACCCATTTGTCTTGCTTACCTTTTATCTAGTGAAACCATAACCCAATTTGATCATTAATAAATGGGTCGAATTAACGTTATGTGTGCCATAAATTATTACCATATCAATCTTTAAATAGGTAAAATACATCCTAATACTACAAACTATAATATAAAACTCATGCACCAATGTTCCAATGTTTCGATTATTAGCTATCCAATGATTTCCAAAGAACTGCAAGATCCACATTACCTCCCGAAAGCACAATCCCGATGTTTTGAGAATCTTTCCACGCGGGATTTTGTTTAAAAGTATCTGAGAGAAGAGCAGCAAGGCCTATAGCACCACTAGGCTCAATTGCAACTTTAAGTACCTCATAACAATATCTCATACATTCCACAATCTCTTTATCTTCCACCGTTATAATATCATCTACAAGATCCCGTACAACGGGCCTGCATAAACAAAACAAAAATCCAACTTTTGGATATAAATGAGCATTAGTATCGTTTTGACCTCTTACCCAATACCCAACATGCCCATTTTGCCACCTACCCACCTCTGTATTTTGTAAAATAAAAAATTATATTATATTACCAAGTGAGATCTCCAAGGGAAGCCCATCAGCAATGGGCCAAAGTTATGATTCGACCCGATGCTTTGGATTGTGCAGCATCATCGGCTCCTTTGGGCTCAGCAGCCACAACCCGTATGCCAGGATTTATGGATTTGGCTCCAATTGCAACTCCAGATATCAAACCACCACCTACATAACATCATATTTCTAATTCACATTTCATAAAAAATAAATAAACGGAGATCCAAATACGATAGCAACATATACAAACCGCTTATTAAGGTGTCGAGTTGTGGGACCTGGTCAAGAAACTCAAGCGACAATGTACCCTGCCCACTATACAAAAAATAAATAATAAAATAATTCGGTTAAAATATTAAATAAAAACAAAATGAAGTTACTTGAATACCTTATAATACGAGCATCATTATAGGGATGAACAAGAACAGCACCAGTTTCATTTAATACTTTGTTTGCTCGAGATTGCATATTAGCCTCACTCCATATAATCTGACCTCCATAATGTTTCACATTTTCAACTTTGCATTTTGGAGCATTTTTAGGTTTAACACCATGGCAATTCCAAGCATTCCTATTCGTCCATAATGCCACTTGGAATTCCCTGATTGGTCCACGTCATTTGCACTAATACAAACGAATCTGGTAGGGCTTACGGTCTACATTCATATTCATATGCTCCATATACGGCAAACGAATCTGGTATGGCTTACGGTCTACATTCATATGCTCCATATACGGCAAACGAATCTGGTACGGCTTACAGTCTACATTCATATGCTCCATATACGGCTTCCTACATACAAGGAAACAAATAACTATTTAAAAGATCGTACATACAAATAACTATTTAAAAGATCCTACATACAAGGAAATAAATAAATATTTAAAAGATCAATCAGCGAAGGAAACAAATAACTATATGTAACATTTACATGTAACATTTCTTCATTTACCGTTTTTTTGTACAAAATCATCATCACATCTATCGATTATTATGTCATTTAGAAGTATATAAAGTTTTTGGACATTTTTCTACATACTAAAATTTACAGCATACCCGCCCATCGGGCGGGTTTTGTAGCTAGTAACTATATATGCAGGAATCCCTCTCATTTTTGCAGCCAAAGCCAATGCTGCAGCATGATTACCACTGATTTCCAAAAAAAAAAATCAAAATCACTGTATTTAGTTCAAATTAATATGTCTAACTCTAACAACATAATTATAATACCTGCTGTGAGTTACAACTCCTTTGGCTGCCTGTTCATCATTGAGTGAAAAAATAGCATTTGATGCACCACGAAATTTAAAAGCTCCACTGATAACAGAAAATCGCCTTGAAAAAGTTTATATTAAATCGCGTTGTAATAAGTAAATTCATGCTAATTTAAGTACCATTCACACTTGAAAAATAAGTTTTTTCCAGCAATGGAATTTAGGGTTTCTGAAGATAGAACCGGAATGTACGGCTTGATTAAAGTTTGTGCTTTGGTTATCGAGTCTATATCAGCAGCATATTTTGTGTGCTCTTTTTGGTTGTTATCTTCCATGGTTACATTATGTGATGAAATTGTAATCCTAAAGGCGTCCACTTTCTTCAATGATCAAGCTTCATAGCCAGTAATAATATACAAATATGATCAATTTAAAGCTATGATTAATACAATGATGATGTAAATTCCAGCTAATTAACCTTGTTCATGTGTTTTTTGTTTCAATAAAACAATGACTAGCAACTTACATAACCTAAATTTGAAGCAGGGATAATAAAAAAAAACTAAATTTTATATGCTATAAATGAATTAGAAATTAGGGTTTATTTGGATGGATGGACACAGTAGAGATCCCTTTTGAACAATCAAGTAAAAGTTGATAGTGGAAAATTAAGGTTATTGAGATGATTAAGTAGTAATCAATCTTAAGTTCATTAATAAACAAACAATTGATGATTAGAGAAACAATTAAAGATAATACCAATTTATTGGACAGTAGCAATAGTGTTATCTCGATGAAACTAAACATACATAGGTCTGGATATTGGGCTTTTGGTGGTGTTTGGTTGGGGAACAGGAATCATTGTACTAGAATAAATTAAGATTAATGACATCATTGCCCTCGCAATTCTTAAGCGAAAAGTCTAGAACCTTCTTTTTCCAATTTCGTAATTTCAACAAAACATGGCTTGCCTGCTTCTGAATATCGACACATAATCCCCTTGAAGATATATTTTTTGAGCTATTACCCCCTGTGTATACTAGGGGTGAGTGGATTCCAGACTTCAAACCGAAATCGATACATCGAACATTATGAATATTCAAAACTACATCCGAACCGATTGCATGTTTACGGTTCAGTTTTTTAGCACAAATGTCAATCCATATCCAATGACCGAACTGAAATCGACAAAACCGAAAATGATTAATTTTCAAAACCGAACCAATTCGGTTCGGTTCGATTCGATTAATATGGTGCAAATGTCTACGATCTACCCCTACTGAGCAACAAGTGTGATGGAGTGATAGAGCTCGTGATGAGGTGAAAGGTTTGTGTGGAGCGAACACTATATTGGACATTGAGGAGTTGTTTTTCTTTTTTTCTAATTAAAATTTGTGGAACTTGATGTGCTTAATAATACTAAGTTGAAATCTAATTTGATGCTAATATAGCACTTAGTGATATAATGATAGACTTCACCATATCTAATGCTCTAATTACAATTTACAAGTAATCAACTATACAAAGAGTAAGACTTAAAAAGGTGCATTTAATACACAAAATAAAAACTTAATATACTTTCTCATTTTTATAACATAATCTATCAAGCAAATTCATACAAACAAAAGTCAAAAAATTTGTTCATAAGCAGAATACAAAAGATGGGTACTTAAATTACAAGGGAACAAAATGTAATATTATTTCAATGGCCATCTTCCGAAACGAATACACAACATCACTAACCGTTAGATCAAATCTTGGCCGTTCCCGTCCCTATACCAACACGTAATCTAGAACAGACACAAACACGTTACTCTGTATTCATACGCATCCACACCGAAACTCGTTTAATATATAGCCATTTTCATTTATTCCAAATTACACAAATCTCGTTTACAATCAATTGAGAAAAATCACCACTTCTATTTCGATCAAATCGCAACAAAACAGTTTACGACTTCACTGTTGATCATTTCATATATGGGTTTTAATTCTCGAATTGTTTTAATTGATCATGTTGGTCCTCAATTTGTTTCTTGTGTACGCAATTTGATCGGAATATAGAAGCTAAATCCACTATAGAAGCTAAATCCACTTAGGGTTGATTTTTTTCGTGATTTTATAGTTAATTAGTTCATAAGCTAATTATTTTTTAATTAAAGAATCGATTTTTAACAATCATTATACATTATTATCCGTGATTAATTTCAGGGGGCAAGATGTCGAGCTTAGCAAGTACAGGGTGTTGATTGTCAATGTTGCTTCCCAATGGTATGCAAAAAGATTCAGTTTTTATAATCAGTATGATTAGATTACAGCATAATAACCCCTAAAAATGCCTATTTCTAATTAATTTTGTTATTTTTCATGGCAGTGGATTTACTAATTCCAATTACCCTGAGTTGACAACCTTGTACCAGAAATACAAGGATCAAGGTTGGTTTTTTCGTTGCCTTGACCCGAATGATAAATATTTAGGTGCTGTTTGTTTTTGAAGAGGAAAAACGTCTGCAGTCTGCGGATCACATCTGCAGAGAAAATGTGGACCAAATGTCTGCAGTCTCTATGAAAAAGACTGTTTGTTTTTCAATGTCTGCGGACTGAATATTTTTTAGCGACGGTATTGGTGGTGGCGGGTGATGGTGGCGGTAGGTGGCGGTGGGTGGTGGCGGTAGGTGGCGGTGGGGGTAGCTAGTGGTGGTGGTGGTGATCGCGGTATGTGGTGGTGGTGGTGATCGCGGTATGTGGTGGCAGTGGTGGTGGCAGGAGGTAGTGGGGGTGGTGGTGGTTGTGGTGGTGGAGGTAGGTGGCGGTGGGTGGTGGTAGGTAGGTAGTGGGGGGGTGCTAGAGGTAGGTGGCGGTGGGTGATGGTGGTTGTGGAGGTAGGTGGTGGTGGGTGGTGGTGGCAGCGGCGGTAGGTGGTGGTGGAGGCAGGTGGTGGTGGTGGTGGAGGTAGGTGGTGGTGGTAGCGGCAGTATGTGGTGGCAGGTGGTGGTGGTAGTGGTGGCGGTATGTGGTGGCAGGTGGTGGTGGTGGAGGTTGGTGGTGGTGGTGGCGGCGGTGGTAGTGGTAGTGATGATGAATAAATTCTTTCTTTATGTTTAAGTAAAATGTCTTCCAAACTTGGAAGACTATGGTCCAAGTCTTCCCACAAAAGACCTCAAAAAGACTTTTTCTCATCTTCCGACTTTCAAAAAACAAACGCTCTTTTTCCAAAATGTCTTCCCACCTACAGACATAAGACCCCAAAAAGACTTTTTGACAAAAAACAAACACCACCTTAGAGTTGGCAAAATGGGTCGGGTAACTCTGTCAAAATGGGTTATTTTGGAACCGAATATTATATTATTAAGTGTATTATCTTATTGATTTGTGCAAACTTTTAAGTGTTTTTTTTTTTGTTGTTGTTGATTTAACAGGTTTGGAGATTCTTGCATTCCCGTGTAATCAGTTTGGATCCAATGAAGAAATTCAAGAGTTTGCTTGTACTCGTTTCAAAGCTGAATACCCTGTCTTTAGCAAGGTTGGCGTTAGTTACAATTTTGTACTAATAATTAATTAAATATTTTAATCCAATTCATGTGATACATAGGTTAATGTGAATGGGAAAGAGGCTGATCCTTTCTTGAAATCGAGCAAAGGAGGGTTTCTTGGTGACAGTATTAAATGGAATTTTACAAAGTTTCTGGTACCGTTATGCACCCACCACCAGCATTGAGGTAATTTATAATTTTATATACTATAATCTTTTGAGTTTACAAGTTTGAATTAAAGTTTTGATTTTGGTTTTGTTGATTGCAGAAGGACATAAAGAAGGTGCTTAACTTGTGTTTAGTGACGAGTTATTTGGTCATTTTTAGTAATAAATTGGGTACCATGAACGTTAATGAGTACTTGTAATTAAGTTATCAAGTGTTTGATGTATTGTTAATGAAATTTGGATTACTGGGACTGCTGGCTTTTATCATCACATTTTGCGTTTTTTTTGTTTAGTTTTTTATTATCGAACCACAAAAGAAGCTTTATTTGGAGGGTTTGATCCTTGATGTTCGTACTACCACTTGCACCATTCTTGTAATTTAAAACTAAATTTTACTCCGTATCTATCTATACATTAGCTATAAATGATAATAATAAATTTTAAACTTCCATTACATAGACGAAACTCTTAAACATAAATAAAAACAACCTGTCTTTCTCCCATAATTGATAGATAAATCTCCCACCATATTTTAGTAATGCAATCAGTAAGCTACCAAATTTCAAAAGCTGTCAAACAGTTGAATGACTTACATAGTAATAAAACCAATTACATTTGTAATATCAATAAATTAAATTAAGATATCAACCTACATGAAATTGAAGTAATATATATATATATATTTCAAGTCCATCAAGTTTTAACCCACTAACCAACCTAGACTAGCACATTCATTTAGTCGATATACACTAGTCGACCAGTCTTGACGATATTAAAGCAAAATAGTGCAACGATCGGATCAGATTGCTAGTATTATGTAATTAACAACAAGCATAATATGTAAATTATTAGTAAAGGTACAACTTAACATATTGTTTTGCAACTAATTAAAACACATGATTAATATCCATGCATGTACGTCCAGTTTATTACATTGGGTGAGATAATGAATTAACAAGCTTTTGTGCAAAAACAGCGTCTACGTGCACCACGACACCAGTCGTCCTCATTTTTGCAAACTAGCCCACAATTGTGGTCGCTCATGCACGTGCCTTTAAACTTATGGCTCTGCGACATTTCATGTAGTGTTTTAGCACGTACATCCAAGTTTGACTGACTCGAAACCAGAAGTGTAAAGTATAGTGTCAATATATGACCACATTCGTATTCTAACAATAAGAGTTTGTTACCTTCTTGTATTTTGATTCAACGTAACCTTGTATGTCAAATAAAGAAGTGATATTTTAGGCACTTGATAAATTAGAAAATTATACTCTAGCTAGGTAAAAATATTTAAAAAAATCTCATCGATGGGTTCAATCTTTTTCGTAGATAAATATTTATCAGATGACCGGTTAAATAAAAGCTTATAGTAACGAATACAGTATAGCAAAGCTTTGATGTTATAAATGAAATACTTTAAAAAATATATATATTTAACGAGTCAGAAGGGCTTCTCCGTTAGGTTTGGCTTTTTTCAAAAAGTTTGATAATTTAACGATACAAAACTAAAAGGTCGATAATGCTTTGTCAGATTATGCCCCAAATTAGAAAACTTAACGTGATCAAATTAAACAAACTCATGATACTGTAACAAAAAAATCAAATAACACAAAATAGCTAGAAAAACAACCAAAAGAAAATTGAACAAGTTTGTCAACAAGGACAAAGAACAACTACAGATAGGCAACGATTGGAGCATTTCAAGATCAAGATTACCACTGACAACAAAATAAACCTTCCTAAAGCTAGTTCAAAACCAAAAAAGAAAAAAAGAAGCTCAAACCTTTTCGGTTACAAATACGTTAGCCCATAATCCCATCTATAATCTACGAATTAAGCGACATAAGAAGAAGCTAAATAATAAGCTTAAAGATCATCAATCAAATCTCAGTTTCAGCTATACAGAATCATCCACGGGTCAGATCGATCTCAGTATGTGAGTTTCTCATTTCATCTGTTGGCCATGCGATTGCTGGCTGACTAGGAACCGGGCTTGTCTCGTTGACCTGAATATTTTCATCTGCAGAGGGTGTGTCGTTTTTCGTCTTTTTAGAACTGTTACTACCACCGTACACAAAACTGCATGCCACCACCTCAAAGAAAAAGATTATGTTATCACATTATGGATTCTTTAAATATTTAGGCTTTTTACGGTGACTTAAAAAAGTTTAAGATTTTTACGGGTTCTTTAAAGATCTAATCTAATTACGGGTTCTTTAAAGATTTAAGCTTTTTAATAATACAAAATAACATGATAAGTCATTAATAATATAACAAGAAATGAAAGTTAACTAATTATGCATTCACTTGTTTATCTTGGTTAACTTCATTATTGCGTCCTTCATACTTAGGGCTGTTTGTTTTAACTTGTTTTGAGGGCTTATTAACTCAATGTTAGTTCCTTTTCTTTTTAAACGATAAATCTAATCTATTCTTAATTACCATCCTAATTATCACCTATGTCCACGACGAGACTCGAACTCCTGATCTTAAGGGTGAAAGACAAACACCATACCGCTAGGCCAAAAGATCTTTGGTCAATGTTAGTTCAAAAGAGTGTTTATTTTAGCTTATTTACCTCTAATTTATTAGCTTATTTTACAAGGATTATATAAGTTGAAAAGACTTTCTATATTCTTTAATTTACTACACCTCGTTTTTTATTGTACCATTTTATAAGCTATAATCTAAAATAAAAACTTCAGAAAGAAACTTATAAATTATATTTCCTCCGTATCAAAATAAGTGACATAAATTGGCTTACACGTTTTTTGAGGTAAAAGATTAAAGTAGATGTTAAAATAGATTAAAGTACATAGTTAGTGGAGAATTGGTCCCACTTTCCTTGAATAAAATAATATTAATGAGTTTTAAAAGTAAAAGTAAGGGTATAAAAGTAATTTCACTTTATTAAAGTGGATAGTTAGTGGATATGGGTCCCACTATTTTTACCAAATAAGGAAAGTTTTTAAAGTGTGTCACTTATTTTGATACACCCTAAAATGGAAAGTGTGTCACTTATTTTGATACGGAGGAAGTATAATTTATATGCAATAATCATTTATATATAGTTCATAAGGTAAGAGTCTAAAAGACTATCAATTGGCGGTTCGCAATTTCTTGAAAACCAAGTTACGTGCGGAGCAATGGAATTATGTAAAATGGGTTCGAACCGACCCGTTTTGAAGGCTGGGAAAAAACCTAGACGGTACACTTAACCGCCTCACTGGTCATATTTATATACCTCCTCTATTTTTCTCTCAAATTATCATTTCGATTTTCCAATCTCGCCGTTCTACAAATTTGATATTCGAATACTGGTATGTATTTGTGTTTCGATTACATATACTTACAGTTATTTTCCGTTTAGGTTGTTTAATTCCAGATTCAATACCATTCAAAGCTAAAACCCTAGTTTTTTATTTGCTGTCATTTTTCTAGGTTTCATCAAGCGTAGTTTCGTTGAAGGAAACCAATACATGGTTTCTGCAGATGCTTGTTGATTTGTAGGGTTTATTTAACCTAGGTGCTTGTTCGTTTAAAAAATAATAATCTATATTTAGAGTTCAATAATTCGAATTAAAATCAGTTGGTATCTTGTAGTAATTGATAGACGAGGAGTGGATTTATGAAACAGAGGATTTCCTTGTCTTTTTAGCTATTTCATCTGTCTCATTAGTATTTAAATTTTAAAATTGAAACTGAGTTTGCAGGTTGATCATAAATTGATCATAGACGATGGATTGGTCGATAATGTTGCCTGAATAGCACAAAAACATATCCTTTTCTATGAAGATTATACCTCTTGTGCAAGTCGTGGCGTTCTGCAGCCATACACGCTGCACGAAAACTCCCGTACTCCAATGGACCTCCCTCGCGGTTGCCCTGTTTGTTGCTTTCAGAGAACACAGAAGATGACACGTTTCGTGAGCTGTTCTTCCTCTCAAACTCGAGTATTCGTAAGATACGACTGCCAGAAGTAGTTGGGAAGTTATGTTTGTCTTCTTGTGGGTGGTTGATAACCGTCGGAGAAGATTATGCTACACAACTCATCAACCCGTTCTCCCGTCAAACCATCGATCTTCCGAAGATTGACACATTTCCAGAATTCGTGGAGACTTTGCAATGGGGCATTGGCATCCACAAGCTACTCTTTCCAATCAATCCCTCATCAATTCCATTGGTAGTTGTTTTATGGGGATGTTCGAGGAAGCTTGGGTTTTGGGGGCCCGGAGATGACAGGTGGACAAATGTTGCGGGTTGTATGTACGATATCACTTACTACAATGGCCAGGTTTATTGTTTTGACAGATTCAACTATATCCAAGTTTGTGATGTTTATGGACAAAAGGGAACCGTCATGCTTTATCATGTTTCAAAGCTGCCGGTAGATGTTTATGATGAAGATCCGGACAGAGCGTATATAATTGGATTAGACGATGATTATGGGAGGAAGAGGTTGTTGGTTGCTATAAGAGAAGTGTTTTATGATCTAGAAAATGAGTTGCGTAAAGAGATTTACGAGACAAAGAGTTTTAAAGTTTTTGCGTACGATTTAGAAAATGAAAAATGGTCAAAAGTTAATGATTTTGGTAATAAGAGTTTGTTTGTGGGATTTAATTCATCGATTTGGGTTGAGGACAATACAGGTGTGATAAAGGGCAACTGCATATATTTCACAGATGATGTTGCTGAGATGTACTTTAGAAACCAAAGCGAGGGTGGGAGAGATATGGGGATTTATCACATGTCAGACGGAACCATTGAGCCTCATTTCACCGGAGTATCACGTAGCCATCTTAACCCTCCAATGTGGCTTCAATCCATCTAATCTAATCTAATTAATTTCACTATATATCTTGGTATATATATAATCTCAACAAGGTGAATCTAATTATATTTAGATTCGGGTTTTATTCATTTTAGTTTTATTATTATGTTTATTTTATTGAATGCTTATTACACATTGTTGGTAATTTGTATCTTGGATTTTGTTTGCCGCTGTGTGAGAATTGTTGGGAAGATAGATATGATCTCTTGGTAAAATTGCTTGGTGTTGACCTGTCATTGACTAGCGAAATTGACTTTTATCACAAATTATTAAATACTTGATATCTTCACTCATAATGTTTTTACTTTATACTACGTAATAACTTATTAAAATATCTTATGAGGTGTATTTAATATTCACATTTAAGTGGGTATTTATAATATAAATTTTACCTTTCAACTTGTACTTGGTAAGGCTAATGTAATGGGTATGAATTTTTATATGGTGTGTGGTGTAGTCTTATGTGACAATCAACCATACTCGTGCTCCATAATTGGAACACCATCCCCCTCCGTTATGTGGTATGAAATGTGAATGGGTCCTACCAAATACCTTGAAGTTTGCCCACCACACACACCCTTCACGTGCAAACTCGTGGTTTCAAATCTCACCACACCGTGGAGGCCTTGCCACATCACCCTCCACGGGTTTTTTTTGCCCCATACCGGCCAACCTAATAATACAAAATAACATGAGGTACTTAAAGAAAGTGGCTATGTGTAATACCTATTGACACTATAATCAAGCTAATCCATTGAGAAATGATGAGAAATTGAAGAACTAGTGTGTGTGTTCTTGGTGTATTTAGTGTGTGTAAAAGAGAGAGAATGAGATGAATGAAACTTTCCCAAAATGTGTATTCAGTAATTGTGTGGAAAGCTTGACTTGAAAGTCAAAGATACAACCTTATATACTCCTACCACTTAACAAAGGACAAGTTAACTAATGGACTTTAAAGATCAAAACTATTACAAAACTAGTCCTAACAATCTCCCCCTTTTTGATCTTTAACACGTCATCCCAGTCTTCAAACTTCAGATTCTTCTCATTATCTGTCTTTGGCAAGAAAATGTTTTTTTGAATTTCAAGATTAAAACATTTCAGAAATCTGGAAGTTTAAGATACTCAAAGTGGATATGTTTTTCGTTGATACTGTTTGAGTGAGGAAATCCTATAACTGATTTACTAAAGATTTGAAAATTTTAGGAAAGAGAATATCAGTTAAGTAAGGATTTGACTGGGTTTTCAGATAATGGAGAGGTTGTTTTTGGATTTTGTGGTAGAGGAGGATAAGGATATAATGATAGTGTTTTTGAATGATTTATCAGTTAAAGTTTTGGATGTGTATCTATGATCGTTTAGTATGTATGGAAAAATGATATGTAGATTTAGGATCTGGGTGAATGTGGATAATTTGTATTTGATATGGAACAAAAGGTTTGTACAGTTAAGCTTTTGTACGGATAATGAATGTTATGGAATTTTGGAAAGAATGGTTTAAATGGTTAAGCTTTTGAATGTATGTGATCGTTACGGAATTTGAAAAGAAAAATTTAAACGGTTAAGATTCGGATGGAAATGGATGTGGATTTGTGGTTTGGATAGAAAGATTTATTCGATTAAGTTTCTGGTTGAAATGGTTGAGTTTTTTAATGTAATGGTTGAGATTTTTGAGAGAGATTTCTGTAGATATGTCGATTTCTTCTTCTTCTTCACTTGTCTTTCTTTTTAAACTTTGTTAATCACTTTCTCTTCCTCTGAATTTCTTGAAATATACCATTCAAAGCTAAAACCCTAGTTTTTTGTTTGCTGTCATTTTTCTAGGTTTCATCAAGCGTAGTTTCGTTGAAGGAGCAGATGCTTGTTGATTTGTAACCTAGGTACTTGTTCGTTGGTTGCATTACCGCTGGTTTATTATACTTGTTTGACTGATACGATTATATTTGTTGGAATTAGGGTTTTATTGGATTCGAAAAAGATGGCGCATTTAGGTGGTGGTGCTGAAGCACATGCTCGATTCAAGCAGTATGAATACAGAGCTAACTGAAGCCTTGTGTTGACGACTGATTCTAGAGCACGAGCCAACTGGAGAGCCTGAATCTCTCCATGGCAGGATAGAAGTTTTGGTGATCGTGAGGGAGAACTGGATGAAAAAATCTAAAAAAAAGAAGGAACGTGAACCAATAATTCTGATGCTGGACAGAGTAAGAGAAGAAGACTTAGTGTTCTTACATCAACAGAAGAAGGTGTTTATCAGCCCAAAACGAAAGAAACTCGAGCTGCATATGGTTGAGTGCCTTTGAATATTGTTAGTGGTGCTGCAGATGAGATATTAGCTGTGTTGAAAAACGATCGATAAGAAAATGGATATCGAGAAACCCTATAACGGATCAGGTTTTTGGTTTCCATTTATAACAGATTTCCAAGATGCAGGTGGTGATGTTAATGGTGACTTGACGATGATGTTGGTGTTGCTGTTGAGTTTGAGGAAAATGATGATCTTGATATTGTGCAGGAAGATGATGTTCTTGAAAGAGATGGGAATAATGGTATGGATGATGCACAAGAAGCTAGTGAGATATTGATGCTTCAAAGAAAGATTTCACAGGCTTATTGATCCACAACAAAGCCAGAAGCTTGCTGAACAAGTGTTAAAGATTCTTGAAGAAGGTGACGAATCTGTTGGTTCATCTTCAGTACCAGCTTTGAAACAAAAACCACTTGCTGCTGATGAAAAACTTGTAAAGATTTCATCTTTACCGAGTTGGGCTCAACCCGCTTTTGAAGGCATTAAACCGGGTTCAGAGTAAAGTCTATGAAACTGCTTTATTCAAACCAGACAATCTGTTACTGTGTGCTCCAACTGGTGCAGGTAAAACAAACGTTGCTATGTTAACCATACTCCAACAGATCGGTTTGCACATGAACGAAGACGCTTCATTTAACCACAGTGATTACAAGATTGTTTATGTTGCACCGATGAAAGCTCTCGTTGCTGAAGTTGTCGTCGGCCCGTTTGAAGCATTATGGTGTAACTGTAATGGAGTTAAGTGGAGACCAGTCTTTAACCAGACAACAGATTGAACAAACACAAATCATTGTCACAACTCCAGAAAAATGGGATATCATAACTAGAAAATCCATTTGTTAAACTTCTAATTATAGATGAAGTCCATTTGTTACATGATAATCGAGGGCCCGTTCTTGAAAGTATTGTTGCAAGAACCGTGAGACAAATCGAGACCACAAAAGAACACATTCGGTTTATCTGCAACTCTCCCAAATTACCATGATGTAGCCTTGTTCATGCGGGTCAACATAGAAAAAGGTCTATTCCATTTTGACAACAGTTACAGACCGTGTCCTCTTGCACAACAGTACATTGGAATTACAGTTAAAAAACCGTTACAAATATCTGTTACCAAAAGGTGATAGCTGCAGCTGGAAAGCACCAAATGCTTATATTTGTCCACTCGAGAAAAGAAACGACAAAAACCGCACGTGAAATTAGAGACACTGCTCTTGCAAACGATACTTTAGGCGTTTTTCTAAAAGACGATAGTGCAAGCCGTGAAATTCTTCAAGAACATACAGAAATGGTAAAAAGTAACGATTTAAAAGATCTTTTACCGTACGGTTTTGCGATTCATAACGCGGGTATGGCTCGGGTTGACAGACAGTTAGTTGAAGAGTTATTTGCAGATGGGCATATTCAAGTTCTTGTTTCAACTGCTACTCTTGCATGGGGTGTTAATCTGCCAGCTCATACAGTTATCATCAAAGGAACTCAAATTTACAGTCCAGAAAAAGGAGCATGGACCGAATTAAGCCCGTTAGATGTTATGCAAATGTTGGGTCGGGCTGGAAGACCGCAATACGATACTTACGGTGAAGGAATTATCATAACGGGCCACAGTGAGTTACAATATTATCTTTCTTTAATGAATCAACAGCTTCCAATCGAGAGCCAATTTGTTTCAAAATTGGCTGATCAGTTAAATGCAGAAATTGTTCTTGGAACTGTTCAGAACTCAAAAGAAGCCCAAAACTGGCTCGGGTATACGTATCTATACGTTCGTATGATACGAAATCCAACATTATACAGTTTATCAGCTGATGCTTTGAGTAAAGATAATTTATTAACAGAAAGAAGAGCTGATCTGATCCATTCGGCTGCAACTGTACTGGATAAGAACAACTTGATAAAATACGATAGAAAAAGCGGTTACTTTCAGGTCACGGATTTGGGTCGAATTGCAAGTTATTATTACATAACACATGGCACGATTGCTACTTACAATGAGCATTTGAAGCCCACTATGAGTGATATTGAGTTATGTAGATTGTTTTCACTGAGTGAAGAGTTCAAATATGTGACAGTTAGACAAGATGAAAAGATGGAACTTGTGAAGCTTTTGGATCGGGTCCCGATTCCTATTAAGGAAAATTTGGAAGAACCAACTGCCAAGATTAATGTTTTACTTCAGGCATATATTTCTCAGTTAAAGCTCGAAGGACTTTCTTTGACTTCTGACATGGTCTTTATAACTCAGGTAGTTACTTTTTGTCATATTAACCCTAATATAAGTGTTGTAAATTCCGGGCCTATGCAGCTTTCTGCAGCCAACCTAGTAATGGGTGAGGTCAAAATTGGTCAAGGTCAACGAAAGTCAAACTTACTTAAAAAACAATTTTAGGGTTTTTATTCACTAATTTAGTTACTTTGTTATGGTTATTGACTAATTAGTTATATTTTTAGGATATTGCTAATATTGTTAAATTTTTTGTATGGTTATTGACTAATTAGTTATATTTTTAGGATATTGCTAATATTTTTTTAAATAAAAATAAATTTCTTTGTATGCCTAAGTACTGCTGACTGATTTTTACAACCTTGAATCCTATTATTTATATAGTGACAGGATATTATTTATTAATCGAGCTTTTTGTTATGTTATTTGCAGAGTGCGGGACGTCTTATGCGTGCACTTTTTGAGATTGTTTTGAAAAGAGGGTGGGCCCAGTTAGCCGAAAAAGCCTTAAACTTGTGCAAGATGATTAACAAAAGAATCTGGAGTGTGCAAACACCTTTACGCCAATTTCACGGGATTAAAAACGATATATTAATGAAATTAGAGAAAAAAGATTTAGCATGGGAAAGATACTATGACCTGTCATCACAGGAAATAGGAGAACTCATTCGGGCCGCCAAATTCGGGAGAACTCTTCACAGATTCATCCATCAGTTCCCGAAACTTAATCTAGCAGCCCATGTTCAGCCCATAACCCGTACCATCTTACGGGTCGAGCTCACCATCACTCCTGATTTCCAGTGGGAAGATCGGGTTCACGGGTATGTTGAACCATTTTGGGTCATTGTTGAAGATAATGATGGTGAATATATACTCCATCACGAGTATTTCTTGTTGAAAAAACAGTATGTTGATGAAGACCGTGTTTTGAGCTTCACTGTCCCGATTTATGAACCGTTGCCACCCCAGTACTTTATTAAGGTCGTGTCTGACAGATGGCTCGGGTCGTTATCGGTTTTGCCCGTTTCGTTTCGGCACTTGATTCTACCCGAAAAATACCCGCCACCAACCGAATTGCTTGATTTGCAACCGCTCCCTGTAACTGCTCTTAGAAACCCGTTGTATGAAGCACTTTATCAAGAATTCAAACACTTTAATCCTGTACAAACACAAGTTTTCACTGTGCTGTATAACTCAGATGACAATGTGTTGGTTGCTGCACCAACGGGTAGCGGGAAGACAATCTGTGCAGAATTTGCAATTTTAAGGAACCACCAAAAAGGGCCCGATAATGTCATGCGGGCTGTTTATATTGCTCCTGTTGAAGCACTTGCTAAAGAGAGATATAACGAGTGGAAAAAGAAATTTGGAGACGGGCTCGGGTTGAGAGTTTGTGAACTAACGGGCGAAACCGCAACCGATTTGAAATTACTTGAAAAAGGGCAAGTGATTGTTAGTACTCCCGAGAAATGGGACGCGTTATCCCGCAGATGGAAACAGAGAAAACACGTGCAACAGGTTAGTCTTTTTATTGTTGATGAGTTGCATCTGATTGGCGGGCCCGTTTTGGAAGTTATTGTTTCTAGAATGAGATACATTGCTAGTCAGGGTCATGATATTAGAATAGTGGCGTTATCAACTTCTCTTGCAAATGCTAAAGATTTGGGCGAATGGATCGGCGCCACGTCACACGGGCTTTTCAATTTCCCGCCAGGTGTCCGGCCCGTACCCTTGGAAATCCATATCCAAGGGATAGATATTGCTAATTTTGAAGCCCGAATGCAAGCAATGAGCAAACCGACTTACACTGCTATTGTGCAACATGCTAAGAATAACAAGCCCGCTATTGTGTTTGTTCCTACAAGAAAACACGCCCGTTTGACAGCTGTCGATCTGATGACATACTCGAGTGCTGATAGTACATACCCGGGTTCTGAAAGCCAAAACCAAAACCAGCCTTTGTTTTTACTCCAACCCGAAACCGAGTTGACCCCGTTTATTGACTGGATTCGGGAGCCCATGTTAAAGGAGACTCTGAAATACGGGGTCGGGTATTTACACGAGGGGTTGACTTCCACTGACCAAGATATAGTCAAAACACTCTTCGAAACGGGCTGCATTCAAGTGTGTGTAATGAGTGGAACTATGTGCTGGGGTGTCTCTCTTCGGGCCCATTTGGTGGTTGTTATGGGCACACAGTATTACGATGGTCGGGAAAACGCACACACCGATTACCCGGTAACCGATCTGTTACAAATGATGGGTTCTGCAAGCCGACCGCTTGTCGATAATTCGGGTAAATGTGTTATCTTTTGTCACGCCCCGAGAAAAGAATATTATAAAAAATTCTTATTTGAAGCATTTCCAGTTGAAAGCCATTTACACCATCATTTACATGATAATTTGAATGCTGAAGTCGTTGTGGGAGTAATTGCTAATAAACAAGACGCTGTTGACTATTTGACCTGGACATTTATGTACAGAAGACTCACACAAAACCCTAACTACTACAATCTTCAAGGTGTTAGTCAGAGGCATTTATCAGATCATTTGTCAGAGATTGTTGAAAACACATTAAGTGATCTCGAATCGAGCAAATGTGTTTCGATTGAAGAAGATTTTGATCTTTCACCGTTAAATCTTGGTATGATATCTTCTTATTATTATATCAGTTACACCACAATCGAACGGTTTAGTTCTTCGGTTACTAGTAAGACAAAATTGAAGGGTCTTTTGGAGATTTTAGCTTCAGCATCAGAATATGAACAGCTGGCAGTTCGTCCCGGTGAAGAGGAATTAATCAGAAAATTAATTAACCACCAAAGATTCTCGTTTGAAAACCCGAAATATGCGGACCCGCATGTGAAAGCAAACGCTTTATTACAAGCCCATTTTTCTAGACAAACAGTTAGTGGGAATCTTGGGTCTGACCAGCAAGAAGTCGTGGTCAATGCTAGTCGGTTACTTCAATCCATGGTTGATGTTATCTCAAGCAACGGGTGGTTAAGTTTAGCTCTTTTAACCATGGAGGTTAGTCAGATGGTCACACAAGCAATGTGGGAACGTGACTCGGTTCTGTTACAACTGCCACATTTCAACAAAGAATTAGCCAAAAAATGTCAAGAAAATCCGGGAAGAAGCATCGAGACGGTTTTTGATTTGGTAGAAATGGAAGATGACGAAAGGCGAGATTTGTTACAGATGTCGGATTCTCAGTTGATGGATATTGCAAAGTTTTGTAACCGATTTCCAAATATCGATTTGAGTTATGATGTTTTGGATAGTGATAATATTCGGGCAGGTGAGGATATTACTTTGGTGGTTAGTCTTGAAAGGGATCTTGAAGGTAGGAGTGAAGTGGGGCCCGTTGACTGCCCGAGGTACCTGAAGTCAAAGGAGGAAGGGTGGTGGTTGGTTGTTGGGGATACTAAGAGTAATCAGTTGCTTGCGATTAAACGGGTCACGTTGCAGAGAAAGTCAAAGGTCAAACTTGATAATATAACCGCCCCAAATGAAGCTGGGAGTAAAAGCTTTACTTTGTATTTTATGTGTGATTCTTATATGGGGTGTGATCAGGAGTACACCTTTTCTGTTGATGTTAAACCACCTTCAAATGATGATGATAGTGGAAGAGAGTAATTTGTAAGTTTACTACTAATTTTTAATTTTAGTAATTTGTAAGATTATTTTCGGTGGAATATAAAAAAGTCAAAGTAATCGACTCGAAATCAAGTAGCAACTTTGTCTTTTTGAATCTTTTTTACACTAGATGGTCCATGAGCTGCAGGTGCAGTTCTAATTTTAATAAAAAAAAGTTGGTATTTTTCTTTATTTTATTGACATATGTGTTTGATCTTGATTCAGCTAAAAGGAGCTCCTTTTTGACTGTTTGCTTAGAGATTGAAGCTTCGTTGATCTGGGTATTCGACTTTGAAGCCTAATTGACGTTTCTTGATTGCTAATAAAGATTCTTAATATAATTTGATATTTATATATTGATGATAATTATGAAATTGAAGGTATTTTTTCTTTGTGATTTTGAAGCTTGAAAATAACTTGACAATGGGCTGTGAGTTTTCTAGACTCTGCTTTTGTTGCTTTGCTACACAACAAAATGGAGTAATCGCCCAATCCCATGATGTGGGTATGCTAATGTTTTTATTTTGTCACACGGTCTGACCCAACTGCTTTGCCAAAAGTGTTTCCGGTCAACCCAGTCCAATGCATCCATGATCATATTGGCCCTAACCCATTTTGACATGTTACTCGACCCATCTGACCCAACCCGTTTGCCACTCTTGATATTGTATGCTATGACATGAAGAAGCAAAAGCAGTTGGTGAGCTTAGAAACCGTAGATTGGCCAATCTACTTGGATTCTGTTGTGAAGGTGATGAAAGACTACTCGTTGCTGAGTTTATGCCACATGAAACACTTGTTTCATTGTAAGTTCCGTATAATTTTCACTTTTACATTTATATAATTATTTGATTTTCTTTTATGAATCTTGAATTAGGGGAAACACATCCTATGAAATGGGCAATGCGATTAAGGGTAGCATTATATCTTGCCGAAGGTTTAGAAGCGTGCTCTTTACCATGATCTTAACATTATTCGATGATGTACGTTTTTACCCATTTGTTTTATATATTTAGTCGGTGTTCGATTGGTTAGAATCTTGTGTGGTGTGGTGTAGGATGCTAATCCTAGACTCTCGTGCTTTGGATTGATGAAGAATAGTAGAGATGGAAAGAGTTATAGTACAAATTTGGCATTCTCCCCTCCCGAGTATCTAAAAACAGGTATCTCTTTTCTTTCCTTGATTAAATTTAATGTTGAGTTTATTTATTTTTATAAAGGGTGATTTTTACACCAGAAACTTTTTTTACATTCACCACTGCTTAGTGTGGTTGTACAGTTAGCTGACTTTTCTTGAACTTGTAGGAAGGGTAACATCAGATAGTGTCGTGTATACTTTTGGCACCCTTTTGCTCGGCCTTTTAAGCAGAAAACACATTCCACCTAGTCATGTATGTATTCTATAACTATCATCAGATGCTCACACATGTCTTGATGCACCATTTTTTCTACATGCATCGATAAAAAATGGTAGATCGACACGTGTCAGCACTAGAATCCTCCCTACACTTTTTACTTGATCAAATATTTAGGGATTTTTTTTTTTGGAAAATGTTATTATCTAATAGTCAAAGTTTGTTATGTGGATTCATTAGGCTCTTGACCTAATAAGGGACAGGAACCTTAATATGCTTATGGACTCTTGTTTGGAAGGACAAATTTCTAATGACGATGGAACCGAATTGTTACGGTTAGCTTCAAGATGCTTACAATACGAGCCACGTGAGCGCCCAAATCCAACCTCATTGGTTACTTCCTTGATTCATCTTCAAAAGGAAATAAAGGTAATATTTTTTTTTTTTCACTCGAGTGTCGTTTTAGACATAGACTTATAAAGTAGACACCCAAATGGACAAAAAGTGGTTGCGGGTCAACTCAACCCGACCCATTTTGACCAGTACAAACAATATTCTTGTTATATGACAGGAGGCTTCTCATGTATTAATGGGTATACAACAAGGTGGGCCCGTTTTCGCTCTAAGCCCACTTGGTGATGCCTGCTTAAGAACAGATTTAACAGCCATACATGAAATCTTGGAGAATTTAGCCTACAAAGACGACGACGGAGCAGCAACCGAGGTTTGTTTCTTGGTTTGACCTTTTATTTCAAAGTCAACATCTTTAATTAACACTTATATTTTTCTTTTTCTTCTTTTTTTATAATAACTTGCAGCTATCATTCCATGTGTGGACAAATCAGCTGCAAGAAACATTGAACTCCAAGATGAAAGGGGATGTAGCTTTTCGCCATAAAGATTTCAAAACCGCAATACGCAGGTTATATGCAAACATCATACATTATTGTTTTTATTTTATTTTTAATTATTGAGCTAGATCATAAGTTATTTTCTTCTTTAGTTCATTGATGTAGGAATTATGGTTACACAAACTGTTTTTGCGCGCCGAAGTTTGTTACATCTGATGAACAATATGCCACAAGAAGCACTCAATGATGCTTTACAGTCACAAATTATATCCCCAAATTGGCATATTGCTTCTTTTTTACAAGCTGCTGCACTTTTCACTTTAGGCAGGGAAACCGAAGCACTAATTGCACTCAAACAAGGCTCGGTTTTAGAAGATAGAAAAAACATAACGAAACCAGCAAAAGGGTATTAACGAATCGGATTCTTGACAGAAAAAGGTGTCATTTTTATGTGGAGTGAGAAATCTTGATGACAGAAAAAAGGTGTTCATTTGAATAAATGAATTAAGGTTTTGATTTGCTTGTATTTTTGTTTGTTTTCTTTAAGGATTGTGTTAGCAAGTTGATTGGTTGAATTTGGTATGGGTTCGAGGTGTCTCCACTTTTCGAATGTGGTGAATGACATCTTTACCCTTGACAAAATATTAATCTAGTCATCATGCACATGGGTATTTATGTCATAACACAGGATAATCATTTTCTTGAAAGAAACAAAAATACACATTATTACAAGTTATTACAAAATTATTGGAACAAAGTAAAACCTCAAATGGTAATATAACTGGTGCTAATTGCTGCATTAATCCATGATCCAGCTTATTCCTACAAAATTAATATGCATAATTCTTCATCAAGTGTTGAAAAGGAGACCTATAGATATAGAATAAAGATAATACATACAGAAATATGGACAAGAAGAAAGTTCAGTAAAGTAGCTCCTCAAATACAGGATCAACATTTTGTCCCCATTTTGAATGGTACAAATCAAGGAGCTTTTCTGCTGGTGTTAAACCTGCATCATAAATTAGAGATAGATATAATTGTCATAAATACTATAAATTAGGTTAGATATAAAAAAGGTTAACTAAATAACTAACTCACCTGTTCTAACAACCTCTGCCACTTCATTTAAGAATCCTGTTTCCTTGTATCCTCTTCTCTCCAAACCATCCTGATTAAAAGGTGTTTATTAAAAATTAGATTAGCAATAAATTCATTAACATGAATATTTTTATTTATTTATTTATTATTTAAATTAAACACCTTTGCGAACTGCAAAACTTCTTCAGCAACATGTTTGAGCAATCCATCACGGAAAGGTGTTTTCAGACCAGTTACAGGCACCTGAAACATGAATTCGGTTATTGTAAAACGGGCCCACAAGCAAAAATGTATATATATATTTTTTTTTTAAATCAGGACAAATTACTTGCCTTATTTCTCAACATTTCTCTTTCTGCTTGTGTCCAATCGGCTGTCATGTCCAAAACATTTTGTAGAGAAATATCATCATACAATATGCCCACCTGTTTGTTGTTCACCAAACAATAAAATAGAGATTAGAAGCTTAAAAGGGATTAAATATATAATTATGAAATAAAAATATACCCAAAATGCAGGCAATGCACATAACCTCCTCCATGGACCTCCATCAGCACCCCTCATTTCCAAATATCTTTTAAGTCTCACCTAAATCACCAACAAATTATTACATTGATATTAAATATTCAAATAAAAATTAAAATATTAAATACCTCAGGGAATATTGTTGTGAGGTGATTCTCCCAATCATTCAGAGTTGGGTATTCTCCTGGAATTGGACCAAGTTTTCCTGCAAGGAAGTCCTGTAAATTATAACAAAAGTTAGACAACTAATCATATAACTAAGTTGACTTTTAGGGTTAGAGTCAAAGTCAAACCCGGAAGGACAATCCAGAACAGTCGATATACTGTTTCTTCCGATAAGCAAAATACATTGGGACTAGGGGTGGCAATTCAGGTCGGGTTCGGGTTGACGGGTTCGGGTTCGCGGGTTGGCGGGTCAGAAACGTTCAACCCGAAACCAACCTATTTATATAAACGGGTCAGATATCTCAACCCTAACCTGTTTAACTTCAACCCAAACCTAACCCATATAACCCATTTAATAAAACAAGTTAAACAGGTTATCAGGTCAAACAAGTTAAACGGGTCAAACAGATCAAAATGATGTTATTATTACACAAATTTATAACAAAATATTAAACACCAAATTCCTAAGTAACATTTTTAATTTTTATCTAACTATTAATTACGTTTTAAGTAGTAAACTATAAATTAAGTATAAATATATATGTTTTAAAATATATTTTAATAATTAAACGGGTTGACGGGTCGACCCATTTAAATTATCATTGACCCGAACCTAACCTGTTTAATAAACGGGTCAGCTGACTCAACCCGAGACTGACCCAATTATTTTTTACCTCAACCTAAACCTATTTATTTTCGTGTCGGTTTCAGGTCGGGTTTCGTATCGGGTCAGAAATTGCCACCCCTAATTGGGACATCAAGAGCATATTCAACATATTGCTCAAATCTAAGACCATCAAACAGAGAGAGCAACTGTCAGTATAAATTTTAATAAACCATTTGTAAGTCTAGATTTGCAAATGATTTACCCGAAAGAATCATCAAAGACAAAAGGAAGCATTCCAGCACGGTTATTATCCGTTATCAATTCTTCCTTAATTGTACATTAACTATTGCTCTAAGGGCAATGATTAGCAAAATCCCTTAATTTAAATTAGTATGGGATAAGCATGTTTAATGATCTCAAAACTATCATTTTTATTTGAAAATACATTTAATTCTTGCTGAAAATAGACTTCATTGATATGTAATAAATACATTTATTCATTTTAAAAGGAAACTTGAAGCTCATTAAACACTTCTAATCTCATGCCCTTAGCATGAGTTAGATAAACCCAATTACTATATATATATTTGAGAGTTATGCCATCAGAAATATCTTCGAAAAGATATATTTTGAAACGTATTTTTTGCTTTTTAATATAAAATAATATTTTGTATTTTGTACGAATATTAATATACAGTGTTTTAGGTATCATATGAAATTACCCCGCCGCAACGCGCGGGGTAAGAATCTACTAATTTTTGCTAATTCATACAGGGCCATCGAACCGGCCCAACCAGCAACCAAAGCTGTATGCATTATATGAACAGAAAGCAACCGTCCGGGATCATTCAATACAACGGTATGAACACGATACCAAGGCAAACCCATGGAAATACCCCTTTATGAAAGAAAAAAGACACTACGTAACTTTATTGCATTGTAAAAGACTATAACTAGACCCCCTATTTAGTGGATTATTTCAACGTAAGGGTTCATATTTGTTCTATTCAACCATTAGTATCATTACTCTACCAGTTTTAGGAGTAAATTACACGGAAGGTCCCTGTGGTTTAATACTTATAACATCTACAGTCCTTGAACTTCGTTTATTACACTGGAAGTCCCTGGTGTATGCATTTTGTTACACTGGATGTCCCTCGGTCTAACGTCTGTCTATTTTAACTGTTAAAATACCCATGTGCCAGGCACATGATGGGCATAATTGTCATTTCTCCACCTCACCCCTCTCTCTTTCTTCCACCTCTCCATCTCTCTGACTGAACTTCCCCATTCAACTCAAACAAAACCCAATTCAAACATAACTCATTCTCCATTTGCAAAAATACGTTCAGATCAAATTCTACCTACACGAAAGTTGTGATTATCAAATTCTATCACGGGTATGGGTGGAGATGAAGAACATGACGGACGGTAAAATAATTTTAGGGTTATGGTGGTAAAGTTTATTGTTCACCATCGCTCCAAATCAAGTGGCCGGAGAGCAATCGAACACAGCAGCTTATGTCTCTACAAAATCAATCGCATCACCACCACCACCAGCAGTAGCTGCCGCCCTGCCCGGTATGATGATGCCAGAAGTTATCGAGAGATGCATAGGAGGTTGAGGTTGTACAAACACCACCGCCGAGCTTCAACAAAGAAATTAACAAGAAGAAATTGAAGGGTTGATAGCTGTGGATGTTTGAAATTTACAACAGAGAAGTTAACAAGGTTTGATAAGTTAAATTTGATATTTTTATGTGATGAATATAAGTTAGCAACTTACAGTATGTGAAGATCCAATTTTTCTTGATTTGATTCATGATGATTGAGAGATTCCCTCTTGGCTGACCTTCAATTTCACAAATTAGGGTTTCAATCAACAACAATAATGGATTAAACAATCCTAATTCTTCTCTCCCACACTTACCATTGTTTTCTCAATGCTCTTTGCAATTAACTTGACTACTCTCTTCATCGTCTTGTTCTTATTTGATTTCCATATCCGGTTGTGATGTGGGAGCTGGATCGGAGCTTTGTGTACTTTTGTAGTGATTTTTTGGTAGATGGCTCGCCGAGAAAGATATCGAGAAAGGAAAAGAAGGGTGAGGTGGTGGTGGCTATGGTGGTCGCCGGCGGATTGTGTCGATGGTGGCTGCCGAAGAAGACAACCGAAGGCATCTTACAACTTTTAATACAAGAAGGGTGTGGTGATCGGAGCTTTCAGTACTTTTACATTGACTTTTTAGCCTTGATTGGAGAAGAAGGCAATTGGGTCGTAGTGTACAACTTTTAATACAAGTAGTACAAGAGGATATATATATAGTGTTAATGCAAGTGGGAAATGACAATTATGCCCATCATGTGCCTGGCACATGGGCATTTTAACAGTTAAAATAGACAGACGTTAGACCGAGGGACGTCCGGTGCAACAAAATGCATACATCAGGGACTTCCAGTGTAATAAACGAAGTTCATGGATTATGGCTGTAATAAATGACAAACCACGAGGACCTTCCGTGTAATTTACTCCCAGTTTTAGTATCTCTACTAAATGAAAAATTTGAACACACGTGCGAATTATATTCTATAAATGATTTTATATGAATAGTCCTGAACTTTAAACATGTAACCTAAATAGTTTTGTCTAGCATGATTCATTATCATCTATTTATCATACTAATAACAATCATGCATCAAACTTATTTTCTAATATAGTATATGAATTATCAATCACTATGATTATAAAGTTAAGTAATGGTATATAATAATACAAATATAAAATGGTTGGTTGTGTTGAAAAGTAAGAATAATCCAGACCTATGTGGAAAAGTTTGAATTTTCATTGACTACATAATAAAGTATTAGTGATCAATAAAGGTCACGATACTTTTTTTGATTTAATTGTTATTCTTTATGATTCTCAACTACCGAATAGTTATTTTGTATCGAATTATTGGTCATTCAACTAGATTGCATCGTCGAAAATAATAATAATAAAAACTATATAATTACATGAAAGATAAAACATACGATTTATGTAATCAACTGAAAAAATAGTTGATGAAAGCACACTCAAATACAAACTAGCCGTGGTGTTTTTATTCAACGGGTAGAGTGACGTTTGGCTATTAGACACGGGAAACGATGACACTCGTATACAAATTATTATCAAGGAAGTTAATGGAAAAATGACAATTGACAAAGTGACCATGTTTGTATTACCATTACATATAATTGTTTGATTTAGACAAAACCCAAGTCGAAGAAGTGAATACTTTTCTCAAACTAACTAAAATCGGATCCGGATTCTAATGATTATGTATTAATTGGGTAGTTTTTTAAACTTGTTTGACGAGCCTATACGTTTATTAAAATTGATAAACTTATTTCAGTTCGTAAACTTTATGCCATTAATTTCAAATTGAAAAACTCATAAACCTTATTAAAACCTAATTGCCCTCTAAAGTTTTTTCATCCTTCTCGTCCCGTCAGAAACTACGGTCTCCATCGTTTAACGTCGCCGTCTCCGCCGTCGCCTCTAATTAACGGTAACTCTCCTTAGATCAAACTTCTTTACTACCGTGGTTAACTTTAACACGTCCTCCGTCCCTGTCAATTTGCAAACCCTAATTTACTCCTTTTTTTGGTTTCTTCTTCTTCAGTTGCTGTGATTAAATTCCACTTTAAACCCTAATTTTGTTAAAAAATAATTGATTGAATCATATATGCATTTTATTTTGGTTGAAACTGTATACCTTGTATAGGTTTATGCCTAATCTTATCGATAAAATTGCGAACCTTAATTGCTTGTTATTCGATATAATCGCTCATATCTGTAAACACTAATAGTAGTTTCCTGATAACTTAATAAAATCAAGAAATGGTTTTGAACTTTTGATATTTATAATGATAGGAGGCAGCAGTTCTCATATTCTTCTTTCAGTTTCTATCGCATTAGGTTTAGATACTACTCAACTCTGATATTAAACATAGAATTTACTATTTTTATTGATTGATTTTGCTTTTTGAGTTTGTAGGAAACAAAAATGCTGTGGCAATCACAGACAAAATAGTTGTGCCAGTTAATGAAGTTTTAAGTGCTGCAAGATTGGTGAAGGAGGCAGTTGATGAGATTGATTATCACTCAAGCTTCATCACTAAGTACATTTCTATCTCTAATCAAATCTCATTTCATATTGAGCTTCATATGGACTCTTTACCTCTTTCAAAGCTGTTAGTTTGATTCGATAAACGCCATGTTACTTAATTCCTTCATATTGTGTGCTGATGTGGCAGGTTCTTTGCCAGTGGATTCATCCTCCATTGAATTTGTCATATCGATTAGTAACTCATCAGATTTTCCTGGTGATAAGTTGTTGGAGGAAATCTCACGTGTTTTGAAGCCTGGTGGAGAAATCTTTATCCATGCCAAAGAAACGGTAATAATTAAATCACAATTATAATGTAATTAGTTACTAATCTTGTCTGACCATTTTGCAGACAAAATCAACCAAGCTATTGGTAGGTGGATTTTCAGGTGGTTCAGATTGCAGACCTGCAGTCTTGTGGGGTAAGTTTATTATATATGGGGTAAGTTTATGTAAACTGTAATTATATTAATGATTAATGTGAGGATTATAAATTAGTTTAATTATTTTGTCAACAGATTAAGGGTAGTTGGAAGATTGGTTCTTCATTTTCACTTAAGAAAGCTGTCAAAACCTTGCCAAAAGTCCAAATTGATGATGACATGGATCTTATTGATGAGGACAGCCTCTTATCTGAAGAGGATTTAAAGAAACCCCAACTCCCACCTGGTAATTACCATCAAATAATTATTTTTATTTTCATTTTTATTTTTTGTTGGATAATTTTGGCATAAAAATGTGTTTTTTATTTTATTTTTTGAAGTTGGTGATTGTGAAGTTGGGATTACAAGAAAAGCTTGCAAAAATTGCAGTTGTGGGCGTGCTGAGGAAGAGGAAAAAGTTGCAAAATTGGGAGTTACTATGGACCAATTGGAAAACCCTCAGTCTGCATGTGGAAGTGTAAGGACCCGTTTAATTTGCTTCTGACTCAGTCCGAGTCACCGAGTCAGGATGTTTGATTTCCTCAATTTCGTCTAACTCGGTCCAAACCATTTTGCTGATTTGGTCCAAATGAAAAAAAGTAACTAACTCAGTCAGAAGTTCTGACTCTGTCAGCAACTATCAAACTGCCCCTAAGTCGTCTTAAGATTTTATAAGGTTATTTATGTAAATATTCACGAGATTGAAACTTTTAATGTTGAAATGCAGTGTGGATTAGGTGATGCATTTAGGTGTGGTACATGCCCTTACAAGGGTCTTCCTCCTTTCAAACTTGTCCAGAAGGTATGTTATGTTATCAGTTATTTCAGTTAATTGGTAACAATATTATTATTATTCAAATTTAGATAACTTGTTGTGACATTTAACCCTTTTATGAAAGTGTCGTGATAAACCGAGAATTAATGGGATGGATTTTGCAGGTGATCTTATCTGACAATTTTCTTGCTGCTGACATCTAGTTGGAAGCTAAATACACAAAACTGAATTTTGAAATGCATACAACAGCTGGTGGTGTGACAAAATTATGTTGATTTTCTATATTTTGTGGATTGTACCTCAATTTTGTGGTTCATACTCATATGTACTAACTGCTCTGATGTGTTTAGGTGGCTTTTTTTTGTTGCAAAAAAGTAGAATATATCACTATAATTTTGTGGTTCATACTCATATGTGGGCTTGATCAGGCCCATTAGGGTTTCTATTATGTCAAGATTGTTTCATGGAATTAGAAAAAGTCTCACCAACCATCTTTCACCTTTTTCAAATTCATTTAAATGAAAATAGAAGGGGGGAAACAAATTACATTTAAAATAAAATGCACAATAATGAGTTTCTGATTATATTAGTACTAAAAGTAAGATGAGTTTGTAAATAGCTAAATGTCAGTTTTACCTTTTTTAAAAAGTACACACATTTATAGAAATTTATAGCTAATGCGGCTTTGTGATATGGTCTAATTAAGGGTATGTTGGAAAAACTTCATATTTGAAAATGGACAATTTTTTGTAGCAAATTAAAAAGAGTGAAATAATATTGTTTTAGGATGGATGGAATATTATGCTATACGGTCTAACAATAAACTAAAAAAATAGAAGAAATTTTGATAATGAAGGATTAATAGTTTACAATTTAATTAAAAATGGACAAATTAGTGATACTTAGTACAACAAGTTGTGTCACTAAACTGTTTAAATTTTAAAGAAACCAAGCTATAATCGAACAAAACATAGCTTCATACCCGCAAATACAATTAAAGCCCATTGGTGCAGTCAAAATACCACCTATCTGGCATGTCTTCATAAACGCAAATACAATTACAGCTTTTTAACTTTCCTAAAATATTACTCCCTATCAAATACAATCAATGTGTTTTTAATGTTAGAGGGATGGTATACTATAACGATGTGTTATAAAATTCTTGTTTCATTTTTCTTTAAATTTTTTTTGCAAACTTTGATCGATTGATAGTGTTTTTTTTGGTTTCCAAATAAATATTATGATTAATAGCGATTTGGGATTAATTTTATAATATTGTTATAGAGCAAAAAATCTTATAATGTTGCTTTAACAATGATTGGGTACATAGCGCTATTAGAATTATTACTAAGAGCTAGTAAAGCTTATTACTATTTAAATAAGGTTTTGGATGACTTTTTATTATTGGAGTGGAGGACTTTTTTAAAAGCTTATTCAAAAGACTTATTCTTCCATAACCTTTTAACTAACTTTCAATGTTTGATTTCTTTAGTCCTTATATTTACCAATTTTACACTTCAAACCCTATATAAATTTGTATAAGAATCCTTTACTATTTTTATAACTATAAATGATAACTTTGTAATATTTCAATACTTTTATTAAAGAACAAGCATGATGATTATTTTTTTTTTGTGGTATATTAAATTATATAAAATGCTATAAAAATTGTCAAATTATATATGAGAGGCATCTATAAAATATTTGAGATACATAAAGGTAAACTAGTAATATTAACAAGAAAAAGTCTTTTAAAAGCTTAACCATTGGAGATGCTTTTTATAGATAGGTTTTTAGTCGATAAAAAGTTGATGTGACAAAAGTAATAAGTCATTGTGTGGTTAACCATTGGGGATACTCTAACAACTAGTTAATAAAAATGGTTCTCGATTCAGATCGGTTCTAACTTGTTCAGTACAATTTTAGCAATGTGATCATTCCTAACAAAGATTGAATAAAATCATGAGTTCTAACTAAAGAATACTTATAAAAGTTTAGTACACTTATTTACCTTGGAAACGACACTTTCATTTCTCGTCAAACTCTAAAACAAAATATAGAAGCAAAAGATACTATAACAAAAAAAAATCTCGTTCAAATATACAAGTAAAATAAATATGAAAGAATGATACTAATAAAAGTTTAAGTGAAATGATATTTATATCTATAATATGTGCCTACTCATAGGCATACTTACTTCCATATTTAACATGAGTCATACACTAATTATCTCTTTTCATATCATCCTTTGATTTTGACATTTGTAATAATCAAATTGGTAGAAACATAAGTAGGCACAAATATTATTATCAAACTTTAATACTACTATTAACGATGTTTAAAAAACATGTATATCAATTATATATAAAATCATTATTGTCTCATAGTATCATTTCGATGTTTGATAAGTCTTTCTAACCCAATACGAGTATTATATTTTCCCATTTAAGTAAATAAAAATAATAATGCCATTTTCAGCTTCATGCAGTCTTCCTTCTTTTCCGTATAATTTTTTGGACCAATAGAATTTCGTCTATATTTTTGGTCACGGAACGCGTGTCTCCCTCCTGAGTCCTGCACAGTAACGGTTAATATGATCATGAAATTCCACAGTAACGGAAAAAAAATATTAAAACTTGAAGTTAAAACTTTGAAAGACGTTTAGTGATTAAGGTGGAACAAGTATAAAACTTGATTTATTTTTACTCCCTGTGTTATAATTCTTATTAATTAATAATAAAGAGAATAATTTTTATAAATAATTAGAAAGATAAAAATAGATTTTAATTTGTTTGTTTACATATATGTATTACTAGCTACAAAACCCACCCGATGGACGGGTATGCTGTAAATTTTAGTATGTAGAAAAATGTCCGTCAAATACTTTATATATATCTATTAAAACTTTATATATTTCTAAATGACATAATAATCGATAGATGTGATGATGATTTTGTACAAAAAAACGGTAAATGAAGAAATGTTACACGGGCATTTTATTAAATGAAGAATCCAGCTTTTTATGCCGTAATCCGTAATATCTGAAGTCTGGTTCCGTTGCACAATCCAGCTTTCTATGCCGTAATCATAGAATGCCGATTTTATGGAAATTATATTGAGTCGCGTATCACTTCTGAATAAATACGATTGAGTCGCTGATTGATCTTTTAAATATTTATTTGTTTCCTTGTATGTAGGAAGCCGTATATGGAGCATATGAATGTAGACCGTAAGCCGTACCAGATTCGTTTGCCGTATATGGAGCGTATGAATGTAGACCGTAAGCTGTACCAGATTCGTTTGTATTAGTGCAAATGACGTGGACCAATCAGGGAATTCCAAGTGGCATTATGGACGAATATGAATGCTTGGAATTGCCATGGTGTCAAACCCTCTTCAAATTTATGCCTCATATATAGGGTAGGATTTCACCTGCTATATTTTGATATATCAACATATTTTGTTAATACACCGAATATTGAAAGAGAGTCTTCTTTCCCAAAAGAGTTACCCCTGTAATTAATTCTTTCCCAGACCTGCCATGTTTTTCTAATTTCTCTGTCAAATAATATCTCTGTGTCATTTGTCTGTAGCGTTTCTAAGCTATTCTTCCTTCGTTTGTACCATGTTATATTGAGTGTCTTTTGCATTTATTTTTAAATTTTCATTTTTACAAGAGAAGGAGAAAAATATGCTATCTTCCTTCGTATAATCGTATCACAATAAATATTACTTCATATTTTTTATTTTATCATAGGTGACATATTTCACTTTATTTTTACTATAACATGTATACCAACTTATTTATTTCTTTAACTAATTAACTTAACATTATTATTTATTGTAAAAAGATATTTCAAATATGGTTTTAGACAAACCATCATCTTTTGTTAATTAACTCTTTAAGTTGCACAATTAATACCAGTGAAGGAAATAATATCGACTAAAAAGAATATATTTTGTTTGAAGATATTCACCTTTTTATGAAATTATTAATTATATATGGGTGGACCACTCTAACTAGCTAGGACACAAAAATAGTCATGCATGCAGAGGCAGTGTTTCTCTACAGACTTTACTTATATACTCCCTCCGTCCGTTAATAAAGTTTCTATTTCTATTAAAATATTTGTCTCAAAATAAAGTTTCCATTTCTCAAATTAAAGGGACTCACTCAATAAAATAATAGTATTACAATGTACTTCACCACTAACTATCTTTTAAAAACACTTTCTCTCTCCAAAATAACCATATATTTTAATCAAATTTATTACCAAGACCCCACCACTAACCAACTCCTAAAAACTTGTACCCAATTGAAATGTAACTTTATTAAGGGACGGAGGGAGTATATGGGATGATAATATTAATTGTTTTGAGTTTCACTTCCTCTTTTTTCCTCCAAAACCCACTTCTTCTTCCTCAACATCTCTCTCTCTCTCTAGTCTAAAAATGGAGGTAAAGGAGTTTTTATTTTTTATTTCTTCTCCTAATTACTTGTGTGTGTTTGCTTATAACTATTGTTTTTTTGTGTGTGTTTTTTGTTAATCAAATTTGCTCTCCTTGTTATGATTTTCATGTGTAACTGTGTGATGAAATATCCCAAAGAAGAGAAACTTGCATACACATGTTTAAAACATTTGAAAAGAAAGAGAAAAATAACAAGAAAATTAAGTTTTTAATTTGATATGATCCTACATATATCGTGGAAAATGAGAGAAACTATCAAACGTTAACTAAAACTTAAATGTTTTTATATATTGTATGCTTTAAATTGTACTCTTATATTCTCACGTTTCTGACTTTATCTATTTTGTTTTATTTTATAGGTTACATACGATCCGAGAGCAGATATTCAAGTTCACAAAATGATGCGAACGAGAGAATCTTAACCATAATAAAATATAACGAAAACATTATGATAAAATAAACAAATTTAAGGTTTTTAAGAGCGTTTATATATAATCCATTTGTCACTTTTCTTATCCTTGTGTCGTATTATTTGTCTCTGCACCAGTTGAAGGAAGGGGGTAATGTTGCTCGAGTCCCCAAAATGATGGAGCAAAACAATATTTTGCATTCGGGTAACTAAAAATCAAATATATTTCATCCATTTCACTATTAAATCATATCAAGTTGCTAATCGAGATTAGTTACTTGTGACATAATCAATAACTACACTCTTAATTGTAATATTATAATTGCAGAAAAAGAAGGTGAAAAAACTTGGGAGATATAAGGAATCTTCAAAGGTTATATATAGATTTTCAAAGGGGATGTTCAAAGGTTAGTATAAAGTATAAATCATTAACATCTAATTCACTTGATAATATTATATTATAATATTACAATACTTACGTAATTACGTACATGTGACGAAATAGGAACCATTAGGAATCATGCATGGCGGAGTTATGAATCCATGAAACAAAAAGCTTTTGAGACACATTAAGTTTACTTGGAGGAAGTCTTTTAGATTAGACTTGTGCATTTATTTAAGCTTTCACAACATTCTTGATATTGGTATATTATTGATTTTTTTTTTCAAAAATAATTATGTTTTTTTCTCTTTAAAAATTAATGCATTTGAGCTCCCCGAACCCGGATCCCGTCCACCTGATATGCTACCCGGCCTCCCCAAGACCGGATCCGACACTGCCACACCTGCCACCCGGACTCCAAGAAGCCGGATTCTATTACGAGAGGGTGTTGCCGGAGAAACGTCGTCGGGGGAATCTTCTGATTCGTCAGAGATTGATGTGGTGTTGATGAGGTGTGGGAGACGAGAGGGTGATGTCATAGTCTCCGGCAACTATGACATCACCCTCTCGTCTCCCACCCCTCGTCAACACCACGTCAATCTCCGGCGAATCAGAAGATTCCCCCAACGACGTTTTTCTCCGACAACACCCTCTCTTAATGGAATCCGGCTTCTCGGAGTCCGGGTGGCAAGTGCGGTAGTGTCGGATCCGGTCTCGGGGAGGCCGGGTACCATATAAGGTGGGCGGGATCCGGGTTCGGGTAGTTCAGATGCATTATTTTTGAAAGAGAGAAAAAAACAACATTATTTGAGAATTTTTTTTAAACGACATTATATTTGAAAAAAGTTCTATATTATTACATTAAAAATAAATTAAATTCTTATGGTTTGTAAATCGAGCTCAAAATTACCACACAATATTAGCAAAAAACCGAGGGTTTGCAATGTCAAATTAACGAAGTTAGCTTCGTAGGATTTCTGCAACTGGCCATTATAAACAAATACATTTTCTGAAAGTCATTGCAACTATGGGTCATTAGAAAGGGTACGTTTTGAAAGTCAAATCAGACAGATGTTTGAGGATATATGCACATGAATTAGGATTGAAGATAAATATTTTCCGAGTGAGAGTGATGAGAATACATTGATTTATTTAATTTATAATTTCGATTCATCATTTTAAAATTTAAGTGGATCCACAAAATTATGAATAGAATTTATGATTTAGTGAATCAATGTATTCTCATCAATCTCTCTCAGAAAATGTTTATCATTCAATTTTAATTGTGATGTGCATATTTGCTTATGGCCGGTGGTAAGTGTTGCATCTGATGAAAGTGGTCGTAGTTTGTCGAATTGGCATCGCCTTTCGTAGTTGTCTTTTTGGTAACTAGCAAATGATTTATTTATAACTATATTTAGTGCATTTTCCAATTTCGAGCCTAATGTGGTTCTCAAGAGGACTTTGACTCAATTATCAAACAGGTATCTATTTCATCTCGAAATAGAAGTAATTAATTGAGCCAAGTTCTCTTGAGAAACCGGATTAGGCTCGAAATAGTAAAAATGCACAAAATAGAGTTCCAAATAAATCAATTTGTTAGTTAGAAACATGACAAACTTATTACGACTACTAGCATCAGATACTAACAGTTCCATGTTGTATGTCTCTTCAGAGCTTACTTGGCCATAAACAAATATGCACGTATTGTTATATCTGCCAATCACATCAAAGTCTGAACATCAAGAAATACTTCATAACACAAAAAGATGTTATGAAACAATGTTGAAAGAAAAATATTGGGGTTGTTTTGCCGGTCCAAAAACCTTTTGTAAACTTAAATTGCCGTGTCTTTATTAAATGTTTTGTAAAACTAAAACTTTATGTAAAAATAATACATGTTGCAACATTACAACACATTTTGACTTGGCGTTTGGTTTTTAATTTATATTTAATGTAATATACCAATACTAAGAATGTTGTGAAAACTTCAAAAAATACACAAGTTTCATCTATGAAGAAAGCCAAAAATCATATGAAAATGTTTGATTTCCTCCAAGTAAATTTGGACCTACTTCTTCAAGTTCTTGAAGGCTTCCTTCTCTTCTCATAATGGTGTCAAATCATTGCCGTTGCTGCCACAAATAATTACAGGTTTGCCACTTTCTTAAACTATTTCTTATGGGCCTATTTATGGGCCATACGATCTCATTTAAGATAATGTTTTTGCTTACATATTATTATTTATGGGCCACTTTCCTATATGAATAAAGTCACAAACACAGCAATAAGTTTGTACAACACCCATACAAAAATTCCATAAATAACTAAAAAATAAATTAAAACTATTCGAATAACTCGTTCAAATCATCTTGTGGACTCGAATATGCTCCCGGTGCAACTATATGCCTCTTTTTAGACAATGCGCTCAAGAACAGTTCCACGGAACAATTTTACAGGTAAATAACTATAAAACGCTTCTTATTCTACTACAATTTGTTGCAAACGACTATATATGACGGTTTGTTCACTCATTCTTGTTTTTCGAGATTAGATGATGGATTACAAGCTGTTGGATCAAACGAGAGGAGGATAAAAAGTTACAAAATTAGTGAATCGGTTTGTTTTCGACATATATTTGTGATGAAAAGATCAATAGAAGTGAACATATGTTCACAAAAGTTCCTAGGGCATTTAAAAGGAGATTATATCTAAGTTAGAACTTAGAAGGTATACTTAGTTGTGCGTAGAGTACAACTCATAAAGCACGAAATTGTATTAACTTCGTATTTGAAGATTTGTAATTTGCATGTATTCTTTTCTATTGTCATATTATGTTGCTTCATTTAAAGGTAAAAGATAGTGTCGTCACATATGCACCTAAACCACTAATACTCTAACCACTCTCAATATGGTGGCCAATTAATTTCCTAATCAACAAATGTTTTTAGAAAGCTTTCTACATTTAAGTAGATATATAATTGTTTACATTTTATATTCTTATGCTATTCATTTGAAAAAATTGTATATCATTACCGTTCTCGTAATATATCTTGTTTTGAAGGTTGATTTATGTCAGGATTGAATAACCAAACAAATTATTATAAATCCAGATCTACTAACACAAGAAGTTACAGCGGATTAACACTTATGTTATTAGATTAAGAACAATGTAAACTGGAATCGAATAAGAATAAAACGAAGAACACAGTTTATCACAAAAAGCTTCAATGTATTAATTCGTTCGATCAATACACGTATGTTTACAATTCATAAGGAACTATATATAATAGTCCTCGAAGCCTAAATTATTAACCTAGTTATTCTAGGAATCGATTACAATTGAATTACATAAAGATATACATTCCATAACTAACTTTACTCGAATCTCGGACTTGATCTTGTTCAGATACGCTCATCAGTAGTAAATTAGATCGTCAGTAGTAATTGCTTTTAGCAGTAGTAAACCGAGATCAGTAGTAACTTCAATGTATTTCACAATAGTAATTCAAGATCATTATTAGATACTTTATATTCCAACAATCTCCCCCTAAACTTGTTAATTCCTTTTAGAATTACTCAAGTTTCTTTTGTTCTTCTTCTTCCCTCTTTCTTTTCTCTAATGTTCTTTCATTCTGTTTCTTTCGTTGAGCAATAATGTATTTGCTGTTTCTTTTGGTGAAATAGTTAAGTTTGTTTTGAAACATTACAGCATCATACGGTTTCATCATGGTGTTTGTGAATATCTGATACATGGTTTCTTCAGAGTGTGGATATTCTTTTTCATATAAATATAGCTCACATTTCTTGCTTGATCTTTCAAAGAAGTACATATTTACTGTGGGGAGTACATTCCAAGCATACACATTTTCTGTGTTTGTAAATATTTCTGGGTAGTTATCTGGATAAAATGCAGCATCAATCATTTTAGTAATGTATCCAGCTCCAGAATTCTTCCATGATTTCTTTGTCATTCTAGGTTTTCCAATGATCAGAAGTTTGATTATATCACTTCTTGAACAGGATCTAATCATAGGTAACCATCCAGTAAATCTTTGAACAGTTTTGTCTTTCCTTATAATTTCTATAACATTATTAATCATAACTCTCCAATTGATGATTGGATTGTTTTCAAGGGGAGCAACTGGAACTTCAAGAACACGAATGAGTTGATCTGTTTTTAATTTCTTTTTAATACTCTGTTCTTGTTGAATAATTTTTCTTTTCTTTGAGAGGGGTTTGGAAGATTCACCAGTATTTGATGTACTACCAGTTTGAATTAATTTTGGATTTATTGGGATTAAAGCTTTTGCTTTTGCTTTTGCTTTTTCCTCTTCAGCTTGTGTTTCAGCTAATTCTCTCTTTTTGGCAGTACAATATTTGTCAACTATTGTAATCATCTTCATTCTGCCAAAAGATTTAGCACTTTGCCCTTTTGAAATTAAGAAGTCAATCATCTTCTTTTTCTGTTTAAATATCTCCTCTGGTAGGTCAGCTTTTTCCTTTTTGCATTCAGCAACAAGATCTTCAATGCAATTGAGATGTTCTTCTTCAATCTTTCTTTGTTTTTCAAACTCTGCCTTTTGATCCTCTACCAGGATTCCTTCAATTTGAGGAATGGGTACTTCAGCTTCTTGAGTTCTTTGGGTTTTCAATTTTTCTTTTTCTGCCTTTTTCTTTTCTTCAAGAGCTTGATACATAGCTACCTTCTTTAAGTATCGCATATGTTTCACCTTCCATCTGGATTGTTTTTCAGATCTGACATGATTAATTTTGTTCACCATGTGGTGACCTAATGCTCTGTTGGGATAATCATCATCATAGATCTCTTTTCCTTTTCCAATACAAGCTGGAAGAACAGATGGAGGTGGAGTATATTTCATATCTGGGATACCAGGAATTTCAAACTTTGGATAAAACAGTTTAAGTTGGTCTTCTGGTAGTATCTTGGGATGTGGAGGAAGTGTGCATTCATCTACTTCAAACCAGTTCACATTATCATCAATGTCAGGTATGATAAGTGGTTGATCAGGAGTTGGTGGTCTTGAGATGATGACATAACGTTCTCTTTCAATGAGCTCGGGAATTTCTTCTTCCTCCTCTTCAGTAGTAACCAAGGTGGTTTCTACTGGTACATGTGCTACTGGTACAATTTGTCTTTCTTCGTTTACTACTGCCAGGGCATCAGTAGTAACCATAATGTTTTCTTCTGTAGTGTTTACTACTGGTGTATCTGCCTTTTCACCAAGACCAGTAGTAACAACCTCTTGATCCTTTTCCTCAGTAATAATCATAGGATCAGTAGTATCTAGCACCTCAGTAGCAACTCGAGAGTTTATTTGTTCTGCAGTTTGTGATTGATTTGCAGACATAAAAATATCCTCATCCATATCTTTGTACAAGTCTTCACCAGCATTTTGACTTGTTTCACTATGAGCCTCTTTCAAATTCAGGAGGGCTGCTGCTGCAATGGATTGATCAATCATCCCTTGAATTTGATCTTTCTCCCCCTTAGTGATCTCAACTTGTTGAGCCTCACTATCAGCAACCTTTCTTTGCAAGTTTCTGATCAATTTAGATTGCCTTCGAAGCCTTTGCTCAAACCTCTTCTGTCTTTTGTTCAAGGTGTTGATATAATGCTTCATGTAGGTCATGGTTTTTCCTTGATTATTAAGTAACTCCAGACAATTTTGTACAGTGGTTTTAAGGTTTTCCTTCCTAGCCGTCAATTTAGTGGTTTTAATACTGCCCTCAGCCCCTTTGGGTGGATCATTGGGCTCAATAGGTACATTGACTTTAAGGTTTTCCATCCTATCCGTCAATTCAATGAGTTCTGTTCTACCCTCATCACTTCTTGGTGATGAAATGAGTTGTTTAGACACACTCTTCTTCCTAGAAGAATCAGTAGTGCCCCCCCCCTTGTGGTTTCTTGGCACCGGATTAACACTTGTCATGATCGAATAACCAAACAAGTTATTATAAACCCGGATCTACTAACACAAGAAGTTACAGCGGATTAACACTTATGTTATTAGATTAAGAACAATGTAAACTGGAATCGAATAAGAATAAAACGAAGAACACAGTTTATCACAAAAAGCTTCAATGTATTAATTCGTTCGATCAATACACGTATGTTTATAATTCATAAGGAACTATATATAATAGTCCTTGAAGCCTAAATTATTAACCTAGTTATTCTAGGAATCGATTACAATTGAATTACATAAAGATATACATTCCATAACTAACTCTACTCGAATCTCGGACTTGATCTTGTTCAAATACGCTCATCAGTAGTAAATTAGATCGTCAGTAGTAATTTCTTTTAGCAGTAGTAAACCGAGATCAGTAGTAACTTCAATGTATTTCACAGTAGTAATTCAAGATCAGTATTAGATACTTTATATTCCTACAATTTATGATGTTACATAGTATGGGTATGGATCCATAGAAAATGGTCCTTATTTGAAGAAGTTGAAGAAGCAATGCATTTTCGTAAAATATACCTATATGTATACATATACATACATGTATGTATATATACATATATAATTAGACCATATATATTATATATATGCATATTCATGCCCTATATATATGTATATATACACATATATATACACATACATTTTACATAACTTGCATTTGCATTTTCATATCGGAACTTGCATTTTCGTTTACGAAAATGCATATACATACCGTATATATATATATGTGTGTATATATATACATATCGAGGGTATACATGTGAAAATGTATATATCTTTGGTCTAAATATTTATGTATATGTACATATATGTATGTATATGTGTGTTTATATGTATATTTTACGAAAATGCAACCCTTTTCTAACTTCTTCAAATAAGGATGCTTCTTTCTTGATCCATATTCTACATAGTATTATATAACATATGATATGTTTATCTCATGTTATACCAATTTCATTGGTTACTCATATTACATGATATGATATGATTTAGTGACTAAAAAACTAATATATCATGTCATTCATTTTTGGTAGCCATTGTTCCACGTTTGTTAAGAATATTTTTATTAAATATTCATTAAAGATTTGATTAGTCAAAACTATTAAACTACAAGGACCTAAGTCGATAATATGAAGTTCAAGATTTGAATAAAGATTTAGGAGATAATCATAAATGTAAAAGATATAGTATATCTTTATTAGTTTAAAAGATTTAGTATTATCCTTTCCTTGTAAGTCTTGGGTTTTCTAGTATATAAAGAAACCTAATGACATAGAATTAGATGTTCTTGGAACTCACGTTTTAACGTGTTTTGTGTGTAAAACCTAAGCCTCAAGGTCGTTTGATCCTGTTTAATGAAAAACTAATGGTGATTTTCGGTTAAAACAAGAACCAAAACGCAGCGGAAAGATTTAATCACCATGAACGGATCTTGATATCAATCATACAATTAAACTAAAAGAAAATCAAAGAGAATGGTATAAGAATTCATACCCTAGTTGCCTTTGATTATTATGAAATCGGATGGAGTTGGTGATGGATTGAAACCAAGTATTCAACAAGAATACCTCTAAAAGAAATCCACACAACACTTGCAAGAACACCAAATAATGGATGCTAGTCCTTGAGCCTTGAGAGCAAAAAAGAAAACAAAACACCTACAAAGAGAGAGATAGAGGGACGGCCAAGAGTGTGGTCAAGAGGGAGTTTATGGACCATTATATCTCTTAATGGTGCCATTACAATCCTTTAATGATTTCCATAAATCATTAGTCTTATTTGCCCACAAGTCCCTATCTTTTGTTTCTTCTAGTTTGCCCACAAGAAAGTTTCAATATTAACTTTTAATATTAAACTTATGATAGACAAGCTTATAGCTTATATATATATTAATAATTAATGTAATTACACTAATTACACTAATTATATAATGGTGTTTAGTGTGTAAGTGTGTGACCCTTTAGGCTCACAAACAACTAGCCATATAACTATATGTTATACGCGTGAAGCATATTCCAACAGCTCCCACTTGCGCACGTGATAACATCAAGTAGTTATACAAGCAAAGGTTAGAGTCTAGCAACCCGCCAATGCCCCTAGGAGTATATGAGGAGTTTCATAAAATCTTTGTTCAAAGTTTTTTCAATCAGTTATCCTTTTGTTACTGATACTTTGTTGAATTTTAGACAAGGATTAATGTCAATCTAAAATTTCAACGATTCTGTTTCTCGATCTATATAATGAAGTAGATTACCAAAACCAATCAAGATTCATCTTGATTACCTTTTGGGTGTGGCCACACATACATCTATTCAAATCATCGAGGGGCCCAGTAGTATCTAATCCACATGTGTGGAGGAACACATTCTTTATTGACTGCACGTGTTTGTCATATGCTTCATGACAAACCCGATAATGGTTGTTATAGCAGCCTTATTCAGGTCAACGTTTAACCACATCAAAGTTTGCCCCTCTACATACACAAACCAACTTGCATCTCAAGTCAGAGGATAAGTGACAAAGCCTTTGTGAGATTCACTTGTGACATAAATCCAGGAAGTGAATTCTCATAGGTTGGGTCAGTCCAATTGTGCATCATTATGAACAACATGTGAGTTTAACTTCATCATCCTTAGTCATACTAAGATAATGTCATCAATGCCCTCAGATTTGTCTTAATAATATTCCCATATTATTAATTATGACAATGGACAATTTAGAATATAAAACGCAGTAAATGTTCATGGATATAAACATGCAAATATAGAACACAGTAGATATTCATATAAAGACGATCATATCAAATATATCAATTTATTCCAATAAATACTGCTCAATGTTCCATTATCCAAATACTAAAACAGATTACATGAAACTACTAGCTGGTCGAAGCCCAATGTTTCTAGCATGCTCAACATGTTTGGTACATGGCATTGGCTTTGTGAAGGGGTCAGCTAAGTTGTCATCTGTATGAACTTTGAGCAAGCGTACATCTCCCATTAGGATCGCATCTCTAATGTAGTGAAGCTTCCTCCGATAATGTCTGGCGCCTTTCTGAACACCGGGTTCGTTGGCAATGATGATAGCACCTGTGTTATCACAGTACATATCCATAGGTTTTTCATTACTGGGGACAACTCCAAGCCCAGAAATAAATTTCCTCATCCAAACAGCTTCCATTGCAGCTTCAGTAGTTGCAATGTATTCAGCTTCTGTAGAAGACATGGCGATAGTGCTCTGCTTCGCACTTTTCCAATCAACAGCGCCTCCGTTCAAAACGAAAACATACCCCGTTTGAGATTTGGAATCATCTCTATCAGTCTCAAAACTAGCATCAGAATAACAAGTAACGCTTAGTTCATTTTGAGATTCACCACCATAGACAAGAAACATATCTTTAGTATTCCTAAGATACTTCAGTATGTTCTTAACAGCAGTCCAGTGACTCTCACCTGGATTCTGTTGATATCGGCTTGTAAGGTTCTGTGAGAACGCTACATCAGGTCTTGTGCACCGCACAGCATACATGATAGATCCTACTGCCGAGGCATAGGGGACATCACGCATACGTTTCATCTCATCAGGTGAGGACGGTCCTTGAGTCTTACTCAAGTGTACATTGTGTTGCATAGGGAGACTTCCACGTTTGGAAGCATCCATTCTAAATCGTTTTAGAATCTTATCAATGTACGCACTTTGACTTAGTCCGATTAACCGCTTTGATCTATCTCGGTAGATCTTTATACCAAGTATATATGCCGCTTCCCCAAGATCCTTCATAGCGAAGCACTTCCCAAGCCAGGATTTTACATCTTGTAGCATTGGAATGTTATTTCCTATGAGTAGTATGTCATCGACATATAGGATTAGAAAGACGACAATGCTCCCACTAGCTCTTACATATACACATGGCTCGTCGGGATTCTGAGTAAAGCCAAACGTTTTGACTTCCTCGTCGAATCTTTTGTTCCAACTTCTGGATGCTTGCTTCAGTCCATAAATGGACCTTTGAAGCTTACATACTTTCTTTGGGTGTTTTGTATTAACAAAACCCTCAGGCTGAACCATATAGACATCTTCATCAAGGTGTCCATTCAAGAAAGCAGTTTTAACATCCATTTGCCAAATCTCATAGTCATAGTACGCTGCTATGGCTATGACAATCCTAATAGCTCTAACGTCGGCAACAGGCGAGAAGGTTTCATCATAGTCAATCCCGTAGGTTTGAGTGTAACCTTTTGCTACCAATCGAGCTTTATAGGTGTGTACATTTCCATCCATGTCGGTCTTCTTCTTGAAGATCCACTTGCTACCAACAGTCTTAGTGTTAGGAGGAAGATCAACCAAAGTCCATACTTGGTTATCTTTCATGGATTGCATTTCCGCGTTCATAGCATCAAGCCATTTGTCAGATTCAGAATCTGCTAATGCAGCTCGATAGTTAGGGGGTTCATTATGATCCCCTAAACTCAGCTCCTCGGCATCGATTTGGAAACCATATCGTTCAGGTGCATGAGGTGTCCTTGCGGACCTTCGAACGGGGACCTCATCATTTTGAGGTGCAACAGGAACAGTTTCATGTTCAACCTCATCTTGATGTTCGCTAGTATCTACAATAGGTTGTGCATCTTCATCGCTTGGAATCTCGTCAAAGTCGATGGTACTCCCACTTGCTTCTTGTGAAATGAGATTGCTCTCAAGAAACTCAGCATAACGAGCAATAATTACTTTTTGCTCAGGTGGGTAGTAGAAATAGTAACCCATCGTTTCCTCAGGGTATCCTATAAAGATGCACTTGACAGCTCTGGGTTCAAGTTTGTTTGGCGTGTCGCGTTTCACGAGAGCCTCACAACCCCAGACCTTCAAGTAAGACAAGTTAGGGACTTTCCCATGCCATATCTCATATGGTGTCTTTTCAACCTTCTTGGTGGGAACCATATTCAGTATGCGAGCAGCCGATTTGAGTGCATAACCCCAAAAGGATAGAGGCAGAGTTGTAGGACTCATCATCGATCGGACCATGTCAAGCAAGGTGCGATTTCTCCTCTCCGATACACCATTATGCTGTGGTGTATAAGGGGGAGTGAATTGTGAGACAATCCCACAATTCTTAAGATGGTCTTGAAACTCATGGCTCATGTACTCTCCTCCTCAATCAGAACGAAGAGCCTTTATCTTCTTGCCGAGTTGATTTTCTACTTCATTTTGGAAAGCTTTGAACGTTTCAAAGGTTTCATGTTTATGTTTAATCAAGTAAACATAACCATAACGACTAAAGTCGTCCGTGAAAGTAATGAAGTAGGTAGCACCTTCCCTAGTTCGAGTTCTAAAAGGGCCACATACATCAGTATGTATGAGTCCAAGTAGATCATTGGCTCTTTCGCCTACATGGGAGAAAGGCTTGCGCGCCATTTTACCAGATATACAAGAAACACATTTATCAAATGATTCAGAATCATCTGATTTTATAAGTCCATCCTTTTGTAATTTCAAAACGCGTTTCTTGTTAACGTGGCAAAGGCGACAATGCCATAGGAAAGTAGAATCCAAGTTCTTCTTGGATTTCTTGTTGCTACATGTATAAATAGAACTACTGTTTGTGATACGATTATGCATGTCAATCTCAAAGATACCATCACGAGGAATAGCATTAAAGTAAAAAACATTATCCTTTGAAACTGAAATACCAAAATCCGTAAAAGTATGAATAAAACCATTATTCCACAAACAAGAAAGCGATACTATACCCCTAGTAATACTAGGCGCATAGTGACAATTGTCTAATACAATAATTAAACCACTAGGAAGGATTAAATCATAGCTTCCTATAGCTTCGACCGGTGCACGATTGCCATTGCCCACGTACAAGTCCAAAGCTCCATGGTTTAGCTTTCTACTTCCCCTTAGACCCTGCATGGTATTACAAATGTGAGTTCCACAACCAGTGTCATATACCCATGATTTCTTAGGGAAAGCATATAGTTCTATTGTGAAGATACCTGATGTGCCAACCTTGTTGGCTTTGTTCTTCATCAACTCTGCCAGGTAGGCAGGACAATTCCTCCTCCAATGGCCTGTTTCACCGCAGTGATGGCAAGCAAGATCCTTAGCGGGATGCTCCTTACGAGTAGGTGGGGAAACCTTTGGCTTGGGCTTGTAAACTTGCTTTCCCTTGCCTTGGCCCTTCGCAACTACTTGCGGTTTTGGTTTTTGGATCTTTCCTTGCCTTATAGCAAGGACAGTAGGGGCCGGAGTTTTCTTGGGTAGGCTTGCCTCCGTTTGTTTCAGCATAGCATGTAATTCGGCGAATGTCTTCCCCATACTATGCATATGATAAGTCATGACAAACGGTGCAAAATCCTTGTTTAGGGACGTTAGAATCAAGCTAATCCCAAGGATGTGCGGCATAGCGTAACCAAGCCTCTCCATTTGGTCTAAGTAGCTCTTCATCTTCAAGAGATAAGAGCTAACAGACTGTCCCTCCTCCTGCTTGCAAGCGTGGAAGGCTTTGACAGTGTCAAAGAGTTCCTGCTCGGCTTGCTTTTGATACATGGCCGTTAGTTCACGCATCATATCAAATGCAGTGAGGTCCTCGAGATTCTTTTGAATCTCGGGAATCATGCTCACTAGCATAAGCGCGGCGACTTCCTGTTGTTCGTTAAACCTTTTGGTATAGGCTGTACGAACAGCAGTAGTGGCGGTAGCAGCAGGGGCAGGGGGTAGCGCCTCCTCCAAATGGTGGTACTTATGCTCGGCCCTAAGGACAATCCTTAGGTTACGAGACCAGTCCACAAAGTTCGTTCCATCAAGTTTCTCTTTTTCGAGAACGGAACGAATGGTGGTATGTGTTAGGGTTTGATTGTTTGAAGTCATCTACAAAATTACAAAGTTCATTAATTAGTATTTTCAATAATAATTTCTTTTAATAAATTAACTACCCAATTAATTTAATTAAAAAACTAAGATCCCATTGAGCTTCTATCACCGCATCAGTTGATCTGCTAGAGTTGATAGATCCAATAGGTAGGTGACGATCAACAATTGCATTACAAGTGCAACTCTTAGAGGTATGGGACTTCATGGCACCTAGTGAACAAGCATCTAGGGTCAAGTGGCATGTTTGTCGCATCTTCGCCTCGAGTCAAGGTCTCACCGTTAACTTGATTAAGTCATCCAATGTGAAATCATGTCAAAATAGATCTAGGTCTCACCGTAGAGAATAATGACCTCGGATCAAAATTCAAACCACGTCTCACGTGAATTCAAAAATAGAAGCAAGTGATTTACAACCGATTGGACGGCGTGACTTAAATTTTAGGTATGTTAAATTTTAATTTAATAAAATTTTATTTAAGATATGAATGAATCATGTACTTCATTCATACCACTTCATAAGTCTTGTAATAAACGGTAAAAACTTTTAGCGATTATTAAGTGATAAGTTTCAAATCATATTTAAACTTAGTTTAATCTCAAAACGATTTTTAGATTAAAGGTTTTAATCATCAATGTTTAACTAGTAATCATCGATGATTAAGGGTTTGAATGTTCTAATGTTTGTGTCTAAAAACCATTTTTAATTTGTTTTACTATTTGTATCTAATAGAAAAGAAAAACAACCACAAACAAAGAATAAACATGCAACAAAATTTTGTGCAAACCTCGACCGATGAAATCCTAGGTTCGGTCACGTGAGTCATCACGACAGACCGAAGGGTCAAACTAGGGGACGGGCCAACATGAACCCAAACGGGCCTACATAAACCCAATGGGCTCCCACTTGCTCCAAGACATTCTTGAGCAAGTAGAACCCAAAATTGTGAAAAAATGTAATCTGCCAGAAAATTCCAGCAGAATTTGAAGCCCGAAAAGTCACTGAAGGAGTCTTCGTTGGTCTTCCCGGCCTTCTGGAAAGTTGTAGCCCACGACTTTGCAAGCATTTTAGGCTTTTGAATCGCCCAAAAAGGAGTCCGTATGCCTCTGGAAAACCTGTTTTCGTACAGCCCTCGCTTTTGTGACGGAAATTTGTTGTTTTCTTCATTGGTCTTCAATATTTTTTGTCAACAACTTACAATAAAAAGATAAAATAAATACAATCTATTCTATGACTTTTACATTACAAATTGCCCCAAAAAATGGCACCAAAAAATAAAAGAAAAAATTAAACAAATTACAACAATTAAGCCAAAAAAACACGGCTTTTCCCGAAATAACAAACAACCAAACAATCAACACATTCATTCACAAAGGTCTAGGCTTTCATCGGTTTGCACAAACTAGCAACAATTGACAAGGCTTTGGCTTGGGATATGGCAAAAATACATGTTTTGCCATATCATAAAAAATGGAATTAATAAATTAAAATCCAAGCCAAATAATCAAAAAAATACAATAACAAGATTAATTTTTTTTTTTTTTTTTGATATGATTTTGTAATAAGTGACAATAGGGTTCCAAAAATACCATATTTTAACCCACATTTTTATAAAAATCCGAAAATTAAAATAAAAAAAACCGTAGGGTTTTTGTTTTTGTCCGATCGGAATTTTAAAAACACAAAAACAATTGATTTTTGCCACTTGTCACAAAATCTAGCTAATTATATGATTAATATAATGACTCGTGATACCACTAATGGTGATTTTCGGTTAAAACAAGAACCAAAACGCAGCGGAAAGATTTAATCACCATGAACGGATCTTGATATCAATCATACAATTAAACTAAAAGAAAATCAAAGAGAATGGTATAAGAATTCATACCCTAGTTGCCTTTGATTATTATGAAATCGGATGGAGTTGGTGATGGATTGAAACCAAGTATTCAACAAGAATACCTCTAAAAGAAATCCACACAACACTTGCAAGAACACCAAATTATGGATGCTAGTCCTTGAGCCTTGAGAGCAAAAAAAAAAAACAAAACACCTACAAAGAGAGAGAGAGAGAGGGACGGCCAAGAGTGTGGTCAAGAGGGAGTTTATGGACCATTATATCTCTTAATGGTGCCATTACAATCCTTTAATGATTTCCATAAATCATTAGTCTTATTTGCCCACAAGTCCCTATCTTTTGTTTCTTCTAGTTTGCCCACAAGAAAGTTTCAATATTAACTTTTAATATTAAACTTATGATAGACAAGCTTATAGCTTATATATATATTAATAATTAATGTAATTACACTAATTACACTAATTATATAATGGTGTTTAGTGTGTAAGTGTGTGACCCTTTAGGCTCACAAACAACTAGCCATATAACTATATGTTATACGCGTGAAGCATATTCCAACAAAAACCGTTCTACATATTTATATGTAGAATTGGGGCTTTTAATGATGAAAACTTGTTTAGCTATACATATATGTTCAACTAATTCCGCAATTTTGTTATTTGTATATGCTTATTCCAGATCAAGAACTAACTATTCTTGAGCCTAAAGATCGACATTTATGAAGAGTTGTTCTAAAATCAGCAATTGGTATCAGAGCACGGTGGCTCATATCTGGAATAAAACAAGGTTGTATCGACGATTACATGGAGAATCAAGAAGCCTACAATGCATTGACCATATTTCTATCAGTCAAGCACAAGTTTACGTAGATAGGGTACGTCTCAAAAGAACTTTATGTTAATTGATGCTTCTCAGTATTAAGTTAAAAGGTTTATGGCTTGAAATATGATGTAAAATTATGCTTCTCGAAATCTGAATCATCATGTTTACCATCTCATATATTTATTTGCTCGTCAACATTTTTTTTACTAAAGTGAGTAGGTAGGATTAATTGGATGAAATTTTGAGGCAATTGTGTGCCTCTCAAATTACTACTGGTTGTGTGAAAGAGATAAAAGGATATGGCTTTAAATGTTTTCTTACTGAGCAGTAGTAAAAGTATATTATTACTGATCCCATTTAATTTTATATACTACTGATTCGAAGAGCAATTCGTATATTACTACTGATGTTTAAAGACTCCAAAGACTTGATGAAGTGTGTCATGTTTACTACTGATCAAGTTTGGAATTTCAATTTGAAAGAACTAATCACATGAAGATTCCATTCCAAAGACTCCAAAGCATAAAAAGAAGATCAGTAGTATAATCACATGATGATATAATTTAGTAATGATCACATGAAGAACATCAGTAGTGAATTGGTTCCTTAGATACTACTGATGTGTGTACTTCAAAGGTTACTACTGATCAGTAACATAAAAGGCAATAGTAGTTTATTTTTACTACTGATCGCAACTTGTTACTGCTCCTAATTTAAATATACTACTGATCAGTAGTATATCAGGTTACTACTGATCCGATGCTCGATCAGTACTAAATGTTTATTACTTACTACTGATCAGTACTAAACAGTACGGCTACACAATTTTTACTACTGATCAGTACTAACCAAAGAAGATTTTGTTATTAATCAGTACTGACCGAAAAAATTTTGAAGAAAATTTTGATACTGATTTCTTCCATACAACTGATACATCATATTTTGGAAAGCATGTCACACACCATGTTCATTCCATATCACGGTTTATTGATCGTATCTGATAATAATGTGAAACGAATCACATTATTCACACACACAGGTTGAAGGCATGATGAAGATAAAGGAAAGTTTTATTTGTTACATATTTGATCTTTATCAATTGACTACAGAAGATAATTGATTATATTTTATTTGAAGAAGAAGTGGAAAGTCTTACTACATAAGATGTTATGTATTGTTGTAACTGCAATTCAACCGAATCTTAACGAAAAGATCTGTTGAAGACTAAGATAAGAAAGTCCTTCATACAAGATATGATGTTGCTGATTACTATATTTAGACGGAATGTGATGCTTAGTTTGAGTTTCTACTTCAACTTCAAATAGAAGATAATTGGTTTTCAATGTAATTAATATAGCCTTGAAGAACACAGGAATGATAGCACACTTTTAGGGGAAGAAAAAGTGTTGATCATTCAAAGGGAAGTTCAAGTTTCTCGGATTTATTTGATTATGTCAAAAAGGGGAAGAGACTTGAAGATTCCTAGCTAATTCTACAAGTTTTGTCAAATCAAATAGGGGAAGATTGTTAGGAATATTTTTATTAAATATTCATTAAAGATTTGATTAGTCAAAACTATTAAACTACAAGGACCTAAGTCGATAATATGAAGTTCAAGATTTGAATAAAGATTTAGGAGATAATCATAAATGTAAAAGATATAGTATATCTTTATTAGTTTAAAAGATTTAGTATTATCCTTTCCTTGTAAGTCTTGGGTTTTCTAGTATATAAAGAAACCTAATGACATAGAATTAGATGTTCTTGGAACCCACGTTTTAACGTGTTTTGTGTGTAAAACCTAAGCCTCAAGGTCATTTGATCCTGTTTAATGAAAAACCGTTCTATATATTTGTATGTAGAATTGGGGCTTTTAATGATGAAAACTTGTTTAGCTATACATATATGTTCAACTAATTCCGCAATTTTGTTATTTGTATATGCTTCCAGATCAAGAACTAACTATTCTTGAGTGTAAAGATCGACATTTTTGGTAGCCATTGTTCCACGTTGAATTGTACTTTTTTATTTGGCTTCTAGATTCACCTTTATTGGAGGTTAGTGAGATAGTAAAACTGATTAATGACAAGACAACTTGTTCATTTTCTCATAATAATTGATCATACATGTCGTTTATATATAAATTAACCTTTTTTCTTTTGGAATTTGTAACCATAATTCTTAGGGCATAAATTAACCACGTTGAATTGTTCATTTTCTAACAAAGTGTAATTTCGTTTTATATAGAATTGTGTAATTATATATCTATTACATTTGACAAGTTCGTGAACAGTAGCATACATGATACCACCTCATGCTTTGACATTTTGCTCTGCCTACGTCTCCACGTCCTTCTTAGCTTTGCCATCTCTCCCAGCTACGTTCACCTCCTCCTGCCTCGATTAACCACTACGGCCACCTCCTGCTTCCGTGGATCAACCACCGCTTGCCACTTGCTTCTGCCAAAGATGACACATTTCTACTACGAAGCTAATTTCCCTTTTACTAGGGTTTCTTACTCTTCAGTTAGGGCTAGCAAGTGTTGCTCAATCATGTGCATCTTCAGGTTATTCTGTAATCTTTTCCTTTTTAAAGTTTTCTTTTCAATTTCGCTTCCTACTTTTGAATTAGGGTTTGCGGTTCACCTACAGAATACAGATGAAGATTAATTTTGAATTAGGGGGGACAATTGGGGAAGGAAAATTTGGGGAACTTTACGAAGGTTTACTTCATGGTGGTATGCTTATAGCAATAAGAAGACGCCCTGCTCCCCCAACTCAAGAATTCATTGAAGAGGTAATCATAATTTTTTAAATTTTACAAATATTAACATTGAAAATTAATATATTGTAACTTGAGTCTTGATCAGGCGAGATATCATGCATTAATCCACCATCGGAATATTGCCACACTTTTAGGTTACTGTCAATTAAATGGTCAACAAATTCTTTTAGGTGTTATTATTATTATTATTATTTGCATTTAACTATGTATTGTATTTTTTAATAACCAAAGTTTCAGTATTTTAATTTACAGGGGCTGATAAGCTTACAAAAGATAAGCTTGAATTTAAGCATACGCTTTCGATAGCTCTTGGTGCAGCTAAAGGCTATAATCCGTGAGCATTTTTGGCTTTCCTGGTATTCGTTCATCTTTTTTAGATAAAAAACCGACTTTATTGTAAAAAATTTAAGCTAATTAACTTTTAGACCATATCTACAACCCTGCTAATACGTGTAAAGGTATACTTCGTTTCCATGTCGTCTTCTTTAAGTAACTTTTACCGACTTATTACTCTTTAAAGTTGTTTTCCCCAATTTGGTGGTTTAAAATTTGGAAAACTTTAGATTGATGTGATTGTATAACTGATAACAGCCAGGAAAATAATGAAGTACACGCATGGTAATAATGGGTGGGAGATATATGGAGCGAATCAGTTGTTTTTTGGAACCTTCAATTGTTCTCGGTTTGTTTGGGGAAAACCATTTCCCATTAAATCTCAAAGGTACCCCTTTTTCATTTTTTCTCAAATAATTTGTTAATTAAATGCATTAAGGTGTTGATTCTATTATGGGTATGCTTTAATGGTGTTTAAGCTCAATTTTCAGATTCACTCATCAAAAGTCAGTTTTTTTGTGCAAATGTTGCTTTATCATTAATTTGTAGTATAATTGTTGGAGCAAAACACAGATCAACTTATTACTGAAGCTGCAGTTAGTAATAATTATGTTTATTACTGATGGGGCAGAAAACATTTACTACTGATGAAGTTGATACTGGTGAATACTATAACTTAGTTACTACTGATCAAAGCTTATTGAAGATACTACTGATCAAGAGTAGTTACTACTGACGTTGATATTGGACTTACTACTGGTCACCAAGATTACTACTGATGATATGAATTTACTACTGGTGATTGCAGTTTACTACTGATACACGTTTTGGAAGCATATCAAGTCCGAGATCTTCGTAGAGATAGTTATAGCATGTAAATCAATGTATATCTATAGAATTAGAATGTAAATCAAGTCCTAGAATAACTAGGGTAAATAGTTTAGCTTCAAGGACTATTATAAATAGTTCCTTACGAATTGTAAACGTACGTGTGTATTGTTAACTTGATAATATACATTGAAGCTTTTTGTGAAATTGTGTTCTTAATACTTTCGTTTATTATTTACAGTTCATTGTTCTTAATTACATTGATATAGTGTTGATCCGCTGCAACTTCTATAATCAATTAGATCTAAGGTTTTTATAAACTTCTCTATAGTTAATCGATCCTGACAAGTGGTATCAGAGCATATTGGTTCTAGATCTACTATTTGTTAAGAACAACAAAAAGTTTTAATCTTCAAAACACACATTATTAATCATGACTGATAATAATGAAAGCACTCAGGCCAACAAAATTCCTATACTCACTCCCAACAACTTTGGGATGTGGAAGAATCGTATTAAGCAATACATGCTTATTACAGATTATTCTATGTGGGAAGTTGTCCTTGAAGGAAACAAAACCGGTCCTGGTCAAGCAAGCAGCTCTGCAACTGAGGCAGACAAACTTAAATGTGAGAAGGAGAAGAAAGACAAGGGAATCGAACTTAAAACTCTAAGCACTCTCCTACTGGCCATTCCTAACGACTATCAACATCTCTTCGTTGAGTATGATGATGCAAAGGTACTTTGGGAAGCATTGGAGAAGAGATTTGTTGGGACAAAGAGCACCAAAAGGAATATGAAGTCTGTTCTCAAACAAGACTTTGAAAATTTCAAAGGAAAGCCCAATGAAACACTCACTCAAGTGTTTGACAGATTCAACAAGTTAATTGGTGAACTTAACCAGGTTGGGGTTAAGATGGATCAAGAAGATGTCAACATGAAGTTCCTGAGGTCTCTTAGTGAAGAATGGGCCATGTATACAGTAGTATATAGACAAAGAGATGCTTTAGAAGAAAAAGAGTTGGATGAACTCTATAATGATCTCAGAGTATTTGAAACTGAGGTAAATCAAAAGAACCCTTCTATTTCTTCTAATAATGCTGCATTTGTCTCTAGTACAGGTCAAGGTCAGGAAACCTCCACATGAAAGGCTGCAGATTCTGAGGATACTGCAAGAGAATCCTTCTTCACTAGTCATGTGCATACTGCACTGATTAGTGATGACTTGGAACAATTGAATCCAGATGATCTTGAGGAGATGGATCTTAAATGGCAGATGGCTATGCTGAGCCTAAGGACCAAAAGATTCTTAAAGATGACTGGTAGGACAAGCCTCAACTACAACAAAGGTGACAAAGCTGGATTTGACAAAACTAAAGTCAAATGTTACAACTGTAACAACCTTGGTCATTTTGCAAAAGAATGTCCTCAGCCAGACAAAAGATCAAAATCAACTGCTCTTGTTTCACAACAAGGACAAGGCTATGACTGGAGCTTCCAAGCAGAAGAGCATGCTCAAAATCAAGCTCTCATGGCCTTTACTGACAATAAAACTGAGGTAAAACATAAACCTTGTACTTCTGAATGTGCTAAAATTATTAAAAATCTAGAAAAAGAAAACACTAAATTAAATGAAGATTTAGCAAAAGCAGTCAGAAGAAATCATGAATTTGATGGTGTAATTGCTGATCAAGAACATCAGATAAAGGTGTACCAGATGATTGATCAACGGATAAAGGAAGAATTACTTCAAGCTGTAGATGAGAAAGAGTTTTATGAAATAAAAAATAAAGAACTAACAAGTAAATTAGAAGAATGTCAGCTTGAAATTGAACAAAACAAATTAACAATCAAAACGTTTGAAAGAAGCACTAAAATTCTTGATGAACTAACTAACAATCAAACTACAGAAAAAGTTGTTCATGGGGTGGGATATCATGCTGTTCCACCTCCATATAAAATCATTCCACCACTTAAAAACAGTTCAGAAAGAATCATTAATGAATTAAAAACTGAAAATCAAACTGAATCACATAATGAAACATCTGAATCAAATGATTCTTCTGATGATGATCAATCAATTGAATTTACAATCTCTCAAACTGAATCACCAAAATCAATTGATACAAGTTTTCACACAGCACAAAGTCCAAATGAATCTCCTATATATGATGCAGAAAATATACCCAAAATTCTAAAAAGGGGAAATCAAAGAAATAGGAATCAACTCTTAGAACAAAGAAGAATCATAAAGGCTCAAGATAATAAATTAAAATGTGTTATTTGCAACAAAGTAAATCATTTAGCAAAGGATTGTCACTTCAATCCAATAAACTGCAAAGAGTTAAGAGAATTTAAAATCTTTAAAGAAAAAGCAAAAACACAGAAATTAAAAGATACTACTGGTCCTTCAGTAGTACATAAAATTAAAATTCCAATTGCTGAAACACCAAGATTTGGAAGAAGTGCACCAAGATTTGTGCAAAACAGAAGAGTTGGAAGCCCAAAGAACAGCAATTACTTCAAGAACAATGGAAAATCCAATCAAAATAAACAATATTCAAAATTTTCCAACACCAGTAAAAACTTTACAAACCTTACTACTGGTGTTAACCCTAATTATAATGCTGTATGGTACCAGTACAAAAACACTACTGGTAAAAACCCTAATTACAAAAATACCACTGCTCCCAAACCAACTTTCAAAAATACTACTGGTATCAACCCTAAAAACACTACTGGTCATTCTAAACATGGTAAGTACCCAAATACTACTGGTACATCAGTAGTAAAGCATTCAAAAGCTAAAAATCACGGGTATAAACCAAGATCAGTAGAAAATTCTCACACCAGTAATACTTTCAAAAGGGCAGTAGTAAAACAAAACACCAGTAATAATCAAGTATGGGTACCAAAAATGTTTAAAGTTAAATCCCCAAAAGCTTATTTCTCAAAGGATGAACCCAAGACATATAAAGCTTGGGTTCCCAAACTTAACTAATCCTTTACTCACTTGTGCAGAGCATTCAGATCCCAGAAGAAGGAAGAACATGGCATATTGATAGTGGATGCTCAAGGCACATGACTGGAAATCTGCAAATTCTTAAAGATTTCAAGTCATTTGATGGAGGATATGTGGCATTTGGTGAGAATCCACAGGGAGGTAAGATTATAGGTAAAGGTACTGTTACTAATGGCAAAATTACCTTTGATGATGTATTTTATGTAGCTGAACTAAAATACAATCTTGTCAGTGTGTCTCAAGTGTGTGATAAAAAGAATAAAATTCTTTTCACAGACATTGAGTGCATCATTCTTTCTCCTGACTTTATTTTAGATGAAAAATATGTTGTTTTAAGAACTCCAAGGAGAAACAATGTGTATTGCCTGGATATAGGGGGAGAACTCATTTCTTCAAATGAGGTCAACTGTTTTATATCCAAGGCAAACACCACTGAATCAGAACTATGGCATAGAAGGATGTGTCACACTAATTTCAAAAACATGAACAATTTAGTAAAAAGAAATTTAGTCATTGGACTACCTCAAAAACAATTCATGTGTGATCATCATTGTGTTGCATGCCTAAAAGGTAAACAACACAAAACTTCTCATAAGTCCAAATCTGTGAACTCTATTTCTGTTCCTTTACAGCTCTTACATATGGACCTATTTGGACCTACAAATGTAATGAGTATTGGAAAGAAACAATATTGTCTTGTTATTACTGATGACTTTTCCAGATATACATGGGTTTTCTTTCTCAGGACAAAGGATGAAACAAGTGAACTCATAAAGAACTTAATTGTCAAACTGGAGAACACATCTGATCAAAAAGTTAAAGCCATAAGATGTGATAATGGCACAGAATTTAAAAATACTAACTTAATCAACTTTTGTGATCTTAAAGGAATTGACAGGCAATACAGCTCACCTAGAACTCCACAACAAAATGGTGTAGCTGAAAGAAGAAATAGAACCATCATTGAAGCAGCAAGATCAATGCTAGCAGACTCAAAATTACCAATTACTTTTTGGGCAGAAGCTGTTAATACTGCTTGTTATGTTCAAAACAGAGTATTAATAGTGAAGCCACATTTTAAAACACCATATGAACTTTTTAATAAAAGAAAACCCTCTATAAGTTTCTTAAAATCATTTGGTTGTCCTTGTACTATTCTGATTACAAGAGAACAAATTGGTAAGTTTGACTGCAAAGCTGATGATGGAATCTTTGTGGGATACTCTACTCAAAGCAAATCATACAGAGTATTCAACAAAAGAATAAGGATAATTGAAGAAAGTATCAATGTATCCTTTAATGAAAATGTACCTAATGAACAAGGAAATGGTCCAGATTGGCTATTTGACATAGACAATCTGACCAAATCCTTTAATTCTAACATGAATTTCAATGCAGGTAATTCAAATTGTCACTCTCAAAAGGAAGGAACATCATCTGTTAATACTGGTCAAGAGGAGATGAGATACTTAGTAGTTAATACTGCTCCCATAGTCAATACTGAGGACAGTAATAACTCAAGTTCTGGAACCAGTAGTAACTCTGAGAATGAGGACAATAGTAATTCAAATATTACTGGCGCCAGTAATAGTACTCAAAATACTACTGGTCCCAACAATAACTTAGATTCTCAAGATACTACTGATACCAGTAACAACAACAATACTACTGATCTCAATAAAGACAATAGCAGTAGTAACTCTGACCAAGATGATGATGAACCAAACATCAATGACAATGAAGGATCACTAGAGCAACAACTACCTGAGATAAATGAGTCCAATCTTGAGAATCAACTAGTTGTTGATAAAGCTACAAATACAAGGACTCAGAAGAACCATCCATTAGACCTTGTTCTAAGTGATGTTAACTCACCACTACAAACAAGAAGCAAATTAAACAAAAGCTTAACTGCAAATATGTGTAATATAAGTTTAATTGCTAATGAATGTATGTTTGAATGCTTTCTGTCTCAGGATGAACCAAAGAAGATCCAACAAGCAATGAAGGACTCAAACTGGATTGAGGCAATGCAAGAAGAACTCTTTCAATTCAAGTTACAAGCTGTTTGGACACTTGTACCTCTACCCAAAGGAAAAAGAGCCATTGGAACAAGATGGATCTTTAGAAACAAGAAAGATGAAAGAGGTATAGTGATCAAGAACAAAGCCAGACTTGTAGCCCAAGGATACGCTCAAGAAGAAGGAATAGACTATGATGAAGTATATGCTCATGTTGCTAGAATTGAAGCTATAAGAATATTTCTAGCATATGCTTCATTCAAAAAGTTCAAAGTCTATCAAATGGATGTGAAGAGTGCATTCCTATATGGGAAGATTGAAGAAGAGGTATATGTATGCCAACCTCCAGGTTTTGAAGATCCAAAACATGGTGATTATGTGTTCAAACTAGATAAAGCTTTGTATGGCCTACATCAGGCACCAAGAGCATGGTATGACACATTATCATCATACCTATTGAAGAACAACTTTAAAAGAGGAGCCATTGACAAAACTTTGTTTACAAAGAAAGTCAAAGATGATATACTACTGGTACAAATATATGTAGATGATATCATCTTTGGCTCAACCAATGATTTATTATGCAAAGAATTTGAAGAACTGATGCAGATTAAATTCAAGATGAGCTCTATGGGTCCAATGAACTTCTTCCTTGGACTCCAAGTCAATCAAAGAACAGATGGTATTTTGATAAATCAATCAAAATATGTCAAAGACATCTTGGAAAAGTTTGATTTGAAAGACAGTAAAAGTGCAAGTACACCAATGGAAACACACAAACACCTACATCCTGATGTTGAGGGGGAGGATGTAGATGAACACTTATATAGATAAATGATAGGCTCTTTGATGTACTTAACTGCATCAAGACCCGACATTATGTATAGTGTCTGTGTGTGTGCAAGATATCAAGCAAGACCCAAAGAACTACACTTGCAGGCTGTCAAAAGAATATTCAGATACTTGAAAGGCAAACCATCACTAGGTCTATGGTATCCACATGATTCACCCTTTGAACTCATAGCCTACACAGATAGTGACTATGGAGGTGAATGTCAAGACAGAAAGTCCACTACTGGTGGATGTCAATTCTTTGGATCAAGACTGGTGTCATGGCAATGTAAGAAGCAAACAAATGTATCAACATCAACTGCTGAAGCAGAATATGTAGCTGCATCTGCTTGCTGTGCTCAAGTACTATGGATTCAAAACCAGCTTCTAGACTTTGGTATCTCTATCCTTAAAACTCCTATTTTTATTGATAATCAAAGTGCTATTAGTATTGTGAACAATCCAGTAAAACACTCTAAAACTAAACACATTGAAATAAGATTTCATTTTATAAGAGACTGTAATGAAAAGAAATTAATCAAAGTTGTTAAAATTCATACTGATGATCAATTAGCAGAACTTTTTACAAAAGCATTTGATGTAGGAAGATTCAACTTCTTGGTTAGCAGTATTGGAATGATTTTGATAAATTAAAATCTCACTTAAAATCATGTGTAAAGTTTTGTTGTAAAAAGTTATTTATTTAAAGTGTTTTACTACTGGTAGATCTGTACTACTGATTGTAGGCATGTGCACAAAATACTACTGGTAGTTCATTACTACTGGTGTGTATTAGGTTTACATAAATGGTTAGTCAGTACTACTGGTATTCACATATACTACTGGTCGTGTGGTTACTACTGATGTCTATAGTTACTACTGATGTCAAAATCCTTAGTCACTACTGATGTTATTAGATACTACTGACGTTTTATTACTGCTATCTTATTTACTACTGGTCTTTCAGAATCACAATTACCAAACTAACCCCCATGAAAATAACCGTTATGTTATGATTCGAAGGGCAATTTAGTCTTTTTGCAGGGTAAATCGAAAGATATAAAGGGCGGCAGTTGATTAGTTTAGCATTATCTTCACTTCGATTCGCTAAATCCTCTCGATAAACCCTAGCTTACGATCAAAAATCCTGAGTCAGTAACAAAATTCTTACATTTTTCTCTCAAAATCAACAACAATGGCAACTCTACAATCTCTCAACGTTCAAACCGATCTCAAATATTCAGAGTTCCACAATATGTGTGCGTTCTTACGAAATCCAGACGGTACTAAAGACTTTCGACCAATCGTTCAATTTTTAAAAAACTCATACATCAAGTTCGCTTTAACTGTAAAACCGAAAGCATACCAACAGCACTTGGTGGATTTCTGGACCAATGCTGAACAAACAGAAGGAACAACCATATCTATGATCAAATCAAAAGTAGATGGAAAGCACATAATAGTCCCAGAACAATCAGTTCGACACCATCTACAATTACACGATGATTCAGGTATGTTTACTCTTCCTAAGGAATACATTGCTGAAATTTTAAATAAAATGGGTTATGAGGGAAGACTGAATATAGTAACTTTTCAAAAGGGTCTTCTCTCCCCACAATGGAAATTTTTAGTACACACTATTCAGCATTGTATTTCTCCTAAACGAAGTACTTGGAATGAGTTTAATAAGGCAATAGCCTCTGCTGTTGTCTGTTTATGCACAGACCAAGTATTTAATTTTTCTTACATGATTTTTGAAGGTATGTTGGGAAATCTTAGTTCTTCTAAATTTTTAATGTATCCCAGATTTCTACAACATATCATAAACTGTGAATTACAAAACTTGTCAACTCCTAAAAACATTTTCATATTACCTGAGTTGAACAAGAAAGTTTTCTCAAATATGAGAAAACAATTTAAATTTTCGGGCAAGGAAACCCCTTTGTTTCCTAACATGATCAAAGATCACACACAAATTGGAGAGGGTTCAATCATAGATACAACCCAAATTGAACCTCAACCCACTCCATCACCCCCAAATACAGCCCAAACACCACCCCAACTAGTCACTCAATCACCAACTCAAACAGAAGTCCTGAATGTGTCCCAGGAACTTGACATAAATCTGCAGAGTGCTACTCTTCACTCTGTGGAAGACCTACCAGATAAAACCAAAAATATTTCCACAATTTATCAAAGAAAGAAAATTTCTTCAAAGGACACCAGGGGACAAATTGAGTCAAACCCCAGGCTCCAAGAGTTGTCCTCCAAGGAGGAGAGAGGACATGAGGCGAGGGCTCTCACTACTGATGCCCCAAAGGTGGGTGCACAGGATAGTGAGAACATCACTAAGACCCAGACCTCGGCAACTTTGAGTGATGACTCATTTGAGGAGTTACTCAAAGGACCCCGGTGCCAAGAAACCACAAGGGGGGCATCTCTGCTTCTTCTAGGAAGAAGAGGATGTCTAAAAGACCCAATGAATCACCAAGAAGTGATGAGGGCAGATCTGTGGAATTGATGGATAGGATGGAAAACCTTAAAGCCAATGTACCTGTTAGTGAGCCCGATGATCTTGCTAGATGGAGTGAGGGCAGTATTAAAATCCAACAATTGACGGAAAAAGTGGATTCTCTTGAATCCACTGTACAAAATTGTCTTACATATCTCACAAACCAAGGGAAAACTATGGCAGCAATGAAAAGGCATGTAAATACCATCAACAAACGGATGCGGTTATATGAACACAGGCTTCATCAACAAACCAAGATTATAAGAAGATTGAAAAAGAAAGTTGATGATAGTGAGGCTCCACCAGTTGAGCTCCCTAGGGGGAGAAGGACAACATTCAAACCATGATTGATGAATCAATTGCAGCAGCAGCATCCTCTCTCTTAAATTTAAAAGAAACAACTGTTGATGAAGGCCCTGAAATGATGGTTACAGAAGATGAACCTATTACTACTGCTACAATGGAAGAACAAGTTGAAAAAGAAATATCAGTAGTAACTCCTACTACTGATATCATAGCAGTAGTAAGTCAAGAAGAGGAATTGAAGGCACCAAATACTACTGATGCCCTATCAGTAGTAACTCCTGAAGTCACACCAGTAGTAACTACTCTGGTTACTACTGAAGAGGAAGAATTACAGCTACCAGAGCTAATTGAAAGAGAAAGATTTGAAATCATCACCAAACCACCTACACCTGATCAACCACTTATCATACCTGACATTGATGATAATGTGAATTGGTTTGAGGTTGATGAGTGCTCACTTCCTCCACATCCAAAAATACTGAAACAAAATGAGCTTAGGTTATTTTCTCCTTCAATAATAATCAGTGGTGTGCCTGATATGAAATATATTCCACCTCCACCTTCAGCTCATATTAGAAAGGGCAAAGAAACTTATGATGAGGATTACCCCAACAGAGCACAGGGTCATTACACGGTAAACAAGATTAATCATGTCAGATCAGAGAAACAATCTAGATGGAGGGTAAAACACAAGAAATATTTGGAGAAAGTGGAGATGTATCAAGCTCTTGAGGAAAACAAAAAGAAGAAAACTCAATAAATTAACATCCATGTTCAAATACCTGTTCAAACAGATGACATTCAGATAAAAGCTCAAAAGGCTCAGAAAGGTTGAAGAAGAACATATACAATGCCTTGAATATTTGGTTTCTGAATGCAAGAAGACTAAAAGTGAATTAACTGATGATGTGTTTGAACAGAAGGCCAATATGATTGAGTATTTGAAAACAAAAGGGCATAGTGCAAAGTCATTTGGAAGAATGAAGATGATGACTATAATTGAAAAATATTGCACTGCTAAGAAGAAGGATTTGGCTGAACAAGAAGCAGAAGAAGAAAAGAAATCCAAAGCCTTAAGTCCAATTAAAACTTTAATCCCAATCAGTCCAAACTTAATCAAGAAGGATAGTATCTCAACTACTGGTGAGCCATCAACAAAGAAAAGAAAGATGGTTTCTCAAGAACAAAGTGCTCAAAAGAAGTCAAAAATAGAGCAAGTCATTCCTGTTCTTGATCTACCAGTTGCTCCCTTACAGAACAATCCTATCATAAATTGGGGAATTTTGAATAATAATGTGATAGAGATCATAAGGGAAGACAAAGTTGTACAGAGATTCACTGGATGGTTACCATTGATCAGGTCATGTTCAAGAAGTGATGTTATTAAACTATTGATCATTGGTAAACCAAGGATGAGAAAGAAATCATGGAAAGAATCTGGAGCTGGATACCTAACTAGAATGATTGATGCTGCATTTTATCCAGACAACTATCCAGAACAATTTACCAGTGAAGAAAATGTTTATGCTTGGAATGTGATTCCAACTGCTCAAATGTACTTCTTTGAAAAATCTGGAAAAGTATGTGAACTGTACTTATATGAAAAAGAATATCCACACTCTGAGAAGACAATGTATCAGATATTCACAAATACCATGATGAGGCCATATGATGAAGTAATATTTCAGAACAAATTGAATTATTTTACAAAAAGAAACAGCAAGTACATTATAGCTCAAAGAAAAGCTCAAAATCAAAGAACCCTAGAGAAGAGAAGGAAAGAACAAGAAGAACAAGAGAAACTTAGTTGATTGAAAGATAATCAATAAGTTTAGGGGGAGATTGTTGGAGCAAAACACAGATCAACTTATTACCGATGCTGCAGTTAGTAATAATTATGTTTATTACTGATGGGGCAGAAAACATTTACTACTGATGAAGTTGATACTGGTGAATACTATAACTTAGTTACTAATGATCAAAGCTTATTGAAGATACTACTGATCAAGAGTAGTTACTACTGACGTTGATATTGGACTTACTACTGGTCACCAAGATTACTACTGATGATATGAATTTACTACTGGTGATTGCAGTTTACTACTGATACGTGTTTTGGAAGCATATCAAGTCCGAGATCTTCGTAGAGATAGTTATAGCATGTAAATCAATGTATATCTATAGAATTAGAATGTAAATCAAGTCCTAGAATAACTAGGGTAAATAGTTTAGCTTCAAGGACTATTATAAATAGTTCCTTACGAATTGTAAACGTACGTGTGTATTGTTAACTTGATAATATACATTGAAGCTTTTTGTGAAACTGTGTTCTTAATACTTTCGTTTATTATTTACAGTTCATTGTTCTTAATTACATTGATATAGTGTTGATCCGCTGCAACTTCTATAATCAATTAGATCTAAGGTTTTTATTAACTTCTCTATAGTTAATCGATCCTGACAATAATCTATGTTTCTATATGATGTATCTTAAATAATGCTAAAAATGGGTGTTCTTAGGGATTACAAATGATCCAAAAGATTCATCTTTTGATACATTTACCTTTATTAAAACAGCTTGAGTTCCATGAGAGGTAGTTACATATACTGATGAGGTTATGGTGAAAAGAAATATGAGAATTAGTTTTTCAACTAGAACATTTTTGAAAGTTATGCAAATTAGCTACACTTTGCATGACAAACCTAACATCACATAATTATACAGATTCCATGGATGAAACGGTGCCAACTCCATCGCTTGGAAAGAAAAAGCTAGCACCGAAAACCCCCCGCGTCATCGCGCGGGGGACTCTCTACTAGTTATAAACATAAGAGAATGAATTAGTTATCGTAGTCCTTTAAAGACGTTTCTTTTATCATGATAAGGTATGTTTGATTAATAAGAACGTGTAGGAAATATAGCTTCAAGCAAGAAAAATGTTTACGTGATAGGCGTATTAACATAAGTTGGTCGTGTACTTTTAATTTTCTTCACACACACACACTCGTTCTTATTTTGGCTCCTTTTTATTTCAGTTAATTTCACATCAAGAAGACCCACCAAGATTTCACATCTTTTTTAACCACAAATCCCTCGGTCGTTTTTTTCTTTAAATAAAGATTATTAATTTCACTTTTTTTTTGAACGGAATTATTATTAAAGCTACTTTCAAGATCATTTCTGCCCTGTTTTCTTGATAATCAATGGTGTATACAAAATTTTATGATATTGTTGGGGAATATTTGGTGAAGATTTTAGCTGCAATGGAGAACTTAAGACAAAGGTTAGCTATGGCTGTCAATGGAGCTATGCTATTTTCTGGTATTTTTCTTCAACACAACCAAGGTACTATTTTTCTTTCATCTTCAAGATACAATCTTTCTAGCACATGGTACAACTCTAGTTAAAGAAATTAGGTAAACAACCATCCATGCATATTAGTGGAAGTGTCTTTCTTCATTACTTAATCATACAATTTGATTATGTTAATTTTGAAAGAAAATAAATACATAATGCTTTTCATAAAAATTTATTATGGGTTGTATCTTATCCATGTTCCAATTTCCATACCAAGGCACAAAGTACAACCCATAAAGAATGAATCTTGAATTAGGGTATTAACATGGTGTGATGGAATGGAGACATAAAAACAAGAAAAACAGAGGAAATGACGATGATTTTGATGATGAAATGGGATCACAAAGAACAGAACAATTAAGACAACTTTATGAATCACTATCAGCAGCTGAAACAAATAATTATCAACAACAAACAAGAAGACCGTTTGCGCCTGAAGATTTAACAGATACCGAATGGTATTTCTTAGTTTGCATGACATTTGAATTCAGTGGTAAGCAATTTTTATCAATTTTAAGGTTGTTGACTTTAAAAAGTCAAAATCAAGAACAAGCATAACTTAATTTGATTTAGATTGCCAGGGAGAACATTTGTAAAGAATACAACTAGTTGGTTGTCACTTTGCAGATAGCAAAGTCTTCAATCGCTCTCTTCTAGCAAAAGTAAGTAAATTTATTATATTAATGTCATTTTCTTAACTTAATTTATAGTTTTTAATCCTTAATGTTACATCTTTCTTGTTTTTCCATTGATACCTTCTTCCTCAGAGTGCATCAATCCCATCTTCTCACTTTCTATATATAGAACCATAATTCATAAAAATTATTTAGTGTAAATTACAAAAATTGTCCATGTGGTATTCTGGATTCTGCGTTTTTGTCATTCAAAATTTTTTTTTCGGGCTACTTTTGTCCATGAACTCTTCAAGTTTTTATATTCCCCTAAAATTACCAAAATACCCTTATTTTTATGTCCGCGGACCTAGTAAATGTATTTTTGTCATTTTAGGCGAAAAATGACGAAATAAATGAAAAATGAAAAGTTCGTGACAAGAATCCGAGAAAAAAGTTAAGAAAAAACGTCCAGAATACCATGGGACAATTTCTGTTATTTACTGTTTTATTTATTTATTTTATTTTTGGACATGTAGACTGTGGTATGCTTTCCATATTTAGAAGGAGTTTGGCATAACCGATCATGTTTTAGAAGAACAAAACATCATTAAACAGATTAAATCTTTAATCTTTGAGCCATCACCTCAAAAAGTTGTTGAAATCCCTCTAGAAAGTTCTTCAGGCTTGCTTGATCACAATTTTTTCGACAACAGAATTCTTGAATACAATCAAAATCTGGTTACAAATAACAGTTTGCAGTTTGTAGATGATGATGAAGAAGGAGGAGAAGTTAGTTATTACCATAATAATTCAATGGGTTCGAGTGATTGTATATCTCAATATTTAGTCAGTAATAATGGTGACAAAAGTGTTAAAACTTTTAATTCATAGATCCTAAAACCTTCCAAAGAAAAAGGTTTAAATACACAAAAGGACTAATGCTTCCACTAACTGACAAATAGTTAGTGCTACCACCATAACATTAACTGACAAATAGTTAGTGCTACCACCATAACGGAAATAAACATAAGACAAATAAAGACAAATTAGGACAATTAATTTAGGACAGCTTAATTGATAGTGTTGGTCCCTTGTTTCCTTTGGTTCCACCTTTGCTAAACCTTCCACTGTTGGGCTTATCAATATGCGGGAAATGCTCTATGTACAATCCGCTACACGGGATCAGACCCGTGCATGTTGACGGTTCGAACCACTTCTTTCCCAGTGGGACCCGTTTCACCCGATTCTAAAACTAATTCTGCACCAATACATCAACTTGATTTATCAACATTTGTTAATTAACTTTAATAAAACCATAATATATTCACTTACTATGGTTATCATTTATATTGAAAACAGGTCAATCCAGGTAATCTTTCATATATAAGGACCATCAGTGTAATTTTTGAAACTAAAGGACCATTGATGAAATTTGCTACAAACTTAAAGGACCATCCGTGTAATTTACTCTTAATTATATTTTTTTAATATATTAATTATATTTTTTTTAATAGATGGAAATTCTAGATATGTGAAGCAAACAACTCAAGATTCAGAACACCCGGATCTTGGAAGTGCAGATGTTGTAATTACAGGTGGACGAGCTCTTAAAAGTGATGAAAACTTTAAAATGATTGGAAAACTTGCTCAAAAACTCGGTGCAGCAAGTTATTATTATTATTTCTATTTTAATTCTTTTTTACCTTTTTAAAGATTATTTTTTGTGCTGAATGTAATTTTTTTTTTCCGTTTTGTTTGCATAGTTTGTTTGCATAGTTGGTGCTACTCGTGCTGCTGTTGATGCTGGATATGTTCCAAATGAGCTCCAGGTAACATCCGTAGCATAATTATTTATTTTTATTTTTATTTTTAATTTAATTTAATTATATATTTTTCTTTTTAATTTAATTTAATTATATCTTTATCTTTTTAATTTAATTTTATCTTTTTTCTAATATTCAAAGAGAATTTAGCTTGCAATTGGTTTATCTATATTGTATTGGTGGCAAATTAGACCATTTTTTATGGATCGGTCTATTTAGTTAAAAAAGTGTCGTGGGTCGACCCGAGTTGACCCGACCCGCCCATTTATGGCAGGTTGGTCAAACGGGCAAAATTGTTGCTCCAAAACTATACATGGCTTTCGGGGTCTCGGGAGCAATTCAACACATAGCCGGTATGCGGGATTCCAAAGTCATCGTTGCGGTCAACAAAGATGCCGATGCGCCAATTTTCCAGGTCACATTTCGAACCCTTTTTTTGCATTTTATAATTTTTATTTATAATTTCTTTTTTTTGGTTTTATAGTTGTACTTTTATTGGGTTACAATAATACACATGATGATGTGTTTTTTAATTGCAGGTTGCTGATTATGGAATTGTTGGTGATCTTTTTGAAATAATACCCGAGTTGTTAGAAAAGCTTCCCGATAAAAAATAAGATTAATCGATATTTTAATGCATTTTTATGATGAACTCGATACATTTGGTTAACAATTTCGTAAGGATACAATAATCAAGCGTTGGTTTTTTTCCGATTGATTGCCATTTGTTATGATCGAATTATACGTATGGATGCATTAACGACTTGTGTCTTGTGCAATGAAAGTTGTTAATTCTCTTTTGTTATTAGTAGATCATGAGATTAAAAAAGTACACTTTGACTAATTTCTGTTAGGCTAATTTCTTTCTCTAGGCTAAGTAAAATGACTAAAATACCCTCATCTTCTTCTTTGTAATGTCTTTTTAAGTTATTATTTACTTTTAGCTAAGGTTGTGTTTGTTTGCAGCTTAATGGAACCATTCAGCGCTGAATACTTAATCATTCAGCATTCAGTGCGTTTGTTTAGCGCCTCTGAATGAAGTATATGCTGAATGGGACAGCAAAAAGGTGCTGAATCATTCTTCCTTAGAACATATGCTGAATCATTAAGCAGTCTGAATTCTTATAAAAAAATTTTTCACATTCAAAACAAGTTTTATACAAAACCTCTTAATCATTCAGACCGTTGAATCATTCAGCATTTAATCATTTTATTCCTATCAAACAACACCTAAATTTATAAAGCTAAACTACATAATAGTTAACCATAAGGACCAGAGTGGTTGAAAACCTCGATCACAAGGACGTTTAGTGTTATTTTCAAATTTGTTGGACTCAAACCTTTTACCACATAAATAATTTCTATAATTTACTTTTTAATTTAATTTATCCGTTTAACATTTCAAAGATGAATAACTAATATCGACCAAATTATGTGAATGATGTGAAATTGTGACATCTAATATGTAAGGTTTGACAATTAACCAAATGGTGTATATTTTGGTTAAGAAAATGGTTAGTTGCAACTTGCCTTGTCTACCTAATCTCATGTGTCATCTTTTCTATTGCATATTTACCTAATTAAAGTGTAATGAATCCAACTTTTGGCTGGTAAAAGCTGTAATTTATTTTTTTGATAATTTTGTATCAAAGTTGGGTCGATAATAGATGTAGATCCAAAAACTTGAGTTGAGTTGGTTGACTTCAAAAACCATCTCTTCTTACTTGATTATATAGTTGTATATTTTTCTAGCTCCTTGCTAGTTTCAATAAAATCACGACTATTCAGAAAATAATTATTTAATTTCATTTTGTAGGTCTCGTTTTTAATCGAGAAACATGAAACCGAATTAAGCAGATGGACTACAATAGTTTCGAGAAAGGCTAGGGTTACTTCACCTAACGTGTAACTGAAACATACGATTTTTGTTGGTTATATTTTATCTTAAGTTAATTTTCACTCTATGTAACATCTTTTTTAGGAAATTTGTATACCGAAAAAATAAATTCATGCACATAAAGTATAACTGTATGTAAGTCATCCTACATTCACTCTATGTGTATGAGTTAACATACACTGTTTTAAAATATGGGATATTCTATGTTCTGAATTACCCATATTTAACCCACATTTTGAATATGTTTGAATATGGGATGTCAGTTGATATTGAATATATGTTACAGCCTTACAGGTGCCTTTAATTCCTTAGACTGTGCGTAATGGGTGACCAAACTAAGTTTGGTCACCCTTGCCACCTCTGCGCCACATCAGCCCGACCAAACACATAAAAAATCTCGACCAAACACACGTAACCAGGCGACCAAATCATTCCCCTTTGAAAAAACCTTTCCCCTTTGAAAATTGATCGGTCGTCTGGACGACCGATGGGCACCTTCGACGCGTCGAAGTGGTGTGGGCGTAAGGGGAGGACGCGTCGCCACATCGGACGACCACAACCTGCGACCTTGGCGTTACGGGTGGTCTTACGATTCTAGGTCCATCCAGGGTGTTTTAGGGTAACGTTGACTGTATTTATTTATATGAAGTATGAGTTTTGCTAATACGTCTCCAATGGGCATATGATAACAAAAAAATTTCTTAATTAGAGTAAAATGATATTTATGAGTCATTAATAATTTTGTGTTATACCGATTTTTACCTTTACCATAATTGAAAATGAAGGTTTTTGACAAATTAAATGCAGGGGCATTAAAACCATTTAACATTATTATAATGATGTGACACTTATTAATAAAATCCCTTTATATATTTGTTTAAAAATAGTTGTTGCTTACAAGTTACAAACTATTTTTAAGTATAGTTTACTCCCTGTCAGGATCGATTAACTATAGACAAGTTAATAAACACCTTAGATCTAATTGAATATAGAAGTTGCAGCGGATCAACACTATATCAATGTAATTAAGAATAATGAACTGTAAATAACATGCAAAGTATTATGAACACAGTTTCACAAAAAGCTTCAATGCATATTATTAAGTTAACAATACACACGTACGTTTACAATTCGTAAGGAACTATTTATAATAGTCCTTGAAGCTAAACTATTTACCCTAGTTATTCTAGGATTTGATTTACATCGAATAATAAAAATATACATTGATTTTACATTCTATAACTATCTCTACGAAGATCTCGGACTTGATTTTCTTCAAAAACGCGTATCAGTAGTAAAACTCATCACCAGTAGTAAATATGTAACATCAGTAGTAAACTTGGTGATCAGTAGTAAGTCCAGAAACTATCGTCAGTAGTAACTACTAAGATCAGTAGTATCTTCAATCTTTGCATGATCAGTAGTAACTTAGTTATAGTATCATCAGTATCAACTTCTCCAGTAGTAACATGTTCTGCCCCATCAGTACTAAGTATGTCAGTACTAACTGCAGCATCAGTAATAAGTTGATCTGTGTTTTGCTCCAACAATCTCCCCCTAAACTTATTGATTATCTTTTTAATCAATCAAGTTTCTTTTGCTCTTCTTGTTCTCTTCTTCTTTTCTCAAGAGTTCTTTGATTCTGTTGAAGCCTTTGTTCAATAATATATCTGCTGTTCCTCTTTGTAAAGTAATTCAGTTTGTTTTGGAACATAACAGCATCATAGGGTTTCATCAAAGTGTTTATGAATATCTGATACATAGTCTTCTCAGAATGTGGATATTCTTTTTCATATAAGTACAATTCACACACTTTGCCTGATTTCTCAAAGAAGTACATATTAGCAGTAGGAATGACATTCCAAGCATACACATTACCTGGATCTGTAAATTGTTCTGGATAATTATCTGGATAAAATGCAGCATCTATCATTTTAGTTAGATATCCAGCTCCAGATTCTTTCCATGATTTCTTGGTCATTCTAGGTTTTCCAATAATCAGAAGCTTGATTACATCACTTCTAGAACATGATCTGATTAAAGGTAGCCATCCAGTGAATCTCTGTACAACTTTGTCTTCCCTTATGACTTCTATAACATTGTTTTGTATCACTCTCCAGTTAATAATTGGATTGTTTTGTAATGGAGCAATAGGCATTTCAAGAACTGGTACAATTTGTTTTGATTTCTTCTTTGAGCTTTGTTCTTTATCAACAGTTTTTCTTTTCTTTGATTGGGGAGTTGAAGGTTCACCAATAGTTGAAACACTTCCAGCTTTGAGCAAATTTGGACTGATTGGGATTAAAGTTTTGGCTTTCTTTGATTCTTCAGCTTCTTGTTCAACCAAGTCTTTCTTCTTTGCAGTGCAGTATTTTTCAATTATAGATATCATCTTCATTCTTCCAAAAGATTTTGCACTGTGCCCTTTTGTTTTGAGAAAGTCTATCATAAGTGTCTTTTGTTCAAAGATATCATCTGGTAGATCACCTTTTGTTCTTTTACATTCAGCCACCAGATCTTCAAGACAGTTTAGATGTTCTTCTTCTACTTTTCTAAGCCTTTTGAATTCTGCTTCTTGGGCTTCTATCTGAATATCTTTGATTTGAACAGTAGTTGCACTTTGAACTTTCTTTTTCTTTTCTACTAAAGCTTGATACATTTCCACTTTCTCCAAAAATTTTCTGTGTTTAATTCTCCATCTGGATTGCTTTTCTGCTCTTACATGATTAATCTTGTTTACCATGTGATGTCCTAAAGCTCTGTTTGGATAATCATCATCATATATTTCTTTTCCTTTTCCAATGTGAGCAGATGGTGGAGGTGGAATGTATTTCATATCTGGTATACCCATCATCAGAAGTTTTGGATAAAACAAATGTAGTTGACCTTCTGGTAAAATTTTAGGGTGTGGAGGAAGTGTACATTCATCTACCTCAAACCAATTCACATTATCATCAATGTCAGGTATGATAAGTGGTTGATCAGGTGTTGGTGGTTTAGAGATGATGACATGTCTTTCTCTTTCAATCAGCTCTGGGAATTGTATTTCTTCCTCTTCAGTAGTAACCAGAGTAGTTACTACTGGTGTGACTTCAGGAGTTACTACTGATAGGGCATCAGTAGTATTTGCTGCTTTTACTTCCTCTTCTTCATTTACTACTACTATAATATCAGTAGTAGAGGTTACTACTGGTATTTCTTTTTCAACTTGTTCTTCCATTGTAGCAGTAGTAACTGGTTCATCTTCAGTTAACATCATTTCTGGGCCTTCGTCAACTTCTGTTTCTTTTAAATTTAAGAGGGAGGATGCTGCTGCTGCAATAGATTCATCAATCATGGTCTGTATGTTATCCTTCTCCCCCTTAGTGAGCTCAACTGGTGGAGCCTCACTATCATCAAGTTTCTTCTTCAATTTTCTGATGATTTTGGTTTGTTGATGAAGCCTTTGCTCATAGAACCTCATTCTCTTGTTGATGGTATTGACATGCCTTTTCATGGCAGCCATTGTTTTCCCTTGGTTTGTTAAATACTTGAGACAATCTTGTACAGTGGATTCAAGAGAATCCACTTTATCCGTCAATTGGTTGATTTTAATACTGCCCTCACTCCATCTAGCAAGATCATCGGGCTCACTAACAGGTACATTGGCTTTGAGGTTTTCCATCCTTTCCATCAATTCAGAAGATCTGCCCTCATCACTTCTTGGTGATTCATTGGGTCTTTTAGACATCCTCTTCTTCCTAGAAGAAGCAGAGATGCCCCCCCTTGTGGTTTCTTGGCACCGGGGTCCTTTGAGTAACTCCTCAAATGAGTCATCACTCAAAGTTGCCGAGGTCTGGGTCCTAATTGTGTTTTCACTGTCCTGTGCACCCACCTTTGGGGCATCAGTAGTGAAAGCCCTCGCCTCATGTCCTCTCTCCTCCTTGGAGGACAACTCTTGGAGCCTGGGGTTTGACTCAATGTGTCCCCTGGTGTCCTTTAAAGATTTCTTTCTTTTATAAAGTGTTGAAATGTTTTTGGTTTTATCTGGCAGGTCTTCCACAGAGTGAAGAGTAGCACTCTGCAGATTTAAATCAAGTTCCTGGGACACATTCAGGACTTCTGTGTGGGCTGGTGATTGAGTGGCTAGATGGGGTGGTGTTTGGGCTGTTTTTGGGGGTGATGGAGTGGGTTGAGTTTCAACTTGGGTTGTAGCAATGGTTGAACCTTCTCCAGTAAGGGGATGATCTTTGATCATATTAGGAAACAGAGGGGTTTCCTTACCCGAAAATTTAAATTGTTTTCTCATATTTGAGAAAACTTTCTTGTTCAACTCTGGTAGTATGAAAATATTTTTTGGAGTTGACAAGTTTTGTAATTCACAATTTATGATATGTTGTAGAAATCTGGGATACATTAAAAATTTGCAAGAACTTAGATTTCCCAACATACCTTCAAAAATCATTTGAGAAAAATTAAAGACTTGGTCTGTGGATAAACAGACAACAGCAGAGGCTATTGCCTTATTAAACTCATTCCAAGTACTTCTTTTTGGAGAAATACAATGCTGAATAGTATGTACTAAGAATTTCCATTGTGGGGAGAGAAGACCCTTCTGAAAGGTTACTATATTGAGTCTTCCCTCATAACCCATTTTTTGTAAAATTTCAGCAATGTATTCCTTAGGAAGAGTAGACATACCTGAATCGTCATGAAGTTGTAGATGGTGTCTGATTGATTGTTCTGTTACTGTGATATGTTTTCCATCTACTTGTGATTTGATCATTGAAATGGTTGTTCCTTCCGTTTGCTCAGCATTGGTCCAGAAATCCACCAAGTGCTGTTGATATGATGTTGGTTTTATAGTTAAAGCAAACTGTATATAAGAGTTTTTCAAGAATTTTACGATCGGACGAAAATCTTTTGTGCCGTCGGGATTCTTTAGAAAGGCACACATATTGTGAAATTCGGAATATTTGAGATTGGTTTGAACATTCAAAGATGTTAGAGTTGCCATTTTTGTGGAATTTTGTGAAGAACAGAAGAGAATTTTGTTATTGACGAAGGGTTTTTGATCGTAAACTAGGGTTTATCGAGAGAATTTAGAGAATCGAAGTAAAGATAATGCTAAACTAATCGACTGCCGCCTTTTATATCTTTCGATTTCACCTGCAAAACTACTAAATTGTCCTTCGAATCATAACATAACGGTTAGTTTCATGGGGTTAGTTTGGTAATTGTGTTTCTGAAAGACCAGTAGTAAATAAGATATCAGTAGTAAAACGTCAGTAGTATCTACTAACATCAGTAGTGACTAAGGATTTTGACATCAGTAGTAACTATAGACATCAGTAGTAACCATTAACACACACGACCAGTAGTATATGTGAACATCAGTAGTACTGACTTACCAGTAGTATTTGTGTAGACCTAATACACACCAGTAGTATTTAACTACCAGTAGTATTTTGTGCACATGCCTACATACCAGTAGTACAGATATACCAGTAGTAAAACACTTAAGTAAATAAATAATATTTTACAACAATAACTTTACACATGATTTTAAGTGAGATTTTAAGTTATCAAAATCATTCCAATACTGCTAACCAAGAAGTTGAATCTTCCTACATCAAATGCTTTTGTAAAAAGATCTGCTAATTGATCATCAGTATGGATTTTAACTACTTTGATTAATTTCTTTTCATTACAATCTCTTATAAAATGAAATCTTATTTCAATGTGTTTAGTTTTTGAGTGTTTTACTGGATTGTTCACAATACTAATAGCACTTTGATTATCAATAAAAATTGGAGTTTTAAGGATAGAGATACCAAAGTCTAGAAGCTGGTTTTGAATCCATAGTACTTGAGCACAGCAAGCAGATGCAGCTACATATTCTGCTTCAGCAGTTGATGTTGATACATTTGTTTGCTTCTTACATTGCCATGACACCAGTCTTGATCCAAAGAATTGACATCCACCAGTAGTGGACTTTCTATCTTGACATTCACCTCCATAGTCACTATCTGTGTAGGCTATGAGTTCAAAGGGTGAATCATGTGGATACCATAGACCTAGTGATGGTTTGCCTTTCAAGTATCTGAATATTCTTTTAACAACCTGCAAGTGTAGTTCTTTGGGTCTTGCTTGATATCTTGCACACACACAAACACTATACATAATGTCAGGTCTTGATGCAGTTAAGTACATCAAAGAGCCTATCATTGATCTATATAAGTGTTCATCTACATCCTCCCCCTCAACATCAGGATGTAGGTGTTTGTGTGTTTCCATTGGTGTACTAGCACTTTTACTGTCTTTCAAATCAAACTTTTCCAAGATGTCTTTGACATATTTTGATTGATTTATCAAGATGCCATCTGTTCTTTGATTGACTTGGAGTCCAAGGAAGAAGTTCATTGGACCCATAGAGCTCATCTTGAATTTAATTTGCATCAGTTCTTCAAATTCTTTGCATAGTAAATCATTGGTTGAACCAAAGATGATATCATCTACATAGATTTGTACCAGTAGAATATCATCTTTGACTTTCTTTGTAAACAAAGTTTTATCAATGGCTCCTCTTTTGAAGTTGTTCTTCAATAGGTATGATGATAATGTGTCATACCATGCTCTTGGTGCCTGATGTAGGCCATATAGAGCTTTATCCAATTTGAACACATAATCACCATGTTTTGGATCTTCAAAACCTGGAGGTTGGCATACATAGACCTCTTCTTCAATCTTCCCATATAAGAATGCACTCTTAACATCCATTTGATAGACTTTGAACTTCTTGAATGAAGCATATGCTAGAAATATTCTTATGGCTTCAATTCTAGCAACAGGAGCATATACTTCATCATAGTCTATTCCTTCTTCTTGAGTGTATCCTTGGGCTACAAGTCTGGCTTTGTTCTTGATCACTATACCTCTTTCATCTTTCTTGTTTCTGAAGATCCATCTTGTTCCAATGGCTCTTTTTTCTTTGGGTAGAGGTACAAGTGTCCAAACAGCTTGTAATTTAAATTGAAGGAGTTCCTCTTGCATTGCCTCAATCCAGTTTGAGTCCTTCATTGCTTGTTGGATCTTCTTTGGTTCATCCTGAGATAGAAAGCATTCAAACATACATTCATTAGCAATTAAACTTATATTACACATATTTGCAGTTAAGCTTTTGTTTAATTTGCTTCTTGTTTGTAGTGGTGAGTTAACATCACTTAGAACAAGGTCTAATGGATGGTTCTTCTGAGTCCTTGTAGTTGTAGCTTTATCAACCACTAGTTGATTTTCAAGATTGGACTCATTTGTCTCAGGTAGTTGTTCTTCTAGAGATCCTTCATTGTCATTGATATTTGGTTCATCATCATCTTGGTCAGAGTTACTACTGCTATCATCTTCATTGAGATCAGTAGTGTTGTTGTTGTTACTGGTATCAGTAGTATCTTGAGAATTTAGGTTATTGTGGGGACCAGTAGTATTTTGAGTACTATTACTGGTATCAGTAGTATTTGAATTACTACTGTCCTCATTCTCAGAGTTACTACTGGTTCCAGAACTTGAGTTATTACTGACATCAGTATTAACTATTGGAGCAGTATTAACTACAATGTATCTCATCTCCTCTTGACCAGTATTAACTGATGATGTTCCTTCCTTTTGATTGTGACAATTTGAATTACCTGCATTGAAATTCATGTTAGAATTAAAGGATTTGGTTAGACTGTCTATGTCAAATAGCCAATCTGGACCGTTTCCTTGTTCATTAGGTACATTTTCATTAAAGGATACATTGATGCTTTCTTCAATTATCCTTAGTCTTTTGTTGAATACTCTGTATGATTTGCTTTGAGTAGAGTATCCCACAAAAATTCCATCATCAGATTTGCAGTCAAACTTACCAATTTGTTCTCTTGTAATCAAAATAGTACAAGGACAACCAAATGATTTTAGAAAGCTTATGGAAGGTTTTCTTTTATTAAAAAGTTCATATGGTGTTTTAAAATGTGGCTTCACTATTAATACTCTGTTTTGAACATAACAAGCAGTATTAACAGCTTCTGCCCAAAAAGTAATTGGTAATTTTGAGTCTGCAAGCATTGATCTTGCTGCTTCAATGATGGTTCTATTTCTTCTTTCAGCTACACCATTTTGTTGTGGAGTTCTAGGTGAGCTGTATTGCCTATCAATACCTTTAAAATCACAAAAGTTAATTAAGTTAGCATTTTTAAATTCTGTGCCATTATCACATCTTATGGCTTTAACTTTTTGATCAGATGTGCTCTGATACCACTTGTCAGGATCGATTAACTATAGACAAGTTAATAAACACCTTAGATCTAATTGAATATAGAAGTTGCAGCGGATCAACACTATATCAATGTAATTAAGAACAATGAACTGTAAATAACATGCAAAGTATTATGAACACAGTTTCACAAAAAGCTTCAATGTATATTATTAAGTTAACAATACACACGTACGTTTACAATTCGTAAGGAACTATTTATAATAGTCCTTGAAGCTAAACTATTTACCCTAGTTATTCTAGGATTTGATTTACATCGAATAATAAAAATATACATTGATTTTACATTCTATAACTATCTCTACGAAGATCTCGGACTTGATTTTCTTCAAAAACGCGTATCAGTAGTAAAACTCATCACCAGTAGTAAATATGTAACATCAGTAGTAAACTTGGTGATCAGTAGTAAGTCCAGAAACTATCGTCAGTAGTAACTACTAAGATCAGTAGTATCTTCAATCTTTGCATGATCAGTAGTAACTTAGTTATAGTATCATCAGTATCAACTTCTCCAGTAGTAACATGTTCTGCCCCATCAGTACTAAGTATGTCAGTACTAACTGCAGCATCAGTAATAAGTTGATCTGTGTTTTGCTCCAACACTCCCAACGAAAACCATAGAATAAGTACCAAGTATAGGCGTTTGAGTGGTTATTACAAAGTGCAAGATTTAGATTAAACAACCATTTGCGAAGTAATTATTTAAGTTAACAATATGACGATCCCCAGTAGTAAGGCCATCTGAAATGATCTCCTAGAGGTCACATGTTCGATATCTTTCATAAATAAACATATATTGGATGGCTAGAGGAAAGTTCAGAAATTGTCACGACCATAGTTCATCGCATACATCATGAGTAAAGATCGGATACCCGGCGAGTCCACAAGTCCATTATAAACAGAAATATTCTTAAAAAAATAGTAATTATTTTAAGTTAAAAGAAAAATGATTTACAACTTCAACAACTAGGTTAAAGAAAGGTGATTTTGTAATTGAGTTAAAGAACAACATTAGTAACTAATTATATTCCATCAAAAGTTAATTAGCATGAAACATATGACCACGTACACTAAGCCAAGCTAAAAGCTAAACAGCGCTTGCGCGCTACGGCTTATGATTAATCCCTTCTAATTAACACATAACTAATCATCAAACATATCAATTGAGTTTGGATCTTTCTAGAAAATTGATCCAAATTAGTTTGTGCATCAAATAGATTGCTTGTGATTCAAGAAAGATATTTGGACAATGAAGACAAAGGTACTAAACAAAGCCCTCTTTTCTTCAACTCCATATTTGAACCAACCCTTCTCTTTTTTTGTTCTTCACATGCCCCAACCTTCTCCTACACAATCCAAATTCAAGAAAACAAGTTATAATTATTAACCTTTTGAACCATTATTATATTGGCTATTTTCGTCACATGCAATCCAATAGATTTAGCATTAACCATATGATTATAACCTAGTGGTAAGAGCTCCTAAATAACTTCCTAAAGTTTACGGTTCTATCTCTCATTGAGTAAATTTTTATCAGATAACCAGTGGAAGGTTTAGAAACAGCTACGACAAGAAAAATGGTTTAAAGTGTGCAAACTTACCTTCGGACTGCTTAAAGGAGAAGTAGCAGTGTCTTCTAAAGAATCATCAAATACTACTGCTTCGATTTTCCTCTTTTTGAACCCGGTTTTGTTAGCTTGATCATCTTGAAAGTAGGCCACTTTCGTGACGATTGCCGAAGAAGTTGCATCGGGTGCTAACGAATTTATGGTTTCATTATAACTCATGATCATATCTTGATCATTTTGACATAATAAAAATTCCTCAAAGTAAAAGGTCCATGTGCTTTCTTCCGGCTCATCACCTTTGTTCATGGGTGATTCTTGAAAATTCTTCATGTTTTCAGGAAACAGAAGCAGTGCTTATTTGTTAGTTAGTTTGCAAAGCCCTTATGAGGGTACATATATATAGCTAAATTTCCTTGATTAAAGAAAAAAAGTAAACTCTCTAGATCATCTGTATTGGAATCTTGATTGTGGGGCCATATAGAGTTGGGTGATAATAGAGGGTAAGTTTTGACCTTCATTGTTTGCTATTCTTGAATTTGATTACTATAAATAGAGCATATTTCAAACCAATATTCTTTGGTTTCATGATACATCGTATTGTTTCCTATTAATTTTTTTTGTCTTTGTATTAATTTGATTAATACACATTTTTAAATTAAATGATGAGATTAGAAAAAATAATTAATAGATTACATGTGTCAATTGTTTTATGGATAAAAGAAATAGACAATAAAATAAATATGATTTAGTAAGAAACTATATATACAATTTTCTTTCATTCCTTCTATGGTTTAAGCAAGTCACATTTCAATCTTTTATAAAATTTATGGCTTAAATAAGAAAAAAAAAGGGGTTGGGTTGATTCCCAAACACTTATTTTTTTTTCCTTTCAATTCTATAGAAATTAGTTTTGATAACTTTGATTGTAAAAAAGAACACATTACTGCAAATATAGTGATAATTTCTTTAATAAGACAATTTAGAATGTTTATGAATGTGAATACACTTTGGGTAGCTTTTATATTAAGTTGATTATTTTTAATTTGGAAAGGCTAAAATATATAACCAAAACCACAATAAATTTAACAAACAAGAGCACATAATTTTGGAAGATCATGTATACAAAACGGAAGAACTAAAATTGCATCAAACTACCACTTAAACAACATCACAATCAAGATTTTCTAACACATCAAAACAAACTATCGACCAAAAATAAAGAATTGTCTACCATCTAATCTAATATATTATATATGAAATTATAAAGTCAGAATTTATAAAATTAATTAATTGAATAAAAAGTCAGGATTACTAAGAAAGAATCTTGTTAGAAAGAATCATGTTTGCTACTTCTAATGGATTAGCCTATGACCTTATGCAGCATTTGTCATAACTTGGTTGGTACAACTGGTAATTGACATTAGTTTTATACAGTTATAAACTTATAATATTGGTTCTCTACCCAATTCATCACTATTTATTTAAATATTATTTAGCATTTTTTTCATCTTAAATGAACTTCACACCTCGATCATGATTTCAATATTCATTAAATAAAATTTAATCTCAAATTAGATTATAATTTACTTGGTTTGTCTAATGAATTGATTCATTCAAAATTAATTTAGAAGGTGGTAATTTATCTCAAGCGATACACTGTAACAAGTAGGTCACAAAAATATTTAATTATAAAGATATGTGAAAAAAGTCGTTTATAATGTATCTAAATATTTACCATAACCTAAACTATTTACTAAAGAAATTAGGCTATTAAGTTAATAACATAGTTTTTGTATAATACTTTTGGGAAATGATAATAACAGCCGTAAAAAGTAAAGACTGTTAATAAGAGGCTAATATCAATGTAAACCAACCCCCTGCATTTTAAGAATTATTTGTTTATCAATGAATGTACAACCCATTTATGCTTTTTAGAGACAACCCTTAATGCTTTTTGCTGGAGTCTTTCGAGAAATAGGCTTTCTACTTCCGGGTATAAGTAAGACTGTCTATATTTCACCTTCCTCGTATTCGCGGGATTATGTATCGTTGTTGTTATTTTTGCATTCAATAGCATTAAGTACATAAATTTAGCTTTACATTTTAATCTTTAACAAATTAAAGAAATCATATCTTGTAATTATGAATTTATTTCATTTTTTAAATACGAACAACACGAGGCAATTTTCTGGTTTTTTCAGCAAACATGGGGAAGTATAAGTTTAAGGTCAATCTTTGTTTTATAGTAGTGGGGCTGTGGGGGGTTCAAGCCCAACATGATGACTTGTTTTTTCAAACCTCAAAAGAGTCAATATAAAGGATGTTTTTTTTTTCTTCTTAGACATTTTGGTCAAACATGAAACAACTATGTATTCTTCTTTTTTTCGTAAGAGAAACGAACTTGTATAGGAAATTATTTATAAAAGAAAAATGATAAAAATATAATCTTTAGTGATTATATTTTTACTGTTAGCGACATGTTTCTAACATTTTTCTTGTAACGATTTTAAGTCAAAATCTCGTTTTACAACTCATGCAATAATTAATTAATTATAGTATATGTCTCAATTATTGTCTTCGACGTTTGAAATCGAAAGCACAATGAATCAAATTGATCCATGTCACTACATGAAACGTTAATATGGGACAACATGAGCTACCTAGCTAGGGAAGCTATATATTGATATGGATTTGACTTGATGTTATTGTTTAGTGTCGTATTTTAAATAGCTTAAAGGCCATTGGTTAACTTGTAAATTAAAAGGAAAAAACAAATTGTTTAAGTACTATAATGTACTACAATACAAAGAATGAAAGAAATGATCCTTAATTAAGTGTTAGGAAAATACGTAAAAACAAGAAAATAATTATCAAAATAGACCAAAAATATATAAGACTTGTGCGACTTGATGTTTCGGCCATGGGACTTTGGATTTTTTGTACGACTTATATGTTTTTTGTGTGACCATGCCATATTTCATGCAAGTGATGTATAATCATACCATTTTGTTATGTGACCAAGCTATTTTTGGTGCGACCAGATGACGCATATCAAATTTTGTGTTGAGTCGCACAGGTCGCACACTCTATATTCGATAAAATTTGAAAATGAAGTATTTTTGGGAATTTTGAATGTTACTAGTTTTATTTTTCAAATTCACCATAAAAACATTACATTTGAGTTCATGACATCCAATTTTGCACATTTTTGGTCGAGTTTGCGAAGACTAGCTACTCTAGATGATGATTCATCGATCATGTACCAAATCTATGCTACAAAAACAACATGAATGTTGGTAGACCAAGATTTAAAAACACACACACACACATTGTGGAATTGCCTCAAGAAAAAACAGTGTATTCATCAGGAATTGTGGTACCAATTCACATGCAATCTCATGTGTTCCAATTTAGCCCCTATATGAATGCAAGGGGCTACAAAATAGTACAAGGTAGGTAGATGTTGCATATGATGTGTTGGGAAATGATGCCCATACATACATGTAATTTGGTGATGGGTAATTTGGTATAAGGTTTTTTATGAGGGTCTTTTGTCTCCACGAAAATTCAACCTTAATTACAAAAGATCCTTAATGACCACAAAAAACAGTCGCTAAAAAGGAAAAATATAAATTAAAACAGTCACAATCGTATGAAATGCTGGAGAATAGTGTCTAATATGCATATACTTTAACACTTCTTTTGGTAAGTGAATTCATTTTGGTACCATACTTTTTAATGCATACACCACAAAGTACAAGTTTTATAGCTAATGGTACAACCACCTAAAGCAATAGTTATGGTGTAACTATTAAAAATTGTGGTGTATTTATCACCACTTTTTGGTAATGGGCATTTTGGTCTAATAGGTATCTTGGGTCTCAAGGAGCAATTCTTTAACGAGTAAAAAAAAAGGCTCTGATATTAGTTAGCTCGTAAAGTAGGTTAGAACTCAACAAAAGAAAAATTATCTTCTTATTGTACGATATGCTAGAAAATAATTCTAGTATAGCAATGTAGATGTTTTGACACTTTTTTTGGTAATTGGTATTTTGGTAAAAGGCTTCTTTGTTAGGGAACAATCTTTTCAATCATTAATAAAAAGATTATTTACTCACAAAAGAGTTACTGAAAAGACCAAAACCGTCACAAATCATGTGATATGCTGGTAAATAATCTCCAATATGCATGTAACTAAAACTTTTTATGCATCTCTTAAATAAAAGGTAATCGACGGCTCCCACCAGCAGGTAATGGTCCATTATGAGAAAGATAAATCGTGTAATATCATAGTTAAAGATATACGGCGAACAAGATTCGGACCTTTAATCTCTGTTATATGCTTCAACTCATGATTACTCATATTATCAGTGTACTTATTTAACCGGCTAACATAATATGCTAAATTCTAAGATGTCACAGGTTCTCTTGAATATTGTACAGTTGCAATACGTAGATAATCTACATGCCCACAAGACATATACACGTACATACTTTGCAACAAAAAAAAAAATTATAATACAAAGCAAAACACCTATAAATATAATTAGTTAGATTATTCTTTATCTTACTATTATATAAAGCATTTAGGCCTACCCCATTAGGCAAGTTTAAGGAGCTCCTTAAACTTGATTTTAAGGACATTTCCACTTTTGTTAGTTACTTCTCTAACTTAAAAATAAATAAATCACGGCTAATAAGATTCGAACCCAAGACCTCTCCGAACTTATCACTATGTGTTAACCACTTGCTATACATTACACTTTGGTAACACCACCCACACTTAATAACAAAAGTCTGTTACTCGAAAACCATTTTACCCAATAAATTAAATATACGACGTTGTAAATCATCAACTCTTACCAAAATCCACATTTCCGTTTAATTATTTATTTATAGCAACAATTATTACCATGTAAACGAACAACATTTGCTCGCCACGAAATATGGTTTCTGGGTACCCGCCGCCGCATTGCGCGAGTACCCTGCTAGTATTAGATAATCACTTTACTAATTCTTGTGTTTTCATTTAGTCACCATTGGGCTCCTTGTTGGAGGTTTGCCTTTTGGGGCTTTTGGCCCAGTTATGAGTGTTGGATATTTACTATATAACATTTAGCATTGAATGAACAGTAGATTTTGTCCTTTTGTGAAATCCGAAATATTATTAGATATATATGTTTCAAGCCAATAACTGATCAAATGAGTTTCTAGCGGAGCTGGTGAGGATTTCCTTTGTAACCTATAGGTGGCGGGTTCAAACCTCACCTCCTACTTTTCCATTTAATTTTTACTTTCTTTATTTACAAGAAACTTTTTCTTTTCTTTTTTGCCTTGGAACCTTAAAGAGTCGTTAAACATTCTATTTTTCCTTCTTTTTCTTAATATTTATTTATTGTTGTACACTTTTGTTGTTAATTTACTTTTAATTTAATATTGCATCAAACATTGTTTTTTTCTTATCTCTTTTTACTTTTGACTTGCTATATATTTTCTTCTTTAGTTTATTAGTAATTTCCTTCGATTATATTGTTAGCATTCTAAATTGATATTAAAGTTATATTATTATTAATTTATAAAATATGAGATGAAACTATATTTAATCAAATTTACTTTATTATTTATCAATAAATGTACATCTTTACACTGCAGCAATACGGGTATTTAAATAATATCAAGTTTTTCTTTATTGATGACAAAATGTAATAAGAAGAATTATACATTTTGTATTTTATACTTTTCTATCAAACTTATACTCATTTGTAAACACATAGAAACCAAATGCCACCTTATGTCTTTTGGGTATAATATTAATCGGTGGGTAATCCATAGATTAAAAGATGTTTATACTAAAAAAGAACATAGGTGGCATTTGGGGAATATAGTATTCAAATTATTGAGAATGTGAATTTATGATTGTACGAATATTATTAGACGTTGTTTTGAGTATCATATAAAAGTCCCCCGCGGCAACGCACGGGTAAACACCCACTAGTTATTGACTATTTGTTATTTTAGATTGAACGGAAAACTAAAATTGTGAAATATACTATTTTACAAACCCACAGTACAAAAATTATGATTTACTTCGTATATATCAAAACTTTTTATGAGTTTTAATAATGACAATCTTTAGAGTTGTCTTTAAAGCACAAAATGTTGTACATTAATTCATAATAGGTGATAATTCTTAAAATTCAGGGTTAAGTACAAAATTTTGATGTATGTCTATTGACAGTCCTTAGGGCTGTCATTATCAAAACCTTATATTTATTTTTTATGTTGGATATTATATAACTTTTCCTTGTCATTATATAGATTTATTTTATATTATGTGTTTCCTATTTGATAATGTTTAGTTTCATATTATTTATTGCTATTGTTATTCGTATATGTATGTTTCGTATGGCTTGATAAATCTCCATACTGTAAATTACTCACAAACTACTCTTTGAATTAGTTATGCTGACTATTTGTATTAATCAGTTGTTGGTAATTGTTGTATGTGGTAGCTATATTATTTGTGTTACAAATATGTCCTCACACATAGAAGCAATCTTCTCTTTAATAGTCTGATTTTGTTCAGATATTCCTTCTTGTTGTTCTACAAAGCCACAAACTTTGAAACAGGAAATAAAGCTCAAGGTATATCGCTTTTAAATTAATATTCTAGATGAAAATAAATCGAATTAAAGTTCACAAATTAATTTGTGAAACATCTACAATACTTTTTCTTGTGAAAGAGATAACATAACTAAATAATTATTAGACTGTATTTGTTGTATTGAAGTTTCTTAAATCTCTACAATGGATATAGTCTAATAATAATAATGTGTAATCAGATAACAAAAGAAAAGTTCATTACATATTAAATGGGTCGATATAATTAGACTATTGTTTAAAACAATTATATATGTATTTAATTCCGGTCAATAAAGTCTCTACTTTGACAATAAAATTCAAAGTTGCCTATGTTTGAAGAATCCCTTTTTTCTTTTTCTTCACTAGAAGTTAGGACCAAATGTTTGGTCAAGTAACAACGCTAACCATGTTACATGCAATTCCTAACCATCTAAGATGGCACAGTAGTAAAGCTTTAGAATAACTTCTTAAATATCACAAGTTTAATCGCTTACTGGGTAAACATCTACCAATTAGTCAAAGAATAGTTCGAAAATGACCACGACAATAGTTAAGTCGCGGATATCAGGAACATAGACTCAGCCACCATGAGAGATCTTGTTATAAAGTGAAATATCCCATATACAATATTATTTTTGAACAATGATGCACACTCTTCTAAACTACTCGTTAAATACAAGTAATTTGGTTCCCATTATATGTGCTTAAAACCATTGTTGGCATTTTTGTATGAACTTTGTGGCTTGCTTTGTTCATATAGTAGAAAATGTTGTGAGCCCTTGAATAAGGTGAAGGGTTTCTTTTCTATTGGCAAAAGGACAATCCTTTGGAATATGCCATTAAGAGGTCTCGTCTCACCCAACCTAACAACCCCCAACACCAATTGAAGAGTCACACTTTGGTTCCTTTGATAATAATTGAAGTTTGAAACAACTTGCTAAAGAATTAAAGTCCCTTTTTAATGGTTAAGGATAACTTTAACTAATTATCAAGTTTCTTTTTATATTTTTAAGACAACCTACAAACATTATCCTATATGGAATTAAGATTTTTCTTGGTATTTTAGTTTATAACGGGCTTTCTCAGACTGACTGTAGTTTACATATGATGTACACAACCTAATCGTTGTCGTGATTATGATCGTTTTTTAACCTTTCCTTAATCATATATTAATATTTACCTAATAATATATATCAAACCTGTGATAATTAAGAGATTATATAATGTTGTCGTGAAGCCATCACCATATAGTTAATTTTTTTTATCATAATCTATGAAAAGGGATTGATATCTTATAATAATTGTATGTCTTGATAACTAACAACCTTTTCTAGGCAAAAGCGAATCGACTATGTTTATATCTTTTTCTCTAATTTATTGTATCTAATAAAGCCAATAAGAATGTTATTTTATTATCATCGTCTCATTATATACTAGTGAAACGGTGAAAGCCAAGCTATATAAAATGGCGTTGAAAACAACTCAAAGAATTTATTAATTTTTAATCAAATCTATCAACAATGAAAATATATACGCAGTATTATTATTTTTCCAACTAATTTTCAATAAAATATTAATCGAATTATATACTTCTATTTAAGAAGAAAATATGGTAAAGTTAGTCCAAATCCTATTGCTTTAAATAAGAAAATTGGGAGTACAGAAAACCATAAACCCTAAATTCCAAATATTTTTGTTCTTGTAATTTTTTTCTCAAAACCCTCAATTCCGAATTTATTTGTTACACATTCAATATGATATTTTCTTTGAATCAATCGAATATAACAATCCCTTCGTCTAGTTCTATAATCTCCGATCACCGGAAAATTTCTCCGGCGAAATTCTCGGTTTTACCGCCTCTTTGTAAACCTAAAATTATCAAAATTTCTGCAATCTCAAATTCAAAACCTTTACATATTTCTTCAATTCAAGATTTCGGGTCATCAAGAACACAACCCACAAGTGTTTGTAAGGCTTATGAAGCTGATCGATCTGATGGCGAATTAATTGTTGAAAAAGTTGAAGCAGCAAGGAAGGCTAAAATTGGGGTTTATTTTGCAACATGGTGGTTTTTGAATGTTATTTTTAACATTTATAATAAAAAAGTTTTGAATGCTTTTCCATACCCATGGCTGACGTCACTTTTATCTCTTGCTGCTGGATCATCAATCATGTTGATTTCTTGGGCTACAAAAGTTGCTGAAGCACCTAATACTGATCTTGATTTCTGGAAATCTTTGTTCCCTGTAAGAAAATTTCGATCTTTTTAGAGTTTATAATCTGGGTTTTGTTTATTTATGCAGAAATTGATCTGGGTTTTGTTTAATTATTCAAAAATTGAATTGGGGTTTGTTTAATTGTTCAGAATTTGAATTGGGTTCAGTTCAATTGTTCAAAAATTAATCTGATCTTATTAAACTGTTAAATCATTTGAATTGGGGTTTGTATAACTATTCAGAAATTAATTCGAGTAAGCAAGTTTTGATCTTTCTAGGGTTTATGATCTGGGTCTTGTTTGATTCTTGAAAAATTGAACTAATTTCAGGGTTTTGTTTAATTGTTCAAATAATAATTTGGGTTTTGCTTAATATTCGAAAATTGAGCTTTGTTTTTATGATCTGGGTAAAGTTTATTTATGTTTCTTTTAGGGGTTTATTATATATTTAATTAAATAACAATTTTTCAGGTTGCATTAGCACATACAATTGGTCATGTAGCAGCAACTGTAAGTATGTCAAAAGTGGCAGTTAGTTTCACACACATAATCAAAAGTGGTGAACCGGCTTTTACTGTTTTGGTTTCAAGATTCGTTTTGGGAGAAACATTACCGACATCGGTTTATTTGTCACTTTTACCAATCATTGGTGGTTGTGGTCTTGCCGCCCTTACTGAACTCAATTTCAACATGATCGGTAAATTACACAACTTAAATTAATAAAATAATTAGTGTTTCCAAATGAAGAAAATGCATTTTGGGGTAACGTACTAAGTTTGTTTTATCAATGTGGGTAACATGCTAATTTTAAAAATCTAAATTCTGAATTATACTACCGTAAACTATCCAATTGCGGCAATATTTATTGGGAAAAATCCAAAATTATCGTTTTTTAACTGGTTTGAACTCCATTTTAGTCCATGCCATCTGCTCACATGGTTGTTTGTAGTTACTCATATTCCACATTTGTATACTTATTAAAAAGAATGAAATTTCTTCATTCGGAAATTTTATTCTTTTTAATTAATAATGTTTACACGTGGAAGACGAGTTAGTACAAACAGCCACGTGGACAGATGACATGGACTAAAAAAGAGTTCTAATCTGTTTAAAATTGATAATTTTGGATTTTTCACCAGCAAATATTACCTTACCTGAAATGTTTAAGGCAGTATATTTTTGAAATTTGAGGGAAGAAAATAGTATGTTACCTAAATTCAGAAAAAAAACGTATTATATTACTCAAAATGCAAATTTTCGTTCTAAAAATGGTTCTAATTATCATTTTCTTCTTAATTTTAGGTTTTATTGGGGCGATGATATCCAATTTGGCGTTTGTATTTAGAAACATATTTTCCAAAAGAGGCATGAAAGGGAAATCTGTTAGTGGAATGAACTATTATGCTTGTTTATCATTATTATCACTTTTGATCCTTACACCTTTTGCAATTGCTGTTGAAGGCCCAAAACTTTGGGCTGCTGGATGGCAAAATGCTGTTTCTGAAATCGGGCCCCACTTTATTTGGTAATTTTTACTAATTATTACATAACGAAATTTACATTTCATCACATTACTAATTAATTTGTTTAAATTATTAGTAAATTCATTGCAATTACATCGATAATATTCATTCATGAGATTTATGCATCTTTAATGGCAAAAGAGTAGCTTGAAAAATTACGTATTTACTCTCTTCTTTCAGCATAATCCGAGACACGTTTACTTCCATATAACAAACCCTTAAAACATTTCCTCTTTTCATGAAAAAATGTGTCTTTTTAGTCATTTTATTTATCACCGCATATTTTTATCCGTACAACACCAGAATCATTGATTTTGACTATTTTACCCTTACTAGCTTCTGTTTTTAAACCCTCTTTTTGCTACAAGGACAAAATAGTCAAATCTATGATTTTGGTGTTGTATGGATAAAAAAAGGTGGTGTACAAATCACCTTCCGTTTTTTAAACACTCAAATGATTTTTTTCAATATCATATAATCACTTTCTATATATATATATATATATATATATATATATATATATATATATATATATATATATATATATATATATATAGGTATGTATACGTATTTATTTTTTTATTTTTTTGTGAAATATAGGTGGGTAGCAGCCCAAAGTATCTTTTATCACTTATACAACCAAGTTTCATATATGTCACTTGATGAAATATCTCCATTAACGTTTAGTATCGGAAATACAATGAAACGTATTTCGGTTATTGTTTCTTCAATCATCATTTTCCGTACACCCGTACAACCGATTAATGCTCTCGGTGCTGCAATTGCCATTTTTGGAACCTTCTTGTATTCTCAGGTACACTTTCTTGCTTTTATTCTATATAAATCGGTTAATAGTTAGTTATTATCTTGATTTTTAATAGTCTCTAGATTACATAACTAATTTGTCTAATTAAGATAGCGTAACTGAGGTGGCAATTTTGGCTCGTCTATAGGTTAACGTTAAATGAGGTGTGGTGAATTATGTTTGAAATAAAACGGGTCACCTGGGTAAGTTTGAAATAATGGAAACGGGTTGAAAGTTGCCCAAAGTGTTTTCAAAAAGTATAAAATTTTCTAAATTGTTAAATTTTAGGAATTATATATTTATTGTAGTGATTTAGTATTTTTTTTTATATATTTAAAACATTAATTGTTAAGAATTTTTAAGAAGAATAGATGTAAAAGTGTATGCGGGCCGGGCCCAATTTGACCCTGCTCAATTTTAAAAAAATTAACATTTTTTACCTCAACTTACACGTTTTTCAACTTTTTGAAGGTATTGACTTTTGAATTTAACATAAAAATAAATAAATAAATAAATAAATAAATAAATAAATAAAGATGCTTAATATATTAGGGATATTGGATTTCATGGGTTTTTAGATGCTCTTATTTACAAACTTGGTTTTTCAATAGAAAATTTAATTATTTTATATCTATATCTGTTAAAAGAAAAAGAATAAATTTTGATGTCAATTTTCTTTGTAAATGTAAAACACTAAATCTTTTCATACCTGAAAACAAATCTGATCTGAAATCGTTGTGTTTTGCCAACTAGTCAACACGGGCAAGAAGAAAGATGACTACTTTTTCTTGAATCTTGAAAACAAAGCGTTAATATAAAGAATCATAATCTTTTTTTTTAGCTCCTTAAAATACCCGAAAACCGTGGAGAAAAATTATTTTGGAATTCATGGTTTGTATGATGTTATTGGTGTTTATATTCAAACTTTATTTCTCAAGAAGTGATTATTTAGATATTTTAGAAGACAAATTAGGACAAAATCACAAAATCTTTGATAATAATTCTGCACCACTACAATGGGATAAGGTTATTCTGGAATATGTGCAAGTACATATATGTATTTGTTTGTTAAAATTCCGGCCCGTTTACTTATAAATGGGTCGATTTTGGGCTTTGTTTTATTTTTAGAAGGGCCAAGTGGGTCCATCTCAAAATTTAGCTCAAGTCAGATGGGTCTATCTCAAAATTTAGCTCAAGTCAGATGGGTCAAATGGGTCTATTTTGAATGCATAAATATTTTAAATTGCTTTACTTAAAGATTTATTATTTTTGTAATAATACTATTTTTATAATCACAATTAGCGCATCAAATATTATTTATATAAATTTTTAACAGTACATAAAATACCGGACCCATTTCAAGTTGTAGTTAAATTAACTAATTTTGACCCATTACCCAACAACCAAATTTCTTTTCATTTTATGGCCTTTTAGTATTCTTTTTTATATTTTTATTAAATATTTACTTTGGTTTAAACTTGAAAAGGCAAAGAAGTGAAGAAGGAAGAAGAAAGAAGTGAGATAGAAGCTTGTTGATGATGTGGATAATAAAAGTGGATGATTAATTTTCTTAATTAGATTTTTTTATGGAAGGGTTAGACTTTTTTGCTCCCGTGGTTGTGGGTGGTTTTTTGTTTTTCTTTTTAATAAACATGGGCACAAAATTCGGTATTAATTTTTCTCATGAGATAACTTATGTTTAGCCTTCATATTATGATATTAGAATTTCGTTGCAGCATCTTTTGTATGTACACTTTTGTTGGTAATATGGTAGGAACATGTTCAGAACCGGACCGAACTGGACAGGAATAAAGAAATTCAAAATTGAATAGAAAAAAACCAAGAACCAGACGGAAATAATGGTTCTAGGTCATGTTCCAGTTTTCAGTTATTTCAAGTTTAGAACTGATTAGAATTGAAAACTAAATCATCAAGATAGATTACATTTTAACTACCATGATTTGAAGAAAATACGATACACTAGAGATTTGTCAAATTCTGGTTCTAGAACCGAAAAAAAATAAGAACTAAACTGGTTCATATTTCGAAAAGGATAAAAAAGGAGAACTGAGAACCGGCATAATTAACTGGGTCCAACTTGTTCATATTTCAAAAAGAACAAAAAAAAAACTGTGAACCTGCACACGGAAATCAGGTCTAACTAGTTCAGTTTTGATGATTATATAGAACCATTTGGACTATAATTGCAAAAGTTTAAACTATTAATAGTTACGGGCATCCATCAGCCTAGAGTAATCATGAGCTATGTACATATAAAGATATATATATTTGGCTCATTTTTTAAAGAAAAAAATATCGATTTTGAGCTCATTTTTTAAAGAAAAAAATATCGATTTTGAGCTCATTTTAGGTGCACATCACATTCTAGGGATTGAAATTAGGGATGGCAATTAAAAAACAGTTGCTATAAATCAATCAAGAATCGTAACTACGCAAAGAACAATATTTTCATTAACAATAACAAGTACAAGAGTATTTTCGTTTATGATGTACAAATTTAAATACTTTTCAAAAAAACAAAATTACTTTTCAGTATCTTCTCCGTTTACTATGTCATCTTTCGTCAATACATTTTCTATGTAACCGGTAGGTGGGTTAGGATCATGTAACGTCAATTTATGGTCAAACCAAGTCAAACTAGGTTAATTAGAATCATGTAAGGTCATTTTTGTTCCAACTTTTTTAGACTATATACAAGTAAAAAAGCATCATGGTTGCTAATAAAGGTCGATAATTGGTTCGCCTAGGTTTAGGTTGGGTTCGAGAGACCATTGTAAGTTGAAAAGTCGAGCCATAATGAATTTAAAGATCTTGTTCACGTTAATGTTGTGTGTTGCACTCGAGAAAAACAATGTTGCTTTCATAACCTTTGCGTATGCCCGTGCCTGCCACGTCATCAAAAATGTATTTAAATTAAGTTACATGTGACATATACAATATATATATATATATATATATATATATATATATATATATATATATATATATAGTGAAGGATTATATTGAGAACCCTGATTTTAAAAAGAACTTTGAGAACTTTTAATTGATCAATCTAGACCATTGGATTTAAGATTAATGGTTAAGATTAGTTATGCCATTTTCATAAATAAATTAAATTATATATTTGGTAATTATTTAATGATAAGGGTAAATTAGTACTTTGTAAAAGACAGATTTTTGATAAAAAAAAAAAACCGTGTACCCAAGATTTCCTCAACTACCCATTATTTTTTCTCCCTCCTCTCTCTCTCATATTAACCTTCTACGAAGTATTATTTTTCTATCAGCCCTAATTTCCTTTATCTCTCTCCAAAGAAGTACAGAGGTCGCCGCAGGTTGAAAAATTGTGGTGGTTGGAAAACGTCAAAACGGTGACAGCAGTACACGGCGGTGGGGCATTACACGATTCCGGCGACGAGTTAGCCTTAAATCAGTCGTTTGCCCCTTGTTTTCAGATTGCGTTTTCATCTCTGCTCGTTTCGATCTCTACGACCAGTCTTCGGCTGTTTTCATCTCTACCTGCGTTCACCGGCCACCAACACCGTCACATGGTTTAATTTTTGAATCTCTCAATCTCAGTGTTTATGTTTATGATTCTCTTAGTCGCAATTGTTTATGTTCGTGATGGTTCACATGTGTGTTTGTTTATTGTTGGTGCCGACTTTTTTATTATGATGTGTTGACTTTATTTGGTTTGCAGTTGTTATGGAGAAGCATAATGCCTTTATTGAAAGAAGCTAACTATTAAATTTGTTGCAGTAAGAAATATAACTATTCTTCACTTTAACATCCATTGCAGCAACTACTATGTGACATTTAAATTAAAGTTTATATTTAATCAATATTGATATCTTAATATGCAGAAATAACTACAACCATAGAAATGAATGGTGAATTCCCGAGGTTAGTAATATTTTTTCATATCATTTTATATGTTCCGGTTGAACCACCAACCGCCGGTTAAACCGGTTGAACCGTAACCTGGTAATAACACCGGGGCCGAGTAATAACATGGGTTTCTAACCTTTACTTATTAACATTAAACATATATGTTTTTTTTTCTTCATGTTTTGTAGTGAGTGATACAAGGAACATTGACAAGTTATAGAAGTAGGAAAAGAGAAAATGAGCATTTTGTGTTAGGGTATATAAAGAAGAAAGTTGCTTTTAAAAAGGATATATGTTATTGCACATCAGAAATCATTTGAATACATATATGTTATTGCTCGAATATGTGTGTTTTTGAATTTGACGTTTTGTATGAATTAGTTTACATGTATATATTATGTTTGCTCTATCAATTTTATAAATTTTGGATCATATAGATTTTGTTTGTTAGACATGTTGGCTCTATGTTACATATATGTTCAATATATATACAAACTCGCAACATATATGCACAATCGTCTCGACATATATGGATAACCTACATAAAACACTAATTACAAATAAACATATATGCACAACTGGTTCAATAATAATGAAAAAATAAAAATAAATTTTCGAAAATAATTCCTAAATTTTAGGAAATTTTCAAAAAGGAAATAATTTTTTTTTGTAAAATGTCGTAAATACCCCTGAGTAATTAATGTGAATTAAATAAATCAAAATTAATTTACTAAATTCTGATTGGTTAATAAGAGTTCTCAGAGTTCTTTTTGAAATCAAGGTTCTCAATATAACTCGACCCTATATATATATATATATATATATATATATATATATATATATATATATATATATATATATATATATATATATATATATATTACTACATTTCATGATAATTGAAGAAAGAGAAAAACAATCTAACTACTTAAATATTAAAATTGCTTGGTATAAAGAGACAAAACTAATGTCTTAAAATAACAATCTATGTAATAGTGAATTAAAAGCTTACAAAAAAGAATAATACGTTTATTTGAAAGCATATTTATATTAATTAAAATAATAATGGAGCATGTTAATAATACTATTATAGTGTTATATATTTATTTTGTCAAGATTCATCCTCTACACCTTCTAGATATCATATGTTATATTGCATATTTTAGAAAATTGTGACTAGTCTTTTGTTTCTTTCTTTCACATGCTAATAGCCTAATACCCATCTCTTGATAAGCTTGAATCTCATAACATGCGAATTGGGTAGTTGCTGTTAGGGCAATTTGAAGGGTAGTTTTTTATTAATTAATTTATAATGATTTTAAATTAAAAAAATATTCTTAAGTTTTAAGACAATGCTTTAACATTTTCCTTAAATAAAATGTAAGATTACATACAAATAACCGAATCTATATTATTTATTATGTGCTTGGTACACATAATACTATTAATGTTTTAAAATAGGTAAATGTGATATTATAAAAAAAATATTCCGATTATAGAAAAACATATAAAAAATAAGAGTTGTTTTATTTAAAAATATATAAATAATAGTAAAAATATTAAAATAAGGTGGGTGGATTCTTAAAAAAGATAAAAAGACATTAAATCCTAGTGATTATAAAGGTTTCATGCATGGTTGAATGCTAAAATTGTATAAAAACATATAAAAATATTATCTGTAACTATCTTACCTGAGTCACTATGGTCAATTGTAGATCTGGTGGTAGACTTACAAAATCATCAAATTTGGTCCCTATCAGTATAGGAATTGCGGTCTGCATGGAACATTTTAACACTTAAATTTTCTAAAATTAAATCAAGTTATTTAATGGTAAAAAAAAATCATGAAAATAATTTTTTTTTAAGTGGAAAAAAACAGTGACAAGTCTATGCACCTGACCTGACAAGCTTACTTGTAAAGTTGATGATCAACAACCCAAGATGTGTGTGTAATTATTCCCTACCCAATCGATTTACCTTTTTCTTTTAAAGTCTATTAATATTATTAATATTATAAACTTAAAGTAAAGAGTAAAGTGCAAAAAAATGGGACCAAATTACATGTTTGGTACTTAATTTTAGAAATTCATGTTTGTTTTGGTCATTCCCCTCTGATAATGTTAGTGGGTGTCTGTTAGTTGAGAGTGGCAATGGTTAGAAAATACAAAAATGTCATAAACTAGCAGACACTCACTATCACTAACACCGTTCAGAGGAGAATGACCAAAACGGACGTTGTCTACACTTCGGATAATACAGGAACCAAACATGTAATTTTTCCAAAGATTTGTGGACTTTACTCTAAAATAAAATAACATAATTATCTTTTTTGCATACCTTGTTCCACTTTCTTGCTTGCATATACCATTCTAATACACTGAAAAATCACGAATTGAAAAAAGTAATTAATTAATTAATATGGATTCACGATTGGAATATAAATAAGTAATTTAATCAAGAAAAGAATATTTTACTTGTGGAGTGTACATCGGCTAGTTAGATCAAACATAAACAAGATTGCCACGGCATCTTTGCAAGCTATTGGAACTTGATCATTCGACCTTCTATCACCTGCATTTATTAATTTTCTTTATTTAATTGGTTAAAATATTCAAGAAAAATATAAAAAGTTCAAATAGATAACAAAAAATTAAAGTTAGTTACCTCCAACGTCCCAAATACTAAAAGCAATTCTTGCTCCACCAAACGACAGCGTTTTATCCATTAGATTCAAGCCAGCCATCTCCAAACTTCTATTCTCGTTTTCATCTCCTACGTATTTAATCTTGAAAACATCGAAAATTAAATTTTCAATTAAATTTTTTTTTTTGTCAAAACTTGAAATTTCATAAACCCCATGATAAGCACATAGAATAAACAATACCTCATAACCCTTAAAAAAAAATATTTTTTTGTTCATATTTAATCTTGAAAAGTAAAATATTTAATGTTTAAATATATTTTTTTAAACTAGAAATTGCGTTAACCCAAAAACAAAAACACTTAAATATAAAATTCTCTTAATCCCAATAAACATGGTTCTTTAACTTCTTGTTCATATTTAATCTTGAAAAAATACAAAAAAATAAAATAAAATATTATTTTTTCTCAAAATTGAGAATTTCGTTAACCCCAAAATAAAGTAAATTGAAATATACAATACCCATAATCCTATAAAAATATTTCTCTAGTATCTTGTTCATACTAAATCTTTAAAAAAAACAAGAAATAAAGGAAAACTTGGAAAGAAATCAATTTCATAAAAACAATCATGCTGGCCCCTCAATTACAATACAAAATACCCCATCATTCCTTTAACTTTATTTAAGGGGGAAAAATTAATATATGAATTTTCTAAAACATTATTAAAATATAAACTCACCATGAAACTTGTTTTACCAATTTGACAATCACCCAATAAACTAATCTTGAGAGTAACTAAATCTGAATCTGTATCATAGCCGTTGCAGGTGGTGTTGGGGTCTTCTAGGTCAAACCCAGCCTCCATTTCTTCCGCCGGAGAATTTTCCCGGCGAGACAATCTCCGGTACCGGACTGGTCTCCCAATAGAACAAGCAAGAAATCTGTCCCAAATAAATCTCAAGATTTCTCTAAAAACAGAAACTTTGTGGAGTAAAACAGTCCATCGGACGTCAAACCGGACAATTTTCCGGTAAACTTGAGTCATCTTTCCGGTGGCTTCTCGTAATCTTGATCCATGAAAGTATAAACTCCCTTCTTGGTTTCTCATGGTGTGTGTGTATGGTGTGTGTGTGTGTGATTACGTGTTATATATGGGTAGGACTTAATGTGCTCACGGTTGACTTGGACTCTTGTGTTTTTTATTGTAACGACAAAACAGTCCACAAAGCCGGCTTCTTGTTTCCGACGAAGTATGGGTAGTTTCGTGAATTTGCATGGGTGGCTAACCCGGTGTACTACTCCATTTACACTTAATTACAATATGAGTTTTTTAAATATGTGTATCAAGGCACGTGTTAAGATACATTAACATTAATTTTCCACTGTAAATTCAAAAATGCATTTAATACATCACTTCAAAATGTAACATTTGGTTTTCATTAATGTTTAATAACAAATTATTAGGAAATTTTATATTATTTATTGCACCCTAACATGTGCCCTAAGGACACATGTTAGAAAAACCCTTACAATATAAAGAAATATTTCATCGGATTCAAAATAAGTGCTACACTTTATTTTCACGTTTTTTGATGCAAAACATTATAATAGAGATTATGATAGATTAAAGAGGATAATTAGTGAATGGTCCCACTATAATATTTAGCTTTATTGAAAAAAGAGAAAGAATGAAATAATTAATGAATAAGTAAAGATAAAATGGTAATTTTATCTACAAAAATTTACCAAATAAGGAAAGTGTAGAACTTATTTTGAATCACCCATATAAGGAAAGTGTAGCACTTATTTTGAATCGAAGGTAAGTAAGGATAAAATGGTAATTTTATCTACAAAAATTTACCAAATAAGGAAAGTGTAGAACTTATTTTGAATCACCCATATAAGAAAAGTGTAGCACTTATTTTGAATCGAAGGTAAGTAAGGATAAAATGGTAATTTTATCTACAAAAATTTACCAAATAAGGAAAATGTAGAACTTATTTTGAATCACCCATATAAGGAAAGTGTAACACTTATTTTGAATCGAATGAAGTAATATTTTTTCCTACTCATATTCCTATTCACTTCTAAACGTAACATGTAATTCATTAAATCTCATTCTTTATGTTATTCCTTGATTTTAACACTTGTCATGATTAAATTGATATGCAAATAAGTACGCACAAATATTAAGAGCCAATACCATTTCTCTACAATGTATTACTCATCTCACAACCATTAACATTTTTCCTGATAAATCATTATTACGTCAACTGATACATTCATGACAACAATACACATTCAATTTATAAATTTAATCCCCATAGATTAAATAATATGTCCGAGTTAGAGTTTAACTTCTTGACACGATTAAGTATATATATGGTTAGGTTATGATTATGATATATAAAGCCGTTAACCCAATCACGACACAAATTACTAGTATTGTCTTCTACTAGTATTGAAAATGTGAGGAAATTAATAATGTGTATCTCATCGTATAGCTTGGTTTAGTACCTGTATTTTACCATTTATATCCCAAACAGTGCCATGAATCGAGCTCAAACCTTAGGTTAAAGATTTTAACCAATGTTTTCAACAACATGTCACGTCTAACACTCTAACTAAAGTATAGAAAAACACAATTTTCATCCGTACCATATCAAAACCAATTTTTTGTTGTAATTGATATCGCGCATTGTACGGCTATGCCTTGTACTTGTTTAGACGACAAGATTGCTATAATTTGTTGATATCACAATTTCTTCCCGAGTTTTGCAGATCTTCAAGTCACCATTTTAGCAACTATAGTCTTTTTTTATATCGAAATAGGGTACCCGATTAAAGGTAAATACGCCTTTTATATAATTATAATGAATGATATACATTAAAAATATACAATGAACTTAAAGAAAACATAAGAACGTTGTAAAACATCAATAACATCATATTATGTTATTAATAAGTTAAAAGGGTAACTTATAGTTTAAAGAAAAAAGAGAAAGGGACCAAACCCATCTACCAAAACACATTTGGACCAAGAAACCATGATTGTATCTTGAGGAAAAAGAAAGGAGACAACAAGATTTGTACCTTTATTAGGACGAGTAACTAATGAAATGCAAAAGTTTTTAATAATACTATTTCATTTCCTAAGTTTGCCCATACCTTTCTTAAAGTAGCAAAAACCTCCTCTCTTTTTTTTGTTTGTTGCTACTAAGATAAAGTGTATGTTTGAATAAACCGCTCGAACCGGTGAACCAGTAGAAGTGATAAAAACCATATATCAATTTTTATTTTATGTATATTTTGTTTTAATACTAATCTAAAATTTTCGAATTGAGCATTCATTCATTTACTTTCATTGTCTTTATAACAAATGATTTTGTATAATTGATTAAAGGGTTTTGTTAATGACAGCCCTTAGAGCTGTCTCTAACATGCATAAAACGATTGTACATTTATTGATACAATAGTGTTCCAAAAATTCAGGGGACAGTTTTTATATTAGTTTTGTCTTGTTATTGTCATTATCATTTTCCTTGATTAAAATGTGCAATAAGTCTCATTGTTATTTTGCTGAAATAGTCACGTATTTTTTTGGATTTTTATATGTTAATATGACATCATTTAATTATGTAGACCGACCGATTAAACCGAACTAATGATTCGGTAGAATGGACTATTGTAAAATAACGAGGAATGATAAAAAGAGAATAAAATAAAATTGGGAGTGATGAGTATAATAAGGATTGAGGATAGAAACAGTGCTTATGATATATTAAACTGGACACTTGTCAACGACTAATTGATAGATCTGAATCATATGAAGTTAATTTCATGAATAAAAGATTATAAATATATACATGAAAAAACATGGTTACAAAATAACTATAACTATATATCACATTCCCAGTTTTTTTTTCACTTTTATAGTTGTATTCATCTCTCGTATACTGTTTAACAACTTAAAAAATCAACATATTGTTATGAAGACGACAGATAATATTATCGGAAATTTTATATTTCAAGTTTTCAACGGATAAAAAGTGGTAAAAGAACCTTATTATGCTCTATGATCACAAAAAAAGTGGTAAAAGAACCTTATTATGCTCTATGATCACAAAAGCACAATTCCCTGAAGTGAGCGCACAACACCTAAAAGTTAGTAGAGTTAAAGTTATGCTTTCTAGCATATACTCCATCCGTCCCATTTTTATTGTCCACTTCAAAAATGCACACAGTTTAAGAAAAGTACATTAATTATACCATGTAACCAATCAAATTTTCTCTTTCTCACTTAAATGTTTTTTGATTGGTTGAAATTAAGGAAAGGACAATTTTTGTGGGACAAACTAATATAGTATACTAGACAATAAAAATGGGAAGGAGGGAGTATATTCATCCTATTCAAAATTATTGATACACTTTCTTGTTTTTTTATAGAGTAAATAACACCGATGATCCTTTATGTTTATAAAAAATTTCACTAATGGTCCTTTAGTTTCAAAAATTACACGGATGGTCCTTAATTCTGAAAGGTTTTTCACCGATAGTCCTTTACACTAACTGACGTTAATTTTTTCAGTTAACTTACCCCATGTGCAATGCACATGAGGGTAAAAAAGTCATTTTTCTTTTCTTTTTATTCTACAACTAAAACTTTTATTTAAGATAAAAAATAATAATTTAAGAATGAGAAGAAATTAAAAATGACTTTTTTACCCTCACGTGCATTGCATATGGGGTGAGTTAACAGAATAAATTAACGTTAGTTAGTGAAAAAGAACCATCGGTGAAAAACCTTTCAGAATTAAGGACCATCAGTGTAATTTTTGAAACTAAAGGACCATTAGTGAAATTTGCTATAAACATAAAGGACTATCCGTGTAATTTACTCTTTTTTATATCAAAATAACTTAATAAGTAATATACTACAGTAATTTACATTATTTGGTAAAAAATATTGCGGCTTACACTCACTAAATATCTCATTTAATATGCTTGAATAACATTTTTAGCCTTACGTTTACTTTTAAATATCATTAATATCGCTTTACTAAAATAACGTGAGATTCATCTCTTAATAACTACTGTATTTAATTTATTTTGTTCTAACGTTCATTATAATTTTTTTGCCTAAAAACCGTAAAATCAATAATATATTTAAGGAAAATGCTAATGACAGCCCTTAGGGCTGTCATTAAGAAGGCAAAATACACAAAAGACAACCCCTGAATTTTAGGAATATTACTTTTTTAATCAATGTACAAACTTTGTATGCATGTTAGTGACAGCCCTAAGGGCTGTCATTAGCAAAACCCTATATTTAATTAATTTGAATTGGAGGAGGTATATATCTTCTAAGCTAAATTAGGTATGTGTCATTAGTTAATTAACTTGTCACTTGGACCGAGAGGGAGGTTGGGTTTAAAAATTAAGGAGAGCACATTTAACATTTTCTTAAATAATCCATATTTAATATTTTAATTGAGTTTGTACATATGTAGTGAATTAAAATAAATAAATTTAACCAATTGGTCTAGATCAATTCGTCACTAATGTTAAAATAAATATTAAAAAAACTAATTTACAACCAACCGCAATCATAGAGCAAACCCCATCTGTCTCTTCTTAAATGCATTTTATGGACATTGTTTCATTTAAATAAAGATAAAAACGGTTTTGTCTGGATTTGAATTGGAACGACAACCAAATCTTTTTCATATTATGGATGAGAATTATAATGTCCATAATCGGTCATGGTCTCATTACAATTTAGTTTACCAGTTTATAAGTTCATGAATTTTGTACACTTTTAGAACATGAGAAATAGAAGTGGTGATATTATTTTTACATTTGTATGCATATATAGAGAATAATAATAAAAAATATGACTAGTTAACGGGTAGTTTTTTAAATATGTTTTTAATTTTTGTAAATGCAGTTGGTAATTAGAAAATAAAATGAAGAAAAATTAACAAAACAACATCTATCGACTAACATCGTTCGGGAACATTGTCCAGATCGAACACCATCGGGAACGCCCTTCCAAAGTGAAAGTACCCCATTCTTTAAGTGTTGGGATATGAAACAGATATAAACATTCTAATACTGATGCTGCAGTTAGTACTGATCAACATATATTGAGGTTAGTACTGATGGGCAGAAACACTAGTTACTACTGATGATGCTGAACTTGGATTTATTACTAATGATCAAGTTTACTACTGATTCTATTTGTGGTGCTGATCGAGTCCAAGATTCTAGTATAGTTTGTTATAGAATGTTTATCTTTTGTATATTGATTGTAATCGAATCCTAGAATAACTAGGTTAATATTTTAGGCTTCAATGACTATTATAAATAGTTCCTTACGAATTGTAAACGTACGTGTGTATTGTTCGAATTATTCAATATACATTGAAGCTTTTTGTGATTAGTGTGTTCTTATTATTATTCTTATTCGTTTACAGTATTCATTGTTCTTAATCAAATAACACGAGTGTTAATCCGCTGTAACTTCTCGTTGTTAGTAGATCTGTGATTAAATAATTTGTTGGGTTATTCGATCCTGGCAAGTGGTATCAGAGCATTAAGGTTCTAGATCTACGAATTAAGAACATCAAAAAGTTTCAAACTTTCGAATCCATAATTGTTAATCATGTCTGATAACAATGAAAGCACACAGGCTAACAAAATTCTCATTCTCACTCCCAACAACTTTGGGATGTGGAAAAACAGAATCAAGCAATACATGCTTATTACTGATTATTCCATGTGGGAAGTTGTTGTTGAAGGCAACAAAACCATTTAGACTCAAGTAGCAAGTTCTTCAACTGAAGTCGACAAACTCAAGTGTGAAAAAGAGAAGAAAGACAGAGGAATTGAACTCAAAGCCTTAAGCACTCTGTTGCTTGTTATTCCCAATGATTATCAACATCTCTTTGTTGAATATGATGATGCAAAGAAGCTGTGGCAGGCACTGGAGAAGAGGTTTGTTGGCACCAAAAGCACCAAAAGAAACATGAAGTCTGTTCTGAAGCAAGACTTTGAAAACTTCAAAGGCCAGAAGAATGAATCATTATCACAAGTCTTTGATAGGTTCAACAAACTTATTGGTGAACTGAATCAAGTTGGTGATAAACCAGACAATGATGATGTAAATAGAAAGTTTCTTAGATCTCTTTGTGAAGAATGGTCTATGTATACAGTTATATATAGACAAGGAGATGCTTTGGAAGAAAAAGAGCTGGATGAACTATACAATGAACTTAGAGTGTTTGAATCTGAGGTAAGTACTAAAACTCTCAATTTACCTTCAAACAATGCTGCTTTTGTGTCTAGTACAGGAACATGTCAAGAGGCTACAAAGAATGCAGGAATTGAAGATGTAGCAAGAGAATCCTTTTTCACTAGTCATGTGCACACTGCATTGATTAGTGAAGATTTAGAACAACTTAATCCTGATGATCTGGAAGAGATGGACATCAAGTGGCAGATGGCTATGCTGAGTCTAAGAACAAAAAAGATTTCTCAAAAGAACTGGAAGACAAAATCTATCTTACAACAAAGGTGATCGTGCTGGATTTGACAAAACTAAAGTCAAATGCTACAACTGCAGTAATCTTGGTCACTTTGCCAGAGAATATCCTAGCAAAGATCAAAGATCAAATTACAACAAAAACATCACTTCAAATTCAACTGCATTAGTATCTCAAGAAGGACAAGGTTATGACTGGAGCTTTCAAGCAGGGGAACATGCTCAGAACCAAGCTCTCATGGCCTTTACTGATTCTACTACTGAGGTACATTCTAAATCTTGCACTCCTGAATGCATTAAAGCATATAAAGAATTAGAAAAACTTAACAAAGAAACACTTGAAGAGATGATTCTAAACAGAAATAGGAGAATTGAATATAATGGTTGTATAGCTGATCTTGAAAATCAAATTAAAATTTATAAAATAACAGATCAAAAAATAAAGGATGAACTCCTACAAACAACTTATGATAAAGAATGTGCTGAGTTAAAATTAAAAGAAACTTTAATCAAATTAGAAGAATGTCAAATGGAATTAGAACAGAATAAATTAACTATTAAAAAATTTGAATGAAGTTCTAAAATTATTGATGAATTAACCAGTAATCAAACCACTGAAAAAGTTGTGCATGGAGTGGGATATCATGCAGTTCCACCGCCAACTAATTTTATCCCTCCTCTTAAATCAAGCATAGAAAGAACATTAAATGAATTAAAAATAGAAAATCAAAATGCAACCAATGATGATTCATCTAATGATGATCAAACAACTGATACAAGTTTTCATACCACACAAAGTCAAACTGAATCCCTAAAATATAACTCAGAAAATATACCAAAAATTTTAAGAAGGCGAAATCAAAGAAACTTGAACCAGTTAAAAGAACAAAGAAAGCCTAAAAGTGCTAAATCAACAAAATTAACATGCTTAATTTGCAACAAAGTTAACCACATAGCAAAGAATTGTCACTTTAATCCAATTAACTGCAAAGAATTCAAAGTGTTTAAAGTTAACAAAGAAAAAGAGAAAGCATTAAAGTTAAAACAAACTGAAGAAACAAAAGCAAAAGAAGTTAAAAACTCACATGTTGAAATTCCCAAATTTGGAAGAACTGCACAGAGATTCGTGCAAAATATCAGGCATAAAAGTCCAAACAGAAGTAATTATTTCAAAAACAATGGAAAACAAAATCAATTTCCACAATATTCAAAGTTTTCTAACATCAGTAGGAACTATTCCAGGTTTACTACTGATAAAAACCCTAATTATAATGTTGTCTGGTATAATTACAAAAACACTACTGACTATGCTAAAAATTCTTATTACCCAAACACTACTGGTCCATCAGTAGTAAAATACTCAAAAGCCAAACACTACGAGTATAAACCTAGATCAGTAGTAAAACAGAACACCAGTACTAACCAACAACTTAAGACCAAAACTACATATAAAGCTCATTCATTTAGAAATACTTACTCTTCAAAGGATGAACCCAAGACAAAACAAGCTTGGGTTCCCAAAATTAACTAATCCATTTACTTTATGTGCAGAGCATTCAGATCCCTGAAGAAGGTAGAACATGGCATATTGATAGTGGATGCTCTAGGCACATGACTGGAAATCTTCAAATTCTTAGAGATTTCAAGTCTTTTGAAGGAGGATATGTTGCTTTTGGTGAAAATCCAAGAGGTGGTAAGATTACAGGTAAAGGTACAGTATCAAATGGTAAGATTACTTTTGATGATGTATTTTATGTTGCTGAGCTTAAATATAATCTGGTTAGTGTCTCACAAATCTGTGATAAGAAGAACAAAATTCTTTTTACAGATGTTGAGTGCATCATTCTTTCTCCTGACTTTATTTTAGATGAAAAATTTGTTGTTTTAAGAACACCAAGGAGAAACAATGTGTATTGCCTGGATATAGGGGGAGAACTCATTTCTTCAAATGAGATCAACTGTTTTATATCTAAGGCAAACACAAATGAATCAGAACTCTGGCATGGAAGGATGTGTCACACAAATTTTAAAAATATGAACAATTTAGTCAAAAAGAATTTGGTAGTTGGTTTACCACAAAAAGAATTTATGTGTGATCATCACTGTGTTGAATGCCTAAAAGGTAAGCAACACAAGACTTCTCATAAGACCAAAGCAATCAATTCTATTTCTAATCCTTTGCAGCTCTTACATATGGACCTTTTTGGACCTACGAATGTAATGAGTATTGGAAAGAAACAATACTGCCTTGTTATTACTGATGATTTTTCCAGATATACTTGGGTCTTATTTCTTAGGACCAAAGATGAAACAAGTGAGATTATAAAGAATCTAATTGTAAAGCTGGAAAATACAAGAGATCTCAAAGTGAAAGCAATCAGATGTGATAATGGCACAAAATTTAAGAATACTAATCTAATTGATTTTTGTGATCTTAAGGGTATTGACAGGCAGTACAGCTCACCAAGAACTCCACAACAAAATGGTGTAGCTGAAAGAAGAAATAGAACCATCATTGAAGCAGCCAGATCCATGCCTGCAGATTCAAAACAGAGTATTAATAGTTAAGCCTCACTTTAAAACACCTTATGAACTTTTCAATAAAAGAAAACCCTCAATAAGCTTTCTAAAATCATTTGGTTGTCCTTGTACTATTTTAATTACAAGAGAACAAATTGGTAAGTTTGACTGTAAAGCAGATGATGGAATATTTGTAGGATACTCAACTCAAAGCAAATCTTACAGAGTATTCAACAAAAGGCTAAGGATCATTGAAGAAAGTGTAAATGTATCCTTTAATGAAAATTTGATGAATGAACAGGGAAATGGTCCAGATTGGTTATTTAACATTGATAATCTAACCAAATCTTTTGATGTTAATTATGACTATAATGCAGGAGATTCAAACAATCAAAACCAACAAGGAGGATCATCATCAAATGGCAGTCAAGACCTATGAAATATATCTTAGTTAATACTGATCCCACAGTTGATACTGAGGACAGTAGTAACTCTGATAACCCTAGCCTTCTTGACACCAGTAACAACTCCAACTCGCAAATTACTACTGATCCCAGTAGTAACTCAGAACCTCAAAGTTTTGATGATGAACCAAACCATAATGGTGTCAGTAACAACAATGAACCACCTGAACTCAATGAAGAAAATGCTACTACTAACACCAGTAGCAATGAAGAATCCCCACAAAATACAAACAATCAAGAAGAAACATGGACAGATGCACAAATTCCTGAATCCAATGAGTCAAACCTTGATAGTCAAATACCCGTTGACAAATTTCCAGGAACCAGAACTGAAAAGAATCATCCTTTGGACCTAGTCCTAAGTGATGTCAATTCAAACATGCAGAAAAGAAGCAAATTCAATTCATCATTAAATTCAAATGTTTGTAACATCAATCTAATATCTAATGAATGTATGTATGAATGTTTTCTGTCACAGGAGGAACCTAAGAAGATTCAACAAGCAATGAAAGACTCAAACTGGATCATAGCAATGCAAGAAGAACTTCTTCAATTCAAATTACAAGATGTATGGACTCTTGTACCTCTACCAAAAGGAAAAAGAGCCATTGGAACAAAATGGATCTTCAGAAACAAAAAAGATGAAAGAGGTATAGTGATCAAAAACAAAGCAAGACTTGTAGCCCAAGGATACACATAAGAAGAAGGTATTGACTATGATGAAGTGTATGCACCTGTTGCTAGAATTGAAGCAATAAGAATATTTCTGGCATATGCTTCATACAAGAAGATCAAAGTCTACCAAATGGATGTGAAAAGTGTTTTCCTTTATGGGAAAATTGAAGAAGAAGTTTATGTATGCCAACCTCCAGGATTTGAAGATCCAGAACATGATGACTATGTGTACAAGCTTGACAAGGCTCTATATGGCCTTCATCAGGCACCAAGAGCTTGCTATGACACCTTATCATCATACTTACTGAAGCACAATTTCAAAAGAGGTGCCATTGACAAAACCTTGTTCACAAGAAAAATCAAAGATGATATACTACTGGTCCAAATATATGTAGATGATATCATCTTTGGATCAACAAATGATCAACTGTGCAAAGAGTTTGAAGAATTAATGCAGATCAAGTTCAAGATGAGCTCAATGGGTCCAATGAACTTCTTTCTTGGACTCCAAATCAATCAAAGATCAGATGGTATTTTGATTAACCAATCAAAATATGTTAGAGACATTTCGGAGAAATTTGCAATGAAAGACAGCAAAAGTGCAAGCACACCAATGGAAACTCACAAACACCTACATCCTGATGTTGAGGGGGAGGATGTAGATGAACATCTTTACAGATCAATGATAGGTTCTTTAATGTATCTAACTGCATCAAGACCTGACATTATGTATAGTGTTTGTGTATGTTCCAGGTATCAAGCAAGACCTAAGGAACTACACTTGCAGGCTGTCAAAAGAATCTTTAGATACTTGAAGGGAAAACCTTCTCTTGGTCTTTGGTATCCACATACATCACCATTTGAATACATAGCCTACACAGATAGTGACTATGGTGGTGAATGTCAAGATAGAAAATCTACTACTAGTGGATGTCAATTTTTTGGATCAAGATTGGTGTCATGGCAATGCAAGAAACAAACCAATGTTTCAACATCAACTGCTGAAGCAGAGTATGTAGCTGCATCTGCTTGCTGTGCTCAAGTTCTATGGATTCAAAATCAACTCCTAGACTTTGGTATCTCTATTCTTAAAACTCCTATTTTTATTGATAATAAACGTGCTATCAGTATTGTGAATAATCCAGTAAAACATTCAAAAACAAAACACATTGAAATAAGATTTCATTTTATAAGGGATTGTAATGAAAATAAATTAATTAAAGTAGAGAAAATTCACACTGATAATCAGTTAGCCGATCTTTTTACAAAAGCATTTAATGTAGGAAGATTCAATTTCTTGGTTAGCAGTATTGGAATGATTTTAATAAATTAATTTCACAAACGAAAATCATATGTAAGTTTTGTATTATTTTTATATTTATAAGTATGTTTTACTACTGGTTATTTATCACTACTGATCGTGTCTTACTCTTACAATTTAGTACTGATAGGGTTCTTAGTAGAATTAGGTTAAGTATAGAAACAACAGTTACTACTGACGTTTTTACTACTGATACTTATTTACTACTGATCGACCGTTATCTGTAAAATACACAATTTACCATACTGACCCTGATGTGTAAAACCGAGTTATAAAATAATCACCTAAAATACGCCTTTCCTAGATTACCACACTCTTAGGCAAGTATGGCCTAATCGTGAGCAATATAGTTCAGGTAAGTAAATTCGGGTATATTCGTCTCCTCAGGGAACAATTTAGCTGATTATGTAATATAAAGCTAATTAATTAAACTGAACAAATAATAAAAAGGGGTTTTCATTTGGAACATTTTTTATTTGCAAACCAGATAAATAAACTGAAAATGGTTGTTTAAAGTAAACAATCGACTGAAAACGACAAGGGAGTGTTTAAATATTAAGGAGTATATTCACTATGAGTCGAATCAGTCCAGGTCTAGGTTAGGTTTTGAAGTACCGATTTAATTCATGTTCTAGGAGTTTAAGGAACTAGATTTCTCTCAAAACCTTACAATGAGTCTAATATGATTTCTAAGAATTTCTTCTCAAGAAACCTGTTTAAATTCACACTCCTTCTTGTTATTTCTAACTAGGTCCGGCTTTCCGAGACCTTCTAATCCTAGGAATTTCTTCTCTAAAGATCAGACTTTAAGCTTCACCTAGGTTATTGGTATCAAATCTCGGACCCCTATTTCTAGTGAGTCGCTGACTAGGTCAAAAGGTATGAAAAGTCAGGGGAGTTACTAGATCAATTCAATGTTGTCAATATTTTAATCAATCAAGCAATAAACAGATTCAATAATGCAAATGTAAAGGTTTAACGAAAAGGTTCTTTATTAGCAATACAAGCGTTCAAACAATCATCATAAAATCCTAAGAATATCCAAACCTAAAACCCTAACTTCATCTAATCATAGTGAATAAAGGATGATTAGCACATAGACATGCTAAAAATCATCAAACAAATGTAAATAATCGAATTCATAAACATAGAATTAATCAAAGATGATAAAAAACCAATGTTTGATGCTTGAAATCTCGATCTTGAGTGCTCCAATGGTGTTTTTCGGCTGCCCTTCGAATTAGGTCAAAAGTCCCTTAATCCAGATCTGCAGGTTTATTTAAATAGGTATCTGATCGCTAGAAATCGCGCCGCTATCTTCAATCGCGTCGCGATTTTCGGTATATCGTAAACAAACAGAACGCCGAAATCGCTAAGGCATTAAAAATCACGTTTGGGAGATAGCGAAGGAGATCGCGTCGCGATCTATGATCGCGTCGCTATTTCTTGGCTATTCTGCAGTCTTCGTTTCTTGTGCTGTTTTGACCCGTTTTTGTTACGTTTTCTTCTATAGCCTGCAAAACACAATGGAAACTACATTTTGAGTGATAACATCATATTCTGTTCGATAAACACATATAAAAATAGGTATATTGGCAGATAAATATATGTATAAATCTGCCAATATCAACATGCCCACACTTGAACTTTGATTGTACTCAAGCAAATCATCAATAAAATAATCTAATCAGATAGATAAAAACAATTAATGCAATCGACACTTCATCTCAATGCATTCATAGAAATACAACAATTTTCAGAACTTAGTCCATTTAGCAGTTAAAATTTCTCGCTATATTTTATGCCCAAGTTTGTGTATGACAGTAACTAACTTTTCACAAATCTAATCAAATCCTTAACTATGCTAATTATACTACCTTTAACTTAGATCTTAATCAATACTTGTATAACCTATAAATACCATCTTTATGAAAATTACCCAACTAGTAAGGTTAAAAGAAGAAAATTTAGTTTATTCATTTATTTCAAAGCTTATTTGCTTTATTTCTTCATGCTTTGCATGTTTATTTATTTTATTTGATTTTTTTTTAATTTTTTTTATTTATTACATGCTTTGCACGTTTGCTAATTTATTTATTTATTTGTTTGGAAGAGAGAACCACAACTTTCATTGAGAACCCGCATAAAAGACTTTCGACCAACATGTCCAGATCAGTTGACCTTAGAATGCTAGGTTTGAAGGACCCCTCGGGCGTACTCGTCGGGAACCCAAGGTCGGCTAATTGTTCTCCCTAAGTATTTAATTAGGTATTTATTCAAGAATCGATTCGAACCTCAGCTTACATTGTGAACCCGCATAAAAGACTTTCGACCAACATGTCCAGATCAGTTGACCTTAGAATGCTAGGTTTGAAGGACCCCTCGGGCGTACTCATCGAGAACACAAGGCCGGATGAATATTCTCACCGATTCTCAAATTTTTCTTTTATATTATTATTTGGCTGTTTATTCACGTAAACTAAAGGCTCTTAATCCAACCTAATTTCATCGGGAGCTAGCTTTGCTAATCTTAATTTTCTAAAAGACAATTTTTATCGGTTTACAAGATATTTCAAATTTTCCAAATTAGGAAGTGGTTTAATTAACGAGTTAAAAAGATCATTAGATCGGCGAAAAGCCACAAAAATTGACACATAAAAGCTAGGAAAAATTTTGCCCTTTAAAGTGAACCCTCTTGTCTAAAAATTGTTTTCTACGGTTGAGATGTGTCTAAAAAAAATTCTGATCAAACTGGTTATTTCGTGTTTTAGATGATTTACTAAGAAATACAACAAGTGGTGGATACCACGCCCCATGCACACACTTAAAACGTTCCATTGCCCTCAATGCAATAAAAATAAAATAGAAAATTATAAACTAAAAAGTAAAAGGCAAAAGGGAACGGTACTCCCTGAAGGTATTGTGAATATTTGTTTCTGTGTTCCAAGTACTGTTATCATCCAAATGCAAGACCCATTTTCGAGTAATTCCATCCAGTTCCAAGCTCATCACATTCTATCAAAACATACTAAAACACAAAACTAGAATAACACGATAAAGTAGTTTAGACATGACATAAACCAAAAGACAGAAGTACTAAGTTGCTGCTAAAAGAAAAAAAATAAAAGTAAACCAAAAGTACAACCAAACTGAAAATAGTCTAAGATAACCACAATCATGGATCAATAATCGGGCCCATCACGAGGCTGTGTAGGATCGTACTGCTGGAACCAAGCATCGTATGTCGGGAAGTTCGGCGGTGCTGTCAAACCCGAGCCCCAGTATGGAAGTGAGTGTTGGGCCTCGGCTGGTGCTGCTGAAGCTTTCCACTGGTGGTATGCTTGACCTCTTTCGGCCTGATAATAATTTCTTTGAAGTTGTAGGTTCATACCTACCATGTATTGCTGCATCCCACCAAAATCAGTCCTCAAACCTGCCATATCAACCTGCAAAGCATGTACGTCAGTATATAAACTCTGATATGGATCAGATGAGGACGGGCCCGCTTGGGAGCCAGATGCCCCGGGGTGCCCATGACTCTGATCGATAACCGGTTCCTCCATCACCCGTATCTCCGCATCTTCCTGCTCTTGCGGTTGATCATGTGCCCTTCGTCTAACCCGTCTCGCAATTTCGGTGGGTGGATTATCCATCCACACATATCTACCACTTTCCACCCCAGGTGTTGCATTCCGGAGTATCCCCATCCCGTGCATTTGATTGTAATCAATAAAACCCATCTCGATCTTTGTTAAAGTACCTCTCACTCGTGGTGTAAGAGGCATCGCGGCATTTGCCAATCGAGTGATGTATTGGCCACCTACAAAACAACTTTTTCCTTTATGTCCCCGAGCGGGACCATTCAAGAACAAAGCAATAACCATCGGGAGGTTTGTGAAGCACTCTGGGTTAACCAACTGATGTAGAAACCAAATGCTCGCTATATTCATTTTTTCGGCACCATCCTTTCGTTGGCGAATGGTGTTGGAGATCATTCGATATAGATAGCGGTGCTCACTGTTCCTAAGTTTCTTGCTTTTTGAGTACCGTGAACTCCATTCCCATACACCGAGTGCGATCCAAATCTCTGCTACATCACGGCTTGGTATAATATGGCCCCGACGCAAGTATGAGATGAAATGCCGGTGATTTGTTTGGGCTTGGGTGTAGAGCCCCAGATTTATTGCGAACTGAATGAGTGAACAGTGGACCCATTGATGAGCTACCCGGTAATGAATGGATATGGCCTCGGGATCGTTGTAGGCGGTGGTGCGTTCCAAATGGTAGGTGGAAAGGAACTCTAGCACAAGCTCGGCATAGATTGGTTCCCTTAGTGTAAAGGCGACCTCCCAAGCATTGCACGTGAATATCACGCGCCCGTTATTGTCCCGAACTTTTCTCGTTAAGTAGGCTCGGATAGCCTCCTCTTTCCCCAAGGCCGCAAGTTCGTCCCATTTAGGTGTTCGGCCCGCATGCACATCTTTATGCATTATTCTATCTCTTCTTTGTTCATATAGGGCTCGGGTGTTTCCATTTCGAATATTATCGAATTTCTCGAATGTATGATGAAGTTCGTTTATTTTAAGAACCAAGGGGAAGCCATCTTCATCAAGTTCTATGGGTAATTCAAATTCTTCCTCATATTCGACCGCGATTTCTTCCTCTGAATCGGATGATGACTGATCTGGTGAAGGTGGCGGTTGAGTTCGAGGGACCCTAGAAGAGGATGCCCTAGACGATGATGCTCTTGTAGGTCTCGCCTAATACAAATTAAAAGAATAAGCGTTAGAGGTGTTATTTAACAGAAAAGTTACAAAATAAATAAGGAATTGAGAAGCTTTTTCTCATTTAAATCCCAATTTCCCGTACCCACACTTAGTTGTTAAACTAAGTGTGAAACTATGTAAAAGCTTACCAATTTTCCTTACCCACACTTAGTTGTTAAACTAAGTGTGACATTATTTAACACTTATAATGATTGTTTTGATAATTAAAATTTTAAATTCGTATAAGCTTGTAATGTAGTTATCAAAATCTTGAGCCCAATTTATTGAAATATGACCACAAAGTGAAAAATTGACAAGTATTTATATTATTCATCCAAAATTGACTCATTAACACAATGTAGAAGATTTACCAAGCAAAATATATGAAATTTTCGTGTTCTTGACAAGAACATGCCCTAGTTCATAAGTTTTCTTCCTAAAAAGCAAAATCAAGCCCTAAAATTCGGAATTTATACTAGGATTGTGCTACAATTCAACTAACTATCAATCTATGGCTTAAATCTACAAGTAATCAAGCAAAAATCGGACGAAAATAGCACAAATTCAAGAAATTCGGGTTTTGGCAAGAACACCTACAAAACCTAAGATTTCTACCCTAAAAGATGGATTAATGGAAGAAAAGATGAGTAAACCAACCTTAGGTGCCATGGAGATGAAACTTGATGGAAGAAAATGGAAGAGATCGGCCGAATTTGGGGTTTTTGTGGTGGTTTAGGGTTTGTGTCGCCGAAAATCGCGAAGGAGAGGAAAGGGGCTTGCGATCTGCTGTTCTGGACGAATTGGACAGTATAAATCTCCGTCAGAGATCGCGTCGCGATCTCTGGATCGCTTCGCGTTTTCGGGCGGGTCCGGATACCCCCTTAGCGATCTCAAAACGCGATTTTGGGAGTCTTAGCTATTTCGGTGTTTTGTTTGGCGACTATATGGACGAAAAAATGATTTTTTATTTATTTTTTTTTTCTTTTTATTTATCGAAAACAAAACGCAGAAAGGAAAGGGAAAAAAAAACAACTAAACACGGGTTGCCTCCCGAGAAGCGCTTCATGGATTTACGAGTCTAGAGCTTGACTCAGGGTTGTTCTCTTACTTCTTTTCGTCCATCATGGAGAAATGCACCTCCTCTGTCTCGGTTACGCCTTCATTCTCGTCTTCGTGATAAAGCTTCAAGCGATGCCCGTTAACACTAAAATGACCGGTTTCGGTAACGAGGTCCACGTATCCCGATGGGTGTTGTTTTAGAACGGTATAGGGACCCACCCATTTGGATTTAAGTTCTCCAGGAGAAAGCTTATACCGGGATTGATAGATTAAGACCTTGTCGCCCGGTTGGAAGCATTTTCGAGTTTTCAACTTTTTATCGTGCAAATACTTGCTTCTCTCTTTATAGATTCGGGAATATTCATTTGCTTCAAATCGGTGTTCATCGAGAAGATTGAGTTGATGATTACGTTCGGTCCCGGCGGGAACGATGCTCATGTCACACTCTTTGATAGCCCAATAGGCTTTGTGTTCGATCTCGAATGGAAGGTGACATGCTTTACCGTAAATCATCCGATAAGGAGTATGGCCGATAGGAGTTTTGTAGGCGGTACGGAATGCCCAAAGAGCATCTTCAAGTCGTTGAGACCACAACTTGGGATTTTTCTCAATGGTTTTCTCGAGAATTCTTTTTAATTCCCGATTAGTGTTCTCGACTTGACCACTAGTTTGTGGATGATACGCGGTCGAGAAACGATGGTGGACACCGTATCGTTGGAGAGTTTTCTCCATAAGATGGTTGGCAAAATGTGTGCCACGATCACTAATCAGCGCCCTCGGGCAACCGAACCGGCAGAAAAGAGATTTCAGAAAATTAATTACGACTCGAGCATCGTTAGTTGGAAGAGCTTTTGCCTCAGCCCATTTGGAGACGTAATCAACAGCAACAAGGATATATTTATTACCTTGGGAGCTTGGAAACGGACCCATGAAGTCAATGCCCCAAATATCGAAAACCTCACAAACTTGGATGCCATGTTGTGGCATTTCATCCCGTTTGGAGATGCTTCCGGTTCGTTGACATGCATCACAAGTTTTGACCAAATCTTGTGCATCTTTAAAGATCGTTGGCCAATAGAAACCCGCATCAAGAACTTTCCGGGCGGTGTAGTTTGGACCGAAATGTCCACCGGTGGGACCTTTATGACATTGGATGAGAATGTCATGGGCTTCATCACCGGAAACACACCGTCTATGCATCAAATCGGGACCGACCCGGAAAAGATGTGGAGCATCCCAATGGTAATGTTTTAAATCCGAAAAGAATTTCCCTTTTTGTTGAAGGGTCATTCCTTTAACAAGGACACCCGCCGCTAAATAATTTGCGAAATCAGCGAACCACGGGTCGTTGGTGTCTTGTAAAGCATTGACCGCTTCGATAAATTCATCGGGAAATGTATCATGAACCCCGTCTTCATTGCACTCTTCAAGGTGAGGGTTCTCTAATCGGGATAGATGATCCGCCTCAAGATTTTCCGCACCTTTTTTTATCTTTTATCTCGATATCGAATTCTTGTAAGAGAAGAATCCAACGAATGAGACGCGGTTTTGCATCTTGCTTGGCGAAAAGATATTTCAATGCTGAGTGATCCGTATAGACAATCGTTTTGGATAAAACAAGGTACGGACGGAATTTGTCAAAGGCGAAAACCACTACAAGGAGTTCTTTTTCAGTTGTGGTGTAGTTCGCCTGAGCACTGGTGAGTGTCCGGCTCGCGTAATAAATAGGTTGGAAATGATTGTTTATACGCTGACCCAAAACTACACCGAGTGCGAAATCACTAGCATCGCACATGAGTTCGAATGGTAATTCCCAATTGGGGGATACCATGATAGGAGCTTCTGTGAGCCGATTCTTGAGAAGATCGAAGGCTTCCACACATTTGGGCGTGAACATAAAAGGTGTATCCTTCTCGAGAAGGTGAGTCATGGGTCGGGTTATCTTGGAAAAATCCTTGATGAACCGACGATAGAACCCCGCATGACCTAAGAAACTTCTCACAGATTTAACATTTGAAGGGGGGGTAATTTAGAAATGACACTGATTTTTGATTTATCGACCTCGATCCCCTTCGCAGAAATTTTGTGACCTAACACGATGCCTTCGCGCACCATGAAATGACAATTTTCCCAATTAAGCACGAGATTTGATTCCTCGCACCTAATGAGAACTCACTCTAAGCTCGAAAGACATGACTCGAAGGAGTCTCCGAATACTGAGAAATCGTCCATGAAGACTTCCATACAGTCCTCGATCATGTCTTGGAAAATCGCGGTCATGCACCGCTGAAATGTTGCCGGAGCGTTGCACAAACCGAATGGCATCCTTCGATACGTGAATGTACCGAAGGGGCACGTGAAGATGGTCTTTTCCTGATCTTGGGGGTCGATCGGGATTTGAAAGTAGCCGGAGAAACCGTCCAAGAAACAATAGAAGTTGTTTCCGGCCAATCTCTCCAACATCTGATCGATGAAGGGTAAAGGAAAGTGATCCTTTCGGGTGGCTTCGTTGAGTCTGTGGTAATCGATGCAGACTCGCCATCCCGTGATAGTACGTGTAGGAACGAGTTCATTTTTCTCATTACGCACAACTGTCATCCCCCTTTTTTTCGGAACTACTTGGACCGGACTCACCCAAGGACTATCAGAAATGGGATAGATGAGCCCTGCATCAAGCAGTTTAAGAACTTCTTTCTTCACGACTTCTTTCATGTTGGGGTTTAAACGCCTTTGTCTCTGCACACTAGGTTTAAAGTTTTCTTCCATTAAAATTTTATGAGTACAAAAAGAAGGGTTTAAACCCGGAATATCTGCGGTTTTCCAAGCTAGATCTTTTTTATGATTTTTTAGAATTTTTATTAATTTTTGTTTTTCAGCAAAAGCTAGAGTAGAAGAGATCATGACAGGCAAATCAGATTCCCCTTGAAGGAATGCATACTCTAGATGGTCGGGCAATGGCTTAAGCTCGAGAGATGGAGGGTCCTCAAAAGATGTTTTAATTCGAAGTTTTTGATTCGGGTCGAAATTCTCAAAAATTACTTCATTTTCTTCCGAATCCTCTTCCTCAAGGTGAAGAAGTGCCTCGAGATCTGAGAGATCTTGGATGGATTCGGGAGAGTCTAGAGTGACATCAACATAAGTAGTGATGTCATCGCAATCTAGGTTAAGAAATGAGGTAATTTCCTCCTCCATGCACACATCGATGATGTCGATGAAATTGCACGTGTCATCGGAGGCAGAGGTATGCTTCATCGCTTTCTCAATGGAGAAAGTGATTCGGTCATTCCCGACACCTAGACTAAGCTGTTGTTCAGCAACCAAGATTATGGCACTGGCAGTGTTCAGAAAGGGTCTCCCTAAGATGAGAGGGACATTTGGTTCTTCAGGGATATCTAGGATAACAAAATCAGCGGGAAAGATGAACCTATCTACCTTAACCACGTTTTCTGCTATTCCTACTGGGTATTTAAGTGACAGGTCTGCTAATCTGACACGCATCCTAGTTGGCCAAAGGTCTGTTATTCCCAATTTAAGGAACAAGGACAAGGGCATCAAGCTAATGCTAGCTCCTAAATCAGCTAGCGCCTTACAGGGCGGTAAATTATCTATAAGACAAGGGATAATAAAACTCCCTGGATCACCCTTCTTCGGAGGTATGTTTGGCTGGAGGATAGCTGAGCATTCCTCGCTTAATATTGCTGACGACACCTCCTCCGTTTGCTCCTTGCTTGAGACCAACTCCTTGATGAATTTCCCGTAGTTTGGCATCCCTGCTAACATGTCAACCAAAGGAACGTTAATGCGCACCTGTTTAATCATCTCAACAAACTTACCATATTTTTCCTTAAGTTTTTCTTTCCTCAAACGTTGAGGAAAGGGGACTTTCGGTGTGTAAGAGTTTGTTGCATCTGTTTTGGTGGACTTGTGCGTCTCCTTTGGTTTTGCCTTTTCTTGCTCAGTTGGAATTTCAACCTTCTGCATAGCCCTCTCCTCTTCATCATTTGGAGTCTCCTCATTAACCTGTGTATCAAAAGAATTTTCATCAGTATTTAATACAGGTGAACTTACCGTTTTACCACTCCTAGTGGTGATAGCTTTAATATTCTCGAATCCCCGTTTAGGATTATCTTGTGTACGGGGTGGTAAACTTCCTTAAGGACGTTCTTGTAAAATTTCGGCCATCTTGCCCAGGTTTCTCTCTAAGCTTTGAATTGCTGCTTGCTGATTTCTGATGATCTGGTCTTGTTCCTCAGTTTTCTTATCGTGCTTTTCCATAAATTTTTCAAGCATTAATTCCATTTAGGACTTTGATCCTTGACCTGCAGCATTCTCTCGAGGTGGTTGGTTCGTTTGGTTATCACTTTGGAAACCAGGGGGTTCGAGTTTCTTGGGGGATAATTATTGTTTTGGTTATTGTTGTTATAACCTCTGTTGTTATTGTACCCCTGATTGTTGTTATTGTACCCCTGATTGTTGTTGTTGTGCCCCTGATTTCCTCCCTGATAATTACCTCGGTACCCATTGTTGATGTAATTCAATTCTTCTTCTGCAGACATCATCGGTTGATGCTGCTGGCACTCTTTCGTGAAATGTGGCCCTTTGCATATATCACATCCAACCTGTATAGCATGTAAACAACTAGTTATTTTGTCTAATTTACGCTCAAATACCTGTTGGTTATTCTTAATTGCAGCCACTTCATCATGTTGTCGATCATCAACTGCCTTAAGGGATGCATGATTCTGTCCGACTCGCCTGTCGGATGTCCATTCCAGGCTGTGCATCGAGATGTCTTCGAGAAGTTGATAAGCTTGAGTTGGGGTTTTGTACATGAATAGTCCGCCACTTGAAGAATCGAGGAGGGAACGAGATGTGTGATCTAATCCCCTAGAGAAAATATGTACTATGTTGTTCTTCTCCAAACCGTGGTTGGGACATTTCCGTAGTAAGCTTTTCAGTCTTTCCCAGGCCTCCGTTACCTTTTCACCTGACTCCTGCCTAAAAGCCAAAATATCAGTTTTAAGTTTATCAGCCTTAGCTGGTGAAAAATAACGAGTAATAAAACGGTTTCGGAGTTCATTCCAAGTCGTAATAGAGCCTGGCTCTAATGATTTAACCCATTCTTTTGCATCCCCAGCTAAGCTGAAGGGAAACAATCTCAACCTCATGGCATCAATTGTTACATCTCGTTGCTTGAACAGTTCACAAATCTCTAGAAAGTTTTCTAGATGTCTATTGGGATCATTGCATAATCTTCCGTCAAAGTTTAGATCTCGCACCATACTGATGAATTGCCCTTTAATCTCAAAATTAATATTATTCAATTCCGGTACTGTGATAGATGGATTAGGACCAGTTGGTGTTGTTTGCCTGGTGTTCCACATGGGTTGCTCTGGTGGCGGATCTGGTGGTGCTTGATCGCCCATATCGAAAATTGGGTTTTCGATAGATTGAAAGTTGATTGACTCGAGATATTGCGCTGCTAAAACTGCTCTACGTCGCTGGCGAAGAAGTCTCTCTGGTTCAGAAAATGGTGATAACGGATCTGAATCAGAGCTACGGGTCATACACCTTCAAAACTTAAAGCAAATCGTAAAAACGCAACAGTTTAACAACTTCAATTAAACCAGACAAACAATAAAAACGATTAAAATAACTTGTTTAGAAATAAATTTCTAGACAAGGATCGATTAACAAATTAGTTCTAAATTACTAATCTCGCAACTGTTCCCCGGCAGCGGCGCCAAAAACTTGATGTGTAAAACCTAGTTATAAAATAATCACCTAAAATACGCCTTTCCTAGATTACCACACTCTTAGGCAAGTATGACCTAATCGTGAGCAATATAGTTCAGGTAAGTAAATTCGGGTATATTCGTCTCCACAGGGAACAATTTAGCTGATTATGTAATATAAAACTAATTAATTAAACTGAACAAATAATAAAAAGGGGTTTTCATTTGGAACATTTTTTATTTGCAAACCAGATAAATAAACTGAAAATGGTTGTTTAAAGTAAACAATCGACTGAAAACAACAAAGGAGTATATTCACTATGAGTCGAATCAGTCCAGGTCTAGGTTTGGTTTTGAAGTACCGATTTAATTCATGTTCTAGGAGTTTAAGGAACTAGATTTCTCTCAAAACCTTACAATGAGTCTAATATGATTTCTAGGAATTTCTTCTCAAGAAACCTGTTTAAATTCACACTCCTTCTTGTTATTTCTAACTAGGTCCGGCTTTCCGAGACCTTCTAATCCTAGGAATTTCTTCTCTAAAGATCAGACTCTAAGCTTCACCTAGGTTATTGGTATCAAATCTCGGGCCCCTATTTCTAGTGAGTCGCTGACTAGGTCAAAAGGTATGAAAAGTCAGGGGAATTACTAGATCAATTCAATGTTGTCAATATTTTAATCAATCAAGCAATAAACAGATTCAATAATGCAAATGTAAAGGTTTAACGAAAAGGTTCTTTATTAGCAATACAAGCGTTCAAACAATCATCATAAAATCCTAAGAATATCCAAACCTAAAACCCTAACTTCATCTAATCATAGTGAATAAAGGATGATTAGCACATAGACATGCTAAAAATCATCAAACAAATGTAAATAATCGAATTCATAAACATAGAATTAATCAAAGATGATAAAAAACCAATGTTTGATGCTTGAAATCTCGATCTTGAGTGCTCCAATGGTGTTTTTCGGCTGCCCTTCGAATTAGGTCAAAAGTCCCTTAATTCAGATCTGCAGGTTTATTTAAATAGTTATCTGATCGCTAGAAATCGCGCCGCTATCTTCAATCGCGTCGCGATTTTTGGTATTTCGTAAACAAACAGAACGCCGAAATCGCTAACGCATTAAAAATCACGTTTGGGAGATAGCGAAGGAGATCACGTCGCGATCTATGATCGCGTCGCTATTTCTTGGCTATTCTGCAGTCTTCGTTTCTTGTGCTGTTTTGACCCGTTTTTGTTACGTTTTCTTCTATAGCCTGCAAAACACAATGGAAACTACATTTTGAGTGATAACATCATATTCTGTTCGATAAACACATATAAAAATAGGTATATTGGCAGATAAATATATGTATAAATCTGCCAATATCAGACCCCCATGAAAATAGCCGTTGGGTTATTATTCGAAGGGTATTTCGGTCCTTTTGCAGGTAAATTCGAAAAATATAAATAGCTGATTGTGATTAGTTTAGCATTATCTTCTCCTCGATTCAATAAACCCTACGCTAAACCCTAATCTCTGCAAAATCCGATCAAAACCCTGCATCAGTATCAACTAAATTCATTCCATAAATCACTCACTCTTGCAAAAACGACTGAACTCTCTATGAAATAATCAACTTCAAAGTTCAAGATCATTCAAATGGCAACTCTAAAGTCTCTCGAAGTCAAAACCGATCTCAAAATTTCTGAATTTCACAATATGTGTGCATTCTTGAGAAATCCAGATGGTACAAAGGATTTCCGACCCATAGTCATGTTCTTAAAGAACTCACACATCAAGTTTGCACTCACCATCAATCCTAAAGCTTATCAACAACATCTTGTTGATTTCTGGGAAAATGCTGAAAGGATAGAAGAATCAACTGCATCAAAAATCAAATCCATTGTAGATGGAAAACAAATCATCATTACTGAACAGTCCATCCGACATCATCTTCAACTGAATGATGAATTAGGTTTGTTTTCATTACCTAAGGAAGATCTTGTTGATATTTTACAAAAAAATGGGGTATGAAGGAAGACTAGATATAGTTACTTTTCAAAAGGGTCTTCTTTCACCTCAATGGAAATATCTTGTTCATACTATTCAACATTGTATCTCTCCTAAAAAGAGTACTTGGAATGAGTTCAACAAGTCAATAGCTTCTGCTGTTGTTTGTTTGTGCACAGGACAAGTATTCAATTTTTCAAACATGATTTTTGAAGGAATGCTTGGAAATCTATCATCTTCTAAATTTTTAATGTACCTAAGATTCCTAACTCATATTATAAACTGTGAGATTCAAAATCTCTCAACACCTAAAAACATTTTTGTTACACCAGAATTAAATAAAAAGGTGTATTCTAATATGAGAAAACAATTTAAATTTTCTGGGAAGGATACTCCATTGTTCCAAAATATGATCTATGATCAACCCCCAACAGGAGAAGGTTCAAGTCACCCCATTGAACCCCAACCAACTCCATCACTAAATATAGCCCAAAGACAACCCATTCAGTCCACTCAAATACCTGAACCAACAGATGTCCTGAATGTGTCCCGGGTACATGAAATCAATCCACAGAGTGCTACTCTTCACTCTGAGGAAGACCAGACCATTGCCAAACAAATTTCTAAAACTTACAAAAGGAAGAAAACTTCCTTAAAGGACACCAGGGGACCAATTGAGTCAAACCCCAGACTCCAAGAGTTGTCCTCCAAGGAGGAGAGAGGACATGAGGAAAGGGCTCTCACTGAAGGAATTATGTGCACAGTTAGTCAACCTATGATGATACATCCATGCCTACGAAATACTTAAGGGTCACACCGGTGAGTACATGTAATACGAGCAAGATAAGCAATGATACTACGAAGAGGAATGATTCATAATGGTCATTATGAATCAGTTAAATATTAAGTTAAGTTTAACTTATTACTAGTTTAGTTTAACTAACTAATTAATACAAGTAGTTGTACATTTACTAGTTGAGTAAATATACAATGTGTTAATTATAGATTATCCATGATATGATTTAAAGCTATTAAATCATATAGTAATTGGATAATATTATTGTGTAAATTATATAAAGGTTATTATATAATTAACTATTAAAAGTATAAATACAAGTCTATATATTTCGTGTATATGGGTACCGAAATTATAGTGTGTTAATACTAGACATTTGATAGTTAAGTGCAACAATAATAAACTAGTTAAACTATAAGGGATGGAAGTGTTAAAAGGAAGTTTAATTAAAGTTCTAATATTAATTAAACTAGAAGGGTTCTAAGCGTAACTTATTTGTATATAAATAAGAGGCTTAGGGTAACCCTAAAACCCCTTACGCCTCACGAAATCACTTCCCTCTCATCCTCCTTGTTTCGGCCGAGAACAAGAACACCATCACTTGGTGTTCTTCGTTCTTCGTGTTCTTCAAGTCTTGAAGATCCAAGTTCATTGCTTAGATCAACTAGAAGATCGCTCGACTTGTTCATCATCAGTGGATCTATCTTAAGCAATCAACAAGGTATGTTTTGGGAAACCCTTTTCTCCCTTCTCCCTCTTGGACGAATTCGGCCAAAGAACCCTAGGGTTCTTTGGTTGACGTTCGACGAACACACAAGTATGTGTGTGTTCGAGTTCTTCGTACAAGGTTTCTTTCTTGTTAACCTAATCTAGTTCTCCAACATCCCAATCCTTTAGGGTTTAAGGATTAGGTTTAATTCCAGTTCCGCATTTAGGGATTAAATCAGCTAGTTGGTTTTAACCGGTCAAGAACAAGTTCATGTTCTTAGTCAGCAAGGTTCGAACCAAGTACACTAGGAGGTCGACCCAAGTGGTCGATCAGTGTCATGCGAAACCCTACACTCACTACTGATGCCCCAAAGGTGGGTGCACAGGCTAGTGAGAACATCAGTAGGACCCAGACCTCGGCAACTCTAAGTGATGACTCATCTTTTAAGGCAACACTAAGAGGACCTCGGTGCCAAGAAACCACAAGAGGGGATACTACTGCTTCTTCTAGGAAGAAGAGAGTATCTAAACAACCCATTTTATCACCAAGAAGTGATAAGGGTAGAAAGAAACAAATTGAATTGACGGATATGATGGAAAACCTAAAAGCCAATGTACCAACTGAGCCCAATGATCCACCCAAAGGGGCTGAGGGCAGTATTAAACCAACACAATTGACGGATAGGAAGGAAAACCTTAAAACCACTGTATAACATTGTCTGACTTTACTGAATAATCAAGGAAAAACCATGACCTACATGAAGCACTACATCAATACTCTGAACAGAAGACAGAAGATGTTCAAGTACAAGCTTCAAAGACAATCAAATTTGATCAGAAAGTTGCAAAGAAAGATTGCAGATAGTGAGGCTCAACAGGTTGAGATCACTAAGGGGGAGAAAGATCAAATACAAGGGATGATTGATCAATCTATAGCAGCAGCAGCCCTCCTAAATCTAAAAAAAGTTCATGGTGAAACAGGTCAGAATTTTGGTGAAAACCTGTACAAAGATATGAAAAGTATGGATGAGGATGTATTCGTGTGTGCAAATCAATCTCAAACAGCAGAACAAATAAACTCTCCAGTTGCTACTGAGGACATAGAGACTACTGATCCTATGGATACTACTGAAGCAAAGGATCAAGAGGTTGTTACTACTGGTCATATTGAAGAAGAAGAAATGCCAGTAGTAAATGCTCTAGAAGAAGATATCATGGATACTACTGATGCCCTAGCAGTAGTAACTACAACAACAACCTCACCAGTAGTAATTGAATCAAAACAATTAGTGGTTTTTGAACCAGAGATTACACCAGTAGTAACTACCTTAGTTACTACTGAAGATGAAGATGAAGAAATACCAGAAGTTCTTGAACGTGAACGTGTAGTAATCATATCAAAACCTCCAACTCTAGAACAACCACTTATCATACCTGACATTGATGATAATGTAAATTGGTATGAAGTTGATGAATGTGCTCTTCCTCCACACCCCAAGATACTACCAAAGAATAAGATACATTTATTCTCCCCATCAATTGTATTTACTCTTGTTCTTGATATGAAATACACTCCACCTCTACTTTCAGCCTGTGTTGGAAAAGGAAAAGAAAAGTTTGATGATGACTATCCAAACAGAGCTCTAGGTCACTACATGGTAAACAAAATGAACCATGTCAGACCTGCAAAACAAGACAAATGGAAGGTGAACATGATAAGATATCTAAGGAAAGTTGCAAAGACTCAAGTTCTTGAAGACAAGAAAAAGGCTGAAGAAGAAAGACTGAAAAATCCAACAATTCAAGAAGCTGATGCAACAATTCAAGAGGTAGAAGGAGTCCTGGTGGATGATCAAAAGGCCGAGTTTGATAAACAAAGAAAAATAGAAGAAGAACATTTGAATTGCCTTGAAGATCTAGTAGCAGAATGTAAAAGAGAAAAAGCTGATCTACCAGATGAAATTTTTGAACAAAAGAAGAAAATGATTGACTACTTAAAATCAAAAGGTCATAGTGCTAAGTCCTTTGGCAGAATGAAAATGATAACAATAGTAGACAAATATTGCACTGCAAAAAAGAGAGAATTAGCAGAAATTGAAGTAGAAGAAGAAAAAGAAAAAGTATTAGTTGAAATTGATCCCTCAATCATTCTCTCCAGAACACCAACACCTGGTGAATCTTCAAAGCCTTCTAAAAAGAGGAAAGAAATTGAATCTGAAACAGAATCAAGGAAGAAAAGTAAACAAGATATACAAGTACTTGATGTTCTTGTTGCTCCTCTTGAAGATAATCCAATTATCAATTGGAGAGTTGTTGACAATGTCATAGAAGTCATAAGAGAGGACAAAACAACTCAAAGATTTACTGGTTGGAAACCTATCGTAAGATCTTGTTCAAGAAGTGATATAATCAAAGTGTTGATTATTGGGAAACCAAGAATGGCTAAGAAATCATGGAAAAACTCAGGAGCTAGATACTTGACTAAAATGATTGATGCTGCTTTCTATCCAGATAACTATCCTGAAATATTCACAAACAAAGAAAATGTTTATGCATGGAATGTACTCCCCACAGTAAACATGTATTTCTTTGAAAGAGCCAGTAAGAATTGTGAACTGTACTTATTTGAAAAAGAATATCCACACTCAGAAGAAACAATGTATCAGATATTCACAAACACCTTCATGAAAACTTATGATGCTGTAATGTTTCAAGAAAAATTCAATTATTTTGTAAAAAGAAACAACAAATACATAATAGCTCAAAGGAAGAAGCAAAATCAGAGAACAATTGAAGGTATGCAAAGAAGAGCAAAATTGTTAGAAGAACAAGAGAAGAATAATGAATAAGAGAAGAAACTTGGTTAATTAAAAGTGAATTAACAAGTTTAGGGAGAGATTGTTGGGATATGAAACAGATATAAACATTTTAATACTGATGTTGCAGTTAGTACTGATCAACATATATTGAAGTTAGTACTGATGGGGCAGAAACACTAGTTACTACTGATGATGTTGAACTTGGATTTACTACTGATGATCAAGTTTACTACTGATTCTATTTATGGTGCTGATCGAGTCCGAGATTCTAGTATAGTTTGTTATAGAATGTTTATCTTTTGTATATTGATTGTAATCGAATCCTAGAATAACTAGGTTAATATTTTAGGCTTCAATGACTATTATAAATAGTTCCTTACGAATTGTAAACGTACGTGTGTATTGTTCGAATTATTCAATATACATTGAAGCTTTTTGTGATTACTGTGTTCTTATTATTATTCTTATTCGTTTACAGTATTCATTGTTATTAATCAAATAACACGAGTGTTAATCCGCTGTAACTTCTCGTTGTTAGTAGATCTGTGATTAAATAATCTGTTGGGTTATTCGATCCTGACATTAAGCGAAAACAATAAAAGAAAAAGTTAAGTCTACTATGTATATGCTAATAGTCTAATATCTAGTTCTTAACTATCTTACTATATTGATATAATCACTCAACCATCAAACCATATACGAAGTATATTTTTTACAATATCAAATTACGCCATAAATTTTGACCTATTGATCCTTGCACACCATAGAATATCTAATTGAACATCTAAACTCGTATTTATGGATTAAATAACAATAGTTGTATTTAAGGTAATCTCTGATTATTATGTAGTCTCAAGGAATAAGTCTTGGTCATTGAATTAAAAAACCTTAAGTATCACCATCATCTAATCATATGTGATTTAATACACATGGGGTAGGGGTGGTGGCGGTGGTGGTCAGCGGTGTGCAATCACATTTGATTTAATATACATGGGGTTATGATGGTGTTGATGTATTAAATTGATGGGGGTGGTGATGATGATTTGAGGATTCATTGATCTAAAAGTTAAGATCTATTCCCTAGAACTATATAAAAATCAAGAACTATGTTAAAGTTTGAACGTTTCTCTAAATAACTAATACTCAACGTGATAAAAAAGGGTGTTATTATTTACGTAGTACATGTTTCTATATATCTTTCAAAATAAATATTTTGTTCATTGTCTTATTTACATACTTACGATAAGAGAAATTGAGAAGTTGTATTGATTCATACTATGAGTAACATTATGAAATAGTGAAATCAGTAAAAAGAATTCTTGGATTTTGTAAGCCAATCATTCTATGAGTAACATTATGAAATAGGAAAATTACTAGAAATATCAATTAAAAGATTTATAAGTTAAAAACTGTTAAATGAATCTAACCTTTTCATTTATATTGGAAAATATACTACAACAACAAAATTAATGTTACTCAATCCTTTGAATGATACGTATGAAATCCATTGATGTGTATTCAAATCTCAGCATAAAAATGAGAAGTTTATTTTTATTTATTTACCTTATGTGTTTTAACTCAAACTATACGAAACTAGATATGTGCAAACTTAAATGAGAACTGACCAGAAACGTTGAACCAGACTGAATAGGACCAAACTGAGTTACATCGATTCGGTTCTCGGTTCTAATTTTCATGAAAAATCGGTTCTTGATCCGGTTTCGAGTGGTTCGGTTCTGTCCAAACCCGAGGAAAAATCAAAGAAGTCAAAGAAACTTGTGCGGTTCTCGATTAGGTCCGGTTCAGTTCCAACCGGTTCTCGGTTAGGTCTGGTTCAGTTCCGACCGGTTCTCGACCGGGTTAAGTTCAGTTCCTAGCATCGTCAATTTGATCCTCAATTCAGCCGAAACTATTTTCTCGGTTCGCTTTCGAACGGTTTGGTTTGATTCTTGAACCTTTCAAGTTTCAGCAAACTAGACGATCCTAAACATAAAAATTAGACATTATGGTTTCCTACGTATTTTCTACACGTACCACATTTATTATGACTTGTAAATATAATTGTTGATAGTAAATGGTTTACTTCCTTCACACGCTTAACTAATACTAAAATTTGTATTAATATTAATTAATGTTTTCTTATTTTAACAAAACTTATTTTCTAACGTAACCATAGCTTTTACTGAGGAGGTTAGATAGCTAAATAGATAGCTTGATAAACCAAACTACTTTACTATACGAAATTTTAGAAAATTGCAAAGTAGTAGATAATTTTTTTTTCTTATTAAAAGAGTTAAATGTTTCCTCACCTAAAAAGATGTTTAAAAAAAAGGTAGATGACTTGCCAGTTGCTCAAGAATCTATTAATTTAGTCCATAAATTTATTTAAGGAGATTATAACTAACTCTGAGTGTTGTTATTAAGTTATTACTTTTCCAATTCAAAATAAGTGATACATGTTCGTTTCTTAGATGATTCAAAATAAGTAATATATATTAAAAATTATCTTATTTGGTAAAAAATAGTGGGCTCATACCCACTAACTATCTACTTTAACATAGTGAAATGACCACTTTACCCTTATTTTTACTTTTAAACATCATTAACTTCACATTATTCAAAAAAATATAAGACTAATTCCTAACTAATTATGAAATTAATCTAAGTTAATCTATATTATAATCTTTTATCTTAAGAATCGTGATACCAAAATTAATTAACTATGTGGGTCTTAGACTCTGAGTAATTTTTGTGGGTCTTAGACTCTTGAGTTAATTTTTGGGTCATTATTTTGGGCTTTTTAGTTGTAGTGGACTCTCTAATATAGGCCCATACTTGATATGTTAATTGGTCTTAGGAAATGAAAATTTTACGGCTGATTTTAATCTTTTGTGAATGTCAAACAAGTAAAAAAAAAAGTTTTAATTTTCTCAATTAGAAAAAATAGTTAAATACTATTACAGTAGGATATAACGTAAGTTATATATAATATCACTTAGATTAAGTGTAATGAAAAATAATTAAAATAAAATTCACTCCTCTAATTTTTTAAAATTAGCAAAATCATTCTTGGTTATATATATCTTCATGCACACAAGCTTGCTTTGCACCTAAATGTCCGCACTAACATATGGAATGTGATTTATATACCAGAACAACTGATTCATACATATAAACTACAATACCCGTGTAGCTATACAAGTCATAAATATTTTATGTCTACAAATTAATTTACTTAAAACATCTGCTATAAATTAAAGTTAAAAGATATATAACCTAAACCGACTATATAATATCAGTTAGGAATTTAGGATGGCGTGGTGTCTTATATGATAAAATAATAAAGATAATTATAAAAAGTTTTAAAGATTTGGAAGGATATGAAGATAATTATAAAGTTTAGAAGGACATACAGATAATTTATGAATTTGAGAAGGATATAGAAATAATTTATGAGTTTACAAGGATATAAAAACAATTATCCCTAATTTAAAACACGAAAAATTGTATTACTCATACTAATCTTCCTAATGCGTACTACTATTGCTACTACTACTCATAAAATGATTGTCATGAGAAATACTACATCCGTCCTAAATTTATTGTCAACTAGACAAAAGGCACACAGTTTCATGAAAATGCAATTATTGCACTGTCCACCAATAAAATCTCATATTTACCCACTAATAATTCATATGATTGGTTATAATTTAAAATTAACACTTATTTTGGGACAAACTAACATAGTAAGGTGGAAAATAAAAATGGGACGGAGGGAGTACACTAATTGTGTTTCATAATTTGATTCGGATATTTATATTATCAGATGAGTAGGAAGATAAATAAGAAGATTTATTAAGATTATTTCTTGAAAATACAATATAAATACAATAATAGGTGATAATTTTTTTTAATGGCTAGTTAGTAAGTTAGTGGTTCAAGTCTAGACAATAACATTTATAAATGATATTATGCCTTCTCTCGAACCCTACACCTATAGGGAATATATCTACCACCTATTCACTGAAGAAAAGTTTTTAATAAGACTTAAATCAGACCTTGTGAATATGTGATAAATTAAATATATTTGTACGTACATAATCGTTAAGAAAAGCTATTAAAATATGAGTAATGGTATTGGTGCTTACTATTTGTGCCTACTTATGTGCCTACAAATTTGATCATGACAGGTATGATATAAAGAGAGAAAATTAATCAGTGTAATATATCAAATTTAGAAATATATAAATATATAAATACATACAAATAATAGATACAAACTCTTAAAATATTGGTGTTATTGAACCACTAACTCTACACAAAACCCAACGGCATTCCACTAAAATTTAAACCAAGAGGGTCCTTTTGCCCCTTGGTCCCTTATTTTACAACTCAAATGCTCATTTCTTGTCGGATCTTGTTTCAAATTTCTTTGCATACCTGCAAATACATGTAAACCTCACAGATTCTTCAAATTTTGTTCATGGGTATTGTGGATTCAACTTAAAGATTCGTTCTTTGGAGCTTTTCTCATTTGGGTAAGCATTTTTTTGGGTTTATTCAACAGGGTTTCCTTCATAACTTGTTAGAAATCGTTTCTTGATACTCATTAATGGTGTTTGCCATTTCTATTTGTTGTTCTTTATCTTGTTTTATGAAGTTTAGCTCACTATTTCTGTATATTTACACACACACACACACTTGAGTATGTGATTTTAGATTGATTTGAAGAGTGGGTACTAGGGTTTTAAGTTGAAAATTGAGGGTATTGGGGATTTTCATTAATATTTTTGGCGAAATTTTATGATTAGGTGTATTTACTATTTAGGGTTCTGAAAATGACTTAAATTTATTGAAGATTAATTTTGGTACGTTTATCCAGCTCACTCATGCTTTCTAATTGTTCAAGTTGCTGCATTTTATTACAATGGTTAGCTCATAAATGTATCAAATACTGTTGTTGTATATAATAATAAACTTTCAATTTTTACTATTGTATGCATCACTTTCTATAACCTGTAAATTGATGACTATAGGGCTCATATGATTGCCACATCAGCAAAAAAACGCACAAAAAATAATTATTAGACATTATACATTATCAAGAATTGGAATCTATCACACACATAAGACTGTTTAAAAGTATGCTACAAACAATGAAAATATGTGATACATTGGATATATTTCCATATTATATTATATTTTTTATGTGTCATTTACTTATTATTACTTCCTTTTTTACACTTGTAGCATAATAAAGATCACAATCAATAAAACTCGTCCCATTTTATTCAAGAATTGTGAACAAAAATTACAACAAATATCAAGATTACCGAAAAAAAGTCAACATGGTACAAACACTCGAAGAAATCAAGGGTGGTGGAGGATCAATAAAAATAGGAGCAACGGGTACAATTAGCGCCTTAATGTCACGCGAGTTACACAATTCATCTCCAAATCCCGCGAATAGTACAAGTCTTAAAGCAAAAGTACAAGTAGATGAAGCAAGCTCGAGTAACGCCACCGGTACGGATACAAACGAAAAAACCAAACCCGAAAAAACAAAAAAAACAAACCGAAATCCGAATAGACGTTACATTGTTGAAGTTGTGGATATAAAGTGCAAAATGCCTGACCCGATAACAAATCGGCTAAAAAAGCTTAATTTCTCAAAGCTTTCAGAAACAAATTGCTAAATCAAGATGCTTTGGGGAGTTGTAAACTATGCTTCCGAGTGTGTACATCGAGTCTATTGAAGTACTCGATCTCTTGCATTATGATCGATCCAGTGGTTCCTTTTGACCCGTTTCAACGGGACGTTTTGCAGCCATTTTTTCAGGGATGTATGAAGAACAAAAAGGTTGTGTTTTTGTGGGAGAATTTGACATTTTTATGTTTTTATTTTTATTTTCTAAATGATGAAGTTGAAATATTTGCTTTGTGATTTATATCCATGTGGAAAAATTGGATCTTCTTTTTGTGAAAAAGATTGGGTGATGATGTGTCAATCTTTTCTTCATGTGTATGCAGGGAAATGAACACTAAATTTTGGACCAACAACTAATTCTTTTTTATTTAATTTTTATAAAATGGTGGTCTAGAATCAAACAACTAAATTTTGGACCCTGTGAAGTGTAAAAGCCTGTATCTATTCCGTTTATATACGTCTAACGTGTACACATATATCCTGTATCATGTGTATATTGTATTGTCCTATGAAATATCTATCATATGTATAATTGATATAACTTGTATGTATATGTGACATATTTTAAAATGTATTTAATTTGTAAACATGTCAAGGAAGTTATTCAAACTAAACCGGTCGGAACTGTCGAACTGAAACAAGTTGAAAAAAGTATGAAAAAAAATCAGAATATCGCGGTTCTTAGTTCTATCAAAACTATTATATTAGTTCTTAGTCTCGATTTCAAGCAGTTAAGATCGTTATTGAACCTCACTTAAATTAAATAAAAAAAAACCAAAAGATGTATGGGCCAAAACACATTGCGACATAATCTTGGTATGTAAAAGTGATGGAAATTGCTTAAATTAAGTGGCACACTAGACAAATTTTATTTTTTTTTATATTCAAATATATTATCATAATTTACATAAATATATGCCAAAAAAATGTGGAATTTAGGAAGCCTTTCTCTAATATCAGAGCCAGGTTTCGATCCTGGGACCTGTGGGTTATGGGCCCACCACGCTTCCGCTGCGCCACTCTGATTTGTTGATTTATTCTTATTAAAATAATATAAATACAATATAATAAGTATATATAAATACTAAAAAGCATTTACTAATCATAAAGGATAGATATTATATCCCACTCTGTGGCGATAAGAGATTTTCTTTGATTCTTGATACAACGAACAACAACAATGGCGACAATATCATGTAATTTTCAGCTCAATTTCGCAAATTCAGACACAAAATCTGCAAACATTTCAAACCCAATTCGTAAAATTAACTCACAATTTCTGGGTACGCGAAAAAGGCTCGGATTTTGCACACCAACTTCAAGAATTGGGCCAAATAGCTGTGGTTCAAGAACCACATGTTGGTTTAAGTTCGGTAAAAATGGTGTAGATGCTGAAGGTGCTGGTATTTACGGAAGTCAATCTCGAGATGATTTTGACCGTGATGATGTTGAGCAGGTACTATGATTTCTGGGTTTTTTTGTTTTTGTTTGAAAAATTTGATCTTTATCGGAAATTATTGTTACTTTTGTAGGTTTAAAGATTACATTTTTAGGTTTTATTCATTGGTTACCCTGCAATTGTGGTTATTGGATTTGGAATTGAAAATTGTGTTTTAAGTAAAAAAGATGAATAATTTATGTTAAATTTTTATATGGAGTGAAGAAAATTGCAGTATTAATGAGAGTTGTTGGTGAGTCCATGCTTGATCTGAATGATTTTTTAATATCAATCAAGTAAGAATTAAAAAAGATCCATAAATTATGCATTTTGGCCCGTTATCCAACTGGCCCATTTCGACCCGAATAATTCTTGAATGTTAATTAACTTTAAGAATCAAGAAAAACCCAAAATTATGCATCTTGACCCAATTAACTTCAAGAATCAAGAAAACCCAAAAAACATCATTAACTTGTGTATAACATTTTACTACTTATTTTGCAGTACTTTAATTACATGGGTATGCTTGCGGTTGAAGGCACGTATGATAAAATGGAAGCTCTTTTAAGCCAAAACATTCATCCCGTTGACATTTTGTTAATGATGGCTTCTTCTGAAGGCGATAAACCGAAAATTGAGGAGTTGTTAAAAGCGGGAGCCAAATTTGATGTTAAAGATGCAAATGGGAAAACAGCAGTTGATAAAGCGGTTAATGATGAAATCAAGAACTTTATTTTAAGTTATTCTGTGAAAAAGGCATGATTTGGTTTTGAACATTTAAAGATTGTTGTTGTTTGGTCATATTAGATTTAAAATGTAGGTGTAATTGTTCTTTTTGGAATATGAGTTTGTGAGGAGAAATGAAAATGTAATTGTTTATGTTATGTTATTTATTTGATTTTGGTATGGAAGGCTTAATCAAGTATGTGTTGTGTTTTGCTATGTGTTTTAGCCTTTTGTTTGATGGCATTTTATCATGGTCGTCATCTATTAAATAGGGAGCTCACTAGCTAAGTCACTATGTGTTGTTCGGTAGCATCTGAATGATTAATATCCAAATGATACAGATGACTGAATGATTCAGACATCTGTTCAATTAAGAGACTGAACATGTTGAATTTTTGATTAAGATGCCTTACCAAAAAGGACTAATATCCCAGCAATATATAATTTTCAAAAGTCCCATAAAGTTGTGAATTCAAATCTTATTGTAAACAAAAATAATACTTCCTTCGTATCAAAATAAGTGACACAAATTGGCTTACACGTTTTTTGAGGTAAAAGATTAAAGTATGAGTTAAAATAGATTAATGGAGAATGAGTCCCACTATTCTTGAATAAAGTGATATTAATGAGTTTTAAAAGTAAAAGTAAGGGTATAAGGGTAATTTCACTTTATTAAAGTGGATAGTTAGTGTGTGTGGGTCCCGCTATTTTCACCAAATAAGGAAAATTTACAAAGTGTGTCACTTATTTTGATACACCCCATAATGGAAAGTGTGTCACTTATTTTGATACGGAGGAAGTATTAGTTTTATCATCTAAATTGATAATATTTAATACATAGTTTGAATAGGTAATATATATGTTATGTATTTTGTTATAATTAATTTTAGTTTCAGTATCATTAACAATGTCATCTAAATGTAATAACATCCCAATGTAATCATTAAGATGTCTGACTAAACAACAATTTATTATTCATGTATAATTCATATAAAATCTCTGCATCATTCAACTTTCTGTCTCATTTAAATATTATTGATCTAGATGTTGTCAAACAGTCTCTGGTCATCAATTTTAGTAAAAAAAAAAAAGAAAGAAAAAAAATAACAACCATAACCACCATGACATACAAAAACCGTTACAATATCTTTTTTCACAATTAACCATTCAAGTTACATAGCTTCACATTCCAAAAAAAACTATATACACCACATAAATCTTCGAAAAACCAAAACTATTCTACGATGACAGAAACATGTGAAAATCATCAACCAACCACCGACACGTTGATTAAAACATCAAAACTTCTAATTAACCGATTAATATTTTCTCGTTATAAACTTCAAATTCAGTTGGACCTTCTACTTTGCATCATACCAACTTTGTGCAAATTTTGCATCAACCGATAAACCGACTTTAAGAATATTCTTTCCATCAAAGGGATTTGACATGCAGTCAACAACGATTGCTTTTGCCACCTCAGCAGATTCTGTTGGACCTTCTAATATAACTTCATCATGAACCTGTGTGCAATAATATCATTTTTTTTGAACATTAATAATACTAATTGACGATTAAGATAATTAAAGTAAGGGTATAAAAGTAATTTTAATAAACCTGTAAGAGTAGCTTCCATCCAAGCTCTTTTAGTCGAGCGTTTTTAGATATTTCTAACATGGCGCACATAGCCACGTCAGCAGCACTACCCTGTTCATAATAATCACAATTGAGAACCATTTTTTTTACCTAAAATATTTTTTTGTTCAATTAGGTCATTAAACGATAGCTTTGTGTTCTTTTTAGGTCATTCAGCAACCTGATGACGTCGCGGTAACTTGCCACCTAAGCAAGTTACCGCCACATCTTCATGTCGCCATATGACCCAAATGGAATATTATTGTACAAATTCTATCCAATTGTGTCATCAAAAGACGGCTTTTTGTCCCATTCGGGTCATTCAACAACCTGATAACCTGATAAACCGATGACGTGGCGATAACCTGCCACCTCAGCAGGTTTCAGCCACGTCTTCACTTTACCTCAGGTTGCTGAATGGCCCAAATGGGATACAAAACCATCTTTTAACAGCCCAATAGGACAAAAATTTGTACAATGACTAAACAGGAACAAATGTAACAATACGTTGTTATATTACGCAAAAAATAAAAAAAAATTGCATTAAATTGTTAAAAAAAAAAAAAAAACCTGAACAGGGGTATTAATGGCAGCCCGTTCAATATGACCTCTATGAGAAGGAGGAGCATTTTGGGGATAAGCAAAAGTACGTGCACGCCCTAACAACGTATAAACACATTTAATTTCCCGAGCTTCCTTTTTGCGTTCATCTTGCCACTTTAGAACTTCTTTTCTATCACTGTACCATCGATTAACCGTTTCTCTCGCTTCTTTAACCGAAACCTACAAAAATCAACATATAATTATAGTTATAATTAATATTTATATTTATAAATATTAATAATATAATATTTTATTTACCTTCCAATCGCGTGCAAGTCCAATAGCGGTTTTCCCGTACGCAATGGAAAAATTAAGCATCTTTGCTTTTCTTCTATGTGATGCATACTTATCCTAAGTATAGAAATATTAATGAAAAATAATCCATATAAAATAAATAAATAAAATAAAAAATATTATATTATTTACCTTTAATAAAGGAACGGGTGGTTTTTCTTGACCGGGTTGAGGGTCCCACTCAAGAAGAACTTGTTTATTATCAACTGCTTCCCGAATTTCAGGATACATATTCATTGCAGTTCTTGAATGAAAATCTCCACCCGCTTTAAAAGCATCAAGCATGCTTTTACAGTTGGCAAGATGTGCAAGAATCCGAAGTTCCAACTGAAATTTGTAAAAAAGAAAATTAATTAATTTCTGTGGGGCCCACTGAATTTAATTAAAAAAGACAAATGTCAGAAAATAGCAATATACTTGAAGTTTTTTAGCTTTTTAAGGTCTGTTTCGGTAATTACAAGTTTTTTTTTCTCGTCCAAATTTTTTTAGGAATTATTTTTTTTACGTTTTTTTCTACAAAATTACCAAAGTAGAGCAATTAAAAACATGTACTTACCATAACGGAAATTAAAAGTTAAATATATTGGTATTTTTATATTTATGATATTTGAATTTTCCCTGGAAAAAAAAGTAAGTAATTTTGTTATTTTTACCTGCCCATAATCAGCAACGATAAGAGAGTTACCAGGTGCTGCTATAAATGCTTTGCGGATCTTGTATATGTCCTTTTCTAAAGCGGGTTGATTCTGAAAATATGGATATTAGTACAGGTGGCAATTTTGACCCGTGTAACTAAAAATAGGTCATGGGCCAAATGGGTTAAGCTAAACGATTTATCTATAAAGGAAAAATGAACGGATCAAATAAAGCCTCATAAATCACATTTTTTTAAAAGGACTGAGTAATCACATTTAACACACTAATTAATGGGTTTTTTAGCGTAAAATAACAAGGTACTTAAATATTGTTTAAAAACGTTAAATTTATATATATAAATGTAAGATCTAGATATAACTATAGCTGATATAAAAATTACTGATTTTAAGCAATTTTAATGACCTAATTGGATATATAATTGGACAACGAACTAAGCATGGACAACTGTAAAAAGTACAAAAATACCCTTTTTAATGTATATACCTGCAAATTTGGTCTTCTAGCCGATAATCGACCCGTTTCTGTATTGATATTTAGTGAACAATGAACCCGCCCGTCATTTCCCGATATATGGCTACCCTGTTGAAAACAAAACCAATAAACTCATAAATCTTTATAAAGATTAATGTTCTCTTAGTAATAATAACTAACTCATTAAAGAATAATTATAAATATAAGAGTAAACTACACAAATGGTCTTTTAGGTTTGTACCATATTACATATTTGGTCCTTTAGTTTCATAAATTACACTGGTAGTCCTTATTTCTGAAACTATTGACACGTTTAGTCCTTTATCTAAACAACGTTAACTTTTCTTGTCAAGAATGGTCACGTATGATGCACGAGGGGGTAAATCTGTCATTTTCCCTTTCCCTTCACAGATCTAAACCCATAATAACCCGTCTGTTTGACGGGAAATGTTAACGCCTGTTTATGTAAACGACCATACGTGTCAATAATCTCATAAATAAGGACCACCAGTGTAATTTATGAAACTAAAGGACTAAATAACCATAAGAACCATATGTGTAACTTACTCGAAATATAAATTAGAACGGTGTTTGCAAGCCAAACCAACCCGACCCGACCCGTTTTGACCTGTACAAATGCAAGAAATATAACTAACTACTTGAAAGATTCAAAAAAACCTGTAATGGAAGGATAAAATTAGAAATTAAGGAATCAATAGTGCAAACATCACATAAAGCATTAATTGCATGACAAGCTTCATGCCCTTCAAAACCACCACCAAACGCCTGATAAGCAGTCCCATAAACATCTTCCGAGTTACCAACAAACTCCTCCTTTTTCGTATCCGCCAGCTCAGCATTGTCCACATCATCGTCCATGTCAGCATCCTCGTCATCGTCCACGTCATCAACCTCAATCTCATCATCATCATTTTCATTGACCGTTACATCTAAATTATCATCATACTTTGATAATTTTCCAGCAAGTGTTCTTAAAACAGCTCCAGAAACCGAGGGCCAACCAGATGCAGTGAAGGTTTCGGTTGGAAGTGGGCCCGGGGAAATTGTTTTTAATTTAATTTTTCTGAATTTTGTTGCGGTTTTTTTGCCTTCTTCGATTATATTATCCACATTTGGAACTTTGAATTCTTTTTCAGTTGGAAGAGTTTCACTTGGATCTTTGCTGGAATTATAAATTAAATTAAATATTAAATAAATAAACATTAAATACAAATATTATGATAAAAGATAAATTTAGAGTACTAATAAAATGTAAATATTTGGATAAATGTATTGCAGAAAGTTTTTTCTAAAAAACTTTTCCAAGATTTTAGAAAATGGAAGTGTTTCGGGTCAACCCAATCTAATATATTTCGACCCATATCAAAAAGCCACGAGCTTTGAGCTGTTACCTAAACCACCTGCCCATTTTACTACCTCAACTAACTTATTTATTTTTTTTTTTTTTAAAATAATTATTATTATAACATAACTTCTTTGACCCACTACCCAACCCACCAAACAAATCTTTTTAACAAAAAGTGCTACATGTCAACCAAAGCAGACCCATTTCAAATTTTTCAACCCGTACCAAAAGGTTACCTCTTTGACCCGTTACCCAACCCACTGACCCGACCCATCAAAACCCATAATTAACATTTTATTAAATCTTTATACCTATTTTCAATACCACCAAAAAAAAGTGTCCTTAATTGCGTATCACTCCCAACATTCATAAACTTTGCATCTGGACACAATTTTGAAGCCCAATTCCTGAATCTATCAGCAGCAATTTTCTGGTGTTCTTTAGCTTCTATTTCTTTCTCAAAAAGGTGGGCCCGATCAACCAACATTCCCTCAGTCTCCATCTTGACCAAAAGTTGACCAAACGGGCGCCAATATTGTTCATAAAAATCAAACAAATTCCCTTTTGTAACACCATCAAATTTCCATTCCCGATTCGATAATTTACTTTTTAATCTTTCATAAAGTTTAAGAGTACTTATTGAATCCAAAGCCGAATAACAAACCCATGGTTCCCGTTCTTCTTTTTGGAGTTCTTCAACGGGTGGTATAATGACGACTTTGCCCTCCGTACCGTCTTTTTTTAGTTTTTTTCTCCCGAAAATTGTTTTCATTGATACTTTACCGATTAATTCCTCATTCGGGCCAAGATTTGCTCCCGACATTATTCCTTTTGTGTCACTTGTGAGTGCTTCTAGAGAATACCCGCCGGACATTTGTCTTGAGGAATCCCATAAACGGGCCATGTGCATTGTATCCGCGTGAAAACCCGAAAGTTTTAGCCCGTAATTCTCGATAATATGGTTATCAAAACTATAGTTGTGCCAAACCTACAAAAAAAAAAATCAACTGTCAACTATAGTTATCAATTTTCAACTGTCACTTGATTTGTAAAGAAAAGACCAGGTTGAAATGGGTCATCTTTTAGTACGAGTTTAAACGGGCCTGTTCCCCTTTTTTTCTGTAATTAAAGTTTTTTAGGAAAATTGGTTAAAAAGATAGGTTTTTTTTACAACGATAATTTGAAATCTTTGAATTACTGGCAAATTTGAAGATTGGTTAGCAAAATTAATTAAACGGGCCGGGTACACTTTTTGTCTGTAATTAAGTTTTTTAGAAAAATTGGTTACAAAAACAAAATTTATTAGAATGGTAAAATTGAAATCTTTGAGTTACTGCTGACCCGTTCAATCTATGTGGCCCGTTTGAGATAAAAACACAAACCAAATCAACTTTTTCATAAGAAAACGAGTCGAAATTGCGACCTCTGATTTCCCCTTAGTAAAAGAAAAGAATGTAATAACCTTTTTAATAAACGGGTCTTCAAAAAAAGGTTTAAATATATCCAAAATATTCTTCCCGCCACCATCTAAAACATCGACCCAAATACAAGATTTCCCATTTCCAAAATCGGCTTCATGCCCCGAATATATACTGAAACATATAATCTTGCCATGATCAACGGGTGTTTCTTGTTTCACATCAATTTCAGCTACCTGAAAATTACAAACAAACGTATGTAAATTTTGACCCGTTTATTGTAAACGGGTCGATTAGGATTGTACTTTGTCACTAATGGGTCGGATGTATGCACTAGATTTTTTAGCTAAATGGAAACGGGCCAAATGAGTCAAAAATCAATCGAAGTGTATGACTGTATTCAAAATGCATAAAAAGTTAAAAACCTTTTAAAAAGCTTTACTTTGGAAGTTCGGTCGTTATTGACTTATTGTGAATATATAATTCTCTTTACTCATATATAAACATTAATTTATTATTTTATTTATAGAAAACAAAAAAAAATGATTAAAAGGAAGTGTTTGCATATAACACCAATACATTTCGTATTAACCAATGCTAAATATACCTGCTTTGACTCGTTTATGGGTAAACAGGACAATTAGGGTCAAACGGGTTGGACGTCAACCAAATTGTATTCAAAATGCATAGAAACCCTTAAATCATTTTATATAAAAAACAAGACTAAAAATAAAAAGGTTACCCATTTTGACCTGTTACCCGACCCATCCATATCCAAGAAAATAAATAACAAATATAATATAATAATATATATACATACCTCGGTATCACAAGCATGAACTAGATGGCGGTACTCATTTGTAAGCTTTTTAACCACTTCTTGAGCTACAGAAATATTATCAACAACAAGGACTTTTTTGTAAATACTCTTAAGCTTATTTTGTAATTGACCCGAACTCCCGGTACCAATCGGTACAATATAAGTTTCATTAAAATCAACATCATAATCCACTAATTGGTTTTTCAGTTGCAAATCCTTTCGGTGGGCCCCATTCCCGCGTGTTTCTTCTAGAATCTTTTGTTTTGGCTCAAAACTTTTCGGGCTCGAGAAATTTCCATTTTTTACAAAGTTAAATGTTTTCTTCGGTTGGAACACCTTTCGATGGGCCCCGTTCACACGTTGTTGTTGTTGTTCTAGAATCTTTTGATTTGATTCAAAAAGTTTTGTGCTCGGGAAATTCCCGTTAGGTTGTTGACTTTGACTCGGGAAATTCCCGCTATTTTGGTTGACCCCATTCACATGTGCATTGTTTAAAATCTTTTTACTCGGGAAATTTCCATTAGGCGGTTGACTTTGACTCGGGAGTTGACTTTTGTCCATTAAGTAGATCTTCGATTGAAAGTCCTTCTGGTGGACCCCATTAACATGTGTATCTTGTGAAGTCTTTTGCTTCGACTCAAAAAGTTTCGGACCCAAAAAATTACCACCCGATTGTTGACATTGACTTTGACTTTGACTTTGACTTTGACTTGGGGATTTCTCATATCCTTCGGTATATTGAACATTAGGTACCGAAACACTCACTTTATTAGAAAAAATTGCATCTTCTTTAATATTTCTTAATGCTTGTGTTGCTTGATTCCATGTTTGCGGTTTTTGGAAATCTTGTTTTTTTCTAAGCGTATTTGTGTATGTATTGCCGTGGGGCCCATCTTTATGATTGCCACGTGGCACCATCCGAGCGTATGAATTACCTCTTCTTGATTCCACAATAAGCCTAAAGTCAACACATGATTGCTGACGTGGCATATTAAGGTATCTTTGACTTTCGTCAAAGTACATGGTAGTGAAGTTTGACCGTGTGTTGTATACAAATGGACTAAACACCATTGCCATATTGTGAAAACGGTCTTTTTTGTTATATGGGATTTGAACTTGCCACCTGAAAATGTAAATAAGAAAACGAGTGTTTATCTACCGATTTCTTGAAATAAAGGTTGAAACTTTTGATCATACGAAATAATATTTTTAACACGACAATCAAAATATGTAAGTAATCGCTTATGGGGTGTTTGGATGTGAGTATTGGAAGTGCTCATGGGGTGTTTGGATGGGAGTTTTTGGAAATGCTTATGGAGTGTTTGGATGTGCTTGTTAAGAAAATACCAAAATCTTAAAATCCAAAACACCCCCCCTAATTCTGCTTCTACAAACATGATTATTTGACCCCTAACTGATTAAAAAAACTCATAATCCATAACAAATTATACCAAAACAATCAAAAGTGATTACTGCAGCAGCAATTAGCATGAACAAATTACTAAAAATTCAAATTATTACACACAAATAATAATGCAACAATAGCAAAATAAACCTGTGAAACCTAAGATAACACACCACCACAAGATTAAACCCTAAAATAAGTACTAAAAAATTGAACCCAAACCTGTAAAGGGGTTTACTGCAAGAAGAAGAAGATAAAGATGATGACGTCACCATAGAAGTAGTATTACGAGGGTTTGAATGACAAAACCACAAACAAGAAGGGGGTTTCTTGAAAGTATTGGTTGGTGTAGTGAACGCCATTAACGATTTTGTGTTTTGAAATCGAAGCCCTGTAAGCCCCAGTTTCTTGGTGAGTGATAAAGCAGCCGTCTTGAAAAGGTTCTTGATGGTCAAAATTAGGGTTTTTTGAGGGTTTTTGGTCTGCAAATGAAAAACCCCATGTGGGAAATGAATCAATTGCTTAAACCCTTGGTGGGTTATCAATAATAATCTTGATGTTGTGAAGAAGACCACAATTTTGGGGACGAGCTGGATTGTTTGTCGTTGTTTTTAGAGTTTTAGCGGATAAAATCAAGTTTACCCCCCTTAACTATGTTAAATGTTTCATTTGACCCCTTCGAAGTTAGTAAATAAAGAAGTGAGAGAACTAGTTGAATACTTGAATTGGAGTAGTAAACTGTAAAAGCCTAAAAGGTACTCCCTCCGTCCCTTAATAAAGTTCTCATTTCACCTTCAAGTTTTGTCCCTAAATAAAGTTCCCATTTCTCAAACTTAAGGGACCCACTTAATATAATAATATTATTACCAATACTTTCACCACTAACTATCTCTTAAAACACTTTCTCTCTCCAATCAAAGCTTATATTTTATTCAAAAGTAATACCAAATACCCCACCACTAACCATCTCCTAAAATGTTGTGCCCAACACAAATGGGAACTTTATTTAGGGACGGAGGGAGTATATTATAGCTGCAAATTGGAGTTTTATTTAGAGTTGGGAGTTGAAATTATTAGAGTTAGAGAAGTTTTTAATTTCATAAATGTGTTTAGAAAAACAAATAGAACTGAAAACAGAAAAAATGTAAAATGACATAAGAACACAAACTTTTTTTTAAGTTAGGGAAACAATTTCAACCGACAGCGAACCGAAACTGAAAATATGTAACTATTTCGGTATCAATTTTGAAAATTAGGGTGAGCATTCAGACAAAAAAAAATCAAACTTAACTAAAAAATCAACCGACAGCGAACCGAAACTGAAAATATGTAACTATTTCGGTATCAATTTTGAAAATTTATCATTTTCGGTTTCGGTTATGGCGGTTTCGGTTTCTTTCGATTCGATTTTCGAATAAGGATGGACATTTGGGCAAAAAAACTGAACCAAACCGAACTAAAACCAAAAATATGTAACGTGTTCAGTTTTGATTTTGAAAATTTATTATTTTCGGTTTTGTTCGAGCAATAGGAAAAACTAAGTGGTCCTTTGATGTTCTAGAAGTTGTGTTTTCAACTCACTTAACCCAAACCGATTGGGCCTTTTAGATAGTATCATAGTTCCGCTTTTTTATTGAATTTGTAACAGAAATAAGCAGTCCAAATTAAATTGGACTCGATGGTTATTTAATCCCAGCTAAGCCTGGAACTCGTAACATTTTTCTTGTTGCCCTAACTCTTCGCTAGGGTTCGTTTACTAAAATTGTTGTTAAGAAAACATACTAAAAATATATGTTTCATGTTATTATGTATCTAAATCATATCAGAATTCAATTACTATTTATGAATATGGATCACAAGAAATGATACTAACAAACTAGGTATCATATGAATAAAAACATTCGAGAATTCAATTGGCCCATTAGGAGTTTGGTTCATTCCATGATCGCGGGCGAACACCAAACTTGAAGAACACCGCCATTTCTAAAGTGTCAAACACCATATAATCATCCAAAAACCTATTCCAAATCCCGCTCACAATACAATAATTTCTGTTATACGGTGGCTGATGGTGGGCAACGTGTTGTGATCGAGACAACAACACTCCACCATCTTGCAACACCGTCACTAGTAACGGGAGTTTAATTCTAGGCACATGAGCCCAAGCATGAAATTGCATGCTAAACATGGCACAACCGCCATAAACCGCCATAAACGCCATTACCGCCGGTCGGTTATGACACATAAAGTTAATGGGTAACAATATGCATGTAATAGCACGTGCCGCCACGTGTAAATGATTTGCAAATTGGTGTTTAGTGATTACCATAGGCCATTTGTGGTGTCGTTGGAACGCATCAATTTGCATACCGAATATTGGAGTTGAGGCATCACCATAGTTGTCAATAGCCCAATGGTACAAACCGGACCCGAGATCTGCAAAAAAGTAGCCGATGAGCCCGGCTAAGATGGGCTCGAGCCATATGTGTGAGTAGATCGAACTTATGATGCAACCAGCTAGGGATACTAGTAAGGTGGTGCACCCGGTGGCCACCCATAAACGATGAGACCAAGTTGATTTTAGGGTTTGGTCATCAAATTTAGGCGGTGTGATCGGCGGTGATGGGTTGATCACGGGTTGTTCTAGTTTTGTGGTGGGAGGATGAACACGGCGGTCATGTGGTGGCACCCGGTAACATAGTGGCGGAGTAAGGACATTATCGGTTTTGGTTGTTGATGCCCTCATGAGGTGTGATGTGATTATATGTTTGCTAGAGCCTAGATATTGTGTTATATATTCAAATTTGCGGCCCAAATTCAACATTTTAATTAATATAAAAATAAAAATACTTAATTATTCAGGCAACACATTTACTTAATACATAAAGATATGTGTTACTTTTGTTATAAAATAAAGATAGAATAAGCCCACGTTATAACTAAGAGTAATGATACTTAGGGGGTGTTTGGGAAAGCTTATTTAAAGGTGTTTATAGCTTATGAGCTTATATAAGCCTTAATAATCCATTTAAAAAGGGATTATTAAGGCTTATATAAGCTTATAAGCTATAAGCCCCTCTAAATAAGCTTTCCCAAACACCCCCTTAGTCCTACAATTTAGTTTTACACATGTATCTACTTATTAGATGAAGACACATGTCAAAATCAAAGGATAATAATATGAGAAAGAAGTAGTAGATTACACGTCTCATCCTATCAAGTGGATAGGACTACTCTAAATATCATTTCTCTATAACCAAACCAATAAATAAATTAATATAAATTCAAGTAACCGTTGCTTTAGGTCCCTATCTTTGTAGTCATTAATGTCGTATAATAATCACGAATAAATTTCCGCCACGTTATAAACGATAATATAGATGAACCTAGATTTATAGGTAGCATACGTAAGTCGCATAATTATTAAGTATAAATTTTCCATTTTGGGTTTGTTTAGAAAAAGATGGCTAGAAAGAGGCACCGGCGGAGCTAATATGGGCTAAATATGTTCGATAAGTTTGTACTTTTATCGCAACGGGGATTACAAACGGATAAGATCGTTGGTAATTTTCATTTTTCTTTTTTTTTAAAAAAAAAAAAGAGTAATTCAAATCTGTAATTGAATGTTATTGTGCCTTTAACTACAAATTTTGTAGTTGAAATTCAAATCTATACCTATGCCTTTTTTTAGTTTTAATTTTAATTTTTTTATTTTTTTATTTCTTTTTTTTTATATTTATTTCTTTTTTATTATTTTTAATCCGGTTCGTGCTTGAGGATGGGTATCCGGTTTTGATCCGCTGGTTATGAACCGATCCGCTCGTTAGACTAAAAAACAGGTTTTGATCCGGTTATAAAACCGGTACCGGTTTAAAAACCGGTTTCGTTGGGCACCCCTAGTTGTAAATGACTTGGATATTCAGGGCCGGTCTAATTAATCTATGGGCCCTGGCCAAATTTTTAAAAATGGGCCTTCAAAAGTAACTTTTTTCTAAATAAATAAAAAATATCCACCAAACTAAAATTGTCACCCCAATCTCTAAGTAAAATGTCCAGATTAGACCTCGTAGTCCGCATGTTTTCAATATTTTGTTGTACTTACCTTTATTCAAATGAACTCACACACATATATACATGGGCTAAATTTTTTTTTTGAAAGTGACCCCTAAATTTTGTGGGCCCTGAGCGACCACGTTTGTCGCCCATGCCTAAAGACGTTCATGTGGATATTTTAACGTAACCTAACTTAACAAGAATAACTAAAGGTGTTGGTTGACAACTCAATTCCAAAAGGCAAATTAGAAAGAAAAATTGGTTTATAACTATTAAAAGGGGTTGGATGTATAACTATATAGTTTAGTAGAAGTCCATACAAGTCAGAAATTAAGCAAAGTCATAGATAATCCTAAATATAAGGTAAAACAAACACCCCCAAGTATCATGGAAGCTAAGTGGCCGGAGAAACCTCGATCCTCCGCCTCTTCCGGCCAACCGGAGTTTGGTTCACTCCATGACCGTGGTTCTATACCAACCGTTAAGAAAACCGCCATTTCTAGATTCTCAAACACCTTATATTTATCCAAAAATCTATTCCAAACCCCACTCACTATGCAATAATTGTTGTTATGCGGTGGCTGGTGGTGGGCGGCATGTTGTCGGCGAGATACCAACACTCCGGCGTCTTGCAACACCACCACAATCGGGTGCAACTTGTTCTTAGTCTTATGAGCCCAAGAATGAAATAATTGGCTAAACATGAGGCATCCACTAGCCACCCCCACAAACCCCATAAACACCGGTCTATCGTACCAAATTAAATTAATTGGTAGCACCACACACGTGACAAAACATCCTAACACGTGTAATTTGTTCGCAAAGTCACGTTTTGTGATCGTTGCGGGCAATTTATGGTGGCCTTGAAACGCATCAATTTGTGAACCAAATATTAGAGTTGAGGCATCGCCATAATTATCAATAGCCCAATGGTATACACCCGTAGCAAGGTCGGCCAGCAAGTAGCCGATGAATCCGCCCAATATGGGTTCGAACCATATTTGTGAGCCGATTGAGCCATTGATGCACGTGGCTAGAGAAAACAATATGGTGGTGCACCCCGTGGTCACCCAAGCACGGTGAGATCGAGTCGATTTAAGACCTGGGTCATTGGTTTTTGGTGGGATAATGGTTGGTTTTTGGTTTATGACAAGTAGTTCAAGTTTTGCCATAGCCTTTATTTTTGTTTTAAGTTTGGGTGGCTAGGTATATATAAAGATTTAGATTTAGATGGTGTTAGTTTAAATTGCATGTTTAATTGTAAGTGGCTAAAGAATACATCTATAAGGACTGTCACAGCATCTATATGTACCACAATAACTTCTCTACAAAATTGCAACGAAAAGAAACTAGAAAATGTAGGGACCATTTTATCAAGTACTCCATATTTCAAGTTGACTTTTATACAATACAACTATACAAGTTATACAACCAGACGGGAGAGTCAGGTATATGCCCACATTATAGATATGCAGCTGATAGTTGGTAATTTCAGGGTCTCGGTAATATATTCTTTTTGGCAACAAGAATATATTTTTTATACTTAACTTTCAATTTAGTTTTAACAAGTTTTAAGTGGGAACTATGTTTCAAAAATTTCAATTTTAATAAAAAGGGCTTACAATTTAATTTCAAGACTTTCAGTTTATTTATGGATTTGAGTTTTATGAGACGTGTCACACATTCAGACGTAGATCTGTGCAAATTGGACCGAGAACCGACCGAAACTGCAGAACCATATCAGACCGGACCGAACCGTACCCAACCGAACCTAGCTACATCGGTTCGGTTATCGGTTCTAGTTTTTATGAGAAATCGGTTCTCAGTTCCAATCGTTTCGGTTCTGAGCATTTCAGTTCGGTCCAAAACCGAGAAAAAATCGAAAAAGTTACCTTGGTTCTCGGTTCGGTTTGGTTCCATGCATCATCGGTTCGGTCATCGGTCCGGCCAAAACTTTTTTCTCGATTCCCAGTTCTAGTCAGTTCGGGCCGGTTCGATCCGGTTCTCACATGCCTATATAGCTAGGCTAGCTAAAGCCTAAACCCAGGGAGTAGCCTTATTGATATTTAGTTTGGCCAATATTCACGGACTCACTTAACCATGTTGCTGATTTTATTCGGGGGATGATAGGATCATTGTTATATCTAACTTCGAGTCGACCAGACATTATGTTCTCTACTTGCATCTGTGCCCGGTATCAGGCTGCTCCTAAAGAATCACATCTTCAAGCAATCAAACATATATTTCGTTATCTAAAGGGTACTCGGGATCTTGGTCTTTGGTATCCCAAAGAAACTTCTTTTGACTTGACTGCATTTTCTGATGTTGACCATACTGGATGTATGCTGGATCGAAAGAGTACCTCAGGAAGTGTCCAATTTCTGTGAGATAAATTGGTGAGCTGGTCTTCACGAAAGCAAAATTGTGTATCTCTTTCAACTGCAGAAGCAGAAGATGTTGCTGCCGCAAGCTGCTTATCCCAGGTAATTTGGATGCAATCACAATTAAAAGACTATGACTTTTCATACAGATGTATTCCTTTATATTGTGATTCGCGAAGTGTAATTGCAATTTCATGTAATCCTGTTCAACATTCCAAAACTAAACATATTGATCTCCGATATCATTTTATCAAAGGTCACGTTGAACAAGGTAATGTGGAATTGTACTTCGTTCCAACTGATTTTCAATTAGTTGATTTGTTTACCAAGGCTTTAGACGAAAAACGTTTTAACTTTTTTGTGTCTAAACTTGGTATGCTAAATCTCAAGACTTAAACCGTTTTATATTTCATCTTTCTATTTTTGTTGTTATTTTATTTTTTTTTGTTACAATAAAAATGGCTTTCAAGTACATCAGCTTGAAATGCGTTCTTCAATGATATTATTGGTTGAGGGGGAGAAAATCGCTATCTATTGGTTGAGGGGGAGAATTACTTTATTCACTTGTCAAGGGGGAGAAATCGATATTCACAAGTCAAGGGGGAGCATTTTTTATGAAACTTCATCGGTAAAGGGGGAGCATTTTTTATTAAACTTCATTGGTAAAGGGGGAGCATATTCATTGCTAACCCGTTTTCTTTTCACTATTCACTTTTTTCAGAAACTCAATATCAATTTTTTTCAAACTTTAATTCATTGAGTTTCATTGATTCAGTTCAAAAATGTTTTCCTCACTCATATGTTGCCAGCGTTCGGATACAAGTTTTTGTCAAATTCGTCGATCTCTCTACTGATTTCGATTAGTATTGATTGCATCTGTTTATGACAAACTTTTGTCTCTTGCGTTGATGACATCATCTTTTCAGTTTTGCTTTCAAACTTAAACTCAAATTCTTTCAAACACTATTTGAGTTTCGTTGTTGCCATACATTTGGCACAACTTCAGACTAAATTCAAATTTTTTACTCAAACACATATGTTACCAATGTAGGATACAAACTATTATCAAATTCGTCGATCTCTTTACTAATCTAATTAGTAAAGATTGCATCTGTTTATGACAACCTTTTGTCTCTTGCATTGTTGACATCACATTCTTATTTTTCATTTAATGTGAAACTCAATTTTTTCAACAAAATTCAACTCTATGAGTTTCGTTGTTGCCACAACTTTGGCACAACTCAATCTTAAATGTTCAAAATTTTTTTACTCGAAATTTTTGTGGTAACTACGTAGGATATAAGTTTTTGACAAATCCGTCGATCTCTTTACTAATCCGATTAGTACTGATTGCATCTGTTTATGTCAAACTATTTTTTATTGCGTTGTTGACCTCACTTTCTCAAACAGAGTTGACATTATATCCTCAACATCTGTTTATTCCTAATAAAAATTTTAATCATACTTTGTGCTCACAATGATGTGTTCACAACGTAGGATATAAATTTTGGTCAAATTCGTCGATCTCTTTACTAATCTAATTAATAAAGATTGCATCTGTTTATGACCAAATTTTTTCTCTTGCGTTGCTGACATAATTTTTCAAAAATTATTCTGATTTTGCACAAATTTTTCATTTTTCAAAGACTTGTTTGCAACACTCAACACAAGTTGTTGTTAAATCCGTCGATCTCTTTACTAATTTCCATTAGTACTGATTGCATCTGTTTATAACAACTTCTTGGATTGCTTGTTCTTACTATTTTTCAAACAATTTTTGCAAACATACAACAATGGAGAAATTATTTTTTATTTTTCTCCAAACGGTTTAGATTTAATTCTAAATTATTCATACGCTTACACACACAAAAATCGTTTTAATGCACTAACCTCTGTTAGGTCATTGATCTATATGTATCCGTCGATCTTTTCTCTGAACACGTTCAGAGAAGATTGCATCTTTGTAAGTGGTATACGTCACTGATCTTTTCTCAAATCTTTGCTTAACAATGTCTTCAATCATCCTGTCTGTCAAATTCGTCGATCTCTTTACTGAAGTTCTTCAGTAAAGATTGCATATGTTTATGACTTCAGGTGATTCTTGACACTGTTAATCTCCATTTTTCAAATATTTTTCTCCAAGATACTTGGCTAAAACTAATTTTTATCTCGTTACTATATGAGTACTACATGTTACTGGTTCTTGATTCCGAAATGCAACACACAATTATACAATCTTGGATCTCGTATTACACAACCACACAATTTCCTCTCTCATCTTTCACAAGGCAAATATTCAACATTAACATGAGGTTCCTGATGATGATCCTCATGAGGGGGAGAAAAAGAGCAAGAAATAGTTCAAACATTAGGTTTATAACTGAAAAACATTAAAAAGAACCACAAACATCTCATCAAAGAAGAAAATTATCATTGCAAGTACTAAAATTAATTGCAAAATCATAAATAGTTCATATCAAGTGATTAAGAGGAAGAGAAAGTGATAATCAATATATTAAACGGAAAAACAAGTGAAGAAGAAGAAACCGATTCATCTACAGAAATTTCTCTCAAAATCTCAACTATTACATTCAAAATCTCAACCATTACATTCAAAATCTGAACCATTTCAATCCGAATCTTAAACATGTCAAATCATTCTATCCAACACACAAATTCACATCCGTATCTACTCAAAATCTCAACATGACAAATCATTCTTTCCAAAACACAAAACAACCACACTATCCAGATCTTACACTTTACAATTCATTCTTCTCAAAACACAAAATATCAACCACATCCTTCCAAATCCTAAAAAGTCAAATCATTATTACCAAAACCCAAAACATTCACATTCTATCCAAATCTTAACATTTCAAATCATTTTTTCATACATACAAAACATTCACCTCTATTCAAAACTTAAATGTACAAATCATTCTTTTCAAAATCAAAAAACATCATCATCTCATTCCTACAAAATCTCTACCACAAAATCTCAAATCAAAACCTCCACTAATCAAAATTTTAGACAAATCTTTCCCAATTGACATTCCATTCCTAGAACTTTAAACCTTAAGAGAACCATTTTTCGACCTTCCTTACACGAAAAGATTCAACGAATTTTTTTTTCCTTTGAGTGTCTGAAGCTTCAAAATTCTAAGAGTATGTCACCTTTCTACAAAGTTACACATTCCCCTATTAACAATTGGTCAGACCAAGGGTTTACAATGAGAGTATGAACCTCCTTCATACGTGAGAAAGGGGTAACAGGCCAACAGAAGAATTTGAAGAAGGAAGATTGGGATGAGGTGCATTAAGCACAAAAAGAGGGAGATTGTTAGGATTAGTTTTGTACTTAAAATGATGTAGTTAGCCTAATTATACTAGCATTTAGTGATTAGTGATAGATGGTATAAATAGGATGAACTAACCAAGATGATGTAAACTTTCCATTCACATAATTGAATCACACTTTGAAAGCTCATTCTTTCCCTCTATCATCTCTCTCAAAACACACACACTTTCACACACTTGAATTCTTCAAATCTTAACAAATCATCATGAATTGACATGATTTCGATTGAATTAGCTCTCTCAATAATTAATTTTTGTATAAGTGGAAATAGTTCGTATGTGATGTGTTTCATATGTTTGTTCTAATACGAGTTAAGATGTGCGGGCTCACATTTATACAAAAAGGAGGATGACCAGAAAGGCAGGGTCAAAAGGGTCGCGCCCCTTATTGGGGGGTTTTGGGGGGGGGGGGGGGGTAGCGCCCCTGCCGTTGGTCCGGCCGCCCGGTAAGTAGATGCGCGGTCAAGCGGGCTGCATTTTCGGGATAGCCTTTTGTAAATTGACCATAAATTGAAACCAAATTTAATTTGCATGATTCGGTTTCAAATTTCAGTTGTTATGAATTGATGTCACATCAACAATCGCATCAAACATATACGTATTGTAAAACATAAAAACAAAAACTGAAAACTTGATAAGTATTTGACTGGTTGATAACAAAGAATCAATGCAATTAGCAATGTTATATACTACTTTTTATTTATAGTATTTTGATTTTGAATCTTATAAATAAATAAGTTATAACAAGTATCATGGAAAAGAAGTCGCCGGAGAATCCTCCACCACCTCCGTCCAATCAGAGTCCGGTTCACTCCAAGATCGTGGCCGGAGACCAAACTTGAAAAACAACACCATTTCTAGAGCCTCAAACACCTTATTATCATCCAAAAACTTGTTCCAAACACCACTCACAATACAATAATTGTTGTTGTACGGCGGCCGGTGGTGGGCGGCATGTTGCCGCCGAGACACCAACACTCCGGCGTCTTGTAACGCCACCACAACCGGCGGCAATTTGCTCTTAGTCCCATGAGCCCAAGCGTGAAACTGTTGGCTAAACATGATGCATCCACTAGCGGTCCCCACGAAACACATCACTACCGGTTGATCGTGAAAAATCAGATCAATCGGTAGGACAGTATAAGTTATTACACGCGCTAACGCGTGTAAATTATTTGCAAACTGACGCTTAGTGATGGTCCAGGGCCACCTATGATGGCCCTGAAACGCATCTATTTGTGAACCTAATAATGGAGTTGAGGCATCACCATAATTATCAATCCCCCAATGGTATACACCGGACCCAAGGTCCGCAAACAAGTATCCAATGAACCCCGATAAAACCGGTTCGAGCCATATGTGTGAGTCAACTGAGCCAACCATTGAGGTGGCTAGGGAAGCCATAACCGTGGTGCAACCGGTAGCCACCCATGCACGGTGGGACCAATTCGATTTAAGACTCGGGTCGTCTATTTTGGGTGGAGTGATTGGCTGTGGTGTAGTGCTGATAACGAGTTGTTCGATTTTCGGTTTGGTTTTTAGCGGGGTTGTGGCGGCACAATAGACTCGACGGTGGTTATGGTGGCGGTAGTGGTGGTGGTAGGTGGCGGCGACCTGGTGGAGGTGGTGGTGTTGGGGTAAGATGGACATTATTTGGGTTTGAAACTTTGAATTCGTGGTGGCTAGGTGGGGATAATATATGTAGATTGGAATGCAAGAGTTATTGGTGTTGTTTAGTCTACGTGGGTTTATTGGTGTCGCTAAAGAGTTGATGACGGTTTGTGGTACACAACAAAAGTTATGGATTTTGTGGTTTATAATTTATGGTGAATATTACTTTAAAACGGTTGTTGGAAAAAATAAATAAAATGGTTGTATAGATAAAAGAAAGACGTATGGAACTATAAATTGAGTAGGTTACTAGAAAATAACGGAATCTATAGAATTTGGTTTATTATTTTCATTCATTTCACCTAGTAGAAATTGTAGAAGGATAACCGATTAACCGTACAAGATAACGCATAATTATTTCGTTTCATTTTCATTATATAAGTAACTTAAAACCAATATGTTCACTATTACACTATACATGTCATTCGAGTTTATACAATTAGTGTTACTTATATTACCCAAGTATCTAAAGTACAATATTAATTATATTGGTAAATATTATAAATATATTTTTTATTTTTAACTTTAGAAACCCCAAATGTATTTTTGTAAATATACATGGCCAATGATTTCTTTAATTTATATGAAACAAATTCCCTTATTTAATTGATTGCAATTAATTAGTTGATTCTATGGGCATATTAGTAATTTCAATTTACTTAAATTTAAGCATTTTAAGACAAATATGTAAATTCATATTACCACAAACACCTACGGCCTACCTATCCAATTTTTTATTATCTTTAGAAATTATAATTGCTTTAGTTATGATTACAAAAAGAATAGAATGCTGAATCACAACCTAAATCTCCGTGAAGTTTATAAAGCAGATTGGGTAACGGGCTCAACACATGTTAATGGATCATAATTCATAAGGTTGTATTGAAATTTCAACAATTAAATTGGTTGTTTCTGATTTCTTTTTTCTTTCTAAAAGATTGATGTTTTTCTGCAAGTTTTCTGTATGCTGACATGTACCTGCCAGCCTGTTGCATCATCCATGCTGGAAGTCCTTTTGCTGCCTTTACCAAAAGTGGTGGTTCTGAATTTTTAATTAAATTAGAATTTTGTTTAGAAAGGAATTGAAGAGAAATAAAAGGAAAATTGTGTTCCCGAGTTAATTTATGGAGAGAAGAGAAAAGGAAAGAAATTTTATCTCAATCTTCTTCCCAAAATTTCTTCCCAAAGTTGGGAAGATTTGGAAGGATCAAAGCAAAAACCAATTATCAAAATATTAATCACTAAAATACCCTTAACCTAGTATTTATCTCCAGTAGCCGTATGAAATTCTCAACTTTTGCAGGCATCTTCTTCCTCCAGCCGTACATACGTTTTTTGTTGCTCATGTTAATGCCCTGTATTAAATTAATTCTTTTTCGTGGCTCATGTTGGTTGTTACAATACCATATCCAACTTTCAGTTTTAGTTATTTGAGATTTTTTGAATAATCCTACGTATACTGCATAAATAGTTCAATTTTGGTTATTTGAGATTTAATCACGTCTCTGTAAGCAAATATAGCAACGAATTTTAGTGTTTAAATATGATTATGTGATTGTTTATTACGTCATGAGCATCTAGAATTTTACATTTTCTTGATTATTAATATTTGATACTGCATTTATCTAATTAGAAGATCAGTGGCGGACTCAGAGAAAAAGTTGAGGGGTGTCACCGGTTGTACATTATTTTCTCAGGGGTTGCACTTACACTAATAAAAAGAAAATTTAAAAATTTTAACACTATTTTTACACTATTCGGAAAAATTTCAGGGGTTGCACAGGCAACCCCGGGCACCATACTAGGTCCTCCCCTGTAGAAGATGTAATTATTAATTTATATATTAGGGGTAAATTTTTAAAATGTTAATTTTGCTTTCTTAATTTCTCTTCTCTTCTTCCTAACTCAGGAACACAAAAAAATTAAATTAATTCTTCTCTACCTTCCATCTTTTCTCTTCTCTTCTTATCTCTTCTCTTCTTTTCTTTTAATGAATATCTTGAGAACACAGTGAAAGAGAATAAATTAACTTATAATATAATTATGATAAAATTTTACTGTTCATTACCAAAACAATCGTTCCGTTCATTTACAATTCCGTTATTATAAGAAATAAAAATAGAAGGTGAAATGAAATGAAATGTTAATTGATAATCCTAAGCATGTTGATCCACATGGCAGTTAAAATTTAATAAAGATGATCGATTCACTGGACACGTGTATAGAAAGTAGTTGGACAAAATGTAATTGTAATAAAGTTTTAGAAAATGAAAATGACAACCTTATGGCTGTCAATAACAAGACAAAACTAACATAAAACCGTCCTCTGAATTTTATGAACATTACTCTATCAATGAATATACAATCATTTTTACATGTTAGAGATAACCCTAAAGATTGTCATTAACAAAACTCCAAAGTTTTTAGTTTAAATTGTGAGTTGTAATGTTAGTTATATAGAATTTTTTTTATTAATTAATGGGCAATTGGTCTAGATTAATTGGCTACCAAGGGTTGGGTTCAAGATTTGACGAGAGTATTTTTCAGGAGATTAAAAAAGAGGTAGGTTTATTCCCCTAAAACTTTAATATTTTTTAGGGGAATAAACCCACCTCCTTTTTAATCTCCTGAAACAGAGCGCGACTTTAATTTTCCTCGTTAATCTCAGAGAAATATTACTTGTTATAAAATGAATTATGCATTTTTTAGTAATTATACAATTTTTTGTCCGGCTAAGTTATTAAAAGATGATTTTGTATCTTAGTTAGACTATTAAAAAAAATTACAAAAGAAAGAAAAACTATTGTTTCAAAATAATGATTTTTATAAATAAAAAAATTAAATAAAAATCTTAGATTATATAATGAGTGATATAAACCCTTATAAAACTTGATGATTTCCATCCAATGCTTGAACAATCAAAAACTATACCCACTGCCTGTTGAAAGAAGCAAATCCCATTTGGGATTAATCAAGATTTTAAATCTTTTTAACCAAAGATTAAAACTTTTCAAGGTTTTCCTCATAAGTGATCATCATCGACATTTCGTTTCCAACGTATTTTTCCATTTCTAAACGGCTTTTTGCAATATGCAAATCTCATTCATAAAATCAATCTCGTTGTCTTTTTGTTATTTTATATCTACTTTTTCTCAGACACGTGATCACTTTTTCCCCACGAAATCAATAATTAACTTTATTATTGGAGGCTTAATAATGAAGTTATTCTCAAAGGGATCATAACTTTAATCCTTTTCACTATTGATTTCGTGATTCCGGTTCATATTTAGTCTAATTCATATGCATTAATACAAGTACATATTATTCCTTTTTATTAGGTTCTAATTCAAATCATAATATAGGATTTTTCGATACAAAGTTTCAATTTCCACGACACTATCTAACTTATCATTTTATCAATTTCGTTCCTCTTTTAAAGTTAGTTATAACGTCTACTGGTTAACTCACTCACTTCCTCTATCAAAGATTTATCAATAGCAATACTTAGATATAATTTTGGTCACTCAAAACTCAAGATAATTTTGTTGAAGTTTTAGCATAAATTCAAAAGGGGACCTTCAAATAAAATTTGTAAAAACATCGTTTTGATAGTTTGCTTTAGGCCCCGAATGAGCTCGAGCCGCCCCTCGCAACACAACAAATGTAAGAGGGACTTAAGTATTATCTATTTTAAGTATTATCACATTTTTTAATCTGAAATATTCAAATCAGCAGATTTAGTGTTTATAAAATGAGTTAAAAATGAAAAAAAAAAAAACAATATTTCCAGTCAACGTGACCCGTATTACAACCCATACTTGACAATAACAAGTACTAAATACATACATTGATACATACTAGCAGGGTACCCGCGCAATGCGGCGGCGGGTACCCTGAAACTATATCTTGTTTTGAGAATAAGTTGTTCAGATACACAATTTTCTCTAAGACATTTTTTATCGGAGAAATGTCGGAGATCCCAGAGTACGCGAATTCCTTCGTGGACAAAGGGGAAGGGTAAATATGATGTATAGAGGTCCAACTGAATAATAATTGTTCTATACAAAGGATTTGCAGTGGCTAATTTGCTCACGTGGAAATTGAATGTGCTTGAACCTTGGTTTTTATCAAATACTAAGATGTTAATTTATCTTGTAAATTCCAAATTTATTAACACAAGCCTTATAACCAAGAATAAAATATAAATCTTTCTTGATAAGTGTGTGCAGCTTTTAATAATGTTATTGGGTTTTGCTTTCATTATGAATCAATTTGTAATTCTAAAAGTAAACATTTGAAGAAGGAATACATCACCATCACCAAGATTTAATAATCTAAAGAAAATTTTGAATCGTACATAAATACATAGATATAAACAAAAAACCCTAGAAATACCTATAATTTACACAGCCTCTCCCAACCGTGACGCGTCACTAAACCCATCACTAAACACATCCTTACTGACACGCTACTAACACGGTCGTGCCAACAGTAACACATCACTAACCCATCACTAACCCATCCCCACCTTAAAAAAATATTAAAATATTGCAAAACCACTGCCGACGTATGCTCAAACCCGTTGTCACAAAGACGTGTTCTCCTGACGCCTGCTTCTGACGCTTCACTGCCAACGGCGTCTTCCAAAGACGTGCAAAAATTGGACTTCGACGGGTGGAGGACACCACCGTTGGCATAGCACTTAGTAATCATTTTCAAACCCAAGAGAATCAACAAAAAAACATTGAAAAAATAAAGTAAAGAGAATTTATTTAAAGCAGAATAATGAGTGAACATACTTCAATTGTAATGATGAACTCCAATTTCAGCAAGCATAAATATGTAAATAGTAAGGGTTCAAACTGTACAATTAGCAGATAAAATACATAAAAAAGAAAGGATTGAATTTAATTACCAGTCAGCTTGTTACGTACATTTGCACCTAAAATCTTTCATATTAATACTTTTGAACAATGCAAAATGAGCCGGAACTGGAAATTCCCCAGCATAATATTTTGGTCTAACACTTTTGATCCATTGGACCAGATTGGCCTGATTGAACAAGATTGACAAAGCGGTCAAAAAAATTCACTAATGTGTACCAACTGAAACAAGTCAAATGATACAGGTAAAAAATATTCAGCACTTAAAATTGTGATTTTCAATATAAGTGAATAAAATTTGAATATCAGCTACACAATTGCACAATAAAATTAAAAATCAAACTGCAATACCTATTGCAGCTTGTTTTGAGTTCTAGTAAATTAATCAAACACGTTTCAAATTAAACATGTTTTGAGTCAAACTAAACATGACCCGTTTTCATATTTGAAGTCAAACTGAATTACTTATTGACAAAAATCTAAATTTTGTGTTTTAGTAAGTTTATCAATCTCATTCCAATTAAACATGTCTTGAGTCGAACTAAAAATGACCCGTTTTCATCCAAATACGGTTTAACTATGTTTTCCAGGTCAAATAAAACTGATTTTTAACCATGTTTTCTACCAATTTTGTAACTAACTAATAACCAAAAACAGAAAATGACAAGACTGAACTACTGAAGCATGTATTAAAACTTGAAATGCATAGTTGTAAAACATAAACGAAAGAATAAAAAAAACTTTATTTTTAAACAAAATATTAAAAAAATTAAATTAAACAGAGATTGTGTATATGCCTTGTAAAACAGAACTGAAATTAAACAATTTTCATAGAAACAAAATATATACCTGTAAATGATTCACTTAAAACACTGCTCTAATCTTCTTCCTGTTCAAACAAAACGGAAAAAAATTTAACACCTGAAGTAAACAGAGATTGTGTTTTTCCGCGGCAAATGATACTGAGATTTTGCATTAAAACACTTGAATTAAACATACTTACGTAAACAAAATTGCTGGAGATTTCGTATGCTGTATTCGCCATCCGACTGTTGAATTTATAAGGTGAAGAAACGTGTTAGGTTTAAACTTTAAAGGCATGAGAACAGGCTAATTGCTTGAACGAGATGGGCGTTTGAAGAGTCTAATTGCATAATCGAGGTCGCTTTGTTCGAGGTGGGCATTTGAAAAGGAGAATTGCAGAATCGAGGTGATCATCGTTTTTCGTAGGGGATATTAACAGCCGTGAAATTTAACCTGGAGGCTGAAATTTGAAGCCCAATAGAAGTGTAGTCCACAATAATTATGGGCTGAAGCCTCGGGAACAAGTGGATGAGAAGTGTTTATGTTCAAAAACATACGTCCAGGATAGATCAGGTGGTTTGGGCGGTGACCTTTAACCCGGAGGTACCGGGATCGAGACCTCGTTGATACATATTTTAACTCATCATCGATTGAAATTTAAAAATAGTAAGATTTTGGCTGAATTTTCAGCCTGCTATTTAGGGAAGGTCCTAAACGCATTATAGATAGTAGAGATATTGCTAACAAAAACAGTCGTCTACACATAACCTATTGCAACAAAAACATAAATTAGAAAAAAAATTACATTTTCAGTCCACTAACGTTTTAATGTATACATAGTTAAACTTTTTATTTACCTTTGGTGCATATAACTTGCGTGTAGTTACTAGTTAGCTACACAGCCTACACCTATACGGATGATTTCCCCATTTTAATTTATTTCAAAAGAAAAATACTTTTATTTTCCAAAATTCTTACAATTAGTATTTCATTAGAAAAATACACTTTTAAACCACAAACATAAAATCCAAAACATCCACCTAAATTAAAGAAAATCCCAACTTTACGAGTCATTAAAGTAAAACCCTTAAAATAAAAACGAGTCGTTATAATAAAAATATCCCAAATTAGATGCCCAAATCCATCAACACTCCCAAGCTCCGGTAACCCTTCAACAATGGCACCACCAAATTACACCATAACAACCACCGTCATCACCATCATAATCATCACTTGTACCTTCACTCCAAGAGTACAAGCTCTTAAAGCACCAATTCTTCCCCAAGACATCCTTCCCATTTTACCCCGACAACTTTCATGGCCTATTCTTCGTACTCTCCGGTCTGCCACCGATGTTTTGCCGACGTTCGTCGGCGCCGCCTCCGCCGTTGTAAATAATTCTGAAATTAATTGGAAAGGATCTTGTTTTTATGAGAATACTGCTTGGTTAGAGCTTCATAATAAATCTGGCAGTGAATTTGGTGGTGGTACTCTTCATATCAAGGTTAATATTCATATAAATATATATTTAATTTTGTTATATTTCGGGTAAAATTTGAAATTTGATGTGTTTGACATGTAGATTATTGGTTCTTTTATGATTGTAATCACATTTCTTTTATTTAATTGAATTTAATTTTGGGCCATTTTGGTATTATGATGCAATTCGTCATGTTGGTCTTGATTCTTTAACTATCATTTGATTCTTGAATTTCTAGTAATTAATCTTCATTGTATTTTGCTAATATAGCAACCAACTTTTATTAGGGTGGTTGGTAAATGGTGGTTAACAAACCAGTTTTTTTTTTTGTTAATATTCATAATTTAACTATAAATATGTTAAATTTTAAATTTTGATGTGTTTGTCATGTGGATTATTGGTTTTCTTGATTCTTTAGCTATCAGTTGATTCTTGAATTCCTAGTAATAAATCTTTATATATTTTGCTACTATAACAACCAACTTTTATTAAGGTTTTGTTAAAGGTGAATAAAAAACCAGTTTTGTTTGTTTTGTTAACATTCATAATTGAACTATAATTATGTTAAATTATAAATTTTGATGTGTTTGTCATGTGGGTTATTGGTTTCTTGATTCTTTAACTATCTGGGTTCATACGTCATAGTTTACTTGCTTTAACTGTAGAAATACGATGTTTTATGCTTCTAATCACATTGATTTAATTATGGATCGCATATTTAGGATAAATTTGGTATTTTTTTGTTAATATTCATAATTACTTAATTAGGGTTTATTTTGTTTTTTGTTCTAGGTAAGCAATGCTCATAGTTGGACATGTATGGATCTTTACATTTTTGCTACTCCATATCGTGTAAAATGGGATTATTATTTTTTATCCCGCGAGCATAAAGTTGAGTTTGATAATTGGGAAGGGAAAGCCGAGTACGAATATGTAAGTTACATTTTCATTAATCGATAATTTCCAACGTTTTTTAGTTAAAACTAAACCTTAGGGGCTAATTTGTATTTTGTCCATTATTGAAGGTAAAAGACAAAGGCGTTGCTATTTTCCTCATGGAAGCCGGAATGTTAGGAACAATTCAAGCATTATGGGAAGTATTTCCACTATTTACAAATACCGAATGGGGCGAAAATGCAAATCTTGCATTTTTAGAGAAGAATATGGGGGCCAAATTTGAAGAACGACCCGAACCTTGGGTCACAAATGTAAATATTGATGATATACAATCGGGTGATTTTCTTGCAATATCAAAGATCCGCGGGTTATGGGGCGGGTTTGAGACTCTTGAGAAATGGGCTTCTGGGGCGTATGCGGGCCACTCTGCGGTTTGTTTGAGGGACCCACAAGGGAAATTATGGGTTGGTGAATCTGGACATGAAGATGAAGAGGTATATATATATATATTATATATCTAATGGGTATTTTTGTACGGGTCGGGTTTGGGTTTTAATTATCTTACATTTTAGAGTAATTTACATTTTACAGAAATTGTCCCTTTGCTGTTTCAAATTCAACAATTTTGTCCCTAAACACTTTTTCCCGTGATTTTTGTCACTCCGGTTGTCAAATATCATTTTTTCCGTCTATTTTGACCTGAAATGACCAAAATACCCTTATTTTTGGTCGCCAGAACTTCGCCGGAGAAGATGACCGGCAAAAGGAAAGGAATTTAAAAAATAGATAAATTAAAAATAAGGGTATTTTGGTAATTTTATGTCAAAATGGCCGAAAAAATGAAATTTGACAACCACAGGGACAAAAATCACGGAAAAAAAATGTTTAGGGATAAAAACGCAGAATTTTAAACACCACAGGGACAATTTCTGTAAATTACTTTTTTATTTTAATTAATAGGGTCAAAACCTTATTGCTGTATTACCATGGGAAGAATGGTGGACTTTTGAGTTGACTAAAGATAACACAAATCCTCATATTGCATTGCTTCCGTTGCATCCTGACCTTCGATCTAAATTCAATCAAACGGCTGCGTGGGAATATGCAAAAAGTATGATTGGAAAACCGTACGGTTATCATAATTTGATTTTTAGTTGGATTGATACTACTGATGGAAATTATCCACCCCCATTGGATGCTAATTTGGTAAATCTTTATATTTTTTAAATATTTTGTTTTAATATTTAAAAAGAAATTATCTTTTTGGTCTTTAAATGGAACAAGAAAATAATATTATTGTGTGTTCCGTTTGCTATTATCCTGTCTTTCTTCCTTTAAAAGTTTCCATTTGAAGTACTAAACTTAATACTGATTATATTAAAAATTCCTCATTTTGTTAAAAAAAAGTTTAGTACCTTTAATTGTGAAAAAAAAAGTTTAGTGCCTCAAGTGGAAAATTTCAAAAAGTTGAGTACTTTTTTGTGCAGAATAACTTCTAGCTCATAGTTAGATGGGACCCACAAAATGATTTATATATTTATTATTATATAATATTTTATTTGTGTAGGTTGCTTCTGTTATGACTGTATGGAATCAAGTACAACCTGCATATGCTGCTAACATATGGAATGAAGCCCTAAACAAGCGGCTTGGTACCCAGGTTTGACTTTTTTGACCCGTTCTCCTTTCAGCTAAATTATTTAATTTGACCCGTTTGAGATAAAACACAACCCGAATCGACCCATTTGTTAGTAAACGGGTCGAAACTGCCACCTATAAGCCCGAGTGTTCGGGTCAAAATAATTAGATTTGGATAAAACAAGTAAACAATCTTGTAAAAAAGAAACTAGTTACCGACATAAATGTAAAATTACCTAACTACCCCTAGCTTTAATCACCTGATTATTTGCAGGGTCTTGAACTTCCTGAAATTTTAGTGGAAGTTGAAAAACGTGGTTCGTCTTTTGCTAACTTATTAACAATTCCCGAACAAGATGAGTGGACATATGTTGATGGAAAGTCAACTTCTTGTGTTGCGTTTATTCTTGAAATGTATAAAGAAGCAGGACTTTTTGGTGATTTTAAAGATTATATTCAAGTAACTGAATTTACCGTAAGTTTTTCCAAGATTTGAAAATACGATATATGGGCTTCATTGTTTGGTCATTGCACAAAGTTTTGTTCAGTTGGGTCACTAAAAGATGATTTTGTGGTACAACTGGATCATTTAAATAGTTTTTTACTAAAAAAAAGGAAATTTTTCAAGAAATGTAATTGAAGATCTCAAATTTGACATTGTTGTGTACCATATTAATTTTCGTCATAAAAAAGGAGTGGAAGTTCGATTCTTAGTAAATTTAGAAATAAATTAGATAGTTTAATTTTTGACAAATTTAGGCGTCAAAGTTTAATTTTTGACGAATTTAGGGACCCAAATATAGTTCAATTTGGCAAAATTTTCCCTAAAAATCACTCTTTTGATGAGCAAGAAAATTTTGGTACCACATTGTCAAATTTGGGATTTTTGGTCACCTTTCTAGGTAATATTCATTATTTCAAAAATAATGTTTTTAATTAAAAAAATGGTTGATTTACGTATACAAAATTTAGATATATAAAAATAAATTGATTGAAAAAGTTTTTCAAGAAAGGTGATTAAAAAAAGGTTTTAATCATTCATTTGGGATGGAAAACCATATTTTTTTATGACACAGTTACACAAAACTTTGTGCAATGACTAAACACTTAAATATACAAGTAAGGTTGTTATTTTACACCAAAAGAGACCTTTAAAATTTTTATTGACACCTATGCAGATAAAAGACGCATATACCCTCAATTTCTACGAAAACAACTCGAGTCGGTTGCCAAAATGGTGCAATGATGGGGACACAATAAAGCTCCCATTTTGTCAAATTACTGGAAAATATCGAATGGAATTACCAGGATATAATACTATTGAACCATACCCACATATGGCTGAAAGTTGTCCTTCAATGGCTCCCGATTATTTGAGACCAAAATATTGTTGAAAATACGGTTTGGTAGTTGGTAGTATGGTTGAAAGATGTTTTGATTTGTTGTTATCTTTGTGTATATTTTAAGGATTGTAGTGAAATAAATTGGTATGATAAAATACAACCTTGTTTTCCACACCATCAAAATTACTTGATAGTTAGGTCACGTATATCATAAGTAAAACTCAACCATCCATTTATCATAATTTTCTGATAGTAAAATATGACAAGCTAAAACATCTTGTTAGAACATTTTAAGCAAACCAAAAACGCAAATTGTATATCTAAACAATTCATTTTTCAGTAGTTATAGGTAGGTTGGTAACCTGGTTTATTAAGCAAAGACAAATACCCTCAAACACTATAATATTGCCATTAAAATACAACAAATTAAAGATATAATACTCTATCTGTTGTATAATAAAGTTATCATTTCTATTTTGCACCAAAGATCGTTGGAGGTCGCTTAATTTCGAAAGAGAAGAGTTTAGTCAGTGTTACATGAGTTTGATTAAAGTTTATCATGTGTTTGATCGAAAGAGAAAAAGTTAATATGATGATGATGTCATAGCATTTGCCATACATGGTTTTTTGCGATAGTTTTAGTGATGAGTTTTTTTGCGATAGTTTTGATTAATATATAAGTTTGATTTAGAGAGAAAAATATTTGACTCATGAAAAATATTATTTTAAGGAAAAATGTAATTTTTATTTTTAGGATTTTGGCTCATATCAAATTTGAAAAAATAAAAATTTTATTTAAAATAAAAATTAAGAAAAAAAATGAGAGTTTTAGGGTGTGTTTGGATAAGCTTTTTAACTTTAAAAGTCCTTTTAGGTAAAAGGACTTATTAACTTTTTAGTTTTATTAAGGAGTTTTACAAAATTTATTTGGTTTAGCTTATTAACTTATTGTAATTGAAAAGTTGATAAGTTATTTTTTAAAATGTGTTTGGATTAGATTTTTGGTGTAAAATGACTAAAAAGGGAAGTGGGAAAGTGAAGAGGAGGTAGGTTTTGATAGGTCATTAAGGGTACTTGTGTAATTTGTGCTTAAAAAGTCATAAGTTGTTTTGAAAAGTTACTACACTCTTACTTTTTAAAAATAACTTTTCAAAACTTCACAAAAAATCATTTGAAAAGGACTTTTAACTTTACACAAATAACTTATTGACTTATTAACTTTTTAAAAAATTAATAAGTTAATAGTCACTTTTTAAAGCATTCCCAAACACCCTCTTATTATGTTAGGGGGAGTAATAAGCATGTGAAAAAAGCATAAATATTGTTTTTGCCCAAATCATTTAAAACCATCAAATTGAATTCTTTAGATTAGTTGTTTATTTGCAATCAAATGCTCGTCAATTTCAGATCCGGTGTCCGTTTACAACCAAGAAACATCCCATTCTTCCCCAAATTTAAACCCCAAACCCTAACCAAAACCCTAGCAATGGCGGCACACTCTGCTCCACATAACCGAAGACCCATATGCCCATCTTGTACCCGACCCGTTCGCCTATGTCTCTGCACCCGATTCAAAGCCCCAATTCTCGAAAACTCCATAGCTGTCACACTTCTACAACACAGTTTAGAGAAGAAACACCCTCTCAATTCAGCCAAAATAGCAACCCTAGGTCTCAAAAACATCAATTTAGCTCATGTTTCAGATGTTCTTTCAGAAGCCCATTTCGATTTACACTTACTTGAATCAAATCTTGATATGGGTCTTAATGAATCAGTCAAAAAACACAAAATGATTGAATCTTTACATGTTTCCGATAGTTTGAATCAAACCCAAGATAATGGTCAGCTTTTTGAATCAAATCTTGATCTGAGTCTTAATGAATCATTCAAGAAACACAGAAAGATTGAATCTTTACATGTTTCCGATAGTTTGAACCAAACCCAAGATAATGTTCAGCTTTTTGAATCAAATCTTGATCTGGGTCTTAACGATTCAGTTGAAAAACACAAAAAGTTTGAATCTTTACAACCTGCTGATATCAGTTTCACTATTGACAAAAAGGGTCTTATTACCTCTCTTGTAAATAATGTTAATCAAACCCAAGATTTTGATCAAATTTTGGGTGATCGATGTATGATTAATTCTTTGCAAAATGGGTTCATTGTGAAAAAGATTCGAAAAGGAATCGATGGTAATTACATTAAAGAATTCGAAATCGAGGTTCCTTCGGGATCGATCCTTTTGTTTCCGAGTGAAAATTCGATCGGGATTGAAGAAATTGATTTTAATGTGAAGAATTTGATTGTATTAGATGGAACATGGGGTAAAGCATTAAGGATGTATAAAGAAAATCCATGGTTAAAAATGTTGCCACATTTAAAATTAGAGATCGATAAATTGAGTTTGTACGGTGAAGTAAGGCGACAACCGAAAGCGGGATGTTTGTCATCGATCGAGAGTATTGTTTATGCGTTAAAAGCGGTTGGAAAAGAAGATCATAAAGGGTTGGATTGTTTGTTGGATGTTTTTGAATCAATGGTTGTAGATCAAAGAAGATGCAAGAATGAAAGATTGGAATTGGAAAGTGATATTAGTAGTACGTGAATTGTAGAGATTGTTGTGATCAATTTTGAGATTGTTGTTAAACATGTTTATGTTTGAAAAGTAAAATTTTAATGTTTTTTAAAGAAATCTTGAATTACTGATGCCTGGTGATATGCTTTCTAGAGAATACTGTGTATAGAATCTCCTGCATCAAAACCTCAATGTTGCCTCTAAACGATGTAATATAAGAATATATGAGAAAATATAAATTGCATAATAAAATCAAAATTGCTAAATTTGCACAATGTGAGCTTACACACGTTTGCTAACAAAACATTTTTTCCTATGAGAGAAACGCCGATGTATCTCATATTTAGTCCTACCATTTTTTACTACTCATAATTCTACTCACTTGGTAAAATGACATGTGTAATCCACTGATTCCTAATATTATTTATCGATTTGAACACATGTCGTCATCTAATGGATGACTATGAATATGAATAAATAGTAAGACTCAATACCTAAAAACTAATGTTAACATATATTTGTGGGTTTTGTGAAATATGTACATGTTTATACACGAGGTTGCGAGTTAAAATCTCATTTCACCCATATCAACTTCTGAGTTATCTGCAAAACGCAAAATAGTCTTATTCGGCAACGAGTCTAAACCAGATTAAGAAAATGTTTTGATAATGACAATCCTTAGGTTGTCTCTAAGCGCATAAGAGTTATACATTAATTCATGAGAGGGAGTGGTTCCTAAAATTTAGGGATAATTATAGATTGATGTACAAAGTTGTTATGCTTGTAACCCTTAAAGGAAGGGAAATGATTTGTTCAACGCATTTTATAATTCATATAAGGCAAATTAGAAATTTTTAAAACAATTAAATAACTTTATTTACCTTAAATAAGTAAATTATGCATCGAACAAATCAATTCCATTAAAGAAAAGGTTATATTTTTTTCCCATTCAGTTAAATAAAATGCAAGTGAATATAGGAAAACTGACTGACATTCTGGAGCACCCTAGCTGCCGGAAATGCTAAAACTTTTTTCACGGCGAAGCCGCCACCTGCACCGCCGCAACCTACCACCAATCCTCTTTCTCTTCCGACACCTAACAAAATCCCATTTCGAAGACGACCCACCTTTCTCCCCAATCCACAAAACCCTAAAACCCCAAAATCAACAAACCCACAATCAAAAACACAAAAAAGACACACCAAACAAAAAACCCAAAAACAAATTCCCCATAAAGTCCGATTTACCCTTCGATTTTCGATACTCGTACTCTGAAATTAACCCTTCTGTTGAACCAATCGGGTACCGAGAAACCCCCAAGTTCTCTCCTTTCGGGCCGGGTCGACTTGACCGGAAATGGACCGGCACGGTGGCTCCCGCTCCGGCGTGTACGGCGGTGGATGTTGAAGAACAGAGGAATATGGTTATTGGGGAACCGTTATCGGAGGAAGAAGTGTTAGACCTCGTTGAATGTTATCGGCATAATGATTGTTCTCGCCAAATTAATTTGGGTAAAAAAATCATTTTTTTTTTCATTTTTACTACTAAAATCTTGCAATTCTTTAACTTGTTATTGTAAAAAAAACATTTTTTTATAAGTTTATAATAGATGTATTGTGGCTTTGTGCCGTGTTTGTCGCAGAATGATTCATTTTTAGCAAAATTTCTACATTTTGACCCATTTTCTTGTAATTCAATTGAATTTGTGATAATTAATTAAATAAAATGTGATTAATAAAACTTATGATATGTTAGGAAAGGGTGGAGTTACTCACAATATGATTGATGATATTCATAATCATTGGAAAAAAGCCGAAGCTGTGAGGATCAAGTGTTTAGGAGTCCCAACTCTTGATATGGACAACGTTTGTTTTCATCTCGAGGTTTTTAAATTTATATTTCATATTTCTTTTATTTATAGTTGCCAATTTCGACCCATTTGCTTATATAAAGGTCGATTCGGGTTATATTATATTTTTAACGTATCAAATAAGTATAATCAACAAAAATTCCAAAAAAAGACGGCCAGAACCAAACTTAACGTTTTGGCCCGTTTCCACCTTCAGGTATACTAAGTTGTAGAAATTTGCAGGATAAATCTGGTGGGAAGATTATATACCGCCAAATTAATATCTTGGTATTATATCGAGGAAGAAATTACGACCCGAAAAGTCGACCCGTGGTTCCTTTAATGTTATGGAAACCATACCCACCAATTTACCCGAAACTTATAAAGAATGTTGCTAATGGATTAACATTTGAAGAAACAAAAGAGATGAGAAACCGAGGGCTTAATTCTCAACCGTTGATTAAACTAAGTATGCGATTTTCTTGATCTTTAATCTTTTGGTTGGTTTGGTTATAGTTTTTGCAAAAGGTTTAATTTTTAACCAAATGTCTAAAATACCCTTCAAATAACTCAAGATTTTGACCCGATTAACCCGGTCAACTCACTTGTTTTTTGTATTAAAGTTTGAATCTTTTTTTGCTTAGCAAGAAATGGTGTGTATACAAATGTGGTAGAAAAAGTGAGAGAAGGTTTTGAAGTCAAAGAAGTATTGAGGCTCGATTGTACGCATGTGGGTATGAGCGATTGCAAAAGAATAGCCGTAAATTTAAGGGTATTCTATATTTTGTTGTATTATTAAATCTTGTGAAAAAAAGTTTTGATTTTTATGAATCTTGAAGACCAATTTTGATTGTTTATTGTTGTGTTGTTGTACAGGATTTGGTACCATGTGTACCGATATTGTATAAAGATGAACAAATTATTATATGGAGAGGGAAGAAAGATATCGAATGTGATTCGGGTTCATGTTGAGATCTTTAAAATACGCAGTTTTTTGGTGTATTTTTTCTTCTTTATTTAAAGGGTATTTCTGTACCAAATTGGATAAATAGAGGAGTTTTGTACATTATAAGTAGTTGTATAAGATATTTTTTTGTCTACATAATTTTTACAGGTTATCTAATCTTTTTATCTAATTATATTCAGTTTTTACTTGATATTAGCATGATGCTTTTATACTTGTTCATACTTTAGTGACATCAAAAGTTGAAGTATACTTTGGATATCTAAAAACTAAAATGTTAGTATTTTTTAAGCACAAAACGGTAGTATTAAATAATTATATAAAGTTTACACATGATATAAACAAGTTGAATCAAGATATAATGAATTTGTGGTTTCTTATGCAAAGATAACTTATACTAAATAGTTATTCACCTTTTATTTGACTATTACATGATGTAGCATGTTATCACACAAAATGTTGCTTTATTTGATAAAATGTAGAAGCATAAAAAAACATAAAAGTAAAACCTAATTTCACAAAAATATGCGTGTTAATATTTTTGAATTCAAGACTCTACATACAAAACAAACAAAAATAAAAGTAAAAATACAAAAAATATGTGCAATATAGTGGTGGACATGCTATATGACTCTCACTAATCCGTACCACTACTCAAAATATTTTCTACTAAGATAAAATAATCTGAAATACTTTTTAGATGATACAATGCTACTCATGAACTGTATAACGATTGTCAACTAATTCCAAAAGTTCAAAACAAAGTTGAAAAAAATACGAGAGCAGATAGTGAGATCAGTTAGTAGTTATCTTGTAGACTTATGAAATTAATTCTTGAAGATTTGTCGGTGTTTATAGCCCCCTCACAGGTGCTACTGTCCGTGGAAATTCTAATTCCGCCCCTGCTACAATAGCTCCACAACTTTTATACTTCGTATGATACACATGATATAACTGTACAAGTTTACAACTATCTGTACAAGTACAACCATACGAAACAATAATTGTGTGAACACAATAACTGGTGTAAAAATCAGATCTATAGCTAAAGGGAAGTGATTTTGGTAGAACATGAATTACTCCAACCACCACAACTACTGTTATACATTATTTGTAAAACATGCTTTAAATTTTGTACATTAATAGGTGAAGTAATTTGTGTGGTTCCAAAATCACTACCCATAGCTAAACAACTGCACCTCAATTGATTTGCTAAACATAGATGTAAGTGATCTATGATTATTCAGGTATACTCTTCAAAGCAGGTCTCCACGACCGTTGATCCGATTCAAATCCTCGATCACCACCGTTGATCAAATGATCCAATGCCTGCTGTAATGTAAGCCCTTGCATCTCCTTCATACTCAATAATTCATCCAACTGTTTCTTCGTTATCTTCAGTTGTCGGTCTTTTACCACCGGAAGAAGAAAACCGGTCACCGGAATCTTTATCTCCGGCCAGTTCTTTCTTTCGAGTTTCTCTACAAGGGTCACCAGAAAGTAAGGATTTTTCCGGTGATGACGTCGGAGATCCCCAGTAATCGCCGCCCCATTGGTAGTCGGAATCTTTCCTTACGCAGTTTCCCATTTAATTTTGTTAGTATTTTTTTTCTTTTGATGAATTTGTAAATGTATGAAGAGATGAGATATTATTTGGGAATTGAGATTGTGGGTTAAAAAATGGATTATATATATAGCGAGGAAAATGGTGAGAAGAAAAAGTTCAAAAATTAAAAAGTGGATATGAATTGCCACGTAGGATGGTGAAAGGGTGTCCTAGCTGACAGGATCACTGAGTAGAGCTGGTCTAATATATCCCAACCACTAAGGCTCTCGGGTATGGTCCAACGCCATAAAGGGGCGTGGGGGGTGACTAGGCAGCCACGCCGTGGCCATGAAGACAACACCGCCCCCCAACGCCGTTGGGGTGCGGCGTGGCGAGAGAGGGGCACGGAGCACGCTGAGAAACGGGCGTGGAGAGGCTTATTTTGGCCGAATTTGACCGTTGGCAACGGCTATATAGCCGTTGGTGATTTAAAAAAAAATTAATTAATTAATTTAATTTATTTATTTATTATATAAACACACTCAAAACACTACCAAAACACTACCAAAACACACCACAACTCTACCAAAATACCCCAACTCACAAATAATGGATTATCTTGGTTCATCATCTGACGACGATGACTTGTTTATGCTAACAATATACTCAGAACTCCTCGATGATATATCCTCCGATGAAAGTGAAGCAGTGTTTGACACTAGAACCGCGAAGCTAAATAGAAATCGAGAAGCTGGACACGACATGCTATACCGAGATTATTTTGCGGATGATCCTGTTTATGACGACAACAATTTCCAACGAAGGTTTCGTCTGTCCAGACATTTATTTATGCGCATATGTACCGCATTAGAAAACAGGTATCCTTTTTTTCAATTGAGATACGATGCTAGAGGTAGGCGGGGATTCACTGCTTTGCAAAAATGTACTGCAGCAATTCGATCTATGGCTTACGGGTCATCCCCTGATTCTCTTGACGAGTACCTACGCATGTCTGAAAGAACTGCTAGGGAAAGTATGTATAGATTTTCACAAGGGGTTTTGGAAATATTCGGACCTATTTATTTGCGAAAACTAACAGTGACTGATGTGCAAAAATTATATGAGGCACACGAAGAGATACATGGTTTTCCTGGAATGCTTGGTAGCATTGATTGTATGCACTGGGATTGGAGGAACTGTCCACAATCGTGGAGAGGTGAGTACACCGGTGGACATCATGGAGTACCGTCGTTGATATTAGAAGCTGTTGCTTCCCAAGATTTATGGATTTGGCATGCTTACTTTGGGGTTGCGGGTTCTAATAATGATATTAACGTGCTTGATCAGTCACCAATATTCAACGACTTGTTATAAGGAAAGGCACCCGATGCGCCTTTCCCGGTGAATGGCAATCCATATAGATTCAGTTACTACCTTACCGATGGTATATATCCTCGTCATGCGACGTTTGTCAAAGCCTACCGACATCCAGTTGATCCAAAAGAGGTCTTGTTTACCAAAAAACAAGAATTCGCACGTAAGGATGTGGAACGGGCTTTTGGAGTTTTAAAGGCGAAGTGGCACATTGTCAAAAACGCGGCCCGTTCATATGACCTTGAAAGATTAAGATATATTTTGTATGCATGTGTTATAATGGATAATATGGTTGTCGAAGATACTGGTCGGATGATTTCTCCATATGTGCCGGACGGTCCCCGACATGCTTTGTATGTACCGGGAAGTGCAGAATATTTGCACAGGGTTGTCGACATTCGAGACGGAACAACACACGAACGACTTCGACAGGACTTGGCGGACCATCTCTACAACAACGCACATGCCGACGATGAAGACGCCGACGATGAAGAGTAATAATTTATTTTAATTATTGTAATTTTTAATTTCTAGTATTTTAATGTTTAATTTCTAGTATTTTCCTTTTAATTTAAAGTATTGTCATTTTAATTTTATTTAATGTAATGTAATTTTAAATTATATAAAATATTATTTGTGTGAAAAATAAATGGAAATGAAATGATGAGTTGGAAAATAAAATGGTGTGGTGTGGTATGGTGGGTATTTCCACCAAATGATGTGGTGTGGTGGTGGTGTGGGGGTGTGAGGTGGCGATGATGTGGCGGAAAAGGGCACCACCACATGTGGTGCCCATACCCACTAGCCTAAACTCAATATATGAAAGAAATTTTGATCTAGGGGTAATGACACTCGTAAATTCAATTGTAAGTGATGTTTTAAAAACGTGTTCTTGTATCGAATCATCGGTGTTTGGCCGAATCTGTTGGACCGGATAATGTAAAAAAAAGCAAGAAAATATTAAAAACCCAAATTTTCCAAACCCTATTTTTAACTAAATTTATCATTTCGGAATTGCAAAATTATATCAAAAAATCTCTATGTAATTTTTATTTGTGTTCTTTTTTTTTTTTTGGAAAAATTGCGTCGACCGATAGGTTCGAACCAAGCTATATCAATATAGCTACAGATCGAACCGGCTCAATTCTGACCTTTCACCTTCCCATTTCCATATTTTATTATTTGACTTGTGAATTAGAAAAATTAAAATAATCAAACACTACTTTAATAATTACTATATAAAATCACATAATTGAATACAGAGTCATTTTTTTTATTATTTGACTTGTGATATTGGTTCGCTTTACTTAATTTGAGTTGAGTAGCCAGGTTAAAGTCGATCCGAATATTTTTGTAAGTGTGAAAAGAGGTTAACAACCGGATCCATCAAGTGTGAACATCAATCTACTAAATATGATTCTCTTTCCTGTCCAAAATGTGGTGGTTGTAATGTAACTAACAAGCCAACAAACCTAACATGTTCGTATTCTAAATTGTTAATTCATATCCTAACATTTTCATGACCATCTATTAGCCCAAACGGTGAATTCAATTAGGGGGCGTTTGGTTCGCTAGAATCCTTAGGAATTTGCAAGAATTGGAATCTAATTCCTATGGATTCCTATGTTTGGTTGGACGGAATTGGAATCCTTAGTTGGAAAACATTACATCAAACAAGGGAATGTGAATTCATCCAAAGATGGAAGGATTTTGAAATCCCATGAATGAAAGGATGTGCAGATTACCATATTACACTTAAACACTTTTGAACCTTAAACCAACCACCACCCACCTCCGCCACCCACCACAACCGCCACCCGCCGACGACCACCACCTACCGCCACCCACCATCACCACTCGCCGCCTACCACCGATACCGCCACCCACCACCACCGCCACCCACCACTACCGTTGTCGCCACCCACCACCACCACCACCACTCGCCACCGCTGACACCACCCGCCGCCACCGCCCACCAACGCCCGCCGACTACCACCGCTACCAATCACCGCTACAACCACCCTCCACCACCACCACCACCTCCACCACCACCCGCCACCCACCACTACCGTTGTCGCCACCCACCACCTCCACCAGCACCCGCCACCACCACCACCCGCCACCGCTGCCACTAGGGGTGTTAACGAGTTGCTCGAGTTCGAGCTCGTTTATATCGAACTCGAGCCTATACTAATTCGATCTCGAGTTGAGCTCGAACGTAAAACAAGACTCGATTAATTTCACGAGCCGAGCCAAATAATTTTAATACTCGACTCGGCTCGTTCGATAGCTCGTTTAATCTCGAGCCGAACGAGCCAGACGATCTTCACGAGTCGATCTTAACGAGCCGAACAAGTGTTTTATACAAGTGTCGATACAATAAGTACAAGAATATACATATATTAATAGGGGTATTAACGAGTCGAGTAATCAACGAGCTTTTCGAGTTTGTAAATTAGTTATTTTCAAAAAATATGGAATTGTAAACGAGTAATGAGCTCGAGCTCGAACACTATATAAATATTCGAGCTCGAGCTCGAGCCCAATTTTAAAAGCTTATTCGAGCTCGAGTCGAGCTCGAGCCAAGTAATTACTAAACGAGCCGAGCTCAAATTTTAACAATCCAGGTTATTACTCGACATGGTAGTAAGATGGCCGGGTTATGGGTCAACCAATTCAACCGGCAGATCAACTCGGGTCAACTAACAACATTTAAAAAAATATTATATAAAAATATGTACATCATGCATTAAAAATTTATACATTATTGCACATTTAAAATAAAAAGATTAAAAATCAGGTCAACTAAGAACATATAAAAATATTATATAAAAGATATGTTTATCATCCAGTAAAGTTTGTACGTTTGAACTAAAAAGATTAAAAAGCGGGTCAATTCGGATCGCCGGGTCGTCGGTTTTCACAATACCCGCCTAGTTCAAATCAAATCGATTTTAAGCAAAGACTCGGTCATGGTTGAACCGGCCTTTACACCGAGTCACGATTGAATAGACCGGGTCAACCCAGATTTTAAAAAAGTGCATAATAGCCCCCACCAATTTTCCAATTATATTTTGTCGCCCAATCTGAATGCATCATTCACGTGGATAGTTGACTTGGTGAGTGAAGTCACCCATCAAACCATAACCGAAGCAAATGGTGTAAACGAATAAGATAACAAGATGAAATAGGAACCAAATTTTTTTTTATTCCGAATCATAAATAATCCTAGTTAACTAAATTAGATAGTCGATACATTTTCTGTATTTATACTTCATTCGATTCAAAATAAGTGATACACTTTTCATAAATGAGTGATTCAAAATAAGTGTTACACTTTGAAAATTATCTTATTTGACAAAAAATAGTAGTACCCACACCTACTAACTATCTACTTTAACAGAGTGAAATGACTCATTTACCCTTACTTTTTACTTTTAAACATCATTAACCTCACTTTATTCAAAAGGTGTGGGACCCATTATCTACTAACTATTCAATCAATCTAATTTAACCAAAGAGCATATAGCCTAGCGGTACTAAGGTGATTAGGTGTCCCACAAGGTTTTGGGTTCAAGTCCCGGCGTTGACAAAAGGTGTAGATTAGGGACTAGGGAGTGTGTGTGTTTGTCGTTAAAAAAAAAAATCTAATTTAATCATCATTATAATATTGTCTCAAAAATCATGAAACTTAAAGTGTAGCACTTATTTTAAATCGGTGGAAATATATAGTTCTTAATTAATTTAATACTAAATTAGATGGTCAATACATTATAGTCTACTATAATTGGTCAATATGAAAATAAAATTCCACTTGTTATTTTATTGCATCCGGCTGGTTGGGAATAAATTAAAACGTAGCATTAGTTACAAAGTGTTCACAAAGGTTATAAAATAGTAGTACCCACACCTACTAACTATCTACTTTAACAGAGTGAAATGACTCATTTACCCTTACTTTTTACTTTTAAACATCATTAACCTCACTTTATTCAAAAGGTGTGGGACCCATTATCTACTAACTATTCAATCAATCTAATTTAACCAAAGAGCATATAGCCTAGCGGTACTAAGGTGATTAGGTGTCCCACAAGGTTTTGGGTTCAAGTCCCGGCGTTGACAAAAGGTGTAGATTAGGGACTAGGGAGTGTGTGTGTTTGTCGTTAAAAAAAAAATCTAATTTAATCATCATTATAATATTGTCTCAAAAATCGTGAAACTTAAAGTGTAGCACTTATTTTAAATCGGTGGAAATATATAGTTCTTAATTAATTTAATACTAAATTAGATGGTCAATACATTATAGTCTACTATAATTGGTCAATATGAAAATAAAATTCCACTTGTTATTTTATTGCATCCGGCTGGTTGGGAATAAATTAAAACGTAGCATTAGTTACAAAGTGTTCACAAAGGTTATAAAAAAATGTATAATTAAAAATTAATAAGTTAGTGATTTGAGCCAGTCACAAAGGACAATATATGGTATATAGATGATTACTGCTTGTAGGCGACGGATTAATGATATTCATGACCGTCGATTTGAATTTACATTCAACAACGTAGATCAACTTAGTTAATACATTCGATCTCATATCAGTCAAAATAAGAATTAGATGATTACTTATGACTTATCTTTACTACTTTATAATGCATTTAGACCTTTCCATAAAATAGCATCATTAAAATTCAGTCAATTTCTTTCTATTTTGAGAAAATCTGTCAAAAAAAGAGACAGTCATGGCTCGAACCCAGGACATCCTGCTTTATTGTAATCTTTACTACTTTATAATGCATTTAGACCTTTCCATAAATAGCATCATTAAAATTCAGCCAATTTCTTTCTATTTTAAGAAAATCTGTCAAAAAAAGAGACAGCCATGGCTCGAACCCAGGACATCCTGCTTTATTGTAAGGCACCCAACCAACTGCTTGCTTTTTAAAATCTAAACACATACCTATTAAACACGTTGGCCAAAATTAATGCTAAAGAATTACTTTTTACTGGGTTTCGAACTGATCCACTTCGTTCTTCTGAATTTTGACCCGCTTCATCCACCGCTGTTCATGTGCTTCTCCGATTCAATCTTCATCGCTCGGCGGTTCATATGCCCACCTCGAACTCTGCAATTCGCCATTTCAAATACGCACCTCGAAAACGCCAATTATCTCGATTCTGCAATTAGCCCTTTTAAATGCCTACTTCGATTCAAATTTGCCGATTCACCTTGCATGTTTCTTCACCCTATAAAAGGGGATGGGTAACAAAGCATCAGTTTTGGGTTAAAATACCATTTGACCCGTTTGACCATATTCCAGTGTAGAACACTATGGCATTCATAGAAAACCATTTGACCAACAAATCAACAGAAGATAACGAACAGGTAAAACAATTTTTTGCAAATTCTTATGATTGCAGGCTGCAGCTACTTCTGAAGATGTTGATATTGCTGTACAAGCCGCTGGTAAACATACACAATTAACAATATATAATATTTTGTTGAATTTCAGCACATGTTTGGAATAAGGTGAAGTATGCAAGGAGGTAGAACTACCCCCTGTTGCTCTAAATATACTGTCTGGAGTTTTGCCAGAAGCTGGAGGTATAATTACCGTTATTTTTATCATATTTTTTAATTTTAAATGACATTTTATTAATATTAATTTCTCTTGAAACAAATTGCATTTACTGGAACAGGGATCAAGTTTATGAACTGCTGCAGCTCATAAATTTTTAAAATTTATATGTTTCTGACTCTTAGTTTTTGGTTAATTGCTTCAGTGAGGGTGGTTTCTTTAATGCTATAATCACATTCCCTAAAAATTATCCAAACAGAGATTTACATCAGAAGTTCGGAATCCCAATGCCCATTTAACAATGATCTTTGACATTAGTGCTACTACAATAATGTCCTAATCTTCATTATAGTTTTTCTGTCAGTTGTAAATCTACTTGTAGTTGATTTTATTGTGGGTTATTAATGTGGTTTTTTGGTCTTTCAGTGCAAGTTGTGCATGCAAATTTTTATTTGCATAACTTCAGAGGTGAAATTCAGGGAACATGCTGAAGCTAATTATCCAAAAGCTGACCTTGTTTCCCACATCTGACTAAATGATCTTTGGAGCTTGTTATATTATCATAATCTTATGTTTTGAGATGTTAGCAAATGAACACCTTGGTTAATTATATAGATATTAACTTGACTTAATCATAATTCTCTAAACTTAATTTGCCTCAAAATTAGTTCAAAATTCTTCGGCAATGTTGGCACCATAAGCCATCTGTTGTAATTTTTGTTCTAAAATGTTGGTAATGTGTATTTGATGTGTTATTATTTTAGGAGGGACGTTGCATCGTTGTTTTGATACGTTATAACTTATGCTAATCAAAACATGTCTAAACACAAAGAGTAATCAAGAGTGTTATTTTGTAAATAAGTTAGCAAGATTTAATTTTCATATTGCATTGTTAATTTGAAAAATATTTGCGTTTAGAAAATAATCAAATATTAACACTAGCTCTACCACCCAATATCACCACATACCACCATCTATCGTCATTATGCACACCACCATCTACCACCGTCATCATTATCGCCGCATTAATTATAGTTACAATGTATCCGCCGCCGCCGCATTGCGCGAGTACCAACTAGTAAGTATAGATGTCTCCTCCTTAATTTAGTTTTTGGAATTATGTTATACATTTAGCTTATATCTTGATACGAGTCTAATATATTATGATGGGTTCATATCACATGCTACGATATCAATTCTTTTATCTTTTATTCATATTTGATAATTTCTTCAATTATATCCTCGTTATTCATTCATCTCTATTGTCGACTTTTTATTATATGGAAAAAGCCGCGAAGAATATGTCACAAAACAACAATTATATTATTGTACGCATTTTTTTATCCTCAAAGACATAATTCTACAAATTAAGATAGTTAAATTGCTCAAAGTATTACAAAAAGTGTTGCATCTAAGTTTATAATTATATAGATTATCATTTTTCTCAAAATAAAATCCAACTTTCATAACGAGTTTCATAAAAACGTGCAATAAATGAATAGCACCGAAACATATAATGATGAATTTTCAAAATCAAAAACCAAATTGATTACGTGTTTTTGGTTCGGTTCGGTCGGTTTTCATTTTGGGTAGGTTTTTCCAGCCCAAATTCTCACTCTTAGTACCATTCGTGCTAGATCAAGATGACCTAAACTATTACGCATGTCGTGAATTATTTGAAACCCGTTGAATGGGATTCGGTGCTTGGATAGCCATGAAGACGCATCATCAAGCAAGGACAAAACGAGACAATATTATGGTAAATTTATGAGCCGTTAAAAAAAATAAACAAAGCTTTCCTTTGTTGGACTCATCAAATTTTATAGAGCCCATTGCTTCTTCACTTATGGCTAAATAGCTAAAATAGAGTCCGATGTGGAGCCCAATGATCTCCTATCCAAACTTAGCTAAAATAAGTGTCAAAATGTATGAATAAGACGGTTTAGTAATTGATCCGAAGGTTGAACTATTTTTATCTGAAAGATTTTTAGCTAAGGGGCTGTTTAATAAGAATAAAATGATTAAGCGTTGAATGGTTCAATAGTTTGAATGATTAAGAGATTATGTATAAAACTTGTTTTGAATGTAAGGAAACTTATTGATAAGTATTCTCACTGCTTAATGATTCAGCATATACTCTAAGGTAGAATGATTCAGCACTTTCTTGCTGTCTCATTCAGCATAGTCTTCATTCAGAGGCGCTAAACAAACTCACTAAATGCTGAATCATTGAGCGCTGAATGATTCCATTAAGTTGTAAACAAATAACACCTAAGTCTTTTAAATTTTCACGACTTTCATAAAACCTGATAGTTTTTTCTTTACAACTCACGTAACTACTATAGAACAAACCTAAATGCTTACTTGGCTTTTTACTTCTTTTCATTGCCATGGAGGCAATTTTTAAATGAGAAATGATATTTAGTTCTATCATTTAAACCTACTTATAGGCCTACTCACTTGATAGGATGACATGTGTATTCCACTAACTCTCTCTCCTAATATTATCCCTTGATTTTGACATGTGTCTTCATCTAATGAATAGGCCTATGAGTAGGTCTAAATGGTAGGCCTAGATACCATTACTCTTTTTAAATTTCAAACAGTAGTGGTCAAAATTTTTGATAATGTTACGAGATACAAACTTCAAATATATAAGACTGCTTCTAGTTGTGACACACAGTACATTTTTTTTTTGTCAAAAAGCAACATATTAATTAACTAACACTCCAAATAACACTCAATTAACAAAATCATGACAACAATATAATTTCACTTAATATTTTCAACATAAAAATACTGACACACAAAATACCAATACACACAAAAATTATCATCGCATTCGTCTCTTTATCCGTCTCCAAAGTGAAGCAATCAACCGAGCGGGCCGTGCCAACGATGTCAGTAAACCGACACCTGTCAGTAGCCAACCGACATTACCCGTTGACAGATGTCTAATACATAAAGGTTTAACCATTTGGTCTAGATCAACTAGCCACCAAGAGAACCTTGAAGGGTTTTTCTTCACAAGGTTTCGGGTTTAATTCTTGCCGAAAGCTTTCCTTCACTGTCCAACTCGAACTGCTAACTAAATACTAATTGACCGTTAAAAGAATGCATTTTATAAAATATGCCACTAAATTTAACCAACTAAAACAAAATGTAAGATTCATTTATTAAAAGATCATGAATGTCGATAGCAATTACAGTAACAAGTTTTAAAACAGGAATGTGGGTAGACAAGAATGCATAGGATTCATCAAATCTAAATACTAAATGATTAAAATAAAATAATCTGGTGCAATGTATTGTTACTAAATTATAAAAAAAAAGTATCCAAGGGGGAACACAACATGGTTGCATGTTCCAGATGTACACGTGGCAGTATCCTCGTGGGGCTTGTGCTGCTGCCCAATATATCTGCATGTACCGACGCTATTCCTTGTCTTCTTTTTCTTTGTTTTTTAGTTTTAAGTTTTAAACCAACATAATTTTAAAAACATTTGAATTTAATTATTTAAAAAAAATTACATTGTTAACGGAAATAAGTTTTTGGTTGCATATTTGTTTGGTGCTAAAACTAACATAAATAGCAAATTTTGAGGTTATAATTCTAAAGAAGGTGAAACAAAAAGGATTACAATTTCGACATCAAATCGCTTGGAATCGAACCGAGAATCGAGAAAATAGTTTCGCACGGATCGAGGGCTGGGCGGATCAGAATTAGAATCGAATCGTACTGAGAATGAAACGACCTGAAAACCGAGAACTTTTCATCGATTTTTTCATTTTTTCTCGGTTTTGGATCAGATCGAACCGAACCGGCTTGAGAACTAATTTTGGATGAAAATTAGCACCGAGGACCGAACCGGTATAGCTCAGCTCGGTACATTTCAATCAGAATTCATTTTGGTTCAATGGTTCTGACTAATTAATTTTCAGTCCGATTTTCACATACCTAATGCCAATTACTCAGTGCCTTGATTTCAAATTGTTCTTAAAAACTATAAACTGTTTTTTTTAATTCTGTTTTTAAAGTAAACTTAATGATGGAAATATTTTGTTTGATCACTTGTATAATAATTAAGAAAACTACTTTAGTTTAGTTTTTAGTTAATTTTTTTTGCCAAACATGTCAAAATAACTATAACCTACATAATCATTTTATACTATAAGAGTGGATAATTCGAAATAAAAACAATTTTCTTACAAGTGTATGTCATTGTTGGTGTGCTTCCATAGTTCCATCATGTGTAGAAGAAAAAAAAACAATAATTGAATGAAAATGATTTGGGTCCACTATTTTTTTTTTTTTGGCTAATTTAGCCGCCCACATCGATCTATACTCTATAGTTCTATACCACCGCCAACTCATTTTTTGATTTATTAATAGCTTACCATAAATTTTATTCTTAAAATGAAATTACATTATGTATGAATGTATACAGTTTCGAAACCTAACCGAGTCGAAAAACTTGAAATCGAAAAATTCAAAATATAAGAATAAAAAATCAAATCGAAATAATGGTTATTGTTTAGTTTGATTATTTCAGGTTTATAACCTTTTAGAAATAAATAGAAAAGTACATCTATATAATATAATAATAAAACAAGGTTTTGTAGGTGGCCACGTGACACCTCTTAGGAGGCAGAATGACACATGTCAAATCCTTAGAATTTTCAGTTTTTTTATTCGACCAATAATAAATTATTTAATGCCATTGATTTCGGATCCTAATTATCAAATTTCGAAACTGCAGCTTTAAATACAAAATAAATAAGTCATTCCTTTAATTTTGGATGGGATGATGTTAATTTAAATATGCAGATTTGAAGATTTAAAAACCGGAAGATCCTATTTTTAATGCCTTTTTAAACGGAAAGTTTGTTTTTAAAAGTTTGCTTCTGCCACAATTTTCCCACCCAAATAATATAACCTGTAAAAAAAGAAAATATATATTTCGTTATATATAACCTGTGATTTAAGTATAACCAAAAATTGAGGAGATATATACTGTTTTTAAAATTTCCTTTTTTTTATCACTGAGACATCTATATAACCAGTAATTCCGTTTTATGTAACCAGTAATAGAAGAGATATTTACTCTTTTTAAATATTCCTTTTTTTTATCATGAATGAATTTATATAAAACTTCCTTTTTTAAATATTGCTTTACTGGAATTGGAAATTGCATTTATTTTAGGATTGATTTATTAAATTTTCAAACAAAATATCAATCACCGATTGATAATTTAAAATTACACCGCGATTTTCGTGAATGTTGTTATTATTCCTATCAATATTGTTAGTCCCAAGACTAAGTAAATAAGATTTGATGCTCGATAGCCAAGAAGAATAAATAACAGCTGAAGTATGTATCTCAGCTGAAGCAAGTATATACAATAAACCTTCAGCTAAGTACGTACTTAGCTTTAGGATACAAGTCAAATCAGCGGCTATTAACGAGAGTTCATTCGAAGTCTATGACCAAAGGACAAAGACAAGAAGAAGACTATTAAGCTGATTGTGGAATCAGCTGATAGTACCTGCTGCAGATGAAGACTTAAAGGAAATGTTATTTGACACCTTGAACATTTCCCGTTCCCGCTCAAAGAAGAAGAAAACGATGAAGATCTTCTATTTTGGAATAGAAGATAATGTCAGTACAACTTCATCGTTTGTCCCTCAAGCATGTAAAGAGAAAGTCAACAACTTCTGTACTTATGTAGTACACCTTTCACTGTGCGTCAGAAAACGTACCGGAAGAACTGGACACAAAGTACACTCGGGACAATAACTTGTGCAATAGCATTTAATGATCCATGGCAAGTCTACATCGACGAATAATATGTTTACACGTCATCAAACTTGTGGACTAAGGAACATGGATCTTGGGCTATAAATACAGACGTAAATGCTTGCATTTACAACAACTTTAGAACTAGGGGTGAGCATTTGGACCGAAAAAACCGAACCGAACCGAAAACCGACCGAAACCGAACCGAAACCGATAACATGTTATCGGTTCGGTTTCGGTTTTGAAAATTCATCTTTATCGGTTATCGGTTCTATCGGTTCAGTTTTCGGAAAAGGATGAACATTTGGCCTAAAATAACCGAACCGAACCGAAAACCGAACCGAAACCGATAACATGTTATCGGTTCGGTTTCGGTTTTGAAAATTCATCGTTATCGGTTATCGGTTCTATCGGTTCGGTTCGGTTCAGTTCGGTTTTGGCCCGATAATCACCCCTATTTAGAACACCCTTAGAAATCATAAGCACAAGAACATTCTCTGAGAGTTAGTTATTGTCTAAGTATTAACTCCTCCATAGTTATTACTAAGGCATTAATATCAGCTGTTAGTATCAGCTGATATAACTCTCAGTGTATACCCTTCTAGTTTGAGCGGTCTAAAGTGTCAACTCAAGTATAGAGTTTTAGGTAGTGTGTACTATCTATTTCCGCAAACTCTGTATTATATTTAGCTGTTTTTAATAAAACTCTTAATCATTGAAATCTTGTTGTTATTTACTTATCGTATCTTCGTTACTCGGTCATAACGCAACACGGTTGTGTTGTTGGGATCCAATAACTGGTATCAGAGCGGGTGTCAAAATTGTTTTTCCATCAATTTTGAGCATCTGTTATGGCTGAACCTACATCATCAGATCTTCCATCATCTGGAAAACCTCCCAAACTAACTCCAACCAACTATCCCATGTGGAAAACGCGTATGTTGTCCCACATGGTTACCTATCCCCCAAAACTTCAAGATAACATAATGATAGGAAAATACGTTCCCAAAACCCTTATTCCTGGAACTCCTGAAGTCCCAGAACACTATGTTGTGAAATCTGAGGCTCAATAGACAGACGCTGAAAAACGTCTTGTTCATCTTGAGAATAAAGGAAGGGATATGCTTTTTCAAGTAGTTGGTGATGAACTGTATCACAATATACAATTTTGTGATTCAGTTAAAGAGATGTGGGAGAGGCTGGCTGAAGTTTATGAAGGCACATCTGTTGTGCGTGAACATAACAAAAACATGCTCATACATGATTATGAACTGTTTAAAGCCAAGCCTAGTGAAACTATCGCTCAAACATTCAATCGTTATAACATTCTGTTAAACGAGCTGAAGTCTATGGGGTTGATAAGGACGATATGTCCAAAATGTGTAAGTTTATGGCTGCCTTACCTTCTAAATGGGCTACCATCATAACTTTAATGAGTACGTCTCCTACTTTGAAAGATTATATTATTTCCTCTCTCTATGGTATGTTTCTAAGCCATGAGAGAACTGTACTCAACAAATTTCAACCTCCAAAGGACTCTAAGGTGAGTCCCTCTGGATCTTCGACTGCTCTTGTTTCTCTAAATAAGCCCAGCAGAATCGAATATCCTCCATCAGATGATGAAGCTGACAATGCTTCAGCTGCTGGTTTGTTCAGCATGCCTGAAGTCAGCATTGAAGAAGTTGATGAAGACGAAGACAACGAAGCCCTTATAACTGAGCTAGCCTTACTTGTTAAAAATAGAAAATTCTTCAAAAACAAGTCTGGCTCCTCAGCTAGAGGCCCGAGTAGCAGATCTATCTCATCAGCTTTGTCTTCCAGACCCTCTGGAAGTACACTTGACATCTCTGAGATAACTTGCTACAACTGCAACAAGAAGGGACACTATGCTAACGACTGCAAGCAGAAGAAAGCTAGTTCATCATCTTCAACTGGTGAGTCCATTGAAGAAAAATACAAAAAGCTACAAGCCTTCACCAAAAAGATCCTAGAAGAAAAGAAGGCAGTTGAAGGCAAAGCTGCTGACAAGGGTCTTGTAGCTGAAACTCATGATTGGGCTGACTCTGGTGACAGCTCATCTGATGACGATGAACAAATGGCCACAATGTGTTTGATGGCTCGTGCTGATGATGATGAAAGTATTACAGCTGATGATGCTAGTTCCTATAAATGGGTCAACATTGTTCACAAAAAGGTAACCTCTCTAATCTCCGCTGAGGCTACTAAAGCTAAAGAAATTGTTGATTCTATTATTTGTGACTTGCACTTCATTGATCAGCTGAAAGGTGAATGTTTGGATAAACATAATGCTATTCTACGTGAAAATGCATTTTTAAAAGAACGTTTATTGACCACAAAACTTTAAAAGAAGAACTTTCTGAAACGAAATTTATTAACTCAGTTCTTCAACATGATCTAAGTGAAAAGGTTAAAGAACTTGAAGCAATTAAAAAGATTTGTGAATCATGGTCTCGTTCATCCAAACGTGTGAGTGAATGTGTTAACTCACAAATCCCCAGTCAAGTACAAGCTGTACTAGGAGGAGATTTCCTAGCTGCAGCCGCTGTACCTAACAGAAGTACAGATGATCTGTACTACTCGTCAGCTGATGCTTCTGTGCCAGCTGAAGAATTGGTTTTTGGTTCCTTTGTTAGGTCTACCAAAACCTATGCTACTGAGATGTCCTCAGAAGATCCTTCTGTGGCTACTGGTGAAGAGTCATCAACTGACTCCTCTGCCATGGTAGTTAGGACACCCACTGTAGTCATTGTTGAACCTAGAAAATCTGTCTCGGGTTCAGCACCTGCTGCGTCTTCTGCTAGATCTCAGCAGAAGACTAGAAGAACAGAAGGAAATAAAACTGTTTTTACACCCTCCAAGGGTGAGCCAGTTGGAGTTCGTACTCGAGCTGCAAAGAACAAAGGTAAGAGTGTTTCTAAGGACACTCCAAGTCCTTCTTCAGCTGTGTCTGTCAGACGGCTGAAAGGAAAGGCCAGCAAGCTGACATCACCCGTTCATACTCTGACTATCTCTGATAATCAGAAAATGATGGGTATTTTGGGTCCAGTTCCCAATCCTACTGCCTCGCCCTCTACTCCACTGCAAAGAAGCAGAAAATGCTATAAGTGTGGAGATCGTGGGCACATGGCAAGTGAGTGTGACAGCACATGCTTAAGACCTTCCCCAACTTCAGTATGTGAGCCTACTGAAAAGCCAACTTCTGTGAGTCCCAGCGGGAAGTCACAAGGACCCACCGAAGTGTGGGTTCCCAAAAAGAACTAACTCTTTTATCTTATGTGCAGGGTGATGAAAGCAAACATGTCTGGTACCTAGACAGTGGTTGCTCAAGACACATGACTGGTTACAAATCCCTTCTGGAAGAGTTTGAAGTTTGTGATGGCCCCTCAGTAGTTTTTGGTGATAATGGTAGAGGCTCAACTGAAGGTTATGGAACCATCTCTAATAGACCATAAGAATCACAAGAGTTGGTTATGTAAATGGGCTGAAACATAATCTTATCAGCATTAGCCAACTTTGTGATGCAAAGTTCTCAGTGAACTTTAACGAATACAGAGGAACGGTGACAGATAAGAATGGAAAGGTAGTATTAGTTGCTCACAGAACCAAGAATGTCTATACACTTGACATGAATCCTCAAAGTCAAGAAGTCTGTCTATTCTCTCACTCTACTGAAGAGCTGAATTGGCTGTGGCACAAAAGACTATCTCACCTGAACTTCAAAAATATATCGAAGCTGGCGCGAGGTCAGCTGGTGAACGGTCTGCCACAAATCAAATATGAAAAGGATAAGCTTTGTTCTGCATGTGAACAAGGTAAACAACATAAAAGCTCCTTCAAATCAAAGCAATGTTTTTCCATCAACAGATGCCTTCACATGCTCCATATGGATCTTTTTGGTCCCATGAGCACTGAAAGTCTAGGTGGAAAGAAGTATACACTTTTTATCGTTGATGAATACTCACGATATACTTGGGTTATATTTTTACGCCACAAGAGTGATGCAGCTGATGAAATTATCAAGTTCATCAAAAGGATGGAACTTCTAAACGGGTCTAGAGTCAAGATGCTGAGATCAGACAACGGTACTGAATTCAGAAACAAGACTTTGGAAGATTTCTGTTCAGATGTTGGGATCTTCCAAAACTTTTAAGCTGCAAGAACACCTCAACAGAATGGTGTTGCTGAAAGAAGGAACATAACCCTTATAGAAGCCGCAAAAACAATGCTTGCTGAGTCAAACATGCCTAAATAATTTTGGGCAGAGGCTGTTAACACAGCTTGTTTTACTCAGAATAGGTCTCTCTATGTGAAGAGACACAAAAAGACTTCTTATGAGATTTTTCGTCAGAGGAAACCTTTCATCGGTTTCTTTCACGTGTTTGGCTGTGTGTGTTTTGTGTTAAACACAAGAGATCAGCTGAGTAAATTTGACTCTAAAGCTGATGAAGCCATTTTCTTAGGATACTCCACTCTATCCAAAGCATATAGAGTTTTCAACAAAAGAAGACAAACATTGGAAGAGTCCATAAATGTTACTTTTGAAGAACACTCAAAAGCTTTGAACCCCTCCTCTGCTGACTCGTCTGATGCATTTCAGAGATCAGCTGAATCATCCCCTGATGATACAACTGAAGCATTCTCCGATGCTTTAAATCTCTTTGATGTTCCCTTAAATGAATCAGATGAGACATTCCATGATGCTCCTACATATCTTGTGGAATTGCAGCTGTTCGACAAGAGATTCCAACAGTTAGAGCATCATCCAAGGCTACTTCTAAGCCACCTCTTCATACTTCAAGAAGATCAGTTCAAAATGAAGTAATTCATCCTGCTGAGCAATCAGCCGCTCAACAAGGATCTAATTCTGCTGAATCTTCCTCTTCTACTGCTACTCCTCAATCTAAGTGGACCTCAGAACATCCAATTGAGTTAATCATTGGAGATCCACAGCAAGGAGTAGTCACTAGAAGTAAAGCATCATGCAATCTTTGCTTATGGTCTTGTTTTCTAGCAACTGAAGAACCGAAAAATATTAAAGTTGCTTTAGAAGACTTAAGCTGGATTCAGGCGATGCAGGAAGAACTTAACCAATTCGAGGTCAACAAAGTATGGCAACTGGTTCCTCCACCAGCTGGAAAGACAATAATTGGTACTAAATGGGTATTTAGGAATAAAATGGATGAAGAATGTGTAGTTATTCGCAACAAAGCTAGACTTGTTGCACAAGGATACAGACAAGAGGAAGGAATCGATTTCGATGAAACATTTGCTCCAGTGGCTAGGCTTGAGGCTATTAGAATATTTCTAGCCTACGCTGCTTACAAAGACTTCATAGTTTTTCAGATGGACGTGAAGAGTGCTTTCTTAAACGGGAAACTGCAAGAGGAAGTGTATGTTAAACAACCACCAGGGTTTGAAAATCCTAAGTATTTAGACTATGTGTTTAAACTGGATAAAGCGCTGTATGGGTTGAAACAAGCTCTTCGTGCATGGTATGATACACTCTCCACGTTCCTCATAGCAAATGATTTCACCAGGGGAAAGATTGATAAAACCTTATTCATTCGCAAAATCAAAGGTGATATCATTCTTGTTCAAATTTATGTGGATGACATAATTTTTGGTGCTACTGATGAAAAACTTTGTAGACGTTTTTCAAAACTTATGTCTACGAAGTATGAGATGAGCATGATGGGTGACTTGACATATTTTCTTGGCTTACAAGTTAAGCAATCTAAAAATGGAATTTTTGTAAATCAAGAAAAATATATCAAAGATCTTTTAACGAAATTCGATATGAATTCATCATCATCCATGAAAACACCAATGGCTCCTCCAAACAATTTAGATGCTGACATCACTGGTAAGTCAGTTGATGTCACATTCTATAGAGGAATCATTGGATCATTACTCTATCTCACCGCCAGCAGACCGGATATTATGTTTGCTACTTGCATGTGTGCTAGGTATCAAGCTGATCCTAGAGAATCTCACTTAATAGCTGCAAAAAGAATTTTGAGATACCTTAAGGGTACTCCAAGCCTAGGTCTTTGGTATGCCAAAGACTCCGAGCTTGATCTAATTGGCTATTCAGATTCAGACTTTGCAGGTTGCAAAATGGATAGAAAGAGCACCACTGGAGGATGTCAGCTGCTTGGTGGAAAGCTAGTCAGCTGGACAAGCAAGAAACAAAGCACTGTTTCTACCTCCACAGCTGAAGCAGAATATGTGGCTGCTGGAAGCTGTTGTGCTCAAGTCCTTTGGATGAAGAATCAGCTTGTTGATTTCGACATGAACTTCTGCAAAGTTCCTATCTATTGCGATAACACGAGTGCTATTGCAATCAGCAACAATCCAGTTCTTCATTCTAGAACCAAACATATCGACATAAGGTATCATTTTATTAGAGATCACATTGAATAAGGTGACGTGGAACTCCACTTCATTTCAACTGACCTTCAGCTGGCTGATCTATTCACTAAGCCTTTAGATGAAAAACGATTCAACTTTTTGATCAGCGAGTTAGGTTTGTTGAATGCTTGAATCAACTGCTGAAGTACTATCAGCAGCTGATAAGATTCACCTTGTTACTTAGTACATTCAGCTGACTAAAACCTTTTGAATTTATCGGTCAGCCGAATAAAATCTCTTAAATGATAACTTATCATGTTTTATAAGTTAAAACGTTTGGTTCTCCTATAAAAAGGCATCTTTCAACCCTATCCACACGTTCTCTGTGGCAAATATTTCCACTCAAGTGAAAATATTTGGCATTTATGAGGGACAAGACACCCTGACACAGAAACGGCTCCACTACCCTGACACAGAAACGGCTCCACTACCTCACACTGTCACATCCAACCTCCTTTGCACGATAACCAACGTGTCTATAGTTGGTTTATAACTATCCATTTATGACCCGGTTCAAATTTAAATCTCTACCCAAACCGTCCCATAAATCCCTATAAATACCCATCCATTCTCCACTCCTCATCATCTCTCCCAAAATTCTTTCTCCAAAAACCCTCTATTTCTAAACCTTTATCTTTCTTCCCCCTCTCTTCAAAATGTCAAAGAAAGCCCCAAAGGTTTCTCTTACTAGGGCTGCTATTGAGTTCTCTCAGAACTCAAACCTATTAGGTAACTTTTCCCCACCGGATGATCTTGTTGATATTTACCGACCAGTTGTGACGTTTGTGCGTCACTGCCCCATCCGTGGGGCCTTTACCAGAGTCACCAAGAGTATCATTGAACTCTTGCGTGATTTCTGGATGTCCGCCTCCGCCCCTGGAGACGACATCACTGCGCAGGTTGGAGATCATCAAATCACCATTTCTCTTGATGATTTCCGAGTTGCCTGCGGATTCGATTATCTGCAACCTGGTGAAGAATATCAGCAGACTAAATCTGTCGATGAAGCTAAAACGAGTCTAATCCGTATCACTGGATACATATTAGAAAACGAAGAAGACAGGGTGCCGATCTTCAAGAAGTCTCAGCTGACGAGACCCTGGGCCTATTTCTTTACCCACATCATTCAGGGTATCGGAGGCAATTCTGAGTCTCTCAACCAGTGCAACTCCAGCATGCAAATCTTTGTTGAAGCCCTAGTCACTGGTCAGCGGATCGACTACGGGAAACTGGTGTACGAGGAGGTCAAGGCGAAGCTGAAAAGCAAGGGAATCATATTTCCTATCTTCACTTTTTCACATCGTGCATCGCACATGTGATGGTTGAAAAGCTGGAGATCAATTATGAAGACCTTCCAGGGGATTCTGTGATGGTTCGTTCCATCGCTAACATCATCTTCCAAAGGAAGGAAGATGAAAAAGAATTTCCTCTCACCTCGTGCGTGCTGAAGATCATAGATGATCGAGTCAGATCCAAAAGGGATCGAAAGAAGGGTGCAACATCGAAGAAATCTGCCCTCCAAGAAGGTACGTCCTTTTCTCATCTGAAGCGTTTTCCCTCAACTGGGCGACCATCCCCAGCTGCTGATGGGAAAACCACCACCTCAACAGGGATCTCAATCCTTGAGAATGAGGATTCTGCTGATGCTGATGACTCTCCTCTGGTGGTGAAGAAGCGAGTTAAGCGACCCTCTAATCGCCCTCCTTCTACTTCATTCTTTTTATCATCTTCTTCTGCCACCAGTACTTCTGTCTCCCCTCTGCTGGAGGTAAGAAGGACTGCAACTATTGGTGCAGAAAAGATGATTGCAGATGCTGAACTTGAAAAAGATTCAGCATCTGGACTCAGCCGGGGTCCTAGAGAAGATCACCTACGATCAGAGGATTCATCAACTTCTGATCTTTGTTCTTCTCATTTTCAGATTGGAAGTGTTTATCAAGGAACTCCACCAATATTCAGAGTTCCTAATCGAACACTCTCGGCTGTTTCATCTTCCTTTCCTTTCATCCACTCTCTCTCTGCTGATTTCTCAACAAGTCAGCAGACTTCAAAACGGCAATCTCGTTCTTTAGGAGTTAGTGCCGGCTCCACACCTCTGTGTAGCTCCTCGACCGATTCATTATCTGTCGTTGTAACAAGGGAACAAATTCCACAAGCAACCTCAGTCTCTCAACAGACTGCTGGTGAAGTTTTTGGCTCATCCCAAGCCACCCGAGTGTCAGCTGCACACACACCACCCCCAACTTCTTCATCACTTTCTGAGTCATCAGCTGATGATAGATTGACTAGAAACCAAGTCAATCTTGAAGCTGTTCTTTCTGTTTCTCACAACGTTACCAGCTCAAACCAGCTGGTGATCGAGGAAACCACCACCGCCAATGAAGAGACAACTTTAGACCAAGTTGTTACTGAGGCAACTACCCAAGCTGCCAGTGATCGCGAACGTATTCGCCAACTGAGCTGTGAGGCAGCTGACCCACCACCCAGAGGAATTCTTCCTCCAGTCTCCATAACAGTTTCGCCGACTGTTGAGACCGAAGCACCAGATTCTCAAACAGCATTTCATATGATGTTTGATTCTGCTGATATCCCCATTCAGCAGTACACCTTTTCAGATGATGAAGAGATGCATGAATCTGGGCTTCAAACTGTTTTGACAACTGAAGTAGGCACTTCTGTTTTAACCCCAGAAGTTTCAGTTGGACCCAACTCACCCCCCATAGTTTCTGAGGAACCCATAGGAACTCTTCTTCCTACCTCGGGAACACCTTCTTCCACAACTGAGGTTACCCCTCAAGCTGGAGGCATGTCGGACCCCTTCCCCAAAAGCGTCCAAGTGTCACATGCTGAATCCAGCAAAGCTGGAGGAAGCATTCCCATCAGAGCCGCTGCTGCTCTGATGTCTAGTGTTGTTACATCCCAGATTCGACCAGCGATGGCCACGCTGAGGAAGCAGATGGACTCCCTTCGGAGGGATGTTCCAAAGAAGTTTGCCAAAACTACTGAGAACCTCTCTTCCAGCATAACTTCTCTACACGCTGAGGTCCACACTCAGACTCCTCGGCTGGCTCTTCTTTCTGATCAGATACGCCTCAACACCAGCGGGTTCATCTCTCTCAACGACTACGTGCGTCAAGAGTTGAACTCCCTTCGCGATTCTGACAGAGTCGACAGCGACAAACTTCTCTCCGAAGTTCGGGACAGCCTGGCTCTTGCCCAATCAAAGCAAGAGTCTCTGCTGACAATCACTCATAGCCACCTTTCTAAGGCTATTGAGGAGTCAGCTTCTGTTGTGTCCACCAGGTTGGACAAAATGGAGACTGAAGTCAGCTCGCTGACTTCTCAAGTCGCTGGTCTCCAAGGCACCATCAACCTCATTCTTGCCAAGCTTAATGAGGGTGCTGCTGATGTCCATCCTGCTTCAGCACCAGAGAGTACCCCTCTTCTTCGGGCACTCTCTGAGGGGGAGAAAGAGGCCACTTCAGCAGGTGAACAACATGGTGAACAAGAAAGTTCACAACTCATAATCACCTCTGCTGTAGGAGCCAATATTGAAGACGTTCCAGCAGGTGACAACTCAAGAAATCCACCTATCACCTCTGCTGGAACATCAGAAGAAGAAGCTGAAACTTCAACTGGTTTTACTAAAATCGTTGATTCTTTTGAATCAGTTGAGGTCCAAAAAGTCCAAGCCCCGCAAATCCAAAACCCTCAGCCTATTTCACAGGAGATTCCTCATCCTGCTGAGAGGGAGCCTACATCTGCTGTGGTTGAAAACCTCATTTTAAATGAAGTTGGAACCGCTGTAACACCTCAAATTTTAATACAAAACATTTGCCCAAAATAAATCATTTTTCATAAATAGAAGAACTATTCCAAAATATGGATTTACAAAAACCTTTAGTATGAAAATCAGAGTATAAAGTTTGGTGTTACAAAATAGATCAAAACCAAAGCTAAGCATAAATCCAATCTAAAGTTCTTCTACTCTAGGCCCCGCATCTCTATCCATGCGTACCTAAACCTTCGATCCCGAACCTGAGTACATAGCAAAACAACAAGGAGTACGTGAGACAAAAACGTCTCGTGAGCTACATGGGTTTAGACCCAATAATAATAATAATCGTATGACGTATAAACAAACGTACGAGTAAATCATCCATCTAACTAGTCACCCTATTGTGACTCTAATATTTTGCTTTCCTAGCAATCATATCTAGTTATCGAGTTGCCCCCGAACTAACTAGAACCACCTTGACTTATTAACCGAAATCCATCGCCATTAATAAGCCTCAAGATACCGGCAAGAGGGATTCGCCCAATCTACCAATACCTGCCTTACTCACCGGACTACCTCCAGTTAGCAAGACTACTATCGTGGTTGAGTCGATGGGAATCCACCCAACTGCCCCTCACACCACACCTCATGACCGGGGGTCCCCCGCATCATCACATCATCTCAACATATCATAACTCAATGGTTATGTCAATCTAGCTCTCGGCTATCACGTCTATCAACAAACAAGTTAGTTCAATACTACTACCGGTATAACTAACTACCATCTACTAGTCTACACAATTAAGCAAATAGACCATAACACAAGTAACAAAATGTATTTCATAGACTATGTACTCAGTAAATTTCCACACATACTCACCTTAGCAATTAATGCTCCAACCGTGTTCTTGACACCAAAACTCTTGCTTCCACAATTCGGTCAAACTTCCAAGACTTCACCAAAAGCCTAAAACAACAATCATACTATGTTCAACATCACATACTACTAATAATGTATCCATTTATCACTAGATACCATCAACTAACACTTTCCCCCAATTATGGTGATTTACCAAACCCTAGGTTTAACCAACCCTTAAGATTCTTACCAATCGAAATCATACACTTGTTTCCTTTGTTAATATACCATCTATTGAGTGTATACATCATTTATTCACCATAAACCATAACCCCCAATAACTAGGGTTTCAAACCCAACCATCAAAATACATAGATCTAAAGCTACAAAGATCAAGGAGTGAAGATATACCTTTAATCTTCACTTAGGAATGAAATCTACCAAGGATTTGAGAAGAAATCAACCAAAATCTGCACTTGAGCTCCAAAATCGCCAAAGGGAAAAACTAGGGTTTACTATTTCATTAAATGAGCCAAAACCCGAATTTATTGCAGACGACAGGACTTCACGACGCGAACTAGTTCGCGTCGCTAACTCTGCATGTCGTACGCAAACTTAGCGATCGCTATCTCCTCGCGAACTACTTCACGTTTAAAATAAAAATCTCTGGCCCGACTTCACTACGCGAACTAGTTCGCGTCGCTAACTTCTCATGCAGCCAGGCTGCACTTTTTCAACTTTGTCTCGACCCGGTCTCGCCTATAACTTCTTCATACGGTCTCCAAACGACACGAAACCAATTCCTATGTTCTTTAAACGATTTATCCTTAATTGTCATATGTTTGTACAATTTATTTATTTACAAATTTCGGGTCGCTACAACCGCTGCTGATCTTGATATAGCCTTAGCCCTTCAAAGAAAAACTCATGAAGAGCTGCATCGAAGAGCTGAGACACCAAGAGCTGAGAACATTAGGTTGTTCAACAAAGTTCTTGATCAGCGTAGGCAGGAAGCAAAGATCACCAGCGTAAGGGCCCCCAAATTCGATCCCAGCTGCCCTGATGAAATTGTAATAACAAGAGCTGGGAGTGAGATGCTCCATGAAAAGTTCTCTCTGAACAAGATCAGCCTCATTCTCAGCTACGATGAATGGAAAGAGGCTGAAGTAGCTGCCAGAAATGCGAAACCATCACGGATTATAACAGAACTGGTAAATGAGATTCAATTCGCAATCTACTCCTTCAAGACTCTATGCGATGAAATCAGGAAACATGCTCCTGAGTTGGTATATTGCATACCTCCTGAATTGTGTGAATCTCAAGCTGCTGTTGTCAGAAAGACTGCTGGTGAAAGCTCCTCAGCGAGAGGGGAGAAACGTAAGTCCGTTCTCTTTGAGCCTCTTGCTGACTCCAGACCACTGGATATTGGGTCGTCAATCATATTTGCTAAACGACCAAAACCCAATATCACAAAAGCCGTTCCCACGGGAGTTAACTTTGTCCCTGGGCTGATCGTGAAAGAACCAATTCACGACTTTTGCTATCTGGAGAAGAAGGTGCAATGCTTCCAGCGGGCAGATGAGTTGGAAATGTGTGATGTGGATCAACTCATGACCTATCACAAGCTGCTGAGTTCCTCTACTGAAGATGGAAGAGAAATGAAGAACCTAATAGACTCAGCCTTCCGCTCACTGTATCGCAATGTTGTTGGATAAGCTATATCCAAGGCATTATATTTTTTGATTTTCCTTGTATTTCAATTTCCTTATCAATAGAAAATCAAAACTTTGTAATATACTTGTAAAAATTGTAAAAAGATAAACATATACAAAAGAACCCTAAGGGTCAAAGTACATAAGTATTCAGCTGACTTCTTTCAACTGAATCATTACAGGGTTACACTTATACGGCTATTCGACTGCATCAAATAGGGGGAGATTGTTAGTCCCAAGACTAAGTAAATAAGATTTGATGCTCGATAGCCAAGAAGAATAAATAACAGCTGAAGTATGTATCTCAGCTGAAGCAAGTATATACAATAAACCTTCAGCTAAGTACGTACTTAGCTTTAGGATACAAGTCAAATCAGCAGCTATTAACGAGAGTTCATTCGAAGTCTATGACCAAAGGACAAAGACAAGAAGAAGACTATTCAGCTGATTGTGGAATCAGCTGATAGTACCTGCTGCAGATGAAGACTTAAAGGAAATGTTCATTGACACCTTGAACATTTCCCGTTCCCGCTCAAAGAAGAAGAAAACGATGAAGATCTTCTATTTTGGAATAGAAGATAATGTCAGTACAACTTCATCGTTTGTCCCTCAAGCATGTAAAGAGAAAGTGAACAACTTATGTACTTATGTAGTACACCTTTCACTGTGCGTCAGAAAAGGTACCGGAAGAAGTGGACACAAAGTACACTCGGGACAATAACTTGTGCAATAGCATTTAATGATCCATGGCAAGTCTACATCGACGAATAATATGTTTACACGTCGTCAAACTTGTGGACTAAGGAACATGGATCTTGGGCTATAAATACAGACGTAAATGCTTGCATTTACAACACCTTTAGAACACCCTTAGAAATCATAAGCACAAGAACATTCTCTAAGAGTTAGTTATTGTCTAAGTATTAACTCCTCCATAGTTATTACTAAGGCATTAATATCAGCTGTTAGTATCAGCTGATATAACTCTCAGTGTATACCCTTCTAGTTTGAGCGGTCTAAAGTGTCAACTCAAGTATAGAGTTTTAGGTAGTGTGTACTATCTATTTCCGCAAACTCTGTATTGTATTAAGCTGTTTTTAATAAAACTCTTAATCATTGAAATCTTGTTGTTATTTACTTATCGTATCTTCGTTACTCGGTCATAACGCAACACAGTTGTATTGTTGGGATCCAACAAATATATTTACGTCTCTAAATTTATATTGTTCAGTATATATATGGAGCGCAAGAACTGCAGCCATATTGGAATTCCATAACATTTTTTTCGGGGCATACAGTTTATTCAAAGGTAATTATTGTTTGGTTTTTTTCTATAATATAGTTGTGTTTTTGCATGTACCATCTCAATATATGCAGCTATCTTTTGTAAGAATTGCAGCTGTAATTCTGAAATTTTTTGTCCAACTGTCTTAAACTTTTGATTAAAAACAGGTATGTTTTATACATACACTTGTGTTTATATGCGGATCGATTTTGTACTTACAAATGTGTTTTATTCGTACCTATATGGTCAATTTTCAGATCTTTTTCATGATCCTTTTCAGTGATTTCGCAAGTTTATTTTTCAATTTTTATTTGAATCACCGAAAGCACTAATTTTATTTGTTAAATTGATATGGTTAACTTCTGTTTCTTTGAAATTCATTTAACAAATGTAATTTGAATATTAAATGTCAAACATTTAGCTAATCTTAAAGTCTCCATCTAATGCATTTATTCGTTTATAAATTATACTATATTTTCAGGAACAGATTACCTTAATCTAAGGTACTCAATTCCATTTAGCCGTATTTATATATAGTGCTTACTAGGTTATAACCCGTAAAAATTCACAGGTGGTCCCAATTGTGATAAACGTAAGTTTTATAAAATACAAATATGAATTGTTAATAGATTTGATTGAAAAGTGCAATCTGCATATTTTCCATCTACGTATTGCAAGGTAAATGTACATTGGCAGATGAAGAACTTCCCAGCAATAGTAATTACATTATTACTCACTTTATTAATATCATATGTTCTGGTGTTATTTTTTTAATAGCAATTACATATTTGTATTCAAGGTAAAATAAGTGATTTAATAATGATGTTAAGAGTTTTTTTAACTTCCATGATATCTATTTTATTTATTTGGTAGTTTTTTTATCATCCAAAAGGACCAAAACAGTAATTTAATAACATTAAGATCATTAACCAACATTATCAATATTGATATGTATTTGGTGTTTGGAAATTTTCGTCTTAATATCAGGTTCGGATCAAAAGATGGATATGCAAGAAAGTAGAAATATAAGTAATTCTCGAAAAAAGTATTTGGATAATAAAATATTCAGACAATTTTTTACTAAGTCAAACACATAACAACTAATATACTTGCTCTTAGGTATATTAAAAAATCCAAACAACTTCGTACTACGTCATCTAACCCTTTAATTCGTTGATTAATTTTGTTTATTATTCTTTGCTTGAGAACATACATTCTTTTGGTTATTTTCAAGTAATTGTAATTCTTACACCTAAAAAATAAGAAGTTTGGGATATTAATGGTCAATTTTTAGCAATTTTCCCACGAGAAGACAAGGAATATTAAAGTCCAGAGAGTATTTATCTAGAAAAATTTACGAATGAACAATTTGATAAAAGTTTCTAATTACTAGATGTACTAATTGGAAATAAACTATTTGGATTGTCAAATCATTAGTCAGTTTCAAAAGTTGATGTTCATGTTATTTTTATGAAACATTGGCCAGGAAAATGATGTATGTAATTATACAAGACTTCAGATTATCGCTTTGTGTTCCCATGTTAATGATGATTATCGCTTTATGTAATTATACTGACCACCCGTAAATTTTCACGGGTTATAACAATTAATTATAATAAAAGAAGCTTTAAGATGTCACATGACATATATTATCATCATTAACCCTATGTTTAATCATCAAATATTATACATGTGACATATACATGGGCATTTAACCTACTTAATCGGTTATAATAGCTATTTTAGAAGGTAAAGATTAAAATATTGCAAAAAGGTAAAGTTAAGGTATTAAAACGATATCAAAGTTTGAGATTAAATAATTAGTAACCCAATTAATAATAGTACTATAATATACAATGAAAGTGGTAAAAATTGAAATGAGTCTAATATTATGATGTGAGAACTTGGTATTTAAATGTTTTGGGTTACCACCCCAATTGTATTTGTTTGTACGTAAAGTACGAGATGATATATTATGTACAATACCTAATTATTTTCAAATAAGGGTTTTTCTCATAAGAAAATGGAGTTAATTCACATTCTTATTACATATAGCTATCTTTTTACATATAGCTATCTTTTTATATATTATTATTATTATTATTATTATTATATATTTTTAACTTCAATTTTTAATTACTTTATTAAATATATTTATAAATTTAATTAGAATTATTTCTAATTCCAAATAAAAATTAAAGCTAACACACACCATCACTATCTTTTTAGGAAGTGTCAACATGCACTTCACTTTAGACTCGCATCAAGAGTTAGGAGAAATATGTTAATCGAAGAGAGAAAGAGATGATGTATTTTAATAAGTATAGTATTTTGTGTGTTTTATATAGTGGTGTTATAAAACTAAAGATAAGAGACATTCTTGATCAAAATATATCAGTTAGGCCGGTGGGTATGAGTACCACCAAACATAACACCACAAACTTTTTAACAAATCTGCGTGAAAGGTGGTGGTCACCCCATCACGGGAACCCCCAGGTGTGGTGGGGGTGGTGTTCTTATATGCTTCATGATGTGAAGGATATGCCAGTAAGACAACCATCGTGTGGAAGTTTATCCATACTGGTAGGTGATGTGTGAAAACTAGTTATAAAATAATAACCTAAAATACGTTTTCTCTAGATTACCACACTCTTAGCAAGTATGACCTAATCGTGAGCAATATAGTTCAGGTAAGTACTTCGAGTGTTTGTTTTCGCAGGGAACAGTTAAGCCGACTAAATAGTCTGAAACTAAAGATTTAATCTAAACGAATGCATAAAGTAGGGGTTTTTGATTTTATACTAATTTATTATAGAAACTAATTAAAAGTAACCGTGAGCTTCTGAAAACTGAAACAAGTTGACAAAGTAATAAACTGTGTTCAAATATGAGAGGGAATATTCACTATGATTGATTCCATCTACTTCTAGGTTTGGTTGGTTAAGTCCCGACTTAATTGGTGTTCTAGAAATCAGGTAAGCAGTGGTCTCTAGCTTCCTACAATGACCGTATTATCGTTCCTAAGAAAAATTTTCCTAAAGAATCATACTATGGTCACACTTCGGCTTGTTAATTATATCTAGGCCCGGATTTCCGTCGCCTTCTAATCTCGAATGCGGTCGTTACTAAGATTAGACTTTCGGTTTCACCTAAGTTATTTGATGCTTAAACTCGAATCCCTAGATCTAGTGGATTGCCAACTACGTCATCGGGGTGAAAAGTTAAAGTAATTATTAACTACAATTGCTAGTGGTCACTCAACAAAATAATTAATAATCAACACTTAAAACAATCAAATATTCAAGAATTAATCGAAAGGGTCTTTAATATAAAGAAACAAGTGTTCAAAACCAATGTTACAATCCTAAAAATACCAAACCTAAATCCTAGATTTCATCTAATTATAGTGAATATTAAATGATTAGCACATAGACATGTTAAACATCACAAAACAAACGTAAATATTCAATAGAACAAACATAATAAAGATCGTAATGATTTTAGAACCAATAATATGAATGGAATTGAAGATCTTGAAGCTTGAAATCCCTTGAATTCGTGCATAATGGTATCCTTAGGTCAAAAGTCGGCTGCACAAAAAGATCCCCAAAACAATGGCTGAATTTTGGCTTTAATACCCTTATTTTCGATTTTGCTCGAGCACTCAACCAAGGGTCTGTCGAGTACTCGACACAGGGACACGCGCGCGCAACAGGGTGCGATAGGGGTCTGCTCGCGCGCTCGAGCATGTCTGAATTTCAGAATTTTGCTGAATTTCAGAATTTTGCTGAATTTGTACGTTTTTGGCTATTTTCTTCTATAATTTGGACTTTTGACATGTATTTTATCAACAACATCATATATTAGGCATAAACACTTCTTTTCACTATAAAACAAGCCTAAAAATTACAATATTGACGGATTTAAATATGTATAAATCCGTCGATATCAGTAGGCTTAAAATGTCAACTGATGTAGCGTTAATCTGATTAAAACCAAAGTAACAGTTGTCGTGGTTTGCATCTTATCTCAAGCGTAGTCTTGGGGTTTTCCTCCAAGAGGTCTTGAGTTCAAGCTTTGTTGGAGGTAAAATTTGGAGATTAAAAAATGGTGGAGTTTATTCCTCATATGTGGAGAGTTCGAGGAAAGACATACTGCCCCATATGAATGTTACTGTCTAGGCTTAAACCACTACACAAAAAATCTTATCTCAAGCGTTGACCGTAGAGTTATGCGTGTAATACACACACTAATAGTGTACTATAGACTAATACTGTGTGTTAGTGTGTTATACTATCTTCAGTGTGTGTGAGAGAGATAGAGTGAGAGAGAGAGATAGGGGGAAAAAAAAGCATCACTTTCCCAAGAAATCTCTCAGAATTTTTTCGCTCAAGCTTGTGGCTTGATTTACGTAATAATACCTCTTAAAAGTCCTGCTGATGGCTGAATCTTGCCGGAAAAGATGAAGATCACCGGAAAAACGGATCTCCCAGCCATCATTTCATCGAAAGCTTTAAACTTTACCCCAGATTCGGATCTTTTACAGAAACCCATTTTGAGGAAGCAACCAAGTAGGAAAACCCGGAACTCCGGTGGCGGCGTACGGTTGAAGAGAGACGGAGCTCCGGCGACGGGGAAAAGAGGTTCACGGCCGGAGACTCCGTTGCTTCGATGGAAGTTCGTTGAAGGTAAGGGACAGCAGCAGGAAGAGGATAATGATGTTAATATTGAAGTTGAAAGTGAAAAACAGTCGGATTCTGGTCGGAAAAGTGGCCGGAAAGCGAGAAGAGGGAGTGATATGGCAACCGTGTCGGCGAGAAAATTAGCCGCCGGACTGTGGCGGTTGCAACTGCCTGATGTTCGTGTTAATGGCGGCGGTGGCGGCGAGTTGTGTAATATTCCAAAAAATAATGGGCTTGCATTTCAGGTAAAGAAATCATATCCTAATTTGTGTTTATTTCTAGGGTTTGACAATGTGAATTGATTTATTTGTTCTTGATCTTATGTTAATTAGGGTTATTTAGTAGCTTAAAACAGTGTGAATCAATCATAGTTCATCTGAAAATTAAAATAATTAGGCCTATTCACTTCAATATTTTCGCCCCCAAATTGAATATTTTTTAGGGATTTCAAATCTGTAAACAAGTTTACATCTTTTTTATCTAATTTTTGTGTATTTAGGTCTTGCATAAAATATGTAATGCAAAATGGTTAATAAGGTCTATCAATCGATTTATAAAAGACAGGTGATTTTATGATTTTTATCAAGTTTCGCACATAAAAGGCTCATTCTTTCAAGATCCTTGTTCAAAACTCAGGTGTCTATTTAAGTTCAAAACTGATAAAAATCGAATCTTTGAGTGAAAATTTGATAAACTAAGAGTTTATACTCAAATCTTGATGTTGACTTTAGAAATCTTTTGGGGCATACTTTGACTCGATTTTGACCACATTTTGATGATCACTTTTCGGTTTTTCAAAATGCAGCCCGCAATCGATCATTCGGGAATCCATTCTCCTGCTCGTCATAATAGAAAATCATTTGATTCTCATATGAAAGATGTGCCACAAAGCCCTAATTCTGTTACAGGATCAAGAAATAAGTTTCTTCACAAGGTAAACCCTAATCATTTTATAATTTTTTCTTGCAAGTTCCAAACTTTAGTTCTTGAAAACGATCTTTTTTTAAATAAAAGATAAAATCAAACAATAAATTTCCAAAATCAAACTAACCCGTGTTCTACTTTCTTGATCTTATATATATATAGCTTGAACCAACATTTCATTTTTCAAACTCTGCAATGGAGGGAGCAACAAAGTGGGACCCGAGTTCATGGAAAGCATCAGAAGATGTAAGACGAATATATGGTGAATCAAAACATTTAGAATCACAAGTTGGTGTGGTATCAAAGGTTTCGGTTCTCGAATCGGAACTCGAAACGGCCCGAGCCCGTATTCTTGATCTTGAAAACGAAAGAAGATCGTCAAAAAAGAAACTTGAACAATTTTTGAAAAAACTAAACGAAGAACGGGCCTCATGGAGGACCCGAGAACACGAAAAAATCCGTGCGGTGATTGAAGATATAAAAAACGAGTTAAATCGGGAAAGAAAAAACCGACAACGAACGGAAATAGTCAACTCGAAATTGGTCAACGAGTTAGCCGATGCTAAATTATCCGCAAAGCGTTACATGCAAGATTATGAAAAAGAAAGAAAAGCAAGAGAATTAATTGAAGAAGTATGTGATGAATTGGCTAAAGAAATAGGCGAAGATAAAGCCGAAGTCGAAGCATTAAAACGGGAATCGATGAAAATGTGTGAAGAAGTTGATGATGAAAGAAAAATGTTACAAATGGCGGAAGTTTGGCGGGAAGAACGGGTACAAATGAAGCTTGTTGATGCAAAAGTGACACTAGAAGACAAATTTTCTCAAATGAAGAAGTTGGTAATGGATCTTGAAACTTTCTTGAAATCAAAAAGCACGGATCTTGATGTTGAAGAAATGAAACGGGCCGAAACCCTTAAAGAGTGTGCGGATTCGGTTAATATTCAAGAAATTAGTGAGTTTAGATACGAGCCCGCGAACCCGGATGACATTTTTTCGGTTTTTGAAGAGGTTAATTTTGGTGAAATGAATGATGATAATAATCATCTTGAAGATGATGAAAGTGGTTGGGAAACGGTTAGTCATGTTGAAGATCAAGGGTCAAATTATTCGGCCAATGAGAGTGATCCACCTGTCACTAATCGTTATCATAATAACCATCATCATCATCCAAGAAAGTGGGAAGAAAACGAAAATGATGGCACCCCAATAACCGAAATAACCGAAGTTTGTTCGGTACCGAGTAATAAACAAAACCCTAAAAAGGGTTCTTCAATTTCTCGTTTATGGAAATCATCATATTCGAGTAATGGTGAAAATTGCAAGATTATATCAATGGAAGGGTTAAACGGGCGGTTATCAAGCGGGACCCATCTTTCAAACGGGACCCATTTTTCACCTGACCGAAGCTCGGCGGTCAGCGGGTCAGAGTGGAGTTCACCCGGGTCGGGTAGCAACCCGCATATTATGAAAGGGATGAAAGGGTGTATTGAATGGCCACGTGTGCAAAAGAATAGTTTGAAATCAAAGCTTTTGGAAGCAAGAATGGAGAGCCAAAAGATACAATTAAGACAAGTTTTGAAGCAAAAAATATGAAAACGAAAACACGAGCGCGTTTTGAATAAAAATTTGTAAGTTTTGATCATAAATTCGTGCTCGTGTTTTTGGAATAATGTTCGGGTTATCGATTGTAGATGTATTTGTAGGTTAATTATGGTAAGTGGTGTACAATTTTCAATCTTGAGCATATATTTTGTGGGAATATTAATTCATGTTCAGGAAGTTGCAATATTGTTTTTATGTTGTAGGATTATAATGTGACATGTGAAATGAAAATTGGGAACTTTTTATCGTCTTATGGATCGAATCTTTTAATCACTTTATTTCGTGTTAGTTTGTAGATTATTGTATATTTATGGCATTAACAAGCCCCTAATTTCTTCATTTATATTCTTGAAAGTTGACATGCCATGTTGCTTGTGCATGTTCTACAGCTTCCTGCATTTTATAAAAGATACAAAAAATAAATAAATAAGTAAATGTTTTTTCCCCATAAAAACCAGGTATCCAAAATTCAGGTATCTGAATATCCGATATTTGAATACCTGATATTTGAATATCCGAAAATTACCTGAAATATCCAAAATATCCATAAAATACCAAAAACTTCCAATTTTTTTTGAATATTTTGTTTTTACCAAGTCATCACCAAATACTTTTTTTCTCTTTGTTTTTTACAACTTTTAATCATATTTTCACTTCTTTTTTCTTGCATAAATAAAAATGTTACATGACAAAATGAAGTAAACCCTAGATTTCTACACGGGCACTGAATTTAACATCTAAAAAGAAAAAATAAGTAGCAAATCCTTTTATTACAGAAACCATAGTTTTGACCTAAAAACCGAACCTTTTAACAGAAAACAATATTCCACTACAATAGACAATATTCCTCTAGAGTACTGCTATGCATTCAATCTCAATTCTTGCATCCAATGGTAATGCTGCAACTTGGTATGTTGATCGAGCAGGTGCTGGTGCAGGAAAATCTGAAAAAAAAAATAAAAAAAAATAGTTAACTGTCATAATTAAAATGTTACAAAAAATAAAAAGGGTAAAATGGTAATTTTGATCTTTAAGACCCTAATAATACTAATATGCTAATAAAAGGAGGGAATGAAGAATAAAATAATCTTTAAATGTAAGATGAATAATTAGTTAACTCACATTTAGCATAGATCTCATTGACTTTCTTGAAGTCTTTCAAATCAGCCAACCTGCAACAAGAAAAATCATGAAAAGATCGATTTTAACATTTTCCGTAAATGTGGGAAACATGATTATAAAAAAGTAATGTGTATTAGATTATTAATGGGTTGATTTGGGTTGTCTTTAATCTGAAACAGGTCAAATCAAAAGGTTTAGCTAAAAGGTCAAACACCAAATCATTTGCAATCATAATTATTGCAAAATATTTATAATTAATAGAAAAAAAAACTGACAGAAAAGAGATGAATGAATTACATGATTGTAGTTTTAACCACTGAAGAATAACTAGCTCCGCTTGCTTTCAATATCTCTCCCATATTCTTTAGAACCTGAAAAACCAAAAAAAAAAGTAATTGCAAAATAACAGAAATGCAATTTAAAAGGACTACCAGTGTAATATTTTAACAGAAAAATTTAACAGATGTTAGGCTAAATGATTGTAGGTGCAAAAGGTTTCCAAGAAAAGGACTACCTGTGCAACTTTTTAAAGTAAAGAATCATAGGTGAAACGTGAAATTTCAGGTAAACCTCAGGGACCATTATTGTAATTTACTCGGTTATTTTATATGATGTAAAATTTAAAATGACGTTAAATGACCATAAAGTATTTTAGTAATTGTGAGTAATATAAAAAATGAACAAATTACCTGCTCTGTTTGTTCCTCCACATTTTCTGAGATAAATTTCCCAGTCTGCACATGGTTATATACTTACTTATACATACATGAAATTTGATAATTAAAGAGAGAAAATAATTCAGAAAAATAATATTATAATTGTGAGAATAATATAAAAACCTCGGGAATAAGACCGAGGCAACCAGATACAAAAATAGTATTATCGGTTTTTATGGCTTGAGAATAAGGGCCCAAAGCAGCTGGAGCCTTTTCAGTTACAACAGCCTCCTTTATACCTGCATCCGATTCCAATATGAACACATTATTAATTTTAAATACTAGATTTAATGTTTTTAAAAGCATACAACATTATAGAATGAGAATGAATCTATATAAAATAGGTCAATAATCAAGCATGTTTAATTTCCTTATCCTAATTCAACAACTTAATTAACTATTAAGTATCCGTGAATTATGTAATTCCTTTATTCTCCTAATAAAAAAAGGTTAATTGCTTAAAATAGCAAGATACTTTACCTGTTTAATTATCAATAATAGCAATGTACATGCATTTTGTTACCAGTCATAGCAAAATGAGCTGTAAAATTGCTATTAGTGGTAGTCTGGTAGAGAAATTGATCAAATTATTAGAAAAAATTGGTAACACAATGCAATTAGTTGTTATTCTAAGCAATTAACTAATAAAAAAAAGCTGAAATTTCGAATGTCGGATGTTTTCTGAGAAATTTGTATAATGCAATCAACAATATGTTCTCACAAAACCTAATTCAGCATTAAATTCGGAAAAACTAACAACTTGCAGGTCAAAAATCAGAGTGATACCTAAAATTTACTAAATGCATTCGATAAACAACAGAAATTAAGCATTTAAATTCTATCAGGTGATATAAATTACTCACTAGCGTCAGTAGAAATGGCTAAACACACAAAGGGATTCAATTTGTGAGGATGATACGATATTGAAGATCTCCGAGAGGTATTTCCAGCAACAGATGAACCAGTAGCCGTCGGAACACGGCGGCGGAGAGCGCCGATGTATTTTGCCGGAACAATGTACGACTTCGTTATGGCGGAAACGGGGGACGCCATTTTCACTCACTGATAAAGTCTTAACGAAGGAAGGAAAAGCCGCTTTTAAATTGGGCCTGTATATTTTGGCCCAACATTAAAAATAATACATGATTTTAAATAAATTAAATTTAAAAAATTGTATTTTTTCACAAAATTATTGAAAACGTATAATCTATTATTTTAATAATTTTATTTCCTAATATCATCTTTTGAGTTGAACATTTGCATTGATCAAATGAGTAAGAAGATAAATAATAATATTTAGTAAGAAGCAGTATCATCTCTCAGTAAATGTGCATGATTTCGAAACACTTTCCAAAAATTATTTTTTTAACGATCCGTTAGAGATTAAAAAAATTCATCTTTTAATAAGGAGTTGAGTATTTAAATACCCCAAATAATTTGGACACCGAGAATTAAGTAATAGTATGAAGTTTATAAAATTCAAGCTCGAAATTAAAACTCGAACTCATTTATCTAAACTCCTAAAATATCGTAAGTTACTTTTATATCATCTCGTTCACGGGTGAAACTTCCAACTCGTTCTCTTTGAATTCTCTCTAGACCTGGCAATGGAGCGGGTTTTGATCCTGATCCGCTCCAAACTCGCACAAATTAAATGGGTTTGGATCATAATTTGTGATTCATTTACCCGTTAACGACCCGTACCCGTTAACCCTTCTACTAAAAGGGTCGGGTATGGATCAATACCGATCTGATCCGTTTATGACCCGTCCGCTAATAATTTTATAAAAAAATAATATATATTTTATATTAAAGAGTAGACTTGCTTAAAGAAAAAACAAATGCACTTTTTTATTTGGATTTCTGCCTTCGTAAGCCTTACATGTTATTGACTTAATATTCGTACATGAGTCTTACCGCCGTCTTCCAAAAAGGTTCTGAACTACGATCTTATATCCGTTCATGCGTCCATAATCACAGGTAATATATTTTATTTTCCCTTTGATGTTTACTATGTTTTCTTTCTATTTAGCCAGTTGTCTTCCAAATGAGATATATGTAGCCACATAATCACATTATGTGTATGAGTTACCACATTGACTACAATGTTAAAATATTAATAGTCACATAATCATATATTATACATGTTTCCTATATTAGACATTTATTTTATTTTATATATGTAACATCCTAAAACCGGCCTAGTTGTTTTAGGTATATATTGATATTTGGAAAAATATCTATTTGACCCCAAATGGAATAAATTGATTAAGTGTTAAACGAATTGTTTGGCCTTTTGTCATTTTGTGATATTTTAATCAAGGGATTAAAATACCCGATTACTGAAATGTTTAAAGGATTTCATGATTTTTATATTTTTGGATTCTCCTTTTAATATCGTTTTCGAATATATTTTCGTGGCTAAAAATAGTGTTCGTTTAGTATTTTAAATAAATTAACTACGAAAGAGACTTTTTAGATTGTATTGCTTAAAAGTGGAAAAGAACACCAAGTGGGCCCCACCCTCCTCTTTTGGACGGTTTGGTGATGGGGAAAAGCCCCATCTTTTTGTCATTTCATCCATCTCTCTTTCTCTCTACGTGATCTCTCTCTCTCTAACCTCTCTCTAAAATCTCCATCTTCTTCTTCGTCATTGTTCTTGAGCTCCAAGGAAGATCTTGTGCTCATTTCTTGGTCAATAATTAATCCGAACAGGTTTTTGTGAAGGCCTTGAGGTAAGCTTCAATCTATGGGTGTTCATTTTCGATTCCATGATAGTTGGTAAATTAGGGTTTATGTGTTCTTGAGTTTTGGTTGGTGATTATTGTGTTAGATGTCATATTAGGTGTTTATGCAAAGTTTGACATGTATTGTTGCATGAGTACAAGTAATTTAGCACAAGGTACAACCATCTTAGCAAAGTGTACAAGTTGGTGTGTTCATGTTAAAATTAAGTTGTATGGGTTTTGACAAACCTTGGATTTCTTGTTGTTTGAATGCTTGGAATTGTTTATTAGGTTGAGAAAACATGTTTAGTAAGTTATGGATGTTGAGAAATCAAGTATTATATGTTTTGGTGGTTTGTGACCTAAGTTGGGTGAGTTGTTAGTTAAAACAATTGTTTAAGTTTATGTAGAGATTATGAACCAATTATTGTGTTAAATGACTAGTTGATGGAAACATGGCATTGGTGTGTTTTTGTGGGTTTTGTTGCTTGGATATGTTAACATGATGGATTGGATATGTTAGTTATGGATTATGTTGAGATTTGGTGAAATTGTTGAAATGATAATTAGTGTTTGGATTTTTTTGGTTAAAATGATGAACTAGAAATTTGGAAGTAAAATACATGGATTGTTGGTATTTATGAACTTGGTAGATGTAGTAGTCATGGACCTTAGTTGTGAAATTGCTTATGTTATAGTCATGTTCGGGCTTTTGACCCGTTTGGGCCAATTAGTAGTAAGTGTAACACCTCAATTTTTAAAACACATTTAAATATCATTTAATCCAAAATACATAATATTGTATCGGTGTCAACTACCGGTTTTACAAAAACGAAAAGGTTTCTTGTTTGAGATTATCAGAGTTTACAAAAACGGTGTTACAAATTATATCTTACCCATAGGATAAGGACTCTAATCATCAACACCGAGCTAATCTCAACAAGGCCTCTTCTAAACGGGCCTCCTAGATCTTCGATCCCGAACCTGAGTACATAGCAAAAACACAAACATAGTACGTGAGACAAAATTGCCTCGTGAGATACATGGGTTTTAGACCCGATAAACAAATAGTCAAATAATATCATTTAATCTTAAAATAATATTACTAAGTTTGTTTTGGGTCACTTTATCGCTTTCATCATTGGTCAATGTCAAGATAATCGGAATGCCTCCAATCTATCAAGACCATCATTTCCACGGTAATCGGAATGCCTCCAATCTACCGGGACTCATAGGTATTGGGTAATCGGAATGCCTCCAATCTACCACTAACCTTAAGGTACCGTAATAACCGGAATGCCTCCAATCTACTGCGGCCCTAGGGATATCATCATCGTCATCATTTCTTATCTTTTATCGTTATGAGCTTATAACTCCATCTTTTCTTATTCAATCAATCATGTAACCATCATACAAGCAATTCATCATATATCACATAAATGACTAAATTACTTAAAGACTCGATAAAAATCATTTAATCATAACAACATTTACTAGCTATGTACCCAGTTTGAAAGTTCACATGTACTCACCTTAGCCAAGCTTAACCAGTTGTTGCGTTCTTAAATCACCAATATCACTTCTCGAGATTTGAATGCCTCAAATCTTCCAACCGACAATCTATTATCAAAACCAATACAATGGTTTGCATTAATCATCTATACTAACTACATAATCCATCGCTAGTTAACTACTAGCACCATTTTCCCCAAAATTACCAAACCCTAGGTTCATAAATCACCACATTTTCGTGTATCCATGACATGACCACGTTTTCCTTGTTAAAATACCATAGATCTAAGTTATCCCACTTCCATTTAACCATTCATGAACAAATCCATAACTAGGGTTTATGATTCAAGCTTCCATACTCAAATCTAAGACTTATATCACAAGAGAGATGAAGATTTACCTTAAATCTTCAACTAGGAGTAAGAATCACTAAGATTTGATGAAGATTGAGCTCCAAACAGCCCCTTGAACTCCAAAATCGCACACACCAAAGAGAGGAGAAAACTAGGGTTTCAAAATGACATAAATGAAGTTTTCCCGAATTAAATGCTGGTGTCGGGCAGAGTTCGCGATCGCGAACTAGTTCGCGTCGCTAACTCTTTCATGCTTCGCACAGTTCGCGATCGTTACCGGGTCGGGAACTACTTCGCGACGATTGGCCCAATTCGCTGGACCGAGTTCACGATCACGAACAATAGTTCGCGCCGTGAACTCCCATAGCAGCACAGGCTGCACTTTTTAATCTTTGGCTCGACCCGGTTTCGCCCATAACTTTCTCGTACGGTGTCCAAACGACACGAAACCAAATCCTACGTTCTTTAAACGATTTATCCTTATTTATCATATTTTTGTACAATTTATTTATTTACAAATTTCGTATCATTACAACTATCTACCCCTTAAGGAGATTCCGTCCTCGGAATCTCATCATAGTTCACGAAGTTCGGGTATCTTTTCCGAATCTCATCCTTGACTTCCCAAGTCAAGTTTGGTCCAAGGGAATGCTTCCACTTGACCAACACCAACTCAATCTCTTTATTTCTAAGTTTCTTGGTCTTTGTCTCTAATATGGCTTCGAGTTCTTCTATCAACCGGTTCGGGGCATCAACCCGCAACTCTTGCAACGGAATTATATTTTCAACTTCACCCACGAACTTCTTCAAATAACTTACATGAAACGTATCGTGAACACCTTGAAGTTCGGGTGGAAGTTCTAACTTGAAAGCTTGCAAACCGACCCGTTTCAAAATCTTAAACGGGCCAACATACCTTGGGCTCAGTTTGCCTTTCTTACCAAACCGCGTTACGCCTTTCCAAGGCGATACTTTCAACATCACCATGTCTCCAACATTCAAATCATACGGTCTCTTTTTCAATCCCGAGTAACTTCTTTGTCGATCCTAGGCGATTTTCATATTGGTTTGGATTATCCCAATCTTTTCATTGGTCAACCTCACAATCTCGGGACCCGTGAGTTTCGTCTCACCCGCTTCAAGCCAACACGATGGAGTTCTACATTTCCTTCCATACAACGCCTCATAAGGCGGCATTTTAACAGTCGATTGGTAACTATTATTGTAGGAGAACTCAACTAACGGTAGGTGTTCATCTCATTTACCCCCAAAATCTAGCACACATGATCTTAGCATATCTTCAACCGTTTGAATAGTTCTTTCACTTTGACCATCGGTTTGCGGGTGGTAAGCCGTACTCAACCGCAATTTCGTTCCCAACTCCTCTTGCAACGATCTCCAAAATCTCGAGGTAAACCTCGCGTCTCTATCGGACACAATCGACAACGGGACTCCATGAAGTCTTACTACTTCATCCACATACAACTTTTCCAACTTCTCAAGTGGCATGGTTTCCCGAATTGCTAAGAATAATGCACTTTTGGTCAACCGGTCAACTATGACCCAAATGGCGTCGTGGTTCTTGCTCGTCTTTGGCAATCCAACAATAAAATCCATTGTTATATCATCCCATTTTCCGGCCGGGATTTGTAACGATTGAGCTACCCCGTAAGGTACTTGATGTTCGGCTTTTACTTGTGCACACGTGGCACACTTAGAAATATACTTTGCCACTCTTGCCTTCATCCCGGGCCACCAATACATCTTCTTCATATCTTGATACGTTTTTGTACTTCCCGGGTGGATCGAATACTTAGACTTATGAACGTCGTTTAGTAACTCCTTTCGGGTACCCCCGAACTTGGGAACCCAAATTCGTCCACCCACGGTTTTCAACCCTTGCTTATTTTCCACAAAATGTTGGTTCTTTCCCAATCGTTCTTGCCTTAACTCATCTTTTTCCATCACTTCCCGTTGGGCATTCTTGATTCGTTCTACTATACTCGAGACTACTTCAATACGTGTTAGCTTTCCCTTAATCGGCTTTTCATACACTTTTTGGCTTAAGGCGTCGGCTACCACGTTGGCCTTCCCCGCATGATAGACAATTTCACAATCATAATCTTGTATCAATTCGATCCATCTTCTTTGCCTCATATTTAGGTCTTTTTGAGTGAAAACATATTGAAGACTTTTGTGATCCGTGTACGACGTACACCTCGTACCGTATAAGTAGTGTCTCCATAACTTTAAAGCAAACACTATCGCCGCCAACTCTAAATCGTGAGTCGTGTACCTTTCTTCCGCATTCTTTAGTTGTCTCGAGGCGTAGGCAATCACTTTCCCCCGTTGCATCAAAACACAACCCAAACCTTTATGTGAAGCATCACTATACACGACGAAGTCTTCCATCCCTTCGGGTAACGTGAGAACCGGGGCGTTACACAATTTTTCTTTCAATGTGGCGAATGCTCTTTCTTGCTTTTCTCCCCACACGAACTCACTACTCTTTCGGGTCAACAATGTGAGTGGTGTCGCCACTCGAGAAAAGTCTTGAATGAATCGACGGTAATATCCGGCAAGGCCGAGAAAACTTCTCACTTCGGTTGGAGTTCGTGGCGGTTCCCACTTCATAACCGCTTCAATCTTTGACGGGTCAACTTTGATTCCTTCTCGGGACACGACATGACCAAGGAATTGGACTTCTTGAATCCAAAATTCACACTTAGAAAACTTAGCATACAATTTCTCTCGTTGTAGCACTTCTAACGTTTGTCTTAGATGACTCTCGTGTTCTTCTTCGGCTTTTGAATAAATAAGAATATCGTCAATAAATACGATAAGAAACTTGTCGAGGAATGGTTTGCAAACCCGATTCATAAGATCCATAAAAATGGCCGGTGCATTAGTCAACCCAAACGGCATCACCAAAAACTCGAAACGCCCATAACGTGTACGAAACGCCGTCTTCTCGGTATCTCCTTCTTTCACTCGAACTTGATGGTAACCCGATCTCAAATCGATCTTCGAGAAATAGTCGGCACCTTGAAGCTGATCAAATAAGTCGTCTATTCTAGGAAACGGGTATCGGTTCTTAATAGTCATCTTGTTCAACTCTCGGTAGTCGATGCACATTCTCATCGAACCGTCTTTCTTCTTAACAAACAATACGGGCGCACCCCATGGAGACGAGCTAGGACGAATAAATCCTTTGTCGAGTAACTCTTGCAACTGGGACATCAATTCCCGCATTTCGGTGGGAGCCAAACGGTATGGAGCACGAGCTATCGGCGTCGCTCCCGGAACTAAATCAATACGGAATTCTACTTGCCTCTCCGGTGGCAATCCTGGTAAATCGTCGGGAAATACCTCGGGAAAATCCCGAATCACCTTTACATTTTCCACCGACTTCTTCTCTTTCCTTCCATCTAATACATATGCTAAAAAGGACGAACATCCTTTGGCTAAACATTTCCTAGCTTTAACCGCGGTTTAAGACATGGTAAATGGTGCCGTCTCTCACCATACACATAAACTTTTTCATTGCCGGAGGTCCTAATCGAGACTATCTTCTTCCCACATAAAATCTTTGCTTGATTCTCACCCAACCAATCCATACCTATAACTATATCAAAACCCGCAATTTCCATGGGTAATAAATTCACCTTAAACTTTCTCCCATCTATTTCCAATTCACAATTTCGACACATATGTTGAACTATGGAAGTTTTACCATCCGCAATTTCTATATCATAAATTTCATCAAGGAGTTCTAACGGCACATTCAACACCACAACAAAATCATGTGACACAAACGAATAAGTAGCACCCGAGTCAAATAAGATCCGGCCGGGAATAGAATTTACGAGTAGGGTACCTGAAACGACATCGTGGGCTTCTTTGGCTTCATCTCGGGTAAGTTGGAAGGACCGTCCCTTGACTTTTGTCAGCTCCGCTTTCTTTTGAGCGGTTGACACCATGGTCTCACTTCCCTTCTTCGGGCATGCATTGCTATAGTGCCCTTTTTTATGGCACGAATAGCACTCGATTTCATCCAACGGTTTGGCCCGGCAATCCCTTGCCATATGCCCCGGCCTACCACATTTGAAACATGATTTTGAATCCGCCAAACATTCCCCCTTGTGGTCCTTGCGACACTTCTTACATGCACCCACACTTGTTTGTTTAGAGATGGTCGGGGTGAACTTTCCTCTCTTCACCGAACCCGAGCTCCCCTCAAACTTCCTCTTTTCAAACTTTTCAAACCTTGGCCTCTCGTTGATTCTCCTTTGGCCCACTTCCTCCACATTCCTCGCCGCACTAATAGCCTCATCTAGTGTGGCGGCCCTCTTTACTTCCAACTCATACTCACACGGGAGTCCATTGGCATACCGAACTATCCGGGATCTCTCATCCGGATACAATTTGATCACAAACGGGATTAACCCCGTGAACTTCCTAGTGTACTCATCGACACTAAAACCACCCTTCTTCAAATGAACAAACTCTTCTTGAAGTTTCTCCAAATTTCTCTCGGGGCAAAACTTTGCCTTCAACCGACTCACAAACTCCTCCCACATCATCTTGTACATCGCCCTTTTTCCCAATGTTTCATACAAGGTATCCCACCACACGAGGGCCTCATCCTTCAACAACCAAGAAGCATAAATCACCATATCACCGTCCTTGCATTTACTAGCTTCAAGGACTTGCTCGGTTTCACGGATCCAAAGGATCGTGACTTTTGGTTCGGAGCTACCATAGTAGTTATCGGGCTTAAAAGCCATAAAAAATTTTTGTACGTGCACCCCTTCCTTTCCCTTGGCTCGGGGTCACTCTCTCCTTCTTCCGTTGAGGACCTCTCGGTTTGAGCAACACTACTTGACTTGCTTTTCGTGCGGGGTGGAGATTCCTCCCGCCTTTCACGTGCCTTATGCTCATTGAGGATTCGGTTCACATCCTCGTTCACTATGTCCCTCATTTGATTGAACATAGTTTGGAGGTGTTCCACGGTGACCGGGGTGTGAGTGTTCCTATCAACACCCGAATTCTCCACTTCGTCACGAGGTGGAGGACCAAATACCGGTTCAACAAGGTTATTCGAATCTTGCCCTTGATCAAGTGGGCCTCTTGCACTTCTAGTTCTCACCATTTTGCTATAATAAGACATCAATCATTTAGTAGTCAATTCATTAAAGTAACGGTGGCATTGACCGTTCCACAACCAATATGACCTATTCCCTTAAGGTCAACCCTATCGAGCCTACACTTTAAGGTCTCAATAGTCATTTCATAAGTATCCTATAGAACCTACGGTCCTACTAGCTCAGTTTAAGTCTAGGATGGTCAATTCAACCTAGTTCACTTAAACTATAGCTCTGTTACCAAGTTGTAACACCTCAATTTTTAAAACACATTTAAATATCATTTAATCCAAAATACATAATATTGTATCGGTGTCAACTACCGGTTTTACAAAAACGAAAAGGTTTCTTATTCGAGATTATCAGAGTTTACAAAAACGGTGTTACAAATTATATCTTAACCATAGGATAATGACTCTAATCATCAACACCGAGCTAATCTCAACAAGGCCTCTTCTAAACGGGCCTCCTAGATCTTCGATCCCGAACCTGAGTACATAGCAAAAACACAAACATAGTACGTGAGACAAAATTGCCTCGTGAGATACATGGGTTTTAGACCCGATAAACAAATAGTCAAATAATATCATTTAATCTTAAAATAATATTACTAAGTTTGTTTTGGGTCACTTTATCACTTTCATCATTGGCCAATGTCAAGATAATCGGAATGCCTCCAATCTATCAAGACCATCATTTCCACGGTAATCGGAATGCCTCCAATCTACCGGGACTCATAGGTATTGGGTAATCGGAATGCCTCCAATCTACCACTAACCTTAAGGTACCGTAATAACCGGAATGCCTCCAATCTACTGCGGCCCTAGGGATATCATCATCGTCATCATTTCTTATCTTTTATCGTTATGAGCTTATAACTCCACCTTTTCTTATTCAATCAATCATGTAACCATCATACAAGCAATTCATCATATATCACATAAATGACTAAATTACTTAAAGACTCGATAAAAATCATTTAATCATAACAACATTTACTAGCTATGTACCCAGTTTGAAAGTTCACATGTACTCACCTTAGCCAAGCTTAACCAGTTGTTGCGTTCTTAAATCACCAATATCACTTCTCGAGATTTGAATGCCTCAAATCTTCCAACCAACAATCTATTATCAAAACCAATACAATGGTTTGCATTAATCATCTATACTAACTACATAATCCATCGCTAGTTAACTACTAGCACCATTTTCCCCAAAATTACCAAACCCTAGGTTCATAAATCACCACATTTTCGTGTATCCATGACATGACCACGTTTTCTTTGTTAAAATACCATAGATCTAAGTTATCCCACTTCCATTTAACCATTCATGAACAAATCCATAACTAGGGTTTATGATTCAAGCTTCCATACTCAAATCTAAGACTTATATCACAAGAGAGATGAAGATTTACCTTAGATCTTCAACTAGGAGTAAGAATCACTAAGATTTGATGAAGATTGAGCTCCAAACAGCCCCTTGAACTCCAAAATCGCACACACCAAAGAGAGGAGAAAACTAGGGTTTCAAAATGACATAAATGAAGTTTTCCCGAATTAAATGCTGGTGTCGGGCAGAGTTCGCGATCGCGAACTAGTTCGCGTCGCTAACTCTTTCATGCTTCGCACAGTTCGCGATTGTTACCTGGTCGGGAACTACTTCATGACGATTGGCCCAATTCGCTGGACCGAGTTCACGATCGCGAACAATAGTTCGCGCCGTGAACTCCCATAGCAGCACAGGCTGCACTTTTTAATCTTTGGCTCGACCCGGTTTCGCCCATAACTTTCTCGTACGGTCTCCAAACGACACGAAACCAAATCCTACATTCTTTAAACGATTTATCCTTATTTATCATATTTTTGTACAATTTATTTATTTATAAATTTCGGGTCGTTACAGTAAGTGACTTAAGAAACTCGGATTGTGCAAGTATAAGTGTTTTGTTAGAAATGTTATTGGTAACAATTGATGAATTGTAAGTGGATGATGTGGTTGTAGTTATAGAAAGTATTATTGTTTAATAATTCGGTTTTGACTCGTTCGGGCGATTAAATGGTGGATTGACCCAAATTGTTAATTGTGGATGTATAAGTAGTTTTAATATGCTTATGTGTTAGAAATGGTGTTATAACACTTGGTTGACAGTTAGTGTCTATAATTGTCAATATTGGTGATTATTGATAAATACCGGTTACTGATTCGGTATTCCTTTGATGTACAGGAACTGGGATCGAGACTCAGAAACATTAGACCTCTGAGTTCGACAAGTGGAAGTAACGGTGAGTGGACTTAACCTCAAACTTGTGTTCGGTTACAATCGGTTTGGTATTGCCTGTTTGGGAAAAGGTTCAGGAAAATACAGGAAACATGCAGGAAAATACAGGAAAAATGCAGAAATCAGCCCTGGAGCAAGTTCACGATCGTGAACTTTGAGTTCACGACGTGAACTATAGTTCACGTTCGTGAACTCCGAGTAGGGTTCTTTCGGGTCGTTTTTCGGGCGCGAATCTTTGACAGTTTGCTTGTTTGGTACCTGTTCGATCTGGTTAAGCGGGATAGGATATGTGCACATAGATGAAAAGGTTTGCTTGATTGGTAACAACAACTCGATTCGTGGGAATCGAGGATAGGTAAGAGGTCAGTGTCGGATGGATATTGGCTGGGCAAAGGGTATCGACTAGTAGGGTATCCGACCTTACCTGTATGCGTTACATGGTTAAGGGGAGGGAGTTGCCCGGGTGTTGGATACGAAGCGCCAACGGTTACTGTGGTTCTGGCCAACCACGGTTTAAGGCCCGCAAAGCCACCGTTCCTCAGTGATAGTGTTTACCCAACGCGGAGATGTTTTATAACTTCCGTGTTAGCAATCGGAGATGTAGAATCTACTTCCGAGGTTAGTAGGCGGAGATGTAGAGTTACTTCCGTGTTAGTGATTAGACAGTTAGCGGTTACTGGTTCGGTGGAACAGTGATTCAGGGGAACAACGGTTAAGCGGTTACGAGGAGTAACATTCGTGGAGATGGTGGTGCTTGCTCGTCGAGCTTTGTATAATTTGTAGTTTATGTTCATTCACTTAGCTTTGTGCTAATCCCTCCCTCGTTGGATCTTTTCAGGTTGATCGGTGCTTTGGACGGGATGATTGACCAAGCTCAAGGGGTTGTGTTGTAAAGTGAGCCACGTCGTTTAAGTGACACCGTTATTGTATTGTTTAAGCAATGTTTATTTTGGAAACTTATTGTGGGACCTTGTTTGTAACTAAACTGAACTAACCTAAAGGATAACCTAATCGCCTTCGGGCATTTAAAAAAAAGAAACGCTTTTTAAAATTTTGCGGTGTTACAATATATGTTTTTCTGAATATTAATCTATATTGACACTTGATTTATTTAAGACATATAGTATAATATTAAATATTCATGTTATAGTTATTGGATAATACTTTGCGGAGTGCATAATAGTTATAATTTTTTTTCTTTATAATGGGTCGGTAAATGGGTCGGATATCCGTTGATCCGGCGGATAAGGGTATGGGTTTGATTTTGCAAAACCCTGCGGATCACAGAGTGGGTATGGATCATATTGTGAAATTTTTAAAAGGGTTTGGATCAAGGTCGATCCGCTCCAAACCCGATCCATTGCTAGGTCTAATTCTCTCACAATCTCCACTATAGTCCGACGTTAACCACCACCACCAATTCACTCGCATTGGAAATCCACCGGAGGTAGGGTGATTAGTGATTGTTTCTGGTGGATGGTAGATTATCATGTTAATTAATTGTTTGTGATCATAATTTTTAAGATAAGATGTAGTTGACTTTGACTAGGATGTCTCTTTTTAGTATGGAGAAGTGATCAAATAGTAACACTATTTGATAATCTAATTGGATAAAATTCTAGAATATCTAAGTACAAATAAATGTAAGATTTCATTATTATTTTAAATAAAAATTAAATTTACACATGATTAACATAGTGATATTAATGGGTTAGCTTATGCATAGTATTCTTTTTCTTTTCTTCAAAAAGCAATTCTAGTAATTATAAGAACTTTTCAGGGGTGTCGAGATTTATACCCGTGATATATGCGAATAATCATTATTGTTGTTATTTTATAACATTTTTCGAGTTATCTGATAAATGTTTAACTATAGATAAATCAAATTTGTAACGTATATAAAATCATTCAATAGCCTATATATCACTAGGTAATAACCATAGTAAAAACTCAAAATCTTTACTAGTACACACTAGACGTGAAACACGTGATACCATTAACTAAATTTATATATAACTAGACATGTTTTGTGGATGTATAGAAAAAAGGTGTGGTGGTTGATTTAGTTTCATCCTTTTTTCTCCGCTCTTTCCATTTAGTGACCCCTGCCTTTTTGTGAAATTATTATAAATTATGAAGTTAATGCACTAAAGTAGCTAGAGAACCAAATAAACAACTGGCAACAATCATTAAGGTGAACATTTGTTGTCGTTTTGAAAATAGAATAATACACATGTCAAATAGTTGAAACCTATTTGTTTAGAAAATTTAAAGAACATTGTGATCCTTCTCGGTAGGACTTTGCAAACTAAACCAAGAATGTGCCAAAAATAGCTTAATCAAGCCCGATTGAGTCGAACTGGAATGAACCAAGCTATACTGGTTCGGATCTCAGTTTGAAATTTCGTGCAAAACTGGTTAGGTCCAAAACCAAAAAAAGTCGAGGAAAATCAGGAAATCTGGTTCACAATCCGGTGCAAGACGTCATCGGGTAGGTTCTTAGTATGTGTAAAACCATTTTTTAGATTCTCGATCCGATCCGATTCCGAGCGGTTTAATTCGGTTATTAAATTAAAATTGTGACTAAACTAATTTCATTTTCTTGTAAAGAAAATGATGTCATACACAAAATTAAATCCGTGTAAATGACTATTTGAGCATATAGATTCTTCCCATTATTTATATATTTTTTGCACATTTAAATATTTATAATTTTAAGTCTTCTCTTATATCTAATTAAAAAGAGATCAATTATTTTCATGGTAGGTTTGATGCATTAAAAAAAGGAAAAGGAACAAAAAATATTGCCAAAGTGGGCTGTGCACATGGTTATAAATAAATGTCAAAGTCTGGCCTACTCTTTATCAAACAGTAGGGGAATGTTTCATTTTTTTTATAAGAGAAATGTTAAATATGTTTATTTTATAAGGGACGATTTTATATCATGATTTTTATTATATTTATCATAATTGTTGTTTAGTGTGGTTGTATAATTAACTACTCCGTATAAAACTTACACTACATGTTAAAAATGAATTTTCTTACTTTATTATACTACTCACATAAATATAATTGATGTAATCTGTTAAATATTTATTCTTATATTAGTCAATCAACTTCTCATATAGCTCAATCATATTTGTAGGTACATATATAATTTTATTTTCAATTTCCAATGTGAAACACTATAACGGAGCTACGATAAGATCATCACTCATCCTAGCTAACCCAAGAAATATATAAAAACAACGATCTCAAAGTGTATGGTATTCATAAGACTCATTTTAATCAAAGTGTATGGTATTTATCCCTATTAATTATCTAATTTAATTTAATATAACATTACTTATAATAATTTGCCTCAAAAGATATAAAACCTCAAATGTATCACTTATTTTGAACTGTAAGAAAGATTTTTTTTATTACTTCTAACAATATTAGGTTAAAACCTAATTTAATATATTATTTATAAATTTACTTTTTATTTTGATCAGCAACAAGAACTTGAGATAAGGGCAACTTCAACATTGTCATCACCTACCCCATCACAAGCACAAAATATATTTACTAATTTGACCTACTAGCGATATAAATCACAAACCTCTCTTAATTTCATACAATTAAAATTAATTTTACGTCTATAATAATATTTTTTTCATGTTTATCACATTTTAAAAATATCATTTTATAAATATCATTTTATGGCCAATTGATTTGTTTAATAAATTGAAAATGACAACCAGATTTTTAAGACATCTATATAGATATTATCCTTACCAGCAAAATCACATAAATGGGAAAATATGTAAGTAATGAATTTTTTTTTAACAAAATAAATTTATGCTATTATCGGTTTCATGATTATGTCAATTTTTAGCTGACATCATATAATAGGATTACAAATTTACAATTATGTTTATATTTTTAAATGGCACATAATATGGTTCTTATGGCTAAATATGAATCATGATAGTGATGTATTATTTGAGGGTACTTTTGGAATTTTAATTTTCAATAGCTCCTACTTTTTAAGAAACTACTTTCAATTAATCTTTTATGTTGAAACTTCTCTTTAATAATAAAAGTTACATTCCGTATCTAGACAATAGTACTATAAACTCTTCAAAGTAGGGCCACGTAAAATGAACCAAGAATTGGCCGGAAACGGTGAATTAGACCGGATAGAATTCTAAATAGAATGAAGAGGATAATATTAGTCCGGTTCCTAATTTTGATGCAAAATTAATTACCGGTTCAATTCGGTCATATCCAAAACTAGAGAGGTCGAAAAACATTGGATATACCCGGTTCTCACCAGTCTAAGACATCATTTTTTGGGTCCTCGGTTCGGCCGCAATCCTTTTCTCAATTCCTGTTACAGCTCGGTTCCAACCAGGTCTAGTCTGATTTTTTGAACATGCACCAACCCTAATTCTAAGTTCTAAATTGAGAAATGATATTACAATCTACTTTATGTGTCTACTCATCACAATATGACATGTGTAAATTATAATTCACTCATTATCATTCCTTGTAGCGTTTCTTGATTTTGACACGTTACATGATCAAATGAGTAACACATAAACATAAATAAATAATAGACACAATAGCATTTTTGTTACCAAATACTTGTAGCTTAATTAATATATACCACTATTTATTTATAACGAAACCTAATCTACTCATTTGTCTACAGTGAAACTTAAATTCATAACTTATAGATATTAGTTGATATTAGTTAGACAACAAGTTATACTTTATATCAATACCACTACAAGCCTTTGGTAATATATACAACTAGTTGATAAGATACTTGCTAAAAGACCATTTAATCCTTCATAGTGGGAGAGCCGTTTCTCTTTCACTCCCTCACATCTTCACAAATTCTTCATAAATCACAGTCAAAAGTCAAACTGAAACAAAACAAACGCGTAAAGATTATCACACACACACACACACAAACACACATTTTAAGCTTTAAGCTACCCACGTTCTTCCCCATTTCATCCAACAAAAAATAAAAATCCTTCCTTTTTCACAATCCCAATCTGGGTTCTCAATTTCTCGATCCAATTCACCAAAATATCCATCTGGGCACCCTCAAATCCCACCCAAAAATGGGAACTTGCATAAGCAAAAACAAAAACCCATCAAGAACCGAACTGGGTATCCCCCACAATCAAAGATCCGACGAACCCAACATCGTATACACCAAATCACCACCTCCGGCAGCTCAAATTCCGGCCAAAAAACACCCACCACCACCTAGCCCCAAAAGGGTATTCAAATCATCAGACACAATTCTCGGCAAACCATTCGAAGATGTTAAAGAACACTTCACAATGGGCAAAGAACTGGGCAGAGGTCAATTTGGTGTCACATATTCATGCACACAAATTTCCAACGGTCAAAAATACGCGTGTAAATCAATCTCCAAAAAGAAACTAATCACAAAAGGAGATAAAGAAGATATGAGAAGAGAGATACAAATTATGCAGCATTTAAGTGGTCAACCGAATATCGTTGAATTTAAAGGGGCGTATGAAGATAAACAGAGTGTTCATCTGGTTATGGAAGTTTGTGAAGGTGGTGAATTGTTTGATAGAATTATCGCAAAAGGTCATTATAGTGAAAAACAGGCGGCTTCGGTTTGTAGATCGATTGTTAACGTTGTTCATGTTTGTCATTTTATGGGTGTTATGCACCGAGATTTGAAGCCAGAGAATTTTTTGCTTTTGGATAAGGGTGAAAATGCGGCTTTGAAAGCTACTGATTTTGGGTTGTCAGTTTTCATTCAAGAAGGTATTGTTGACATTTAGTTTTCTATTTTATTTTTTTAAGTAAAAAATTGTGGGATATTGGGAATTAGACAATGAATTCTGCAAGGTTGTGCGTGTTTTGGCAAAAGAAAGATTTTTTTTAGTCAAATTAGTCTTTATTTATGGATCTTGAAGTACAAAATTGTGGGAAATCGGAAATTAGATAATGAATTCTGCAAGATTGTGTTTTTGCCAAAAAAAAAAAAAAAAAGAGTAGATTTTTTTAGACAAATCAGTCTTTATTTATGGATATTGAAGTAGAAAATTATGGGAAATTGGGAATTAGACAATGAATTCTGCAAGATTGTGTGTTTTTGCCAAAAAAAAAAAGAATAGATTTTTTTAGTCAAACCAGTCTTTATTTATGGATCTTGAAGTAGAAAATTATGGGTAATTGGGAATTAAACAATGCATTCTGCAAGATTGTGTGTTTTTGCCAAAAAAAGAATAGATTTTTTTTAGTCAAATCAGTCTTTATTTATGGATCTTGAAGTAGAAAATTATGGGAAATTCGGAATTAGACAATGAATTCTGCAAGATTGCGTGTTTTTGTCAAAAAAAAAAAAGATTTTTTTAGTCAAATCAGTCTTCATGAAGTAGAAAATTATGGGAAGTTGGAAATTAGACACTGAGTTCTGCAAGATTGTGTGTTTTTGAGAAAAAAAAAGAATATTTTTAGTCAAGTTAGTCTTCATCTATGGATCTTGAAGTAGAATTCTTGCATAATAACACTATAAGCTTGCAAGATTGTATTTTTTTATATTATTATGCTTTCGATTTTGAATCTTTACGAACTTCTGAGTAGAATTCTAACAAAATAACACAATTTAGGGCTTGTAAGATCTTTGTTACCCTGTTGATTTGAGTCTTTTTTATACCCTTTTGCAAGATTGTATTTTTTTTCAGTACCCTTTTAATTTGTAGTCTTGAACCATTGAATTTATAGTATAATTCTAGCAAATGAACACTTTAATCATGCAAGATTGCGTCTTTTTAATACTTGGTTAAATTAATCTCTATATATGGATCTTGAAGTATACCTTTTGTAAAATAACGGTTTAATCCTGAAAAATAATGTTTTTCTAGTACCCATTTGATCTTTATCCATTACATTTATAGTATAATTCTAGCAAAATGAACACTTTAATCCGCAAGATTGTATTTTTTTTAATACCATTTTAGTTTTAAGCATTTTTTTCAAAGAATTTGCTGGCTTTGTATTAAAAAAGCTGGCTTTTTTTCTCTATTTTTGCCAACTTATGATTAATTCATAATCGATTTTGGTAACAAGTATTTGAAATTAAAATTGATCATTAAATTATGGTTATTAATATTGTTGAAACAAACAATTTCAGGAAAATCATATCGGGATATTGTTGGCAGTGCATATTACGTTGCACCAGAAGTTTTAAAACGAAAATACGGGAAGGAAATAGATATATGGAGTGCAGGAGTAATGTTGTATATCTTACTCAGTGGTGTACCTCCATTTTGGGCTGGTAAGTTAGTTGCAAATCTCAACAATATGGGTCGAGTCGGGTCGACCCGTTTGACACGTTCTCCTTTTAGCTACATTTTAATTTGATCCGTTTGTGATCAAACACGACCCAAATCGACCCATTCATAAGTAAACGGGTCAAAATTACCATCTCTAATTTATTTGATCACGAACCTAAAATTGTGTACCGAATTGCAGAAACCGAAAAAGGAATATTTGATGAGATTTTAAAAGGAGAAATTGATTTTGAAAGTGAACCATGGCCATCGATTTCAGAGAGTGCTAAACACCTTGTAGAAAGAATGCTTACACTTGACCCAAAAAGGCGTATAACTTCTGCTCAAGTTCTTGGTATGTTTTAATTTTATTTTTTATACTTCCTCCGATTGAAGATAAGTGCTACACTTTCCATAAATGGGTGATTCAAAATAAGTGCTACACTTTCCATAAATGGCAAAAAATAGTAGGACCCACACTCCCTAACTATCTACTTTAACAAAGTGAAATGACTCATTTACCCTTGCTTTTTACTTTTAAACATCATTAACCTCACTTTATTCAAAAGGTGTGGGACCCATTATCCACTAATCTTTCAATTAATCTAATTTAACCATCATTACACTATTTTGCTTCAAAAACCGTGAAAGTAAAAGTGTAGCACTTATTTTGAATCGGAGGAAGTATTATAACAATAAATAATTTGTAAGAAAAGAATTAATGTTTTTTTAATTGGGTACAGAGCATCCATGGATTAGAGAAGATGGAGAAGCATCTGATAAACCAATCGATAGTGCGGTTTTATCTAGGATGAAACAATTCCGAGCTATGAATAAACTCAAGAAACTTGCTCTCAAGGTTTTATTTTATTAAATAATTTATTTATTTTTAAAAAGGGTTCAAAATGGGTTGTTTCTAATATGGGTCAGGTCGGGGAGGGTCGGTCCAATAAGTCCAATTTTTTGTCTAGTATATAAGATATTAAAAACTATATGATTGAAATAATAACGTTTGGGTGACTTTCGACCCAATTAACCCATTTCCATTTTAGGGTTGGGTCGGTTTCCCCTGTCAACATTTATTAATATTATTCAAAAAAACATTTAATCTAGTAAACAAGATTGTAATAACTATATTGTTGAATATTACTCTTATAATAAAAATATAACGATTTAGGAGTTTTTAAGCATTTTAAACACCTTTAGGTGACAATTTGAACCCGTTCAACCCGTTTCCTTGTTAGCTAAGTTTTAATATTTTACCCACTCGACCCGTTGAATAATATACAAACCCAAATCAACTACTTTTTATGCAAACGGGTCGAGATCGCCAAATTTTTTTAATTTATTTATTGATTTTTAATAAAAAATTATTCAGGTTATTGCTGAGAATCTATCAAAAGAAGAAATCCAAGGGCTAAAATCGATGTTTATGAACATGGATACAGACAAAAGTGGCACAATTACATACGAAGAACTTAAAACCGGGTTGGCTAGACTCGGGTCAAAACTAACCGAAGCTGAAGTTAGACAACTCATGGAAGCCGTAAGTCGATTTAATTTATCTTAACATTTTATAGATTTAAAAATTATTTATTAAAATAATTTTGCAAAATTGAAAATTGAACTCGAATTTTTAAGATTTTATTAAAAAAATTTATGTTATAGGCTGATGTGGATGGAAACGGGTCGATTGATTACATTGAGTTTATTACTGCAACAATGCATCGACACAAATTAGAACATGGAGAAGATTTGTATAAAGCGTTTCAGCATTTTGATACAGATGGCAGTGGGTATGTGTCTAAACTAAAGACGCAAAACGGGCGGGGCGGGTAACGGGTCAAATTGGGTTCGGGTTAAAAAAAAGACTTTTTTTAGTATGGGTCGGGTTAGTTGACCGCAACAAACACTATTTTGACTCTTAATAAATTATAAATAATAATTGATTTAATCATAACTACAATAATAATTAAATCTTCGAATAAAACGATATTATATTAATGTATTTGTGTTTTTTTAATTCAGGTTTATTACAAGAGATGAATTAGAATCAGCAATGAAAAAGTATGGAATGGGTGATGATGAAACCATTAAAGAGATTATATCAGAAGTCGATACCGATAATGTGAGCTCTTTTTCATCTTAATAAATTATTACTTCCTATTATTTTTGTTTTGTTTTGTTTCTAAATGGAAGTTTATTTGCAGGATGGAAAGATTAACTATGAAGAATTCTGCACAATGATGAGAAGTGGAACACAAGGTCCAAAGCTGTTTTAACTTTTTTTTTTATTTAATTTATAAAAAATTCAGGAGTTTTGAACCGAAGAATATGTAATTGAGTTTGGTTGTTAGGGTTTGAGCTTGCTATCATATATTTTGGAATATCTGTAAAACATACCAAAATGTAAGATTTTTACTTGTATCAATCTTGTAAAGTGTGATTGAATGTGCGTTTAAACAAATTATTATTTTGAGCGTTTTGGTAAAATATAATTTCTTTTTTATTATTTCCGATTAGAATAGTTAGTTTTGAAGAAGTGTTTAGATGTACATTTAAACTCTTAATCAAAATAAGTGGTCGCGTAAAAGCTTAAGGACTTATTTTGATTTCTAACTATTTACCAAAAATTGAAAATTCTTAAATTTCGTTTAAACTAGGGGTGAGAATTGGGCCCGAAAACCCCGAACCAAAAATCAAACGAAACCAAATAGAAAATATGTAATCGGTTCAGTTTTCGGTTTGAAATTTTTTATTTTGAATTTCAGTTCAATCTTTAAATATGCTTAACTAAAAAAATTGAATCAAAACGAAACTGAAAACTTATAATTAATTCATTTTTATTTTTTAAGATTTGTCATTTTCGATTTCAGTTCAGTTTCCAGGCCACGTTCAACCCTAATTTAAATCGAAAGCACCCTAATTTAAATCGAAAGCAATACATGTAGCCAAGAGCCCAAGATAATTGCTCTAAAAAATGAATATTACTGAATAATCAGGTTTGTACAAGATCCAATAATCGAACTAAACTACTCAAAACCTAACCGAAACAAAAATATTAATTCAGCTAAATCAACCAAACCGAACTAAAAAATGGTTTCAACAGACCAAACCGATGACATAAAATTCAAGACTTCATTTTATTATGAACCAGACTAAACCAAAAATTAATTTGCATGAAAATTAAAAAATTAATTTGTATAAAAATTAAAACTGATAACCAGACAAATACATCTCAATCCAATTTGCACATACTTAAATCAGTCAATAACTCAATAATTAGTGTACTATCTCACCATGACCCAAATTATTTAACACACTAAAAACTTTTATTTCATTATAACTTAATAATAAACTGGTGAACACCATCCAGTTACATACATCCATAAAACAGAAATCAAGAAACAACAATAATAACAATATGCATCAGTAACCAAACACAACCAAAATCAAAAACCAAAACAACTTATATTTTTTTATCAAATCAAATCAAAAACCATGAATCTTGATCTGATCTTTCTTCACAATTCCAGCACGTGTCAAAAACGCAGAAACGTTCTTCCGTTGATCACCTTGTAACTGGATCACTTTCCCCAATTCTTTATCTTGAACAACAGTACCATTACAGCAAAATTCTTTCTTCAAATCTTTAAGAATTTTTTCGTAACTTAATTCTTTTTTTAATCCTTGGACTGTTGTCAAGCTTTTTCTACCATTTCTTTGTTGAATTCGAATATGAACATATTCTTTAATACCAGCACCACCGCCAGAATCTTGGTCAACGTCAGCAAATGGGTCAAAAGCAGATGGAATCTGAACTTCTATATCAACCATGAACACTTTGTTTTGAATGTTAAAGATGCTTTCCTGTTTCATATAAATTAGATTGATTATTAGTATAATAATCCAGAAATTGGTACTGCACGATTGAAAAGATCAAATCTTTATACAAGATGACGATTTAAATATAATCCTAATTTTTTTTTAAAATTAATCAATTTGAATTATGGTTAAAATGGACCTAAACGCAAATCAACAATAATCGAGATCAAGGCGGCGATCGAAGATATCAACAATCAAGCTCACGATAACATCGATCAATTTAACCTAATCAAAAATTGATTCAAACAAACATAGGATAAAGGAACCCTAGATATCAGATCATCGAGATAACAACAAATTCTATCACGATCCACAATTAAACCACCAGATCACACCTATTACATAACCGATTAAGGGGGAAAATTAGCTGAACATATCAAAAAACAGCTCATATCCATAATTCATGCGTTGGATCATACAATCGATCAGCTCAAAACAGAGCATCAAATGAATTCAAATTGCACTCAATTATAAAAAATAATATGAAAAGCAGATCGGAACTTACCGAGAATCGTAGATTTCTTCAACACCAAGGATGAAAATCGAACGATCGAAGTATATTTGATGAGAAAATAAGATGAGCGTTAGAGAGCTTATATAGAAAGGGAACTGGGTTATTTCTATGGCGGTGGATGTACGGGTTTCCGGGTCGGTTTATTCGGTGACGAGTTGACGACAGTTCATGGTATTTTCTGGAGTTTACCGGTTAGAGTGTGTTAAAAAATTTAAAAATATATATGAAAACTTTATACTTTCCTCCGATTCAAAATAAAGTACTTCTAATTTATAAGACAAAAGATTATAATAATTATTAAATTAAATTAATTAGATGAGTAGTAGAAAATGAATCATACACATTTTAATTATTATGAAGTTAATGATATTTAAAAGTAAAAAGTAAAGGTAAGGAGTCATTTTATTTTCTAAAGTAGATAGTTATTGAGTATGAGTTTCATTATTTTTTGTCAAATAAGATAATTTTTAAAAGTGTATCACTTATTTTGAATTACCCAAAAGATAAGTTTTCACTTATTTTGAATTGGGGGAATTAATTATTTTTGTAATATTTTAGAATTTAGTTTAGATGTAGTTTATCGGATTAAATCGCATAAATCTATGAAAGATTAGATGTAATTTAGCATCACCTATTAAAGTCAGAGTCAGTATTAAAGTTATTTTGGTGACGATTAAGATTAGTGTTATGAATATATAATATAATAAACAAAAAACAATAATATATGATACATGACGTATGGCTAATTTCATATTCATGTCATTTAGTAAATATATTTAATATAATAATAACAATATACATGACGTAATTCCACATATATCATGAGTTTTATCATGATACGAAACTGCTCGACAATGCGTTTGGTACAGAGAATGAAATTGTAGAGAATTGATTTCAGAGAATGGAATTGTAGAGAAAGAGAATTAGTCTGGAGAATAAGAATCGACTCTTCTGTTTGGTAGCACAAAGACTTCAACAGAGAATTGTAACAGTGAATCATTTCTCTTGTTTGGTAAACAAAAATTTCAATAGAGAATTGTACCAAATTTATCATTCTTTTTCTCAATGGTAATCTTGTCATCTCAACTACATAATATTCATAAAACAGTCAATTGAAAGTATTTTTCCAAATATTATAACTTGCAACATAATATTTGGCCCTATTGAAAAATACAGAATTTATAAAAGATACATAATTGATACACCAAATTTGTGACAGAGAGATACATAATTGATACACCAAATTATGTATAATAGATACAAAATTGATACATAACAGATACATAAAAGCTGTGTATCATAGATACAATCAAAGGGAACCATGTGATACATCAAATTATGTATAATAGATACATAATTGATACTAATTATCGAGAGACAGAGCGATGGGTTTGCACAAGTCTAACAAAATTGAGAGAGAAGAGAAAGATTGAGAGGAGTTCGAGAGACAGATATCGAGATTAACCTGGAAGAAGCACACGAAATTGTTGATGGACGAAACTGCGGCAGATGAAATTGTTGCTGGAACGCAATTGCTTGATTACGACGAATACGGATTGACGACGAAGGGTATGCTACGCTAACGTATAGAGAAAACAAGAGGGCTTTGTGGGCTTTCTAATTCTACGTGTTTTCATTTTTGATTCTCGTTATATGATTCTCTCATTTTCCTCTTATTCAGTAGGGAATTGAAATTAGGGAAAATGAAAAGTTTTTTTTCTCCATCTTCTTTTCTCAATGTAACCAAACAAGAGACTATACCTTTATTTCCCTTTCTCTGCCTTCAAGTCTCTGTACCAAACACACCCTAATACTATTAGTCGTTGCCAAATCAGTGTCATGTCAGCCCACCCTCTAATTGACATTAAACTGACGTACACATGACAACAATACATCCTCCCTTAACTTTTTTGGGAACCAACATTACAAAATACACACACAAAATACTCTTTTGGGCCCGACCCACACACTGGCGGAAACTAAACTGGCGGGACAAGTTATCTAGCCGTGCCAATGGTTTGATCTCGCCAGTTTGGGGGAAGAAGCAAAGTGGCGTACCGTTGGGAATGGTCTGAGCGATATTCATATTTACAAAGTTTTTTGTAGATTTCAAACATTTTATAGCGTCTAGTGATTTCAAACATTTTATAGCGTCTGATGTTATCGCGTGCATTTTATACATGACCTATGACTAATTTCATATTCATGTCATTTAGTAAATATTCAATATTATACATGACCGATATTCATATTTACGAAGCTTTTTGTAGCTTTCAAACATTTTATAGCGTCCGGTGTTATCACGTAAGAAAAACTGCCTCTTTCATATCTTGGTTTCCTGGGGTGTCATAACTTGGATTTTGTTTGTGCGGTGTATGTGAATGGAAAATTTTATGGCTCAAAAAGGCAGTGTTTTAAAACCGGGTTGAACCAGCCAGTCGAACCGGTTCAACCGGAATATCATTCACACACCGGTTCAACTTAGACGGTCTAACCCTTAAAACCTAACCGGTCAAACTCGGCCGGTTTGGTCAACACTCGGATTCAACCGGCGACCCGGATTTAAGTCTGTTTGTGAAGGATTGCCCATTTTCACTTTATAGTGGAGCTAATGAACCAAGAATCTTTCTTGGAACGATGTGGGATGTAGCTCTATGATAAAGTTGAAGAGCTGATATCTATTTTCTTATAGGAAACAGATTTAGGTGAAGTATATATCTCTTGGGCGATGTGGGAAGTGCGAACACTGCATAAAATCTATTAACTTGAAAATAATTAGACAAAAACTTTCAAATGGGTAAGGGTCTTGAATATTATTTTTGCCACTGTAGAGACATATTATCGTTTCCTTTCCATCTAACAAACTTATTATAAATATTGGATAAAATCTATTAACTTGAAAATAATTAGACAAAAACTTTCAAATGGGTAAGGGTCTTGAATATTATTTTTGCCACTGTAGAGACATATTATCGTTTCCTTTCCATCTAACAAACTTATTATAAATATTGGATAACAGAAAAAATGAAATTTCACAAGTAATTAGTTTAGTTTGTCTCAGTATTGTACATTTATTTAACAAACTTATTATAAATATTGGATAATATTGTAACCCGGTTCAACCGGCCGGCTCAACCGGTCCGACCGGTTCGACCGTTTTTAAGATATCGACCGGTCCGATTTAAAATCCGGATTTTAAAACATTGCCAAAAGGGGTGTAATAACTTGACTGATAATTGAAATGATATTTTAGTGTGTGAATGTGAAAAGAAAATGCTAAGGTAGTGATTACCGGATTACGTGATGATAACTATTTTGTGCTAAACCTATTTTTACCTTTACTTTAAATGAAAAATTGAGGCTTTTAGGAATTAATACAATAACAAAAAAGACATTTAACATTTGATATTATGTGTTTTCTAGGACACACATATTAGAGCACCCAGTGCAATGGCTCACGTCAAAGTAAGGTGGCAACCTCAACTGGCACTGTCATCCCAAGCCACCACAATGGAACTCCCTTGCGCAAAATCCCACGATTGGCGCCGAGGAATGGTTTTTTTGTTGTTGTTGTAGTGTATGGCGGGGTGAGTGAAGATGTATTTTAATGAGGTTTTAAAATGGGTGTTTTGGCTTAAATTATGAAGGAATGATATGAATATGAAATAATAAATATTAAGATAACATTGATGTTAAACTCAATGCTCTTGGCATAAAACTAAAAATTAAAAATGGACAATTCTTGTAAAAGCTTGCATTGGAGATGATCTAACCATAAATATTTGAGTAAAAGGTCAAATATACCCCTAGATCAGTTTAAGTAAAAACTAATTTGTAGTTTTGTACATCATAAAAAATATTGTAATTAAACCGGTTAGTATAAGAGCGTCCGATATGGTGGCGAAGGGTGGTGGGCGCCGGACGCCACGTCGGCTCGCCCGGCGCGCCACCATACCGCTCGTTACGTGAGCGGTGGTGTTCATGGGAGCTTCGACGGATGCAGCGGACGAATGGGGAGGCGCCACGTGTCACTAGCCGTTGGCAACGGCTAGTTTTCCAGAATTATTAAAAAAAAATTATTTTTTTTTAAATAAAACCTATTATAAATAACTCATTTAACCATAACCTTCTTTCACACCATTTCTTACACTTTCACTCTCAAAAACTCTCTACAATTTCTTACCCTTTCACTCTCAAAAACTCTCAAAAATGTCTCAACCACCACACCCCGATTGGATGAACGGTATTCTCGGATGGGGAGGTTCCGGCTCACCGGCGTCCAATCTGTCAACACCTTCGTCTCAACAATCGGTATCGTCCACCCAAAACACCGTGATGCCGACATTTTCCCAAGAGCAATACAACCACTATATCCTTCAACAACAATTTCAAAACCTTCAACAACACCAACCCCCTCCTCAAATGTGGTCACAACACCAATGGTCACAACCACAATCTTCACAACCACAACAATTTCAACAACACCAACCCCCTCAAGACACCGACGCCGTTGAAAAGTCGAGAAGAAAGGGGAAAAAAGTTGCCGTCAACTTAAGTCGGAAGGTCATGCGGTGGGACGCCGCCAAAGAAGTTTTATTGGCCGAGTGTTGGGTTAGCGTTTCCGAGGACCGTGAAAAGGGCGCCGACCAATCCGATGAATGTTTTTGGAACAAAATCCTTGTTGAGTTCAACAAGGATGTTGGTACGCCGCGTACCAAAGACATGTTGACGGGGAAGTGGACGACTTTAAACGGTAATTGTCAAAAATTCAACGGTATATACAAACGTCTACAACGTACAAGCCGAAGCGGTGAAAATGAGGTCGACTTTATGGCCCGTGTCCGACAAGTTTTGAGACAATTTAACAACGAAGGTGCGTGGGAAGTTTTGAGACATTGCCCGAAATGGGACGCCCCCGCACCCATTTCGCTCTCCGATAACGAAGAACTTTTCGGGGAAGATACGAGACCACGTCCGGCGGAAAAGTCTCGTAAGGCAAAAAAAAGTAGGTCGGAAAGTTCATCTGGCACTAACACCGCCGAAAGTGCCGCACCGCCGGACCTTGGCGAGGCTATGATGGCCGAGTTTAGGCGGAAAAGTGAAGCCGCTCAATCGGCTTACGAAAGGTCAAAGGCCCGGGATGACGTTTTCGTGCGGTTGGAGGAATTGCGATTCCTAAGCACTAACACCCAAGGTTTGGGGCGCCAAGATAAGGCGAGAATCGTCAAAGAAAAAAAGGCGATCCGCGAAAAATACCCCGTCGACGCAAGTGAACTTGACGTGAACGATGACGACGAGTAGTTTTTTTTTGTTTTTTTTTCGGTATTTTTTTCTTAATTATCGGTATTTTTTTTATTTTTTCGGTAATTTTTTCTATTTTTCGGTATTTTTTTTTAATTTTTAGGTATTTTTATTTTGTAATATGTAATTTTTATTTTAATGAAGTATTATGTTTTAAAAAAAAAAAGAAAAAGAAAAAAAAGGGGGTGGGCCCAAATGGCTAAGTGATGGTAAATGAGGTATTTGGGGGTTTTGAATGTGAAATATGAAATGGTAATGTGGCGCATAGGTGGCACAGAGGTGACGATTTGGCTTAAGCCACCACACCCCTTGCTCTAATATACTGTAAGGTGGATACAATTTGATAGTGTACAACTCTCAATGCAGTTGGTACAACAAAAAAAGAACCGAAAGTGCTCTATACATCATCCTCAAGTCATTCAAGAGTCACAAACATTCTCAAACACTGGTTAGTGCTTGTGGGTAGCTCAGAAGGAGTGTCTTTCTGCCACTTGGAATCCATTATCTTTCTTGCACTTTTAACCAACCTCAAATCATAATTCCCAACCCTTAAAAACCCTACAAAACACCCAAATTCTTAAATTCATTCACTAATTGTTGTTGGAAACAAATTCTTCCCAAAAAGAAAGCATCTTTTTTTAACCCCTTTTTCGCCCATCTCCTAAAAGTCAAAATTCCAAACTCAAAAGTCAAAATCTTGATCAAATCCTCAGTTCCTTGTTGCAGATTTGAAGTGGGATTTTCTTGATTATAAAGATGAAGATTCTTGGTGCAAATGTGAACACCCTTAAAGTTGTAGATTCTTCATTAAGGTTGATTGTGATTCCTTTCAGTCTTGCTTCTATGTGGTTGACTTTGACCAATCATCAAGATAATGAAATCTATGGCAGATTAGAGTTCAGTAATCTCAAGGGTCTCAAGTAATCAACTTTTTATCATTTAAACATCTTTTGGATGAAACCCATCAAGATTTTTATAAAATTTCGTATTTTTAATTTCAGTTTTGATGTTTTCTGGCAGATTTTTTGTCAGCATTAGTGGCATTTCTGCTGGGTATGCTCTGGTTGCTCTTATTTCTTCATGGGTCAAGAACTTGATGAACAAAGCTTGGATGTATTTTGTTTGTGATCAGGTTATCTACTTTTCATCTTTCATTCATAAGTTTTGAGTAAATTAAATAGAGTAATAAGTATTCCAGATTCTGTATTTTTGTATTTAGGTTTTATTTCCTCAGTTTCCCTTATACTTCCTCCGTATCAAAATAAGTGACACACTTTCCATTTTGGGGTGTATCAAAATAAGTGACACACTTTGAAAACTTTCCTTATTTGGTAAAAATAGTGGGACCCATACCCACTAACTATCCACTTTAATAAAATAAAATTACCCTTATACCCTTACTTCTACATTTAAAACTCATTAATATCACTTTATTCAAGAAAAGTGGGACATATTCTCCACTAAATATGTACTTTAATCTATTTTAACTTCTACTTTAATCTTTTACCTCAAAAAACGTGTAAGCCAATTTGTGTCACTTATTTTGATACGGAGGAAGTATTGTCCTTCCGTCAATTACGTCTATTTTGCCCCGTTAAATCACCTTACCTAGTTTGAGGGTATTCTGGTCATTTAGTATTCTAAGTTACTAATAATTATTTGGGCCATTTGCTTATAATTTCAATAAATTAAGATTAACTTATATCTTTTTAGTTCGTCAAAAGTTACTACTAAATTAACCATTTATTTAAAGGTGGTGATAAATGTACCACATTTTTTAATGTCTATACCACAATTACTGCTTCATATGCTTGTACAGTTTGTAGTAATACTTGTATCATGTCGTATATACATCAAAAATTATGGTGTAGAAATTAATTCCCTTTATTTAAGTTCATGATACCATATTAAAACAGGATAGTTGAGAGGACAACTCAACCAAGTTAGTATACTAAATACTAATATGCATTTTCTAAAAAAAATTATATTAAATGTACAAATTTCATCAATTTTTAACATGATGTTTTTGATGGAATAAAAATTATATTAAATGTACAAATTTCATCATTTTTTAACATGATGTTTTGAATGGAATAGGTGGTGGCATATTTGATGGTGGCATGTTTGGGTAGCATTGGAGATATATTGTATTTGGCCTACAATGGGGACCAAAAAGTAACATGGAGTGAAGCATGTTCTTCATATGGGAGGTTTTGTGAAAGATTAAATCTCATTTTGGTTCTTCATTTTATTGCTTTGCTTTGTTTCTTTGTGCTTTCTTTAATTTCAGCTTTTAGGCTTTTCACAAGATTTCCACCTCCTATTGCTTCTAAAGAAGTTGATGATGAAAGAACCTAAACGTGTGCATTAATGGGTTGTACTATACAACTATATACTATGTATTAGTCAACACTTGTGTTTGATTCTTATTGATCCACCATTTCTATGAACTCAAGTGTCCCTTACTTTTTGACTTACATGTCAAGTATAATGATAAAGTTATCTTACTCCTCAAGACATTTAGGCATTCTAAGTTTAGAAATCTTAATCTTAAATTTCTACTTTGGAAAACATCTTAAACACCACAAAATAAAAAAAATATTGTTTAGGGGATTCGAACCCAAACCTTTTGCAAATACGAACTTTGTGTTAACCAATCGATCTACTTGATACTTTGCTTTATCCCAACAACTAATATATATAAACTTTAACTTCTACATAATTAACACGACCCATATTTAAAAAAACATCAATTTCAGATTTAAGGAAACTTATGAGATATTCGACATAGCTAAAACGGCTCATATTTAAAAAAAACATCAATTTCGAATTTAAGGAAACTTATGAGATATCTTTATTAATCTTTACAAAATTAAAATTAACACCACCCACCATCCGCACGACCACAACCAGCAGCTACTATCACTACCGTCGTCACCACCCACTACTTGATCGCCGTCAAATTCAGTCACAGGGTACCTGCCACCGCATTACGTGGGTAACCTGCTAGTAGGAATTTAATAGCTTACTTCTGCTTACAATTTAGTTTTTACGTTCCTTAAATTTGTGTGCCACTTGCTCATAATACTAATTTTATCTTGACTTTGACGTTAAATTTGATTTTTTTTTTGTTTTGTTTTATTATGTTGTATGCCTTGTTGTAATTGAGTCGCCATAGTGCCGAGCTTGACTCGATTATAAAACCTGAAGTTTGAAACTCGAGTCGAACATGATCGGGCCTTTATTTTCAAGCTCAAATTCTTCTCGATTAGTCATCAACGAGCAATACACTTAACCGTTCTGTAAGAGTTGTCAAGTATTTTACAAGATTTAGTGTATTACCTTATGGGTAATACCTTTCGATGAATTATCATTTATTGCTCGAATAAAATATACTGTATATAGATATCTTTTATGGTTAAGACTTAAGAGTCTTAAATTGTATTTAATGTACGCATATTACATTAACCAATCTTACACATAATGCGAGGCTATTATCCAATCTAACTTCGGGTTTATATGTGTGATTCAACAACCAATGTAAATGCGGATTTATGAACACTCAAACAACAGACTTTCATGATAAGTATTGATCTTATTCTCTCTGGAACTTTTTTTTTTGAACGGCAAAAATGGGAAACCCGGAAGAAGCTTCGGCAAAGCCATCACCCCCTCCGAGAACACCCAATAACAAAAAAAAAAAAAAAAAAAACACCAAATAATTGCTAGTAAGACACTAGCAACAAGAGTACGGAACTAAAGAAAAACCGCCAAAAACAAATACACCAAAACACTAAGAGCTTCTACCAAAAACAAAAATAAATTAAACACAATCTCTAGGAGCCATATACCCCATTTGTCCACCGAGAAGCCCTTTTTTTCCCTTGAGTTGATCCAATAAAAAGTGTACTTGAAATAAGATGTTCTCCATATTAGCGATTGGATAACAATAGAGTTTCTAAACTTCCAAATAATCCAAAGAAAAGAATAAATGACACCCAAGAAGCAGATTAACTCATCCCCTGCAAGCCCAGAATTACGATCCCACCAGTTCCGGATTCTGCTAAGAATGTCAGCCAGCCACAATCGGGCAATTAACGAAAAGATGGGATTCCGTTTCATCAACCTGATTACAAACTTTTCGTTAATTGCCACGACGATCAAGGTTCGATTTCGTAGCAAGCCTTCCGTGCGCCACTCTCCATGCATTGATACAAACTTTTTTAGGAACCAACGAGAACTCGCAGCCCTTTTGAGAGAAAGGTCATCAAAGGCCAACCTTAATTAGTTGACCGAAACCAATTATCCAAAGGAATTTTAACCTTATGAAACGCCTTATGCACTTTGAGAATGTTGCGCCAAATACCGGGAAGCTTGCCACAAGAATTAACGCCCCCGTTATCCCCATGAATAACCGACTTCCAAATTTAAGAATGGTCCGTCTTGAATCTCCAAATCCACTTGGTGAGGAGGGCCGGCAAGATTAAACCCTTTAAGACTACCAACATTTAGACCACCATCATCAAAACTATTCATCACAACCTTCCAATCGAGATGTTCTTCTCATTCTCGTTACCTCCCCAAAAAAATCTAACCCTCTACTAACTATCTACTTTAATAAAGTGAAATTACCCTCATTACTTTTACTTTTAAAACTAATTAATATCACTTTATTTAAGAAAAGTGGGACCCATCATCCACTACCTATCTACTTTAATATATTTTAATCATACTTTAATATATTTTAATGTTACTTTGATATTTTACCTCAAACTCCGTCATCTTCCAAATTATTATGATACGGAGGAAGTATTTAATTGTCTTGTTTGTGCAATTAATACTTGTAATTCTTCATTATTTCGAAGAGTAAATCACACCATGTGGATTAATCATATAAAGTAAACCGAGCTTCAATTAGCAGGGCCCATATGAAAGATAATGGGCCTGCATTACCAAGCTGGCCCATGACTTTATGACGTCATCCAACACGAAACAATGCCGTATCACACACTCTCCCCTTTTACATTATCCCGTACGCCCTAATTAAAGAATATATAAAAACAAGCAACCGATAAACATCAAGAACTGAAATCTCTTTCAATTTCTCACAATAATTCACACTTTTGGTACCATTTTCGTTTGTTTTTTAGTTTATTTATCGAATTTGATTGTCAATTTCAATCGCTGATTGCGATTTGATGTAATGATGAAAACCCTAGTCCGATCTGGTAATCGATTGTTTTACTTTTGCAGTTTTCGTAGCATTTATTGATCGCCATGGCCAAAAGCTCCTTCAAACTGGAACATCCTCTCGGTAATTTCTCTCTCAAATCGCTGATTGTTTGCATAATTCGGTTTGCGATTTTCTCGTTGATCGGTGCTATGATTAGTTAAATTATTGTTTTGTTAGTCATAAGGCTTCATGCGGTAGATTTGCCTCAGTGGAAGACTGGAAGTTGTATTTAACTAATTATATATTTGAAATTGAATGGCTGTTTATCCGATTTGATCAAAACTGATTTGATTTCACCTACAATTTTGACCTAATATTCTAAACTGTTGTTGATAACTTGTTTCATGCACGAGTTCAGTGATAACTGAAGTTACCTCTGGTTAACTTAATAATTTTTTACCTAATTTTTGGAACATGCTATTGATAATTTGTTGTTCTATGCACGATTTAATTGATAATTAAAGCTACCTATCTTCATCACACTTTATAAAGCTGAGATTTTACTTACACTTTTGACCCCGATTCTGGAAACTGTTATTGAGAAACTGTTCTATACTTACTATACAATTTAAAATTTATGTAATTTGAGTTGTATACTAAATTTTAAACAAAATTTTGCAGAGAGGCGCCAAGCTGAAGCTGCCCGTATCAGGGAAAAATATCCCGACAGAATTCCTGTATAAAAATATCTGAATTTTCATGTTTTCAGATACTTATAATAAGTTGCTTTTTTGTTAATTTTGGCAATATTCTTCTGTTTTACAGGTTATTGTGGAGAAGGCTGAAAGAAGTGACATACCCGACATTGACAAAAAAAAGTTAGTCTGTTCTTTATATTATCTTATTAGTTTAAAATTCTGCAGTTTATTTCAATCAATTACATGATATAAGCACAGCAAAATATAAATTTATAAACTTGATTTTGTGGGCTGATAAAATTTGACATGATGATTAATGCAGATATTTAGTTCCTGCTGATCTTACAGTTGGACAGTTTGTGTATGTGGTCAGAAAGAGAATTAAACTCAGTGCTGAAAAGGCTATCTTTATCTTTGTCAAGAACATCCTCCCACCTACTGGTTAGTATAATCTTGAAATTAATACTTCAAATTAAACTACTAAACAAATTAAATTCCTAAATTGAAAACCCCTAATCGGTATTTCGGATAAAACTCCAAAAATAAATGTGGTTTGGGTATAGTGAAAAGAAAAACCTTAATCTTTAGTTAAAAAAGTGTTGACTTTTTGTTGACTTTGTTGACCTCCTAGGCGGATGTTTGACCGCCTTTTGACCTTTCCGCCTAATTTGGCCCGCTAATGGATCAAGTAGCTCAAAATTTAAATTTTCAGAAAAAGTTACCTTTTTGTGTATTTGCCCTTTTTTTAAGAGTAAATTACAAGGATGGTCGCTGATGTTTACCCTAAATTTCACTTATGGCCCTTTATTTTAAAAGTTACATTGGTAGTCCTTGGAAACCTTTTGCACCTAACATATGTTAAATATTTAACAGAAAAAATTTAAATAGGTTTCAAAAAATAGGACTGCCCTTTTTTTTATAGTGAAGGACTATAAGTGAAATTCGTTGTAAATCTCAGGGCCATGATTGTAGTTTACGTTTTTATATAATAAGTAAATCTTTAACAAAAGAAAACTAGATTCTTGTTGAAATAGCAGTGTTAGTATTTATAGAATTATAGTTTTCTAAACACTGTTTATATTTGTGTGATTATGTAGCTGCGATGATGTCAGCAATTTATGAGGAAAATAAAGACGAGGATGGTTTTCTCTACATGACCTACAGTGGTGAGAACACATTTGGATTGATTTGAACTTGTTTTCTATCAATCAATGTAAATACGGTTTTATTAAGACGATAATGATGATGTACGTGTAAATTCTTTTTATCAATGGTTTATGTGGTTGAACCAGTAGTATGTAAATCAATGGTGATCTGAATCGAATTTGACTTGTTTTACTTTTTTAATGATTTACAGTAATTTTTAACATCTTGTTGAGATGGATTAACAAATTAATTGGATTTAACTAAAATGTTTAATCATTGTATCTATCTTGATAGGGAATTAATTTATATACCACATTTTTTTAGGCATATACCACATTGTAACTACAAGTATTATGATAGAGTATACAAACATATAAAATAAGTAGAGTATACAAACATATAAAATAACTGGTGTATAAGTTAAAATATATGGTGTAAAAATTACCATCTATCTTGGAAATCTATTTCTGCACCACAAGTTTTAAGTCATATATTATAAAGTAAATGTTTTATAGCTTAATGTATAACTGTATTTAGCAATAGTTGTGACGGTTACATTAAAAATTGTGGTGTAAAAACCACACTGTAAGAGCACCCCCAATGGTTAACCTCACAATGACTTATTATTTTTGCCACATCAACTTTCTATTGACTAAAAACCTATTTATAAAAAGCATCTCCAATGGTTAACCTTTTAAAAAGCTTTTTCTTATTAATATACTAGTTTACCTTTATGTATCTCAAATGTTTTATAAATGTCCCTCATATATAATTTGACAATTTGTATAGCATTTTATAAAATTTAATATACCACAAAAAAAATAAAAAAATAATCATGCTTGTTCTTTAATAAAAGTATTGAAATATTCCAAAGCTATCGTTTATAGTTATAAAAATAGTAAAGGATTTTCATATAAATCTATATAGGGTTTAATGTGTAAAATTAGTAAATATAGGGACTAAAGAAATCAAACATTGTAAGTTAGTTAAAAGGTTATGGAAGAATAAGTCTTTTGAATAAGCTTTTAAAAAAACCCTCCACTCCAATAGGAAAAAGTCATCCAAAAGCTTATTTAAATAGTAAAAAGCTTTACAAAAAGCTACCATTGGAGATGCTCTAATAATCATGATCACCAGTAATCTGACTTTTAGGCTGTCATAATGGTCAAACTTGGGTTATGTTGTCAAAATCAGAAAAAAAGTTGAGCATTATAGCTTAAAGTTCAAAATCAAATAAAAAGTCGAGCATTATAGTTTAAAGTTCTTTTTTTCTTAATTTGTTGAAATTGATATTTTTCTAGAAATTATAATTAAGCATTGTAAATTTGAACTTTTAAGTAAATATACATGAAGTTTGATACGAGTATATAATTTCAAAATTTGTAAAATTTTAAATATAGAAAGTTCTGGAGCTGCTAACCAACTAGCACCTAGCAACTTTATAAACTATGGTAAAAACATGATAGCTGAATAAAAGAAGAAAAAAACACACGTTACCTGATAGATCCGTTTATGTTAGTAACATAGTATTTTATCTTCCACGTGCCAACAAGATAAACTCCAATTTACATGCCGGTTTCTACAATCACATAATAAAAAAGGAAATCTATTTATATGCATCTTTTAATGCATATACCACACTGTATAAATAATCCTGCATACTATACAATTAAATATACAATTGAATAATACAATTATTATAATAGATAGATTAAAATATATGGTGTAAAAATCACCACCTAATAAAAAAGTTCCAAAAATAGATGAAAAAATGTTGGTAAGTCAACCCAACCCAACCCAACCCGTAAATATTTGGCTCTTATTCGACCCGTTACCAAACCCGTCCATTTATGATAGTCACAAAGTAGTGATTAAATAATGAAATGCAACCCAACATACAACTATAAATCGCTATAACAACAGCAGTCAACCAACACTTACATCTCTCTAACTAATCCATCTCAACATTCTCTCTCTACTAGAAAATTTCCAACCAAGCCACTACTGGTACAATTCAGGCCCGTTAGCCCGTTCACATTTCAGCCCGTTTCAAACAGAAATCGGGCTTTTGGATCCTTTTTTTGAAGTTTCAAAGTTGTAATGCTAAATCGGGCTGCTGAGAATCAACCAACATACCAGATGATTGTCTAACTGGAGACCCCATTGACTGGTACCCGATGTTTAAGTCAACGGGCCGTGATTCTTGTTGTTTTGGTCTTGACTGATTCTGCATTTGCGGGTTGACCCTGAGATTAGGTTGAACCTGAAATCTAGACAAATCTGTAGTTACCGTTTGCGGAAACCCGGCGTTTCGGTTTTGAGGTTGACTTTCGCTGACCATTCTAACGGGTTGTTGGGGGAACGGGTTCACGGGCTGGAAATGGACCCCGGGTGTCGGGAACTCGCCACGAAACCGTGAAACTTGTGGTTGTTGGCGGTGATGGGTCGGGTTGTACAGAGAATCGGGCTGTTTTTGGGCGGGCGGGTTGTTTTCGGTTACGGGTGGGTTGTTTAACCCGGACCCGAACCCACCGGCTCCTAATGACATCCATGCTTGAGCAGCGGTTAATGCGACATTGGTTGACCCGTCGGGTTTCGGGCCAAACCCGAACCCGTTTGAGTTATTTTGTTGATTTTGAGCAACGTTGGTTAAACCATCGGTTTTCAGGCCAAACCCGAACCCGTTTGAGTTATTTAGTTGATTTTGAGCAACGTTGGTTAAACCATCGGTTTTCAGGCCAAACCCGAACCCGTTTGAGTTATTTTGTTGATTTTGAGCAACGGTGGTTAAACCATCGGTTTTCAGGCCAAACCCGAACCCGTTTGAGTTATTTTGTTGATTTTGAGATTTCTCGGCTAATGTTTTCATCATCTGAACCGGGTCACTGAGGCCTTGTTGATCGGGTCGACGGGTCATACTGTTTTCCATAGGAACCATTCGGTTAGAATCCCGATTCACCACTATCAGTTTTCCTTCATGTCGGTAGGGTAGATTGTTGACCACAGGAACCGGGCCCATTATATTACCATCAGGGCCAACTGGTTTCATCACTCTCCCAGGGGCAAAACCGTCATTGTTACCGTTCGGGTGCATAAACGGGCCCATTGGCACAAGATTTCCATTTCTTGAAACGGGTTTTGATGGTCTAGGTGAGGGGACTTCAGAAACATTAGAACTCGGTCTTCCGGGGGAAAAAACGTCATTGTTACTGTTCTGGTGCATAAACGGGCCCAAAGATGCAGGTTTCGACGGTCTAGGTGACGGGATATCAGAAGCATTAGAGCTCAATCTTCCAGGGGCAAAACCGTCATTGTTACTATTCGGGTGCCTAAACGAGCCCATAGACGTAACATTCCCGTTTCTTGAAACGGGCTGTGATAGTCTAGGTGACGGGATATCAGAACCATTAGAAATCGGTCTTTTTGAACCCGTATTCCCTTGGAACGAAGAAAAGAAAGCCGGGTTCGGGTTCAGGTTCGGGCTCAGGTTCGGGCTCGGGTGTTTACGGGCTTCTTTGAATGACTCTTGCTTTACAGGGATCCTGGGGTTAATAGAAACCGGCATTTTTTGTGAATCGGGCCCGTTGTCCATAATGGGCTGTATAAAGTTGGAATCTTTTTTGGTTTCTTTAACATTGGAATTAATCTTGAAGTATGACAGAAAATCGGGTTCTTTTAAAGTTCGGTTTTCGGGTATTAAAACGGGAGTTGAAAGTGGCTCGTATTCTCCTACCCAACCCGGCCCGAATTTGACACCTTCGGGTAATGCTTGTTCTATGGTTTGAGATGCAATTTTCCAAGCAACGGGCCCGAGAGTTCCAGCAAAACGGGCCAAACTTCTAGCATAGGAATGATCTGCATGGAGCCCAACCTGATGGCCCAAAGAAAATAACCATAAGAAAATAAGTTGAAATAGGTCATTTTTTATGTAAGAATATGGTTTGACCCACAAAATAAACTTTTTTTTTTGAGAACTTGCAAATAATCAACGTATTTATGATTACAAAAATCAATATTACTGTAATCAATTGATATTAGTCTAAATTTTGATTTAATGTAAGGATGTAGGATGTATGCAATTTAAAATGAATGTCATCCAGTTTGACCCGTTTGACCTGATTCGACCCATTAATAAGTAAACGGGTTAAAAGTGCCGCCCGCTAATTAAAAAGGAAATAAATTAGTAAATGGTGTGACTTACAGGAATAAATTGCTTGATTTCACCCTCGAAGGTTGAAAGTACAGAGTCTGAATCAGTTACTGGTTGTTCAACAGAAACATTGTATGTTGCACGTCGATTTTCATCAATTACAGATAGTTTTTTTCCAACTTTAGGCATGAAGCTTTTTCCTGAATAAGTAATTTATTTTATTATAAATATATGCAGGAACAAGATAATAATATATATATAATTTACTAATGGGTAATAAATAGTTGTATACCGTGAAGTAGTTACAACTAGAGGTGGCAATTTCAACCAACCTACTTATGAATGAGTCAATTTGGGTAAAAACTTATCTCTAACACGTCAAATTAGTAAAATTAGCTAACAAAGAAACGGGTCGAAAGTTTTCCAAAGTGTATTTTTAAGGCCAAAATACATTTTAGTACCCTAAACTTGGCTGACTAGGTCTTCTACTACCCTAAACTATTAAAGGTGCAACATAGTACCCTGAAGTTGACAAAAATGGTCAATTTAGTACCCTGATTCACTAAGTTTGTCTTGTTTTCTCACGTGATTTGCTTCTAATATCAAATTCTAATATCAATATATTAAGATGAACGTATACTTTTTAGTTCATCAAAAGCTACAACAAAAGAAAGTGAAGTAAGAAAACGTGATCAAATTAACGAGTCAGGGTACTGAATCGACCATTTTGTCAAGTTCAAGGTACCATGTTGCATCTTTAATAATTCAGGGTAGTACAACACTTAGTTAGCTAAGTTCAGGGTACTAAAATGTATTTTGGCTTATTTTTAATGCATGAAACCTCATAAACTATTTAATTCAAATAAATACAGTATTATTGAAATAAATCAATATTCGAGACCATATTGTACTATATATACAATCTCCATACAAATTTTATTGTTCATTAGAACTTAGACGAGACGGAAAGAGAAAATCGCTGGGAGAAAAACAGCGTTTTAAGTTTTTTGTTTTTTAGTGGGGTTTATATATAGAAGTATAAAACTTGATAAATTAGAGAGAGAAAACCGTTGTTTTATTCATATTTAGAAATCTATAGGTAACACATGTCCTTACTAAACAAAAACACCAATGTTCAATCTATTTTGGTTGCAATTTTAGCTTCTTTTTTTCATGGTCTTATTAAAGGTTAAAATAGTCTTTTTTTCATGTCCTTATAGAGGGTAAAGAACATTAATATTCGCAGCGACGCGCATGCACTATAACACTGGTTTGAGACATTGATTGTTTATGGAATATTAATAAATAAAATTGGATAAAAAGTGTTCCAAATCAGCAGACTTGACCGAAACTGAAATTTACATGTTTGACCTAAACCCGTTAATAAATTAGCATGACAATCGATAATCTTTAAACCTAAACAAATTTCTCGAGTCAAATTTTAAGATTTTTGTAAGCACAAACAATTTTAAAAAAATCTGAATTAAATTACCTGGTAGTAGATCTTGATCTTGATCTTTATCGAAACTGTTATCGGGTAATGAGGAATTTTCAGCAACTTCATAACTATTTAACCTAACAGGAGTCTGACCAGATGAACCATTTGGGAAATCTCCTGTTCTATCAATGGCACCAGAGAACGTCTCCGAGTCAACTCGGTCAACATGGTCAACAGGGTCCTGTACAGTTCGGGCAACTGGCTTCTTGAATTGCTTTTTAGGTAACGTGAAATTTGGTAATGTTTTCTGCTCTGTTTTGAGTTCAATCTCAGATCGGTCAACATTGGCAGCCCTTAATCTCTGAAATCTTAGTTTTGCTTGTTCTTGAATAGAGCTTGCCTTCCAAAAAGTATTAAAATGGTGAGATCAAAAACTGAACAAAATGTTTACACTTTTAAAATAAAAGGAAATATATGAATATAGAAATAATCAAAAGTGAATACCTGTTTATAGTATATTGTATCTGGTGCATTGTATTGCATGGCATTTGCGCATATCAGAAACACGTCACTCTGCATTAAAAAAATATCAAATATTGCGCTTAGATTCGGATAATTTCTCAATAGCATTTATGACGATAATAATAATAATAACAATAGAGTAATAATCTAACCTCGAATTCTTTTAAAGTTAAATACAATCCTTTCGCAAGCTTTTTTCTGATAGTAGCAAAGTCCATAGGATGCTTGATCACATCATGATAATCAGGAAGCTGAGAGTAAACCACAATTTCTGTTATATATCAAACTACAACTATCAAAATTACAAGAAAATTACACAAATAATAAACAACTCGTAACTACCTCATCAGGATCAACTGGCTCGGCGTAAACACCGTAAATATCTTTTCTGCCACAATTAAGCCATCACAAAATTACATTTTGAAAAATAACATAATTACTCAAATTCATTTTAAAATTCAAATATTAGACCATAGATGCTCACTTTTGAAGTTTGTCAAGGATCAATTCTAGAGTCTTTTTATCTGGCAAAGGTACCACCCCCTTTGAATGATCTGACACGGTTCCTAATTAATTTCCCCAATGAGGAATTAGTAACAAATTAAAAATGTGGAGCCAAAAAAATTAATAGAAACTGATTTAACGAACCACAAGCGAAATCTGATCCTCCTCCTTCTTCTTCTTCTTCTTCCAATTTTCGTCCTCTTATCTGTCAAATTGAGAAATTGAGAAGCATATAACAGACAATAAAAACAGTCACACAGATATATGTATACAAACGTATATAAATATTCTTGAATAAATATAGGCGGCTGAGACCTATACAAAGAGAAGACAGAGTGTGTGACACGAAACCAGAGAGAGAGAGTGATGTAGAGAGAGAGTGTATGTGGCGGAAAGAGAAATGTAGGCCGTGTGTATAGATTCTGTGTGTGATTATGTGGGAGTTAGTTTATGACAGTTGACGGCCGTTACAAATTTACAATCAATACAATATCTTCTTCCCCAAGACACACACTCAGAGTCACACACTAATATGGCGTTTGAAGTTACGCAATGAATTCCGGTGAGCTGAGCACACACTTAAACACAGACAGAAACAATATCAAACTTCTTCATTATCAATATGCAGCAGTATCGATTACTCGATTAAGCATTTACTAATTCGATTAATTTCAGATCCAATTAATCAATTACCTCGTCAATTTCATTATCTTCGTAATCTTCTTCCTCAAGTTTCCGTTTCTTCGAAGGCTTACAATCGTCATCCTCATAGTCGTATTCAGACGAAGAAGATGAGGGCGCGTGAGCCACGCGCCGATTTGACCTAGAATCATCATTTTCAAGTAACAATAACCTAATCTTCTTCTCTCTCCTTCCGATATCAATTTCCACATCATCGTCATCATAAAACTCAGCATCGTCAACATAATCATCGATGTCAAAATTGTACCTGACGTTCCGTCGTCTACGGCTACTCCGTCGGTCCACCGGAGACGGTGGAGCTGCCGGTGAGTTCCGGCGAGCTCGATCTGAGTTCGATGGCCTTCCTTTCCTCTTCCTCCTCACGATCTGACCCATTTTTTTCAGCTTCGAGCTTGCTTTCTCTCTCTTCTCTCTCTCTGTGTCTGTATGTAGGCTGCTTTCTCTCTCTTCTTTTACTAGTGCCGTATTACAGAGTATTATTTCCCTAGGTATCCCGAACCTAAATCCGAGACTCAGGTTCGGAATTGGTACCAGAAGATTTTTTGTCTTTTATTTGAAATAAAGCTTTCAATATTAACCATGAACAATAACTAAAATTCAAATAAATACATATAATTAAAAATCTTTTATGTCTCCTTTTTCCGGACAATAGATATATTGTATTAATAACGAAAGTACGTATTAATACTGAGAGAAACTACTGTTTTTCTATAAATAAAAAATTAACATATTTTTCTACTTAATTGATACTTTTCAAATCAATTGATAAGATTAAGAAATAAAATTAATAAATTTCACAATTTAATTATTTTATAAATAAAATAATAAAGTAGTTCCTTCATTTCAAAATAAGTGATACACTTTTCTTTTAGAATTGCTTCAAAATAAGTGATACACTTTGAAAACTTATCTTATTTAGTAAAAAATAGTATGACCCACATCCACTAACTTTCTCATTAATAAAATGAAATGAATCATTTATCCTTATTTTTTACTTTTAAACATCATTAAACTCTTTTTAATCCAAATATGTGGGACTCGTCTTCCACTAACTATCCAATTTAATCAAATTAACATTCAATATCATATTTTGCCTCAAAAAGATATGAAACCTCAAATATATTATTTATTTTGAAATGAAGGAAATACAATTTTTCGTTAACATTTTAGCTTAATTAGTCAATGGATTTTATCATTTTTGGTAATAATTAGCAGACTAAGTCTTAATGTATTTGTGTGTTACAGTTCACTTATCATTTATAATTTTAATTTAATTAGAAAATGAATTTTATCATTTTAGGTAAAATAATTAGTAGACTAAATCAATGTATTTGTGCGTTACAGTTCACTTATCATTTATCATTTTAGCTTAATTACTCAATGTATTTTATCATTTTAGGTAAAAAAAATTAGTAGAATAAATCTTAATTGTGTGTTACAGTTCAATGGTCAAAGTTTGTTGTGATGGTAATATCTCAGTAAAATGGACAGAACATAATAACATATTTATTTCACATGACTCGTTGGAATATTATGAAATTGGAGTTTGAATTCTATTTGGTTAGTAAAATACAACGAATTGGAATTCAAACTTCATTTCACGAGGTGTTTTATTTGTAAAAATGTAAAGAATTGAAATTTCATTTGTCAAATAATTCGGGACCCACGTGACTGCTATCTCCCAACCACCACTACCACGTAGTAATATCTCTTCATATTTATTTTCTACGTTTTCTACAAAGTTAAATTAGTAAAAAAAACAGTAAATTCTGTTCTTTATCTTATAAGTAAGGTGTTTCTTTTATATTGTTAGGACTTAGGAAATATGGTGTTGTTTTCGTTTTGTATTTTTTATTGTTAGTTTTTTGCTAGTATTTTTTTATTTATATATAGGGCGTCTTCAGAGTAGGTGATGATATTGCCGAAGCTCTCTTTGAATCCCCTTTTACCATTAAAAAAAAAGATATCAATTCAGTTAATTTACTGAGTTATTATTTATTAATTCAAATAATTTAACAAGTTGGATCAGTCTAAAACACCAGATGATGTCATATGTAATAGAAACAATGAGAATAAAAATGGTCAATTTGAAATCCTTATATTATAAATAAAAATTAATAAGAATAAAGATGTTAAAAGAAAATTCAAAAACCAGTGTTTACTGATTCCACAAGTTCATTGGCTCGAGTGGTTTCACATGGTTCGATAATAGATAATTTTGAGTGATTTTTGGTGATCGAATTCCGATTCAACCGGCCGATTTAATCTGATTGACAAAAAAATGGATTAAACATTAAAATGTTATGTTTTTACTATAAAACGTTATTAATACTATTGTGTTAATTAAGAAATCAAGATAAAATATGTGATATTTTAATCACATATTTGTATATTATATTAGCAGTTTATTTATACACCATTAGATGTAACTTGTATATTCTAAATGGATATATGATGTTGTATTATATATGTGGAGGATAATTAAAGCACAGTTATATAAACTTTAATAGTACAACATATATTATTAATTAATTTTTTAATAGTTGAGGTTAATTTTAGAAAACTAAATAAAATTAAAATAAATATAAAAAAGACAACATTAGGTATTGTAATTACCAAAGTATGTGAACTAGTGAACTACGGAGTACTACGTTAGAGTTAGACAATGGGAGTTGGGCCTGACCTGAAATTGACGGCCCGTTAAATAATTTTATGTTAGAAACTCGTTAGTCTTACAGAAGTTACAGTATGCTCGGTCTATTTGGAATGATTTTTCACTCAAATTCGTGGCGTAGTTATAACTAATAATTCGAACTATAAACGGTGCAAAGAGGAATGAATGGTAGATTGGTCGACAAGTCCACAACATTTAAAAATTGCTTTCATTGTGCAATGATTTAGTTAAGATTTAAGGTTTGATCATACCACCATATTATTGTACAAAAACTTAAGTGTGTAAGATTGAGATATGTTAAAGGATTTGGTTTATATTTAACCTTTCATAAGTTGTAATTTTTTAATCGTTTAAAAGGTGTAAGACATATGACTATATGAGTCAATATATATATTTATTTTTAATTACTACTTTCATTAAAATAGATCATTTTTACATAGAGAAGCAAGACAAACGAGTAATAAGTTGCGCCGCTATTTCCTTTTGAATTGCAAAACTAATTTTTTTTAATACAACATATGTGGATCTAGGTGTCATTACTCATTACATTGTTATGCATAACACGTTGGACTCTGTTGAGAAGCTCAACCGCCTCAGGTGCAGGGAAAGCAAAAGTATCAAATGCAAAAGGAATAAGCACGTGTTGAATTTCAATGCATGTTTTCTCGTGCTTTGTCACTTTACACGAGGTGACTTTCGAAGCAGCTTGTCCCACTGTGACACCCTGACTACTTAAACCCACGGGAGGAGAAACCCCGGTTACATCCACACATGCGTGTTTCCCCACAACCCATCCAAAAACCAAAATACCAGCAGGTCTAAGTGTGGATCTTATATCTAACAGGTCGGTCAAAAAGTCCACATGTACTTCCTTTTATAATATTTATTTAGTTAACAAAGATTCACCATTGAAATGTAATTGATTTTTTATTTTTATTTTTTGAAATATTGTGTAAATGCGAATCCATTAAGTATATAACATATGTGCATGTAGGCGCACTTGTGCGTGTTTAAGGTTGTGAATGATGGTCAAATTGTTATCGAGTATTTCCAGTCGAACTCATTAAGAGTCAAATTTTATTGAACTTAAGTTCGAATACAATAAAAAAAATTCAGATAAATATATGAGTTAAATCGAGTTTGCAGACACTTTATTTGAACTTTAAATAAGTTATTCAAGGTCCTCTATGCTAATCTTTATCTTTACTATATATATATGATGCATTTGGTACTTTCTTAATTTGCTATTTCGGGGAAAATTTGCATTTTTTACAACCCGAAGATTTGAACTTGCAATCTTCATGTTATTAGTTAGAGACTTTAACCAAAACAACTAGAATAAATGTTGATTATTTGACTGCAGTTACTTTTGTACCGTATTATATTTATAATCTCTAAACTCATATCATTCTATTAACCGTCACTGCCACCCACAACAACAATCCCTACCGCCACTACCCACCATCAATATGCATCACCGACCACTACCATCACTATCGTCACTGTAAAATATAATTGCATAGTACTTGTCGTCGCATTGCACGGGTATCCTGCAATCTATATAAATATATATGTGTCCGGTCGAGCTTGAGTAAACTTATATCAGGTTTTTATAAGCTTGAGCTCACTCAATACAAGCATTACCGTATTTGCTGATTATTCATGGGGTTTTATGGATATTTTCGAGCTCTTTATCAAGTTCTAGTGAGTCTTGAGCCTAGTTATCACTACAAGCATAATGTGACTTAGCGACATTTCGAAAAAAAAAGTATAATTAAAAGTCAAAATAGTGTCATTAAACTAGAGAGTTTAAAGGAGTATGAACTAGCTTTTGTATATTGTACATACCACATGTGGCGCCACGAAGTCATGATACAATCCTAAAAAATATCTATAGATCACATCTAGAATATGTAAACTTTTTCATTCATCCAATATTTTTCTAGAGAGTCTACATATCATTAATGGGGTATTTCTAAATTATGTCCTAAAAATACATATAAATTAGTCGCATTTGATAAACATAAAATTTTCATTTAAAATAAAACTTATATTTAATGGATTTTCTAAGGTGGTAGAAATTAAAGTTTTATAATATTATTATTCAACACATATGAGCGTACATTAGAAAAACCTTCTAAATTATACCTCAAGTGAAACACATTAATTCGGACTTGTAGATGGCCGACTTGGTATAAACGCGAAGTCAACATGCTTTGTTGGTATTACGAATTAAAAAGAATATATTTGAATTTTGAGTAATCGACATTTGAAAGCCAAACATTGACCTAGAACAGGAAAGATGGAGACAAAGAACCCTGCAAAGCAAACGCAATGGTTCACACTTCACACCGGTGGAATCAAGTGTACTCATGGGTCCACGCCATTATCAACCTTTCATTTTTTGCAGTTTAGCCTACTTTTAATCCACATTAGTGTCCAAGTGAATATCTATTTTGTTTGAGAAAACTTATGTAAGAGCATTTTAGCTTATTTGCTTACATAAGCTTAAATAAGCTTGAAAATTCAAATTTATTTAAGCTTACTAAATTAATAAGCTCAAAATTACTTAAATAAGCTTTTCCCAAACATGATCTTAGTGGTTTCCGGTTAGTTATATAATTAACTTTGATCTTGAAATAATTTATATGGCTTCTGATTATGAACCACTAAAAGAAGATAAGAGTGAGCTAGCCAGATTGGGACCACACGGGTTATAGTAAGATCCATTTCTTTATTTATTTTTAAAGGAAATTAATGTTATAAGGGATTCTCTGGCCAAACTTTGCTCGTAATGTACTCGATTTAATCGTTTACTAAACTCGTGACTTCTAGAATGTCATTTCAGACAACTTACATTTTTTGACTGAGGTTGCATTACAATAGAAAAAAGATTAATGAGAACAAAGATTTTGATTATGTATCTTTTGTCAATTAGTTTTTTTTTCCTGAAAAGGAATTTCAATAATAAGAATATCAATGATTTACACGTATGTTGACTTTTTTTCAATAATTCAAATACAATGCTAGCGACACCACATAAACAAAAACGATATCTCAAAAATAAAAAGTCAAAATTTGACTCCCAAATATTCAACATTTCAATCTATGCACATTAAGTTATATTCTAATACAGTATTAAATTAGTGATTTTTTTTTCTTTCTTTCAGATTATGGGCATCTTAAAACTTTTATAGATAGTGGCGGACCCAGAGAAAAAGTTGAGGGTGTCACCGATTGCATATTTTTTTCTCAGGGGTTGCACCTACACTAATAAAGAGAAAAATTTAAAAATTTTAACGCTATTTTTACACTATTCGGAAAAGTTTCAAGGGTTGTGTTGGATCCCAACAACACTAACGTGTTGCGTTAAGACTGATTTACGAAGATAATATAATGAACAACAAGATTTCAATGATTAAGAGTTTATTAAAACAACTTAATACAGTACAGAATTTACGGAAATAGATAGTACACACTAACTAAAATTCTATACTTGAAATGACACTTTAAATCGTAAAACTAGAAGACTTATGCACCGAGAGTTATATCAGCTGATACTAACAACTGATATCACTGTCTGAGTAATAACTATAGAGGAGTTAGACAAATAACTAACTCTCAGAGAACGTTCTTGTGCTATGAATGCTTAAAGGTGTGTGTAAATGCAAGCATTTACGTCTCTATATATAGCCCAAGATCCATGTTCCTTTGCCCACAAGTTAGACGACGTGTAAACATATTATTCGTCGATGTGGACTTGCCAATGGAACATTAAATGCTCTTGCATAAGTTGTTGTCCCAGGTGTACTTTGTGTCAACTACTTCCGGTACCCTTTCTGACGCACAGTGAAAGGTGTACTACATAAGTACATAAATAGTTGACTTTCCGTTTACATGCTTGGAGTGACAAACGATGATGTTGTACTGACATTATCTTCTATTCCAAAATAGAAGATTCTCATCGTTTTCTTCTTCTTTGAGCGGGAAAAGGGAAATGTTCAAAGTGTCAAAAACATTTCCTTTAAGTCTTCATCTGCAGCAGGTACTATCAGCTGATTCCACAATCAGCTGAATAGTCTTCTTCTTGTCTTTGTCCTTTGGTCATAGACTTCGAATGAACTCTCGTTAATAGCTGCTGATTTGACTTGATGTCCTAAAGCTAAGTACGTACTCAGCTGAAGGTTTATTGTATATACTTGCTTCAGCTGAGATACTTACTTCAGCTGATATTTATTGTCTTTAGCTATTGATCATCAAATCTTATTTACTTAGTCTTGGGACTAACAATCTCCCCCTATTTGATGCAATCGAATAGCTGTATAATTGTAACCCTGTAATGATTTAGCTGAAGCATTCAGCTGAATACTTATGTGCTTTGACCCTTAGGGTTCATTTGTATATGTTTTTTCTTTTTACAATTTTTACAAGTATATTACAAAAGCTTGATTTTCTATTGATATGAAGCTGATGAGTACAAGGAAAATCAAAACAAAACAAAAAGAAAACTACAATATCTTGGACACAGCTTCTCCAGTGACATTGCGATATAATGAGCTGATCGCTGAGTCGATTAATCTTCTCATTTTTCTTCCCTCCTCAGTGGAGGAACCCAGAGACTTGTGATATAGCAGCAGTTGATCAATATCACACATGTGCAGCTCATCAGCCCGTTGGAAGCAAGGCTTCTTCTTCTCCAGATAACAAAAGCCATAGATTGGTTCTTTTACGATCAGCCCAGGGATAAAGTCTACTCCTGTGGGGATGTCTTTTGTGATGTTGAGTCTTGGTCGTTTGGCAAATATGATTGAGGACCCAACATCAAGTGTTCTGGAGTCAGCGAAAGGGTCAGGAAGAACGGACTTACGTTTTTCCCTTCTTGCTGAGGAGCCTTCACCAGCAGGTTCTCTGACAACAACTTCTTGCGAGTCAAGCAATTCAGCAGGTATGCGATGTGCCAACTCAGGAGCGGTTCTCCTGATATTGTCGCATAGACCCTTGAAGATACTGATTGCGACTTTGATCGCACTTTGCAAATCTGTTATGGTGTCAGATTGTTGTGCAGATTTGGAAGCTATCAGTAACTCATTCCATTCAGCATAGCTGAGGTGAGTACTGATTTTGTTCAGAGGTAACCTTTCAGCAGCCATGTAATCTCCAGCTCTGGTTATTTTTACTTCAGAAGGAGAGCTGGAAGAGAGCTTGGGTGCTCTTACGCTGGTATTTTTGCTTCGAGCCTACGCTGACGAAGAACTTTGTTGAAAAACCTAATGTTCTCAGCTCTTTGGGCCTCAGCTTTTTGATACAGCTCTTCTTGAGTTTTTCTTTGAAGGGCAACAGTTGCAGTAAGATCTGTTGTGGTTCCAGCTTCCTTTAACAGGAGAGTTGTAATCACATCAGCATTAGGCTCCCCCTCAGCAGGTTGAGGAATCTCCTGAATGATAGGCTGAGGGATTTGGATTGGCGGGACTTGGACTTGTGGGCCCTCAACTGATCTGAAAGAGTCAACGATTTTGACTTCAGTTGAGGCTTCTCCTGTCCTGAGGTCTTCAGCAGCGGTGAGTGTTGGTTAAATGATGATCTCACCTGCTGAAGTGATTACCTCGGGTGTCTCAGTATTGACGAGTGTTGTTTGAATTGGAGTCTCGTCTACTGAAACGTCTTCTTCTTCTGTCATTCCAGCAGAGATGATAGGTGGAGAACTTTGGTTTTCATCTGCTGGAATGTCTTCAGTATTGGCTCCAACAGCAGAGGTGATTATAGGTTGTGAAACAATTGGTTCACCTTATTTTCACCTGCTGAAGTGGCCACTTTCTCCCCCTCAGAGAGTGCCCGAAGAAGAGGGGTACTCTCTGGTGCTGAAGTAGACTGAACAATAGCGGCACCCTCGTTTAGCTTCGCAAGAATGAGGTTAAGGGTGCCTTGGAGACCAGCGACTTGGGAAGTCAGCGACCTGACTTCAGTCTCCAGCTTGTCCAATCTTGTGGACACAGCAGAAGCGGACCCCTCAATAGCCTTAGAAAGGTGGCTATGAGTGTGGGTCAGCAGAGACTCTTGCTTTGCTTGTGCAAGAGCTAGTCTGTCGGCAGCTGGTGGAAGGGGAGACACCTTGGAGGTCAAGGTATCAAGTTGTCGTGCGACTTCAGCTTCTGTGGCCCGAGCTTCGGAGAGAAGCTTGTCCTTTTCGACTCTGTCAGATTCATGAATGGAGCTCAATTCTCGATGAATATACTTTTTGAGAGTGTTGAGCTCGCTTGTGTTAGAGCAAATCTTATCAGCAAGAAGAACCAGATGAGGAGTCTGAGAGTGAACCTCAGCATGTAGAGAAGCTATGCTGGAAGAGAGGTTCTCAGCAGTTTGGGAAAACTTCTTTGGAACATCCTTGCGAAGGGTGTCCATCTGCTGACTTAGTCTGGCCATCCCAAGTCGAATCTGGGATGTAACAACTCTAGACATCAGAGCAGTAGCAGCTCTGATAGGAATGCTTCCTCCAGCTTTGCTGGATTCAGCATGGGACACTTGGACGCTTTGGGAGTGGGGGTCCGGCATGTCTCCAGCTGGAGGGGTAACCTCAGCTGTGGAAGTGGGTGTTCCTGAGTTAGGAGGAATGGCTCTTATGGGTTGCTCAGAAACTATGGGGGGTGGGTTGGGGCCAGCTAAAACTTCTGGGGTTATAACAGAAGTGCCGCCATCAGCTGTCAAAATAGGTTGAAGCTCAGAATGTTCTTCGTCAGATGACGAATAGTAAGACTGAATAAAATCATCAGTCGAATCAAACATTAAATGAAATGCTGTTTGAGTCTCTGGAGCTTCGGTCTCACCAGCCGGCGATACTGGTATAGAGACTGGAGGAAGAGTTCCTCGGGGTGGTGTTTTAGCTGCCTCACAGCTCAGTTGGCGACTACATTCGCGATCACTGGCAGCTTGGGTGGATGCCTCAGTAACAACTTGGTTTAAAGTTGTCTCTTCATTGGCGGTGGTGGTTTCCTTGATCACCTGCTGGTTTAAGCCGGTGACATCGTGGGAAACAGAAGGGTCAGCTTCAAGATTGACTTGGTTTCCAGTCAATCTATCATCAGCTGTAGACTCAGAAAGTGATGAAGAAATTAGGGGTGGTGTGTGTGCAGCTGACTCACGGGTGGCTTGGGTTGAGCCGAAAACTTCTCCAGCAGTCTGTTGAGAGACTGAGGTTGCTTGTGGAGTTTGTTCCATTGTTACAACGACAGATAATGAATCAGTCGAGGAGCTACGCAGAGGTTTGGAGCCGGCACTAACTCCTGAAGAACGAAATTGCCGTTTTGAAGTCTGCTGACTTGTTGAGAAATCAGCAGAGAGAGAATGAAAGGGAAGGAGGATGTGACCAGCCGAGAGTGTTCGACTAGGAACTCCGATTGTTGGTGGAGTTCCTTGAGAAACATTGTAAGAGTGAAAATAAGAAGGATTGCTCTCAGCAGCTGACATAGCTTCTGATCGTAATCCCTCCAATATGGGACTCGAGTGATTACTCAGAGGATCTCGGCTGAATCCTGATGATGCTGATGTTGCCAGCTCAACATCATCAATTACCACCTCATCTCCACGGGTAGCAGGCCTCCTTATCTCCAGCAGAGGAGAAAAAGGAGGTAGAGACGTGGGAGAAGATGATAAAAAGAATGAATAAGAAGGAGAGCGATTAGCGAATCGCTTAACTCGCTTCTTCACCACCAGAGGAGGAACATCTGCATCAGCAGAATCCTCATTCTCAGAGACTGAGATCTCTGTTGAGGTGGTGGTTTTCCCATCAGAAGCTGGGGATGGTCGCCCAGTTGAGGGAAAACACTTCAGATGAGGAAAGGACGTACCTTCTTGTCGGGCAGATTTCTTCAATGTTGCGCCCTTCTTTCGATCCCTTTTGGATCTGACTCGATCATCAATGATCTTCAGCATGTACGAGGTTAGAGGAAATGCCTTTTCATCATCCTTCTTTTGGAAGATGATGTTGGAGATGGAACGGACCATCACCGATTCCCCTGGAATGTCTTCATAATCTATCTGCAGCTTTTCAAGCATCACATGTGCGATGCACAATGTGAAAAAGCGAAGATAGGGAATATGATTTCCCTTGCTTTTCAGCTTGGCCTTGACCTCCTCGTACACCAGTTTCCCATAGTCGATCCGCTAACCGGTGACTAGGGCTTCAGCAAAGACTTGCATGCTGGAGTTGCACTGGTTGTGAGACCCAGAATTGCCTCCTGTACCCTGAATGATGTGGGTAAAGAAATAGGCCCAGGGTCTCGTCAGCTGAGACTTCTTGAAGATCAGCACCTTGTCTTCTTCGTTTTCTGATCTGTATCCAGTGATACGGATTAGACTCGTTTTAGCTTCATCAGCAAATTTAGTCTGTTGATATTTCTCTCCAGGTTGCAGATACTCGAATCTGCAAGCGGTTCGGAAATCATCAATAGTAATGGTGATTTGATGATCTCCCACTTGCGCAGTAATGTTGTCTCCAGAAGTGGAGGCAGACATCCAGAAATCACGCAAGAGTTCTATGAAACTCTTGGTGAATCTAGTAAATGCACCACCGATAGGGCAGTGACGCACAAACGTCCCAACCGGTCGATAAATATCGACAAGATCCTCCGGTGGGGAAGTGTTGGCTACAAGTTTTGAGTTCTGAGAAAACTCAATGGCAGCCCTAGTAAGGGGAACTTTTGGGGCTTTCTTCGACATTTGGGGAGAGAGGGAAGAAAGATAAAAGTTAGAAAAAAGAGGGTTTTTTTTTTTTTGAGAGAGAATTGTGGAAGTGATGAGGGTGAAGTGAGGAAGATGAGTGGGTATTTATAGGGGTTTTTGGGACGGTTTGGGTAAATATTTGAATTTAAACCGGGTTAATTTTGGAAAGTTGTAACCCAACTAGAGACACGTTGGTTATCGTGCAAAGGTGGGTGTTGGATGTGACAGAGAGGCGTAGTGGAGCCGTTTCTGGTGTCAGGGTGTCTTGTCTCACATAAATGCCAAATATTTCCACTCGAGTGGAAATATTCGCCACAGAAAACGTATGGATAGGGATAAAAGATGCCTTTTTATGGAAAACCAAGCGTTTTAACTTATAAAACAAGACAAGTTATCATTTAAGATATTTTTATTCTGTTGACTGATGGATTTAAAACATTTTTAGTCAGCTGAATGTACTAAGTAACAAGGTGAACTCATCAGTTGCTGATAGTACTTCAGCAGTTGATTCAAGCATTTAACATACCTAGCTAGCTGATCAAAAAATTGAATCGTTTTTCATCTAAAGGCTTAGTGAATAAGTGAGCTAGCTGGAGGTCTGTTGAAATAAAATGAAGTTCAACGTCACCTTGTTCAATGTGATCTATAATGAAATGATACCTTATGTCGATATGCTTGGTTCTTGAGTTAAGAATTGGGTTGTTTCTGATTGCAATAGCACTTGTGTTATCACAGTAGATAGGAACTTTGCAGAAGTTCATATCGAAATCAACAAGCTGATTCTTCATCCACAGGACTTGAGCACAGCAGCTTCCAGCAGCAACGTATTCTGCTTCAGCTGTGGAGGTAGAAACAATACTTTGTTTCTTGCTTGTCCAGCTGACTAGCTTTCCTCCAAGCAGCTGACATCCTCCAGTAGTGCTCTTTCTATCCATTTTGCAACCTGCAAAGTCTGAATCTGAATAGCCAATTAGATCAAACCCGAAGTCTTTGGCATACCAAAGACCTAGGCTTGGAGTACCCTTAAGGTACCTCAAAATTCTTTTAGCAGCTATTAGGTGAGATTCTCTAGGATCAGCTTGATACCTAGCACACATGCAAGTAGCAAACATAATATTTGGTCTGCTGGCGGTGAGATAGAGTAACGATCCAATGATTCCTCTATAGAATGTGACATCAACTGATTTCCCAGTTATGTCAGCATCTAGGTTGTTTGGAGGAGCCATTGGAGTTTTCATAGATGATGATGATGGATTCATATCAAATTTCTTTAAAAGATCTTTGATATATTTTTCTTGATTTATGAAAATTCCATTTTTAGATTGCTTAACTTGTAAGCCAAGAAAATACGTTAATTCACCCATCATACTCATCTCATACTTTGTAGACATAAGTTTTGAAAAACGTCTACAAAGTTTTTCATCAGTAGCACCAAAAATTATGTCATCCACATAAATTTGAACAAGAATGATATCACCTTTGATTTTGCGAATGAATAGGGTCTTATCAATCTTTCCCCTGGTGAAATCATTTGCTATGAGGAACGTGGAGAGTGTATCATACCATGCACGAGGAGCTTGTTTCAACCCATACAGCGCCTTATCCAGTTTAAACACATAGTCTAAACACTTAGGATTTTCAAACCCTGGTGGTTGCTTAACATATACTTCCTCTTGCAACTTCCCGTTCAAGAACGCACTCTTTACGTCCATCTGAAAAACTGTGAAGTTTTTGTATGCAGCGTAGGCTAGAAATATTCTAATAGCCTCAAGCCTAGCCACTGGAGCAAATGTTTCATCGAAATCGATTCCTTCCTCTTGTCTATATCCTTGTGCAACAAGTCTAACTTTGTTGCGAATAACCACACCTTCTTCATCCATTTTATTCCTAAATACCCATTTTTTACCAATTATGGTCTTTCCAGCTGGTGGGGGCACCAGCTGCCATACTTTGTTGACATCGAATTGGTTAAGTTCTTCCTGCATCGCTTGAATCCAACTTGAGTCTTCTAAAGCAGCTTTAATAATTTTCGGTTCTTCAGTTTCTAAGAAACAAGACCATAAACAGAGATTACATGACGCTTTACTTCGTGTGACAACTCCTTGCTGTGGATCTCCAATGATTAGATCAATTGGATGTTATGAGGTCCACTTTGATTGAGGAGCAGCTGTAGAAGAGGAAGATTCAGCAGAATTAGATCCTTGTTGAGCGGCTGAATGCTCAGCAGGATGAATTACTTCATTTCGAACGGATCTTCTTGAAGTATGAAGAGGCGTCTTTGAGATAGCCTTTGATGATGCTCTAGTTGTTGGAATTTCTTGTTGAACAGCTGCAATATCTACAAGATATGTAGGAGCATCATAGAACGTCTTATCTGATTCATTTATGGGAACATCAAAGAGATTTAAAGCATCGGAGAATGCTTCAGCTGTATCATCAGGAGATGATTCAGCTGATCTCTGAAATGCATCAGACGAGTCAGCAGAGGTGGGGTTCATAGCCTTTTAGTGTTCTTCAAAAGTTACATTTATGGATTCTTCCAATGTTTGTCTTCTTTTGTTGAAAACTCTATATGCTTTGGATAGAGTGGAGTATCCCAAGAAAATGGCTTCATCAGCTTTAGGGTCAAACTTACTTAGCTGATCTCGTGTGTTTAACACAAAACACACACAACCAAACACATGAAAGAAATCGATGAAAGGTTTCCTATGACGAAAAATCTCATAAGAAGTCTTCTTGTGTCTTTTCACGTAGAGAGACATATTTTGAGTAAAACAAGCTGTGTTAACAGCTTCTGCCCAAAATTGCTTAGGCATGTTTGACTCAGCAAGCATTGTTCTTGCAGCTTCTATTAGGGTTCTGTTTCTTCTTTCAGCAACACCATTTTGTTGAGGTGTTCTTGCAGCTGAGAAGTTTTGGGAAATCTCAACATCTGAACAGAAGTCTTCTAAAGTCTTGTTTCTGAATTCAGTTCCATTGTGTGATCTCAACATTTTGTCTCTAGACTCATTTAGAAGTTCCATCCTTTTGATGAACTTGATAATTTCTTCAGCTGCATCACTTTTGTGGCGAAGAAATATTACCCAAGTATATCGTGAATATTCATCGACGATAACAAGTGTATACTTCTTTCCACCTAGACTTTCAGTACTCATATGGCCAAAGAGGTCCATATGGAGCATGTAGAGGCAGCTGTCGATGGAAAAACATTGCTTTGATTTGAAGGAGCTTTTATGTTGTTTACCTTGCTCACAAGCTAAGCAAAGCTTATCCTTTTCATACTTGATTTGTGGTAAGCCATTCACCAGGTGACCTCGAGCCAGCTTCGAAATATTTTTGAAGTTAAGGTGAGATAGCCTTTTGTGCCACAACCAATTCAGCTCTTCAGTAGAATGAGAAAATAGAAAAACTTCTTGATTTTGAGGATTCATGTCAAGCGTATATACATTCTTGGTTCTTGGAGCAACTAATACTACCTTTCCATTCTTATCCGTCACCGTTCCTCTGTATTCATTAAAGTTCACTGAGAACTTTGCATCACAAAGTTGGCTAATGCTGATTAGATTATGTTTCAGCCCGTTCACATAACCAACTCTTGTGATTTTTACGGACCCATTGGAAATGGTTCCATAACCTTCAGTTGAGCCTCTACCATTATCACCAAAAACTACTGAAGGACCAGCACAAACTACAAACTCTTCCAGCAGAGATTTGTATCCAGTCATGTGTCTCGAGCAACCACTGTCTAAGTACCAGACATGTTTGCTTTCATCACCCTGCACAAAAATTAAAAGAGTTAGTTCTTTTTGGGAACCCACACTTCGGTGGGTCCTTGTGACTTTCCGCTGGAACTCACAGGAGTTGATTTTTCAGTAGACTCAACTGCTGAAGTTGGGGAAGGTCTCAAGCATGAGATGTCACACTCACTTGCCATATGCCCACGATCTCCACACTTATAGCATTTTCTGTTTCTTTGCAGTGGAGTTGAAGGCGAGGCAATGGGTTTGGGAACTGGACCCAAAATCCCTTTCATTTTCTGATTATCAGAGATAGTCAGAGTTTGAACGAGTGATGTCAGCTTGCTGACCTTTCCTTTCAGCCGTCTGACAGACACAGCTGAAGAAGGACTTGGAGTGTTTTTAGAAACACTCTTACCTTTGTTCTTTGCAGCTCGAGTACGAACTCCAACTGGCTCACCCTTGGAGGGTGTAGGAACAGTTTTCTTTCCTGCTGTTCTCCTAGTCTTCTGCTGAGGTTTAGCAGAAGAGGCAACATGTGCTGAACCCAAGATAGATTTTCTTGGTTCAACAATCACTACAGTAGGTGTCCTAACAGCCATGGCAGAGGAGTCAGCTGATGACTCTTCACTAGTAGTTACAGAAGGATCTTCTGAGGACATCTCAGTAGCAAAGGTTTTGGTAGACCTAACAAAGGAACCAAAAACCAACTCTTCAGCTGGCACAGAAGCATCAGCTGATGAGTAGTACAGATTATCTGTACTGATGTCAGGTAGGGGTGTGCATGAAACCCGAAAAACCGGAACCGAACCGGAACCGGCACCGAACCGAACCGGAACCGGCTTAAGCGGTCCGATTTCCGGTTCTTAGATATGATCGAAAACACCAAACCGGGTTTACCGGTTCCGGGCCGGTCCGGTTTAACCGGTTTTAAGACCGGTAATTTAAAATGCTATTTTTAATGGTATGATATGTATTTTTAGAGCCAATTTACCTTCCATAATCCATAATATCCTATGTATTTTAACTACACATAAAATGCACAATATAGCAATAAAAATAAACAGCAAAAAACTGCACAAAAAACTGTAAAACGGCAGTAATAAACAGCAAAAAACATCGCAAAATATTAAAAACAGCAAAAAAACAGCAAAACAGCAAAAAACAGCCAAAAAAACCAGCTAAACCAGCTAAAAAAACTGCACTGCAGCCTTCTCAATAACCGGGTCAATCCGGTTCTGGAACCGCCTAGTACAACTTGTACTTGACTAGGGATTTGTGAGTTAACACATTCACTCACACATTTGGATGAACGAGACCAAGATTCACAAATCTTTTTAATTGCTTTGAGTTCTTTAACTTTTTCACTTAGATCATGTTGAAGAACTGAGTTTATAAATTGTGTTTCAGAAAGATTTTCTTTTAAAGTTTTGTGGTCAATTAGACGTTCTTTTAAAAATGCATTTTCACGAAGAATAGCACTATGTTTATCCAAACATTCACCTTTCAGCTGATCAATGAAGTGTAAGTCACAAATAATAGAGTCAACAATATCTTTGGCTTCAGTAGTCTCAGCAGAGATTAGAGAGGTTACCTTTTTATGAACAATGTTGACCCATTTATAAGAACTAGCATCATCAGCTGTAATGCTTTCATCATCATCAGCACGAGCCATCAAACACATTGTGGCCATTTGTTCATCATCGTCATCAGATGAGTTATCACCTGAGTCAGCTCAGTCATGAGTTTCAGCTACAAGACCCTTGTCAGCAGATTTGCCTTCAAGTGCCTTCTTTTCTTCTAGAATCTTTTTGTTGAAGGCTTGTAAATTTTTGTATTTCTCTTCAATTGACTCACCAGATGAAGATGATGAACTAGCTTTCTTCTGCTTGCAGTCGTTAGCATAGTGTCCCTTCTTGTTGCAGTTGTAGCAAGTTATCTCAGAGATATCAGGTGTACTTCCAGAGGGTTTGGAAGAAACAACTGATGAGATAGATCTGCTACTTGAGCCTTTAGCTGAGGGGCCAGACTTGTTCTTAATTTTCTGTTTTTGACAAGTAAGGCAAACTCATATATAAGGGCATCGTTGTCTTCGTCTTCATCAACTTCTTCGATGCTGACTTCAGGCATGTTGAACAAACCAACAGCTGAAGTGTTGTCAGCTTCATCATCTGATGGGGGATATTCGATTCTGCTAGGCTTGTTTAAGGAGACAAGTGCAGTCGAAGATCCAGAGGAACTCACTTTAGAGTCCTTTGGAGGTTGAAATTTGTTGAGTACAGTTCTCTCATGGCTTAGAAACATACCATAGAGAGACGAAAGAGTGTAGTCTTTCAAAGTAGGGGATGTACTCATGCAAGTTATGATAGTAGCCCATTTAGAAGGTAAGACTGCCATAAACTTACACATTTTGGACATATCGTCCTTATCAACCCCATGAGACTTCAGCTCGTTTAACAGAATGTTGTAACGATTGAAAGTTTGAGCTATAGTCTCACTTGGCTTGGCTTTAAACATTTCATAATCGTGTATGAGCATGTTTTTGTTGTGTTCTCGCACAACTGATGTGCCTTCATAAACTTCAGCCAGCCTCTCCCACATTTCTTTAACCGAGTCACAAAATTGAATATTGTGATACAGTTCATCACCAACTGCTTGAAAAAGCATATCTCGACCTTTGTTCTCAAGATGAACAAGACGTTTTCAGCGTCTGTCCACTGAGCCTCAGACTTTACCACATAGTGTTCTGGTATCTCAGAAGTACCAGGAATGAGGGTTTTGGGAACATATTTTCCTATCGTGATGTTATCTTGGAGTTTTGGGTGATAGGTAACCATGTGGGACAACATACGGGTTTTCCACATGGGATAGTTGGTTTGAGTGAGTTTAGGAGGTTTTCCAGATGATGGAAGATCTGATGATGTAGGTTCAGCCATAACAGATGCTCAAAATTGATTGAAAACAATTTTGACACTTGCTCTGATACCAGTTGTTGGATCCCAACAACACTAACGTGTTGCGTTAAGACTGATTTACGAAGATAATATAATGAACAACAAGATTTCAATTATTAAGAGTTTATTAAAACAACTTAATATAATACAGAATTTGCGGAAATAGATAGTACACACTAACTAAAATTCTATACTTGAAATGACACTTTAAATCGCTCAAAACTAGAAGACTTATGCACCGAGAGTTATATCAGCTGATACTAACAGCTGATATCAATGTCCGAGTAATAACTATAGAGGAGTTAATACTTAGACAAATAACTAACTCTCAGAGAACGTTCTTGTGCTATGAATGCTTAAAGGTGTGTGTAAATGCAAGCATTTACGTCTCTATATATAGCCCAAGATCCATGTTCCTTTGCCCACAAGTTAGATGACGTGTAAACATAGTATTCGTCGATGTGGACTTGCCAATGGAACATTAAATGCTCTTGCATAAGTTGGTGTCCCAAGTGTACTTTGTGTCAACTACTTCCGGTACCCTTTCTGACGCACAGTGAAAGGTGTACTACATAAGTACAGAAATAGTTGACTTTCCGTTTACATGCTTGGAGAGACAAACGATGATGTTGTACTGACATTATCTTCTATTCCAAAATAGAAGATTCTCATCGTTTTCTTCTTCTTTGAGCGGGAAAAGGGAAATGTTCAAAGTGTTAAAAACATTTCCTTTAAGTCTTCATCTGCAGCAGGTACTATAAGCTGAATAGTCTTCTTCTTGTCTTTTTCCTTTGGTCATAGACTTCGAATGAACTCTCGTTAATAGCTGCTGATTTGACTTGATGTCCTAAAGCTAAGTACGTACTCAGCTGAAGGTTTATTGTATATACTTGCTTCAGCTGAGATACTTACTTCAGCTGATATTTATTGTCTTTAGTTATTGATCATCAAATCTTATTTACTTAGTATTGGGACTAACAGGTTGCACGGGCAACCCCGGACACCCTACTAGATCCTCCCTATTTATAGATCACTTGTATATAGGCATATGCATGATTTCTATTAAAGGAATATGATTAACAAATATGAATTATTACGCACCGATTATTTTCAAGTCACGAAAATTATTCATTTTATGATTTTATACCAAAAATAGAAATCCCTACAAACGGGAGGAGGGAGAGTTGCGCGTATACAGGGAGGTGCAATTAATTTTTGGGTTCTAGATAAAATCTAAAAAATAGCCCCATTTAAGTAATTTTTTTCTAAATGATTAAAATTTCCGTCAAATTAAAAGTGTCGCCTCAAATCTAATCCTCAGGTTAAATATCCATATTAGACCTTGTAGTCCGCATATTTTTAATATGCCGTTGGATTTACCTTTATTCAAATGAGTTTACACCTACGTACACATAAATATATATTTTTTGATAGTGAGCCCCTAAATTTTGTGGGCCCTGAGCGGCCGCCCTTGTCGCCCATGTCCAAAACAGCCTTGCAGATAAACTCTGGTTCATTCGTCGTGTAGTTATATTATGATGAAAATAATTTATTTAACATAGAAAAGTGTTAAATATAGCTAGACAGTTATGACTGATCGGTTGTTAGAACAAATCACAGTTCAACTTATTACTGATGCTGCAATTAGTACTGATCATGGTTACTACTGGTGAAGACTATGGTTACTACTGATAGGGCAGAAACACTTGATACTGATGAGTTGATATTGGTGAAGACTATAACTAACTTACTACTGATCATGCACATATTGAAGATTACTACTGATCATTAGTAGTTACTACTGAAGTTGGTTTTGGACTTACTACTGATTATCAGAGTTACTACTGATCATCACATTTACTACTGATGATACATATTTACTACTGGTGATTGCAGTTACTACTGATATACGTATTTGGAAGCAAATCAAGTCCGAGATCTTCGCAGAGTTAGTTATAGAATGTTATTCGATGTATATCTTTTATAATTCGATGTAAATCAAGTCCTAGAATAACTAGGGTAAATAATTAGGCTTCAAGGACTGCTATAAGTAGTTCCTTACGAATTGTAAACGTACGTGTGTATTGTTAATCAATAATATACATTGAAGCTTTTTGTGAATCACTGTGTTCTTAATATTATTGTTCATTGTTCGTTCAATATACAGTATTCTATTGTTCTTAATATATTAATACAAGTGTTGATCCGCTGCAACTTCTTGTTATTAGTAGATCTGGGTTGGCAATAACTTGTTTTGGTTATTTGATCCTGACAAGTGGTATCAGAGCTTTTTGGTTCTAGATCTATAAATTTTAAGAACAACAAAAAGTTTTAATCTTTAAAACACACAGATTGTTAATCATGACTGATAACAATGATAGTACTCAAGCAAATAAAATCCTTATACTCACTCCCAATAACTTTGGAATGTGGAAGAATCGTATTAAGCAATACATGCTTATTACTGATTATTCCATGTGGGAAGTTGTTGTTGAAGGAAACAAAACCGTTCACAATCAAGCAACAAGTTCTGCAACTGAAGCAGACAAACTCAAGTGTGAAAAGGAGAAGAAAGACAGAGGAATTGAACTCAAAGCTCTAAGCACTCTTCTACTGGCCATTCATAATGATTATCAACATCTCTTTGTTGAATATGATGACGCAAAGATGTTGTGGCAGGCACTGGAAAAGAGATTTGTTGGAACCAAAAGCACCAAAAGAAACATGAAGTCTGTACTAAAACAGGACTTTGAAAATTTCAAAGGCCAAAAGAATGAATCCCTATCTCAAATCTTTAAAAGGTTCAACAAACTCATCGGTGAATTGAATCAAGTTGGTGTGAAACCAGACAATGATGATGTCAACAGAAAGTTTCTCAGATCTCTTGGAGAAGAATTGTCTATGTACACAGTCATATATAGTCAAGGTGATGCTCTGGAAGAAAAAGAGCTGGATGAATTGTACAATGAGCTACGGGTATTTGAATCTGAGGTAAGCTCTAAAACTCCTAATTTATCTTCAAACAATGCTGCTTTTGTGTCTAGTACATGAACAGGTCAGGAAACTGCAAAGGCTGCAGATTGTGAAGATACTGCAAGAGAATCCTTCTTCACTAGTCATGTGCATACTGCACTAATTAGTGATGATTTGGAACAATTGAATCCTGATGATCTTGAAGAGATGGATCTAAAATGGCAGATGGCTATGCTGAGCCTGAGAACCAAAAGGTTCTTGAAGAGGACTGGTAGAACAAACCTTAACTACAACAAATGTGACAAGGTTGGATTTGACAAGACTAAAGTCAAATGTTACAACTGTAACAACCTTGGGCACTTTGCTAAAGAATGTCCTCAGCCAGACAAAAGATCAAACTCAACTGCTCTTGTTTCACTACAAGGACAAGGTTATAATTGGAGCTTTCAAGCAGAGGAACATGCACAGAATCAAGCTCTCATGGCTTTCACTGATTCTCCTACTAAGGTACATTCTAAATCTTGCACTCCTGAATGTATTAAAGCATATAAAGACTTAGAAAAACTAAATAAAGAAACACTTGAAGAGATGATTCTAAATAGAAATAGAAGAATTGAATATAATGGTTGTATAGCTGATCTTGAAAATCAAATTAAAATTTATAAAATAACTGATCAAAAAATAAAAGAAGAATTGCTACAAACCACTTATGAAAAAGAACATCTTGAATTAAAATTAAAAGAAACTTTAATCAAACTAGAAGAATATCAAATGGAATTAGAACAAAACAAATTAACCATTAAAAAGTTTGAAAGAAGTTCTCAAATTGTTAATGAATTGACAAGTAATCAAACCACTGAAAAAGTTGTGCATGGAGTTGGATATCATGCTGTACCACCTCCATATAAATTCATTCCTCCACTTAAAGATAGTTCAGAAAGAATCATAAATGAATTAAAAAATGAAAATCAAACTGAATCTAATAATGAAACATCTGAATCAAATGATTCTTCTGATGATGATCAAACTACAAACTCAATTGATACAAGTTTTCACACAACACAAAGTCAAGATGACTCTCCTAAATATGATGCTGAAAATATACCAAAATTTTTAAGAAGGGGAAATGAAAGAAATAAAAATCAACTTTTAGATGAAAGAAAACCTGAAGGTGCTAAGGATAAGAAATTAAGATGTGTTATTTGCAACAAAGTAAACCATTTAGCAAAGGATTGTCACTTCAATCCAATTAACTGCAAAGAGTTCAAAGAATTTAAAAATTCTAAAGAAAAAGCAAAAACACAAAGGTTAAAAGATACTAGTGATCCATCAGTAGTAAATAAAACAAAATCTCAAAAATCTGAAACACCAAAATTTGGAAGAAATGCACCAAGGTTTGTGCAAAATAAAAGAGTTGGAAGCCCAAAGAATAGCAATTATTTCAAAAATAATGGAAAAACAAATCAAAATAAACAATATTTTAATTTTTCCAACACTAGTAGAAACTTTAACAGGTTTACTACTGATCCTAACCCTAATTACAATGCTGTTGGGTACAAGTACCAAAACACTACTGGTAAAAACCCTAATTTTAAAAATACTACTGCTGCCAAACCAAATGTCAAAAACACTACTGGTTATCCTAAACATGATAATTACCCAAATACTACTGGTCCATCAGTAGTAAAGTATTCAAAAGCTAAATATAATGGGTATAGACCAAGGTCAGTAGTAAACTCAGACACCAGTAACAAATACAAAAGGGCAGTAGTAAAACAAAACACCAGTACTAAACAGGTATGGGTACCAAAAATGTTTAAAATTAAATCTTCTACATCTTACTTCTCAAAGGATGAACCCAAGACATATAAAGATTGGGTTCCCAAACTTAACTAATCTTTTACCTACTTGTGCAGAGCATTCAGATCCCTGAAGAAGGTAGAACATGGCACATTGATAGTGGATGCTCAAGGCACATGACTGGAAATCTGCAAATTCTTAAGGATTTCAAGTCATTTGATGGAGGGTATGTGGCCTTTGGTGAGAACCCAAAGGGAGGTAAGATTACAGGCAAAGGTACAGTTACTAATGGTAAAATTACTTTTGATGATGTATTTTATGTAGCTGAGCTAAAATACAATCTTGTCAGTGTGTCTCAAGTATGTGATAAAAAGAACAAGATTCTTTTCACAGATATTGAGTGCATCATTCTTTCTCCTGACTTTGTTTTAGATGAAAAATATGTAGTTTTGAGAACTCCAAGGAGAAATAATGTGTATTGCCTGGATATAGGGGGAGAATTCATTTCTTCAAATGAGGTCAACTGCTTTATATCCAAGGCAAACACTACTGAATCAGATTTATGGCATAGAAGGACGTGTCACACAAACTTTAAAAACATGAACAATTTAGTAAGAAAGAATTTGGTAATTGGATTACCACAAAAACAATTCATGTGTGATCATCACTGTGTTGCTCGCCTAAAAGGTAAACAACATAAGTCTTCTCATAAGTCCAAAATTGTAAATTCTATTTCTGTTCCTTTACAACTCTTACATATGGACCTTTTTGGACCTACAAATGTAATGAGTATTGGAAAGAAACAATATTGTCTTGTTATTACTGATGACTTTTCCAGATATACATGGGTTTTCTTTCTCAGGACAAAAGATGAAACAAGTGAACTCATCAAGAACTTAATTGTTAAACTGGAGAACACATCTGATCAAAAAGTTAAAGCCATAAGATGTGATAATGGCACATAATTTAAAAATGCTAACCTAATTAACTTTTGTGATCTTAAAGGTATTGACAGGCAATACAGCTCACCTAGAACTCCTCAAAAAAATGATGTAGCTGAAAGAAGAAATAGAACCATCATTGAAGCAGCAAGATCAATGTTAGCAGACTCAAAATTACCAATTACTTTTTGGGCTGAAGCTGTTAATACTGCCTGTTATGTACAAAACAGAGTATTAATAGTTAAGCCACATCATAAAACACCATATGAACTTTTTACAAAAGAAAACCTTCCATAAGTTTCTTAAATCATTTGGTTGTCCTTGTACTATTTTGATTACAAGAGAACAAATTGGTAAGTTTGACTGCAAAGCTGATGATGGAATCTTTGTGGGATACTCTACTCAAAGCAAATCATACAGAGTGTTCAACAAAAGATTAAGGATTATTGAAGAAAGCATCAATGTATCCTTTAATGAGAATATACCTAATGAACAAGGAAATGGTCCAGATTGGCTATTTAACATAGACAATCTAACCAAATCCTTTAACACTAACTTGGATTTAAATGCAGGTGATTCAAATTGGCATACTCAAAAGAAAGAAACATCATCGTTCAATACTGGTCAAGAAGAGATGAGATACATAGTAGTTGATACCGTTCCCACAGTTAATACTGAGGACAGTAATAACTTAGATTCTGGAAGCAATAGTGAATCAGATAATGAGGACAGTAGTAATTCAAATACTACTGGTACCAGTAATAGTACTCATAATACTACTGGTCCTAGCAATAACCTAAATTCTCAAAATACTACTGATCCCAGTAATAACTTAAATACTACTGATCCCAGTAGTAACTCTGAACCAGCAAATGATGATGAACCAAACATCAATGACAATGAAGAACCTCAAGAGGAACAAATCCCTGAGACAAATGAGTCAAATCTTGAAAATCAACTAGTGGTTGATAGAGCTACAAACTCAAGGACTCAAAAGAACCATCCATTAGACAATGTTCTAAGTGCTGTTAACTCACAACTACAAACAAGAAGCAAATTAAATAAAAGTCTAACTGCAAACATGTGTAACATAAGTTTAATTGCTAATGAATGTATGTTTGAATGTTTTCTGTCTCAGGATGAACCAAAGAAGATTCAACAAGCAATGTAGGATTCAAACTGGATTGAGGCAATGCAAGAAGAACTCCTTCGATTCAAATTACAAGCTGTTTGGACACTTGTACCTTTACCCAAAGGAAAAAGAGCCATTGGAACAAGATGGATCTTTAGAAACAAGAAAGATGAAAGAGGTATAGTGATCAAGAACAAAGCCAGACTTGTAGCCCAAGGATACACTCAAGAAGAAGGAATAGACTATGATGAAATATATGCTCCTGTTGCAAGAATTGAAGCAATAAGAATATTCCTAGCATATGCTTCATACAAGAAGTTTAAAGTCTATCAAATGGATGTGAAGAGTGCATTCCTGTATGGGAAAATTGAAGAAGAAGTATATGTGTGTCAACCTCCAGGTTTTGAAGATCCAGAAAATGGTGACTATGTATTCAAACTAGACAAAGCTCTGTATGGCCTACATCAGGCACCAAGAGCATGGTATGATACATTATCATCATACTTGTTGAAGAATGATTTTAAAAGATGAGCTATTGACAAGACTCTATTTACAAGAAAGGTCAAAAATGATATACTACTAGTTCAAATCTATGTAGATGATATCATTTTTGGATCAACAAATGATTTATTGTGTAAAGAGTTTGAAGATCTCATGCAAACCAAATTCAAGATGAGCTCCATGGGTCCAATGAATTTCTTCCTTGGACTCCAAGTCAATCAAAGATCAGATGGTATTTTGATAAACCAATCAAAGTATGTTAAAGACATCTTGGAGAAGTTTCCCATGAAAGACTGCGAGAGTGCAAGTACACCAATGGAAACACACAAACACATACATCCTGATGTTGAGGGGGAGGATGTAGATGAAAACTTATATAGATCAATGATAGGCTCTTTGATGTACTTAACTGCATCAAGACCTGACATTATGTACAGTGTTTGTGTGTGTGCAAGATATCAAGCAAGACCTAAAGAACTACACTTGCAGGCTGTCAAAAGAATAATCATATACTTGAAAGGCAAACCATCACTTGGTTTATGGTATCCACATGACTCACCATTTGAACTCATAGCCTACACAGATAGTGACTATGGAGGTGAATGTCAAGATAGAAAGTCCACTACTGGTGGATGTCAATTCTTTGGATCAAGACTGGTGTCATGGCAATGTAAGAAACAAACAAATGTATCCACATCAACTGCTGAAGCAGAATATGTAGTTGCATCTGCTTGTTGTGCTCAAGTACTTTGGATTCAAAACCAGCTTCTAGACTTTGGTATCTCTATCCTTAAAACTCCTATTTTTATTGATAATCAAAGTGCTAGTAGTATTGTGAACAATCCAGTAAAACACTCTAAAACTAAACACATTGAAATAAGATTTCATTTTATAAGAGATTGCAATGAAAAGAAGTTAATCAAAGTAGTTAAAATTCATACTGACAATCAATTAGCAGATCTTTTTACAAAAGCATTTGATGTAGGAAGATTCAGCTTCTTAGTTAGCAGTATTGGAATGATTTTAATAAATTAATTTCTCACTCAAAATCAGGTGTAAAGTTTTTCTGTTGTAAAAAGTTATTTATTTTAATAAGTGTTTTACTACTGGTAGGTCAGTATGGCATGTAGTTGTGTGCACAAAATACTACTAGTAGGTCATTACTACTGGTGTGTATAGAGTATGCACAAATACTACTGGTACTACAATACTACTGGTAAACGATTGTACTCACATATACTACTGGTCTCTAAAATGGTGGTTACTACTGCTAGGGTTGGTAAATTAGGTCAGTATTAAAATTCATTAGTTACTACTGATGTCTACAGTCACTACTGATGTCAAAATCCTTAGTTACTACTGACGTTCATAGATACTACTGACGTTTTCTACTGGTATCTAATTTACTACTGGTCTTTAAATTGTCAAAGTTACCAAACTAACCCCCATAAAAATAACTGTTGTGTTATGATTCGAAGGGCAATTTAGTCTTTTTGCAGATCAAATCGTAAGATATAAATAGCTGAAGTCGATTAGTTTAGCATTATCCTCACATCGATTCGCTAAATCCTCTCGATAAACCCTAAATCGCGATCATAAACCCTGCACCAGTAACAACATTCATACTTTTTCTCTCAAATCAAACGATCAAACACAAACATCGACGACAATGGCAACTCTACAATCTCTTGATGTTAACACAAATCTTAAATACTCAGAGTTTCACAACATGTGTGCGTATCTAAAGAATCCAGACGGAACAAAAGACTTTCGTCCAATCGTCATGTTCTTGAAACAGTCTTATATAAAGTTTGCACTCACTGTAAACCCTAAAGCTTATCAACAACACTTGGTTGATTTCTGGACCAATGCTGAAAGAACCGAAGGTGCAACTGTGCCTATGATAAAATCAACTGTGGATGGAAAGACTATCACCATAACTGAACAATCCATCAGACACAATCTACAACTGCACGACGATGAAGGTATGTTTTCTCTTCCTAAGGAATACATTGTTGAAATTTTAAACAAAATGGGATATGAGGGAAGACTTGACATTGTCACTTTCCAAAAAGGTCTTCTCTCCCCACAATGGAAATTTCTTGTACATACTATGCAACACTGTATTTCTCCTAAAAGAAGTACATGGAATGAGTTTAATAAAGCAATAGCATCTGCTGTTGTTTGCTTAAGTACAGACCAAGTCTTTAATTTTTCAAATATGATTTTTTAGGGAATGTTGGGAAATCTTTCTACTTCAAAATTTTTAATGTACCCCAGATTTCTTCAACATTTAATAAATTGTCAATTGCAAAACTTGTCAACTCCTAAAAACATTTTTATAACTCCTGAGTTGAACAAGAAAGTTTTCTCAAATATGAGAAAACAATTTAAATTTTCGGGCAAGGAAACCCCTCTGTTTCCTAACATGATCAAAGATCAACCAAATATTGGAGAAGGTTCAATCAAAGATACAACCCCAATTGAACCTCAACCCACTCCTTCACCCCCAAATGCAGCCCAAACACAACCCCAAACAGTCACTCAATCATCCACCCAATTAGATGTCCTGAATGTGTCCCAGGAACATGAATTAAATCTGCAGAGTGCTACTCTTCACTCTGTAGAAGACTAGCCTTTAGCCAAATCATTATAGAAAAGTTATAAAAGGAAGAAATATTCCTTAAAGGACACCAGGGGACCCATTGAGTCAAACCCCAGGCTCCAAGAGTTGTCCTCCGAGGAGGAGAGAGGGCATGAGGAAAGGGCTCTCACTACTGATGCCCCGGAGGTGGGTGCACAGGACAGTGAGAACATCAGTAGGACCCAGACCTCGGCAACTCTTAGTGATAACTCTTTTGAGGAAGCACTAAGAGGACCCCGGTGCCAAGAAACCAAAAGGGGGGGGGGCACTACTGCTTCTTCTAGGAAGAAGAGAGTGTCCAAACAACCCATTTCATCACCAAGAAGTGATGAGGGTAGAACTAAAACTATTGATTTGACGGAAAGGATGGAAAACCTTAAAGCCAATGTACCTGTTAGTGAGCCCGATGATCTTGCTAGAAAGAGTGAGGGCAGTATTGAACACAAACAATTGACGGATAGGTTGGAATACCTTGAATCCACTGTACATGACTGTCTTAAATATCTCACCAATCAAGGAAAAACCATGACCTACATGAAGAAGCATATCAACACAATCAATAAAAGAATGAGATTATATGAGCACAGACTTCATCAACAAACAAAGATTATAAGGAGACTGGAAAAGAAGTTTGATAGTAGTGATGCTCCACCAGTTGAGCTCACTAAGGGGGAAAAGGAAAACATACAAAGCATGATAGATGAATCTATTGCGGCAGCAGCAACTTCTCTCCTCAATCTTAAAGAAACAAAAGTTGATGAAGGCCAGGTCAATGATGAAAGCCTAGAAAAGATGGATATTACTGATGAGGCTACTACTACTGCTCCTATGGAAGAACAAGCTCAAAAAGAAGCATCAGTAGTAACTCCTACTATACTGATGTCATAGCAGTAGTAAATCCAGAAGAGGCAGCAAACACTACTGATGCCCTATCAGTAGTAATTCCTGAAGACATACCAGTAGTAACTACCTTAGCTACTACTGATGATATTATTGAGCTGCCACCACTACTAGAGCCTGCAGTAATAATTCCACCATCACCAACAACAAAGTCAACACAATTGGTGGTGAAAGACATTGATGATGATATCAACTGGTTAGAAGTTGATGAATGCACTCTACCTCCACATCCCAAAATAATTCCCATGTCACAAATACACACCTATGGTCACAAATTTAGAATTGAAGCTGCACCAGATAAAAAGAGTGACAACTACGTAGGAAAGGGAAAGGAAATTGCTGATGAAGACCAACCTAACAGAGCACAAGGTCATGAAATGGTCAACAAAATCAATTATGTTAAATCAGCCAAGCAGGATAGGTGGAAAGTAAAAAGGGCAAACTATTTGAAGAAGGTTGAAGCCTCTCTAGCCATTGAGAACAGAAAATTAGCAGAAAGGGCTAGAATACTAAGACAACCCTTCACAGAAATAAAATTGGCAGATATAGCTGACATATCAAAACTGCCACAATTTCAACACAAGGTCAAAACCAAACAAGTTGCAGAAACCAGAAAAGAATTACAACGAAGAGAACTACAAAAAATAAGGCAACTTGAATCTGAAACAATAGAACTTCTTGAAGCACAAGTACAAGAATGCAAAGAACAGAAGGCTGATATGCCAGAACAATTTGCAGACAAGAAGAAAGAAATTGTCACATTCTTGAAGTCAAGAGGTCACAATACCAAGGCCTTTGGAAGAATGAAATTGATCAATTTAATTGAAAAGTACTGTGTGGAGAAGAAGAAGGACCTTCTTGAACAAAAGATTAAAGAGAAGGACACCACAAAGCTTGAACAGATAAATCTCAAAGAAATGAAAGAAAGAAAAACTATAACTGGTGAAACATCTGGTGAACTCTCTTTAACTACAAGAAAAAGGAAAGCTGATCAATCTGAACTAGAACAACCAAAGAAGAAACTACAAATAGTTCAAGTTCATGATCTTCCTATTGCTCCCCTAGAAAGCACTCCAATCATCAACTGGAGATGTATAGATGATGTGATTGAGATTGTTAGAGAAGATAAGGTCACTCAAAGATTTAGAGCTTGGAAACCTTTAGTCATGTCCCTAACCAGAAGTGACATAATCAAGATGTTGATTATTGGTAAACTAAGAATGACCAAGAAGACCTGGAAGAATTCAGCTGCAGGTTACATTACAGAAATGATTAATGCTGCTTTCTATCCAGATGAATATTCAGAGAAGTTTACAAATCCAGAGAATATTCAAGCCTGGAATGTGCTACCAACAGTCAACATGTACTTCTTTGAATATACAAGTAAGAAGTGTGAGTTATTCCTGTATGAAAAAGAGTATCCTCACTCTGAGAAAACTCTTTATCAACTTTGGTGCATGAATTTTATTAAACCTAATGATGTTGTGATGTTCCAAAACAAGTTGAATGAATTTGTGAAAAAGATCAGCAAATATATTATTGCACAAAGGAATTAAAGAAACCAACAGACTTTAGAAGGAGATCAAAGAAGAGCAAAACTGTTGGAAGAAAAAGAAAAGAAGAAGAAGATGTGAAAAAGAAACTTGATTGATTGAAAGAGAATCAATAAGTTTAGGGGGAGATTGTTAGAACAAATCACAGTTCAACTTATTACTGATGCTGCAGTTAGTACTGATCATGGTTACTACTGGTGAAGACTATGGTTACTACTGATAGGGCAGAAACACTTGATACTGATGAGTTGATACTGGTGAAGACTATAACTAACTTACTACTGATCATGCACATATTGAAGATTACTACTGATCATTAGTAGTTACTACTGAAGTTGGTTTTGGACTTACTACTGATTATCAGAGTTACTACTGAACATCACATTTACTACTGATGATACATATTTACTACTGGTGATTGCAGTTACTACTGATATACGTATTTGGAAGCAAATCAAGTCCGAGATCTTCGCAGAGTTAGTTATAGAATGTTATTCAACGTATATCTTTTATAATTCGATGTAAATCAAGTCCTAGAATAACTAGGGTAAATAGTTAGGCTTCAAGGACTGCTATAAGTAGTTCCTTACGAATTGTAAACGTACGTGTGTATTGTTAATCAATAATATACATTGAAGCTTTTTGTGAATCACTGTGTTCTTAATATTATTGTTCATTGTTCGTTCAATATACAGTATTCTATTGTTCTTAATATATTAATACAAGTGTTGATCCGCTGCAACTTTTTGTTATTAGTAGATCTGAGTTGGCAATAACTTGTTTTGGTTATTCAATCCTGACATGACATCGGTAAATCAAAATCAAAACTAGGCAAAAAAGTGATATATATAATCACGTTGGTCACTGCTAATGGATTAAAACAACAATATTAGTTCCAAACGTGTAGAAAGAAGGGGTGACTATACCTGTTTAAAAATATTTGACACAACTTATAATTTTAAATCATTTAATTCATATTAAAAATTAATAAAGAATTACAACTCTAATTGCGGAAGCAAGATATAAGTATATCTAAATTAGACTCGATCAAACGTCAAGTGTTTTGTTTCACTTTACAACAACAACGTACACAAGCAATATTTCATATTGCAAAGAGCAAAGTAGCGAAGCAACAAGTATATCTTGCTTTTAATTTTTGAAGTTTGTGTATTAGTAAATTCGTGTTTACTTCGATTGTTGAAAAGAATATTTATAGTTGAAGGTAACATTAGTCATTTCTATTTCTTTGATTGTTTGTGAATATCTCACTGGACAACAAAAAGTATGTGCATGCTTGTATTATCTACATCAATCAAATGCATAATCAATCTCTTGATTAAAAAAAAGTAACAAATGCATAATCAATCTCTTGATTAAAAAAAAGTAACGGTATGCATACGTTAAATATCACTTAAGACTCTTAAACATTTAGAATATGGATCAAGAAAGAAGCATCCTTATTTGAAGAAGCTAAAAAAAGAGTTGCATTTTCGTAAAATATACATATAAACACACATATACATACATATATGTACATATACATAAATATTTAGACCATAGATATATATATTTTCACATGTATACCATCGATATGTATATATACACACATATATATATACGGTATGTATATGCATTTTCGTAAACGAAAATGCAAGTTCCGATATGAAAATGCAAATGCAAGTTATGTAAAATGCATGTGTATATATATGTGTATATATACATATATATAGGGTATGTATATATACATACATATATGTATATGTATACATATATGTATATTTTACGAAAATGCATTGATTCTTCAACTTCTTCAAATAAGGACCATTTTCTATGGATCCATACCCAAACATTTAATATATATATATAATTTTTTTGGGAGCGAATAAATGCAAAGAAACGAGAAGCTATTACCCAAAGAATAATAGTCGAGATATGTATACTTATTTGAAAATTTGTACATCCTAAAATATACTCCTGGTAGATCAATAAATTTAGAAAAATGAACTGTTATTAAGAAGACAAAATAATAAAAGATAATTCCCTGAATTTTAAGAATATTATTATTTTAATCAATATACAAACTTTTTAGATATGTTAGTGTCATTAACAAAACCCATAAATTTATATAGTTAACTATATAGATCAATCTACCATTCAATATTACCGCCAATTTTATAAAACCCCACCCACCCACACATGGATCATTCATTATTCAGGATCTTAATGTACAACCCGATAAAGCACGTACACGCTAACCGTACAACTCAGAAATCAGAATCGTAACTTCCATTTTTCATTTTTTTTCTTCCATTCGTTCACACTCCTATTTTGTCTTCATTCCACTCTTTAAATTCCCCATCATCACACCCTTCAAAATCATCCACAAATCACTAAAACACACACACACAAGCGAATATCCATGGCTGCTTCCATTAATGGAGCTCCGCTTAGCTTCATTACTTCATTAATTTTCTGTGTTTTAGTGTTCGGAATTGGATCAGGCGTTTTGTGTGAATCATCAGTTCCAGGAATTTACATATTCGGAGACTCGTTAGTTGACGTAGGAAACAACAATCACCTCACTCTGTCGCTTGCGAAGGCTGATTTTCCACACAACGGTGTCGATTTCCCTACCGGAAAAGCCACCGGCCGGTTTAGTAACGGTAAAAATGCAGCGGACTTTTTAGGTACGTTCCGTCAATCCGATAATTCAATGATCTAGCTAATAATTTGTACGGAATTAAGTCATTCATAATAATTTCTAGTAACGAGTTAGGGATTCCAAATCTAGGTTAAACATTTAAGTTTCGGTTTGTATATGGAAATATGGAATTGAAATATTATGTGTTAGTTATCCGATACCGTAGCCGATTTTGTACGGAATCCGGTTATTTATAATAATTTGTAGTAACGATTTTGAGTTCGACACTTTCGATTTGTGTTTGGAATTTGGAATTTGAAATTTCATGTGTGATTTTGGCAGCGGAAAAGGTTGGACTACCGTCAGCACCGCCGTATTTGTCACTGGTGTCGAAATTTAAAAAGCTAAGCAGCAGTAATGCGACGGTAACCGGAGTAAGTTTTGCATCTGGTGGTGCCGGCATCTTTAACGGGACCGACGAATTATTTGTAAGAACTGAATAAATTCATTCATGCTTTTAAATTTCATGATCGCATGCTCGAAATTAGGTCTGAAGACCGACTCAAGAAGGTTGAGTATTTATATACGAATTATTTTCGACTAGCAGGGTACCCGCGCAATGCGGCGACGGGTATCCAGAAACCATATTTCGTGGCGAGCAAGTGTTGTTCGTTTACACGGTAATAATTGTTGCTAGAAATAAATAATTAAACGGAAATGTGGATTTTGGTAAGAGTTGATGATTTACAGCGTCGTATATTTAATGTTATTGGGTAAAATGGTTTTCGAGTAACAGACTTTTGTTATTAAGTGTGGGTGGTGTTACCAAAGTGTAATGTATAGCAAGTGGTTAACACATAGTGATAAGTTAGGAGAGGTCTTGGGTTCGAATCTTATTAGCCGTGATTTATTTATTTTTTAAGGTAGAGAACTAACTAACAAAAGTGGAAAGGTCCTTAAAATCAAGTTTAAGGAGCTCCTTAAACTTACCTAATGGGGTAGGCCTAAATGCTTTATATAGTTGTAAGATAACCAAATTTATTTCAAATACAGTATATTAATTTCATGATGCACTACCATACAGATATTCAAATTATTTTTAGAAGAATTAGTTTTACAATTCACAAAAAATTAATAAAAATGATAATGATAGGATTGTCAATATAACGTCAAGACATGTACTAAAAATTTAGACAATAATCAATAATAGTATCTGTATTTTAAGAATCAACCATTATTAATAAAAATACAAACATTTTATACATACAACTAACTCTTAATGACAACCCTAACAAAACTCAAAAATTAATAATGCATCTTGTGTATCGCTCGCATTCCTTATCTATATAAATCTTATACTACTAAGATATTTAATTTTGAGATTGAAAAAAAAAACTATTTAACACAATTTTTGTCTTTATTGCAGTTAGTTTACTACTTATAAATCATTTTTAAGTATATATAAATCATATCTAACGCTTTGTTGCATATAAATTAACTCGGTAAGGACATGTGTGTGTGGGGCTGATAGTTAAGTTTGGTCTTTAGTTTCCAATTAAATGGTAGAAGTGTGCATCTAGAAGTGTCTTTTTCAGATAATTTAATTAATGATAATTATTTGGTTGGTAGAGATTTCTCATGAAACATACTAGTGACATAAATTGGTCAATTTAAAACTTAAATTAAACTGAAAGGAATTGTGTTTGATAATAATTATGTGCGATAAATGCTAGATAACTTCAACATCATAGTTTAATAAATAGAATAACAAAACATATCAACAGTCTTATGTAGAGATGCACAGTAACCGGTTATGCCAAAAACCGGTTTCGGTTTTGACCATAACCGGTTTTGGTCAATGCTTCCAGTAACCGGTTTCTCCAATAACCGGTTCGGTTAGTAACCGGTTTCGACCCTCGAAAACTATAACCGTGTAATGGGTATTGTAACCAGTTCGGTTCGGTTATAAACCGGTTAACCGGCCAAAACCGGTGTGTTGACCAAATTTGTGGTCGGTTATGGTCAAAACCGGTTTCGGGTAACCGGTTACTAACCGGTTTGAACCCTAAGAACCCAAACCGGTTCCTAACCGGTTATTCAATAACAGAACCGGTTACGGTCAAAACCGGTTTTGACCGGTTACGGTTTCGGTTCGGTTACCGGTTTCGGTTTCGATTTCGGGTATTTTGTGCACGACTAGACTGTTATGTGTTAACGAAAAGGTAACGGGTAATATGTGCATGATAAGATTTAAGAAAATGGTTTAAAAATAATAAAGAAAATATATTTATAACTTAATGATAAATTTTTGAGTATTCCACTTATTAACACACCTTTTCTTTTAAATTTATTTATTACAATGGTCGTTCTTGATATATAGATTTTGTTAATTGGTTGTCTTTACTGTCATTAAAAAAATTTAATGATCGAACTACAATATTAATCATTTATAATAAAGTGAAAATAAATAATTATGAATGTGATAAGTTGTAAAATCTAGCGGTTATAACCTTTAGTAATGGTTACTCATAGTTTTCGTATTTCTTGCACACACGTTTACACTTTACAACACCTTTTTTGCTTTTAAAAAAAATTAAGCCCATAAAAAAGCTGAAAAAGGAAATAAATCAAATCGCACTATTAGACATTTTGGTTAGGTCAAGAAAAGACCCAAAGCACTAAAGATCAGGATTGACCTTTGCATGGGAATCTAATTCTTTCCATAAATGAATATTTCTTCCGCGTTATAATAAGTACCAACATCTTTTTAATTTAAACTATTAAAGAAAGGAAAAATACTAATGACAGTTCTTAGGGCTGTCATTAAGAAGGCAAAATATACAAAACACAACCCCTGAATTTTAAGAATATTACTTTTTTAATCAATGTATAAGCTTTTTATGTATGTTAGTGACAGTCCTAAGAGCTGTTATTAGCAAAACCTTTAAATGCAACTTTTAAACTATTTACATATTAAGTCAATACAAAATATGCTAAGATTTATTCTGATCAATAATATGTTGAATCACACATCAAATGTTTTCAGAATAAAAGAATGCAATACATCTTCCATACTTATGCTTAGGTTTAAAGAGTTTGTTCCCTGAAAAATACTGACAAAAGTGTACAATGGAAAATAAATAATAAACAAAAATAAAAATTGGTGATTTGCTAGCATATGTACTGAGTTCATATATATGGAACATCTTAAACTCAATTTTTCTATTATTACAAAATATAAATCTTACGTACTTCCTCCGTTTCAAGATTAGTGATATACTTTCCATTTTGGGGTGTTTCAAAATAAGTGATACACTTTACAACTTTCCTTATTTGGTAAAATATAGTAGGACCCATATCCACTAACTATCTCCTTTAATAAAGTTAAATGACTCAATTACTCTTACTTTTACTTTTAAACATCATTAAACTCATTTTAATCATAATACGTGGGACTCATCACTCAATTAATATCCAATTTAATCTAATTTAACATTCATTACAATCTTTTGCATCAAAAAACGTGAAAGCTAATTTATATCACTTATTTTGAAACGAAGGAAGTATTAGTGATCTCTAATATTGTTTTATTTCTCTAAAATACAGAAACAATCAATTTCTTTGACAAAACAAGTGGGTTACTACTCTTTAGTCCATGATCAATTGGTTCAAAAAATGGGCTCAATTGAAGCCCAAGCCCATTTATCCAAATCTTTGTTTCTAATTGTAATTGGAAGCAATGATCTCTTTGGTTACTTCAACAAAGACTCTAAGATCTCCAAGCAATACACCCCACAACAATATGTTGATCTCATGGTCTCTACACTTAAAGGACTTATGAAGGTAACCCAACTTCAATATCTAACTTTACAAATAGTTAAAAAAATAGTGTTTTTTATAGTGTCTGATACAATTACTTTATCTGGTTTACAGAGAATGTATGAAATGGGAGGGCGTAAATTTGTGTTGAGTGGAGTTGGAGTGATTGGTTGTTGTCCCGCACAAAGAAAGCAGAACGCCACAGAGTGCAAGGTGGAAGTGAATAATTGGTCAGTGAAGTACAATGAAGGTTTAAAAGCTATGTTAAGCGAACTGAAGTCAGAAATATCAGATTTACACTACTCTTATGTTAATACATATGTTGTTATGAATGGTCTCATCCAACATCCCGAAACTTATGGTACACAATAATTAACTATCTTATATTATTACACAATTGTTCAATACATAATTATGCTATACAAATTTGATTATAACATTCCTATTCCATTTGAAAAATATTTAATAATATTGGTTTTGTTTTAGGACTTAGTGAGATAAAAGAAGCTTGTTGCGGACTTGGGAACCTAAAAGCCGATGTCCCTTGCACGCCAATTTCAAAATATTGCTCCAATCGTAAAAATCATCTTTTTTGGGATCTCTACCACCCTACAGAATCTGTATCTAGAATTTTTGCTGACTTTATTTATAGTGGTTCGCAACCAATTACATCTCCAATGAATGTAGAACAACTTGTTAATGTTTGAGACACGAGCATGAAGATATACACACACGATCACACACACATACATATCTACAACCATTTTGTGTTTTTGTCGAGATATAATCGAGAAATACTAGTAAGTATAGATACGCATATGTTAGATTCAATGTTTTTGTTTCAACTTATTGTGAGAATGTTAGATGATCGTATTGTTGTAATGTAGTATTGGTTGTTCAATTGGTTTGCATTTTTAATTTTCTTATCAAATGAAATGATTTATATGATTTGGATTTCCGGGTAAAAGGCCAAATCATAGCGTATTTGAATAACACTGTTTTATTATACTATACTTTTTTGAATAATTAACATACACTTCTTAGATCTACATCATATTTGCCCGTAACAAGATTTGAACCACAATTTTGTATTAAACTTAATAACTACGCACCAGGCAAAACCCACTATTTTTCCATATTTATCGAAGCTTTTGAGCAAATGAAATGTCTGAAAGTTGGATTCAAGATCGCTGTCACATAAAGCATATCGAATGGAATTTAGGTCAACGCCTCTATACAATGAAAAGTTAATCATAACTTAATGATTAAGTAAACATACCTAATATGTTCAAAAAAGGTAAGCATGTCTAATTTTGAATTAAATAATGACAAGGTTAACAAAATAAATTGGAGATGTGTAAACATATATCGTTGTGTGTTAAAGAGTATCATTATACACCCGTTATACAGTTTTGGCGGTGTCAAACACATATGTTAAAAATCCAAAAAGTTTTTAAAACACATTTTATATAAGCACTACACCTTGTGCTCTAATGGTATTTTCTATAGTGGTAAAATTTGATTTTCAAAAAGTATAAAATTACTTGGAGACTTCAAGTTCAATAACTATGAGTAACAAAATACTCATTGTGGCCACGTAGATTCACTATGGCAACAACGTACTACCTGCAAAACGTACAATTATACTAAAATTAATCGACTTACAAGCGGATCAAATCAAAACTAGATTATTAAAAAGATGGTAGCGTGTGGCATTTTGGTGTGCCAACTTTTTGTAGTAAGGATTTATAAAGGTTATGATTAACTTTAATATTTTTACAATGTCGTAAACGTAGTAGTATAATAACGATTACCATATAAAATAGAAGTATATGCTAAAAAGGAAACAAAGTTGTTTTTTCAAAAATTAAATTTAAACAATATAAAAGTGAAAATGATCGATTACATGGAGTCATGGACAACCTAATTTGTGTATAAAAAATTATGAGCTCTGTTAATATACTGTTTATATAGTAATATAAATTCCAATCAGTAGTAGCGTATTATAGTTTTCTCTATAAAAAAAAAAAAAAAAGAAAGTCCGTATCATAAATTTATAATTTTAATATTTTTTTTGAACTTTTCAAAATTAATTAATGTTAGAAATATAATAGGGAAATATATTGCATAACTTACGTGTAACTAACGAATAATTATTTAAATTCTCTTTAAGAAGTGCCAAAATCCAAACGGGCACACACCCTTAAGTCCTACTCTACTTTATGATATGATATTGCTTAGTCTGGTTCCAACAGCGGTGGAAATTGATTTTAGTTAGAGTAAAATTATATTTACAAGTTATTAATATTTTTGTGTTATACTGATTTTACCATTATCATAATTGAAAATGAAAGTTTTTAATGCATTAAATGTGGGATATAAAAAATATTTAACATTTCTATGATGTGCCTCTCAAAGACATACTACATCCGTATCAAAATAAGTGATACATTTGATAAATTACGGTTGTTGAGACAAAATATTAAAATGTATGTTAAAATGAATTAAAGTGGATAATTAGTGGAGATCGGGATCCATTCCTTTTGAATAAAGTAATATTAATGATGTATAAAAGTGAAAGTAGAGGTAAATTTGTAATTTCATTTTATTAAAGTAGATAGTTTGTGGTTAACGTGTCCCACTTTTTTATACGGAGGTATCATTTATTTTGATCCACCCTCTAATTGGAAAGTGTATCACTTATTTTAATACGGAGATAGTATTAAGAATTTCTTATATTTATACTTATTTGATAGTATTTAAATTAAATAATGATATAGAAAAGAGATTCAATAGACGTTTTGTATGAATTAATTTTATAAGTAGGAAATGAATACTCCGTATAGTTTTTTGATTATGAAATAAGGAAATATAATCAGAAAAAATAAAATCATTGTAATATCCGAATTGTGATAGTCGTATCGTAACGGACTACGAGATGAGCACTCCGTCACTGTGTCTCAAATGACAAATCTATACATACACAAATATATACATCTACATCTACACACGCACTTACTGTGTGTGTCCCCTATTTCTTCTTCAATCAATTGACTGCTTGAAAAATAAACCCTGATTTCCCTCCAAACATGCCCTCATTTCCGTAACGAAGAAAACTCGCAGAAGATGGCGGCATCATCTACTGGATTTGTGTCTAAAGCAAGGACTGCCTTCCATTCAGCCGCTGCTAAAGCCGAAAAAGTATTTACAGAGATTAAAAAATCAGATTCTTCCACCGATCTAGGTCAATTTCATCTCTATCTGTTTAAATTGAATCTAATTTGAAGTTAATTGTACTTATTATGATCGGAATCGAAGTGTTAATCGAAGTGATAATTGAAGTGATAATCGTAGTTATGTAGTTGCTAGTTTGATTTGATTTGATTTGGTTGATTTTTTGGATCTCGACTGATTGACTGATTATTTGCATCGTTTGATACTGAAGATGATTTAGGTAAACAATCGGCGATTTTTGAGACGGATGATTCTCCTAGCGATGTGATCGTTACGAAGGTGAGTTTGTTCGTGTTTGTGACTTTATGTAGCTGAATTGGATCTATACTGTTCTTCAATTTGAAGTTAGATCATGAGTTCATTAATTCACTTAAGTAATTCGATGATTGAGCAATGACTGATCTTGTACAATTGTTTCAGAATGAAGATTTGAACATAATAGAACTATAGAATTATGGTTCTAGATTTCAGAAATGACCGATTATTTCTTTTTTGTTTATTTTTCCTACTGTTGGATTTGAATTTGATATTTATTGGTGCATTTGATAGGAAAGGGATGCAAGGTGGAGACCAGAGCCAATAAAAACATCGCGAGACTGGCAGGAGAGATTTAAAAACATTAGATTTGGGAAAAAAGGAGTTCAAGAAGCTGATAAAACAGATGATAATACAATGCCTTCTCTGGTTTTTGATGAAAATTTGTTACTACCAAGTGGAAGTAGTCCTATGCCAAAGGTATTGAAAGGATCAAATAAAACGTTGATTTTCCTACGATTTTATTATTTTAATAATATTGCAACTTTAATATACTAGAATCTTTACCGAAAGTGAAATTTAGATAGTCTCACTAGTTTGATAGTTTCAGATTGTGAATCATTTTCACTCAATGTTCATATGCTCCTATTTTTTAGGAAGCAGAAGGCGGTTTATTCAGTTCAAATGACTCAAATATTGATATCATACCATCAGCAGCTGTGCTTAGGCAATTAGCCATAGGCGTTGAGTAAGTTCATATTTTTATTTGATATTATACCATTTTTGTTTGTAAATTTTTGCCATAAAATAAGAATGTTGCTATATTCTGGAAAAATATCAAAGTAAATAATAGTAAATATTAAATATATCATATGATGTTGAATGAGACAGTGTCAACTGTCAACAATAAAGTTATCAAATTTAAGAGAGAAAAAATGGTTATATAATTTTCGTCAAAGTCAAATTTTAAAAACTTTTTCTTGAACTTTGACTTGCAGGAGCACTAGAATGGTTAGGTCAATGAAAGATTTACTCATGGCATCAAGAGATTCTTCGCCAGTTAGAGAGAAAACCGGTTTAAATTTCTCCACAGTGAAATCATTAGTATTGAGGGATAAAGAAGATAAAATCGATATAGAGTTTAGTTCTGATGATAAAGTGGTTTCTCTTATAAATTCACTTCTTAGTACAGGTAGTTTCTTTGTTTTGGTTAATATATAGTACTGATAAAATACATTGATACTTTATAACATAAAGTTTTTATATAATTTTCCATGTGGATTAAAATTAATATAATTTGTTGCAAGATATTTGCAGAAGGACATCTTAATGGGAGGATGATTAATCTTAAATTGGAGACAAATACAACAATTGCCTCGTTAATAAAAGATCTTCATGGTGCTCCAGTTGATAGTTTTGTTGTACAACTTGCTGAAGCAATTGGATCTTTGAAAACATTAAAAAGAATGGCGTCATTTTGGTGCAAGATTGTTGCACAAGTAAGTCACTTGCTCTAAATTGGTGAAATTAATTGTTCCAGTCAACAGTGGTCAACATCGATAAATATCGGTCAAGTTGGTCAACTTCTACTTGAGAATATTGGTCAAAATCAGTCAACAATTGCTAATATTTATTTATTTTAAATAAATCCCTTTATAATTTAGGGTACAGTGGTCGACTGACTAGATACCATTGACCGATTTGATAACCTTGTGTTTACCTCCTACTTAGAACCAAGAATAAATGGCTAAATAACGTGTATTCTAGAAGGCGTAGTTTTGGTAATTAACTAATTATAAATTTGTCCATTTTGGTAATTATAACTCTTTGAGCTGTCTAATTTGGTAATTATAACGTTAAAAATGTAAAAGAAATAAAATTGTTAGATAGGTCCAAAAAACTTTCTTTAATACCATATGGGGATGGAAAATTTATTGCTTACCAAGGTAGACCTGTTCAAAACTTGTAATTTCCAAAACGGATCCTAAAAAGCCATAATTACCAAAATGTACCTTAAAAAGCTATACTTACCAAAATGTACCCTAAAAAGCTATAATTACCAAAACGTACCCTAAAAAGCTATAATTACCAAACATGCCGATATTACTCTAAACTTCTTATGTAGTGAAGTGTTACATATTGTTTTGTGCATTTCAATACATTTCGGATGACTTTCAACCTGGTTGACTTTTTTCACCTATGTGTCATTATTTTACTGGAAACATTACCTTAATTCATATATTTACTTTTTTTTAATACTTTTATTATACAGTTAAGAAGAGTATGGTCTGAGGGACAACACATTCCTGGCATCCCGATTGATAAAACTCCAGATTTAAATTGCTGTCTTTTATATCAACAATTGCAAGTTATAAATTGTTGTATTTCTAGAAAAAACCGTCGTGTAATCGCTACAGAATCATTAGATTCTGTTCTTGAAAAAGCAGATTTAAATAATAATTATGATGAAAAAGGTCAAAAAGATTTAATTTATGCTAAAATTAGCTCTGGGGAGCTTGTTCTTCGGTTAGGAGCTGCTGAAGAATGTGAAAATTTAACAATGTTGGAAACTGGTGAACCCATTTATGCCCCTGTTATGCAGGTAATTTCGTTATTATTATTATTATAATTATTATATTGAGTAAATTACAAGGATGGTCCCTGAGGTTTACCCCAAATTTCACATATGGTCATTTACTTTACAAAATTACATTGGTAGTCATCTTTTTGGAAACCTTTTACACCTATAGCAGATAAAAGGATTACCGGTGTAATTTTAAAGGACTATACTCACTATAGTGTAATTTTTTTAACAAAAAACTTTAACGAATGTTAGGGCAAAAGACTATAGGTGCAAAATGTTTCCAAAAGAAGGAATATTAATTTAATTATTTAAAGTAAATGACCATACGTAAAATTTGGTGTAAACTTCAAGGATCATACTTGTAATTTACTTACTCCCTCCGTCCCATTTTTATTGTCCACTACAAAAAAACACACAGTTTAAGAAAAATACATTAATTATATTATGTCACCAATCAAATTTTCTCTTTCCCACTTAAATGTTTTTTGATTGGTTAATATTTAGGAAAGGACAATCTTTGTGGGACAAACTAAAATAGTATTATGGAGAATAAAAATGGGACGGAGGGAGTACTATTTTACTATTTTTATTTTCAAGATGATGTCTTTAAAAAAAAAAGTTTAAGTATTTTTATTTGTGGGTTTATAGGAAGAGCCTTTGCTTACAGAAGATCTTGTTAAGGAAACTGAGGAATTTATACTACGTACAGGAAGGTCAGTTGATTAACTTAAGGATTAATTAAGTTTTAATTTTTAAACTTTCACTAATTTTACGTTGCAACACTTCAAACTCTTTTTTGCATTTATTATTATTATTATTATCATTAGTATTCTATTATTTTAATTTGGCGCGTACAGAAGTTATGTTTTATTGTTTTTTATTATTTTATTTTTTACACTAATAACAATTAAAATGCTTTTATTTAAAACATAAAAAAGTTAGGTAAAATGTAATTATTTCATGGAATATTGCATGAAATAGTATGTTACTTCATGCAAAACTCGCTACAAATTGTGTCTATTGCATCTTTAACTATTCAAAGGATAAAACCTTTGCCTAAAAATGTTCAAGGGTTAAACTGTCATTTAGTTGAAAGTTTAAGGGTTATATTATAATCAACCCTCAAATTAAATACTCAAGTCTTTATTTCATAATTTAAAATGAATTAACCAGTGTTGACCTTTTCTACATGGTCAGTGTTGGAGCTGGTTGCTCTCAACTGCTTTCAGACATGCAAGCTTTCAAGGTCTACAATCTACACTACAAATATTTACTTTAATGAGTATCATATAAATATAAATAAAATATTATCTAATTTTAATAATTTTTTTATAGGCTGCAAATCCAGGTTGCATATTAGAAGATTTTGTTAGATGGCATTCACCCCCTGATTGGATGGAGCCCACAACCAATGATTATGAAAATAAAGAATCTTTTGATGCTGATAATTCATCTTCTAGAGGCCGTTTAAGTATGCGTATGCAAAAAGAAGGTATATATATACAATTATACATACATCAATATATCTAATATCCCCTTTGATGAATCATCTGTTGTGTGTAATTGTTTTTTTTTTTTTTTTTTTTTTTTGTTAGGGAATTTGTGGAGAGAGATTTGGGAAACTGCAAAACCGGTACCAGCTGTTAAACAGTCTCCATTATATGATGAAGATTTGTCTGTGTAAGTGAAATATGTTTAAAAAAAAATCATTAAAATCTTGATTTTTATATTATTTTTTTATTTTTTGTAGAGGTGTTCAATCGTTAGTTAAATGTCTAAAATATCCTTTATTAATGATTGGGTTGGGTAACGGGTCAAAACGGGTTCATGTCAAAACAAATAGCATTCTTTTTTATAGAAGTATATAGATTGACATGGGTCAGGTTGTATCGAACTACTTTTTCACAGAACTTTAGTTTTTTTTAAAAAATAATTATTCTTTTTAAATAATAATTAGTGTGTTAAATATAATTATGAAATTGTTTTAAATAAAACAATTTACGAGGTTTTATGCATTAAAAATACACTTTTGGGTGTCTTGCAAGTTTGAACGCGTTCGACTCGTTTCCTTTTTAACTATTTTTTATTTTTATTTATTATATAATCGGTTCAACAATTGCACTTGTGTTTTGTAGGGAAGGTATTCTACATGGCTTAGAGGATTTCCCGCCTTCCGATTTCTTTGAACAACTATACATCTCTCTAGTAAGTCTCCATTCGATACATTTAACCTTCTTTTCATTAACAAAAGATATTTATATTTATTAGAATGTAAATTGTTGCAAATAATATATCATTGTTCAATTTCAGCTGTGTTCAGGATGTGCCATTGCTGAACATAAAACATCAACAAATGAATATTTATACAAATTATTCCTCGAGTGTAAAGATTACATTGTTGCTACTTGTCAAAACAAAAGTTGGTTCGAAAAAGTCGACGATATATGTCAGGTATATAAATATAGGCCAAAATTTATTTTAATACCCTAAACTTTTCTACTACCCTGAATTATTAAATGTGCAACTGATACCATGAAGTTGACAAAATTGTCGATTTAGTACCCCGACTTATTAATTTGGTCTTTTTTCCTCATGTGATTTGCTTCTAATCACAATGTATTGAGATGAACGTATATTTTTTAGTCTCTCAAAAACTCCAACGAAAGTAAATCGATTAAGAAAACGCGACAAAATTGGCATTAAATCGTCCATTTTGTCAAGTTCAAGGTACCACTATGCTGCACTTTTAATAGTTCAGGGTAGTAGAAGACCTAGTCAACCAAGTTCAGGGTACTAAAATGCATTTTGGCCATAAATATATCATGTGTGTATATGTGTGTGTGACTGTGTGTATCGGTTATATTTATATTTTTAATGGTAGGTATACGACACAATAGTAATGATGGTATTAAACCCCGATGAATTCACACGGCTTACAAAACATCAAAACAATGGTGACGATACTCCTACAAACAGTGAACAAAAAGGTCGATTTAGAAGACTAAGTTTTGTTTTTGGCAACAAAGATAAAAGTGTCGGGAAAACACCGCCAAAAGACCCGAAAAGTGAAGAAAACCCGTTACGTAATTCATTTTCATCCATTTTTTCAAAGAAACCGCCGAGAGCTGGGAGTGCATCACCAGCTGAAAAAACAGTTAGTCCGGTTCCAAATAATTGGATAGATGTATAATAATAATTATTTATTATTATTGATTTAATTGTAAATTTTTAAAAAAATTCTTGAAACATTGAGAGCTTAATTTAATCCTTTGGTTTTTGGGAGTGATATTAAAACTAAAGTAACTGTATATTAATATGTCGTTAAAATACGGTTACATGTTGAAATTGAATCACTTGTTGGTATTGAATCCTTTTGGTTTTGGAACCGAATTAATCGTTTTGATTGATTTGATGGTTTGATCTTCATTAGGGTTTTGATCTTGACTTGGATCTTGAGAGTTTAGATCTTTAACGATCAATTCTGGTATCACGAAGTTGGCAATCCAGTAAAGAAAGATGAATCCTACACTGTTAACAAACGTACAATCGTTAGAATTTTTGTAAAATGTATCATATCATCATATGTGAACTCACACAACGAATGGGGCTGGTTGGATGAGTTTGGTAACGGGCCAGAGTGGGTTTGGGTTAAAACATGTCATTTTAATATGGGTCGAAATGGCTTGTACACCCGCTGACATTATTATATAAATTTTATATAATTAGTTTATTAGATATGATTACAAACATATATCTTATGTTAATAAACCGACACTTTCAATAAAATGTTTTCAGATGTATACATTAACAAGTAATAACAGACTTTGGATGACTTTCAACCTGTTTAACATGAGCAAAGAGCACATAGACACATAATCTGAGGTTGAAATATGGGTTGGTTAGACGGGCTGGGTAAGATATATGAATGGATTAAGGTTAATACATGTTATTAATAGCATCTGTCTAAATGGCTAACCTATATGATTACAGAAAACTTTTTATTACATTAATAGTCTAAACCAAAACTTTCAATAAAACGATTTAAGAAATTGTAGGCATCAATAATAACTTAGGCTGACATTCATCTAGTTTAACTTAAGTGTAGAGTACACACACTAGTGGTGTTAAAGACACACACACACAACATATACAAAAGCACATAATAATTTAAATGGTCGGAATCGAAAAACCTGGTGGGAATCAAGACTGACAAATCTCCGGTGGTTGCGGGTGAATTGACGGCAAGAACCACCATATGGGAAGAGGTGATACCCATAACCATGGGTTTATTCCTCACGTGATTTGGCGGCAAGTGAAAATTATGTCTTGTTAAGAGCCCACACGGTGGTGGCGGTCTAGAAAACGGTAGGAGTTTGTCGGTGGAGAACGGCGGCGTATGGTGGTGGTTGTGGTGGAGGGACTTCATTATTCAAATTTCGGTTTAATTCCAACAATATCATATAGCCTTTTAAGTTGGTCCTTTGTGTGGATAATGTTTTTGGGGTTTAGGTTGTCTTTCGGAATTCACACTCTGTCACGTGCCTATCTATATGACTTTTTTTTTCTCATTCCATAGTGTGATTTGAAAGTTTAGAGACTTGATAATTTAACTAGTTTATTCCTTATCCCCATTTGAGAATGAGGAGATCCGACGTCAAGTGCACGAATTGTTGTCGAAAGGCGAAGTTATCCGGTTTTGTACCAATGTGGTCTGGTTGTGAGTTATCAAGTCCAACTTGGATAGTCTACTTTGTTGAAAATCTTAGATTTAAGTATGACAACTTCAAGGTTTCACACAATGAAATCATGTATGATGTTTGAACTTTTACGGCTAGTTTTTACTATAAATAGATGTTGTAATCTCAGTTGTAAGACATCATAAAACATAAAGTGTTTAGAATATAATTCTTAAAGTGATGAGTATTGGCTACCAAGTTTGTTTTTCTTTCGTTGAGTGTTTAATTAAGTGTTTTCCTTTATAAAATTATCTCAATTTCAAATAGAAACTTTTTTAATCCCAACATCGGTTTGGTGTTTCCGGCTGATTATCAGTGCAATTTGCACATGACTATATGCTAATGTTTAACGAATTAAAAAAACTTAAACTTCGAAACTCAATAAAAAGTCTAAAATCTAGGTAACCATGTAAAGCAGGTTAAATGATATTTTTAATTCACCAAAATTTTCTGTAATTTAGAGGATATTTTAGATATTTAGTCAATAATGAAACAAAGTTATATCCATTCTAAGTTCAAATGATTTATTCATTCAAAATAGAACCCGGCGTTACTATAAGGTTGGGTTCGGATATGGATTGCTTCCTCTCTTGTTAGGTATGTGTTGACTCTATTAAACCCGTATGAAATTTTATATTTTTCAATATAATAGTTTTTAATACTTTCTTTTTTTATATTAAGTTTTTTTTTTCTTTATTTGTTTGCATATAAAAGTAAAGTGACAAAGAAATAGGGTAAAATGACCAAAACACCCTCACAAGCCCCGCACATAACTTGACTTAACGGACTTTTTAACGGCATCCGCTTGAGGGATCTTCCGTGTGCAGAAGTAAGAATACCAAGGACCAACTATACAATAAAAAAAGGTAGAAACCAAATCCATAATTTTAAGCAAACTACACAGACACTTTTTTGTAATTTACTTTTAAAGTAAATAAGAGGTTTAGGTTCATTTATGTAGCCTCACAAACACACCATTCATGAACACACAGAGACTGTTGATTATGGAAGCAGGAAAGGGTAAATTCAAAGGCTGCAATGCAAAAGATTTTGTGTACAACAGTTTTCTCAACCTCATTAGTCATTACACATTGCATTTAACTCCTTTTTCTGTTTAACAACAGGCGATGATGATTTTGTGAACTTGAAAATAAATTTATTTGATTTGGGTTATATTATTATATCTCGAAAGGTAAACCTTTTTTCCAAAGGTATTCTTGTACAAAACGCGCTACTCCAATGTAATCAAACTTTGCTCTTGATGTATGTAACTTAACTGTTGTCGTTTCTGATTTCCGAACCTTCCACATATGATCTTGTAAATGTTTACTTAAAGAAAATATTTAACTCGTAATATTTAGAAAATTATTTCATATATCGTGCCACCACCCTTTAAATCTCAAAAGTAAACAAAAAAAGTTAATCCAGTGAAAAGTAAGTGTCATTAAAAATATATATTATTCTAAACTGTTTTTTATTTATTTGGCAGTGATTGTAATAATAAGTCATTTTTTAATAATATGTAATACGTACATTATCTCAAATATTAAAAAAACACAGATAAAATATTTTGATAGATGCGTTTAAGTACATGTTAAAAATAGATGCTTGTTACTCGCTTTGTCACCTATAATTAGCTGTTGATAATCATTTGTGTATTCACATTTAATTAGTTCATACATACAAATGACGAAAAATGTAATTTACTTTTAAAGTAATTATGTAATTTTATAATCATTGTTACTTTTTGAGTAACGCGCTAGACAGAAGTAAAAACATTTTGGACGTCTTAAACATTGCAAGCCGTTTAAGTAGTTAATTTTTTAGCTAAATGTCGGACGTAGTTACCATTAGGTCATCATAAGATTTAATTAGTATTCTCGTTTATAATGCGCACCACTAGATGACCAGATTTTGCTATTGCTCATGATGTACACGATCTAACTGTTGTAAACTTGCAATTATCATTTTTCGGATATTTGCTGGTCATATGGTGTATGTTTACTTAGATCTAAAAGATCATTTTGAGGGCTCTTATCACTGGGTCATGATGAATATGTTTAGCGTTTATTATAATAAATATAATTCGAATGAACTTGTTCTCACATCTAACATAAACAAAGTGAAATTCTCCCATCAATGACCAAAGCTTCATATGGCAACATGGCATTAACTCTTTGTCTTTAATCTCTCCAAGAAAGTCAAAAATTGTGAAAGTTAGGACATTTTAAAATTCAAAACTGTAAGTTGGTATTTCCTAGACAAAAAGTTGTTGGGGTTTTTCTTAGTTCATCCTAATACCTAATGCATTCTAATAATTGGAAATTACTATAATTAACTTATGGAAAATGCATATTAATATATATGTTATTCGAGCAAGTAAAATGATATTCTTGGTACAAAGTGCAATTGTCCAATTTTTCTTAAAGTTTATCCCTTTGAAAATGGATTTTTAATTTAGGATGGAGGAAGTATTTGAGTACAATGTGTTATTCAAGCATTAATACTAGTGCGAGATTGCATGCAAATAGGTAAAATGGTAAATCGAGGGATCTATGTTTTAGCCTATCTAATAAAAGTTGAGTTTTTTAATTCTGATGTACATGGCCTAAATTAATTGTACTCCCGTGACCGTTTTCAGATTATTCACTTAATTGTATTCCCTTGACCGATTCAAGATGTTATTCACTGGCCATCCTAAAGTGTTACATAGAAAAAATTTGAACCATAATCTCTTGTGAGATAAAAGATCTCATTTTATACTGGGACATATTAAGATGGTTAGGTTGTTCGCAAATATATAATATACGTACGGTTATGTATACACGAATGTATCTAGATCGTTTGTATTCTCCAAATTAAGTAATATTTTTTATTATTATTAATTAGAAGACTACTATATTTACTATAGTCTCTAAACTATCCACATTCTGATTTTGTAACTAACATTACTACTTTATTTATTTCACTATGCCAGTTTGGTGGCCAGTGTTAATTAAATTTTGTGAAAACGAAGTCGTATAAGCAACATTTAATGTTCATGCATGCAAATACACATGCAAAACCCACTATAAAACAGTCTCTACCTCTTTTCCAAAATCATATTACTTGTAAAAATGTCATCTTTTACTGAAAAAATTCTCTATTTTCTGATCACCGGAGCTCTTCTTACCACCATCTCCGCCAGGGAGATTCCGGCGACCGAGGTGGAAGCAAGTGCTTTATCCGGCAGCTTTGGTGTCGGAGCTGGGGCTAACATGGGTCACGGTGGGCTTCTCGGCGGTGCAATTCCGGGCATGAGTACGGGAGTCGCCGGTGGAATTGGCGGCAGTATGGGTAATGGTCTTGGTGGTGGTGGTCTTGGTGGCGTTCCCGGTGGTGGTATTGGCGGTGGTCCCGGTGGCCTTGGTCAAGGATTTGGTGGTGGTGGGGTGTTTGGCGGTGGTGGGTCAAACGGTGGTCAAGGGTTTGGAAGTGGAGGTGTAGGTGGTGATCAGGGTCTTGGCGGTGGTGGCATAGGGCGGAGTATTGGAATGGGCGGCGGGATTGGATCGGGGAACACCGGATTGGGTAATGCCGGAATTGGTGGTGGTGTTGGTGGTCGTCTTGGGTTTGGTAGCGGTGGTGGTGGTGGGGATATTGTTGGTCCGGCTGGGATAAACGGCGGACAGTTGCCGTGATTGCATCTCCGGCGAGTGTCTTTTGCATGGATATATAGGGTTGTTTTCTGTTGTGATGGATATGGATATTATTATCTAGCTTTGTATCGTTTGTGATAAATAAGAATGTTTCCATGCATGCAATTTCGTAACAATTTCGATATCATATTTAATTGATTTTATAGCATCGAAAAACATATTTAAACACCTTAATTTCAACATTTATGCAATATAAAACTAGTGATAAAATCATTATTTAAAATCACTAATTTTGAGAACTTTAAACAAGATAAATTCACATATTTTCATCGACCTACCTACCTAACAGTAACCGTTTCAAAATATTTCCTTCAACATCTGGTAAATATTTACTAAAAAGGAGACCGAGCACCTATAATATAAAGGAGATAATTTCAAACCTATAATATTTAGGAGATGATTTCAAACGCTCTTATTGCTAGACTATCAGAAGGTTAATTTGTTTTTTACCAACATAAACCTTTTAGTACTTATTATTGCTATGATAAGCCTTATTAGTGTCGCCTTTATCGACAATAAATTACATTCGATATCAACTCCCACTCACTAGACAAAACAGTGTATAACTTGTAGAAATCAAATTGCAGTTTTCCGTTACAAAAAAAGAAAAGAAAAAAAAAACTCAAAATCATAATAACTTCATAAAGGAACAGAATTCACGTCTTGTTTTGTATTATTTCTAAATAGGGAGATTACATCCTGACTTCAATTCCTTCCTTTAATAGATGCTCTTTTACAGCTTGAATTGGTACCTAAAAAAACGTGTTTTCAGCGATTTTTTTTTTTATATTTTGTCACATAATTTGCAAAGATTTAGAAAGAAAAGAAAATGCAAAAAAATATTATTTGTTGTTAGTTAGTTAGTTAGTTACCTCTTTTCGGTGGAAAATACCAGCAGCAAGAGCTGCAGAAGCGTTTGTCTGAGAGAAAACTTGAGAAAAATGTTCAACTGTTCCAGCACCACTACTTGCAATTACAGGAATACTCACAGCATCAGAAATAAGTTTTATTAAATCAATATCAAATCCTTTTCCTTGACCTGAAAATGTCAAAGTCAAAATGTCAAACAAAATAATGTATTGTTTTAATTAAATAAAAAAGAAAACATTTTTTTTAAGAAATACATTTTTTTAGAAAATAAAGAATAGTATAATACTTCTTTTTTAAAGTAAAATAATTAGTAAAAAATAAAAACTAATTTTTAGAAAAAAAATTATTACTCATTATTTTCTAGAAATAAAAAATAATAAAATAATTTATGTTTTACCATCACAATCGATACAGTTGAGCAATATTTCTCCAGCTCCCAATTCTTCAACAGCTTTTGCAAGCTCATAAGCACCAATTGGTCGTCCCTCTCGTCCACCATTCACCTATTTCAGTTACCAAATATAATTAAATAAAATGCATTAAATAAATAAATAATATAAAACAACTATATGATATATAAAAAATGAAAGAAAAAAAAACTTACGGTGCACTGATACCAGGCGTACTCTTCACCATTTGGTCCTGAAAAAAGAATTAATTAATCAGTAAGAAAATATATACAAACAAATATTAATTTATTGAAAGTAATATAAATTTACTAACCTAAGTTAGTTACTTTAACAGACTTGAATCCAACCTCAAAAGGACTAGTCAAATATTGTCTACGAGGATCGATACTTACAACCACTGCCTGCATAATAAATTAACATATTAATTTATATACTTCGTATATAATAATAATAATGTAAGAAAATGATGAACAAAAAAAGAGAAGAAAATAATCACCTGATTTCCATAGACTCTGGAAATTTGTTCTAAGCTGCTCTTTCCAGTTCTCACCTGTTAAATAAAAAAAATAATATAAAAATGCTACTAATTTGGATTTATAGGATATTAAAATTTAAATTACAAGGATGGTCCCTGAGGTTTTACCCCAAATTTCATTTTTAGACTTTTACTTTAAAAAATAATAATGCAGCCATTTAGCCTAATGTTCGTTAAATTTTATAATTACAACATTACACTGGTAGTCCTTTTCCTTGTTCTGTTAAGATATTTAACAAACGTTAGGCTAAAGGACTCTATATGCAAAAGGTTTTAAAAAAATGACTACCAATTAAGTTTTTAAAGCAAAGGACCATATGTGAAATATGGGGAAAACCTCAGGGATCATTCTTGTAATTTATTCAAATATTAATAAATTCCGTACTCCTGTTTTTAGATATTCTTCTGCAGCATAAACAGCATCACTACCGATTGAAATTTTATCTGCACCAGATCTGAAATATTCTGATGCAACTTCCAAACTAGAATAGTACCTAAAGGAATGAATATAAACATTTATTATTATTTTAAATAATTAAAAATGATTGTTCGTTAAAATAATACGAGCAAGTACCTGCCATTTGCATCAGTAAAATCTCGGATACCACCACCAACTGTTAGTGGTACAAATACATTCTCTGATGTGTATTTCAAGATCTACCACAAAAAAAAACCTTATATTATATTATATTATATACTTCCTCCGTATCAAAATAAGTGACACAAATTGGCTTACACGTTTTTTGAGGTAAAAGATTAAAGTAGAGGTTAAAATAGATTAAAGTACATAGTTAGTGGGGAATGAGTCCCATTTTTCTTGAATAAAGTGATATTAATGAGTTTTAAAAGTAAAAGTAAGGGTATAAGGGTAATTTCACTTTATTAAAGTGGATAGTTAATGGATATGGGTCCCACTATTTTTACCAAATAAGGAAAGTTTTCAAAGTGTGTCACTTATTTTGATACACCCCAAAATGGAAAGTGTGTCACTTATTTTGATACGGAGGAAGTATTATATTATATAAATATACACATTATAAATGTCATAAGATAACAGTATACTTTAGGTGGCAGTCCATTTTGGTAATAACTAGTTTTTTAGTTGGTTAACTTTGGTAATTATAGCATTAAAAAAACGTAAAAAAACTAACCACATTAGGCAAAATTAACTGTATTTAGTTTACCATATAATGATGAACAAAACTTATTTTTTATTATTACCAAAACGGACCTTAAGGAATATGATTACAAAATATTTTTTGACATTTTCTCAAATAAATTAGAGTAAATTCCAAAATCGTCCCTGTGGTTTAAATGAAATTTTAAATTATGTCCCTTGATTTTTATTATTACACGCATAGTCCCTAATTTTGAATACCTTAATATTAACGAGCCCTGATTTAACAATTAGGAACTATTTGCATAATAAAAAAGTTGAGGGACGAATACCATAATTTCATAGAAAACACAAGGACGGTTTATGTAATTTATTCTATATACTATTAGGTGCCAAAGCTAATTTATTGATAAAAACCACAAGGACGATTTATGTAATTTATTCATAAACAAAATAACCATACCTGCAACATTGGCAAATCACCCAGAGGGAAATCGCGAAATCCGGTAATATTCAAAAAGCTAACCTGCAATTTTAAATTTAAAGTTTATTATTAATTTTAATTTTAATTTCAATTCGTTTGAAAAACATATAATAGAAATTTAAATGTAATAAAAAAGGGAGTACCTCATCAGCTCCATCTACGTAATACTGTCCAGCAAGTTCAACTGGCTTACCCAAATTCCGCACCTAAAAAAAATAACAGCAATAAATTATTTTAATAATTTTATAAATTTGGCCTACAAAATTTTTACATCAATACTTTAATAATCTTACTACTATATAAAGCATTTAGGCCTACCCCATTAGGCAAGTTTAAGGAGCTCCTTAAACTTGATTTTAAGGACCTTTCCACTTTTGTTAGTTAGTTCTCTACCTTAAAAAAAAAATCGCGGCTAATAAGATTCGAACCCAAGACCTCTCCTAACTTATCACTATGTGTTAACCACTTGCTATACATTACACTTTGGTAACACCACCCACACTTAATAACAAAAGTCTGTTACTCGAAAACCATTTTACCCAATAACATTAAATATACGATGCTGTAAATCATCAACTCTTATCAAAATCCACATTTCCGTTTAATTATTTATTTCCAGCAACAATTATTACCGTGTAAACGAACAACACTTGCTCGCCACGAAATATGGTTTCTGGGTACCCGCCGCCGCATTGCGCGGGTACCTGCTAGTATAAATTAATGAATGTATAATTATAAAACAAAATGCTCAAAATTTAAATACCTCGTTCTCTTTTGTCTGTTCTCTCACATCATACTGGTCTCCTTTGGTCACAACAAGATCACCATTATCATTTGTTCTCACATCAAGACAAGCAATTACCTGTAAAAAGGTAATAAATATTATTAAAAAATATGCAAAAAATTTAATAAAAGTTACAATATTTATAAAAAGAAATATAACCTACAACTCACCCTCTTTGCAAGCTTTTTAGCCTTCCCTTCCAACGGCTTCTGTCTTCACAATACGGTGTTACATTTTTAAAAATATAAAAAAGATGTTTATTTAATTTTAAAAGTCAAAAGTTTTTAGGCTACCTTACTCGAGGAAGAATTTGGTAACAAAAACTTCCGCAATATTGAAAGACCAACATCTGAGAATTCGGTAACAAAAAAGTTAGAATTTCGACCCGTTTACTTATAATTTAGCCGACTTGGATTTTAAGCTATTTGAAAGTAACCCAAATTCAGTTTTTAATAATTAACCCCCTAAATTGTTTTTTCAAATATTTGGATTTTTAAGCAATAATATTGTTTTTTGTAATGATAATTAATTGTTAATGTTTATAACCATTAACCAACCCGTTTACTTGTATATTGGCCTGTTTGGACTTTGGGTCATGTTTTACACTTTTACCTCAAACGGGCCAAGTGGGTCAAAGCATAAAATTTAGCTAATTAGGGAACGTGTCAAACTATTTGAAAGTTGCCCAACTTCTAAATTTAACATATACAGCCCCCTAAATCGTTTTAGTCAAATATTTACATTACTATTGAAATAATATTATTTATGTAATCAATAGCCACTAAATATTTATAGACAATTTTAAAAAAATGACCTGTTTTGACCCAATGTCGTTACTCGACCCGCCCATTTAATATTCCTTTTTTTTAATAGTTACAACCATAAAACTTGCCTCCACTCTTCTCTGGGTGAAATTGAACAGCATGCACATTTCCTCTTCTAATAGATGATATAAAATCAATCCCATAATTGCAAGTGGATGAAATCCACTCTTTATTTTCTTCAGACTGCACATAAAACCAAGTTTTATCATCATCTTTTTTAATTAATAATCGGTAAAAAATCAAATTTAGGTGATGAAAAAAGTCAAAAAACCTAGAAAACATACCGGTACAGCACGGTAAGAATGAACAAAATATACATGGCGGTTTGCAATATCATCTAAAATAACTGAATCTTGTTTAATATTCAAAGCATTCCACCCGATATGAGGCACTCTGAAACCATTAGAAGAATCAAAACGTCCAATTGTACCAGGAATCAAACCAAGACCTTTCACTGAAACACAAATTCATCAATTTAGCTCTAAAAAACATTAAAATAATACATAATTACAAACATCAGCTCCAAAAACCATTTATTTTTTGCAAAATTTAGTCAATATCATGTTTCATTAGCACGAATATTAAATAATATATAATAATAGTTATGTTTAATTAAAAGGTTAAATATTGATCTTTCACCTGGCCCGTTTTCCTCACTTGACTCAAAGAGTAGCTGCAAACCAAGACAAATTCCTAAAAATGGGCGATCATTTTCAACATAAGTGCGAAGTGCTTCAGCCATCCTAAAACAACAAAATGGGAGGAATTTTTTTTAATAAAACAAATCTTGTTTTGTGTTGTATAATTATATTTTTTAAATTGAATAAGATGGATGAAAAGGTATTATATATGTATTGAAATATGAAAATTACCCATTCTGGTTTAAAACGTCCATCATTGCAGCAAATGCTCCAACACCAGGAACAATAAGACGTTTTGCATTCAAAATGTCCTCTGGTGTTTGAACCTGTTCAAAGGAAAGTAAAATCAAAATTCAACAATCTAACATGAAAATTGCATTATAAAGAAAGAATTACAGCTAAAAAGTTATTATGTATGCATGTATATGAATATGTGCCAATGTGTGCACATCAATTTATATAATCTATAAGCAAACTATAATTATAATGCACGAAAACATGTAATCGCTATAGTGAAAGTTTATTTGAAATGTAGAACCTAAAATCATACATATTAGGTTATGTGCTTGAAACAATAATAGAAAATGAAATTGAAAAATATAGACAGATTCGGAGAAATTACATCTTTGATATCGAGACCGATGTAACGGATTGCATTTCTAATACTCTGAACATTGCCGGCACCGTAATCAAGCAGAGTTACAGCTAATTCAAGTAAACAAAAAATTAACATCAAAATATTTTTAAAGCTACGTGGAATAATAATCAAATCGTGAAATTAGTGCTAAAACTGAGAGATTTAGATTGAACCAGAATCATCGCCTCCTACAGCCGTGGTACGGACGGAGAATTTTGTCGGAGATTTGAAACTGACGCTATTAATATGTAGTTTCAACGGAGACCGCCGTGAACCTAGCGAGCCGGAAACCGTCGTGAACTGTGGAGAAGCGAGCGTCAATGCATCCATTTCCCACCTATTAACGCCGTTATCGCCGGCGATGTGTCAGAATAAGGAGCTAAAAGCTTGCAGAGGACTGGCGGCGATATGGAATCCGGTGGGCCAAGATGTTCTGAACCGGATGTTAACCCAATTTAGGGTTTTACAAAACAAACCTTTTTATTAATTACTACTTAATAACACTTGATTATATTTAACTTTTTCTCAATTCAAACAACTTACTTCTAATAAATCACTAAAAAAAAAAATAGGGTGACGAGAGGTGTTAAATAGGGAATGTAAATGGCCCAATAACTTAACCATACTGTTTGGAATTAGAACCGACTAATAACTTAGAAAATTATTTCAGTTGGATCAAGAACTGAACTAGTGACATATTGGATCGGACCGCACTGGACAAAAAAAACTAGGTTTTTTTGGATTAAGACTTTTTTTCATATTGGATCAGACCAGATTGGGCTGAAAACCAGTTTTGCTTGAAAATTCAAGCCGAGGTCCGGACTGGTATAACTTGGTTGGATCCGATTCAGTTTAGTCTGATTCGATTTGGATTCGGCAATGTGATTCGATTCGGATTTGGCAGTTTCGGTTGGTTCTCTTATCCGTTGTGTACAATAAAGTTATTTGGCATACAAGTATTAAACGGAGTTTGATAGTTGTTGACTGATTTAGTCCTGACTAAATGAGTTGTTGATTGGGTAAGTTGTTTACTAAGTCAGAACTTCTTACTGAGGTGATGTTTGGTAAGCCTCTTAATGATACAGTTAAGAGGTTAGCCTCTTAATCAGACAGATTCAGAGTGTTTGGTAAGACCTCTTAATCAGCCTCTGAATCAATAATTCAACATGTTCTGCCTCTTAATCGGACAAATATCAGGGGAAGTCTGGATCATTCAGACATCTGCATCATTCAGATATTAATCATTTAGATGCTACCAAACAGCACCTGAGTTAGTTTTTTTCATTTGGATGAGTTCAACAAAATATTTTGCGAGTTAGACAATATTGAGGAAATCAAACGTGCCGACTCCAGACTAAGTTCGAATCCATTCCTGAGTCTGAAGCAAACGGCCTTGTATAACATCAACTTTGTTATTTGACAGGTGATTTTATAGTGACTGATGTTTTTTTTTTTTTGTAACATGTGAGATGCTGAGGTTTGAACAAAACTGTTTGTTCCATACTTCCATATAAATTGAATAGTTACTTTTGAATGAGGGGTAAAAGTTACATGCCTTTTTACATGTTACGATCGTATAATGCAAACTGATCATCCTATCAGATTTAAGGGGTGTTTGGGAGTGATTTCTGAATTACGAAAGTGCTTTTGAGCAAAAATATTTTTGATTTTGAAAACGAATTTTGAAAAGTAAGAAGTATATTACGTTTTCAAATCTCCTTATCAAAGTTTTTCAAAGAGTTGTTTTTTATTTATCTAAACATTTTTTAAATTAATGACTTCTTAAATAAGTCAATAAGTTATTTTAAACAAACTTTTTTAAATGTTGTTAAGGTGGCATGAATAATATGTGTATTGATAGTGTATGAACACTGATGTTTGTATTGTTTATTATGATGTATTTATTGTATATAAAATGAACACAAGTAGACCAATTTTTACGAAGTATATTGTTTGGTTGTAGGTAGTGGGTTAGGTAATTGGAATGTCACATGAAGAGAGCAAATGAAATCCATTTAAATAAAGAAAGTTGACCTCTATAAACAGCACACTAAGCATGGAAGTTGCAAGAATTGGAAACCTAATTTGTTCTAACCAACCGATTTGCAACCAACACTTTTCAATTACAAAAATATTATATTGTTTTATAACTTATGTTTATCTTAATTATAAATAAGATAACAAATTTTATCTTGCATCATATTGCAACCAAAATAGAGGGGAGGTCATAAGCATCTATAACATAAAATATATTTTCGACGAAATTGCAAAACACCAAAATCTTTCATCCTATTACAACCAAAAAACATTAGCCGTCGATAGAGGTAACGATGTAAAACTTAAGGTTTTAAATAACGTGACGGCATAATCAAATCTTGAGTTTTGGAAGTCCGGGCTAGATCTTGACGTTTCTTAAAGTGTGATTTAATGCAGCATATTTGTATATATATTATAATTATATATATATATATATATATATATATATATATATATATATATATATATATATATATATATATATATATATATGAAAACACATGATTATAACTTAATAACATAGTTTATCAAAAAGACAAATCTTTCATTTTTGACATATCTAACTATTTGTATAACTACATATACACATATGACACAACGCCATTTATGACAAGTAAATGTGAGTTAAGTTAGATCTTAACATACATCAAATCTTACTAGCATGTACTCGCGCAATGCGGCGGCAGGTACCCTATGAAGATAGTGATGGTGGTGGGGTGGTGTGTAGTGATGGTTAATGGTGGTGGTTTATGATGGCGGTGGGTGGTGGCTGGTGAATTGTTATGATGGTGGTCAACTGAATAATATGAGTTAAGGATTAATCAAGATAATATGATGCATATAAGTAATTGCACTTTTACACTCAAGCAACATTTTATCATATAATCTTAGTTGCTAAGAACCCTTTGCTAATAATATGGAAGTCTCCTGGATCATAATTGCTACTTATTTTCCCTTTACACGACCATGAAGAGATAGAGACGTGATTTAATTAGACAAGAATAAGTTTATCCTTAGTTTCAAAATGTATACTTGGTAAACATACTTAATTAGTAATCAAATTTAATTAAACACTTTTACAGCATAAAATTGTAATGCTTATACAACAAATATAAGGATGGGCAAAAATCAAAACGGGCTAAACACAACCAAAATCAGTTCATAATTTTTGTTAAAAAGATTATTAATGTATTGCAAATTTTATGTATTCTTGTATGCATTCTTTGAATCACGAGTTCATATTTACATTTTATCAATCAATTGAAATATTTGAAACGCAAAACCTGAAGCTATTGTAAAACGATTAAATTGAAAGCTTATTTGAGTTAGTTGAAGCTTTTACAAAATGATCCATAGTACTTTTCTGAATCAGAGAGATATACAATTAGCAATGGTCCACAATAATTTAAATATGTACCCAAGGATGACAAACAACCCATTTGACAAAATAAGGTTGACTGATGTACGGATTTAAAACAATTTAGGAGACTTTTAGAAATAAAAATACATTGTGAATGATGAACAACACATGCAGTCTGGCTCGGCCACTTCTCAACTCATACTATCAGATTACAAATTAATCATCTAAAGACTTATACACAATTATTTTTCATTAACAGAGTCTAAGATCCTATAACCTTTGGAACTTTGAGGCTATTGAATCCCACCTTCATAAATGTGATGACAAAAGTAAATTGAAAGTGTTATTTTCAAAAATGTGATGATCCAAATTGAAGAAATAATTAGAATTATGAATTAAAAAACCATCAATATAAATTATCAGTTAACTAAATACATCATATAACTGATATTATTCAAAGTTTTATTTAAGTTTTGAAGAATAACGGGAGAAATGATACCCAATAAAAAAACAAAGTAAACAAAACAAAAAATATTAAGAACCACATGAGTCCCAAAAACTCTTGCAAAGCCCTATTAGTTAAATTCTCTATTTATAAAGAGACCAAAAGAACAAAAATAGTAATGTTCATCGACCCAATCTGCCAACAAATAGTAATTCTCGGTTAACAAAACTATAAAAAATCATTTAAAATTAATTATTAAAGATAATATTATTAACAAAGAAAATCAAATACAGATAGTAATTACGAGTTGAGCAAACTGTTTAGAAATATCAGGTTCTTCTGGCAAGAATGTAGAAACAACAGCCTATCGTTGCCTGCTTGAACACTAAAATCATTCAGGTTATATTATTTCCATTATGCTTGTACATCAGCAAGTTAAGAGCCCCAGCTGGTTCTACCTTTTCTCCTCGAATATAATTTTAAAATTGTATCCTGAAACAATAGCTAGGGTTAAAAGGATTTTAAGAAAAAGGTAAAAATTGATCAACTATAACATTTAACATTTTAAGATGAAAAAAAAACGGTTATGTATAAACCATGCCCAAGGAAACAATCATCATACGTTAGAAATGTAGCGAAAATATGGATTGCGTGAGCTAAAAAAACACAATTATATGGCCTCTATGTAGAAAAATCTTCAATCTCAACATTTCCACAGGTAGCTGCAGAATGTAGTGGTGCCCAACCTTCTTCAACGGCACTGTTAATACTACCTCCGTCCCATATTCGAAATTAGCTGAAAAAGTAAACACCGTAAAAATCGTACAAAAAAAATTCGTAACTAACTCTTCAATTTGGTATAAATGGAGGTAGCAAAAAATACAAAGTATGGAACGAATGCAATTTAGGGCAGAAGAAAAATGCCTTTGTACGACATGAAGAAACGGATACATGAAGTAGGGATCGGCCGTCTTCTATACGAAGATTGAGAGACCGGAGCAACTGTTTCCAATGGGTCGACTTCGTTGCCCGTCCATATGCTGTATTTATAGGGTGGAGATTTATGCAAGCTTCAAAAAATCGAGGAGAATGGTTGAAGATGAGGAGTCTAAATGTAGAATCGGGGAGGCGGAAGAAGGAATTGATTGGTTTAACAGAATCGAGGAGGCGTAAGAAGGAATTGATTGGTTTAACAGAATCGAGGAGGCCGATGGGGAGAGATGAAGGGTCGAACAAGTTACGGGGTGTGGCGGATGAAAGCAACCAGACGGGCCACTTAATTATTGTGGTGGGCCAAAAGCAGGTGGATCAGGCCTAAGCCCACATCAATACAGAAGAAGCAACCCGTTTTATAACATTTAATATAAAGCGGTTTCGAAAGTCTAACGCAGCCGCATGCTAGACCAGCTGGTTTGGTCGCAGTCAATTAACGCGGAGGTCGCGTGTTCAATACCTGCCTGAGCCTATTTTTTTTACCAAGGGGATTAGTTTCTATAATTAGCAAGTGTGTTGACTGAATTTTTAGCCTTGCTAATTATGGAAGGGGTAAATCCTTTATAATATAGTAAAGATAAAGATATCCAAACTCTAAATAATATAGCGATATGTTCAAAGCTAAAGTATTAAAATTTAAAACTCATTCATTTTGACAGACAAAGATAAAACTTTGGACAATGGCCTAAGCAGAACGAATGAATTTTAAAATGAATAGACTTACTAATATAAAAGAAAAGAAAAGAAGTTTAATTGAATTGCATGCGTGCTAGAGAAATTTTTAAGGAAGTCCATCGTTTTTGTAAAGTCATAAGGGATAAATGTAACACCTCAAATTTTAATACAAAACATTTGCCCAAAATAAATCATTTTTTCATAAATAGAAGAACTATTCCAAAAATATGGATTTACAAAAAACCTTTGGTATGAAAACCAGAGTAATAAGTTTGGTGTTACTAAATAGATCAAAACCAAAGCTAAGCATAAATCCAATCTAAGTTCTTCTACTCTAGGCCCCGCATCTCTATCCATGCGTACCTAGACCTTCGATCTTGAACCTGAGTACATAGCAAACAACAAGGAGTACGTGAGACAAAAACGTCTCGTGAGCTACATGGGTTTAGACCCGACAATAATAATCATAAGGCATATAAATACATATACAAGTAGTTCATCCATCTATCTAGTCACCCTATTGTGACTCTATGATCCTTGTTTCCCTAGCAATCATATCTAGTTATCGGGACATCCCCAACTAACTAGAACCACATTAACTCATTAACCGGGGATCCCCCGCATTAACAAGCTTCAAGGTAAAGGCAAGAGGGAATCGCTCAATCTACCTATACCTGCCTTACTCGTCGGACTACTTCCCGTTAGCAAGACTACTATCATGGAATGGGCCGATGGGGATCCGCCCAAATGCTCCCCATTCCATACCTCATGATCGGGGATCCCCCGTGTCATCACATCGTCTCAACCTTACTATAACTCGATGGTTATATCAATCAAAGCCTTTGGCTATCACATCAATCATCAACAAGTTAGTTACCTATATTCAACAATATACAACTAACTATATTTGCTAAATTCTACACAATTATCAAATAGACTCGACATATATAATAACAAGTATTTTCATGGCTATGTACTCAATAAAGTCCACACGTACTCACCTTAGCAATATAATGCTCCAACCGTATTCTTTCCGCCGGTTTCCTCGTTCCAACAATTCGGTCAAACTCCAAGACTTCACCGGAAGCCTAATTCAACAATCATACAATGTTCAATATCACATACTACTAATAATGTATCCATTAATCACTAGATACCATCAACTAACACTTTCCCCCAATTATGGTAATTTACCAAATCCTAGGTTTAACCAACCCTTAAGATTCTTACCAATCTTAACCATACACTTGATTCCTTTGTTAATATACCATCTATTAAGTGTATACACCATTTATTCACCATAACCCATAACCCCCAATATCTAGGGTTTCAACCCAAGCATCAAAATACATAGATCTAAAGCTACAAAGATCAAGGAGTGAAGATATACCTTTAATCTTCACCTAGGAGTGAAATCTACCAAAGATTTGTGAAGAGATCAACCAAAATCTGCACTTGAGCTCCAAAATCGCCAAAGATGAAAACTAGGGTTTACTATTGCATTAAATGAGCCAAAACCCGACTTTAATGCTGCACGACCAAAGTTCACGGCGCGAACAAAGTTCGCGTCGCTAACTTTCCCCCACACGCAAACTTAGCGATCGTTATCAGCTCGTGAACTACTTCACGCAGAAAAGCCAAATCCGCTGGAGACAGTTCCCGATCGTTATCCCGAGTTCGCGTCGCTAACTCTCCTATGCAGCAGGGCTGCATTTTTCGGTTGTTGTCTCGACCCGGTTTCGCCCGTAACTTCCTCATACGGTCTCCAAACGACACGAAACCAATTCCTACGTTCTTTAAACGATTTATCCTTATTTATCACATTTTTTGTACAATTTATTTATTTACAAATTTCGGGTCGTTACAATAAATCTCAGCATTTTGATCAATCAACCCCCAAATCACCACCACCATCAACATCACGTGTGATTTGATAATGGTAGTGGTTTTATATTGAATCACATGTAATTTGATGATGTTGGTGGTTAAAAGATTTTTTGATCAAATGACTAAGATTTGTTTTTTAGACTTTATTTAAATACAACTCTACGTGCCGCATCAAAATATAAAGTCGACTCTTTGCTTAATAACTCATTCCATAAACACACCAAACTTTGTTTTGTCTTCGCATGCTTTAGGTAATTTGTTGTAGTAGTAAAAATTCAGTAGTTTTATTTTTATATTGGAGATAACATATCTAAAAGATCAACACTGTTGATGGCAGGGGCGGATTCAAGCATTAGCACACGGTAGCACTTGTTACTACTTGAAAAAAATTCGGTACGGTAAATTTTTGGGACTTTTTTTTATTATTATAGTATTTTGAATACATTAATATATATCTGAAAAGGCAAATTAAGATGCATCTATCTACTAGCGTAGCTGGCTAGCACTCCATGCATGTATATAAAGAGGTCATGAGTTCAAATCTTGTTGTTGCTATTTTTTTAAATCTACTTTTTTTTCCTTTCTAAGCCTCTATATTACAAGGGTTTTCTTTTTTCTCAACCTTTTTACTTTTTTTACCCTATATATTTATAAAAAAAAAAATAGTCCAAATATTTCAAATCATTTTTTTTATTATCCTTTTTAATACTTTATATTGATTTTTTTTATAAATTAAAGAAGGTATTTTATAAAATATAATATAATTTTATAAACCCAGATTTTTATGGATTAAAAACATATTCAATATCCCAAATCAATCTAAAAAAACATCTAACTATTAGTTAATAGTCCACACCCAAAGACAACCCGAACATTTGAACCAAATAGAAAAACATAAAATTTATATTGTAGATTTTGTAATATGTTTATAAAATTAGTAATTCTTTCGTAAGTTTATGAAATCCATTCTTAAAGATTTGTTGGTGTGTGTAAATAAAAAGGGTGATTGAATTGTAATATAATTTTTTGGTGTTAAATTTATTTTTGTTTCAGGACATTGCCATTGGGATCCCACTAGGGGTGTGCAAATATATCCGGTATCCGAAAATCCGAAAAAAAATCCGAAATCCGATCCGGAATTATCCGAAATTTCGGATATCCGAATTTTCGGATTCGGATTCGAATACCAATATTACGAATTTTCGGATATTTCGGATATCCGATATCCGATTTTTTGTCGAATTTTTATTTGTAAAAATTTAATATTATCTAATATCAAGAATACACCGATATGTTTTGTCTATATTAATATGTTTATGATATCTTCAGGTTCTATATAGTTAAAGATCTTATTTTTAGTTTATAAATATTGAAATAATTGCGCTAATTGACTTAATTTACTGGTAATATCATTCAACGAATTGCGAAATTTCGGATTTTCGGATATTTCAAATTATCCGATATTTGTATCCGAAATTTCGGATATCCGAAATTTCGGATTAGGATTCAAATAGCGAAAATCCACTATCCGAAATTTCGAATATCCGAAATATCTGATTTTCGAATATCCGAAGTTTCGGATAATCCGAAATGCATACCCCTAGATCCCACTAACCGCAATTTCTTTTCACCACAAGGGTGCCACCGCTGGTGGAAGTTTTTAATTCCGCCCCTGGTTGACGGACCTAATTTGATAAGGTGATGTTTTTTACACCACATCTTTTAAAGTATCTATCACAATAATTGCATTATATAGTTGTATAATATGCAGAAATATTCGTACAATGTGGTATAGGCATCAAAATTTGTGGTACATAAATTAATATTCAATTTGATAACTAGTCTCACCCGACCCAATAACGAGATTGACACCTCAAGTGTTAGCACATATGAGTCCTTTTTTTCTTCATACTTTCCATTTTTTTTTTTTTTTGTATGATTATCATATGTTTGATGCAATTTCAGTTTCAAATCGCAATGTTAGGGTAAATTTACGTTCATTAAAATTATTATTTTTCGAATTTGCAAAAAATAAACAATCACCACTGACATTCTAAACTAGCGATTGATGGTAAAAATAACATGTTACGATTAATAATAACATGAATAACAAACAAATTTAAACACAACAGCAAATAATTATCACTAAATATTTTCTGAAAATCAATAAATCTCGATCCAAACACAATTGTCACACTATTATTGCCACCTTCAACATCATTTTCCAACATAAAAAATTCAAAACCGCTCATTCTTTCAACATGAATATTTAATAACAAGGATGATTCGGTACGAGTTGACCCATCACGAGTTAACTCGGTATCATCCACCAAAATTGAAGAGAAAATTTGCTCGGAATTCCGTACACTTTCTTCAATGTGATTACTTCTAACCATTATCCAATCCTCTTCATCTATCCAATTGGGTAGACATGAAGGCGTGGCAGTTTCAATCAATTGCATTATCCTCTCCACCGGAGACTCGCCGGAAAATTCTACATGTTGGGTCGTCGCCGGTGAAGTATCCGGCACATTCAAAGAACCCCAAAAATCTTGATCCAAAATACTAGTTGGTGAATTTTTTGTATTCGAATTATCAAGAAATGGATGTCGAAGAAGTTCTTTCACTGTCCACCTTTCTTTAGCATCCCTTTTCAAACAATTAATCAAAAAGTCTCTACCTTCCGGCGACAACCACCGTGGGAACTCCGGTAACTCGCCGGAATACCCAATTTTGTACAAACAAGCAACCGGATCACTAACCTCCGGCCATGCGTTACACCCTGTTGCCATTTCGATCACCACACATCCAAGAGCCCATACATCAGCTGCAAACCCTTGTTCTTCACCACGCGCAACCTCCGGCGACATGAAAACCGGTGTACCGGAAAATTCAGAACTTGTACCTCCCCTGTTTTCCACCAACTTTGCACAACCCAAATCACCGATTTTGACACAATTATTACCCACCAAAATGTTCTCACATTTAATATCACAATGCACCAGATTATTCGACTGAATGTGATTCAATCCCATGAGAATCTGGTACGTGTAAGATCGGATCAACGATTCATCAAGCGGTCCTCTGTTTTTCTTGATCAGATCGGAAATTGTGCCGCCGGGAGCGTACTCCATGAATAAATTGAACATGGGTTTGTTGTTATTGTAATCAATGTTATAACCCATGTATGAAATTACATATGGAGAGTTTAATTGTGAAAGAAATTGTTGTTCTTTCTGCAAGTAAACAGAGGTGGAAAGCTCGGTTGACTTCACTGCAAAATGGTCTCCGGTGACGGTGGTGGCCAAGTGGACGGCGGCGGTGGATCCCCGGCCGATCACCGGACCTCTTTTCCACTCCATTTTAGATAGAGAAATTGATGGGAGTGTTTATTGTTTAAGCTCTGATGACATACATTATACAGACAGTTTGTGTGTATATATAGTGAGATAATTGTAATGATTTAATTTTAATTTAATATTTGATTTTTATTTATTTTCTTAATAAAGGGTAAATGGTGAGTTGTGATTGGATGATTCGATCACGTGAGAAGCATGAGGGTGGAGCTCCGGTTAGTCCGATGGGCGGCGGTTGCTTGACTTCAAATTAAACCAATCATGTGAGGACACGTGACAACGACGCAATTCCTTCTCTTTGGGTCCATTTTTGTTTTTCTCTCATGAGAAGTTATACATTGCGGCGAGTTTAACTGTCGGCCAAACCCAGATTCATTAACTTCGTAAAGTGATGCTTATGGTCGTGATAAAATTAATCTCACAATTTTTTAATTAACTTTTCAAGGTTACCTTTTATTGTTATGCAATGATATCCAATATAGCCACATGAGTATGATGAGCCCAGATGTAAACAATCATAATTTTATAAAGTAGTAAATATATTCAGCAAAAGTATGCGGTCGGAAAAAGAAAATATGTGTTGCAGTTAACTACAAATATAAAAGACCAAATGACCAATGGTCTGTTGGTAAAGATGTTTGACTCCAACCTTAAAGTTGAGGGTTCAAATCCCATGATAGATATATGTGGATTTAGAAGCAGATTAGGTTGTTGTTTAAAAAAAACTACAAATATAAAAGTAATATATCAAGTATAGATGTTAGCTACAAATCAAAGTTAAGTTTAGGGTCATAGTATTACGTAGGGGTGTTCAAAGATATCCGAAAAATCGGGTATTCGAAAAATTACTCATTATCCTAAATTCAGGTATTCAAAAATCCGGGCATCTGGAAATCCGAAAATCCGGGTATCCGAATTTCAGGTACCAAATCCGGTAGTATTTTTCAAGATTTTCGGATACCCGATATCCGAAAAAATACTCCAAAATAAAAAAAAAATATCAAAAAAATATACGAAAAATACCCAAAATATTTGAAATACCTGAAATATCCAAAAATACCTGAAATGTCTGAAAAGTACCCGAAATATCCTAAATTATACCTGAAATGTCCGAAAAATATTTGAATATTTTATTTTTTTTCGGATACGTACCGGATACCCGGATTTCAAATATCTGAAATTTCGGATACCCGAAATCCAGGTATCCAAATTTCGGATGCCGGATTCAGGTAGTAAAAATCACTAACCAAAAATCCGGGTACCTGAATTTCGGGTATCCGAAAATCTGAGTACCCAATCAGCCGGTTTTGAACAGCCCTAGTATTATAATAGTCAATCCCGCTAAAAGCATTATATAAGAAAGTAAATGTAGACAGTGATATTTTTTCTATAAGTATTTGCCCCGATATACACAATTTCAATACATGTAAATCATATACATGTATACAACTCGAACATTGTTTTTAACAAGTCAAATTCAATATCATCAACACGTAGCACTAAACCGAACTATATATACTTAGAATTGTTTGTGTCATCATTTCCTTCTCTTCAAAGTCGCCTTAGTAATATCATCAAGATTTATTAAAATGTAACAATATTTTCATCCACGCTGCGATAAGAGCGACTAAAATGGTATTCTAGAAATCGCATGTTTGATATGTGTAAACATTTTACTAAATAGTCAGCGAATGGTTCGAAAATGACCAAGACATAATTAGGTCACGTACATCTTAAATAAAATTTGACTACTTATTAACAAGGATACCCTTTAAAAAATTCTATTATAAATTCATATATGTATAAGTATTTTTTTACATATATAAAGTAAAACCAAGGGTGGTGGTGGTGCATGATGGTGTAGGTTAGGATTCTTATTCCTTCTATCTTTATGAAATGGAATGTTTAACCGGCAAGCAAATGCTAATCATTTTGAAAAGAAAATACACCACCACACCCACATCATCATTAACCCTTTACACTCTTCCAACCTTTTTTTGTCTCATGGCTCGGACCCGCTTTTCCATCTTCCATAGCCGGTTAGCCACCTCCCACTACACATGGACAAAAAGACAAATGGCTAGCTAAGAGTCTTAACGGTTTTAATTAAGGTAAATATCATGAAATAATGATACATCTTAAGTTGTCTTCGTTTTTGTAAGTGAACTAACTTTTACTAACAAATTTTATTCACACAGATAAATTTCATATAAACGGATAGTTATGTCATACACTTTCTTCCATCATACTTTAATTTCACCTCTCTCACTAAGAACATATTTGTCATTTAACATGTAATTGCTTTAAATAGATAAAACATCGAGTACTTTGCATGATCAACTTCCTTTTTATAATTATAATCTTGTATGATCCGTTTTAACCATACTAATTTATAGTCAGTTTATAATGAAAATTATAGTTTTCTTCCCGTCCAAATAAGTCGTTGGTCCCATTAAAGTTGCTCTATCTAAAATCTAATTATGTTTTTTCCTTAGTTTAACATTAGTAATGTATGTCTACTGTTACATAATAGATTAATAAATAAATAAATAAATAAATAAATAAAAAGGTTTCCTCTATTTAAAATATTTTTTTTTTCCTTTTAGGTATTCATGGATTAAAGAAATTCAGTCAAGAGCAATGTAAGAGTAAGATTTATTTAAAATAAATATATTCTCATTATAAAGCTCCCCGGGGAGGCTTAGCTTATGCCCGTGGTGTACACAACATAACTGTTGTCTTCATCATTTGCGGCCCTCTTGACAAATGGTAAATATTTACATCAAGGTTGGATAGACCCAGTAATTTTTATAAAGTTATTCGTGAACTTTTACCACTATCTAGATAATTCAATGTAAAAGTAAGATAATATAAACAAATACATGATTATTACATATGAATCAATGATTATTATATACAAACGACGTGCTTTTAGAATGGAATGTTTAACCGGCAAGCAAATGCCAATGATTTTGAAAAGAAAATGCACACCACACCCACATCATCATTCCCTCTTTACACTCCTCTAGCCCTTTTCTTGTCTCTTGGCTTGGACCCACTTTAGCATGGTCCATAGCCACCTTCCATTAGACATAGACAAAAAGACCAGGATTCGAGGCTTGGTATGGTCAAATGACCAATTAAACCTTGACAATTAATAAATATTAGGTTGGTTTAACAAAATTTGGAAAAATGTCGATATAAGGTTATCAAACATAGAAAAATGGCAACAAAGTGAAGCTTCAGTTTATGGGGTGATCATGGTCTAGAAACCGAACCGAAACCAATAGTATCGAAGCTGAAAATAACGAATTTTCAAAACCGAAACCGAACGGATTACATGTTATCGGTTTTGGTTCGGTTCGGTTTCGGTTCGGTTTTTCTAGCCTAAATGTTCATCCTATACGAAGACCGAACCGAACAGAAACCAATAAAAGCAAAACCGAAAATGATGAATTTTAAAAACCGGAACCGAACCGAACCGATTACATGTTTGCGGTTTCGGTCATTTCGGGTTTTTTGGGTCCAAATGCTCACCCGTAGTTTATTTCATCATTATAAGAGGTCTAGTACATTTCGGTCAACTTTTTGCCCATTTGACTGTGTTAAGAATCTAGATATAAACACAACCAATTCATTTACAAGTAAATTAGATCACCATTATCATATGTAATATCTTTGACTCAATACCAAAAGGATAAAGAAACGGTTGACACTTTTGAGGTCACACTCCTTTGCTTTTTGTAGGCATATTCTCCAAAAGCGTTGGCATACCGCGACATTTAGTAAAGTTTAATGATTAAATGTTGGGTTTCTAGTTTCCTATGTGAATTTATTCCATATTTTGTCCGACCAATATGTACACCTTTTCTTACATTCGAGACGTGTTAAGGTTTTTGTATTTATTATTTCATTTGCTTTAAAAGTATACATTAATGAAATTTTTGTTAAACTTTACAGATAAACCAATGTGCGGGAACAATAGAATCGAATTGGTTATTGGTTCTAATTTTCATAAAAAATTGGTTCTCAGTCCGCTCTAATACAATCTGAAACCGGAACAAAAACCCCAAAAGAGAAGAAAAAATGGGGAAACCACGGTTAGTCCGGTCAAAGACGCCATCGATTCGGCACTCGGTAGGCAAAAATCATTTTCTCAGTTCTCAGGGTTCAGTTATTGGACCGTGGACAAGCCTACACCTACACACAACTAGTATATATTAATTCATGTTTTAATCAATAACTTTTTGTAAGTATTTAAGTATACTAGATTACTAGTTTCAAATCTAATGTGTTACACGGAGAGTTTAAGATTTATTTGTATGTATATTATGCATTTGAATTGGCTAATATAAACGAACACTACATGATTAAATAAAAACGCAATGAAATTGGGAAAACAAATCAATTATAATAGAATCGGTTTCAAATCGAATAATAGGGAAGGAAGTAAAATGTAAGATTTGGTAAATTAGTGCCTCGATTAAAAAGTAAAAGTAAAGGTGATGTTATCAAAAAAAATTGTTCGAGGGTAACATGTTAATTAAATACATATAACTAAATAAATATACGAGCTAAAATTGTTCGAGGGGAACATGTTAAGATTCATTTATATCGAACATTATTAGTTATATAATAATTGCGTTCTTAAAAATACAATAAATAAAAATACAATAAATAGATAATCAATTTTAAATCCCAACCTCAAACACCCCTTATAATATCTATCTCCTAAACAACTCCAAAAACATATTTCCCCACGAACTGAAACGAACCGAACCGAAAACGATAACATGTTATCGGTTCGGTTTTAAAAGTTCATCGTTTCGACTCTATCGGTCTCGGTTCGATTTTCAGACAAGGATGAACATTTGGTCTAAAAATATCGAAGCGGACCGAAATCGAACCAAAATCGACTACATGTAATTGGTTAAGTTTCGATTTTAAAAATTCATTATTTTTATTCAATTTTATCGATTTCAGTTAAATTCAGTTTTTGGATGACACTCACCCTATTTCCCAATTATATCTGCATAATTTCATCAATTCCCAAAAAAACCACCATCTTGAAAGTGAAAATATTACTAAAAGATAAGCGTTACACTTTTGTTATATTTCTAGTTGCAACAATAATAGAATAAAAACGGGTATAAATCAAAACACACCCTTTTTACATCGCAAAACACACACATATCCGCCCTAACGCCGCCGGTGAGAAATCGGAATAACGATCGGAAATGCAATCCGCCGAGCAATTGGTACTCGACCTCAGCAGTCCTGATCTTCGCGAAAACGCGCTCCTTGAACTGTCAAAGGTACGTATATAATATGTTAACTTTCGTTGTGTTGGATATTGTAATCGTTTTATTTATATTTTAGAAATCAATTCAATGATTTAGATTATTTTTACGTAATTATAGTATTTCAGAGCTTACGAACGTGGGAGAGTGATAGAATTTGTGCTTTTATAGGTATAATTATGCGAATTCGGTCAATTACGGTTCCAATTAGGGCTATTGATGTGGAAATACACAACAAACATTGGCTTTTATCATGAGAATCATTTACAATATCGTATAAATGTAATGGTATAATTAACCAGCTATACAATTCGGTATTTTAATTGATTCCTCGTGATGGATTTGGTAATCGTTTTATTCTTTTTTTTAGAAATCATTTTAATGATTTAGATCAGTATTACATAATTCTAGGATATTACAGCTTACGAACGTGTGAGAGTGATATAGCTTTTGAGTTTAGAGGTATGATCATGCGGATTTGATCAATTACGGTTCCAATCAGGAAATTGTGTACGACAATGAGGGCAAAGGGCTATTGAGGTGGAAATACAACAAAGTTTTGCTTTAATCATGAGAATCATTTACAATATTATATAAATTTAATGGCATAGTTAACCAGCTATTCAATTAGGTTTTAATCTTATTGCTGTAAAGGTGAATTTGATGGAGTTTTTTTAATCTATTTGAACAAGTAATATAATTAAATATTTCTCTCGTTTGGTGTGGATTGTGGATTCTTTTGGTACTATTCCTGCACTGATTTAGGTATTCCTAAATCCTAACTGGGTTTTTTGTGTTTTTTCCCTTGTTTCCTGTAGAAGAGAGAACTGTTTCAAGATTTGGCTCCATTATTATGGAACTCGTTTGGTACTATTGCAGCTTTATTGCAGGTATTGCCATTGGCAGACATATAGATTTTTTTTTTGTTTTCTGTCTTTTTTTCATTATTGATTTACATAATTGATTATATATTGTCTGCTTTTATGTATTGCAACCTAATTAATGCCAAATTTTCCATATTTTCAGGAGATAGTTTCAATATATCCCTTTTTATCACCGCCCAATTTGACTCCAGCTCAATCAAACAGAGTTTGCAATGCACTTGCTCTTCTTCAGGTGCACCTTCTAAATCCATATCAATTTTTTTCCCTATTATTTTTTTCTTTTGTATTTTTCCAGGCTTTTATATTTCAATAATCTTGATTGAATGTTAACTGCTATAGTTGTATATTGTTGTTCATGTATAATGTTAACAATCATTTTATTATATACAATCATGTATAAGTTATAACCATTTAGCAATCCAACAGACAATAACTATGTCAAACTTAAAGCCACTTTTTCAATTTTATAGAAATATGATAGGAATTCTAATACTTCAGGTTAATTATTTTGCTGTAATTTAGTTGGGATAATCATTGACGGATGCAGTAATTGTAATATCTTTAATTATCTTGCAGTGTGTAGCTTCACATCCAGATACAAGAATGCTGTTCTTGAATGGTAACTTCTAATTCCCATAAAATCTTTCTTTCTGATAGAATTTGTATGAGTAAATTACAGAAATTGTGCTTGGGGTATTTCGGATTCTGTGTTTTTGTCCCTAAACGTTTTTTTGTCCATGTGGTCCTCATTTTTCCATTATTTTGTCCTTTCCCACCTTAATTGACCACATGGACAAAAAAATGAGATAAATAAAAAATAAGGTTATTTTGGTGATTTGGTCGATAAATTAAAAATAAGGATAGTTTGGTCAATGTAGGTGAAAAGGGACCTAATCAAGGAAATATTAGGAAGACAGGGACAAAAACCTGGAATAATAAGTTTAGGGACAAAAATACAGAATTCAAAATACCCCAGGGACAATTCTGTAATTTAATTAATTTGTATTTATACAAACTTACAAAGTACATAAATTTTTTTGCAAGATTAGTGACAACCATTTTCTGACTAATTTCTTGTTTGCAGCTCATATTCCTTTATATTTATACCCGTTTCTCAACACAACAAGCAAATCAAGGCCATTTGAATATCTGAGGCTTACTAGCTTAGGTGTCATTGGTGCCCTAGTGAAGGTACTTCATCTTTTCTAATTATTTTTTTTATATTTTTAACTAGAACAAAACAACTTAATTAAGTATTTAATATGTAAATTCATTCTTTTATTTTCTAGGTTGATGACACAGAAGTTATCAGTTTTCTGCTTTCAACTGAGATAATCCCCTTGTGCTTGCGAACAATGGAAATGGGCAGTGAATTGTCAAAAACAGTTAGTTTTAGCTCTTTTTTTATAATGCTAAAATATTGGTTTAATCTAACTAAAAGTGGCAATTTTGATCTGTTCACTAATAAATTTGTTGATATTTTATGTTTTATCTCTAACCGGTCAAATGAGTGAACTCAAAACATTATGTTTAAAGGTAAACGGGTCAAACCGTTGCCAAAAGTGTAATTTTAATGCGTAAAACCTGCTAAATCATTTAAAAAAACAAATTAATATTGAAATAGTTTTTTTTAGTATATTACAAAATCATCCCTAAGCTTTGTTGAAAATTTCGGATTCGGTCCCATCTTGAAACTAATTACGGATCTAGTCACTAATGTCTGCGTTTGCTTTCACTTTTGGTCCCTCATTCAAGTAGACAAAAACCCTTGACCGCTTTAACCTGTTATATTTTGTAGTTTGTTTTTGTTGTTTTTTTAAAATTAATTATTAATATCAAAATCAATTAACACTGAGAAAATAATGATGTAAAGGGTATTTTGGTCATTTCACTTGGACAAAGGACCAAAAGTGAAAGGAAAAAATAGGGACATTATATACTGATTGCCTAAATTCATTATATAAGCGAGCCGCAGGGACGAATTTGGTAGTTTGCCTAAACAAATTTGACACACTAATTATTTATAAAATAAATTAATAGTTTTGGACAAATACCCGTCCAACTAACTATTTTTGCCATCTCTTTACCCAAATTAATTTACAACATAAATTCACCACTTCTATTATCCGTATTAACAACCCACCCAGCCCGTTTGTTTTCCCGATTTCTATAAATCTGAGTAAATTTATATATTAAATATTTAAATTAAAATTCCAGGTTGCTACATTCATAGTCCAAAAGATTTTATTAGACGATGTGGGATTAGACTACATATGCACAACTGCTGAACGGTTTTTTGCAGTTGGTAGAGTGTTAGGTAATATGGTTGCTGCACTTGCTGAACAACCTTCTTCTCGCCTTTTAAAACATATTATCCGTTGTTACCTTCGATTATCCGATAATCCAAGGTTAGTTACAAATATAATTATCATTACCTTATAAAAAAACACAAAATGTCGTAAATTATGATTTTATATTTGATTAAATGATATAAAATTGTTGAATTTTGAATATTGTAGGGCCTGTGATGCTTTGAGAAGTTGTCTTCCTGATATGTTGCGAGATGCTACTTTTAGCAGTTGCCTTCGTGTAAGCACTTTTTTTTATGTTAATATTGTTAAAACGGGTGGGTCGGGTTATGGGTCGGGTTGGGTTGACCCATGAATTTTTTTTGGTTCTTTTCGGGATAATGTACAATATATCCCCATTTTTGGATATCTGAATTGAATTTTCAGATAGTGATTTTTACTATCCGAATCCAGTGAAGTTTCAGATATCCGAAATCAGGATATCTGAAGTTTCCAGATATCCGAAATCCGGATATACGGAAAAGAACATATTTTTTTGGGTATTTCGTATATTTCTTATATTTCGGATAATTTTTCGGATATCTGGTTTTTTAGATATTTTTGATTTTTGAACACCCCTGCACAGAACCATCTTTTGATGACCCAATTGGACAAAAATGTTGTAAATAGATTTAATATGACAATTCAAAAAGTATGTTGTTATTTTGTAAAAAAAATAACTCATTTTTTGTTACTTAAAATCTATGGCTTTGTATTTCAGGAGGACCCGACAACAAGGAGGTGGCTTCAACAACTGGTTCATAATGTTCAAGGCCCGCGGGTTGGTCTTCAAGGTGGTGGAGGGTTTGACCACATGATGGTCAACTGAAAAAGTCAACTTCCAACTAATCTAAATAAGTTTTCATAATTGGTAGTCGGTAACTGCTTTTATCTATGTTTTTATCAGACTTGATGTTTAGCTTGTTTATATTCTAGTTAGCATATTTCGGGTTATCTTAACCTAGCAAATCACGGTCAACTTTATGTGTATATTAAGCTAAATTGCTTAATCTTAATGCTTTTATTTTTAGAATGATTTTGATGCCTTGTGTTGCTGTTTTGTTATGAGAATGTGACCAACGGAAATTGTTTTGAGAAGTTTTTTTCTTTCATTTGAACGTATAGTGGAATAAGTTTAAAAGGTGTTATTAGTGTTTTATATTTGAATTTAACCTAGCAATATGTTTTCAATGGGCATTTGCACGGTCTAATAATCACATGGAACTGACCCGAGCTGACAGAAAAAATGGTTTTGGCTGGACCGAACCGAGAACCAGATCTTTTTCGGTCTTTTTCGGTTTTGGACTAGACTAAGGTGCTGTTTGGTAACGTCTAAATGATTCATATCTGAATGACGCAGATGTCTGAATGATTCAGACTTCCCTTTACATTTGTCTAATTAAGAGGCAGAACATGTTCAATTCTTAATTTAGATGCTGATTAACATGCCTTACCAAACGTTCTGAATCTCTCTGATTAAGAGGCTATCCTCTAAAGTGAATCATTAAGAGGCTTACCAAATAACACCTAAACCAAGAGATAGTATTGAATGAAAATTCAAACTGAGAACTATACTATACTGAGAACAATAAAAATGATTTTGGCTGGACGGAACTGAGAACCAATTTTTTCAGTCTTTTTCAGTTCAGACCAAGAATCCGTATTGAATGAAAAGTCAAAATAACAACAGGACTATTTTAGTTTGGTTCTATCTGGTCCTCTCGTTCTCGATCTAATTTGCACAAACCAAAGTTTTCAACCATGTCCATAATAATAATAATAATATTTACCCAAGTGGAGAAATAAGATGACAAAAATACACTACCTCAATAATAACTGGCAAGATTTGGATGGTATTTAAGCATAATCAAAAACCTCGTTAAGAATTCTTGTTCTCAAAGAACAAACGAAACATAAACAAAAAATATACACGAATAATGGACTATAGCAATTGAAAACAGCATTAACCATCTAATGAATCTTTTGCAAACGTTATCCAATATACCGAGACTCATATATGAATTATCAAAGAACTTTGTCACCTTAACGTCTCCAAAACAATCTTATCCTATCTTAAACACGATTAATGATGGATAGTCAACCGTTAGGTTGACATTTTCATTAAAAAGGCCATAACTACACCCAGAACAGCACCGGCTGCAACCTACATTATTAAAACCCTTGAAAAGATTAATATCTTAAAAAAAATTTAACAAATTTTTCAATCATCATGGTGTCATCAGCAAATTTAATTACAGAGTTACAGAAATCGTCCATGTGGTATGCAACTTACGCAGGTTTAGCCCCTAGAAATAGTTAGGGTTGATATTTTAAAGAAAATCAATTACAAACTTTTTAGGGACCATACATAGTGAGTTTAAAAAGTGTAATATGGTCATTTAATTCTTTTTTAGAGACTAAACCTGCAAAAGTTACATACAGAAGGGCGATCTGGTAATTTTACTATTAAAAAATTTATTCAAAAGATGGCGGTTTTTAACATGTTAAATTGCAACGGTACCTGAAATGGAGTGTGGCCAAGTGAGTCTCTTAGAGGCCTAACATTGGAAAGTGGATGTTCTGGAGGCAGCTCACAAACAATTTGATTCAATAACTGCATCAACAATAATAATAATTAATCTTTAAAACAAATAGTAATTAAGTTTAAAAATACGTAATAATTCACTAAAACGATCATTCATAAATCATAAGTAAATCGGTCGATATAGTTACCTTTATAAACTACCAAAGTCACTATTCTACCAAGAATATGAAAGTATAAATGATAATTTTTTTTGTTTTAATTATAAAATTTAACGGGCATAATAATATTTTTGGTTTATCGAATTTTAACAGTACGAAGAAGGTTCCGCAAATTTTGAGGATATATAAACTAAACTATAGACTTTTTAATAAATAACAAAAAATATATTTTATGCCCAAAAATAATAAAGAAAATAAAATAGAACCATAAAATGCTTATATACCTCAGCTTGCCGACCAGCATGAAGCCTAACACCAGTTGCATCATACATTACCTGATAAAGAAAAAAGTAATTATTTAAAATGTACATCGATCAAAGAAACCAACATAAAAGTGAGAAAACTCATATAAGTTGTATGCATTATGTAATTAAACTATAATATGATTACAAAAACGCAATTAATGAAATTATTATTTAGCTGTAAATACGTACAACACACGACAAAACAACTGCAATAGCAAATGCTGATGAATTAGTGCCATCTTGTAAACCTATGCAAGCTGCAAGAGCTGTAACCGTTGCAGAATGTGATGACGGCATTCCACCTGAACTAAGCATTCTTCTTGTATCCCATTTTCTTTCTTTAAACCTAAATATTCAAATTAATTAAATATATTAACAAAATTAAAAACAGGTTTAACATAAATGTAATCTCTTCAATGATATAATTCTTGCAGGTTTCAACTACCAATTTATAAGGTATCAACAGGCAACAGCATATGCATAGTCAGTGAGTTATTAGAAAGGGTTTGCTAACAACACAATCTCATATGCATGATCTACTAACTGCATTGCTTAAGCTGATCAAGTATTAATTACAATAAATTCACACTAACCAATACATAAATTCACAATTTTATCTCATTAAAAAATCATATTAATTTCAACCATGATTTGATAAAACCAAGCACACTAATGCAATTTCTTCTATCAAACCCTTACAACTCCATGAAATTTCACATTACAAGTGAAACAAATCCCAAACCCTAAAAAACGCCTGATTTAACTACCAATAATTCAACATAATAACAACAATCGATCGGAAACACATAAACAAATTCGCGATAACACGTACCAATGCGTAAACACTTTGAGAAACTGAGCAATGAACAGAGACAGGAAAGCAGAAAGAAGAGGGAGATTCGACGGCAAAACGGACGACTCCGATGAGTAAGAACGAAGAGTTGAAGATGCATCAGCTGCTGTAATCACCTCATCCATTGCAATAACGGAATTGAATCACCTCTTCTTCCTAAAAATTGATCTGAATTCTATATTTAATCGTTTAGATCTCCCAAAAACCCTTAATACACCAACAACGCGAATTGTCTGGTGGAAATGAAATTAGAATTGAAACTGTAGATCGAATTATTGAAGTGTAATTGGATGATCTGGACGACGGTAGTTGCAGTCAGTAAAAGTAAACAATTTCGCCATTTTTCTCCGGGAAGGACGGTCGTCGGCGACGGAGTGATGAGTGTTGTTGACGTTATTAACGTTCGGTTGTTTCTTTTACGATCCGTAAATAGCCTTTGAGCCCAAACCGATGAAGTTAGCTACACATAAAGCCCACAGGCCCATTAATAAATTAACAGAATATTAAAATTACCAATTGTATATTGTATTGTATATTGTATTGTATATATAATACATTTGTGGTGAATATTTAATTATTATATTACTGTTCATAATCTTTTTTAGTTGATTATATTAATTATGCATTTTGAACATAAAACAAGCAAATAATTGATTGTTAGTTCTTTTGCTAAACATTTATTTTAGATTTATTGAATTTTCAAAATACAACAGTCAAAAATAGATAATTAATTCCAATATTAGTGTTTGGATACAAGTTTTAGGGGTTATGGTTTTATACCAAAGATGGGGTGTTTGGCTAAACTTATCTAATTTTCAAAGAATTTACAAAATCTATATTTTTTAAAGCATGTAACTTAAAAACTTTTAATACAATATAACTTAAAACCTTCGAACGAGACATAACCGACTAGTTAAAAGGTGTGTGAAGATGTTTATTATTGAAAATAATAGTTTAGATGGTGTGTTCTGCTTATTTAATTTAAAAATACTCACGATTTGTTTCGTTTTAGTCAATGTCTTAGTCAATGTAACAAGTTATCCTTGTTAAATAGTGAATGATTCCATCACCTTTTTTCTATAATTTATATTATCTATATAACAAGTTGAAATGTATCATGGGAAATGTCTATGCTTCCCAAAGCAATGTTGAGAAAAGAAGATCGTGGGAGCTTATTTCCCTGTATATGCACGAGAATGACGGAAATTATGTTCTTTTTGGTGATTTTAATGCGGTTCGTGATGAAGCGAAAAGGTGTGGATGTGTTATTAATGAGAAGGAAATTGAAGATTTTAATGAGTTCATTGACGCGGCAAGTATTGAGGAGGTTCCTATGGGAGGTTCCACTTTTACTCGGTTAAGTTCAGACGGTCGCAAAATGAGTAAGCTGGATCGTTTCTTTGTTTCGGAAGGGGTGTATGCTGCGTGTTCGGACATTAGTGCCTCCGTTATCACTGATATTGTTTCTGATCATCGGCCTATTGTTTTGGCTCAAGAGTTCGTTGATTATGGTCCGCATGTGTTTCGCTTTTTAATTCATGGATGGAGGATACTTCGTTTAATGAGGTGGTCGAACGGTCATGGGCTACGCATGGAAACACTGTTAGCAATAATCAGTGTATTCGGTTTAAGGACAAGTTGAAATTGTTGAAACAAAATTGTAAAGCTTGGTGGAAGTCTTTAAAAGGTGATCAAGTTGCAAAGAGAAAGTCTTTAACTGATATGGTCGCGAAGGTGGAGTCTAAAATGGAAGATAATTCAGCCTCGGAGGAAGATATTCTTGGCCGCCGACAAGCAAAACAAGAGTTGTATAAATTGGATGCTAAAGAATGGAGCGATCTGGTGCAAAAAGCTAAAATTAAATGGGGTGTTAAAGGCGATGAAAACTCTAAATACTTCCACGGTATTATAAATAGCAAAAGGAGACATTCGTTGCTCAGAGGCGTTAAACATGAAGGAAGTTGGAACACATCGCCTGTTGCGGTAAAAGATATATTTTTTAATTATTATGCTAACAAGTTTAAAAAGGTGCAGGTTATTAAGATTGTTAGACGAAGTGACAAGTTCAAAAGCCTCTCTGAAGTAAACGCGGCGATGCTGATAAATCCGGTCACATTGGATGAAATTAAAAGAGCTGTATGGAGTTGTGGGAATGATAAATCTCCCGGGCCGGACGGGTTCACGTTTGCTTTTGTGAAAAAATATTGGGAGCTTATTAAAACTGATATCCTCGCCTTTGTTCTCGAGTTCTTCGAGACTGGTGTTCTCCCGTCTGGGTGTAATTCGTCGTTTATTACGTTGATCCCGAAAGTGATAAATCCTCTTTCTGTGACTGATTTTCGGTCGATCAGTCTTATAGGTGTCCAATACAAAATTATCGCTAAATTGCTGGCTTTGATGCTTGCGGCGGTGGTGGATACGGTTATCAGTGTGGAACATTCAGCTTTTATCCAAGGACGTCAAATTTTGGACGGCCCGCTTATGGTTAATGAAATCATTTCATGGTTTAAAAAGAGAAAAAAATGCGCAATGTTTTTGAAAGTTGATTTTGAAAAAGCGTACGATTCTGTCAGCTGGGAGTTTCTTGATCGAATGATGGAATTTATGAAATTCCCTGAAGTGTGGCGTAAATGGATTATGGCGCTTCTTGTTTCCTCTAAAGCCTCTGTTCTTCTCAATAGTAATGCCTCTAAAGAGTTTAAATTAGAGAGAGGCCTTAGACAAGGGGATCCGCTCTCCCCGTTTTTATTTATTATTGCTATGGAAGGATTACATGTCACACCCCGCCAAAAATGAGTTTTACTTTATTTAAAATGTTTTGCGGAAGAACGGATGTGTAACGTTCATGATTACATAGCAAAAATTAAGTAAACAGACAACCACGTAAATAACATATTGAAAATGGTTTACCTTATAAAAATGGAAATTTTCCAAAAATAGTAGTTACTAAAAATAGTAAGTTTTGAAAATGAAGTGATTGTTCGTAAACTTAAATGTTCATTCATGGCTCACGACAATCCACTGCTCATATCCTCCAGTCTCACTGTGCACCTAATCACCTGGAAAAACATAAGTAAAAGGGGGTCAACAAATAATGTTGAGTGAATCCACAGGATTAATGTTGTATGAAAAGTAAAGTATTTGCTACCCAAAATGTTTGTTATGAAAATATTTTATGACTGAAAAAGTATAAGGTTCAACACTCATAAGATATGAGGAGTAAATACGAAAAGTAAAGTGCGATTGTAGAAGATCTACAATTACTAGTTTAGTTTATGAAAATGTGTTGAACAAGTTGTTATGTTTGACATCGCATGACCATTATCCCCAACAAGTAGGTAGTCTATTGAGTTAATATACCAACCCCTAAGTCCACAATCAACACGTCAACTCCAGTATGTTATGTTCTTTTATGGATATACACTCCCGGAAATGTCTTGGATAAACCAAGTAATGATCAATCGTTCGTTGGGAGGATGAGTGTCAGCCAATAGTACTATCTGCATATTCATGGTCTAGATCCACTAGCTAATGATTGCTGGCAAACCTTAGTTCAGTATAAAAATTGTTTGTCATGCCAACGCGATAATGAAAATGTATAGATGTTGTACACTCATAGTAAAATAGTAGCAATTGTGTTTATGTTTTCCACCCCAAAGTTTATAAAAATAGTAAAAGAGTAAAAGGGGTCTGTGGACTCACCTGGGCAAAGCTTAGCTCTCGATAAACCTCAAAGAATTTCTTCAAAGACTCCTAGCGCCTAAACGCAATAACGTTTCTAATTAGACTAAGCTAACACAGGCGATCTAATAATAATGATGTATGATATATGATATGAAATTAGTGTTATGTTTTATGTTTTGTGACATCGAATGAATTTGGGTTATTGGACCTTAATAGGTCGAAATGAAATGAAATGAAATGGACTTCAAAATGAAATGAAATGAAATGGGCTTGGGTTTGTCTTAATGGGCTTAATGGGCTTAGATGGGCTTAATGGGCCACTAGGTGGGCCACTTGGGCCTCATATTGGGCTTAGATCCATTTAGGTTGGGCCATGGATTGGGCTTGGCCCAATTGGATTCTGTTAGGGCTAACATTTGGGCTTGGGCCCGATTGACCTATGGTTTGAGCTTGGGCCCGATTAGGCTACAGTTTGGGCTAGGAATGGGCCGCAAGCTTGGGCTTTGGCCCAAATGGATTAGATTGTATGGGCCAAGTACGGGCCTTGGCCCGATTAGATATTCGGGTTTGGGTCGATCGGTTGGGTCAAGCACAAGCCTTGACCCGGTTTCACTTTTGGGTCAAACTATGGTCAAATCTAGTCAAGAAAAGTCAACAAAGGTAAACTAGGGTTTATGGTATTCGGCAAGGGTTAGGGTTCCGGTCTAAGGTTCGAACCAAAGATAGGTTCGGCTAGGGTTTGGTTGCAAAATTAGGTTGTCACCGGCTACCGGCGTCGGTGACTCGAGTCTAGGTTCAATTCAAAGTTACAAGTATAAAGTTTATGGCTTTCTAGGATTTTACAATCACAACAAATCTAAGGTTTATGGAAGATCAAAACAACAATTTAGCAAAGTCTAACAAATCGATTAACGGATCAACAAAGCAAAGCAATAACGCACAAGGGACAACCCGAGGACATGCATGCACGCATGTACGTCGACTTGGGGATCAAGGGCTGCTCCGAGACCATATGGCCTTTGGCCATGGTCTCGGGTTCATGTATGTGCCGAACCAAAGAGAAAACAAGTGAAAAACAGCAAGAAATCGGTATACCTTTGCGATACGAACGAACGGGAATCGATCACACGAACGGCTAGGGTTGCGAGTTGTTTCGAAAACGACATCGGTGGTGATGGGGGTTGCTTTGGACGAAATCAACAAAGGAAGATGTGGGGGTTTAAGGGTGTTTATATAAGGGTAAGAATTAGGGTTACCTAGAAGAGTTTTAGTAGAACTTGGACTCTTTTAAATCGAGGATAGAGATAAAGTGTAATCAAGAGAGGATAGGGATCAAAGTTTAGACTTTCAAAAGAGGATAATCACATCCCATAGAGGCTTGGACCAAATTCTAAGAGGAGGGGACTAGGTTTCGGCCACAATGGGGTCGGGCAACACTATGATGTGTCGATTTTGGATTAAATTCGTTACGAGTCACATTTCGTTAATTATTTTGATTTATTGATTAAATATTACTTAAATATCATTATTAGATATGTTTTGGAGTAAAAATGTCACCACAAGTAATATAAGGTGTTGTGTTGACTAAAATAGTCAAACACTGATGTATGGTGAAAATGTTAAATGTTCGGTGAACTAGTCATGTGTTTGGATGCCAAAAGTAGAAATGAAACGAAATGAGGAAAATTTCTAAACATAGAAACTTTCTAAATATAGAAGTGATATGAAATGAGGAAAGTTTCTAAAAATTGAAACTTTCTATAATTAGAAATAATAGGGAACGAGGAAATTTTCTAAAAATAGAAACTTTCTAAAATTAGAAATGTTACGAAACGAGAAAGTTTCTAAAATAGAAACTTTCTAAATATAGAAAGTAAGAAATGAAAAATAGTAACATTCCCAAAATGTTGAGTTGTCACATTACATGTGGCCATGGAAGAAGCTAAGGCTAATCAGATGTTCAAAGGTTTGCGGCTTAAGCAAGATTCGGTTGAAATTTCTCATTTGCTTTATGCCGATGATGCTATTTTTATGGGGGATTGGTCGAGTAATAATCTGCATAGTCTCCTTATTTTCATATGTCATCCGGGTTGAAGATTAATCTGCATAAATCTAATTTGTACGGTGTTGGTGTTTTGGATGGTGATCTGAGTATGACGGCGGATCGTATCGGGGTGTGAAAAAGGTAAAATCCCGTTTATCTATTTAGGGTTACCGGTTGGTGGCCTTATGACTAGAAAGAAGAATTGGGCTGCTTTAATTGATAGATTTAAAAAGAAGCTGTCAGGATGGAAAGTGCAGACTTTATCGGTTGGTGGGAGGTCTATGTTGTTAAAAACGGTGTTGGGAGGGATGGGAATTTACTACATCTCTATGTTTGTCATGCCAAAATCGGTGATTAATACTTTGGAGCAGCTTAGAGCATCGTTTTTTTAGGGTGGTACGGAAACCCATAGGAAGATTCATTGGGTTAAATGGGTTTCCGTGTTGGCCTCTTATCAAAATGGAGGTCTTAACATTGGAAGTCTAAATGCTTTTAATGTTGCGTTGGTTCTGAAATGGGTGTGGAGGCTGGTGAACAACAAAGATATGTTATGGGCTCGTATTATTACGACAATTTATGGTGATGATGGTGGGTGTGTCTCGGGTAGTGGTCGGGTTGTTGGTACCGGCCCTTGGGCGGGTATTATTAAAATGTTGTCTAAACTGAAAGGGGAATGGTTAGATCTCTATTCTTATTTGAAGAAATCAGTTGGTGATGGGTCTGATACGAGCTTCTGGAAGGACCCTTGGATTGATCCGATGGGGTTGTGTAATAAGTATCCTCGGCTGTACAGATTGGAGTGTGATAAGCTCTGTACGGTTGCGGATCGAGTGATTGGTGGTAGGGTGGTCTGGAATTGGTGCCGGAACATTAGAGGCGAGAGAGAAACGGATCAAGTAGAAGAGAGTCGGGGCCGTGCGGAAGGTATTGCGTTAACTACCGAATCCGATAAATGGAGATGGGGTATTGGTTCTAGTGGGGAGTTTGAAGTGAAAACGACTAGGAAGTGGCTTGATGATAGATTGTTACCTTCTTCAGTGTTTGAAACGCGCTGGAATTCTCTTGTTCCTAGGAAGGTTAACATTTTGGTTTGGAAAGTGATGATCAACCGAATTCCCTCAAAACATAATCTGTCTTTGCGGGGAATTACCGTTGATAATCTGAAGTGTCAGGTGTGTGATCACGAAGTGGAGGATATTGATCACATTTTTTGGATGTGCCATGTCGCTAAAAGTGTGTGGAGGGTCATTGCTAATTGGCTTCAAGTGTTGGATTGTGATGTCGACGACCTTCATGAATTGATGGAGTCGGTATACTCGAGCAATTGGAGCAATCATCGTAAAAAAGTTGTTGAAGCAGTGTGTTTTATGGTTATTTGGATCTTGTGGCGGTTTCGGAATGCTATTATTTTCAACAATGGCGATACTTGGAAGTGCATGTTGATTGACTCGGTTAAGGAGATTGCTTTTAATTGGATTTGTAATAGGAATAGCAAATTTAGAGTTAGCTATTCTGAATGGCTTATCTTTCCTTGCAACTGATGTATTGTTTTTTTGTTTCTAGCTTCTCGCTAGTTTTTTAAGCTTAATACAAAACCGTTTCCAAAAAAAAAAAACATATTTTAGAAAATTAATAAAGTGGACACCAACAAATGCATATTGGATAGTGAAATGAAATCCGTAACCATTCATCATTTCTGAATTTTCCATACTTATCTTATAAATATTTTTTCATAAATTAATCGAACTCATGACCTCTAAAAAGTCATTCATGACCTCTAAAAAGTCATTCGAAAACCTTTATGAATGTTTATAACTCTGGTTCATAAAATTTTAGATAGTTAAGTACATTTTATGTAGATTTAATTATCTATAATCGCGAATTATTAGTTGTTATCTTTTATATACTGTTATTACATTTAGGGTATGAACATATCGTTGAATATCCGTAGAATATCATTTAATTGGTCCACAGATAAATACAAAAGTTTATTTGGTTCACAAATAAAATATATCGAGTCAATTAAGAGGAAGGTGCCTGAATCTTATCATCCACAAAGTGTGTGAGGGACCAACCTAAACATGGTCCATATTCATGCCCCAATTCCCCAAACTACAAAGGAAAGGTTTATACTTTATAATTACTAGGTAGCTTTAGATAGACATATTTAAACTAAATTGAGAACGGGTTGGAACTGTATAATTGAATCAGACCGAACTAAGTTATACTAATCCAATTTTTAATTCTAATTTTTATGTCAAATTGATACATAAATAACCTATACAGAAACAAGTCCACCTTCTACTTCATTTCATTTAAAGAGGATAACCTTCGTGTTTAAAAAAAGCTCCCTAAGAAAACTGAAATTTGCTTATAATATACGCTACTTAACAGTTGCCATGATCGTCTGCGAAAAATTCTCTGCTGACTGGTAAATATTTACCTAGAAAAAATATACAAACCGAGATCTCTATGAAATCATTTCAAACGTCTTTATTGTTAAATCATCACAATATAGTTAGAAGTCCACATTTTAATAATATGGTTATAGAAATTATATAATTATTAAATAAAATACAAAATACCTTTTCAATTTTACATAAAAGAATTTTATTAATGATGCTTATAATAAATTATCACATACAATACTTAATTTTAAATTTTTGATAATGGAAGATGAAACGTTTAAATGGAGATGTTATAACTCAAAACATTTCATTTTATAATGAAATTGATTTGCAGTTATTACTTCATCTAAGACAAATTAAAGTTATTTAATATTTGTATTCATATTGAATATTTCTTTTACCCAGTCCTATAATTAAATGTAAAAGTATAAATGTCAAATAATTTTAATTTATCTTGAATGAAATACAATGTGCATTTAATAAACCAATTCCTTTTTTATATATGTATGAACATTCATTATCATTTATCTTAAATAAAATAAGAGAGACTGTATTAATATGTTGCCGTTCAAAAATAAAAATAATATTAATATGTACTATTTGTAATATTAATATGTACTATTTGTACTTATTTTATATTGCTATTTAGCACAAGAAAGCTTATGTAAACTACTAATTATATTCCTTTATACGGAGTATCATCTTATAATTTTAATACTTAAGATAATTTTAATACTAATATGTTGCCGTTCAAAAATAAAAATAATATTAATATGTACTATTTGTAATATTAATATGTACTATTTGTACTTATTTTATATTGCTATTTAGCACAAGAAAACTTATGTAAACTACTAATTATATTCCTTTATACGGAGTATCATCTTATAATTTTAATACTTAAGATAAGTAAATAATCATATAATTAGACTTAAATATAAAATAAAGAAAAACACCTCCTTAAGAAAAGAAAAAAAAAACTGTGTTGTGTGTTCTTTTCACCTCCTCAAAATTTTTGCGACTAGCAAATCCTTAGACCAAAATCACTCTACACCACTCAAACCCTTGTATCGTCTCGGCCAAATCTCCGCCATACAAACCCCTCGGACCACTTTCTACTGGCGTTATCCGGCAACCCTCCGACCTATATAACCCCAACCTCTCACCCCCAATTCAATCACACCCCCAATTCACTCGCCGGAGAATTTCCAATTTCAATTTCCGGCCAAGAAGCAGTACTCACCGTCGTGATTGGGGTAAAACCCTGGATAATCAAGTTGCAGACATCACGGCTATACACGGAGCACCGCGGTCACTTGTACATGTCCGATCAGTACGAGGGATCTGCGCTATAACTATCGAAAGCAACCCTTCTACGCACGGCGGACGTGGGGCGTTGCCTTCTGAAGGCGGTAGTCCTTCCGACCTCCTCTTTCTCGCCGGCGGTGGTTCTCCGTTCTCGTTCGTTCCCGTTGTAGCTTAGGCGTGTTTTAGTTTTGGTGTTTTTTGTGTTACGTGTTAATATTATCTGTCGAGATCTTGTTTCTTGCAACGCAAGTAATTGAGAAAAGATGTTGAAGATCAAGAGAGTTCCTACTATTGTTTCGAATTACCAAAAGGAAGACGGCGAGGAAGGTGGTGTTACCGGTGGTTGTGGCCGGAATTGCATGAGAGAATGTTGCCTACCAGGTGTTTGATAAAATGCCTTCTTTATTATTTTGAGTTATTTCTTAATTTTTTTACTAAATTTGTATAATTTTTTTAATTCAAGTGTTTAATATTAAACTTGGATTTGATTTGATGCAGGATCAAAGCTACCTTTGTACGCTTTTGGGAAATCCGATAAGGTTGAATCCAGTGACAAAAAGGAGCCACCTTTTGCTTTCTTGGATTCCCTTCTGCTTGGAGAGGTAATATTCTAAAGCTAAGGCTGTTTAATTGTTGAAAAATATGGACTTTTTTGGATCTTTTTTTAGGAAAATCGAAAAACAGAAATCATGTTGAAGTTGCAGTTTTAAGATAAAAAAACATAAAAATCACCCACTTTTAGGGTTTTTGGTTATCTTTTTTAACCTAAGATTATTACTTTATTATTATAGTGGGAGGATCGTGTGGAGAGAGGGCTATTTCGTTATGATGTTACTGCCTGCGAAACAAAGGTAGACTTCAATTTCATGTCATTGACTCATATCAATATTTCATAAGTAACTACTAAAACAATTTAATAAAAACACTAATTTTTTTGCTAATTAACTATTACATTCTAATTATATGCATAATTAAACAGGTAATTCCCGGAGATTACGGTTTTATTGCTCAACTAAACGAGGGTCGTCACCTTAAAAAACGTCCAACCGAATTCCGAGTGGATAAAGTTCTCCAACCATTTGATGGGACCAAATTTAATTTTACAAAAGTTGGAAAAGAAGAAATTTTATTTCAGTTTGAATCAAGTGAAGATGGTGAAGTGAAGTTTTATCCAAACGCTCCAATTGTTGTAGAAAATTCCCCTAGTGTTGTTGCCATTAATGTAAGTTATCTTGACCTTTATCTTTGTTATGAAATGCTGTTATACATGAATGTTTTTTTAGTAAAGGTCACAACTTTGGCCCGTTTACTTAAATGGGTCAGTTTGGGTCGTGTTTATCTTTAATGGGTCAATTGTTTTGGACAAAAAGTTGACAACTTTGGCCTGAATACTTAAATGGGTCAGTTTGGGTTGTGTTTATCTTTAATGGGTCAAAATTGTTAAATGGGTCAATTTTTTTGGACCAAAAGTTGGCCCGTCTCAACTATTTATCCAGCCTGCTACCCATTTTGCCATCTCTTTTTCATAACGAGCCATGTTGATTTAGTTTTTTTAAATAATTTATCGTATATTTTAAATAAATTATTAGGTTAGTCCAATTGAATATGGACATGTGCTTTTGATTCCTCGAATCTTGGAGTGTTTGCCTCAAAAGATTGACCACAAAAGCTTTTTGCTTGCACTTTTTATGGCATCTGAAGCCGGAAATCCGTATTTCCGTTTGGGTTATAATAGTCTTGGTGCATTTGCTACTATTAATCACCTTCATTTTCAGGTAATTATCTACCTTCATTTATTTCACATTTAATATATTATCTATTTTTATTTTTGTTTTACTTTATTGTATTTTTAGATCAAATAGCATGAAGATTTATCAGAAATGTATCAGAAAACATACTTAGATTTATTATATTATTTAAAATTTCAGGCTTACTATTTGGCTGTCCCTTTTCCAATTGAAAAAGCTCCAACTAAAAAAATAACCGATTTCGAGGGCGGGGTCGTAATTTCCGAGATTCTTAACTACCCAGTTCGAGGTCTGGTTTTTGAGGGTGGAAATTCACTTGAAGATTTATCAAAAGCTGTTTCAGATTCTTGCATCTGTCTTCAAGACAACAATATACCGTTTAATGTTCTTATTGCAGATTCTGGAAAACGTATATTTGTCTTACCTCAGGTAAATAAAATTATTCACGTAATATTTCTCTAGCCCGTATACTTGTGAATTGGTTGATTTGGGTTGTGTTTTAAATTAACGGGTCAAACAGGTTTGATTAAAAATAAATAAAGCCATAAAGGTAGAAAGAAAGTGGGTCAAGATGGGTTTGACTTTAACCAGAGTGTTTTTTTCCAAGGGGAAACTGGAATATTGTAATAATATAAGTTTTGTTATCTTGTTTAACACATTAATCATTATCTGTACAAAAATTTTAAAAAAGGAAAAATGCGTTTTAATACCCTGAACTTGGTTAACTATAGGTCCTTTACTATACTAAACTATTAAAGGTATAACATGGTACTCTGAACTTGATAAAATGATCGATTTAGTACCCTAGATCACTAATTTAGTCTTGTTTTCTTACTAGATTTGCTTCTAGTATCAATATATTGAGATGAACGTATATTTTTTAGTTGTCAAAAGCTCCAACGAAAGCATATCACGTGAGAAAACAAGACTAAATTAGTGAGCCAGGGTACTAAATCGACCATTTTGTCAAGTTCAGGGTACCATGCTCTACACCTTTAATAGTTCAGGGTAGTAGATGACCTAGTCAGCCAAGTTAAGGGTACTAAAATGCATTTTGGCCCTTAAAATGGACAAGAAAGTGTTACGGGCCAACCCAACCCGACCCATTTCAGCCCGTACTGGCATACTTAAATTCAACTAACTTTCTATTTATGCAAAAATAGTGTTACGCGGAGAAACAAGCGTTAGGAGAAGTGGAAACCGAGCTTCTAGAAACACAAGTGAACCCCGCGGTTTGGGAGATTAGTGGACACATGGTCTTAAAACGCAAAGAAGATTACATTAATGCAACCGAACAAAACGCTTGGAGACTTCTTGCACAAGTTTCACTATCCGAACAACGGTTTCAAGAAGTTGTTGCCATTGTTTTTGAAGCAATTTCATGTACGGTTATTGAGAACACGAGCTCGGTTGATGAAGATGTTGAAAAAGATGTTGAAGATTTGAACAACGGGTCCCACCGTGCTGATGTCATCATGGCGGGTAAGCAAGAGTGTTTAGTTCAACATTAGTGTTGGTTTTTTTAAATAGTGTTTTGTTTAAGGCTTATGTGTGGGTTGAAGCTATGTTATGTGTTATGTTTTGAATATTTGAATCGTGTTATAAAGTTTAATGTTTGATCACTTGTATGTGAAATTTGTGGTGTTTTGATGACTTTTGAGCATATTTACAAAAACGATACCTAAGCATCTCTCTACCCAAAGTTAAAAACACAGTGAGAGAATATGGGTGTAGAGTATGGTGAAAATATGTTTGACTTTTGAGCACATTTATCACATCTATATTTTCTAAGTCGATTAGGTAAAAGATACCATGCAACTTTAAAATTGATTTTAATTTTGACATTTTATTCTTTAAAATGAGAAAAATAATTCAGACACATAACATAATTGGATAATGAATGATCTTATGATGCACATATGAGTATGGATCACACATAAATCTTAAAAACGACCAACTAGAACTTGACTTTTCCATCCGAATTTGAGTCCTCTCTAAGTCGAGCTTGAGCTACATGTTGAAAGCCAATAAAGCTATCTAATCGAGCTCGAGCCTAACCTAAGTTAGTCAAACGGATCTCGGTTCTTGAGGTCCACTAAAGCTCTAAATTCACACGCAATCCAACTAGGGCCAGCCCAAGGGGTGTTCGAAATGTGCATGTGAATAGGGTCTACCATAATAAGCGGCTCAATATTTTTCTTGCATATATATTAGGCTTGGCCGCTAGGTTCCCTGTTGACCCCAATAATATTATGTTATATTATTAATATCCAACGGGTATCATAAGCGAGCTGGAAAAACCAAATGACTGTTTTTTATTAAATTATAATTTTAGATCGTTTAAGTTTTAGGGCCTAATTTTCTAGAAAATGTACCGGGACTTCAAAAGTTCCGGAGCAATATCTAGACAATATCATATTAGATAGTCTAGTGATATTGGTGTAAATTATAAGGTGTTGCTCATTTAAGTCCCACTATGAGCAAATAAGTAGATTACGTGCCGTTGAAAAAAAAAATTCCATATGAACCAATAATATTTCCTTAGGGACTATAAGTGTCATTTAGTATAAATCTGGGCCTAAATTTCATATTTTATGCAATTCATTCTTCCTCGAAAGCAAAGAGTGAGCCGGTGACTGCTGACTACCGAAGTTCCATCGTTTTTTAGCAGGTTTTTCTTCGCCCTTAATTTTTTCTTTTTAAATTCGATGCTCAGATTGTTAACGATTTAACTAACTTGTTTGATCTGTAATTGATATTGAAATCTGCTGGTTTTATTCGAATTGGATTTGTATACCGCGGCATTAGGTCGTTGTAGAATTCGTAATTATTTTCTTTAAGTTTTGTTTAGTAGCATTGTACCAGTACTGTGTGTTCTTATGAAACCCTAATCTGTTAAAGTCGAATCAGACGCCCTCTTAATTTCGCATTTTCGTGCATTTTAAAAAACCTAATTTTCACCCTCCCATAGTTTAGGAAGTTGTTTCCTGATGGCGTTGTTTTATACAATCAGCTTGGAATTAGAATCCCAAATCTGATATTTTCAGTAGTCTTGCTTTCAATTGATCAAAATCTAGTGCTACGTGTTCGATCTATTGCCTCAATGAAGATAAGGCACATTGATCGGTCAAACCGATCCACAAAGTGTATAAATTTCATTTTTTTTCTTTTTTATGAGCGAACCTATTATTAATCATTCCAAATAATGAGTCATACTTTTTTAATTACTTTTCATTTGATTTAAAACTGTACCATTTTTTTAAATATTTTTTAAAATTTCAGGAGAAAATGAAGAAAGGAATTCACCCTCAAATGCAATGGATTTCATATGTGACTCAAAGTGGTAGATTGATGCATGTTATGATGACAAAAATACATCAAGCTGGAAAAGTTTATCATTTCAGAGCAAGAAGACAGATGGCTGAAAGTGTTGGTCAAGTTGCCAAATTCAAACGTCGTTATGGACAAATGGAAGAAGAAAAAGAAGACGAGACTAAGCGAAACCCGTAGGTCCGTTTCGTTCTTATTTTTATAAAATCTCGACATAAATCTTAAGTATTTCGGATATTTCAGTTTGATTAATGCGGATTCGTTATGCTTATTTAGTTGAGCATATAAAAAACATTTTATTGGATTTAATGGTATATTATTGCAAGATTTGGTTTCCTTTAGTATTAATTGGCGTAAATAGGGGTGAGCATAGTCCAGAAACCGAACTGAAACCGATAATGGTGAATTCAAAACTAAAAACCGAACCGGTTATTTGTTTTCGGTCTCGGTTCGGTTTTTGTTTGGTATTTTCAGCCCAAATGCTCACCCCTATCCGAGAACCGGACTGAAACTGAAAATCATGAAATTACAAAACTGAAACCCGAACCGATTATATGTTTTCGGTTTCGGTTTGTTTTTTTGGGCTCAAATGCTCACCCCTAGTCATAATTCATATGAATTAGCAACGTGGTACACTAAATCATGTGCTTTTATTGAATGTAACCGATTATATATCCAGTTTCGTTAATACCAAATTTGGTCAAAAACATGTCGAATGACATGATTTTTATTAAAAAACTTTTCGATAGTTTTTTTTACTAGGATAGATATAATATCCAAAAAAAAAATTATTTTCAAAATTTATTATAGTTATCTCTGTTATCTATCATTTCTCTTTCCTCTGGATTTAGTATACAAGAAACTGAATACATACTCGGGTGACCTGTAAAGTAGTTTTTAATAGTTGCTGACCTTAATGAAAAAGGTTGAATTGTTATAACTTATAAAGTATCCTGGAATAAATTCATTAATATTGTGATAATTGTTTTAACTAATAAGGTTATTAGCATAATAGCATCTAGGAAAACAGAAAACCGTTAGAATCCTCCCTTGAGATTAGCCTTTTCATCTCAGTAGGTGCACATTAGTCATAAGATCGAGATATGATTTGATTACTTGTTCGTGGTTCGGTAACATGTTGACTTTTATGATCTCGGGTCAACATGTTAGTTGGGCTTAAGTCATTATCCGGGCCCACTATCAAAAGCCGTTTACCATGACCATGTTGCATATTCTATCAATTTTTGTAAAGGGGAGAGATATTAGGGTTTTAATTTTGCTTTAATCACATGAAAATGTATAAAGCAACACAATCATAATCCTATCAAATAACACGAAACCGAAAGGCCTTAAAATACGCCCGTAAGAAAAACATGAAACCGACGCTCGTTATCTTATAAATATCTCACAAACTCGATACATTTTTCCAAGTAATGAAATCGGTCAAATGCAAATGATTCGGTTAGCTAATAATAATAATAATCATATCAAAAGCCTCTTGGTTCTTGTTGCGTTGGTTTTTTGCATTTTGCAAACCGAAGCTAACGAGACCAACCGAACATGGCTCATTGGGCTCGACCGCAATGCGACAACCGGGTTAGGGTCAGGACCCACGGTCCCATGGGTCAGGCGGGTTAGGAAACAGGCGGTTGGGTGCGGTGCTAGACCGTGGACTTGTAACCAAGGTGAGTACCCGTCAGCGGTTAGACACCGGTGTTGTGGTAACCGTTGTGTTGAGGTTACATCGGATGTGAATAATTGTGGTGTTTGCGGGATTCGGTGCCCGTTTAGTTGGAAATGTTGTAGAGGTGTTTGTGTTGATACGAGTTATAACCAATTTAATTGTGGAAAATGTTTTAATCGATGCCCGTTTTTCACTTTTTGTACTTTTGGTATGTGCGGGTACGCGGGGCCCACACCCCCGTTCCCGCCCAGACCACCATTCCCGCCAAAACCGCCAACTCCGTTCCCGCCAAAACCACCAAAACCGCCTACTCCATTCCCGCCAAAACCGTTCCCGCCAAAACCACCAAAACCGTTCCCGCCAAAACCCCCTAAAGGAGAGCCGGAAATTCCCGAGCCGCCAGAAGGTCAACCATTGCCGGAAGTTGGTCAACCACCAGCAATGGAGGGTCCACCGCCTCTGGGATCCGGTGAACCGCCAGCCACCACCATGACATGATGAACATGTCTATTATCTCTACAAGCCATGTTTGCTATTTTCTGCTAAAACAATTATTTTATGAGTTTATTTTTACATGTGTGATAAAGTGTGTGCATCTCGTGTGATCATCTAGCTTTTTGTGGTGTGTTTTTCATGGCAATAATTATAAATAAAGAGTTAATGTGTGACAGTTTTGTTTACCATATTATTTAATGAATAAAATATTACTTTCATCATTCTATTACTATTTTATGGTCTCAGGTTTTAGTAGTTGAAGTTTGACATTTGAAGTTTGGCATTTACTCTTGTTATTGACTTATTATAATGTCTTATGCTCAATATCATCTATGTAAATCTTACTCAAAGTTTATAATCTAGTGGTATTAGTGTAAGGTGTTGCTCATAATTTATAGATATTTGGTTCAACTTTTGCTATAGACAAATAAATAAAAGTAAATTAGGTGATGTTAGAAAAAATACCACTAAATCTATAATCCTATGTAAATGTGAGTAATGGTTTATTTGTATACCACTAAATTAGTGGTTTTAAAGGTTTCGACTTTTGACCATCTTAGTTTGACCTGTTTATTGATGATAGGTAAAATAACAAACCAAAGGATGCCAGTTAAGTGACGACACCAATGGCACTGGTTTGCTCAATTTATTTTTTGTGTGCATTATGTATAAAATAAATAATGTGTGAGACCTTAAACTATTAAGTATGTGTATAGTTGATAGTAGCATGCGAGTTGAAGTGTGTTGATATGATTCTCATGTGACAAAAAATTAAAGTATCAGTTCATTTCATGATTAGAAGTGATATTATTTATTTATATATTTTGTTAATAAAATACAAACACATACAATATCTCATTTCTCTCTCTCTCCTTTTTTACTTCTCTTGTCGGTATCCTGACATATCCCAACGGATGCTAGACTGAAAAAATGATGTCAACCATATCAGTTAACTAACCGTTAATCGAAGGCCTATTACCATGCAAAGGCTTTAGTGGTGTAGAGAATAATAAAGTAGGGTTGTTTATGGACATATATAATATTGAAGGGCTAAGATGTACATAATCATTATAATAATACTAATTGATTCATGAAAATGCACCTTTAATAAAACTTTAATCAAATAATAAAAACTTTATCATAGTGAAATACTTATTTTTTGAAGCCTCTTTAGAAACACGCATACAACCCAACCGATATGTTTCAAGTAACACGTTTAGCATGCAAGTAAAGAAACGAAACATTATTAGATGCTAACAAATATCATTTGAGATAGAGTGATGGCTAACGGTACATGTTTCCAAATTACTTTCTAAACATTACGAGTTTGACCTATCTACATCTACCAGATAGTCAATGGAAGATTTCGGAAACAGCCACGACAACCAGCGGTGGAACTAGATTTTCTACCAACAACATCACCTTTTTGTAGGAATAAAAAAGCGAGGGTCGAGGGGGGATGCTCGCGGGGTTCGAAGCAGCGCCGCGAAACAAAAATAAGTTTAATACATGATATTATACTAAAGAAACACCTTATTTTATTATATACACCAACAAACCTTCAAAAACTAATTTCATCACCTACAAGGCTACAATACGATTCCTCTTGCCGACTCTGAACTAACTCATGCTTGAATGTGAACAACCGATAGAGAGCAGCATTCTACTAATTGGATTACCTTCTTCCCTTCCTTATAGTAGGAATTTCTCTCTCGAACCCTAGAACCTTTGGGCTAGGAACCCGAGAAAAGCGAATGTTCAAAGCTTTCAGCGGGCTAGAGTCGTCTTCTTGTTGTTGTTGAATAAAGTATACAACTATTGGTTTTATAAACTTAAAAGATAGAAAAATACACAAGACATACTTTGGGGTTTTGGTTTTTTGTATTTGATTTATAATATAGGGGGTGATTTTTACACCACATGTTTTAATGCATATACCACAATAAATGCATTACTTACTTGTACAGTATGCAGAAATATTTGTACAATATGGTATAAGCATCAAAAAGTGTGGTAGCAAAATTAGTTCCCTTATAATATAGGTTGTTCTTTGAGTTTGGACTATTAATTAATACTTGGAGTTTTATTAGATCGTTTTGGACTATTGGCCAACTTATTTAATCTGTTATTAGCACCATAATACTAAAAGAAAGATGGAATCAAAAGTGTTCCAAAGTAAGGTGACTTGACATTAGTTTAGTTTAATTTAAACCGTGAACTTAATACTTTGTCAAATTAAACCTAGTTTGATCCTGTCCCGATATATTTTTTACACTTTCTTTTGTCAAACCCTAGTTTTACTCACAGCTAATAATGTAGGTATACAAACGACCTCCCGCATACTCATCTGACGGTCCCAAGTCCTGCATCTACCAAGAACATTTCTTCCTTTAAGCGTAAAACTTCAGATTTTAATGCCTTTCTACTGTAAATTTTTTTTGAATTAGATCTACGAAATGATCGACTGAAATATTAAGTTTGACACATGTATTGTATTGATGTGGGCACAAATATTAAATATATACACCATTACCATTACTATTATTAATTAAAATAAAAGGCTCACTTTGTTTTTTCTTCATGTGAGAGATCATGCTTCCAATCCGTATTAAATATTAGTAGTAATATTTTTCCCATGTTGTATATCTTCCTATGTTTTTTTGTGAGAGAGCGTATCCCCTATTAAATATTAATTTTGTTTCCTATGTTTGTATTATTATTTTTTCATGAGAGATAACGCACCCCTGTAAAATTTTGTTTTTTGTTTTTTTGTTTGTCTTACGTTGTTTTTTTCTTCAATTATTTTTATATTTATAAAAATATTTTTAAAGCAAATTTGCATATATATGGTATTATTTTTTCTTTTTTTTACTTTTCAACTATTTTATCATTTGTTTTTAATTAGTAGGTTTTTAACTAAGTAGAACACATAATAAGAATATATATCATTTATCTAGTTACATTCTTCACGTTTTCACAAAAAACTTATAGTGTAGCGGTATAAAGTGTTGAAAGATAATCTTAATTTTTTATCGATTTATGATCATGAGTTCGATTTCCCTTGCAGATGATGTAAATTAATAATTTTTTTAATTAGTTTTTATATTTGTTGTTAAAAAAAATATTTTTCACGCTTGTTACTTTTTTAAACGCACATTTATCCCTCCATAAAATGACTTAGGTTTACGGAGTAGTGTTTTGTGTGAGCGCGAATTGTTCGAGTGCATCTTCACCTCCATTGCCGACCGCTCGACAAACCTCTAAATTCCCGTAGATTCTTATTCCTGTGCATCAAATCACTCCATTGGAGCTCAATTAAACAATTTACGAGCTTCTTTTTTCGGTTTTGCTTCCGATTTCTGTAAAATCAAAGTTTCATTACGCTACTACAGCAGGTAAAACGGATTTCCATTTTCTGACTTAAATTCTGAATCTCCTTTTCACTGTTGTTCTAATTGTTCATACCTAATCATGTTTATCATTGATGTTGTTGTTGATTCGTGTTCGAATTTCGTTAATTAAAATTTGAAAACCCTCACTCACTGATACTTTATATCCCAAATATTTACTAGAAACCCTCTTTTGCGTATTTAAATATATACATTTATATCGTAAGCATCAGGAGTTAGATATTTTCAAGCACTGTTGAAAATTATTAATCAGGAAATTGGTCCTTAATGTGTTAAATATCAGAATGTAGAAATACGTTTTGGTTTGACTTTTAAAGTCAAACAATATATCTGAAATGTTTGAAACTATGATGAAATCTAAACAGTTTTAACGAGAGAAAAAAATGCTATATGCCTATATACAACCATGATATAAGGGGGTGCTTGCTAGATTGAGGTTGGAGTCTTGTGTAATATTTACAGTTAGGTTAAAAGTTTGTAAAAATTTGAAAAAACATACATGTAAATTTAAAAATATACGTGTGGTTAAAAGTTTGTAAAAATTACTTTTCAGGTGAAATCCACTTGAAACAATGTCATCTTGTGCATTTTCTACACATACACTGCATAACACCCTGCAAAATCAAGAATCATTATGCACTTTCAACAATCGTTTGAAGAAAAACTGCTTATCTGCTGACCTGTCTCATAACTCGATGACGTGGCATAACTCGATGACATGGCAACAAACCAAAAGCCTCCAATGCAAGGCACTAAATCTTGAAACTAATCACACATTCTCAAAAGGGAACATGTTTCAACTTGATGATGTAATTGAAGCACAGCAATTTGATAGAGAGATTTTGAGTGCAATATTTGAAGTTGCACGTGAAATGGAAAAAATTGAGGAAAAAACAGGTGGAAATCAGATTTTAAAAGGTTTTTTAATGGCTACTTTGTTTTATGAGCCTTCAACTAGATCTAGGCTTTCGTTTGAATCAGCAATGAAACGGTTAGGTGGTGAAGTTTTGACAACAGAAAACGCACGTGAGTTTTCATCTGCTGCAAAAGGAGAGACACTTGAAGGTCTGTTCTTTTAAGTTTTTACAGGTGGTGTTGGAACAAGATCACAGATCAATTTAATACTGATGCTGCAGTTAGTACTGATCATGGTTACTACTGGTGACTACTATGATTGTTACTGATGGGGCAGAAACTTACTACTGATGAGTTGATACTGGTGAAGACTATAACTAAAGTTACTACTGATCATGCATACAATGAAGATACTACTGATCATAGTAATTACTACTGACGTTGTATCTGGACTTGCTACTGGTCACCAGAGTTACTACTGACGATGCTTATTTACTACTGGTGATTGCAGTTACTACTGGTATACGTTTTGGAAGCATATCAAGTCCGAGATCTTCGCAGATATAGTTATAGAATGTAATTCAATGTATATCTTTTATAATTCGAATGTAAATCAAGTCCTAGAATAACTAGGGTAAATAGTTTAGCTTCAAGGACTATTATAAATAGTTCCTTACGAATTGTAAACGTACGTGTGTATTGTGAATCAATAATATACATTGAAGCTCTTTGTGAAACTGTGTTCTTAATATTTTCGCATATTGTTCTTACAGTTCATCGTTCTTAAACATATTGATATAGTGTTAATCCGCTGTAACTTCTATTATCAATTAGATCTAAAGGTGTTTATTAACTCCTCATAGTTAATCGATCCGGACAAGTGGTATCAGAGCGTATTGGTTCTAGATCTACGATTTTTAAGAACAACAAAAAGTTTTAATCTTTAAAACACACACATTATTAATCATGACTGATAATAATGAAAGCACTCAAGCTAACAAAATCCCTATACTCACTCCCAATAACTTTGGGATGTGGAAGAATCGTATTAAGCAATACATGCTTATTACTGATTATTCTATGTGGGAGGTTGTTATTGAAGGAAACAAAATTGGTCCTGGTCAAGCAAGCAGTTCTGCAACTGAAGCAGACAAACTCAAATGTGAAAAGGAGAAGAAAGACAGAGGCATCGAACTCAAAACTCTAAGCACTCTCCTACTGGCCATTCCTAATGACTATCAACATCTCTTTGTTGAATATGATGATGCAAAGGTGCTGTGGCAAGCACTGGAGAAGAGATTCGTTGGCACCAAGAGCACCAAGAGGAACATGAAGTCTGTTCTCAAGCAAGACTTTGAAAACTTCAAAGGAAAGCCCAATGAGACACTCACTCAAGTGTTTGACAGATTCAACAAGCTAATTGGTGAACTTAACCAGGTTGGTGTTAAGATGGATCAAGAAGATGTTAACATGAAGTTCCTAAGGTCTCTTAGTGAAGAATGGGCCATGTACACAGTGATATACAGACAGAGAGATGCACTAGAAGAAAAGGAGTTAGATGAACTCTACAATGATCTCAGAGTATTTGAAACTGAGGTAAATCAAAAGAACCCTTCTATTTCTTCTAATAATGCTGCATTTGTATCTAGTACAGGTCAAGGTCAAGAAACTACCACAGGAAAGGCTGCAGATTGTGAAGATGCTGCAAGAGAATCCTTTTTCACTAGTCATGTGCATACTGCACTAATTAGTGATGATTTGGAACAATTGAATCCTGATGATCTTGAGGAGATGGATCTCAAATGGCAGATGGCTATGCTGAGCCTGAGAACCAAAAGGTTCTTAAAAAGGACTGGTAGGACAAGTCTCAACTACAACAAAGGTGACAAAGCTGGATTTGACAAAACTAAAGTCAAATGTTACAACTGTAACAATCTTGGTCACTTTGCAAAAGAATGTCCTCAGCCAGACAAAAGATCAAAATCAACTGCTGTTGTTTCACAACAAGGACAAGGCTATGACTGGAGCTTTCAAGCAGAAGAACATGCTCAAAATCAAGCTCTTATGGCCTTTACTGACAGCAAATCTGAGGTAAAACCTAAACCTTGTACTTCTGAATGTATTAAAATTGTTAAAAATTTAGAAAAAGAAAACACTAAATTAAATGAAGATTTAGCAAAAGCATTAAGAAGAAATTATGAATTTGATGGTGTGATTGCTGATCAAGAACATCAGATAAAGGTGTACCAGATGATTGATCAAAGGATAAAGGAAGAACTGCTTCAAGGTGTAGATGAGAAAGATTTCTATGAATTAAAAAATAAAGAATTAACAAGTAAATTAGAAGAATGTCAACTTGAAATTGAACAAAATAAATTGACAATTAAGAAATTTGAAAGAAGCACTAAAATTCTTGATGAATTAACTAATAATCAAACTACAGAAAAAGTTGTTCATGGAGTGGGATATCATGCTGTACCACCTCCATATAAATTCATTCCTCCACTCAAAAATAGTTCAGAAAGAATAATTAATGAATTAAAAAATGAAAATCAAATTGAATCTAATACTGAAACATCTGAATCAAATGATTTTTCTGATGATGATAGAACTACAAACTCAATTGAATTTACAATCTTTCAAACTGAATCTCCAAACTCAATTGATACAAGTTTTCACACAGCACAAAGTGAAGAAGATTCTCCTAAATATAATGCAGAAAATATACCAAAAATTCTAAAAAAGGGAAATGAAAGAAATAAAAATTAACTCTTAGATCAAAGAAAACCTGAAGGTGCTAAAGGTAAGAAATTAAGATGTGTTATATGCAACAAAGTAAATCATTTAGCAAAGGATTGTCACTTCAATCCAATTAATTGTAAAGAGTTCAAAGAATTTAAAAATTCTAAAGAAAAGGCAAAAACACAGAAGTTAAAAGATACTACTGGTCCTTCAGTAGTAAATAAAACAAAAACTCCAATTGCTGAAACACCAAAATTTGGAAGAAGTGCATCAAGGTTTGTCCAAAGTAGAAGAGTTGGAAGCCCAAAGAACAGCAATTACTTCAAGAACAATGGAAAATCAAATCAAAATAAGCAATATTTTAAATTTTCCAACACCAGTAAAAACTTTAACAATTTTACTGCTGGTGTTACCCCTAATTATAATGTTGTCTGGTACCAGTACAAAAACACTACTGGTAACAACCCTAATTTCAAAAATACTACTGCTAACAAACCAAAATTTCAAAACACTACTGATCATTCTAAATATGGCAAGTACCCAAATACTACTGGTCCATCAGTAGTAAAATATTCAAAAGCTAAAAACAATGGGTATAGACCAAGATCAGTAGTAATCTCAGACAAATCCAAAAGGGCAGTAGTAAAACAGAACACCAGTACTAAAAAGGTATGGGTACCAAAAATGTTTAAGGTTAACTGTTCTAAATCTGATTTCTCAAAGGATGAACCCAAGACATATAAAGCTTGGGTTCCCAAACTTAACTAACCTTTTATTCACTTGTGCAGAGCATTCAGATCCTAGAAGAAGGAAGAACATGTCATATTGATAGTGGATGCTCAAGGCACATGACTGGAAATCTGCAAATTCTAAAGGATTTCAAGTCATTTGATGGAGGTTATGTAGCTTTTGGTGAGAACCCAAAGGGAGGTAAGATTACAGGTAAATGTACTGTTACAAATGGCAAAATTACCTTTGATGATGTATTTTTTGTAGCTGAACTAAAATACAATCTTGTCAGTGTGTCTCAAGTGTGTGATAAAAAGAACAAAATTCTTTTCACAGACATTGAGTGCATCATTCTTTCTCCTGACTTTATTTTAGATGAAAAATATGTTGTTTTAAGGACTCCAAGGAGAAACAATGTGTATTGCCTGGTTATAGGGGAGAACTCATTTCTTCAAATGAGGTCAACTGTTTTATATCCAAGGCAAACACCACTGAATCAGAACTATGGCATAGAAGGATGTGTCACACTAACTTCAAAAACATGAACAATTTAGTAAAAAGAAATTTGGTCATTGGACTACCTCAAAAACAATTCATGTGTGATCATCATTGTGTTGCATGCCTAAAAGGTAAACAACACAAGACTTCTCATAAGTCCAAATCTGTGAACTCTATTTCTGTTCCTTTACAACTCTTACATATGGACCTATTTGGACCTACAAATGTAATGAGTATTGGAAAGAAACAATATTGTCTTGTTATTACTGATGACTTTTCCAGATATACTTGGGTTTTCTTTCTCAGGACAAAGGATGAAACAAGTGAACTCATCAAGAACTTAATTGTTAAACTGGAGAACACATCTGATCAAAAAGTTAAAGCCATAAGATGTGATAATGGCACAGAATTTAAAAATGCTAACTTAATTAACTTTTGTGATCTTAAAGGTATTGACAGGCAATACAGCTCACCTAGAACTCCACAACAAAATGGTGTAGCTGAAAGAAGAAATAGAACCATCATTGAAGCAGCAAGATCAATGCTAGCAGATTCAAAGTTACCAATAACTTTTTGGGCTGAAGCTGTTAATACTGCATGTTATGTTCAAAACAGAGTATTAATAGTGAAGCCACATTATAAAACACCATATGAACTTTTTAATAAAAGAAAACCTTCTATAAGTTTTTTAAAATCATTTGGTTGTCCTTGTACTATTCTAATTACAAGAGAACAAATTGGTAAGTTTGACTGTAAAGCTGATGATGGAATCTTTGTGGGATACTCTACTCAAAGCAAATCATACAGAGTGTTCAACAAGAGATTAAGGATAATTGAAGAAATCATCAATGTATCCTTTAATGAAAATGTTCCTAATGAACAAGGAAATGGTCCAGATTGGCTATTCAACATAGACAATCTAACCAAATCCTTTAATTCTAACATGAATTTAAATGCAGGTGATTCAAATTGTCATACTCAAAAGGAAGGAACATCATCTGTTAATATTGGTCAAGAAGAGATGAGATACACAGTAGTTGATACTGCTCCCATAGTTAATATTGAGGACAGTAATAACTCAAATTCTGGAAGCAGTAGTAACTCTGAGAATGAGGACAGTAGTAATTCAAATACTACTGGTACCAGTAATAGTACTCAAAATACTACTGGTCCTAGCAATAACCTAAATTCTCAAGATACTACTGATCCCAGTAATAACAACAATACTACTGATCTCAATGAAGATAATAACAGTAGCAATTCTGACCAAGATGATGATGAACCAAACATCAATGACAATGAAGGATCACTAGAGGAGCAAATGCCTGAGACAAATGAGTCCAATCTTGAAAATCAACTAGTGGTTGATAGAGCTACAACTACAAGGACTCAGAAGAACCATCCATTAGACCTTGTTCTAAGTGATGTTAACTCACCACTGCAAACAAGAAGCAAATTAAATTAAAGCTTAACTGCAAACATGTGTAATATAAGTTTAATTGCTAATGAATGTATGTTTGAATGCTTTCTGTATCAGGATGAACCAAAGAAGATTCAACAAGCAATGAAGGACTCAAACTGGATTGAGGCAATGCAAGAAGAACTCCTTCAATTCAAGTTACAAGCTGTTTGGACACTTGTACCTCTTCCCAAAGGAAAAAGAGCCATTTGAACAAGATGGATCTTTAGAAACAAGATAGATGAAAGAGGTATAGTGATCAAGAACAAAGCCAGACTTGTAGCCCAAGGATACACTCAAGAAGAAGGAATAGACTATGATGAAGTATATGCTCCTGTTGCTAGAATTGAAGCAATAAGAATATTCTTAGCATATGCTTCATTCAAAAAGTTCAAAGTCTATCAAATGGATGTGAAGAGTGCATTCCTATATGGGAAGATTGAAGAAGAGGTCTATGTATGCCAACCTCCAGGTTTTGAAGATCCAAAACATGGTGATTATGTGTTCAAATTAGATAAAGCTCTGTATGGCCTACATCAGGCACCAAGAGCATGGTATGATACATTATCATCATATCTATTAAAGAATAATTTTAAAAGAGGAGCCATTGACAAAACTCTGTTCACAAAGAAAGTCAAAGATGATATACTACTGGTACAAATCTATGTAGATGATATCATCTTTGGTTCAACCAATGATTTATTATGCAAAGAATTTGAAGAACTGATGCAGATTAAATTCAAGATGAGCTCTATGGGTCCAATGAACTTCTTCCTTGGACTCCAAGTCAGTCAAAGAACAGATGGTATTTTGATAAACCAATCAAAATATGTTAAAGACATCTTGGAGAAGTTTGATATGAAAGACTGCAAAAGTGCTAGTACACCAATGGAAACACACAAACACCTACATCCTGATGTTGAGGGGGAGGATGTAGATGAACCCCCATGAAAATAACCGTTGTGTTATGATTCGAAGGGCAAATTCGTCTTTTTGCAAGCTAACTCGTAAGATATAAATAGCAGAAGTCGATTAGTTTAGCATTATCTTCACTTCGATTTGCTAAATCCTCTCGATAAACCCTAACTTACGATCAAAAACCCTTCATCAGTAACAAAAATTCTTACTTGTTTCTCTCAAATCAACAACAATGGCAACTCTACAATCTCTCAATGTTCAAACAGATCTTAAATATTCAGAGTTCCACAATATGTGTGCGTTTCTACGCAATCCAGATGGTACAAAAGACTTTCGACCAATCGTACAATTCCTTAGAAACTCATACATAAAGTTTGCTCTAACTGTAAATCCTAGAGCATATCAACAGCACTTGGTGGATTTCTGGACCAATGCTGAAAGAACAGAAGGTGCAACTGTGCCTATGATAAAATCATCGGTGGATGGAAAGACGATCACAATCATTGAACAATCGATTCGACACCATCTACAACTACATGATGATGCAGGCATGTTTACACTTCCTAAGGAATTCATTGCTGAAATTTTAAATAAAATGGGATATGAGGGAAGACTTAACATAGTAACTTTTCAAAAAGGTCTTCTCTCCCCACAATGGAAATTTCTTGTACATACTATTCAGCATTGTATTTCTCCTAAAAGAAGTACTTGGAATGAGTTTAATAAGGCAATAGTCTCTGCTGTTCTCTGTTTATGCACATACCAAGTATTTAATTTTTCATATATGATTTTTGAAGGTATGTTGGGAAATCTTAGTTCTTCAAAATTTTTAATGTATCCCAGATTTCTTCAACATATTATAAACTGTGAATTACAAAACTTGTCAACTCCTAAAAATATTTTTATCATTCCTGAGTTGAACAAGAAAGTTTTCTCAAATATGAGAAAACAATTTAAATTTTCGGGCAAGGAAACCCCTTTGTTTCCTAATATGATCAAAGATCACTCACTCATTGGAGAAGGTTCAATCCAAACTACAACCCAAATTGAACCTCAACCCACTCCATCACCCCCAAATGCAGCCCAAACACCACCCCAAACAGTCACTCAATCACCCACACAAATAGAAGTCCTGAATGTGTCCCAGGAACTTGAAATAAATCTGCAGAGTGCTACTCTTCACTCTGTAGAGGACCGACCATTAACCAAATCAATCCAGAAACATTATAAAAGGAAGAAATCTTCCTTAAAGGACACCAGGGACAAATCGAGTCAAACCCCAGGCTCAAAGAGTTGTCCTCCAAGGAGGAGAGAGGACATGAGGCGATGGCTTTCACTACTGATGCCCCAAAGGTGGGTGCACAGGACAGTGAAAACATAACTAAGACCCAGACCTCGGCAACGTTAAGTGATGACTCATTTGAGGAATTACTTAAAGGACCCCGGTGCCAAGAAACCACAAGGGGGGGGCACTTCTGCTTCTTCTAGGAAGAAGAGAGTGTCTAAACAACCCAATGAATCACCAAGAAGTGATGAGGGTAGATATATTGATTTGACGGAAAGGATGGAAAACCTTAAAGCCAATGTACCTGTCAGTGAGCCCGATGATCTTGCTAGATGGAGTGAGGGCAGTATTAAAACCAAACAATTGACAGATAAAGTGGATTCTCTTGAATCTACTGTACAAGATTGTCTTAAATATCTCACTAATCAAGGAAAAACCATGAAATACATGAAAAGGCACATGAACACCATCAACAAACGAATGAGATTCTATGAACACAGGCTTCATCAACAAACAAAACTCATAAGGAAATTGAAGAAGAAGATTGATGATAGTGATGCTCCTCCAGTTGAGCTCACTAAGGGGGAGAAGGACAACATTCAAACAATGATTGATGAATCAATTGCAGCAGCAGCATCTTCTCTCCTAAATCTCAAAGAAACAACAGTTGATGAAGGCCCAGAAAAGATGGATGTTGAAGATGAGTCAATTACTACTGCTCCTATGGAAGAACAAATTGAACAAGAAGTATCAGTAGTAACTCCTACTACTGATATCATAGCAGTTAGGGGTGTTCAAAAATATCCGAAAAACCGGGTATCCGAAAAATTACTCGATATCCGAAATCCGGGTATCCGAAAATCCGGGTATCCGAAAATCCGGTTATCCGAAATCCGGGTATCCGAATTCCGGGTACCAAATACGGGTAGTGTTTTCAAGATTTTCAGATACCCGATACCCGAAAAATTACCCGAAAATAAAAAATATACGAAAAATATTCAAAAAATACACAAAATATTTGAGAAAATACCCAAAAATACCCAAAATATTTAAAAAGTACCCGAAATATCTGAAAAATACCCGAAATATCCGAAAAAAACTCGAAATATTCGAAAAATATTTTAATATTTTGTTTTTTCCGGATACCGGATACCCGGATTTCGGATACCCGAAATTTCGGGTACCCGAAATCCGGGTATCCGAAATCCGGGTACCAAATGCGGGTAGTAAAATTCACTATCCGAAAATCCGGGTACCCGAATTTCGGGTATCCGAAAATCCGGGTACCCGGTTTTGAACACCCCTAATAGCAGTAGTAAATGAAGAAGAGGAAATAATTGCACCAAATACTACTGATGCCCTATCAGTAGTAACTCCTGAAGTCACACCAGTAGTAACTACCTTGGTTACTACTGAAGAGGAAGATCTGAAGTTACCAGAGCTAATTGAAAGAGAGAGATTTGAAATCATCACCAAACCACCTACACCTGATCAACCACTTATCATACCTGACATTGATGATAATGTGAACTGGTTTGAGGTTGATGAATGTTCACTTCCTCCACATCCAAAAATACTTCAACAAAATGAACTTACACTGTTTTCTCCTTCAATAATAATTAGTGGTGTGCCTGATATGAAATATATTCCACCTCCACCTTCAGCTCATATTAGAAAGGGTAAATAAATTTATGTTGAAGATTACCCTAACAGAGCACTTGGTCATTACATGGTAAACAAGATAAATCTTGTCAGAGCTGATAAACAGTTTAAATGGAAGGTGAAGCACAAGAGATACTTGGAGAAAGTTGCTAAGTATCAAGCTCTTGAACAGAAGAAGGCTCAAAGTGAAATTCCTGTTCAAGTACCTGTTCAAATAGAAGACATTCAGATAGAAGCTCAAAAAGCAGAATTCAAGAGGCTTAGAAAAGTTGAAGAAGAACATATTAAATGTCTTGAAGATCTGGTCTCTGAATGCAAGAAAACTAAAAGTGAATTAACTGATGATGTATTTGAACAGAAGACCAATATGATTGAATATTTGAAAACAAAAGGGCACAGTGCAAAGTCCTTTGGCAGAATGAAGATGATGACTATTATTGAAAAATACTGTGTTGTCAAGAAGAAAGATTTGGCTGATCAAGAAGCAAAAGAAGAAAAGAAATCAAAAGCCTTAATTCCAATCAGTCCAAGTTTAGTTAAAGCTGGTAGTATATCAACTACTGGTGAATCCTCAACTCCCCAATCAAAGAAGAGAAAGGCTGTTACTCAAGAACAGAGTACTAAAAAGAAATAAAAAACAGAACAAATCATTCCTGTTCTTGAAGTGCCTATTGCTCCCTTGCAGAATAATCCAATCATCAATTAGAGAGTTATACCTAACAATGTTATAGAAATTGTAAGGGAAGACAAAGTTGTACAAAGATTTACTGGATGGTTACCATTGATTGGATCCTGCTCAAGAAGTGATGTTATTAAACTTCTAATCATTGGAAAACCAAGGATGTCAAAGAAATCTTGGAAAGAATCTGGTGCTGGATACTTAACAAAGATGATAGATGCTGCATTTTATCCAGATAACTACCCAGAACAATTTACAGATCCAGGAAATGTTTATGCTTGGAATGTAATTCCAACTGCAAATATGTACTTCTTTGAAAAATCAGGCAAAAGGTGTGAGCTCTACTTATATGAAAAAGAATATCCACATTCTGAAAAGACTATGTATCAGATATTCACCAACACAATGATGAAGCCATATGATGTTGTTATGTTCCAGAACAAATTAACATATTTTACAAAGAGAAACAGCAAATACATCATTGCACAAAGACATCAACAAAATCAAAGAACTCTAGAAAAAAGAAAGAAGGAAGAGGAAGAACAAAAGAAACTTATGTGATTGAAAGAGAATCAATAAGTTTAGGGGGAGATTGTTGGAACAAGATCACAGATCAACTTAATACTGATGCTGCAGTTAGTACTGATCATGGTTACTACTGGTGACTACTATGATTGTTACTGATGGGGCAGAAACTTACTACTGATGAGTTGATACTGGTGAAGACTATAACTAAAGTTACTACTGATCATGCATACAATGAAGATACTACTGATCATAGTAATTACTACTGATGTTGTATCTGGACTTGCTACTGGTCACCAGAGTTACTACTGACGATGCTTATTTACTACTGGTGATTGCAGTTACTACTGGTATACGTTTTGGAAGCATATCAAGTCCGAGATCTTCGCAGATATAGTTATAGAATGTAATTCAATGTATATCTTTTATAATTCGAATGTAAATCAAGTCCTAGAATAACTAGGGTAAATAGTTTAGCTTCAAGGTGTTGGAATATGCTTCACGCGTATAACATATAGTTATATGGCTAGTAGTTTGTGAGCCTAAAGGGTCACACACTTAAACACTTAGCACCATAAGATATATAGTGTAATTAGGGTAATTACATTATATATTAATATAGGCTACATGCTTATATATATAAGTTTAATATTAAATGTTAATATTGAAACCTTAATGTGAGCAAACTAGAAGGAACAAAAGATAAGGACTTGTGTGTAAATACTGGTCAATGGTTTATGGAAATCATTAATGGGAATTAAGGCACCATTATGGAGTGTAAATGACTCCATAAAGTCCCTCCCTTGCCTTGTGAATTCACGGCACACACACACACAATACATCCAATCTTTTGCTTCCATTTGCTCTCAAGAATCAAGGACTAGCATCCTCCTTTGGTGTTCTTGAAGTGTTGTGTGGACTTTCTTTTAGAGGTATTCTAATTGAGTACTTGGTTTCAATCCATCACCAACTCCACCCGAATACACAATAATCAAAGGCAACTAGGGTATGAATTCTTATACCATTCTCTTTGATTTTCTTATAGTTTAATTGTATGATTGATATCAAGATCCGTTCATGGTGATTAAATCTTTCCGCTGCGTTTTGTTACTTGTAATAACCGAAAATCACCATTAGTGGTATCACGAGTCATTATATTAATCATATAATTAGCTAGATTTTGTAAAAAGTGGCAAAAACCAAGTTTTTTTGGTAGTTTTTTGAACCCGATCGGAAGAAAGAAAAAAAAAAAAACCTCACGGGTTTTGTTTTTTTTTTCGATTTTTAAATTAACTACATGGGTTAAAATATGGTATTTTTGGAACCCTATTGTCATTTGTTACAAAATCATATCAAAAAATTAATCTTGTTATTGTATTTTTTTGATTATTTGGCTTGGAATTTATTTTTTAATTCCATGTTGTTGATATGGCAAAACATGTATTTTTGCCATATCCCAAGCCAAAACCTTGTCAATTGTTGCTTGTTTGTGCAAACCGATGAAAGCCTAGACCATTTGTGAATGAATGTGGTTAATGTTTGGTTGTTTGGTTGTTTGGGAAAAGCCTTGTTTTTTTTTGGCTTAATTGTTGTAATTTGTTTCATTTATTTTTCTTTTATTTTTGGTGCCATTTTTGGGGCAATTTGTAATGTAAAAGTAATAGAATAGATTGTATTTATTTTATCTTTTTATTGTAAATTGTTAACAAAAAATATTGAAGACTAATGAAGAAAACAACAAATTTCCGTCACAAAAGCGAGGGCTGTACGAAAACAGGTTTTCTAGAGGCATACGGACTCCGTTTTGGGCGATTCAAAAGCCTAAAATGCTTGCAAAGTCGTGGGCTACAACTTTCCAGAAGGCCGTAAGAACTAACGAAGACTCCTTCAGTGACTTTTCGGGCTTCAAAGTCTGCTGGAATTTTCTGGCAGATTACACTTTTTCACAATTTTTGGTTCTACTTGCTCAAGAATGTCTTGGAGCAAGTGGGAGCCCATTGGGTTTATGTAGGCCCGTTTGGTTCATGTTGGCCCGTCCCCTAGTTTGACCCTTCGGTCCGTCGTGATGACTCACGTGACCGAACCTAGGATTTCATCGGTCGAGGTTTGCACAAAATTTATTCTTTGTTTGTGGTTGTTTTTCTTTTCTATTAGATACAAGTAGTAAAACAATTAAAAATGGTTTTTAGACACAAACATTAAAACATTCAAACCCTTAATCATCGATGATTACTAGTTAATCATAGATGATTAAACCTTTAATCTAAAATCGTTTTGAGATTAAACTAAGTTTACATATGATTTGTAACTTATCACTTAATAATCGCTAAAAGTTTTTACCGTTTATTACAAGACTTATGAAGTGGTATGAATGAAGTACATGATTCATTCATATCTTAATAAAATTTTATCAATTAAAATTTAAACATACCTAAAATTTAAGTCACGCCGTCCAATCGGTTGTAAATCACTTGCTTCTATTTTTGAATTCACGTGAGACGTGGTTTGAATCTAGATCCGAGGTCATTATTCTCTACGCGTGAGACCTAGAGCTATTTTGACATGATTTCACATTGGATGACTTAATCGAGTTAACGGTGAGACCTTGGCTCGAGGCAACGATGCGACAAACATGCCACTTGACCCTAGATGCTTGTTCACTAGGTGCCATGAAGTCCCATACCTCTAAGAGTTGCACTTGTAATGCAATTGTTGATCGTCACCTACCTATTGGATCTATCACCTCTAGCAGATCAACTGATGCGGTGATAGAAGCTCAATGGGATCTTAGCTTTTAATTAAAATTAATTGGGTAGTTAATTGATTAAAAGAAATTATTATTGAAAATACTATTTTTTGAACTTTGTGTGTTATACAGATAACAACAAATCAAAACCTAAGTATCTCCACTCTAAAATCAGTTCTTAACTACTGAAACTGACTAATATCAACTTTATCGACTCATATCGAACTCTAAGGATTGTCCTTAGAGATGAGAACAAGTTGATACACCTATAAGAGGCCTTACCTGAGGCACCTCCTGTCAATACTTCTGTTGCTGTTCGTCAAGCCTTTACCGAAACGTTTAACGAACACCAAGAAGTTGCTACTCCTATGCTTGTGAGCATGAACCCCGAGATTCGAAAGTACTTCGAGGAACTCACAGCATATGACATGATAAGCGAGTTGAAAATGATATTTCAACAAAAGGCATAACTTGAACTGTTCAAAACAGTTAAAGCATTCCACGCTTGCAATCAGGAGGACGGCCAATCAGTTAGCACTTACATCTTGAATATGCAATGCTATCTTGATCCAATGGAACGTCTTGGTTACCCCTTACCACAAGTTCTTGGAATGAGCTTGATTCTTACCTCACTATCCAAGGACTATGACTAGTTTGAAAAGAGTTTTAAAAGTACATAGCATGGGGAAGACAATCGTTGATAACATGCTATGGTAAAACTAGTTGAGCAAAGGTTACCCAATTCTTTTCTAGGAATCAGGGAAGGTAAAACCGCAAGCACAAGGCAAGAGTCTAGGTAAGGTAAGCTAGTTTACTTTTCCAAACCTACGATTCCCCCACCTGCTAAAAAGGAGCACCCTGAAAAAGGATATTTCTTGCCATCATTGCGATGATACTGGCCATTGAAGGAGGAATTGTCCTGCCTACTTGGCAGAGTTGATGAAGGACAAATGTGTTCTAGTTAGCACATTAGGTATCTTCATTATAGAACTCTATACTTTTCGTAATCTTGAGTGTATGACACTAGTTGTGGAACTCACATTTACACAAATGTGCAAGATTGAATGTGAAGTAGAAAGCTAAATAAATGGAAGCTGTGATCTTATCCTTCCTAATGCGTTAATTATTGTTTTGAACAATTGTCAATTATGCATTGTTTAGCTTTATCGTTTGTTGAATAATGGATTATGATATTTTGTTTTATGAAAAATAACATTTTTTATAACTATTCCTTGTAATAGTATGTTTGAAATTAATATGCATGATCCTAATTCAAACGATAGTTCTATAAACAAATGTAGCACTCAAGAATCCAACTTGGTTTGGATTCTACTTACCTAGAGCATCGTCATCTTTTCCACATAAACAAGAAAGGCATTTTGATACTAAAACTCGACGGGCTTCTTTACAAATGATTATGAATCATTTAAAATGCCTCTCTTGTATATTATGGAAAGATAACAAGAAATCTTTTCTCCCAAGTTGGCGAAAGAGCTACAAATCTACTTGGACTCATACATACTGATGTATGTGGCCCTTTTAGAACTAAGACTAGGGAAGGTGCCACCTACTTTCACTGATGATATCATTCGATGTGGTTATGTTTACTTGATTAAACATCAACATGGAAGCTTTAATGATATCAGTCGCTATGGTTATGTTTACTTGATTAGACATAAACATGAAATCTTTGAAACGTTCAAAGCTTTCTAAAGTAAAAGTAGAAAATCAACTCAGCAAGACAACAAAGGCTTTCAGTCCTGATTAAGGATGAAAGTACATGAGTCAAGAGTTTCTAGATCATCCCTTACATCGTGAGATTGTCTCACAATTTACTCTTTCATACACTCCACACGATAAAGGTGCGTCTGGAAGGAGATATCGGACCCTGTATGACATGGTGCGATCTATGATGAGTCCTACTACTCTTACACTATCCTTTTGAGGGGCATGCACTGAAGTCTGCTGCTCGAATACTTGATATGGTTCCGACCAAAAGGTTAAAAAGACACCATATGAGATATGGCGTGGGAAAGTCCCTAATTTGTCTTACTTGAGGATCTGGGGTTGTGAGGATCTCGTGGAACGAGACATGCCGAACAAACTTGAGCCCATATCCATCAAGTATATCTTCGATTACTATTTTACTTCCTAACTGAGAACAAATTGTTGTTACTCGGTATGCTGAGTTTCTTGAGAACAGTCTCATTTCACAAAGCAAGTGGGAGCACTATAGACTTTGACAAGATTCAAAGTGAAGATACACAACCTTGTGGTAACACTAGCAAATATCATTCTGAGGCTGGACACATAGATGTTGGACCACAGGATGATGTTGTTCCCATTCGTAGGTCCGCAAGGACACCTCATGCACCTGAACGATATAGATTTATGTCGATGCCGAGGAGTAAAGTTTTGAGGATCATAATGAACCCCCTAACTATCAAGTTGCATTATCGAATTTTGAATTCGAAAAATGACTTGAAACTATGAATGCGAAAATGAAATCCATGAGAGACAATCAAGTTTTGAACTTAGTTGATCCTTCTCAAAACAGTAAGACTGTTGACATGGATGAAAATATACACACCTATAAAGCTCTTCTAGTAACAAAAGGTTACATTCAATCCTACTGGATTGACAATGATGAAACCTTCTCGCCTGTTACTAAAGACATTAGGATTCTTATAGTCAAAGTAGTGTACTATGACTATGAGATTTGGTTAATAATGAAATCAAAACGTTTGTTTCACCTAAAACCCAAACTGAGCATGTGTATATATGAAAGCTAGTGGGAGCATTGTCGTTTCTCAAAGTCATACATGTTGATGACATGTCACTCATGTGAAACAATATACCAATGCTACAAGATGAAAATCTTGGCTTGGAAAATATTTTGACATGAAGGATTGTAGGGATACGACATACATACTTCGAGTAAAGATCTATAATGATAGATCAAAGCGGTTAATTGGTTTAAGTCAAAGTGCTTACATTGATTAAATTCTAAACGGTTTAGAATGGTACTCCCAAACGAGGAAGTCCTCGTATGCCACACAATGTAAACTTGAGTGAGACTCAAGGACCTTCCACACCTGATGTGGTGAAGCGAATGAATGTAATCCCCTATGAATCGGCTATTTCATTCATCATGTACGCTGTAAGGAGCACTATGCCAAATGTAATGTCCTTAGGGGACCTTACTAGAAAATACCGACAGAATCCATGAGAGAGTCACTGGATTGCTGTTAAGAACACATTGAAGTATTTTGAAATACTAGATATATGTTCCTTGGCTATGGTGGAGATACCGAACTGAAACTAAGTATACTTGCTATACTTATGTTGGTTTGAAATAGGTCGTGATGACGCTAGATCCTATTTACGAAGGTTCACTACATTCGAATATTATCGAGATATGTGAAATTCGTACTCTTAAAGTTCAAACAGATAACTAGCTAGCTGACGTTTCATCGAACTCAATGTCTTGTACCAAACATATTGAATATGAATGGAACGTTGGATTTCGACAAGCTAGTAGTTTCATGTAAATCTGTTTTAGTATTTGGATAATGGAACTGTGAGCAGTTTATATTGGAATAAATTGATATATTTGATATGATCGTTTTTATATGAATATCTACTGTGTTCTATATTTGCATGTTTATATCCTTGAATATTTACTGTGTTTTATATTCTAAATTGTCCATTGTCATATTAATAATATGGGAATATTATTAAGGCAAATCTGAGGGCATTGATGACATTATCTTAGTATGACTAAGGATGATGAAATCAAACTCACATGTCGTTCATAACGATGCACGATTGGACTGACCCAACCTATGAGAAATCACTTCCTGGATTTATGTCACAAGTGAATCTCACAAAGGCTTTGTCACTTATCCTCTGACTTGAGATGCAAGTTGGTTTGTGTATGTAGAGGGGCAAACTTTGATGTGGTTAAACGCTGACCTGAATAAGGCTACTATAACAACCATTATCGGGTTTGTCATTAAGCATATGACAGACACGTGCAGTCAACAAAGAATTTGTTCCTCCACGCATGTGGATTAGATACTACTGGGCCCCTCGATGATTTGAATAGATGTATGTGTGGCCACACCCAAAAGGTAATCAAGATGAATCTTGATTGGTTTTGGTAATCTACTTCAATGTATAGATCGAGAAACAGAATCGTTGAAATTTTAGATTGACATTTATCCTTGTCTAAAATTCAACATAGTATCAGTAACAAAAGGATAACTGCTCAAAAACTTTGAACAAAGATTTTATGAAACTCCTCATGTACTTCTAGGGGCATTGGCGGGTTGCTAGACTCTAACCTTTGCTAGTATAACTACTTGATGTTATCACGTGCGCAAGTGGGAGCTGTTGGAATATGCTTCACGCGTATAACATATAGTTATATGGCTAGTAGTTTGTGAGCCTAAAGGGTCACACACTTAAACACTTAGCACCATAAGATATATAGTGTAATTAGGGTAATTACATTATATATTAATATAGGCTACATGCTTATATATATAAGTTTAATATTAAATGTTAATATTGAAACCTTAATGTGAGCAAACTAGAAGGAACAAAAGATAAGGACTTGTGTGTAAATACTGGTCAATGGTTTATGGAAATCATTAATGGGAATTAAGGCACCATTATGGAGTGTAAATGACTCCATAAAGTCCCTCCCTTGCCTTGTGAATTCACGGCACACACACACACAATACATCCAATCTTTTGCTTCCATTTGCTCTCAAGAATCAAGGACTAGCATCCTCCTTTGGTGTTCTTGAAGTGTTGTGTGGACTTTCTTTTAGAGGTATTCTAATTGAGTACTTGGTTTCAATCCATCACCAACTCCACCCGAATACACAATAATCAAAGGCAACTAGGGTATGAATTCTTATACCATTCTCTTTGATTTTCTTATAGTTTAATTGTATGATTGATATCAAGATCCGTTCATGGTGATTAAATCTTTCCGCTGCGTTTTGTTACTTGTAATAACCGAAAATCACCATTACAAGGACTATTATAAATAGTTCCTTACGAATTGTAAACGTACGTGTGTATTGTGAATCAATAATATACATTGAAGCTTTTTGTGAAACTGTGTTCTTAATATTTTCGCATATTGTTCTTACAGTTCATCGTTCTTAAACATATTGATATAGTGTTAATCCGCTGTAACTTCTATTATCAATTAGATCTAAAGGTGTTTATTAACTCCTCATAGTTAATCGATCCTGACAGGTGGCAAAATGGGCGGGTCAGCGGGTCGGGTCAAAACGGATCCAGGTTGAAATGGGTGATTGTAGTTCGGGTCAAAATAAATATATTTTTATACTTTATCCATGTAAAAAATAATTTATATAAAATATATTATTACATATATCTCATTAGCACATAAAAAACAACCCAATTTTCATTATATTATATTTTATCTATTTTTAAAATTCATTTATGATTGTTATAAGTAAGTTCTTATAATTAGTTAGGTTTTTTAAATAGGTAAAAAGTAAATATACAGTATATTATTTTCTTATGTTATTTTAAATTAATTTAAAAAGCCATATCTAGGAAGTATAAAACATAATGGGAATGTCTATATCTAATTTTATTTATTTGACCCATTTGAGATAAAACATAACCCATATCAACCCATTCATACGTAAACAGGTCAAAATTTCAATCTTTAACTACTTAATATCCCGCTAATCATTTTGATTTGATAATAATTTTTTAATTTTTTTTTTGTAGATACAATAAGGACAGTTGAAGGGTATTCAGATATAATAGTAATGAGGCATTTTGAAAGTGGTGCTGCTAAAAGAGCAGCTATGACAGCTAATATTCCAGTTATTAATGCTGGTGATGGACCAGGACAACATCCTACTCAGGTTTAACTACTTTTTTTATTTTTATAAATGGTAAAGTGGGCGGGTCAAGTAATGGGCCAAAAGTAAAAAAAAAAAAACAGGTCGGGTAAAAAATCTGCGAGTTTCTTGGTACTGGTTCACAAGTTGGGTTGACCCGAATTACCTCTTGTCCAATTTATATATTTGTTTATTTAACTTCTTTAAAGATAGTTAGCTTGTGAAATATGCTTACATAATTTATATCATTGAATAAATTATGAAGATAGTTCCTGAGGTTTACACCAAATTTCACGTAAGGTCCTTAACTTTAAATAATTACACTGGTAGCCTTTTTTGGGAACCTTTTGCATGTTTAGTACTTTAGCCTAACGTTCGTTAATTTTTTTTGTTAAAAGTTAACACCAATAGTTCTTTTTCTGTTAAAATCTTTATGGGACATTAGGCTAAAGGACTGCAGATGCAAAAGGTTTCCAAAAAAAGAACTACCAATGTTATTTTCTAAAGTAAAGGTCCATACTCCATACATGAAATTTGGGTTAAACCTCAGGGACCATCCTTGTAATTTACTCTATATCATTTGAGTTATAATTAATCTTCTGATTAAATTCAGTTTGTAGGGTTTGCATATAAATTTTTTTTTTGGGTTGACTTTCGATCCGTTTGACCCGTTTCTGTTGGCTATTTTTGATTTATTACCATAAACTTTATGCATTTAGTCGCTCTATACTGATCAATGATCACTAATTTCTGTTATTTATTTTTTATTTTTTATTTTTGTCATAAATGTAACAGGCTCTTCTTGATGTGTACACTATCGAAAGAGAAATAGGAAAATTAGATGGAATAAAAGTTGGATTAGTGGGAGATCTTGCTAATGGCAGAACCGTTAGATCCCTTGCATATCTTTTAGCAAAATATAATGATGTGAAAATTTACTTTGTTTCTCCAGAGGTTGTAAAAATGAAGGTATGTAATTAATCCTTGATACAATTTAATAAATTTTATCTATCTAACAAGATTTCATTGGTTTGACTTTTTGACCGAAAGGTCAAAGGTTGTCTTTTTGTGACTATTTTTTCATATAGGACGCCAACTATGTATCTTGTGTGATTTATAGCAATTTCGACCATAATCATGCCAAATGACGAAATTGCCCTTTTTAGAAATACATGCCACAAATTATTATTGATGAGATGTTGGCATATTATATATTAAAATTGTTATTTCTTTTACCAATTACTTATGGATGGGTGATTCAGGTTATATTTTTGACTTTTCTCTAACTGGTAAAATGGGTCAAACGGTTGAAACTAGCCCAAAAAGTATTTTTAAAGCATAAAACCTCTTAAAAATCCTATTCCATAAACTAGATTATTATTAAAATTCTACAACTTTCATAAGACACACTAATTGTTTATTAAATAACTGATAAATTTTAGACATTCAATTTTTCAACCAACCCAAGCATCCGTAAATTACCCTTTTTACCCTCCCTCTAACCTTGCAATTTTTTTTTTTTAATTTCTTGCAATTACGTACTTATTTATATATTTATTATATTTAAATTGGTTGTGTAGGATGACATTAAGGAGTACTTAACATCAAAAGGGATCAAATGGGAAGAAAGTGGAGATCTAATGGAAATAGCCTCAAAATGTGATGTTGTGTATCAAACACGTGTCCAAAAACAGCGTTTTGGGGAAAGAATTGATGTTTATAATAAAGCACGTGGTAAATATATTGTTAATGATGATGTTTTAAGTGTCATGCAAAAGCATGCAATCATCATGCATCCTCTCCCAAGGCTTGATGAGGTAAGCACACTCTTGATTTGGTTATTAAAAGATGTTTTAGTTTTAGAAAGGATAATTTATAAAAATGTTAGGTTTATATATAATTGTTATGTAAAAATATATGATTTAAAAAGTTTTTAATGGTCCAAATTGGACATAAAACCATCTTTTAGTGACGGAAAACAACCATACTTTGTACAAATTACTAAATAATGACACATAGATAAAGTATGCACACATTTTAGACAAATAACCATTTTTTTACCTTACTAAAGTTTAAAGGGATTATTATGACAACCCTACTTAAGAAATAAGATGTTCGGACATGCATAAATTAAGAATTCTCTTTCATTGTTGAAAATATAAGTTAATAATGTATGTAATACTTTATAGGAATAATTATTTTTATATCCTTGTAAAACTAATAGATTAATTATATATCCTTCTCAAATTCATAAGTTATCTCTATATCCTTCTAAACTTTGTAATTACCCTCATATCCTTCTAAATCATTAAAACTCTCTTTTATATCCAAATATCTATTTTAATATTTATTAAATCATTATAATATCAATATTTATCAAATAAGTATGCAATATATATATGTTGATTATGTATTAGAAATCATGTTTATTTGTTTGTATTATTGATATTATCATGATTTAATAAATAATAAAATAAGTTTTTGGACATAAAAATTAGTTTTAAAGGTTTGGAAGGATATGAAGGTAATTATTAAGTTTAGAAGGACATAGAGATAATTTATGAATTTAAGAAGGATATAGAAACAATTTATGAGTTTTACAAGGATATAAAAACAATTATCCTAGACATTACAAAACCTTTTTTTTTTCTTTTCTTTTTCTTTTTATGTAATTTAGATCACGGTAGAAGTCGATAGAGATCCAAGAGCTGCCTACTTTAGACAAGCGAAAAACGGGCTTTTTATTCGAATGGCGTTGTTAAAGCTCTTACTTCTTGGTTGGTGATTTACCCCTGTTTGGTTGCGAGGATATTGTTGGTTTGGTATGAATGTTAGTTTCATTTGTTTGTGCTTGAAATTTTGGACATAATAAGCTTCTGAAGCAACTTGATCGTTATGTTTGGTTGTTTCTAGATGAGTTTGGTTTTTAACAACAAAAGTTGGACAAGATATAAGCTTATGTATAGAGTTTGGTTGATGTTTTAGTCCTTCGTTTATTTTATGCAATTTATTTAGTTTGGTTTTTGCTTTGTTTTAACCATTTAAGCGTGATTAAATACAACTAATTATGACCATTGTATCAAAACAAGGATTGTTGTCCCCCGCACTTCGTTGCGGGTTTTTTAACATGAATTCTTTTGTTAAGATTATGATCCGTTTTTAACTAAATTTAACTTCTATATTTTTTTTATCTATTAATAAATAAAATGATGTATGATAAAGTCTATTGTAATTACAACACCACCAGTAGTACTATTATGTGTGGTTTCTTAAAATTTAAAATATATTGGAAAATACATTGAAATACGTATATCATATAACGCTTTAAGGGTTGTAAAATTGGTAATTAATTTTAAAAAATCTTGAGTATTGAAACTATTTGGTAACACTATACCATTTTAGTATTCACTGCCCATGTAATTACTATCACAAATGTATTATAAATATAATATCGAGAAAGAAGACATGGATAAAAAAAATTAATGATAATCATGTTAGTATTATTTATTATATAGGGATGAGTTACAATTTCTTGATTTAGATATTATTTATTTTTTCATTTAATTGAAATATATAAATTTCTCACAATTCTAAATCGATACAATTAAATAAACTAATAAAAAACATAACTTTATATAAAATATCTGTCCAAATATTTTAGTAAAAAAGAACCAATAAATAAAATATTAGAAATGAGGTTGAATACCTAAACGTATAAATCTTAATAGTTTTTCTTCTTACAATTGTATAAGAATTTATTTTAATGAAATTAAAAACTAATATATACATGATGTATAAAAGCTACTCTTACATTTAGTTACGAAAGTAATAAAATATTTAAATGAGATAAAAATGTAAATTAGTAAAATTTCAAGGATGAGTGTAAATTATAAAATGGAAAAAATGTAACATCAAAATTGTTAAATGGCAATTTGAAAACTATTTATGAACAGTAAAATTCAATAATGTATACTTCCTCCGATTTAAAATAAGTGATACATTGTTGGTTTCACGGATTTTGAGGCAAAATATGATAATGATAATTAAATTAGATTAATTGGATAGTTAGTGGGGAATGAGTCCCACAAATTTTAAATAAAGTAAGGTTAATGATGTTTAAAAGTAAAAGTAAGGGTAAAGATGTCATTTCACTTTATTAAAGTAGATAGTTAGTGAGTGTGAGTCCCACTACTTTTTACTAAATAAGGTAAATTTTCAAAGTGTATCACTTATTTTAATACACCTAAATATGGAAAGTGTATCACTTATTTTAAATCGGAGGAAGTATAAGATAGAACAAAATATCGAGGAGCCCCGACCATACACACCTGTATATTGACTTGGTCCCTAAGAGCATCTTCAACCCAACTCTATCTCTATAATATAGAGGCTTTTTTTACTCCAATCCAACTCTATCACCCACTCTAAATATAGAGTGGGTTAAAAATCCCTCTATATTTAGAGTGAGAGAAATTCACTCTATCCATGGACCCTACACTTTGTTTGTGAGTGTAATTGTAGATGTAATATGGGTCCCACTAATTTTAAAGTGTTTTGAAGAGATGGATAGAGTTTATGGTTGGAGTTGAGAGGATATTTAGAGTGAATGGGCCCACCAATTTATAGAGATAAAGTGATTTTATAGAGTTTATGGTTGGAGATGCTCTAAAGGAAAATCTCTAAAATAATACTCCCTCCGTCCCACAAAAAACTTCTCATTTGACTTGGGCACATGTTTTTAGGAGATAGTTGGTGGTGAGATATTTGGTAATAAATTTGATTAAAATATATGATTAGTTTAGAGATTGACATAAAGTTAGTGAGAGAAACTTTAAAAAAATGATAGAAAATGTCATAAAGTTAATGAGATAATATTAATTTATCAAGTGGGTCCCTTTAAAATCTCAAATGGGAAGTTTTTTGTGGGACAAAATTTTTGAGTGAAATGAGAAGTTTTTTGTGGGACGGAGAGAGTAAAAAACAACATATACAAAATGAAGCCGGTACAATAACCGAACCAAATTTCTATGACTTGACTAGATTTTTGTCAATAGTTTTTAGTTTTAGCGGTTTAGTTTTGTCAGTTTAACAAATTGGTTATGATTTTTTGGTTTTTGTGATCACCTTTAATTTAAAATCCTTAAAGTAAGCAAATATTCTTCCTTTTTTCATAATTCAAAAGGATATACTCATACACGTCCTTGCAAACTTTCAATGCCACATATATATTCTCGCAAACTTCATTATTATATATACTTCCTCCGATTCAAAATAAGTGACATACTTTGTCTTTCACGCTTCTTGAAGCAAAAGATTATAATGATAGTTAAATTAGATTAAGTGGATGATTAGTGGATAATGGGTCCCGCACTTTTTGAATAAAGTGAGGTTAATGATGTTTAAAGGTAAATGTAAGGGTAAATGAGTCATTTCACTTTGATAAAGTAGATAGTTAGAGGGTGTAGGTCCCATTAATTTTTGCCAAATAAGGTAATTTTTCAAAGTGTGTCACTTATTTTGAATCGGAGGAAGTATATCATTCAAAAACTTTAAAATACTCACATATACTCTTATACCCAAATATTCAAATCATTTGAAATTTATAAAACATAAATCTTAATCTAAATTAATGGTAAAATGCCCTAATATTCTTAAAGATAAAGGGTTTTGTAACACCTCAAATTTTAATACAAAACATTTGCCAAAATAAATCATTTTCATAAATAGAAGACCAGTTCCAAAACACGGATTTACAAAAACCTTTAATATGAAAATTAGAGTATGAGGTTTGGTGTTACAAAATATATCAAAACCAAAGTTAAGCATAAATCCGCTTTAAAGATCTTCTACTCTAGGCCCCGCATATCTCAATCCATGCGTACCTAGATCCTCGATCCAGAACCTGAGTACATAGCAAACAACAAGGAGTACGTGAGACACAAAAATGTCTCGTGAGCTACATAGGTTTAGACCCCAATAATATCAAGTATCACGTCGTATATAAACACATATTTATATTTCACCAACACATCCTAGTCACCCTATGGTGACTCTATCGATCCTGCTTTCCTAGCATACATATCTAGTACATAAACATATATGTACTAGAACACAGTCATATCTAATACATAACATATATGTATTAGAACACAAGCGAACCTAATACATAAACATATACGCATTAGATTCCTAGATCACCTAGCACGTAAACATATGCGTACTAGAAGCACCCGTGTGCTTAGTGTACAAACATATGTACACTCGTCTCAGTGACCGGGGGCACCCCGCATCACCACCATCTATCTCTAATCATAACCCTATCTGTTATGCCAGTCAAAGCCTTCGGCTATCACATCAATCATCAAACAAGTTAGTTACATATAAGTCTAGACAAACATTAAATAGACCGATCATAAGTAATCAAAATACTTCATATAGCTATGTACTCAGTAAAGTCCACACGTACTCACCTTAGCAATAAAATGCTCCAACCGCGTTCTTTACGTCAATTTCCTTGCTTCACAATTCGGTCAACCCTCCAAGACCTCACCAAATGCCTAATACAATAGTCACAAGATTATCAACATCACATACTACTACCAATGTGTCCATCTATCTCTAGATAACACTTACTAACGCATTTTCCCCAATTATGGTGATTTACCAAACCCTAGGTTAACACAACCCTTAAGATTCTTACAAATCATAATCATACACTTGTTCCCTTTGTTAAGATACCATTCATTAAGTGTATACATCACTTATATCACCATAACCCATAACCCCAAGAACTAGGGTTTCAAACTCATACATCAAAATACATAGATCTTAAGCTACAAAGATCAAAGAGTGAAGATATACCTTTAATCTTCAACTAGGAGTGAAATCTACCGATGATTTATGAAGGATTCGACCTCAATCAGTCCTCAAGCTCGAAAAATCGCCAAAGGGAGAAACTAGGGTTTGCACATGCCATTAATGAGCCAAAACCCGACTTTAATGCTGCTCGACCAAAGTTCACGGCGTAAACTAAGTTCGCGTCGCGAACTCCCTTCCTCCACGCATTCTTCGCGATCGCTAACTGGTCGGGAACTACTTCACGCTCGATGGTCCCAATATCTGTTGACTGTTCTCGATCGCGAACACAGGTTCGCGTCGCGAACTCCATACGTAGCTAGGGCTGCACTTTTTCATCCTTGTCTCGGCCCGGTTTCGTCCATAACTTTCTCATACGGTGTCCAAATGACACGAAACCAGTTCCTACGTTCTTTAAACGATTTATCCTTATATATCATAATTTTATACAATTTATTTATTTAAAATTTTTGGGTCGTTACAACTATCTACCCCTTAAAAGGATTCCGTCCTCGGAATCGCTAAGAATTCCAACCCACATCCGACCGAGCATTCCGTTCTGTAACATCCTAAAACTGGCCTAGTTGTTTTAGGTATATATTGATATTTGGAAAAATATCTATTTGACCCTAAATGGAATAAATTGACTAAATGTTAAATTGATTGTTTGACCTTTTGTCCTTTTGTGATATTTTAATCGAGGGATTAAAATATCCGTTTTTCTGAAATGTTTAAATGAAAATGTGATTTTTTTATCTTTAAATTCCTTGTCGGATTTCGTTTCCAGAAATGCTTTCGTTTTTAAAATTGGAGTTCGTTTGACATTTTAAATAAATTAGCTACGAACGGGACCTTTTCCTATCGTATTGTTTAAAAAAAAAAAGAGAACAAAAGTCAAGTGGGGTGGGGCCACCCTTGCTTCTCGGCAGATTCAAGGATCAAGGGGTGACCCTTATCCTTTCATTTTTCACCATCTTTCACTTGTTTTTCAAAGGAATTACCCTTTTAATCCTTTCAACTTTTTGGTGGGTTTCTTGAAGAATCAAGCTTGCACCTCATCTTCTTCTTCTTAAATCTCGTTGGTGCAAGGTTTTGGGGTAAGCTTTGTTCCTTGCTAAGTTTCTTAAAGTTCTTGAGTTATGATGAACTAGGGTTGTGGATTTTGTAAGGTTTATGCTAGTTTGGTTATAATAATGATATCTTTAAGTGTGTATGGGTTTATTAGCTTGATTAAATGGAAGTTCTTGTTAGTTGTTGTTGGTGTTCTTGAAAAGTGATGATTTAGGGTTTATGATTCTTGAAGTTTTGTTACTGTGTATTGTGTTAAATGTTATACTAAGTGTTTATACAAGATTTAACATGTATTGTTGCATAAGTACAAGTAATTTAGCTCAAGGTACAACCTTTTTAGCAAAGTGTACAAGTTGGTGTGTTTATGTAAAAGTAGGTTGTATGGGTTTTGTCAAACCTTGGATTTCTTGTGGTTTGAATGCTTGGAATTGCTCATTAGGTCGAGAAAACATGTTTAGTAAGTTATGGATGTTGAGAAATCAAGTATTGGATGTTTTGGTGGATTATGACTTGATTTGGGTGAGATTGTTAGTTAAAACAATTGTTTAAGTTTATGTATAAATTATGAACCAACTATTGTGTTAAATGACTAGTTGGTGGAAACATGGCATTGATGAATTGTTACATGATTATGACTTGTTAGTTATAGAGAATTTGTGCTAATTGATGGAAATTGGAAGTGTTATAGTCATGACGGGCTTTTGACCCGTTTGGGCCATTTAGTGGTAAAATGACTTAAAATAACTTGGATTGTGAAAGTGTAAGTATTTTGTTAGGTTTATGTGATTAGAAATGTTATTGGTAACATTTGGTGAATTGCAAGTCGATGATATGATTACAGTTGTAGGACGTATTATTGTTTAATAATCCGGTTTGACCCGTTTGAATGTAAAACTTGCAAATGACTAGTTGACTTGTTATATAAGTGTAAATGGTCATGACATGTTCATATGATGATTTAAGTGTTTGGTTATCTAGTTAGTGCAAGTGTTAGTGTTAAATGTATATTTAACATTGTTTATAATTTGGTGGAATTATATACTAATTCGGTATTCCTTTGGTGTACATGAATCGGGATCGGGACTCAGAAACATTAGACCTCTGAGTTTGGCAAGTGGAAGGTTTCGGTGAGTGGATTTAACCTCCAACTTGTGTTTGGTTACAATTAGTTTGGTTTTTGCATACTTGGTGAAAATGCAGGATTTTGGCTGATCTGGGAAGATAGCGACGCTATCTATAGGTAGCGACGTTATCTAGGGTTGGTTCGCGGAAGAGTCAAAACAGAAAACCGAAATAGCTAAGGCAGGGGAAGATAGCGACGCGATTTTTAGGAGATAGCGTCGCTATCTCTTAGATAGCGACGCGATTTCTTGCTGAGCAGCTTTTGGCACTTTTTCGTACCTAGCTTGCTTGTTTATTACCTATTTTCTAGTATTGAGTCAAATAGGTTATGTGCACATATGTGAAGAGACTTTGCTTGTTTGGTAGCAACAACTCGGTTTGACTTGGTGACCGAGGTTTGAGAAGTCAGTGCGCTGGGCATCGGGTATCGACTAATAGGGTATCCGACCTTACCTATATTTGTTGCATGGTTAAGGGGAGGGAGTTGCCCGGGTGTTGGATACGAAACGCTATCGGTTACCGTGGTTTTGGCCGACCATGGTTTAAGGCTCCGGCAGGACCCGATCTTCTCGAACAAACAGTGTTATGTGGTTACGTGGCTTTTCGACCGTAGAGATGGTTATGCTAGCTTGTCGTGCTTTACAGAATTTGTAGCTTATATTCATTCAGTTAGCTTTGTGCTAATCCCTCTCTCGTTGACTCCTTTCAGGTGATCGGTGCTTTGGACGGGATGATTGACCAAGCTCAGTTTGTTATGTTTTAAAAAATGAGCCATGCCGTTTATTAACACCGTTAAATATTATTATTATTTGGAGTTTATTTTGGTACGTTTGGTTTGTAAACCTAAACCTAAACTATATATTATCTATATGCTTCCGCACACCTTTAAAAAAAAACGTTTTCTAGATTTTGCGGTGTTACACGTTCTCATTCCCTTGTGGTCATTACCATCAAACTTACCTCATTCCGGTTTCCGTTGACATTACATATCCAAACGTTCACTTAACTCCGTTAAGTCCGAACGGTCAAAACCCAAAAATAAAACTCATAATACTTGAACGGGTCAAAATTTCACAATTTGACCATAACACCGACACTCTCTCGCCCGATCATTTTATCCCCATAACAATGGTATGACACAATCATACTGTCACTAGCCGATTAACACGAATGTCAAACTCTAACTTTGACCAAGTTGTCATATTCCAACGTCCTCTAACCTTTGACTTAAGAGCAAAGTCAACTATACTTTAATAATTTCTCTTCTCGTTAAGGATTCTATAAATCATCCCTTTCCCTTGCAATCGACCTTTAATTCACGATACATTTATGATCATATACTCGATCCTTAAATTCGATCTTGAGAGCACTCAAACGAGTCAAAGTCGTATAATCCGACCATAATTCTTTCAACTATCCCATTAACACTTTCACATACATACAATCGATACATTATGCTCTCGACATTCACTAGTCAATCAAACAAGAGTCAAAGCCCATCTTTGACCAATTCAACCAATCACAAATTGGTTAACCTTGACTTTTGCGTGAAGTCAATCATACTCTTCCAAACTAACAAATTTCATACTCACGGGGCACCATCACTAATTTATCGCTTCCGGTTCTACTCGTTATTGTTCCCTTAACAATTGTCCCCGTTTTTCCACACTTTCAATTTTCTCCCCAATTATCCGAGAGTCGTACATTTACATAAGGTCACACCGACCTTTACCGAATCTTGAACATCATTTGGTTACTCATGCCATCATTTAGTATTCTTTCAACCATTTTTTTTTTGCAACACATCGATCAATTTCATAACTCTTATTCTCATTTATCGGAATTAGATCCCCTATCGCTACATATTCCACAATTTCTTACAAGTTTACCATACCTTGGTTACTAAATAGTAATTTGTTCACTAGGGGTTTCTCTTTCCTCCTATTCTATAAATCGTAGGCATCCCCTACACATACATGACCTAGATGCAACCCGCATTTCGAACCAAGTCCTCATTTACTATAACATAATAGTAATACATCATTAACCACATGGTTCTACATTCGTTATACCTACTCATGGGCACCTACATACATGTATATACATATTTATCCCGCTAGTTCCATCTAAGCACCTCTACCGTGCACACAATACCATCCAACATCTCAATCGTGCACATATACAAACATATGCATATGCCACAACAATACCATCTAAACATCATTATCGTGCACATATACAAACATATGCATATGCCACACCAATAACATATAAACATCTCTATTGTGCACATATACAAACATATGTATATGTCACACCAATACCATCTGACATCCATCTTTTCGCATCGTGTAGCCTTGCTACTTTCTTACACATTCAATCGTCTAATTATTCATCATGCATTCTAGCACCTCTCCCATAAAATCACATTATCGTTTTCTTTCCTATTCATATATCTCCCATTGGACATACTACTTAGCACATTTCATACCACACTATCCTTCCATTATCATATGCCTTCAAAGGCCATCACATAATGCACATTCACTGTACCCCGTGGGTAACTAATAACATTCTCTAATTGTTATTTATCGTTGCACTTACACATTAACCGGTTCATTTCCTTAACGATTTCTAAGTCTTTTGTCACCGCCGGAGTAGCTACTACTACATTACATTAGCCATAAATCACCGGCCAATCCAATCATCCTTGAGTCAAACAATCGACTCCGCTCGCAACCAATAGTCCAACACTCGATGTTCTACCTTTGCACATCGTGGGACTCAGAAATATTCCTTTTCAAATCGTAGTCTTACACTACACTAAGACATACATTGTCACACTATTACTATGGCATTTTACCAATAATTGTCTTTTCACCCTTGACATCGAATTTATCAATATTGTCACGAAACTTGCTATGGCTATGTGCCAACTTTTACTCAACCGTTTTCAACGATCAAAATCTGTCATTCCAGACACTCATTCTTTTCTACATGGTTTCCATTTATAAATTATCTGGCATCACTACATCTTAGCCGTTCTTTCCCTCACCATACATGTATAAAATATTACACTACTTATCCGGATTCCCGCCGGATAACCAAATTCCATGACATTCCTTACCAAGACTTAGTACTTCATTATACTATCCTTCGCTTCTTACCGACATTCACCGACCTCGCGGTTCAACCTTTTATACTTCTTATTGACATCGTCCCTTATTTCCTTACACAATGCGACACTCAGGTCCATAATTCTTTTCAAAAATATAAATTTTCCATACACCTAACTAACCGGGAAGACCATTCCCTAAATAATATCCACTTCATACAACTTATTTCTAATTTCTTTAAGCACTAATTCGTGAGACAATTCACCCATTAAGCTATGATCACATAATAACTTGGCTTGGTGCATACCCAACCAATCCATACTGATAACCACGTCATATTTCCTTTATTCCCATGGGCAATAAATCGCCCTTAAACTTTTCCCCATCGATTTCTAACTCCCAATTTCAAATAACACGTTCGACCGTTGAGGTTTTCCTATTTACTTCTGTTTCACATTTTTCATCTAACCACTAGGTCGACACAATCTATCTTTCTACCAAACTCATGAGGCACAAACAAATAAGTAGGACTTGATTCAACGATGTATATGAGTTGACAAGAAGGTAACGAATAAGGTAACTGACACCACATCGTGCGCCTCCTTCGCTTCCTCTCGGGTGAGTTGGAAGGATCGTCCCTTCACCTTCGCCGGTTCCACCTTCTTTTGCGCCGTGGACACAAGTGATTCGGTTTTCTTATTCGGGCACACGTTGCTATAATGCCCTTTTTCATGGAACGAGTAACACTCGAACTCGGCCGCCGGTTTGGATCTACAATGCCGGGCCAAATGCCCCGTCTTGCCACAATCATGGAAAATCTTCGGTTCCCCTCAGCATTCGCCGGTATGATTCTTCCCACACCTCTTGCATGAAGTTACACTTCCTTGCCTAGAGAAGTTCGACGTGAACTTCCATTTCTTGAAAATACCCGAGCCACTCTCGGCTTTCTTCTTCTCGCCCACATAGGCCGTCTCGGCAACCCTTGCCTCGTTCACCTCTTCCACACCTCGGGCGGCACTAATGGCCTCATCTAGCGTGACCGCCCTCTTCACCTCCAATTGATAATCCCAAGGTAGCCCACTAGCATACCTAACCACTCTCAACCTCTCCTCGGAGTAGGTCTTAGCAACAAACAGAAGCAATCCCGTGAATTCCATCGAGTACTCCTCGACCGTCATGTCGCCCTTCTTTAGGGTCACAAACTTCTCGTGCATCTTCTCCAAATCCCTTTCGGGACAAAACTTCTTTCTCAATCTCGCGGTAAACTCTTCCCACGACATTCTCTCTATGACCTCCTTCCCGAGGGTCTCATAAACTATGTCACACCAAACCATAGCATCCTCTTTTAGCAATTGTGACGCGTACGTCACCATATCGGCTTTCTTGCACTTGCTACTTTCGATGACCCGGTCGGTCTCTCGGATCCACCTCATAGTCATCTTCGGGTCCGAACTACCCGTGTATACATTTGGCTTACAAGCCATGAAAGTCTTAAAAGAACAACCATCTTTTTCATCGGGCCTTGCCCTAGCATCACTACAACCACCCGCGGAGGATTTCTCCCCTCGAGTGCCACCACCACCAGTTCTCTCATCCGACTTAGCCTCGGATTCACGATATCCCCCCGACCTCTCGCGGTCTTCGATAATGCGGTGCACTTCATCGGCCACCGTCCCTTTGATTTGATCAATAATAGTTTGGAGATCCGCCATGGTTACCGGAGTCTTATTAGCTCCGACCTCCGATTCATCCACTCGATGCATCGACGATTGACTTTCTTGCTCAACCACCCTCTCGCCATGAGGTATCTCTTCCTCCCGGTTTTCCGGGCTTTCCCACTTCGACGAGTGTTCACCATTTCTTTCGATCAAGACTATACGAAAGACATTAAACATTTAGTACCTCTTGTACAATCCATTAGTCTCATAAGACTCAATATCCATAATCACATCAACTTTCATAGGTCCCCTAGGTTCAACCCTAAACTTAACATAAAGTCTCAAGGTCAACCTATCGATCTCAAGGAATCTTACATTCCTAATGCTACAGTCTAATACTAGGATGGACATCCAACCTAATTCACTTAAACAGTAGCTCTGATACCACCAAGTTGTAACACCTCAAATTTTAATACAAAACATTTGCCCAAAATAAATCGTATTCATAAATAGATGACCAGTTCCAAAACACGGATTTACAAAAACCTTTGATATGAAAATCGGAGTATGAGGTTTGGTGTTACAAAATATATCAAAACCAAAGTTAAGCATAAATCCGCTTTAAAGATCTTCTACTCTAGGCCCCGCATATCTCAATCCATGCACACCTAAATCCTCGATCCAGAACCTGAGTACATAGCAAACAACAACGAGTACATGAGACACAAAAATGTCTCGTGAGCTACATGGGTTTAGACCCCAATAATATCAATTATCACGTCGTATATAAACACATATTTATATTTCACCAACACATCCTAGTCACCCTATGGTGACTCTATCGATCCTTCTTTCCTAGCATACATATCTAGTACATAAACATATACTTCCTCCGATTTAAAATAAGTGATACACTTTCCATATATGGGTGTATCAAAATAAGTGATACACTTTGAAAACTTACCTTATTTGGTAAAAAGTGGTGAGACCTACACCCACTAACTATCTACTTCAATAAAGTGAAATAACATATTTACCCTTACTATTACTTTTAAACATCATTAGTCTCACTTTATTCAAAATTTATGGGACCCATTCCCCACTAACTATCCAATTAATCTAATTTAATCATCATTATCATAATTCGCCTCAAAACCCGTGAAACCAACAATGTATCACTTATTTTAAATCGGATGAAGTATGTACTAGAGCACAGTCATATCTAATACATAAACATATATGTATTAGAACACAAGCGAACCTAATACATAAACATATACGCATTAGATTCCTAGATCACCTAGCACGTAAACATATGCGTACTAGAAGCACCTGTGTGCTTAGTGTACAAACATATGTACACTCGTCTCAGTGACCGGGGTCACCCCCGCATCACCACCATCTATCTCTAATCATAACCCTATCAGTTATGCCAGTCAAAGCCTTCGGCTATCACATCAATCATCAAACAAGTTAGTTAAATATTATCAATAATATATATTAACTCAACACATATAAGTCTAGACAAACATTAAATAGACCGATCATAAGTAATCAAAATACTTCATATAGCTATGTACTCAGTAAAGTCCACACGTACTCACCTTAGCAATAAAATGCTCCAACCGCGTTCTTTACGTCAATTTCCTTGCTTCACAATTCGGTCAACCCTCCAAGACCTCACAAAATGCCTAATACAATATTCACAAGATTATCAACATCACATACCACTACCAATGTGTCCATCTATCTCTAGATAACACTTACTAACGCATTTTCCCCAATTATGGTGATTTACCAAACCCTAGATTAACCCAACCCTTAAGATTCTTAAAAATCATAATCATACACTTATTCCCTTTGTTAAGATACCATTCATTAAGTGTATACATCACTTATATCACCATAACCCATAACCCCAAGAACTAGGGTTTCAAACCCATACATCAAAATACATAGATCTTAAGCTACAAAGATCAAAGAGTGAATATATACCTTTAATCTTCAACTAGGAGTGAAATCTACCAATGATTTGTGAAGGATTCGACCTCAATCAGTCCTCAAGCTCGAAAAATCGCCAAAGGGAGAAACTAGGGTTTGCACATGCCATTAATGAGCCAAACCCCGACTTTAATGCTGCTCGACCAAAGTTCACGGCGTGAACTAAGTTCGCGTCGCGAACTCCCTTCCTCCACGCATTCTTCGCGATCTCTAACTGGTCGGGAACTACTTCACGCTCGATGGTCCCAATATCTGTTGACTGTTCCCGATCGCGAACACAGGTTCGTGTCGCGAACTCCATACGTAGCTAGGGCTGCACTTTTTCATCCTTGTCTCGGTCCGGTTTCGTCCATAACTTTCTCATACGGTGTCCAAATGACAAGAAACCAGTTCCTACGTTCTTTAAACGATTCACCTTATTTATCATAATTTTATACAATTTATTTATTTAAAATTTTCGGGTCGTTACAGGTTTCTTCTTTCACCGAGTGTATTTTTTTACCAAACTCGACAACTGCATTTTCTTTTCTCAAGGGTATTTAAGATATTTTACCATTAACTTAGATTAGTATTTGTGTATTTTTTGATTTTAAAAAATGTAAATATTATTAAATTAGGTAAACGGATATATATGAGAATTTTGAGGTTTTAGAAGGATATATACGTGATAATGAAGTTTGCAATTATATATACGTAATAATGAAGTTTGCAATTATATATACGTAATATTAGAAGTTTGCAAGGATATGTATGAAATTATCTCTAATTTAAATACACACCTCTCTCCCGCACATCTATCTTAAAAACACAGCCTTCATCTCTCTTTCATTTGCCGTCATAAATCACATTAACATTGTGTTCCACAAAATATCATTAGAAGAAAAGAAAAGAAGAGGGAAGAAAAGAAGAGAAAAGATAGAAAATAGGAAAGAAATATTATAAGTTTTTTGTGTTCCCGAATTGAAAAGAAGAGAAAAGAAATTAAGAAAGAAAAATTGACAATTTACATATTTACCCTTAATATGTAATTAATTATGATATCATATATAATTAGACAAATAATATGATCCAAAAATAATAATAATAATAATAATAATAATAATAATAATAATAATAATAATAATAATAATAATAATAATACCAGTCAACATAAAATAATTTCATAAATTATTTTTAATTTAATCTCTGTTGAAAATTATTTTAGTGAGTCAATTAAATTATTTCATATTACAGATTTATATTAACAAGTAATTAAATTTAATTCTATCTTATTAAATGACAACTAACTTAGAGAAAAAAAACCAAAGATGAAAACTAGCACGTAATATTGACTTCGAGAATTTCAGAGCAAAATATATAAATATTAAATTAAACTAATAGAAAAATCGTACCTGTAAAGATTTCTTCGAAAATGAATGAGCAGAATGACGTTCATGAATAATAATATTACGTGTATATAAATAGGAGATAAATACTAGGTTAGGGGTATTTTAGTGATTAGAATTATTTATTTTTGATCTCTCCAAATCTTCCCAACTTTGGGATGAAGTTTTGGAGAGAAGATTTGTATAAATTCTCTTCCCACTTCTCTTCTCTTCTCTCCATTGGAACACAACTTTCTTTTTATTTTTATCCATTTCTTTTCTCTTCCTTCCTAATTTTATTTCTGAAACACAGCGTAAGGATATGGAGTAAAGATGATAATAAAATTAAAGAGTTTGAGTGGTCTAAAACTATTTACGAAAAAATTGCATTTATCTTTATGGAAATTTGTCTAATTTAATGCGTTTAACATGCAAACACATAACATGGTTGGAAATATTATTTTAATGAATATTGAATACATGCATATAATCGGTGTAGAGCAGTAGCAGATTCCAGAAAAAAATTGAGTGATTCACCAATTACATTTTTTTTAGAGATGTCACATACACTAATAAATAAACTTTTAAAAAAAATTAACATTATTTGAAAAAATTTAAGGACAACCCCATGAAGATGAGTAATTTCACTTTGGCTTATACGTTCTTTCGATTTTTTCAATTTTAAAAGTTTTAAGAAATTAATAAATATAATTATACTTCCTTCCGATTCAAAATAAGTGATACACTTTGGATTTCACGGATTTTGAGGCAAAAGTTTATAATGATGATTAAATTAGATTAATTGGATGGTTAGTGGGAAATGAGTCCCACACTTTTTGAATAAAGTGGAGTTAATAATGTTTAAAAGTAAAAGTGAGGGTAAAGTAGTCTTTTCACTTTATTAAAGTAGATAGTTAGTGGGTGTGAGTCACACTATTTTTGCCAAATAAGATAATTTTTCAAAGTGTATCACTTATTTTGATACACCCCAAAAAGGAAAGTGTATCACTTAATTTGAATAGGAGGAAGTAATAAAGTTTTTAACATATGATCTAAGAATTCACTTAATGAAGGTGTTTTGCTAATAATGTATAAGTCACTTATTGAACACTTACATATTACTTCCTCCGATTCAAAATAAGTGTTACACTTTTACTTTCACGTTTTTTGATACAAAATATTATAACAGAGATTATAATAGATTATAGGGGATATTTGAAGGGTCATTCCCACAATATGGTTGGGAAGGACAAATTAATGATGTTTAATAAAGTTAAGTAAGGATAAATTGGTATTTTAATATATAAAAATTACCAAATAAGGAAAGTGTAACACTTATTTTGAATCACTCATATAAAGAAAGTGTAGCACTTATTTTAAATCGGAGGAAGTATATTACTCGTATAAGTTTAGATAAAATAATAAAAAGTACCACAGTAAAAAGTATTTACTTATTGTAAAAGATAAATTTTATCAACATACGAAGTATATCAAATACACTTTTTCCAAATATACTGTTATACGTCTGGACAATGACAGACCCATCAATTAAATGGAAAGAGTAAGCAAACTGTTCAAGCATCAAATATGGGTGGTTGGTTGGGTGGGGCAACTCGAAAAACTTGTGGTTATATTTTGACCACAGTAGACAAACAATATAATAATATAGTTCACTATAGATAATTTCATTTTTTATGCTAATTCTTTCTTGTAATCATTTTTTTTTTGTCAAACTCGTATTCATATTTATAACATGCTTTCTCGATAGCCTATCTTTGCTTACGCCGGTCTAAACGGGGAATTCGAACTTAGTTCTCTCCCATTGGCACGACTCTTCCTTTGATGCTTTTTGGTTTCACAATCCTATTCAAGGAAGGTTAAAAAGTTGAAATCGTGGGGCTCATTGTAATTTAATATGGTATTTGGTATTTTTTTTGTGTGTGTATTTTATAATGGTGAGTCTCAAAAAATTAAAGAGAATGAGTATTGATGACATTAATATGTAAGTTGTATGCGAGTTAGAGTGTGAACTGACGTGATACTAATTTGACACAAACTGGTGGCGTCGCTTACGTCACTATTGGGAGTGGTCTTATGATGTACACAATCAAACCATTTTTGTGGTTGTTTCTGAACCTTCCATTGACTATCGGATGGTATTCTTATAGCACAAAACATAACCATAATAAATCCATTTACATTAGTACTTTTATAAATTGTGACTGATATTTTTTTAATGTTTTGGGCCATGTCAATGGCAAGCTTTACATGCAAAGTTTGACAACATGGGTAAATAGTTTCTTTTTATTTGTTCACTTTTTGTTAATTGACACCCAATATCAGTATGCCCCGCCGGTCCACCACCATTACTATGGTCACAACTATAACGTTATGGCCAACGCAAGATATAGTTACATGGTACTTGACGCCGCATTGCACGGGTACCAACTAGTTAAATGGAAAGAGTAAGCAAACTGTTCAAGCATCAAATATGGGTGGTTGGTTGGGTGGGGCAACTCGAAAAACTTGTGGTTATATTTTGACCACAGTAGACAAACAATATAATAATATAGTTCACTATAGATAATTTCATTTTTTATGCTAAATCTTTCTTGTAATCATTTTTTTTTTGTCAAACTCGTATTCATATTTATAACATGCTTTCTCGATAGTCTATCTTTTCTTACGCCGGTCTAAACGGGGAATTCGAACTTAGTTCTCTCCCATTAGCACTTAGTTCTCTCCCATTAGCACGACTCTTCCTTTGATGCTTTTTGGTTTCACAATCCGATTCAAGGAAAAGTTAAAAAGTTGAAATCGTGGGGCTCATTGTAATTTAATATGGTATTTGGTATTTTTTGTGTGTGTATTTTATAATGGTGGATCTCAAAAAATTAAAGAGAATGAGTATTGATGACACATTAATATGTAAGTTGTATGCGAGTTAGAGTGTGAACTGATGTGATACTAATTTGACACAAACTGGTGGTGTCGCTTACGTCACTATTGGAAGTGGTCTTATGATGTACACAATCAAACCATTTTTGTGGTTGTTTCTGAACCTTCCATTGACTATCGGATGGTATTCTTATAGCACAAAACATAACCTTAATAAATCCATTTACATTGGTACTTTTATAAATTGTGACTGATATTTTTTTAATGTTTTGGGCCATGTCAATGGCAAGCTTTACATGCAAAGTTTGACAACATGGGTAAATAATTTCTTTTTATTTGTTCACTTTTGTTAATTGACACCCAATATCAGTATGCCCCGCCGGTCCACCACCATTACTATGGTCACAACTATAACGTTATGATCAACGCAAGATATAGTTATATGGTACTTGCCGCCGTATTGCGCGGGTACCAACTAATTAAATGGAAAGAGTAGGCAAACTGTTCAAGCATCAAATATGGGTGGTTGGTTGGGTGGGGCAACTCGAAAAACTTGTGGTTATATTTTGACCACAGTGGACAAACAATATAATAATATAGTTCACTATAGATAATTTCATTTTTTATGCTAAATCTTTCTTGTAATCATTTTTTTTTGTCAAACTCGTATTCATATTTATAACATGCTTTCTCGATAGCCTATCTTTGCTTACGCCGGTCTAAACGGGGAATTCGAACTTAGTTCTCTCCCATTGGCACGACTCTTCCTTTGATGCTTTTTGGTTTCACAATCCGATTCAAGGAAAAGTTAAAAAGTTGAAATCGTGGGGCTCATTGTAATTTAATATGGTATTTGGTATTTTTTGTGTGTGTATTTTATAATGGTGGGTCTCAAAAAATTAAAGAGAATGAGTATTGATGACACATTAATATGTAAGTTGTATGCGAGTTAGAGTGTGAACTGACGTGATACTAATTTGACACAAACTGGTGGCGTCGCTTACGTCACTATTGGGAGTGGTCTTATGATGTACACAATCAAACCATTTTTGTGGTTGTTTCTGAACCTTCCATTGACTATCGGATGGTATTCTTATTTATAGCGAGTTCAACTGAGTGGTCAATCTTTGTTAGTAATTTATGCAACTTTAACGTCAGTTTCTTGCAATTGTAAACTGGTTCGTAGTAAAACTTGTAGAATCACTCTGATACTTACTATAAGAGCGTTCTTAACCATGACACCAACAAATACTTCTGGTTTTGTTAAATGAGTGTCACGTCAGTTGAAATTCAATACACACATGTCAATAATATCATTTACTTAATAATTTATAGATAAAATACACAATATCCACTAAATACATTTTTTCCTTTTCACTTGATATGTCGCTAGACTGAAACAAATAATGACGTCTCCTACCGAAGGCAACAACTTCCGTGACCAAAGTGAAAACGACAAACTAAAATTGCCTTTGGCAGTGGTCTAAAACTTTTAAGAGATCTTATATTTAGTCCTAACATTTGTTCATATTCATTGTTCTACCCACTTAATAGGATGTCATGTGTAATTCATAAATTTTCTCTTTTAATATTATCATTTGATTTTGACACAATCTTCATCTAATAATAGGAATATAAGAGCATCTTTAGTGGTTAACTTCATAATAGCTTATTATTTTTGTTACATCAACATTATACCAACCAAAAACTTATTCATAAATAACATCTCCAATGATTAACAATTTCAAAAGCTTTTTCTTTTACGATATTTTAATTTACATTTATCTATCTCAAATGTTTCATAAATACCCCTTATATATAATTTGACAATTTTTTTGACATCTTACTAAATATAATACCTTTTAAATTGTATCATACAAAAATATTATAATAATTGACATTAAATATTATATAATTTATCTATTAACTAATAAAAATATAATAAAGAACTTATTTATAATATATACAAGGTTTAAAATGAAAAGTTATTAAACATAGAGGATTAAATAGACAAATTTTGAAAATGAATTAATAAGTTAGTAGAAGAATTTTTTTTGCAATAAGCTTTTAAAAAAACTAATTATTCTAATGGTAAAAAGCTATCAAAAAACTTAATAAATTAGTATTAAGCTTTTAAAAAAGCTCACATTGAAGACGTTCTAAATAGAAATAAATAGTAAAATTCAATACAATTACTCAACTTTTAAATACGTAGTATTAATTTCAAATTTATTCGGGTATTACACGACCATTACTACATATAGATAACTAATAATACTAGTATATATTATTACACAGAGGGTCAACTCTCCCCATTATAGTAACCAAATTAAATGATCTTTGCGTGTATTAGTGGTGAGCTGGCTTTATAAACCGAATCGAACCGAACCCGACATAACCGAAACCAAAATGATAAAATTTTAAAACCAAAACTGAATTGATTACATATTTTCGGTTTTGGTTCAAGTTTTTTAGCCCAAATGATATCTCTATCCGAGGACCGAACCGAATCAAACCGAACCAAGACCGAAGATGATGAACTTTAAAACCAGAAACCAAACCAATTACATATTTTCGGTTTCCGTTGGGTACGATTTTTGCCCCAAATTCTCACCCCTAGCCTATATAAATGACCAATTAAAACAACAATAACCATAACCATGGGAGACACTAGTGATGAACAAAAGCATTTTGTTTTGGTACATGGTGTATGCCATGGAGCCTGGTGTTGGTTCAAGCTCAAACCCCTTCTCGAGGCGGCTGGCCACCGTGTCTCCGCCTTTGATCTCTCGGCCTCCGGCACCAACACAAAACTCATCCAACAAATCCATACATTTTATGACTACACTTTTCCGTTGCTAAAATTCATGGCGGCGATCCCGCCGGAGGAGAAGGTGGTGCTGGTGGGCCATAGCTTCGGTGGCATGAGCATATCTCTGGCCATGGAAAAGTTCCCGGAAAAGGTCTCCCTGGCGGTTTTCCTGTCGGCGTTCATGCCGGATTATGTACATAAACCATCTTATGTTTTTGATAAGGTAATTAATTATTTTTGCATACTTCACACATAAGTATTTTGGGCTTAACAAAATTAAAGGTTCGCTATGTACTCGTATAATTAAAGGTTCTTTTGTTAAGTGTAAGGTTTAGTTAAGTCCAAAAAGTTATAAAGGTTCTCCAAAAAATGAAGTCAATTATTGAACTTATAACTATGGCCCATGATTTCCTAAATGTCACACATTCGATGAGATGTGAACATTTACATATGGGTAAACTTATAGGAGGATATGATTCAGAAAAAAAGTTTTCTTGATTAAATATTTGCTTATTTTCTTTCTAGTTTAACTTTCGTCTATGGGTAAACATTTATATATGTTCGGAAAAGATTAGATCACGTACATTGTAGTCAAAGCTTAGCCACACCAAATGAGCTGTGAATACCTTTCAAGATGATTAAACTTATAGGAGGATATGATCCAGAAAAAAGTTTTCTTGGTTAAATATTTGCTTATTATTTTTCTAGTTTAACCTTTTTGTTTATTGATTCAACTTAAAGTATGATGAAACCAAATCGATGGAAGGTTTGTTAGACACACAATTATTACCCTACGCCTGCGATCACGAGCAAGAAATTTCCATACTTTTAGGCCCGAAAACCCTATCATCCAATTTCTACCAGCTTTGCTCGAATGAGGTAAATCGATTTCCCTATGTGAACAAATAACATAACTTGGTTGACTGAGTTCTTAAGTACCATCAACTATTAAAGGTGTATCATGAACTTGAAAAAATAGTTAATATAGTACCATAATTCACTAATTTAGTCTTGAATTATTACATCATCAATTTGCTTCTAATTTCAATACATTGAGATGAATTTATCTTTGATAAATGGTATTTGTTACTTAATCAAGACAAATGTCAAAATCAAAGGATGATATAAGAAGAAAAAATTAGTGCATTACAAATGTCATATTATGGTGAGCAGCAACATGAATATCATTTCTCTTTAATATCAAGCATAAACATCATTATTCTTTATTTTTTTAGTTAGTAAAAAGTTATAAAGAAAGTAAATTATGTAAGAAAATGACATCAGATTAATGAGTCACAGTAATAAATTGCAAATTATTGCAAGTTAAAGGTACCATGATACACCTTTAATAGTTTAAGACAAGAGAGAATATGATCAACCAAATTCAAAATACTAATATACAATTTTGCCTAGTTTTAATTAAAGAATTTTTTTTAATAGAACTATTTTAATTATGATGTAGGACCTTGAATTGGGGAAAATATTGGTTAGGCCAAGTTCGATCTTTCCAAATGATCTACAAAAGCAGACACCATTTTCAGAAAACGGTTATGGTTCGGTGACACGAGTTTATGCCATTGGAATGGAAGATAAAGCGATCCCAAAAGAATTTCAATCGTGGATGGTTAGTAACAGCCCAGTGACAGAAGTGAAAGAATTGAACGGTGTAGATCACATGTCAATGTTGTGTGATCCGAAACAAGTTTTTAATTATCTCGTCGATGTAGCTCTCCGATTAGGTTAACTCAAAAGGGTTGTGTAATTAATGTGTTAGGTTGGTTACCAACTGTTTTTTACTTGGTTAAGCTTTAAAAAGGACTCAGATTGATTGTGATGATAAATCTGTTGCAAAGTACGAAAGTTTGTGTTATGTATACTAAAAAGAAAGCAGCAAAGTACGAAAGTTAGAAAGAGATTATACACTTCAACAAATATAAATAAAATAAAAAACTTATTTTCTATTTCTTTAAGATGACATGTTATGTTACAGAAAAATTGTATTATTTTTTACTAAATTTTATTCCTATGATTTAATATTATTACTCGTAAAATAATTAACATGTAGAATTCAATATTTTTCTTTATTAATCTGATTATTTAATTTAGACATGTATATTAACTAAATGAGTAAGAAGATAAATAAAAATATTTGGTGTCTCACATCGTGCTAGGAATTACCATTAAGGAAGAATGGTTAGATTTAGTTCGTTACCTAGCAATTAAGCATTAGTGCATTACATAACTTACTTAGAATTTATAACAAAAGGAAACAAGCAAATTCATAAGCATCAAGTGTTCTACATCAATGAAAATTACGCATTTACCCTCCTAAATAGTGCTTCATAGCATCGATCTGGTCACCATTCTCCATACCCAACTGTCGCAACACATTGTTCCCAATTAGGCACACAATAAATCATAGACAAATGATAAACAAGATATATTTTCAATTAGGTCACTATAACTTTTTAAATTCTATTTTGGTTACTATATATTTTCAAGCCAATCTAGAATGATAATTGAAGTTTTTCCGTCCCTATCTCGTGATTATAAAAAAAATCATCTGGAATAATATGATTAATATTTTATACGTTTCTTTAACGCTATAGCTACTAAGTTGGCTAACTTAAAAACTTGTAACTACCAAAACAGACCACTCTCTAAAGTATTTTTGACAATTTAATGACACATTCTCGTACTTTTTACTCGTATGTACGTGGGTGAGAATAATAAAAAGCTAATAATGAAGATATCAAACCTCATTTGGTGTATCCTTGGGTTGAACACGACGTCCATCAAACAAGAATTGAATAGAGTATAATTCATTCGATGCTTTTTCACAATAGGAGCTCATTAGCCTCCTCAGTTGTACGTTACGCTTGACCTTAAAGAATAATTCATGTCCATCCTGTACAAGAATTAAAAAAATAAGTTAATCAAAAAACGTAAAAAATTAATATGTATCGAATTGCTACGTAGCTATTTCAAGTTCTAAGATGTGAGCTTAAAGTCTATATAACAAGCCGATTTCAAGCATAAAACGGCTCAACTCGCCAACTAAAACTCGAGCTCGAAACTCGACGAACTTCCATTTTTAAGCTCGAACTCGACTCGGTGCAAGCTCGATACTTTCGAGCTCGACTCGTCTTAAATTTTTTTTATAAGTGCACTTTTTTGTTGTAAAAACATATATGGAAAAGGGTATAAAGGTAATAATATATATGGAAAAGGGTAAAAATGTAATTAAATAAAAACTCGATAAGGCTCGCGAGCCTAGCGAGCTGTGTATTCTGGAACTCGAACTTGGCTCGAAGCTCTACTCGAGTAGCTCGAACTCGAGCTCGACTCGGTTCACAATGAGTCGATTCTGAGTATTCTTCGAGTCGGTATCGAGTAACTCACCCCTAGTTATATAACATGGAATAGTTTAAACTTCTAATTTTGCTTAACGGTATTTAAACACTTTGTTAATTATCTTTAAAAAAATGCTTAGAAATATAGAATCAGACGTTAATTTTGAAGCTCGATCGCACTTTTCAAGCACCTTAAGACCAACATTTTTATGAAGATAAACTTTTGAGCTTACATTAATCAACAAATTTTGCAAACCCTAGACCACATTTTAAACCCTAACCAGGAAATGCTACAAGAGATAGAAAGCTGACAAAAATAAACCCATAAATTAAACCCTAACCTGGCCTTTAACTGTAATTACGATGCGATCTGCTTGTTCTCGGCCGGCTGGTTTCTTCGTTTCTCCATTGATCGTCGACATGTTTTTTGCTCCGATTGAACAGGATTTTCACTCGGTGATTTGTATTTTGATGCTGTTCTGTTGCAATTTTTCACATTTCTTTAGTCAGTCTGTAGCTCTGTAGCTCCAGCGAACGTACAAGCCAACGGGAAGACTTGAAACGACGACGTTTTGACTTCTTCCAAGTAATAACCGTCCAAGAAAAGAATATTAATACTTCCTCCGATTCAAAATAAGTGATACACTTTCGATTCAAAATAAGTGATACACTTTGAAAAGTTTCCTTATTTGGCAAATAAAATGGGACCCACACCCACTAACTATCTACTTTAACAAAGTGAAATGACCCCTTTACCCTTACATTTTACTTTTAAACATCATTAACCTTACTTTATTCAAAAGGTGTGGGACCCATTCCCCAATAACCATCCAATTAATCTAATTTAACCATCATTATAATCTTTTGCCTCAAAAATCGTGAAATCCCAAGTGTATCACTTATTTTGAATCGGAGGAGGTAATTTATTTTTAAGAAATGTTATTAGTGTCTACTATTTGTGTCTACTAATATGTCTATCCATTTGATGATGACAAGTATCAAAATCAATGGATGATATGAGGAAAGAGAATTATTAGAGTACACATTAGCTTTCTTTCTTTTAATCAAACTGCGAACAAACCACGTAACAGGCGACCAAACCCTTCATCATTTCTTATTTGTAAGGTAATTAAATTCCTTCACTACTTTTAATTGGTTTTATAATCACTATCACTTAGATTATTTATTTGAAGATTAGTAGTGTATCCGCAATATGCGGCGACATATACTATATGATTGTATTTTAGAATGGATAAATGTTGTTCGCTTATATATTTTTTCTAACAATAACCTAACAAATAAATGATAACTTAAATTAAGTTAAATGCAAATCTAAAACCACTAAACTCATTGAGAACCCAAATTCGAAAAGCATTGCATAACTTAAACCACTAAATCTGTGTATTATGTCATTGCAATTAAATAGATTATAAAAACTACAAATATAAAACGATGGTTATATGCATCATTTACACCAAAGTTACCTATTTTTGCAAACAAGTCAAAGAAGAAATGTGTTTACTTCCTCCGTTTCAAAATAAGTGATACAAATTAGAGTTCACGGTTTTTGAGGCAAAATATGATAATAAAGGTTAATTAGATTAAATTTCATAGTTAGTGGATGATGGGTCCACATATATTGATTAAAGTGAATTTAATGATGTTCAAAAGTAAAAGTAAGGGTACATGTATCTTTTCACTTTATTAAAGGAGATAGTTAGTGGGTATGATCCCGACCACCTTTTACCAAATATGGTAAGTTTTCAAAGTATATAACTTATTTTGAAACACCCAAAAATGGAAAGTGTATTACTTATTTTGAAACGCAAGATATATTTAATTTAGTATTTAAAGGGCTACAACCACAAATGATGACAACGAGGATTAGTTTTGCCCGCGCGTTGCGGCGGGTTTTTAAATCAAAACTAATTTAGTTTAATATATATTTTCAAGAACTTTGCTAATAACAACTTTTAAAGTAAATACGGTTTGATTGGTTTACTCCTTGCTAGCTCCTATATAAAGCATCATTTAATTTAATATTAATAAAATCATATGATAAGTAAATAAGCTATCACAATATTACTACATATAAATAAATTCCTTTTTTATAATTGAATATTTGTATGCACTCGACATACGAACTTATTAGTAGGCAAAAAGAAAATAGTGCAAAACTAAAGGGTAGAAATTGTAATATCTTTATAAACAGTGAAAAGTGAATGACCATTGTATATATAAGAGAACTAGTTTATGACCCGTGAAAAATCACGGACTGTCGTAACGATTAATTACATGAAAGTGAACATATACCTTAAATACAAAACTTTCTAATTTTTTGATCTGAATTGATGCCTTCACGAGGCTTCATAAACCTTCATGAACCTTTTCCAAACACCTCTTAGTTTGATCTTTAACCGAGTTTCGTAAAGCTTTCTCGCTGTGTTGATTACCGAAATAAAACTTAACCACATCATCTTGATTAACAAAAACACAAAAGGTTTATAAATTTATTCCTCAACATGTATAGAAAGCTTTTAGGTTAGTAACGATTTACCAATCCGTTACAAAGTCCACGGTAACACCCGAGAAAATGACCTTGAAAATACAACCAACCTATATATTAATATATATCTTTGTAAACAAATTTGAAAAATGGGCCAAAATTTGTCCAAGCTATATGTTATTCCATATATTTCCTCCGATTCAAAATAAGTGATACATTGTTACTTTCACGGTTTTTGAGGCAAAATTTTATAATGAGAGTTAAATTAGATTAATTGGATGGTTAGTGGGGAATGAGTCCCACAATTTTTAAATAAAGTAAAGTTAATGATGTTTAAAAGTAAAAGTAAGTGTAAAGAGGTCATTTCACTTTATTAAAGTAAGTAGTTAGTGGATATGGGGCCACCACTTTTTACCAAATTAGTTAAGTTTTTAAAGTGTATCACTTATTTTGATACACCAAAATATGGAAAGTGTATCACTTATTTTGAATCGGAGGAAGTATAAATAAATTTGGATAAAAACTGTTTCCGGTCAACTCAATGACACATACCAAAGAATCACCTGTTACAAACACGCCAGACCTGCTCGTATAATATGTAACTATTTAATAAATCTAATAATACGGAACACTACCGTATATATTCAATCATATGTGATTTGATAATACTAGTTGTTAAAGGATTTTTTGATTCAATGGTTAATTAGGATTTGTCCATTGAGACTTTGTTTTAAAGATGAACTACCTAGAACACAACTCTTTGATATAATCTCTATCTCTATCTCTTCTCTATCTTTAATAAAAGAAAAAATTACATGTTACCTAATCCACATCACTATTGCCACATCACCTTTGCCATCTCATAAATCCCCTCCACATCACTTGTTTGTCACGTTTGCAAAGAATTTGGAATTTATGTCATTTGCACATTATCCCATATTTTTAATATCTAAAATAAAAAAAAATACATTTAATTTAATTTAATCTTTATATATATCCGAAAGTTTACGATGATTGCGGTTGTTGAAAAAAAACATCTATTAAATTTTAAATATGTGCTAATTATCGTATATCTATTACTCACAGTTATTTAGAAATCATGTTTGATTCGTAGTTATTGTATATCTATTATATAGGTAGATATTATGGTTACACATTGTTTGTTTGACAAAAAGTGTTGTGTTTGACTGTTTGCTTAGTAGAACTTTTATATGGCCAGGTAAGCTGAAGTTTTAGGTGATGCAAAAGCTATTGGTCAAATGCATCTATTTTAGCTTGTCGCAGTTTTGGTAACCAGTTCTCGATCCAGTTCGGTCCAGTTCAGTTTTAGCCAGTTCAGTTATGACCGGTTTGGTCGATTATTAAACCATGCATAACCCTAGGTTTCAAGATTTGGTGTCTCACATCATGCTAGGAATTACCATTATGGAAGCATGGTTAGATTTAGTTGTTACCTAGCAATTAAGCATTAGTGCATTACAAAACTTAAGGTTAGAATTTACAACAAAAGGAAACAAGAAAATTCATAAGTATTAAGTGTTCTACATCCACGAGAATTACGCATTTACCCTCCTAAGTGGTACTTCATAGCATCGATCTCATCACCATTCTCCATACCCAACTGTCGCAACAAATTGTACCCAATTAGGTACACAATATATCAAAGACAAATGCTAAACAAGATATATTTTCAATTATGTAATTATAACTTTTTAAATTATATTTTCGTATCTATATAATTTCAAGCCAAATAGTATGATAATTAAAGTTTTTTCATCCCTATTTGGTAATTCAAAAAAGTTAATTTGCCTCATACGATTTATATTTAATACGTTTCTTTAACGCTATAAAATACTAAATAGGCTCACTCAAAAATTGCGATTAGGGGTGAGCATAAAAAAGGGTAACCGGAATTGGAACCGGAACCGCTTTGGAACCGTTGGTTCCGGTTCCTAAAATTATGGAACCGCCCTAAGAGGTTCCGGTTCTCAAAATTTAGGAACCGGTAACCGGTGGATAACCGGAACCGGCGATTATTCGGTCTATTTTTGTTAAAATATTATATATATATGATAAATTTAATGTCCAAATTTAAATATATGAGAATTTTGTGTAACCTTTAATGAGTTTAGTCATTAATTAGTCTAAATATAGTGTTCTAATGATAAAATATATAGACAATAATATGTTTAAGTGTTTGGAGTTTATATTATTCAAAGATTAGTTGATAAAATGACAAAAAATGATTAATATTTTTGCTTCGCATCTTATTTTAATTTTACGATTTTAGAAACAGGGTAACCGGAACCGGCACCGGAACCGGAGGTTCCGGTTCCGAAAATTGAGGAACCGGTACAAGAGGTTCCGGTTCCGGTTCCGGTCGGAACCGGTAGGTAACCGGCTATGCTCACCCCTAATTGTGATTACCGAAACGTACAGACCACTGTCTAAAGTATTTTTTTACTATTTTATGATATTTTTCGTTACTTTTTACTCGTAGTGCGTGGGTAAGAATAATAGAAAGCTAATAATGACGATAGAAAACCTCATTCGGTGTATCCTCGGGTCGAACACGATGTCCATCAAACAAGAATCTAATAGAGTATAATTCTTTCGATGCTTTGTCACAATAGGAGCTCATTATCCTCCTCAATTGTAAGTCACGCCTGACCTTAAAGAATAATGCACGTCCATCCTACACAAGAATTGAAAAATAAGTTAATCAAATAACATAAAACTTTAATATGTATCGAATTACTATGTGGTTATTTCAAGTTCAATATTTGAGCTTAAAGTTTATATAACAAGCTGATTTCAAGCTTATAAGCGCTCAACTCGAGCTTTTCAAGCGTTGAGTAATATGTGTATATATATATATAGGTATATATACATAAAGTGAGAAATCAAGAAACCAGCCGGAGATCCAGCAGATTACATGTCAAGTTAAAAAACATAATAAAAATAAAGGTTTTGTTAATGACAGTCTTTAGGGCTGTCTCTAACATGCATAAAAAATGGTTGTACATTCATTAATAGAGTAGTGTTCCTAAAATGCAAGGACAATTTTTATATTTATTTTGGCTTCTTATAGGGCTCTCATAATTATTTTCCTAAAAATAAATAGCATTTCACTATTTTTCCTGTCACTATTTTTCATGTCTAAATCATGAAGGTTCGTCGAGGTATCGAGGCAAGTTGAAGTCTTTGAGCTACGCTCAGGCCTTACTCGAAATAAAGGCGAAATACAAATAATATTCAACTTTAGAGTTGTGTTCAATGAGATTAAAAGAGATTGATCTTAATCATTAGATCAATAATAATTAATGTTTAAGATTACATTCTTTATATATGGAGGAGTATTTTGACATTTGACACTCACATAAATTTCAATCCATTTTTCTAATTTCTTTTTATTTTTTTTATTTGTTAAAAAAACAATATTGTGTGATGATCAAATGTGATTGAATAGTTATCACATTGATGATTTACATTGTATAGTTAATCCCTTGGAACTATTGTTAAAAGATGGTTAGTTGATTTGGGGGATTGTGATTTAGGGTTAGTTGATCTGGGGGATGACAAGGAGTACATGGAAGAAGATAAGAGAAGAAAGAGTTAAGGGGTATTTTAGACACTTCAAAAAATTTAACAGCCATATTTGACGTCTGTTAGTATTAGGGACCAAAACCAATACGAAGTGTAAACCACAGTGAACACGAGTGTCATTACTGAGACTTAGGGACCAAATCCAAAACATTGTGTAAACCACAGAGATCATTCGTGTAATTTACTCTTTGTTTAACCGTTTGGTTAACGGTCTTTAAACACATGTGTTAATTATCTTTTGAAAAAAAAAATGCTTAGAAATATAGTATCAGACGTTAATTTTGAAGCTCGATCGCACTTTTCAAGCAACTTAAGACAACATTATTATGAAGATAAACTTTTGAGCTTACATTAATCAACAAATTTTGCAAACCCTAGACCACATTTTAAACCCTAACCAGGAAATGCCAGAAGAGATAGAAAGCTGACAAAAATAAACCCATAAATTAAACCCTAACCTGGCTTTTAACTGTAATTACGATGCGATCTGCTTGATCTCGGCTGGCTGGTTTCTTCGTTTCTCCATTGATCGTCGACATGTTTTTTGCTCCGATTGAACAGGATTTTCACTCGGTGATTTGTATTTTGATGCTGTTCTGTTGCAATTTTTCACATTTCTTCTTTATGTGGCTACTCTGTCTGTAGCTCAGTTAGCTTCAGGATGATTGTCGTTTTCCGAACGCAACAAGCCAACGGGAAGACAAGAAATGACGACGTTCTGACTTCTTCCAAGTAATAACGGACCAAAATAAGAATATTAAAAATTTATTTTCCAAGGGTTTTATTAAGGGAGCTGATTCGTACAGAATAATTATTATCTACACAGAGCAATTTCATACTAATAGACAATTATGTCCTTACTTTCCTTTTATCATATATTTCATTCCACCCCTTTCACTAAGGACATGCTTGTCATTTGATAAAAAATTGCTCTGCATGGATAAAAATTGTTCTGTACGAATCAGCTATTAAGAGGATGTAAGTTTCACACCAAATATTGTCCTATGTTTTAAAACAAGTAATAAGAAGTAAATTTTTTATTTTGGGATGTTTTTCAAAATAAGTGATATATTTTAAAATTTGCAATTTTTGATAAAAGTTAATGAGCCTCATATCCACACTATGTCCTTTATTAAAAGGAAATGACTCATTCACCTTTACGTTTCCTTTTAAACATAATTAAACCCACTTTAATCATAGTATGTGAGACTCATCACGCACTAACTATCCAATTTAACCTTCATTACAATCTTTTGCATCAAGAAATGTGAAACTCGAATTGTTTTACTTATTTCGAAATGGAGTAAGTATATTTGTATTATTAGTTATAAAATTTATAGTGTGTGATGTAATTTAAAAGTTATGGTGACAAAATGAGTTTTCTTTATTACAAGTCTTATTACATACACTATTAACTTGTAGGAGACTATCATCATCCTATTCCTATTTTTAATATTTGCTATAGTTTTGATATTTGTTTTTTTATTATTTTAAAATACAAGATAGTAAGGGATGCCTTCCAACAACGTTTGTTAGTTTTTCCAACGAAAAATCTTAATATTCATCTAAATACTAACTAACGTTTACAAGACTTGAATCCTTAACTATAAAGATATGAACCAAACATCATATCATTACATCAAACTAAAGATCTTTTGAAACAACATTAATCATCTTATTTATCTTTTTATAAGCCTAAAGAGTTAATTAGGCAAATGGTCCTTTAAGATGATATCAGATTGCAAGTGTAGTCCTAATCTTTTAATTTCGACAATCTTAGTCCTTTAAGATTACCGATTTTGCACGTTTGGTCCTTTAGGCCAAACGGTGTTAACTTTTTTTGTTAAGTAATCTCATATACAATGCACATAAGGGTATTTTTTTGTCTTTTCACACTCCATCTTTTTCCTCGACTTCAATTTTTTCCCCCAAAATCAAAACCCTAATTTAACAATTTTGCACGTTTATATGTTTTGATTTAACTGAAAATTTAACAAAAGGTTTTACCGCAGCAATCTGATCGAGCTCCTATCACCTCGGCCGACATCCTTCTGATCGCATGATCCGGAGATCATGACCATCGGCCATGCGTTGGCGGCGGCGTTGGAGAGTCCGGCGAGGCCGTGGACACATCCAGGGCCGGAGACGGTGAGAAGGATACCGGGACGACCGGTGAGGTAGCCGTATGCTGACGCGGCGTATCCCGCCGACTGTTCGTTGTGGGAAGTAACAGGGATTCCGACGACACCGAACATGCGATCGATGCCGGCGCGTGCTAGGGCTTTGGCGACGAGGAGATTACAGTCAATTGGAGCAGATTTTTCACCGGATTCAGTCATTATTGTTTTAAAAACGTAACAACTGATTATATGAAAATTGGAAAATAGAGAATTTGGAGTGAAGAATAAGCGCAGGACTATGTAGTAAATTGGGTGGACATGTGTTATTGAAACGGGTCAAAATTGGGTCGGATCTGATGGAAATCAAAATTGATTTTGGCTACTGGATCGAAACTGACAGCAAGACGATTATGATTCAAGGTTTCAAATGAGTTCATTTCTTGAGACGCGTGCAATCTCCATCAAGATTCCTTGTGATTCTGACAACCGAATAACTTTGAGCATATAATGTTTTGTTTTCAAGTGAAAACATTTAGAGAAAATTCAAGAGGTAATTACAAAATTTTAAGTTACGGTGATATTGATTTGGGGTTTGTTGATGGATTATTTTAGGATTTTAAATTAGGGTTTTGATTTTGGGGGGAAAAGATGAAGTGGGGAAGAAGATGGAGTGCGAAAAGACAAAAATACCCTTATGTGCATTGCACATGAGGTCACTTAACAAAAGAATTTAACACCGTGTGGCCTAAAGGACCAAACGTGCAAAATCGATAATCTTAAAGGACTAAGATTGTCGAAATTAAAAGATTAGGACTACACTTGCAATCTGGTATCATCTTAAAGGACCATTTGTGTAATTAACTCAAGGCTCTTGCTCGAATGCGTGACTTATGTCTCTTTTTCCATTTATAAAAAGTAAGATGAATCTACGCTCCTCGGCCTATAGGTCAGCAGGTCAGGTAGTCCTTAGGCCGTTGAGCGAAACTCTTGGCATCCTCCTCAATCAATACTCAAAACCAGGGAACAGAGCTGCAATAAATACAATAAGACAGGAACAATAATAACAAGAAGACAGGAACAACAGAGCTACAAGAACAACAAGAAGACAGGAACAACAGAGCTAATAATACCCGCTCGGGTTCTTCTCTTACCCGTATCGAATAGAGCACGTTGAGCCAAATCTTCTTCATGTAAAACCTGCTTGATTTAGATCGGGAAAATCGTGTGGTTTTATGAAACCATGTGTCTGGGCCGTGTCTCAGTCCCAGTGTGGCTGATCATCCTCTCAGACCAGCTACTGATCATCCTAAACTAGCATTTATATAAAGCTTATAAACTTATTTGAGATAATTATAAAAATAAAGGTGGGGCCTGTTTTGTGGGGCCCCACAAAATACCATTTTATCCATTTCTAAGCCTTAGACTGTGCGTAATGGGTGACCAAACCTAGTTTGGTCACCCCTGCCACCTCTGCGCCAAATCAGCTTTCTCTCTCATGATCAAACACATGACCAGACAGCGACCAAATGCCCGTAATGGGTGACCGTTCGGAAATTTTTTTTTTTTAATTTCATTAATAATTAAAAACATTACATTAATAATAAAAAAAACATTACATCTTTATATATATTAAAAGAAGGTTTTTTTGAAATCTTTAAATCCATGTCATAATGGCACATCATACATTATGCCATGTATGAGGCCACTTGGCACTTAAATGCCAATTCATTATTGCCACCTAAAAGTCCATATATACACTTTTAAGCCACCTCACTTTTAATGACCTTTATAAGAGCCAATTCCTATATTTTACTAAATGTAAATGTAAATGCTTTAGTGATAACCACCCACCACATGAAAATCTTCCTATATGTAAATCTAAATGTATATATTAAAAGAAGGTTTTTTTGAAATCTTTAAAGCCATGTCATAATGGCACATCATACCTTATGCCATGTATGAGGCCACTTGGCACTTAAATGCCAATTCATTATTGCCACCTAAAAGTCCATATATACACTTTTAAGCCACCTCACTTTTAATGACCTTTATAAGAGCCAATTCCTATATTTTACTAAATGTAAATGTAAATACTTTAGTGATAACCACTCACCGCATAAAAATCTTCCTATATGTAAATCTAAATGCAATGCAATGCAATATTAAGGTTGTAACTGCCCACATAAACAATGTTAAATGTAAATACGTGTACATCTTTTCTGTTTCATGTTATACGATTGATCACTTGGTCAAATAAATTGACTTTTAGTGACCTTTATAAGAGTCAATTTCTATATTTGACTAAATGTAAATGTAAATACGTTTACTGATAACCGACCACCACATAAAATACCTTCCTATATATAAATGTAAATGCAATGCAATATTAAGGTATTAACCGTCCACATAAACATTGCTAAATGTATTTACGTATAGATCTATTCTATTTTCTGTTATACGATAGATCACTTGGCTATATTTTTTGATGAATGTTATTGTTAAAACTGACGGTTACGTTAAGTTCTAATTTATGATAAGCAGTGTTAAATGAAAATTGAATAAATTTATTTTTGGTACGTTGGCATCTAATGTAATTAAAGTATTTATTATCTATTTAATGTACTTAAATATGAATAGTTTTGAATAACAATGAGGTTTTAAATAATGTAATTTATAGTTTTAACACGAATTCCATCTCATGAAAAAGATTTCAACTTGACAAAAGTGCAAGAGTAATGGTAGTTGGAATTATGAATTTTAGTAACATTGTGCAACTATTGTTATGTATATATTGTCGATCAATTACCAAAGAAATAATGAAAGCTTATGTCGAGATCACTTTTTTATATGTGTTATTGTGTGCGAAGTAAGAAATAAATGAGGAACGGAAACAGGTAAACCGATTCCTTTAAAAGTGTGTTGCCTTCTCGAGTGAGTATGGACGGTTTACTAAACATAACCCTTATCAATCATTGTATTTTGGTTGTATTTAATGTACTTAAATATCAATAGTTTTGATTAAAAATGAGGTTTTAAATAATGTAATTTATAGTTTTAACACGAATTCCGTGTCATGAAAAAGATTCAACTTGACAAAAGTGCAGGAGCAATGGTAGTTGGAATTATGATTTTTAGTAACATTGTGCAACTATTGTTATGTATATATTGTCGATCATTTACCAAAGAAATAATGAAAGCTTATGCCAAGATCAATATTAAGGTATTAACCGTCCACATAAACATTGCTAAATGTATTTCCGTATAGATCTATTCTATTTTCTGTTATACGATAGATCACTTGGCTATATTTTTTGATGAATGCTATTGTTAAAACTGACGGTTACGTTAAGTTCTAATTTATGATAAGCAGTGTTAAATGAAAATTGAATAAATTTATTTTTGGTACGTTGGCATCTAATGTAATTAAAGTATTTATTATCTATTTAATGTACTTAAATATGAATAGTTTTGAATAACAATGAGGTTTTAAATAATGTAATTTATAGTTTTAACACGAATTCCATCTCATGAAAAAGATTTCAACTTGACAAAAGTGCAAGAGTAATGGTAGTTGGAATTATGAATTTTAGTAACATTGTGCAACTATTGTTATGTATATATTGTCGATCAATTACCAAAGAAATAATGAAAGCTTATGTCGAGATCACTTTTTTATATGTGTTATTGTGTGCGAAGTAAGAAATAAATGAGGAACGGAAACAGGTAAACCGATTCCCTTAAAAGTGTGTTGCCTTCTCGAGTGAGTATGGACGGTTTACTAAACATAACCCTTATCAATCATTGTATTTTGGTTGTATTTAATGTACTTAAATATGAATAGTTTTGATTAAAAATGAGGTTTTAAATAATGTAATTTATAGTTTTAACACGAATTCCGTGTCATGAAAAAGATTCAACTTGACAAAAGTGCAGGAGCAATGGTAGTTGGAATTATGATTTTTAGTAACATTGTGCAACTATTGTTATGTATATATTGTCGATCATTTACCAAAGAAATAATGAAAGCTTATGCCAAGATCACTTTTTTATAGTGTCATTGTGTGCGAAGTAAGAAATAAATGAACAACGGAAACATGTAAACCGATTCCCTTAAAAGTGTGTTGCCTTCTCGAATGAGTAGGGACGCTTTACTAAACATAACCTTTATCAATCATTGTATTTTGGTTGTATTTAATCCAATTGGGTCAAATAGAAAAGGTTGTCTATAGTAAAACGGGCCAAACAGGTTGAAAGTCGTCCAACGTCTGTTTTAAATGCCGATAACCTACTTACCTGTTTTATTCAAAGATTTCATTATGATTTAAAAATAGCAAAAATGTGTTGGCGGGTTAAGCTAACCTGGTCCAGCCTGTTTTGACTCGTGATAGAAAAATCCCTTTTAAGATATTCGTTTTCAATTTTTTTATATTTTTATAATTATACATAAGATTATACTTTAAATATGGGAAAATTCAGTTTTACCAAAAATTAGTCAAACAAACAATAATGCCTTTAGTTTACAGTGTAACATTTTTTATATGCACGTGAACAAATCAAAAGTATACTACAAGAAAATTGGACGTTACATATGACTAACTTCTATATAGTGCCTCATGTTATGTTGCTTAAGTAATTAGTTTTTTAACATATTGATAGAGTTACCAATTAACCTATAATAGTACAATTTAAATAATTGACTCTTAAATGCAATTTTTAATATAAATAAAAGTTGTAATAACATCTATAAGTTTGACACGTTTGTTGTTTTATTTTGTTGTTCCTTTTTTATATGTTTTTTATTTTGTTTACCATATGTGTAATCTTATCATATGAGCAAAAGAGCACGACCTATGGAGGTAATTGATGAGGTTAAATTTAGTTAATTCATTTTAATTAAATTTTCTACGTTCCATATTTTTTTTCTAAAATTCAAGACATTATAAGTAGGTGAATCTGCATGTTTCGTTCTCAGTCCATTCGGGTCATAGTCAAGCTTTTAATCCACCTGATTTACCGATGTGTTTGAAATTAAATCGTTCTTTAGGCAATGTGAGAAAGACAAGACCTCTTCAATATTAAACTTATTATTGTCAAAACATGTTTTTTTTTAATATTTTCTACTTATATTTGTGAACAATTTTATAAGCCGCCCGTGATTTATCACGGGTTATAGGCTAGTTAATAATTAAAAAAAACATAAATAAAAAAAACATTACATTAAATACTAAAAAAAATAAACTATCAGTCCAAATTATATCTGGCCCTGATTTTCGCCTTCTTTGCCAAAACTCACTCAAGAGTTCTGCCGGTGAGGTGATCATGCGATGAATTGTAGAATTCCATGTGCTTGAGCTCTTGGGTATCTTTTTGTATCTCCATGAAATCAGACATGTTTGCTTTGCGGAAGTCAAAAAATTCATCCGTGGCGTCTTTCCAATGCCCGACTAATTCCTGAGCCGATGATGGCGGGGGGCACCGTATTCTGAACTTTGAGCAGCTGATGACGATGTCGCTGCTTTCTTCTTCGCCTTGTCCCGCCCCATTGGCCGAGGGGGTGCAACTTCCACTTCTTCATCATACTGATCCTCCTCTTCTGGACCAACCCCTGAACCTTGAGCAGCTGATGATGACGACGTCCTTGATTTTTTTCCACTAGCTTTCGCGAACATCGCCAACTGTTTTGGGTATTCAATCTTCTTCCACTTTGGACGGTCCTTCAAAATTCTCCAGCACTCCACCTCTGTGAACTCCCCTGCATGTTGAGCACTAAATTCACCACAAGGTCGCTCGTACAAAATTTGGTCGTTCGCCCCACTTGGGTTTCTTCGTGCGAGGTTGTCATAAATATAACAAAAGTTGGCTATTTTAGGACGAAGCCTATTCTTCCACTTGCAGTTTAGTGAGTCATATGTTCGGTTCGTCCCACCCATTTCGTTCGTAAAGTGAACTAACACATCCTGCCAAAATCCACATTTAACTCTGTAGTTCGCCTTAACAACATTTTCGGAAGTGTTGATCCAAGCCTTGCATAAGGCTATCTCTTCGGGCTTCGTCCATGTCGCGCTTCCGCCGGTCACCCCCTTTGTCGGTGGTTGACGCCTTTTTGGTAGCTTCTTTTTTGTTGGCGCTACAACGGGCTCGGGCTCGTCGGAAGACTCGGAAGACTCGACGTCGAGGGGCGCGGCGGGAGTGGCGGGGGAACCACTTTGTGTTCGTGGTTGGTAGTCGTATTGGTCGAGCCCGGCGAAAGGATCAAAACTTTGGTGGTCGTATTGCTCCCCACCAAAATAATTTTGATAACCTTGTTGTGGTGGTTGTTGATATTGTGGTGGTTGTTGTTGTTGTGGAGGGTATGGTCGGTATGGTTGTGGGTAGTAGGGGGAGTAAATGGATTATTTTGATAAACTTGTGGGATTGGTTGAGTTGTTTGGTGTACGAAAGTTGGTTGTTGAAAGTTGATTGAAGGTGATTGAGAGGGTGTGGGAGTGTTTGCTTGGCGCCTTGCCTTGCCTTTGCCTTTGTTCTTGGAGGAAGACATTTTTGGAGAGGGTGATTGAGAGAGATTTGAGTGTGTGTTTGAGAAGTATAGAAAGAAATGAGAGTTGTGAATTATTTGGTAAAAGAATTGGGTATTTATAGGGTAAAAAAGGAGTAAAAATTAAATTTAATTGGGTAAAAAGTAGCCGTTGGAAGCATGCAACGTTCGATTCCGAACGGTCGACTAGTTGACCGTTGGGCCTTGGTCGACGCGTCGGGTGCAACGGGCGTAACGGAGGGGGACGCGTCGGGGAAGCATATGTGGCGGTCGCGACCAAGGTTTTGGTCGTGCGTTACGGACGGTCTTACTAAAGAAGGATCGTACCTTTTAATAATTTTAAAAGCATAAGCTTACTTTAATATACTCCCTCCGTCCCACAAAAAAGTACTCATTTCTCCCTAAACTTTTGTCCCACAAAAAAGTTCTCATTTCTCAAATTGATGGGGGTCCACTCAATAAAATAATATAATTTTCAAAGACCCCACCACTAACTATCCAATAACTATCTTTCTCTCTCCAATCAAACCTTATATTTTAATCAAAAGTAATACCAATTACCCCACCACTAACTATTTTCTTAAGACTTGTGCCCATGAGAAATGGGTACTTTTTTATGGGACGGAGGGAGTAATAAACTTACCCAAATACCGAACCAAATCGAATGAAAACGATAAAACCAAAACTGAAATTGATAAATTTTTAAAACTAAAATGATAACATGTTTATTATTTGGTTCGATTTAAATTTTTCGGCTCAAATACTCACCCCTACTTTTGAGTAGAGAAAATGTCTCCTAAAGATATCCGACAAAACATGTATATTCAAATGGAGTAAAAAAATATTAACAATTACGTTTGATCTTAATTCTTAAATGCTTAATATAATCAAAATAAATATAAAAGACACCATATATATTAATATAAAACTGATAATTAAATAAAAAAAACTCTCAAATTCCAGTAGAATTTAGCAAGAACTCCTGTGATTTCTGCTCATAATAAAACTTAGCAGTCGAATTACTTGAAGCAGATGCATCAGCTGAAAATATCATAATTCCATTTATATCAAATCCATTTTCCTCCAAAATCTCCAAAGCATCAAAAAACGAATCACCTTGGATCCCTCTTCCATCGATTTCATAGCTCGGCAACAATTTCTCCCGATCAAACTCCGACGACCGCTGCCGGAAATCCGCCACGTAAGCTTCCACCGTCTTCACTTTATCAGTATAAAATTGATGATTCACATAATCAATTACATCACCATACGCATCAAATAACTGTACATAAGGAATCATAGTTAATCGATAAGGTGCGATTGTTGCAACGGAAATCACGCTTTGATTTTTTAGGTAAGCTATGAGTTCGCCGATGCAGTAACTAAAACTTTCGTTATGTTTTGGGAAATTCTCGTAATCGATATCGATTCCGTCTAGATGATAAGTGTCGATTATTGATTTGAGTGAATTGAAGGCGTTTGAGATCCAGATCTGAGAATTTTCCGGTTTGTACCACCGGAGTGGCGTTGAATTGATACTCCAGCCGGAGAGACTTGCTAGGGCTTTTACGTTTGGGTGTTTTGATTTCACGGCGGCTATGGAGTCCGGAGTTAACGATGGCTCCCAGTAAGGTGAGAAATTGCCGTTTTGGGGGTTACCGGAGGAGTCGGAATCGATTGCGAAACTTAGAATGAAGTAGAAATCGATGTTGTCGTTGACCGGAACTTCGTCGAAAGTTATCGGTTTTCCGGTTGCTCCGATGTATTCCATCATCACTTTTCCGTCTGCAATAAAAGGTTCGCAAAAAATCTACTTATTATTTTGATTTTTAGCAACGAAATACAAAATCAATCTTTAACGAACAGGAGGCCGTCGCTAATTATGTGACCACGATTGCTAAATTTATGTTGTGGATCGTTTTACGTAAAAATAAACATGCACTCTACAAACATGTGATTTTTAACTTAGCAAACATACACATATAAGAGTAGGGTTAGAGAACTCAACACATTGCGAGAATACTTCTTAACCAGTTATTTAAGAAATATTAAAGTATTTTAAAAAAATATTAGATCTTTAGTTTTCCTGAGGAGAAATTTGATCATTATCAAGAAATATGGATTATTATCAAGAAATTTTGGATCATAAATAAGAAATTTTAGATCGTTCTCGGTTTTCATAATATTCACCAAATTTGAAGTCATTACCTGATTTCACTTCTATAAAAGTAAATCACATAAATTGTTGTATTTCGAATTAGGTGTTTTTGTCTTAGACACCTGATGTGGCGAGGGTTTTGGCGCCGCCAACTTTAAACCATGATATCGAGACATACCCGAGACATTGTTTTCTATGTACTACAAGTTTACTTTATACATGACATCATATAAATTTTACATTAAACTGTATAACTATACCAAACAATGATTATGATTATTGAAATAAAATTTACGGTACATAAATCACCTCCCTTTTCAGTAGGGGTGAACATGGTACGGTACCACACATATTTTCCTCATACTGTGTACCGTACCAACTATACTTGGTACAATATTCTAGCTACCAGTACCGTACCAACTATACTTGGTACCAATTTGTTTGGCTACCAACAATCATGGTTGGTACGAATTGGTACTGCCGTACTGGTATATACCAAGATCACAAACTTATTTGGAATTATTGCTAAAACAAGACATTTTTCTATACTATTATATTTGGTAATGATATACGTTAAATGTTATATAAACACTATTTATGATAAAGGATAAATTATATAGTATTCTTGTCATAACACACTAGCTTGTAACATTCACGTCTGCTTCACACGCTTAATTATCAACATTATAAACAAACACAATGACAAAAATGTAACATATTGATATGTTAGTCTAAGAAGTTATAACTTAAATGTCTTCATGTTATGATAGCATAACTTTTATTAAAAAATAATACTCCCTCCGTCCCTAAATAAAGTTCTCATTTCACATTTAAGTTTTGTCCCTAAATAAAGTTCTCATTTCTCAAACTTAAGGGACCCACTTAATATAATAATATTATTACCAATACTTTCACCACTAACTATCTCTTAAAACATTTTCTCTCTCCAATCAAACCTTATATTTTATTAAAAAGTAATACCAAATACCCCACCACTAACTATCTCCTAAAATGTTGTGCCCAACACAAATGGGAACTTTATTTAGGGACGGAGGGAGTACATACTTAATTTACCTTTCTCGAATTCTTCTAAATAATTATATGTATATATATATATATAATTGGTTGGTACGATACTACCATAGTATTTAAATTTTTGTACAATTACCGTACCATGATTACTTGATTGGTATGGTACTACCAACCAAACATGTTGGCTACCAATATATTAGCTACCATCTATTCTTGGTATGGTTGGTAGCATGTTGGTTGGTTTTACTCGGTACAACTTTGACACCCCTACTTTTCAGTATATAAATTTCCCTTTAAACAAAATACTTCACATCTTTGGCCATGAAATTATACATATTTTTTATTAGAATGTAAAACATGTAACTTACCGCAAAATTGTAAGGCGAGGAAGATGGCGATGATAAAGAACCTAAATCCTCCAACAATCTTAGTCATCGATCTCTATGTTTACTTTTCAAGTTGCATTAACAAGCGTTGATTCTTAAATACTTATGCACGGGCGACCGATGAATAAAAAATTTGAATTTTACGAAGAGACTTATGCAACTTTGTGAAGATCACAAGGAATCAAAATTACGTTAGGTGTACAAATTAAAAGCCTAGTCATGACAAAACTATAAAATTTGAACTTTGGATACATCACAATGTTAATTAAGAGTTAACGTATATGATTGTGATAGATGAACTCGTGAACTTATTTGTCTTCACAACGGACCTCAACAAATCTCAAGAAACTACTAACAATTTTGATTATATAGTTCGGAGGAGAAAGTGCTTTTAAAAGATAGTTGTTAGGTCTTTATAATAAATTTTTTTTTATTAAATGGATTCTATTAAATTTGAGAGATGATAACTTAACTTTATACAAAAAAAAAATAGGGAGAAATTGGAACTTTAGAAAATACTATACTGGAATGTATCATAACACCTCTAACCTTACAAGGGCTCGAACTTTTAATCTTATACTTGTTGGACCGATTTTTACAAGTTTAATGATTTTATTATCTCTAGTCAAATTTAGATAATTTCAAGATCAACTTTAGATTAATGATAGAATCTAAAACCATCACAATCTGAAGAACAAGATTGCCATTGTTGTTTAGTTTGAACGACACGAGTTTACGTGTAACATAATATTTGCTCGGTTTTAACTGCCAATCTAAAACCTAGCTTTCCGCCACGGATATCTAATCTCCTCCACAAATTCGCCCCACGGTCTCTTCCTTACACCTCTAAACTTATTTTCCGTTGGGCAAATTCGCGACGAAAATTAAAGATGCATCGCGACGGTCTCTCCTCCGACCAAAATAATTAAAAGCGTCAGTAGTTTCTTAGGCTGGTCGGTATGGGTAAAGAAAAAGCCCGTGAAAGTTGATGTGGAGGCCTTCCACAATGTGGAAAAAAATTGAACACCACCCCCACCACATCGTGGGGGGTTTTCGTGGTAGAAGAGTGGCCACGGCCACGGCTCTTCACGGCGTTTTGTGAGAGAAAAACAATAATTTGGTGGGACCAATTCACTTTTCATGCAACGGTGTGGAGGGGGGGTGGTGTTCCCATGCGGAGCACGGTGTGGTTGGGTGCCACATAGAACCACCCCACCCCATGGACCCATACCTCACGACCTTAAGATTTGTTGGCACGCGACTCATGCATAGGGGTGTTCACTATTCGGATAAATCCGGATTGTCCAAATAGACAATTTGGATTGGTTCGTTTGGATTGGTTTTTTTGGTTTTTTGGATCAGTTTGGCCTTGATCCAAATTAATAATTTGGTTTTCGGATTGGATTTGGTTTTCATTGTAAAATCCGGATTGTCCATAAAATCCAAATAGTATAAATATATAAAATATAAATATATAAAACACTTCTAGCCCATTTCTAGCAAAAACTAAATATAGTGACTATGGAAATTAACGAAATATCCTATGGCCCCAAATAATTCTAAAGCTATTAACTTCTTAATTGGCCCTTTCTAAATCTAATTCCAAAAAACAAAATACATGACCTGTGATCTCATTGACTGTCCAGTTTCCACACACAATCTTAACCCTGTCAATTCTTACTTTAATCTCAATTCGTCCCTTCCCATTTGATACGTGAATCGCCCACAACCCACTCGTATCAAACAACAACGATTCGATGACATATGTGATTTTGCCCGCATGTATAACACCCTACTTTTTCATTTACATTTTATTAGTTGGTAATGGAGCAATCTTTTTGGAGCTTTTGAGAAAGTTGATGTCAAGACTTTTGCATATATTATTTTAAATGTCACAAGCTATGAATTAGACTTGCTTTTATGTATAAGGTAGTTTATCGTTTTGAAATTTTATATATTAAACTTAATATTAGTTATGTTATATATTTTTATAGTCTTGTGAATATATATTAAGAAAAAAAAACGGTTTGGTTCGGACAAATCCAAACCATCCAAATTGTAATTTGGTTCGGATCGGTTTGGATTTAAATTAGTTTGGACGGTTTGATTTGAACATTTGAAATCCAAAATCCATTTGGATTCACCTATTTGGTTCGCATATATCCGGATTATCCAAACGAACACCCCTACTCATGCATCTACCAAATCTTGGTTGGTTATCTTTAGATCGGACCATGATTTCTAGTTAGGACCTGAATGAATAATTTTTACATAACAAAGTTTACTGAGGTAATCACTAAAAATAGACAAAAAAAAGATATATATTCCTTTTTGTTCTTTCTAAAAACAACTTGTTTGACTTGTTTAGCTTGATTTTGTGTGAATGTGTGACTCTATACAGTAAGTAGATGCTTTTTGTGCGAGCCGAACGTTTTTTTGTGCGACTAATTTACAATCATATCATTTTTTGTGCAGTCATACTTGTCAAATTTTGTATGAAATCACACAAGTCACACTGTCTATTTCAGAAAAAGTTGAAAGTTAAAAAAATTAATTTATATTATATATATTTTTGGAAATCAACTAAATTTATCCCTACTCAACTCTATTGTCACATCTTTTTTTTAAATCATTTTAAGACAAGTGTAGTCATTAAATATTAGGGTGTGTAAAGTGTATAGATGCAACTTATTATTTTCTTCCATTTCTCCCACTTTTCATTTATTCATTTGATAAATATTCCTTTTATTTTGTCATTTAAAATTTGGCCGAAATGTATTTTATTTTTACTATCTTAAATTTGGCCGAAATGTATTTTATTTTTACTATCTTAAATTTGGCTCTTTATATCTACTACCCTAAATTATTACAAATACAGTTTTATATCTTAAACTTAATAAATTAGTTAATTTGGTAGCATCACTCACTAACTTTTTCTTCCTCGCGTAATTTGCTTTTAATGATTAACGTGTACTATAACTTCATTAAAAGCTTCAAGAAATTAGGTAAAGTAAGCAAACATGATCAAATTAATAAGTTAAAATATGAGTTAATTATATGGATGGTCCTTTAGGTTTATAGCAAATTTCACCAATGATCTTTTAGTTTTAAAAATTACACCGATGGTCCTTATTTTTGAAAGCTTATTCACCGATGGTCCTTTACCAAAATGTCCGTTTATTTTTCAAGTTAACTAACATCACATGCGATGCACTTGAGGGGTATTTTGGTCAATTTGTCTTTCCCCTTCTCATTTAAATTACACGGATGGTCCTTAACGTTTATAGCAAATTTCACCAATGGTCTTTTAGTTTCAAAAATTTACCAAGATACCCCCAAGTGCATTACATGTGATTAGGGGTGTCAAATATGTACCGAATAAAACCAACCAACATGCTACCAATCATACCAAGAATAGTTGGTAGCCAATATGTTGGTAGCCAACATATTTGGTTGGTAGTACCGTACCAATTGTGTAATCATGGTACGGTAATGGTACAAAATTTTTAAATACCATGGTATACCGTACCAACCAAGATATATATATATATATATATATATATATATATATATATATATATATATTATATGATTTTTAGTTTAATATATTATACCAAACTAGCAACCTATTTGGCCAAGATTCTAATTAAATATTAAAGTATACGATATTTTATTTAAATTATAGATGTGCCCAAAAAAAATATCTCTGAAACTAATATAATATAATAACACATACTTATTTTATCATTGAAACTAAAAATATCTTTGAAAATATAATATTTTATCTCTACATTCACACAAATCAGTGATTCAGTTACGACAAGATAGCTACATCTTTTATTACTTTATCGTACTAGATTATGTCTATATAGCACATAGCATATTATATCATTTTGCTTATTTTGTTTCCATCTTCGGAACACTTGTTAATATGTTTAACTGGTCGATAATGATAAAATATCATTGTTCTTTTGTTATTAATTTTTTTAATTTTATATGAGTTAGTGATGTTGGTATAATACCATTACCAATTTGTACCAACCAAGATTGTTGGTAGCCAAATAAATTGGTACCAAGTAAACTTGGTATGGTAATGGTAGCTAAATCAGTGTACCAATTATAGTTAGTACGGTACACGGTATGAAGAAAATATACGTGGTACCGTACCATGTTCACCCCTACATGTGATGTTAGTTAACTTGAAAAATAAACGAACATTCTGGTAAAGGACCATCGGTGTAATTTTTGAAACTAAAAGACTATTGGTGAAATATGCTATAAACCCAAAGGACCATCCTTGTAATTTACTCTTAAAATATTAAGTTGATTATTTTGTGAAGTTTGGAAGTTTTAAGATGCATTTTGTCCTTTAAAATTCAAATATGATGAGGCTAAAACCGGTATTTGCAAATTCGGTATAAAAACACAATCTCTGGTTAACCCGTGTATCCATATCTTCTCCTCCGGTGAGCAATCCACCCACTCTCGTCGCCGTCGATTCCAATTTCTCCGTTCAAATGTTCCCGGCTTCTTCAAAATTGTCCGTCCTCTTCAACTGTCCACTCTCTCTCTTCCACCACCGGCCGTCTACTCTCCTCCGATTACATCACCACCACTCTCTCACCTACCCCCTCGCCGCCGTCCCTCACCACCTCCTCCATTCTTCTCGTTCTAATTCATATTTTCCGATCAAATCATCTCAACAATTTAACTCACAATCCACCAGTAATTCACAGCAAGAGAACAATCATACACCTGCCGACGATGCATATCTCGTTCCGGCGTCCCACCCGTGGCCGGAGTTGTTACAATTACTCGAATCGATATCCGTTGCTGGTTACTCCGACGTAAACAGGAACATCAAGGATGAATTCGTGACGAATGAGAGTTTATCAATGCAATTTGTAGATGCTGCGTGTTATTGTTTGAGTTTTGCACACGATAGACCTGATATCTTAGGGTTTGTAATCCTCTCTATGTATTTTCAATTCCTTTTTCATTCTTATGCCATTTATATTGTTGAAATTAGATAATTTAGATGGTGGTCACATTTCTTCAGGGAAGATGAGATAGAAATAAAATCAGATCAAACGAGAAACTAAACATACGAATTTAGGGCTGCTTTGTAAGAGCTCAGATTGAGTTCTTATTTGCCAATAGTAATATCTTGTATAAGTATACATATGTATTTAAGTTTGCAGATAATATTATACTTTTTGTTTTTGACTTATATTAAGTTAAGCTATAGTTTATATTTGCAATTTGCAAAAGAGTTCTATTTATATTAATTTTTTTATTATATGAACATTAAAAGTTTTCTACCCAAGCTCGATCTCGGTTCAACTAGTTTGGTAGCACTATATGTGATCTTTATTTATGATCCAAATTGCAAAATTACTAAATTAGTTCGTTAAGATAAACCCTTAATTATGTATTTTCCATCAAATTTGTATCATTTTTTAAAAAACAAATCATATAATTTTCTGTTCAGGTGGCTTCCTAAGGATGATATACATGTGCTTATAAACAATGGAGCTCCATTTCTCTTCAAAAGTGCCATTAAAACTGAAAAAACAATGAGGTCTTTTTTACAGGTTTGTAATCATTTTTCATTTTTATTTTTTACGTAAAATAACGACATACTATTAACAGAGGCTAATAACCAGTTTAAATGCGACTAAATAGTCAGTTTAAATGCACATATGATTATATGAATGTCTCTTATATTATTGATATATCTGAAAACCAGAGGCCAAAAAGGAACATTGCTATAATAAATCACATTGATAAGTGGAAATGTTATAATTTTATGGGGCAGTAAAATACGAGTTATTAGTTTATAATTTATATTTTATTATAAATTGCGTGTGTTTTTAGTTTTTATATTTTAAAAATTGAAGGGGGGTGAATCAAGTGAAGCAACGACAGTAGACTTGATGAAATACATATTGAGTTATGCAAGCAATCCTATTATTCATCCTGAAAGAAACATTAACGAGGCTTCTGAAACATCTGCCCGAAATTTGTTGAGAAAAATGGCTCTTTTTATTGGTAGGGCAGAAACTTCGGGCAGGCCCGTTATAGAAAAAGTCAACGGGCCAGAGGAAGATGAAAAAACACCAACAAATATTGGCTCAAATATTATTATGAAGAGAGGTGAATGGATATGCAGAAAGTAAGTTGCATTTCTTGTTTTGGCTCGTTTATTTAATACATGTAGATTCTGTTTTAGGGTCATTTTTGCCAACTTTTGGGTTCAGATAGCTAGAGGTGGCAAAACGGGCGGGTTCGGTAACGGGTCAAACAGGCTAATCTGAAGCACTTTTTGTCTAAAATTAATGTGACAAATATGATTGTGAATATTATTATATTTTTAATAATGTTTAAAGTAAAAAAATTCAAACAATCCAAAAGCTGAAGCAATTTTTGTCGTTCAACATCTTTTTTTGCCAGATCTAGTATAAAGAAACTAGAGTATAGTGGATTTTAGGATCCGAATGCGATATTCTAAAAAATCTAATTATCCAAATATTTTTCAGATATTTTCAGAAACAATATATAAAAAATTAAAAATTTGGATATTTGGGATAACTGAAATTTTGAAAATCACTATCCGAATCAGAAATATCAGAAATTCGGATTTCGGATATTTTTGAATACCCTTACTAGAGTGACCTATAAAGTAGTTTCAGTAAATAAAAACTGTTTTAACATGCATTAAAAATAATCCGGTATAATAAAAGCTGTTGTTGCATATTTTATATTTTATTATATTGAGCTTTTGCTTCTTCTTTCTAGATGTAATTTCTTTAATCATGGAAGAAATATAACGTGCATAAAATGCGAGTGTACACGACCCGGTGGAGCTCCATTACCCGCCAAAATCAATTCGGGTTATGCCCCATTTGTACCTTTACCACCCGATATGTTTGCCAAAAAACCCGAAAACAATACAAATAGTAGCAACAAAACAATGACAATTAACCTTGAAAATTCTGAAAAATCAAAATTTAATGATATCGTTGAAAAAGAGAAATCAGAAAGATGGTTTAAAAAAGTAGGTGAGTTGGATGATGATGTCACGGATTTAACAAGTGACATCATCGATGATGATTTTCCGGATATTATGCCGATTCGTAAAGGAGAAAACCGGTTTGTTGTGAGTAAGAAAAAAGATCGATCTTCCACTTATAAAAGACAACAAGCTTTTGAGCAAGGGGGCAATAATGGTAATTTTGTTCCTTTTGTCCCGTTTCCACCTGATTATTTTGCTAAAAAAGACGACAATCGTGTGCAAGAAACACGAAATACGGAAATTAACGGGAGTGAAAATAACCCCGAAACCTTAAATGGTGATCGGGTGATACCTGAAAACCAAAAAGTGAGAAACGGGTCAGAAGGAACACGAAAAACCTCAAATGGTGAACAGGTGATACTGGAAAACCCGAATTTGAGAAACGGGCTGCTTATAAATGATACGAATCTTACCGAAATTAGTGGAAATGGAAATAAACCCGAAATGTTAATTGGTGATCGGGTAACACCCGAAAACCGAAAAGTGAGAAACGGGTCAGAAGGAACACGAAAAACCTCAAATGGTGAACGAATAATACTGGAAAACCCGAATTTGAGAAACGGGGTGCTTATAGATGATACGAATCTTACCGAAATGAGTGGAAATGGAAATAAACCCGAAACGTTAAATGGTGATCGGGTGATACCCGAAAACCGAAAAGTGAGAAACGGGTCAGAAGGAACACGAAAAACCTCAAATGGTGAACGGGTAATACCGGAAAACCCAAATTTGAGAAACGGGCCGCTTATAGATGATGTGAATCTTGTGCAAGAAACAAGAAATACCGAAATTAGCGGAAATGGAAATAAACCCGAAATGTTAATTGGTGATCGGGTAACACCCGAAAAGCGGAATGTGAGAAACGGGTCAGAAGGAACACAAAATACCGAAATGAACAGAAGTGTAAATAGACCCGAAACCTCAAACGATGAACGGGTAAAACCGGAAACCTGGAATTTTGGAAATGGGTCGAGCCTGGAAGGGTCAGCGGTGAAGGAAACCGACCCGTTGGATATGTCAGAAGAGGCGAAAGCGGAAAGATGGTTTAGACGGGTTGCACAAATTAAAGATATTTCTGAATTAAGTCAAATACCCGATGAAGATTTTCCATCGATTATGCCGATGCGAAAAGGGGTTAATCGGTTTGTTGTGAGCAAGAGGAAAACACCACTTGAAAGACGGTTAACTTCCCCACAGTACAGAAAGGATGTTAGACCCGCGGGTTCTGAACCAGTGAAAAATGAAGGTGAGGAAAGCTGAGTGACCCGACCCGACCCGGATCCATGTTGTAAGTTGTTATTTTTTTGGGAAATATTTTGACAGTTGGAAGTTATTGTTAGTTGTGTATGGTAGTTGCAGATGATGCTTGTTTAAAAGAGACATAATGTTATTTGCTTATGAGAACTACATTTGTTGTATGAGCTTATAGTGAAAAATAGCAATGAAGTATTGAATTTGTGGTGGTCATTTCATGTGAAATTAGGGGTATAATCAACTTGAAAAATAATTAAAATTGACTCGATTTAAGTCAAGCTCGAGCTACTCGCGTAAAGCTAGCAATCCTTATCGAAATTGTGTCATATTACATTTTTACCCTTTGTGTAAATGTATATCTACGTTATAACTATAGTATCTATAATCAAATTGAGCTTGAAAGCTCAACCTTAATTAATAATAACTATCGATATTAAGGGGGTGGATTTTACACCACAACTTTTAATGCATTTACCACAACGTATGTTTGATATACTTGTACAGTTAGCTGTAAAACATGTATTGTGTGGTATATGATTGATATACTTGTACAGTTAGCTGTAAAACATGTATTGTGTGGTATATGAAGTAAAAATTATGGTGCATAAATGAATTCCCTATTCAATAATTGATTCGAGCCCAACTAGGAAGTATTGATTAGTTAATCTTGCTTGAACACAAAAGGAGTATTGATTAGTTAATCTTGCTTGAACACAAAAGGAGTATTGATTAGTTAATCTTGCTTGAACACAAAAGCTCAATTAAGATTATTTCTCCAATAATTGAGTTACACCAACGACATTATTTCACAAAGTATATGTGTTGCATAACAAATTAGAAGTATGTTGCTATTTTCCATAAGGTTGATTAAGATCTTGTTGGAATGCTTTTTAAAAACATTGTCCAAATTTGTGATGATGCAATGAGTGGATTAGTTAGATATAAACTGATTCATGTTGAAATTCTATCACCAATTACAGATGTTTTCATCCTAACTTTAGACATAATTGAATAGGTACATATTTAAAAAAAATGAATTCCTAATAAAAAGACTAAAATGAACCAAAGAATTAATATTAACAACCAATTGTGGCACTCTTTTTGTGTAATTGGAAATGAAGGAGAATTAAAGAGGGAGTTGTCTCCCTTCTATTACCTCCTTCAATTTTGCAAGTAGTAACTCTTGTTCCTCAAATGTAAGGCTACCTAATATCTAAATTCCAAAAAGAGAGAGTTAATTACATGGATGATATTGCGGTTTACCCCAAATTTCACGTATGATTCTTTATTTTAAAATATTATATTGGTAGTCCGTTTTTTGGACAACTTTTGCACCTACAATACTCTAGCCTACTTTCGTTGAAAATTTTGATGGAAAAGAGACTACTAGTGTAATTTTAGACGAGTACTAGTGTAACCTAAAGTCTGTTTTTAGTGCACATAATTTGGCAAAAAAATATATTTTTTATGCACAAATTTAGATTATTATTGTAATAAAACAAAGTTAATTATAGAGTAAATTGCAAGAATGGTCCATGTGGTTTGGCAAAATTGCACGTTTGGTGCCTATGGTCAAAAAGTGTAGGCGCAGCAGTGCCCATGATTTGAACTTTTGATATTTTTTATCCCTCACCCCTAACAGTGTTAACTCAAATCCGTTAGATTTGGGTATTTTGGTCATTTGAGTTAACACCATTAGGGGTGAGGGACCAAAAAATACCAAAAGTGCAAACCATGGGCACTGCTCCTGGACTTTTTGAAGCATTGGCACCAAATGTGCAATTTCACCAAACACATGGACTATTCTTGCAATTTACTCTTAATTATGTTAACCTATTAATTATTGACAGATTCTAAAAACTGGACAAAAAAGTACGAGCAGGTCAACCCGACCCGTACGAAACAAGACCGATACCCCATGTAATTTGAGGGTCATATTATGTAATTAATTGATTTCATAAAAAATGAAATATTAGTTTGATAAAAAAAAGTAAGATTGTAGAGGAGAAAGTAACATAAGATACCTGTTCCAAGAGTATTTCAACTGGATAATATTGTGGAATAATAAAAGACTGATGGTAGATGTAAGCAAAAATAGCCATTACCATCTGCAACCAAACCATCATAATAATTAAACAAACAAACTTTAGGCTAATTTCCCCCCCAAAATTTATTAATTTTCTAGATAAATTATTCTAATTTAATCATATAATATAATTTTTTTTCTATGCTTTAATAAGCTTGTATGGTTGAAAACATAATAAAGGTCAGCATTATTTACCATTAATCAAGAAATAATAATGAAAAACATGTTATGAATTTATCATTATTTGGTACATTACCTGACAGTCCATTCTATCAGTAAAACCACCATGTCCTGGAATACTGCCACCAAAGTCCTGGAAAATTGACAAAATTTTAATACAACAATTTTGACCCGTTTACTTATAAATGGATCGATTTGGGTCTCTGATACGAACCGGAATCAAAGACACAAACAATCGAATGCTTTATTGATAATCCTGGAATTGGAGAACCAGGTTTCTCCCTAAGAACAATGAAAAACACAAATAATTCGACTAAACTTCTCAATGACTAAACAATGAGGGAATCGGTCTCTATTAATAGAGCCGGCCCTATTCCTAGACCTAGATAAATAAGGAAACGATATAATAATAATATCCTAATATAATAATACTTAAATAATAATAATATATCCTAATAATAGGATCATATCAGTCTTGTTTAATCTCCAACATATTAATCCCATTATTCCCATCAAAAGAAGTGAATATATTTCGATTTCACAAATTCCCTAAATTTTTTAATGTTTAAACTAGTACTAGCGAGAATATATTGGTACCCCTTGTTATCAGAGTTGGGATCTTCCGTTACTCTTTTTTTTTTTTTTGAAATTTCACCATTTATAAATGACCAAAATGCATTTTTAGTACCCTCAACTTGGTTGAATGATGTTCTACTACCCTGAACTATTAAAGGTGCAACATGATATCTTGAACTTGACAAAATGGTAGATTTAGTATCCTGACTCACTAACTTGATCACATTTTCTCACGTGTGCTTCAAATATAAATATATTGAGATAAACATACGATTTTTAGTCCATTAAAAGCTCCAACGAAAATAAGTCAAGTGAGAAAATGCGATCAAATTGGTGAGTCAAGGTACTAAATCGACTATTTTGTCAAGTTCAGGGTACCATGTTGCACTTTTAATAGTTCAGGGTACTAAAATACATTTTGTCCTATATAAACTACACTAAAAGGTGAACGGGTCATACGGGTGTGAATGGGTATAGCAAGGTTAAGGTTATTATTTTAGTGATATTATTTTTATAATCGTAGTTAAAGATTTAAGCAACAGTTTTTTTTTTTGATAAACAAAAAAGGGTTGTTGGTCAACCCATTTCAACATGTACTAAATGTGACCCGTTTCAACCCAAAAACCGACATTACAAGTTCTGTCTTTCAAGAATAGTAACCAACACACACCTTAATTTTAAAAGCTCTCTTAAACCCACTTGCAAAAAAACCTCCAAATGGTGCGATAACTGATGCAAACAAACCAAGCAATAAAGAATGCCATTGCACGGGTAAAATTGTCATCTCTTTCCATGGTAACTGTACACAACGTTTAAATGCTTGCAAAATATCCAATCAAACTTGTAATAAAAAAAAAGGAAAATGTCATAAAAGAGAAATATACTTTTGGAGGTGGTCCGTTTTGGTAATTATAACTATTGAAGCTCCATTTCAGTAAATTATAAGTTATTCAACCGCCCTACTTTGGTAATAATATGTGTGGGGTGAGCATGGTTCAAAAACTGAACCCAACCGAAACCGATAATGATGAATTTTCAAAACCGAAAACGAAACCGATTACATGTTTTCGGTTTTGGTTCGGTTCAGTTTCAGTTCGATTTGTTTTGGTTCAGTTTTTTAAGCCCAAATGTTCACCCATATCCGAGGACCGAACTGAACCAGACCGAAACCGAAAATCATGAAATTACAAAACCGAAAACCGGACAGATTACATGTTCCGGTTTCGGTTGGTTTTCGGTACGGTTCGTTATTTTGGGCCCAAATGCTCACCACTATCCGAGGACCGAGCTGAACCAAACCGAAACCGAAAATCATGAAATTACAATACGAAAAATTGAACCGATTACATGTTTACGGTTTATGTTGGTTTTCGGTTCGGTTCGTTTTTTTCGGCCCAAATGCTCACCCCTAAATAATAGTGTTGTAAAAACCATAAAAAATAATAACAAAGTAAGCGAAAAACAACTTCCATTAATTACCAAATTGAAAAGAAAAAATAATAATTACCAAAGTAGGCAGGCTTAAAACTTGTAATTACCAAAACAAACCACCGCCTAACTAATATTGCTATTTTATGACATATTCCTTAAAAGAAATATAAAAAAAATGCCTACCCATTTAGCAATCTCTGGGGGTAAGTCAAAATTTTCTGGCTTAAAAAGAGGACCAGGATCACATTCAAGCCAACTTGTGGATAAATCCTGCAAAACAAACAAACAGTTATTGACATAAGAAAACATTTTAAATGTTTTGGTTGATTATGGATAAAAAAAAGGAGTAATTAAACTTACCCTTCTTGGGCATGTTAACCACTGATAACGACCCAAAATGTTTGCAAGCTACATCAAACCATTATTATTTTAAATCTTTACAATAATTGACTAATAACTTTTATACTTCACTAACTAGTGATAATACATACATAATACATATACATATATATATATATATATATATATATATATATATATATATATATATATATATATATATATATATAATAGTTTCCTTTATACCAAATCTGAAAAAAAACACATGACGAATGACGAAAAAATTTCTTCAACTTTTTTATTGTTCGGTGATTTTACTTGACATTAAAGAAAAAGTAACCGAAAGGTACTTTTATTTTTCCAATTTATTTTTAGGTCAACTTCGTCATCGGCCTGTTAATTTTTGCCAAATTTGGGATAACCGAAATCAGATGCATATTGGGTAACCTATAAAATAGTTCAGTTAATTGGATAGCCTTAATGGAAAAAGTTAATTAGTTGAAAAACCTCCTTATACAGTATCTTTAAGTCTTTAACATGGACCAAAATACCCTTATTTTGGTCAAGTTATGTGTAAATAGACGAAATAAAGGAAAAATGAGGACCACAACCCATAGGGCCAAAAAAAAAAAAAAAACTTTGTAAATAAACAAACTAACCAGAAATGCTGAAATAACTGTTGTGACAGATGCTCCTATAAAACCCTCCCATGTTTTCTTTGGAGAAAGCTTGATGAGAGGAGTTTTACCGAAGAAAAAACCAAAAAAATAAGCAGCTACATCATTAATTGCAATAAGTGATGCTGGAAGAAGAAACCTACGTCAATATTATTTAATTAATTCTTACAAAAATAATAACCATAAATACTAAAATTAAATACTTTAAAAAAAATAGAATTTAAATATGATAAAATGAGTAAATTAATTAAATATGTGGTTTGTATGAAATTATGGATTTCATCCCTCGACTTCTTTTATTACATGGAATGTCCCTAATTTTTAAATTTGTAACATCAATGGTCCCTACAGACTTGACGCCTGTTGTTACAAGTTTTAAAATTAGGGGACTATCCATGTAATAAAAAAAAATCGAGGAACGTTTTATGTAATTTAGTCTTAAAAATGAAGGAGAATAATTTGGTGTCATGGGAGTACCAGAATATCCCTTCAAAGATATTGGCAGCAGTGAAGGAAGATTGTGAAAATACAACTATTAAAATCATGTGTGTCCATGCGAATTGACTAAATTGATACTTGTACATTTTCTGCTTTAGAGTAAGAATGAACCACATGACACCTGTACCAAATAGAATATATATAAACATTAAAATAAAAAAATAAAATTAAGAAAGAATATAAAATGTTTCTAGAAGCAAATACTTTATGAACGTGAATAAACTAGTAGGTTTTACTATTTACCAAAAATAATATTTAACGGATAATATTATCGATTAAAAAACATCGGGTATTTAATTCTTAATAGTCAGTATCAAAATACATATCTCCATGAAGTGCATTCACTATGAACATTTAGAGGATAATATTTTACAACTGAAGAAAAAGCAAATTCAACAAAGAAAAAGGCTGGTAAAAAAAGGTAAACAAAGACAACAAAAAAAATGAAAAATAATTAAGTTGGCTGCCTGCCACTATTCACTATTCATCACGTCACATCAAGTTGTGAAGTGTTATATATTAAATGTTTTAAGGAAAATTATGATAACGACAGAAAATAACAAAAAATTGAAAGAATTAATAAATATGTACCTGTGATATATAAGAAATAACAAATAGCCATTTGATATTTTATAAAAGTGGTTGCAAGTTTGTAGACGCGTTTATCAGGAATTACATCATGCATTATTTGTTGGCTGAGAATGCGACCGTACACGTACAACATTGCAGTGAAAAAGAAATGCCTGTAACACCACTTTTTTATTTAATAATAATTTTATAAACTATAGTGAAATGTATCCAACTATACACGTTTTAGGATTGTATGTATCACTCTGCAAAACTTACCTTTTGATCTACTTTTTTTTCTTTCCAACCTGAAATTGGTATTTTGCATAGGTTGCACTGGTTTTTGCCACGTGGATTTAACAAATGATATTCTTTTTTTTACATGTTGATGTACTAAACTTCCCAAAACCTAGCATTGTATGTATCAATTTTACATGTGAGCATGGTCAGAAACCGAACCGAACCGAAACCGATATGATTGAAACCGATAATGATGAATTTCCAAAACCGAAACCGAACCTATTCCATGTTTTCGGTTTCGGTTCAGTTTTTTGAGCCCAAATGTTCACCCTTATACGAGGACCGGACTGAACCGGACCGAAACCGAGAGGACCGGAACCGAAAAACATGAAATTATAAAACCGAACCGATTACATGTTTTCGGTTTCGGTTTGGTTCAATTTGAGTTGGTTTTCGGCCCGATTTGTTTTTTTTGTCAATTTGAATGGTTTTATTGAATAAGGGGAATTCACGTACATTGAAAATTACATACAATACTAAATACATTTTAATATAGTTCCCTATTAAATAATGGTTTTTGCTAATGACAACCCTTAGGGCTGTCACTAACATGCATAAAAAGCTTGTACATTGATTAAAAAAGTAATATTCCTAAAATTCAAGGGGTTGTCTTTTGTGTATTTTGCCTTCTTAATGACAGCCCTAAGGGCTGTCATTAGCATTTTCCTTTAATAACTGAATAAGGAGATGAGTTTTACCAATTGAGTAATCTGAATCCAGGAAGACTTCTATCTTCATGAGCTCTTCTAAGCAAATTAAACAGCTCATTTGCCATTAATATTTGGATAACAATAATCATACCCCAAAGATAAAGATGACCCAAATAAACAACTAATATAAAGCACAAAAGCATCCAGACAGAAGAATATGTCCGAATCCACATGGATTTGTATTTATTTTGGTCATTCACCAGCAAATTACTTTCATTTGATTTCGTTACATCTGGAAAAGCCTATATAAATTATTAAAGAAAAAAGAGAAAATACAGAGTTAATGTTTATTTTATGCACGAAATTGTACATATTATATTTCCGACATGACACGAAATAAACAGGTATGGGTTAGGGCTAAACGGGTCAGTATTGGGTTGCCCTTCCCAACCCACCAAACCAATTAAGAAAACAATTAAATTTAATGTCCCCGAATATGTTTACTATTTTATGGACTCTTGTTTACGCCTTAATACTTATCATGTATCCTCAAAGTATTTTGTGGTTGTTTATGACATAAGCCCTTATTTTATGGTGTACATTTTGATTCCAAAATCGGGTTGTAAATGGGTCGGGGCGACGAACCCGTTTAATAAACGTGTCTAATACAGGGTTCAACTTTTCGACACGGTTTACAAAACGGGTCAGGTTAAGGTTATATGAACCCATCAAACCAAAACACGACATGAACTTCAAGCTCTAATTAGTACATAAACTTTAGATAATTAAAGAAAAAAATTTGCTATAAATTTTAAAAACTTTATAAAAATTGAGGTACTAGACTTGGAGGTTATATATTCTTATATTCATAACAAACCAACCTCGGTTGACTTTTTCCGATTCCGAGCTCGGGAAGACGACCTAGGGTTTTGAAGATCCCTATCCATCATTTTGTAGTTCATTTCACCCAAAGCAGTTAGATGCTTGAATCAAATGTATGTGTGCCTGAAAAAGCATCCAATAAAAATAATACCATGTGTAAAATGAGCCCTATATTGATCAAATGTCGGGATTTAAATATGGAAATGTATCCAACTATACCCGAATTGATATTGTATGTATTGAAGTGTGAAAATTACCTTTTGCTGTAACAAACTTTGAAAACTTCTATGTAACCTACTTACATAATATTTTACCATTTCATGTAACTAAATTACATCAAAAGGTAAGATTTGAAAGTTTGTTGCATCATAAGATAATTTTCATAGTTCAATATATACAACAGCAATTCCCGTAGAGTTGGATATATTTTCATATAGTTTGCCCTAATTTTCAGGAAGTTCAAGCATACTGCATGAGAAAGAGTAAAATCAAAACAATAACCTAAACTTCCATTATAATGTTTGCACAGAAATCCTTCGGGTATATGGTGAGTTTGTACAAAAGCAAATAGCCAAAATAAGCAAATATGATGTTAAGCAAGCAATTCAAATTAACTGAACAATTTGACAGTTGCTACACCTGTATTCAACAACCACATTGACCAAATGATGATCGTAGTTATCAAATTCAAGTCATGTAAGCGTTAATTACAGCTCCTAATGATCAATTAACGAAGAAAATCTACCAGATTGAATACAACATTAACCTCCGCTCAATGAATTCCAGCACGTCGAATCACAACTCGCGATGCTCAAAATTGAAATCGTTTGTTGATATAACACGAAAACAGAATTCATAAAGTGATTATAACGTACGACATTGCTTATAATGCAGAATAATTCGAGATAAAATGCTGTTACAAATGCAATTTAGGCGAAAACACAAGTTGACGAAAATTAATCAACGAGAGATCTTACAGTTGATTTCTAGATTTCTGGAAATGATGAATGTATGCATATATTTCTCGTGGTTGACGGAAACCGGAGGATCATGGAAAAAGCATTTGTGAATTCTCGATGAATCGTCATTTGGGGAAGAACAAGGTGACGAGTATTCGCATTAACCCTAACCGCTTATCTGTTGGAAAAATGGGTGTTTGCCGCATATTTGCATTCTTCTTCAAACTAAATCAAGGGCTATGAATCCAAAACCGTTTTTATCGCATGTAATGGATTTACATAAAAGAATAATTGTATAGATTTTCATATTTTATATTCTTACTTAATTGAAATCTACTGATTCAATTTTATAATTTAATTATTTAATTTAAATATTTATATTTATCAAATTAGTAAAACACGAATATGATATGATTTAGTAGGAAATAATATAAAAATTTAGTAAAAAATAATATCATCTCATTTCCATTTATTAGGTTAATAAGTAATCGATTATTTAGAAATTTTATCCTCTTGCTATGATGTTTATGCTAAGCTTAGGCTTTATAAATAACTCGTCGAACTCAATTTCATTATGTATGTTTCGAACTTGGCTAGAGAAACCCTAGGAAATTTGCATTAATAATACAATCGTCACCAAGTATTCTAGTTGTAAAACCTTCGCTAAGTGCAAATCTTAAGAAATGAGTTCAGAAACAATATATACTCTCATTAAGTCAAGTACATTTAAGTCAAATATCTATCCAATGAAAATCCTCATCGATTTATAACCTTATTTCATAAGGGAAATGCTATATGATGTTTGCATCACATAAGTTGTGTGTAGCAAAGTCAAAAAGGAATTAACAATGTTACATTTAAGTCCTCCAACAATATATTATTTCCCATGTTTCAAATTTATGTGTAACATCTTCATTAACAAATTGTTGGACATACCTACTTAAAATCAATACAATGATTCATCAAATATATTGTAAACATGACACTTTTGTGTGTTTTGAACTCCCTTATAAACCATCATCTACAACGATTTTTGAACTACACTCTCAAAATGATGGACAATCTTAATATTGTTACATTTTCTTACACCCTCGAGAAACTTGTGAAATCTCTAAAAATTTAGACATTCATAGCCAAATGGTGGAATTGTCATCTCCCAATCATTGAAGACATATCTTATATTAAATTAATGTCTCGGAAAAGATGTCGGGTAACAAAAATATGAGGAAGTGATTTGATTCGGTCTTCCAACTTTTGTATGGATCACTCGGCGACATAAGAACTCTTGCACCCCAACATTCAGAACCTTTAGTAAGCAAATTTTGTATGGTTAGACTTTAGGTTTTTGAATTTTCTGATTTGTTACTAACAACTTGCTAGTGTACTAATCATGAAATTGTGTTGATTAAAAAAAAATCAATAGTACACTTATCTATCAATTATTGGATTCTAGTCAACCATACATAGCTTAATTACCATTAAGAAACTTTGACCATATGAAAAGTTTTTACTAACAATTTAAGTAGTCATAGTTTTATTTTATAAAGAATTTGTCCAACTTATATCTTAAAAACATGACTTAAGATATATTTAATTAATGAATTTGAATTTTCCTAAAATTGTATAATAACAATCAATAAAGTCTAATTTATTAGATTTATTAGATATATTAAATACATTTTCAATTGTTTAGGAAATTTTAAAGTTTTTACAGTGTTCTTGCTATTTTCTAGGAATCTTAACTTGTGCATTGTTTATGTATATCGTCGTGTGTCCCATTAGGCAACCAACATAAATAATCACAAATAAAATCAGCCTTAACACAAGTGCAACAAATAGATTGAAATCCTGTCTTTTTGAATTGGTTATACATTTGCATAAAAGCCTTAGTTTCCTCTTATTGGTCCAAGTCCAAATAATACCAATGTCACTATTTCCTTTCCTAGGAATTGCCCCTAAATCAAAACAATGTGACACATCCTTTGGCAATCTCAACAACTTGACACCAAAATCTAGTATTCCAAACATCTATCCTAAATTGTATCTAAAACTATATATACCCAAATCCAAACAAGCCTTGTTTGATATCCATTTGAGTTAGAAAACACATGGGATCTATACTAGAGTTCATAAAACCTCTATGTTTATTTGGTAAAAACAAGAACAAGGAACACAAGAGAAGGCAACAATGCCCATCGCTCAAAGAGGGGAAAAAGATCGGCTTTTGAAGAACGATCAATTGACTTTACAAGAATGTATTCTAAATTCACCAAAATCTTCACCATTGCCGATTACTTCTAACAAAAAGGTTTACCCTAATCCTCTGATTGTTAATAATGATAATGTCTCTATGGAAAAACTTCTATTAGGGGTGCGTTTGGATGCTCGAATAGGAGAAATCAAAGATTATGGTAAACTTGAGACGAAAATCGATGAGGATGAATTGTTGAAAGGAGGGAGGATAAAAAAGAGGGTGAGTTTTAGAATGCCTGAAGTTGCTGAAGTTTTCATATTGTCTGATTCTCCCACAACTGTTCATGGATCTCTTGAGTCTTGAACTTGTAAAAGTTTATGAGCATCTTTGATAACTTATATCATGTTCTCTAGTTTGAAGAGACTAAAAGTTGTAAAATTCTTATAATTTACGAGTTCTCGAGTTTGAAAAGAAGAAAAGGTTAATGTTTTAGGGGCTTTTTGTGTAGATTTTTTGAAATTAGATTTAAAGAAAATGAACTTCTCAAACTTTAAAAAAAACATGTGCAAACTGGACTGAAAATCAACACCAGACAACCGAGTTATACCAATCCAATTCACGGTTTGAATTCATGCAAAACCAATTCCCGGTTCGGTCCAAAACTAAAAAATGTCGAAATAACCAGTTCTCGGACCGGTCCGATCCAACACATGATCGGTTCGATCATCGATCCGGCCAAAAGCTTTTCCTTAATTTTTGACCAGGTTTGGTTTTTGGACCGTGCATATACCTAGAGATAGGGGTGAGCATGTGGGCTGAAAAAACCAAACCGAACCAAGCCAAAAAAAAAAAAGGAATCAATTTGGTTTCGGTTTTGTAATTTCATCATTTTCCGTTTCAATCCAAACGGTTTCAGTCCGGTCCGGTCCTCAGATAGAGGTGAGTATTTGTGCTGAAAAAACTGAACCGAAACCGAACCAAAACCAAAAACATGTTCACACAATTTTGTCTAAACAAAATCTGGTAAAAACTCATGATAACAGCATGAGTGTTCTTGTTTTTAGACTGTTGATAACTTTTAATTGTACAAAGTAGACAATATCAAGGATATTTTGGTTTTTCCAAAATTATTACCATTTTATACAACGTGACATAAAACACATACTTACAAACCTCTCCCGTAAACTACCGCAAAAAATGTAAAATAAAATAAAAAATAATTAGCTACAAACAAGAAAACGGCAACACTAACAATTTTTAGAATTTAAAAAACCAGGGTAAATACAAAATACAGCATTACCTGCTGGCAGAAACAACTTCAAGACAGTAAAAACTTGTATATATTCTGCAGAAAACTAGATGTGATAATTTCAAACCAATCTAGCAGGTAAACTCTCGAAATCTCATTTTTCTTTCATCATAAAACCATCTGCAAAAACAAGTATGATTTATAAATTATCAGAAAATTAGCATATAATATCCAAGTTAGGGGTTAAAAGTATAAAAAGTAACCAAAAAAATAAATAACAATATTGTTCTAAACGATGTTAAAAGAAAAAATTATAAAAGTTTAAGGTTAAAAATTAAATTTTAAAAATTTAGGGGGGGACTAGTGCAACAATTTATATAGTACCTTTGGGTTCACAATTATACCATATGCTATAAAATGTTCTATGTATTATTGATAATACAAAAAAAAATAAAAAATCATTTAAGAATATAATTCATATTTATTAAGTTTTTCTTTATTGAAATTAATAAATGAATGTACATACTTGCAGAAAAACAGTTTCTTTGGTTTATCAGGGCCTTTTGCACTCAAACGGGCTTCTTCATGGAATTTGGTTGGAGAAAGAACTTCACACGGGCCATGAATTAACCCGGCTGCTAATGTGGTTTCATAACTTGATCCATATACCTGAATAAACAGGGCACCAAATAAGTTTTTCAATATTTTTTTTATAAAATAATAAAATAATAAAACATGAAAATGTTAAATGACCCTATGAAAGATACCGGAAATTGCATAATCATGTTATTTGTCTAAAATGTCGACATACTTTTTAAGACCAGGTAAGTATACCGTCTAATATAATATCTAACCTTTTTGTACATAGATTTAACACATTTTTGTAAAAAAAAATTGGTTTAACCAAACGATTATCACTTTTGTTTAAAAAAGGATACTTTCTATGAAAATATGATAAGCTTGTGTACAAAAACAATAAAATGATAATTAATGATAATGTCGTATGAACATACCTGATTTAAAAAGTTTTTAATTAACGAAACGGGACACAAAATCACCCTTTAATGACCCTATTGGTAAAAACTTTGTATATTAAACAATAAGTAAAGATAAGGATTATATATCCTAATATAATAATATTGGATATATTTAAAAAATATGTCAACATTTAATGTAAATAAAAAACTATATAATGTCACCTCAAGGGTGTTTGGGACACATGGGCGGCCAATGGGGCGACCAATGCCCTTAGGTAAATCATCAGTAAAAAAACAGTGACTGACAGTAACCAATTTATTCTTTGTATTGCCATCTTCCCACATGGCCTGCAGTAAAATAATATTAAAAAAATAATTAAAAAAATCTTAAATAAATACCACTTGACTAGTAGAGTCAGGTAAGTTGTTGAATAAAAAACATAATCAATTAAGAAGTTAATAATGAATAAGAGTAAAATCTGTACCAAATAATATGATGCCCTAGTTTTCGATGGTGTAAAAATTTAGACTGAATATTGAAATGATACAATTTTGCAATTATATTAGACAGACATTAATTTAGTATGAAAAGATTTATAGGACAAAAAGTAATAATAATAATCAAAATTTTTTTGTACAAAACCTATTTGACCCCTACTAAAATTACATGTTTTGAACCATTTACAAAGATGATGACTACATAAAACCCATGGGATTAATTTTATGCCCTAATTTTCACAGTATCAAAAGTTCAATAATTATTCAAATGATACAGTTTTGAAATCATATGTGACAGATAGGTGAACTATATACAAAACAGTGAATTGAAAAAATAGAATAAATTAGACAATGCATACTAAAAACATCAAAAAAAAATATATATATATATATATATATATATATATATATATATATATATATATATATATATATATATAATAAAATAAAAAATGGACAAAACCTGTTTTGACTGCATAATAACACACAGGATTTAATATTATGCCGTACTTTTCATGGTATAAAAAGTTCAATAATTTTTGCAATCACATTTGAGAGATACGCTAACTATTTTATACAACAATGAATTAAACAATAAATGGACCAGTGTTATATTGCATACTAAAAATATAAAAAATAAATTAAAATAAATAAATAAATTGGACAAAACCTGTTTTAACTGCATAATAACACATGGGCTGCTTACCTGTAATTTATTAGGCATTGTTTTGTTGCTAGAAGAGGTTAAAAGTGCATAATCCTTCACTTTATAAGTAATTCCATTAATAGAACAAGATTCATAAAATCTTTTTCCATCAACTTCTTTTAATAAATCTCCAACCCATTCAACTTCATGCATGGGGCCCACATACTCACCAATCACACTACGAATATCACCTGTTATAACAGATTCCAAATTTGTTGGAGGCTGTGATGGCTGTGACGGCTGTGACTGTGACACAATTGTGAACTTTTCTTCATTCGATGCTTCAACCAAACTATTAACACGAGTTTCCTCAACCTGTTTAACTTGCATGTTTTTGTCTAAAGACGGCTGGTCTCCAACATTATTGGAAGATAATTTAGGAGTACTTATGTTCCACATAACATGACCGTACTTTGGCAGCAACGGTTTTAAAGTATTTGTAATACTTCGAGTTGTTTTATTAGATTCCAAATAGCAGGTAACATCTCGAAGTAGCCGTTTTCTTTCATCGTAAAACCATCTGCAAAACAAGTATGATTTATAAATTATAAGAAAATTAGGATATCACATACAACAAATGAGAAAACAGGAGTCATGAATGAAAGAAATAAAGATAATAGAGAGGTTGTATAAATTATAATAAATAAACTAACGTAAAATTAAAAAAAAAATGATGCTTGAGAATACTATTAGTCTCTTATCTATGTAAATTGTAACAAATTTAGGGGCTAAAAGTCTAAAAGTATAAAATATCAAAAAACTTGTACAAAATAAGATACCTGCTAACTATCTCCTTTAATAAAGTAAAATGACTCATTTACCCTTACTTTTAAGCATTATTAAACCCACTTTAACCATGATATGTGGGACCCATCACTCATTAACTATCCAATTTAACCTTCATTACAATTTATTGCCTCAAAAAACGTGTAACCTAATTTGTGTCACTTATTTTGAAACACAGGAAGTATAAAATTTTAAGGTTAAACGTTAAATAAAATAAATCGGTGGGAAAGTGTAACAATTCTTAGTAATCGTACTTTTGGGTTCACAAATATACCATAAGCAATAAAATGTTCTAGGAATTGAAAACTATGAATTATTGATATACAAAAAAATAAAATAAAAAGCATATATGTTTTTATTTATTGAAATTGATAAATAAATGTACATACTTGCAAAAAAACAGTTTCTTCTGTTTATCAGGGCCTTTTGCCCTCAAACGGGCTTCTTCAGAGTATTTGGTTGGAGAAAGAACTTCACACGGGCCATGAATTAACCTGACTGCTAATGTGGTTTCATAGTTTGATTCATATACCTAAATAAACAGTAACCAAATAAGTTTTTTTAAAATTTTTTTATAAAACAAAAAATGTAAATGAGGCTTTGAAAGATGATAACGATAATTCAAAATTGCATAAATAATCATGTTATTTGTCTAAAATGTCGACATACTTGTAAAAGCAGGTATTTCTGTATAACTTTTATCATTATGTATAAATCTAACCTTTTTGTACAAAGTTTAACATTTTTTTGTAAAAAATAATAGGTTTACAAACGAGACAAAAAAAAAATAACTTTTAACGACTCAAACAGGACAAAAGGTAAACTTTCAATGACTCAGATGTCATCAAATTTATCTCCCGTGCCAGCAAGGAAATGCCAAATTATCACTTTTGTTTTTAAAGGGATGATGTTTATAAAATTATGTTAAACTTGTGTACATAAACAATAAAATCATACATAATGATAAATGTTGTATGATCATAACTGATCTAAAGAGCTATTAATCACCCAAACGGGACACAAAATCACCCTTTAATGACAATATGTGTCAAAACTTTATACAAAAACTAAAATAGAAAAATTAAAAATAAATGTTGACATTTTAGGTTAAAAAAACCCTAAATAATTTTACCTCATTAGTATCTGGAGCACATGGGCGACCACGGGGGCGACCAATGGTCTTAGGTAAATCATCAGGGAAAAAACAGCGAGTGACAGAAACCAATTTATTTTTAGTATTGTCATCTTCCCACATGGCCTGCAGTAAAATAACATTAAAAAGAAAAAAATAATTAATCTTCTAGTAGAATTTGACCGATTTTGACCGATTATGCCATAGTTTTTATTATATAAAAAGTTCAATAACTATTGAAATGATACAGTTTTTAAATCATATTTGATAGATAAGTTAACTATTAACAAAAATGTAAATTAAAAAATAATAATAAAATTGGACAAGTGTAATAATGACTGCATAATAAAATATCAAAAAATAACAAAAGTAATAAAAAAAAAATTGGACAAAACCTGTTTTGACTGCATAATAACAAACGGGCTGCTTACCTGTAATTTATTAGGCATTTTTTTGTTGGTAGAAGAGTTAAAAAGTGCATAATCCTTCACTTTATAAGTAATTCCATTAATACAACAAGATTCATAATATCTTTTTCCATCAACTTCTTTTAATAAATCTCCAACCCATTCAACATCATGCATTGGGCCCACATACTCACCAACCACACTACAAATTTCACTTCTTTTAACAGAATCAACCTTAATTATCACATCATTAGTAGAAATTTCACTTGTTTTAACAGAATCATCCTTAATTATCACACCATTAGTAGAAATTTCACTTGTTTTAACAGAATCATCCTTCATTATCACACCATTAGTAGAAATTTCTTGTGCATTCGTTAAAACCGTACTACTTTTAGGTTGATTATTTAAAGTATTTGTAATACTTCGAGTTGTTTTATTGTCATAATTATTATTAACTTCAACTGTAACAGGTTCCAAATAGTAGGTAACATCTTGAAATAGCCGTTTTCTTTCATCATAAAACCATCTGCAAAAACAAGTATGATTTATAAATTATAAGAAAATTGGCATCTCATATACAGCAAATGAGAAAACAGGAGTCATGAATGAATACTTCCTCCGATTTAAAATAAGTGATACACTTTCCATATTTGTGTGTATCAAAATAAGTGATACACTTTGAAAACTTACCTTATTTGGTAAAAAGTAGTGGGACCCACACCCACTAACTATCTACTTTAATAAAGTGAAATGACATATTTACCCTTACTTTTACTTTTAAACATCATTAACCTCACTTTATTCAAAATTTGTGGGACCCATTCCCCACTAACCATTCAATTAATCTAATTTAATTATCATTATCATATTTTGCCTCAAAAACCGTGAAACCAACAATGTATCACTTATTTTAAATCGGAGGAAGTATAATAAAGATGATACAGAGGTTGTATAAATTCTAATAATTAAACTAACGAAAAAAATAAAACAAAAAAATGATGCTTGATAACAGTTTAAGTCTCCTATCTATAATGTTCTAAACGAGGTTAAAAGTCTAAATTATAAAATTTTAAGGTTAAACATTAAAAAAAAATTAAAATAGGGGGGAAAGTGTAACAATTCTTATTAATCGTACTTTTGGGTTCACAATTATACCATAAGCTATAAATTGTTCTATGAATTGAAAACTATGAATTATTGATATGCAAAGTAAAAATAAAAAGTATTTATGTTTTTCTTTATTGAAATTGATAAATGAATGCACATACTTGCAAAAAAACAGTTTCTTCGGTATATCTTTTTCCCTCAAACGGTATCTGGTTGGAGTAAGAACTTCACACGAGCCATGAATTAACCCAGCTGCTAATGTGATTTCACAACTTGTTTCATATACCTAAATAAACATGCACCAAATAAGTTTTTTAATATTTTTTATATAAAAAAAAAAAAAACATGTAAATGACGTTATGGAAGATGATAGTCATGATACCCTATATTGCATACCAGGTATTTAAGTATAATGTTTCTCATTATGTATAAATCTAACCTTTTTGTACATAAGTTTAACATATTTTTGTAAAAAAGAATAGGTTTAACTAGGGATGGCAATTTCTGACCCGGCCTAAAACCGCCACGAAAATAAACAGGTTTGAGTTGAGGTAAAAAAGTTTTGGGTCAGTCTCGGGTCAACTAAAATGACCCGTTTATTAAACGGGTTAGGTTGGTCAATGATAATTTAAATAGGTCGACCCGCCAACCCGTTTAATTTTTAAAATACATATATGTTTAAACTTACTTCATAGTTTATTAAGTCAAACGTAACTAATAGTTAGATAAAAATTAAAAGAGCTACTTAGTAATTTGGTGTTTTGGTATTTTGTGATGAATTTGTGGAATAATAACGGTAATGGACTCGTTTAACCAGTTTGACAAGCTAACCTGTTTAACCCGTTTAATTAAGCAGGTTATATGGGTCAAGTTCGGGTTGAAGATAAACAGGTTAGGATTGAGATATCTGACCCTGACCCGACCAGATCATTTGAACGTTTATGACCCCTCAACCAGAACCCGTGAACCCGAACTGAATTGCCACCCCTAGGTTTAACCAAACAAGACAAAAAAACAAATAACTTTTAACAACTCAAACAGGACAAAAGGTAAACTTTCAATGACTCAAATGTCATCAAATTTATCACCCGTGTCAGCAAGGAAATGCCACATTATCACTTTTGATTAAAAATGGACATTTTTTTATAAAAATATGTTAAACTTGTGTACAAAAACATTATAATGATAAATGTTGTATGAACATAACTGATCTAAAAAGCTTTTAATCACCCAGACGGGACACAAAATCACCCTTTAATGAGCATATGTGTCAAAACACAAAACCTTATACAAAAACTAGAAAAATTAAAAATATATGTTGACATTATAGGTTAAGAAAACCATAAATAATTTACCTCATTGGTATCTGGAGCACATGGGCGACCGCGGGGGCGACCCATGCTCCAAGGTAAATCATCAGGGAAAAAACAGCGAGTGACAGAAACCAATTTACTTTTAGTATTCTCATCTTCCCACATGGCCTGCAGTAAAATAACATTAAAAAGAAGAAAAAAATAATTAATCCTCTAGTAGAATTTGACCGATTTTGACCGATATGCCATAGTTTTTATTATATAAAAAGTTCAATAATTATTGCAATGATACAGTTTTTAAATCATATTTGACAGATACGTTAACTATTTACAAAACAGTAAATTAAAATAAAAATAAAAGAATTGGACAAGTGTAATGACTGCATAATAAAAACATCAAAAAATAACTAAAGTAATAATAAAATAAAAAAATTGGACAAAACCTGTTGTGACTGCATAATAACACGGGCTGCTTACCTGTAATTTATTGGGCAATTTTTTGTTGCTAGAAGAGCTAAAAAGTGCGTAATCTTTCACTTTATAAGTAATCCCATTAATACAACAAGATTCATAATATAATTTTCCATCAACTGCTTTTAATACATCTCCAACCCATTCAACCTCATGCATAGGGCCCACAAACTCACCAACCACACTACAAATTTCACTTGTTTTAACAGAATCAACCTTAATTTTCACATCATTAGTAGAAATTTCTTGTGCATTCGATAAAACTGTACTACTTTGAGGTTGATTATTTAAAGTATTTGTAACACTTCGAGTCGTATAATTAATATTAACTGCAACTGTACCAGATTCCATATAGCAGGTAAAATCTTGAAATCGCATTTTTCTTCCATCATAAAACCATCTGCAGAAAAAAGTATGATATATAAATTATCAGAAAATTAGCATATCATATACAACAAATGAGAAAACCGGAGATAATAGAGAGGTTGTATAAATTATAATAAATAAACTTAACAAAAAATAAAACAAAAGAATGATAAATTATAAAATTTTGGGGTTAAGAGTATAAATTATACTTCCTCCGATTCAAAATAAGTGATGCACTTTCCTTTTAGGGGTGATTCAAAAAATAAGTAATACTTAGAAAAATCACCTTATTTGGCAAAAATTAATGGGCCCCACACCCACTAACTATCTATTTTAATATAGTGAAATTACACTTTTACCCTTACTTTTATTTTTAAACATCATTAACCCCCACTTTATTCAAAAGGTGTGGGACTCATTCCCCACTAACCATCTAATTAATATAAGTTAACCATCATTATAATCTTTTGCCTCAAAAACCATGAAAGCTAAAATGTATCACTTATTTTGAATTGGGAGGAAGTAAAATTCTAGGAGGGGAAAAGGACAAATAACAATAAGGTTAACAGTAAGACTTAAAAAAAAAAGGGAGGGTGGGGGGGGGGGGGGGGGTGGAAGTGTAACAATTCTTATTAATACTACTTTTGGGTTCACAATTATACCATAGGCTATAAGATGTTCTATGAATTATTATACAAAAAAAATTAACAATCATTTAAGAACACAATTCATATTTATTAAGTTTCTCTTTATTGAAATTGATAATGAATGCACATACTTGCAAAAAAAGTGTTTCTTTGGTTTATCAGGGCCTTTTGCTCTCAAACGGAATTTGGTTGGAGAAAGAACTTCACACGGGCCATGAATTAAGCCGGCTGCTAATGTTGTTTCATAATTTGTTTCAAATACCTGAATAAACAGGCACCAAATAAGTTAATAATTTTTATAAAAAAATAAAATAATAATATAACTAAAATAGACAAATTAAAAAATATGTTGACATTTTAGGTAAAGAAAAACCATAAATAATTTCACCTCAATGGTGTTTGGGGCACATGGGCGACCAATGGGGCGACCAATGCACTTAGGTAAATCATCAGTAAAAAAACAGAGAGTGACAGTAACCCGTTTATTTTTTGTACTGACATCTTCCCACATGGCCTGCAGTAAAATAATATTAAAAAATAATTAAATATATCTTAAATAAATACCTCTAGAGTAGTAGAGTCAGGTAAATTGTTAAATAAAAACATAACCAATTAAGAGATTAATAATGAATGAGAGTAGAATTTGTATCTAATGATATCATGCCCAAGTTTTCAATGGTGTAAAAAATTACATTGAATATTGAAATGATACAATTTAGCAATTATATTAGACAGACATAAATTGTGTATGAAAAGATTTATAGGACAAAAAATTAATCAAATCTTTTTGTACAAAACCTATTCGACCTCTACCAAAACCCATGGGATTAAATATTATGCCCTAGTTTTCATAGTATAAAAAGTTCAATAATTATTGAAATGATACAGTTTTGAAATCATATGTGAAAGATAGGTGAACTATATACAAAACAAGTGAATTAAAAAAATAAGATAGATTGGACAAGTGTAATGACTGCATACTAAAAATATCAAAAATACAAAAATATTATATAATAAAATAAAATGGACAAAACCTGTTTTGAGTCCATAACAACACACGGGTTTAAATATTATGCCCTACTTTTCATGGTATAAAAAGTTCAATAATTTTTGCAATCACATTTGACAGATGCGTTAACTATTTATAAAACAGTAAATTAAAAAAAATAAAAAAAATTGGACCAGTGTAATACTGCATACTAAAGATATCAAAAATTACAAAAATTATTAATAAATAAATAAATTGGACAAAACCTGTTTTGACTGCATAATAACACAAGGGCTGCTTACCTGTAATTTATTAGGCATTGTTTTGTTGCTAGAAGAGGTTAAAAGTGCATAATCCTTCACTTTATAAGTAATTCCATTAATACAACAAGACTCATAATATCTTTTTCCATCAACTTCTTTTAATATATCTCCAACCCATTCAACTTCATGCATAGGGCCCACATACTCACCAATCACACTACGAATATCACCTGTTATAACAGATTCCAAATTTGTTGGAGGCTGTGACGGCTGTGACTGTGACACAATTGTGAACTTTTCTTCATTCGATGCTTCAACCAAACTATTAACACGAGTTTCCTCAACCTCTTTAACTTGCATGTTTTTGTCTAAAGACGGCTGGTCTCCAACAATATTGGAAGACAATTTAGGAGTACTTATGTTTCTCACAATACGACCGTACTTTGGCGGTAACGGTTTTCCATTACTAATAGTCAAACATTTTGCACAATACCATTCTTGCCATTTGCCACGTGTGATAGCTTTTGGTTTACATTGTAAACATTTTAAATGATAACCACTTTCACAAGCATCACAAACAATTGTAGTATCAACTTCATTTATTGAAATTTTACATGTTTGACAAGTCAACCCTTTGTTCATGTAATCTCGTGAAGGTGTTGGGTGGTATGAAACATGTGGATGAAGTAATTGTTGAACAATTTTACTAACTTCATTGTGTTTATCAGCTGCAGAAGGAGGTTTATTAAATCTCATACGGTTTTGATATGTGTTCGTTGGATGAGGTGTTGTTTGAGTGATGACCGGTTTAGATTGAGATTGAGATTGCATTGACCACGTTGGAGTTTTTCCTGCAATGTAACAGAAAATGCTGTATTTAGTGGATATATTTTTCTAATAATTGATAAATATTAGATTTGATGATGAATATGAGGAGGAAGGAAAAGAATAAAGGTATAATCTTCACTGATGGCTTAATAGCTAATTATTACTGTAATACTTTAGAGTTTTAATTATGGTTATTCTTTGATTTGGGCATATATACACACACACATATATATATATATATATATATATATATATATATATATATATATATATATATATATATATATATATATATATGATATTATATATTATATAAGAAATTCGTCCTTAATAATAATGGGTGAAATAAAACAAAAACTAGTATCAAGAAGTAGGTCAAATGAATTGAAAGTTGTCTAAAATGCCATTAAATGCTTAAACTTTCTAACTCGTTTTATTTTAAAATAATATATAAAAATAGTAAAAAAAGTTAAACCTTGGGATTGTGAGGTAGAAGGAGTTCCATTTGCTCCACCATTTATTTTAAAATGTGGTCTCAAATCACTTCCCAAATGCAACATATTTGATCCCACTTGTGGTCTTATTTCACTTGTGGGCAATTGATAAGGTAAATTTCGTGAATTAGTTGCAGAAACATGAACAACATTTGAAGGCTTCTGGAAGCTTCCGGAAGAAACAGGCGTGTGATTTGCTTTATCTGGTGGAAAGATACGAACAGAATTTGATACCTCACGGGTTTCGGTGGGCCCGGTTAAGTTTCGTGGTGGTGTATATGTATTAGAATGTAATGGAGATACTTTAGACTTTTTCATCTGTTCAAAAAAATTGAAAAAAAAAACAGAAATATACATTAGAGAAAAAGATACAGTAATCATTAAGGTCTTTACACACTGCATAAAACTAAATCAAACACCTTTCTAGAGCTAAAATAAAAGCAACACATGAAAGCAAAACGGTATAGCATAGAGGATTAGGACTTCAAATTAGGAAATACAGATATAAGCATATTAATTCGCATGATAACAAACCTAATGATTCTTTAACAGTCAAATATATGTGTTAACATATGCAGCTTCTTGCAGATAATAGGTAAAAATAATTGTCAACATGCAAATGCCTAAACAACAATACCAGAAACAGGTGAAATTAACTTCAAAAGCCTCCCAATTTCAAGAATTATAGCATCTGCAACTTCAATAAAGTACTAAAAGTTAAGTTAGGAGCCTCACCTTTTGCTTTGTAACCACCAATTTCTCAGCAATCGACTGCTTGGGAGGCCGTTTCCCTAATTTATGTTCTCTCAATCTATTAAGCCCTAAATCCTCAATAACTGTCCCAGAAGCATCTCTAGGAAAAATATCTTTTGGCGAGAATTCCTTACATGAATCAGCCAATTTCTCTCTCGCGTCAACCACCACCTGAACCTCCACCGGCGTAGGTTTCCGGCCACCTCTCATCTCCCCCACCGGCCTAGGTTTCCGGCCACCTCTCATCTCCCCCATCGTTGCTAACACCAACAGAGTCTCCGCCACTTCCTTCACATTACTCGTCAAACTCACATCATCACCATTTTTTCTAGCCTTCTTATTTTTACTCAAATCTCTTTCCACACCGTTTTTTATAGCCTTCTTATTACTCAAATCTCTTTCCACATCATTTTTTCTAGCCTTCTTATTACTCAAATCCCTTTCCACATCATTATTTCTAGCCTTCTTATTACTCAAATCTCTTTCCACACCAGTTTTTCTAGCCTTCCTACCCATCGATCACCAATTCCGTCCAACTTTCGACAAAAACCGCAGCGGAAACACCGAATTTTCGTGAAAAACCTGCATAAATGATACCGATTAGATGCCATACGATATGTTAACGAGCGAACGAAACCCTAGAGAGCGAGGGAAGAGGGGAAAGGGGAGGTTTTGTGCTTTGAAAAATACGTAATTTGAGAAAAATAAAAAGATGGAATAAATGAATGTACCTTTTGGCGGGTTTGTAATCGAGTGTACATTGGGGTTTTATGGAGCTAAAAAAAAACTTCAAACGCAGAGAAAGAAAAGAGTGAATGGAGATTAGAAAATGGAAGGAGGGTTTAGACGGAGAAATATAGAGGTGGGTGTGGCCTTTGTAGGGATTTTAATTACTTTTTAAGGGTAAATTTGTACATTAAAAAATATTTTATCACATATTGAGTGAATTACACGGATGATTTGTAGCAAAATTCACCGATGGTCATTTAGTTTCAAAAATTATACTGATGGTCCTTAATTCTTAAAAGGTTTTTCACCGATAGTCTTTTACATTACCTGACGTTAATTTTTTCTGTTGACTTACCCTATGTGCAATGCACATGAAGGTAAAAAATGTCATTTTACATTTCTTTTCTTTTTATTATTAAACGAAAAACTTTTATTTAAGATAAAAGTAATAATTTAAGAATGAAAAGAAATTAAAAATGATTTTTTTACCCTCACGTGCATTGCACATGGGGTGAGTTAACAGAATAAATCAACGTCAGTTAGTGTATAGGACCATCGGTGAAAAAACCTTTTAGAATTAAGGACCATCAGTGTAATTTTTGAAACTAAATGACCATTGGTGAAATTTGCTATAAACTTCCGTCTAATTTACTCACATATAAATATAAATATTATATATATGTAATATGTTATACATTTAGAGCAAATTACAAAAATTGTCCCGAAACCCTTTATCACGGTCACAAACACAGTATATGCCGCCCAAAACACAAACATGGTGGTGGTGGTCTAAAACTCGTATGGATCGATGATGATGGTGCAAAAGCAAAACCGCCACTGCCTTTTGTAATACTTCCTCCGTATCAAAATAAGTGACACAAATTGGTTTACACGTTTTTTGAGGTAAAAGATTAAAATAGAGGTTAAAATAGATTAAAGTACATAGTTTGTGGAGATTGGGTCCCACTTTTCTTGAATAAAGTGATATTAATGAGTTTTAAAGGTAAAAGTAAGGGTATAAGGGTAATTTCACTTTATTAAAGTGGATAGTTAGTGGGTATGGATCCCATTATTTTTACCAAATAAGGAAAGTTTTCAAAGTGTGTCACTTATTTTGATACACCTCAAAATGGAAAGTGTGTCACTTATTTTGATACGAAAGGAAGTAAGTGAAAATTAAAAGCTCATTTAATAATTGGCATACTATTTAATCATCCATAAAATTTACTCTACTATTTTTTTACTTTTTAATTTTATTTCCTTTTTTATCTATATTTTCCCACCACATGCATATCAAGAGGACTAAACCAATGACATCTTAAAAGAACCAAGTTTTTCGACATTTTCTGTCTTTCTTTTTTCTATTTTGGACCGAACCTAGAACCATCTTTGCATAAAATTTCAAACCAAGAACCAACTTGATAAACCTCAATTCAATCCAGTATGTCGTTCCAGCCAGTTTTTGTCCAAGTTTTTACAACTCTAATTCGAACATATGTACTCAAGTATCAAGTAGATTGGATAAATGTGATCTTGCGGACAAACATCACTATGGTTCATAACTTGACACATGACCGAAAAAAGATTAGGAGATTAAAATGAAATCAAAAAATCAACAAGAAATATGATAGGAAAAATATGCCAATTTCCCAATTAAACTTCACTCTCCCAAAGTTTCTTGCACCACCAAATTTACCCAAACCCACGGTGGTTTGTGGCGGTTTGCCGCCAACTACATTCACAATCTATAGCATGCTTTTTAAACCTCTCGGATATGTATAACCACACATTTTTGTGTACATAATCTAAAACACACATTAACACTAATTCATAACACTCGTGACATGAACCGCTTGATTGGCTGCCCGAAACAATTTCAATGAACCTTTGTAACCGCCCAAATTGGCAAATCATGAGTCAACGGGCAGATCATCTGCCCATTGACCGTTCGGTTTGTTGTGAAGTAATCACCAATCATAGAATTCATGGAATCACCAATTATAGAAAGTAATCTGGTGCTGGTTTTTTAGCAGGCGCTCCTCGTGATTCCTATATTTTAATATAACCAAAATTCATTAATTCCAACAAAATTCATTAATTAAAGAATAAAATAGTTAAAAATTATAAAAGTCTCATAAATTTAGTTATATAATTGAAAAGTGGGTTTTCTGTTTTCTACGGATTTTTATTCCTTAAAGCTCCAATTTGAACATGTTTTTGCTAACATTTTTAAAAAAAGGTGCCACATTTTTCTACAACTAAACAACCCCCAAAATACCCTTCTCTTTTTAACAGATTTTTGTTACTATCAAGTAATAACGATTTTGGACTTAATCAGGAAGCAAATCTTAATAACAAACCTGTGGTGCAGCTTTAAATACTCGAAACTGTTTATTAAGATTCTCATCCAGCTCAAGAATAGCAGCTACATTACCACACCTACAACACACAAATATATATATATATATATATATATATATATATATATATATATATATATATATATATATAGTAATTTACAACAAATTATTGATAAATTGCACAAATTTTTATCGAACTTCCGGAAACTTAAAATTGAAGGTACTCAACTCTTTATTAGCAGTTAAATGTATCAAAGATTTTTCGGACCAAATGATTTTTTTACCAATTTTGGAAAAGTTTCGGGTACCTCAAATGAGGATTTTCAAAAAGTTTGATCTGCAAATTTAGATCCTAAAAAAAAAAAAACTTTGATACCTTTAGTTGCTAAAAATTATTTATAGAAAGGTGGATGACTTTAATTTATTTTTTCAGAAACTTGGATACTTTTACTTGCCAAAAAAAAAAGTTGGGTGCCTCAAATTTAATTTTTCAAAAAGTTGGGTCCCTTAAATTTTAATTGTCAGAAAGTTGGGTATCACAAATATGAAATTACAGAAAGTTATGTACCTTTAATTGCTAAAAATTAAAGTTGGGTACCTCAAATTTTAAAATTTTCAGAAAGTTGAGTACCCATTTGTGAAATTTGACAGCTTTTTTTAGTGTAATATAAAAAATAATTACCTGTAACAGTAATTTGGGGCTGACCAAACTGTAACAATCTGACTATTAAACATCCATTTAAATCCTTCCATTACCAATTGGTGTGCACGACAAATATAATCAATATTATTTGTGTGATTAAAAGATGTAACAACACTCCCACCAAACAGGAACCCGGCCCCACGTGGGCTTAGGCCCCAACCGTCCACAATGTCTTCAGGATCTGACCATAAAAGGTCACACATGGCACCATCGTGTGGTACTTCTTGTTTTCGGTCAATCGTTCGAATCTTGAAAATAAATAAAAAAATTAATTATGGCCAAAATACATTTTAGTACCTTGAATTTGGCTGACTAGGTTTTCTACTACCGTGAACTATTGAAGGTGCAGCATGGAAAATGGTCGATTTAGTACCCTGACACACTAATTTGGTCTTTTTTTCTCATGTGATTTGCTTCTAATATCCATATATTGAGATGAAAGTCAAGTAAGAAAACTCGATCAAATTAATGAGTCAAGGTACTAAATCGACCATTTTGTCAAGTTCAGAGTACCATGTTGCACCTTTAATAGTTCAGGGTAGTAGAAACTCTCAAAACACGAAAAAATTAAATAAATATTTAGTAACTAACAACAAATTATTGAAAAAAAATAAAATAAGGGTAAATTGTGAAAAATTGTATCCAACTTTCGGAAAATTTAAATTTAAGGTGCTCAACTCTTTTTTAGCAGTTAAAGGTATCAAAAGTTTTTCGGACCAAATGATTTTTTTTACCAGTTTTGGAAAAGTTTCGGGTACCTCAAATGAGAATTTTCAAATAGTTTGGTACACAAATTTAAATCCTAACAAAACTTTAATTGCTAAAAAATATTTATAGAAAGTTGGATGACTTTAATTTAACTTTTCAGAAAGTTGGATGACCTTAATTAATTTATTCAGAAAGTTAGGTACCTTTAATAGCTAAAAATAAAAGTTGGGTACCTCAAATTTGAATTTTCAGACATTGGTACCTCAAATTTGAATTTTCAGAAAGTTGGGTACCTCAAATTTTAATTTACAGATAGTTGGGTACCTCAAATTTGAATTTTCAGAAAGTTGGGTACCTCAAATTTTAATTTACAGAAAGTTATGTACCTTCAATTGCTACAAATTAAAGTTGAGTACCTCAAATTTAAACTTTCAGAAAACTGAGTACTTGTTTGTGAAATTTGACCGCTTTTTTTAGTGTAATATGAAAATTTTACCTGTAACAGTAATTTGGGGCTGACCAAACTGTAACAATCTGACTATTAAACATCCATTTAAATCACGAAAAAATTAAATCGACCATTTTGTCAAGTTCAGGGTACCATGTTGCACCTTTAATAGTTCAGGGTAGTAGAAAACCTAGTTAGTCAAGTTCAGGGTACTAAAATAAAATGTATCTTGGACATAATTAATTAGAGTAATTACATAAATCGTCCCTATGGTTTGTATGAAATTATGGGTTACGTCCCTCTGACTTTATTTATTGCACGGGTAGTCCGTAATTTCAAAACTTTTGTAGGGACTCGGGAGGTGATTTGTACACTATAATAATTGATTGGTACACCACAAAATTACCTTACTAATGAACGTGGTACAACATCAACTATGCATGATTATGGTGTACCAATAAATTTTTGTGGTGTACAAATCACATCTCAATTGTAAAACTTGTAACATCAACCGTCCATAATTCTGAAACTTGTAAAATCGATGGTTTCTAAAAGCATAACGGCCTTTTTTTTGCTTTAGGGACCATTGATGTTGTAAGTTTCAAGAAAACAAGGGCTATCTGTGTAACTTACTCTAAATAGGATTGAAAATATGAAACAGAATGGTCAAAAGGTCAAACCTGATCTAATGTGTTGATGTTGGGAGAGAGACCACCATGAACAGAAAATATTTTGTTCTCAATGAGAGCAGACAAACTGTAATAATGGCAGTTTATATATCAAATAATAACAGAAAAAAACTGAAATAAGTTAGTTACAAACCTTAGGTAATCAAATATGTCAGTGCAATATCTCCAAACATTAACAGAACCATATTTCCTCAAGCATTCATCATAGAATCCATAAACCTATAAGCATATGGAATAATGTTTTAGCTCAAAAAGTTCAATTATAATAAAATGAGCCCATTAAATAATTATAATAATTATTAAAAAAACCTGTGTGATCTGACGGCTCTCGTGATTTCCCCTAATTAACGTTATCCGATCAGGATACCTTACCTGATTACAGCAACACTTCTTTAGAAAAATAAAAATAAAAGAAAATGTGTACAATATTTTAATAATAATTGCTAAAGTACAAAATAAATAGATCAGTACTGAAACCTTGTTCCACCACCGATATGAATTAAACCATAAATGATTAGATTAATAGTGAACAAATACATGAAACATGTTTCACATTCATTATCTTTGTATTGTCTAGAACAAAGATATTATATAACATGCGCACATCTTATATTTGGTCTCACAATATTTGCTTATTTTGTATTAAAAAAAATTAATTAAAATATAAATAATACCTTTAGGGCAAGCAAAAGCAAAAAGGTCTCTACAGAGTAGAATCCTCTGTCCACAAAATCTCCAAGAAACAAGTAGTTAGTCTTTGGGCAATCACCACCTACTTTGAAAAGCTCTTTCATGTCAAAAAACTGCCCATGAATGTCACCACATATCTATACAACAACAAAAACACCGCCAATTTAAAAAAAAAATAAAAATAAAAAATAAAATAATAAGAATTACTTAAAAAGTACGTTGTAGAAAGAGATGTAATTTAAACAAGCAACAGAGTCCCACTTGGGATAGTGGTAAGCTAGTTATATAATTTGAACAATTTTTAGGATATTTTCATTAATTTTGATGCTCTCAGGTTGTATTGAGAACAACAAGATCAGTTTTGTGAAAGATGATTAACCCTAAACCCTAGATTATAAGAAAAACTACCAACTACAAATGTTTCTATCTGGCTTAACATTTCATAACTGTCAAATTAAGGTTCTCTTGGGAAAAGTGAGACTGTCAGCTAAAGTAACACTTAACAGTTTGATTAAGAATAAATCCTGCTTAATTGAGGAATATGTTCATTTGCTACTTCTTCATATGGCTTTATTTGTGGCCCCTAAATAAAGAGAGCTTCTTTATATAGTTCATTGAAAATATCAAAAATATATAGTTTCATGGTGTAATATATAGGAAAATGAGGCATCAGTACTACATAGTTTATGTTTACCAAATTGACAGGACAATCAAATCGAGCTAGGGTACAGATTTCCATTAGGAAATGCAATCGATCAGATTTCTCACGATTCCCTAAATTTAACACGAATAAAACCCTAAAATCAATCGTTTATCAATAGATGCATGAATTTTAGCAACAAAACCACACTGAACAAACTAACAAAGTGAACAGCAATCTGTGTACACGAATCTGTGAAGAAGAATGATGAAAAAAAAAAAAGTAAACCTACAGTAACAGGAGCATCGACTCTTTGAACGTTGATTTCTTCTACAAGGATTTCCATGGCTTTCAAGCAAAGAGCCTTAACTTCAGACTCTTTGAGTGGTTCGCAGTTCTTCAGCTGCTCGATTTGCCGGTCTAGGTCTGACATGTCTCCCCGGAGCACCGCCTGCTTTAAAATGAAACTGGAGATGAACGGGAGGAGAGCGGAGAGGCGACGGCGGCGATTTGATGTTTTCCGATCGGTCACAGCTCGATTTTCGGATGAATTTTATGGAGGTTTTGTGTGCTGAGGTCTCCGATTTTTGTGACTGTTGTATGACTATTATCACTTGATTTGCTAAACTTGTTTGATTAAATCAATTAGTAAGACTATTTATGCTTAGACGGGTGCCAAGGGTCTGTGGGTTGGGCACAACCGGTTTTTCGTCGGTACCGGCACCGTTGGCATGGGCCGTCGGTGGCACCGCTGGTTTGGGTGCAGCCGGTTTGGAGACGGGCTGGTGGCGAGCGGCGGTTGATTTTTTTTTTTTTTTTTCCCAACGGTAATATTACCGTTATATATTATATATATATATATATATATATATATATATATATATATATATATATATATATATATTATTATTTTTAATCCTTTTAAATCTCTATAAATACTCACTTTCATTCTATAATTTTCATAACAAAAATTCTCTTTTCTCCCACCCAACCATACTTACAAAATGTCTAATGTTTCTGATTCCTATACCAAATATGATTCCGATTTGGAAGCTATTTTGACGATAGCCAATTCTTACAATGCCGAGGAAATGGTCGCCATTGTGAATGCTCTTTCATCTGATACAAAGGACGATGAAGAGATCGCTCCGGTCCCCAGAGCGCCGAGAAGGTATGTGCCACGAGATCGTGAAGGTGCCGGTGAGCGTTTGTACGCAGACTACTTGGCTGAAAATCCCATGTTTCCCGCTGGATTATTTTAGGCGACGTTTTCGTATGACCCGTTCGCTGTTCCTCCGTATATGTGACGGTATAACTTCTTACTCTGAGACTCCTTTACCTGCGCATTTTATGTATTTTCGTCAACGGGACGATGCTACCGGAAGAGCGGGTTTTAATATTCTTCAAAAATGTACATCCGCTGTACGACAATTGGCCTATGGTTGTGCTGCCGATTTGTTTGATGAATATCTACACATGGGACAACAAACATCGTATGATTGTTTGGATAATTTTGCCAAATGTGTATTCCATCTATTTGATGCTGAGTAATTAAGAAAACCCAACACGCATGACGTCGAGCGCTTACAAAAGGGTTTCAAAACTTTCTAACAAATAAATCAAAATATAGTATTTTAGTTATGTTAGGTCAAAATAGATAAAAAAAAGATAAAATTTGAAGATCATATGGACAAAAATCATGAAAAAAAAAAGTTTAGGGACAAAACGGAGAATTTGTAAATCCACAGGGACAGTTTCTGTAATTTACTCTTTCATCTATTTTAACCCAAACTTGTCTTGACGACCTAGTCAACCCACCTATTTTGTGGACTCTAGTTACTAGGGAAAGCTTATTAACGCGGTTTATGAGCTTATTAGCTTATTAAGTTCCAAATTCAAGCTTATTTGGAGCTTAATAAGCTAATAAACTCATAAACCCTGTTAATAAGCTTTTCCAAACATGCCCTTAATTGCGGTAAAAAGTTATAACATGTGATTACTGTCTGAGACCTAAAACATAAATTAGGTTACTTTACACGGCAATTAACCTTTTTAATTATGATAAACTCAGATAAACACAGAGGAAATGATATCTCGTGGGAGAAAAATGAGATGTTTATTAGTTTACAAGCCTGATTCAGAATCGTGCTCTGCGTTTAGTGCAATATTGTGGGAATTAGTAAGGAAAACAAGGCGATTTCATCACTCACCCGAAACATTTTGGTTGCATAATGGTTCCATAATTAACCGAGATTTAGTGGAATTTGATAAACGGAGACCACCTATGCCTTTACCTTAATTTTACAACTTAAATCGAAAAATATAGAGTAGAAAAAGTCGCATTTGTTGTTAATGTTGTGATATATTTATGAAATCAGTTACGTTGAGGTCAATGATGTGTTTCACTTGTGTCCGTTGACCGCTAATTTGATTAATTAATATGTTAGATCATATTAGCTAAATGAATGTCATCATTGGATTATTATTAAATGTTAAGAACTAGTGTTTCATACCTCTCATTTGAGCAAAATGATAAGAAATCCAGAGTTCATGCCTCAAAAATCTTTTTTAGATAGATTAAATATTGAACTTTGTTTGTTTGAACTTAATCCACATGTTAGGTTATGAGCAGATTTATGTTTTCAACTTCATCAAACTTTAGTTGGTAATCTTACTTTTGAGTTATGTTAATCAATATATTTTTCATAAAAAAATCCCAATTATATTTTTCATAAAAAAACAATATATTTCAGGTAATGGTTTGATTTAGTGATTAAGTTAAGACATTTTAATTTTCGTTTTGGTAATTATAAACTTTAGTTGTCCAATAATATATACCTCTTACTTATACTATTGTATGTATCATGCCAGTCACTTTACTTTTCCACGTGGCAAAATTTCCGAAACATACATTTTGATGTAATTTGAATATATTAATAGTAGAAACGATGTAACTTCGTTATATAAAAATGTTAAAATAAAAAGACCGAGTACATCAAAATGTCAGTTTTAAAAGCTTAACGCACAAAAAAGTAAGTTTTATTGTTTTAATTAAAAAAAATTAATACGTGCAAGTAAGTGAAAGATCGAGCTGAGAAATAACGTGTACATGGTAGAGAACATCGATGCAACGAGCAATCTTAAGATGGAAAATGGGTGGCAACATGAGAGAAGTAGTAGGAGGATGTATACATGGTGTTTGGCTCGTTAAGACCGATTGATTCTTATCATTTCTCCTATTTATAACCTGAATATTAATTAATATACTTAATAAAAGTCTTGTTATGATTTCTCGAATAGTTATATAAGTCTTGTTATGATTTTTCAACATGAGTGTACTCCACATGTATATGTATATGTCATTTAGGTGCGGTTTGGTAGCATCTAAGTGATTAATATCTGAATGATACATAGGTTTTTATGATTCAGACTTCACTTGATATCTGTCTGATTAAGAGGCAGAATCTGTTGAATTATTGATTCAGAGGCTGATTACGAGGTATTACCAAACACTCTGAATCTGTCTGATTAAGAAACTGACCTTTTAACTGAATCATTAAGAGGCTTACCAAACAGCACCTTAGTGTGTGGGTTTGTTGCTTTCTAAAAGCCAAATAATTCAACGATGATGATGCAATTAAATTCTGTTTGGGTCAATTGGGCTAGAAAGGGTTGGGCCCAATGGACACACAAAATCAGACTAATAAATTTTAAATGTCATTATCTTACTACTATATAAAGCATTTAGGCCTACCACATTAGGCAAGTTTAAGGAGCTCCTTAAACTTAATTTTAAGGACCTTTCCACTTTTATTAGTTAGTTCTTTACCTTAAAAAATAATAAATCGCGGCTTGTAAGATTCGAACCCAAGACATCTCCTAAGTTATCACTATGTGTTAACCACTTGCTATACATTACACTTTATTTCAAACCACTCACACTTAATACATTAGGCTGTTATTATAACCATTTATCTCAATAACATTAAATATACGATGGTGTAAATCATCAACTCTTACCAATGTCGGCACTTACCATCACTACATTTGACCATCACTAATGTCGGCACCTACCATCACTACGCACCACCACTCATCACCATCGCTATTGCCACCACCGTTACTATCGTCACTTTGAAATATAGTTACGGGTACCCGCCGCCGCATTGCGCGGGTACCCTGCTAGTATTAATAGATTTCTATTGTCGTTCAAACAGAAAATTAGATTTCTATTAGCAACGTAACCTTAAATCTCTCTCGGCGTTCTCTCTCACTGTGAAGATATCGTTCACTCGTTCCGTTCGTCCCAAGGTACGTCCTCCGGCTACGATTATCAGATCCGATTATGCACTTTTAGTATTTGATTTGATTTAATTTGTGGTCGATTTTACGGTATTTGAAAACGATGTATTAATTAGGGTTATAGGCACCAATTTTAGTATCAATTAATAGATGTTTTCTTGTTTCTAAGATGTCTTATAAGGTGAAAAAGCTCCTGGCTGCTGCTGCGCAAAGGAGGACACACAGGTTCCCTATAAAGAAAAAGAAACAACGCAAACAGGTTAGTTTATTGAATGTTCACTCATGTATAAATTAGGGTTTTTTGATTTCTGTTATCAGTTAATGTTTATTGTTTCTAAATTAGGTGAACGTGCTCGTGGCTGCTGCTGCACAAAGGAGGAAACACAGGCTCATGAAAAAGAAAAAGGATAAAAAAAAGAAAGTGAATCTGGAATTTGATACGTTAGTGGCAGTTGGCACGTTGGGACGGACCCCGTTAATTAGGGCAAGATTGGCATATAATAGGATTATGATGCCTCACGGGTTGCCGACGCTTCCAATCGGGAAGTTGCTTTTGAAAAAAACAATAACCGTTACAAGAATCACTCCCACAACCACGACCAGAATCCAAACCAGACCCAAAATCACAACCACAACCGTAACAGAAACCATAACCGCACCTGATGGAGAAACGAGGACTGTAACCACGGTTACAAAAGCTGACACAACACCTGACATGAAGAAGGAGGCGGTAGCTATTGCTGGCCCTCAATGGGAGGGTTATTTTGATGGTGATCATGACTCTTCGGATGAGGAAGATTAAAATGATTTAGTTTGTTAGTTAGTATTATTAGATATGCATATTTTAACTACTTTGACTTTTATCTACATCAACTACTTGGTTTTGTCTTGTAAATATTTGGTGGTTATAATTCAATGAACTACTTGGTTTTGTCTTGTAAACATTTGGTGGTTATAATTCAATGAACTACTTGGTTTTGTCTTGTAAACATTTGGTTTTGTCTTGTAAACATTTGGTTTTGTCTTATGTTATGTTAACCTAACGTCCATTGACAGGAAAATGACTACTGATATAATTAAAAGAACTAACAATGTAATTTTTTAACATAAATATTTAACATATGTTAACCTAAAAAAACTGTAGATGTAAAAGGTTTAGAAAGCATGGATAAAATCTATAATCCACAAACTATTGATAACCAAAACCAAAAAGGTAAAGAAGCCATGAATAAAATCATATTATTTCATTCCACAAGTTCAAAAATTGAACAAGAAAGCTCCTAATAAATAACATAACCAATCACCCCTCAAAGAACAATAACAATTAAAAAGCATAAATGTTTGCAAATTCATACCATAAATATATTGAATCAAATAAATTCATTTAATCACTCTTCAGATCCTTAATTCACAAATTCTTTGGTTCATTCTCCTTCACTCAAAATTGGGACAATAAGAGGGTTCATCTGTGCAAGATAAACAATTGCCCACCTGCCAAAACCCACAAAAAATTAGCTAAATTTTGTGCAAGATATGCAATATGGGGCAATGATCTGACCCGACCCGACCCGTGACCCAACTTAGTTAAATACATGGATCATGGCCCACGTTTTTAACAAATGAGTTTATAAATTATGGATAAGAGCCAATGACCCAAATAAAGTCATCCTTTTATGACCCAATTGGATAGAAATTTGTATGATGACTAAACAAGACACATGTAAAAGTATCTTGTTATTTTAGAGGGAAAAAAGCCCTTTGGTGTATTATTGGTAGATTTACATTAAAAGTGTGCAATTATTATATTATGTTCATATTTTACAAAGTGACTCGTATGAGATATAAAGAACCAGACTTACATCATCCAACAGCAAATAGTAGCAGTAATCACCAAAGTAAGGTGGAACCTGTAAAACAAATACATGTTTATATAATAATAGTGTTTATTAAAGTTGTGATATGTTAATGTTGATTATACATGTTAATGTTGATTAGCCACTGATAATGTAGATATATATGATATTATACTGTTATTTTTGTCACATGTCAATGTTACCATAAAACATGCTTTCAAATCATTTATGAACTGTATGCAGACAACCAAAGCGCTTGTAATTGTATCTATATATAAAAGCATTAAGTTAGATGATTTGTTAATCCTAAACCCTAAGAATATGGAATTATATACTATGCTTGTTATATTGGTATCTAAATATAAAATGAGTAGTTATTAAAGATGACAATTTTTACCTATATATATTATGAATGATCGATTTGTCTTATGTTTTATCGCTAACGAATCAAATCGGTGGAATGGAAAAACTTGTTCATATCAGTTTCTATTCATAATGACTGGTGTAAAACCAGTTTGATAAATGTAACCCAATGCATGTTTGTATAATTGGGCAGATATACATATATCAATAACAACACATTAACTAAATGTGAAACCCTAATCATTCAATCAATGTTTTCAAAAATGAAAAACACAATCAGATGTCTATGATTTCAGTTGAACAAATATCAGTCACATACTAATTCAATAGCAATCAACCAAATCAATGCAGCAATTTTGACTAACTGTTACCTTAAACGATCATATCAACACATGTGTGTGTGATTGTGCATATATACACATATATCAACAGCAACGAAACATTGACCGAATCTGAAATCAAGTGAAGTAAATCGAAGCTTACAGATTCGCAGAAGGACCTTTATTGCAGCATACACGTGTGCAGAAACTGGCAATGATTCCGACCGCAATGAAAGTTAGGGTTGTAAGAACAAACCCCATGGTTAAGATCAATATCGCCAATCAAATTCGAAATGCTAAATCTGAGAAATCACAAAAAAACCTAATCGAATTAGATCCAAATACATCAATCGAATTGCGTATAGGTTAATCGAACGGAGGAAATAATTGATTGAATAAAATATAAACGAACCTGATCTCCGGTCGCCGGTGACGTTTCCTTGTGGTTGTTCGGAGCTCCCATGGAAACAGATTTTTAACTTATCAACTACCTTCTGATTACCCGACCCGAATAAATCCATTTGACGGGTTTATCTATCCGGCCCAATAAGTTTAAATGGGCCTACGAATTTATGGGACTAAATTTTGTAGGAAAAATGGGCCAAATTTCTTATTCCAAGTTGGGACAAGTTGGGAAATTAGATGGTCGGTAATTCTATAGTTGTGCTACTAAACTGCATTAAATACTGAGGTTCTATGTCGACACTTGCAGCATATAAAGCGCGTAAAAATGTTAAAGGAGAGAAATCATTCTGTGTAGTTTGCTTGTTTATTTATTATTTGTTGGTACTTTTACAGTCGTGCTACTAACTTGCACCAAATACCGAGGTTCTATGTGGAAATTTGCAGCATATAAAGCGCGTAAAATGTTAGAGGAGAAATCATACGGTGTAGTTTGCTCCAACTTTGAGGTTGTTTATTTCTTATTTGTCGGTAGTTCTATAGTTGTGCTACTAAACTGCAACAAATACTGAGGTTCTATGCCGAGACTTGCATCATATAGAACGCGTGAAAATATTAGAGGGGAGAAATCATTATGTGTAGTTTGCTTCAACTTTGAGGTTATTTATTTCTTATTTGTCGGTACTTTTATAGTTGTGCTACTAAACTGCACCAAATACTGAGATTCTATACCGAGATTTGCAGCATATATAGCGCGTGAAAATGTTAGGAGAGAAATCATTCTGTGTAGTTTGCTTCAACTTTGAGGTTGTTTATTTCTTATTTGTCAGTACTTCTATAGTTGTGCTACTAAACTGCACCAAATACCGAAGTTCTATGCCGAGACTTGCAGCATATAGATTGCGTGAAAATACTAGAGGAGAGAAATCATAATGTGTAATTTGCTTTTAACTTTGAAGTTGTTTATTTCTTAGAATTGATACTTGACTATCAATTTGTTTTACTTAGTCATAGTTTTGAGTATATTATCACATAATATAATACATCAAAAAATTACATCACTAATGTAAACTATACTATGATTTTGAGAAGATACTTGAAACTGTCACTTTTTAGTTATAGAACAAAAAAACTGAAATCGAACTGGAACAAAAAAACTAATAAATAATTCAGTCAAATATAAACCAGCATTATATGCCCTAAAATGAAAATTAAATTAAACCACCAAGTAAACCATTCAAAACCTACATACTTTGTCATAATCCACATTTTTTCTAATAATCTATTTCAAAACACCAAACTTGTTCACTCATCCAACCAACCACTCGAAGAATTACGCTGTAAATACGGATTATACGGACCCGGTGCAAACCCACCCATGCCACGGCTAACCACAGGCGGTTCAGACCGACCCACATTGTTCATCATGGTGTGGTTCATCTCATCTAACCGTGGTGCATATCGGTTCATTGTAGACGCAACACCACTAGTCTGGTTATGGTTATACGGTGCAGTACCTGCCGAACCGTATGTGGTTAACCGTGGTTCACGATGGTTCATCAAATAGCTACTGTTACTAACCCATGCACCAAAATCATCAAAATACGGGCCCCGATTGACCCGATCATAGCCCAAATGGGAAACGGGAACGGGATCGGGTCTCATTGAGTAGCTAGAAGTTGCTAAATTCGGGTTGTACCTTCGGTCAATAAGGTCAACTTCATTTTGCAAGCTAAAAGTGGATTCATCTACTGTGTTGTTGTACCTTTTTTCCAAATTTTGATCATCCACAAAGCTAAAATCTGAATCTCGGGTTTCAGTGGGACCCGTTTTGAGTGTTTTATCTTCACGAGAAGGAGCCCGAGAATGCCTGTAATCAGACTGTCGGGTTTCATAAACTTGTTGTTCACGAGTGGGAGCAAAGTTATGCTTATTGTCGGGTTTTCGGGCTTCAATTTCACGAACGGGCCCCCGAGTTTTGTCGGGTTTCTGAGATTCAACTTCACGAACGGGGCCCCAAGTTCTATCATTTTTCTTAGCTTCGGCTGTACGAGACGGGTCCAGATTTCTAACATTTTTCTGAGCTTCAACAACTTCACGAGCGGGCCCCTGTTTTTTATCATTTTTCTGAGCTTGAACATCACGAGATGGAGCCCGATTATAGTCATTTTTCTGAGATTCAACAACTTCACGAGATGGGCCCTGATTTTTATCAATTTTCTGAGCTTCATCTTCACGAGGCGAGGCCCGTTTATTATCATTTTTCTGAGCCCGATTATAGTCATTTTTCTGAGATTCAACAACTTCACGAGATGGGCCCTGATTTTTATCAATTTTCTGAGCTTCATCTTCACGAGGCGAGGCCCGTTTATTATCATTTTTCTGAGCCCGATTATTATCATTTTTCTGAGATTCAACAACTTCACGAGATGGGCCCTGATTTTTTTCAATTTTCTGATTTTGATCTTCACGAGGCAAGGCCCGTTTATTATCATTTTTCTGAGCTTCAATTTCACGAGATGAAGCCCGATTATTATCATTTTTCTGAGCTTCAACTTCACGAGCGGGCCCCCGATTTTTATCATTTTTCTGAGCTTGATCTTCACGAGACGGGTCCCGAGCCCGATTATTATCATATTTCTGAGCTTCAATTTCACGAGACGAGGCCCGATCAGTATCATTTTTCTGAGTTTCAACTTCACGAGACGAGGCCCGATTCTCATCATGTTTCTGATCCTCGACTTCACAAGACGAGACCCGAGTTTCTTCATTTTTCTGTGCTTCAACTTGAACCCGAGACTGTTTCTCTTCATGTTTATCATATTCAATTTCTTGATTAACAAGTTTCTTCTTACTCATATTCTGATTAGACTTGGTTGCACCATTATTTTTTCGCGGGCTTTGTTTTTTCTTTTTCTTATTGTTGACTTTTTTTCCTTTATTTGTTGTTTGTTCAGACTCTTTGTTTACACCACGAACATCAATGATAGGGGCAGGAGCGTCATTTTCCATCTCACTTTTCTCAACTGGAAGGCCCAATTCAGGCCCGATTTCAACAGATTGTGTTCGGCTTGATTTGGGTATATGACCCTGTTTTTGAGCTATAGATATATGCTTATTAGTCATATCGGGCCTGCTCCAAAGGTATAGTGGTGGTGGAGTGTTGTTCCACTGCTCCATTTGTTTCTCATTCACATCAACCGATCCTGGAAGGTAAAACGACTACAAAAAAAAGAAAAAAGTTAAATAATTACATAAAAAAAAGTTAAATAATATTTTATCCTTAAAATGGCAAAAAAATAAAAAAATGGGGCCAGGTTGACCCACAAACACCATTTTAACCAATTTAGAGTAAATGAGTCAAATTGTGTGATGTTCTATCTCAAACATGTCAAATAATTACATAGAAAAATTCATAACGGGTCTACTTTTGTTGCATAGAACCTACTTGGTCGTTTTATTTAAACAATTTAGATTATTCTTGTTCTAATAATGATTTTTATAAATAAGTAAAACATTACATATTTGGGTCAACCACCCGAATCAGTCCTCTTTTTGAATATTGCATATAATTACCATAACAATTTATTTTACTACTAATCGAACTATTTCCAGTCTTCCAAAGTCTAGACACTTGAGTGTTCTATGGTCAACTTTAGAGGTTTGACCCGATCCATTATAATCTAATGTTTTGAAATTTACTCTTTTTAACCGATTATCGAAATAAGTAAACCAAATTGACCTGTTTTCACTGGACCGAAAGTTAGTGTTTTGATTGGTGTTTAAACTTTAAAATATTATTCTAAAACTTAATATTTTGATTAAATTGTATCAAGTCATATTGAACAGAAAAAATATATGAACCAAAAAGACTAAAATGTACCTTTCCAGCTAGCAATTCAGCATCCTCCCATACCAAATCATACTGAACTTTCTTCTTCTGAATATCTAACCTGCTCAAAACAAAACAAAAAAACAAAAAAGTGTTGTAAATACTATTCACACACACACACACACACACACACACATATATATATATATATATATATATATATATATATATATATATATATATATATATATATATATATATATATATTAATTATAGAGAGATAGGGGAGAAGTAGTTACCTTTCAGTTTCTGGGGGAACAATAAGAACAATAAGTTTAGGCTTAAACTGAAGTGCCTTATCAATAAACTGATTTGCAAGAGAAGCATTTTTTCCAAATGGAGGATTTAATCCCATAATCTGATCAAACAACATAACAAACATCAGCAAAAGATATTATTGTTATTATTATCATTTACATATAATATTATTATGATACATTTTATATTTTTACTTATAGGTTTTAAAATATGTTCTATTCCTAAGAACTAGGGGAATTATATGTATAATATATATTTTTGAGTAAATTACACGGATGGTCCTTTAAGTTTATAACATCTCTTATATATAACTGACGTTTCTTTACACAACTTTATATATAAACATCTTAATCCGAGTAATCGCCGGGTTACCGATCACAGGCCCAAGAGTTGTCAAAGAACGAGTAGTGAGTTTTAAAACATTAGAAAGAAAATATTAAAGATGTAATAAATTCCAAAATTTAGTATTATCACACGAAAACAAAATGTATATTACCAATCGGGAGCCATTAGGCAATTCCTTTGGACTAACGGTCATCCAATCCCGCTTCTCAAAGTTGAAATCATTCTGCAAATGCATGCAAAGATAAAGATTAAAATCAGTTTATTAAAATAAACATAGAAATTGCCTAGTTTCACCAAAGGGTGGCAAATTCCCAACACAACCCGAAATCCGACTCATAAATAATCAGGTTTCGGTTGAGCCTAAATGGGTACGGGTCGTCGACCCGTCCAACCCGTCTATAGTTCGGGTCATGTTCAGGCTGGCTTATGTATAAATGGGTCGACCCGCTAACCTGCTTAGTTTTATAAAAAATTTAAGATATTTTAAAAGGGATTTAAGTAATATAGAATCCCTTGAAACCCGCCTAAAACATGTCTGAATTTATGTTTAACCTTTCAGCTCCTCACAATTAGCCTTATATACGGGTTCATTTGCTATTTCTGACGCTAATATCTCTAAATTTACCTTAATGTCAATATTATCGTATTAATTTCTACCAAAGATTAGCCTAATCTTTGGTAGAAATTAATACGATAACATTGGTATTAGCATAGGAAAAGAGTAATAAGGTCGAAACGGTAAAATGTAAATTATCCCTGAAAAAACCTAATATTCTACAACTTAACACATGGGGAAGCATGTACCTTTGGAGGGGTAATATCGTAATTTTTGTATGAACATTTCTTTTTCCCCATGTCATCAAGACGTTTCTTTACAAGGCAACTGAAATCATTTGCCCCACAACAAAAGTCAACTACCTGCAAAAAAATAAAAATAACACGTGTCAAAAGTCAGAACAGAAATAAAACAACATTTAAAGGCCGAGACTATTAAAATATAGTAAAAAGAAAGATTTTGTTTTTACCGTGTCACCATCTTCAACATACCATTTAAGCTTGTCAACTATCTGCAGATTCACGTATCAGAGGTGAAAATACAAACTATATTAGCCTAATAAAGATGAAATTAATAATAATAATAATAATAATAATAATAATAATAATATAATTATTATTAAATAATTCAATAGACTTTTATAAGTTTATTAAACACTGAAAATCACCTCCTCCAATTTTTCCACTTTTGTAAAATGACGACCGAAAGATGTATATCTCATTCCATGCAGAAATGGTGCAAGGTACACTCTGAGTTTTTCCTACATGACAAAAAAAAAAAATTATAAAAATAAAGAAAACTATACTCAAGGTTTAGCAGGACTTTTAGGTGCTAGGCGGTCAAACGGCGGTCACAGCAGTCAAAATCAGCATTGGCGTTCAAAATCGGTTAAAAATCAACCAAGTTATCTAAAAACTCATTTTTTTTTTTTGTTGAAATTAACATATTTGTACAAATTGTAGTTAAGTTAAGCATTGTTGATTTGAACTCTGAAGTATTATATATGTGAACTTTGGCATATAATTTTAAAATTTATAACAAATAATGAAGGATTTTGAAGTATAACAGATTAATCCATATTTTAGCCCTTAATCAAAATTAGAAGACAGTATTGAAGAATAAGAAAGTAGTTATAAAAAAGATCATGTTTGAGATTTACCTTCCACCTTAATATCTGCTCAATGACACCTGGCTCACAGACAGCAATTGCATCCTCAACACTGCATCCTTCTTCAAGCTTCTTTAAAGCTACATGAAGAGCCTGAAATAAAAAGGCAATTTAAATCATACCCAAAAAAAATAAGTAGTATAGATCATACATCATGGTAATCACTAAAAGTGGCAAAATGGGCAGGTTAATATGGGTAATTTCAATGCTGGCCCGCAAACACTTTCTTATTATTTTATAAGTTTTTAAGCTCCAATTTTGTGATTAGAAGTTTTTTTAGCAGATTTATTTTGGTATTTATAGTGCTAAAGAAACATTAAAAAAAATTGAGTGAATTACAAGGATGTTCCCAAAGGTTTAACCCAACTTTCACGTATGATCCTTCACTTAAAAAAATTATATTGATAGTCCTTTTTTAAGAAATCATTTGCATCTACAGTCCGTTAAATATTTTAACAGAAACAGTGTAATTTTAAAGGACTAATGGTGTAAATTTTTTAGCAGGAAAATTCAACGAACGTTAAGCTAAAGGAGTGTACATGCAAAAGGTTTCCAAAAAAGCACTACCATTGTAATTTTTTGAAGTAAAGGACCATACATGAAAAATTTGGTGTAAAAACCTTAGGGATCATCTTTGTAATTTACTCAAAAAAATAATAACCACATAGGGTGATAAAAAATTGTTTTGATTATCAGATACGGATTAAAACGACTGTAAAAACCTATAATTACTAAAACGACCATAAAAAGTTATAATTACAAAAACCAACTACCGCATAGAAACACTAATATGTTGCTACTTATGAAATTTGCCCTTTTTTATGTGATTAATATGTTACAATTATAATCTGACTTCTTTTAGTAAGCAGGTTATGAGATTTTGTTCACTTGCATGCTCTTTAAACGACTTTTGACCCGTTAGAGACAAAATATAACCCAAATTAACCCGTTTTAAGTAAACGGGTCAAAAAATGAATAATAGTAATAATAATAAATACCTTAACAGAACCTTCAACCTTAGATAGGATAATGGATTTATCTACTGTTGATGGATTTGCATATATAGATGGTATTTTTCCTCTGTGGTACTTTTTTATTGCCTCCAGTGTTATAGAAGAAGATGCATCTTTCATTAATGCTAATATTCTGCATTATATGATAAACAGAGTTTTTATTAAATATTGTAATTTATAACTCAAGAACAAAAAAACGAGTCTAAAACAAGTTAAATTTGAGTATTTTAAGCCCTGTGAAATATATAAGTAAAATATAATCAACATAAAATTTCATTTACGGTAAATTATAGAATTTGTCCTTGTGGTCTGATTCGGGAGTTTTGCCCCTAAACCTTTTTGCCCTGGTTTTTTTGTCCATGTGGTCCTAATTTTTAATTTATTTCGCCATTTTCCACCTAAATTAAACAAAATACCCTTATTTTTAATTTATCTCATTTTTAAAATTTATTATTCTTTTTCCGGTAATCTTCTCCGGCAACATCCGAGTAAGACGACTGGAAGAAGAAATAAATAAATAAAAGAGAGAAATTAAAAAATAAGGATATTTTGGTCAATTTATGTGGAAAATGACGAAATAAATGAAAAAATAGGACCACATGGACAAAAAACCCTGGGAAAAAAAGTTTAGGGACAAAACCCCCGAATCAAAAAGACGACACAATTTCTATAGTTTACCCTTTTATTTATAAAAATGTAAGTTATGATTAATGATTATATTTCTTCTACCAATATCACCCTTTTACAGTAATTGGGAAATTAGAGTTTTGTAGTAATAATGTAGCAATTAACTTACAGTAAAATTGGTGTGGTGAAAATTCCAAAAACAATTAAAATATTTACTATATTTTGCTTCTTAATTGCAATTGGTTTAAAGGATCAGAGGGAGACAACAAAAATAAATAAATAAATAAATGAAATAAATAATTATTTTTTGAGTAAATTACAAGGATGGTCCCTGTAGTATACCCAAATTTTACCTATAGTCCTTTACTTTAAAAAATTACACCTGCAACCCTTTCTTGGAAACCTTTTACACCTTAGGCTAAGGAACTATATGTGTAAAAGGTTTAAAAAAAGGGCAGTAAAGGACCATAGATGAAATTTGGGGAAACCTGAGGGACCATTCTTGTAATTTAGTCTTATTTTTTAAAAATAAAAAGATACCTGTTTTTAGATTCATCGTCAATAGGAGGTAAAATTTCCTCCTGTAGAGATTTTTCTTCTATTATTTGCTTTTCTTCTATTATTTGCTTATCATCATCGATCTCAACATTGTTTGATTCTTTTGCTGTATAATAATCAAATAATCTACTCCCCAAAGTAGGTTGATTTTGATCATTATTTAAGTTGGTTTTATTACCATTTACTGACAAATTCTTTTTCAATGAGTTTTTATTAAAATTATCTGTTATTTTCTTTTTCTTCAAAGATCCCGACCCTGATGGAACTGCTGCTAACCGTTTCTTGGAAGAATTTCCTGGTTTAATAAATCTTTTCCCGACACTTTTTGTTGAATTAATAATGGATGTTTTCTTGGATGATTGCTCTGAATCTGTAACTGAAATTCTCTTTTTCTTTTTTAGTGGTTCAGATGATTTTTCTGTCTTTTTCTTGAGGATATTTTTAAATATTAAGGTTCTTGCTGGAGTTGAGAGTTCCTCATCGATCTCATGTTTCCTGAAAAATATCAGACATTATGTTAGTTATAAGTTCAATACAAATAGTGGCAGAAAAATATTAAATATATAGCGACAATATTTTGTGAGTTTGAAAAAAAAGGATGAAGTGCATAAAAATGTATTATGAGTAACAAACTTTCGATTATTTGCTATTGTATGTAACCAATGACCTCTTCATTATGTAGCAATTTTGCTGATGTGGCAACCATATAAGTTGCCACATCATCTGCCAGCTCAGCCAGTGTCATACTGCATGTCAACTTTTTTTACCTCTTTTAGTAGGTTGGTTACATTAAATAGAAAAGACTGAAAGTTTGTTATAGCTTTGACCATAAAAAAAACCCTAGACTTACATGCAATAAATTAAAAGACGAGATTTTTCCAAGATATCATCCCAAACCCTAACTTCATCACTATCTTCAATATCACTGCAAGAAGACCAAAAAAAAACATATTAAAAAAATTATAACTGCCAAAAAAAATAGCTTTAAATAAAAACTAAGGTACGGAGTAATTTACACATATCGTCCTTGTAGTTTGTATAAAATCATGGATTTCATACCTCGACTTTTTTTTATTACATGATTAGTCCTTAATTTGAAACTTGTAGCATCAATGGTCACTAAAAACGTAACTGCCTTTTTTGCTTTTAGCGTCACAAGTTCCAAAATTAGGGACTATTCATGTAATTGAAAAAGTGGAGGGACGATTTATGTAATTTAACTGAAAGAGACACAAAACCTTGGTAAACATTTTCTGTGATATGAAGTTGGACAACGTCTGCAAACAGCAAATTGAAAATCTTCGACTTTTTCATTTTCTGTTTTTTTACAAACTGCACATTTATGAGCAGGACATATGAATGGGTCTCCTGCAGCAATCTTTTCTGTAAGAGATTTTTGTTCGGTTTTATCATTTTTTTGGAGTAAATTCGCTACACATTTTGGGTGATAAAAGTGGCCACATGTTGCAGAACTACAACGAAAAACCTGTAGATAATATAATATAAAAAAGAAAAATCACATTGGTAATTATATAGAAAGCAATAAATTATATAAAAAAAAAATTATAAAAATCACATTGATATTTCCAAATGAGCCAAATAATGATAATATATGCCGACCTAAATAATGGTCAATATCGGTCAAATTCTACTAAAAAAAATATGGGTCAAAATCGGTCAGCATTGCTAACATTTATTCTTTTTAAAAAATAAACTCCTTATAATTTAGGTTACCCGCCTAGAAACCGATTAATCACCAATTTCTAAAAACCTTAATTATAATTTAGCATTCATTTAGGTATATTTGATTTCTATATTGACATTACATTGTACAAACACGAGTATTTTTTGGAAGGGACACATGATATTATGAAAATTTCAAGGATATATACTAAACTTTGACCTTTAATAAGGATATACTATATGAATTTATGAATTTTGTAAGGGCGTATATGTAATTTTGAGCATTTGCAAGGATACATACCTCTGTATTTTCAGATTTATCAGAAGACCCTAGTTCACCACAAGCAAAGCATTGGTGTAGATTATACCGACAATTCTCACATATATAATGTGGTGCCTGAAAAAAGGTATAAATAGGATATATGACACTGAAAATAACATTTAAGAAAAACAAAATAAATTATTTATAAAACTAAAATCATTAAAAAAAATTGTATATGGTTTGAATTTTAAAATACCTCCACTTCTTCAGGAGTTAAACCAAGAGATTCACATTGGGAATCTTGTGCTTCCTCAATATCTGCAGTTCCATGAAATGTCCTAAAACATTCCCCATCACAACTGCAATAAATTGGAAAATAAATCAGAAAACCAATAAAATAAAAATAACACATGCAAGAGGTCAAACGGGTCAGGTTGACCCATCACCATTTATTGTTTTAAAAAATGATTTAGACAAATGATATATTTAAATTTTGTTAATACTTTCGCCGATTCAAAATAAGTGATACACTTTGGGTTTCACGGTTTTTGAGGCAAAAGATTATAATGATGGTTAAATTAGATTAATTGAATAGTTAGTGGGTAATAGGTCCCACACCTTTTGAATAAAGTGGGGTTAATGATGTTTAAAAGTAAAAGTAAGGGTAAATGAGTCACTTCACTTTGTTAAAGTAGATAGTTAGTGAGTGTGGATCCCATTATTTTTTGCCAAATAAGATAATTTTTCAAAGTGTATCACTTATTTTAAATCACCCTAAAAAGGAAAGTGTATCACTTAATTTAAATCGGAGGAAGTATAATTTAAGAGGTTGTAAGCATTTAAAAATATATTTCGGGTCATTATCGATCTGTTCGACCCACAAATCATGGAAATAAATACAAAATTAACGGTTATTAAAAAAAATACATAATTTAACCCAAAAAAAGCTTACTAGATCATATCACCGCCATTATCGCATATTGCACACACTCCATGTTCCTTATCATCATCATCACTATCTTCAGTCTCTTTTGTGATAAAATCATCATCAATCGGTTCATCATTTACATCATCAACTATAAAACAGGGCTTTGTAGCAGTTGCAACATCCTACAATTACAGTTATTTCAAAAAATGTCAAACTAACATGGTAATTTAACAAAAATAAAAATAAAGAAGACAAATCAGAAGTCATATACCTCATCGGGAGATTTCCTCTTTCTAGGATTCTCCAAAAAAGCAGCCAAAAACTGTTCCAAAATTTGGAAAAATAAAAATTAAAAGTTTTTCTGTTAAGTTCAGTCACATACGAGGTGAGGGCATTTCCTTTATCTTTTTTCTTTTTTTCTTTCCTTTTACTTCCCTGTATTCTCACTTTGTAATTTAGTCATTAAATAATGAACAAAACAAACCTTAGATTTTGTCAATGTTTTGTCCCTCTTTACAGCTTCTCTAATTAAGTTCATATGATCTACAAGATCATTCTCTGAAGGTCTGACATCATACATGCTGAAAAATGGAAAAGAAAAAAAAAACTTGAACAAATAAATATTAAAATCACAACACCAGCAATAAAAAATACCTGAAAACTTTCAAAAGGTGGTCCCACAAAGATTTCCCTGATGCTTCTGGTTTTCTTTTACAAAAACATAAGCAATTAACAGTGATTAATGTTGACCTAATCAAATGTTGAAAACTTTTTCTAGCTTTTTGAAGCTTGATCCAATGATTATCTTTAGAAAGCACTGAAATTTCTGCAGTATCTTTTAAAAAATCATATTTCCATGCTTTCACCTGTTGGTAGAATTTTCTTAGACCCTTATCAACAGTACCGCCTAAAAAAATGGGGCCCACATTCTTAGTCAAACTCTCGCTTTCATTCCATTGAACAGGTAACTTTGAAAATGAAAGTGGTTCTTCGTTTTCATCATAAAAACAGTATTCTGATATAGAATCAGGAAACGTTTCTCCCTCATCATCTGAAGATGCCATTTTTAAGATACTATAATACCTACATAATATTCAAAAATACATAAATTTCAGTCAAGAACACATGGTATATAAAGTTCAGCACAACATAACACACAGAAAAGATTGTCAAATGTCAATGTTGGTCAAAATCAGTCAACATTGGTGAATATCTGTCAAGTCGGTCAAATTCTCCTCAGAGAATATCAGTCAAAATAGGTCTACACAATTTCTAAGTGAAGAAAAAGAGCTCACAAATCATGTAATGGCATGATAAACGATTAAAATTCTCATTAGATAAAAAATTTACAATTCGCAAAATTAGAAACACAGGGAAACAAAAACAAACATAGGTTTTTGGTTGCAACTGAGAAAACAAGGAACCATAAGAAAATAGATATATTTCTAATAGTTAAATTAAGGCTAGGGTTAGGGTATAATTTCATTATAGACATGTATGACATATAAGCACCAGGTATCCAATAACCACATTCAAACTAAGCGAATTTAACAACATAAAAAAACAGCAGGTGTCTCCTACATAATATCATAAGAAAAAACTCTATAATTGAGCAAAATATGAGTAATTTGACTCAATTGTTTATTTTATGATCATGCAGCAACTAAAAAGAGTACGATGATGGAAAAATAGCCAGCGGATTTCATAAGTTTTCAATTTTCACCAGAAACCACAATATTCGTTCCGCTAGGGTTCACTACCGTAAGTGCTTCGGAAATCAATCGCTAAAATTCACCTAATTAATGTATAAACACAAAATCATGCGTAGGTTACCTGTGAAACTCAGATTATGGATTCAAAGAAGTGGATTGATTGAGCGACAAACGTAATCCAAGAGGTCACTGGTAAGGATTTCTAGAGGTATGAAGCGGTGAGGGTTAGGTTTTCATACATTACGAAATTCATATGTTATATTTGGCATTTATTGTTGGTTTTTTATATCTGGCATTTATTGGATATGCACGGTTTCATAAAATAAGTAACAATATAACATAAGAATCTACCTAATAATGGTCTAACGGAGTATGTAGCAAGACGTGAAAAATAGAAACATAATATTGATTTTGTTTGGGCATGAAAATCACTTTTTGGGTTTTAACTTTTTTTTTTCAACATACTTCATCTATATATTTAATACGGAGTATATTTTTAAAGATATGTATGAATTTCAGATTTTTTATTTTTAGAAGCTCCTAACTTTTGATAATAAAAATAGAATGAAGCTGGTGTGATTCTGTGACAACCCTCAGAATCGGTATTTGACCTGGCCGTTATTGTAACCCACTTTATCTTAGTACAATCATCTCGTTACTAAAATCATTTATGTTGCATTCGAGTGTAGCAAACATTCATACTATGTGTTATTCATACACATCATCATTTAACCACAAGTCAAGTAACTTGTGTCTCATATAGTTAGAAATTTACATTTAGCGAGTTGGTGACTCAACGTAAACTTAAACCAAACCCAAAAATTCTAAAATTTTATCAATTATAACTATACTTCTGCTCAACCGAATAAACTGGTACGAAAGATATTGTAGCAACCATCTACGCGATTAAACATGCAAGTATCAAGATATAAACTTGAAGGTGCATATTTTGTTATCACTAAGTGACCACGATTAAGCAACAAGTAATACACTCGTCAATATATTTTACGGAACAAACATAATAGTAATTACAAAGATTCTTGATAATCATTTATGTCATCCGTTGTTTCAAATAGAAGTAAAATAAATAAACAAATAAACAAATAAATAAATCAAATGACACCATTTAAATCAATTCAAAAATCACTTGCTATTCAATTGTCTACCCACGTTGCAGAATGCAGACTACCCACGAGGAACTAACTATCCGATTCACATGGAATATCCGGAGCTTTATCGTGATTTTATAAACAAACAGATGCTTGTGACGTTATTATCTTCATCCTCATATTAAACCACCCACTCTTCTTATTCTTCATATAACCAAAAAAGTCCTCCATCTCTCTCTCACGTCTCTCTCACTTGAATCAAACAAAACCAGAAAAACACCACCATCCTCACAAACCTTAAATAGTTAAACCCATTCACAGTCTACGTGATCCTCCGGCGACGCAAAATAGCAAGCTCCGTTCAACAACTCCAACAAGGAGAAAGATATCCGGCAGCCTCAGGAGAATACCGGTAAACTCATAGCTTTCCGGCGAGTCCCCACCATCGCCGGCAACACAGATGGCGCCAACTGGCCTCTCCCGCGAATCCCCTTTTTTTGGCGACACTCGACGACCTCGGTTTTTCTTACTCTCTCGCTAGGTATAACCCTTAAAACCTTGTTTTTCTTACGTTAGTCGAGAATGCATGCATATGTTGGTGGTCGTTTGGTGTGTTCGTAGTACCGGTGTTCTATTCATTTTCCGGTCACCACAAGCCTCGACCGGTGACCGTTTCATCTCTTTACGTTTTGGGTATATTGAGCCACCAATCATATTGAGTCCCGTTTTGTTTAAATCGAGCCTACGAGTGGTTTTGTTCAACCCATCATATAGCTGGCCCAACCCAAAAATCAGTGTGTTTCACTTGTTAAGAATCAGAATTATTAAATATTAATCTATTTAATATTTATATATAAATAAACGTTTTCAGAAATGAATTAATTAATTATTTACTTATTAGGATTAGTTATTTATTAATAATTAATTACTTATTTATAATTACTTAAATTTATTTTAATAATCATCTACGGTACAATTATCCGTTTACTTTTGATTCAAGGTACTCTTTTACCAAAACTTATATCATACAAACGTGATTACAAGACACCCACCCAATCGATTCACCAACGTATCGCTCGAGTCTAATTCTCCTTGGAGAATCATTGTGCATCATTTTCATTGACACCATCCCTTATATCTACTTCTATGCATTTAGGTCACTAAAAGTCATTTGGTTGGATCTTACATTTTGCTTATTTGCATTTTTGGAAGCGTTGCATCAGGTGAGTTCACAGCCCCACTTTTTACCATATTTTATTTACTGCTTTTACAACTTTGGGGTGAAAAACATAACAAATGCTTTTATAAATGTTCCAGCTATTTATCACATCGTATTTTATAAATCTTATTGTGACAATGATTTCACAACCCATCTTTTACTATGTTTTAACTATTTTACTATTGGGGTGAAAAACATATCAACTATTTTATAAATAATTTACATTATTTATAATAATTAATTTATTGTGATGAAACTATTTTTGGAAACTTGACAACGAATCCTTATCTCGGACTAGGTTTAGATGTAGTGCATGGAAGTGCGTATATGCTTACATACCATAATCATTAGCTAGTTGCGACTAGGCCATGGATATGCAGATAGTACTATTGGCTGAGACTCACCCTCCCACACGTTATTGATCATTTATCGGTGTTTACCGACCACGAGGAGTGTATATCCATATTTGAAATGCGTTTTAGAGTTGTTGTTTTGGTTATGGACTTAGGGTCGAGATTTTAACTTAAAAGGGTATAGCTAACCTTTTAGGGGATCACCATCACATGTTTCTTCTTGCGATTTATCGTGCCCCTGTTCTCGGAGCAGGTCATTTTTAACATTTATATCATCACTCAAATTTTTTTTTTGCCAACGATGGCATACGAAAACTATTATTTCTATTACTGCTTTTGAGCAGACTAATTTAACGTTTATATCATCACACAATTTTTGCCAACGATGGCATACAAAAACGATTATTTCAACTACTGCTTTTGAGCAGACTATTTACTATTTTTACCAACGATGACATATGAAACTACTGTTTCTACTACTGCTTTTGAGCAGACTATTTTAACTTTTATATCATCAAGCTATTTTTGCTATGAATGGCATACAAAACTATGGAACCATTTGAACTTATTAAAAACCTGTGAATTCACTCAACAATTTTGTTGATACTTTTACTTATGTTTTTCAGGTATCTAAGCTAAGCATTGAGTCGCATGCATTGGAGTCAAGCTTTCGATTTTGTAAAGATGTCACCTCTAAATCTTAGTTAAAAACTATGTTTTTATTCAACTACTTTGGTTACATTAAATTTTGGTGACATTACTTTTTATCAAACATTTATTGTTTACGATAATCATATGCTATGCTTACTCATGAAGTCGCACGCCCGTTCTTCCGCAAATCACTTTTGGCGGGGTGTGACAGATTCAAAACTATTGAGCTTTTGAAAGAAATGTAAGAACTCTAATCACTTGGGCTACTTGGTAGTTGGTTTTTAACTCGCATCTTGAATCTTTATACAGGACTTTCAATCTCTGGGATTAATTGATAAATTAAATAACTAAACTTCAAGATTTCTTTCCTAAATCTGTAGTAATTACAATTGGAAAGAGGTTTAAATTGCTTTAATTTTTTATCGATTTCCTATTTTCAATCATATGAATTTGTTTGAAATTATCGTTATGGTGATTCAAACTCTTATATTTATTCCACAAATAATTTTGAAGTTTGTAAGTGCTAAATTAAACAAACATTCTTATTTATCATAATTGATGGTCTTGTTAATGAATATTCATGAAATCGGTATTAAACAAATATACGTTTTCAATGAAACATCAATCAATTTGAAAGGGCAATATATTTATTACTAGAGCATTCGGTTTTTACATTACTAAACATCAACATATATCAACCCAAAAAAACTATTTAATTTCCACAATCACAAACTAAACACATCAAAACCAAACTAAACAAAAATTCCATTTTTCACATAAAAACATCGTATAATTCAAAACCCCGTTGCAAAAGCACGGATAAATAATCTCCACTTAAAACAATCATTAAATGTCAAAACCAATACAATTTAAAATCCAAAACATTTACTTACAAGAAAGAATCAAGAACCCATCCACCCCACCCCAATACATATAAAATTATATATATATTTAAAAAAAATCATTCTTGTAAAAAAAATTACATGGAAGCAATATCTTCAATATTAGAAGCCCAAGCTACATCAGAATTTGCATCATCAATTGTCATATTGAAATATGTTCCACTAAATGAGCCTTCATCATCACCATTGTATGAAAATGCGGGTGATGCATTGGGTGTGTTTGCAACTGATGCTGGTGTGGATTCGGGTTCATCAGTTATTTGAAGGTAATAATACATGATGCTTGCTGTTAACATAAGTATCATTTTTTGGTTCACCTGTTAACATTGATAAAATAACAGCTTCTGGGTCAAGTATTGTGGAACGGGTCGATTTGGGGTCATGTTTTTTCTTGGCCAAATTATATAATTTTAGTACCCTGAACTTGGCTCACTAGGTCTTCTATTATCCTGAACTAGTAAAGGTGCAACATAGTACCCCGAACTTGATAAAATGGTCGATTTAGTACCCTGACTCACTGATTTGGTCTTGTTTTTTTTAGCGTGATTTGCTTGTAATATCAATATATTGAGATGATCATATACTTTTTAGTCCGTCAAAAGCTCCAATGAAAGTAAGTAAAGTAAGAAATCGCGATTAAATTGTTGATTCAGGGTACTAAATCGACCATTTTGTCAAGTTCAGGGTACCATACAACACCCTACGTAGTAAGCCAAGTTCAGGGTACTAAAATATAATTTAGGTTTCTTTTTTTTAATATTATTTGATGGGTTAAGGTGTTGAGCTGTAAGAGTCAAAATACAAAAGGAAACGGGTCAAAAATCATCTCATAAAACCTCAAGAACCGCTTTTATGATAATATTAAAAGGAGGAATTTCATATTGTCCACTTTAATTTCATAATATCATATACATCGTTGTCAAGTTTAAAAATATATCATATATATCCAGATGATTAATTTAATGATACTTAAAACTCTAAATGTTTTATAACTATCAATGAATTCAACATTTAATTTTATAAATTAAAAAATTTACCTCCATGATGTCTTCGGGCAATGAGAAGATTGAGCAACCAAGTTTTCGGGCAACACTAATGATGTAAGTTGCATTTAACTTCTTCTCATCAGCTATCACCACAAAATCAATGATAACAACTTTCAGTATCATGAAGACAAGACACCAAAGTTGACCAATACCATTAAAAGATCTTGGTCAACTTTAAAATGAAAAACATTGAACCCTAAAAGATTTGGAAACCCTTTGAAAATGTTAGTCTTCTAAGATTCTAGCTCACTAATTTTTGTAAAATGTGGCGAGTGAACTAACTTATGTGGTATAAAAATGTAAAATTCAGGTAAAAAGGAGAAAATGAGACAATTAGGCCAAAAATCTACCTAATTAAGTAATTAAAAAAACAAACTTTGATCATTATTTTGATAAATACTTTTTATAACCATATTAATACACTAAATAGTTCTAAAATTCACAAAAATGGTAAAAATGTCTTGGCGGGTCGGACAACAAACACAACTTGGTTTGACTCGCCCTACATATGAATAAAAAAGATAACATTAAAAAAATTTAGAAAAATATACAATTTGCCACCAATACATGTTCAATGAGTAATGTTTACTAAGCAAATAAAGGTTCCTAATAAAAAAATGGATCATTATTTTGATAAATACTTTTTATAACCATATTAATATATTAAATATTTACTAAATTCAGAAAAATTAGGAGACAACCTTAAACTTTCTTCATAATATAGAAAGATAGGTTTAGGGTATTTAAGGGAAACTATTATCTAAATTCTCAAAAAAAGTAGCTAATTAACTAACATTTTAAACTCAAGTAAAAAACCATACCAGTTATACCCTTTGTTACAAGGCTCCAATTAACAACCTGAGGCGCCACTGCAGTCAAAAGCTCAAGAAAAAATATACCATTTGAAAGCCTTTTATCCTTCAAAAATATCAACACAATAAAAATAAATTAACAATATAATATGGATGTTCGATTAAAAAATCGGGGATTATTTACAAAAAAATCAATTACAAATGTACCTAAATGATATTGAACCATTAAAAAATTCTAGGATTATTTACAAAAAAAATCAATTACAATCCTTTTAACCAATACATATGCTTAGTTAAAGGACCATTTTATTGCACAGGAGGTGTTTAAAAGGATTATGCATGCAATAATATGGTACATAAAGGACTGAGTTTAGTTACAATATGTGGTTAGTTAAAGGACCATTTATGAAATTAACTCAAAAAATAAATGACCAATGTCTTTTTTTTATTTTATAACTGACCTTAAAACTCTCCATTTCAGAAGTTTTTCCTGCACTTTTCACTTTTCTATTTGCCCACCTTAAAATATAACCATCAGTTATCTCATGGGAGCGAGCTCTCAAGTGCTTTAAAAGTTGAAGCATATTATACCTCATTAACTGCCATAAAAAAGCTGAAATGATAAAGAAAAACAAAAAAAAAGTTACAAAAGGTACGGATAATATATAAGGAGGACACCTAACTATTCAAATATACTCTTGGTTACTTCTTCTGTTATGCAAAGTAAGAAATTATCAACAATAAAAAAATAAAGAATTTTTTGTCATTCAACTTCCTTATTGTCGATAAATACTTGGGTGGCGTGTGTATAAATTATCATAAAATTAAATAATTTTTGAAATAAAATTAGTTTCTTACCAAGTATAAGCTTCTTGTTTCCTTGTACAATATCATTTCCTTGTATATTCACGAGTGAGAATCTTAGACGTTTTCCAATTCTAACAGCTTGATTACAATTCTCCACTTTTCTAAATGGCATCTTGATTGGTGGTTTAGTTGTTAGCTTCCAATTAACCGATCCTGGAGAAACTTTGTCTAGCATTACTAGAATAATCCACCTGCATCAACAAAAAACCAAATGTTTTCTGAGTTTCGATCTTCGATAAAAATGTAAAATGTTCTAAATTTTTTCTTGGTCCAGTTTGCATAGGCCTATTTCAAGTGCCAGTTAAATACAAACGATTGAAATTCTAATTCTATATCCAGATAAGACACCTTATTAGAAATTTAATATTGAATATATAATTTTGTATATACTCTTACCAACAGATTACAATCTTGGTTAAACTAGTGAAATTGTTACGTTTCACTTATTGGTAACCAATTTATTAATTAATTGAATAATTGTCTACACTAACTTTTTATAATACTTAATATCCTAAAACCATGGAAGTAAAGGCAAACAACTAGTGTGTACAAATACATACATGTATGGCACACACACACACACACACACACACACACACACACATATATATATATATATATATATATATATATATATATATATATATATATATATATATATACTTATATATATAGGGTTAGGATCCGGTGAGGACTGCGAGGACAATTCTCAACCAATCATTTTTTTTAAAATGGATCATTGTCAGAATTTTAGGATCTTTATGAGGATGACTATGATCCAAAATTCTGAAAATGATCATAATTTTTAAAAATGATTGGTTGAGAATTGTCCTTAGAGTCCTCACCAAAATTTGAGTCCTCACCCAATCTCACTTCTACATATATATATACTTATATACTTACCCATCTCTGATATCCTCAAATACGTTATCAACATACGAAGAAATTCCAAGACTATTTATCCAAAGTCTGAACCATCTCTCTTCTCTTGACACTTGCTCATCCTCAATCATCATCTCAGCATAATTTTCTTTACATACTTTAGGTTCTTTAGGTACTTCCTCAACCACTTTTACTCTGCTGGTATCATTAGATAAACCACTCCTGCATGTATAATTAATTGTATATTATTATCATAAGTTAAAGAGAAAATATCATATAAAAGCGTGTTTTAGGGGGTTTATATTATTTGGGTTATGCTTTATCTCAAACGAGTTAAATAAAAATAAATTAGTTAAAAGGGAACGCGTCACTTCGGTCAAAACTTGTAATTACCAAAAAGGGATTTAAAAAAGTTTGACTACCAAAACGGAACACCGCCTAAAGTATATGCTATTTTATGACATTTGCCCCTTATTTATTGATAATAGTTATATTAATGGCATTAACTATTCGCAAAATTCGAATATAATGGAGAAAAAAAGAGAGTTGGAGGGTAGCCCGACCCAACCCAACCGTTTTGACCTGTTCAAAAACTTTTTACCACTTTCAACCCGTTATTGAACCCGCCCGACCCGTCCATTTCTCCACCTATAACTGCCTAATTAAAAACCCGTATACCAACCTTTTTTGAAATAATTGTGCAACAAATGCCAAATTCAAATTTGTTGACCCCTCAACGATATCTTTTGGAGTCAAATATGCTTTGCAATTTATTTTCTCGGTTTTGGAGTCAATTGTTTTCTCAGTTTTGGAGTCAATTGTTTTCTCGGTTTTGGAGTCAATTGTTTTCTCGGTTTTAGAGTCAATTGTTTTCTCGGTTTTGGAGTCAATTGTTTTCTCAGTTTTGGAGTCAATTGTTTTCTCAATTTTGGAGTCAATTGTTTTCTCAGTTTTGGAGTCAATTGTTTTCTCGGTTTTGGTGTCAAATATTTTCTCAGCATGTCGAAGAACTAAGTTGGCCCGTTCAACGGGATCCTTTGAATCCAAAGTTTTATGGTTGCCATATTCAGGTGCAAGAACATTAAGTAGGTGAGCATAAGCTTCTCCATCCTACAAATGTAGTAAATAAATAATGTTATTAGATAAAGAAATAAAAAAAGGTCAAAATTACATAACTTTAGTAACAAAAAAGTTTTGAAAAAAACTGTATTTTAAACTTTTTAGGGCAAGTGTCATAAAATAGCAATATAGTGTTGATTCATTTCGGTAACTATAACTTTTAAGGTCTTTTTTTGGTAATTATAAATAAATTAGTAAGGTTCATTTTGGTTATTATAACTTTTTAAGGTCCACTTTGGTAATTATAAGTTGTGAGCCAGCCTATATGGTAATAATAACTTTTTTAGGTTTTTTTGGTAATTATAACATTTTAAATTCCATTTTGGTAATTATAAATTGTTTAACGTTTGTTCCATAATTACAAGTTTTGAGCCGGCCTACTTTGGTAATTTTAGGTTTTTAAAAAAACAACTTGTTTAGCCCCGTTTGGTTATTACTTTTTAGGTTCTTTTAACTCTATAATTACCAAAATAAGCGAGCTCAAAACTTGTAACTCCCAAAACGGAACTTAAAAAGTTATGATTACCAAAATAGTCCACCTCCTAAAGTATATAGTTATTTTATTGCATTATCTCTACTTTTTATTTGAAATTTTTGCATGTGTAAATTACAAAGTAGTCATATTATGGAACTTTGGACACAAATACCGACATAAAAATATCAACATCCTCAAAACAAGATGTTACAAAGAGACCTTGATAAACAATACAAATATGTTAAAATCAATGTTCTAGTATACGGAATCGCGCATCGAGTCGTTTTTCTTCAAAATATTATATCTCATAAAAAAACAATAAAGAATATTATATAACTCAAATATCAAGTTTAAAAGGTTATAGTTAATGTTATATCCACAAAAAGGTCATAGTTAAGGACTTAAGTATCACTTTGTCTTTTATATCGTGTTCTAAAATTTTAAAACTATGGTTAAAACTCAAAAAAAGGTAGTGGTTACCTTCAAATCCGCATTGAAATTTGTTACGGTTTTTTGGTAGCCGGCTTTCTTAAGATGAAAGTTCATCCATTTTAATAATACTTTCTCGGGAGATAACGTTACCAGTTCCTCAGCATCCTATACAAATGTACATACATAATATTACATACACACCACATATTGAATATAAACATGTAAATGTAAACCACAAATTAAATATAAAAATGTAAATGTAAATACATTTACAAAGAAAAATTAGGGTTAGGAGTTACCTCTTCATCATCCAGCAATTCAAGAAGCTCAGGTGTCTTTTTAAGATTGAGATCTGCCAGCAGTTGGATCTAAGGCATCACAAGTGCAAGTTATAATCATTAAAAAGGAAAATAAAATAAAATAATAATAATAATCTCATATGCATAATTTGGATTCAAAAGCTAACAACTTTGTTATATAAGTTAAATAATATGATATATTAAACAAAAAGTCCCACCTTTATGATCTGAGAGATTAATCCAAGCACCAAATGAGGCTGCAAAATTGAGGAAGTAAGAATGAGACTATATAAACTAAAAAGCATAAACTAAGGGGTTTGTTTGGATGTCTATCGAAAGTGATTATTAAGTTTTTAAGCATTTTTGGCCTAAATCGATTAAGTTTTAGTTTTTTAAATACTTCAAAACAATAATATACTTAAAGTGCTTGTCTGTTTTGGTAATTTGACTTTTTTACTGTCTGTTTTGGTAGTTACGAGTTTTTAGTCGTCATATGTTGGTAATTAACACTGTAATTACCAAAATAGGTCGGCTAAGAACTTGTAATTACCAAAAAGGTCCTTAAAAACTTATAATTAGCAAAACACGCCACCACCTAAAGTATACTTCCGTTTTATGACATTTTCCGTAGAAAAAACAGAGAGAACCAAAGGAATAATTTGCCCCCAACTTTAACCAATAAAATTACCTATTTACCCGCAACTTTAAGCAAACAATAATTTGAAGACACACATCCAAACACCCTCTAATATTATTTTTAAAAAAAATAACATATAGCTTACTTTTCCTTCAGCGAGATCTTGGCTGCCTACATTAACTACCGTGCAACCTATAGCTTTTGCAGAATTAAGAAAAAGAGTATGATTTTCATTTCTTTCCCAAAGATTTAATTTTTTTTTGGAATTAATAGCTCGATCATCGATTGTATTAGGTACAGCAAGATTAACAAGTTTACTGCATTAAACCATAATTAAATATCAAAATCACCACAATATATCGTCTCCTAATCTTATGACAACGACAACAACAACAATACCCAGTCCCTACAAATGAGGGTCCACCCCAATTATGTAAATGGACCAAGGTCCATTAGGGTTTATGTTTCCTATTTATATGAGGTCTTGTTTTGCTATTTATGATTAGGGTTTGTTATAAATAGAAAACATAAACCCTAATCATAACAAACCCTAATGGACCTTGACCCATTTACATAAGGCCAAAATGCATTTTAGTACCCCTGAACTTGGCTAACTAGGTCCTCTACTATCCTGAACTATTAAAGGTGCAACATGGTACCCTAAACTTGACAAAACGGTCAATTTAGTACCCTAACTCACTAATTTGGCCTTGTTTCTCACGAGATTTGCTTCTAATATCAATATATTGAGATGAACATATATTTTTTAGTCCGTCAAAAGCCCCAATTAAAGTAAGTCAGGCGAAAAAACAAGGCCAAATTAGTGAGTTAGGGTACTAAATTGACCATTTTGTCAAGTTCAAGGTACCATGTTGCACCTTTAATAGTTCAGGGTAGTAAAAGACCTAGTTAGCCAAGTTCAGGGTACTAAAATGCATTTTGGCCTTTACATAATTAGGTTGGACCCTCTAATAACCTCTACCCGGAGGTAGAGAGACTGCTCGCTGGGAGACCTCACACAAAAGTGAGAGTATATGAGTGTATGCTTATAAAAACATACACAGGGAATTTTATGACAAAAACAAATTAAAAAAAAAAAAACAGACCCTGCTTAAATACCATAGAACGACTCCATCTTTAACAAGATCAAATAAAGCATTTGTGGATGAATCGATTGGAAGAAATTGCTTCATATATTTATCATCTCGAAGATAATTGTTGATATGAGCAACATAAATTTCTTTTTCAGATTCTTGAATTGTCTGTACTGTTGTTGTTGCTTTAAGAAATGAAGATGCGTTCTTCGAGTTACCCAATTTTTTAGAAGCATGTGTATTTAAATTTATGTAAGCCTGCAAATATAATGCCATTTAATCCACATTCTAGACTTCGATATGAACAAAAAAGATGTTTTGATTCTTACTCCTATAATATGTAAATTGATGATGTGGCAGCTTATATGGCTGCCATGTCATCAATTATCTTAACAACTACTGGTTACTTAAAAGGTCACCAGATACATAGAATACCAATCATTGGAAGTTTATTTAACACATAAGACCATTTAAAAGTGTGTTGCATAGAATAACACTATGCAATAAGTTTGATACATTTCCATGTAGTAAGCCCTAAAGCAAACTACTCTTCATTTTTAAGTAAATGAGACCCAAATGACATCTTTACCCTTCATTCCCGCATGTTTTATGAAACGTTAAATGACTTAAACATATATGATCTTAAACGAATACATGAAAACAATTGAAAACAAAATATTTATAATTTACCCTAAGAAAGGGTTCAAACTCAAGTCTATTCTCCTCATCAGTACCAGGCGGACACAATATCTCCTTAATTTCTTCTTCCTTAAAGATCATATTAAACGGCTTCAGATTCACAAGCAAAGGTGGCAACATACCAGTAGTAACTTTACCATTTTCTCTCTTTAACTGTATATACTATATACATCAAGCAAACACAAGAAAACCTGAATTATTTGTTCAAAATTCAAAAATGTGAAAATTGCTGTTAAGCGTGAACTATTAAATTAAATACCTTGGATTTGAGACTACGAAGTTGAGCTTGTGAGAATTGACTTTGAAGCCATTGATCTGAAACACGAACTCCCTGAGATGTAGACATTTCATTCCCAAAGTTCACAATCTTTTTGCAAACTCAGGAAAGAATTTAACCAAATCGCCCTCTTAACTTCAATTCAACCACAAAATTAATCACGCCAATAAGATACTAATCAAATCTGCAGCACACATTAACCAGCATTCGAATTATCAAACAACACGAACTAAAATTTCTAAAATTTCAAACAAATGTACGATTTTACGAATGCTAGAATGATATTCAATATTCAGGAATCAAGAGCAATGCAATAAACGTGCTAAAATCATTGAGACATTTGATCGAACACCTTACCTGCAGAATCAGACATTCGTAATTGAATGTCCGATTTCGATTGACATCAACAAATTGTGTCCACAAACGTAATTGAATGCTGGATTTCGATCAATTTCAACAAATTTAGTCCAAAAAACGTCCATAGATTAACAAGGATTATGCATGTTGATTCAGGGGGCGTGCAGGAACGAATAGACCATGAATGAGAGGCATGGAGGACACCAGATATAAACGGTTGACGAAAATGCTCTCTCAAAATATTCATTCGTTATCATTTTGTGATTTTATTTGAGAATCTGTTTGTTGTTTCTCCGTACGCACGGGAGCATGCGAGTTTGTTACACGCTTAGTTGGAAGGGTATTATACGTGTGTGTCCACGTCAGCACATAGTTGCCTCCACGTCATTTATTATGCTTAAACAATATACAACTCGTATGGGTCTATCGCTGCCACATTAGTTATTAAGTAAACATGATAAACTCTGACCAAATCCTCGTAATGGTGAACAAATGTATGACCAAACATATTTACCATTTATCATGCATAATGTATAACATTTCATCCATATTGCAGGCGACCTCCATCGGTCGCCCGAGCGACCAAACTTTTGCCAAATCAACTTGAGGACACGTTGCATAGAAACCATGTAAGACGGACACGCGTCGCGGTGGGGTCAACGGTCGGTCAAGGACTAACCCTTACGGGTAGTCTAAGAGTTTTGCCTACGGCATCGGGTACCAAGGCTTGCGCCAAATCGCCAACTCAGTGCCACATTAGTGTCACTTCAATATTCCTTATTTCACATTCACAACTCTAAATATCCATTTGCTCATAACTCAACCTAAAACACTTCTTTTAGAAGACACTAAAATCTCTCTTACTCACAAAATATCCTAAAACATATTTTCTCTCTCGCCTCTCCTCGCCAATCCACTTGCGCACAATCTGTCTCACAGCACGAGCGTTGTGACAACATCGTCATTCGGGGGTTGTCATGGATGACCATCCCCTCCTCGCGACCATACCCAACACTTTTATATGTGATCTGAGAACATATAATAAAAAATGTAAAAAATTTATTTTGCTTGTGCATTAAAATTTTAAAATCTTTTCGTTTCACAATTTTAGCAAAGTATATTTGGTATTGCACATAAAAATTAATAATTTATTAATATCAAATTACATTAATTAAATAAAAAAGTAACTCATTAAATGCTTGTATGGCACATTGTTGAAAAATCTCCTAATAATTATACTTTTATATTAAAAAAAAGAGTCTTGATTATACCGATAAAATATCATGTTGGATTGTTGGTCACAGCGATCCTAGATTGTATTAAACTTGTGATTATGTTAATATCAAAGATGTTAAATTTAGTAGAAAATATTTAAATCAAATGATTTCAGTAATGATTTTTGTTTGCGTAAGAACAACTTATAATCAAAGTTACAATTGTAGAATGATAGGAATGAAAAGCATAATGAAAATATTGTATTTGAACTCTATTGATTAAAGTATGATAAGAGCATAGGGTATAGAGATTGGTGTTGTTTGGTAAGGCTCTTAATGATCCAGTTAAGAAGTCAGTCTCTTAATCAGATAGATTCAGAGTGTTTGGTAAGACCTCTTATTCAACATCTGAATAATAAGTTCAACATGTTCAGCCTCTTAATCGGACAGATGTAAGGGGGAGTCTGAATAACTCAGACCTCTGCATCATTCAGATATTAATCATTCAGATGTTACCAAACATCACCTTAGTTATATCTATTTTATAGAGTTTTTGATTTTTAACATAATTTTAACATAGCTTTAACATGCACTCGGTATGGTGTAGCATGTTAAAGTCATGTTATTGATGGTGTTTCAAGTACAACATCATTTAACGTACCGCCAAAGTCATCGCGATTTTCTGCATGGCGAGCAAATAACGGGATGGTGGTGTGGGCATTGCGGGTTATTGGGTTTAACGGGGCTTTAACTTGCTACATAGCTAACCCTCTAAGGATACAAGAGAAAATGTATATTAAATTTTATGAAAACTATGCAACTTTTTGCGTAATTTGTCACTCATACTTAACATTTTACATGTAATAAAACTATCCTTAGATGAAAAGTATGCTATATTTTATTTCATACTTGTTAAGTTGTTATCACTATTCGAATATTTTTTTTATACTATATCTTTTACTTCAACCTTGGGAGCATAAGCAATAGGGGGGCTAGTCGGTGCTCGGCCCCCATGGCCCCTAATTTAGTAGATACATGCTTAGATTGTGCGCGGTATGAGACATGGGTGTGGTGCGGTCCCATGTGACAATCCACCACACCATGGCAAGTGGCAATCACATTGAACACCACCCTCCTCTATGGTGTGAGTGAAAAGTGAAGAAGGTCCCACTAAATCAACATATTTATCTCACAACACGGCGTACGTATCAATTCATGGTCGTGGCCACGGCAGACCACGCCACACTGATCACATGGGGGTGTTCTCATCTTCATCACACCGTGATAAAGTCGTCACATCAGCCACCACACCACGTAAGATAGCCCACACCAATCAGTCTTATGGTAATGATTCTTTCACATATTTTCTTTTTCTCCATCTTTTTTATTATTTAAAATTTGAAATAATTAGTATTTACTATTTAGAATTTATATTATAAAATTCAGTTGATATAAAATACATCGTAACGTAAAAGAAATCAAAATTTGTATTAAATTATGTAGATGACATCATATCTTAGGAATAACATATCAAATTATAATTTAAAACACTGATGTTAGATATTTTTACTTAACAAGAGACACGTTTTTAACTTAAAATTCAAAAGGTATAATTAACTTTCAATGTATTACTTTCTTTGGTTCATTGTATGCTTATTCAACATAAATTTATGTATATATGTTCCTAACTACATTTTCTTCATTTCACAATGGAATGATGTTTAGATCCATTAGATCTGAAAAATTAATTCCATAGTCCAACCGAAATTATTTTTTTTTCGATTATTGGTTCGATCCGGTTCTGAATAGTTCAGTGCACAATCCTAATGCAAATTACCTCCGTGGCTCCGTTTAAACATTTTTTTTTTCAAAATTAAATTTAAAGATTTATAATTCAAACAACATTTTGTTTTGTAGTCATTTAAAACAATATTGTGTCACACCATGTAGTTCAAATATCATAGATTAGCAATTTACCGGTACGAAAAAGCTTTCTATATCACTAAATTTTCAGATTTAACACAATATTAGGTAACAAATTAATGATCATTCAACCCAACAAACACAAGATTCGATTCAAGAAAATAAGCTTTGCACAATGATCATTCAAACCAACATGTATGTACATATAGTTATGATATATATATATATACTAACAATAACAACTAACAAAATTCTTGCCAATGACTCAACTTATACAACCCGAAAACGCAAAACTTTTTTAGCGAAGATTGTTAAAATCGGCTAATTGGCCCAATCTTTCTGGATATTGAAAGTGTAGTTCAATTCCAAGTAGCACTTATTGTCATCATCGAGAAACTGGATTGAATTTGAATGCAATGAGTTTAATAAAGATTAGATAAATAAATATCGACCCGTTTAGTTATGAATGGGTTGATCCAAAATTCCATGTTAGGCTTAGGGGTGAGCGCAATCCAGAAATCGAACCGAACCGAAACCGATAATGATGAATTTTCAAAACAGAAAACCGAACCATTTACATGTTTTCGGTTTCGGTTGGTTTTCTGTTCGGTTCGGTCTTTTTTGTCCAAATGCTCACCCTTATTAAGCCTGTGCAAACTGGACAGAGAACCGGCTAGAACTGAACTAAACGAGTCAGGTTCTCGGTTTTAATTTTCATGCAAAATCAGTTATCGGTCCAATTACATTATAAAAATAATGTAATTTTTTTATGTGTATTTGACACTCTGATATTCATTATACAAGTATAAATTTTAGGTGATGATGTTTACACCACATGTTTTAATGCATGTACCACAATAGTTGCATTAGCGATTTGTACAGTATGCATAAATACTTGTACAGTGTGGTATAAACATCAAAATATGTGGTACGTAAATTAATTCCCATAAATTTTAGACAAAAGGTGTTTTGCTCCAACCTAACCAATACCCAAAGTGCATTTTAATGCACGGAACCTCATAAACCATTATATATTTAAAACTATAAAAGATAATTGTAGAAATATTTGTACTCATATTTGACATACTAATTATTTATAAAAATTGTATAGAGTATAGACGGAAGGTGTTTTTAAGTCAAGCTAATTTGTAGACCAAAGTGTATTAATTATGTATAAATCTTCTTAAACTATTCTGTGGAAAAATAAGTTATTATTCAATTAAGGTTATTTTTCACTCATATTTGACACTTATTTACTAAAAAAAAACAAATTTATAATTAATTAGTACCTTAGTTTTTGCAGTATATGATCCTCTTGCTAACATACCCGAAGGAGTAGTTTCTTCTGTCATCATATGTATGTAAGGCTCAGCTTGAGGGCTAAAAGTTCCAAGCATTTGTTTTGAGCTGTCAACTACAATGAAAATATAAAGTCAAACTTAAGGTAAAAAAAAGTCAAAACTGGTCAAACATTACTCTAGGTCGGTCAATGGATCAGATTTGACTAAAATAGACTGACCCATGATCTGACTAAATTAAAGGTGGCAATTTCAACCCGTTTACTAAATTGGTTGATTGAGTTATGACTTATGATCAGGGTCAAATAGGTATTACAAAAAATAGATAAAGGGGGAACGGGTCAAGTGGTTTGAAAGTCTCTAAAAGTGTACTTTTTATGCATACAACTTCTTAAATTCTCTTTACCTAAGAATTTAAATTATATTAATATAGCTTTTTTCTATTTTTTGCGATCATATTAACACGTTAATTATTTTGAAAAATTGGACAAAAAAGTGTTAGCCAGTCAAACGGGTCAAAATTGATAAAATCACAATTTTTTTTACCTAAAAGTGAAACGGGTCAAATGGGTCGAAAGTTTCCCAAAGTGTGGTTTTAAATTTGTAATGCATTACAACATCTTATATCGGATTATTTCCCGAAAAAAAAAAGATTTTTATTGCAAAAATATATTTTTTGAAACCATATTTAACACGTTAACAAATTTTAAATGGACAAAAAAAAGTCTAAAAGTCAAACCCGACCACTCTGTTTTGACCCGTTACCCAACCCATTTGACCCACCCATTTTTGCCACCTTTGAAGAAAATCGATTAGTAGATCAACTTAGTTGAATTATTGGACCACACAAATAAATTATATAAATGGATCATAATCAAATGATTTGATCTAGATCAAGACCCAACCCGACCCGTTGACAAGCATGCTCCTTGTTCTATCTTTTATTTATTTTTATTATTTTTTGGTGAAAAAAGTGCCAAAAAGCGTACCCTTAATAGCGGTTTTCCACACGTTGTTGATGTACTTGAGGCCACAAACAATGTTATTGCTAACTTTAAATGAAAATCTCAAATTATATTTACTTCCTTCTTTTAAGGTAAACCAGTGGCCCTTAGGGTTCCCAGATTCGGGTATTTCTAGTACAATATCGGGTCTATTTGCAGCAAGTATAGTAAGACTCAGTATCTTCACATCCGGTTCTTCAATTTCTAATAAATATAAAAAACAAATAAAATAAATATTTGATATATATTATATATATAATGCAGCATAACATTTGACATAAAAAAAATGGGGCACATTTTATAAAAAGTAACATGAGATCTAATCATCTAAAAAACTTGAAATGGGGAAATAAAGATCATATTGGACATTAATAGGAATAGGAGTACATGTTCAACTTTTTTACAAAAATGTTTAATTAACAGAAATGGATGGAATATAAAGCTTTAATTACCAAAGTAGACTGACTAAAAAACTTGTAATTTCCAAAATGAAACTTGGACATTTATAATTACCAAAACAGACCACTGCTTTAAACTATATTGCTATTTTAGGATATTTTCCCTTTATGAAACTACCTAAATAATTTCATCATCTCAAACTAAGCCCAATACGAAACCCTTTTACCTTGTTAGAATTACCAATACAAAAAGTAAGAACTAATATTTATCAATAACTAAATATTAATGTTTATCTGAGTCTTGGATCTTAATAATAATCCTTAAAAAAAACTATTTAATCTTAAGTTAAAATAAATATAAGACCTAAATACCTGCAACCGAATTAACATCAACACCTCCAAGCAACTGCTCTTTCCACCTCCTCAAACTCTCATCATCCTGAGAAACCACAACTCACAATCAAGAACAAGAATAAATCATATCAATTTTTTTTTACATATAATCATTAATTTTTTTTTTTAAATAATTGGCTAATAAGTAACAACCTTATCCTTTTCAAGATGTTCTCTAATGCTTATTTTGGGACCCAAATGTAATTGAGCATCTTCATCATCTTCAGTTGCATTAAACGAGCTTTTGCTTGCTTCTGTGCTCATAACTTCTGTAGATTCAGAAGCATCGTCTTTTTTTCATCTTTCTTTTCATTTTTATCATCACCCATATTATCTTTGAATATCAGAACAATATGTAATCTAAAAAAAGTACACACAAAAATATTGTTAGTAAATAAAATGAAATGAGCTATAAACTCAATAAGGATTTTGGAATACATGTAAGAAAAAAGGACCAATAAAATTATAAATCAGTGAAGAAACTTGAGCTTATAATCAGTTTTGATTGTGTGAGTAAAAGTGATCATGATTTTCTGATAAGAAGTTGTTCTAAGAATATGCTGGTCAAAACTTGTTCAAAACTCGTCAAATTCAGTCCAATTCTACAAAATACTTAATTTCTCACCACCCCACTCTCTAAAATACATTTTAAGTTATTAGTTTATTAGTATTATTTATTATTTATTTACGATATTAGTGTGATACATGTTACTTATAGGTTATAAAACAAGTTATGTTTTTAAGGACTACAGAAATTATATGTATAATATTTCAATATATGATAAGAAAAACATAAAGAATAACAAGATCAATATAAAGGCTCCAACTTTTGAAAAACCCACAAAATCTATCAATAGCTACAATAATATAAACAATAAAGAATCAAATTCTACTAGTAAATATTAAAAAATAATACCAGGTGAAGAAATAGCAAAAAATATTCGAAAATTGTAGAAACAATATTGCATATACTTCGTATTAAAGAAACCTTATAAATTCAAATCCCCACAAATTTTACCAACAATGAAATGCAATGAATAAAGAATTCAAAATTATTAAACTAAAAAACTACAAAAAAATGAGGATACCTGTATCTGTATGGGTGAAAGGAATACAATCACGTAATGATGGATTACACCCCCAAAAAACCTTCCACCAACAACACGACCAGCATGAATTTGTTCACAAGATAGCACAGATAGAACGTTAATTCGTTAAAAATTATGTTTAATTGAAATGAAAATGTACGAAATGGTCGTATGGTGATCCGAATATGGTGAGAAATCTTGTAATAAGTGTAATGTGCGCAAAAATTGGGGATTAATTGTTTAGTTGCATGTTTATGGAGCATGAGTTTTGACCTAAAATTGGGGGGCGAGATGGTAATTGACCATTAATTGTAGAACTTCCAGCGTTGTTACGGTTACTGTACGGTGGCTCCGCCGTAGTGGTGGTGGTGGTGGGAATTGACCACCGTGGGTGATAGAAAATGCATATAATTATTAGTTTATTACCAGTTCACCGTCTTTGATTTTAAAATGTTTTTCTTTTATAATTTTGTTTAGTGAACAAGTGTTCAAAATGCATAAAATTTTTGTAAGTTTGAATCTTCAACAGGTTTGTGATTTTGAGCATAAAATTATAATTTTTTATTTGATCTGATTTTGTTGGTGTGTAAAATAAATAAATAAAAAAGTTGTGCTATACGTAATTTATTTGATTGTAGTTACCATTTTATCTATGGTTAGTTTATTTTAAGGTAAATGCATAAAAGGATAACATGAAAGTTCATTTAAGGGTATATACTGTTTTGATTATTAAAGGGTAACCTAATACTATAAAAGTTTATAAAAAGGGTATGTACTTTTATTTTGATCACCAAAGGGTAACCTACTCTTATAAATGTTTATAAGAAGGGTATCTACGTTTGTTTTATCACTAAAGGGTAACCAACTTTTAAAACAATTCGTACTCTTCACGTTTGACCGGCTTCTTTAACCTACAGCCGAAATGTTCACGAACGATTCGTTGAACGTTTAGTTCGTTTACAGGCCTAGGTTGATAGATCATACATTGGATGTTTCTCAATTATAATAGAAAGCCGACTCAAATGGATAAATTTAAAAAATATGTATACATATAATTGACATATTAAGTTGAGAAGGTAACCTTAAGTGTCATCGTTATTCTCATCAATTATATTGGCGAATTTTCATCTAACAAATATGTGTTATAATCCATAAAATTCTCACTTACAAGTTATGTAAATCTTTTTTATATAAACTTTAATATAAATTGGGAAGAAATCAAAGTTTGTTACCCTTTAATGTTCAAAACCAAAGTAAATACCCTTTTTATAAACTTTAATAAAAGTATGTTACCCTTTAGTGATCAAAACAAAAGTAGATACCCTTAAATGAAATTTCAATAAAAGTACATTACCCTTTGATGAATTTCCCCCTTTATTCTAAAAAAGAGCAATATATAGGGAGTGATTTTTTCCGAGTAGCAATGATGTCCTTAGGCTATGGCGTATGGGTACCACATGTGGTACCCAATTTCCCCGCCACATCATCGCCACCTCAGCAACCACACCACCACACCACATCATCGCTAAGAAATACCCACCACACCACACCTGTAACACACCAATTTTTCAAACAAATTTAAAACTTTTAAATAATAAAAGGTAAGTCTTTACAAACCAAACATCCCAAAATTGTAGTTTAGATAAAACACTTGGAGTAATTAATAAGTATCAAAAATCGGTGTTACAAATATATCAAAACAATGTATAGGGAATTAAATAAGTACACCGAGCTAATCACTTCCAAATGCTAACTACGGGCCGCCTAATCCTTAGCTCCCGGACCTGAGTACATAGCCAAGGTAAACGTAGTACGTGAGACAAGATTGTCTCGTGAGAAACATGGGTTTTAGACCCGGTTAGAAATAATTTGCAATAAAATAATAATTAAATAATTATCAAATTGCACATAGTCAATCAAACTCTAAGGCTTGCCATAAGCCAATCACATACGTAACGGGCCTCCCCGAAACAACTCCCCCCGATATGGGTTAACTAGGTAAACTCCCCCGTTTCCGGGTTATCTATTTGCTCCCCCGATTTCCGGGTTATCTCAAAACTCCCCCGCTTTCCGGGTTATCTATTTCTCGACACACTACCCTTGCGCAGGGTGGTACCGCCCCAAGTAGGTGTCACTAACTCCCCCAACTTGTGTGGGTTATCTAGGATCCAATTGATTAGCTACCACATAACAAATCATCTACTTGGGTCAAGCCCATATCACAACTCAATCATACTAGTGGTAACTACACAATCAATCACAATACAATTCAATTCAATTCAATTCATACTCTATCAATTAAATCTTTTCTTTATTAAAACAATTATCTAATAAAGACTCTAAAAATCATTTCAATTCATAAAAACATGGTTTACTATGTACTCAGAAAGATCACATGTACTCACCTTAGCAAAGCTATCCAATCACTTGTGTTTACAACACAAATCCTTACTTCCCAATCAAGGAAGTACTTCCAATCACAAGGTATTCTTGACCTAACATTAATATCAATACAATACTACTTATTATCCATAACTAAACACTAAACAATCCATTTCAACTTCCCTAACCACCAAGTTCATCAAACTTGGTGGAATCTCAAACCCTAGTTCAAGATTTCCTATCACCAATTCCAAATATAACTTGTACACATTGATTACAAGTCTACAAGGAGTGTTTTACACCCATGAAAGTTCATCTTCCCCAAAGATGATATGGTGGGTTCCCAAAACCACCATTGTTACCCATACTAAGCTCAAAATGAAGGTAACTAAGCAAGATATGCAAGAATTCTTACCCTTGATGCTTGAATCCTTCAAGATGATGAAGATTTGAGCTCCTTAGCTCTAAAAACTGACCAAAACTTCTCAAAAACGGCTGCACTAGATCTAGGGTTCGTAGGTGTTATGAGCCCTAGCTTCTACACAACTTTATATAGTCCAGACAGTCCTCGCGCCCCGCTCGCGTTTGCCTCGCGCCGCGAGGTGACGCGGGATGTCTTCTTGGTCGCCGCTGGAAAGCCAGCCTCGCGCCCCGCTCGCGCCTGGCTCGCACCGCGAGCCTCAACTCGAGCTCGGCGCGAGTTTTTCGCGTCTGAGTTCTGAACCCACTGTTCGATCTCGCGTCTGGCTCGCGCCTGCCTCGCGCCGCGAGGGCTGTTCCAGCCAGATTCTTGGCCTTTAAACTTGTTTCCATCCAAGTTTTGACCCATACTTGGTTATACCAAGTCCCGAACATTCAAACATTCGATAAAACACAACTCGAAATGTAAACTAACATAAATAACGAAGTTCACATAAATCCCGAATAAATACACGAAATGAAAAACGTAAAATTACGGTCGTTACAACTATCTACCCCTTAAGAGGATTCCGTCCTCGGAATCGTCTCATAATCTAGAAAATCCGGGTAGCGTTTCTTAATCTCATCTTTGACTTCCCAAGTCAAATTTGGCCCAAGGGAATGCTTGCACTTGACCAACACTAGCTCAATCTCTTTGTTCCTCAATTTCTTCGTTTGGGCCTCCAATATGGCCTCGGGCTCTTGAATCAACCGGTTGGGTGCATCGACCCGCAAATCCTGAAGTGGGATAATATTCTCCACTTCACCCAAGAACTTTTTCATATTACTAATATGGAAGGTGTCATGGACACCTTGCAACTCGGGTGGAAGTTCCAACTTAAATGCTTGTAAGCCGACGCGTTTCAAAATCTTAAACGGGCCAACATACCTTGGGCTCAATTTTCCCTTCTTTCCAAATCTCATCACGCCTTTCCAAGGCGACACCTTTAACATCACCGACATTCAAATCATAAGGTCGCTTTTCAAACCTGAATAACTCTTTTGGCGATCTTGTGCCACTTTCATATTCCTTTGAATTATTCCAATTTTCTCATTTGTTATTTTCACAATCTCGGGACCCGTGAGTTTCGTCTCACCCGCCTCTAACCAACAAGAAGACGTCCGACATTTTCTCCCATACATCCTCAAACGGTGGCATTTTAATTGTCGAGTGATAACTATTATTATATGAAAACTCAACTAACGGTAAATGTTCGTCCCATTTACCACCAAAATCCAATACACACGATCTCAACATATCTTCAACCGTTTGGATCGTTCTTTCACTTTGACCATCGGTTTGCGGATGGTAAGCTGTGCTCAATCTCAACTTGGTTCCTAACTCTTCTTGGAGTGATCTCCAAAATCTCGAGGTAAACCTTGCATCCCGATCGGACACGATCGACAATGGTACCCATGCAAACGAACAACTTCATCAACATACAATTTTGCCAACTTCTCAAGTGGCATAGTTTCCCGAATAGCTAGAAATAACGCACTTTTCGTTAATCTATCAACAATCACCCAAATGGCGTCATGATTCCTACTTGTCTTTGGGAGACCAACAATGAAATCCATTGTGATGTCATTCCATTTCCCGGCCGGCACTTGCAATGATTGTGCAACACCATATGGCACTTGGTGCTCGGCTTTCACTTGTGCACACGTGGCACATTTTGATATGTACTTTGCTACTCTCGACTTCATCCCGGGCCACCAATAAATTTTCTTCAAATCTTGATAAGTCTTTGTACTCCCGGGGTGAATCGAGTACTTGGACTTGTGAGCATCATTCAACAACACTTTTCGGTTTCCACCGAATTTCGGAATCCAGATCCGGCCATTCACGGTTTTTAACCCTTGATCATTTTCTTCAAATACCTGGTTCTTTCCCAACCTCTCTTGCCTATACTCGTCTTTCCCCATCACTTCCTTTTGTGCGATTTTTATACTTTCAATAAAACTAGATACTACATCAATCCGCATCAACTTAGCCTTAACCGGTTTTTCATAAACTTTTCTACTCAAGGCGTCGGCTACCACATTAGCCTTTCCCTCGTGATAAACGATTTCACAATCATAGTCACTAATCAACTCAATCCACCTTCTTTGCCTCATATTCAAGTCTTTTTGTGTAAATACATACTTGAGACTTTTGTGATCCGTGTACAAAATATACCTTGTACCATACAAGTAATGTCTCCAAATCTTCAAGGCAAAAATGATCGCCGCCAACTCTAAATCATGTGTTGTATACCTTTCTTCCGCATTCTTTAATTGTCTTGAAGCATAAGCTATCACCTTTCCCCTTTGCATCAAGACACAACCGAGACCTTTATTCGAGGCGTCACTATACACCACAAAATCTTCCATACCATCGGAGAGTGAGAATCGGTGCATTGCACAACTTCTCCTTCAACAAGGCAAAAGCATCATCTTGCTTTTTCCCCCAATCAAACTTCACATCTTTTCTCGTTAACCTAGTGAGTGGAACCGCCACTCGGGAAAAGTCTTCAATAAATCTTCGGTAATAACCGGCTAACCCAAGGAAGCTTCTAACTTCGGTTGGAGTCTTTGGTGCTTCCCAATTCTTCACCGCTTCAATCTTAGACGAGTCAACCTTTATCCCGCTTCGAGATACTACATGACCAAGAAATTGAACTTCCCGCAACCAAAATTCACACTTTGAGAATTTTGCATACAACTTTTCCTGTTTCAACACTTCTAGAGTTTGCTTCAAGTGTTCTTCATGTTCTTCTTCGGTTTTAGAAAATATAAGAATATCATCGATGAACACGATGAGGAATTTATCGAGGAATGGTTTACAAACCCTATTCATGAGATCCATGAAAATAGCCGGAGCATTCGTTAAACCGAATGGCATCACCAAAAATTCATAATGCCCATAACGAGTTCTAAAGGCCGTCTTCTCAATATCACCTTCTTTGACACGAACTTGATGGTAACCCGATCTCAAATCAATTTTGGAGAAATAATCGGCTCCTTGAAGTTGATCAAATAAATCATCTATCCTTGACAAAGGATATCGGTTCTTAATCGTCATCTTGTTAAGTTCTCGGTAATCGATACACATCCTCATCGAACCATCTTTCTTCTTCACAAATAAAACCGGTGCACCCCATGGTGATGAACTAGGACGGATAAAACCTTTATCAAGCAAATCTTGGAGTTGAGCCATCAACTCTCTCATTTCGGTGGAAGATAAACGATACGGGGCTCAGGCAATCGGCGTCGCCCCCGGAACTAAATCAATTCGGAACTCGACTTGTCTCTCCGGTGGCAAACCGGGTAAGTCATCGGGAAAAACTTCGGGAAAATCCCGAATAATCTTCACATTTTCAACCGTCTTTTTCTCTTTTCTTCCATCTAAGACGTAGGCTATAAATGATGCACACCCTTTCGATAAACACTTTCTTGCTTTAAAGGCAGTTAACAAATTCGGCATACGATGCCTCTTTTCTCCATAAATGTACACTTTCTCATATTAGGGTGACTTAATCGACACCAACTTCTTTCCACACAAAATCTTGGCTTGGTGGATCCCCAACCAATCCATCCCGATAATTACATCGAAAGCCTTAATCGCCATTGGCATCACATCAACCTTAAACTTCTTACTGTTGATTTCTAATTCACAATCTCTATAGACGTGTTGAACCATATAGGTTTTCCCATCGGCTACTTCTATTTCATACAAATCATCAAGTAACTCTAGTGGAACCTTAAACTTAGCACCAAATTCATGAGACACGAAAGAATAAGTAGAACCCGAATCAATCAATACATATGTGGGTATGGAGTTTATGAATAAGGTACCTGAGACGACATCATGAGTCTCCTTAGCTTCTTCACGCGTGAGTTGGAAGGCACGCCCTTTGACTTTCAACGGCTCCGATTTCTTGTGAGCGGTTGACACCAACGTTTCGGTTCCTTTCTTTGGGCAAACATTGTTATAATGCCCTTTATCATAACATGAGAAACACTCAACTTCATCAAGGCTTTTAACCTTGCAATCTTTAGCTTTGTGGCCGAAACGACCACACTTGAAACAACCATTGGAATCCGCCTTGCATTCCCCCTTGTGGTCCCTACCACACTTTCTACATCCACCGACACTTCCTTGTTTTGACCCGCTCCGGGCAAACTTGCTCTTCTTTGATGGTCCCGAAAAACCTTCAAATTTCCTCTTTTCATTTCCAATCGACCTCTCTTGAACTCTCCTTTTACTAACCTTCTCAACACTTCGGGTGACATTGATCGCCTCATAAAGGGTAGTCGCCCTCTTCACCTCTAGCTCATACTCCCATGGCAACCCATTAGCAAACAGAACCACACGACTACGTTCGGTTGGGTAAGTACTAAACACAAACGGGAGGTATCCCGTGAACTTCTTGGTATACTCATCCAAGGTCAAATTGCCCTTCTTGAAGTGCAAAAATTCTTCCAACAACTCTTCCAACTCTCTTTCGGGACAGTACTTCTCTTTGAGTCTTCTAGTGAACTCATCCCACGACATCTTGTAAATGGCTTTCTTTCCCAAAGTTTCATACACGGTGTCCCACCATGTAAGAGCATCATCTTTAAACAATCGTGAAGCATAAGTCACCATGTCTTCCTCTGTAACGACCCGAAATTTGTGAATAAATAAAATGTATAAAAATATGATAAATATTGATAAATCGTTTAAAGAACGTAGGAATTGGTTTCGTGTCGTTTGGAGACCGTATGAGAAAGTTATGGGCGAAACCGGGTCGAAGCGGGAAGCAAAAGTTGCAGCCTTGCTGCATAAGGGCAAGATAGCGCCGCTATCTTGAAGATAGCGATGCGATCTTGTGGTGTTCGATCAGCGGGCCGAAATAGCGATTTGGACGAAACGCGAAAACGAGATTTTCCGAGATAGCGTCAGAGATAGCGACACTATCTCCGTCGCGATTTATGGCGGGCATCGAGATAGCGCCGCTATCTTGTAGATAGCGACGCGAACTCCGTCGCTGAAAGCATTAAAGTCGGGTTTTATGTCATTTAATGCATCCAAAACCCTAGTTTTTCTCCCACTCGAGTTTGTGAAAGATTTTGAGTGTAAAGCATCATTTGGAGCAGATTTCTTGGTCAAATCTTGTGATTCTTCACTCCTAGTTGAAGATTAAAGGTATATCTTCAATCCTTTGTAGTTGTAGCTTTAGATCTATGGATTTAGAAGCTTGGGTTTGAAACCCTAGTTCTTGGGTTGGTGATTTATGGTTAAATAAATGATGTATACACTTAATAGATGGTATATTAACAAAGGAAACAAGTGTATGATTAAGATTGGTAAGGATCTTAAGGGTTGGTTAAACCTAGGGTTTGGTAAATCACCATAATGGGGGGAAAGTGTTATTTGATGGTATCTAGTGATAAATGGATACATTATTGGTAGTATGAGATGTTGAACATCTTGTGATCATTGTATTAGGCTTTCGGTGACATCTTGGGAAGTCGGTGGATTTGTGAAGCAAGAGATTTGGTGTCAAGAATTCGGTGGAAGCATCTTATTGCTAAGGTGAGTACGTGTGGACTTTATTGAGTACATAGCCATGAAAATACTTGTTATTACATATGTCGAGTCTATTTGATAATTGTGTAGAATTTAGTAAATAGAGTTAGTTGTATATTGTTGAATATAGTTAACTAACTTGTTGATGATTGTTGTGATAGCCAAGGGTTTTGTTTGATATAACCGTTGAGTTATAGTAAGGTTGAGATGATGTGATGATGTGGGGGATCCCCGATCATGAGGTATGGAATGGGGAGCATTTGGGCGGATCCCCATCGGCCCATTCCATGGTAGTTGTCTTGCTAACTGGAAGTAGTCCGGCGAGTAAGGCAGCTATATGTAGATTGGGCGATTTCCTCTTGCCTTTACCTTGAAGCTTGTTAATGCGGGGGATCCCCGGTTAATGAGTTAATGTGGTTCTAGTTAGTTGGGGATGTCCCGATAACTAGATATGATTGATAGGAAAGCAAGGATCATAGAGTCACAATATGGTGACTAGATAGATGGATGAACTACTTGTATATGTGTTTATATGTCTTATGATTATTATTATTATTGACGGGTCTAAACCCATGTAGCTCACGAGACGTTTTTGTCTCACGTACTCCTTGTTTGTTTTGCTATGTACTTAGGTTCGGGATCGAAGGTTTAGGTACGCATGGATAGAGATGCGGGGGCCTAGAGTAGAAGAACACTAGAACGGATTTAGACTTAGCTTTGGTTTTGATATATTTTGTAACACTGAATTTATACTCTGATTTTCATACCAAAGGTTTTTGTAAATCCGTATTTTGGGATAGTTCTCCTCTTTATTAAATGATTATTTTGGCCAAATGTTTTGTATTAAAATTTGAGGTGTTACATCCTCTTTGCACTTGCTACTCTCAAGCACACGCTCCGTCTCTCGAATCCAACGAACCGTCACTTTCGGTTCCGTACTCCCGAGATAGAAGTCGGGTCGACAAGCAAGGAATGTTTTGTAAGAACATCCTTCACGTTCAATCTTTCTCTCTTCACCACTTTCCCCATTGGAGGACTTCTCGGTCAGGTTGGTGTTTCCCGTCGACTTAGTCTTAGTGAGTTGAGGGGAATCTTCAGTTTCCTCCCTCTCTTCCTCATAAAGACGTTCCTCTTCCTCCATTTCATCATCATCACCTCCCAAGTTCAACCGATCATTTATGATCCGGTTAACATCTTGTTGCATCACATTTCTCATATTAGTGAGCATGGATTGAATGGCCTCCATTGTTACCGGAGTATGGTTATTCCCGATACCCGAATTGGCCAATCCATTCCCATCTTGATTCAAATTCGAAGCTTGTTCCCCATCCAACAATCGACCACTTCTCGTTCTAGCCATCTTACTATAATAAGATGTCAACCTAATTAGAATCCAATAAGTTCACTAAAAAGTCAATATTAACATAAGAATAGCTCGATTTAAACCAATTCCCTCAATGGTCAACCCTAATCCTTAAAGGTCAACCTAACTTCCTATAGAACATAATGTCCCAAAAGTAAAGTCTAAGTCTAGGGTGGGTAACCAACCTAATTCACTTAGACTAATGCTCTGATACCAAGTTGTAACACACCAATTTTTCAACCAAATTTAAAACTTTTAAATAATAAAAGGTAAGTCTTTACAAACCAAACATCCCAAAATTGTAGTTTAGATAAAACACTTGGAGTAATTAATAAGTATCAAAAATCGGTGTTACAAATATATCAAAACAATGTCTAGGGAATTAAATAAGTACGCCGAGCTAATCACTTCCAAATGCTAACTACGGGCAGCTTAATCCTTAGCTCCCGAACCTGAGTACATAGCCAAGGTAAACGTAGTACGTGAGACAAGATTGTCTCGTGAGAAACATGGGTTTTAGACCCGGTTAGAAATAATTTGCAATAAAATAATAATTAAATAATTATCAAATTGCACATAGTCAATCAAACTCTAAGGCTTGCCATAAGCCAATCACATACGTAACGGGCCTCTCCGAAACAACTCCCCCGATATGGGTTAACTAGGTAAACTCCCCCGTTTTCGGGTTATCTATTTTCTCCCCCGATTTCCGGGTTATCTCAAAACTCCCCCGCTTTTCGGGTTATCTATTTCTCGACACACTACCCTTGCGCAGGGTGGTACCGCCCCAAGTAGGTGTCACTAACTCCCCCAACTTGTGTGGGTTATTTAGGATCCAATTGATTAGCTACCACATAACAAATCATCTATTTGGGTCAAGCCCATATCACAACTCAATCATACTAGTGGTAACTACACAATCAATCACAATACAATTCAATTCAATTCATACTCTATCAATTAAATCTTTTCTTTATTAAAACAATTATCTAATAAAGACTCTAAAAATCATTTCAATTCATAAAAACATGGTTTACTATGTACTCAGAAAGATCACATGTACTCACCTTAGCAAAGCTATCCAATCACTTGTGTTTACAACACAAATCCTTACTTCCCAATCAAGGAAGTACTTCCAATCACAAGGTCTTCTTGACCTAACATTAATATCAATACCAAGGTTGCAGAACTCGCTACTCGTTACCCGTTCGTTCGACGACCTTGTAGCGAGTAATCGGTTACTCGATGAGTACTCGGATTGAGATTTTCATATATAATTTTTTGTAAAAATATATATTATACATATAATTTCCCTATTTCTTAAAAATACAACATATTTTGGAGAAAATGACTTAGTTTTAACCGAGTTTCCGAGTTTTGACCGAGTTTGAATGAGTTTTTAAATTTTGACTGAGTTTCAGAGTTTGACAAGTTTTGACCAAGTTGGCCGAGTTTTTACCGAGTTAGCCGAGTTTTTACTGAGTTGGCCGAGTTTTGGCCGAGTTTTTACTGAGTTGGCCGAGTTTTGACCGAGTTTTTACCGAGTTGGCCGAGTTTTGACCGAGTTTTGACCGAGTTTTATATTAACCGAGTAATTTGACCGGATAGGACCTACCCGACTCGGCACACCACCGAGTAGCGGTTACCCGGCGAGTACTCGGCCGAGTAGGCCGAGTTTTACAACACTGATAAATACAATACTAGTTATTATCCATAACTAAACACTAAACAATCCATTTCAACTTCCCTAACCACCAAGTTCATCAAACTTGGTGGAATCTCAAACCCTAGTTCAAGATTTCCTATCACCAATTCCAAATATAACTTGTACACATTGATTACAAGTCTACAATGAGTGTTTTACACCCATGAAAGTTCATCTTCCCCAAAGATGATATGGTGGGTTCCCAAAACCACCATTGTTACCCATACTAAGCTCAAAATGAAGGTAACTAAGCAAGATATGCAAGAATTCTTACCCTTGATGCTTGAATCCTTCAAGATGATGAAGATTTGAACTCCTTAGCTCTAAAAACCGACCAAAACTTCTCAAAAACGGCTGCACTAGATCTAGGGTTCGTAGGTGTTATGAGCCCTAGCTTCTACACAACTTTATATAGTCCAGACAGTCCTCGCGCCCCGCTCGCGTTTGCCTCGCGCCGCGAGGTGACGCGGGATGTCTTCTTGGTCGCCGCTGGAAAGCCAGCCTCGCACCCCGCTCGCGCCGCGAGCCTCAACTCGAGCTCGACGCGAGTTTCTCGCGTCTGAGTTCTGAACCCACTGTTCGGTCTCGCGTCTGGCTCGCGCCTACCTCGCGCCGCGAGGGCTGTTCCAGCCAGATTCTTGGCCTTTAAACTTGTTTCCATCCAAGTTTTGACCCATACTTGGTTATACCAAGTCCCGAACATTCAAACATTCGATAAAACACAACTCGAAATGTAAACTAACATAAATAACGAAATTCACATAAATCCCGAATAAATACACGAAATGACAAACGTAAAATTACGGTCGTTACAACACCACACCATTTTAATTTTCATCTCACCATTTCTTTTTCATTTATTTTTTAAAATTAAAACTAATATGTTATTAAATAAAAAATTACTTATGTAATTTATAATACCACATTATCAAAAATTTATAATAAATCAGATTTTAATTAAAGTTTAAAAGAAAAAAAGGTTTATAAGAATTTATTAATATATAAAATCTGTGGATTTAAAGCCCAAAAAAGTTAAATAAAAAGCCCATAGACAAAATATTTAAAAGCCCAAAACCTTTTCAAAACATAAAACCTAATATCGACATATCGTTGCCGCACTTCTCCTTCGTCTTCAATTTTCTGTGCACAGCTCGCCATTATTTCTCCATCGCCATTATTTCTTCAGAGGTATTGTTTATTTTTATTTTTAATATTATGACCGTATAACGGTCACAAATTCTCGAAATCACCACCCCACGCCCCGTGGTGCGCCGTTGCCGTGGCCGAGCTCCTCCAACGCCTACCCCCCACGCCGTTGTGGGGGGCGGTGTTCCGCCTTCACCCCACGTCGTGCCTCCCTCCACCTCAGCTCCCACACCGGATGGCGTGGACCCATTCCCGGCAGCCTTAGTGAAAAGGGTGAAATGCAAAATATGTTAAAAAGAAAGGAATGATATGATTGTCATTTGAAATTAAATTGCTTTGGATGAATAAAAATTGTCTATAAAAATCAGCTACATTGTGATTACAGTTAAGGATGAACACTCATGGGTCCTTAATGGGTATCAAGTCCCTTAGGTCGGTACTCGGTACACATTCGGTGCAATACAACACTAGATCAGTTCGGTTTTAGTTTTTATTTGAGTTTGTTCATTAAGATACTTGTTTGATATCGAATCAGTAGTTAATTGGTGGTACATGGTTTTCTCAGTTCCAAAAATTGGATACCCATTGAGGCATTGAGCCTATCTGTATGGTACTATGGTATCAACTCGAATTTGGTATTCGATTCCAGTTTATCATCCTAATTTATGTTTAACTAAAACTTAATTTTAAGACAACTTTGAATTACTATTATGCCTCTGCATTCTATTATACTTTCCTTGTATAATAGTCAACCTATATTTATAATCATCCATATTGATTGAAATTAATTTAAATGAAAAATATTTTATACATTATGTTTGACCAACCATATCCTTACTATAACTCAAAATAGTTAGAAATTTGCAATTAGAGAAAAAAAAAATTCCACCTAAAAGTTATACGTAGTATGTAATTTAATTTCATTTTGTTTAACAGCAAAATGAAGGCAATGAGTCGAGCTATGGTATTGTCATCACTTTCACGAAGACCTCAAAAACTTTATAAAATAAACTTGAGTTTAGCAAATTGCTAGACTAAAACAAAAGTACGTTATGTTAGTCCCAAGACTAAGATTTGATGCTCGATAGCCAAGAAGAATAAACAACAGTTGATGTATGTATCTCAGCTGAAGCAAGTATATACAATAAACCTTCAGCTGAGTACGTACTTAGCTTTAGGATACGAGTCAAATCAGCAGCTATTAACGAGAGTTCATTCGAAGTCTATGACCAAATGACAAAGACAAGAAGAAGACTATTCAGCTGATTGTGGAATCAGCTGATAGTACCTGCTGCAGATAAAGACTTAAAGGAAATGTTCATTGACACCTTGAACATTTCCCTTTCCCGCTCAAAGAAGAAGAAAACGATGAAGATCTTCTATTTTGGAATAGAAGATAATGTCAGTACAACTTCATCGTTTGTCCCTCAAGCATGTAAAGAGAAAGTCAACAACTTCTGTACTTGTGTAGTACACCTTTCACTGTGCGTCAGAAAAGGTACCGGAAGAAGTGGACACAAAGTACACTCGGGACAATAACTTGTGCAATAGCATTTAATGATCCATGGCAAGTCTACATCGACGAATAATATGTTTACACGTCGTCAAACTTGTGGACTAAGGAACATGGATCTTGGGCTATAAATACAGACGTAAATGCTTGCATTTAACACACCTTTAGAATACCCCTAGAAATCATAAGCACAAGAAATTCTCTGAGAGTTAGTTATTGTCTAAGTATTAACTCCTCCATAGTTATTACTAAGGCATTAATATCAGCTGTTAGTATCAGCTGATATAACTCTCAGTGTATACTCTTCCTGTTTGAGCGGTCTAAAGTGTCAACTCAAGTATAGAGTTTTAGGTAGTGTGTACTATCTATTTCCGCAAACTCTATATTGTATTAAGCTGTTTTTTAATAAAACTCTTAATCATTGAAATCTTGTTGTTATTTACTTATCGTATCTTCGTTACTCGGTCATAACGCAACACGGTTGTGTTGTTGGGATCCAACACGTTACACAGGGTTTCTTAGTCAATCAACCCACGAAATCTTAATTTTTTGATTTTGATGGGAGGTCCATGAAAAAGAAGACAACATAATACTATCAACTATAGCCGACTTACGCATTTTACCATTGTAAAAAAACTGAATTTTTATATCTCCAAATCACCCAACACGTTGTGAAACAAATTGCATGAAATTTTGTCTTCTGAAAGTTAACGTTGGAAATGTTATCACACATCTCCCACCATTGACGAAACGACCCGCAAACGCTTTCCTCCATTCTGCACCTATACACGCCTTCCAAACCTCTCTAGCCATATCACACGTAAACATAACATGAGAATATGATTTCATGCTTGAATTGCAATTAGGGCACATAATAGATTGAATCTCCACCCCTCTTCTAGAAAGATTTTGTCTCGTTGGAATACGATCCAATAAAAGCCGCCACATGAAAACATTTACTTTAATCGGGATTGACTTACACCAATTTAAGCTAATACTCGTCCCGGCGGAAAAGCTAGCATTAAAAACGTTTTTTGTACCACTCACCTTAAAATCACAACTATACCCCAATATCCAACGAACTTTATTTTTTTCCACAATAATATGAACATCTCTAATTATAGAAGTAAGATTATCATATTGTTCTTTTTCAATCCCGTCTCAAATAGGTCTTCTCCAATTATAACATCATTCATCATTTCTCCATCTATCTTTAACCTTACAATATTTATTAAACTCCAACCGGAATAGATGATTGAATAATTGATAAAAGGGCACATTACTTCCTCTTAATTTTTATTTTGTCTAAAATATAGTTCTCATTAATCAAAGTTGACACATCACTCACTATTTTTTTCTTTCTAAAATAACTCTATATCACAATTAAAATTATTATCAATGACTCACTACGTACTATCTTCTAAACACTTGTGCAAGATATAAACAAAACGTTATTATGAGACCAATAGAGTATAAATTAGAATCTATTAATATTATTCAAAAAATATTGGAAAATAATCATTTAATTATTTATTAAATGTAACTTAAAGTGCATGTGCGTGTATGACAAATATTAGAAAAAACATTTTTAGTATTTTTATATAGAATCTAAACCTTTACAATAAATAGCACCTTAAATACATCCTGTTACTCAATTACTGAATACAACCCTACTAAATAAATACGAATTCTGAATTTCTATTATTTATTATTTATTTTTAGTCGTAGATAAAATATAGTTTTTTGGTTTCCGTAGCCCACGTAGACAGCGTGGCAGGTTGTTCGCTGACCCATGTTCAGCTGTCGTCCATTGCTTATCTATTCGGCTAAAGCCGTCGTCCCTATCCGGCTTCGTGAAGTCAGCTCTTTTGGCATCAAATATCAATATGGTAAATTGGTAATCACACGGATATTGTTAATTTGTTTTTTAAATATATTTTTTAGGAGTGAAAAACAGTTAGCAACCTTACCATAAGTTAGTTTTTTTAATCAAAGAGACTTCGACCTAGCGGTATAGTGTCTGACTCTCTACTTTGAGGTCAGGAGTTCGAGTCCCTTCGTGAACATATGTGGTAATTAGGAATAGATTAGATTTGACGTTTCAAAAAAAAAAACCATAGTTGCTTTTTTCATTTTTAAATTGTTTTTCAATAAAATAGGGTGATATTTTTGACCCGACACGAGACTTAATTTTGAGTCGACTCACCTAATATGTTTATTAAATGAGTTAGTTTTGGATTGATAATTATTTAAATAGATCGACTCGTCAATCCAATTAATTATTCAAACATATTTAAATATATTTATACTTTAGTAGTCTATACGTATATATAGTTTAGTAGTTGTTGCATACATATTCTTAAAAAAATGATATGTTTGACCAATTCAAACTGCTAATTTGTTTAACACATTTTATTAAACTATTTATATAGGCTGTTTACATGTTAGAAGTAAACAAGTTAAAATTGAGATATCTAACTCAATTATATAAACATGTAGAATTCATATACTTCCTCCGATTCAAAATAATGATACACTTTCCATATTTGGGTGTATCAAAATAAGTGATACACTTTAAAAACATACCTAATTTGGTAAAAAGTAGTGGACCTCACATCCACTAACTACATACTTTAATAAAATGAAAAGACATCTCTACCCTTACATTTACTTTTAAACATCATTAACCTTACTTTATTCAAAAATTGTGGGATCCATTTCCCACTAACCATCCAATTAATATAATTTAACCCTCATTATCAAATCTTGCCTCAAAAACCGTGAAAGTAACAATGTATCACTTATTTTGAATCGGAGGAAGTAGAATGTTTTTGATGCGCAAATCTGAACTCTCAAACTCGAACCCGATCTGACACTCATAAATAAATATGGGCTCCCTCCTACACAAAAAAAAAAAAAATTAGCATTTCTCTTTGGCACACATGTAATATGTTTTTAGAAGATAGTTAGTGAGACGGTCATGATAATAATACTTTTAGTTAAATGGGCAATTTAAATTTGAGAAATGAGATTTTTTATGGATATTTTAAAGAAAAATGAGAATATTTTTTTTCTAGAGATGGTGAATATTTAAAGCAAAATCCGAAGCCGGCTTACCCTAGCCAAGCCGTCATGATGACGTTAGTCACTCAACTGAAAACACATAGTAATACAGCGAGCCGAATATAATCAATTATCATAGATCATTGCGTACATCTTCCGTCTAATAATAAATTTGCAAAAAAGGACTCAAATCTTACTTCACTGAAAACCTCAAATCTCACTACACTGAAGAATAATCTAGTAATCGGCGTTGAGTTTCCGGCAATGTGGAAGCTCCTGTGGCTAGTAAGCTTGTTTATCTGCTCGGTATCGTTGGCCGATGCTCAGGGATCTAGTAGCAAAACCAGTCCATGGCTAACTTTAAGAGGTAATATCTCAACTACTCCGCACTTTACTCTTTCACTCTGCATTAATTTCACTTCTCGATCTGAGTGATCAGTAATTTATTTCAATTTCTGAGGTATTCGGCTACTTGAAGTGAGAATGTGTGAAGTCGTTAGTGTATTTAGTTCAGTTTAGCATTCGATTGTTGATGTGGTGTTTCAATCTAGTTCAGTTAATTATTTCAGAATCTGAGGAATTCGGCTCGTTGAAGTGAGGATGTGTGAAATCGTTGTGTTTTCGATTGAGATTTAGCTTTCGATTATGTATTTTTTTTTTCCACCTGCCGATCTTCGTGTTCATTAATTTATTTCAGTTAATGAGGAATTCGGTTTATTGAAGTTAAAGTGTGTGAAATCGTTACGTTTTTAATTCAATTTCTGAGCATTCAAAAGGTGTAAGCAACTAAAGGTTTTGATGTAAATTAGTTGTGAACTTGTGATCTGTTACTTTCTGTAAGATCTACGCATAGGGGATTATTAAATAATTCAAGACGCAATTAATGCAGTAATCAAAAGTTTATGTGATGTTTGGATTTCATTAATTGCAGGTCAATTGTTGTTTGAAGCTTTAAATAATATATAATCTAGGTTAATTACTAAATATAATTGGTGACAATAATGATTTGATAAATGTAGAGTGTAATGTTCAATTAGATGAGACTATAGTGACCTAAAAGCATTTAGCCCGGTACAAATTGAGCTCTACAACTTTTAGGTTGTAAATTTGAATTTGTTTAGATTCAAATTCATATTAATATGTTAGGGTTGGTTAACTAAGTACACATTTTAGCTATTTTTACACCATTTCTGAATTCTACTTTTTATATCCCTTTGCAGGAGATCCTCCTTTAGTTGTTGCACGTGGTGGATTTTCAGGATTATTTCCTGACTCAAGTATCAATGCCTACACTTTTGCTCTATTAACTGGTGTATCTGACATGATCTTGTGGTGTGATGTACAATTAACTAGTGATAATGCTGGAATTTGCCTTCCAAATATCAATATTGAAAATGGCACCACAATTTCTTCAGTTTTTGATAAGGGGAATAAAACATACACTGTGAATGGTGCACCTATGACAGGATGGTTTCCTGTGGATTTTTCACTTGATGACCTTGACAAAGTCTTCTGTAAGTTGAACTGTTGAACTCTTTTTTCTTTTTTCACAGCATCTATTTGATTACAATCATATGTATGATGCATTTCTCACATGTATATATACAACATCTAATACATAGTTCCTCAATTTGACCACAATGCACAATGTTTTATTTGTTCCCTTTTTAATACCTAAAATCACTATTACAGAAGTAGGCGCAGTCAAAATCGGAGTTAGACGGTCAAAATCGGTCAAAAAGTCGAGCATTGTAGCTAAAAACTCTTTTTTTTGTTGAAATTAATATTTTATTTTTTAACAAGTTGTAGTTAAGCATTGTTGATTTGAGCTTCAAAGTATTATATATGTGAACTTTGACATATAATTTTTAAAACTTATAAAACGAACGGACATTTCATTCTTACCACGACTTACAATCTTACTTTGTATTTAAACAGTAGCACAGGGTGTTTTGTCTCGAAGTCCAGTTTTTGATGGCACATTAAAAATACTTACTGTTGAAGATATTGTTGAGCAAGTGAAACCATCAGGACTGTGGTTGAATATCCAGGTAATTTTTAGTTTATGAGTTATAATCTACAAAAAGTTGCCAACTGTTTATCAGGACGACCAAAACTCTATTATATTTCAGAGTAAATTTCATAAATTATCTCTGTGGTTTGTATGAAATTATGAATTTCGTCCCTCGACCTTTTTTATTACACAGATAGTCCCTAATTTCAAACTTGTAACATCAACGGTCCCTAACTTTGAAACTTGTAACATCAACGGTCTCTAATTTTGTCTCTAATTTTGAAATTTATAACATCAACAGTCTCTAATTTTGAAATTTGTAACATCAAGGTCCCTACTTTTGAAATTTGTAGCATGCCTTTTTTGCTTTAGCGATCGTTGATGTTATAAGTTTCAAACTAGGGATTATCTGTGCAATAAAAAAAAGTCAAGGGACGAAGTCGAAATCCATAATTTCATAAATATCATGATAATTTGTGTATGTAGGAAGGATGAAAACTAACATTTTGTTTATACTTTTGCAGCATGATGCATTTTACAGCCAACACAATTTAAGCATGAGAAATTTTGTAATCAGTACATCTAGAAAAACTATTATCAACTACATATCATCTCCAGAAGTGAACTTTCTAAAAGGCATTGTAACAAGATTCAAATCAGGCACAACCAAACTAGTTTTGCGTTTTCTAGGACCAGATGAAACCGAACCAACAACCAACCAAACATACGGTTCTCTGTTGACTAATTTGACTTTTATCAAGACTTTTGCTTCTGGAATTTTAGTCCCAAAATCATATATTTGGCCTGTGGATAAAGATTTGTACTTGCAACCATCTACTTCGTTGGTTTTGGATGCTCATAAGGCGGGATTAGAAGTTTTTGCTTCTGATTTTATGAACGATGTGCAATTTGCGTATAATTACAGTTATGACCCTGCAGCAGAGTATTTGTCTTTTATTGATAATGGGAAATTCTCAGTAGATGGTGTGCTTTCTGATAACCCAATTACTCCATCAACAGCTTTTGGTAAGTTTTAAAGATTTTATAATAGGGAAAATGTCATAATATAAATATATACTTTAGGTGGTTGTCCATTTTGGTAATTACAAGTTTTTAGCTGGCCTATATTAGTAGTTGTATTTTTTTGTCCCTGTATGGTAATTAGAAGAATCTTTTTGGGCCCTATGTGGTTATTATACTTTACACTGTAATAACCAAAATGGGCCAGCTAAGAAGTAATTATGAAAATGTTACTTAAACACTAATAATTACCAAAATGGACTACCAAAAGTATAGAGTAAGTTACAAGGATGGTCCCTGAGGTTTACAACAAATTTCACGTATAGTCCTTTACTTTGGAAACCTTTTGCAACTACAATTCTTTAGCCTAACGTTTGTTAGTTTTTCTGTTAAAAATTACACTTTTCTGTTGAAAATTTAACGTATGTTAGGCTAAATGACTGTAGGTGCAAAAGGTTCCCAAAAAAAAAGGTACATGAAATTTGGGATAAACCTCAGGGACCATTCTTGTAATTTACTCTAAAGTATACTACTGTTTTATGACATTTGCCCTGTATATTATACATCATCTGGTTGAGAAAACAATCTCACGGATTGGAAATATTATTAATCCAATTCTATTAGTGGCTTAAACACAATTAGTTTTCCACATATAATATACTAAATAAATCCCTTTCTTATTTTTTATATATATTTTTTAATTCTTATTGTTTTAACCCTGCAGATTGCTTATCTCACCTGGGAAAAAGTAAATCACAACAAGGTCAGTCTTTTGTAGATTAATTAAGTGGTTCTTTTATTTGGATGTTTGTATATGGCTGTTTTAGTGCTTCAATACTAAGGTGGCAAATGGGTTGTGTTTTTATCTCAAACTGCTTAATTATTATTTTTTTACCTAAAGTCAACTAGGTTGAACGGATTGAAACTTGAAAGTTGCCTGAAGTATTTTTTTTAATACTTACAACCGCCAAAATAGTTTTTCGAATAATCTAGATTATTAGTCTAATCAAGCCATTAATTATTGGGAAATGTCATAATATAGTGGTCCATTTTGGTATTTATAAGTTTTTAAAGTCCATTTTGGTAACTACAACTTCTTAGCTGACTTTTTGTTGATAAATTATAATTGAAGCTTTTTTTTTTCAGTCTCTATGGTAATTAAAAGAAGTTTTTTGTGCCCCATGTGGTTAATATTTTTTGTTTTTAAGACTATAATTACCAAAATATCCCGGCTAAAAACTTGTAATTACCAAAACAGACCACCACCAAAAGTATATTGCTATTTTATCATTTTATGACATTTTCCCTTCATTATCAACAAAATTAGACAAAAATCTGTTTCAACCCGTACAAAAAATGACCTTTTCAACCCGACCCGTTTCGACCCATTACTCGACCCACCTATATCCAATACCCATAAGTGGGCCGGCCACTAACTAATATATATCAAACTTCACCAAATTCTCATCCTTTTGTTTTTTTGACTTTCTTTATATATCAAACTTCACCAAATTCTCATCCTTTTGTTTTTTTGACTTTTTTTAAATATCAAACTTCACCAAATTCTCATCCTTTTGTTTTTTTTGACTTTTTTTATATATCAAACTTCACCAAATTCTCATCCTTTTTTTCTTTTCTTTTTTAATTTTTGCAGCAAAACCATTAATCATAACATCAGAAGGAGCAAGTGGGGACTACCCTGGTTGTACTGATTTATCATATCAGAAAGCTGTCTCAGATGGTGCAGATCTCATCGATTGTCCTGCGCAAATAACAAGTGATGGAATTCCCATTTGTTTAGGTTCTATAAATCTTCTTGATAGAACAACAGTTGCACAAACAGAATTTAGTAATCTTACATCAACTGTTCCTGAACTTCAACAAGGTTCTGGGATTTATACTTTTAGCCTCACGTGGGCCCAGATTCAGAGTTTGAAACGTAAGTATCCCTCTTTTATTGAGTTTATTGACTTTTTTGTTGACTTTATTGAGTTTTTTAATCTGGTATCCCTCTTTTACCTTATGGCATTGATATAACTCCCAAATTTTTCCACAAAACTATGGTATAGGGCTTAAATAACAACTGTTTTTTGGGAATGTAACCTTATGTTTTCTTATCATTTGATAAAGGGAAAATGTGATAAGATAGCAATGTACTTTAGGTGCTGGTCTGTTTTGGTAATTAATAATTATAAATTTTTAAGGTCCATGTTGGTAATTACAAGTTTTGTGTCGGCCTACTTTTTTTAACGTCCCTATCTAGTAATTAAAGAATGATTTTTTGCTCTTTGTTTTTGTAAAGTTTTTTAACGATATATTACCAAATTAGGCCAACTAAAAACTTGTAATTACCAAAATGGGCTACCTAAAGTATATTGCTATTTTATGACGTTTTTTCGCGTGTCAATATGGATCGGGAAAATATACTGATAACTGGGATGTACCAGGAATGCCTTTGATCATCTAAAAACTTTCACTGTATATTTTCTTTATAAGATTAAATATGTACTTTGAACCTACGACATTGTTAAGTAAATGCATTTTAATTGTTAAGTAACTGCATTTAAAAATGTTTAAGGGCTCATTTTTTGAGAAACATAATTTGAGGGGCCTAAAGTAGACCATGTTCCAATATATGTAGAGTATTATAGCTTTGTGCCAACAATTGTCTTTCATGAAAAAACATATTGATGTTTGAGTTACTTGATGCTTTTGTCAAATTATTTTTGTTTACAGTTTCTCATTTCTTATATTGTCTTTTTCTTTTGTATTAATAGCTGCAATATTCAACACTTATAAGAACTACACTTTGTTAAGAAATCCAAGAGCCAAAAATGATGGAAAGCTTATGACTTTGGTTGACTTTTTGGACTTTGCAAGTAATGCTACTTCTATTTCTGGTGTCTTGATTAATATCAAGGTGAGCCCTTTTTTGCATTTGACATTTTTAAAAATAATAGGGTAATTTACACTAATTGTCCCTGTGATCTTTCGTTTTCGCAAGTTTTGTCCCTAAACATTTTTCCAGGTTTTTTGTCCGGTGGTCATGTTTTTTCATTTATTTCGTCTTTTGCACCTAAATTGACCAAAATACCCTTATAATAATTTTTCTGAAAATTTTAATTTACCTATAAAGCAAAGGAAATTACGTGTCGGTTTTTATTTCGTGTTTACGGAGGAAATAGAAACATACTTCCATCTTTTTTTGGCAAATATAGCAAAATTTAGTTTATTTTAGTTATTTATTTAAACAAAATTGAAAATGAAAGTATGTATCCATTCTTGCAAAAATGACCCGCAATATTGATCGTACTTGTTTACAAATATTTTGCTAGATTTAGCAATTTTGACACATTTACTTATGAACAGGTCGAATAAAAAAAATTAGATGGAAAGAGAACGGGTAAAACGGGCCATGTCACTTTTACATAAAAGATATATGTTATCATAATATCGCTTTTCTAATCATGATTAACACAATATTATTGAAAATACTTTCCAAAATATCAACATAATTTTTTTTGCGTGCCAACAAAACCTGACCCGTTTCAATCCGTACTAGTAAATGGCCCGTTTCAACATCTAACACTTTTTTTCTTCTTCTTTAACATCCAGAACGCACCATACTTAGCAGCAAATCAAGGATTAAGCATTGTAGATGCAGTAATGAACGTTCTAAAAAATTCCACATACAACAACCAAATAAAAAAGAAAATATTAATCCAATCTCCCGATGGCGGTGTCCTCAAATTATTCAAAGCAAAAAACAACCGCCATGAACTCGTGTATGAAGTCAATGAAAACATTCGTGACGCATTACCCGCAACAATTTCAGAAATTAGTAAAATTGCTAATTCGGTTGTTGTTGGGAAAGAATCGGTTTTTCCAAGAACTGCGGGATTTCTTGTTGGTCAAACTGATGTTGTTGACAAATTTCAGAAGTTTAAGATTCCGGTTTATGTGCAACTGATGAATAATGAGTTCATGTCACAACCTTGGGATTTCTTTTCTGACCCGTATGTTGAGATTAATTCGTATGTTGAGGGTGCTAATGTTGATGGTGTTGTTACGGATTATCCAGCTACTGCAGCCCGATATAGAAGTAAGTTTATTTATATATTTATTTATTAGTAAATTCGATAAATTATTAGTCGCATGATATTTTTCTGTTAAAAAAATGGGACAACAGATGAGAATATTTGTTTATTTATTGTGTTTATACATGGGCGGGTCGGGCTGGTTGGGGAACGGGCCAAAACTATTAGCCAAAATATATGCATATTTTTATATTCTAGAATTAAATGTATTTCACTTTTTTTGCAATGATTATATAAAACCAAAATACATATGCATATATTTTGGCTAATAAAAACAGGTTTGGGTTCAAACATTTTTGTGCCACCCATTAAATGATAACGGATTTTTTTCCTAATATAATAACGTATTTTTACATTTTTGTGCCCATTTTATAGTCATTGTACAAATTTTTGTCCAGTTGGGTCATTAAAAGATGGTTTTGTGTCCCAATTGAATCACTAAAAGGTGTTTCTTACAAAAAAAAAAAAAAATCTTTAAAAAGTAGTAAATTTATAAAAAAGTTAAGTTTATTTATAGAATTGTTGGATTTGTATATAATCATTATTTGTATATTAAAATATTCGATTTAAGAAGTTTATAATGGTTTAATTCGGATAGAAAACCATTTTTTAATGATTTGATTGGACAAAAGTTTGTACATTGACTAAACATGGACAATCATAAAATTACTATGTTATTTTAGATTAAGAAACCTTTTTTACCTTTTTATTTTATTTGGCTCGTTAGAGATAAATAACTAAATGGTCGTAATCACCACTATTTTAAATATTTCATCATAATTTATGAACTTCATTTATAACTACCTTTTTGAAAATACAGGTAACCGTTGTTTAGGATTACCACCAAATCAAACCCCACCATACATGGCTCCAGCTCAGCCAGGCCAACTACTAACACTCATGACACCACAATCCATGCCACCAGCCGAAGCACCCAACCCCATCCTAACCGAAGCTGACGTGGCAGACGGGCCCATCCCTCCCGCCACAAAAAAATCACCACCGCCAGCTGGCAATTCCACATCGCCACAGTCACCTAGTGGTCAACCACCTAAAGCCGCTGTTGAGATGCTGTTGACTTGTTTGACCACCGTTGCTGCGGTGGTTTTTCTCATGATTTGATAACTTTTTGTGGCGGTTTCACACGGGTAGTTTAGATTGAGTAATTATAAAGAGTGCTTTTATGCGTTCTTGGATTTCGTATGGAGTTTGATTTTAGTGTCTTGTAAAGTATTTAATTTGTTCCTCGTTTGTAATTTGACAACAAATGTAGACTTGTGGGGAACTTATGCGGTGAATTCTTTGTACCTTAAAAATTGGTGTTAGTATCTAGGTTTGTAATCTTTGGTTTGTTAAGAACTTGTTTTACGATATCTTTGTTTTTTGGCTTATGTTTCTAAAACAAATATTCATTTTCCTGAAAAACGAAAATTAGTTCATAGTGTGTACGACTGACTGTACTTTTTCTTAAAAGCGGGTTTCTCTGTGTATACCTGTCCTTGGGATGGTAAATGTTCAAGCCAATCTTGTCCTCGGATAAACATTAGGTCTTAAAAAACCATATTCAGTTTTCTAGCGATTCTCATCAAATGATACTAAACAAGTCCGAACTAATTGAATATTTGTGTCACAAATTTCAAGAATTGGGTGATATAATTGACAACTCGAAGTAAACATTTTCAGTCCAATCACTTATTATTTTCACAATTTTTGATGAAAAAAGTTACTTGGTTAAAAAAATTCTTCTTACTCGAACTACACATAGTACTTCAACGGTCCTTTAGAATTTTCTGTTAAGCATAAGCATGTGAGGCCATTTTCGCTTTTCCATATATTAATTAAAGAGTAAAATAATATAGTTACCATAAATTGTAGTCACATGCGTGAAACATTTTCTTAGAGCACGATGTGCTTCTAATTAAACCTCTAAGCCAAATTTGGATCAAACATGCATACATATGGAAGTCATCTCTTAAAACGGTGAAAAATAGTCAAAAACCAAAAGTGAACGGTGCACTAGTAGTCCTTCAACATTCAAAGAAAGTCAAAGCTAACTAACAAAAGGTGAACAAAATTGTCATTGAAAAATAAATAAAAAGAGATACAAATCTATAATAATAATAAGCAAACATGGTTCTAAGCAGCAGCACCCTTTCCCTTCTTCTTTTGAAGCTTCTTCATGTAGAATTCAAGCTCTTTGCCTTCCAATATGTATCTGCCAAAATACATTAACCAACAAAATCAGTATTAACATCTCAATGCCTCATTCATGATAATCATCAGTTAAATTTCAACAAACATTACAAGTTTTATTTGTAAATCTAAATATAAATCTTCTTATTCGAAAAGCCAGACAAATACTATCATAACAAAGTTTTAGTGGTCACATAATCAACCTGAGCTATTAATTAAAAAAATTTAAGTAAATTACACGAATGGTACCATTAAACCTGAAATATTAAATAATAGCTGTTAAAACCCCCCAATTAAATCTGGCTGTTAGTTTTAACAATTGAAATTATTAAAATTGAGTTTCACAAGATCATACAATTTTAACAGGTTTAGGGACTTAAATATGCAAATATTGAGGGACTTTTTATGAGCAAAATGCGAAAGTAAGTTAAATTTAATTTAGGCCAGTTTTTACCCAACTCTTTTTTACCCTAAATAATTTAGGCCCGATTTTTACCCAACTTTTTTACCTTAAATAATTTAAGCCCGTTTTTTACCCAACTTTTTTACCCTAGATCATTTTAGGCCCGTTTCCGGACCCGCTTATTTTGACAAAATTAAGATTAAAAAGATTGCATGCATACCCGTCAGCACGACCACATTGGCCAGGTCGGGATGAGATGGCAGCTAGAAGACGACCACCAGAGAATTGCTCTTCAACATGTGAGTCCAGTTTCCTTTCTTCTTGGCGTTTTTCTAGTTTCCTCACAACATGATTACTCTTTTTGGCTTCCTCTTCTGCTTCCTACAAATTTATTAAAAAAAATTAAAACACATAATTAACTAACAGATATATAATTTAAGTATAACAATATAAACTTTAAATTTTTATAAAGTTTAAAAATATCTATAAAAATTAAAAAGATTGACAGCAAAAAGTAGGTATAAATTAACACACGTTTTAACTCATTCTTTTATAGATTCAAAATCATTACAAAAAAGGTTGCAGATCAAAAAGAGGCAATTTGAACCAGTTTACTATAAATGGTTTGATTTTTTGGTTAAGTTTGATGTGTAACAAGGAAAAATTGACAAAAATCATAAAAATATACCTAAATCTAAGAGTAGGTGTCAATGCAACTGGACCGAGAACCGACTGGAACAATAGAAGTCCGGTTCATGGTTCTATTTTTCATGCGAAATCGGTTCTCGGTTAGATTCGGTCCAAAATCAAAAGAAAAAAAAAATGAAATACGTCAGAACAAAATCATTTTTATGGTTTCTGGACCGTGCTCACGCCTAGATTGAAAATTGTACAACACTACAACCTGTGTTTTTTTGGTAAATAGTCTTTTTATACATTTTAATATAAATGAAGCTAGAATTATTATATTTATAATCTAAGTTTTGAGTTTAATCATAATAATTGTAAAAAATTATAGAATTAACAAAAAACATTCTAAATCAACATGAACATACCTCTCCCTCTTTTTTAGTAGCAGAAGCAACTGCTTTCTTCTTTCGGCCAATATCAACACCATAATGTTGAAGATACCACTGCTTAAAAGGTGCAGCATCAACTTGTACAATTGCACTTTTAACGAGAGTTTGTGTTCTAACTAACTCATTGTTTGATGCATTGTAAACAACATCCAAAATACGGGTTTTTCGGGTCACCGCTTCACTTCCCCATGAGAAGTTACCTGTATCTAACCTCAAAGCACGCCATTTCACATTTCCACCACGAACACGAACCCTACGCACAGTTTTGTTGCTCGAGATTTTGGTGTTTGCTGGCTGTCTTCCGAGCTCATACCTTGATAAAAAAAAAATATTATGCAATTATTAGGAGATGACTATTGTTAAATCACATGACTACAAGATAATACTCTTTAAAAGATGTATTGTTTTTCAATCTAGTCAGCTCATTTGCCATAGAATCAACTTAACAAGCTCATAAGTCTGAAAAAATGACCTAGTATTCCAAAAGAAAACTCAAAATTTCAACAAATAAAAAGAATTATGGTGGTAAAACAGTAAATAAGTGTACGCACTTCCAAATGAAGATAAAAAACTAGTGTTTAAAAGCTTTTCAAACAGACTAAATGAGTTAATAAGCCTATAAGTTGTTTGGCTTCATCCATTTGCTAAAAAAAGCTTACTAAATTTCAATACCGCAATTATCTCCGATGATCAAATGATACAAAAAAAATCTAGTGTGAAGCTAATAACTGATTGTGAGCTTAAATGAAGATCTGAACAACTGTCCGAATCAAAGTCATAGTCCGTAACTTTACAATAAGGTCGATAAATTATCTACTTACTATCGGTTATAACAGCATGATATCAGAACCAGTTCGAAGCTAATTATCAAATACCAAACTACGAAATGCATTAAACAATACGAAACACTAATTACTATCATGTATAAAAGCAACAGGAAGTAGAAAATGGAAATTACTTCCGCTTCTTTCTCCACGCCTTCTTCTTTCCACCAGTCGCACGTCTCTTGTGCATGGAATCACGAGAGATACCTGAAATTACAAAAACAAAATTTGAATCAATGAATCATCATCGTAGTGTTCATAATCTGACATCGAGAAGAAGGTAACGAAGTAGCAAAATCGATTAAAAGTTAATGAAACAGAAGTAGCAAATCGATTAACATTGTTGAATTGGAAGTAGTAATCGATGAAGTTGTACCCATGGTTGCAGGTGGCCGACGATCGTCCTCTTGGGTTTATGCTGCCGCCTCCTAACTCGAACTTCCGATATGAGATTAGGGTTTGGGCAGGACTTAAAAGGTGAGCCGGATATGCCAAGCGCGTATGAAATTACCATATTACCCCTTGCGGTTATCAGCCCATAACTTTTATTGATTTTGTGGCCCGATTAGTGTAACTTAGGAAATTCAAAAAATGTGTTTTTAAATACGGTTTTATTAACAATAGGTTTTAAAAAATTGTTATATGCATTAATAATTTGTAACCTAATAAATGTAGGGGTTAGGGGTGTTCACTATTCGGATAAATCCGGATTGTCTAAATGGACAATTTGGATTAGATCGTTTGGATTGGTTTTTTTTTTTTGTTTTTTGGATCGGTTTGGACTTGATCCAAATTAAAAATTTGGTTTTTGGATTGGATTTGGTTTTCATTGTAAAATCCGGATTGTCCAAAAAATCCAAATAGTATAAATATATAAAATATAAATATATAAAACAATTCTAGCCCATTTCAAGCAAAAACTAAATATAGTGACTATGGAAATTAACGAAATATCTTATGGCCCAAAATAATTCTAAAGCTATTAACTTCTTAATTGGCCCTTTCTAAATCTAATTCCAAAAAACAAAATACATGACCTGTGATCTCACCGACTGTCCAGTTTCCACACACAATCTTAACCCTGTCAGTTCTTACTTTAATCTCAATTCGTCCCTTCCCATTTGATACGTGAATCGCCCACAACCCACTCGTATCAAACAACAACGATTCGATGACATATGTGATTTTGCCCGCATGTATAACACCCTACTTGTTCATTTACATTGTATTAGTTGGCGATGGAGCAATCTTTTTGGAGCTTTTGAGAAAGTTGATGTCAAGACTTTTGCATATATTATATAAATGTCACAAGCTATGAATTAGACTTGCACTTATGTATAAAGTAGTTTATCGCTTTGAAATTATATATATTAAACTTAATATTAGTTATGTTATATATTTTTGTAGTCTTGTGAATATATATTAAGAAGAAAAAACGGTTTGGTTCGGACAAATCCAAACCATCCAAATTGTAATTTGGTTCGGATCGGTTTGGATTTAAATTAGTTTGGACGGTTTGGTTTGAACATTTGAAATCCAAAATCCATTTGGATTCACCTATTTGGTTCGGATATATCCGGATTATCCAAACGAACACCCCTAATAGGGGTATCGGTTTTGAAAACTTTTTGATTATTCTCAAAGGAGAAGATTATTCTCTTTACCAAACATATGCGGGTCCAATCACGATCTTATAATAAGAACAAGAGATCTTTCTCGATAAATACCATTCATCGTTATCGGTTTGGTTCGGTTTTCGAAAAATGATGAACATTTGGCCTAAAATAACCGTACCGAACCGAAACCGAACCAAACCGAAACCGATAACATGTTAGGGTATTGTTATAAATGTAGGGGTATTATCCTAACACCGTAATATTTGTACAAGTTGTTACCTTGTACGTTGCAATAAAAATCTTCCATACACTTGCATAATCTCTTGCAACGATTCATACTCAGGGGATGAATCTACTACTGGGTGTTTGGAATTTGTTATTGAAAATATTATACGTTTTTTAAAATGGTTCATAAAACGTGAATATTTGAAAAATTATATTTAAATTTAATTATGTTGTTTGAAATCGCAATAATTAGTTTTTTAGTATAAGATTTAAAATGCAAATAAACAGTTTTCAAAACATAATAAGAACTTCACCAATTTTTTTCAAAATTTATTTTTAGATCCGTAACATACAAATAATTTCATCTGTCGAACACTCATTTTAAATTTATTGCATTTTGAAATATTTGACTTTACAAATGTATATGACTAAACTATTATTTGCATTTTAGATTATTTGACTTTATAAATTTATGACTAAACTAAAGCTAATTGCACATCACATTAACTATTAATTTAATGAAAGTTTGAAACCCAACAAGAAAGTCTTAAAAGTGTTTTGTGCAAACTCAACTAGACCTAAGAATTGAACCGTTTAGAACAAAATCAAACTGAGAAAGTTTCTTCAGATTTTTTTTATTTTGAACTTTCGATTGATTCTTGATCCAATTAACACATACCTAAACTCTAACTAAATATTACATGTTCCAACCCCTTTAAAAAAATATAAATTTTGACCTAAATGATGATAATAAGCTTTTCAACATAATATAATCCAAAAAAGCACCCAATAAGAACACCATATATAATATCCAAATAGCAGAATCCAAAAACGAAACGCATGTCACTGAAAATTTACAAAAGGACAGTGCACGCAAAGCTTCTAGAAGGTACGGGAAAGAAGAGTTATAACCATATGTGTTAAATTAACGCGGGCCATGACGAAAGTTGACTTTTTTTTGTCGGGTCAATGGATTTGCAAAAGGCAGAGAATGAGTCTTTGAGTTCGTTGGGAAGAGGGAAGCTTAATGGTGGAAGTTGACCAAAGTTTTGTTGACTTGTTATGGCCCGTGAGGAAATTGAACGGGCCATCGAATGGGCCATTGCTGGTTGTTTCTTGTTAAGACCTTCAATGATGAATGAAAATGCACCAAATGTTATGCAGCTCTGTAAAAGAGCTTGGGGTGCACCTGCCCAAAAAAAGTAAAAAAATTAAATAAATAAAAATGTAAACTAAATATAAAAAATAAAAAATTAATAATGAAGCTTCTCTGAACCACAATATATTCACCTAAATATAATTAGACACACAACACATTTATTCAAATAATTTGGCTTTTTATTAAAAATAATAATCTTACCTTTTGAATAAAACAAGGTTGAAAATATTGATCAACACCTTCGAATAATCAATTTCTAGGCGGATACCATAAAATACAAAGGAATTTATTTTATATACATAAATATTAGGAATATCCTAATAAAATAACTAATTAGTCAATAACCATGCAAAAAATTTAACATGTGTGAAGAAGGCTGCACGCGTTGGTATTTGTAACCCTAAAATTGATTATTATTATTTTTAAGTATGTTTGACTTTCGTTGACCTTGACCAATTTTGACCTTGACTTATAAATTGCACCAATTACTAGGTTGGCCGCCGATAACCACCTAGACCGATTTTTACAACACTGAAATAAAATGATCTAGATGGTTTTATGACTTAAAAATGTGCTTAATTTGACTTCTAGCCGGTTCAACCCATTTGACCCATTTCAATTTTACGTTTTTTTTTACCAATTTGACCCGTTAGAGATTAAATTTAACCCGAAGATGCAAGTACCTGGAAAACTTAGAGCAAGACCAGTACAACATCCAGCTACACCTGCATTAATGACTGTGGAAACAAAATTGTATATTAAAATCAATTTTATTATGATTAAATATTATAACTAAATATGTCATTTACCATCATCTTTCCCTCTAACCCTCTTTAAGAAACATACAACCAAACTGTGGACTCCAGACAAAACTGCAAAAGTCTGAAAAAATAATCATAATTAAAAATCACTCATGTGGCCCACACATAATTACACATATATAAAAACTAAAATCAATATCCAATAAAGAAGTAAATATTTGGTAAGAACTGGTGAGAAATGATTTTACAGTTCTTAACATATATTTAATTCTTGTTGGAACCCTATCGCATACAAACACATACATATATCTTTACTATATTATAAAGCATTTACCCCTACCATAATTAGCAAGGCTTAAAATTCAGCCAACACACTTTCCATTTTTATCTTTGAATTGAATTTAAAAAATAACGCAGGCAACAGGCTTCGAGCATGGGACCAACAGCTCATTGCTTCACGTTGATAACCAGCTGAACAACAGGTATTTTGTTAATTCTTTCCTAATTAACAAATATATCTAAATTTATTCGGTCCTTAATAACACTCCCTTAAAAGACCCCATTCCCCGTCGTTTCGTTTTCCCGCCTCCTCGGTAACTCTGTATCATGCAATTGCCCTCGATTACTTCAACCATATGTCTGCAAAGCCAAATACCCAATTAGGCTCTTTCAACCTTTCTCATCTCAAAAAATGAAATTTTAAAAATTTTAAAAACCAAAACCTATCAACACCGGAGCAATCTCTCAACTATCATCGGTGTCGTAGAATTCTGCCGGAAAAGATACCTCGACGGAGAAATCTCTCATTCTTTCCTTCTTCCGATTTCATGTTTTGTAAGTTGATTTCTGTGTGAATGTCATTATTATTGCAATTTCCTTACTAATTTTGCATTTACGCATAATGGATTTGACTCAAATTGACATATTATTAAGACGTTATGAGCTAGGGTTTAACTTATGTTGATCAATCTTTTATTGTTTTGCAACTAACCACAGTTCTAAATTTACCTGCTTGATTCGGGGTTTTTCCCTGTCAACTTTTTCAGGGTTCTTAAAAAGATTAAACCAAATAATGATATTGGCAATGATGATTTTGTAGTCAATCATAATTTCCTATGATGTATATTGCTCGAAATCTACACATCTGCATAATTCGTCCTTCAGTGGTCAGTGGTGCGATTCCTCATTATCAGAGTATAGACATAGGTTTTTATCTATTAATCTATGTTTGCTTATTGCTTTTTTGAAGGTTAAAAAAGTATGGTTCAATCAGGGAGGATTGATTCCTTTATGCATTCAACATGTATCGGTTTGTTTCTTTCTACTTGCTCTTGTATTTACTGTTTTTTCAGTTTAACCCTGTAGCGGCTATTTCATGCAGTTTTTGTATTTGGATTTCAGTATGAACATATAACCATTTATACTTCTATTTAGATTCAGGATGAATCCTAAATCTTCAGGTATGGATATATATAACCACTGTTGAAATCAAATATTTGGTGGGCTGTAGATATCAAACACTATCAGCTATGGTAACCATTGAAGTATTTTAATTGAGCTATGAATACAGTAGATATTTTACCTTTGTGAGTCCATGAGATAATATCATCACTCATATGAGGACTATAGAAATATGGGCTCAATAATATTTCAGTTTAGTCTAATTATTGTACACTCCAAGTGTTTGTCAAAATGCCAAAGGGAAATTGCGTATACTTAACATGAATTTTGGGGGTTTTGTTCAGATGAAATGATCTAAAGTTGTTTTTGAATAATAAAAATAGTATATAATGCGTAGTCTTAATTTAATGACTCGTAATCTATATTATGAGTTCTTGAGAAGATGCGAGAGATTTCTTCTATCTGTTATCCCTGGTAAGCTTATGAATATTTTCCTACTTTTTTGAAATTTGTTAAAATGAATGCACATTCAAGGTTTCAGGGGTTTCTTCCTTCTGTGCATTGTAAGCAAAGAGATTGAGCATCACAAAACATTGGATTATTGAAATGAGCTTACTGATCCGAGAGGCTGACCGAGTCCGACGAAAACTGATGTTATCAAACGGCCTGGTATGGAACGAGTCTGAATTTTGAGTCTGAGTCAGAATTAATTCCTCATATCAAACAGGTTCTTAGTTTGACCGAGAATGACAACCATATAGTTGCTATTTGTGCTCTGAGATGTTATGTTCAATATTAACACGTATTGTATTGTTCTTCAACTGTGAACTTAAAAATTGACATTGTTTTACCAATGTTGTGAGGTGGGGAATGGAAATGGGAAAATTTGGTAAGAAAAATCATATGTTACTAAATATTCTTAGATTCCATGCTAATTTTATTTATCGTAAGTTTATCATAATTTTTCTTGTGCATTATTAATTCAAAAGAAGATTAATAAGTTCGCAGGTCACAAGATGTCACCTGCTTTTCTATATGACATGTTTCAACCCGAACCCATTTTGACCTCTTCTATTTAAACGAATTCGGGTAGATGGGAAAAGGGATTATGGAGAAAGGGGGTCTCGCTCCTCGGTTGCAGCACTGGCATCGAGACCTGAAGGCATCTGAGGAACCACAAGGAATTAGCTAACTAGCTTAGCTGACAAGGCAAGGCATGGCATGAATGGCGGGATGCTAACTTGATTTGGACGATATTTGTGCGGTTTTTGATGGAATTGAGGTTTATTTTTATTTATTTTCTATCTCAGTGACACGAAACTGTTTATACAAACAAGATTCAACAAATTAATTGGGGAAAATGTTAAAAAATAAAAATATACTTTACACGGTGGGGGAGCTTTTGTAAGTATATTCTTTTCATGTTTGGATTTTGTAATATTGTTCTGAGTTGGATTCGATATTCTTTTTATAGATGAAAAATAATGTAATCCGGTTCAATCGGCCGGTTTGACCATTTTTAAGGCATCGGCCGGACCAGCTCAAATTCCTTTTTAAAACATTGCTAATGCTTGAATAGTTGTCAAGCAGGTTCATTAATTCAACATTTGGTCATATCTTTATGGGTTTATTTGAATGAATTTTTCTTGTTTAGTCATTTTATTTAGATAAGAACACAATGGAGTGAACATAGAGATCCTACTAATGTGATCTATAATGATTGGAATGCAAGAAGTAAATTATGTGGGTTGAATTAATTATTTATATCTTTTATGTGTTTATCTATTTTGGATTGTTTTAAGTTGAACACTTATTACTTTGGAGTTGTATTTTTAATGAATATTAAGCCTATTTGGTGAAGTGTGGCAGTAACAACTTAGTGTCTTTAACCAATGCCTACATACTAAATTTTTCTAAATAAAAGCTAAAAGTTGCTTAGATGCCAAAATCAAAAAGTCTGGGTCACTTAAAATTGTAAAGTGCTAATATGATCAAAATGCCGCCATAAACTATTTACCATTGTTGCTGTGGATGTTGACAAAAACTTCAAAGATGATATGTTGGCTTTCAAAATAAAGTATCAAAGATGACATGTTGCTACTACTTAACACTTGTTCGCTAGAAATTATAGTTACTGGTACCCACCGCCGCATTGTGCGGATACCTGCTAGTGTATTATGTATATACATACACATACACACACACACTGACACACACACACACACATATATATAGATATGCATATATATATATATATATGTGTGTGTGTGTGTGTGTGTGTGTGAGAGAGAGAGAGAGAGAGAGAGAGAGAGAGAGATGTCTAGTTGCAAGAAGATAAAAATTCAATACTTTAGCAGATGTTGCAGCCTCTCTAAATGATCCTTTAAAACCTTGCTTCTTAATCAGTCCCGAACCTTAAAATCCCAAAAAAAAAATAGCAAGTAAATAAATAAATCAGAACACACGTTGTCAAAAAAAATAACAGTAAGTAAATAATTAAACCAACAAGAACATAAAAATATCGGATTTAAATATAACATGATGTCAAGAACTTACAATACAAAAGAATATAAAGATGTCAACTTTATATATTAACACACCAGGCATAACAATAGAGTAAATTACAAGTATGGTCCTTGAGGTTTATCCCATATTTCACGTATGGCCATTTAAAAAATTACACTAGTAGTCCTTTTTCTGGAAACCTTTTTGCAACTACAGTCCTTTAGCCTAACGTTCAATATTTTAACAAGAAAAGATCTACGCGTGTAATTTTTAAGGACTACCGGTGAATTTAATGTATAGTTAGCTAAAGGACTATATGTGCAAAAGGTTTCCAAATAAAATGACTACCAATGTATTTTTTTTACAGTAAAGGGCCACAGGGGAAATTTGGTGTAAACCTCAGGGACCAACCTTGTAATTTACTAAAAACATATACAAGTATAATTTAAACACCAAAGACATCTAATCACTCAACATAACAGCAATTAAGCTATGTGATTGGCTAATTAGCCACCATAAAAATCTAAATTTTTTAAAAACGTATAAAAATGTCGTTAATAACATTGTCAGTGTAAAAAAATAAAACTTGAACACTAACAACTTCTAACAATTAATCTAGGTGAGCTTACTGACCATTCACATAACATGACAGCTGTACAGCCGAGATGTGATTGCCTAATTAGTCACCAAAAAACTCTTATTCATTGGTGTTTGTTATAGTTTATTTTTAGGGTTTATGCGTTTATCTTGTTCAGTTCGTATCAGTTTACTTATCATATGCTCATTTTTTCAGCTTACTTTCCAGCTCATGAGCTGATTTTCAAGTTTTAAGTCATAATAAGCTCACAAGCTACTTTAAGGGTAAATTACATATATTGTCCCTGGGTTTTTCAGATTCTGCATTTTGTCCCTAAACTTTGCCCCTTTGGTGCTCAAAACAAAAGCTCCTAAAATTGTCAGCTACTAAAACTTTTGCTCTTAAATTTGTTAAAATATTAGAATTTTCACTCCTGAAGTTATCAAAAAATATTCACTCCTGAATTTGTCAAAATTTTCTAGCATAACAAAAATACAAATCAATGTAACAAATTACTATCACTAACACATAATTATATACAAAATTCAGGTAACAGCATACTTTTATGGTTTAAAACACATGATTCCCAAATCTCAACAATTAGTTAAATTTCACAAACCAGAAACAAACCCTAACAACTAGTGCTCGATTCTACTGAAGTGTGCGAGAAAAATTACCATAACCGAATACGGAGCCCATCAATGCACCGGCAGCGGAGTCTCCGGCAAACCGTAAAAGGCAGACTAAAGGTGGACTAGCCTGACTGGTAGTTGTTAAGGCATCTGACGTCATCGTAGGTTCAGAATTAGGGATTGTCACTGTACTGTTGGTGCCGACGATTTCTTTGTCGGAATCGGTGCCGGTAGGATTGGCCGCCGGCGTCATCGATGTCATTCTATCCAAAACGTAAACCCTAGAAAAAGGTTTTCCGATATTTGTAGTCCCCGATGTTTGCAATAGTTGAGCCCATGTCAGGTTTATGTATCAGTAACAATACGACGTCATATGGTTTAGATTTTGCCGGCTTTTCTTTTCGGGTTTTTATACAATAATACGTGTGCTAAAGTCTAAAACTACGATTAAAATATTAAATATTTATATTTATATTGCTCTTATATTTAAATATCTACTTACTTATTAATTTTAATAAAACTGCATATATGGTATATAAAACACACAAGAATTAATAGTTAACTAATATCGAATTACATTATTTAAAAAAATAGTTCACTAAATGCATGTTACGATTACTCATGGCTTGAAACAAACTGCATGATGTGTTCTAGAGTTGTCGTAGTTCTGTTACCACCTTGTCGTCTTGGATTGGGAAGGATGCGACATGCTTAATTTAAGAACACTCAATTTTAGCTTTCGAAACTCTGACATTTTCTGTCGCATTTTTTTATCTTTTGTTTACCTATCATTTTCATTTTCTTTAAAAATACGTAGCTAGTTATGTAGCTTTTCCTTTGTCCAGCAAAGGCGTATAGCTATCTACGCCTATAGAGCACATCGTAGAAAAACTATTTCTTTTATTTGGAAAATTAACATAAGAGATAAATAACTTAAAACTTTAAGAAATTAAAAAAAGAATTTGGAAAATTAGCCCACTCGGCATGAGTCACACCTTCACAGTGTGGTGATGATGTGGCACATCTTTACAGTGTGGTCCTTTCTTTGAGGTCTGGTTGTGGTCACGACCAAGAGAAGCCACGTCGTGGCTCTCTGAAATGCATCAACTTTTAGGGTGTTTTGGTGGGGCTTCTTTCACATGTGTGTGTGTGTCATGGTGTGGTGAATATTTCATGCAAAGTGATGTAATGTGATTAATTACGTGACATCAGTGACATAAAATTTGGTGTGACTAGTAGCACTCATACCCACAAGCCTAAATGATAAAACATTAAGATATATTAAATAGTGTCCAATATTCTTGGAGAAGTATTTATAATTTACTATGATAAAACTAAACAAATCATAACATGAAAAGTAAATGCTCGGTATCCATGTTTTATATAGAAGAGGTAATTTCATTACATGTCACCTAAAAAATGTCAACAAGATCAACAAACCACGATAGGTGGTTATAACAAGACCAAACAACAATCAATTTTGTAATAACCAAATGAACAAAAAATATAAAAAATTAAACATAAACTCAATAATGATCTTGATATATTGCTCCAAATTCAGCTCTCCATGCTTGATCATCATCATCATAATCATCATTGGTTTTAATATCAGAGTCTTCCCTGTACAAAGGCTTTAATGCAGAATCGGGCAATCGACTGCCAGCTAGATATTCTTTCATAGTAATCATTTCCATTTTGTGTTTTCGTTTTTGTTTCTCGATTTGTTTCTTTAATTTATCGTTTTCTTCCTCAATGTTTATAAATTTTTCCTGAGTATAAAAAAGAAAGAAAAAAAAAGGGGTCAAAACGGTAAATGCCAATTACTTAAAATTAAGAAGAAACGAAGATTTTGATGATGATGATGAGAATGATACATACATTCTGGATGTTTGTATAGTTTTCCTGCATAGAAGTTTTACACAGTCATTGTTTTTTTAAGTGGTTTTGGACACATATGATCAAAACGGGTCAAAAGTAGGAATTGACCCGAAATTATAAATTCTTTTATTTTTATAAATTTCTAGTGCTAATCTGATTACAAAAGCTATATAATTCCGGTATTAATACAATTTTTTGCATAAACATACAATTTACAACGTTAATTGCATTATAATTTTCAATTTGAACTTTCGTTTTTAACTAAATTGACCCGTTTGTATTAAATATCCCATTCATAATTAAATGGCAAAATTGACAGGTTAAATGACTCATAACGGGCAACTTGGTCAAAACGGGTCAGGTCGGGTTGACTTGAACAATTTTTGCCCTCGTTTAACTTTTTATAAATAATTTACGTGTTTAAAAATCGATAAGCTATGTTAATACATTAATTCTATAATTTATTGCATAAAACAATTTAACATGGTTGTCTTTTTGCCTATTCGAACCATTTCCTTTTTACCTAGCTTTTTCTATATACCTCATTTAATTAAACTAAAAAATAATAATAATATAAAAAAATAAAATAAAATAAAAAGTACCTGTGCAACAGATGCAGCTTCTTCTGCTTCCCTTAACCTAACAAGAAGTTCACCAGCAGCATGAACAGCTTCAGCAGTATCTCTTAACTGAATTTTAAGACTTTTATTTTCTTTCTTTAATAATTCTCTTTCTTTTTCTCTTTCAACTCTCAAAACCGAAAGTTCAGCAGCAACAGATTTAGAAAACCGTTTTCCATGACCTTTTGAGCCCGCTTTAGCTGCAGCCCGTTTCACCTCCATAATTCCTTGCATAATTAACCGGTGTTTTTCCACTAATTCGTTGTATTTTTCTTGTAAATCAGCATAATGTTCCACCATTTTACCTACATGTGAGCAAAACCAAACCGTTAACTAAAATAACAGAAATAACCATCAACTATAATTCTGTTCAAGTTTGCCTAGAAAACTGATCCAGATTAACCAAACAACCCCAATAAAGTTTTAACGCTATATTTTTTATATTAGAACATTAAAAACGTAAAAATTTATAACCACATAGGGACGAAGAACGTTAATTCCCTATATATATATAGGTACCTGTTTTTAGCATTATGTAATTATTTAGTAAATAAAATTGTCCAATTTGTGACTAATTACTATTTCACACGCCCAAAATAATACTTAAAATATTGAAAGTTCAAACACAACTATTATTTTTATTTTGTCTATATTTTTTTAGTTAAAAATATAGACAAAATAAAAATAAAAATAATGTTTGTTGCAAAAACCCAAAACTTTGTTTCATAACCGAATTAATCGATCTGAACACACCCAAAATAATATTTAAAGTTCAAACACTTTTTTTTTTGTCTACATTTTTTTAGTTAAAGAAATATAGACAAAATAAAAAAAAAAAGTTTGCGTTTGTTGGGCAGAAACCCAAAACTTTGGCTCATAACCGAAAAAACCGATTCGAAACCGAATTTAACCAAAATTGAAGTGTTCTAAGTTGGGCCCAAACTAAAAGACAGACATAAAAATGAAGAAATTGTATTTGATGGGTCCAAATCAAACACTTCGGTTAATAACTAACTGTATTAACTAATCAATTAACCAAAATAACTGAATTTAACTGAAAATGAATGTTTTTCACTTACCATGTCCATGAATTGATCTCATGAGTGCATCATCTAATTCTTCTGTACATTTTTTCTCCAATCTTAATTCCATTTCCACTTTTTCTGCACGGCGTCTGTTAGCTTCAAGGTCAACTCTCAATTCATCGGTCAAACATATCCACTCACTCTCCATTTCCATCCATTTTTCTCTTTCTTTTTGTAATTCTTCAGCAGTTTCTTCATTCCCTTTTGGAAACAACAAACCACCACTTTTTCTTAATTGTGATAAAAGTGAAGATGATGAACGATGTAATCTGTCGATTGATTTGTTTGGATTTGATTGAAGTTTGCTTCTTAATGATTTTATTTCATCAAGAAGTTGTTCTTTTTCTGTTATATCCATTTGGGATTTTTCTGTTATGATTTCAGGCTCATCGTTCCATCTTAGAAGCTGTATAAAATATAAATAACATTAATGAAATTAATGAAATTTTTAAGTTTAAATTTATAATAAAAAAAAGAAAAAAAAGTAGAATTTGAAAATGTTGTGGTTGACTATTAGTTGACCTTTGGTTCGCTATTGTTACTTGACATATTCCCGTTTCTGAGCTCATCAAGTGGTGATGTTTTGCCTTCTTTCTCATTTTTGTATTCCAATATCTGGAAAAAAAAAGAAAAAGTATTAAAACTTATGAATAATACATTGCATATGTGACAACTTTGGTTTAACCCGTTTACCTGGAAACGGGTTGAAATGGATCATGTCTTAATTAGAAATGAAACGGGCCAAGTTGATGTGTCAACATTTAGATTCATATATAAATAGTTTAGTATATTGAACTGGGTCATGTTTTATCATAAAGCTGTAAACTTCAACTTAATTAGAAATGAAACGGGCCAAGTTGAATGGGTCGAAAATTAGATTGATATATAAATAATATTGCTTTTTGAATTATATGCATTAATTATTTATAAAAAAAATAAGGTAAATAGAAAATGTTGCCTTAACTTGACCCTACCTACCCGTTTTGACCAATATATTCAACTTTTCAATAATTATATTCAAACGTGACCCTAAGTGTATTGATTATATTCTTATAACCTCTTAAATCATTTTATTTTACAAAACTATAATAATGTATTAATAACTTTTTTAAATCATATTAATTACCTTCATTATTTATAAAAATTACCAGTTTTGACCCGAACCAGTTTCGACCCATTACCACCTATATTAAATAGAATATGTTTTTGAAAAAAAATCTAACCAAATTATTCAACTTCTCAATCTCTGCTGCTTGTTCCATGCAAAGATTTTCAAGATCTTTCACTTTCTTCACCGTTTCTGCAGCAACCTGACACACAAAAAACAATTATATACATTTAAAACATAATAAAAAATAAAAATATATATAACAAAATACTAAAATCCGTTCTTACTTCATTGCTCGATTCATTCAAATTTCCTGGATTACTCTTTCCAACAATCCACGTTTTAAAGCTTTCTTGAACATCATCATCAATCGATGATCTTTGCTTACAACTTGAACAAATATAATTATTATTCTTTAAATTTCCATCCATTTGAACCGATCCATTTTTCATGTTTTTAGCCAGATGATCAAAAGATAATGCAACTAATGATTTATTTAAAACAGAATTCCTTTGATGATTATCAATAATCTCCAAACCTCTTTGAAGACTAGCAGCTAATGATTCAGTGGGCCCACCAAACATTTTACTCGATCTTAACGATGATCTAATCTGATCACTTATTTTAACTGATTCATTTGTTGTGCTAAATTTCAAACTGTTAACTGTAATATTATTTTCTTGACCAAAAACAACACTTTTTCGTACTGTGTTCCCGATTTTTGGGGATTCTGACAATGTGGGACCACTAAAAACATCAGAAGGCCTGCCAGCTGTAATCGAAATTTCATCGATTTCGTTTTCTTCTGAAATAATTTCTTCATTTTCACTATCTTCTTGACAACTTGCATATTGTTCACTTGCCACGTCAGCATCACCCAAAGAGTAAAAACGTGTGTTTACACTTTCTGATGTTTCATGGAATTCATCATCACAAGAACTATGCAACAAATCGAGCTGGTTTTGTAAATCTTTAATATCATGTTCATCAATATTTACTTCTTCTTTTAAATCAGTGTTGATTTGTGGTAAAATTAACGAACGATTAATGCTAACTCTTAACTGATTCAAGCTTTGGCGAACACTTGCATTTTTATAACTAGAATTTGTTTTTGCTCTAATTAGTTCTTCCTGTAATTATCAAGTTTAATGTCAGTTAAAAGATAATTAATTATCTTTAATTTAAAAAGAATAATTAAATATACCTTCAGTTCACGAATTTGATCACTGAGATCATTAACATCATCTTCTGTTATCTCATTTACAACCGGATTATTGTGCATAAGTTTTGCTCGATGTCCAAATCTAAGTGTGCTTATTGTTTCACCAGAACACCTATTAATAATAATTTCCCAAAAAAGAATTATGAATTTAATGATGCATAAATAGAATATTTAAAAAAAAACTTACTTTTCATCTGGTGAGATATTACATATAACAGTAAGCTTTGAATTGCCTCCAAGTGATTCTCTCAGTAAATGAGTCAAACATGAGTTGTTATATGGAATATCTTTCGGTTGACCAGATTGGTTTGTTCCAGCAAGAATATTAACTAAATGTCTGCATAAAATAAAATAAAAAAGAAAAAAGGATTAATTAAATTATACCAAAAGTATAATAAGGTATTAATATTAATAATATTAATAATAAAGATACATACCCAAGTTGTGATATGGATTTTCTAACAAATTCTCCTTCTTTAACAGACTCTTTACCAGAATCATTAGTTTTGTTTTTCTCAATTCCAGCCAGATCCACAAGGGTAATCCTGCTTGTTTTTGAACTACCAAAATGTTTTGCAGCAGTACCCTATAATAAAAGACAATTTAATTAAAAAAAAGTCAAAAAGTTAAACTAAAACACAAATCGGTATCAAATTGCGGTAATAAATTTGGAAATTTATAGTACCTTGCACCAAGATTCTATGACACATGTAAACACAATATGAGATCTTGAACTTTTGGAGTTTATGCTTGTTGCTCCAACTTTTTTATTAGACAGTCCCTGCAATTAAACGCAATATAAATGTCAAAAAAAAAAAAAAAAATTACAATCATAAATAGAAACAAATAAATAAATCAGATATAAGATACAATTTTGCTGCTTACCTTAATTAGAATTTGAGTAACATCTTCATATCCGGTTACATACTCCTCAGTAAGATTCTCAACATAAAATCCATGTTTAGCATCATCTTTTATCTGAATACATTAAAATTGTCGTATTAGTCATTGATAATTAACATTACAAAAACTCTAAAAATAAAAATAAAAAAGGTAATATCAACCTCTAGGTTTCTCTGGGTTGGATCAAGTAAATCTCCAATTTGTTCATTATATATCTGTTAATAATTAACAGTGAAATCAAATTCATAATCTAAATTAAAATAATAAGAAAATGAAAGATATTAATTAAACAACCACAAAGTGCCTACCTCGAGGAAAGAACAGCGACATTGATAATTTATCTGTTTTCCTTCTGCTTGGTCATGTTCCTGAATTAAAAATCAGATTTACCAATCATAATTTTCTTTAGTTTCTACTTAATTTCTATTATATAATCATAATTTATACTTCTTATTGTGTAAATCAAGAATGAAAACATGATTCCTTACTCGTTGGATTTCAGCAAAAAGCATCTGGAAGATGCGAGGAACAATTCCTTGATTACCGCTTGTTGATTGTTCTTCAACCATTGCACTTGGTGGGCCCCACAAAGTGTAAGTTTTTCCACTTCCAGTCTGCAGTGTATATTTATTAACAACCATTGAAGATTTTGCCACCAAATAGATACCAATTTAACCAACTCTAAAGTTGTTACTTGTTACCAATATTGAAAAAAATAGTACCTGTCCGTAAGTCAAGATCGATGTGTTGTAACCTGCCATTGCATTCTTAACCATTGAGACACCAACTGATTGAAATGCATCCTCCTATTATAACACCAACAGCATATAAAATCATTAAATCCTTCAATTCTAATCCATATTACAACTATGAAACAATCATCCCTCAGAACATGTTTTCTGTAATTGAATTATTGTAAATCAATGTGCATTAGTTAGTTGTGAGCTGTTACTAGAAATTTAGAGCAGCTATATCGATAATAGATTTCATGCACGGATTTTTTTTATTTACACTATTTACAGATTTAAAAGGAGATTCATTAATTCTACATACCTGGCTAGATTTGGAATCAAGCACTGCATCGAAGGTAAATTTCCGATCCCCAACCGATACTGAATTGTCAGAAATTTTTCTAACAGTATAATCACCCTTTTCGTGAGAATTAGGAGGTCTAATCCTCGCTATAACCTAACAAAATTCGCCATGGTTAAACCTAGTATAAATTCTAACTTGTAAAAGCATAAAACACAAATAAATTACTCAGATCATACTTTAACTGGTGGATCTGCTGGAAAGGCTGCTTCTTCACGTTGCTGAGTATCCAATTGGGTGATATTTTTGCTGGAAACCGAGAAGTTTCCAGTTGATCCCTTCACAATCGAATGCAATTCTTCAACTTGAATGTTCGGATCCTCAGGTGGAACGTTTTCAGAGTTGAATCGAGATAGCTTAGGGTTTGAAGTCATCTTGTGCTTTACAGATCCGGATCTTGGAAGTAATTTTCGAATTGAAGAAATGGAAATACTTCCTGATGATCGATGTCTTGAGATCTCTGAATTAGACTTCATAATTTCGTACTTTACGTGAGGATCAATGGAATCGATTTCAGTGTGTGTGAATAAGGAGATAAGGGGAGAGCGTTTGAGTTCGAATTTGAAAAATTGAAGAAAGGCGGAAGAAAAAAAAAACGTTGTTTGTGTTTGAAAAGATGACCGTTATGTGTATTTATTAAGTACGATTCGTTAGGGGATTGACTATTAGGACACCTCATAATTCTATTTAGACACCTCAAATTTCTTAATAAGTAACTAATAAAATTTTTCGTAGCCTCTGTCGAACTCTGTCGCTAAACACCACCCTACCAACTCACTCGCATCGGAATCGGCCGGTCACCGTCGCCGCTCTCTCCGCCACCACCAACTCGCTCTGATGTTCATTCTGTCGTTCATTCCGCGACCACCAAGTAATTACGCCACCACATCGCATATGCCGTTCACCGCCACCACCACCACCGTCGACCACTAGTTTTAAGTTTAAAAAACAGTCTGAATAACCATTTAATTAATTGTTTGTGATTCTAATTTTCATGTTTTAACTTTAATTGGGGTGTTTATTTGGTAGTCAGGGGTGTCCAAATAATAGGACCCGTAGGGCTTTCACATGATGTTATCTATTAAATTACTATCTTACCCTTGCTTCTAGCCATTTTGTTAAGACAAATACTTCGTCGATCTCTCTTCTTAAAGTATACAACACTTCCCGTACGGTTCACACTTTCTTTATACATGTGATTCAAAATAAGTGCTACATTCTTTTTATTTGATAAATTTGTATATATAAAATTACCATTTTATCCTTACTTAACTTTATTAAACATCATTAAGATTACTTAACCCCACCTTGATTGTCCTTCCCAACCATATTGTGGGACACTTCTTAACTAATTATCTTATTTAATCTATCATAATCTCTATTACTATATTTTGCATCAAAAAGCGTGAGTGTAGCGCTTATTTTGATTCGGAGGAAGTATGAGTTATTCGATTGACTCGGAAAAAAAACCATACCTTATATGAAACCGGATACCGAAAATCAAAATGGTGTTTCGATGACCCAATAATCAAAGTTGAACCAACTTAGGATCCCAATTATGAGATCCTTGTTGGCTTGTTTGGAGTTTTTTAGTCGACTAATTAGCCAAGTTTTGAGGATCAAAACATAATTAACCGAAAGATTTATAGAAAAATAATAATAAGGGTTTATCTAACTTATGTCATAAGGAGATGAGATTAGAAAAATTAATGAACTCCATATTTCCTTTCATGATGAGTGTATGTATTTATTAGTAACTAATGAAGTGTATTTTTGGCATAAATTAAATGTATTTTCAAATAAAAATGGTATTTTTGAGTTTATTAAACATGCTAATGTCATGCCCTTAGTACATGAGTTAGCCAAACTCATGTAACAAACATGTGCGGCTTGTAAAACAACAATACAACGAGCTGCATCTTATAAAGTAAACAATCAATCTAAATTTCAGTTCTTTTATACTTTCTCCGTTTCAAATAAGTGATACACTTTTCATTTTTGGTGCTTCAAAATAAGTGATACACTTTTGAAAACTTACCAAATTTGGTAAAAGATAGTAGACCCACACCCACTAACTATCTTCTTTAATATAGTGAAAAGACACATTTACCCTTACTTTTATTTTTAAACATTATTATATTCACTTTAATCAATATATGTGGGACCCATCATCCACTAATTATCCAATTTAATCTAATTAACCTTCATTATCATATTTTGCCTATAAAAAAAATCACGAACTCCAAATTGTATCACTTATTTTGAAACGGAGGAAGTATAACTTTAAGATTTTTAAGGAATAAGACCATATAACAGTCAGAACAACCCACCATATACTTGATCACAACAATTCAGCTAAGCGGACACTATTAAAATCGATGTTCAACTTATATAATATAAAACTTGAAACTCTATTCGAGCTCAATTTATCAAGAATACATTCAACTCAACTTTGTTACCAATATTATATATGATTAATAATATTACCCAAAGTTATTATTGATGGATTTGATACTTTCAAGTCTGTCTTGACCCGCTTAGACTATATAGCACACTAAAAGTGTATAAATGCATATATAAAAAAGATAAAGTTGTAACGTGGCCAAAGGGTCGGAAATGGCCACATAAATGCTTCGATTTACAACTAAACCACATAATACGAACATGGGAAAACTTCATTCATTTACGCGTATAAAGTTGCGAAGTGACGCAATAGTTTTATGAGCCAAGTATGGGGTGTTCTTTTTATTGGGGGCTAATAAGCAAATAGGCTACTTTGTAAGCTAAAACAAACACACATTATTTTGATAATTGATTAGCTCAAGCTCGATCTCGAGCTTAATGCCACTTAAATGAGCTAGATATGATTATTTTTTAGTGATATAACTTTGCAAGCTTCCCCTAGTCACTTATGCCCTAACTTTTACCCTCTTATAACCGGAAAAATGGGCATATAATAATTGTTATCATTTAGACTTTATTATTGTCTTACTACCTAGACGTGTATAACTAAATAATCCAGGTTATTATTTATTTTTTTTCTCACGGTATTTCTTAAGTAATATTTTGTGTGATATATGTGGCAATCAATGACATATCAATGAGATCCGAACTGACCTATATCATGAAGCTATATGTCACTCTTATTAGCTAGAAACTATATTTTATTTCATGAGTTATGGATTTGATAAAATCTTTGTCTAAAATCATCATATTGTTTGTGATGGATGGTTTGGTGTGTTGTAGTTCTTGATAGGTTCAAATATGTGTATGCAATGTGCACTAATTATCCATTCATCCTAATAATTCCAATTTCCAAATTGGCTGCTAGGAAATGAGTCGTCCGTGATAGGGAAGTCGTCAAGTCGATCTATTGTTGATATGTCAAGCTTTAACCTCCTCTACAAATTAATTAAAATTTCTTGTGTTTTTTTCAAATTAAAAAATATAATTGTTTTAAACCACAAACATACATAATTTTACAAGTAATTTTACAACTACAACAAACATACATTCTTACATAATTTTACAAGTAATCTTATTAGTCATATAGAAAATAGTACACGTAATCTTAAACATATAACTGTTAAAACTACAACAAATATACATTCATACATAATTTTACAAGTAATCTTATTAGTCATAGGGATTTGCTAACCATTGCCCTTAGGGCAATGGTTAAGAGTGGATAAAGTGGTTTATGTACAATTTAGGATGCATAACTACTCAAAGGTGGTTATTAAAATGCATGGGGGTGGTATTTTATTAGTTTATGTACAATGATTTTAAGCCAACAAAAATTTCTTAACCATTGCCCGTAGGGCAATGATTAGCATTTTCCTTAGTCATATAGAAAATACTAAACTACAAGGATAATCGACTTATACCAAATTTTATATACGGTTATTTACTTTTACAATGTACATTGATTTTTTTTGTTTTTTGAAACCTTTTAAACCTATAGTTATATGACCTAAAGTTCATTAAATTATTATGTTAAAACATTATACTCGTAGTTCTTTTTTTGTTAAAATATCTAACAGACACGTTAAGCTAAAGTACTGTGGGTGTAAAAAAATTCAAAAAATGACTACTAATATAAAATTTTAAGTATATAATTATACGTTAAATTTAAATTAAACCTACATAAAATTAACAATACGACATGGGAGCATCTTGAGCTCAATATTATTGTTTATGGTGTGAATTTGTTATAAAATAATTAACTTTATTGATATGAAAGTTAATCTAATTGACCAATATTTGCATGGCACGTATCCATTGGTATATGAAGCCAAAACAATATTGAAAAAAAATTAAAATTGGAAGCGAGCGAAGGCAAAAGGTGATGGTGGAACATAGTTTGATGAGGATATTTTTGTACTATTTGGTGTTTGAAGGGGATTTATTGTATGTTCTTAAGTAAATTTATATATAAAAAAAACATTTAGCCAATTATATATGTCATATATCCTTACTAAATATATATAACTAGCCTATAACCCGTGATAAATCACGGGCGCCATTAAAAATTTCAGAAAAAAATTCAAATACGTAAAGAAACAAATATATTGCGTGTTTTTGTTTATAATTATTTCATTTAGGCAATTATTGATTATATAATGGTATACCTTCAAAAAACCAAATTTCATAATATATTTTATTTATAAATGGACATGTTTAATCCAAATAGCTGGTTAATGTACCTTAACATATGTCTAGGGACATATGTTAGAAAAACTCATAATAAAATAAAACTATTTACTAAATATATTCCAAGTATTTATACAAATGACTACTCAAATGTATAGAAATGAACATAAATCATGGAAAAAAAGTTGCACATGAAATGAATTAATGAAGAGTCATTTTTACTTACCTGGGGTAGGATCATTTTCAATGAGGGAAACCACAGTGCTTTTATGATAACGACTACTTCCAACTAAAGTAATTGATTTTCCAGCAGGAACACTTAAACTAATACTTTGTATTATTTGTGCATATGCATTTTTGCAGCATCTACTCGAGCTTTTGCAAATGCAGTCATACGCAGTGCAGATTTACCTAAACCGCTATAAATATTAATAAATTTAAAAAATATAATTTGATAAAAAAAATGCTACATTCTTTGTGGAAATATCCATAGATATTAGATGCATCTGTAATCACAACAATTAAACCATGCCATACTTCATCCTTAACATAATTTCCACCCTAATTAACCATTACCACATCACAGCACTTTATAATTACATTTCAATAACCAAATTAAAAAAATTACTAACTATTATTTACTCTTAGAGAACCTACTACAAAGTACAAACCTCACAAAGAACCTTGAGCATCTGATTAATGTACCAAATTTTCTCTAGGGAAAGCCTACAGGAACAGAGATTAATATTATTAGGAGTAAATTACAAGGATGGTCCCTGATGTATAATCTAAATTTCACTTATGGTCATTTACTTTAAAAAATTACATTGAACAAAGAAATATATTATCAGCAGACAAAAAGATCATGTAACAACATATATTTATTATATCATAAAATATGACATGGGAAAGCAAGTAATACCTACATTTAAATTACTAAAATGATGTTAAAACAAAATAGAATCGTGTTAACTCAAGTCAATAGCCTAACATATAAAATGTGCGATATCTTCTTACAGATCACTGTTTCTCAGTTCAAATTCTCCTATTATTTTGTTCATTTTTGCAAGTTTTATTATTGTGTTGTCATTGTTCCCAGTTGAGTGATCTGAGCACCTGTTTCCTTGTTTAATTGACCAATTTAAACCGATTTATGCAACTTCGTATTCAGTATAGATGGTAAAAATATTAAGAAAAAATAAATAGTACCTATTGTGATTGCTTGTAGAATTTGGGCGTACAAATCGGAAAACTTGATCCTTTCCCCACGAACTGTAGCTTTTAAACCCGGAAATTTTCTGGTAAGCCACCGATATCCTTCCAAAACCGAAAATTAAACACAGAGAATGTGAATCAGAAATTGTTTCTACCTGGATGATAACTGAAAACCTTTACTGTCGTCGAATTGCAATCACTGGTAAGCTACAGACAATAGTCAAAACGTAATACGTTATCTACTTATATAATCAAAATTATATAATCCACTTATAGATCTACCTACTTGGCATACCAATAATAACGGTTCGATGATAACCATGAATCCCATACAATTTAAAGCTTATGTAGCTCTGCAAGTAACCAATTCCAGGTTCACAAATACAACAAATAATTAAACGAATAAATTAAAAAAAAAAATTACATTTCCTCATCTTAGTGTAAAACATGATGTAAAAATCAAAAAATTACAAAAAAATCATAATTTTCAATAAGCAAAACAGGGTAAACCACATTACTGTCTTCACCTCTAAACAAATCTCGTTATGAAATTTAATTGAACTAAAATTATCCGACATAATTTCAGTTCCAGTTCATTCACGCACTAAATTAAAAATCGAAAAGAAAAAAAAAAAAGAAAAGGCAGAAATCGTTAAGATATACACCAAATAGTCGCATATGATCTTTACAATTAATTTAGTACTTACAGAGAAGACGACCAATTGATTTTGCCCGCTTTGGAGGTGATGAAGATGCCGCCCATCTGAAGTGGCTGCCAACATCAATTCTTTGAATCGCCGACGAGAGAAGTAGAGGCTGAAAAGGATGAGAGAGCTGAAGCAAATTAGGGTTATTGTTTGAATCTGTAATTGTGTAAATGCTTATAAAATTACGCCTAAACTGAATCAAAGTAGAGGCCTAAAATTTGTGGGATTTTGAATTTATTCCGGATTCATTGGCACACGACTTGGAAACAGATTGCAGCCTAAGCGGTTGTCTTGCACATTTGGCAGATTACATGGCATGAAAAACCAACATTGCATAGCTGGATTAAACGTGGCATACTTGACTCAGCAATGACTTGGCAAGCAAATTCAAAAAAACTTTCCTTTAATATATATAAAGATTGTTAAAAATTGCAAGCCAAATGTTTCGAACAAAAGTTGCGGCCTCACACACACAAATACATGAATATTGTGTTAGATCAGTTGGCCCAAATAGAAAAAGACAAACACACATTATATATTTGTTTATTTACCAATTAATAATCATCTAAAATTCTGATACTTCGTATAATAGAGCCTAAACCCATAATTACTTAATTTGTTTTCTATAGATATACCGTTGATAAATTTTTGTAAAGTAACTAAAAGTAATTTGTTACAACTTTTCAGCGAGGGAAATTAATTTATCTTTTTTTTTTTTTTTTTGCAAAACATAAAATAATTGTCCATTTTTGGCAATTACCTAAAAATAACTAACAAAAATTATCATATAATCAAATCTCTGACAAGCAAACCGGAATTTTCGAAATACAAATGGTCAAGTTGATGGGTGGTCATATGTCAGAGAAGGACCACTCATTCCTACGGTGTCACCTATACAAAGATGGAGTAAAATTATTATATTGTAATTATTTTGTATATAGGGATTACTACACCAATATAAGTATCATTTTTATAAAAAATATTTGCACCACTAACATAGAAAATAATGAATATATTATATATCATTATGTTTGGACAAAATACAAGATAAACATCTTTATTCTTGTGTTCCTGAGTTCTTATAGATAGTTTTAGAATAACTTTTCAATGGAACACGAATCAATAGTTTAATCCTTCAATGAGTAAATACTTATTGAAACTGATAAAAACAATAATTAGTTCATATTACAAACAAAATTCAGTCACAAAGAAAAATGGTTTTTGTGTTAATAATTTTTTAGAGAGCGTGAATGAGGTGAAATGAAATCTAAATTAATTATAGATTTAACAAAGCTACAACTTTTATCCAACATACAAAGATAAAAAAAAGAGCATATCTACATATTTCACCAAAACATTGTTTGGTGTAATAAGGTTCGAGAGTGATTATTAATTTACTAGCTTCTTAAGAGAAGAGATCAATAAGTAAGTAGCCAACTTAAAATATTACTCCCTCCGTCTCATTTTTATTGTCCACTACAAAAAAGCACTCAGTTTAAAAAAGTACATTAATTATACTATGTCACCAATCAAATTTTCTCTTTCCCACTTAAATGTTTTTTGATTGGTTAATATTTAGGAAAAGACAATCTTTGTGGGACAAACTAAAATAGTATTGTGGACAATAAAAATGGGACGGAGGGAGTACATTATACCTAAGCTGTTTTAGTTTTAGGTTACCCGATATCTAAATATTCTTACCCGATACCCAATTACCTAATCCGATCTACCCAAATCCAAAACGAATCAGACGACTAGAAGTGGTTTCGGTTACATTCGAAAACCTGCAATAAACACTTTTAACTTTTTATTTAGATTTAGTATCACATTTTTTAATTGATTAGTTATTACTATTTTGGCAAACACAATCCCAAACACCAATATAATAATGAACTTGTATTTTATTAACATCAGAAAGCGCCTTCAACTACAGGTGAACAGTTGCAGAGAGACTGCTTTCGACCGCCGCTCTCACGCCGGCGATTAATACCGGGGGTACATCGCCGGAAACCACAACTCCAGCAAGTTATCATCTCCGGTACACACAGTTTTCACACATCCTGTTCTTATTTTTCGTTAAACAGCAATACTTACTTCATTATGTTCGTTCACTAATTTTCCTCTTAATTGCTCTTATCGATCTATACGAAATATTCTTCATATTGTTCTTCATCGATACTTCAATCTTAATCTATATGTTCTCTCAGATCTAAAATATGTTTCTGATGTTGAATTGGAGTTAATTTGTAGTTAGTTCAGCTATTTAGCTATTAATCGTAGTGGTATATTGTGGAAAATGAACACCTAAATTGTTCGTCTGTTGTAGCTATTTACAATGTCCAATTGTTCCAAAATAAAGCAGATTCTATTTGACTTGCGTTTTCAAAGCATTTGAGGAACAACGAGCAGTAGATTAAAATGAATAATTTGACAATGTTTCATGTAAATAGATTTATGTTGATGTTAAATCTGCAACCGGAATTTATGTCTGGAGTATAAGTTATCACCTACTAAATCGGTAAAGTTGGCATTATTAGTAAAACTAACTGTTTTGGAAATTATATTTCAGGTTTAATTTGACGAACTCACATAGTATACTTTTTGCAAAAAAGTTTCTATTTGTGAACAAGCTAGCTTTGGGACCAAGAAGATCTTATTGAAAAAATGTCCTCAATTAGCATTTAGCTGAAATGAAGAACAATCAGGTATTGGCACCTAAGTTTGTACCCAGTTTCATTAATACCAAATCTGGTATAAACACAACTGAGTGACATATACAGTTGTTTCCATAGTCATTATCCTATTTCTTTTTACAGATTTATTGATTTAAGTATCCTCAATGTTTACAAGAATACCTTTAAAGTTTGGTGGGGAAATTATATGGAAAAGATATTAATGTGATTATAATGTTGGGCAGCCATGTAAATTAAGAATATCTATCTCGCGGATTATTAATGAGAGCTTTAAAGTTATTGCTTGGTTAATATTGTTCTAATCAGAGTAGTTTACCTGGTCTCCTATATCTGTTAAGAATATACATTTTTTAATACACGATTCGTCCCTGATTTTGAAACTTGTAACATCAACGGTCCCTGAAAACTTAACGCCCTTTTTTGTTTTTAGGGTCATTGGTTTTAAAAATTTCAAAATTAGGGACTGTCCATGTAATAAAAAAAGTCAAGGGACAAAATCCATAATTTCATACAAACCGTAGGGACGTTTTACGTAATTAAATCTTATAAATACAGTGACTGAATTTAAGAATCCATGCAGGAATCATTGGATACACCAGAAAAACAAAATTTAGCCCAAATTTCACACGATTCTCAAAGTGACCAACATAATAATAATGCAACAGAAGCTCCGGTTCCTGATTCTGGGTCGGTTTCCATTTCAAGCAATGATAACAGAAAAGTTTCTCGAGAGGATATTGAACTTGTATGAAAACTTTATATATAATTTTTCATTTGCATTTTATTCTTTTTTTGCAGAGTTATGTAAAAGTCAAGATTTTTAAAAGTTGATATTAATATATTATTTTTTGAATTTTTGTAGGTCCAAAACTTGATAGAACGCTGTTTGCAGTTGTATATGAATAAAGATGAGGTCGTGAAAACTCTATTAAATCGTGCAAGGATAGATCCTGGTTTTACTACTCTAGGTAATAATTTCATAATAATATATTAATAAATAATAATAATGAAATAATTATTTCATATTTATAATTTCCATATTTTCTTTTGGTGGATAGTTTGGCAGAAATTGGAAGAAGAAAATGCAGATTTTTTCAGAGCATATTACATAAGGTTAAAACTGAAGAAACAAATAATCCTTTTTAATCATTTACTTGAACACCAATATCACCTTACAAAATATCCTGTACCACCAAAGCTACCTGTGGGTCCCATACACAACGGGATCCATCCCATGCCAGGTAATATTTTAAAATTACATTTTTTTTAATAGTCATGTGAATTAATATTAATTATTATTCCAGCTTGAAAACTATAAAAATTCGGGACAATTTCATGTGTTTATGTCACTCAATAATAACAAAGTTTTACCACTGTTTCACTAAAGTCACTCGAACTATTTTTCAACTGCAAAAACCACTCAAGTTTTAATGTTATTCTTTTGTTGTGAAGTTTTTCATAACTGGTTAAAAATGACTGATTTAAATGGAATAGTTATGAAACTTGGTTACTATTTAGTGACTTTTTTTTCAAGCTTCATCTAAGGTAACAAGTAACTTAAAAAAGCCACTAAATAGTAACCAAGTTTCATAACTGTTCCATTCAGATGACTCACTTTTAACCAATTATAAAATTTACAATAAAAGAACAGTAAAACTTGAGTGGTTTTTGTGGGCTTAAAAAAGTTTGAGTGACTTTAGAAGAACAATAGTGAAACTTGGTTATCATGTAATGATTCTCACCCAATTTCATATACCACATCAAAACTTGCAAAATATCATATATACCCAAAAAAAGATGCTTTAAGAGCATTGTACGTTGTGCATTAAACACTTGTATTTTGGGTATATGTGACGTATAAAAAATTTGTAAAATATTATTTATAAAGTTTAACACTATGTAGAATCATTGAATTTTTGTTAGTATTATTTATTGTGACTTTTTGCAGTGCAGTTAACAACTTACCAATGGGATATCCCGTTTTACAACAACCTCAAATGGCAAGTACAGGTCAGCATCATATGGATTCCATGGGCATGTCCAGCTGTCATGTGGTCAATGGAGTACCTGCGCATAGTAACTTTCATCCCATGCGAATGAACGAGTGAGTTTTTTTTTTTAAATATTTAATTTATATGTTCTTTAATTCAATGTTTATTTTTAATTCTAGAGTAAATTACACAAATGGTCCTTTAGGTTTGTACTATATTACATATTTGGTCCTTTAGTTTCATATATTACACTGTTAGTCCTTAGTTTTGAAACTATTGACACGTTTGGTCCTTTACCTAACTTTTCCCGTCAAACAAATTGGTGTTTATGGGTTTCAAATTGGTGAAGGGAAAGGGAAAAGGACAGATGTACTCCTCGTGCATCACACATGACCGGGAAAAATATTCGTCTGTTTGGTAAATGACCAAATGTGTCAATAGTTTCAGAAATAAGGACTATTAGTGTAATTTATGGAACTAAAGGACCAAATATGTAATATGGTACAAACCAAAAGGACTATTTGTGTGATTTACTCTTAATTTGAGTAAATTACACAAATAGTCCTTTAGGTTTGTACCATATTACATATTTGGTCCTTTAGTTTCATATATTACACTGTTAGTCCTTAGTTTTGAAACTATTGACATGTTTGGTCCTTTACCTAAATAGACGTAAACTTTTCTCGTCAAACAAATCGGTTTTTATGGGTTTCAAATTGGTAAATGACCATTTGACGGGAAAAATAAACGCCCGTTTAGGTAAATGACCAAACGTGTCAATAGTTTCAGAAATAAGGACTATTAGTGAACTTTATGAAACTAAAGGACCAAATATGTAATATGGTAGAAACCAAAAGGACCATTTGTGTGATTTACTCTTAATTTTATTTTTCATTGAAGTATGGTGATGGACAACAGTACAGCTGGCGTGACACCTGTCCCAACAAACGGAGCCATTTCACCTATGTCAGATCTACCTATGAGTCCTACATCAGTTGCATCAAGTGGTCATTTTCCTTTTACAACTTCTGAGCTGTCAGGAATGGGAGTTGACACGTCAGCACTTGACTCAGCATTTACATCTGATGTGGCGAGTTCAGTTGGGTTGCATCTTGCACCTGATAATGGAAATTCTAGACCTTTTGGTCAAATTCCTTGGAATTTTAGTCTTTCTGATCTTACAGCTGACTTGTCAAACCTTGGAGGTAATTTAAATAAATTTAAATATCAATCTGCTCAAATCTTTAAGTAATTAAAAACAAGTATTTCGATTTAAGGTGATCTTCTAAGTTGATACAGTTTCTTGGTGCCATGTCAGCTGCCACATCATCATTTTGACTGGTTGACTGGACCAGATTACCTTACATTAAAATTTTAAATTTTTTAGGGTTTGAATAAAATTCTTTGAAAGTTGGTTACCTTTTTATGGGTGTGAATAAAGGTGGTTACCCAAAACATAAATTAGACCAAAGTTGGTTATGCAATAAACCACCCTTAACTTTTACATGCGTTATTTTTTTATTTTTTTGTGGGATGTACGTATGTATTATGTATGCATCTCGTTTATTCATATATATATATATATTATTAATTACTAATATTAATACTTAAATGAATATTGTTTTCCATGATGCTATTTTTAGATCTTGGAGCTCTTGGAAACTATCCTGGTTCACCTTTTCTACCTTCTGATTCAGATATATTACTTGATTCTCCTGAACAAGAAGACCTTGGTAAGCTAACTGTTTAAAAAATTACCTTGTTAGTCCTTTTTTTGGAAATCGTTTACAACTACAATTCTTTAGCCTAACGTCCGTTAAATATTTCTGTTAAAAATTACACCGGTTGTCCTTTTTCTGTTAAAATATTTAACAGGCGTTAGGTTAAAGGAATGTAGGTGTAAAATGTATCCAAGAAAGGACTAACGAGGTTATTTTTAAAGTAGAGGATCATAGGCGAAATTTGGGGTAACCTCAGGGACCATCATTGTAATTTACTCCAGTCATTATTTTGTCATCTCTATTTTTCTAGAAAATGAAAATTTTGAAATGTGTTCAATTTTTTTTCCGTATTCCTGTTTAGAAACAAAGAGAGTTTTTTTTTTTTTTTTTTTTTTTTTTTTTTTTTAAGTTATGGAATGGAAAATAGTTGAAAACTATACAAGTCTGTTTTTTATAAATTTAGTTATCTGAAAGCAAATCTACAATAATGTCTCTAGAACAAAGAATCTAAAGCATGCTACACTAATCAGACCTCATTGATATACAAATTATGAAATAATATTATTCAATTTCATGATTTTTATATTTCAGTGGATGAGTTCTTTGTTGATTCTGTTCCTGGACCACCGTGCTCACAATCAGATGAAGATAAATCCTAATTTAGTGTTGAAAATGTTTCTTAACTTGTGCAACTATTTTGCATCCGGTTATTTTGGACCGTTGGATGGACCGTATTATGTTGATTACATTTCATTTGTTGTAACTTTAGCATTTTATCACGGATTTTTATATAACGTATTGGTCAAATCTTTTGTACCGTACATGTATTTTATAGGTTGTCACCCGCAGCACGTGTAATTGTACATAAAGCATTGCTAAAATAAACTAAGCATTTTTAAACAACGTAATGGTCAAATATTTTTTGTAAAGTCCAAGTAGTTTTTATATATTTATTGTTAAAATAACCTAAGTATGTTCCTAATGTTTTTTTACAAAATTAGCTTTAAATTATTTTAGAAATATATCTACTATTAAATTATAGTCTTTGCTCTGTCACCATGGTCATGGAAGACCATAAAACCAAAATATTGAAGTAACCAAAAATAAATATGGAATAGTATATTTTAGTTAAAGTTGAAACACGAGCAAATATATAAGGTCGACAACTGCCAAAACTACAAGGGGAGCTTGTGAACCTTCTTTAACAGTGAAGGGTTGAACATAAATTCAAGTTATCTGTCGCAACTTGATACAGAAGAGGTCAAAAAGAAATCAGTAAATTGCGGTGAACGTGGATCGAACACGTGACCTTCAGATCTTCAGTCTGACGCTCTCCCAACTGAGCTATCCCCGCATTTGCTTTACAATTGCCAAACAATTAATATTGACAGAAACGTTCTCGGTTCCTTATTTTATTTTATTTTTATTTTTCCTAATTATTATTATTTTTAAAATACGTAAAAAGGCTTATTATCTCATGCATTACTCTATTTAATAGATAGTAATGGTAAATTGACTAAATACGACTAACACTTCGAGTGGAGGAGAATAACAAAGAGTAAAGTAATATTGTAAATAAGCATATTTAAAATAAAAAAAAAGAAGCTAAAAAGATAGTATAGAAAAGTTTATGTATACAAGTGAAAGAAGCTAGTAAGTTTTTATTTTTATTTTCTTGCCATTAAAAATTAGGAATAAGGTGTGACGATAACATGATAGACAAACTATCCATCTTTTAAGGGAAATCCAAATAATTCCCAAAATCCTAACAAATCCTATTATTTCAACTTTAGGGGAGACATGTTTAATCTTCTCTTTCCATAGCCATATCTTATTGTCAAGTGACAACATTATTTTGACTTTATTGAACAACCATTGACTAAATCAAATTTTGGGTTGTTAAAGGCAAAATTGAACAATATATTTCTACAAATGAATATTTGTTCCATTGTTAACCAAAAACCAAATTAATGGTCTAATTTGGTTTAGAAGGGATGCTTTCAAGCAATCAATCCCACACGTTACAAACCGAATTGCTTATGCGTTTTTAATCATATTTATTGAATTATCGTTAACCTGAATAACTAAAATCATATACGAAGATAACGAGTTGATTAACTTATAGATATTTATGTAATATTAACATCAATAATCAATTTGACTCCTTAAATATTTTTTATCGTAAATAATAAAAAATGTATAACAATATTCTTTTCTTCCCAAAGTAGACCCTTTGTCATATGTTTATTTTATTTCGCGTCAGTATAAATAACCTACAAAATTAGAATCATTTTATGTTCTCAAACCCAAATAAGAAAACCTGCTAATACTTTACTAGTAAATTACAAAGATGGTCTTTGAGATTTGTTTCGAATTTCACATATGATCAAATTACACTGGTAGTCATTTTTTATAATCTTTTGCGCCTACATTTATTTAGTAAACATTTTAACAGAAAAATGACTACCAATGTAAAAATTTTGGCCGAAAATGTTAACAGACCATAGGTACAAAAATTTCAGAAAATTGACTACTAATATAACTTTTTTTTAAAAATAAAGAACCATAGGTGAAATTATAGATAAAACTCAGGGAGCATCTTGTAATTTACTCTAACCAAAATGAAAGTATCGTTAAAAAATCAACTGAGCATCTGAATAAATCCTGATCAAAGTTTCATTCCTGTTGAAGGAACACAATACCAATATAATATTAAAAATAAATCAAAGTATATTAAAAAAAAGGTATTATCTATATATTAACATGCAAGTTTTTCAAACCATAAATCAATAAACCTCAAATACATTGCTAAAAAGAAAATTAGAGATTAGTATCAGTAATCACAACAACTTGGAAAAAGAAAACATAAATTATTGCTCTAATGACTTAACTGCCCTTGTTAAAAAGGGATTCACAATATATCACCCGTTTTTTACATTTTTTTTTGAAATTATACAGCTTGTAATGAAACCTAAAATGTCAACTATAAATCAAAATTCATAAAACTTAAAACAAAATCCCAATTTTAAAATGCATTTCTTGATATGTATATATAAGAGTAAATTATCATGATGGTCATGAGGTTTATTTTAAATTTTACAGTTCTTTACTAAAAAATTACATTATTGGCCCCCTTTTGAAAAGTTTTTGAATTTACAGTTGTTTAGCCTAACATCCTTTAAATATTTTAAAAAATAAAAGACTATGTATGTAATTTTACAGGACTAATGGTCTAATTTTTTAACTATAAAATTATAACGAACGTTAGGCTAAAAAACTGTAAATGCGAAAGGTTTCCAAGAAAAGAACTACCAGTATAATTTTTCAATAGTAAATGACCATAGGTGAAATTTAGTATAAACCTCAGTAACTATCATCGTAATTTACTCGTATATATATTGTAATGCATTTTTTTTGTAATCAAGAATTATCCTTTGATCAAAGTGGCTTGATGATATGTACCAAAATCATAGTCCAGTTCAACTGTCTTCGTCCTAAATTTGTGTTATAGTATGCAAAACAGGAAAACTTCTATGCAGCAATTTCTGAAATAAAAAAAGAGCGAATATTAAGTTAATACTAAATTTACGCATTATAATGAAGTTAAATTTATGTATAATGGTAATAAGGTGTACATATATGGGGATATATTATAAAGTAGCAATATACTTTAAGCGATGGTCTATTTTGTTAATAATAACTTTTTAAGGTCTATTTTAGTAATCACACTTTTGAGATTATTAGATTTTTCTTCAGTCTCAAGTGTTTTTTATTCTTTTGACCTTTTGTGGGTATTTTTTTTTTTTTAACGATATTACCAGTAAGTTGTGGAAGTTTAGTATATCGAAGTATGTTTTTAAGAATGACAAAATACAATAATTAAATGTGTACAACTGGATACAAAAAGTTTTGACCTAAATAACTTTTATTTACCACTTTTATGTGACTCAGATATATCATTGTTTACTATTTGATGTAACCAAATTACATATTTTTATTTTTTTTTACCATTTTACAATCTAGATGAATATATGCAAAAAAAAAAAAAAAAAAAAAAAAGGAAGGATAGAGTATATAATAGACTTACCTCTACTCGATTGTGTATTTGCAATATTATAATTCCGAACATACCCTTCAGAATTCCTTCCCACAACATCTTCCACATTACCAAGCCGATTTCCAAACGAATCAGAACCATCGATCTCATTAGAAGAAGACTGCCACGTGGCATGATCTCCATACATCGACCCCCCACGGTACAAATTACCATAATGACCCTGTTGACCACCGTTTGCACCCACATTATTCCTTCCAACTAACCCATAATTATTCTCTTCACCCCTAAAATTCCCACCATTTTGAGAATTTAAATTCAAAGAACCCCAATTTGTTCCATTATTCCCAAACACACCAAACCCACTGCCCGACCCGCCCGGGCTGGTGAGCCCGTTACTGCCCCATACGTTTCGGGTCGACCCGATAGGTTGTGGCCCGTTTCTTCCACTACCTTGATTATTATTATACCCAATTGGATTACTATATCTATTCGGGCTCCCACCAAAATACGGGCCCAAAACCCGCCCGTATCCCATATTATTCAACGACCCACCAAAGCCATTCGGGCCTATAGCAGGGTCCACATTCATACCCATATTATAACCCGACCCGTTTCGGTTACCGACAATCGGGCTAAACCGACTATCCATTCCAACACCATAACCGCCAATCGGGCTCATATTATAGCCTTGCGGGTAGCCACTTGTGAACAGAGTATTCGGTCTATTTAACCCGTAAATATTATATTCGATAAATGGGTTACGGGTCGGGTTATGGGTCGGGCTACGGGTCGGGCCGGGTGACAACTCTTTAGGGATGGCCCGTTTGACTTCAACCATTTTACCATTTAATTCATGAAATGTTTTGTATAAAACTCGATCTACTGATTCTTCTGAATCATATGTAATGAACCCAAAACCTCTTGGTCTTTGTGTGTTGTGATCATACATAACTACCACGTCTGTTATAGAACCGAATTGATCAAAATATAATTTGAAATCATTTTCGGTTACTGTTGGTGGTAAACCACCAACAAATATCTTTTTTGTGGGCCCCATTGGGCCCGGGGATCCTTGAATGGTGTTAACGGGTCGGGTCAAACCATGGTGGTCTTCCCTTGGGACAGCCTTTTTTGCTTCAACCTGAAAATTTGAGACCCGAGTAAACATTTACTTAATTTTATAAAAATAAATAAAGGCAAATGTCACCGTTTTGGTAATTTACATAGTTTTTTAGGCAGCCTAATTTGGTGATTATAGCTGAAGTTCATAAAAATTATAATAAATCGATTATAGGGCCAATAAGACTTCAAAAAAAAAAAAAAAAAACCCAAATAGGGATGAAGAAAAATACTTTAATTACCTAAGTAGGTCAGCTCAAAAAACTTGTAATAACCAAAACCGGTCTGAAAAGATTTTGTAATTATCAAAAGGGACCACTCCCAGAAATGTTTTTTTTCCTATTTTATGGCGTTTTTCCAATATATAATCTAAATTCTAACTATTATTATATTAATGTGATTTAATCCTTGTATGGTTTTAGAGTAAATTACACCGATGGTCCTGTGATTTGTCAAAAGTTTTGCATTTGGTCGTTAAGTCTCAGAAATTACACGCATAGTACCTAAATACGAAATATTATCACGCTTTTGGTCCCTAACACTAACCTCCGTTAATTTTGGCTGTTAAATTTTTATAAATGACAATTGTACCCTTTTGTTAATATATTTGATAAACAGTAATAATAAAAAATTTAAAAAAAATAGATACAAGAAACTTACGGTTCGACCATCAATCATGTGTTTCTCCATTACAACTCTTTGAGCAACTGCAGGATCAAGAAACACAACAAATCCAAATCCTCGTGCACGACCAGTTAACCGATCTCTCATAATAACCGCCTCAACTACCTCCCCATAACTGCTAAAATATTCTTTTAACCGATCTTCATCAGTATCCCAAGAAATCCCACCAATAAATAATTTACCATTTTCTGGTACAACTGGTTCCATTTTTTCTATAATCCCATGCTGAATTGCCATAAGTTAGTTGGTAACTCGGATGCTATTGATAGCTCAATTTAACTACAATTAAGAAAAATAATACAATAAATTGAAGTGTATTGTAATTGTAATTGTAAGGGTTAATGCACTCAGTGGTCATTGGACTTTTAGAAAAAAATTAACTCTGGTTATTGTACCTTTTTATGTTTATTAAGGTCATTGTACTACACAGTGTTAATTAGTGGATACCAAACTTTTAAAGACATACACTTAGGTCACACTGGTGACCTACAATATATTAACAATGGTATAACACCATTATATAAGAAATTTTTTCGCAAAGTACATTGACCAAATTGAACATTTTTCAGAAAGTACAATGACCTCAGGGTGCATTAACCTTATTTTATATTTTTTTATGTTATCCACATAGATAAATAATTGCCACGTCATCATTTTGTCACCGGTTAAAATGAATGACGGATTTCATAAGTACAATGACCTTGATAAACCAAAATAAAAGTAGAAGGACCAAACTTAACTTTTTCGGAATGTACGATGACCACTGGGTGCATCAGCTCTAAGTTGTATTTTAATTTTATTTGTAATTGTGATTCTAATGACAAAATTACAGCTTTAGTAGGTACAAATATGGTAAAAAGCAATCTATAACTGATAAATTTCGTACAAATTTCATGTAATCCTAAGTTGAATTGCCATAAGTTTCTGTATTCTTTGGACGCTATTGATACCTCAATTGAACTACAATTAAAAAAAATAACAGAGTGAATTATGATTTGTGATTCTAATGACAAAAGTAACACCTTTAGTAGGTAAAAGTATGGTAAAAAGGCAATGAGCAATCCATAATTGATAGATTTCATACAGATTTTATGCACTCTCAAGTTGAATTGCTATAAGTTTACCTAAATTCAACTACAATTGTGATTGTAATTGTAAATATAATTCTAATGACAAAATTAACAGCTTTAGTAGATAAACAGCAATCCATAACTGATAAATTTCATGCATCTGAACGCAACTTAATCATAAAGCAGAGCAGAAGCAACAACACTCATTCATCATAAACCGTAGACTAACGGATCTGAATGTAGATACAAAAAATAAAACTAAATAATTACCTTATCTAGATGAAATTAAACAGAATCCGGTACAGAAAGTGATCGGATTACTAAGACTTATCATCAACGAACTACAATACGAGCATCTGATACACCGAACGTCAAAATTTCGAATTGAATTCAGATTCCTAAAAATTCAGAAGTAAAACAGATCGCAGATTAATCAGATTGATTAAGATGAAATAAACGAGTGTCAATTTAATTCAATTGTAGAAATAAAACATGAAAACTGAAAATTATGAGGACTCGCCATTAATGGAATCTGGATTTGAGAATCGATGAAGACTAAGATCTAGAAATGAGTATATACATATAAAATGAAAACAGAGGATGTGGGTTGTTCACTCTCTCTTTCTTCCCCAAAGCTATATGGGACATATTGCAAGTGTTTTTATGTGAAAAGTAATAGTTGGGGGGGTAATTTGTAATTGTAGTAAGTTAAGGGACGTAATTGAATTTTTCTACATAGTTGAGGGATGTGTTGATGAAATAAGGAAAACAAATGCAACCATTTAGGGGTAGTGTTGTCCAATTGAGACACTAGAAAAGAATCGAACAATGTGATTGACTTAAGCTATATATGTTCGGTTCTCATTTTTAATTTTCATATAAAATTGATTTTCAGTTTCGAGTGATTCGGTTCGGTCCAAAACTGAGAAAAAACTGAAAAAATTCAAAGAATCACTCTCGGTTCGTTCGGTCCTCGATCCGGTTCCAAATGGTTCGATTCGGTTCTTGGACCGCACTTAGTGGTGGGAATTTGGGATGTTTATTGAAAATAGATTATGTATTTTAAAACAGATAATCATATCATTAGTGGTTAGAAAACGTGGTTATGTAAAATAATGTTTGGATTTGATTATGCTGTTTGAAATAAACACATTCACATCTGCTTTTCAAAAACTCCATAAAAAACACAAATAATTGATTATTTCAGATTTTTTTGTCAAACACTCATTTTTAATTATTTACAATTTCAAAACGTATTTTCAAAACATAATAAGCAGATAATCGATACCAAATCACAATTTCAAACAGCCTCTTAATTTGACTCTAACAATAGATTTGTGTTTTGCACTAAGTTGGAATAACAAAATTATACATATCCACTATAATATTCTTATTTAACTTTTATAGAAATCTGTTGTGGAATTTTTTTTTTTAATTATAGTCATTTATGCGTACGAATGCACATTGGAGTAAATTGTTGATGTAATTAAACAAACAGGTTGCGTTCCTCGAATTAGAAAAAACGATTTTTATTCAAACCGCTTTGAAACCAGTTTTTGTTTTGTCGGACAAGATCGGTTTGTAAATCGCCGGTTTGGACTGGATCAATATTTTGGGGATGAACCGGTTTGAAAACCACTTTTTGTTAACCAGTCCTTAAAAACCGCTTTAAAAACCGAAAAAATCAGTTTTTACCGGTCCGAAACGGTTTTGTAACGACCCGAAATTTGTAAATAAATAAAATATATAAAAATATGATAATTAAGGATAAATCGTTTAAAGAACGTAGGAATTGGTTTCGTGTCGTTTGGACATCGTATGAGGAAGTTATGGGCGAAACCGTGTCGAAGGGAATAAAGGAAAATGCAGCCTCAGCTGCATAGCCCAGATAGCGGCGCTATCTGGGAAGATCGCGACGCGATCTTGTGGGGGTCGGACAGCGACCCGAAATAGCGTATGAAGGGGAAACGCGAAATAGATAGCGTTGGGAGATAGCGGCGCGAAGTCGCGACGCGAATTAACGCGGGCAAGAAATAGCGGCGCGATCTTTCGTCTGTGCAGGATTAAAAGTCGGGTTTTGGTCATTATTGCAGAAACAACACCCTTGTTTTTCTCCCACTCGAGTTTGTGAACGATTTTGAGTGTAATGCATCATTTGGAGCAGATTTCTTGGTCAAATCTTGTGATTCTTCACTCCTAGTTGAAGATTAAAGGTATATCTTCAATCCTTTGTAGTTGTAGCTTTAGATCTATGGGTTTAGAAGCTTGGGTTTGAAACCCTAGTTCTTGGGTTGGTGATTAATGGTTAAATAAAGGTTGTATACACTTAATAGATGGTATTTTGACAAAGGAAACAAGTGTATGATTTTGATTTGTAAGAATCTTAAAGGTTGGTTAAACCTAGGGTTTGGTAATCACCATATTTGGGGAAAATGGATTGATGGGTGTTATCTAGAGGTAGATGAATACATTGGTAGTAGTAATTGATGTTGATCATATTGTGATAATTGTATTAGGCTTTTGGTGAAGTCTTGGAAAGTTGATTGGATTGAGAAGCAAGAGATTGGGTGTCAAGAACACGGTTTGAGCATCTTATTGCTAAGGTGAGTACGTGTGGAATTTACTGAGTACATAGCCCTTTTAAATACTTTCATTACTTGTGTTATGGTCTATTTGCTTAATTGGGTAGACTAGTAGTTGATAGTTAGTTATACCGATGATAGTATTGAACTAACTTGTTTGATGATAGACGTGATAGCCGAGAGCTAGATTGACATAACTATTGAGTTATGATATGCTGAGATAATGTGATGATACGGGGAACCCCCGGTCATGAGAGGGTGGAATGAGGGGCAGTTGGGTGAATTCCCATCGACTCATCCACGATAGGCGTGGTGTGAGGGGCAGTTGGGTGAATTCCCATCGACTCATCCACGATAGGCGTGGTGTGAGGGGCAGTTGGGTGAATTCCCATCGACTCAACCACGATAGGGTGGTGTGAGGGGCAGTTGGGTGGATTCCCATCGACTCAACCACATTAGTAGTCTTACTCATTGGACGTATTCCGGTGGGCAAGGTTGTAGAGTCACACTAAGGTGACTAGAATGGGTAGTTGGATTTATATATATGTATATTGATTGGTTTTATGAAACGTGACATTTCATTTTATTATCGGGTCTAAACCCATGTAGCTCACGAGACGTTTTTGTCTCACGTACTCCTTGTTTTGTTTTGCTATGTACTCAGGTTCGGGATCGAAGGTTTAGGTACGCATGGATAGAGATGCGGGGCCTAGAATAGAAGAACTTTAGATTGGATTTATGCTTAGCTTTGGTTTTGATCTATTTTGTAACACCAAACTTTATACTCTGATTTTCATACCAAAGGTTTTTGTAAATCCATATTTTGGAATAGTTCTTATATTTATGAAAAATGTTTTATTTTGGGCAAATGTTTTGTATTAAAATATGAGGTGTTACAACTTGGTATCAGAGCTATAGTTTAAGTGAATTAGGTTGGATGACCATCCTAGTCTTAGACTGTAGCATTAGGAATGTAAGATTCCTTGAGATCGATAGGTTGACCTTGAGACGTTATATTAAGTTTAGGGTTGAACCTAGGGGGACCGATGAGAATTGATACGATTATGGATATTGAGTCTTATGCGACTAATGGGTTGTACACAAAGTACTAAATGTTTAATGTCTTTCGTTTAGTCTTGGTCGAAAGAAATGGCAACCACGCATAGAAGTGGTAAAGCCCCGGAGGGCCGGGAGGAAGAAATACCTCATGTCGAGGTTGTGGTTGAACAGGAAAGTCAACCGTCGATGCATCAAGTTGAGGAATCGGAGGTCGGAGCTAATAAGACTCCGGTAACCATGGCGGATCTCCAAACTATTATTGAACAAATCAAAGGGACGGTGGCCGAAGAAGTGCACCGTATTTTGAGGAACCGCGAAAAGTCGGGAAGTGATCGTAAATCCGATGCTAGGCCGGAGGCGAGGACCGAGGGTAATGGTACCCGAGGGGATCAGTCCTCAACAGGTGGTAGCGGTGATGCTAGGGCAAGGCCCGATGAAAAATATGGTTGTACTTTTAAATCTTTCATGGCTTGTAAGCCAAGTGTGTACACGGGTAGTTCGGACCCGAAGGTGACTACGAGGTGGATCCGAGAGACCGAGAGGGTTATCGATAGTAGTAAGTGTAAGGATGCCGATGTGGTGACGTATGTGTCACAACTATTGAAATGAGATGCTATGGTATGGTGGGATATCGTGTATGAGACCCTCGGGAGGGAGGTGATTGAAAAGATGTCATGGGACGACTTTACCACGAGGTTGAAGAGAAAGTTTTGCCCCGAAAGGGATTTGGAAAAGATGCATGAGAGGTTTGTAAACCTAAAGAAGGGTGATAGGTCGGTTGAGGAGTACTCAAGGGAATTCACGGGATTGCTCCCGTTTGTTGCAAGAACTTATTTTGAGGAAGGATCGAGGGTAGTTCGGTATGCTTGTGGGCTACCTTGGGATTACCAATTGGAGGTAAGGAGAGCGGTCACACTCGATGAGGCCATTGGTGCCGCCCGGGGTGTAGAAGAGGTAGATGCGACAAGGAACGCCGTGAGGGCCCATGTGAACGAGAAAAGGAAAGCCGAGAGTGGCTCGGGAACTTCTAAAAAGGGGAAGTTCACATCAAATTCCTTCAAGCAAGGAAGCGTTGTCCCGTGCAAGAGATGCGGGAAGAACCATGCCGGCGAGTGCCGAGGAGATTCGAAGGTGTGCTATATTTGTGGAAAGACGGGGCATATAGCACGGGATTGTAGATCCAAGACACTCTACGAGGTGGAGTGTTACTCGTGCCATGAAATGGGACACTATAGCAATGCGTGCCCGAAAAAGAGGATCGAGCCAAAGGTGCCCGCGGCTCAAAAGAAAGAGGAACCGGCTAAAGTGAAGGGGCGTTCCTTTCAGGTGACTCGAGAGGAGGCAAAAGAGGTGCACGATGTAGTATCAGGTACTTTATTCATTAACTTCATGCCATCTTCTATATTATTTGATTCGGATTCTACTTATTCGTTGGTCTCACGAGTTTGGTAGAAAGTTAAATGTGCCGACCGATGTTGTTAGATGAAAAATATGAAATGGAGGTAGCCAATGGGAAATCTCAACGATCGAATTTGTTTATAGAAGTTGCGATTTAGAAATAAATGGGAAAAAGTTTAAAAATTGATTTATGTCCATGAGAAAGAAGGATTTTGACGTGATTATCAGTATGGATTGGTTGGGTATGCACCAAGCCGAGGTATTGTGTGACTATAGCTTAATGCTCGTACAGATTGGTGGTTATAGGAATTGGAGGTAAGTTGTATGACGTGGATATTTATTTTGGGGAATGATTTCCCGGTTAGTTATGTGTATGGAAATTATTTTTTTTTTAAAAGGAATATGGTTCGGTGTGTCGCAGATAGTAAAGATGTAGGGGTTGATGTTAATATATGGTATAAAAAGATGAACCGCAAGGACGGTAAATGTTTCAAACAAATGGATAGTAGTACAATGAAGTACTAAGTTTTGGTAAGAATTGTAGTAAGGATGGAAATTTGGAAATAGAAATCTCGGAATTTAGACTTGAGTATTTGGCGAGAATCTGGATAAGTAATGTAATGTTAATATATGTAAATGGGAAAGAAAAGAATGATTAAAGGTATAGTGATGCCTTGGAACAAATAAATGTAACATAGGTGGAAAAGAGTAAGTGTCAGGAATGACATATTTTAATTGTTAGAAAGAGTGGAGTAAAAATTGGCATGTAGCCATAACAAGTTTCGTGGCAAGGGATGATCGATTTGATATTAAGGGTAAGATAACGTTTATGGGCAAAATGTCATAATAATGATGTGATATAATATGACATAGCGTGTATGAGACTACGACTGGGAAATAAATATCTCAAGGTATCGCGATGTAGAAAGACGGGAACATGGAATGTTGGGCTAATGGGTGCCAAGTCATGGGTTACAAATGTAGACCGGAGTCGATTGGTTGACTCAAAGGTGACCGGGTTGGCCGGTGAACTTTGGTTAAAGGAATATATTGGTGGTTACCCCGGTGGTGATAAAGGGTTTGGAAACCGGTAACAAGGAAATGGACCGGTTAAGGGTGATTAACGTGTAAGTGAAACGGTAAATGACAATCGGAGATCTTATTGGTATACCCGCGAGGTTCAATGCATGCGCATTATGTGATGGTCTTGGAAGGCATATGACAATGGAAAGATAATATTATATGAAATGTGCTAAGTACTATGTTCGATGGGAGACATATGAATAGGGAAGAAAAAGTTAATGCGATTTTTATGGGAGAGGTGCTAGAACGCACGATGAGCGACTGGATGATCGAATGGGTGAGATAGTAGCGAGGCTACGCGATGCGAAAAGATGGATGTCAGATGACATTGGCGTGTCATACGCATATGGTTGTATATGCGCACAATAGATATGGTTAGATTGAGTTGGCGTGATAGATATACATATATAAGTATATATATATGTAGGTGTGTATGCTTATGCGTTTATATGACGAATATAGAACCAATGGGTTAATGAGTATTGCTATTATGTTATGGTAAATGAGAATTTGATTGGAAATGCGGGTTGCATTAGGTCATGTATAGGTATGGGATGCCTACGACTTCTCGAATAAGAGAAAAAGAATGCTGTTAGAAAGCAATTGTTATTGAGAACCAGGATATGGTCAACTTGTGTGAAATTATGGTATGTGAGGCGAAGATTATTGAAATGGTTCTAGGTAATGGTATAAGTGGCCGAACGAAGGTCAAGAAGCGGTAAGGATTGATGTGACCATAAGGTAATGTGAGAACTCGGAGAAGTGTGAAAAGATGGGAATTTTGGAATATGGACGACTGTGTAGGAAACATTAATGGGTGTAACCGGAAGTGATAAGTCGAGAATGAGATCTCGAGGGTAGGGAATCTGTTAATTGGAAAAAGTATGGTTGACTTTAGGCAAAAGTCAAGATTAGTCAACATATGATTAGTTGACTTGGTTAAGGATGGGTTTTGACTTTCGTTTCGAATGACTCGCGATGATAGTAGTATAATGTATTAGTTGTGTGTATGAGAAAGAGGTAATGACGTAATTAAAAGAGTTATAGTCAAATTATGTCACTTTGACCCGTTGGGAGTTTTCAAGTTGAATTTGGGAATTGGGTATCTAATGGTTGATAAATCATAATTAGAGGTCGATGGTAAAGGAAATTGTTGAAGTATAGTTGACTTTGTTCTTAAGTCAAGGGTTAGACGAGGTTGGAATATGGTAACTTGGTCGAAACTAGACTTTGACATTGGTGTTGGTCGATTAGTTGATTATAATGCGTGGGTCATGTCATTTCTATGAGTATAAGACGATCGGTTAGAGGATTGAAAGACTTGTGGTCAAAATTGTGCAAGTTTTGCCCATTTGGGCACTAAAGGCTTAAGATTGATTTTTTGACCCGTTTGGATCTAACGGGATTAATTGAATGTTTACATGCATATTGTTGACTAATTCGGGATGAGAAACAGTTTGACGGTAATAACCGCGGGAGAATGAAAATGGATACTCGGTAGAATGTGGATTGGAATTTTTTTGAGTGATTCCGAGGACGGAATCCTTTTAAGGGGTAGATAGTTGTAACGACCCGAAATTTGTAAATAAATAAAATATATAAAAATATGATAATTAAGGATAAATCGTTTAAAGAACGTAGGAATTGGTTTCGTGTCGTTTGGACATCGTATGAGGAAGTTATGGGCGAAACCGTGTCGAAGGGAATAAAGGAAAATGCAGCCTCAGCTGCATAGCCCAGATAGCGGCGCTATCTGGGAAGATCGCGACGCGATCTTGTGGGGGTCGGACAGCGACCCGAAATAGCGTATGAAGGGGAAACGCGAAATAGATAGCGTTGGGAGATAGCGGCGCGAAGTGGCGACGCGAATTAACGCGGGCAAGAAATAGCGGCGCTATCCTGGGGATAGCGGCGCGATCTTTCGTCTGTGCAGGATTAAAAGTCGGGTTTTGGTCATTATTGCAGAAACAACACCCTTGTTTTTCTCCCACTCGAGTTTGTGAACGATTTTGAGTGTAAAGCATCATTTGGAGCAGATTTCTTGGTCAAATCTTGTGATTCTTCACTCCTAGTTGAAGATTAAAGGTATATCTTCAATCCTTTGTAGTTGTAGCTTTAGATCTATGGGTTTAGAAGCTTGGGTTTGAAACCCTAGTTCTTGGGTTGGTGATTAATGGTTAAATAAAGGTTGTATACACTTAATAGATGGTATTTTGACAAAGGAAACAAGTGTATGATTTTGATTTGTAAGAATCTTAAAGGTTGGTTAAACCTAGGGTTTGGTAATCACCATATTTGGGGAAAATGGATTGATGGGTGTTATCTAGAGGTAGATGAACACATTGGTAGTAGTAATTGATGTTGATCATATTGTGATAATTGTATTAGGCTTTTGGTGAAGTCTTGGAAAGTTGATTGGATTGAGAAGCAAGAGATTGGGTGTCAAGAACACGGTTTGAGCATCTTATTGCTAAGGTGAGTACGTGTGGAATTTACTGAGTACATAGCCCTTTTAAATACTTTCATTACTTGTGTTATGGTCTATTTGCTTAATTGGGTAGACTAGTAGTTGATAGTTAGTTATACCGATGATAGTATTGAACTAACTTGTTTGATGATAGACGTGATAGCCGAGAGCTAGATTGACATAACTATTGAGTTATGATATGCTGAGATAATGTGATGATACGGGGAACCCCCGGTCATGAGAGGGTGGAATGAGGGGCAGTTGGGTGAATTCCCATCGACTCATCCACGATAGGCGTGGTGTGAGGGGCAGTTGGGTGAATTCCCATCGACTCATCCACGATAGGCGTGGTGTGAGGGGCAGTTGGGTGAATTCCCATCGACTCAACCACGATAGGGTGGTGTGAGGGGCAGTTGGGTGGATTCCCATCGACTCAACCACATTAGTAGTCTTACTCATTGGACGTATTCCGGTGGGCAAGGTTGTAGAGTCACACTAAGGTGACTAGAATGGGTAGTTGGATTTATATATATGTATATTGATTGGTTTTATGAAACGTGACATTTCATTTTATTATCGGGTCTAAACCCATGTAGCTCACGAGACGTTTTTGTCTCACGTACTCCTTGTTTTGTTTTGCTATGTACTCAGGTTCGGGATCGAAGGTTTAGGTACGCATGGATAGAGATGCGGGGCCTAGAATAGAAGAACTTTAGATTGGATTTATGCTTAGCTTTGGTTTTGATCTATTTTGTAACACCAAACTTTATACTCTGATTTTCATACCAAAGGTTTTTGTAAATCCATATTTTGGAATAGTTCTTCTATTTATGAAAAATGTTTTATTTTGGGCAAATGTTTTGTATTAAAATATGAGGTGTTACAGGTTTCAACCGGATATACCCTCCGCTTACCGAAAACTGGTTTTTCTTACTTTTGTTGACCAAAACCCAACCGGTTTTAAACCGATCCGGTTTTTTTTTAAACCAATTTTTTGCAACTCTATTCGGGAGTACTTCTTGAAAAACCTCAGCAAAAGTGAAAAAATAACATCTATAGACCCCAATTTAACTAAAATAAACCACAATATATCATTATAAATATATATTCTAAACAATCATAATCATATAATTCTAAACAACATAATCATAAAACTCAATATGTGTTGTATGATCCATAGTATGACTAGGAATCTTATCAAGTTTAACCGGATTATTCTTCCCTCCAATTAATTTAGCCGGATTCCCAACCGCCGTAGTTCTATCCGGTACATCTTTCACCACAACCGACCCGGCCCCAATTTTCGACCCATGTCCGACCCGAATATTACCCAAAACACACGTTCCTGCCCCAATCAAAACCCCATCACCAATCTTTGGGTGGCGGTCCCCACCACTCTTTCCGGTGCCACCTAATGTCACATTATGCAAAATCGACACATTATCTCCGATCACCGCCGTTTCTCCGACCACAACTCCGGTAGCATGGTCCAATAAAATCCCACTTCCGATCTTTGCTCCGGGGTGAATATCGACCGCGAAAACCTCGGAAACCCGGTTTTGGACTATAAGTGCCAGTATTTTTCTATTTTGTGACCATAAATTGTGTGATAATCTATATGCTTGACATGCAAGAAACCCCTTAAAATGTAGAAAACATTGGACATAACTAAAACAAGCTGGGTCTCTTTCTTTTATAGCTTTTAAATCATTTGTAACAAATTTAATGATTTCTTGATCTTTTTTTAACACACCCATAAAAAGATCTTGAAGGGTTTCACTTGGGAGAGTTAAAGTACTTAGCTTTATTGAGAGATGATAACATAGAGCACTTTCCATTGTGTCATGAGACAAAATTGAGGTCAAATAGTAGTTTGACAAAATGGGTTCTTGGTCAACATCGAATTTTGCTTCATTTTTCATTATCAACCACACATCTTCATGGTTTTTATTATCATTTTGATGATTTGGGGTTGATTTTAAGTGAATCTTGGAGATGGGTATGCTTGAAAAGTGATGCTTTGGTTTGAGAAGTTGTTTTCTTGGATCAAGAACACAAAAAGGTGATTCATTTTGTTGTTGTTTGGGTGAATGGATGGAGGATATTTGTGGGTATGATGATGGGCAAAAATGGGGTAAAGATCCAAGAAAATTTAGGGATTGAGAAGTGAGATGATGATGATGATGAAGAATTGAGGTCAAAATTGAGACCTTGGTCTTCATGGAGAAAGAGAGAAATAAAATTAAAAATAAAAGAGTAAAGGTTTTGACCAAAAATTGTGTTTTGAAGGTGATTGGCTTGTGGGGTGTCGGCAAAGTGTGAATGATTTTATTTGTTTACTACCCTACAAGACAAGTGTTTTATAGAGTTAGATTATTCTGTTATAAATAAGAGTTTCTTTAAAGTGTGAATTAGGAAATATATTAATTTGCATTTAGTAAAAAAATTGTTTATAGTATGTATTAAATAATATTAATGAACTCTACAATTTTAAAAGATTAATTAAATATGATTCGCTTTAAATAAAAAATTTATGTTCATTAATTATACGTTAGTACGTCACCCTAGTCCCTAAACAATAAAAAAATTGTTCTAAGGCATACATTAACTAACTCTATGAACAATAGAAATTTTTTTGGTGACTAATATGTATTGATCAAGAGAATTTAATGGAACTAATATCTAAGTATCTTAGAATATTACAGAGGAAGATTAATGGTTCAAGTGTTACCTGTGGGGTCTTGTGATAAATATATTTCCAAAATTTAAAGATCTAATATTAATAAGTTTTCCAAAATATTTAATGAAGATTTGAGCTAAGAAACATTTATCTTGATAACAACTAGTTGGTGTAGATCAACTTGTCATCAAGAATTTTTTTGAAGGGTTTTCCTTCACAAGGCTTTAGATTCGAGACTTGTTGAAAGCTTTATCTCAGGTGAATAACATGGTAAGGTTTATTCTCCATAGATAGAGAGTTCAGAAGAAAAACATACTGCCCTTATAAATGTCACTATCCGACTGGAACCACTAACTAACTTCTCGTTCAAAATTTTCTTATCCTATTAACAAGTATTAAATATATTAAATTTAGTTCTATAAAAAGTAAGTTGATATTAATCACGTGTCGTATTCAAGCTTATGCTTTCTTTTCGTTGAATAATAGGTTTGTTTTCGAGCTCTCTTTTCACTGTTAAAAAAAAAAGTTGATATTTAATGATTGAGAGCATTCACAATGGTTAATCTATCCAATAGCTTAGACTGTGCGTAATGGGTGACCGTTCGCAGTTTGGTCACCCCTGCCACATCTGCGCCACATCAGCTTTCTCTCTCCTGATCAATCACACGACCAGACAGCGACCAAATGCCCGTAATGGGTGACCGTTCGGAAATTTTTTTTTTTAATTTAAATTAAAAACAAATACTTGTTGATATTGTGGTGGTTGTTGTTGTGGTCGGTATGGTTGTGGGAAGTAGGGGAGAGCAAATGGATTATTTTGATAACCTTGTAGGATTTGGTGACTTGTTTGGTGTACGAAACCGGGTGGTCGAAAGTTGATCGAGGGTGATTGAGAGGGTGTAGTAGAGGGTGCTTCGCGGCGAGATTTTGTAGCCTTTCCTTTGTTCTTGGAGGAAGACATTTTTAGAGATGATGATTGAGAGAAATGAGTGTGTGTTTGAGTTTTAGAGAGAAATGAAAGTTGTGAATTATTTGGTAGAAGAATTGGGTATTTATAGGGTAAAAAAAGGGGTAAAAATTAAATTTGAAGGGGTAAAAGAGCCGTTGGAGGGGGTGTTGTTTACGTTGAACGGTCGAGTGGGAACGGTCGAATAGTCGACCGTTGGAGGAGGTCGACGCGTCGGGGAGGGCCGGGTGTAACGGGGGGGACGCGTCGGGGGTGTCGAGTTGGCGGGTCGCGACCGTTCGTTTGGTCGCCCGATACGCACGGTCTTATTACATTTGACATATCATTTAATAACCTATTAATTAGTGAAGGATTATATTGAGAACTCTGATTTTAAAAAGAACTTTGAGAACCCTTGATTAACCAATCACAAATTAGTAAATTAATTTGATATAATTTAATTCATATTAATTGAAATGGGTAGGATAGTAATTCTGTAAAAATTAAATTAATTAATTATCAATTGAAAACGCCCTCTCTCTCCTAGTTTTAACTGGCAGCCCCTTTTTTTTCTCTAGAAACCCCTAGAAACCGCCCCCTCTAATATCTCGCATTCTCCTTTCTTCTACATTAACCTTAGCCCCTTTTCTCATTCTTCCTTCTCTATCTCTCTCTTTCGATCCAGGCTTGCAGACAGAGAGCGAGACTCTGCATCGTCATTTTCATCAATTCGGGGATATTTTGGAAGCTGTTGTGATCACTGATAAGCAAACTGCGAGATTAAAAGGCTACAAATTTGTCAGTATTTGTTATATTTTTTTCTTTCGGACTAGTCACTCTATTATCTAATTGAGATAACTGTATTTGCTAATTATATTATCTACTGCGTTTTACCAATATATATATTATGTCTTGTTTTCGTTCTGAATATGTGGCTGAAAAGTGCATTTTTTAGGATCAAAATTCCAATTTGTCTAAATTTCGTGATAGGAAGTGGTAATGGTATCACAAAATAGTCATAATCATCTTTAATTGAATCATATATGTCCTTTATATTTCTCGTTATTCAAGAATTGTTATTATTTTTCGCTATTAAAAAATTATTTGTTATTTCCTATAATTAATTAAATTAATTATTTTTGAAATTAGAACTCTGAGAACCCTTATTAACCAATCAGAAATTAGTATATTGATTTTGATTAAATTGATTCATATTAATTATTCAGAGGCATTTACGACATTTTACAAAAAATAATTGTTTCCTTTTTTGAAAATTTCCTAAAATTTAGGAATTTTTTTCGAAAAGTAATTTTTTTTTGTCATTTTTGTCGAGACAATTCTGGATATATGTTTTTTTTTTGTAATTATTATAACATCCAGGTTGTGCATATATGTCCAGACGGTTTTGCATATATATTATTTTTTCGATATTTTAATGTTATTTTTCCGTAATTAGTATACCTTAGTGTTATAAACCAGTTGAGCATATGTGTTTGAGAGAACATAATGTATAAGTACCTAAAGTCGAAACGTTTTACCGAAAACATATATGTAACGAACATAACAGCAATGTATAAAAATTGCACAAATAACATTTACAAATTCAAACAATAAGAGAACATATATGCAAAGTAAATAAAATGAATTACGCGTATGTCCAAAAGTTAAATACATCTTCCAATTTTCTTTTATCCGGAGTTGTTTTTCACAAATCCCAAAATTAACGTCCATCAGCAGGCTGGAAAAAAAAACATAAAAACTTAAGATCATATGTTAGAAACCTCAAGTAAATTAAACATATTTAATTAATTATAGGAAATAACAAATAATTTTTTAATAGCGAAAAATAATAACAATTCTTGAATAACGAGAAATATAAAGGACATATATGATTCAATTAAAGATGATTATGACTATTTTGTGATACCATTACCACTTCCTATCACGAAATTTAGACAAATTGGAATTTTGATCCTAAAAAATGCACTTTTCAGCCACATATTCAGAACGAAAACAAGACATAATATATATATTGGTAAAACGCAGTAGATAATATAATTAGCAAATACAGTTATCTCAATTAGATAATAGAGTGACTAGTCCGAAAGAAAAAAATATAACAAATACTGACAAATTTGTAGCCTTTTAATCTCGCAGTTTGCTTATCAGTGATCACAACAGCTTCCAAAATATCCCCGAATTGATGAAAATGACGATGCAGAGTCTCGCTCTCTGTCTGCAAGCCTGGATCGAAAGAGAGAGATAGAGAAGGAAGAATGAGAAAAGGGGCTAAGGTTAATGTAGAAGAAAGGAGAATGCGAGATATTAGAGGGGGCGGTTTCTAGGGGTTTCTAGAGAAAAAAAAGGGGCTGCCAGTTAAAACTAGGAGAGAGAGGACGTTTTCAATTGATAATTAATTAATTTAATTTTTACAAAATATAAAATTGTTATATATATATATATATATATATATATATATATATATATATATATATATATATATATATATATATATATATATATATATATGGGTTTAAAATATAAAATTATTAAATATAAGGACTAAAAGAATCAAACATTAAAAGATGATTAAGTAATTGAGGAAAATAAATGGTTAGAGTTACCTCTTAAAAAAACCATCTATTCCAATGATAAAAGGTCATTTTAAAAGTTATTCAAATAATAATAATCTTTTAAAAAACCTTCCATTGGAGATGCTCTAATAAGTACGTAATTGATCAAATAATGCAAATAAGCATATTTCATGATTTTCAGTTTGTGTTTTTCTAAACATGTGCCCGGCACATGTTTAGGCTTATTCATTAACTCAAACTTTCCTAATAAATTCATATTAAATATTAATGAAGTTTGTACTTTAAATTTTCAAGAGATTTATTAATTATTTTCTTTAGTTTAAATGGAAAGTTGATAGTAGTTAATGAGCCTAAAGGCACATGTTAGAAAAACCCTTTCAATTATTGGGCATATCAATTTCGGTCTGATCCTCAAATAAGGGTAAGCATCTGCATTTAGACTAAAATAAAAAACTGAACCAAAACCAAATCACATTATCAATTCAGTTATAACTTATTAGTATCCTTAATTCGGTTCAGTTTCTAGACCGTATTCACCCTGCAAACGAAAATGTAGTATATAATCCACCTTTGATACTCATTAACCAATCATAAACTATTTTAACCAAAATGACACATAACCGACAATTATAACTTAATCAACCGTTCGATTGTTACAATAACTACCACCAACAAAATATAAAAACTTGAGAAATGTACATCTTTCAATGCAAAATGTACAAGTCACCAATGAAAAGAACTTGCCTTTTTACTAAAAAAGTTACAACTTAAAGAGCACCCACACCATAGGGTGTCATCTCTCTTCTCATGGTTAGGTCTTTTCCTGAAACAATCTGTAAAAAAAGTACAAACCCTAATCTCACTATCACTTCTATACACAAACCCGCAATTCGGTTTTCGGATTTTTGTTTTTTTTTTCTTCAGTTTTTCGGGTTCTCGGTTCTTAATTCAACTGCTTCCTCATAATCACTTGCAAGATCGCCTTTTTCACCGATTTCTACACGGGCTGAATTCGGGTCTTTTTTGTCAATTTCCACACGGGTCGAATTCGGGTCTTTTTTGTCAATTTCGACACGGGCTGGACTCGGGCTTAAACGGGCCCGTTGGGTTTCTTTAGATGAAACTGGAAAACTTTCGGGCTTGACATTTTTTTCATTTGGGGTTGGTATTATCGAGAGGATATCGGGTTTTGTTTCAAGGTCAACCCAACGGTCTCCAACCCAATCTTTTGAAACCCTAATGTTTTTTCTGTGTAGTTCAAGAAACAAACTTTCACCTGTTTTCAGAAATATAAAAATAAAAGAAAATATTTAGTGAAGGAAACCATAAATTAAATAAGCATAAAATAGCAAAGCTTTTTTTGGTAATTACAAGCTTTGAGCTTGCTAATTTGGTAATTAAAGATTTTTCATCCCTACCGATTTATTATTTTTTAACGCTATAATTACCAAATAAGTGTAAAGTTTAGAGGTAAAATTTCGACCCAACTACTATAATAAATGGGTCAAATCGGGTTGCAACAATTTTAAAAAATACTTAAATACATAAAATATTAATAGATATTATAAAAAATGACAAAATAAGTGTTAATTTTCAACCCATTAACACCTATTTTGTCATTTTTTATTATTTTGGTAAATGTTACCAAAAAAAAGACAAAATAAGTGTTCATGGATCAACCGATTCTAAGCGCACTAATAACATGACCCGTTTTAATTTTTGACCCATTACCCAAGACATCCGACCCACACATTTCACCAACTTTACCGAGGCTATACAAATCTCAAATAATCAAAATTTAGCTCAAGAAAAATAAACAAACATGTTTGAGTTTAAACCTAGAATTTTCAACTTTTTGAGGTTTTTTTTAATTAAAATTAAAAAATAATAAAAATAATTACCAGGAATATAAACTTGAACATCACCATCACTGGAATCATCAATTCCGGTTACAACTCCTTCCCACCAACCATCATTCCACCATGCATCAACTGCAGAACCAACTTCAAAAACAACATTTGTCTCATTTGCCAAACGGGCGGGCCTCACAGTGGGCCTGCCCGAACATCTGACCCCAAGTTTATCGGGCAGGGCTGGTATGCATGCTGGGACCCATTCCTGTAAAGAAAAACAATGAAAAAGTCAAAATCAGATCGTTACTCTTATTTTTCCTTTTGTATTTCAATTCGATTATATTTAATTTCAACCTGTTTTAATGAAAATGGGTCGATTTGGTTATTTTTTCAGGTAACGGGTCAATACGGTAAATTTAAAATAAAAATAAAAAGTAGTTAAAATGGGAACAGGTCGAATTGTTTTATTCTAGACCATTTACTAATAGTTTCGTAATTATATTTAATATATTAGTAACTATTTATGTAATTAAAAAGTGTTGGTGGGTCAACCCGGCCTGATCCAACCCGTTTTGACCCATCCAAAAATTTTACCAATTTTGGCCCGAAAATTGAAAATAAAAAAACGTCGACAAAACAACAAATCATACCTCAAGATTACCGTTTCCACCTTCATCTTTCAAATCATCATATTTGACCTTAATTTTCCTCTTATTAATTTGCAAAACCGTGCATCTAAACCAACAACCCCGAATCCCACTATCTTGACATAACAATTCATATTTTTCATTAACTTTTAAAACCGAAATTAAACCTAAATAATCCCGATTATTCTTCACATACTTAGGAATAAGTTTCCTTCTCAACATCTCATACTTCAAATCCATATCTAACGAATCACATCGCGCCACGTGGCGTCCTCTAAAACTCCTAGGTCTTTTCCTCCCAACCTTAACATTATCATCATTATCTTCATCTTCAAAAAATTCCGTTTCCATAACCGAAAAAATCAGTTGCTCAAAATAACCACACAATTTACTCAATTTAAACGGTTTCACGCGATTATTTTTAAATTGTCTTACACAAAGATGCAAACGGGCCAATAAATCTTCCGGAAGGTTTGACACACATTTGTCATAATGTTCACGGGCCAAAACGATTGCGGGCCCGTCTACACATTCGACACTAATAACTTGTGAATAAGGAGTTATGAAGACTTCTTTCGGGTGAGGACTTTTTAGGGTTACAACACTTTGTACTTCTTGATTATGGTGAAACCACCGAACTTTGACTTTTTTTTGACCTTTTCGATCTTCGTACATATCTTCAAGATATGCAAGATGGTGTTTTTCTTCTTCGGCCATAACAAAAACAAATGATTGTACCTAAAAATTATAAACCAATTTAAAGATAACAAATCAATAAACATAATTTATTACTCGGTTTGTTAAATTTGGTGTAATTCGGTTTTATTAAACGGTTTTTATTCTACTTTGTTTATACCAATAGCATGTAGTTCACGTGTACGTTATTTTCGCACTAAATATTATATATTAAATAAAACTTAAAAACTAGAATAGATAATTATTACCTAAAAATTAAAAGCAATTTAAACATAATAAATCTAAATTTGGTGATTAACAGATTAAGACTACGAGTAACGCACGACCCGACCTCCGGTCGCGACCGGCCACATAGGCAACCGGGACGCGTCGCCCCCGTTACGGGCCCTCCTCCCCGACGCGTCGAGCATCACGAACGGTCGAATAGTCGACCGTTCACCAACGTCTCTCTCGCTCTCTCCAACGGCTCTTTTTCCCTTTTTTTTTAATAAATACCCAATTCTTTTACCAAATCATTCACAACTCTCAATTCTTTCTACACTTCTCAAACACACACTCAATTCTCTCAATCACCATCTCCAAAAATGTCTTCCTCCAAGAACAAAGGCAAGGCTCCAAAATCTCGACGCCAAGCAAACACTCCCACACCCTCTCAATCACCCTCGATCAACTTTCAACCACCAACTTTCGTACACCAAACAAATCAACCAATCCCACAAGGTTATCAAAATAATCCATTTGCTCCCCCCTACTACCCACAACCACGAACACAAAGTGGTTCCCCCGCCACTCCCGCCGCGCCCCTCGACGTCGAGTCTTCCGAGTCGTCCGACGAGCCCGAGCCCGTTGAAGCGCCAACACAAAAGAAGGTAGCAAAAAGGCGTCAACCACCGACAAAGGGGGTGACCGGCGGAAGCGCGACATGGACGAAACTTGAAGAGATAGGCTTATGCAAGGCTTGGATCGACACTTCCGAAAATGTCATCGAGACGAACTCCAGGGCCAAAGTTGGATTTTGGCAGGATGTGTTAGTTCGCTTTGCGAGCGAAATGGGTGGGACGAACCGAACATACGACTCCCTCAATTGCAAGTGGAAGAATAGGCTTCGTCCTAAAATTACAAACTTTTGTGCGATCTATGACAACCTCGTACAAAGAAACCCAAGTGGGGCGAACGACCAAATTTTGTACGAGCGTGCTTGTGGTGAATATAGTGCTCAACATGTAGGGGAGTTCACGGAGGTAGAGTGCTGGAGAATTTTGAAGGACCATCCAAAGTGGAAGGAAATTGAATACCCAAGACAGTTGACGATGTTCGCGAAGGCCAGGGGAAAAAAATCAAGGACTTCGTCATCATCAGCTGCGCAAGGTTCAGGGGTTGGTCCAGAAGAGGAGGATCAGTATGATGAAGAAGTGGAAGTTCCACCCCCTCGACCAATGGGGCGGGACAAGGCGAAGAAGAAAGCAGCGGCATCGTCATCAGCTGCTCAAAGTTCGGAATACGGTGCCCCGCCGCCATCATCGGCTCAGGAATTAGTCGGGCATTGGAAAGACGCCACGAACGAATTTTTTGACTTCCGCAAAGCGAACATATCTGATTTCATGGAGATACAAAAAGATGCCCAAGAGCTCAAGCACATGGAATTCTACAATTCGTCCCACGATCACCTCACCGGCAGAAATCTTGAGTGGGTTTTGGCAAAGAAGGCGAAAATCAGGGCCAAATATAATTTGGACTGATAGTTTATTTTTTTTAGTATTTATTGTAATGTTATTTTTATTTATGTTTTTTTTAATTATTAATGTAATGTTTTTTTTTTTATTATTAATGTATTTGTTTTTTATTTAAATTAATTTTTTTTTTCCGAACGGTCACCCATTACGGGCATTTGGTCGCTGTCTGGTCGTGTGGTTGATCAGGAGAGAGAAAGCTGATGTGGCGCAGAGGTGGCAGGGGTGACCAAACTGCGAATGGTCACCCATTACGCCCAGTCTAAGAGAAGTAACCAAAAAAAAGATTAAAAAAAAGTCCCGCTAAATTTGGTGTAATTAAATTTTATTAAACGGTTTTTAGGTTACTTTGTATATACCAATAGCATGTAGTTCACGTCTACGTTATTTTCGCGCCAAATATTATATATTAATTAAAACTTAAAAAAACAGAACATATTCTTACCGCTATTGTAATCCCGTTTCTGCAAAAGGCAGGAAAATGTTTGAGTTGTTTACCGCAGGTCCACACTGCACCTGCCCACACAATGTCCAGTGCACGTATTTTTAAATTTCCCGCAACACGATTTTGATACGAAGCACCAACTCCCGCAACGTGATCGTTTTTAGGGGATCCTGAATTTCCACAAAAAGAAAAAGATTTATTATTATTTTTAAATATTAATAAGATAAATCTAGGGTTTTATTATACTTCGTATTTCTTTCCCCAAATCTCGTGAAAGCCGATTCTTGGAGCATTAGTGTTCAATTTCCAAATGTGACTTACTACACATCATCTAAATGAAAAAAGTTTAGATTTTTTAACACGTGCAAAAGATTTCGTAAATAAAAAATTTAGATCGTTCATTTAGATAACGCCATAAACAGATGGTGACCAACAGAAAATTGTGATATTATAAGTATTTTAATATCACAATTGCAACGCATTTGACTTCATAGCTTTTAGTGATAAAAATATGATTTTTTTTTTTCTAAATATAAGAAATTAAGAATTATATTAAAACCATGGAAATATCTTTCTTTTGTTTACTCTATGCCTCAATATCGTATGGATCGATCCAAATTAAGCAATCTAAAGGGGAGTTTAGATACACGTACGAAATGATTATAGTAGAAATCCATTATTGATATAATGTAAATTACATATCTACCCCTTATTCAAGGCATGATAATTAACTTGAAGCCTACACATACAATAAAGCCCTAGAAGTAAAATATGCCTTTTTCTATGAATTAACTGCAAATTTCATCTTCAATCATGCCGAATTTGATTAAACAAACTTCTAGACATTCATAAATCTTTCAATATAATCATAAATAAATAATGCAATAATTCAAGAAAAATCTAGAAACTTACGAGAATTTTCACCGTTTCGATGCTGTTTCGATAGCATGGAAGTAAGCCAATTAACTACCTCTCTCCTTGACCTCCATCTATACCCTGCATTGACCGAATTCCAGGCCTCGTTGACTTTTAAGAATTCTTCAGAAACTACATAAAGCATATGTCTAACACTTCTTTCGGTTCCCACAACCGCTAAAACTGATTCACCAGAAATATCTTTCAAGAAATAATGAACTAACCGTTTTCCCCTTTCTTTTGAAACAAACTCTTCTTTCCATTCAACATAACATTGACTATTTGAAGCCATGTTTGGAACAATAATCAGAAAATATAACCACTTTTCACTAACAAGACATTTTAGAACCCTAAAATTGAAAACCCTAATTTACAGAACAATGTAAGCTATATCCTACCAAACATGAATCTTTTTAAGAAAAAAAGTACTAATCCAACAATTCTAACAAACCCTAGTTGCTAGAAACAATTTGGGGCAAGGGTTTGTTAGGTCAAAAGGGGGGATTTCTTCAGCTACCAAGAAAATCAAGAATCTTGCACAGTTTTTAAAGAAAAAACACCATGAATCTTGATTTTAACCCTCAAAAATCAAGAAATAAGAACTGGGTATCTCATAAAAACTAAAAAGAACCAAAAACCAACTGTTTTCTTGAAGATCTGACTGTAAAACATCAAGAATTGTGAGGCAAATTACAAAAAGGTCAAGGCTTTGAAAACCCTTTTGCGAACCATTTATGGGTATCCGATAAGACTAAAGGGCAGCTCTTTTGTGGTGGTTATACACGGTGGTTGATGACGGTGGTGGTGGTGGCTGGTGTAGGTTCAAGAAACAGTCAAGAAAGGTGAAATTTTTGTAATGGATATACATATAGAGAAAGATGATGGGAGAGATAGAGCGGTGGTCGGAGAAAATGGCGGTTGTTTACAACTGCAGCTGCTGCCGGTGGTGGTGGTGGTGGTGGTGCTGGAGGATGATAGGAGGAGAGTGGTGGTCGGCCGGTGGGGAAAAGGGGGCAAAAACCATCAAGAAATAAAATATTTGTGAGAAAAGAGGGTTTTATGTATGTATAAATGTATGTATGGTGTGAATGCTAAGATGCAGGTTTATTGAGTAACCCTTGTGGGACCCATAACAAGGGAATTAATTTTGCAATCCTAATTTACTTCTAAATATACTTATTTGACTTGAACTCTCAACTTTAAGATTGGGATAAATACCTTTATCATTATGTTATTGGCCCTTTGGTAAGAGAATTAGTTTTGGTAAGGAAATTAGTTTTTACATCACATATTTTAATATACTTCCTCCGTATCAAAATAAGTGACACAAATTGATTTACATGTTTTTTGATGTAAAAGATTAAAGTAGAGGTTAAAATAGATTAAAGTACATAGTTAGTGGAGAATGAGTCTCACTTTTCTTGAATAATATGATATTAATAAGTTTTAAAGGAAAAAGTAAGGGTATAAGGGTAATTTCACTTTATTAAAGTGGATAGTTAGTGAGTATAGGTCCCATTATTTTTACCAAATAAGGAAAGTTTTCAAAGTGTGTCACTTATATTGATACACCCCAAAATGAAACTGTGTCACTTATTTTGATACGAAGGAAGTATATATATCATATTGTACAAGTATAATTGTACAATTATATAGTGTAATTATTGTAGTATAAAGCATAGTCACATAGGACGCGGTACGCTCCGGTACGGGTACGCGGTACGGGAACGCCATTCACTAGTTTAGGTGTATCCGGTACGCAAGGGGGTAGGTTCATTTCGGTACGTGTCCGGTACGGTGTACCTTACATTTTGGAACGATGTACCATACGATATACCCTTAAAATTAAGTTTCTTTTACATATATATAATTATATTTAAAAGTTCAAAATTTCAAATAACAAAAAGCATAGCATAAAATCAATAAAACTTTAAAGACATTAACGAAAATACATAAGCATATACCAAAAAAACGAAACACATAAAGCCAACAAAAACACTTGTCTAGTAATCTTCCTAAACTATAGGGGTGATTTAATTTTGAATCATTCCTATAATAAAAAGATATACACAATCGGTCCTGAAATTTAGAAATTATGCCAATATATTACTGACTTCGTGGGATACGCGTTCTATATTAATTGGGTACGAGGTTCCCACCTATTAGGAACGCGAATTACGACGTACCAATTCTTTTACCTTCTTTTATCGGGAACTCCAAATTGGCGTACCAAAGAGCGATCCCGGTAGCGTTCGGTACACCAACGTATCGCGTTTCGGTACGCGGCGTCCGGTACGCAGTACGCACCCTAACCAGCGTATCGTGTGACTATGGTATAAAGCTTAAAATATGTAGTGTAAAAATCATCACCTATTAGATAAAAATTAATATCAAACTTATGGAATAATATTTAAAAAAAAAATAATAGATAATACATATTAAATTTAAAAACAAGTAAGTATATAAGTAAAAAAAGTGTAAAATTTATCCCCAGCGCCCAGCAAGTCGTCATTGGGAGCCACAAGGCACAAATAAGAGTGAGTGAGTGAGTGGCTAATGAATTTTGGATAGTATATTCGAAAAATAATAAAATTTGAGCTTACAAGGAAAGAAGTTGATTTGTAGAAGAATTTTTTTATTATTACCTTTATATACCTAAGATGTCAAAGATACGATAGTACTTAGCATGTATTAACCCTATTTAGTGTCAATCAAATATATATGTGAAGTGTTATATTGTTTATAAAGCAATTTAAGTTTGTTCAAAAGCTAGAGTATAGTTGTTAAAAACAAGCTTGCAATATATAACAAGTCGAGCTCAAGTTTAAAAGGGGTTGCCTTCGACTCTTATTGAGGATTTCGACTCTTGTGTAGGTGTGTGTATAAATATGAAGATTTGTCATGTAGTTAGTATAAGGAATTAACATTTCACATGATATTTCATTAAATATTTTATTATACTATGAAACCTTGTCATTAAGAAGTTAAAAAATAGGTTAATAAAATGATATCTTTCGGCGACAAAACAACCCTTGTTTGGTAGGTAATCAACGGTCTCTCGTATCTTTTCTCCTCGTGTTCATGGTTTAGTGCCAACCTCTCAGTGACTTAGTTTTATTAGTGAAACGATCTAAGCAACTTTAACGGATAACACAAATAATATCATTCATTCAAGTCTTCATAATGACATTATCTGAATGGTTAATATCGTTAAAAAAACTTGAAAACTAAAGATTTTCATTTAGATATGATATGTGGTTGCTGTGTTAAAAAAGCTCTAATTTAATATTAAAGTTAACAGATAAATTTCATAAGAATTTATATGTAGGATATAGATTTTCTTTTTTTTTCTCTTAAAATAGTTAACAACAAATTATAATATATTTAAGATCCCAAATTAACAATGATTAATTCCGGTCTTGAACTTACGACATTTTAATCAACTGAGTTACTAGAGTATATGTTCATTAATTAATTTTAATTATATTTTATTAATAACTTAAATTTTAAAAAAGGAGAAATTATCGTCACCATACTCTATTCACAACCATCACCAGCAACCATTATCATTATCATTATCGCCACTACGGCCCACCAATTAGCCACAACAAAAATGTAGTTACAGGGTATCCGTCCTTACATTGCGCGTGTACTATTCCAGTATTGATGAGTAATGGTATTTAGTCCTACAATTTGGTCCTACCCATAGTCCTACTCATTAGATGAAAACATGTGTCAAAATCAATGAATAATATGAAGAGAGAGAATTAGTTGAGGATACATGTCATCCTATCAAATGGGTAGGCGTAAGACTATGAGCAGGACCAAATTATAGGACTAAATATCATTTCTCTAATATCAAAGGATAAATTGAATTTTATTATGTAAATGTAAAAAGGGAACAATATTTAAAGGGTGCTACTATTGGGACAACCCAACCATATAATTAAACAGAGTAGTCAAACATTTATTTGTTGGAACTTGTGATTTCAACAATTAATTAAAGTTAAAGCAATTAAAAAGTTACACAGTTTACGTTTATATTTAGGCCCCCTCTAAATTCACTAGTAAGTAGAAAAATAATGATGGTGATATGATTTAAATGATTGGTATGATTTAAATGATTAGTAATAATAATGTAATGATTAGTTGATGTGTTGGATCTAGTTATAAAATTTAAGCTCCTAAATACCACTAATCTAGATTACTACATTCATAGGCAAGTATACCTAATTGTGGGTAATATAGGCTAGGTAAGTATTTCGGGTTATCGAATCTACAGGGAACAGTTTATGTAATCCAGTTAAAGAAAGTTAAAGAATTAATCAAGAAAAGAGTTTTGTTCATGTTTTGATTTATATGAAATGTAATTAATGTTTGAAATGACAAGAAATGCAAATTTGAACGTTTGAAATGATATTTAAGGGATATTCACTATGTATGGATTCATCTAGTTCTAAGTATGGTTATTAAGCACCGGCTAGTTTAATGTTCTAGAAGTCACGGTATTAGATTTCTCTCAATTCCATTTAATAAACTAATTACAACTAATAGGAATTTCTTCTCTCAAAAGTTATAACTAATCACACTTCTATTTGTTGAAATTACCGTCTTGAATTAACTAAGACTTCTAACCTAGAATTTTCATTACTAGGGTTGAACTTCTTGTTTAATCTAACTTATTGGAATCTTGTCTCTAATCCCTATTTCTAGTGCATTACCAACTAGGTCATAATGAAAAGTTGGGGAAGTAATCAATTGAACCAAATGTTGTCAATATCTAATTTAATCAATTACCAACGATAAAGAAACGAAAACTCGAAAATTAAACCAAGAAGAGTAATTAAACATCAACAATTGTTTTGAACACAAACAAACCCTAAAATTAAACCATACTTAATCCTAGAATCATCCAAACATAGCGAATATAGAGATTACTAGCACATAGACATGCTAGAAATCAACAAACAAGAGTTAAAGTATAGAATTACAACCATGAAATTGTTCCAAAATGATAAGAAATCAGTAATTGCTCTAATCTTGAAGAATTTCTTGATCAAATGCTCCAAAATTCGTCTCTATTAACTGCCTAAAAACACACACGTCCAAAAGATAACTGAACTCTTCACCTTGATCTGCCATAAAACACGATCAAACGCGCATAGTTCACGGCGCGAACTATAGTTCGCGTCGTGAACTTTGCGTTTTTTATACATCCCGATCGGTAACTCTTGATAGCGAACGTGAAAACCTTACAGGGACTTTGGTGACTGATCGTGAATAGTTCACGATCAGTTCACGATCGGGAACATTTTTCGGCTTGAAATCTTGTATTTTTCTTTATCTTTTGGCCCGTTTTTGACACCTCTTTCGCTATATCACCTGAAATGTAAAATAAACACATAATTGAGTAATATCACATGTATTTGCTTCTAAAACGTACTCAAAATAGACGATATTGACGGGTTTGAACGTGTCTAAAAACGTCAATATCATTAGTATGATTTAAATGATTAGTTAGATTTAAATGATTAGTAATAATAATGTAGATGTTACTTTTTCTTAAAAATTAAAAATGACATATTTTCCCTCCTAATTAGATATTTACTAATTTATAGTGACTTTATTTTATATTTGATAATGATAAGAACACGTTATAAATAAGTAAATATGACAAATTTTATTTAAAAAATAATATGAAAATTTCATTCAAAATCCAAAATATTGATACGACCATCATCATAAGGCATCTGCTGTCTATAAGATTCCAGGCGCGACATATACGTTGTTTCCCATCCAGCTGCACACGGGGCTCTACAGTGAGTCCAATAAGGCGAAATGGTAGGCATTGGAAAATCTCCGTTTAACTGCACTGCCACATAATGGTTACCATGCACATGCGCAAATGTAATATTTTGATGGTATAAGTACTCTTCCGGACCTTTCCAAAGAGGAAAAAAAGTGAGACAACCTCCCATAGTTAAAAATGTGAGGATCACACCGAATGTATTAGCAATTAGGATGCCTGTGTAAGGCATACTCATCCAGTGACCCGGTGGTGCGATGCCACCTTGTAAGAAATTAATTCTATTATATAGTTCATTGATTCCGCTTTTGTAAACTTCGGAATATCTATCGTATGAACTCGATAACTCTTGTAACAGTTGGTGTCGAACATTGAGCCACTGATCTTCAGGATACCCTAGGCAAAATGATATTGCTCGGAATCCACAATTTCCATCACCCAATACGTTTTCTATATGTGATACGTAAGGATAAAAAATAGATGGAATCTCATCCATTAATGGATGCATGTAGGATGACAAAGACTCATGGTTGAACTCTGGAATTTCATTCAAGTCAGGAGTTTCGTTCAGGTCTGGAATTTCGGCTACGTATGGACTATGTCTTGCCGGTTCCTTGGTCAACCCTGCTGACTTTGACGCGACTGAATAACTTTGTCTTCTGGGAGAATAACTACTTTGACCAGGATCTTGAATTTTCAAATCAACACACTTCTTTTTCTTTTGTTTCTTCAAGCTTGGCCGTCCACGGTTATTTTGTTTAACAACAGGTTCTTTAATTTGTTGTCTCGGATTGATTATATCACAAAGCTTTTTTAAGAAACTTTTCTTTCCAGAGTTGGATTGATTGTTAAACTCTTCTTTGAAAATGTGTAGTTGATCCTCACATTGAATATCTTCTTGTTCTAATGGTGTTGACCACGAAACATCTAGTGTCCTCCAAAAGATATCAATCGAATCCAAAGGAATGACCGAATTTAAGTACATTGAAAGTACGCAAGCACATGGTAGCCCACAACTCATATCTAGAGCTTTATTTGAAACAAAACCCCGTAATAAGTTGAAACACGTAATGTTATGTTGATGATAACGATAAATTCCCGACCTCAAGGTCTATTGTTGAAAACTTAGTTTAAATTTTTTACCAATGCAACTATTCATTCATTTCATGCATTTTTTTGCATTTGTTCAGTTTTTTGAATTTTTTAGATAATTAAGCTTGGGTCATCAAACCATTCACCCCGACTTTCTAATAAACCCATATAATATTTTTCTATTATAGACTTTGTCCGAATTTACTAGGCCGAAGGGGTTCTCACCAATGCAAAACTTCCATTTATCAACTTAATATTAATCATCGGCTTTTCACCGATTCTTAATTTTAGTACACAAATGATTTTTCTAAACTAAAAGTCCAATCTCAACCTATTTTTGTCAGGGATTAGCTTTGCCAACTCTAATTTCCTAAAAAGCTAAAGTTTTAACTTGTGCAAGACCTATTGTATTACTTAAGCTATGAAAGATTGAATAAATTGCCAAAAAGATTTTTTAAAATAATAGAAAGCCACAAACTTTAAACATAAAAGCTAGAACAAATTTTTTTTTTAAATTGAAATATTTTTCCGGGTTTGCTTTTCCTCATAACATCGAGAAATGTCTTAAAAACAAAAATTTTGGCTAATGTAAATAAAAGTAGTTTACGTGTATTTAGATGAATTTTTTCGAGATTTCACAAATTTTAAATGGTGGATTTTTATATACACCCTCTTCCCACACTTAAGTGTTTGCATTGTCCCCAATGCAATAAACTTGACAAAATTTAGGAAATCGAAGTCATAAGAAAGTGTACGACCTGAGGATGAGTTGTGTTCATTCTCGGTGAAGTATTGAATTCCGGAGCAGTGTACAAGATTCCTCAACAAACAACAATCACGACGAACACTTAAACAAACAAACAAAAACAGAAATACGTTTTTTTCCTGCCTCTTCGCCTTCATTGCGGTGGTGGGTACGGATGGTACTAAGAATTGGAGTCTTGGTACCAAGCATCGTAATCTGTGTAGTTTGGTGGTGCGGGGAAACTCGGTGCCCACGTGGGTATGTTGGAATGATCAAAGGGTGGGGGTCGGGTAAATTGATTGGGATATAGATTATAGTTGGCAACATCAGTTTGCCAACTCACTTGTTGCCCGACCCGCATCTGATTGTAGTACGACCGTTGCATATGATTTTGGACATTAGATTGCAAATGGTCGTTTGATGATCGAACATAGGCGACATCGACTTGCATCGCGTCCATCCTCTCGACCATTTGATTATACGAGAAGTAAGGATCGAACGAGGATTGACCCGACCCGGATCCCGAGGCGCCCGAATGCCCGAATTGGGGACCCGTTGGTCCCGGTTGACCAAAGTCTTGACCCGCTATTGGTATTTCGTGACCCGGTGCATCGTCCATATCCACATCATCATCACCATCATCCTCACTACTATCACTACCACTTCCCGGATGTTCCACACCGGGATGTTCATTCCAAACATAGTCACCTGCAAACTTAACGATGACTTGCATACCCGACAACAATACCTCGTCCATTGACCCCATTGGTCGATATGTCATGCTCTCCCAAACTCTCAGAGGAATGGCAATTGCGGCCCGAGCCAAACGAGTGACATAGTGACCGGCACCCATCGAACTTTTCCCTTTTAGCCCCTTTCCTTGTGTACTCAAAAATTTGGCGATCACGAACGGAATATTCGTTATCACATTCTTGTCGATGAGTTGGTGGAGCAACCACATATCGTATTTGTTAACTTTTTCGGGCCCTTGGTTTCGGTGGCGGATGGTGTATGAAATCATTCTATGAAGATACCGATGAGTGCCGCTTCTAATGCTTGACTCTTTTGTATGAGCCATTCGGTAATCACCAACCCCGATTTGACGCCAATATTCGTCAACATTTCTCACCTCATTCGTCGCACACCACTTCATATAATGATTAAAACTTCCGGATGTGGTTTCATCTACGGTATAAATACCTAAGTTGATTGCAAACTGAATGAGGTTACAATGGACCCATTAGTTTGCCACTCGGTATTGGATGGAAGGAGCGCGAGGATCCTTGATGGCTACCCGGGGTTCGAATTTTATAGTAGAGTAAAATTCGAGGAGGAGCTCATCATAAGTTGATTCATTGATGAGAAGAGCTCTCTCTCATGCCCGGCATATAAAACGTATTACGCCATCGTGATCTCTATGATAACGAACCAGGTAACTTTCAATATCCGCCCTTCGACCTACCGCATCTAACAATTCCAAATCAACACACCTTCCCACAACTACTTTTTTGTGTGAGAGTTTATTTTTCCTACTCTCACTATCCTGTGCAAGACCCTCTCGAGGTGTATTCTCAAAGTTTAGGAAGATGTGTTCCCTATTAACTTTAAGAATGGCCGGGAACCCATCGGCTAGGAGTGTGGGCCCCGGTGCGGGTTCTGGGACAGGTGAAGGTGCCCGTGCACGCCGCGCCCGCGGCCACCGGCTGATGTGGAGGCAGCGGTCTTTTGTTGTTTCTACATCAAAGACAATAATCACAATGTTAAGAATATAAATATGAAAGAATAGAAGGGTGTCTAATTATGTAAAACATGAATGTAAATGACGTTACCCCTTCCCACACTTAGTTTTAAAAATAAGAAAATTGAAAATAAAATTAAAGATTTGACATTGTTAATTAAATTTTATTTCAATTTGATTTAAAAACTAAGTGTTATCAACATATTAACTTTGAAAAAATAGTGTCTTTGTGAATATTCCTTACATAACTTTGAACAAAAGACTTGACATTTGGTGCCCAATTTTATCCAACCCGAATTGTTAAACTAGTCATCTAAAATATTGAAAATTGAAGTATGATAACTAGTTTAACAACTTAAATCCAACTTAAACACTTGCAAAAATCCGAAATTTAACCCAATTTGTTCACAATTTCCCAATTTCATACAATGTAGGTCTAGAAATCTACTAATCTTAAGAGGGTTTTACTAACTAAGAACAAAGATTGCAGATTTCAACTAGGGTTCAACTACAAATCAACTATTAAGCATAAAGAACTAAGATTTAACTCAAAAAGTTCAAGAATATGTCAAAAATTTCGGACCTATACCGAAATAATTGAAGAATATATGAAGAAAAGTAGAAGAACTAACCCTTGGACCCATGGAGATGAAGAATTGATGAAGGAATCGGAGGATTTGGAAGAGAGAGGAGTGAAATTGGGTGGAAAAATGGGGATGCTTTGGCTGTCGTTCACGATTTTGTGTATTATGGTTAACGATTGGAAGAAAGCTGGAAAGAACGACGGATATATAACACGCATAGTTCGCGACGCCATCTAGTTCCCGATCGGGAACTTTCCCGATCCGAATAGGCCAAACCGGGTCGACCCGGATCCGAAACGCGAACTCAACCGTTACCCGATCGTTAACTCTTCGCGACGGTGAGCCCAACTCCCCGGACACACTTCACGATCGGGAGGAAAGTTCACGCCGTGAACTTTCCTCCAATCCCACACTTACGAATTTTTTTTAAAAACAAGCAGGTTTTTAACAAAATACACTAAAAGACTAAAAAAAACAGAAAATGAAACACTAACAACTAAAACAAAAATGCAGAACGGAAAGGGAATTAACCACAATACACACGGGTTGCCTCCCGAGAAGCGCTTCAAAGATTAATGAGTCTAAAGCTCGACTCGATGCTACTCTCTTCTCACTTACGAGCACCAACCGAGATGAAATGAATCACCTCTTCTTCTTCCAACTTCTCCTTCTCAAAATTACCATTTCCTTCATGATAAAGTTTCAAACGGTGACCATTTATGCTAAAACGGCCACTATCACAAATGAGCTCCACATACCCGAAAGGTTTTTGTTGGACAACGGTGTAAGGACCGGCCCATTTGGATTTAAGCTTTCCGGGAGAAAACTTATAACTAGATTGATAAATTAGGACTTTATCTCCCGGTTTGAAACATTTGAAGGTTTTCAATTTATTGTCATGCCAACATTTCGTATTTTCTTTGTAAATTCGAGAATTCTCGTAGACATGAGACCTTTCTTCAGTAAGAACATTTAATTGGAATTTGCGGTTGTTACCCGCCATGATTACATCCATGTTACATTCTTGAAGAGTCCAAAAGGCTTTGTGTTCAATTTCGATCGGAATGTGACATGCTTTCCCGTAAACCATACGGTACGGGGTGTAACCGGTAGGCGTTTTAAACGCGGTTCGGAATGCCCAAAGAGCATCATCTAACTTTTGAGACCAAATTTTTGGATTTCGATCAATGGTTTTCTCAAGGATCCTCTTAAGTGCTCGATTAGTGTTTTCAACTTGTCCACTTGTTTGTGGATGATAAGAAGTTGAAAAACGGTGATGGACACCATATCTTTGCAAAGTTTTCTCCATTAGGAGATTGGCAAAATGAGTGCCCCGATCACTAATGAGAGCACGAGGACATCCGAACCTACAAAAGAGAGCTTGAACGAATTTGACTACGACCCGGGCATCATTTGTTGGTAATGCTTTTGCCTCGGCCCATTTGGAGACGTAGTCGACGGCTACAAGAATGTACTTATTACCATGGGAGCTCGGGAATGGGCCCATAAAATCAATGCCCCAAACATCGAACACCTCACCAACTTGAATGCTATGTTGAGGCATTTCGTCTCGTTTGGAGATGCTACCCGTTCTTTGGCAAGCATCACAAGCCTTGACCAATTTATATGAGTCTTTAAAAATTGTTGGCCAATAAAATCCCGCATCTAATACTTTCCGGGCGGTAAGGTTAGGTCTGAAGTAGCCCCCGGTGGGTCCCTTATGACATTCCTTGAGAATAACATAAGCTTCCTCACCGTACACACATCGCCTATGAACAAAATCAGGCCCGACCCGGAATAAATAAGGATTCTCCCAATAATAGTACTTGAGATCGGAGAAAAATTTCCCTTTTTGTTGATGAGTCAAACCCTTTACAAGGATACCCGCCGCCAAATAATTTGCCATGTCGGCGAACCTCGGGTCATCAGACACTTGTAAAGCGTTGACTATTTCAAGGAATTCATCGGGAAATTTATCATTTATCCCATTTTCATCACATTCCTCCAAATACGGATTTTCGAGGCGGGATAAATGATCAGCTGCAAGGTTTTCCGCCCCCTTCTTATCCTTGATCTCAATGTCAAATTCTTGCAAGAGGAGAATCCAACGTATGAGTCGAGGTTTGGCGTCTTGCTTAGCAAAGAGATGTTTCAATGCGGAATGATCGGTGTACACAATGGTTTTCGACAACACAAGGTAGGGTCGAAATTTGTCAAAAGCGAACACAACCGCAAGTAATTCTTTTTCGGTGGTTGTATAGTTCACTTGAGCACCATTGAGTGTTCGGCTAGCATAATAGATTGGTTGAAAGTGATTGTTCTTTCTTTGCCCCAACACCGCACCGAGTGCATAATCACTCGCATCGCACATCAACTCAAATGGTAATTCCCAATCGGGAGAAACCATGATCGGAGCCTCGGTAAGTTTTTCCTTTAACAAATCAAAGGATTCTACACATTCGTTCGAGAAAACGAATGGTATATCCTTCTCAAGTAAATGGGTCATGGGTCGGGTGATTTTAGAAAAATCTTTGATAAACCGACGGTAAATACCTGCATGACCAAGGAAACTCCTCACGGCTTTCACATTCGAGGGCGGAGGTAGCTTAGATATGACATCTATTTTAGCTTTATCTACCTCAATTCCCTTCTCAGAAATTTTATGTCCTAACACGATGCCTTCTCGCACCATGAAGTGACATTTCTCCCAATTAAGCACTAAATTGGATTCCTCACACCTTCTCAATATCCTCTCAAGATTTGCTAGACATGAAGTAAATGAGTTCCCGAAAACCGAGAAGTCATCCATGAATACTTCCATACAATCCTCTATCATGTCTTGGAAAATAGCCATCATGCAACGTTGGAACGTGGCCGGAGCGTTGCATAGACCAAACGGCATTCTCCTATAAGCAAATGTACCAAAGGGGCACGTGAATGTGGTTTTTTCTTGATCTAGGGGGTCGATTGGGATCTGAAAATAGCCGGAAAAACCATCGAGGAAACAATAAAAGTTGTTTCCCGCGAGTCGTTCCAACATTTGATCAATGAACGGTAAAGGAAAATGATCCTTACGGGTGGCATCATTTAGCTTGCGGTAATCAATACACACGCGCCAACCCGTGACAGTTCGAGTAGGGATTAGTTCACCCTTCTCATTTTTGATAACTGTCATACCCCCTTTTTTCGGTACAACTTGTACTGGACTCACCCACGGGCTATCGGAGATAGGGTAGATGAGTCCCGCATCAAGAAGTTTAAGAACTTCTTTCTTAACCACATCTTCGACATTCGGGTTTAATCTCCTTTGCCTTTGTACACTTGGCTTGAAATTTTCCTCCATGAGGATTTTGTGTGTACAATAGGCGGGATTTATGCCCGGAATGTCAGCCGTTTTCCAAGCAATGGCTTGTCTATGAGTTTTGAGAATTTTAATAAGATCGGCTTTTTCGGTGGAGGATAACTTAGATGAAATGATGACCGGAAGACTGGAATCACCTTCTAAAAAGTCATACTCTAAATGGTTTGGTAAAGTTTTAAGCTCTAGAGTAGGTGGCTCTTCTAAAGAAGTTTTAATTCGAAGGTTGTCTTTAGGGTCAATTTTCTCAAACACAACATCTCCTACCTCGGATTCCTCACCATCTACATGAAGCAGATCCTCGAACTCTTGGAGATCTCGGATTGTTTCATCGGAATCAATAGTGAAATCACCTTTTGTGGTGACATCATTACAATCGAGGTCAAGAAAGGAAGTAACCTCCTCATCGATACATGAATCGATAACATCAATGAAATAACAAGAATCATCGGATTTGGAGGTATGCTTCATGGCTTTCTCAATAGAGAAGGTGACCCTATTATCATCTATTCCTAGACTTAGTTGTTTCTTAGACACATGAAACATGGCGTCCGCCGTGTTCAAGAAAGGTCTACCTAGAATTAGCGGGACTTTGGGATCCACATCCATTTCTAGGACAACGAAGTCTACGGGGAATACGAATTTATCAACTCTAACAGGAACATTTTCTGCTATGCCAATGGGATATGTGTATGAAAGGTTTGCTAATCTCAAGATCATCCTAGTCGGCTTAAAATCGGTTAATCCTATTTTTGAAGCTATCGACAAGGGCATTAAACTAATACTAGCACCTAAATCTGCTAGACCATTACAAACCGGTAATTATTAAAGAGACAAGGGATTATGAAACTCCCTGGGTCCTCTAGCTTTGGTGGCATCTTGGATTCTATAATCGCGAGCATTCTTCACTCAACACAGCTGAAGATGCTTCCTCCATTTGCACTTTGTTTGACACCAAATCCTTAATAAACTTTCCATAATTTGGCATACCTGCCAACATATCAACCAAAGGCACGTTAATGCGTACCTGTTTAATCATTTCAACAAACTTACCGTATTTTTCTTTGAGCTTTTCCTTTCTCAACCGTTGTGGGAAAGGAACTTTAGGTAAGTAAGAACTTGTTGTTGCTTCCTTCTTTGATTCACTCTTCTTCGGTTCATCTTTTTCTACAATCTTCTCAACAAGCACCTCTTCTTCATTCAATGGTGTCCCCTCTTCTACAAGTACCTGTTCACTAGAATTATTAGTAGTAATTTTAATCATTGGTGAACTTACCTCTTTACCACTTCGTGTGGTAATGGCTTTGACATCCCTTGAGTTGAATTCTCCCTTGGGATTCACTTGGGTAGAAGGGGGTAGATTGCCTTGTGGTCTTTCGGTTAAGGCTTGGGCAATTCTCCCAATATCTCTCTCTAAGTTTTGAATGGTGGCTTGTTGGTTTCTAATACTTTGTTTCATCTCCTTAAAGTCTTGTTTGGTTTCTTCGTTTGTTTTGGCTTGGCTAGCCATAAACTGTCCAAACATGCTCTCTAGAGACATTTGTTCTTCGGGTTTAGAACTCGAACCGGGAATGTTAGAACTATTTCGAGGAGGATAATTTGGTTGGTTATTTTGAGGGAAACCGGGTGGATGTGATGGTCTAAGGGAAAATTGTTGTTATTGTTGTTGTAGCCCCTATTGTTGTTGTATCCTTGGTTTCCTCTTTGATAGTTTTGTTCGTAACCTTGGTTCAAATAATTGACCTCCTCCTCGGTCATCATCGGTTGATGTTGTTGGCATTCTTTTGCAAGGTGTGGTCCACCGCATTTGTCACATCCAACCTGTATCGCATGTAAAGAAGATGTTATTTTATCTAATTTACGTTCTAACATTACCTGGTTATTCTTTATGGCGGCGACTTCATCATTTTGTTTATCGTCAACCGCATTGACCGAACCCGTTTGTTTACCGGCTCTTCTATCGGTGGCCCACTCCGCATTGTGCATGGCCATATCCTCCAAAAGTTGATATCCTTCCGTAGGGGTTTTATACATGAATATTCCACCACTCGATGAATCATGGGTGGATCGTGCATTGTTGGACAAACCCCTATAGAAGAGATGGACGATATCGCTCTTCTCAAACCCGTGATTTGGGCATCTCCTCAGCATTCCTTTGAAACGCTCTCATGCTTCCGTTAATGTTTCCCCAGCTTCCTGTTGAAAAGCCATAATATCAGTTTTTAATTTTTACGCTTTCGCGGGTGGAAAATAACGGTGTATAAATCGACTTCGGAGTTCTTCCCAAGTCGAAATGGAGTTTGGCTCAAGGGATTTGACCCAAATTTTAGCCTCTCCAATTAGACTAAAAGGGAATAGTCTAAGTCGTATCGCATCTTGCGAAATGTTAGGAATTCTAAACAATTGGCATATGTCATTAAAGCACTCAATATGGTGATTTGGGTCATTTGTGAGTCTACCATCATAACCCAAGTCACGAACCATACTGAGGAATTGACTTTTTATTTCAAAATTTATGTCATTTATTTCAGGGAGTCTAATTGTCGGAATGGCATCAACCGGGGCATTTAGCCTCGTTTGCCACATCGGACGTTCCGGTGGTGGGTCTTGGTCACCCATTTGATTATCAAGAATCGGCTCTTGATTGACTATTGGTTCTAAATTAACAGGAATTTGCTCCTGATTTTCAGAACTTTGGACTTGAACTTCAAAAATTGTGGGTAATATAGGCTATGTAAGTATTTCGGGTTATCGAATCCACAGGGAACAGTTTATGTAATCCAGTTAAAGAAAGTTAAAGAATTAATCAAGAAAAGAGTTTTGTTCATGTTTTGATTTATATGAAATGTAATTAATGTTTGAAATGACAAGAAATGCAAATTTGAACGTTTGAAATGATATTTAAGGGATATTCACTATGTATGGATTCATCTAGTTCTAAGTATGGTTATTAAGCACCGGCTAGTTTAATGTTCTAGAAGTCACGGTATTAGATTTCTCTCAATTCCATTTAATAAACTAATTACAACTAATAGGAATTTATTCTCTCAAAAGTTATAACTAATCACACTTCTATTTGTTGAAATTACCGTCTTGAATTAACTAAGACTTCTAACCTAGAATTTTCATTACTAGGGTTGAACTTCTTGTTTAATCTAACTTATTGGAATCTTGTCTCTAATCCCTATTTCTAGTGCATTACCAACTAGGTCATAATGAAAAGTTGGGGAAGTAATCAATTGAACCAAATGTTGTCAATATCTAATTTAATCAATTACCAACGATAAAGAAACGAAAACTCATAAATTAAACCAAGAAGAGTAATTAAACATCAACAATTGTTTTGAACACAAACAAACCCTAAAATTAAACCATACTTAATCCTAGAATCATCCAAACATAGTGAATATAGAGATTACTAGCACATAGACATGCTAGAAATCAACAAACAAGAGTTAAAGTATAGAATTACAACCATGAAATTGTTCCAAAATGATAAGAAATCAGTAATTGCTCTAATCTTGAAGAATTTCTTGATCAAATGCTCCAAAATTCGTCTCTATTAACTGCCCAAAAACACACACGTCCAAAAGATAACTGAACTCTTCACCTTGATCTGCCATAAAACACGATCAAACGCGCATAGTTCACGGCGCGAACTATAGTTCGCGTCGTGAACTTTGCGTTTTTTATACATCCCGATCGGTAACTCTTGATAGCGAACGTGAAAACCTTACAGGGACTTTGGTGACTGATCGTGAATAGTTCACGATCAGTTCACGATCGGGAACATTTTTCGGCTTGAAATCTTGTATTTTTTTTTATCTTTTGGCCCGTTTTTGACACCTCTTTCGCTATATCACCTGAAATGTAAAATAAACACATAATTGAGTAATATCACATGTATTTGCTTCTAAAACGTACTCAAAATAGACGATATTGACGGGTTTGAACGTGTCTAAAAACGTCAATATCATTAGTATGATTTAAATGATTAGTTAGATTTAAATGATTAGTAATAATAATGTAGATGTTACTTTTTCTTAAAAATTAAAAATGACATATTTTCCCTCCTAATTAGATATTTACTAATTTATAGTGACTTTATTTTATATTTGATAATAATAAGAACACGTTATAAATAAGTAAATATGACAAATTTTATTTAAAAAATAATATGAAAATTTCATTCAAAATCCAAAATATTGATACGACCATCATCATAAGGCATCTGCTGTCTATAAGATTCCAGGCGCGACATATACGTTGTTTCCCATCCAGCTGCACACGGGGCTCTACAGCGAGTCCAATAAGGCGAAATGGTAGGCATTGGAAAATCTCCGTTTAACTGCACTGCCACATAATGGTTACCATGCACATGCGCAAATGTAATATTTTGATGGTATAAGTACTCTTCCGGACCTTTCCAAAGAGGAAAAAAAGTGAGACAACCTCCCATAGTTAAAAATGTGAGGATCACACCGAATGTATTAGCAATTAGGATGCCTGTGTAAGGCATACTCATCCAGTGACCCGGTGGTGCGATGCCACCTTGTAAGAAATTAATTCTATTATATAGTTCATTGATTCCGCTTTTGTAAACTTCGGAATATCTATCGTATGAACTCGATAACTCTTGTAACAGTTGGTGTCGAACATTGAGCCACTGATCTTCAGGATACCCTAGGCAAAATGATATTGCTCGGAATCCACAATTTCCATCACCCAATACGTTTTCTATATGTGATACGTAAGGATAAAAAATAGATGGAATCTCATCCATTAATGGATGCATGTAGGATGACAAAGACTCATGGTTGAACTCTGGAATTTCATTCAAGTCAGGAGTTTCGTTCAGGTCTGGAATTTCGGCTACGTATGGACTATGTCTTGCCGGTTCCTTGGTCAACCCTGCTGACTTTGACGCGACTGAATAACTTTGTCTTCTGGGAGAATAACTACTTTGACCAGGATCTTGAATTTTCAAATCAACACACTTCTTTTTCTTTTGTTTCTTCAAGCTTGGCCGTCCACGGTTATTTTGTTTAACAACAGGTTCTTTAATTTGTTGTCTCGGATTGATTATATCACAAAGTTTTTTTAAGAAACTTTTCTTTCCAGAGTTGGATTGATTGTTAAACTCTTCTTTGAAAATGTGTAGTTGATCCTCACATTGAATATCTTCTTGTTCTAATGGTGTTGACCACTAAACATCTAGTGTCCTCCAAAAGATATCAATCGAATCCAAAGGAATGACCGAATTTAAGTACATTGAAAGTACGCAAGCACATGGTAGCCCACAACTCTTACGAAGTTGACAACCACATGTTGAGTAATCTAACTCAAGATCATTCAACCGATGCAGTTCTCCTAAAATCATATCTAGAGCTTTATTTGAAACAAAACCCAGTAATAAGTTGAAACACGTAATGTTATGTTGATGATAACGATAAATTCGACTTCTTTCAAAACTTTCTTTTATTGATGTAACCTGGGACTGCACGATTTGATTAATATACCCTACAAAGTGATCTAGGGAATACTTCTTGGATTGCAAGTACATTTTTAATTTTGCGTGTTGGCTTTCAACCATGTTAGTTGTGCGATTGCCAAAGTTGAGAGACTGGTCACTCCATGCAGACACAAACATTTCCTTATAACTGTTCAACCATTGGGCATCCACATAACTCAAAACGCCTGAAAGTTAAATAAGAATATGAAATATATATAATTATACTATTTAAAAATAAAAAAATATGTATAACATTACGTGGATATTTGGTCAATACTAATTGAAGTTGCTTGTAGTTCTCCATGTATGATGCCCACGTTGGAGAATCTTCTAGCGACTTCCACGCCGAAAGAAAAGAGTCCCAATCTTGTTGCCTCCTGATTATTGGCCTGCATTTTTTTAAAATATTTTGGCTGATGTGCCATCTACAGAGTAATCTAGTAGCATTCGGAAAAACTATTTCACATGCTTTCATGAGAGCCAACTCTCTGTCAGTAATTATAACACGTGGAAGCATACATTCATCTAATGTCAACTTTAAACACTCTAATACCCATTTATAGTTGTTCATCTTTTCTTCACTTATAAATGCAAAAGCTATGCAAAATGTCTTTCCTGTAGAAGTTACGCCGACAATCTCAACAAAAGGCATATTATACTTGTTTGTCTTGTACGTAGCATCTATCAACAACACATGTGGGAATGCCCGCCATATGTTAAATGATGTTGGATGAACAAAAAATAACGCTTCTAGCTTGTTCGTATCACTATTTGTATAAAAGTAATGAACATAACTATTCGAATGTAAAAGAGACATAAGAACCTACATACAAATTTCATAATTAAATTACTATTATTCAATGAAAGTAAAAAAAATAGTCAAAAGTTGTAGTGTTTTACCTCCATTGTACTCTTTCCAGCTTGTAAAACCTTGCGAATTTTATATTGTGCGTTATATATGTCTTTAAGTGTCGACACATTATTTTCATTTTGTGCCTTCAATATTGATAGAATATCACGTGGTGGCACATTTTTTAGTGTCAGTTCTTCGACCAATCGATATTCATCTTTAGATAACCGCCTTGCATACGGATGCCCTTCCATATGTTGTGCGGGAAGATGATTATGTTCATCACATATTACATTTATCAACCAACCATTATATGTAATTGAATATTTCCCTTGTAAATGGAATGGACAATTAGTTTTTCTTGTAGCAGAATTTTTACTTGATTCCTTCATTGTGTATTCACCACCAAGATCACATATAAGCGAGATATAAGCAAGAGACTGCATCTGGTTTGATCTTTTAGTTACTAGGACATAACCAATAGAGCGCGCCTGGTTTTGTGCCCAGTTTTTTAAATCTTCGCGAGATTAAAAGATCTAAAATTAAATTAATTTTAGTTTATAACAATATCTATAATGCTAAACAAAATATAATATGTTACTATTTTACCTGATTAGTGAAGAAAGGTGACGTCGAGGTGGAAAATTCAGCATCATTTGAGTTTGAGTTATTTTCAGTAAAAAAAATGACATTTTTATTTGTCAAATCAAAATAAGATTCCTGAAAAAAAAATACACAACATAATTATAATTAGAATATTATATAAAATATTTTGTAACAAAATACACAAATAAAAAACAAGTGGGCTTGAAAAAATATATATAAAACAATAAGCCCATTACCTTATTCAAAACCCATTACCCCATTACCATATTTAAACACTTTTTCTCAAAACCCTAACCCTAAACTCCAACTTTCCCTCTCACTCAACCCTACTCTCTCCCTCTTAAATCTGCAGCCGCCAGCAGCTCCACCGCCGACCACCACCGTGATCCGCCGTTCTCCGCCGTGCTCCGCCGTGAACCGTCGTGAACCGCTGTCTCTCTCTCTCTCTTTGTGTATCTCTTTCTCCCTCTCTATGCATCTCCACCGCTGCGCCACCACACCACCGCCGCCCACAGCCCTCAACTGCCGCCCACCGCCATGAACCGCCGTCCACTGCCATGTCTTTCTCGCCGTCCACCGCCATGTCTCTCTCTCAGCCGTATGTCTTTCTCCCTCTCTGTGTATCTCCACCGCCGAGCCACCACACCACCGCCGAGCCACCACACCACCGCCGAGCCACCGCACCACCGCCGAGCCACCACACCACCGACACGATCTCCACAGTCGGGCCACCACACCACCGCAACTCCACCTTGTCATCTCTTCCTCTCTCTCTCTCTCTCTCTCTATGAATCTCTCTCTCTCTTTCTCCCACTATGTGTATCTCTCTCCCTCTCTGCGAATCTCTCTCTCTCTAAATCTCTCTCTCTCTCTCTTTCTCTTTCTCCCACTCTGTGTATCTCTCTCCCTCTTTGCGAATCTCTCTCCCTCTCTATGAATCTCTCTCTCTCTCTCTTTCTCCCACTATGTGTATCTCTCTCCCTCTCTGCGAATCTCTCTCTCTCTCTGAATCTATCTCTCTCTCTCTTTCTCTTTCTCCCACTCTGTGTATCTCTCTCCCTCTTTGCGAATCTCTCTCCCTCTCTGTGAATCTCTCTCCCTCTCTGCGAATCTCTCTCCCTCTCTGCGAATCTCTCTCCCTCTCTGTGAATCTCTCTCTCTCTGAATCTCTCTGTCTCTCTCTCTCAGTATGTCTCTCTCTCTGAATCTCTCTGACGTGTCTCTCTCTCCTTTCTCTATTAGTTTGAAACAAGAAGGTGATAACAGTAAAAAGAATTGAATCAGTGTATGATTATAAAAATAATACAACATACCTTTAAAATGTTAGATTTTTTTATGATAAAATGATCTTTTGATGTTAAGAGGTTAATAACTGTTTTTATAAACAAAATAATTAGTTGGTAGTTAGAAGATAATTAAGTTACTCTTAAATTAATTTATTTTTTCAAAAAGCTTGGAAATTGTAAATATGAGAGAGAATTGAATTATGACAGATATGACATTATGATAGTGCTTTTCAGAGTCAAAGCATAATTTTCAAAATTTTTGTAGTTTGACTAAATATTGTTATTAGTAGGACCCTATATTTAAACAGAAATTAGAAGAGCATCTTCTCTCTCTTTCTACGGTAACAACTTCATCTTCTTCTCTTTCTACCATTAATAAGTTCATCTTTTATGTTCTACCATTAATAAATTCATCGTTTTTGAGAGAAAGAAAGAGAGGATCTAAGTTCGAGATGTTGTTGACGATGGTGGTGGTGAGCGGTGGAGGTGGTGGCTGTCGGGTGAGATAGAAAGAAAGAGAGAGTGTCTAATTTTGAGATGTCGACGGTGGCAGTGGTGACTGACGGAGTTGAGGTGGTGGCGAGCGGCAGATTTGGGTGGTGGTGGGTGGCAGAGTTTGTAGATGTGGGGTGAGAGAGAAATAAGTTGGTTGTTTGGTGAGAGAGAAAGAGGGTGGATGTGGAATGAGAGAGAAAGTGAGAAAGTGTCTGAAATTATGAGAGTGAATGAGGTAGATCTGTTCAAATAAAATAGTGGTATGTTCTATTAGAAAATCCCTATTTAAAAGGGTTTTTCTAACATGCGTCCCCAAGACACATGTTTATGAGCATTAATTCATTCAAAATTTCCTAATAGAATCTTATTATACATTAATGAAGTCCATGAGTTATATTTTTAAGAGTTGTATTAAATGATTTTTTTAGTTTAAAGGAAAGTTGATGTTATTTAATGATTCTAAACATATATACAATTTATTTTAATTTCTAACAGTTAGATAACTAGTTAGATAACTGGTTAGATAAACTGCCATCTCTGAACATCCCATCGATCTGTTTACCCTCACTTTCTGTATGTATTCGATCATCTACTTCTGTTCGCTGTAGCAAGTTCGTCAATGATCCAGTAAAACCTTCAACGAACTCAATTAATCCTTCAATTCAATCGTAATCCAATATCATCAGATATCGAGCATCATTGATTTCAACATCATCTTACAACAATGGCGGGAATAGCTTTACTTATGGATCTATTGAAGAAAAACCCCAGCGTCAATGGACAAACCCTGCATTCTACCGGTTTATACTCCGCCACACTTGCTGCTTCCTCCGCCGCTGCGTATGTTGCCGCCGGTACTCCTTTTGCATCTAGGGCTTTTTTCGGGTATATTATTACTTATTATTTTTTTAATCATATTCGCTTAATTGTCAAATTGTGCGTGTTCTATACTTCTATTCATCTGTTTCACGACCTAAAGTATTATTTTTGTTAGGGTTTTTAATTTTCTTCATAGAATGCTAAATTACATTTATGTATTTCCTTTATTAAAATATTTAAGTCATTAAAAGATAGGCTTTGGTTAGTGTTTGGGTCAATTATAACCATAAACAGGGTAATAAACTTATAATGATAGTTATTAACTTATTATATAACTAGGCCTCATATATAGGTTAAGATAGTATCAAATATTATTTCAAAAATGATGAACATAGTCATTAGGACTATGATTTAGGTTGATTTTCATGGTTAAAGTACATTAATTTAAGCATAGAGCGATTAGTAGTTTTTATGTGGTTGATGATTAGCGGCTAAAGTACAAAAATTTAAGCATAAAAAGTGTGAAAGTTACCTCCTAAAATCCAATTTACATATAAAAATGTTGCATTTTTTAAATATCAAATATTAATGATATTAAGTTTACATGCTACAAAATGACCCCGGGGTGTTTAGGTGAGTTTGTTTTACAACACTGCTTATTTACAGATTATGGATTTACACTAATTAAAATTAATGATTTTATTATGTTAATTAAACAGATTTGGTGGAAGAAAAGTTAGTTATTGTGATGCTGGTGTGACACCACCTATTCTGACTGAAGATTACCTAACTAGTTTAAGAACTGCATCTGAAACCGTTTTTAGGCATGATACATTGAACTTCAGGACAAAAGAATATTCTATTGAATTAAAACCATTATTTTCAGCTTTCCAACCGAAATCATTTGCATTAACATCATTGAGATCTTTTTTATTGTTTTATTTGCCACTTTTGCAACCTAAACTAGAAGAAGATGATGATGATTTTTCAACTGATGAACAACGTTTGGATTTGGTTGAACCTTTCAAGAAATCAGTGAAGCAAATTCTTCGTGAAGTAAGTATTTAATTTGTTAAACTTTGTGGATTTTATGTTGTCATGGTTGATTTCTTGAATTTATAAGAGCAGTTTGTGTTATCTGTATTTTTTAGTAAAACAAAAGGGGTTTTTTAGTGGTTTATAGTTTAGACCAAAGGAGTGAAAGTTCAATTTTTTCAGCAGATTTAGGGGCGAAATTTCAATTTTTGACAAATTTAGGGGCCTGTTATATACTATATTATTTCAATTCCGTCAAAACTTCACTAACTTTGTGAAAATTGAACTTTCACTCCTTTTGATAAACAAGAGTTTTTGGTACGCCACATCATCAAATTTGTGATCTTTGGTTACCTTTTTCTTGTGCCAATTTCCCCTTTTCAAGGAAGTATTAAAAAGTGCTATTTTCATGAAATTGTGTTTTTCTGGATATTATTTAGTTATTTTTAAATATTTTTAAATGATTAAAAATAGGCTGATATTTTGTTTATCTCAGACTAGTGTTGTTACTACTAGACGTGTGCTAGAACGACTTGCTGTTCACCATTTTTCACAGCGTGCTGCATGGAAGCTTCTTAAAGGTACATAAATGATCCCTTTACTTAATAAAATTTAAATTTATAATATTAACTTGTTTTTATTATATTAATTTAGTTAACTAAATTTTAATTATGTTAGATGTCCCAAAGTCTGCCATACGCAAAGCTAACAGGGGGATGCCAATTCATACTTACTTCTTTTGTGTCAGCAGAACAACTTTTAGAGGTCAGTTATTTATCCGTGTTTTTACTAGTTTCAGGCTTTAAATATTGTAAAAAGTGAAAAAAACTAAAATAAATAAAAAATTATCTGAACACATTTTACTGTAATTACTCGAACCGAATTGAAGCATTTCTTGAAAAATAAATTGCTTTGTAATAGTATTGGGCTCATTGGTGCTATGAAAATGTGCGAATTAAAATCTTTAGAAAATCAAATTATTTTCTCTCATCAAAAAAGAGTGAAAGAAAGCTCAATCTTTAACAACTTAGGGCTGAAAGTTCAGTTTTTGACGACTTTAAGGACCCAAAAAAATAGTTTAATCTGACAAAAATTTCCTTATATTTATAAAAAATTAACTTCCATTTTTTTTTACTATTTAAAAAGTGACAAAAATCAACTTTTATACCCCACATTGTCAAAGTTGTGATCTTCTATTACCTCTTTTACTGTTAACTTTTCCATTATTTTTTGTTGAAAAAAGTAATCGTATATTTTTATGATTATTTACAATTATGACATCATTTTTTTACCCGAATTAGGTCACTTTTTAGGAGTTGCAGCATCATGGCTAGTTCAAGTTGGGATCGAATGTTACCGTTTTGTTCGTAACATATCAAAATCTAATGAAATTAATGATGAAATTAATAATCAAGAACAAGTTAAAGTTCTTGGAAAAAAAGTTTATGGTGTTACAGTTAGATGTGGTGCATCGTTAGTTTTTGCTTCAATAGGAGCTGGAATTGGTGCAAGTCTTTTTAGACCATCATCTGGTCAATCAGTTGGTAAGTTTATATATATTTTTTTAAGTAAATTACAAGGATGGTCCCTAATGTTTACACCAAAATTCACTTATGGTCATTTACTTTTAAAAGTTACAAGGATGGTCCCTAATGTTACATACAACCTCCTACATTGTTCCATTATAAAATAGGCCAAAATGCATTTTAGTACCCCTGAACTTGGCTAACTGGGTCTTTTACTACCCTGAACTATTAAAGGTGCAGCATGGTACCCTAAACTTGACAAAATGGTCGATTTAGTACCCTGACTCACTAATTTGACCTTGTTTTCTCACGAGATTTTCTTCTAATATCAATATTTTATGAACGTATATTATTTGGTCAGTCAAAAGCCCCAATGAAAGTAAGTCAGGCGAGAAAATGTGATCAAATTAATGAGTCAGGGTACTAAATTGACCACTTTGTCAAGTTCAGGGTATCATGCTGCACCTTTAATAGTTCAGGGTAGTAGAAGACCCAGTTAGCCAAGTTCAGGGTACTAAAATGCATTAGGGAATTCCAATAAGTGATTTACTTTCTATTTTTGGTAGTTTCAAAATAAGTGATACACTTTAAAATTTACCTTTATGGTAAAAGAAGTGGGACACATCATCCACTAACTATCCACTTTAATATACTGAATGATCTTTTTACCCTTGTTTTTATTTTTAAACATCATTAACATCACTTTATTCAAAAGGAGTGAAACTCATCCTCCACTAACTATTCACTTTAATCCATTTTAACTTTAATTATAATATTTTGCCTCAAAAACCATGAAATCCAAAATATGTCATTTATTGTGATACAGAGACTATTAATAATGATCATATATAACAAAATTAGTTTGTGAAAGTGTTTTAAGGGTCAACCTACCCATTTTGACCTTGATTTACTCATTTCTATAACAGGTTTATTTTTTAGAATCATAATTTGTTTTTTGACATATGTTTGTATTGTTTTACAGGGTGTTTGCTTGGTGACATGGCAGGACCTATCATTGTATCATTTTGTTTTGCTAATGTTCCTCATTTGGAACTTTAGAACTTTCAAAATAGTCTCGTTTTGTTTTTTTTTTGTTTTTTAACGGTCAGATTTGTTTCTAAGGTTAACGGAATGTTATAATATATTTTATAACACATATTGGTTAAAACGAATTCATGATGCGAAACCAACGAATATTATTTCCCTGATTTGAAATAAGATCTGTTTCTACTGCTATACATGAGCTTAAAAGGTGTTGATTTTTACACCACATATTTCCATCTACCACAATAATTGCATTACTTATTTGTATAGTATGCAGAAATATTTGTACACTGTGGTATAAGAATCAAAATGTGTGGCAGCAAAATTAATTCCCGAGCTTAAAAATCAGAATGCAGAGTTAATTAATTGTAAATTTTACCGCAATAATACTTGCGAATGCTCCTAAATCGCTTAATTGGAAAAAGTGTTTTATAAACACAAACAAATTGCTATTATTTCATAAATACTTGCAGAACCGTATTAATAACCAATTTTTGCATTGAACCAGTCAATGTTTTAAATACGGTCAAACAAAATGAACCGGTTTGGTTGAACCAGATGATACTACAGATGATACTACTGTTGATTATTTATATAAATCCTAAAAAATATAGAAAAATACAAAACAAATACCATAAACAATCCAAAATTCAAAAACCTATTTTCCATCAGTAAGTAACATTCACTCTTGATAATTCAGTATACGATCAAAACAAATAGTTTCAACAAGATCAAAAAAATAATTCCATCTTGTAACATAAATAAACTTGATCGCATGATTTTTACCTTTTATGGTTTTGATTTACCGCCTTTGGTTTCTTTAACAGGCGGTTTTGGGAATTCCAAGAATTTCATGCCAAACATATACGGTTGCAAAACCTCGGGAATCGCAACACCGTCTTTTGTTTGGTAGTTTTCAAGAATGCAGCAAAGTGTTCTTTCGGTTGCTGTTAAGGTTGAGTTTAACAAATGGCAGTATTGCTTTATCGGTTCATTGCTCTGCAAATATAACTCAAAATCAATATCCCTTTTTGAATAAATAAGCAAATATGCATGAAAATATAGATTAAGATTTAAAAATTAGAGTTTTTGTAAACGAAAAGACATTTTTTTATTTTCATACCTCCAAGATATAATAAAAAGATCCAGATTCTGATGATATTTTGGCATTTTCTTTGTCATTTTATATAAAGGGTATTTATAGGTCGAAAAAGACGATACATTCATGGTTCGGTTGGGTTGACCCTGAATCAACCCATTTGACCAATTAGAGATTAAAACATAACCCAAATCCACCTATTAGACTCGTGAGCCCAAATCGGCCCATTTAAGATAAAAAAACATAACCTAAATAGACCCATTTAATATAAAAAACATAACCCCCCCACCCTAATTGACCCATTTTTAGGTAATGTGTCAAAACCCCTACCTCTAGCGAATTATTATTTTCCTAATTTACGGTTTTACCCCTATATAGGTAATAATACTTGTGTGTTTTATCAGTTCTTACAAAAGTATAGAAACTAAGACGACTTTTAATTTCTTGATTATTATTAAGCTAAGGATTTACTTGAGTCACAATTTGTCTCTATAATACAATATAAAATAAAAATAATACAAAATGAAAGGAAACTAACCTTCTTTTGCCCGTATCTGATTTCCAATTTTCTCGATTGGTAATCGGTACAATTTGAACACGAAACAAGTTCTCTGTAAGTTTTGGATGCTGGAAACCATGCTTCTAAATCATACTTTTTTGCTGCAGCATCGTTTAGAGCACCCGATACAATCGAAACTACGTGATAGGGCAACTTCAACTGAAATTTTAAAAAAAATAAATAAATAAAAAATTACATGTTATTTAAAAGTTAAAACCCATTGAATATAATTGGTTAATTTGGGTTATGTTGTATCTCTAACTAACTAAACAGGTAAAAAAGCTGAAAATTTAGTGAACGTTACGCGAAAGGACTCTAGGTGCAAAAGGTTTCCAAGAAAAGGACTACCAATGTAATTTTTTAAGAGATAATTTCATACACGTCCTTGCAAACCTATAATATTATGTATATATCCTTGCAAACTTCATTGTTACGTATATATCCTTTTACCTAATTTAATAATATTTATTTCTTATAAAATTAAAAAATACATAATTCCTAATCTAAGTTAATGGTAAAATAGCTTTAATACCCTTACGAAAGAAAATGTAGTTATCCAAAAAAAAAATACCCTTGATGAAAGAAAAAACTCTTGATCTCTAAGGATTTTTAGGGCATTTTACCATTAATTTAGATTAAGATTTATATTATATAAATTTTAAATATTATTAAATTAGGTAAAAGGATATATGTGAGAATTTTGAAGTTTTTGAAGGATATATACATAATATTGAAAGTTTGCAAGGACGTGTACGAAATTATCCCATTTTTTAAGTAAAGGTCCATGAGTGAAATTTGATATAAACCTCAAGGATAATTCTTGTAATTTACTCTAGATATAATTATCATCATAAGATGAGGTAGTGAAAACAAATTATTTACCATTTGATAAAAATCTTCTGAATTTTTTATCATCTGTTCATGTTCTTCCCATGATTTATTATCATTTGGGCTGGTGAGGCAAAACTGTTCAATTTTCTCAAACTGGTGAACACGGAATATTCCGAGTGTGTCTCTACCATGCGAACCAGCCTCTTTACGGAAGCATGACGAATATCCCGCATATCTGACAAATATTAAAAAAAAAAAAATTAATAAAATTATACAGCAATGTGTGTGTAAAATATTTATAAAATTTTCCAACATTATACAGCAAGAGTTGTGTTCAAGGGGGTCCATGATTTTTATAAAGTCCCAAGGAACAAATCTCAACCATTGATCAATATGATCTAATGGTCAAGATTAATCACATACTTTATACATGGAGGGGTATTTTGGTCATTTGGCAATTAAAAAAAATTATTTTATTTTATTTTTTATTTTTTATTTTAAAATTTTTTATTTTTATTTTATTTTTTTTATTTTTTAATTTTTAACTGAGGGGTATTTTGGTCATTTTGAAAAAAAAAATTATTTTATTTTTTATTTTAAAATTTTTTATTTTTTTTTAAAAAATTATTTATTTATTATTATTTTTTTAAAAATTATTAATTTTTCATTAATAACACATAATGTGATTGCATAATGAATCACATGTGATTGCATTCTGAATCACATGTGATTTAACTAAAACCTGATTTTACACTAAAATCACATGTGATTTACAGTAAAATCACATGTGATTTTACACTAAAATCACATGTGATTAAGTTATACACGTAATTATCAAATAAATATTATTTTTAATTAAAAAAAATAAAAAAAATAAAAAAAATTAAAATAAAAAATAAAAAAATAAAAAAAATTCGAAATCTTTTTTAAGTGCCAAATGACCAAAATACCCCTTCATAATAAAAAATAAAAAAAAAATAAAAAATAAAAATTTTAAAATAAAAAATAAAAAATAAAAAAATATTTTTATTTTTTAAAAAATGACCAAAATACCCCTCAATATATAAAATATGTGATTAATCTTGACCATTAGATCCTATTGATCAATGGTTGAGATTTGTTCCTTCGGACTTTCTAAAGATGATGGACCTCCTTGAACGTTTCTCTATACAGCAAAAAAGAAAAAGCTAAAACATATGTGTGTAATGTGTGTGTATAGGGGTGAGTGCGGTCCAGAAACCAAACTGAACTGAACAGAAACCAATAAGGATGAATTTTCAAAACCAAAAACAGAAAATCATGAAATTATAAAACCGAAAACTGAACCGTTTACATGTTTTTGGTTTTGTTTCGGTTGGATTTCGGGCCAAATGCTCAACCCTACTATAGGGTTGGGTTGTGGTGCAATCAAACAAGTTTTGTACAATAAAAAACTTCATACTATCTTTTAGACAATAGACATTTAAAAAACTTTTTATAATTTTTTTTTAACTCATTAGTTTACCATTATAAGATCGCTATTTAAAAAGGAGAAACTAAAAAATATAATTTTTAGTAGCGAAATCTTCACTGTAAAGATAATTATTTTTTTTATTGTGAAGGGAATTAATCTGAAAAATGAAGGAAACTGCAATATAGTGAGAAGGTTTCAGATCTGAACTTTAACAACAATTATGTGACTAAACTTTTATTTTTTATTTAAACTTATTAAAACAGTTAATTTTTTATTTAATTTTAGAAAAGGTAATGAGTGAAACCTTATTGGTAGCATGTTTGGTTGAATCCATTTATCTAAGTTAAAAGCACAAAGTGGTTGTTCAGCTGTAGCTATCAGATACGTGTCATCTCCTTCACCTGTTACCTATTAAAATTAATATACAGTCATTAAAAATGTAAATTATTATAAACTTTAAATTTATATGTCAAAGTTCACATACATAGTACTTCAAAGTTCAAGTCAACAATGCTTAACTACAATTTGTACAAAATTATTAATTTCAACAAAAACAAAATGAGTTTTTAGCTACAATGCTCGACTTTTTTGACCGATTTTGACCACCTAACCCTGATTTTGACCGCCTAATACGGCCGATTATACCTAGAATGTTTGCAGGATATTACCTTGTAAAGTTCTTCATCAAATTGTGCTAATTGAGCACATTTTGCCATTATATCTTTTCTCATAAAAAATGGGGTCTGTAATGGAGTGAATCCCCTATTTAAGAGAAAACCAAGACCAAAATTTATAAGAGCTTGATTCAAAAGCACACCAGCTCCTTTCAGAAAATATCCTCTACCACCAGCAACATTAGCACCTAATTACCAAAAAAAAATAAAATTACAGTTGTAACAAATTGTAGAAATATAACACAAATTCAACGAAGAACCATAATAAAGTTTAGAGTAAATTACAAAAAATAGACCCTGTGGTTTACTAGAAATTATGGAAATCGTCCTTCCATTTTGTTTATTACACGAATGGTCTCTAAATTTTTAGTAAACTTAAAGGGGAGGTTTTGTCACCTTGTGACATGAATGTAATTTTTTGAAAGGGTATAATGGTCATTTGAATAAAGTCACAGAAGTGTGTTAAGTTTAACGATCACAGGGACCTTTCAAATGCAAAGGTTCAAACGTAGAGGACCATCCGTGTAATAATCAAACTGAAGGATCAAACTACAGGGACTTTTTTTGTAATTTATTCTAAAGTTTATAAAAATGTGCAGAGTGATAAAATCAAATCAAATCAAACATTGTAAATACCTTCTTTTAAATCAGCAATTCCCAAAAGTTCAACTAACTCGACATGATTTTTAAGGCCTTCTTCTGTTCTTCTCTCTCCCCAAGTCCGAACCACAAGATTATTTGCCTGTTATTTTGTAAAAAAATATAAATATTTATTTGAAAAAAATATATAAGAAAATAAATGAAATCCACCTCATCATTGCTAACAGGAACCGAATCATGTACAAGATTCCCAACTGTTTCCAATTTTGAATATAATGCTGCTTTAGCCTCCTGAACTTCTAGATCTTTTTTGGCAGTTAATTCCTTGTTTTCTTCTGTATCTTTAATCATGTCACTTGCATCTTCTCCCGACTTCAAAAGAACCAATTTTGTAAATTAGTTTTAATATATGTTTTATAGTGTAAATTCTTTAATTACTTATAATTTATGTTTTATATTGTAAAGGCTTACAATCCTAAGTTTAGCAACTTGTTTGTTGATTTTGTTGAAATCTTTTCGCAACTGTTCCAACTCGAATAGACCTTTAGATCCAAATAGAAATATTAAGAACAAACCAAATAATTGTGTATACAATGTCAATCAAGATTCCTTAACCACCTAAAATTAAAATTAACAACTAATAAAACTATCAATGTGAAAAATATTTAATATATATATATATATATATATACACACACACACACACACACACACATATATATATATATATATATATATATATATAGAGAGAGAGAGAGAGAGCGGTTCATGCGAGAACCACTAAAATTGCGAGAACTGCGAGAACCACTTTCTAGCCAATCATTTTGCTTAATTATATTTTTTAATCTAAAGGGTATTGTAGTCTTTTTAACACTAAAATCTTTTTATTAAATCCAATTTCCTTAATTAAATTAATTCATTTTTAACCTCAATCCTATTTTTTAGGATCCGAATTTTGAAATTTGTAATTTTTTTCGCAATTCGTATGTGTTCATTGATGAACGCCTAAAAATAACTAATATTTTTTACCATATTTAACCTGTTCAACATAATAATAATGTGTTCAATTTGCAAAATTTACAGATTTAATAATGAACAAATCTACAATATACATAATGAACATAATGAACAAGTCTGACAGAGAATTTTATTAACCTTATTTAATGTATTCAATGATGAACGAATGAACACAATCCACAACTTACAAGTCTGACAGGGAATTTTATTAACCTTATTTATCACTAATTAACATATTTACATAATCTTAATTAAAATACATAATCCACAACTTACAGATCACCGATGAATACAATTACATAATCCTAACTAAATTTACAGATCACAGATGATCGATAAACACCATACAAAAAGTAATGAACAAACACCAATCAATACAAAGAAATGAACAAACACTAATTAATAAAAAGTAATGAACAAAAACTAATGGCAAAACAAGTATTGTAACTCAGATCCGTGTGGGTTTTTGCGGGTTTTCGCCGGAACCAATGAGATTAAATACCACCATCGAATACAAAAGTCCTGAAACTAAAATACAAAAGATCAGTAGACGAAATTAGGCAAAACATATATATATAATTGGTAAAAAAACTCAAAACCCACAAATTTAAATTTAAAAAATTGATAGACACAAAATAATTAAGCATTACATACACATAAAAATGAAACAAAGCTCATCGGCAGTTACCATCTTCATCTTTTGGAACCATTGATGGCTTGATCTTCTAAACCATCTTCAACATCGTTTACTGGAATACAACCAGATTTGGAACAAACCCATGATACAACCAAATCTAAACTCCTTTCAGACCTTACATTTAGAAGCACATGGGCGAACACTCAAACTTTTATACATATCTGAAGCAATAGGAATAGTGGAAAGATGGCGGTCGCCGCAAGCATCGGAAACTGTGGATGTGAGACAGAGAAATCCCCGGAAATCGTGGATCTGGACGGAAAGATAAGGAGGACGGCGGCGGTGAGGCGGTGGGGATTGCTTTGTTGCGTCACCGGATGTTGCGGCTGTGAGGCGGTGGGGATTGCTTGAACGAACGAAGGTGGGGGAGAGTTTGATGGGGCGGCAGTTTTAAGGGTGTAGGGTTAAGATATTGAAAATGTACGTATGAGGAAGATAGAGATATATGGGGCAGTTTTAGGAGTGAGATAATTACCCTAATTGATAGATAAATATTTGACCATTATACCCATCCACCTTTTATTTTTTTAGATTTAAATTCTCACTTATTTACGAAGTTGCCATCAATAATCTTAGCCACTAATCTATTAATTCTGTGGTCAGAAAGTGGTTCTCGCAGTTCTCGCAATTTTAGTGGTTCTCGCATGAACCCTTATCTATATATATATATATATATATATATAAATATATATACATACGTTGTCTCAACTCTTTGTCAAGAGCTATAATCTCATCAACAACTTCTACACTTGCAAACCGACGGCGTTGCGATTCGCGTATAATTTCCGGATTGGAGCCTTTTTCTTTCCTAAATAGATTTATGTCCAACATGATTTCTCTTTCGTGTTGACTTTCTGGAAAAAAAAATTGAAGCAATTGCTTAAGGGTTAATGACACATATATGTAATACATGCAAGAAGCCATCAATGCAAGCAGCAAAAAAGATAAATGTAAACAAACGTGATTGTAATTATTATTTTGAAATTGTTAGTATGTTACAATGTTGCATATATATACATACACTTATATAGGCTTAAGATCCAGAGAGAAAACACATAAACGTGAGAAATGTTGGGAGCAAATTGATTCACAAGATTTCTGACTTCAATTCACAATATATTTACAAAATTGTAAATCAATGTTACAGTATAATTGAATCAATTTGCTTCCTACGTTTCAGGCATATATTTAGTATCTCGTTTCAATTCTGAAATATAAACATCTCTCTATATGTGTATATATACATAAATAATATTAACTCTAACTGCAATCAGTTCAATGATATAGCTAGAACTAATTTAAACCCTAATAATCGGTACGAGCATTGCATTATCAATATAAGTACATGAAGAACAAAAGCACTGATGATCGATCATGCTAACAGCTCGCGTCTAATCTAGAAATGATATCAGTTCATAGAGCAAAACAAACCCTAAATTTAACATAAAAACCGACAAATTAAACGCTAATACATCTGTACGGCTAGAACAACTACAATACATTCAATCTGTAATTGAACGCATATGCAATCTATTAACTGCGAACAGAAAAAGGAACTTACACGAAATCGGTTAAGAATCGGAGTCAGAGGACGATAGTCTCGCCGAGAAAATGAGCGTTTTTCGGTTATTAGCGGCGGCGAGGTTAGATAATCGATGCAAAGGTAAAAGGTTTATAAAAGCAGACTTCAGTTACAACTCTCGTTATGTTTTTGTCATAATTTTAGAAGTATTTTTAATACTTTTGTATTTTAGATCTTTTTATTGATTTACTAGCTTATACGGCTTGTAATAATTTAATGATAATTTTTCCAAAACAAAGTTATATGTAAGACGACGATAAAAAAAACAACACATTATTTTGACGATAATTGAATATCTCATTTTATCGTATAATGAGTAGATAAAATTTATAATATAGTACATGTTGTTTACAAACATTTTCAAATATTTTGTAAAACTTCATGGTAAACAACGTCCAACGTGTTATTAGTCACTTTCTCATCTTTGTCGTATATCAACATCTTTAAGCCTTTACGACTTTTAACTCTAGACACATCAACGTAAAGTTGACCACGAGTAATGACAGGCTGAGGTAAGAAGATACCTACATTTGAAAGTGATTGCCCTTGACTTTTATTGATAGTCATAGCAAAACAATCTGAAAGTGGAAACTGACTTTTATTTATCTTCACTGGTTGTCTTTTGTTAGAAGGGCTAAGTTTCAAACGTGGTATTAAAGTTTCATGTTCTTTATTAGTTCATGTTATTATTTGCGCATTAATCACATCTTCACCAAGACTAAGAACTCTTAGTCTTGTTCCCTTACACAATCCGGAAGTCTGATCAATGTTTCGTAGAAGCATAACCGATGCACCGACTTTAAGAGTTAACATGTGGTTAGGTATCACTGAAAGTTTTAGACTGTTAACTATTCCCGGTAAGTAGTAAAAATCTGTATAATTACTATCTAGGCATTCAATATCACATATATTATCCGAACTATAGTAAACGACCTCCTGACCAGGAATCTTTGACAGTAAATGATCATTAATTACTCCAACTACTTCATGTGTAGTTGCAAGAATCGCCCTTTCTTGAATATAATTAGGATCATATAATTTTTGAATAAAATCGGGACAAACAAATTCCACGAGAGACACAATAGGATTAACGACATCGGTTATAAGCAAATCATCAGGAATGTCGATAGTGGCCTCACCATCATTAGGACATCCTAAAACGCCATCTCCTAATTTCAAGATCCAATCACCAAACTCATTACATGCTCTACATACATTGTTTGGATCACCATGATCAATATATTATTTGAAAGAAAAAAAGGTATATATATTTTATATTTTAGTAATTAGATATATTGATACGTATAAAAGTTAATGATTTGAAAGAAAATTACCTGGACATACTCCTAAATTTTTTGAAAATTCATTATGTTGTGAGACATTGCCATCATCGCCAAGGTCGAAGTTTATATCTATAAATTTGTCTTTCAATTTCCTTTGACGTTTAGTTGGGGAATCTTGATTTAAAATTTTAGTTTGATGAGTAGTTTAAGTGTAACACCTCAATTTTTAATACAAACATTTGCCCAAAATAAATCATTTTTCATAAATAGAAGAACTATTCCCAAAAATATGGATTTACAAAAACCTTTGGTATGAAAATCAGAGTATAAAGTTTGGTGTTACAAAATAGATCAAAACCAAAGCTAAGCATAAATCCAATCTAAAGTTCTTCTACTCTAGGCCCCGCATCTCTATCCATGCGTACCTAAACCTTCGATCCCGAACCTGAGTACATAGCAAAACAAAACAAGGAGTACGTGAGACAAAAACGTCTCGTGAGATACATGGGTTTAGACCCAAAGTTGGTAATAACAACCGAATGGCAAACAACAAACATATAAGCGATCACCCATCTATCTAGTCACCCTATTGTGACTCTAATACTTTGCTTTCCTAGCAATCATATCTAGTTGTCGGGACGTCCCCAACCAACTAGAACCACATTAACTTATTAACCGGGGATCCCCCGCATTAATAAGCTTCAAGGTAAAGGCAAGAGGGAATTGCCCAATCTACCAATACCTGCCTTACTCGCCGGACTACTTCCAGTTAGCAAGACTACTATCATGGAATGGGCCGATGGGGATCCGCCCAAATGCTCCCCATTCCATACCTCATGACCGGGGATCCCCCGCATCATCACATCATCTCACCATATCATAACTCGATGGTTATGTCAATCTAGCTCTCGGCTATCACGTCTATCATCAAACAAGTTAGTTCAATACAACTATCGGTATAACTAACTACTAGCTACTAGTCTACACAATTAAGCAAATAGACCATAACACAAGTAATAAAAATATATTTCATAGGCTATGTACTCAGTAAAGTCCACACGTACTCACCTTAGCAACAAGGATGCTTTAACCGTATTCTTGACACCAAAGCTCTTGCTTCACAATTTCACCGACTTTCCAAGATGTCACCGAAAGCCTAAAACAATGATCATACAATGTTCAACATCATAATCTACTAACAATGTGTTCATCTACCTCTAGATAACACCCAACAATCCATTTCCCCCAAATGTGGTGATTTACCAAACCCTAGGTTTAACCAACCCTTAAGATTCTTACAAATCTTAACCATACACTTGATTTCCTTGTTAATATACCATCTATTAAGTGTATACACCATTTATATCACCATAATCCATAACCCCAAGAACTAGGGTTTCAACCCCAAGCTTCTAAACCCATAGATCTAAAGCTACAACTACAAAGGATTGAAGATATACCTTAAATCTTCAACTAGGAGTGAAGAATCACAAGATTTGACCAAGAAATCTGCTCCAAATGATGATTTACACCCAAAATCGTCCACAAACTCGAGAGAAGAAACTAGGGTTTTGATATGGCTCCAAATGAGCCAAAACCCGATTTTAATGCTGCCAGACAAAAGATCACGACGTGAACATAGTTCGCGTCGCGAACTCTCCCCCTACACGCATACTTAGCGATCGCTAACTTATCGTGACTACATCGCGATTGATTGTCCAATTCCCTGCTAACAGTTCCCGATCGGGAACACGACTTCGCGTCGCGAACTACCCAGTGCAGCAGGGCTGCACTTTTCGGTTGTTGCCTCGACCCGGTTTCGCCCATAACTTTCTCGTACGATGTCCAAACGACACGAAACCAATTTCCACGTGTTTTATATGATTTATCCATAATTATCATATTTTTACATATTTTATTTATTTACAAATTTCGGGTCGTTACAACTATCTACCCCTTAAAAGGATTCCGTCCTCGGAATCGCTAAGAATTTCAATCCACATTCTACCGAGTATCCATTCTCCTTCTCCCGCGGTTATTACCGTCAAACTTTTTCTCATCCCGAATTAGTCAACAATATGTATGTAAACATTCAATTGATCCCGTTAGATCCAAACGGGTCAAAAATCAATCTTAAGCCTTTAGTGCCCAAATGGGCCAAACTTGCACAATTTTTGACCACAAGACTTTCAATCCTTTAACCGATCATCTTATACACATAGAAATGACATGACCCACGCATTATAATCAACTAATTGACCAACACCAATGTCAAAGTCTAGCTTCGGCCAAGTTACCATATTCCAACATCTTCTAACCCTTCACTTAAGAACAAAGTCAACTATACTTTAACAATTTCTTTTACCATCGACCTCTAATTATGATTTATCAACCATTAGATACCCAATTCCAAATTCAAAAACGCCCAACGGGTCAAAGTCCCATAATTTTGACCATAACTCTTTTAATTATTTCATTACCCTTTCTCATACACACAACTAATACATTATACTCTCATCATCGCGAGTCATTCGAAACGAAAGTCACAACCCATCCTTAACCAAGTCAACTAATCACATGTTGACTAATCTTGACTTTTGCATAAAGTCAACCATACCCTTTTTTTTTCAATTAACAGTTTCCCTACACTCGAGATATCATTCTCGACTTATCACCCCCAATCATACTCATAATTGTTCCCTTAACAATCGTTCATATCTCCAAATTTCAAATCTTTTCAAATTTCCCCAAGTTCTCACATTCCCTCATGGTCACATCACCCTTTACCGTTTCTTAACTTTCATTTGGTCACCTATACCATTTCTTAGTACTATTTCAATCATCTTCGCCTCCCATACCATAATTTCACACAAGTTGACCATATCCTGGTTCCCAATAACAATTGCTTTCTAACGACATCCTTTTTCTCATATTCTAGAAGTCGTAGGCATCCCATACCTATACGTGACCTAATGCAACCCGCATTTCCAACCAAATTTTCATTTACCATAACCTAATAGCAATACTCATTAACCACATGGTGCTATCTTCGTCATATAAACGCATAAGCATACACACCTACATATATATATATATCACGCCAACTCAATCTAAATGTATCTATTGTGCACATATACGGACATGTGTATATGTCACCAATACCATCTAAGCATCATCACATGCGCATACACAACCATATGTATATGTCACATCAATGTCATCTGACATTCATCTTTTCGCATCGCGTAGCCTTGCTGCTATCTTACCCATTCGATCATTAAATCGCTCATTGTGCGTTCTAGCACCTCTCCTATAAAATCGCATTATCGTTTTCTTCTCCATTCATATGTCTCCCATCGAACATAGTACTTAGCACATTTTTCCCACAATATCACGTTAACATTTTTCGTTCATATCCAACACATTTCTCATTGAACATACAACTTAATACTTTTCCTATAACCCTCCATTTTCATTATCATATGCCTTCAAAGGCCATCACATAATGCACATGCATTGAACCCCGCGGGTAACCAATAAAATTTTCGATTACCATTTACCGTTTCACTTACACATTAATCACCCTTAAACGGTTCATTTCCTTATTACCACTTTCCAAATCTTTTGTCGCCACCGGGGTAATCTCCAATCCATTCCATTCACCATAAATTGCCGGTCAATCCGGTCATCCTTGAGTCAACCAATCGACTCCGGTCTACTCTTGCAACCTATGCTTTAGCGCCTAATAGCTCAACACTCAATGTTCTACCTTTATACATCGCGGTACATTGAAATATTTATTTTCCATTTGTAGTATCACACTACCCCATGCCCCATACCGTCGTGCCATTCCCATGACATGTAACCAATAATTGTTTTCTTACCGTTATCGAATCCATCATTATTGTCACAAAACTTGACATAGCTATATGCCAAAAATTTTTAATTAAATTTTTTTTTTTTTTTTTTTTTTTTTACTCAATCACCTTTGACCATCAAAATTCGACGTTCCCGACACTCATTCATTTCCACATATTTCCCATTTATGAGTTCTACGACATCACTATACCTTAGTCATTCTTGTCTTTACCATTCACGTGTAACAACCATTATGTTACTTATCCGGCTTCTCGCCAACCTCAAAGTTCCATTCCCCAAGGTTTCTATTTCTAGAATTCCAATTCACACTAACATTTTTACCAACGCTTAGTACTTCCTTGTACTACTATCCTTTGTTGAAACACATTTACCGTCCTTGCGGTTCATCTTTTGATACCATATAATAACATCAATCCCTATATCCATACTATCTGCGACACACCGCACCATGTTCCTTTCTAAAAATATAATTTCCATACACATAACTAACCGGGAAAATCACTCCCCAATATAAATATCCACGTCATATAACTTACCTCCAATTCCTATAACCACCAATCCGTGCGATAATCCAACCATTAAGCTATAACCACACAATATCTTGGCTTGGTGCATACCCAACCAATCCATACCGATAACCACATCAAACGCCCTAATTCCCATGGGCAACAAATCCACCTTAAACTTTCTACCGTCTATTTCTATTTCACAATTTCTATAAACACATTCAACCATAGACGTTTTCCCGTCGGCCACTTCTATCTCATAAACCTCATCTAACATTTCGGACGGCACATTCAATTTACAACCGAACTCATAAGACACAAACGAATAAGTAGAACCCGAATCAAATAATATAGAAGATGGCATGAAGTTAATGAATAAAGTACCTGATACTACATCGTGCACCTCTCCTGCTTCCTCTCGAGTCACCTGAAAGGAACGTCCCTTCACTTGAGCCGGTTCCTCTTTCTTTTGAGCCGCGGGCACCTTTGGCTCGATCCTCTTTTTTGGGCACGCATTGCTATAGTGTCCCATTTCATGGCACGAGTAACACTCCACCTCGGAGAGCGTCTTGGATCTACAATCCCGTGCTATATGCCCCGTCTTTCCACAAATATAGCACACCTTCGAAGCTCCTCGGCACTTGCCGGCATGGTTCTTCCCGCATCTCTTGCACGGGACAACGCTTCCTTGCTTGAAGGAATTTGATGTGAACTTCCCCTTTTTAGAAGTTCCCGAGCCACTCTCGGCTTTCCTTTTCTCGATCACATGGGCCCTCTCGGCATTCCTTGTCGCATCCACCTCTTCCACACCATGGGCGGCACCAATGGCCTCATCGAGTGTGACCGCTCTCCTTACCTCCAATTGGTAATCCCAAGGTAGCCCACAAGCATACCGAACTACCCTCGATCTTTCCTCAAAATAAGTTCTTGCAACAAACGGGAGCAATCCCGTGAACTCCCTTGAGTACTCCTCAACCGATCTATCACCCTTCTTTAGGTTTACAAACCTCTCATGCATCTTCTCCAAATCCTCCTCGGGACAAAATTTCCTCTTCAACCTCGCGGTGAACTCATCCCATGACATTCTCTCTATCACCTCCCTCCCGAGGGTCTCATAAACTATGTCCCACCAGACCATAGCATTCCCTCTTAGCAACTGCGATGCATACAACACCATATCGGCTTTCTTGCACTTGCTACTTCCGATGACCCGCTCGGTCTCTCGGATCCACCTCATAGTTACCTTCGGGTCCGAACTACCCGTATACATGTTTGGCTTACAAGCCATGAATGTCTTAAAAGAACAACCATAATTTTCATCGGGTCTCGCCCTTGCATCACTACAACCACCTGTGGAGGATTTCTCCACTCGAGTGCCACCATCCCTGGTTTTCTCATCCGATCTATCTTCGGATACACGATCTCCACCCGACCTCTCACGGTCCCCAATGATGCGGTGCACCTCATCGGCCACCACTCCCCTGAGTTGCTCAATAATAGTTTGGAGGTCCGCCATGGTCACCGGAGTTCTATTAGCTCCGACCTCCGCTTCACCCATCCGATGCATCGACGGTTGACTTTCCTGTTCAACCACAACCTCGACATGAGGTATTTCTTCCTCCCGGCCCTCCGGGGCTTTACCACTTCTATGCGTGGTCACCATTTCTTTCGATCAAGACTAAACGAAAGACATTAAACATTTAGTACCTTATGTACAACCCATTAGTCTCAAAGACTCAATATCCATAATCATATCAATTCTCATCGGTCCCCTAGGTTCAACCCTAAACTTATTATAAAGTCTCAAGGTCAAACTATGATCTCAAGGAATCTTACATTCCTAATGCTACAGTCTAAGACTAGGATGGACATCCAACCTAATTCACTTAAACTATAGCTCTGATACCAAGTTGTAACACCTCAATTTTTAATACAAACATTTGCCCAAAATAAATCATTTTTCATAAATAGAAGAACTATTCCCAAAAATATGGATTTACAAAAACCTTTGGTATGAAAATCAGAGTATAAAGTTTGGTGTTACAAAATAGATCAAAACCAAAGCTAAGCATAAATCCAATCTAAAGTTCTTCTACTCTAGGCCCCGCATCTCTATCCATGCGTACCTAAACCTTCGATCCCGAACCTGAGTACATAGCAAAACAAAACAAGGAGTACGTGAGACAAAAACGTCTCGTGAGATACATGGGTTTAGACCCAAAGTTGGTAATAACAACCGAATGGCAAACAACAAACATATAAGCGATCACCCATCTATCTAGTCACCCTATTGTGACTCTAATACTTTGCTTTCCTAGCAATCATATCTAGTTGTCGGGACGTCCCCAACCAACTAGAACCACATTAACTTATTAACCGGGGATCCCCCGCATTAATAAGCTTCAAGGTAAAGGCAAGAGGGAATTGCCCAATCTACCAATACCTGCCTTACTCGCCGGACTACTTCCAGTTAGCAAGACTACTATCATGGAATGGGCCGATGGGGATCCGCCCAAATGCTCCCCATTCCATACCTCATGACCGGGGATCCCCCGCATCATCACATCATCTCACCATATCATAACTCGATGGTTATGTCAATCTAGCTCTCGGCTATCACGTCTATCATCAAACAAGTTAGTTCAATACAACTATCGGTATAACTAACTACTAGCTACTAGTCTACACAATTAAGCAAATAGACCATAACACAAGTAATAAAAATATATTTCATAGGCTATGTACTCAGTAAAGTCCACACGTACTCACCTTAGCAACAAGGATGCTTTAACCGTATTCTTGACACCAAAGCTCTTGCTTCACAATTTCACCGACTTTCCAAGATGTCACCGAAAGCCTAAAACAATGATCATACAATGTTCAACATCATAATCTACTAACAATGTGTTCATCTACCTCTAGATAACACCCAACAATCCATTTCCCCCAAATGTGGTGATTTACCAAACCCTAGGTTTAACCAACCCTTAAGATTCTTACAAATCTTAACCATACACTTGATTTCCTTGTTAATATACCATCTATTAAGTGTATACACCATTTATATCACCATAATCCATAACCCCAAGAACTAGGGTTTCAACCCCAAGCTTCTAAACCCATAGATCTAAAGCTACAACTACAAAGGATTGAAGATATACCTTAAATCTTCAACTAGGAGTGAAGAATCACAAGATTTGACCAAGAAATCTGCTCCAAATGATGATTTACACCCAAAATCGTCCACAAACTCGAGAGAAGAAACTAGGGTTTTGATATGGCTCCAAATGAGCCAAAACCCGATTTTAATGCTGCCAGACAAAAGATCACGACGTGAACATAGTTCGCGTCGCGAACTCTCCCCCTACACGCATACTTAGCGATCGCTAACTTATCGTGACTACATCGCGATTGATTGTCCAATTCCCTGCTAACAGTTCCCGATCGGGAACACGACTTCGCGTCGCGAACTACCCAGTGCAGCAGGGCTGCACTTTTCGGTTGTTGCCTCGACCCGGTTTCGCCCATAACTTTCTCGTACGATGTCCAAACGACACGAAACCAATTTCCACGTGTTTTATATGATTTATCCATAATTATCATATTTTTACATATTTTATTTATTTACAAATTTCGGGTCGTTACATTAAGGAAGCAAGAAATTGAAATTTGAAGTTAGTGTTGTTATTGTATACGAATATAGTAACTGAAACACCTATATTATATAAGGTTGTGAATATTTTTAAATAGTTAATGATAAAAAAGTTTCGAAAGCACATACCATTTAATGGTGTAGGAATCAGTTGTCTACCACGACGTCGAGGACGTATATCTATTGAATACATGTTATATATGGTATGCTTTAGAATAAGGTATTAATAAACAACAATGACAGAGTTATGTTTTTAATAAAAGTTTGCGTTTAAATAATTATACCTTCAGTGTATGTGATTCCACTTGATGATGATTTAACAATGGACCCAGATGATCTATCTGTAAACAAACTATTATTATTAGCAGTATAAAATATTGATATGCAACATTGGATGAAAAAACTTTTTAAATTATATACCTTGAAATGATGTAGGAATTTGCTTTCTTCCACGTCGCCGAGGAAGCAATTCTAATTTTGCACGAAAAGTTTTTATGGTTAACAAACAAAATGTATGAAATATAACTTAAGCTAAAACAAATATAATATTAGTAGTCTGAATTATATCATACCTTGAAGAATAGAGATGTTAGTTAATGGTGATTTGATAATGTTACTTGGTACTCAAAATGTCATAGCATTTAATAACTTATTTATAATAATAATAATCTAAAAATAAAGTAAATTACTGCAAATCGAAATTTTCTTACAATATACTGGTCTAGGAATCATCTTCAGGACGTCTAAGAAGTAAATCTATGTGAAAGAAATTAATAATTATTTGATAGTACGTATAAATTAGTTTTATACATAAATATGTCTTTACTTTCATGTATATTGACAATGAGAATAAGAATGCAAGTATACCTTGATGATTAGAGGCCGGCATCACTTAATGATGTTTTGGATATGTCACTTGATCTTGTATCTATAAATTAAAATTATTGATGTTTATTTGTATATCAAATATGAAATGTTATATAAAGATATGACATTAAACAAAACATTAATAACAACACGTACTGCTATTAGAATCATTATTATGTTCTTCATCTAATTTTTAGTGTGATGTTATACCCGTATAAAAGAAGTTATCAGATTTGATTATAAAAGATGATACGTTAACGTCATTCTACGTCTTTATTAAATTAAATTATATAATACCGAGTATGCTCTGTTTGATTGGCCTCCCTCGACGTTTTTTTGACCTCGACATTTAAAATATTTGTATTTGTATACATCATATATTAACCGATTAAGACATAGAAAAATTTATTAAAATTATGTAAAAAAACAGTTAAATATAAAATATAAAATTTATATACCATATCATATTAAGTAATTTTATTTTAATTTACTAATGAATGATCACTTTATTTAAATTATGAATCAAATTATATTAGATAATAATATAAATATCTAAATTACAAATGATATATATCAAATTTTATTAAAAGGTAAAAGTTAAATATTAAATATTTAAACTAAAGATATAAAAATTTTTATAACTTCGAGTGTAAAATTAAAATAAAAGTGGTATGTTTTTCCTAAAAAAAAAAAGAAAATAAATAAGAAAATTATTGATATAAATTTTGAAAATTACTGATTTTAATTCAAAAGTGGGAATTTATTGGGTATTTAATTTCGGAATATACCTCATATCTTAAATTACCTATTTAAATTACTTATTTAAATTTGGAATATCATAAGATAATGTGGAATGTTTTCATTGGTAGATGATTAATGACGTGGCAAAGATGACGTGTCAAAGATGACATGGATTAGTTGACGTATCATGCTTTCTTTTATTATAAATAAAGATAATTAATTTGAATTTTGTAACTTATATATATGTCTGTCTAAACCTAAAACTTGACGACAAATATATACGATACGAAACGAAATTGGGATGACATTAAAATTTGAATTCGTGTCTCATTGTCCGTGTTCAATTATTATCACGAAATTGACACGATAGTTATGATTTTGAAAACATTTAGAAATTTATGTTCTATTTGTGTCGTGATTATCGTGTTTGTCGGTTTTTTAGCATCTACTGAGTAAGAAATTTGATATTTTTTTATGTATCTCGTGTTTATCGTATTTTTTATTGGGCTGTGTTCATGTTCGCAGAATAAAACACGAAAAAAAGTTGTAGGCAGAGATGACTAAGTGAATAAGGCCCTACCCCTTATTCATTCAAAAAGGGAGTAGCGGAGAGAGACGTTCCCGAAAGGCACCTATCCGTGGGAGATAGAAGATGAATGGGGAGCCGACTAGAAGACAGATAAAGGAGCCCTGTTGTGTCGTTTTCGTGTTGACTAAAACGAATCGTGTCGTGTCGTGTCGCCCAAAAACGCGAAAGGAAACCACGATTTGATAGCCTACTTAAATATTACAAGTTCACAGAATATTGTTTGAAGAGTTCATTGCAATAATGGGTCCCACTTTTTCTCAAATAAGGTAAGTTTTAAAAGTGTATCACTTATTTTGATGCACATCTAAATAGAAAGTGTATCATTTATTTTGATACGGAGGTAGTATATGAAATTTGGCTATATTGCTCGTTTGGTATAACTGGTGTGCAAATATATATCTGATATCCGAAAATCCGAAAAAAATATCCGAAATCCGATCCGGAATTATCCGAATTTTCGGATTCGGATTCGAATACCAATATTACGAATTTTCGGATATTTCGGATATCCGATTTTGTCGATTTTTTATTTGTAAAAATTTAATATTATCTAATATCAAGAATACACCGATATGTTTTGTCTATATTAATATGTTTATGATAGCTTCAGGTTCTATATAGTTAAAAATCTTATTTTTAGTTTATAAATATTGAAATAATTGCGCTAATTGACTTAATTTACTGGTAATATCATTCAACGAATTGCGAAATTTCAGATTTTCGAATATTTCAAATTATCCGATATTTGTATCCGAAATTTCGGATATCCGAATTTCGGATATCCAAAATTTCGGATTAGGATTCAAATAGCGAAAATCCACTATCCGAAATTTCGAATATCCGAAATAACTGATTTTCGGATATCCGAAATTTCGGATAATCCGAAATGCACACCCCGTATAAGCTGTTTTGAAAGTGCATACGCGATACGCGGTACAGTTTTAGCAAACTTGATCAATTTTTTGTCCAGTATCCCTAATAGCGTTAGGGAGTGTCCGTTAGTTAAGGTATTTCTATCTTTTCAGTATAAAATACACCCATGTCTATGGTCGGGGCGAATCCATGTATATTTAAGAGGAGTTCATGGCCATCACTTGGTGGGCCAACCCATATGTATAAAAAATTCATAAAAAAATTTATTGGAAAATTATTATGTGGGCACAACTAAAATCTTTTTGAATCTCCGTGTATTTTCATTCAGAAATGCCCAACCTAGCTCTTCTACAATATTAGCGTTGTTGACAATTAACACCTAGTGTAATATTTAACTTTGTCTTAATCCTATATGACATTTAATTTTTAATCTATAATTAGTCAATTATTAGTGAATCCTGATTAATTTTAATCTTAAATTCACAATGGTCGTTTCTTGTCTCTGTCTTCTTCAACAATGAGGTTCTTGACCAAAAGTCAAACAACAATCCTGCAGTCTCGAAAAGTACCTTTGCATAGTTTTATTTCTTTTATTACTTTTTGTGAGATTAATTATCTATGAAACTATTTACACATTACCAACTCCCGAAATTACGATTTCTTTTTTATTTGAAATAGAAAAATGACATCCATCTAAACAAATATTTAGGCATGTGTATGGTCCAAAAACCGAATCAAACCGGTCGTAACTGAGAACCAGAAAAAATAATTGGTAGGACCGAGCTGGACCAAGAACCGGATTTTTCCAGTTAACTTGTTTCTTTTCGATTTTAGACCGGACATAAGTGGACCGAGAACCGATTTGGCATGAAAATCAAAAGCGGAAACAAGACCCTTGGTCCCGGTCCTCTTCCAGTTCGGTATTGTACGAACCTGCATGCATTAATCCAAACACTTAAAAAACTATCCACTTTGTTCGGTATTGTACAAACCTACATGGATTAATCCAAACACTTAAAAAACTATCCACTTTGTTCTAGGGGTGAGCATTTGGACCGAAAAAACCGAATTGAACCAAAAACCGGCCGAAACCGAACCGTATCGAAACCGAAAACATGTAATCGGTTCGGTTTTGGTTCTGAAAATTCATCATTTTCAGTTTCGGTTCGATCCTTGGATATGATGAGCATTTAAGCTAAAAAAAGGAAAAAAACCGGATCAAACAGAACCGAACCAAAACCGATAACATATAATTGGTTCGGTTTCGATTTTGAAAATTCGTCACTTTTAGTTTTGGTTCGAATCGTTTTTGGACTGTTTTCACCCTTTGTTCTAACTGTTTACTAATACACGCTTAGCTTAATGTATCGTTACTTTTAAAATACTTATGCATTAACATGTTGTTGTTACTTTATTATTATCCATAACTCAAAGTCAATGACTTTATACAAACACTATGCATTTATTGTTGATCTTGAATTTCGCACTCAAGTTATTCAACTACCACTCTACCAGTGGACCATCGGTATATAATTCACAATAATTTAATTAAAATATTACCAAATGTAGAAACTTTAATCGTCCTGCCGACGATATCTCGGGAAATCACCGACATTCAAACGTGGATCACTTGATCGGACGGTCGACAGTCAGTTTGACCAAACCGTGTTGTTCATATCTCTACTTAAATACAAGTGCATGAAACTTCGTGTTAATTTTTATAGGATTTTTTAATCAGTATATAAATATGGATTCAATTTCGTGTACAGATTACAAAGTTTATGCATTCTGCAATTAGATACGATGGATAACTGCTTTTGCTCTTGCTTTTGATGTTTATAGTTTCAGAATCTAAACCGTAAGATTTGGAGGTTAGTTTAATTTTCTTAAGATTAAGATTAATATGATTGATTGTGTTTTATGTTAGTAAAAACTCGTCTTTAAAATGCATGTAAGAAGTTTGTATTATGAAATTTTCACTGTGAACCTGTCATAATTGAACCGAATTGAAATTGGTACCATTTATTGGTTTTTAATTTTCATGTAAAATTGGTTTCATCCCAGTTCAATTTGGTCCAAAAACGAAAAAATACCCTGAAAATGTCGATTTCCCCCCAAAAATCTCCGGTTCTCGGTTTAGTCCAAGATGTCATCGATTTAGTACATCCTGAGTCTGGCTGAAACTATTTTCTCAATTCTTGGTTATGGATTTGGTTCAGTTCCAAGCAATTCAATTCAGTTATTAGACTATGCGTATGTATAATTTGGATATCTTTTGTTTATATCTTTTTTCAAGGTGATTAAATAAGGTTTTTTTTTTTAATAAGCCGTTTTAAAATGAGCAAATTTTAGGCTAAAAGTAAAATTTGAAAAGTTTGAGAAGACTTTGACCGGCCGAAAGTGATATGTAGCCTCATCTTTACTCTTTCCACATACGATTATTATGTGTATTTAAACTTGAATGGTTTACCAAACAAAGGGAATTTGAGCCTTTCGCTATAATTGTAGTGAATAGATTTTATTTAAAAGTCAATGGAAGAGATCTATGTTAGTTGAATTTTGATAAAATTACGGATAAATATGGTGTATTAAGATCGAAATATAAATATTGTGATTGCTGGCAATACAAGCACGCAAATTCTCGGGTACTAATATATACATCCGTACCCTATCTATTACCCGAACTATCCATACCAAATACCAGGATTTAATTTGGTTTGAGTATTGAATATTTTTTTATATTTGAGAATATCTAAACTATCCAAAATCTAAGAATTATACCCAATCGAAACCCCTAAATTCTTAGTCACCATTGGTGTCTTTGAACCTCTCACCTCACATGTGAGTTTGGAGGATTTATTCACGGGTCTCTCACCTATGCGCTAAATGCAGCCTAATATTTATAGTTGAGAATTCTAGATAGATTTCTATACGTTACATAATTACCACTAAAAACAATAACACTACATTCTTTAATAATTTATTCAGGACTTAAAAAAAAGTGTTGCACACCAAGCTCACGACCTGCCATGTCATCATCCAATGGAACCCAACCGTCACCACCGGCGCCACCAAAACCGTCACACGCCGTCGCAAAAGATCAAATCGCATCACTCAAAAGAAAAAGATTCCGGCGAATTAAAAGCGCACCCACCGCCGACTCAACATCTTCAATTTCCCGACCAGCCGCCGCCCTTCCACGCCCCCAGTCAGTCTTCGACTACCTCCACCCAAGTTACTACAAAGTAGCCGTCATTTTATGCATTTATATCGGCGCCGGCACACTTTGTTTTTATCTCCTAAGACACCAAATCAACGGTAAAAAAACAAACAGCGTATTGGACGCTGTTTATTTTACCGTTGTGACAATGACATCTGTCGGTTACGGCGACCTTTTTCCCGGGAGCGATCTCACGATATTGCTCGCGTGTCTTTTCGTCTTCTTGGGTATGCTTTTAATCGGGCTCGTGTTAAGTAAAGCCGCCGATTTACTAGTCGAAAAACAAGAATTATTGCTCGCGAAAGCGATCCATATGAATCGAACCGTTGGCACAACCGAAACACTTAAACGAATGGAAACAAATAAAGTGAGGAACAAGTGTATAATACTTGTTGTTTTGCTAGTGGCTCTTATGGCGGCTGGTACGGTTGTTTTGGTGGCGGTTGAGGATTTGGATTTTGTTCACGCGTTTTATTGTGTTGTTGGGACGATAACGAGTTTGGGTTATATTGATAAATGTTTTTCGACGGAAGGTGGGCGTGTTTTTGCGTTGTTTTGGATATTGTCGGGTACGATTTATTTGGCTCAGTTGTTGTTTGCGTTTGCTATGTTGCATACTCAAAGACGACAAAGGTCATTAGTGAAATGGGCGCTTAAAAGAAAGACGACTCCCGCGGATTTGGAGGCGGCTGATCTTGATGATGATGGTGTTGTCGTGTAAGTATTATAACTATTTTATTTAATTATCGGGATTTAACGAGGCTTAAGCGTCTACTAATTAAATATATGATGATTTCAAAAAATAGATCTATTGATATTCAAAATTCACAAAAATATACTTCACTTTCAAATATACCAAAAATAAGTCGTGTGCATTCGTATGCAACTCTACACAAATTTTGCCAAGTGTTATTTGTTTGCATAAAAATAGTTTGGTAAGACGAAAAAATGGTTAAGTCGCACAAATAAATCTGAAGTCGCACAATCGAACAAAAAAATATCAAGTCGCGCGAGTTTATTTTGAGAAAGTCTATCTTTGGTAATTATCTCTTAAAAATATATACAAAAAAAGTTATTTTTACACCAAAAATTTTAGCACATTTACCACTACTATTGCATAATAATTTAGGGGTGGGAACGGTCCAAAAACCAAGCCAAAACCGAAAATAATGAAATTTCAAAACCGAAATCGAAGCGATTATATATTTTCGATTTTGATTCGGTTCGGTTTCGGTTCAGTTTTTTAGCTCAATTTCTCATCTTTATCCGAAAACTGAACCGAACCGAAATCGATAGAGCCGAAACTGAAAATGATGAATTTTCAAAACCAAAACAATTCGGTTACAAGTTTTTAGTTTCGGTTCGTTTCGGGTTTTTCGGCCCAAATGCTCACCCCTAGATAATATGGTTGTACATTTAACTGTAAAAAATTACACAAGATGGTGTTCGAGCTAAACGATACAGTGTAAAAACCATGCTAGTGTCTTTCATGATATTTTATATTTGATACCTTAAGTAACCACAATATTTTTTTCTCTATATTAATTTTATTTAATTTAAATATTTCATAATCCAATAGGGCTGCGGAATTCATTCTTTACAAACTAAAAGAGATGGGAAAAATCAGCCAAGAAGACATGGCACCTATCATGGAAGAGTTTGAAAGACTTGACTTTGACAAAACGGGTACATTAACAGCATCCGATGTTTTGTTATCACAATCATCGTGGTATGCTGCAGATATCTTGCTTACACAAGCATCCGTGTAACGGTACATAACGACTGTTAACTATTGACTATATTTGTTAATTTTTACATGTGTTTATAATTCAGTAAAATACTAAAATGTTATGTTAAAATTAAACTAAATTAATTTTGCTACTTCATTTCATTATTAGTGTTTGTTAAAGTTTAGGTGATGTAGATCTTTGTATTTTATTTATTTTATTAAAAAAGTCAAACTATAGTTAATGTTTTAACTGGATTTTTTATTTTTGAACTACGAATGTTTTCTTGGTTGTTTGCTTTATTTATGAAATTTTAGTATCGATTCAATATTTAAGTTGGGAGTACAATAGAAACAAAGTGAGTAAAAAAACTCGTGAATTATTAGAAGTGCCACTTAGCTTGTGATGATTATAGACAAAGAAATAATATAGAATCATTAAAAAGACTTTCAACAATAACAATACATAATACCATAAAAAATGTGATATAAAGAAAGTAAGATGTATATAGTCATATATCTACTTAAGAATAGAGAGATTAATTCCTAAAAGATATTCGGCAAAAAATGATAGAAAAAAAAAAAGAATGTGTTGTCATTAGTAGCAAAATGTATGATGTCATGAGTGTAAAGATACCTAAAAAGGATGAAATAATGTAAGTCATAGATAAAAGAGAAATGATATTTCTTTTTATATTTTCTTCATACTAAAACATCTACTCACTTTTAAACTTGTCATGTGTTATCCACAAATTCTTTTTACTCATATCGTTTCTTAATTTTAACACTTATTATGATTAAAATGGATAGAAATGTGGTAGAAAGAAATACCATTACTCTAGATAAAATATAAAAAGAGTTTTGTTAATGATATGCATAAAACGTTTGTACTAATGATGATTGATTCCTAAAATGCAGGGTGCGATTATTGATTATCATACAAATTTTTGATGCGTATTTTGACATCTTATTGATAACCCTTAGAGTTGTCATTATTATTTTTTAATATAAAATATGAAAAATATATGAACATGTAGCTTACAAAGTTTGTTATAAACAAGAGATGATCTCATACATGTAACAATCAAAAAATTGATGAACAGATATGTAAATTTTAAAACTTGGACGGCTGAAATGCAAAATTCCATATAGTACATAAATGTTTTGCTAATTTGCCCTATAAATTAATAGATAACCATTATTCGATTAATTTCATAAACTATATTTTAAAATGCTTGCAATGTAGTAAGCGATATATTATTATTTTAGGGAATAATATTCCCACTAAGAACAAACATCAAACCGTACCATAAACCACATGACAAATTAAACGACAGCGACAAAAAGTCAGAAACGCAAAAAGAGAGATGCTCTTACAGTTACACTCACTCAGCTTTACGACTAATTTCATCGGAATCCGGTACTCCGGCGACGTAATCCAATATTCCTTCACCTGCTTTCTCGCCGGAAAACTCAAGCGACGGCGGAGACGTACGGCCGAAAACGACGACGGCGATCAGGAACATGGCGGTTGAGAGAAACAACGGCCAGAAGTAGGTCAAAATGTTGAGGAATTTAGGGGCGAAATAGATGAGGAAAAGGATGAAGAGAGATGAAATGGTGATGATTAAGATTGGGAATTTGAATTTTATGAGGGTTTTTGAGATCTCCATATGGCGGTTTTTGGTGATTTGAGTGAGAGTGGGAGTGTGGTAATTTGGGGAATGAGTTTTTGTTTTTTTTTTCTTTTTTAAAGTGAATGGAATTAGTGGGTTTTTTGAGGTCAATAGTGAGATCAAGTTGATTGTAGTCAAGGAAGACTAGAGTTTGGTTTGAGATATTTAAAGTTAAATCTATAAATGTAAAAAAGTATTTTTGTAGTGACTGTAGTTTGTACGGATCTTACAAAACGATAATATTTTTAGAACGAAAATTACTATTCCATTCTTCCAACTTTTAAAATTTACAGTAGACTGTTTTACGGCATATAGATGAAGGCATATAGATAAAGGGAGTGATCTTCGCACCACAATTTTTAAATAATCTATTACAATTAATGCTTGATATGTTTATACAATTTGCTGTAAAACTTATATAATATGGTATATAAGTAAAAGTTGTGGTGTAGAAATGAATTATTTATAGATAAAAGAAAATTTTGTCACATCTTCAACGATTCAAATTATTTCTCATACCTTATTGATTTAACCTCATATTAACTACATCTAATTGTTCATGCTCACATTTTCAAACAAACCGTCTAAATCTATTGAATCATTAAGTGGCCACCCATCCACCCACAATTAACCGCTTGAAAACAAAACATATGAATAATTAAACTTAGGTAAATGCTAAACAATACCTTTAGGGTAATGTTTAAAACCAAATTTTGTGCTTTAAAAAGTTGTAAAATAACTAATAAAAACCACCCCATTAATTTTATTAACTACTTATGCTTGTTTTATTGTACATTAACCATTTAAACCTCTCTTAACCATTGCCCTAAGGCAATGGTTAGTAAAACCCTTAGACTTATTAGCCCATTATGTGTTCTATATCTCATGCCATTTTCGAGTTCCAACTACCACGTACTAGCTACAGTTCTAGCTATATTTTTTTTTCAAATATGTCAATTATATTTTATCTGATTTTTTTCTGTATTCAATACGTGAATCGACGCTGTTTCCATTGAATTAATGGGCTCTAAAAGATCTGATGAAATGAGATAATTTGTGGGCCGGCCCATGTGCAACCCGAATCACGATTGGGTTGGGCCTTGTTCATATCCGTTAATAATCAATTAATCCGATCATAACCGGTTACACACTTCCGCCGCGCCGTCTACTATCCCGGACCTCCGACCACCGCGAGATGGCGCCATCGCCGACTCCAATCGCGATTATAGCAGCTGTCTCCGTGGCTCTATGCTCTCTGTACGTTTTAACTAACAGACGGCGAGCGGTGGCTCATTCGAAACGCAAAACCCTAACCGACAACAAACCGAAGAGAAACGGAATCGTCGGTGCCATTGGGAACACTCATCTAATTCGAATTAATAGTCTCTCCGACGCAACTGGCTGTGAAGTAAGTAATTATTTATTTTATTATTAATTAATACATTCAGAAATTTGAATTTTTGTTGTTTATAATTAATTAATTAGTTAATTATGCTTTGTTTGATTTACTGTTAATCAGATTTTAGCTAAAGCGGAGTTTTTGAATCCTGGAGGAAGTGTTAAAGACAGAGTTGCTGTTAAAATAATTGAAGAGGTTAGTTCAGTTTTATGTATTAATTTTAGGGTTTTAATCTGTCTCTGTTATTTGTTTTCTATATATATTTTAGTAATATGCTTATATAGATAGTAAAACAATGTTTGGAAAATGCTGAATTTTAGTTTAAAATAGTTATAAATTAACTAATAAAAAAATCACTCCCTAAATTTCGTTAACCACCTTTACGCGATTTAGAGTGATTATTGTTGCAAAACTCGCTACTCGGGTGGGTACTCAGATTGAGATTTTTAGATATAAATTTGTATAAAAATATGTATTATATAATTTACCTAGTTATTAAAAATAGAACATATTTTAAAACCTATAAGTAAAAATGTAAAATGTGTTAAACTAATATTGTATATAAATAATAATAATAATAATAATAGTAATAAAAATAAAAATAATAATAATAAATAGTAATAAATAATAATAATAACTTAAAATGTATTTTGGTGGGAAAGTAAGCATTTCGGAAAATTTGACAGAGTTTCCGAGTTTCAACCGAATATTGATCACTCCTATAGTCCTGTTGCAATTTATCTGTTAAAGAACACTGATTTCTTTTAAATTGTATTAAGAAACATTGAAAAACCGTTATATTAATGTATTTATTTTAATAAAATTATTTTAATTTTTTAACTCATAGGCTCTAGAAAGTGGACAGCTGTCTCCTGGTGGTGTAGTTACAGAAGGGAGTGCAGGAAGTACAGCAATTAGCCTTGCAACAGTTGCTCCTGCTTATGGATGTAAATGCCATGTGGTTATTCCAGATGACGCTGCTATTGAAAAGGTATTATTTTTATTTAAATTTCTAAAATAAAAGCTTGGTATCCCAAATCTATTCTGTGATCACTATAGATTAGAGATTTAGAGGTACCAATTTCGACCCGTTCACTTATTAACGGGGCTATTCGGGTTATATTTGATCTCTAACGAGTCAAACGGGTCGAAAGTCGACCAAAGTGTATTTTTAATAAATAATTGAATGTAATTTATAACCCCCTGCAGCATTTTTTTCAATAAACAGAGTATAATTGTATATACTAGTATGTTTTATGATCATATTTGACACATTAATTAATTATTTATTAAAAAAATCGTAAAAAAAGTGTATCGGGTCAACCTGACCATGACCCGTAGAAATATATATATATATATATATATATATATATATATATATATATATATATATATATATATATATATATATATATATATATATATATATATATATTTACCAAACTCCCCATTTTGCCATTACAATAGATTGTAATTTGAGTTCATAGTCATAAATTGTTCATCATGTTCTTTTTAGCTGGCAATTTCAGCCTGATTATTCATGAATGACTCAAATTCGGTTGGGTTTGATCTCAAACGAGTCAAATCAGATTTTAGCAGGAATGGGTCAAATGGGTTTGCGGGTCAACCCGACCTGACGACTTTACTGTCTCTGTTTTTACTATAACTCCCATTAATAATAAATTTTTTCTATTTATCCTTAGTTTTTTAGAACTTTTTTTTTCAGTCTCAAATACTAGAGGCCCTTGGAGCAACAGTCGAACGGGTCAGGCCCGTATCAATAACTCACAAAGATCATTATGTCAATATTGCAAGAAGAAGAGCATCAGAAGCAAATAAACTCAAACTAAATTACAAAAATCAAACAAATGGATATTTATCTGAAAAAGAAAAAGAAAAAGAAAATATGGTGTTTTCAGGTGAGTATAAAGGTGGATTTTTTGCAGATCAGTTTGAGAATTTGGCGAATTATAGAGCTCATTATGAAGGAACTGGACCTGAAATTTGGGAGCAAACTGGTGGCAAGTTGCATGCTTTTGTTGCAGCTGCAGGTACAGGTGGCACTGTAGCTGGTGTTTCTTGCTTTTTGAAGGTCAGTATTTATTCTTGGTCAACTACCTCCTTAGTACAAGTGGCAATTTTTATTATTATTATTATTATTTTTTTAATATGAAAACAGATCAATATGGGCTGTATTTGTTTGATAACGGGCAATATGTGTAAAGAAGTAGCTAAATTAGAACAGGTTAAATACTCAAATCTGTTAAACAGGCAAAAAGTAGTGTAAAAATGTATATTCAAATGCTTACGAAGTCCTAAAAGTATACTTCATAATTATTTATATTATTGTAATAATTGAAATTGAAAATGACTAAGAAATGTAATTAAAGATATTAAATTTGACAATGCGGGATACCAAAAAGTTTCGCGCTCATCAAAAGGAGTGAAAGTTTAAATTTTGACAAATTAGGTGTAAAAGTTAAATTTTTTGACAAATTTGGTCACCTTCCTTGTCAATTAGATATTCTTTTAATTGTTCAAACTCAATTTTTTTTCGATAAGCTTAATTACAGAGGCATATACATGATACTTATAGATTACATACGGGCTGTAGATCAAGATGACAAATTTATTAATACATTAATTATATACAAAATTTAAACAAAAAAGTGTTGGCTGTTTGGCCCAACCCGAATCAACCTTTTCTGTCGACCAATAAAAATTACATTTTCTGATAAAAAAACTGCCCTTTTATCAACCAAAAATTGCATTTTTCGATAAAAATGTTACCCTCTTTTCAACCGAAAATTGCGTTTTTTGATCAAAATATTACCCTTTTTCAACCAAAAAAAGTACCCATTTTTTCTATTGTTTTTGTTTACCCTTTTCACCAAAATTCATGCGGGTTAGAATGTTTAAATGTTTTTGTCTTGTTTTATAAAAGGAAAAAGATGCGGGAATAAAATGTTATCTTGTGGACCCACCGGGTTCTGGTTTATTCAACAAAGTAACAAGGGGAGTGATGTACACACGTGAAGAAGCTGAAGGAAAACGGTTAAAAAACCCGTTTGATACAGTTACTGAAGGAATAGGGATCAACAGATTAACAGAAAATTTCAAAATGGCTCAACTTGATGGAGCTTTTAGAGGGACTGATATTGAAGCTGTTGAAATGTCTAGGTATGATTTTTTATAATTTTATATTTACCAAAAATAGATCTTTATGCCATGTAGGAATTATGCTGAGGTGGCAGTTATGACCCATTTACTTTCGGGCCAAACTAGTGAAAAAATAGACAAATGGGTCAGATTTTCCCCAAGTACATAAAGTCTCCTAAAGGAAAATGATCTATGCTTCATTTCAGCATTTAAATTCTAGCATCTTGTTTTTTTTACAAATGAGTGGCGTGTATTGACTAAACAACTATAATTCGAATTAAAGGTGGTAATTTCGAACCGTTTACCTAACGGGCCAAAATTCAAAAATTGGTTTGAAATGAAATTGGTCAAATGTGTTGAAAGTTGAAAAAGTAGCCCAAAATTCAAAATTTAGATGCTTACAGCTTCCTAAATTGTTTTTTAATTATATTTACATTTTTATTGTATTATTGTAAGAGGTGGGATCTTGTAAAAAGCATCCTTAAATGCATAAAGGGTAAAAAAAAAAACATGTTTATTTTTCTAATTGATGAACAAACGATTTCAAACCGATGAAAACATCCGTAAACATATGACCAATTTATAAAATTTGTCCACATTTTCATCGGTTCGAATTCTATTTTATATTGCATTAATTTAAAAAAGTAATGACATTTTTTATTTGATCCTGACTCTTGTATATAGTACATTAATTATTTAAAGATAAGGAAAAAATTATTATAAAAAATAAAAAATCACTGATTGGTCAACCCAGCCAGTTCTTAAAAATTTACCCGTTTCAAAGTCTAATTTTTTTTATTTTTTTTTAATATATACCAGATTTCTTCTAGAAAACGACGGTCTTTTTATCGGGAGTTCTTCAGCAATGAATTGTGTTGGAGCAATGAGAGTAGCCGAATTATTAGGGCCAGGTCATACAATTGTAACAATTTTATGTGATAGTGGAATGAGGCATTTAAGCAAGTTTTGTAACCCGTGTTACCTTTCTCAACACGGGTTAACACCTTCCGCAAAAGGATTAGAATTTCTTCATCATAAATGAAAAAGTAAATTACAAGGATCGTCCTTGAGCTTTTCTCCAAATTTCACGTATAGTCCTCTACTTTAAAAAATTACACTGGTTGTCATTTTTTTGGAAATCTTTTGCACCTACAATCCTCTGGCCTAGCGTTTGTTAAATTTTTCTGTTAAAAAATTACACCGGTGATTCTTTTTTTTTTAAATATATATAACTTTCTTTTAAAATATTTAACGGACGTTAGGTGCAAAAAGTTTCCAAAAAATGACTACGAGTGTAATTTTGTTAAAGTAAATGACCATATGTGAAATTTGTGGTAAATCTCATGTATCATCCTTTTAATTTACTCTAGTGAAATATGGGGAAGTTGTCAAAAAAAAAAGGTGGCAGATCTCTCAGATTTGACAATAGGAGTGAATCCAATTTTGACACAATTAGTGGCCTGAAAATAGTACGAATCCGAGTTTTTTATGTTTCGTAAATGGATATTTATGTTCTCTCATAGTTAAGGAATGTTGTTAATTGTATGTTGTTTATGATTTGTAAGTTATAAAGTTTCAGATAGGTTATGTTAACATTTTATTTTTATTTTTTATCAGGTGTAGTTTTCTAGATTAGTGGTTTGTGCAAAAACACAATTATTTTCACTTTTGATTTTGGTGACCTGTCTTAATCTTCTTGTTAAGATTAACTTTTAGCATGTTTATCTACCTAAGAGTAATGATAGGGAGACTTCAAAAAATTAACCTAATACTATGCTTAATCATTTCATTGTATGACATAGAGTGTATAGGCCTCTCCAAACTGGATTGAGAATTGGCCGGAACTAATGGACCGGACAAAACAGAGTTATAGTTACTAGTAGCCCTTATACTAGTTTGGTTTTTGGCTTCGACGGTTTGATTTTTTTATGTAAAACCGGTTCCCAGTCCAGTTAAAAGACGAAAAAATTGGAAAAAAGATCTTAAAACCCGGAACCATATTCCCGGTTCACAATTCAGTTCCGAGCGATTTTGTTCAGTTATTGCACCGTGCACAGACTTAATACCATGTCCTTTTCGATTCTTTTTTTTTTTTATATATAATCTTAATTTGATTTGTCATGTATCATAACTAGTTGGTGTTACCCCGCGCGTTGCCGCGGGGGTTCTCATTCGATACGCAAAAGATTGTTTTATAATATATAGTTAATATCATTATTAGACATAAAATTAGGTTGATATTTTAAGTCTATCACTCATTTGTCATTTACTAATATATTACGATTATAAAATACCATTTACTCACATCACATATACCATTTTCTCTTCCGAGCGTTTGGCTCAGACCGTGCACATACCTACTCAAAACCACAATCTTAAAATTTTGTGTAAAGCTTCAAAAAAAAAAACATGATAGCCAGTATACATATCATGTAACAACTGATACCCCTGATGGAGGTTAATATAAAACATCCTTAAACAAACTTTCATTCTACTAACAATGTTTATAAAATCTGACAAAAATAAACCATTACATCTGCACCCGTTTTTCAAACTCGGATTCGTGACAATGCGGATCTAACCAATCTCGAGTAGAACTTTTGGGCACATTAACATTCGTTTTGCTGCTACCGCCAACAAGATCCCGTATATTTTCCATTTTATTTTCTCGTCCAGACCCACTAATTCTCTGATCTGCATCCTTTAATTTCTGTTTGAATCTTTGTTTTCGACCCGAAAAGTTTGCATCTTGTTTTGTTTGTGAAGGGGGAGCTCCGTGGGGCCCCAGATATATAGTATCCTCCTTCTTAGCCTGCATAGTTACAAAAAAAAATTAAATAAATAAATAAATTTAAGGGTAAATAGGTTGCTTTTTATATATGGCTAAGATTAGATTAGTTTTTTTAAGCTAAGATGGAAAGTGGTCAAATTTGCTGAAAATCACCAAACATGAATTATAAATGCACAAAGCCTTTGGGACGAAAAAACCGAACTGAACCGAAAACCAACCGAAACCGAAAACATGTAATCGGTTCGGTTTGTGGTTCTGTGATTTCATGATTTACGGTTTGGTCCGGTTCGGTTCGGTCCCTGGATAGGGGTGTGCATTTAGGCTTAAAAAACTGAATCGAACCAAAACCGAAAACATGTAATCGGTTCGTTTTTTCAATTTTGAAAATTCATCATTATCGGTTTCGGTCCAATAGGTTTCGGTTCGGTTTTTGGACCATGCTTACCCCTAAGATCGACAGATCGTTCTATTTAGGAAAATCGAGAAAATTGCATAAAAAGTATCGTGGTTGTGTCAAAATCCGATTTGGGGTTATCTACTTTTTTCTCGTTAAATGGTGTAATCATATATACCACACCGGTTAAGTAGTTACTAACAGAATTTGTGGAAACTGAAGACAAAATAGTATTTGTGGGTCGGTGCAACATGACCCGACCCATTTCCACCATCACTAAAAACTTGCCCCTTTTCACTTGTAATTAAAATAATTAAAAATAAAATAATTGGTTTTGTTTGAAAAATTATATACTCACTTCGGTTGTCTGTTTGGAATCTTCTACTTGTGGAACATTAGATGCAGTTTCATTTGTATCTTCAATACCCAAGCTCGGGAGTACAAAGCCATCAGTGTCTAATGAAAAAACATTTAGTCAAACAGAAACAACCATTGGTTAATAAAACAAAAACTGAAAAGGAGAAAAGTCAAAGTGCAAGCTGCAAAGTCAACCATTTTAATTTTGTCAGTCCTATTAATATGGTGCAAGAAGTTGGCCTGTGCAAACAGGACGAGACCGAGAACTGGCTGGAACCGCCAAACCACACTTTTCTAATTTTCATGCAAAATCACTTCTCAGTCTAGTCTGGACCAAAACCGAAAAGAAGTAAAAAAAAATCAGAAAAAAACTTAAGGTTCGTTTTCAATTTTTCATATAGGCCAAATGAATTTTATTTTAAGAAAGTACCTTTTGATGCACTAACCTTCCAATACTTATTATACTACGTATCTATTTCAATGGTTTTACACTTTTACCAGCTAAACTTAGTTAACCAATAGATATAATAGTAGTTTTTTGGAATTATAATACATCAAGACATAGGTTTTGAATTGAGATACATACAATTACAGATTGTGTATAGTTAATTACACTTCTATGTAGTTTTCCCTGAACATAAATCCAATTTCCAAAGCTAGAGAAGATGGATCTAACAGAATATGGTTAAAATTTCAATGTTTCAATGAAGTGATTGCATCTAAATTCAAATACTGGAACGAAGCAAGTTGAATCACATGACAGTAAATCGAAGTGACAGTTACATAGATGCATATAATAAAACATGAATTTCTTATGAACAGCAAAAATTACATAACAAGTATTAAATTCGCTAAATGTATTGCTTACCCCACTCGTCTTCTTCGATTGCGGGAGTGTTTATCGCAGATGGATCCATGGGACACAATTGATCATGGATTTTGAGTTACAAAAGAGGGGTGAATCGAGTTGTATTGCGAATTGAAATCCCTAAAAAGTGAACTGGAATCAATGAATTGATTGATTGGGGAATTTGATTCCAACTCTGAATTACTTTCTATATGGAATTTGATCCGATTGCGAAAATGGAAGGATATGGGAATGGAGAGATAAACCCTAGAGAAGTCTCGAGCGATTCTACCAAACACGAACGTCTCTACTTTAACATTATTAACTTCACTTTAACTAAATCTTATTAATTATTCATTAATTATCTAATTTAATTTAATTAATTTTTATTATAATATTTTATTTTAAGATATTATAAATTCAAAATTAATCATTTATTTTGAAACAGATGAAGTATTTTTCTAATACCAATAGAATATATATAATTTCTATTGAGAAATACACAAATGAGGAAAGTACGGATTCATGGATATTTCAAGGCTGTTAAAGACCGTCATGACGACTCTTAGATGTGAGGTGCGATCAAGGTTGTAAAAAGGCGTGCTATGGCGGTGCCAAAGCGTCGCCAAGATGTGACGTGAGACGTGACGTGAGATAAGACGTAATAAGACACAATAAGGCGCGTCTTATCATAAGTTTTTTTAAGGCGCCTTTGAAAATTGAATATTTAAAAAATGATGATATATATAATTATAAATTTGGATATAATATTATTTTATGAACTTTATACATGAATTGTTATATAAATCAATAAATCAATAGATCTATACACTTGTTTTTAATATGATATACGTAGATATGTAAATTATATACTTCCTTCGATTCAAAGTAAGTGATACACTTTTCATATTTAGGTATATCAAAATAAGTGATACATTTTCAAATTTACCTTATTTGGTAAAATATGGTGGGCTCACATCCACTAACTACCTACTTTAATAAAGGGAAAGACACATTTACCCTTACTCTTACTTTTACTTTTAAACATCATTAACTTTACTTTATTTAAAAGTTGTAGGATCCATTCCCCACTAACCATCTAATTAATCTAATTTAACCCATATTATAATATTTTGTCTCAAAAACCATGAAATCAACAAGGTATCACTTATTTTGAATCGGAGGAAGTAAAAAATTTGTCGGCTTAAATTACGCCTTGAAAAACGTCATGACCCGCCAAGGCTTGCCATGACTTGAGACTTGATGGTGTCGTCGCGTTACGTCTTACGGTTTTTAGAACCTTGGGTGTGGTGCCCATATTACGAAATAGACCATGGCGGCCGTGTAAGACGTGACGTGAGATAAAACGCACCTTATGAAGAGTTTTTAGAAGCTGGTTGTTAAAACTGGATTTAAAAATGAAATAAAATAATGACGTATATAATTATAGATTTTCATATAACATTTTTTGTGAGCTGTGTACATGTATTATTATATAAATTAATATAATTTTGACTTTTTGTTACTATATAAAAATTTTGTCGCTTTAAGTCACGTTTAAAAAAAGTTATAGTCCGTCATTATATAAGGCATGATAATGTTATAACTTAATAGCAAGGTTATAACCCAAGGCTTCTAGGCTAGTGGTATTCAAGGAGGATTTAAGGTGTTGCTCATGACCAGTTGATCATGAGTTCAAGTCCCGTCGTGGACAAAAAGGTGGAAGGTTCGAGGGAAGACATACTGCCCCTTATGGAAGGTTCGAACCACTAATTTACTAACCTGCCGTTCAAAAAAAAATAGCGAGGTTATACGAATTTAGAATTCATAATCATTAAAGTGAATATATTAATGACATCATAATTAAAATACTCCCATTACCTAACGAGGATTAGAATATATTATTTGACTTTGAGGGATTACTACATCCGATTTGAGGATTAAATTAACTATTTTTAGGCAAACCTTAACGTCAAAGATCCATCGTCAATTCTCAAGTGCTATCAATCAAGTAAATCTCAACCGTCCATCAAGCACCTGGATAACCCGCCCAGTCCGTGCATGACATGGCAATTAAATTCATTTAAAATCCGTATTTGAAGTCCGAATCACTCGCGCTGCTAACTACTGCTACATCACTCTCTCTACGCTCCAAATTATATCAAAACATAAAAACCAGCTTCACCCCCTTTCTTAAAATTGAACACAAATTTGCTCTCAATCCTTGAATTCGACCGTTAATAGGTAAATTTCTGATGTTTTTACTCCAATTAAGTCATTAATTACGTGATCTGTGTTCGTCTGCTTGGTTAATTATATGTAGAAGCTGCATTGTTTAACCTAGGGTTTGTTACGGTTTTACGGAATGTGAGCTTGTTTCAATCAATGAATTGCGTACCGTTCACTTCTGATTTATGTTTCTATATTCGCGTTTTGTTTTTTAGTTTGTAGTTGCTGAATGTACGTGTAGTAAAGTAGATCGAGCTATGAGTTGCTTAAATCTGAAGCTGTGTAATTCGAACCATAAATGTCATTTTCTGTTTAAAATACAGCGTTTTAGGGTTTGTATCTGAGTGTTTTTTTGCATGCAAAGGAATTCACTGGTTGTGTGAAAGTAAAATTGAACTCAAATTTACTCCCAATTTTAGAATTCAGCTGTAATTAAATAAGTTTCCGATGTTTTTACTCGTTTTTCATTCAATTAAGTTATTATTTACGTTATCTGTTGTTCGTCTGTTTGATTAATAATGCGTAGAAGTTACATTATTTTAACTAAGGTTTATTATGGTTATTACGGAATAGAGCTTTTTTTATCTATGAATTGCTTATGGTTCACTTTTGCTGTGTAATTTAAAGAAAAAAAATGTCCATTCTTTATTTGATATGGTATGTTAGGGTTTTTATCGTATGTGAGTGTTTTGCATGCAAAGAAATTCACCGGGTTGTGCAAGAGTAAAATTGAACTCAAATTTGCTCCTAAACGGCTAAACCTTAAATTCAGCCCTAATTTGGTAAATTGGTGTTTTTTTCCTCGTGTTTCATTTAATTAAGTTATTAAATACACGATCTGTTAGACTGTTACGTATCTGTGTGATTAATCCATACATAGAAGCTGAGATATCTTGCTTAGGGTTTGCTATGGTTATCATTAAATGCGAACTTGTTTTCATTTATTAATTGATCATTGTTGACTTCTGATTTATGTTTTTATAGTCGATAAATCACGTATGTTTTTTTGGTTTTTAGTTACATGTAAGTAGTAAAGTAGATCATGCTATATTAGATTTAACAATTTTACACTAATTATTTGTGGTTAAGTGCTAATGAGGATTTGGTTAATTTTAACTCGATTTATTTAGTTATGGGCGAAGAAGATGCAACTACTGAAGTTCATGAGACAGTTGCTAATGGGACTGTGTCTCCAACAAAACTAGACACCAATGTGAGTGAGAATAAAGATGAGGAAATGAAGGAAGTTGAAGAAGCATGTGAACATAAGAATGAAGAAGTCAACGCTGATGTAAGCAAAGATGAAGAAAACAAGAAAGAAGAAGGCAAGAGTGAGGATATGAAAGTTGATACTGAGGAAAATGCAAATGAGGAAAGTGAAGATAATGATTTGACAAAAGAGGAAGAAAAAAAGGTGGAAAAAATCAAAGAATCGGGATCAAAAAATAAGAAAAATGGTGGAGAGAAAGGCGAGAAAAAAGGGAAAAGTGTTGAGCCAAAAACTCCTGTTGTTTTTTCAACTGACAGACCAGTACGAGAGAGGAAATCTGTTGAAAGATTGGTTGCAGTTATTGATAAGGATACTACAAGGGACTTTCATATTGAAAAGGTTTTTTTTTTTTTTGCTAATTTATTTAATTATTTTAAGATTTTATTTGTCGTCTATGTCTTTAATGAATTAAAGTAGATTTTTCCTATTTTTGACTAATATTTGTATTTTGTTGTTATAATGGCATGCAGGGTCCTGGTACTGCGTTGAAAGATATCCCAAATGGTAATGTTTTAAAGTTTTTTATTTTTTGTATTTATTGCTGACGGTGTTCATTTAATTTGCTTTCGGCATACGTTAGTTTGGTTTGCAATATTTTTAATATTATCATTTGTGTTACACTTTATACGCTAGTTAAATTGAGTTATATCTTTAACGCTACAATTGTATCTGTTTTGAAATTTCAATCTTTGATCTTGCACGGTTGAAGATTTGTAGAAGATAATATAAATATCAGGAATAGTAGGAATAACTAGGGAAAAATATAAATTGTACCCAAATTTACATCTACTAACTTATAATTCAACAGGTCTCGGTCTTAATACTTTACCTTGACTAATAAATAGAGAGTCCGTTAATTATGTAATCTCAAAATGAAATTTACTTGCATGATAATAATTACCTTTATTTCTAAAAATGTGTATTGTTTCTGTTCATGTTTAAACTGTTTTCTATTTTACTTTACAGTTGCTTTCAAGTTATCAAAGAAGAAGGTGGTTGATGATACACTTAAACTGCTTCATAGCATCTTATTTGGTGGAAGGAGAGGAAAGGTAAGTTAGCTTTAACTCATGAATCTTTCATATATGTATGCATATTTGTGTTCTTAAATATATTTTATACAAAAACCATTTTTGCATATAGAATTAGAGTAAATTATTGAAATTGTCCCTGTGGTCTTTCTTTTTTTCAGATTTAATCCCTAATTTTTTATGTACATGTTGTCCTAATTTTTCGTTTATATCGTCCATTTCCACCTAAATTGACCAAAAATACCCTTATTCTTACTTATCTGATTTTGTAATTCATTTGTAACATATTTTCAAAAGGAAAAAGATATTAAAAGAGGAATTAAAAAATCAGATGAAATAAAAATAAAGGTATTTTTGTTCTTAAACATCATTTTAATACAAAAAACCATTCTTTTTGTTTAGAATTAGAGTAAATTACAGAAATTGTCCCTGTTGTCTTTCATTCTTTCAGGTATTATCCCTGAACTGTTTTTCCAGTTCTTTTTTGTCCCTGTAGACGTAATTTTTTGTTTATATCGTCCTTTTCCACCTAAATTGACCAAATACCCTTATTTTTATTTAATCTGATTTTTTTTATTCCTTTTCTAACATATTTTCAAAAGGAAAAAGATATTAAAAAATAAATTAAAAAATCAGATTTAATAAATTAAGCTTATTTTGGTCAATTTAGGTGTAATAGCGAAATAAATGAACAATCTGGACCACACGGACAAAAAACCTGAAAAAAAAGTTTAGGCATAAAAACTGAAAAATGAAAGACCACAGGGACAATTTGTGTAATTTACTCATAGAATTAATCTTTATATCTTGATAGACATACTCTCAAAACGGTGGACTACGTTGTGTCTGAAATTATTACTGTTTTTGCTACATTAGCAGTCTTGATTACAAATCATAATAGTGATTATTGATGTATAAATAATACCTATTTGCTACTTGATCAATTTTCTTTTTCATCAAATGGATTAAATCCTTCACCTTTCTTCTATGACACATTCAAGGAAAAATATAATTTTTCTGTATTTTTATCCAAAAGTAAATTAAAACTGAATATTTGATTCTGTTTATGAGGACTTCGGATCCTTTTAGGTTAAATTTTTAATCAATATATCAGCTTTTTTTCTTTGGCACTTTCTAATTTCTATGTATGCTTTGTTGAGTTTTACTAAATGTTGATAGGCTTCCATTTATATGGCCCTTGTACCACGTGTAATTACTAATTAGGTGTTTGTTTACACCTTATAAATGACCCTTTTTTTGTTCATGATTATAGTCAAATTGTTTAAATCGAAGGAAAATATAGTACCAATAGCAACTGTGATATAATTATTTTCAAACGAATTTTCAGTCAAAGGTTCTGCATGATGGCCCTTCATTTAATCAATAATATTTATCTATTCACTGAAGTGCTGTTGTGTTTTGATTTGCAGGCTTTGGAAATCAAGAGTAATATATTGCGGTTTTCTGGCTTTGTTATCCATGCAAATGAGGTAAACCCTAACACTAAAAAAACAGATTATCTGATTAGCGTGATTTCAAAATTCAAACAGCATAATCAAATTCAAACACTTTTTTTTCATAATCACGTTTTGTAACCACTCATTATCTGATTAACCATTTTTAAAAAAGCATAATCTATTCTCGATAAGCAATCCCAAACATTACCTTAATATAGCCTGTGAAATCATTTCATAAAAAAAGTTAGATAATTATTGTAGTAATATAGATTTGCATACTAAAGGTTTCTTTTTTAAAATTACAAGTCAGAACAGGGTCAAATATGAGTTATTGTATATTTAATATTGTTTATGATTCCTAAACAGTAAGCATTTATATAATGCAGGAAAAACATAAGGCTAAAGTGCAAGAGAAACTTGACAAGTGTAATAAGGAGAAGTTGTTTGATTTCTGTGATCTGTTTGACTTACCAATTAACAGAACTACTGCAAAAAAGGTTTGTGTGTTTTTTAATTTTTGTTATCATAAACATCTGTTGTCAATTGTTTAACAAAGTATAGTACTATAGTTAGTTGTTAAAAACAGTGACCATTATTTTTTTAGCTGATTGTAATATTTTTATACTAAAGGTTGCAAATTTGACCCATTTACTTATGAATGGGTCGTTTTTAGCTGTGTTTTACCATAAACGGGTCAAAAATTTTTATACCTAATAAGTGGTTGTCCAAAGTCTATTTTAATGCATACAAGTGCTACAACCTCCTAAATTATTTTGTTTAAAAATTTAGATTATACTAATAACAATAATAATGTTGTTTTTGCAATCGTATATAACACAACAATAATTTTTTAAGATCTAAGAAATGGACAAAATGTGTTCCATGGGTTCAGACAAAATATTGACCCATTTTGACATGTAACCCAACCTGTCTGATCTACCCTTCTTGCCACCTCAGCTTTATAAAAAAAAAATTTGAACATCATATATTATATTTTGCATTTTTGTAACTGAACATGAAATCATAAAACCATATAACATGATACGATTTGATAAAACCAGCATGACATTATGTCTATTTTGCATGCAGGAAGATGTGATTGAAAAGCTAATAGATTTTATGTTGATTCCTCATGCCACAACTAGTGAAGTACTTGCAGAGAAAGAGAAAGAACAGGTCTAGCATTGCATTTCAGCCTATACGCCTAATTTTTTAATTATTAATTGTTAATTTATTATTCTCTCTCTCTTATTATATAAACATATGATTTTCAGTCAAGCAAACGCAAAAGGGGTAGCAAGAAAAGTCCAACTTCTCAGGCTACACCTTCAAAAGACTCCTCAAAGGTACCACTTTAACCTAATTTTTTATTACACTTTTATCTATATCAGTCAAACAAGTCAAACGAGTTTCAAGTCGGCCAAAGTCTTCTGTGAATGCATAATCATTTTATTTTAAAGACATATTATTAGTGTAATAATATTGTTTTTGTAATCATGAGTAGAACCAGTGTGACATGTTTTTTTGACTCGCCAACCGGATTATTATATTTTATGGAGTCTTTATTATTAGGATTTTTCTAATCAAAGACTCTTCATTATATTAGGATTAGGTTTCATCTTTTAACAAGATTAGTTTTTTTTTTTAATTTAGGAATAATCCTATTGATTAGGAGCTATCTCCTTGCTAATACTAGTAGTCTTTAACTCTTTATTACTACCTTCATATCACAATAAGTGATACATTGTGGATTTCACGGTTTTTGTGGCAAAAGATTATAATGATGGTTAAAATAAAGTGGTATTAATGATGTTTAAAAGTAAAAGTAAGGGTAAAATTGTCATTTCACTATATTAAAGTGGATAGTTAGTGGAGGATGAATTTCATTTCCTTTACCAAATAAGGTAAATTTTAAAGTGTATCACTTATTTTGAAGTTGCCAAAAATGGTAGGTGCAGTTTCTCTGTTTCAAATAAATATGAGCGCATTACTTTAGGGTTTTTTGGTATTCTGTTTTTAATTGAATTATAATAATTAATAAAAGAGTTTGAGAAGTCTTCTCAAATTCATGATGCTCTTACTTTCACTCCAGTAAACAATATTACCCTCGTTCCATCCAACAAAAGATGTCTGGCAATATATTAATTGTCTTTAATCTATAATTTTTTATTTTTTTTTCAGAAACAGAAAAATAAAAAAACATCTGAAGAACCTAAGGAGGACGACTCAGAAGAAGAGCCTGAAGAGGAAGAAGAAGAAGAAGAAAACAGCAAAAACGGTAACATCGAGATTTTTGAAAACGAAGAAAACGCACGTGAACATGAATCTGATGAAGAAAACAGTAAGAAGCGCAAACGTGTTTCCAAAAAGGAATCAGCTTCAAAAAAACCGGCTTCAAAAACCAAATCAAAGAAAGAAACAACAGCAAAGGAATCAACTGATTCCAAATCCAAATCAAAGGAGGAAAGTGAAATTACCACAAAGACCTTTTCAAGGAAGAAGAAGAAAAATAATGTGGTTGATGAGAAGCCTTCAACTTCTAAAAAATCTGCTTCCAAAGAGAAAAATGGTACATATGATTTATTTGTCTTTTTTTTATTTACCTCCAACAGGTTAAATGTGTTTTTATCACAAAAAACACATGCCTAATTTCAACCTGTTTGATAAGAATACGATGATTTGGGTTATATATATCTCCAACAGGTTACATGTGTTTTTATCACAAAAACAATGAAAAATAATTTAGAATGAAACATGTCAAATGTGTCGAAACTCGAGAGTCGCCCAAAGTGTAAATTTATATAAAACCTCTTATGCTTATTTTAGTCAATAAATTTGATTACCATTGAAGGGGTAAGATCCTGTAAAAAGCTGTTTTTTTTCTTCAGATGACGTGATTTGTACACCACCAAAATTCTTCATATCTAAATCTTGTCTTATGGTGTTGTATATATGTTTTACTTTTGATGTATGAATTAATTTTGAGTGGTAAATTTTGATAAACAAACACACAACATATATAAACTCGACACTTGTTTTCAACTTTATTCATTAGTGTACAAATTTTGTACATTGGTTTGAAAAAAATTAGTTATTTATGCTTTTTACCCAAATGACATTTTTACAAGATTCTAACCCTATTGTTGAAATAATATTATTTTTGTAAGCATTTTGGCACACTTATTAGGGGTGAGCATAGCCGGTTACCCACCAGTTCCGACCGGAACCGGAACCGGAACCTCTTGTACCGGTTCCTCAATTTTCGGAACCGGAACCGGAACCTCCGGTTCCGGTGCCGGTTCCGGTTACCCTGTTTCTAAAATCGTAAAATTAAAATAAGATGCGAAGCAAAAATATTAATCATTTTTTGTCATTTTATCAACTAATCTTTGAATAATATAAACTCCAAACACTTAAACATATTATTGTCTATATATTTTATCATTAGAACACTATATTTAGACTAATTAATGACTAAACTCATTAAAGGTTACACAAAATTCTCATATATTTAAATTTGGACATTAAATTTATCATATATATATAATATTTTAACAAAAATAGACCGAATAATCGCCGGTTCCGGTTATCCACCGGTTACCGGTTCCTAAATTTTGAGAACCGGAACCGGAACCTCTTAGGGCGGTTCCATAATTTTAGGAACCGGAACCAACGGTTCCAAAGCGGTTCCGGTTCCAATTCCGGTTACCCGTTTTTTGTGCTCACCCCTAACACTTATTATTTATATATTTTTTTAAATTTCTGGATGAAAAATGCTTACCCAACCCAATCGACTCGTTCCAACTTGTACCGGTTGATTTTAGATTTTTTTTTCCTTTTCTTGTGTTTTGTGCACAGTTCTATCTTAAGTTTTTTCTAAAATTTTAGTAAATTACAAGGATGGTCCTTGTTTATCAATTTCAAAAATGTACTTTAAAGAATTACGTTCGTAGTCCTCTTTTTGGAAGCCTTTTGCACCTATAGTCCTTTGACTATGTGTAATTTTGTAACTGAAAAATTTAACACGTTAGGCCAAAGGATTGTGGGTAAAAAAGGTTTAAAAAAAAGACTACCAATGTAATTTTTAAAGGACTATACGTGAAATTTGGGGTAAACCTCAAGGTCCATCATTGTAATTTACTCTTGTAATTTTGTTTTAAGAAGCTGATATATACTGATTGTTTCTTCTATATAAAAGGGAAAAAAGTTGTGAAAGAAAAGGAGAAAACAAAGGAAGAAAAGCAAAAGCCTAGCGATAAAGAACTCAAAGTTGCAGTGTGTGAGATCCTTAAAGAAGTTGATTTCAATACGGTCAGAATCTGTTACACTTTTATGTTTTATTTAATTTTTCAACAATTTGCTTCATCCATCATAAATTAGCCAAGACCTTTTTTTACTACATCTTTTTTTTTTTGTTCTAATTTTGCAGGCAACTTTTACAGACATTCTCAAACTGCTGAGTAAGCTCTCTCCATTCCTCGTTGTGTTTTCTTCTATTTATTTATTTATTAAATACAGTAAATTATATAATAAATTGTCGTGTCTTTAGTTATTTTTTTTGGAATTTCTTTTGTCCCTGTTGTACCCATATTTTTTTTTTTAATTTGTCATTCCGTCCAATTCTGTCTATTTTTCCCCATTAAACCTCGTCACATGCCAATGAGGTCGGAACCGAATAACTGATTGAAGTAGTTGGGAGAAAAAGACTGAAATACCCTCAAATATTTGGCACGTGATGAGGTTTAATGGGGGTAAATATATATAGAATTGGACTGAAGGACAAAAATCAAGGAAAAATGATGATCACAAGGACAAAAAACCTGATAAAGAAAGTTTAGGGACAAAACTAGAAAAAGTGAAAGACCACATGGACCATTTTTGTAATTTACTCTATTAAATACTATATAGTAAATTACTATTAAGTAATTAGTGTGCATGCAAACCTTTTATTTGCATAGAAACCAGACAAATAACGGCTATATTCGCTTCAATTTCGTTTCTGGTTCTAGATATGTTAAAGAACCAGTTTTATGTTGGAACCAAAGTATTTTTTATTTTGAAAACATCATTTTATGCTTACATATATTTTTCAAATCAGGACAATATTTAATATTGTCGAACTGTTTTTTTAATCTTTCCAACTAATAACATCGTTTCAGGCTTATATTAATTTTTTCAAAATTTTCAGATAAACGTTTCAATACTGAACTCACACCAAGAAGGGCGACTTTAAAGATCATGATCCAAGATGAACTGACAAAACTAGCAGATGAAGCAGATGATGATGACGATGAAGAAACCGAACCTGAAAAACCCGCAAAAGAATCATCAGCCGAAAAAGCATAAACTCATTTCAAAAAACACCAAACTGGATAAAATCGGTAATTTCGTTTATCATCATTTTGTTCTTGTTTTTCATTATGTAGTCTTTGATATTTTCTAACTGTATGTAACTTATTGTTAGTTGTTTTTTTTAAGTTAGTTAGACAGATAACGAACCTTAAGTTCATTAGAAACTGTCTAGAGATAGGAGTAGAACCATGGGACTGCTTAAGTGGCACCATGGTGTTTTGATGCTTCATTTGTATACATGAGTATAATTTGTAGGCATCTTAGGTGTTTTTGGATCTTTGAATTTGAGTAAACTTGCAAATTGCTTACATGGTTTGATTTTATTTTTTTATTTATTTTTTATTTGACAGAGAACTGGAGTTTTATGATTTTTTTTTTTATCTTTTTAGTTTTAGACAGGATCGAGAACTGATTTCGCATGAAAATTAAAACTTTAGTATAACTTAGTTCGATTTGGTCCAGTTTATTCTAGTCGGTCCTCAGTTCAATTTGCACAGACCTAGTAAGGGTATGTTTGTTTGGTGGGTATTGGAGACTTGGAGTAATGAATGAGTTTGAAAGAGATTAAAAGTGTTTGGTTGATGAGTTAACAAATAAAAATGGGTATGAAGCCTATGAATCCAAACCACTTAAAAATGTTGGGTTTTCAAAATTTTGGTGGGCCCTTGTTTTTTCTCTCCATTCTCTCTAATATTTTCATTCTTTTCAATATAAAATTATATTTTGGAATATAAAATAATCTAATATATTTTTTCTCTTTCCCCCCTTTTTTTTTCCTTTAAGCTTTTCCTATTAAAATACTATTTTCTGAATTTATTTGCAAACCAAATACACCTTAAACATTCGAAAACCTACTGTTGTCTATGTATCAATTAGTATGGTTTTGAAAAACATTAAATGCAATAATAAAGTGTGTAGTTTGATATATTTCAATGCCTTTTCTTTAATCTAAACTATGTTATTGTGGTGATTAGCTTGTTAAGTTTGTGTTGTATGACTGTATTTTTCAATGTGTATATGCTTGGTGAAATTGATATGCATATGAACGTGGGTTTTTTTTTTTTTTTTTTTTTTTTTTAACGGCAATCCTAATATACTCCTAAATCTACATATGTCGAATATGAGACTTGAACTCTCAACCTTAAGATTGGGGGCAAACATCTTTACCAGCTAGGATATTGGCCCTTTGGTGATCGTGAGTTCTTTTAATATGTATATGGTAAGGCTCGCAAATAGCTACGTTTAATAGATGGCTAGATGAATATTCGAAAATAACTATGATAACAGTTAAGCCGTACATAATGAGCATACACTCGGCCACTCTTGAAAATTCTCGTTATAAATAAAGAGATCTCCAGTTGTGGCGGTGTTTGAAATATTTTAGAGCTTGAATATTTCTATTTGACTAAGGTTTGACTTTTTTTTAAAATATAAAACATGAGCTTTTTGAGCACTAACACAATGTTGGGTTCTTTTGGTTGGTTAGTCCTAGACATTAGGAAGTGGAGTTGGGGGCTTGGAATCTTGATGTATTTTTCTCCAATGGTGGAGGCTAAATGTTCTATCCCTAACTCAGTGGGTGACACACCAATCTTATTCTCAACGAGAAAAAAAAACTAATGATAATGCTTCAAAGTAGCACTTGCACCAAAACTCATACAAAAGTTATACTAATAGTAGCTACTAGCTAGTGTTTAGATGTCCTAAAAGGTTGTAGGTTAAGTCCTTTTGTGGACAAAGATAGTGTAAATCTATGAATTAGAAAACATAATCATGAAAAGTAAAACATTTTGGTAGGATTTAATTGAGCCGATTAGAGATAACATTTACCGGTCAAGATTGATTGACACCATATCATTGTTTCAGAAATCGGCAAGGTGGCCAACGTGAGTTAACCACCACATTTTAGGTATAATTGGGCATCTTGGTGACCAAAATCGTGATTAGGCGATCGCTATACGGTTAAAATCGGGTCAAACGGTCAAAACTGATCAAAAAGTCAAGCGTTGTAGCTAAAAACTCAATTTTTTAAACGTACAAATAATATTTAGTATCGTTTGACTTGAACTTACAAAATTTTACATATAATTTAGAAAATTCAAACCGCTAGGTGACGCCTAATCCTTGTCTAGATCAAATTAGTCGCTTGACGAGTTTGACCGACTAACACCTAACTATGTAAACTTTATACCATATCAACAATAGTTAAACCTCAAGTAAATAACATATAGTAAAAAAGGGACATGTATTGCAACTTGCAAGTATTATAATTTTATGTTATTTAACATATATACTCTGGTTCTACCAACTTAAATTAATAAAACTATACAAACCAAATCTCATTAAAGAAAAAAAGCGAAAGTAAATAATGATAATGATTAGTAATAATACACGAAAACCGTTCCTAAATACTTGTCTTTAATTACCTAAATCTGTAGTTTAGGTTTCTAATCATGCATTAGACGGTTTTTATACTTTTGAGGGTATCTATCTCTGCCTTCCATTTAAGGGGCCGGATCCTGGATAAACCGAACCCATTTTACCATTCGGGTTAGAGCCCATCTGGTAATAACCACCTGACCCGTAAACATGACCTCCTTGATAATGATGACCCACCGTTGTCCCATACATCCCTCCACCATTATTCCCAGTATTTACAACACCGCCATTCCCGCCGCCACTCACCGTCGCTCCGCTGCTGGCTTCCCGATCGCCGCCCTGACGTCCGGCGAGTGCGGTCTTCTCTCCCTCCATATCTCTAAACCTCTGTAAGTATACCTTCAACGGCTCAACGTAATCCTCAAACCCTAACGTCGTCATCGCCCATAGCAAGTCGTCGCCGTTGATTGTTTTCCGTTTCTCTCGCTGACACTTGTCGGAAGCTTCGCCGGTGATGAAACTGATGAACTCCGATACACACTCTTGTACTGTCTCTTTTGCGTCTTTTGAGATCTTTGCGTTCGCCGGTAACGCTTTTTTCATGATTCTGCTCACGTTTGCTATCGGAAGAAACCTGTCTTGCTCTCGAAGCGAATGATCGCCGTTGTGGCCGCCGGATTCGTTATCGGAGTCTGCCATTTATTGCGTCGTGTAAGATTTCAGAACCTTAGGGTTTTGACTTTATTCCTAGATCAAAGTCTATAAACAAACACTTGAAATTTTGCTCAAATACAAACAATCTTCCGAAACTTCTGGAAACTTTACAGCTAAAATAGAGAAAAACTGATCGATCACTTCTGTGGATCATCCATGAAGCTCAACTTCTATCGGAGATGAATACAGCAAACGCCGTGAAACGACGGTCAATTGAGATTCCAGCGATCCGAAGAAGACATCCAGGCGACCGGAATATAGGATTTTGACTTTATTTCTGGCTTAAAATTAAATAAATAAACAAACACGCTTCTGAATTTTGCTCAAATACAAACGATCTTTCAGAAACTTCTGGTAATTTTACCGCCAAATTAGTGATAACTGATCGATCACAAGTGTCGATCATCCAACGAGCTCAAATTCGATAGGAGATTAATACATAAAATGAAAAATAAACGATTATAAGCAAACGCCGATGTGAAATGAAGGTCAGTTGAGATTCCAGTGATCGGAAAAATATATTCAGGCGACCGGAATACAGGGAGGGGGGAGAAACTGAAGTTTTATTGGAGGGAGTTATAACAGGAATGCTGGATACCGTCGGATCAAATGGTATAAGAACGCTATCTTACTGCCACGTGGATGGATAACAGCTGTTACTTTCCGATAAGTGTTCATTCGTAGTGGCGAATTATAGACCGTCGGATTAGAAGATAGTGGAAGGATGTGGACCATTGATAGAGCATCGTGGGAACATGGTCGGCCATAGCTAGTATTTTAGAAATTAGGCACTACTAAATTTGGGTTAAGGCATTAATAAGCATAGTATTTTATTTTATTTTACCAAACAAATTTGTTGTTATTTTCACTTAAATATCAGCAGCATATTTATTTACTATTTTAAAAATATACTGATTAGTTACTTATCATATATTTACATTTTATATAATGCCATTTTATTTACATTATCTTTCTAATATCAGCATATTTATCTTTTTCATGTTATATAGTTTGTTGAAGTTTTAGAAATTAATTGTTTTATATATATTATAGGGCAAAATTCATAGAAGGGTAATCTATTTTTCATCAAAATTTATTTAAGGGTATGTACTTTTATTTTGATCAGTAAAGGGTAATCTACTTTCCATCAAAGTTTATTTAAGGGTATATACTTTTGTATTTATCATTAAGAGGTAACCTACTTTCATAAATGAATATAAAAAGGTAAAACGTGACTTGTGAAACCGGTTACCGGTAATCATTTCTTCCATCTATTTACCAAGTGACTTTTTAATGCTTATACAATTAGTTTTGTTTCACAACCTTCAAACTAGGTCAAAATACAGTCGATCAATTCTTCATTCAAAGTCCAAAATTCCATCTTTTCTTGAATTAATGGTTAAGGCATCGTGATTTATTTTATAACATGATCATTGTTTTTGTTAGTGCAGTAACTCTTATGACGTAATATTATAGAATGACTACTTTATCTTCTTCCAAAAACCTTAATGTTAGAGACAATGTTAGCAATGTAAGTGAAAAATTTTCTGAAAAATACTGCGTCACTAGGTCACTTTAAACTACATTTTTTGTAACTATGACCATTCATTTTTTGGAATGCTCTGGTTCATTTTGGTTGGAACAAATAATAGAAACATGTTGAGCAAGTCATTTTCCCCCTTTTTATATACATTTATGAAAGTAGGTTATCCTTTAGTGATCAAAGTAAAAGTACATACCCTTAAATAAACTTTGATAGAAAGTAGGTTACTCTTTAGTGATCAAAATAAAAGTACGTACCCTTAAATAAACTTTGATGGAAAGTAGGTTACACTCTAGTGATCAAAATAAAAGTACGTTCCGTTAAATAAACTTTGATGGAAAGTAGGTTACTCTTTTATGCATTTTGCCTTATATTATACATAATTTACATAATTTATATATTTTATCCGATTTTTTAAAACTATAAGTTTACATGCCTTACATATTTTTTATGTTTTATAAATGTCATATATATTCCATGCTATTTTGTTAAAGGGGAAGCAGTATCTTTATTCCGAATTATATATATAACTATCTACAACTCACTTCTTTCGTACTCATTGAATATTTTTGTTATTGTTGTTGGCTTCTACTATAATGATCAAAACTAAAATAGATTATTAGTAACGATTGAGAACTTGAGGCGTGTAACATTATATTCATATAATAACCAAAAACAAAGTTATAAACAGAGTACACTATAAACGATATACTCCGTATAATTTATAGAAAATAGTATCTACTATCCTTAAGGTTGTAACTAACATGTTAAAAATATGTGTTGAGAATTTTACATTAATCAACAGTCACCTGTACATTTTACAATATGCAACTTTTTTATTCATGCAATAATATTTAAAATAATGTTTAGAACTATCATTAACAAAACCAAACCGTAATTTATTAGAAAAGTAAAACAAACCCGCTAACATTTTAAATGATAATAATTATCCCAACTTATTAAACTTTATTCAATAATATATGATTGAGACAAAGCATCTTATAAAAGATTTAAATAATTAAATATAAGCCAAATCAGCCTACACGTAGAAATGCAAAATTCGATCACTGGTGACGAGGAGTCAAGTATCGTGAGTCATACATACACTCATCGACTTTTTAAAGTGTCATCATCCTCAACTTCAAAAGGCAAAATAAATAAATTAAAACGGGTAATAAACAAAGAGTGTTTGCCTTTCTAGTTTTCAAAATGATTAATAAATTAATAGCAATAATAATATTTATTATTTAATGTCGTTAAGTTAAAGCTTTCCTCGTTGTCATTTATGTTCATGACATATATAATTTTGTATACGATACTAATGTTTGAGAATTAGAAGATTTAAATTTACTAAAGCTATTCTTGTTTCTTTCATGTGATCAACTTTTGTTCATGATGAATGCTACTTAATTATTGTTGTAGCTGTTTTCAAACATCCTTAAAAAAAATAAAAAATAAAAAATAAACTTGTGACCTTTAAAAGATTATATTGATAATCAAGCTGCAATAAATCCTTACACCAGTGCTTGACTTTATTGATACTATCACCGGATTGTTAGAATTAGAAAGAGTTTGAATGTATTATATAATAATGCAAATGATGATTAACTTTTAAAAGCTTCCCTTTATTTAATCAATGTGTATTTTATACGGAGTATATCATATTACCCTACTGATCAAAATAATCCAAAAAATGCATTAAAATATACTGCAATCATGGTAGTCAATAACCATTCCTGGAGAGAGCATCTTTTAAGGTTGATTTTGTTATATAAAACGAAAGGTATGGTGATGGTCCGTATAAAATGATCAAAAACCTTAAATAGAGGGAAAGAATCAAGAATGTGCACTTTTGACTTTTCTGTTGATTATTGGAGATTTGACTTTGACTAATCTCACCATGAATTATTGTTCTTTTCCAATTCAAAGAAAAAAGCTAGCTATCTCTCTCTAACACACACACACACACACACATATTTAGTTACAACAAATATACATATATCACTACGTATAGGACAAATTAGTATGAATGGTCATCCTGAAATCTACAGTAGATGCCGCAATTTTGACCCATCTAAAAATGGGTCAATTTAGGCTATCTATCACGGATAAAATGGAAAAGTTTAGTTAAAACGGAAATAGAAGGATTGGAAAAACACAAAGTGTATTCAAATTATAACAACCTTCTTAATGCTTTTACTAAAAAATATTAGATTATATTATATTTTCGAAAGTTAATTCGTTCATGTATAAGTATTGAAGCATAGCCACCCTCGGGTGGTAAGTGATTCTTACGAAGTTTAGTTTTGTATAGTCAAGGTGCACTAACTTTAAGTATTTAAATTATTTTTTTACCAAAGTTCTAAGAGCATCCCAGTGGTTAACCTTATAATAGCTTATTACTTTTGCCACATCAACAATCTACTAACCAAAAACCTTTACATAAATAGCATCTCCAATGGTTAACCTTTCAAAAGCTTTTTATTTAACAATATTTCAAATTTACCTTTATCTATCTTAAATATTTTATATATATCCCTTATATAATTTGACACTTTTTATAACATCTTACTACATATAATATTTTTTAAAATATCTCATACAAAAATATTATAATAATTGACATGAAATATTAAATAATTTATTTATTAACTAATAAAAATATAATAAAGAATTTATGTATAATATATCTAAAGTTTAAAATGAAAAACTATTAAACATAGAGGACTAAAAAAGACAATTTTTAAAAATCCATTAAAAGGTTAGTAGAAAAAAAAAATTGAATAAGCTTTTAAAAAAACTAGTCATTCCAATGAGTAAAAAGTCATCCAAAGACTTATTCAAATAGTAATAAGCTTTTAAAAAAGCTACCATTGGAGATACTCTAAGGGCAATAATTAGCATTTTCTTATTTTTTATGATATAGTTTTTGTATCCATCTTATATAATTAATTAATTAATTTTGTTGACGGGGTCAATCCAACTGACTTCTAGGCTAAACTCATTTTAACATGTTACCCAAACTGCCTGATCCGCCCATTTTATCACCCCTGATCGAAAGAAAATCAAATAAACAAAGAGGTTAACCACAATATAAGTCAAACTACATAACTAAAAACAAAAGGTTCATAAACCATTATAATACCAGCAATATTGAACCGTATGCAATGGATTGGGTCAATCTAGCTAATTTTTCTTAGGCTTTCAGTTTACAACAATTAACAAGCAAATTGTGAAGACCATCAGCAACTATACGGCATTCAAAAAATAAAAGCATTATGTTCAAGTAGTATTATAAGAAAAACAGGATTCAGTTACCTTGAGTTCGATAGATTTCTTGATCTGACTCATTGAAATGAGACTTTATTCTACGATTTACAGTTGCCTCTTCTTTTTTTTCTTTTTTTTTTTTTGGCATCTCTGTGATGTTGACACTTGTTCATGGTTATCTTCCCTACCACGTTTAATGTGCCTTAAAGTTGACCACTGTTCATGTTAAAATTGATTGTTTAAATCATCAATTCATCATGATCATGAGACATAGCTTCTTTTCTATCACCTCTTTTTTTGGTTAATCATTTCCCTAATTTGTAGTAAGCATAAATTACCCGTTGTTTCACGTAATTCATCCTCAGATAAACCGCGTATTGCCTTCACAAATCGCGTATTACACTATCATTGTTCCCAAACATCCGACTATTACCGCCAGTAACGTCAATTTCAGTTGCTTCATCGTTCTCTAGACCTGATTCCTCGCCTTGATTTTCACTTTCATCCATAGATTTCGATTTTTAAACTGTGTAGTTTCCAGAATTGAACGAATTAACTTGTTGCTTGAACGAAATTATTATTGAATCTAATGATAGATGGAAAATTAGAGAGAAACTTGGACAAATTGGAGAGATAAATTGATCGCGTGTAAACCCTAAATCTGGAAATTTCGATTTTCGCGGTAACAGAAAGAAGTTTGAAAATAGTGCGCCAAAACTAATTTTTTTTTTTTGAACAGCAAAAAAGGGCAACAATACGAGCTTCGGCATTGCCATCACCCCCTTCGAAACCTCCAACTCCAATAAATTAGTTTAGCAAAATACTAAACAAAATCATAACAACGGTGACCTTTAGTATATTATTTCGGACGTTTTTACTATTAGACCATCACCATATGAGTAGAAAATGTATAAAATAATTCAAATACAAAACCATAAAGCAAAAGTTATAAACAATCTATTGATTATTATTATTTTTTGTTAAATTTTGTAGGTAATTGCTATAATTGTATTTTGTTTCATTAATTGATTTTGTTGATGTAGATAACTAGAGATAAGCGTGTAATTGGATTTGATAAATGGACAATCGGGTGGACTATTGTCTATTTGGGATCCATCGTGGTTTGCTAAATCAGACTCCTATACTGGGGCCGGTTTCCTCATAGTTAGGGGAGAAATTATCGGATCAAATTTATTATGTGGTTTCATCAATTTATACGCACCACAAGATCCAAAAGAAAAAAAAATATTATGGGAATCTCTGCTAGCGATTCTTGCGGCTGAAACAAATCGTATCTGGGTAGTATTTGGAGACTTTAACGAGGTGCGGAAAAAATCAGAAAGAGCAGGGACATCATACTCACCTTCAGGTGCCAGGGTATTTAACAAGTTCATAAACGACGCCGGGTTACACGAAGTAAAAATGGGTGGAAGACGGTACTCGAGAAGTACCCCGGATGGCGGGAAGTTAAGCCTTCTAGACAGAATTCTAGTGTCTGGGAATTTTTTTAATCAATGGCACAACCCGAACGTTAACATCATGCCTAGAGGTTATAGTGATCACTGCCCTATGCTTCTTAATTCGTTAAATGCCGACTTTGGGCCCACTTATTTTAAATTTTTTAACTCGTGGGCCACTAACCCATCAATTGCTTTGATCGTTAGCACAACTTGGGATTTACCCGTCCCTGGTTGTACTTCTTCTATACAAATGTTTTGCAGGAAACTTAAACAGGTAAAGGTAGAGATCAAGAAGTGGCGATCCATTAATAAAGACAACAACCTGAGTAACCTTCAAAAGAGGGCAATCGCTATTGATTCAAAGGCAGAAGCAGTGGGTCTTACAGAAGAGGAAAAGACAACGAGAGTAGATATTGATTTTAAAATTCGCGAGATAGAGGAGGCAAAGGTTCGTGATATCAAACAGAAAGCTAGGGTAAAATGGTGTACTGATGGAGATGAAAATTCAAGATTTTTTCATGGCACTCTAAATCATAATAACCGGAAGAACTTCATCCACGGGCTATCAATCAATGGGGTCTGGACAGAAGAACCTACGGCTATGAAAAAAGGTATCAACGATCATTTTTCAAATATATTTTCTGAGCCAATACCCGTGAGGCCGGACTTTATCAGCAACAAATTCAAAACTCTGTCATCATCTCAAAAAAGTCAAATTGAATCAAAAATTAGTCGTGATGAAATTAAGAAAGCGGTGTGGGATTGTGGGGTCGAAAAAGCACCGGGCCCGGACGGCTTTACTTTTGCATTTTTAAAAAAGTTTTGGGACATAATTGAAGATGATCTACTAAAAGCAGTAGAGGAATTTGAAAGTGGAGGTGATCTAAAATTTGGAAGTAATTCGTCCTTTTTTACTCTCATACCAAAGTGTGAGATTCCTTTAGAAGTTTCGGACTACCGCCCGATTAGTCTAATTGGAAGCTTCTATAAAATTATTGCCAAGTGTTTGGCAAATCGACTCAAAATGGTAATCGGTGATATAGTTAGCGTCGAACAATCGGCTTTCATTGAAGGTCGGAACATTCTTGACGGGCCACTTATTCTCAGTGAAATTATATCATGGTGTAAAAAATTGAAAAAACAACTCCTAACTTTCAAAGTTGACTTTGAAAAGGCGTATGATACTTTGAATTGGGGCTTTCTCGATTCAGTTATGAAACAAATGGGGTTTGGTGAAAAATGGAGAGGATGGATTCAAAAATGCCTCACATCCGCTAGGGCATCGGTATTGTTAAACGGGTCTCCTACGGAAGAATTTAATATTCGTAGGGGCTTAAGGCAAGGCGATCCAATGGCCCCATTTCTATTTATTATTGCGGTTGAAAGTATACATATTGCTATGATGGAAGCCACACAAAAAGGAGTGTTTCACGGGATTACTATCCCCGGGATGGACCTACCATTATCACACCTACAATATGCCGATGATACTATTTTTTTAGGTGAATGGTCGTTGACAAATGCAAGAAATATTTCCCGTATCCTCTCTTGCTTTTATATAGCTTCCGGTTTAAAAGTGAATATGTCAAAAAGTAACATTTTTGGTTTCGGTGTAGCAAATCACGAGGTAGAGCGGGTGGCTAGACACTTAAACTGTGGTGTCGGGTCCACTCCCTTTAAATATCTCGGATTGTTAATAGGGGCATCAATGCATAGAACATCTCATTGGGATTTAATCGTCAATAAATTTCAAAAAAAACTATCCTCATGGAAAAGTTTGTAACACCTCAATTTTTAAAACACCTTTTAAATCATATTTTTAAGTAAAAATATTACAAATTCCAATTCCCAAAATACGGTTTAACAAAAACCTTAAAAACATTTATCAGAGTATTAAAACCGGTGTTACATTATAATATCATAACCATAGGATAAACGGGATCTACCTACGAGCTCCCGAGCTAATCAACACTAGGCCACTTCTATCGCGACCCTCTAATCCATCGATCTCGAACCTGAGTACATAGCCAAAAACAAAGTAGTACGTGAGACAAAAATAGTCTCGTGAGATACATGGGTTTTCGACCCATTCTCAAAATAATAAAAAGTCCTTACTATTTAATTCTTTCGTTTATTCACTTATTAATTATCAACTTATTATCTTATCGTTTATTCATACTTACTAGTAAGCTAACCGTAAGCTTACCCATCACATAATCACATACATGTAAGCTATCCTTAAGCTTACCCATTTTATCACATACGCCCCGGATCATTCCAAGGCAAACTCCCCCGATGTGGGTTATCATTAAGATCACATGGTAATTGGGGTTCTCCCAAACTTACCAAGATCACCAAATCCCCCGTCTCGCGGGTTATCGTAATCCCCCTTTTTATCGGGTTATCATAATCCCCCTATTGTCGGGTTATCGTTCTCATAGATATACTACCCTTGCGCAGGGAGGTACCGCCCCAAGTAGTAATCTCACTCCCCCATAAATGGGTTATCATTATCCGGATACTTTTGTTACACACATTGAACATCAAATACGGGCCTATGCCCCACCAATTCATAATCAAACACAAATTAGAATACATCTATTCTAATTATCATATTATTCTCTTTTAGCATAATCATATTTCATTTATCTTTCCTCATCATTATCATCGTATACTTTATCCTTAAATCTACTAATAAGATTCATTTCTTATTATTCATATTCATAAATATATTACCTTTACATTGACTAGAGTTCATACATATCACTAGTCAAATCATACTTGTTCTCTTAACGTGATAACACTACTTTTATTAGTATGTTTTACTAATAAACGTTATTACTTTAAAATCTTTATCATTTGCTTAATTGTTAATTCTTACTAACAAAAGCCAATTTCATACTCTTTTAGCCATTATCATTACTAATACTTTTTCTCAATAACCTCATTAATCATTTAATCTAATCACACTTACTTGCAAAATCATCAATTTCGATAACTATGTTCTATTAGCAATTCAATCAAATTTCATTATCTTTCTAATCACCTTCTTTATTAAAAATATGTATTAATAAAGACTCGATAGATATTATCCATTTTCAAAACTCTTTTACTATGTACTCAGTTTAAAAGTTCACATGTACTCACCTTGGCCAAGCTAAATCCAAATCGTGTCTAATAACACGAATCCTTGCTTTCCAACTTGTGAAATGTCACCAATCTTTAGGTCTTCTTGACCTATCATCCATATCATCATAAAATATAGTTATTATCCATAACTAATCACTAATCAATCCATATTCACATTCCATACCACCAAGTTCATCCAACTTGGTGGAATCTCAAACCCTAGTTCAGGATTCCCATCAATAAACCCAAATCCAACTTGTACACATCGATTACAAGCTTACAATGAGTGTTCTACACCCAAGATTAGTCATCTTCCCCAAAGATGACATGGATGGTTTCCCCAAACCACCATTTCTACCCATACAAAGTTCACAAACTAACTAGATAACATCAACAATCAAGAAATCTTACCTTTGATGTTTAGATCCTTCAAGATGGTGAAGATTTGAGCTCAAGAACACCAAATTCGACCTTTCTCTCTCTAGAAACGGCTGCACCACGATTTGGGTGAGAAATGAGTAAACCCTAGCTCAAACCCGATTTTATTCTGCTCGTCCAGAGTTAGCGACGCGATCAATACTTCGCGTCGCGAAGTTCCCGTGTCGTGACCCCTTCGCGATCGTTACCTGGTCGTGAACTCTGATCGCCAAATAACCCAATTCCCTGTTTGATGTTCCCGATCGGGAACACCAGTTCGCGTCGCGAACTCTAGCAGCCAGCAGGGCTGCACTTTTCGGTCTTCGCCTCGACCCGGTTTCGTCCATAACTTTCTCATACGGTGTCCAAATGACCCGAAACCAATTCCTACGGTTCTGAAATGAATTATCCTTATTTATCATATTTTTCCCAAATTTTATTTTATTCAAATTTCGGGTCGTTACAACTATCCACCCCTTAAAAGGATTCCGTCCTCGGAATCAACTCAAGGATTTCCAATCCTCATTCCACTTCCAAATTACGATTCAATAATACTTATGCATTTAATCGCCCACTCGACCCGTTATACCCAAACGGGCCAAAGATCCAAACTTGAGTTCCTAATACCCGAACGGGTCAAAATTTCACAATTTGACCTTAACCTTTCTCATCACTTAACCAAACTCCTTACTCCCATTGGGATGATATGACCCAATCATTACTAATAACCATTTGACCAAAATGATAGTCAACCCCTCGCTTTGACCAAATTGTCAACATTGTCCCATCTTTGACTTAAGCATAAAGTCAACAATACCTTGGAAACTTTCCTTATCCATTAGTGGTTCCATTAATCCTCAATTCCTTAACCATCAATCTTACACTCATGGTCCAACAACAATCATATTCGATTTCTAGGCTCCATTCGGAATACCCAATGGTCAAAGTCGCACCCTTTGACTATAATTATTCCCATTAATCCATTACCCACTATTTTACACATGAAGATGATACATTATGCCCTTATCCTTGACTAACCAATTTAAACGAAAGTCAAAACCCCATTTTGACTAAAGTCAACAATCTACTAGTTGACTAACCTTGACTTTATGAATAAGGTCAACTTACCTTGCTAAATTCCACATATTCTTTATTACTAAGGCATCGCTTCCCCAGCTTTTCATTCCCGATTTCCTATTTTAGATTTCCTTTCTCAATTGTTCACTTTTTCCTCGATTTCGATTTCCACAATCGATTAACAACTTCCATTTAAATCAATACCAAATCTCTATTACTTTTCAACTTTCATCCAATTACTTATACCTTTTACAATTTCCTTCAACATCCTTATACCATACTTGAATTTCCCGATTACCGGCTCTAGAGTCTCAATCGTATCCAATTGTGGCCTAACCACCCGATATACATCTTTCACCATTCATTGGCTACTAACCACTTTGCTTCCTAAAGCATTCCTTTTTCATGAACCGTTAACTTGTAGGTATCCCCTACTCATACCTCTACTTAAACAGGACCCGTGTTTTCAATACAAATTCTCATTTGCCACATAATTATAGCAATAACTTAACCATAAAGTTCTACATACAACAGATATAACTTCACATTCATGATACATCAAATCATACTTTAACTACTCCACCGAGATGATCGGAAAGCCTCCAATCCATCAGGGCCCAAACTGTCACAATGATCGGAAAGCCTCCAATCCAAAGTGACTCATCCAAAACCATTCCATCTTGCATACAATTCATGTATGCATCATTACACTTAGCATCATGCTATCATTTTCTTTCACAATTTACTTTCAATTTTTCCTACTTATACATTATACCACACATACACACATAATCATTTCTAGTGCTTCCCACCAATCTATTCATTTATCAACCGACCTTATTCGATCCATACTATCATTACTAAAACTTCTAACTTTTCTTCCACCCGGTCATCATGAGTCAACCAATCACAAATTGATAAATCTTGACTTTTGCATGAAGTCAACCATACTTCTGCCAACTAACAAATTCCCTACTCGCAAGGTACTACCCGCAATTTATCACTTCCGGTTTTACTCATCATTATTTCCTTAATAATTGTTCCCGTTTCCTTTTTTACTTAAAGTCCTCCCCAATTAATCCGAGAGTCGCACCTTTACTTAAAGGTCACACTCACATTTACCGTTTCTTGACCTTCATTTGGTCACTCTTTCTATCACTTAGTATTCCTTCAACCATTCTTGTACCCCACCGATCAATTTCATAACTTTTTATTCTCAAACATCGGTATTAGATCCTCTACCGCAACCCATTCTACAATTTCACGAAATTTTTACCATATCTTGGTTACCAAATAATAAATTGGTCTCTAGGAGTTCTCTTTCCTCATATTCTATAAACCGTAGGCATCTCCTACCCATACATGTCCTAATGCAACCCGCACTAGCAAACCAACTTCTCATTTAACACGTAAAATTATAACGATACAAATTAACCACATGGTCCTACATTCATCTCATTAATACATAAACATTATCATACGGACATAACAATCCATAATTCAACCATCACATCAAGATGACTGGAAAACCTCCAATCCATCAAGATTCAACCAATTCTCATTAATCGGAAAGCCTCCGATCAAACGGGATTCCATTCTAAACCCTCCTACGTCACATACCATTCTAGTATACATCTTTTCACATCCCATAACTTTACCACTTTCTCACTCATTCAGTCGGTCATTTATTCACCATGCAATTAGCACACTCCCCATAACAACACCTTATCATTTTCTTCCATCTTTAACCTATTCCCCATTGGGCATACTACTTAACGCGTTTCATGTAACATTACCTTTTCATCATCATATGCTTTCAACGGCCATCGCATAATACACGTGCATTGTACCCCGCGGGTAAACTATTAAAATTTCCGATTACTATTTGCCGTTCAATTACACATTGACCACCCTTAACCGATTCATTTCCTTATTACCAAATTTCCAAATCTTTTGTCACCACTGGGTAACCACCAATCTATTTCGTTAACCATATTTCACCGGCCAACCTGGTCATCTTTGAGTCAACCAACCGACTCCGGTCTCACTCGTGACCCATGACTTAGCACCCAATAGCTCAACACTCGCTGTTCCCACCTTTATACATCGTGAGACTTAGAATTAATCCTTTCCCAACCGTAGTCTCACGCTACTCTACGCCACATACCGCCATATCGTTACCATAACACGTAACCAACAATTATTTTCTTACCCTTAATATTGAATTCATCATTACTGTCACCAAGTTTGTCATGGCTATATGCCACCTTTTTACCCAACCACTTTCGACAATCAAAAGTCGTCATTCCCGACACTTATTCTTTTCCACATATTTCCCATTTATAAGTTCTAAGACATGACTATACCTTAGTCATTCTTTTGTTTACCATTCACGTGTAACAATCATTACATTATTTATTCGGATTCCCGCCGAATACCAAAATCCATTTCCAAGGATCCTATTCCAAAAAGAAAAAATTTCATCCATAGTAATAATTCTTATCAAGGCTTAGTACTTCATTGTACTACTACATTTCTGTTAGAAATACTCACCATATCTCGTGTCTCATCCTTTTTACATATTAGTATCAACCCTTATATCCTTACTACATGCGACACATTTGTCTATAGTCCTTTCCCTTACATGCTTCCACACACATCACTAACCGGGAAGACTATTCCCAAATTAACGGGGTCGGGTTATATTTAAACCGGAACCCTCTCCATCATCACCGCGACATGACGAAACTTAATTATAATTTCTCTTCTTGAATTAGAGGAGCTCATCCTCTTCTCGTGTTCACCTTTTTGTTATACCAATATATCCAACAACCAATATTTGAACACTCGACTCAACAGTCGAATACAACCCATAAAGATCAAAACATGACATTACCCTTAGGGATCAACCCTATTATACTTTATACTTTACGGTCTCAAAAGACTAATCATGGACATCCTATGGAAACATATGGTCCTACTTAGCATAGCTTAAGACTAGGGAGGTCAAACCTACCTAATTCACTTAAACTATAGCTCTGATACCAAGTTGTAACACCTCAATTTTTAAAACACCTTTTAAATCATATTTTTAAGTAAAAATATTACAAATTCCAATTCCCAAAATACGGTTTAACAAAAACCTTAAAAACATTTATCAGAGTATTAAAACCGGTGTTACATTATAATATCATAACCATAGGATAAACGGGATCTACCTACGAGCTCCCGAGCTAATCAACACTAGGCCACTTCTATCGCGACCCTCTAATCCATCGATCTCGAACCTGAGTACATAGCCAAAAACAAAGTAGTACGTGAGACAAAAATAGTCTCGTGAGATACATGGGTTTTCGACCCATTCTCAAAATAATAAAAAGTCCTTACTATTTAATTCTTTCGTTTATTCACTTATTAATTATCAACTTATTATCTTATCGTTTATTCATACTTACTAGTAAGCTAACCGTAAGCTTACCCATCACATAATCACATACATGTAAGCTATCCTTAAGCTTACCCATTTTATCACATACGCCCCGGATCATTCCAAGGCAAACTCCCCCGATGTGGGTTATCATTAAGATCACATGGTAATTGGGGTTCTCCCAAACTTACCAAGATCACCAAATCCCCCGTCTCGCGGGTTATCGTAATCCCCCTTTTTATCGGGTTATCATAATCCCCCTATTGTCGGGTTATCGTTCTCATAGATATACTACCCTTGCGCAGGGAGGTACCGCCCCAAGTAGTAATCTCACTCCCCCATAAATGGGTTATCATTATCCGGATACTTTTGTTACACACATTGAACATCAAATACGGGCCTATGCCCCACCAATTCATAATCAAACACAAATTAGAATACATCTATTCTAATTATCATATTATTCTCTTTTAGCATAATCATATTTCATTTATCTTTCCTCATCATTATCATCGTATACTTTATCCTTAAATCTACTAATAAGATTCATTTCTTATTATTCATATTCATAAATATATTACCTTTACATTGACTAGAGTTCATACATATCACTAGTCAAATCATACTTGTTCTCTTAACGTGATAACACTACTTTTATTAGTATGTTTTACTAATAAACGTTATTACTTTAAAATCTTTATCATTTGCTTAATTGTTAATTCTTACTAACAAAAGCCAATTTCATACTCTTTTAGCCATTATCATTACTAATACTTTTTCTCAATAACCTCATTAATCATTTAATCTAATCACACTTACTTGCAAAATCATCAATTTCGATAACTATGTTCTATTAGCAATTCAATCAAATTTCATTATCTTTCTAATCACCTTCTTTATTAAAAATATGTATTAATAAAGACTCGATAGATATTATCCATTTTCAAAACTCTTTTACTATGTACTCAGTTTAAAAGTTCACATGTACTCACCTTGGCCAAGCTAAATCCAAATCGTGTCTAATAACACGAATCCTTGCTTTCCAACTTGTGAAATGTCACCAATCTTTAGGTCTTCTTGACCTATCATCCATATCATCATAAAATATAGTTATTATCCATAACTAATCACTAATCAATCCATATTCACATTCCATACCACCAAGTTCATCCAACTTGGTGGAATCTCAAACCCTAGTTCAGGATTCCCATCAATAAACCCAAATCCAACTTGTACACATCGATTACAAGCTTACAATGAGTGTTCTACACCCAAGATTAGTCATCTTCCCCAAAGATGACATGGATGGTTTCCCCAAACCACCATTTCTACCCATACAAAGTTCACAAACTAACTAGATAACATCAACAATCAAGAAATCTTACCTTTGATGTTTAGATCCTTCAAGATGGTGAAGATTTGAGCTCAAGAACACCAAATTCGACCTTTCTCTCTCTAGAAACGGCTGCACCACGATTTGGGTGAGAAATGAGTAAACCCTAGCTCAAACCCGATTTTATTCTGCTCGTCCAGAGTTAGCGACGCGATCAATACTTCGCGTCGCGAAGTTCCCGTGTCGTGACCCCTTCGCGATCGTTACCTGGTCGTGAACTCTGATCGCCAAATAACCCAATTCCCTGTTTGATGTTCCCGATCGGGAACACCAGTTCGCGTCGCGAACTCTAGCAGCCAGCAGGGCTGCACTTTTCGGTCTTCGCCTCGACCCGGTTTCGTCCATAACTTTCTCATACGGTGTCCAAATGACCCGAAACCAATTCCTACGGTTCTGAAATGAATTATCCTTATTTATCATATTTTTCCCAAATTTTATTTTATTCAAATTTCGGGTCGTTACAAAGTTCTTCTCTTTCCATCGGAGGAAGGCTAACTCTTGTGAAAGCCGTGTTAGGGGCTTTAGGATCATACTTTTTTTCATTTTATAAAGTCCCGGAAAGTGTATTGAATAAACTTGAATCAATTAGGGCTAGGTTTTTTTGGGGTGTCAAAATTGGTGAACGGAAAATCCATTGGATTAGTTGGAAGAAAATGCATGCACCTATAGATGCGGGCGGGTTGAATATTCCTAGCCTCAAAGCTCAAAATTTAGCCCTTTTGGCGAAATGGTGGTGGAAATTAAAAAAAGATGATGGATCTCTATGGAAGAAGGTAATATCGGCTCTTCATAAAATAGGTCCTCCTTGTATTCCGAATAGCAAGTTTCCGGGAGTGTGGAATAATATAGTTAAAATTCGAAGCCACTTAGATAAATTAAATATTCCACTCGATTCATGGTTTCAACAATCTCTAAACCCGGAATCCGGGTTACTAATGCATAAGTGGGCCTTTGAGCCCGATGGAATTTTTACTGTATCATCGGCTAGAGTTGCATTCGAGGGAGTCATGCTTGGTCCGTGCCCGACGGTTAATATGGTATGGGTAAAAGAAGTTCCAATTAGAATCAACATATTTTTTTGGAGATTATACAACAAACGTTTGCCTACATGCTTTAATTTGTTAAAACGGGGTGTCATCTTACATTCGGCGGTATGCCCATTATGTGAAAGAGAAATAGAAGATGAGTATCACTTATTTTGGCAATGTCGCAAAACCCGGGAGATATGGCTTAATTTTTGCAATTGGTGGACCATTGATATTGGGCAAATCAACGGGCTAGATCAATTGTTGGAGTGGTATGGTCGAGCAAATTACTCAAAGGAGAAGGTAAAACATTTCTTAACAGCCCTCATATCAACATTGTGGCATATTTGGAAAGCGAGAAATGAGATCGTGTTCAATAACAACATCGGGGCACTCCAGGCAATCAATATGCAATCACAAGCCCAAGCTTTTTATTAGTTAAAACACCGGTCGAAGACAAAGTGGAATACTACCGCATGGGGAACATGGTGCACCGATCCAGTTTTAGTTTAAAGTAATACCCTCTTAGGCGTGGACAATAGATGGGTCAAGGAGTTGTGAGGTAGTATAATATTAGGAGTCTGTTTTGTGGTTGTTATTTTATTTTTATCATATGCTATGTATGTTAGTCATATGCATATGTAGAGGTGGTTTGATGATTTTGTAATCTGTATATATCGTGGTATATTTTCTGAGCCAATACCCGTGAGGCCGGACTTTATCAGCAACAAATTCAAAACTCTGTCATCATCTCAAAAAAGTCAAATTGAATCAAAAATTAGTCGTGATGAAATTAAGAAAGCGGTGTGGGATTGTGGGGTCGAAAAAGCACCGGGCCCGGACGGCTTTACTTTTGCATTTTTAAAAAAGTTTTGGGACATAATTGAAGATGATCTACTAAAAGCAGTAGAGGAATTTGAAAGTGGAGGTGATCTAAAATTTGGAAGTAATTCGTCCTTTTTTACTCTCATACCAAAGTGTGAGATTCCTTTAGAAGTTTCGGACTACCGCCCGATTAGTCTAATTGGAAGCTTCTATAAAATTATTGCCAAGTGTTTGGCAAATCGACTCAAAATGGTAATCGGTGATATAGTTAGCGTCGAACAATCGGCTTTCATTGAAGGTCGGAACATTCTTGACGGGCCACTTATTCTCAGTGAAATTATATCATGGTGTAAAAAATTGAAAAAACAACTCCTAACTTTCAAAGTTGACTTTGAAAAGGCGTATGATACTTTGAATTGGGGCTTTCTCGATTCAGTTATGAAACAAATGGGGTTTGGTGAAAAATGGAGAGGATGGATTCAAAAATGCCTCACATCCGCTAGGGCATCGGTATTGCTAAACGGGTCTCCTACGGAAGAATTTAATATTCGTAGGGGCTTAAGGCAAGGCGATCCAATGGCCCCATTTCTATTTATTATTGCGGTTGAAAGTATACATATTGCTATGATGGAAGCCACACAAAAAGGAGTGTTTCACGGGATTACTATCCCCGGGATGGACCTACCATTATCACACCTACAATATGCCGATGATACTATTTTTTTAGGTGAATGGTCGTTGACAAATGCAAGAAATATTTCCCGTATCCTCTCTTGCTTTTATATAGCTTCCGGTTTAAAAGTGAATATGTCAAAAAGTAACATTTTTGGTTTCGGTGTAGCAAATCACGAGGTAGAGCGGGTGGCTAGACACTTAAACTGTGGTGTCGGGTCCACTCCCTTTAAATATCTCGGATTGTTAATAGGGGCATCAATGCATAGAACATCTCATTGGGATTTAATCGTCAATAAATTTCAAAAAAAACTATCCTCATGGAAAAGTTCTTCTCTTTCCATCGGAGGAAGGCTAACTCTTGTGAAAGCCGTGTTAGGGGCTTTAGGATCATACTTTTTTTCATTTTATAAAGTCCCGGAAAGTGTATTGAATAAACTTGAATCAATTAGGGCTAGGTTTTTTTGGGGTGTCAAAATTGGTGAACGGAAAATCCATTGGATTAGTTGGAAGAAAATGCATGCACCTATAGATGCGGGCGGGTTGAATATTCCTAGCCTCAAAGCTCAAAATTTAGCCCTTTTGGCGAAATGGTGGTGGAAATTAAAAAAAGATGATGGATCTCTATGGAAGAAGGTAATATCGGCTCTTCATAAAATAGGTCCTCCTTGTATTCCGAATAGCAAGTTTCCGGGAGTGTGGAATAATATAGTTAAAATTCGAAGCCACTTAGATAAATTAAATATTCCACTCGATTCATGGTTTCAACAATCTCTAAACCCGGAATCCGGGTTACTAATGCATAAGTGGGCCTTTGAGCCCGATGGAATTTTTACTGTATCATCGGCTAGAGTTGCATTCGAGGGAGTCATGCTTGGTCCGTGCCCGACGGTTAATATGGTATGGGTAAAAGAAGTTCCAATTAGAATCAACATATTTTTTTGGAGATTATACAACAAACGTTTGCCTACATGCTTTAATTTGTTAAAACGGGGTGTCATCTTACATTCGGCGGTATGCCCATTATGTGAAAGAGAAATAGAAGATGAGTATCACTTATTTTGGCAATGTCGCAAAACCCGGGAGATATGGCTTAATTTTTGCAATTGGTGGACCATTGATATTGGGCAAATCAACGGGCTAGATCAATTGTTGGAGTGGTATGGTCGAGCAAATTACTCAAAGGAGAAGGTAAAACATTTCTTAACAGCCCTCATATCAACATTGTGGCATATTTGGAAAGCGAGAAATGAGATCGTGTTCAATAACAACATCGGGGCACTCCAGGCAATCAATATGCAATCACAAGCCCAAGCTTTTTATTAGTTAAAACACCGGTCGAAGACAAAGTGGAATACTACCGCATGGGGAACATGGTGCACCGATCCAGTTTTAGTTTAAAGTAATACCCTCTTAGGCGTGGACAATAGATGGGTCAAGGAGTTGTGAGGTAGTATAATATTAGGAGTCTGTTTTGTGGTTGTTATTTTATTTTTATCATATGCTATGTATGTTAGTCATATGCATATGTAGAGGTGGTTTGATGATTTTGTAATCTGTATATATCGTGGTATATTTTCTGAGCCAATACCCGTGAGGCCGGACTTTATCAGCAACAAATTCAAAACTCTGTCATCATCTCAAAAAAGTCAAATTGAATCAAAAATTAGTCGTGATGAAATTAAGAAAGCGGTGTGGGATTGTGGGGTCGAAAAAGCACCGGGCCCGGACGGCTTTACTTTTGCATTTTTAAAAAAGTTTTGGGACATAATTGAAGATGATCTACTAAAAGCAGTAGAGGAATTTGAAAGTGGAGGTGATCTAAAATTTGGAAGTAATTCGTCCTTTTTTACTCTCATACCAAAGTGTGAGATTCCTTTAGAAGTTTCGGACTACCGCCCGATTAGTCTAATTGGAAGCTTCTATAAAATTATTGCCAAGTGTTTGGCAAATCGACTCAAAATGGTAATCGGTGATATAGTTAGCGTCGAACAATCGGCTTTCATTGAAGGTCGGAACATTCTTGACGGGCCACTTATTCTCAGTGAAATTATATCATGGTGTAAAAAATTGAAAAAACAACTCCTAACTTTCAAAGTTGACTTTGAAAAGGCGTATGATACTTTGAATTGGGGCTTTCTCGATTCAGTTATGAAACAAATGGGGTTTGGTGAAAAATGGAGAGGATGGATTCAAAAATGCCTCACATCCGCTAGGGCATCGGTATTGCTAAACGGGTCTCCTACGGAAGAATTTAATATTCGTAGGGGCTTAAGGCAAGGCGATCCAATGGCCCCATTTCTATTTATTATTGCGGTTGAAAGTATACATATTGCTATGATGGAAGCCACACAAAAAGGAGTGTTTCACGGGATTACTATCCCCGGGATGGACCTACCATTATCACACCTACAATATGCCGATGATACTATTTTTTTAGGTGAATGGTCGTTGACAAATGCAAGAAATATTTCCCGTATCCTCTCTTGCTTTTATATAGCTTCCGGTTTAAAAGTGAATATGTCAAAAAGTAACATTTTTGGTTTCGGTGTAGCAAATCACGAGGTAGAGCGGGTGGCTAGACACTTAAACTGTGGTGTCGGGTCCACTCCCTTTAAATATCTCGGATTGTTAATAGGGGCATCAATGCATAGAACATCTCATTGGGATTTAATCGTCAATAAATTTCAAAAAAAACTATCCTCATGGAAAAGTTCTTCTCTTTCCATCGGAGGAAGGCTAACTCTTGTGAAAGCCGTGTTAGGGGCTTTAGGATCATACTTTTTTTCATTTTATAAAGTCCCGGAAAGTGTATTGAATAAACTTGAATCAATTAGGGCTAGGTTTTTTTGGGGTGTCAAAATTGGTGAACGGAAAATCCATTGGATTAGTTGGAAGAAAATGCATGCACCTATAGATGCGGGCGGGTTGAATATTCCTAGCCTCAAAGCTCAAAATTTAGCCCTTTTGGCGAAATGGTGGTGGAAATTAAAAAAAGATGATGGATCTCTATGGAAGAAGGTAATATCGGCTCTTCATAAAATAGGTCCTCCTTGTATTCCGAATAGCAAGTTTCCGGGAGTGTGGAATAATATAGTTAAAATTCGAAGCCACTTAGATAAATTAAATATTCCACTCGATTCATGGTTTCAACAATCTCTAAACCCGGAATCCGGGTTACTAATGCATAAGTGGGCCTTTGAGCCCGATGGAATTTTTACTGTATCATCGGCTAGAGTTGCATTCGAGGGAGTCATGCTTGGTCCGTGCCCGACGGTTAATATGGTATGGGTAAAAGAAGTTCCAATTAGAATCAACATATTTTTTTGGAGATTATACAACAAACGTTTGCCTACATGCTTTAATTTGTTAAAACGGGGTGTCATCTTACATTCGGCGGTATGCCCATTATGTGAAAGAGAAATAGAAGATGAGTATCACTTATTTTGGCAATGTCGCAAAACCCGGGAGATATGGCTTAATTTTTGCAATTGGTGGACCATTGATATTGGGCAAATCAACGGGCTAGATCAATTGTTGGAGTGGTATGGTCGAGCAAATTACTCAAAGGAGAAGGTAAAACATTTCTTAACAGCCCTCATATCAACATTGTGGCATATTTGGAAAGCGAGAAATGAGATCGTGTTCAATAACAACATCGGGGCACTCCAGGCAATCAATATGCAATCACAAGCCCAAGCTTTTTATTAGTTAAAACACCGGTCGAAGACAAAGTGGAATACTACCGCATGGGGAACATGGTGCACCGATCCAGTTTTAGTTTAAAGTAATACCCTCTTAGGCGTGGACAATAGATGGGTCAAGGAGTTGTGAGGTAGTATAATATTAGGAGTCTGTTTTGTGGTTGTTATTTTATTTTTATCATATGCTATGTATGTTAGTCATATGCATATGTAGAGGTGGTTTGATGATTTTGTAATCTGTATATATCGTGGTATATTTTCTGAGCCAATACCCGTGAGGCCGGACTTTATCAGCAACAAATTCAAAACTCTGTCATCATCTCAAAAAAGTCAAATTGAATCAAAAATTAGTCGTGATGAAATTAAGAAAGCGGTGTGGGATTGTGGGGTCGAAAAAGCACCGGGCCCGGACGGCTTTACTTTTGCATTTTTAAAAAAGTTTTGGGACATAATTGAAGATGATCTACTAAAAGCAGTAGAGGAATTTGAAAGTGGAGGTGATCTAAAATTTGGAAGTAATTCGTCCTTTTTTACTCTCATACCAAAGTGTGAGATTCCTTTAGAAGTTTCGGACTACCGCCCGATTAGTCTAATTGGAAGCTTCTATAAAATTATTGCCAAGTGTTTGGCAAATCGACTCAAAATGGTAATCGGTGATATAGTTAGCGTCGAACAATCGGCTTTCATTGAAGGTCGGAACATTCTTGACGGGCCACTTATTCTCAGTGAAATTATATCATGGTGTAAAAAATTGAAAAAACAACTCCTAACTTTCAAAGTTGACTTTGAAAAGGCGTATGATACTTTGAATTGGGGCTTTCTCGATTCAGTTATGAAACAAATGGGGTTTGGTGAAAAATGGAGAGGATGGATTCAAAAATGCCTCACATCCGCTAGGGCATCGGTATTGCTAAACGGGTCTCCTACGGAAGAATTTAATATTCGTAGGGGCTTAAGGCAAGGCGATCCAATGGCCCCATTTCTATTTATTATTGCGGTTGAAAGTATACATATTGCTATGATGGAAGCCACACAAAAAGGAGTGTTTCACGGGATTACTATCCCCGGGATGGACCTACCATTATCACACCTACAATATGCCGATGATACTATTTTTTTAGGTGAATGGTCGTTGACAAATGCAAGAAATATTTCCCGTATCCTCTCTTGCTTTTATATAGCTTCCGGTTTAAAAGTGAATATGTCAAAAAGTAACATTTTTGGTTTCGGTGTAGCAAATCACGAGGTAGAGCGGGTGGCTAGACACTTAAACTGTGGTGTCGGGTCCACTCCCTTTAAATATCTCGGATTGTTAATAGGGGCATCAATGCATAGAACATCTCATTGGGATTTAATCGTCAATAAATTTCAAAAAAAACTATCCTCATGGAAAAGTTCTTCTCTTTCCATCGGAGGAAGGCTAACTCTTGTGAAAGCCGTGTTAGGGGCTTTAGGATCATACTTTTTTTCATTTTATAAAGTCCCGGAAAGTGTATTGAATAAACTTGAATCAATTAGGGCTAGGTTTTTTTGGGGTGTCAAAATTGGTGAACGGAAAATCCATTGGATTAGTTGGAAGAAAATGCATGCACCTATAGATGCGGGCGGGTTGAATATTCCTAGCCTCAAAGCTCAAAATTTAGCCCTTTTGGGGAAATGGTGGTGGAAATTAAAAAAAGATGATGGATCTCTATGGAAGAAGGTAATATCGGCTCTTCATAAAATAGGTCCTCCTTGTATTCCGAATAGCAAGTTTCCGGGAGTGTGGAATAATATAGTTAAAATTCGAAGCCACTTAGATAAATTAAATATTCCACTCGATTCATGGTTTCAACAATCTCTAAACCCGGAATCCGGGTTACTAATGCATAAGTGGGCCTTTGAGCCCGATGGAATTTTTACTGTATCATCGGCTAGAGTTGCATTCGAGGGAGTCATGCTTGGTCCGTGCCCGACGGTTAATATGGTATGGGTAAAAGAAGTTCCAATTAGAATCAACATATTTTTTTGGAGATTATACAACAAACGTTTGCCTACATGCTTTAATTTGTTAAAACGGGGTGTCATCTTACATTCGGCGGTATGCCCATTATGTGAAAGAGAAATAGAAGATGAGTATCACTTATTTTGGCAATGTCGCAAAACCCGGGAGATATGGCTTAATTTTTGCAATTGGTGGACCATTGATATTGGGCAAATCAACGGGCTAGATCAATTGTTGGAGTGGTATGGTCGAGCAAATTACTCAAAGGAGAAGGTAAAACATTTCTTAACAGCCCTCATATCAACATTGTGGCATATTTGGAAAGCGAGAAATGAGATCGTGTTCAATAACAACATCGGGGCACTCCAGGCAATCAATATGCAATCACAAGCCCAAGCTTTTTATTAGTTAAAACACCGGTCGAAGACAAAGTGGAATACTACCGCATGGGGAACATGGTGCACCGATCCAGTTTTAGTTTAAAGTAATACCCTCTTAGGCGTGGACAATAGATGGGTCAAGGAGTTGTGAGGTAGTATAATATTAGGAGTCTGTTTTGTGGTTGTTATTTTATTTTTATCATATGCTATGTATGTTAGTCATATGCATATGTAGAGGTGGTTTGATGATTTTGTAATCTGTATATATCGTGGTATCTTAATGAATTATGGGTTTTCCAAGGTGGGTGATGGCAATACCGAAGCTCGCCTTGGTCGATCCTTTTCTTTGCTGTTCAAAAAAAAAAAAATACTTCGTATAAACTTTCCAACGTGGATGTTTGAAAGTGGATAAGAACCAAAAGGTCCAAAACCATCTTCTTCATCATAGCTTTATCATGTGCACATATGACCACTTTTGTACGATATATTTAAAATGTTACCTAAGTGGCATAAAGGGTAAAATAACTATAATTATATTAAAATAATAAAAATATACGATAATTAAAAATTTTGTTCATATTATTTGTGATTAAAAACATGTGATATTGTTTGTACCAACATGTCATTTTCTTCGTTACTTTACTTTTCTTTGAAGTTCATTAGTTAAATGTGACAAAGTTAGAAAGTTAGCAATGCATTATCGACTTATATATCCTCCTACATATTTTATATATTGTTAAATTGCTAACGTCAATGAAGATGTGTTATTGACCGATGTGTGTTAGTTGACAGGGATAGAACTAGAAATGTCCATAAGTAATAGCACCATAATTTTTTCGGTTGCAATGTACGGAGTAATAAGATAAATTTATCTTCAATTTTTATATAATCAATGGAAGGGGTGATGAATTAGTAATACTACATTTACGTATGAATGAATTTCCCATTCAATACATAACACGTGTATTTAATTTCTTTTTATATAAAAGTTTACGCCGCCTCATTTTTTTGACTTTTGTGTCCACCAGTGTTTCCTATAGTGCATATGCCAAACACTTGCTTCTATGCTTTTTTTAATTTATTTTTAAGTCATTTTCCTTTTTTAGTCCAAATCTTGCTGGTACCATTCTTATTTAAATTACTTTTTTCTCCCCTTTTTAGCCCAAATCTTACAATAGTTTTCTTTTGTTAGCACATATGTTTGAAGTTTTTTTCCTTTCTTAATTTAAATATTTTAAGTCGTTTTTTTTTTGTTTTTCTTTTTTAACTCTTGAAATTGATTTTTTACAAATCAACGGATGATAAATTCAAATAAATTTATAAAATATCTTTTGTTTTTATAAAACTTAATATACTTTTATAAACTCTAAATTTTACACTTTAACGAGGATAAATAACACAAATGAAGGTATAAATTTTTGCGTTAAAAAAATATGAGTGAATCAACGTAATTCTAAAAATAAAGGTTTATGGTCATGTAAAAATAAACGTAAACCGATACAATGCATGGTTAAATGTAAGATATATAAGATTTCGTTCAACTTTAAAAATAAATTTATGTTTTGAAGTACCCGCGGCAACGCGCGGGTACATTTACTCGTTTCTACTCATATATGAACAACAACATTTGTAAAGTTTATAATCGGAATTTAATCCTACCAATAATGGTTAATGAAGATATGAATAATAAGATAGATTGCGATTAAGATTAAAAAAAATGATAGCCGGATGAGCATGATAAATGAAAGAAGACTTTAATATTTAGGTGCATGTGAGTTATCTTACACCCTTGCCAACGGCAGGGGCAAAAATCTCGTCGGCAACCGATTTCAATCTCGTCCTCACTCACCACCGATGACACCAACACGCCACCAATCTCATCACTAGCAAACTCATCCTCATGGTGACGAGTTTCAACTCCTCGTCAACAGGCCAGCATGTGAGGGATGAGAGAAGGGGTTTAATATTTTAATATTTTTTTTAAGTTGGGATGTGTTAGTGATGAACTATTGTTGACACACCCTTATCAGTAACTCGTCGGTAGGGGAGAGACACATAACGAGTTAGAAAATGCGTCACGGTTGGAAGAGGCCTTAAGATTACATAAAACATAAAGTTTTTTTTTAATTAGGTTTAGTATTTGGGTTGGACTTTGATTTTAAACTATTGGCTAATAATTGAGGGTTTAAAGATTACTTGGGGCTATTAGGTAGATTTTTTAATCCAATAATATCATCGTAACATCAAAAAAATTCATCGTATGGAATTTTTTTTAAGTAGTAACATGTGCTAGTGTGTTTTAATCCAAAATTTTATAAGATGTTTGAAAGATGTTTCAGTTATATATAATCATGGGTCTAATTTCTTTTGAAGTAAATGTTCTATTAAAACAACAAAGAAAAAGAAAGTACATTACCAAAAAAGAAAAAAAGTACAGAACTAAAACACATGACCATGAAAAATTTGTAGTTCTTATTATTACACACGAAAAGCAAGAAAAAAAAAATTCAAAAAAACAGATTATCATCACTGCCGATATGATCAATGGATCGATCGGAATGGCGTGTAAATGCAGCATTGAACGAAGAAGCATAATCTACTCTAATAATAATAATCTCAGAGAATTTTGCTTCGATAGAGAGAAAAAGAAATTGAACAGACGGAATCTGCGAAGCGTTTCTACGATTCCGATATTCAAACGCAGTTTTTCCAGATGGCGATCTGTTTCCGGCAGAAATTGCATTTTAAGGTCAGTGAATCAGTTTATCTCCGATCAGATTGTGACATCGATGCACGTTTAGCTGAATTTGTGTGTGTGTGTGTTTTCGAAGAGGTATAAATTAGGAATATTATGCCAATTTCTGTTTTATTAATTTCGTAAATGCATAAATTAGGTCTATTATGTGGATTTGTGTTTAGTGAATTCTTTTGGAGGTGAATTTAATTATTCAAAAAACTTTTGAAATTTCTTATTTACTTGTTTTTCTCTCTATGAGCTTACTTTTAGGGCTGATTAAAACTAAAATTAAGTGATTACTTAAGAGATTAAGAAGGAGCTTAATGATAAAACATTTAGATTTAAATAAACAGAATGTGTAATTTCGCTCTATTACAGTCATGTTGTTCTTAAATTCAGCTCTAGAGCTCCATTTTCAAGCATTAGTTGCTTCATGGTGTGCTATTGTAGAAACATGTGATTTATCCATTTTCTGAAAATATACTTGCACAAAGTTTAATTAAAAACGTCAAGAAATGTTAATTTATTGATTTTTTCTTCACATTATTTGCAATTATAATATGATTGTTTCCATATAAGATAGCTCATATCCTAATGTCTGGTATTTATACATTGCAGCATGGATGTAAGGGAGAAATCAAGATCCACATTATTCGAGTCATCTAAACATAAAAGGGTTCCCATTTATGTTATGATGCCAATCGATTCATTTGGGATCGATACATCTGGAGCTCCAAAAATCAGAAAGTAATTACCATTTCTTGTAATTATCCAATGGAAATTTGTGGGGGGGGGGGGGGGGGGGGGGGGGGGGGGAATGGTGAAAATAGCATCACGGATAAAAAATTTGGATTAAATAATCTACTTTTTATAATCTCAAAATTATATTTTCCAATTTCGGTTGTTTCAGAATCAAGGCTTTAACAATATCATTAAAAGCACTCAAGTTGGCAGGTGTCCATGGAATTGCAGTTGAAGTTTGGTGGGGAATTGTTGAACGGTTTTTTCCTCATAATTATAATTGGTCTTTATATGAAGAACTTTTTAAATTGGTGTCAGAAACGGGATTAAAATTACAAGTTGCATTGTCTTTTCATTCAAATGTTCATTTATCTTCACGAGTACAAGGTGTTAGCCTTCCACAGTGGATAATTGAGGTTAGTTGTGTTATGATCCTCCTACTTTCACTGATTTGGCGTTTTAACCCTTGGACTTTTTATTGTTTTAACCCTTTTATTGACCTGTTACTGTTACCTGTCAAGATGGTAATTTTGTGTTGAGGTGTAACTTTTCTTAGGATTTATGATTTAATCCTTAAATTTTTACCTATCTGGCCGTTTGACCTCAAACGTTTTTTCTCTATTTTTACCTATGTTTTAACTCAATAAAACTATTACTATTAATATATTTTATATAGATTTTAGGTAAAATGTTGCTGATTATGCAGAGATGTTGATAGTATGTTGCTATTTTAGGGAATTTTCATAGTTGGTTGCTAATATAAGGAATTTGTGTATAGTGCGTTGCTATTTTATAAAAAAGTCACCATGGAAATGGTTATAAAATATCATATTTATATAAAAGTTAAGGGACTAAACCATTGAGAAAAAAAAGTTTAGGGGTTAAAATGGTGTTTGTAAGGTTAAAAGAGTAAATTACAAGGATGGTCCCTGAGGTTTACGCCAAAGTTCACTTATAGTTCTTTACTTCAAAATTACAAAGGTAGTCTTTTTTCTGTTAAAATATTTAACACGCGTCAGGCTAAAGAACTACTAATGTAATATTTTAAAGTAAAGGAGCATACGTGAAATTTGGGTTAAACCTCAGGGACCATCCTTGTAATTTACTTGAGGTTATAATGGCTTTTTAAACAACTCAACCAAAGAGTATAAAAATTCCATGGCCAAAAAGTTCCAGGGTTAAACCACATTAGTGAATTTGCAGCATTAAACCATAATTATCTAAAAGAATTTAAATTAAATAATAGTACAAGATATTCTTAACTATTTTTCTTCTTTTTTACAGGTTGGTCGTGATAATAAGGACATTTACTATCGAGACCAAAACGGGTTTCCAAATGGTGATTATCTTACTTTAGGAGTAGATAATATTCCATTGTTTTCGGGTCGTACGGCTCTTCAATGTTATGAAGATTTTATTCATAGTTTTGCAAATAAATTTGATTCTTTAATGGGAACTATAATTGAAGAAGTTTCTGTTGGTCTTGGACCTTCTGGAGAACTTAGGTACTCTTTCATTTTTGTATATAAAAATATATGAAATTACATGTGTCAAAATGGGTCTGGGCGGGTTGGGTAACGGGTTGAAACAAATTACTTTTGTCCAAAACTTTTAGATATTTTTATATAAATAATTAGTGTGTCAAGTATGATAAGAAAAGTTATATTATTGGGTAAACTATATTAAAGTGTATCCAAATATACACGAATTCGGAATTACTTTTGTATGTATTGGACTATGGAATTTAGATGTGACAAATGTTCAAAAGTTACCTTTTTTGTGTAATTTGGTTATGGTAAAAAATGATAATAATTTGGGTATGTGAAAATGTTGGAAACAAAAGTTAATTACATCAAACGATAAGTTTTGAAAATTTGTTACATCAAAAGGTAACCTTCATAGTCCAATGCATACAATATTAAATTCATGTATAGTTTGCCCTATAAAATACATGAAGATTTTATGCCCTTAAAATACACTTTGGATTAGAGTTAAAAACACAACCCAATTCGACCCATTAGTAATAAAACGGGTCAAATTTGAAAAATAATATTTTTTTATCACAAATGCAGATATCCTGCTCATCCCTTTCAAGATGGTAGATGGCAATTTCCTGGGGTTGGTGCATTTCAATGCTACGACAAATACATGTACAACTTCTTAAACTCTTAACTAACTAACTAACTAACTATTTTTTAATCAATTTTTAACAAATTTTATTAATTAATTTATTTTTGTATTTTTTAGGATGGAAGATTTGCGAACAGTTGCTTGGCAAGAAGGAAAACCTGATTGGGCAAATAAGGGACCTCCAAAAGCTGGTGATTATAATAGTTTTCCAACAGATGTTCCATTTTTTGAAGAAGGAGATGGAAGTTTTTTATCTGATTATGGACATTTTTTTCTTGTAAGCCATTTATTAGAATATTTATGATCCATAAACGATGGTTTTGTGTCCCAATTAGATCATCAAAAGATGTGTTTTAGAAGAAAAAATATTATTGTTAAAAAAAAGTTAATTTTTTCTGTATAAAGTTAAATTTATGTACGAAATTGTTAGTTTATTGTATAATGATAACTATTATATAAAAATATCTGATTTAAAAAGTTTTTAATCATCCAATTGAGACATAAAACCATCCCTTTGACCCGACCCATATGAAAAATACTTGTTACCCAACCAATTTGACTGTACGGGTCAAACGGGTTGGGTAACGAGTATTTTGGTTAAAAATTACTAAAAATAGTTAGTTAAACTAATTATCTTTATATATGAATCTTACAATTGTATAAATAAATTTAACTAAGAGTTAATCACAAAAATGGTCCTTTAGGGTTAGTGATTTGGGGATCTTGTAGCAGATGAAATGACAAAAAGACCAATTTACCCTCATGTACATTGCATATTGGGGGACTTAACAGAAAAAGTTAACACCGTTTGGTCTGACAAAAGTTTCCAAAATAAGGACTATCTTTGTCATTTTTTAAAGATTAGGACCAAAGTTGCAATATAGTACAAACCTAAAGGACCATTTTTGTAATTAACTCTTTAACTAATTACAGTTATGTTTGTATAGGAATGGTACAGTGATCGGTTACTGAGTCATGCAGATTCGGTTCTTGGTGTTGCAGCAAATTTATTAAAAAAATATCAAGAAAATGAACAAAATTCAGTTCGTGTTATTGCTAAAATCGGTTTGTTATATTGGTGGTACCAAACTATGGCCCACCCTGCTGAGCTCACTGCTGGTTATTATAATACTGCTTTTAGAGACGGTTATGACCCGTTGACTTCAATGTTGTCTCGTCATGGAGCAGATCTACAAATTTCGTAATATTTAATCTTTAATTTAATTTTATTTTATTTTTCTATAATTATTTTGAGTAAATTACAAGGATGGTCCCTGAGGTTTACCTAAATTTCATGTATGGTCCTTTACTTTAAAGTTAAACAATTACATTGGTAGTCCTTTTTCTGGAAACATTTTGCACCTACAGCCTTTAGCCTAACGTGCGTTAAATATTTTAACAGTTGAAGGACTGCAGGTGTGATTTTAAAGGACTACTAGTGTAATTTTTTAACTGAAAAAATTAATGAACGTTAGGATAAAGGACTGTAGGTGCAAAAGGTTTCCAAAAAATGGACTACTAATGTAATTTTTTAAAGTAAATGACGATAAGTGAAATTTGGTATAAACCTGATGGACCATCCTTATAATTATTTTGAGTAAATTACAAGGATGGCCCCTGAGGTGTACCCTAAATTTCATGTATGGTCCTTTACTTAAAAAAGTTAATTGATAGTCCTTTTTTGGAAAAAAAATTGCACCTACAATCCTTTAGCCTAACGTGCGTTAAATATTTTAAGTGAAAAAGGTCTGCAGGTGTAATTTTAAAGGACTACTAGTGTAATTTTTTAACCAGAAAAAAAATTAAAGAACGTTAATAAAAGGACTGTAGGTGCAAAGGTTTCCAAAAAATGGACTACCAATGTAAATTTTTAAAGTAAATGACGACAGGTGAAACTTGGTATAAACCTGAGGGACCATCCTTGTAATTTACTCTATTATTTTTTTTGCCTATTAAGATGATGAAAATAGAAGTTAGTTTATTTACTCCACTTTAATTTGATGAAAAACATGTACAGGTTGAATCTGTTTATGATTTTTTTATTTTTTATTTTTATTTTTATTTTTATTTTTATTTTAATGTTTTAGTTGCTTTGAGATGTTGGACAATGAGACTCCCCAAAGCTTTTTGTGCAGTCCTGAGGGTTTACTTCAACAGGTACTCTACTTTTCAGTAACCTGCTGATGTGGCAGTAACCTGCTGAGGTGGCAAGTAACCCTATGTCTCATTTCAGTCATTTGTTTACTGCCACGTCATCATTGTGTCAGGTCATCAGGTTGACAAATGACCCAAATGGGACACCAAACCATCTTTTTATGTCTCAATTAGATAGAAAAATTGTACATTTTGATTAATGTAAAAGTACGTTGGAGAAAAAAAATATTCTTTTTTTAGTTTTTATATTATTACAATTTACGCGAGTTATGATTTATTAAATACCAGATAAGGATCGCCTCGAAGAAAAGGGTTGTAGAATTAACCGGAAGAAATACACATGAACGCTTTGATGAGGTATGCATTTTCCATTTACATTTAACTTTTTAAAAAATCATAATGCAAATCCTGTACACTAAATTAGAGTAAATTACAAAGATGGTCCCTCCGGAGTTCACTTATTATCCTTTGCTTTAAAAAAGTACACATGTAATCATCTTTTTGGAACCTTTTGCACCTATATAGTCATTTAGCCTAACGCCAGTTACATTTTTCCGTTAAAAATTTACACTAGTAGTCCTATTTTTGTTAAAATATTTAACAAACGTTAGGCTAAACAGACGTTTGGTGTAAACATCATATTTGTAATTTACTCATGGTTCATAAATTTGTGTTTGCAGGCTGGACTAAAGCAGATACATTCAAATTGTTACGATTCACATGCAGAAAGTGTGAGATCATTTACTTATTTCAGAATGAACGATAAGATATTTAGGGTTGAAAACTGGAATAACTTTGTACCATTTGTGCGAAGGATGAGCACCGATTTGTAAAATGACATATTTACCCTTCAAACTATACAATATAATTATGATGGACTTAAGTCAATCTAGAGCTATTTAAGTAGAACTAAAGTGCCAAATATTTAGCTTATAAAGCTCGTGAGTCTTATTACCATTTTGTAGTTTTACATGTGTGTATGTATAGTTACGTTTTTACTGAGTTACACCACTATCTAATAGAGAAAAAAAAAGTTCTCGAAGTCAAGCTGAGTTCGAAGTATTGAATTTATAAATGCTAGCTTTGATTAATACATTTATTAATATTATAATATTAATATTCCAACTTCCAAGATGGAGACTCGAGCTCGGCTTGAAGGATTAAAATTGGGCTCGAGCTCAACTTAAAAAGCTCGGAAAATGTATTTAGTTACACATATACATACATATAGGGGCGAGCTATTTACAGAACCCATTTTTGGCGTAGAACCGAGCAGAAATCATCTATGAATATTAGAATTTAGTAAAAAAATATGCAAAACAATAACATTTAACCCAAATCAAACATATATTTTAAGAAAAACATCAAAAATACTGAAAAACATATATGTTCATAAATAATAAATACTAAAGTATATGATTCATAAATACTTGAACTCAACTTGAATTCTACTCGAATAGTTCGAACATATACACAAAAAATATTATACATACATGCGAAGGTGTTGCAATTTTATACACTTGTAAAACTGGGTTAAAAACCGAACCGGTTTCACCCAAACCGAAACCGGTTTGAAATCTTGTTGCTATTTGGGCCTTTTCTTATGGTCCATGGACCTTATAAAGAATATGGTTGAGAAACCTCATTTTCACACTCTTTGTAATTTTTCTTCAAAAATCAAAAATATAATCATCTGTTCATCGTCAATCTCTCTGTAAAATCACCTCGAATCGCCATGGCAATGGCGAACACCTTATCATCAACAACTTTCACCCTCACATCACACAAAAAAACCCTACGTCTTTACTCAACTCCATTCCTCAATGTCAATCTTAAAACCCTAACTTCAATCCAGCTCAAAACCACCAACGGCGGTTGCCGGACTACCGCCATCATCGCCAAATCCAACGGCGACGGCGAGACCGCCGACGGACCAGACAGATTAATCTCCGCTTTATGTTACTTCTACCCGTTCTTCGACGGAATTCAATACGGAAAATACGTAATCACGCAATTCTCATTCCTCCAAACCCTAATTTCACCTCTTGTACCTGCGATTAGGGTTTATAAAAGCTTTCCGTTCAATGAATTTCTAGTATTTTTAACACTCTATTTCATTGTTGTTAGAAACCCTAATTTTAGCAGGTATGTTAGGTTTAATACTATGCAAGCAATTGTGCTTGATGTGTTGTTAATTTTTCCTGATTTGATTGAGAGAAGTTTTAATCCGAAAGATGGAATTGGGTTAGATCTGTTGATGAGTTTGGATAGTACTGTTTTTTTGTTTTTATTGGTTTCTTTGATTTATGGTTCATCATCATGTATTTTAGGGCAGGTTCCAAGATTACCTATTGTTGCAGAAGCTGCTGATAGGCAAGTTATGTAATCAAATATGAAATAATATTTGTTGTTCGAATTTTGTATTGAAGACATTATAGTTTCATCATCAATTGCTCATTTTGTGTTATAGGGTGTTTGGGATAGTTTATCATAGGGGTTAGCGTGGTGGTCGGAGTATTGAACCGAAACCGATAAGACTGAAACTGAAATTTATGAAATTATATAACCGAAAATCGAACTCTAAATCATTATTGGTGGTGTTTGTTCGATTTCTGTTTGGTTTGGTTTAGTTCTGTTTTTTCTGCCCAAATGCTTACTCTATCTGATGAACAGACTAAAACCGAAAATCGTTAAATTACAAACCGAAAACCCTAATTATAATTCGTGTTGGTTTAGTTGGGTTTTTTGGCCCAAATGCCCACCCCTAGTTTTAGGGGGTAAGTTGTAAGCATTTGGACCGAAAAAATTGAACAATACTGAAAACCAACCGAAATCAAAAACATGTAACCGTTTCGGTTTTATAAATTCGTCATTTTCGGTTTTATGGTTTCGGTTCGGTCCTCGAATAGCATGAGCATTTAGGTAAAAAAAAACTGTTTTGAAAATTCATTATTTTCGGTTTTCGTTCAGTTCGATTTCTAGATCATGTTTACCCCTAGCTAGTTTATTAGGCATGTGCAAACTGAACCAAGAACCACAAAACCAACCTATACCAGTCTAGTTCTCGGTTTGATTGGTCCAATTCGGTCCAATACAAAAAATGTCCGAAGTAATTTTCTTGGTTCTGAGCGATTTAGTAGACGTCATCGGTTTGGTCCTCAGTCCAACTGAAACCATATTTGGTAGATGTTATGGCTTATTTATTTTATCAAGTTCTGACAAAATCATACAAGTATGTGGTTAAAATATTCACCGAGTTGAGTTTGAGTTTACAAGAGCTCAAATAAATTTAACTAGTTTTGTTGAGTTTTATTGAAGCGTTAATATCTTTATCGGAGCTTGAATCCAACATGTTTCGTATGGTTATGTGAATCGTAATTCCGAAAGGGGTCAAGGATCTTTTGATCTCAAGAACAATTTAATAATAAGTTAATAACATAATTATAATAATACGCAATTTAAGCTATATGTTCATATCAACTATATGAACATGTCAACATGCATAATATAAACCAGAAAATCATAAGACTATGATTATCTTATTTCGCAATGCACACACATATATACATAAACATGCATACATAAACTTGATGAGCAATCGATGAAAAGTTATGAATATCTAATTTTGCTGCGACCAATTGGCGGGGATGGTGGCAGGTTGGTAGCAGATGGTGGTCGGTAGTGGTGGTGGTGGTAGGGTGTTGCTTTTACGTACACTAGATTTTGCTAAAACTTTTAATAATGTTATTTTTCTCCTACATTTTATTAACCAAATTAAGGTTTGTTATGTTTGCTATATATATGAGACATTGTTATGTTTAATTCAATCAATCAATATACAATTCGCATTATATTATTTTACATATTATATTATTCAACTAATTAACTAACAATAATTCATATTACATCAAGACTGACTACCTAGATCGTTGTGGGCTCCATCTTGTAACCGTACGCTCTTCAACACTAAAACCATCTAAACAACAAGAATCGGTCACATTTTCACCATTTCGGTTTACATCAAGAACCAACAATGTTTTTGCAACACTACCACAAAGTCTAAGCATGCATTGAAAATCAGACCAAACTCTCAACCGATTACCAGATTCCACCAAAACACCATATTCCGAGTGAACAAGTGAAGGATGATGCCGATACGCAACAAAGTCAACGCCAAATTGACCGCCTGACCTAACCACCCAATTCTTCACCCGTAGATGAAAATACGCCTTGAAAAAATCAGGGAAATTTACCTTTTTGGAACTCATGTGCTGCCATAACTCGTTATTTGTTTTTATAACATTATCGCCGTCTGCTATTTGTAGACATTTTAGGGAAAAACATAGGTAAAAGGCTTCCTCGAAAGTGAACTGGAACCATTGGTTATCGTTATCCGATGTGATAATTGGTCGACCAAAACAGGTTTGATTCAAAAGGTCGGTTTGTTCAGGATTACTTGCAAAAAGAACGTTACAGTCTGACAGTGTTCCTTGAGAATTGGATTTTATTAGACAAGATTCAAGATCTGAAATTGATTTTGAAATGGGTTTTGCATTTGCTTCTGCTTCTGACCCTTTCCCTTTCCACCTTGCTCCCATTATAACCTTCAAAATAACATAAAATAATACGTATTCGAGTAAACAATTTACTCAAATTTATGCAAGATCAAGTTATGCAATATAAGATCTCAAATTCAACAACTAAGTCCTAGATAACAAAAACAAAGATCTTGTACCAATTATTATGCAAGAAGTGGGATCCTGTGAGGACTCGCGAGGACACCTCAAAAACATTCCAAAAAATTCCGAAAAAAATATATATAACTCCTCATGATTATTACTACATTTGACCAAAAAACAATTTTGAAAAAAAAAATTATGATCCACTTTTTTTTGCGGATCATAACAATGATCCATATTTTTTTTGTGGATCATTATTATGATCCATATTTTTTTTTTGATCATTTTTAAATATTTTTTTTTAGATCTTATATGCTGCGATGAATTTTTTGAAAAAAGTTTGTTTTGGATCATTTTTAGAGTTTTTTTGGAGTCCTCACCGAGAAAAGAGTCCTCGCCGGATCCGGACCCTATTCTGCAATATGGACTATATATGATAATTCAAACAGATGTGAACCAAAGAACATACAAATCCATCTTTAAAGAGTAGATATTTGTTTGTAGCTTGTACTTTACAACTGATCGTTAGTGCACCAGGTATTAATAAAATATGAATATGAATTGTTATTAGTGCTAATTAACATTTTTTTTTTTAATTTTAAGACTGTAATTTGATTTTCCTAACTAGGTAACGTAAGATGGTTTAGTATACAATTCTACACCCACCTATTTCACTAAGCTATCAGTGGTAAACAACTAAACACAATTCAAAACTTAATTATTGACATTCAAATTCATCTACTCTAGTTCCAATTCAAAACTGATTCTGATACCTATTTTCTGAACAAGCTTCTGTTTGGGATAAGTATACACTTGATCTAATCACCTTCAATGGTGGTTTAAGGACATGGTTTATGGGATGAGTCGATTTAACTATATCAAAATCCGTAAATAAACTCGAGATAGATAACTAATATTTAATGTGAATAAATTAAAAAAAATGAAGCTTAAACCGAGGTTTACCTCATATGCAACTGAACTCACCCCAATCTCGATCTTAACTTCTCCCTGAAAAACTCGAAGACCTTCTTATAGTCCGATTCGCCCGATAAATGTTGAATCGATTTTCTAATCCTTGATGAAGAAGACTAAGCTCCAAGCCTCCAACAATGTGATAATTGCGTTGATATCAATTTTTGCTGCTACGAGCACCGATTTGGGAGGTTAATCTCCACCACTGTCTGAATTTAGTCCATTTTCCAGAAATCATAACACAAATATTAATGGGTGTTTGTTTTTAGCTTCTAAAATGGCTTGTGGTTTATGTTGTAAAAATACGTATGACTTGTGGGAATCCTAATTACAAGGAAGGTATAGCTGATGATGACTCAAAGAATTAAAAAAGAAAAAAAACTAGAAACATTACATTTACAATCATACCGGTAGACGAGCGGTAGTAGTGTCGAAATCAAAGGCAACAACGATGCATCTATCGGACGGTGTAGTTGGATACCGTGCGGACAGTTCAGCGACGGTGACGATGTGCGTATAGCCGGAGATGGTTTGGTCGATGCTGACGGGAGACTGGTCTGCGAAAGGAGGCTGACGAATCGGCCAGAGAGAGAGAGGATACATACTTTTTAGGGTTTGGGCAAAATTGTGACGAGCATCAGCACAGTCCATTTTTCCAAATTAAGTTTAAAGGGAGCACAGTCCATTTTTCCAAATTAAGTTTAAAGGGAGACTGTGCTGATTCGTCAGCCTTTGAAACAGTCTGTATCTCCGTTTAAAATTAATTTGGAAAAATGGACTGTGCTGATGCTCGTCACAATTTTGCCCAAACCCTAAAAAGTATGTATCCTCTCTCTCTGGCCGATTCGTCAGCCTCCTGTCGCAGACCAGTCTCCCGTCAGCATCGACCAAACCATCTCCGGCTATACGCACATCATCACCGTCGCTGAACCGTCCGCACGGTATCCAGCTACACCGTCCGATAGATGCATCGTTGTTGCCTTTGATTTCGACACTACTACCGCTTGTCTACCGGTATGATTGTAAATGTAATGTTTCTAGTTTTTTTTCTTTTTAATTATTTGAGTCATCATCAGCTATACCTTCCTTGTAATTAGGATTCCCACAAGTCATACGTATTTTTACAACATAAACCACAAGCCATTTTAGAAGCTAAAAACAAACACCCATTAATATTTGTGTTATGATTTCTAGAAAATGGACTATATTCAGGTTAGGGCACAGTGATAGAGATTAACCTCCCGACTAGGTGCTTGTAGCAGCAAAAATTGATATCAACGCAATTATCACATTCTTGGAGGCTTGGAGCTTAGTCTTCTTCATCAAGGATTAGGAAATCGATTCAACATTTATCGGGCGAATCGGACTATAAGAAGGTCTTCGAGTTTTTGAGGGAGAAGTTAAGATCGAGATTCGGGCGAGTTCAGTTGCATTTGAGGTAAATCTCGGTTTAAGCTTCATTATTTTTTTAATTTATTCATATTAAACATTAGATATTAGTTATCTATCTCAAGTTTATTTACGGATTTTGATATAGTTAAATCGACTCATCCCATCAGCCATGTCCTTAAACCACCATTGAAGGTGATCAGATCCCTAATTTACAGAAATAATGGTGACGATTGACGAATACACTGGGGGCATGTTTGGGAAAGCTTATTGAAGGGTTTTTTAAAGTTATTAGCTTAATAAGCATAAAAATTCAAGCTTAAGCTAATAAGCTCAAAAGTCCCTTAAATAAGCTTTCCCAAACATGCCCTAAAATCACATTACCCGAAATAGCATTCATTAGCATTTACAGGTTTCAAAATTCAAATTACAATCGCACTTAACAAAGCAAATAATCGCCGTTATACATCATTTTGATTAATGGTGAAGCATACTAGTAGCTATCATAGCGATAAAACACTAGAAAATTAGAAACTATTATACCTAAACGAAAAAAATTAAGCATAGGAACAGTGCAATCAAGCTTAAAATTTAAAATAAACTACGATCAAATGCGAGAGAGATTGAAAGAAAATACCATTTTTGAAGATGGAAAACTTGCGGCAGTCGAAGACTCGGAAGACACAATTAACCCTAGTTTCGTTCAAATATAAAGGTTGGATTGTGGCAATGGAGAATATATATATTGGGCCTAGAAAACAGAATTCAGTGGGTTTAGTGGGCTTTGTATAATTTATCGGCCTTTAAAAACGTTAAGGCTTACATTAATTGAAATGTTTAAATCTTGTTAAGTTGTATGTAATTTTAATTTTAAAAAGTTGTTATGAAGTTGGTAATCATAATACTTGGGATAACTACTAATATTGTCTAAAAAAATATATAGATATTTTATTTTAAAACCTAAATTATTTTGCTAAACTTTTAAATTTCCTATTTGATGTATATGGTGACCTGTAAAAATAGTAGTTGGCCAATTTAAGTTTTGTTTTCTTTTTGTTTGAAAATCTTACAATCTTTAAGCGGAGTATGGGCTACAGTGGAAAAACCAATCCGAGGATACATTTTGTTATCTACTAGAAGTCAAATAATTTTATATTGTCTTTTAACATATCTTTATGTGGGTACGTTATAAGATTAAAAAAGAGTAATTATATTTAATCTCATTTGATATTACTCATAGTCATACTTATTAAATAAAATAATATTAAGAAAGGGTATTATCAAATGGATATGATTATTAGTATGACCAAATTAAATGATAAAACTAAATATCATTTCTCATTAAAAAATCATAGCGTTCCTTAATCTCCATAATATCCAAAATAATGAGAGCACACCACCCAAAAAAAAATCTCCGATATATCCAATACATTAAGAGAATCCACATGACATTGTCCTAACATATATTTAGGTGGTTTATTATGTGAGTATATAATGTTTTAAGAAAGAAAAAATAGTTGAGTATTAACCCTCTATTGATGAAAATAGAAATTACTAACGCATATACAATTTGGGCAAACTTTAATGGTGTTGAATTAATTTGACTCAGTATTTTAGCTATTTTCTAATTTTTCTTCTTCAACTCATTTGATAAAACACAAATATCACCCATTTATAAGTAAATGAATCGACTTTACTAGTTTACAATTTACCAAGTTTTTAAAAAGCACGTCATGATGGCGCCAAGATTACGAAATAGACCATTGCACTGTGTAAGGCGTGGTGTAAGATAAGACGTAATAAGACGCCTTTTGGCGAGTTTTTTAAAAGGCTGGTGTGAATTTTTTTTTTTTTTTGTTAAATGATAATATATATAATTATAAATTTATGAACTAATTATAAATTTATGAACTAATTATAAATTTATAAACAAATATTATATAAATTAATAAATCTATAATTTTTTGTTAACTTGATATACGTATATATACGAATTATATAAAATATTTGTCGCCTGAAGTTACGTCTTAATAGCTCGTCATGACTTGAGGCTTGATGGTACACGCCTTATGCTTTTTAGAAACTTGCAATTTACACTAATCACAAGTTTAAAAATTCTAGATCAAAAGGAGCTCATTTATACTAAAGTTTGGATTTCAGAAATCAGAACATTTCAAAATTCCAGATCATGACCATAAGGCAATACCCATCCTAATGAAAAACATAGACTTATGCAGTAGATCTTGTTAAAATTCAAAAAAGTTGCAATTAGTACACTAAGGACATTTGATAAACCCATATGAAAACAATAACATTGTCCATCTTCCATTATTGTCATTGTAATCAAGAACAGAGCTTTAAGCAGATAAAAACGAGTTATGATTAACCCATTGACTAACGAGTTATGTTGAAGTAAAAGGTTATATGATATTAGTTGATGGGATAAAGCAAAGTATTAAGTAGATGAAGTGGTTAACACAAACTCTTTATTCCCAAATGGTCTTGGGTTCGAATCCTGCAAGCAATATTTTTTTATTTTTGTAGATGTTACTAAAAGTAGAAATAAGTGTAAGTTTAAATTTAATGCCTTTTATACTTATAAGTCCTAAATGCTTTAATAAGGAGTAAGATAAAATAACTAAAATGATAACTATTTACATCTTGTATTTCTATGCCATTATTATTTTTTTGAGTATAGTTGTGTGGAGCAAATGTTAAGTTTATCGAATATCACCTTTAGGCTTTAGCACATGATGTTTTGGAGCAAACTTTATTTATGACGTCGCTCTTGCAAGTAAATCTAACTATTATCATTTACATTGTATTCCACTATTTTGATATAGCATATCATCCTAGTATAGCAATTACATTACATGGAGAAAGTATATTTATTCATATTTTCTAGTTATATTTTTATTCTTACTTACTTCTAAATTTATTTGACATGTGTAATTTATAAATTCTCTTTTCCAATATTATTATTTAATTTTGACATTTGTCTTAATCTAATAGGAAAGACTGTGAGTGGTACTAAATAGTACTCCGTATTTAGTAAATACTAGAAATCAATACCACTTCTCCATTATATGTTCTAATAATTATAAATCATTTTGTCAGAAGTCTTTTTACTCCCGAATAAAAATATGATTATCTACTCACATCATTCATACCCTGTTTTTGGCGAAATTAAATATTGTTATTGTTCTAATAATTAGATATTTCCCAACTGTGACGCGTTTCTAACTCATCAGTAGCTTTTTCTCTAACGACGAATTACTGACAAGGTCATGCTAACAGCAACTCATCACTAAACTTATCCCCACATATAAAAATATTAAAAAAATAAATCTCAACCCATTGAGCGATGAGCTACCGACGAGATGCAAACCTACAGATGAGGCACACGACGTAACCATTGATACATGTCTTATAAGTTTAATAACATGATAGTTTAGTAATTATAATGTAACATAATAATAATAAGAGCAATGATATTGGTTTTTCTATATTTCTTCATACATGTATGTCTACCCATTTGATCATAAAAGGTGTTAAAATCAAAGATTAATATGAGAATAAAAATTAATTAAAATACATGTCAAGTTTAAAAGTAGATAAATATATAGATAAAAAAAGTGTAAAAAAAATATAATTTTTATCTAATAATAATTAGATGGATTTAATAAGACTGACAAACAAGTTTTAACAACCAAAATAATCTGAAGGGATCAAAGTAGTATATTGCTCCTACTATTTTAATGCTACCATTAACATGTACAATGAATCTATAAATAATTAAATATAGTCAATAAGTTATAAGAAAACGTTTACATTGTTAACTGGTAAATACCGTAAATTGTCCCTGTGGTCTTGGGTTTTCTAGTATTTTGTCCCTAAACCTTTTTTTTCAAATTTTTTGTCCCTGAACTATTTAAAAATCGGGTTTATCGTCCTTCCGTCCAAAATCCTCCGTTAACTAACAAAAATTTTGTCCTTTTTACCAAATTACCCCTAATTCTAACTTTCTTCCTCTTTCACCTTGATTTTTCATGCTTTCCTTTTGAAAACCCTACACCACCGTCATTGTAACAATTTGACTCCTTCAACACCTGCTACCATCATATCCCCAATTTAACTTCGATCAAAACAGCCATTGCGTTTCTGTTCACAAAAATCATGTTTATGTTTCGCGCAGTTCTTCAATCGTACACCCATGTTCACAAACTATTGAATAACCGTGTCAACAAATATCAAATTTGGCCGTTAGATCTCTAACAAAAATTACAGATCTTCAAATACCGCTACCCGGATTATGATGCACACCGTGTTACAAACCGACCTCCGATTCGGCGTTATTTACACCGACGCAACTTCCGGCACCGCCGACGTCGGGTTCGTCAGCGAGGTTGTGAAACACGAGCGTCTTGTTGATGATCGGTTCTTCATAATCTGTAAATCCAGGTTTTGTAAGCTCTCGCAGAACTGTAAATCCGAAGAAATTGTTCCGGCGAGTCCGAGCTCCTGATCGTTCCAGCAGGTGACGCCGGAGAAATTGCAGATTTTGGGAGTTCGAACGTCGGCCATTTTCACGTTGAATACTGAGTTCGATTTTGGGGGAAAAGTTTGTGAAGTTCAATTAACCCACTTCTTCTTCTTCATTGTTTTGTGAATTTGGGGAAAAGTTTGCGATGAGTAGAAATGAACATCATATGTACACCTGATGATATATTCAACGCCTTCAAGACACTGAAATTAACCCACTTCTTCTTCATTGTTCTGATATTGAACGTTATATGTGCACCTCATGATAGAGAAGAGTAAAATACTAAAATTGGGGATTAGGGTTCTTGTGTTATGATTATGAAGAAGAAAGGTGTGGAAGAGACCAAAATACCCTCACATGTTTAGCATGTGGGGTTACTTAACAGCTAAATTTGGACGGAAGGACGATAAACCAGAATTTTAAAGAGTACAGGGACAAAAAATTTGAAAAAAAAAGTTTAGGAACAAAAAACCAGAAAACCCAAGACCACAGGGACAATTTATGGTATTTACCCTTAACTTAATATTCATTTAACCTTCGAAAAAATTTAGAACTACATTTATTGGCTAATACGTCGGTGGAAGAATCTGGTTCAAACGTATTACTTCGTCTATCTACGTGGACACGTGTCATTGGAGCATAGCTGTTATACCCATTTATATTTTATGCCTACATCTTTTTGGTAATTGCAAAAAACACCCCTATATATTCATTACACAAAAATGTCAATAATAATACTGTTCATTTCATGTAACCAGTTTACTAAACTGAAAAAAATACAATATACGTAAACAGTATATGAATGAAGTGATGAACCATATTATGTATTATGTGTTTTGAAGTTTTACTGAATAGAAAAATTTAAAATTTCAGACGCGGTTGCTTATTGTGGAAAGAGTTACATTATTTTTGTTACAAATAAAAATAAAGTAGGCTGAATATTTTACCTAATTAAATAAATTTGTACAAATTCAATTTAGTTATCTACTTCGTATAAATTATGTCTAATTTGTAAATTCTGAATTTTCATTCCTTATAACTTTATAGGCTACAAAATCAATGAATCATACTTGTTATAACAAGATCAAAATACGATTATTAAAATTTCACGTTTATTCAGACATATTAAGCTAATAACCTAAAATTTTCCCTAAAAAAGTTTTCCCAAACACGCCATAATTAACATTTTAATGATTTACTGAATTTAAAAGTTAAAATTTTCACATTAACTTCAATTTTATATACTTGTGACGTTTCTCTTTAATGTACTTGCTAAATAATCATACAGAAATCGCAAAATATGGTCAGTTTTGATGGTTTTGAAACTATAAGGGGTTAAAGTATAAATATTTCTGAATAAAATAAACAGTAAACGAAGACTGTTATTGACCTGGAAGACCGTATGAAACAGCTGTGAACACTACAGTGGCTTTATTGCAATTAACACGAATATAATGTCTTTTAAATAACAAATCTTCATATCTTGTTTCCTTCAATCCCTGCTTTCCTTCACACACACACACACACACAATTTCTCTCCAGGGGGATTACAATGCAGCTCCGTTCTATGGCGGCGGTCACGGCGGTGTTCATCTCAATGCTAGTGTTCTTACTTCCCGGAGCAACCGTTGAAGCTCACAATATCACCAAAATTCTCGATAAGTTCCCGGAGTTCTCAACTTTCAACCATTACCTCACCATTACACATCTCGCCGATGAAATTAACAACCGGGAAACGATAACCGTTTGTGCGGTAAACAATGGCGGAATGTCAGATCTGTTAAGTAAACACTTATCGGTGTTCGCTATGAAGAACGTTTTATCACTTCACGTTCTACTTGACTACTTCGGAGCTAAAAAGCTTCACCAAATTACCAACGGCACCGCCTTAGCGGCCACGATGTTTCAAGCCACCGGTTCTGCTTCCGGCACTTCAGGATTCGTCAACATTACAGATCTGAAAGGCGGTAAGGTTGGATTCGGTAGTGAGGATTCTGGTAGAACAGATGCTACATTTGTTAAATCGGTACAGGAGGTTCCGTACAACATCTCTGTGATTCAGATTAGTAGTATGTTGCCGTCGGCGGAGGCGGAAGCTCCGACACCTGAACCGGCCGCCGTGAACATTACATCTTTGATGTCGGCTCATGGATGTAAGAATTTCGCTGAGGCTTTGCTTGCTTCTGATGCTATGAAGACTTACGAAGATAATATCGATGGCGGTTTAACAGTTTTTTGCCCTCTCGATGATGCGTTCAAAGGATTTATGCCAAAATACAAAAATTTGACCGTCGGAGGTAAGCAATCGTTGCTCGAGTATCACGGCGTGCCGGTTTATCAATCAATGCCGATGTTGAAATTGAGCAACGGATTGGTGAATACATTAGCAACCGACGGTGCTAGAAAGTTCGATTTCACGGTACAGAATGACGGTGAGCAAGTAACGATTAAAACAAGCATCGTTACTGCGAAGATTGTAGGTACACTAATTGATCAACAACCGTTAGTTATTTTCACAATTGATAAGGTATTGTTGCCAAAGGAGCTTTTCAAAGGAGCTATTTCTCCGGCACCGGCGCCAGCGCCTGACGCTGATGCACCGGAAGCTGATGCACCGGCGGCGTCACCGAAGTCGTCGAAGAAGAAGAAGCACAAGTCTCCACCGGCGGCATCCGACTCTCCTGCGGATTCTCCGGCTGACTCGCCGGACGGTGATGCAGCCGATCAAGAGGCAGATGGTAACAATGCTGCCGAAATCAACGGTTTCAGATTTGCTGTTGTTGCTTTGAGTTTTTGGTTTGTCTCTTTAATCATGTAAGTGTGCTTTCCCCCCTTTTTTGGTAAAATAATTCTGTCACGAAATTTATCCATTTTCATTTGAATTTGAAGAAATTATATTTGAATTTCATTATGATTCGATGATGGAATTCGAATATGAAATTAGAAGGTGCAAGTAATATTTTTGTAATCAAGATTCAGATGTGTGTGTGTGTGTGTTAAGTTATACATGAGGTTTATTTTGATGTGTATTGTTCTTTGATAATTTTAATTTTCTTTATATACAAATACAAAGAAATTAGCAAATGAATATTTGAGCATTTATGATTTTGTTATTAAATTGATTTCACTTGAAAGGAACTTTTAGTTGTGTTGAGATTAAAAGGGGAAATCATCATTAATCATCAATCAAATCTCAAAGCAAAAAATAGAAATAATCATGACCCACATTTGTTGTCATATGCTCATATCATAGTTTTAGAAACAAAAGTTGCTAATAATTTTCAGTGTCTTTTTATTGGTTTTTTTTGTATGTATCTTCTCAGAGTAACATTAGTTATCTTGCTAAAATTTACAATTTATGTTTAATTGGCATTGCATTTACTTAATATGATTTGAGCAAGTGCACTATTTTTTTATGGGTATGGTTCATATTTCTTATTCGTAAATTGAACTGAGGACCAGCCAAAACCGTCAAACCAAATTGGACCAAATGAGCTATGTCGGCCGAGTCCGATCCAAGATGCCATCAGTTCGATCTAAATCAATTTCTCAATTCTCGGTTTAGTTCGGTTTAATCTGATTATTGAACCGTGCACATTTTGATTTTAATTCCTTTACTTTGTCTCAACCAAAAACCACAATAAATTAAATTTGAATTCCAAACTTCTTCGCTTTTGCCAACCAAGCATCCAATATAACGGAATGCGTATTCTATCAAATGGCTAAGGGAATGTTTGGAAACAGTCACGACAACAGTTAGATCGCGTACATATCGAGTATAAGCTCGTCAATCCCAAAAGAATTTGTTGTAAACAAGAATATCTTTTTCTTTTTAGAAAAAACTTATAACAAACAATATTTTTTCAGTTATTATTTATTTCCTATATAGTTTATTTACATACGTACTCTTTTACTCCTATTTTTTCATGTGGCCATTGTTTCTTGCATGTGTGTCTTTGCAAAAATAGGTGAAGAACAATAAGGAAACGAGTGGAAGGGGCTTTTGGTCATGTAGACAGACACTCACATGCCCAGACCTCCTACCACATTCTTATTTTTCATATATCATGTTTGAAAAGTGAAATGTACATCTTACAATTCTTTTCACAAAAAATAAAATGAAAACTCAACCTTGCATTAATATAAGGAATACAATAACAATAATGAGAGTCCTAAGACCCGTGCCAACGGCACGTCGTGGGGTTTTTTTGGCCGGCGTCCGCCGACGCCGTTGGCACGGAGGCGTCGTGCGGGCCGTCGTGGGCAAGCCGTCGTGGTGAGGACGGGGTGGTGCTGGGCGTCGAGGTGCGAGAGGTGGGTCCGGGGGAGCATCCGAAATTGAGCAATAATAAGTAACGCCCCTGCATTTTGGGAATAAATCACAATCAATAAAAGTACAAACGTTTTACAGTTTTATACATGTAACTACCTATTAATGACAGATTAAGACTAAAAATATACTTTATAATATTCTTGAGCTGAGCAAACTTCATACTAGGTCTATGTAAATATGAGTGAAAACCAAATAGAATCGATGAACCAAACCGGATCGGATCGAGTTATACTTGTCCAATTCGTATATCTAATTTTCATCAAAAATCAGTTCTCGGTTCGGTCCAAAAGCGATAAAAATCGAAAAAAGTCTAAAAAATTGGAAAACCGCAGTTCTCTGTCTGATTCGGTCTGGTCCAAGACGTCATCGGTTTGGTCCAAAGTTCGGCCAAAACTATTTTCACGGTTCTCAGTTTAATTAAGTTTTGAGTGGTTCAGTTCGGTTATTAGATCGTCCACGTTCCTACTTCGTACCACCCTACACCTTAACACATTTGTTATCTTTACTTAAATACGACACACAAAAAAAAAATTCTTTAGTTTGTTGTAAATTGATGACGTTACTATTTATAAAAGAGGTTTATTAATATGTGTCTATGGGGCACATTATAATAATGTTAAATGTCTATTATGCTCCTACATTTAATTATCAAAAACATTCATTTTCAATTATGGTAAGGGTAAAATCGATATAACATGTATTAGTGACTCATAAATATCATTTACTATAACTAGCAGGTCACCCACGCAATGCGACGGCTGATACCCTGTGACTAAATTTGACGGCGATCAAATAGTGTGTGGTGACGACGCTAGTGATAGTGGCTGCTGGTTGTGATCGTGCGGATAATGGGTATTTTTCAATAAACACATTGTCCTAAGGAAAATATTTAAAACATGAGGATTTAGTGTGTATTTAAGATTAAAGAGAGTTGATATTGAACCAATAATCTCCGCTAGCTCAGTGTGGATCGTTTGGAATATTGGGCAAGAGGTTGTGGGTTCAAATCCCGGATGTTGCGTTTTAATATTTTAAGTTATTAAGTGTTTAAGACATTTCTCAAAGAAGAAAGAGGAAAATTAATTCCTGAATGTTTTATAAGTAAAATGTTTAGAAAAAGTTAAGGTAGAGTGTACCATTTCGATCTTGTTCACATTGGTAGGTGTTCCTTCACCGCTAATGTAGTTTTCTAAAAAGCTAAAAAATTTCATGCATCAATCACTTGTATATTACAACTACCTAATACAACTCATTTATATTGCACTTGTACGCTTCAAGTAACATGGACGTGTAATGGTACAAAACATCGATCAATAAAAATAAAAGAAATAAGACAAATTTTGATACAATGTGGCGGTAATTGAGTTGCCCAAACGTACACATAGAAAAAAAAAAAAACATGTCACTTAATTAGACAACAAAAAAATTGTATACTAAAATAGACAAATGTAAAAGTATATTACCATTACAGAAAAAAAAGTGTCCAAAATGCATATATCATACAAATAAATAACACGTTTCAAAAAGCATCCAAAGTGCTACTACAATTGAATGTTTTCACTTCCGTTCATAATACAAAGAAAAAATGTGATAAATGATTACAAAAAATGGAATGTTACAATTAACTTTATGTGATGAACTTTGACTTTTAGGATTGTATATTGTATACATATAATTATATAATTTATTTTAAATCTCGCTTGTTGAAATAAATGTAACTCGGTTTATCACTGAAAAATGACGTCACTGGTTGTGGAGAAAACCCAGAGTAATCCTTATGATCTACCTTTGCTTTGCATAACTCATAAATATATTTCATTAAACTTTCTTTTTTAACAGAAGGTTGAGCTGCAAATTCTTCCAATGGCATCCACTGAAAAATGTACAATTTTTTTTTTTATTTTAAATTTTTTGACAGGAAAAAAGGGCAAATTATATGAAAATATAAAACGTATCCACTCATAAATTTTTATATTTGATTGTAAAAATTAATATAATAAACTAACAAAATGGTTTAACCCAAATTTTACATTATGGTACTTTACCTTAAAAAATGATATTAGTAGTCCTTTTTTGGAAACCTTTAGCCTAAGGTCCGTTAAACATTTTAACACAAAAAAGACCACTGTTGTAATATAAAAGGACTACCAGTGTAATTTTAAAGGACCACGGGTGTAATTTTTTAACAAAAAACTTAACGAATGTTAGGCGAAAAGATTGTACGTGCAAAAGGTTAAAAAAAAGACTACAACTATAATTTTTAAAGTTAATGAGCATAAGTGAAATTTAGTGTAAACCTAAGGAACCATCCTTATAATTTACTCTTTACTTTATTTTTTACCATTTCTATGTAACCAAAGTACATAGTTCTAAAGTTTGTTAGATCCAAAGTTAAGTTTTTATAATCCATTACAAATTATAACAACGATAATCTATTTTATTTCTCATACATTTTTTTATGACATTTAATAGTTAATGAATTTAAAGAAAATAATTAAATTTTATTTATTGTGTATAACAATTAACATAAAACAATACCTGGGCTGCCTCAATTTCTAGTTCTTGAATTTGGATGTCAAATGATAGTGGGCTCATCATGCATACAAAAAATAAATCTGATTTTCCAAAAAATGCTTTGTGCCATTGCCTGTTAATTGGATCAAAATGTATAAAAATTAAAATTAAAAATAGATCATAATGTAAATTAAACAGTGCAATTATTAATACCAAACTTAAAATGGGTAAATTTTTGGTTTAGGTCAGGTTGGGTTGACCCAAAATACTTTTTGACCAAAACTTTTATAACCTAGTGTGTGAAATATGATTACAAAAGTTATATAATTTCAACAAAAGTTAATTTCAGAAATGGTCCTTTAACTAACCACATATTGCAACTTTGGTCCTTTCTTTTTCAAAGTTCCAAACTCAGTCCTTTATATACCATTTTATTGCATGGTCAGTCCTTCTAAACGTCTTCCGTGCAATAAAATGTTCCTTTAACTAACCTATGTATCGTTTAAAAAGACTCTCCATGCAATAAAATGGTACAAAAAGACAGAGTTTGGAACTTTGAAAAAGAAAAGACCAAAGTTGTGATATTTAGTTAGTTAAAGGACCATTTATGAAATTAACTCTCGTTGAAATGATATTGTATTTTGCCTAGTAAAGGGCACGATTAGAGGTGGTAACTTCAACCCATTTGCTTATGAATGGGTCAAGATAAATTATGTTTTATCTCCAATTGGTCAAACGGGCCAAATAAAAAAAAACATTACCAAGAAGGGAATGGGTCAAATGGGCTGAATGGGTCGACAAATACCCAAAGTGAATTTTTAATGCATATGGTAATTGTATGGTTTTCATAAGTATATTCAATAAACCAATTATTTTTAAAAATTAGACAGTTGCTAAATTCCCAAATAATGGTTGTATATACCTGAATGCGAGTACTTCAACAAACTCTGTATCTATCTGAAACAGTTCAAATCATCGACATTAGGTAAAAGTAAAACTGTAAAAATCAAAATATTAAAGATATTTGGCATATATTATAGGTGGCAAATTCATCCATTTTCTTATAACAGGTTCATCTGGGTTATGTTTTAACTCTAAGTGGTTAAATGGGTTAAGCTAAGGGATTCATCTAAAAGTGAAACGGGTCAAATGGGTTAAATGGATACATGCATAGAAATATCCTAAATTTCTATTTTATTAAAAAGGTTAGATTATTCCTGTAATTATATAGTTTTCGTCTATAAAAATCTAAAATTGGACAAAAAACATATTTATGGACGCTTTGGACCCTCACTTGAAACACTTACTCCTGTTTCTTCTTTAACTTCTCTCATTACCCCTGCAGAAATATCCCCCCCCTGTAAAATAAACTTATATCAGTTTATTTATTTTTTTGAAAAGTATGTATCAATTTTTTTTCTTTTACTTATTTATATATTATTTATTGGGAAATTATAAATGTCCTCTGAAAATATACCTCTTCAACAATTCCTGTAGGGATTTTCCATATACCACTTCCACGTAATATTCCATTTTTCTCTTGGACAACAAGCAACTATAAACCAAAAATAAAATTGGAAAAATAAAATAAGTGGTCTCAGAAACAGAAAACTATATAGTTTAACTAATCTTAGATTTATAATATTATATTATATACCTCTTGTTTATCATTCAAGACAATTGCACCAACACCTACTCTATGAGAAGCATTTGCAGGAATGGTATTAACTGTTTCAGGAATCCATTTAACCAGCATAAGGTAATTAGGTTCAGCATGATGATAACAAAAACCCTCCTGTAAATTATTAATTCCATGAATCATGTATAACATAACATGATATATTATCAGTTTCTACCCTCAACTTTATCTAAATGTCACAAAAATCCACAGAAAAATATATTAATGATATGAGTATGAATATAGAAAAGCCACCTTCACTGCAGTTTCAACAAGATTTACAAGATGGATTGGTAGTTTAATCCAAACACCCTTCTTGCCCTGTGAAAACCATCCCAAAATTACAACGAAAAATTAGAAGCATGTTATAATAATAATAATAATATATATAATAATAATAATAACAATATTAATAAACATAATAATAATATAACATATAACAGAAGTTTCATGTATCGTATATAAAAATAAGTAAATATTTTGAAGACTTTATAACAGAAAATGGCAAATAAAAATATGCAAGGAAAATAAAATTTTATATCATACAGTATAAAGCAGGTGATAGAAGAATAGTACCTGCAATTTCCAATATGACATTGAAGTTTTAAGCCGAGTGAGAAAAACATCAGATTCCATATGCTCTTTTAGCTCTGCCACTATACCTCCATGATCATCATTCTTTGCAGGAAGTAGTTGAATGTTTTCAGCTCCAGTTTCAATTGTCAGTTGGTCCATCAAATGACAGTTGATCTAAAATTGTCAGTTTGACTTTAACCCAACTGCTAGTGAACAACAAGGTAAGCTGTATACGAAGATGAACAACTGTAAGTTAATTTCTGAATTTAAATTACACATTAGTAAGACTATGAAGTCCAAACTCGACAAATTAACTCATTGGCAAGTAACAAACTCTACAATGGTTAAGAAATTAGTGTTAACAAACGGATATAGCAAGAAAAAACATAATAGCGATCATGTTCTTTTCCAACCAAATTCAATTTGTTCATGCTCTCTAACTAACTTAATTAAATGTAACTAACTTCATAATTTGTTCTACAAGTTTGAAGTGATAACAGTTGTTAATGAACCTTTGCAACATATACAAGTAATATTTTCTCCCAATTTCTTTGCAGATATTCAATTATTTCAACTAATATTATAACAATTAGAATAACAGGTGGAATCAATGATTCCACATGCTATTGATTTTAATTAGCTACAATCGTCTGTACGTAATTGCAAGATACAATATAACACGACACAAATCTAACGCTCTAATTGTACCTCACATTCGCTTTCCTCCATAACTAAAAATTGCGAAGTTTAAATGATTATCGAACAGAAAACGAACAACAACAATAGCACAACGGATAACGATATGCAATTGAATCAGAAATCAGTTATTCCATCAAAAATCATTATCAAATACGAACTTAAACACACTGAACTAGAGACAACGAGTACCTGTAAGGCTTTTTTTTTTCTGAATCGCAATGCAAAATCGGAGGATTTTAGGGTTACGATAGCAACAACTATGAACAGACGAATGAAGCTGAAGCTGAAGCTGTGACTGATCCAAAAGTCGTTTTCAATTTTTCATAAGTTTCGGGGTGGTCCTAGTTGACAAAACTCGAAATGACGTGTAAACGTTTTCTACGGTCCAGATTTAACGAGTTGTGATGACGTGGAATCGAGGGAATTTGCTTGCGTGGATACATCAGCGGTGTTGGCTGTTGAGGACCATAAGGCTGCTGGGTATGGGCACCACATGTGGTGGTGCCCTTTTCTGCCACATCATCGACACCTCATACACCACACCACCACCACACCACATCATCTCTAGGAAATACCCACCACACCACACCATTTTATTCCATTAAATTTTAAATATAATAAAAAAGAAAATACCCCTCAACCAATCACAAGCAAGCATCCATAAAAAAGAAAACCCCCACGCCCGTTTCTCTGCGTTGCCCGTGGCCTCTCCCCACCACGCCTACCCCCCACGCCGTTGGGGGGGGGGGGGGGGGGGCGGTGTTCCGGACCACCACCACGCCGTTGCCCATGCCACCTCAGCTCCCACGCCCTTCTTTTCCCACGCCGTTGGCCCGTACCTCTGAGCCTAAGACTCAATGTAACGCACGATCCAGATTTTGGTTGTGACCTGCCACATTCCACCAAAAGACGCGTCCTCCCCTACGCCCACACCACTTTGACGCGTCGAAGGTGTCCATCGGTCGTCCAGACGACCGATCAATTTTCAAAAGGGGGAGGTTTTTTCAAAGGGGAATGATTTGGTCGCCTGGTTACGTGTGTTTGGTCGGGATTTTTTATGTGTTTGGTCGGGCTGATGTGACGCAGAGATGGCAGGAGTGACCAAACTTAGTTTGGTCACCCATTACGCACAGTCTAACATGTGAGCAAAATAAATTTTAGAATTGTCAGTTTGTCACTATTTTCTGATTATTTAGCCATATAATTTAGGATTCTGATAATAACAAAGCGCATAAAAATTAGTATATTAATTTATGAGAGTAAGTAATTTCTAGCATTCAAAGGTAATTATAGGTCGATCTGATGTGTGTTATCAAAACCATATATATGGATACCTTATGAATTATGATTTTATTTAGTAATGTCACGTTTTTTAATATTTAGCTATTTTATTAATAGGTTTTGTTAATGACAGCCTTAAGGGTTGTCATTAAGAGGTGGTTACGTGCATAAATCGTTTGTACTTTCAGTGGTGGGGGTTGATTCCTAAAATGCAGGGGGTGGTTATTGATTATTGTACAAGTTTTTTTACGGGTCTTGACTGGCTGTCATTATCATTTTCCTTTATTAACTGTGCATTCAAGAAGATTACTGCATTTGTTGGGCAGTTTTTTTTTGTTATCTATATCTATATATCTAAATCTATACTACTTATAAATGAGTGCTTGATATTTCTAAAACTGGATGTCTGAATTTTCAACACTTCCATTTTTAGCAATGTCCAAACACACTTTAAAATCAAAATTTTAAAAGTGCTTCAGCCGAGTTTCGAACCCAAGACGTGATGGAGTTCAAGCAACGATCTAACCACTCGGCCATTTGGTTTTTTGTTATCCTTTTGATGATTTACGTGTTTATACCTTTATCGTTCGTTTTAATAATCGCTGCATTAAAAACCCCATTTAATGTTATACCGTTTCATTTTTGTTATCCTTTTAATAATCGCTGCATTAATCTAAAATCATTAAAAAGCATGCGTTTGAAATCTAAATTCATTGCAAAGCATGCGTTTTTTACACTCTACGCGTTTTTTAACTCATACGTTTCGGCAATATTAGTTAATATGATGTGCGTTTTTTTAGTCAATATATATTGAATGTAACATTTTTTTCTAAGCTATATATATATATATATATATATTCCATCACCTTAGGATGGAGTAGTTGTGCAACCTACAAACGAGGTGAAAACTTACAATCATAATAACCTTTATCATGTCTTTAATCACCCAATATGGTGCTTCAGTGCTTCAACTACTGCCACGACCTACACAAGAATTAGAGGTAATTCGTCTATTTAACTAAATTCAGAGTTTCAATTTAATATGAGTATATATTTTGTAACTGTCTAATTTTACCTCATAATTTAGTATGGGGTAGCTCAATCATTGTTAGTACCGACCGGGAAATGGGAAGATATAACTATGGATTTCATAGTAGGGTTACCGAAGACGAGTAAGGGTCACGATGCCATTTGGGTCATAGTTGACCGGTTGACCAAGAGTGCGTTATTTTTAGCCATTCGGGAAACGTTGCCACTTGAGAAGTTGGCCAAGTTATATGTGGACGAGGTGGTTCGACTCCACGGGGTACCGTTATCGATTGTATTCGAAAGAGACGCGAGGTTTACCTCGAGATTTTGGCGATCTTTACAAGAAGAGTTGGGTACAAAGTTACGGTTAAGCACGACCTATCATCCGCAAACCGACGGTCAAAGTGAAAGAACGATTCAAACGGTTGAAGATATGTTGAGATCGTGTGTGTTGGATTTCAGTGGTAAATGGGATGAACATCTACCGTTAGTCGAGTTCTCGTATAATAATAGTTATCACTCGACTATTAAGATGCCGCCTTATGAGGCGTTGTATGGGAGAAAGTGTAGAACTCCATCGTGTTGGCTTGAGGCGGGAGAAACAAAGCTCACGGGTCCCGAGATCGTGAAGGTAACAAATGAGAAAATCGGTATAATACAAACCAACAGGAAAGCCGCCCAAGATAGACAACAAAGTTATTCGGGTTTAAAGAAAAGACCATACGACTTGGATGTCGGTGATATGGTAATGTTGAAAGTGTCACCTTGGAAAGGTGTGATGCGGTTTGGTAAGAAAGGAAAATTGAGTCCAAGATATGTGGGACCGTTTAAGATATTGAAACGGGTCGGACTTCAAGCGTTTATGTTGGAACTTCCACCTGAGCTTCAAGGTGTGCATGACACCTTTCACGTGAGTTATTTGAAAAAGTTTATCGGGGAAGTTGAAAATATTATTCCATTGCAAGAGTTGCGGGTTGATGCCCCGAACCGGTTGATTGAGGAGCCCGATGCTATATTAGAAACGAAAACGAAGAAGCTTCGAAATAAAGAGATCGAGTTGGTATTGGTCAAGTGGAAGCATTCACTTGGGCCGAATTTGACTTGGGAAGTCAAAGACGATATTCGGAAAAGATACCCGGATTTCGTGAACTATGATGAGATTCCGAGGACGGGATCTTCTTAAGGGAGAGATAGTTGTATCGACCCGAAATTTGTAAATAAATAAATTGTATAAAAATATGATAAATAAGGATAAATCATTTAAAGAACGTAGGAATTGGTTTCGTGTCGTTTGGAGACCGTATGAGAAAGTTATGGGCGAAACCGGGTCGAGACAACAACCGAAAAATGCACCCCTGCTGCATAGGGGAGTTCGCGCCGCGAACTATGGTTCCCGATCGGGAACCGTCTTCAGAGAATTTGGCTTTTGGGCGTGATGTAGTTCACGATTCGTTAACGATCGCGAAGTTGGCGTGCAAATAGCAGAGTTAGTGACGCGAACTTAGTTCGCGCCGTGAACTCGGGTCGACAGCATTAAAGACGGATTTTGGCTCATTTAATGCAATAGTAAACCCTAGTTTTCCTCCTTGGCGATTTTCGAGTGCAAGAGCTGATTTGGGTCGATTTGTTCATCAAAGCTTGGTAGATTTCACTCCTAAGTGAAGATTAAAGGTATATCTTCACTTCTTGATCTTTGTAGCTTTAGATCTATGTATTTTGATGGTTGGGTTTGAAACCCTAGTTATTGGGGGTTATGGTTTATGGTGAATAAATGATGTATACACTTAATAGATGGTATATTAACAAAGGAAACAAGTGTATGATTATGATTTGTAAGAATCATAAGGGTTGGTTAAACCTAGGGTTTGGTAAATCACCATAATTGGGGGAAAGTGTTAGTTGATGGTATCTAGTGATAAATGGATACATTATTAGTAGTACGTGATGTTGAACATTGTATGATTGTTGTATTAGGCTTTCGGTGAAGTCTTGGAGTTTGACCGAATTGTTGGAACAAGAAAACCGGCGGAAGGAATATGGTTGGAGCATTATATTGCTAAGGTTAGTACGTGTGGACTTTATTGAGTACATAGCCGTGAAATTGTCTTTTATTACATATGTCGAGTCTATTGTTAATTATGTAGAAAATTAGTGTATAGAGTTAGTAATATATTGTTGAATATAGTTAACTAGCTTGCTTGATGATTGACGTGATAGCCAAGGGCTTTGTTTGACATAACCATTGAGTTATGGTAAGGATGAGACGTTGTGATGACGCGGGGGATCCCCGGTCATGAGTGTTGGATCTTAACAACACAACCGTGTTGCGTTATGACCGAGTAACGAAGATACGATAAGTAAATAACAACAAGATTTCAATGATTAAGAGTTTTATTAAAAACAGCTTAATACAATACAGAGTTTGCGGAAATAGATAGTACACACTACCTAAAACTCTATACTTGAGTTGACACTTTAGACCACTCAAACTAGAAGGATATACACTGAGAGTTATATCAGCTGATACTAACAGCTGATATTAATGCCTTAGTAATAACTATGGAGGAGTTAATACTTAGACAATAACTAACTCTCTGAGAATGTTCTTGTGCTTATGATTTCTAAGGGTGTTCTAAAGGTGTTGTAAATGCAAGCATTTACGTCTGTATTTATAGCCCAAGATCCATGTTCCTTAGTCCACAAGTTTGAAGACGTGTAAACATATTATTCGTCGATGTAGACTTGCCATGGATCATTAAATGCTATTGCACAAGTTATTGTCCCGAGTGTACTTTGTGTCCACTTCTTCCGGTACCTTTTCTGACGCACAGTGAAAGGTGTACTACATAAGTACATAAGTTGTTGACTTTCTCTTTACATGCTTGAGGGACAAACGATGAAGTGGTACTGACATTATCTTCTATTCCAAAATAGAAGATCTTCATCGTTTTCTTCTTCTTTGAGCGGGAACGGGAAATGTTCAAGGTGTCAATGAACATTTCCTTTAAGTCTTCATCTGCAGCAGGTACTATCAGCTGATTCCACAATCAGCTGAATAGTCTTCTTCTTGTCTTTGTCCTTTGGTCATAGACTTCGAATGAACTCTCGTTAATAGCCGCTGATTTGACTTGTATCCTAAAGCTAAGTACGTACTCAGCTGAAGGTTTATTGTATATACTTGCTTCAGCTGAGATACATACTTCAGCTGTTATTTATTCTTCTTGGCTATCGAGCATCAAATCTTATTTACTTAGTCTTGGGACTAACAATCTCCCCCTATTTGATGCAGTCGAATAGCCGTATAAGTGTAACCCTGTAATGATTCAGCTGAAAGAAGTCAGATGAATACTTATGTACTTTGACCCTTAGGGTTCTTTTGTATATATTTATCTTTTTACAATTTTTACAAGTATATTACAAAGTTTTGATTTTCTATTGATAAGGAAATTGAAATACAAGGAAAATCAAAAAATATAATGCCTTGGATATAGCTTATCCAACGACATTGCGATACAGTGAGCGGAAGGCTGAGTCTATTAGGTTCTTCATTTCTCTTCCCTCTTCAGTAGAGGAACTCGGCAGCTTGTGATAGGTCATGAGTTGATCCACATCACACATTTCCAACTCATCTGCCCGCTGGAAGCATTGCACCTTCTTCTCCAGATAGCAAAAGCCGTGAATTGGTTCTTTCACGATCAGCCCAGGGACAAAGTTAACTCCCGTGGGAACGGCTTTTGTGATATTGGGTTTTGGTCGTTTAGCAAATATGATTGACGACCCAATATCCAGTGGTCTGGAGTCAGCAAGAGGCTCAAGGAGAACGGACTTACGTTTCTCCCCTCTCGCTGAGGAGCTTTCACCAGCAGTCTTTCTGACAACAGCAGCTTGAGATTCACACAATTCAGGAGGTATGCGATATACCAACTCAGGAGCATGTTTCCTGATTTCATCGCATAGAGTCTTGAAGGAGTCGATTGCGAATTGAATCTCATTTACCAGTTCTGTTATAATCCGCGATGGTTTCGCAGTTCTGGCAGCTGCTTCAGCCTCTTTCCATTCATCGTAGTTGAGAATGAGGTTGATCTTGTTCAGAGAGAACTTTTCATGGAGCACCGCACTCCCAGCCCCTGTTATTACAATTTCATCAGGGCAGCTGGGATCGAATTTGGGGGCCCTTACGCTGGTGATCTTTGCTTCCTGCCTACGCTGATCAAGAACTTTGTTGAACAACGTAATGTTCTCAGCTCTTTGTGTTTCAGCTCTTCGATACAGCTCTTCATGAGTTTTTCTTTGAAGGGCTAAGGCTGTATCAAGATCAGCAGCGGTTCCAACTTCATTTAAAATGAGGTTTTCAACCACAGCAGATGTAGGCTCCCCCTCAGCAGGATGAGGAATCTCCTGTGAAATAGGCTGAGGGTTTTGGATTTGCGGGGCTTGGACTTTTGGGACCTCAACTGATTCAAAAGAATCAACGATTTTAGTAAAACCAATTGAAGTTTCAGCTTCTTCTTCTGATGTTCCAGCAGAGGTGATAGGTGGATTTCTTGAGTTGTCACCTGCTGGAATGTCTTCAGTATTGGCTCCAACAGCAGAGGTGATTATGAGTTGTGAACTTTCTTGTTCACCATGTTGTTCACCTGCTGAAGTGGCCTCTTTCTCCCCCTCAGAGAGTGCCCGAAGAAGAGGGGTACTCTCTGGTGCTGAAGCAGGACGGACATCAGCAGCACCCTCATTAAGCTTGGCAAGAATGAGGTCGAGGGTGCCTTGGAGACCAGCGACTTGAGAAGTCAGCGAGCTGACTTCAGTCTCCATTTTGTTAATTGACGGTAGTAGGAGGACTAATCAGTTGCACATGGGTAAGAATTGCAATTCAAGCTTCTGCTAAAGATAGTGTTTGTAACATGTTATTGTATTTCAATATTTGTAATGGCCGATTATGTTTATAATACAGTGAGTTTTTGTGCATCATTTTAAATGGATATAGATATGGATATTGTCAATTTTTATAAAAAAAAGGCATTTGTTATCGTTGGTGAATGATTTACACAATCTGGGAATTTGTGTGATTTTGTTTCTTTGTGATTCTATTTCAGGGATGAAACAAGATGGAAGTTTAGTTGTTTAGTGGTTTATTGAAGAACAACATGAAATTGGAATGACTCTCCAAGTAAGTATATTGTTTCAATCAGGGTTCATAACTTTATATGTAAAAATTGCATATAATGATATGTCTTTGATTGAATCTATGAATTGCATTAGTGGTGTTAATTTCTGTAAAATGACCATAAAAAAATTTGTAGGAGCATAAAAATATTTGTACTAATGATCTTTAAAGAGCTAGAGGCAATACTAAGAAATGGTGGTAAGTTTCCTAAATTAAGAGACGTTGACCAGTAAAGATGAATCTTGAAGAAGCTGAAAGAATAGTTATCTCAAACTCAATTGCCTCAAGACAGTTGCCAGTTATCTATCTACTGAGTTTCCATGCTCATATTTTGAAAATTTCTTGTGAAGATCTATCCAAAATAAAAAGCTTTGCATGTTGCCAACGGTGTATTGATTGTTGCTTATTAAATTGGGGGGTTTTGTGGATCACGTGATTTGCTGTTATTTTGTTGTAAATTTGAGAAATTATTGCTTATTAATGGGAATTTAAATACTAATTCCACACTACTTTCTCATAATGTCTCTAACGTTTCACCCTTTCTTCTCCTAAATGTATAAATTTTGCTCATAATTTGTGTATTGGTCATTTTTACTTTAAACCTTTTAAATCGGGAGACGGTAACAAACCGGTATGTTAATGGGTTAGTGATTTAGAGTCTGCAAAAGCTAAAAACTGAGTTCTTAAGGAGATGCTGAATTTATGCGGAATATTAATATTTGTAGTTGTGATAGAAGAAGATATTGAAATGGCCAGAGTCTAATATATGTTCTAATAATTCTGGGGGTTCACGATCATGAGAGGTTCCTCCGTTTCTAAGACCGCCGCAAAAATGTCGTTACATAGGGTACCCCGCTGCATCACGCGGGTACCATGTTATAATTAATCATTGGGTCTATGCATAAACTGGGTTGGGTCGATTTTTTACCAAAATCTGAACTTGATTGAATTTTAGTTCTTAAAGCCATAGATCCTATTCAGTTCATTTTTAAACAATTCAAGTATTTTGTTTTTAAGCATAATACGTGTTAATAAATAATACAATTATTATTGTTATATAAAGCATTTGTCATCTTCATCAGTTGTAGCGTGACGGCCGACAACCACATTCTCATTCATGTCTTTATTTGTACAGTTTGCTTAAGAAAAATACTTGTAACCAAATAATATTTGTACAGTTCGCAGCCCGCCGCATCGCGCGGGTTTTAACCTAGTTCTCTTTAATTTATTTTAACTGATGTTTTATATAAACTTAAACAACTAACTGATAAATAATAATAACATCTTAATTACACGTATTTAATTACGTAGTTAAGGCATGAGATAAAGTCATTAATTGATCTTACAATTATCAATTATGTTACAAAATGAATTCAATAATTGTTAAAATTAGATTTTATTTAATGTATTTTTTAATATGTTAAGAAAGATTTTGTTTAATTAATACTCCTTACCTCATGTCCTTAGGGCATGAATTAGCCAAACTCATCTTTATACATAATAAAATAAGGTTTTTTGCTACCTAGACAATAACATGTCATAATAGCACATCATCATTTGCTCCATATCACCATGCCACGTCTCAAACTACCCACGTCACACTGCCACTTAAGCTTTCCCCACCTCAACTTAACGCCACCGTGTAGCCCTTTCACCTTTCAAAATTGAAAACGTTTCTCGACATAAATTAATGCATTCATGATTCATCAAAATTAATCAACGCCCGTTTCTGATCTTTCATCAATTTGTGCCTGTAGTATAACGAGTGCTTGAAGCTTTTTAGGGTTTTTTTTTAACGGCAAAGGCAAACCTAGAGAGCAACGGCAAAGCCATCACCCACTAGGCACCCACAAAAAAAAAATTATTAAGGCCAGCAAGAAACTAGCAAACAACAAGAGAAAACAACCGGAAACAAAACAACCCAAAACAACAAAAAAAGAGCACCATCAAAAGACAAACAACCGAAACTTAAAATTAAAAGCACTCTTCTGGCCTTGAAATCCATACACTCCATACAAAGGTTCCGAGCAAACGTACAAGCTGCAAAGAGGTGGTCTTCATTCTCGAAATCAGAATCACAAAAGGGGCAGTTTTGGGAGAGAAAAGTGACGCCACGATTGCCAAGATTCACCTTAGTAGGCATGCGTCGGTGGCCTACTTTCCAAGCATTAATATTAACCTTAATAGGGACCCAATTAATCCATGAGAGATTCTCGATATGGGCCCGAGGCAGGCTGAGATCATCGAATGCGGATCGAAGAGAAGAGACAGTAAAGTTCCCGCTACTTTCTAAGACCCACCTGTGTCGAGAGCCAAGCCCATGCGGGACTGGATCATGAACAATCCAATTGTCAAAGGCGATATTGGCCTTAAAAAGCTCCTTATTAATCTTAAGGATATTTCTCCAAACTCCAGGAAAATTACCGACGGCATTAAGACCTGTCATTCCGCCATTAAGCCCATGGAAGGCCTGGATCGACCGTTTCCAAAGAGAACCGTTATCCGTCTTGAAGCGCCATAACCATTTAGCCAAAAGGGCTAAATTTAAAGCCCGTAGGCTTCCAACCCCGAGGCCACCATTACTTTTGTTGTTCATAATAATTTTCCAGGCGACCCATGAGATTTTTTTATTATCTCCCGTAGAACCCCAAAAGAAGTTAGCCCGTTTACTTTCAAGACTTGAGGTAACTTTTTTTGGGGCCTTAAAAACCGAGAAAAAATAATTTCCGAGACTCCCAAGCACCGATTTAAGTAGGGTAAGCCTGCCAACGATAGACATAGAGTTTGCTTTCCAATTAGTGAGTTTAGAATGGAATTTTTCAATAATTTGCGCCCAATGCTCACATTTTTTCATAGAAACACCGATCGGCATCCCAAGGTACGGGATTGGAAAGGTCCCGGATTTACAATAATGCTTCGCCGCAAGCCTTTCAATCTCGACATTATCAACACCAATACCATAGATACTACTCTTGCTCATATTAATTTTTAACCCGGAGGAAAGATATAAACATCTCATAAGCCGAATGAAATTAGCGATGTTAAAATCAGACCACTCACCCACCACGATGGTATCATCGGCATATTGAAGATGCGATATAAGAGGCCCATTATTGGGGAGACGAATGCCGTGAAAAATACCAACCTCGCGGGCCCTTTTCATAGCAAGATTGAACCCCTCGGCAGCGATAATGAACAAAAGAGGAGCAAGAGGGTCCCCTTGACGCAAGCCACATTTCATACTAAATTCGTTAGTAGGAGACCCGTTAATCAAAACAGAGACTTTAGCCGAAGATAAACAACCTCTGATCCATTTCCGCCAAGTATCGCCAAAATTCATATGACCCATAACTTCATCAAGATAATCCCAGTTAATGGAATCGAAAGCCTTATTAAAATCAATTTTAAAAAACATAGCTTTTCTCTTAGATTTCTTAAACCAAGAAATCAACTCGCTAACAATAAAAGGCCCGTCCAAGATACTTCTGTTGCAAATAAAGGCCGATTGTTCTTCACCAATGACACTGTCGATAACTAACTTGAGGCGATTAGCAAGGATTTTAGCCACAATTTTATAAAAGCTATTAATCAAGCTAATAGGCCGAAACTCCGAGAAAGAGAGGGGAGAGCTGCACTTTGGAATCAGAGCCAAAAAGGAAGAGTTGCAACCATTCCCGAAGCTTTTTAGGGTTTTATTCCTTCTTTCTTCAAGAGTCTGTATAAGGTTGAGATTCGTTTTGTTTTGTTCAGTTTTGTTTCACGGTGATTTTTGTTAGGGTTTTCCAATGGTGCTTAGAGACTGAGGTCGAATTGACTGATTTTTGTGGTTTGAGAAGATCCAAAAACTAAATTGAAGACTGCAAATACATATGTTGAACATCTGCCATAACTACTCCGTGTTCTTGATGTAAGCCCTCAATCTGAGTTTTTTTTCTTCTTCTAAGATACGTCAATTTGAGCCCTTGAAGTAATAATATTACTAATTTGACTCTCTTAGAACTCAGTAATTGAACATGCCTTGTGTTCTCTAAATTTCAATGTATCTGTGTTTATATTGTGGCGAAAATCCAATCTCTGCTCTCCAAAGTTTCATATGTTGTTTTGTCTTGGGGAGTTCGTTTTTACGATTACATATTTGTACTCTGATTTCAGATTTGGACTACTTTGATAAACTGATAATAAATTCACAAATCAATTTATACACTACTGACGGTTGTGGTTGCAAAAGAAGCAATTCGATTACAATGTAATTCGATATACTCCTTCAATCGGAAAAGCAACTTCAATCACAAAGTTGAATGGAACCATGTAATCAAGGTATAAGTTATAACTGTTAGAATTCAAACATATAGAATTGGTGATCTAGGTTGAAGTTTAGTATAATTTGTTTGCTGGCTTTCAATTCCATAAATTTCTGTATCTAATTGGGTAGTGTTATTTTATTTTGTGGTACTTCAATTCTTTTTCCACCATTGTTACATCTTTGAAGATATCCTAATTTCATACTTTTTTTTGTATATTCATATTGCAGTGGATATGAGTTGAAGTATTGATGATGAGAATGGTCCAAGACTTTAAATGTGACCCTAAGCAGGTTCCCAAACACCAACTAATCTTATTACCTTTACAATGCTTTCATTTGCTTAAATATTCTTTAAATGAAGGGTTTTTCTAACATGTGCCCCCTAGGCACATGTTTTGAAGGAATTAAATACACCTAAACATGTGCCTAGGGGGCACATGTTAGAAAAACCCTTAAAATGAATAATCGAATGTAAATTAACCTGATATAACAATTTAGGGTTATTATTGTAAATTTAATGATATCATTTTTGCAAGTATACTTAACAAATATGCTATTGATAAACAAAGTTCAATAAATTGACAAAAACACGTTAACAGGTCAACCTATAATAAATTTCTTAATACTTTACTTTCGAAACAATTCACTTTTTTAAACAGTATAATGACTATTTAGGAAATACATATTTGGAGACTGAAGTTGAGCTAAAGTTTATGAACATGTTACTAAAAATTAATGCAAATTATTTTGACCAAATTGTAGAACTAAATACCATTACTCACTGAAAATTCATGACGATTTGGTGGTAGATTTCATAAAAAATGCTTCACATTTGAATCTTTGCAAGTTGGACTTTCAAGTTTTAAGTTAAAACTTCAAATTTAATATATTAATTAAAGATATAGATAGGATTTATTAATTGTAGAAAGCTGGTGTTAGATTTTTTCATATAACCTATTGAATTTTGAGTCTTTTAACTTATGGGTTTGATCTCTAAAATCAAAGTTCACCATGAAAGTTTGACTTCACCATGAAATTATGAGTTTGAGTCTTTTATATGAGTTTTGTTGGCGACCACTACAAATAGAACGAGGCTTTTGCATTTAGAAATCATAGTGTGATATTGATTTCACTTTAGCTCCTTTTTAATATAAATATTTTGCAGCTGCTGTGAGGAAAGAGACTGCTGATGAAACTGACCGAGAAAAAATGAGACGTACTAAACAAATTTCATATGTTCCTATATATCTCAATATCTATTCTCCTATTGGTCAGATATAATTATGTATGATAACTATTAAAATTACTGGAAAGAGTCTTAATATAGTTGTTGCATTCGCCCTAGCAGCATTTTTGGTTTTGGTGATAAGTTGTTTGTTCCATCTTTAGTTGTTGCAGCTAGGGCTGCAAAATCCAAGGTAATACAGATTTATTTTCCTCTTAAGTTTTAGAGTGATTTGTATGAGAATTTACTTACATTGAAGCATGAGTATCAAAAATTTCATGAGAATAATGACTCCATTATTACAATTTCTTACAAGTTATGTAGTTTACCTTCATATGAAAATATTATGAAACATTTTTAAATAAGTAAAAGATTATGAAAATTTTATAAGCCGTTTGTGATTCATTACGGGTTATAGGCTAGTATATTAAATATCTAACTTATCCGGTGGTTGTGATTATAGTATTCCTGGTTTGAAACTAATAACTATAACTCTGTGCTTATATGTGGCAAAGATAACTTATTATCAACAGGACTACACGTCCTCGATCGCCGAAAATCTATAATAGAACAAACATCATTGTGCTTTAAAGAAAATGGACAAATAGAAGTGTGTTTGTCACTACCACACAAATCAGAGTCAATTCCAATAGAAAGCAGGTTGGTCGTTAATAATCTCAAATGTCACTCTCTTTATTCAGTAGGTTTTTTTTTTTTTTTTTTTTTTTTTACATATGTCATACGTGTACCTCAAAGCTTCCTAATACATTTTATTACACTAACGAAGTTTATATATTATGTATTTTATAGAGATGTATTAAACGCATTTTTTTAGTTTTGATGGAAAGTTAATTTTACGCCTAAATATGTGCCTATTTGACACATGTTAGAAAAATCCTATTCAGTAAGGTCGTTTGAAATAGTTCATATTCGAAATTTGTATGTTTAGAAAAAGTTTGGTTGGTTTTGAAGCAAATATAACGAGTTATAAGTTTGTGGTCCGGGCTTAAGTTTAGCAAATGATTGTATTCGGGATGAAGACCATACATACGTGACTACTCGAAAGTTCACTAAACTAATCTACCTTGGCTTATTCTTATCAACTAAAACCCGTACTAACCCTAAATTTGACGAACTCCCTACAACACGTCAAAATTGAATTTAAGCTACTCTAATCCACACAACACACAATAAAATGGTTCAAGATCATTAGTGCAATCTTATAAGCATGTTTTGAGTGTTCATAGAAAATAAATGTTAACTTTACCTTATTTAAAGAAATGGTCTTAATAAGATGTTTTGTATAAACATGTACTTGGTAAACTAATTAAAATATTTTTTTATTTAGGGTGCAATCGAGACAAAGTCAATACGATACAATGCCAAGATCAAGCTCAATTATAAGAGCATCTCGAATGGGAGTTTTTTCTAAAGTTTTTTACTATTTTAATAAGTCTTTGAAAGACTTTTTAGTTTTTACCATTGAAACAATTAGCTTTTTGGAAAGCTTATTCCAATGACTTTTTTTCTACTAACCTTTTAACCAAGTATTTATGTTTGTCCTTTTTAGTCCTTTATGTTTAATAACTTTTCATTTTAAGCCTTAGATATATTATATTTAGATTGTTTATTATATTTTTATTAGTTAATAAATAAATTATATAATATTTAATGTCAATTACTATAAATTTTTTGTATGAGATATTTTAGAAAATATTATATATAGTAAGATGTCAAAAAAATGTCAAATTATATATAGGGGGTATTTATAAAATATTTGAGATAGATAAAGGTATATTAGAATTATTGTAAAGGAAACAGCTTTTGGAAAGGTTAACCATTGGAGATGTAATTTATGAAAATATTTTTAGTTAGTGAATTGTTGATGTGCCAAAAGTAATAAGCTTTTGCAAGGTTAACCATTGGGAATGCTCTAACACCTAAAGTTGAAACTCAACCCGAACTCGATAAAGACCTAAATATTCTAGATCAACTTATCTCGATTATCATATTGAAATATTAATAACAATAATACTTATTAAACACAATTGCTATTAGACCAGTGTCAATGATATCAGTATTGCCATATAATTATATAGTTAGCTGATAGTATAGTAAATTTGACCAAAAGTAAGGGGGTGTTTGGGAAAGCTTATTAAGAGGTGCTTATGGCTTATAAGCTTATATAAGCCTAAATAATCCCTTTTCAAAGGGATTATTTAGGCTTATATAAGCTCATAAGCTATAAGCTCCTTTAAATAAGCTTTCCCAAACACCCCCTAAGTACTTTTATAGTTTTATAGCATACTTGATACATCTATCTAATCGACTGCATTTTGAGCTTTTTGAGTTCGAAAACTACACAAAAGTTCTCCTGTACCAAACCCCATATGCTAAAACTGCAATACAGGGGAACTCAAAACCCTTTTTCATCTTCCTTTTTACGCCATTAATCCTTCTGCTGATTACACGCTTCGATCCAACATGTCTCTAGGTTATGCAGAGAAGCTATCTTACATAGAAGATGTCGGCAATGTTGGAATGACTGAATTTTTTGATCCACCACACATCTTACAGGAAAAGGTTTAATCAATTTTCGATTAATTCGAACTTCAACTGAGTGATTTCGTGATTTACGTCATTTTTGTTAGTGAGATGCTGTTAATTGATCGATGTGTTCAGTTTAGTTGATTAGGTTATGATTAAATGAAATTATCTGTTCGCATTTGATAATTGAGTTTAATTTTGCGTTAATTGTAGTGGTATGAGTTAGGGTTACTAAACTTGTTATGCAGTTACTTCTGCATTGTTGTTTTTAGGGATTTCAGATCAAATTTTTTTAGGGATCATGGATTATTTTTCAATTAATTCGAACTCCTTTGACTAATCTCGCTGTTAATTTCATAAAATACATCAGTTTGGTACTCTGATGGTGTTAATTCATTATTTTGCCCAATTCAGTTGCTTAGGGTTTTGATTACAGAAATTTTCAGTGTGCAGTTGATGTTTGAGTTCATTTTGTGTTAATTGCAGATGTATGTATGAGCTAGGGTTAGTTAAATTGCTATCTAGTTAGTTCTGATTGGTGTTTTTTTGGGGATTTGAGATGGAATATTTAGGGATCATGGTTGTTTATGATCCCTTTAGGGTTAACGATTCAATATCAGCTGTGTTTTACTATTTTTAAGTAAATGTACTTAAAATTAGGGTTTGGAAAAGCTGATTCGATAGGGGGATTAATCGAAAGAATCCAAATCATTGGGATTATTTTGTTTTGATTAACTAAATTATTTTGTTTGGCAGATTGAACGGCTTACCAAGATGATTCGAAAGGTTTGTTACCATAATATATCTTTCAATTATGGTGTATAAACTATAATTTGTTTTTATAACTAAATTATACCACTTTTTTAATATTATTGCAGAGCAAGCATTTAGTTGTGTTTACTGGAGCTGGGATATCAACTTCTTGTGGCATACCCGATTTCCGTGGGCCCACAGGAATTTGGACACTTCAGGTATATGCAGTCAAATCATAATAACCTTTTATTATCTGTTCTTAAATTTTGAGGAAAATAACATTTTATTATTATTACTACTATTATTATTATAATATTATTATTTATTAATTGCAGCGAGGAGGCAGTGCATTACCAGAAGCATCACTCCCATTTCATCGTGCAATGCCAAGCATGACTCATATGGCTTTAGTTGAACTAGAACGAGCTGACATCCTTAAATTTGTTATTAGTCAAGTATGAATATTTAAATCTTTTTTTTTTTTGTTTTATACAATATCGTACACTCTACTCCAAATATAACATTACTGAATAATATATCCTGTTAATAGTTTAAAATAGGGAAAGCTACACTCTATTATACCAACTATACACATTTTATTATAGCCAAAATGCATTTTAGTACCCTGAACTTGGCTAACTAGGTTCTCTACTACCCTGAAATATTAAAGGTGCAACATGATACCCTGAACTTGACAAAATGGTCGATTTTGTACCATGACTCGTTAATTTGATCGCGTTTTCTTACTTGACTTACTTTCGTTGGAGCTTTTGACGGACTAAAAAATATACGTTCATCTCAATATATTGATATTATAAGCAAATCACCGTGAGAAAACAAGACCAAATTAGTGAGGCAGAGTACTAAATCGACCATTTTGTCAAATTCAGGGTACCATGCTGCACCTTTAATAGTTCAGGGTAGTAGAGGACCTAGTCAGTCAAGTTCAGGGTGCTTAAATGCATTTTGGCCTTTTATTATTGTATGTATCCTACTTCGAAAGTCAAAACTTACCTCTTAATCTAATTTGCTTATGTGGCACTGATTTTTTAGCACGTGGATTTATAATTTTTTTTTTTAAACCTTTTGATGTGCTAGCTTTCTAAAACTTTCTATTGAATGTATCCATTGAATAGTTTTACCGTGGAATTCAGGTAAGCTGATACATAAAATAGTAACTTTTTGAAGTTTAGTGAATTAAAAGGTAAGTTTTGAAATACGATACATACAATAATAAACGTGTATAGTTTTGAACTAACAAAGATTTATCAATCATTCCAGTTTTATGCTTACTTTTTTTAATCACAGAATATTGATGGTCTTCATCTTCGATCTGGAATACCAAGAGATAAATTATCAGAATTGCACGGGAATTCCTTCATGGAAAGATGCACTTCTTGTGGTACTGAGTAAGAATTCATCCTAATTTACTAATTCATTATTTTGTTGGTTTATAAATATATATCGAATTTATCGTTAGTTGTCGACTATTAAAATGTTCTTTTTTCATTTGCTCTTTAAAATTTGTTTCGTTAAGGTTTTTGGAAACTGATTTCTGAGAATGTATTTTATCATCTGAGAAGGTACTTTCGAGACTTTGAAGTTGAATCAGTTGGATTGAAGGAAACTTCTAGAAGGTGTTCTAATGAAGATTGTGATGCTAAATTGAAGGATACAGTTCTTGATTGGGAGGTATACTATTTATTTATATATATTTTAAATTATTTTTATTGACTGGGAGGTAAAAAGATGCTAAACTGAACATAAACTTGACTAAAACATTATTATTATTATTATTATTATTATTATTATTATTATTATTATTATTATTATAATTATTATTATTATTTTGTGTACTTATAGTGTTTTGAAGATATTACTTAAAGCTCATTACATTGATAAAATAAAATTTGATGAAATTTCAATAAAAATATAAAATGTCTCATTATATATTTATATGAATATTTTCAGGATGCATTACCCTTTGAAGAAATGAATCCTGCAGAAGCACATTGTGAAAAGGCTGATGTTGTATTATGTTTGGGAACAAGGTATTTTACTGTCTCTTAAATATGCATTTCTTAATCAAGATTTAGGATTTTTTTTTATTTATTTTGATAAATTACAGAAATTGTCCCTGTGGTTTTTTCGGAATCAAGGGTTTTGTACCTGAACATTTTTTTCCGGGTTTTCTTTGTCCATATGGTCTGCATTTTTCATTTATTTCATGCTTTTCCACCTAAATTGACCAAAATACCCTTATAGAAATAATTTCTGATTTTTTTACTTATTTTATAATTTATTTTTGGGTTTTTATTTTTTTCTTACCCTATAAATAAAATAATTAAAAAGAAATAGAAATATATAAAAATAAATTAAAAAATTCAGAAATTATTTTTATAAGGGTATTTTGGTCAATTTAGTTGGAAAAGGACGAAATAAATGAAAAATGAGGATCACAGGGACAAAAAACCTGCAGAAAATGTTTAGGGACAAAACCCTCGAATCTGAAAGACCACAGGGACATTTTTTGTAATTTACCCTATTTATTTGTTTATATATTTTTGTATTTATATTTTTATTTTTTTGAATTTATACCCTGTACAGTTTACAGATAACTCCTGCATGCAATTTACCTCTAAGGTGTCTATCTGGTGGTGGCAAGGTTGTTATTGTTAATCTTCAGGTATTCCTTAATTTCACTTTGTTGGTAGTAATATAATTATTTTATTTATTTTTTTCTCAAATATTTTTCCTTAAATTTTACAGAAAACTCCAAAAGACAAGAAAGCAAATCTGGTCATCCATGGATTCGTAGACAAGGTACTGTATTAATAAAATAAAAATATCATAAAATGTTTTTTTTAGATCATGTATTTTTACAAGAATGTTCTTATTTTGTGAAATGCAAACGTAAATAAAATATTAATTACATTTTCTTTTTAAAGGGAAAACCATGTTCTGCTAAATAGTTTAGTGAAATGGATGGTCATTTTTTTTATTTTTCCCAAAATATGGTCAAAATGGGCAATTTTGGTAATTACCCGTTATTATTTTAATGTAATTACTAATTACACCCTTTTATTTATAAAAATCATATATTACAGGTAATTAGTGGAGTCATGGAGCTACTCAATATGCGTATTCACCCGTTTGTCAGAATAGATCTTCTTCAGACCATTTTTACTCAAGCATTAAGTTCAGGTTAATTTCCATTCATGTTTTTTTTAATAACAAAATAAAAATTCCATCACACATTTAAATTCATGATTACTTTTTAACAAATTACATTTACATGTGATCTTTGAATCATAAATTTTTTATAAAATAATTGACTTTTTTTCTTTCTTAAATCCAATATTTTTTTATACAGATCAACGATACATCAACTGGACATTCCGGATAGCAAGTATACATGATAAGAAAGCTCTCATACCGTTCATCAAGTCTGTTGAGGTTTGCCAATTTTGATTTATTATTAAATTATTTTTTTATTTTTAACTGTAACGGATTTTGGGTCAAATGGGCTGAACGGGTTGAAAGTCAACCAAAGTCTATTTAATTGCATACAACCTTGTATATTGGTTTTATTCAAACTTTAAAGATTTAGTAAATTACAAAAAAGGTACATGTGATTTGCAAATATTCACGGTCTTAATCCCTTTGATACTCTTTTCTATTATGGTCCCCAACGTTTTTATTTTCTTTCAGTATTGGTCCCTACTCCCTCGTTAGTAACATGGCTGTCCAAAATTTTAAAATTGACAACTGAAATTTATAAAGTGGAAAAACAGTCAATTTTAAAAGTTTTACAGCCCTTTAACAGACGTGGGACCAAGATTGAAGGAAAATATAAACCACAGGGATCATTTTTGTAATTTACTCTTTTAATAATAATATTTTGTTTGTGATCAAAAGTAACATATTAGTTATTAATAAAGAAATAGACCATATATTTTCACGATTTGACAGCTCAGCACTCATATTTACTTGTAGAATCTGTAATCCAGAATCATAACAGTAATAAGTTATAACAGAATCTGGTTTTTGATAATGTGACTATTTATTTGTTGAAACTGCAAATTAGGTATCTTTTTCAGACCAGTCAATGAAAGAGGTTGTTCTTGATAAGCATCCTTTTCAGTTTAAAAGGTAAAATATAGACTTTTGTGTTTTAATATATGTATAGAAACATAGTCAAACATGGTCAACTCAAGTCTAGCTTCTATTCTTGTATGCTATTTCCCAATATTATATAGACGGGTCATGTTTGACCCATTTACCTTCAATTGGGTTGTATTTGATCTTCAATGGGTCAAATTGGTAGAACCTGGAAAAAATGAAACATGTCAAATGGGCTGAGCGGGTCAAACGGGTCGAAAAGACATATTCCAATGCTTACATCGTCCAAAATTGTTTTGTTTCAAAAAATTATCTTGTTATTTTAATAAATTTATTAATTGTAAATTGTAACCTATTTAATAAAAGAGTTATTTAATATTTATATAATCCAACCCTCTACCCGTTTTGACCCGCACTAAAATGCCCAGTATGACCCGAACCCGTTATTACCTAAAGACACTCAACATTTTAATTTTAGTTTAATGGGTTCAATCATATCAATGAGGTAAATTATAAAAAGCAAAAAAAAAAAAAAGGATAAATCTTTAGTTATTTTTATTATGTTTATGTTTAATTTTTGTCAAAATTCAGGAGAACTGTTCGGACAATCGAACCATTTAATGTTATATTAAAAGTAAACTTCAGTGAGGGCTGTGGATGCACATATAGCCGAATAAAGATCCCTATTGATTTTAACGTATGAATTTCTTGCATTTTTTATATCCTTTATTATTCTCTAAAAATGGAATTTTATAAAAAAAAAATGAAGATTTGCAATTTCTATGGGATGGAACAAGCATTGTTGACATTAAAGGTCAATCTGGGTTATGTTTTTTTTAGATAAAAATTTTGAAGTATTTTTTTAATGCGTAAAATATTTTGGATCATTTTATTCAAAAAACAAGCATATCAGTGAAATAATTATAAAAACTAAATACTTTTTCATATACTAATATTTGTAAAAAAATTTAAAACTTTATACAAAAAGTGTTTTGTGTCAATCCAACCCACTTGTATCTATTTATACATTTTGGTTATGATTCAAATAGGGTGAAAATTGAAATTTTCTACAACTCGGATAAAAAATGGGAAAAAATGAGAAAATAAAGAGTAGTTAAGGTGGTTTAATTTTTTTCTTTCAATTAGATTTTCCTTTCAATTATAATTAGAAATAATTTAATAGTTTTATATTTTGAATAGTAAATTTGTCAAATTACAAACATTCGGACGGTTGTTTACTTTATAAACCAAGCAGTTTTATATGATTCAAGTTTCAAATTTTAGACATAAGCTTTTTATAAAAACAAACAACGCCTTACCCTAAATTACAAAAATTCATTTATAAAATTGGACAATCATTTTTGGACAAATTCAAAAAAAAGGGGGTGATATTTTTGGGGCGTATTTATAGAAAAATGTCAGGAAATTTTATTTCATTACGTTTATATGCAGGCATCAGAAGACAATATGAAGCGTGATAAAGATCACGTATTTAATAAACTGCAATCAAAAGCTATAACCGAATCATGTTGTGGGCAAAATTCAGTTATTGAAAAAAGCATAATTTTAGCACCAAAAAGCGAGATTTTAGTTCGTGCAATTGTAACAAATGTCAGATGGTACGATGAAATAACTGTCAAAACTTCTGGTGCTGGTGCTTTACCAAAATGCTCGTTAAAACGGAAAAAAGAAGGCAAAAATGGAACTGAAAAAGGTAGTAAGCTCCCAAAAGGGCAAGATGGGAATAATGGTAGATGATGAACGTAACGGTTGTTTGTTTTGATGGTGTACATACATAAATACTCGGTGTTTTTTTTTTTTTTTGAATAGGATCGTTAACAAATGCAGGAACTAGCAATTTGGTGGATTTTGGTAGGTTGATGTTCGGTTGTTAGTTACATTTAGGTCTTGTATGTGATGATGCTTCATAGAGAGACACGTAGACGGTATAACTTGGAGAATATAACCTTTTATTATGCATAAAATTGTTTTGTGGACATATGTTAAGATGTAAAAAAATCTAAGGATTTTTTGTGTATTTTATAATGCGCGAGGTTTAAAAAAAACAAAGTAAAGGTTTATTGTTGGCAAAGTTGTATCAGGTTGTGTCAACTGATGTGACGTTGAGTTGGCAAAAACTGAAGCGTCATTTATTATCAAGTTGGGAATGGCCTTAAGTTATATATTTATAAAACAATGCTTTAGTTTAACATGTTTTAAGAATGTTTGCATAATTGTTTTCCAAGTAATTATCGTCACATTTAGTAATGACATGAAATTAGATAAATACTTCTAAGTATATTCAGATCCTCAAATTTTGTTCAAAACTTGTATAAAAATGGTCCCATAAATTAATTTTATGGTGCACAAATAACCTCATTGTAAAAAACTAAAAAAGAGTCATAGAAAGAGAAACAACACAATTTTTTGCAAAGTGAACCATTATAACGAATATTATATCCACCCTCTTTTAAACTAAAGTTTTAAGCACCAATTTTGCAGTATATATATAAGGGTGTTAAACATTCGATAATCGATCACATATTTAATTTAATTAAACTCGTGACATTCCAAGCTTTAGATTAAATAAACGTACGAGAAGATACACTTGCAACACACTTGCACCAATAAGAGCAGCCGATTCCACAACCGCTTTGTGCATCGCTCTACTACTCATTCCTTCATTTACTGCAAACCAAACACATACAATTATAATAAAAGGTCAAACGGGTTCGGTTGACCAACAAACATCTTTTGTCCTTTTTTAAAATTTAATTAAAAAAAGGAAAATGATAATGACAAACGTTTTATGGATGTAACTACCCCTTAAAGGCAGCCTTAGGGCTGTCATTAACAAAACTCATTAAAAAATATGTCAATCATGATTCAGAAAAGAGAACAATAATACTACAATGAATAATTTTTTATTTTTTTTGGTAAAGAGTTAGAAAGAACATACTTAATGCCTGTCGATAAGTTTCGGCCTCGAGCCAATGTTGTTGAAATTGAATGTTTGATAAAGAATCCTCTAACTTTGATATTTGTTCCAAAACTGGTTTAAAATGATCTGCAAAATTTCAACCATAAACTTAACAATATACGCAGATCTCGTTGACCAAAAGTCGAGAATAAAGGGCAATATGGTAATTTTAACTAGGTAATGAAAGGTCAGTCTCACCATCTTTTGCATGCTCAACATCGTTGTAAAAGTGACTAGAATGAACATCAAAATCAATGTTTTCATGGTACGGAGATTTGTTAGTGAAACAAAATCTATAAAGGCCGTCATTTTGTACCATAAAATCTGATTTGTCGCTTGTTTTGTCGTGAAAATCTTGAATTTGTTCACCTTTTGGTCCTTTCACCTAATAATCACAACATGGTAAATTGGTCAATACAATATAATAAAATCCCCTTTGAATTAAATATTTGGTCAACCCCAAAATTCCAATTTTGACTTTCAAAAGTCAAAATTATTACTACTTTAGTTAGAGATTCTTTTAACCATGGATAAACATCAACAATTAACCAAATAACCTAGAACCAAACGTCGTCGTAATCATCGAAATTAACAAATCAGGTCTCAAATTTAAATTATAAAAATTTCAGTATTCAAATCATGCAAATAGTAGAATTAAGAGATTAATAACTTAATACCACAAGATCAACGCCGTCTTCATTATAATTCCATGCACCTTCAACCTTAATCACAACAAACGAAAATCGTACGGTCGAACCATACTCAGCTTTATGCGAAAAACACTCTTCTCTATCTATCACAAACCTGATCCCAAACACTCCGCCTATGTTAGCCGTCATAAGAACCAACAAGACGGCCGCCGTCACCGTTGTCGACAACATTCCGATCTGAAACATACGAAAACAATCGAGTTCAAGGAACAAAATCGAAAGGCTTTAGATTCAAAATTAACGATTGTAATTGATAACTGAAAGTTAATAGATCGGTAATTAACTTACCTTTGACTCGTAACGGAAATCAGGTACGATTTTGAGGATGTCGGAACACAAGACCAACAAGTTTACCAAAACATGAACTGTGTGTTTAGCTGCTTACTTGGTTTTTATGTTTGATGGTTTTAATCACTTTTATGTTACTGAACTGTAAGTTGAAAAACATCGGGCTGAGTACGAGTTTTTCCGGCCCAACTTGTTTTTGAAGTCGGCCCACATCTTAACACAGATTTTGTTGCCTATAGAAAAATCTCAACTAAAAGTATTAAATTCTTTTGTATATACGCTTACTAGCTTCAAATATGTAGAAAAATAACAAAAAATATTAATATTATTTAAATAACATAACAATTCATAATTGTAATAATAAGTTGGTACAAATTTAGATATATGAATAAATGTTACAGAAAATTTATAAATGAAATAATACTTCTTTGTAAATGACATTTGTTGTTGAATTAGTATAATTGTCATCTTTATCGCAACAAATAACCTTCAATCCGCTCTTGTTCTTAACTCTTGACACAGCGACATAAAGTTGACCATTTGAGAATATTGGTTTTTTTGAAGAAATAAATCAACTTGCGACAACGTCTGACCTTGACTTTTATTAATAGTCATAACAAAGCAAACTTGAACATGAAATTGTCTCCGGTTCAATTTGAAAGACATCTTCATGTCGCAAGGAGTAATAACCATGCAAGGGATAACGCAAATTGTACCAACTTCAACATATGTTGCGGGACACCTGACATATTTATTGCCATCTCATGTAGCAGGTAAACGATAATAAGAGAAAATAATGAAGGTCATAAAACTTCAAAAGACAAATTCATAATATAAACGATAACTTCCTATCTTTCATGCTGGGAAAACCCCATTGTTTGTTGATTTTGACTAAAATTTGATCAGTAGCCAGTAGGTACCTGATCAGAAAAAATTTGGTTAAAAAGTTAAACCAAAGTTCAACAATTATGGCTGTTGAAACGAATCAACAATGTAATATACATTATCCGGTCCATCCACCGAATAATTCCGTATTCAGAGAAATAAAACAAAAACAAAACTTTATCGAAAATAAAAACTTTACGCAGTTTATTCTTGTGTAATTATTAAATTCATAACACCTTCTTTTTCCATAGATGAAACTTAAACCATTTCCCTTAAAGCTAACTTTTAGGTTGAACTCTTGGGAACAAAATATTATCAGAGCTTGCCCGTTTTCACAAAAAACAGTTTTTGGATTAAAACTTTTATTTTGCTATTGCCCTTCATTCTAATAATGCACATAAAAGATGAAAATCTCATATTTTTGTTAGGATGTATGCTTAATTATTTTGGTTAGGAACTTAATTTGTTACCTCAGATCTCCCTTATAAGCAATGCAAACCTCCCCTCACATATTCTCACTCTCGTACAATTATCTTACTACTATATAAAGCATTTAGGACTACCCCATTAGGCAAGGTTAAGGAGCTTCTTAAACTTGATTTTAAGGACCTTTCCACTTTTGTTAGTTAGTTCTCTACCTTAAAAAAAATCGCGGCTAATAAGATTCGAACCCAAGACCTCTCCTAACTTATCATTATGTGTTAACCACTTGCTATACATTACACTTTGGTAACACCACCCACACTTAATAACAAAAGTCTGTTACTCGAAAACCATTTTACCCAATAACATTAAATATACGACGCTGTAAATCATCAACTCTTACCAAAATCCACATTTTCGTTTAATTATTTATTACTAGCAATAATTATTACCGTGTAAATGAACAGCACTTGCTCGCCACGAAATATGGTTTCTGGGTACCCGCCGCCGCATTGCGCGGGTACCCTGCTAGTACTCTTTGATAACTGTCCATTTGCAGGAAATTTTTTAAACATATTTTCAATAACATTCTGAGATGAAGTACATATCTTTGCAGAATTAAGTAATTTTAAAACTCAAATAATCAAAGCAAATAATCAGCAAATATTAAAATTTTCGAAAAAGAAAAACAAATCAAATAATAGATATTACTTTTCTTTTCTGTACGTGTTTGATATCGAACGGACTGAATCTCTAATACTCTGAACATTGTCGGCGCCTGATTCAAGCAGTGTACATTATCGTCATCGATCTATTAGCTCTGCATCATCAACACAAACTTAGATTTGAATTAGAGGTTATATCTACTACACCGTGCAAGTGAATTAGGTTTTTAAAAAAATGAGAAGAATATGAACCTGATTGAAGGAGCTGTGAAGATTGTGCGTCATTGATAATTGTGTTTGAAAAACAAATTCAACAAAAAAAACCTATAAACATTACTTAATATGTTCGAATCCATATAGAAGTATAAATGTCGAAATTAAACACAATTAGAGTAACAGTTGCACTAAATATGCGGGCTTCTCTTCTCTAGCCAATGCAACGATTATGCTCGGTATGTATGGTCTGATCCGATCTTCAAAATCGCAAACAAAATTTAATATGAAAATGAATTCAAGATTTTCTTCAAAGAGAGAACCATAAACATGAACATACAAAGTTAGCTTAATGGATGAGTGAAAATGAATCATTACCATGATGAAGACGACATCATTAGTCTAATCTTCAATTAAGCTTTTAGCGTACCTAGATTCATATTTTACTTTAAGATTAAGATTGTTTTTGAAGGATGATGACGTTACTTATGTTTTGTTCCGTAAATTACTCATTCTATATTGGGTAGATTTTAAATACTATCAATATGAATTTAAATTGCTCATTTTCTTGATTGAGATAATTTAGGAAACGGAATTTATTGTTCGTTGTGTTAATTCGGTTTAATAGTAAAAAAGTAGAATATAATTCAAAATTATTGCAGATTAATAGGTGTTTGTTAAAACTGAATTTTCCAGAAAAAAACGTATATCCTTGTTTATTTCTGTAGATAGGCCACATATTTTAAGAAACAAATTAATTATATATTAAATATTGAAATTCAAATATATTGTTAATAAATTTCATATATATCGCTGGTAGTTCAAGAATCTCGGATGCATGGCTGGAAATTGCGGTATAATTTCAGTCAAATATTGGTTTGAATTTGCAGTACGACAGAATAAATGTTTTTAAATAATTAGCAGTTTAATTCCAAAAAAATGGTTTTGTATTAGATAGATTTTTTGGTTGAAAAACGGACAGAATAAAATAAATGGATTTGTTTTAAATTATGGACTAAAATTGTTTTGATTGAATGATAATGTTTTGAACTAATTTATGAAATAGTTTCCAATCTTAAATGTTTGGACTAAATGGAAAGCCGTTATTATATGAAATCCATTCATTATTCGTATGACAATTAATGCCTACATATTGTGAAGTTTGTTGAAATGCAGGAGGAGAAGACCAGGGAAGTTTCAAGGTAGAATATAAGGAGGATTTCGTTGGCCGATGGTGTAATTACACGTGGCAATATGAACCAATGAGAGAGCTCCAAACTGCTGAGTTGACAAACGTAGATCAAATGTAGGCTCATATATAGGAGAAGATAGTAAATTTTTAAAAATTATATGATATTCTTTTGTATTAAATTCTTTGCAATCTTTTAGCAAGAAGTTGGGCAACCAAAAATTCATGTAAGGAAATTTCATATATAATCTTTTACTTATTTTAAAAATGATAATGATAGTCATTTTACGGGAGGCATTTACACTTTTAGCATAATTTTGTGATCTTTCTGTTAGAAAATTAATGATCTTTTAAAATTACATTTGTAATCTATTTTTGTTAATATATTTAACGAAATTAAACTAAGAGAAATGACATTAGTGCCTATCATTTATGTCTATTCACGTGCTTACCCATTTGATAATGTGTCAAGATTAAGAGATGATATAAGGAAAGATATTAGTGGATTATACATGTCAAACTTAGAAGTGGATAAACACATATAATTATATAAGTGTCAAATGCTTCCATAAAAAAACAATCAACAAAATTTTTTCAAGTGAATGGTCATACAAATGATTTAGGCTGAACGGTATGGGCATTTGCCCGTGAGCGTGGTGCTGAGGTGGCCCATGGCCACGACGTGGTGGCAAGGGGAACACCGCCCCCTACACGGCGTGGGGTGCGGTGGTGGAGAGGCGTGGTAACGAGCACATGTGTTAACGAGCGGCGAGGTGGCTGTTTTTGACCGTTGGAAGCATGTGGAAGAGCTTTTTGATGATTTTAATGGTATTAGATGAGAATTTTGGAAGAGATTTGTACAAATAATAAAATAAAAACTCACCTGCATATTGGAGGCTGAAGACGATGAGAAAGAGCTGAAGAAGACGATGTGTAGGGTTTTTTTGGGCTTCTCATATTTTAAACAAAACTTATTTGGGCTTTAAAAATTCGTGTGGGCTTAAAAATTCGTTTGGGCTTCTTTTATTAAAAAATAGTATTGTATTATTTTATTAAAATGTTATTTGTATTTTTTTATTAAAATGTTATTTGTATTTTTATTAAAATAAATGGAAAAGAAGTGATTAGATGGAAAAAAATGGTGTGATGTGATGTGATGAGTATTTCTTGAATAAAGTGATGTGGTATAGTGTGGTTGGTGATGTGGCAGATGATGTGCCAGAATATTTGATGTGATGGTGAGACCATACCCCATAACCTTAGAGTAAGAGCATCCCCAATGGTTAACCTCACAAAGACTTATTACTTTTGCCACATCAACATTCCACTAACCAAAAATCTTTTCATAAATACCATCTCCAATGGTTAACCTTTACAAAAGCTTTTTCTTTTACAATATTTCTAATTTACCTTTATTTATATCAAATGTTTATAAATACCCCCTATATATAATTTGACAATTTTTTGGAGATCTTACAAAATATAATATTTTTTAAAATGTCTTATACAAAAATATTATAATAATTGGCATTAAATATTATATAATTTATTTATTAACTAATAAAAATATAATAAATAATTTATATATAACATATCTAAGGTTTAAAATGAAATGTTATTAAACATAGGGGACTAAAAAAGATAAATATTGAAAGATGGTTAAAAGGTTAGTAGAGAATAAGTCTTTGCAATAAGCTTTTTAAAAAAATAGGTATTTCAATGGTAAAAAGTCTTTCAAAGACTTATTGTAATAGTAATAAGCTTTAGAAAAAACTACCATTGTAGATGCTCTAAGGGTAGAGCAAATTTTTGCAATTTAGAGCAATTGTAATTGAAAAGACAAATATGTCCCTCTCCCCTTTTAATCATTTCTATTTTCTTTTCAACTTCACTCTCTATTTGTCCGTATCTTCTTCACCTGGCTTCTTCTTTTTTTCCTTCTTCATCCTTTACTCTTCCATCATATGTTCAATACACAAACAACAAATTTGACAAACACGTACTGCAAATAAAAAATAACCATGATGGAAATAATTTATGGTAAATCACCACCACCGACGAACCAGACTTCTACGCCACCAACGAACCATACCATCCATCACAGTCACCGGTGAACTTCACCGCCGGCTGAAAGCCCTCTTCGTCGCAACCGCAGAAGAAAGCCTCCGTCGAAAATTATGGTTTGTAGATCTGGAATCACCATTTCTCACTTGCGGCATTTAGGATTTTAGGTCAACTGGGCTGCCGGAATTGGGGTAATTCTGGTGGTGTCAAAATGGAAGTCTGGTGGTTTTGTAACCCTAAATTTTGACTCAATTAATATATCGATCACCATTTCTTTTAAACCTAAACTTTCCCTTTTGTAACCCTAAATGACTCACCCAATCAATCACCATTGCTCCATGATCTTGACTATATGGAGTAATTATGTTTGTGTCAAAATGGAATTCGTTCGGAAATTAGGGGCTGCAGGAATTAGGTTGGTGATCGGTGGGTTTGTGAAGAAGGGATTGCAGGAAGAGGTGTTGTTAGATGATGATGACGGTGGGGAAGAAGGGTAACCAGAAAGTACAATTCTTAAAACATGGGATACAAGTATTTGAGGTAAAGGAAAATAAGGGTATAATGGTCTTTTAATATAAAATTACTCTGTATGGATAAAAATTGCTCTGTACGAATCAGCTCCCTAGAGTAAACCTGAAGTACCATACTTGTAAATTACTCCCAAACTTATAAACAAGCATCATGACATAAGATGTGTAGTACTTTTGAGCCTTCAATAGTTTAATTATTAATGTTAAGGTAATTAACATAAAAACAAACAGCTCAAGTATAACAGAAGACTACCAAATGTGATAATATGTATTAAGAAAATGAAAACACAAAACTAATACAACACAATAATACCAAATAATACTTTATATCTCATTAAATTGAGATATCTTTACTAAATAAAAGTGAAAACTGTACAGATGAACAAAGCAGTCGAAGCCGATTTAATGGTGGCATCACTCGGAATTTTCCCTTCATCTTTACGAACAAAAGCAGCCAAGTACAATGGCACATTAAGTACCACGAATATAGCGCAAAGTACAACATGAATAGCCATTGTCTCATAGTACACACCCCGAGTGTTTGCGTCCATTAAAACCGATTTGATAACAAATCCTAGAAAACACACCAAATTAACCATCGATAGTGTAGTTATCGTGGTCAATAAAGGTGATGTTACTCCAGATTCCATCATTTCTTTTTCATATCTTTCTTGAACGTCATTATTGGCCACCTTTGAACTTATTACAAATGATAAATCAGAGCCTAAAATTGTGTCGAGTAACGCGAAAAGGTATGAACTTGTTCGTTTGTAGATCCAAATTCTTCGGCCATTCCACCAACCTCTTGTGGTACCACCACATTTGACGAATTCAAAGTAGTCAAAGGCGGAAATGAAGATTATGATGTATGCGAATGGGAGAAACCATCCACTCGTTACCTACATATATATCAACAGATTATGTTTTTTGATATGTATGTGTGTTATTTATCGTGAAAAATCTAACCTATTGAATTTTGTATAATGTCGTTATTAAAATGAGTAACTGATACGATGTGAACATCATAATCAATGTTTCAATAACCGGGTTTGTGCATTGAACCCGGTCAATATCCTAAATACAGTTGAATCAGTCGGATCGAATTACCCGGTCAGTTGAAGCGGATGGTAATACTACTTGAGTATTTATAATGTATTAGTTATGTAAATGGTGTAAATGTAAAAAAAAAAAAAAAAAAAAAAAAAAAAAAAAATCTAGAATGATACAAAATAAACACCATAAAAATAAAAAAATTTCCAAAATCTATTTTTCAACTAAGTTTATCATTTTTTTAACTACAAAACCTATATAAAAAATCCATGTCTATTTTATTTATAAGATAATTTAGAAAAATCATTTGTTTGCGTTTTGAACAACTAGTTTAACCGAGTTTTTATGTCCAACCAGCTGATTCCGACCGAGCTATAATCATCGATCTTAACGGCTCATTTCAACTGGCTATATTCCCGTTTCCTGGTTCAACCAGGTTTTTAAAACATTAACCATTATAACTCATACTTTCTATCATGAAGAAACTCTTTTTACTTGATCATTCCCTAGACAATGATTATTTAAGAATGATTATTTGGCCCCTATAGATTTAGATAACTAAGAAAAGGAAATATCTCTACTATCTATAATGCATTTAGGACCTTTCCTTAAATAATAATCTGAAAATTCAGCCAAAATCTTTCCTTTTTTATCTTAAAAATGGTTTAAAAAGTATGCGCAACAAGGGTCGAACACGGGACCTATAGCACAACAAACAGCTCGCTATCCAACTAAACTAGAAGGCTAGACATTTGCTTTTTCCAAATCAAATTCAGTTTTCCTTGCCTCAAAAACCGCCTCCTCAGTTCCAATTGCATCGATTCCTTCATTGGTTCCTTCAAGACACCTCCTCGACTCCCATTTCATCGGTTCCTTCAAGTCTTCAACCCTATTGATTCAATTATCCATTAACCCTCCTCGATTTTGTTGCCTTGATTCCTTCAAACCTAACCATGCGTCTGCCCTAATTTTCATAAATCTAAATCTGTTTCTCAAAGCCATCTTTCACTCACAAGCACAATTCACTGGCGGGCTCAATCTCTTCTACTTCTACTTCTTCTTCATTTACCCCAATCACAAGCAGAATTCAATGGCAGAGTCTTCATACACCAACCTTCCTACTCGCTTCTTGCCTGTTCTGTTCTGTTCTGGTATGTAGCCATGTACTCTTGATGTTTGAATAACTAAATGCAATTCTTACTCCTTGAACTTTTGCATTTTCGTTCAACTAAAGTAAACATTTTATTTCATTTGAGTTATCAACATTACGATCTAACTTCATTTGTATTGCAGATGGGCAACAGCTGCAATGGATCATTTAGCATCTAATCTTACACTCAATACTTTAGTGTTGATACAGATGATGTTGTCAATAGATTAACAAGTTTTTTATATCCCACTGGTAATTTTGTCAGAAAAATTGAAGCTAACCCAGATCTGTAGGTTTTATAAGTCAATTGTGATTACATTATTACGATAATAAACAAATTATTTTTAACAATATTATTTTTAACAATATTATTTTTTGAGGATGTATGGAAAAAAATGGGGTAAATTTCAGATAAGGTAATATAATGTCCAAAAAAGCCCGAAATGAAGAACCTAATGTTCAAATTTGTTACATAAAAGATAACTCATTATCTTTTTTAATACACAGTTTCAATCTTTTAGATCTTATGATACCCTTTTCTATTGGTATGACCTGCTCTCTTTTTTAGTCATCATTTTAACTTCTACCAGTTTGGCCTTTTTGAGTTAAATGCAACCCAAATCAGACCATTCATAATTAAATGGGTTAAAAACGCCGCCTCTGCAAGTATTCTCTTCAGCCAGCCATTAAATAAGATTCATATAAAATAAATAACCATTGTGGCATCTCTAATATATGTTACTAATTTGTTAGAAAATGCAGGTTTTTATTGCTTATCCCAGTGACATGGAGCATCACACTGCTGCCTGTGTCTTGCAATTTGCTCTTGCTATCTTTATTAAATCATGGTTCTTACCATTTTTGTTGCTTCATTTTGCAATTGAATTTTTAAAAGAATGTAGAGATTTTCAGATAATTAGGCGCAAATCAATGGTTAATGGTTGGAGTGGTTTGCTGTGTTGACAACTCACATGTACATTTGGTCTGTGGAGATTTTTGGATTTATACTTGGCTTTGCTTGTAAGTGCATCATTTTAAGGGTGATTTTGCATCAAGCTTGAATATTTGGTTTATCGGAAGTATATAAAGAAATTTGAGCCCATGTGATGCACACATATAATTTTGGCGCACTTTAAAATATCCAATTTAAAAGACTTGAATTTGTTACCTTGCAAGGGTTCTATCCAAGTGATTTATTAGAGCAAATATTGATTTCTTTGCCATAATTACTAATCTACTGTATTATCTTTAATCCTAAACTCATTATATTATTGACTACCACCATCATTACTCATGACAACCTATCACCATCACCTACCAACTCACTACACAATCACTCCCGCCCATGCCCCAATCACTATGAATGACCACCCACCGGCCTCTAGAATCACTATTACTATCAATATTACTACCGCCACTGCACATATAGTTACAGGGTATCCGCCGCCGTATTGCGCGGGTACCCTGCTAGTTGCTTATCAAAACATTAAAATAAGATTATTTGAAAGTTGCAATAATAAAAAGATCACGTACCGGAGGGAAAAGCGGAACCCCATTAAGTAGAGAAAGTGAAGGAACGATGCAATAATATACGGTTGGTAAGGAGGAAAGAGACCATAAACAATAGATCAAATAGCCCATTAAATGACCCAGATGAACCTTTCCGAGCCCGTACCAAGCCGGGCTATATTTTGAGATCAAAATTAATAGATCGCCTTCGGACCACCGTTTATGTTGCACGAGTGTCTGGCTAAGTGTGGTTGCTGTAACACCTAGAAACGCATCTCGTTTTGGGTTGTAATATACGGATTTCCAACCTCGGCAATGGATTGCTAATCCTGTTATTACATCCTCAACCGGACACCCGTATTTCAACCCAATCTATAATACAAAAATTGGGATGAATTATGAATATAATAAAATGATGTAAATGAGTCGATTCTCGTTATGTTGTTATGTTTTGATATTTAGCGGGTAAAAAGGGCAATATATGTTTTTACAACAAAAAAAATTGATGATTTCCAAATGGATAAATTTATACATATACGTTAAACTTGTATATAATGATAAAGGATATAAAACAACTTGTTTATAATAGTTTTTAATGACTCAAATAGGACACACAATATCTTTTAATGACTACGGACAAAATTTTATACAAATAACTAAACAATGACAAATTTTGAAAAATATAATCCTGAAAGTACAAAACAAGAAAACTTGGACTAAAATTGTTTCAGGTTAACCCAATCCAACCACTTTCAACTTGTACCAAAAATATCAGTTTTTCCCACCCATTTTATCATCTCTAAATGAAATGAATATATACTTTTGATAACTAAGAAATCAAAAGAGAATAGAAACACATAAAAACCTCTTTTATACTTTTGATAAATAAGAAATCAAAAGAGAAAATAAACACATAAAAACCTCTTTTCCCCATTCGGTGTCGCTTTCAAATGTGCAACTCACAACATTCTTTAATTCTTCGATTGTGTTTTCTGTTGTTTCTTTGTGATCATTCTCCGTTTTCCAGTCGATTTTACTTCCGTCATTGAAGCTTTTTCCCGATAGGATATCTCTCCGGTGAAAGCAGTTTGTTCCAGCATATAAAGGCCCGCCAACGCCATCAAAACCATGGAAATCCACCTTCATTAATTAACAAAAACACGTTAAATATAGTACAAAAACTTGTAAACAAATTGTATATAAAACTTATACGTGCTAATTTTGACTCATTTATATACGAAACTTTTAGCTGAATCGTACATAAAACTTACATGTGCTAATTTTGACTCATTTATATACGAAACTTTTAGCTGAATCGTACATAAAATTTACATGTGCTAACTTTGACTCATTTATCAGCCAAATTAAACGAGCAAAATAACATTAAAGAAAACATGTCAAACGGTACTAACAGGGAAAAAGTCATACAAATGTATTTTAGTGCCTAAAAACTTCAATTTCATTTTATTCAAAATTGGACAACAAATATGTAGACAACCCAGCCGGACTATATAAAAAAACTAATTATTTTGACAGTTGACACGTTAACAAACGTTCCTTTATATCACCTCTAAATTAAAGATTTATATTTTCACCTGCCAAATTATTCGAAGAGAACCACCATAAACTTCATTTTTGGTAACATTTTCATACGATTGTGGATATTGAACGAAAGCAATCTCGTGGCCTTTTTCTTCGTCCATGAAAAAACAAAGAGCGTCTCTCACGCTATCACGACTATTCGAGTACATATCGCAATCCACATTTAGAATTATCGGTCCATTGCTTATCATCGATGACAATCTTATCTGTATTAAATCATGATGTTTTCACTAATGGACCCACAAAATGAAAATAAATAAAAAAAAAAACAAAAGAAAACCTACCAATGCATTCATGGCTCCAGCTTTGAAGTTGTGAAAATGGGATGGTCTCTTTTCTCTAGCCATATATACTAATTTTGGAAGGGTATGCCCCTCTATATCATGATTATGATCAAGTAAAATCTGCAAATAATATAAAGTTTATAGGACTAATTAATATGATTTTATGTGAAAATTTTGAGCTTTTTATTATTTATAAACTACGCGTAAACATTAAACTCTTTTTGTTAGCCTGGGTTCCGATTTGCTTCGCGAGCCAATGAATCCAAGGGAGACCATCCGCTTTGCGGGAAGCTGGAGTCTGTGCGGTAGGGGTGAGCTCGGCCTAGAAACTAAACCGAAACCGGAAATAATGAATTTTCAAAACCGACACCGAACCAATTACATGTTTTCGATTTTGATTCGGTTCGGTTCGATTCAGTTTGTTTAACCCAAATGCTCATCCATGTACGAGGACCGAACCGAAACTGATAAAATCAAAACCGGAAATGATAAAATTTTAAACTGAAACCGAACTGATTACATGTTTACGGTTTCGGTTGGTTTTCAGCTCAGTTCGGTTTTTTCAGCTCAAATGCTTACCCCTGTTGCGTAGATAAACCTTTGTGACCAAATTTTTTATTATCTTTTTTTTTCCTCATAGAGATTAAGATTTAAACTTTTTACTTGAACAATAGCACCGTGATCTCGTGAAGATGCACACGAATCCCATTCCGTAAATCCTTCATGTTCTAATCGTATTTCTTCAGGAACTCTTCCGATTTTTGTCACATTTTCAATTCGATTCGACATCTCTTCAAACAATTTCTACAATCCAAAACAAATTAACACTTACATAAAAGTTTCTTAATCGTACCTAAATAAAAATAACTCTTTTTTACTATATTAATATCATTCATAAAAGATTATCTTAGGAAAACGAGCAAATTGTGCCGCTATCTTTTTCTTTCTTTCTTTGGGTGTAAAATGATGTCTAACATATGCATGAAACTTACCTTAACATTGACAAAATCTCGAATGTGTTTTGTGTTTGACGGTTGAGATGTTGATTTGAAATAGGCGGCTGGGGAGGGCGGCTCCACCTTGTAATTGCGGCAGTACGGCAGCCAATGTTTGGAAAAAACGGCGGCTTGGGTGAGAGCATAGAAGGTGAGTTCAGAACCACCGTCGTCGGAGAGATAAACGGAGAGTTTTTCCGGTGGGTAGTCGTAAGACATAACGGATAAAACGGTGTTGATCACCATCATTGGTGGCTCGATTACCGGGTCCGCCGAGCAGACGAATATGTCGATCGCTGGCAATTCATTTTCGTATCTGTTTTATTAAAAAAAAAAACTTATAAAATGTTTTCTAACGTGTGACGTAAGTACTCGTATTAGGATATATTTCTGGGTTCTAAAAAGTACTCGTATATCACAATTGTATGTAAAAAATTAAATGTGAATTATAAGATATGTTATACTATTTGTTACTTACTTATTTATCGAATAGCCAGTTAAACTGTTGATCGAAATGAAATATAGGAACATAATCGGTCAGAAAATGAGCTAATTACATCAATATTTATAGCTCGGTCGAAAGAGGTTGTTTTAACAAAAATGCTTAATTAAACTGATGGTAAAACTTACAAAAATCCAATTTTTTGATAAATAAAATTAACATATGAACATTTTATACTTCCTCCGTATCAAAATAAGTGACACAAATTGGCTTACACGTTTTTTGAGGTAAAAGATTAAAGTAGAGGTTAAAATAGATTAAAGTACATAATTAGTGGAGAATGAGTCCCACTTTTCTTGAATAAAATGATATTAATGAGTTTTAAAAGTAAAAGTAAGGGTATAAGGGTAATTTCACTTTATTAAAGTGGATAGTTAGTGGGTATGAGTCCCACTATTTTTACCAAATAAGGAAAGTTTTCAAAGTGTGTCACTTATTTTGATACACCCCAAAATGAAAAGTGTGTCACTTATTTTGATACGGAGGAAGTATATGTTTTGAACTTAAAAATGATAAGTTTAGCCAAAACTATATTTTGGAAAATTCTGAATTTACACAAGATATGACATTATTCTTTTAAATAATCTTAAGGGTTTTGCTAATGACAGCCCTTAGGGCTGTCACTAACATGCATAAAAAGCTTGTACATTGATTAAAAAAGTAATATTCCTAAAATTCAGAGGGTTGTCTTTTGTGTATTTTGCCTTCTCTGTCATTAGTATTTTCCTAATCTTAATAGGTGTTTTGGTGGTAAAAGTTTAATCTTCATTGGTAAAAATGCTTAAAGATCCAATATTTGAACTAGGGGTGAGCTCGGTCCAAAAAACGAACCGAACCGAACTGAAACCGATAGAACCTAAACCGAAACGATGAAATTTCAAAACCGAAACCGAACCTATAACATGTTATCGGTTTTGGTTCGGTTCGGTTCGGTTTTGGTCCGGTTCGGTTTTGGTTCGTTTTTTTAGGCCAAATGCTCAATCTTATTCGAAAACTGAACGAACCGAACTGAAACCAATAGAATCGAAACCGAAAACGATGAATTTTTAAAACCGAAACCGAATCGATAACATGTTATCGATTGGGTTTCGGTCGGTTTTCGGTTCGATTCGGTTTTTTCGGTCCAAATATTCACCCCTAATTTGAACCCTATATTTGTGGTAATGGAGGTTCACCTACGTTAATTCTGGACTACCCGCAAACGGGTGGTCACCCTGGATTATTCTGCTGCGGATCACTACTTATTCCACACATAGATAATTACCAAAAATCCGAAAAAAGAACTATCATTGAGTCAAAATAAGCAAAGTAAGTCCCGAATCAATCAAAAAATACATTAATCTCTTAAATAATATACTACATACTAGATACAAAACCCGCCCCGATGGGCGGTATGCTTCAAATTTCATTTTATATAAAATACAAACAAAGATTAAATAAATTTCTTAATCACATAATAATCGTTTAAATGTGGTGTTCAATTTAATTAAAAATTAGATACACGTAGAAATGGTACATATAATTTACAAACGAAATAAGACTTCTTTGTAAACGACATTTGATGTTGAATTAGTGTAATTTCCATCTCTGTCACAACAAATGACCTTCAATCCTTTCTTGCTCTTAACTCGAGATACAGCTACATAAAGCTGGCCATGTGAGAATACTGGTTTTTGCAGAAACAGACCAACCTGAGACAACGTCTGACCTTGACTTTTATTAATGGTCATAGCAAAGCATACTTGAACGGGGAATTGCCTCCGATTCAATTTGAAGGGCATCTTGTTGTCGGAAGGACTTATGACCATTCGAGGGATAGCGCAAATTGTACCCACCTTGCCGCCGGAAATGATTTTACCCTCGATTATATTTACCCCCATCCGTAATATCTGAAGTCGTGTTCCGTTGCACAATCCAGCTTTCTGATCAATATTCCGCATACACATAACCGGAACGCCGATCTTTAACCTCAATATATGTTGTGGGACGCCTGACATTTTGATACTGTTCAAGAATTCAGAAGTGTAAATATCAAGGTTGAACATAGTATCATCTTCATCTGCAGCAGAAACAGAATCTGATGACTCGTATGTCTTTTCTTCTCCGGGAATTAAAGACAGCATTCGCTCGTTTATTACGTCAACCATTTCGTGAGTGGGAGCAAGGATGGCTCTATCTTGAAAAAAGCTGCGTTGCCATAGATTATCAAGCAAATGAGGGTATGTTTCTCGAATAATAGCCCCAACATTATCATCAGACGCTGGAATGAGCATGTTGTCCGGGAACTCTATCGACGACTCACCATCATTTTCACCACCTGTTTTTAGGTGATTAGAAAATAAATTATTATCATTAAGTAAAAAATATTTGAATGGTTTACTACCAATTAGAAATAAATTAAATACACACCTATAGTGCCATTCCCAATATCGAGTATCCAATCTGCGAATTCCTTTATCTCTTTTCTTTCGACATCAGATGATCCAGATCCCAGCCTCATGTTTACTGTTAAATTCAAGACAGTGCAGTGGTCCCAAAGATATGAAGCATTGATCGTCGCATGAACCACGTCTTGCCTAGAGCCGTTTGGAATAACAGGGAGAATTTGCCGAAAATCACCACCAAACAAAACAGCCTTTCCACCAAAAACATGTGTTGATGGTGTCGACGGGTCCTCCCTGCATATGTCTCTCAGAGTTCTATCAAATGCCTCGAAACAATATCTGTTAATCATTGGTGCCTCGTCCCAGATAATCAGCTTTGCTTTTCGGATCAACTCAGCAAGGTCACCATCAGCTGCTATGTGGCACACTGAATCTTCCACCACATTAATAGGAATTGCAAATCTGGAAAATAGTACATAATTAGAAATTAGCATACATAGTATAGATTATAATAGTATAATGTTGTGGTCGAGTATAGTCATGACGTGCAAACCTGGAATGAGCCGTCCTACCACCATCCAACAAAAGGGCCGCAATACCACTTGATGCAACATTCAATACTATTGACCCTTGGGAACGTAATGCAGCAGACATAGTTTTGTACAGGTAAGTCTTTCCAGTACCACCGTAACCATATACGAAGAACATTCCACCCTTTTCATTATTAACGGCGTCCATGACTGTTATGTAAATACGTTTCTGCTCTGATGTAAGACTGGTATAAAGAGTTTGATGCTGGTCGCGGAGTTCATCTCTGTTGTAGGATTCCTCGTCGTATATTAATCGGTTGTAATTTTCCATCGTGTATTCTGCATCGGGATATGGCATGTTTGAAAAAGACCTCAAACTCTTGTTATTACAAAGCATCATGTGTTCAATATACGTAAGACATATATTCATCCTCTGTGTGTCAGAAAGTTGCAAATCTGCATTCATAAGCGGCACAAGTTATGAAATAATATAATAAAATATGAAAGTAAAATTAATGATTAAATTTACTGAAATGTTATAATATTTTACCTTGATCGTTACGCTTCCTTCGTTCAACGTTTAACACATCTTCAGCCAAAACATGCCAAGTTTTTTCCCATACAAACTCGGGACGGCTCATACTATCAGTCATGAGGAGCATGACAAAAAAAGAACGCAGATAATCACCCATGCCCCAAAAACTTGCTTCCAACAAACCATCTATGTATTCCTTGTCGTCCTGTAGAAGCCCACGCGCATAACACGCATCTCTGTATGATGGATAAATAACACCACGCCATTCCTTGAGGTCATCCCAGTTTCTCGGACCGGTTACCTTGTTTAGTAATACACGTAAATAATAAAGTTCACCCCATGAGGGCGGGACATGATGTATACGACCAAGTGTATCTCCTCGTTTTCTCTTCTGCCAGATACGTTGCTGCTGATTCCAAACGTAATATTGGGGTATCTCAACATACAGGAGTTTACGGGCGTCTAGATCTCTCTCGTTCAGTTCCATCCATGCTATAAACTTGGTTTCATTCACAGATGACTTATCTAACGCGTAATCAATACTTTGTCTTGCATCAAAGATTACTGGCTGTTCATCCTCTAAATGGAATGGCAACCTTTCGACTGAAGGTGTCCTTTTATGAATGTCAAACTGAAATATACGCCAGGTTGCCTCGCAGGCGGAAAGATACCTACAATCATAATAATCTTTTATTTCGTCGACCTCTTCGCCCTCCACAGCAACAGTAACCCTGTCCGGTCCTTTATTCACATACTTAAACAGATATTTTATGGAACCAATCTGGTTGCACCATTCAACGTTTATATGAGACTGGTATTTTCTAAGCAAACCTGGATTGTATGGCACGACATAACCATTGTGCAATTCTATTCCGCTTTTCTTTACAGTATTTCCATCATTTCTCCTCCGGTATATTGCATATCCGTTATCATCTATTAAAGTTGATTCGTTAAACTGTTTAGGATATTTTTTTGTACACTTGAAATTGACAGTGCAAGGGCATCTTGGATTATCGACACCGCATGGGCCATGCATCATATGATCGGTGACAATTTGGTACAGTTCAGGATCCTGTTCTTTGTCGGGGATCTCTGATGATATGAATTCATCTATTTTTGATTCTGCGGTTATCTTGTCTTGTGCCTTAAGCCACAATAATATGTGGCAATGCGGAAGACCCCTTTTTTGGAACTCAATAGTGTAAACAACTGCGATTTAGAAAGACAAAAAATAAGTTAATAAATATATAAAAAGAAACAAACATTAAAATGAGAACAGTTAAAAATGTGTTTGATATATACCTCCTTTTACGTGACCAAAAGTATGATTTTCTTTGAAATCCTTCAGTAGACAATCTAGCTTAATTTTAAAAACTCTAGATATAATATCTGGACGATCTTCAGATTTTAAACCTTTTTTGGCCATTTCACGGGCAATCTCAGGCCAATTAGGGTTGCACGTGAATGTTATGAATAAGTCAGGATAACCGTAAAACTTACAGATCGTCATAGCGTCCAAATAGTTCTGCATCATGTACCTTGGACTACCGGTGAATGATGACGGTAGCACGTATTTCTTACCACGTAATACATTACCAGTATCTTGATTTTGCGCCAATATGGCCAATTTGGCATAAGTCTCAGTTCTTAAATCTTTTTGCTGCGTAATTATGTACCTCATCCTCTCCGCCTCAACCATTGAGTATGCATCGGTAACAAACTGCTGTAACAATCTCCTACCATTGAGTATCATAGAGAACTGATTTATCCTGTCTTGCAATCGGTATGCGAACCACTCCCTCATTGATACTCGCGTGCCTTTATTTTTTTCATTATAATCAGTCACGCCTTGGTGGTATACATCAGTACGGTAGCCATCTTCTGCATAGGGGAAAAATAAAGGGTAATGCAATGCTAGGTATAGTACGTGCAACTCGCTTATTTTTTTGAGTTTTCCATTTTGCCTGTGGAGTACGATATCCCTAGGATTTGCTGTATCTTCAAAATCACCAACGATCAAAGCTGCTACTTCGGATGAAGTTGGTAGATTGTAATTTCTACCGTCTCGTGACCTGGTGCCAATCAGTCTTAGCTTAATATTTTCGTCATTGGAAGACCTTAGTACTTGACCAGCCATCCGAAACTTCACCACCAATGGATTGATTGAATCAAGCATGTCTCTTATATGGGTTGTAAGCTGATAGTCTATTTCATTATTAGATGTTGACATGCTTGTACGATTGCTGTTTAGAAATAAATATTAAATAAGTATGAAAATAGAATTGGTTCGTCTATATATTGTAAGTAAATTGTAAGTAAATAATTAATTAATTTCGATTGCTTACCTAACAGCTTGTATCCGGTTTCTAATCTCGTTTTCCGTGTCATATATATAAAGTTGACAAAATTTAGGACGTGCTCCTGGTTCGGGCATCAAATTCCCCAATCTATGTGGATTTTCTCCATTTATCCTGAAGCAGTACGGGCCACGTCCGACATTAACGGACTCGTCTTGCTTAGCACCCATAGAAGTGAAAGCAAACATCATGTTATATCGACGTATATTGCTTAAAAAGGAAGCGCTCTTTGGATGTTGATTGGTAATAAGATCTTTCAATAATTTTGGTGGTTCAATAATGTCAACAGGCAGCTTAACCTTACCCCTCATGCAACATATTGAAAATGAGTGGGGGTTTAAACCGTATCCTCCCCGGTCCTTCTCAGCTTTCCAAACCATAGCGCCACAAGACGCGCACTCGAAATCAGGATCTCCATGGTCAAAGTATTCTACAAAATATCAGCGGGAAAAAGTATTATGTTTTAAAAAACGAATTTATAGGGTTTACGTAATAACATACTCATTAATTATATAAATGTGTACCGGTTGAAATTCCAACAATTGCATGCGGTGGTAGCTCGGGTTCATTTTCGTGCTGTGGGGTGGTGAAGTTTAAACCACGTGAGATTCTCGGGCGCACCGTTTTTTGATTTTTGTTTGTCTTTTTTTCCTTTGCATTCGAAGAATCTCCTATTTCGATTTATAACTTGTTAATGATTATAAAAAGTAAAAAGATAATAACATATAAATCAATTGTATTTGCTTTATGTGTTGTTTTGTAGTAAGAATTGCAAACCTTTATGACTTAAATTAAAATTTACGGGTGTAGTGATGTTGAATCTAGAAGTCTTATTGGTGAATACTCCACTCACTGAGTAAAATAGAAGTTTTATTAAATATACATTGAAAATATAGTAAATATTTAGGAAAAACATATACCGTTTGTTTTGTTTTCACTTTTTGAAATAGTTGGGAATGAGGAAGGTGGTGTTGTACTTGTAGGTGTTGAAAACGTTACAAATGGTGATTTGGTTGGTGGTGTCGCGAATAATCCATGTGTTGAAGCGGTATTTCGATAAAACATATTTAAAGGTGGACCTAATTAAAGTCAATAATAAAAAAAAATTAATATTTCATTTATACGCAAAATAAACTGAATTTACTTACATGATAAGTGAGTCATATGTGGAACTATCATAGGCATTGGTGCTATCGGTGAGGGTCCTAATGCAATATAAACAATGATTAAATAATTAAATACATACTTATTAACAATTTGTTTATGGTTTCAATAGTAATTAATCAATCAAATTTACAATCCCTTGAATTGAAACCTTTTGATTCATTGTTGTTAGTGGATATAGAAGACATTTTAATTTTTGACGGCCTTCCGGGACGACGTTTTGTTATATCATCGAGCAAATCTGTTATACAAACAATATTAACTAAACTACTTATAAATAGAGTAATTAAAAAATAAACTTACGTGTGTTGGACGAATAGCGCAAATCATCTACTGTTTTATTTGACTGATTGTCCTTGTTTTCTACAATGTGTTTTCTTTTTCCTCCTTTTTTTTCTTTATTATCTAGCATTGCTTTATTAGTGGTGGAATTAGACATCTCCATGTAATGTATCGATCTTCAAAATCTGTAGTTAAACATATACGATTATACATCAGGCCCATGAACGATATTTTTAAGTTATAACATATATTTATAAAAAACAGTATTTGACATAGGCTTTTTCAAATTACGATTATCCATCAGGCCCATGAATGATATTTTTACAACAGCCCATGTTGATTTTAAAGTGAATTGGGCCAGCATGGGTCGTATTTGTGTTGTATGTTGAGGGAAAAAAAAACACAGTTACTACACCGCTAGTTTTCAATCGACAATCGAGATCGAGATCTACACCGCTAGTTTTCAATCGACTACACCGCTGTCGATGGCGACGATGACCTTCTACATCGCTGTCGATGTCAATCGAGATCCATTTGGTGCTGTCGATGTTAATCTGGTGGATGGTGGATTGAAATTATACCATTTCAGATAACACTTCCAAGGTATTTTCTTATGCCCTAATTTAGTTTTTCTACAGATTTATTAGCGACTGAACAGTAAAACACAACACAAAAATCGCGGATTGTAAATTTATGCTGCCCTAATTTCTTTTTGGTACTGATTGGTTCTGCCCTAATATGGTTTTGGTACTGATTTCTTCTGCCCTAATTTCGTTTTGGCCCTAATTCAAGGGATTGTAATTTTGACTGATTATTAATATGCATGAACATTCAACGAATATTTAAAAACAACTGGTTTTGAAAAATTGTTATAACTGACTGTACTAAAAAAAACTGCAATTATGTTGGAAGTCTAAAATATTTAAAAGGAATAATAGATAATCAGAATATTTATGTATACCTGTTTTATATGCAGATTATTGGAAAGATGGTGATGCTGGAACCTTGGACTCTTCGATTTTTACAACTGATATTATAAGGTGATTTTAATGCAATTTTGGTATTGTTTATTTGATAGGAGATGTGTGTCTTAAACTTATATAATATCGATTTTCCTTGTATTTAGGTAATTATATGATTTTGTTTGGATTTTGAATTTTGGAAAAGATTTTTGGAAAATCTGTTTTATCTATTATAAAAAATATGGTAAAGATAATCACAATCTTAAGAATATATATCCTTCGTATACATGTTAATTTTATGGTAAAAAAATATTAATTTCGGAATATTACCTGATTAGTTGAATCATAATTTTATTGTTTTTTAAAAAATTAATTGGTTAAAAATTAAAAAGAATTTCGAATTTGGCATTATGTTTAGGATATTACCCGAAATTATATAACTTACCTCTTTATATAAATAATCATGGAATATGGTATTTTTCCTCAATATGCCATCTTCTCCTCCACTATTTTATGTACGCTTTTTATAACACGATCTCATTGCTTTATTCACTTTAGTTGCTATATGAAGATCAAGTTAATACTGCTTGTGGTTATTTGGAGTTATAATTTATCAATAGAGCATGTTAAGTTGTAGCAAAATTGATAAAATAAGCAAAGTGTATGTTGCTCTGATTAAGTTAACACTTGAAATGCATATTTGGAATTCTTTTGGACCAATTGACTGATAATCAGATATAATTACTTAGCGAGTTAGTGGATCAATTGCTGCTATTCGAGGATTTATTCTTTATTCAACGAAATTGCTAAATCAAGATTCAAAAGTTATACATTTACAAAAGCAATTGATTTGGTTTCTAAAAAAGTTTGACTTTCAAAGTCAAAATGATTTGATTGAACTGATTTTTCAACGGCCTGTGCTTTCCTGTTTATACAAATATTAAAATTATTAAAACTTAATTAATACAATAAAAAATTGATCTTGCAAATACCTGATTCATTGGCCATTACATCCATCTCTGAATCATTGCCTTGATCGATCCTGAAAAAAAAATACATATACAAAATCATTCATAACATATAACATACCAGAAAAAAATTAAGTATATAAATTACATAAATAACTTAATAACCTTTCAAATTCATGAGTTTTAGTATCGAATATTTCCTCTGGGATTTCGTTTTCATCACATAGGGCTGTGACAGCAACTTCAGCTGCAGAGGCTGCAACATGTGGACCAACAACAGCAGAGACGCGAGCAATCTAACAAATTTAAATTAAGAAATAAATAAATGGCAGTGTGATTCACTTTGTCGGGAGTGTGGTCGACTAATTTGTAATCATCAGCTGACTTATTTTTACCATATGATTTGTTTTTGAAACACTTAGTACAAATGATGGAACTTGTTTCCTGATACAGTAAAATCGAATGAAAAACCAAAAATAGATCCAAACATTCCATATTGATTTCATATTCCAATAATTCATATATATTGATTTCATATTCCAATAATTCGGCTGATTCTTTTCCATGGTTATCTACTGATCCATTGATTTGATATTCCAATAATTTGGCTGATTTCAATGTATGATTCCTACATATAAGGCAAACATTCCGTGGTTATCTACTGATATTATTTATTTGTTTACCAAACGAATAATAGAAACAAATGAAAAACCATATTTAAATAATTATTTGTCTATCACGAAAAGTCTAAAAACATAACCACCAATTGTGTCTAAAAAAAACTATAAATCAAAAGATAACGAAAAATAAAAGAGTAGTCTAAAAAAACAGCATTGGGCCATGTGATGGTTGTCAATCTTCCGGTTCGATCTTCACCTGAACCAAACCCTCCGAGCTTTTCTTAGTGTTTTCATCTTCAGAATCCGTGTCAAGATCGTCAAGATTAATAAACACACGGCGTCTCTTAGTGCTCGAACCACCGCTACCAGACGCACCTTCACATGAAGTTGGTGTGTGCATGTCGAGAACGCGTTTAACACTATCATCAGCCATGCTAACCTTCTTTATCATGGTTGAAGGGGTGTTGAAATCCTCCAACGGCTCATCCTCCGGCTGAAAAAATATAATCAAATAGTTAAAAAAATAATATAAAATTCGGATTATAATACATTTTATTTGGTTTAAATATACATAAGTAAAAGGTTACCTCATCCACAACATCATCGACCACATGGTCCTCAATATAATTTTTTTTGAAATGCTTGATTAGTTCAGGCTCCTCAGACATACCATCACATCGGTAGGTGTGGTTGTTGTGGGTATGGTTCTCTTTCGAGTACCACAGTTTGAATAGTAATCTCTTACCAATAATATTATTCAACTCATCGGGGTAGTACTTTGACGGATCCTTTCCGTATTTTTCAATCAAGTCCCACAGGGTAAGGCCGGTCAACTTGTTAATAGAGCTGTTGAAAAACACAACTTGTGCAGTACCGGTCTCATCGATAAGTGTTACAACAACCCTGAACCTGTAAATTACAAACATATAATCAGTCAAAAGGGGGGGAACCACGAAGCATTATAATACGCAATTGAAACATTTGTCATTTTAGGGAAAATTTACCTTGAAACGGTCTGTACTGCCCCACGGCCACAGTAATCACATTCGTAAGTAGTATGGCGATTATTAGCTGATTTTACTTTAACTTTTTTGTTGCATTCCTTGCATGCTATATAAGCCCATCCCATTTGTTCGTGCACACAATGAATGGTTGCATATACAATGCAGTGGGAATCCTATATATTTTTAATTTACATATAAAGTAAATTAAAAGAAATTATAAATAAGTAGATGTAGTGTTTTTTCAGATAAATAGTATCGAAAGTTTTACATACCTGTTGAATCTGACGAATATTACCGACCATGCTTTTAACAGCACCTATAAAGAAATCTGACACTGAAACCACTTTAGCATCAGGTGAGAAGAACTCAATTTTGAATTGGTTCGGATCATAATCCTCCTGATTTTGAGCCCTTTAATACAATAATAAACCAAGCACAAATGTTAGTAACTATTTGTAATTGTCACAATGTTATGGTGATTTTTTGAAATGTTACTTACTCTGATTTAAATGCAAGAATGGCGGGGTGATTCTGATCAATTATTATTTTCGTTCCAAATAAAGCGTTGTGGACCGCCGGTGAATCTGCATTGTGTGGTTAACAAAAAGAAATAAAATCCTTAATAAACATTAATATTTAAATTTATCATTTTTAATGTCCAAATTTTTCAAGTGACATTAAATGATTAGGTGTGATATATTTTTTAAATCATACCTTTAAAGTACTTAACCTTTCCTAGCTGTAGTATCACGACAAAATGCCCAAATTTTTCAGGATCGGCTGCATAATCATTCCACATAGTAGCCCAGTCTTCCCAAAATGTTAGATCAAGTTGTTCTCCACTGTTTTTATAAAGTTGTTAATACTTATAAATTTCATATAATAATTGTCTCTCTATGTCAGTAGTACGTACCTATTATCCTCGACCACAACAGTACGTCGAAATTTCATGCCGCTTTGCGTTGCTACCTTTACAATCTCCATAATCCCAACAACAGAGCCAATAACATCTGAAACAGAGAATATTAATAAATTTGAATGTACCAAAAAATAGTAAATAAAATATAAATTTATAATATAAATAGGACGTACCAACAGCATCTTTTTCATCATAAGTACGGTCTGCCGACTTAATCTCAGTATACGGTTCGAGCAATAAACTATACAAATTGTCATCAATTTGTTCAATTCGAGTAACAATTGTGTTGAAACCAAAGGCCAGTTTATACTTATGTGGTAATAACGGGTAATTTCCAGTATTCTGATAAATTGTGAAGTCTGAAATTTCATAGCACTGGCCTTCCTCGAATAACGGCTCAAACTTATACATAAACTCTTTTTTAATCCAAATTTGGATTCGATCTTTCTGAAAAATTAAAAATTTTAACCATTTTTTAATTAAATTAAGAATGTTACATAGTGTTTAATGATGTATTGACATAAATACCTGATCATCATGGAGCACCAAGTCTAGAGAATAAGGGTTGTGCGGCTCGTTCTTACGGTGGGAATGCCAGATTGAAATACATCTCCCACGAACAGATATGTTTCGTAACCCTCCATCTATTTTCCCTATCGGGGTAATGGTTTTCTGTTTCAAATTTTCTGAAATTTACATGTCGAAGTTAGTAATGGTATAAACTTAAACTGTAAAATGAATTAAAATTTATTTACCTTGATTTGTTCCACTGCTAAGTTGAGTCTGGTTTGTATTTTCAACAGAACGGAATCTTCGGGAACCTAGAGATATACCTGAACTTGCCAAAGGCCTCAATCTGCCACCGGACGAATTCGGGGTTTTCTGGTAATTCATCTTGCCCTTTCCCTTGTCGTTGTTAGTATGCATCCTGGATCATAAAAAATATGATGTAATTTCCACCGTTGTTAAAGTATAACTGTAAACAGTTTGAACTTTTTTTATCAAATATCTGTTTTTTCCAAAATTTTAAATTAAACTTCATTTTCTCTCCAAAATTCAATCATTTTGACTGTAAACGGTCAAAGTGATGGATAGTTTGACAGTTTTCTAAATATATTTAATTTTTGTGGTTAATATACCAAATTTTATTTTTTCAAACATTTTTTACTGTTGAAGTTTGATATAATTTATCTTTCTGTTTTTATCAGCTAAAGCAGGTTGAGTTTTATCCAGCTAATTTTACGAAACAGATCCATAAATATTTTAAAGATCATAAACGTATCAATCTGAATTTTTAAAAAACATTTAAATATCATCAGTTTAGGTACATTCAAATGTGTTCCCAACGTGTAAAAAACAATTTTTAAAACAGTTTGACTAAGTAATTCAAAATGCTTGAATTAGTCCTTCATGAAAATTAAATTAAAAAAAATATTATTCTGTAAAGCGAATTTAGGTATATTCAATTATGTTTAAACAAAAAAATACAAAAATTAAACAAAAATATGTAATTAAAGAAAGGTAACAAACATTAATAATGTGATTAATTAGCTAAATTTTTTAAAACTGTTTCTGAACAGAATTTGTTTTTTTATTTATAAATCCATTTGTTACAGAGTTTGCCTTTATTACCAAAATTCAAGCAGTTTGACTGGAAAAAAGTCAAACTGTTGGATAATTTCACAGTAATTTAAAAAACATTTAAATTTACTTTCTATCAATTGTCTTGTTACGAATTTCAATCTGTGTTTAAAACATGTAAAAAACATTTTTTAAAACAATTTGACTTACGGTCAAACTGCTTGAATTAGTATTTCATGAAATAAAATAAAATAAATTTGTAATTCAAGCAGTTTGTCTCATATGTTTTTTGTTTCAAGCAGTTTGCCGCCAAATATTATTATGTTAAGCGAATTTAGGTATATTCAAATGTGTTTAAAAAAAATTATACGTTTAAACAGTAAATTTTTAAAAAAATTAATTAGCTGGATTTTTTAAAAAAAATTATAAGTTTAAACAGTAATAATCTGCCTTTGTTATAATTTTTTAAAAATTATGGAAAAAGTCAAACAGTTGGATAGTTCCACAGTAATTTCTACATTTGACTGGAAAAAGTCAAACATTTGGATAGTATTAAATAAAGGCAGATTTTTATACGTGCAGAACTCTTACCAATATTTAAGACCGGAGTTTGTTATAATTTTAAAAATTATACGTGCAGAACTATAATTTTTTTATACGTTTGACTGGAAAAAGTCAAACAGTTGGATAGTTCCACAGTAATTTCTTGTCAAAATATTTAAACTTACTTTATATCAATTGTTTTGTATGTAATTGTTCCACAGTAAACGTCTATTTAAGCAAAACGATAATATTAGAGTATTGAAACAGGAGCCGATTAAAGAAGCTTACTAAAACATTCAAAGACAAAAGGAATTTTAAATAGTAACCGTATATTTTAAGGAAAACTATAAATTGGAGTATTCTATATTTAAAAACATAAAACATTTAAAAAAAATTAAATGGGAAAAACCTGGGTATTTGAATTACGAAGTTTTCTGGAAATTCACAGGGAGCTTAACCGATTCCTGTAATGTAACAAAAGGAATTAATTAGTATCAGCCGATTATTTGTATAACACTTATATGAATGCAGATCGAACAAGTGGTGTTCTGATTATTGTTCCAAGAGAGAAATACGGTAATCAAGTTCCTCTGAATGACCTGGTGGTTATGGAAATTGATGCAGAATACGATGGAGGTGTGAGTTTGCAGTTGTGTTGCTCTGATCGTTCGTGGGTACCTTATAAGGTGATTGATAATAAAACTAATTTAAATAGGCGAAGATAATCACAAAATCACCGATAATAAGGAATATAAAATCACCTTCCGTATATAAAACACGGTGAATAGGGTGAGTCCGTTATATGTAAAGATTTTCTAAGATTTTAATTTAAAAACATTGAACTAATTCCTTAATGTTGGCCTGTTATTTAGGGTCGTTTCCAAAAATACAGGAAGACCGAAGTTTTGAGGTTTTGATATATAAAACACGGTGAATAGGGTGAGTCCGTTATATGTAAAGATTTTCTAAGATTTTAATTTAAAAACATTGAACTAATTCCTTAATGTTGGCCTGTTATTTAGGGTCGTTTCCAAAAATACAGGAAGACCGAAGTTTTGAGGTTTTGAGGTTACGAATTTCCTGTGAATGTGTGGGTTAATAGGATGAATATAGACGCATTGTTGTGAAGCTGCAATGATTTCGAGAATACAATTGATAAGTATTCGTTTCCTTGTAAATCCGGTTGGAATTTTAATGCAAATCCGGTTGGAATTTTAATGCATTAATTGTATTTCCTTAACTGATAGGTATTCGTTTCCTTAATAGTCGTACGGATGAATATAGACACGGATGAATATAGACGCAAAGCTGTACCAGATGAGCACAGATGACGTGGACCAATCGGTGACTTCCGTGTGGCATTTACAACCAATAAGAATGCACGGAATTGCCATGTTGTCAAGTCCACTTCAAAATTAGGCTGCATATAAGGGGGAAGATTCTTTCCTAGAATCGTGTACATTTAGATTAAATCCAAATTTTTGTAAACAAAATATCAAACGTTTAACCAATGAGACAAACCTTTGGGACATCCTCTGTTTGAAGGTACGGCGGTACGTAGGATTCCACCGGACTGATTGAGTCAACACCCAATAAACACCAAAACATACCTCCGCCACAAACATCCCGATCCAACTCCATCTCCGGCTGCCGGAAACCACCACTTGCGGTGGCAGTTGTGTCGCTCTGTATATCCATATCCATATTATACTCACCAAAACCGTCGTTGCATATACCCTGTGTATTTTCCTCCCTTTTCCTCTCTCCGTTTCAAATAATCGGCCATTTTTTTCATCCATTTCTTCCTCTATATTTAAATAAATATATCTCTCTACATATAATATATATGTATATATAAATAGGAAAAAGTGTATGGCTGTCACATATTTAAGTTTATGTGTGAAACCACTTAAAACTACATAATTTTGGTTAAAAAAACCTTATAATTCGCTACATAAACTCATTAGTAATCAAATTCCGTCTAAAACTCATCAGTTATCTTAAATCTTAATTATGTTTTTTGTTAAATTGGTGTTACAAGCTTTATATTCTTGAAATGGTGTTTATATTGAATATATGTGCATATGTGTGCATATAGTTTTTTTTTATTATCTAGGTATTCTAATATGATAAAAAACAGAACATTGTAAAAATAACCATTTTAAGTTTTTGTTTAAACAAAATTATATAGTTATAGATAATTTCATACCTAACCTTATATATATTTCCCTTTTCTTATCTAGAAATTAGAAAGCATTTTTTCTAATGTTTCAACGATTATTATCCACAAAAATTAAAGCATTTCCGAAATTATATACGTCAAACATGCTATAATAAGCCTCAGCCACCAATGTTGACGATGAGTCTCCATGATTAGGAAATGATTGATGTATCTATACATGGTAAAGGCCAAATTGATTACTTTAAAATCAATCCACGGCAAAAGCCAAAGTGATAAGTATCATGGTTAGGACTAGGAGTGTTAAAAATTAAGATTCAGTTTATAAACCGAAAGACCGAACCAAACCGCAAAAACTAAACTATTTGAAAAATCGATGTGAGGAGTTTTTATTTTAGGGAAAACGGAATATTTAGGGCGGTTTTTAGGTGCATATGAAAAATCGAACCGAAAAACCGCTCCGCCACATATATATCTTTCAAATTTTATAAAAATATTTTTTATATTTATAAAATATCTAATTTTTAACTATTAAAAAAAAGTTTTGAGTGTATCATTTGTAATTTTTCACACGTTTTATTCCAATATTTTTCAGGTCTTATAACTGTATAAATACTACAGTTTGGATCATAACTTTTAACTTAACAAATTGGTAAATATTAAGGAAAATAAAAAACCAAAAAGAAAACTGAAACCAAACCGATTTATTAAGAAAACTGAAACCGAAAAAACTAACACTAAATGGTTTCCAATCTCTAAAACCGAAGTTTGCGATTCAAGATTTGGGTTAAATTAAAAACTGGCCCGAACCACCTCATACACATCCCTGTTAAAAACCTAGTATGTTGTATTAATTAAACTTCAACCATTTGGGTTTTTGTTTGCACAGCCCAACAAATTCATTTTCACTAGTATACATTTTGAACTAATCAACCCATATAGATACAGGTTGGCCCACCTAATAATACTATGGCCAACTCAAGTGACCAAGATTAATAGAGACCAACCCAATGCACGCTGCTTTACGCCTTTACGACTTCGACTATGATTCATAATTTCTTAGGATTATACGATTGTACACAATTTAAACACAATATTTTTATATAGGACAATGATAATAACTCTAAGTAGGGGTGAGCTCGGTCTAAAAACTGAATCAAACCGAAACCGATAGAACCGGAATCGAAAACGATAAATTTTCAAAACCAAAATGAAACCGGTAACATGTTATCATATATGGTCCGGTTCGGTTTCGGTCCGGTTTCGGTTTCGGTTCGGTCTTCTTAGCCCAAATGTTCATCTTTTTCCGAAAACCGAAGAGATCCGAAACCGATAGAACCGAAACCGAGAACGATGACTTTTGAAAACCGAAACCGAACCGATAACATGTTATCGGTTTTAGTTCGGTTCGGTTTCGGTCGGTTTTCGGTTCGGTTCATTTTTCGGACCAAATGCTCACCTCTAGCTCTTAGTGTTGTCATTATAATGTTAAAACATATACTTCATAAGTAATTTGTACATCAATAAATAACCACCTCCTGTATTTTAGAAGTTAGTCCTCCGTCAATAATTTTTTTATGCATGTAATAATTTTTTTAAAGATAGTTGTGTTTGATCGTCACAAAATTTACTTTTCAAGCAAATTTATAGATAGTAGAAACTCTATGATTAACATATAAATCATCTTATTGTTTCATAATCTCAACATCGCGTTACAACATATTAACCATAGGGTATAGAACTCAATACCAACATACTAAATATAAAGCTCATAAACTTAAAAGAAACATCAAACAAACTATAATCCCAGAGACAATAAACATAAAATCAAGATTGATATCGTTCTTTAACAGCATTCAAAATGTTTTTAGCAGAAACCGCTCTTTGAGGTGGAGGATGTGGATGACGTAAGCAGTCAATAAGCCGACTTACAAAATTACCAGCACGACGGCACCATAAGCACAACCCTAGTTGACCGATTACTCCGGTAAAAATAGCTAATACTGAAGAGGGGTCCATACGTACAAATTGTTTTATATTTATTGTAAATTTGAGAAATATTGAGGTACTTGATCTTATTTGTAGGCTCTTATTAATGAAATGTAACATTTGTCATTATAGATGTGGGATTGTAACTTATGTCATTAATTCATTAAATTTTGACATTGGGTTGAAAAAGTTAATGAAGTTGTTTAAATATTTCATCAGTAACACATTAAATAATAAGCAAATTAACAAGTATTCATTTTAAGTTTGCAGTCTAGATTGATGTGAAAAAATTGTCATTCAATTTTTATATATATTTTTTCATTTTAGTCATTGGAAATAATCTATAATGTTAACATTAGATAATAACCCATATTTTTTTCATTTGATAATAACCTTTCCCTGCCTATTTATGCCTATTTAATTTTTATCTAGTAATGGATTAAACATGTAGTTTTTAAGAAATCAACAATTTGGACAACATGTGATTTGTGGCTATTTTTTCACATTTGCTTTAATAGCCTTGGAGTAGTTAACAATCCTAACAAACAAAAAATTGCCACACTTAAAGAGAACTACATGTATTATTTAACAAAGTGAATAATGTCCATAACTATTAGATTAAAAGTTTTATTGTAAATTAAAAATTATACTTGTTATACTACATAAAAAAAACATTTAAGACAATAAGGTATGATGTAAACAAATCTAAACCATTTTACTTGTAGTTATCCCCAATGTTTAAAACCCAATTGGACCAATCCGCTGGAGTGGAAGACGAAAAGCATGTTAGTCTGAATCAGTCAGGTTAAAAAGCTATTTATATATTTTGAAGTTTGAAACACAAAAATCTACTTGAATATTTTGATAGATTCACAACTCAAAGTTGTTGAATTTTGTTGCAAAATAATTTTCCAAACCTTTTGGAATTGTTATGATATTTGTTTAGTATTTTTCAGTTTTTTTTTTTTTTTTTGCTTTTATATATAGTTTACATAACTAATTAATCATTAACACTCAATAATATTGTAATCAGGTTTAACCAACTAGTTGAGCTCATCTTATTGATTCGACCGTTTTTAATGCATTTACCTATTCAATTCAAAAGTTGAAACATTGTTTACTAAAAGTACTACTTGGAAATTATCTTAATTCTCTTAAATATATGCTGTTTTTTTTATACAGTGTCATTTAGTTAACAAAAACAAGATAAATGCAGTGCTTAAAGTATTAAATAAAGCCTACGAAGTATATAAAATAGTTGGTAGTTGGATCTCAAGGACAGCATGTTGGATAAATAAAGACAATAATTCTTGTGCCTTTTCATAGAAAATAAAGTGCATGATTTTAACCAAAATGCTACACATCATCTCCAATCTAAACCTCAAATCTTACGAAGTACCTCCTCAATCTCAAAAATAAATCTAACACATTGTTTATGTAAGTAAAATAATTTGGTAATTTTAATTATAAATAAAAATATAATATTATAATTTAACTGTTATTCAATAGTAATATATTTTTGTTATTATTATATTTTTTTAATTTATACTTTTTTAATATGTTTTGGAAATTATAAGTTTTTCTAATTGAAGTTGTTTTTCTATCATTTTAGAATCATGGACTGAGAACCGGTCGGAACCGTCAAACCGAGTTATACCGGTCTAGTTCATTTTCATGCAGTCAGTTCGGTTTAGTCCAGTCCAAAACTAAAAAAAGCGAAATTTAACTTTTTTAGTTCGGATCCAAGATATCACCAGTTCGGTCTAAAGAGTGCTAAACTATTTTTTCAATTCTCGATTTGATTTCGATCGGTTTAGATCAATTATCTAATTAAAAAAAAAATAACTAGTAGTTGCTTTTTTTTGTCGACATCTATTTATAGTTTTTATGCTATAAATACCAAATACAAACATTCCAAAACACATAATACCAAATCGAGAAAAATAAGATCATCTGAAAAGATAAAAGCATAAAAACGTATGATAACTATGAAAACGAAACTTGGTCATTTCCACTTTTAGCCCCACACTATGTTGTTATCCAACATTTGCCCCCTATATTTTTTGCTTACTAGAATTGGGCCAATAAGGCAAAAACCATCATACACACTACACTCACAAAAATTTCTTCTTTTTCAATAAAACATATTTTGCAACCGTTCTTCACATACATCAAATAAACATCCAACAAATACTATACCAACAACAATGACCGGAGCTCCGGCAACCCAATCGCCGGATTCCAGAGCTCCGGCCACGATAAAACGAAAAGAAAATCAAAACGAAAAAATCAAAAGAAATCAAATTCAAGATAATTATCCGCCCCTTTCTTCTCCGGTGCAACCGCAATCACCGCCGTGTTTTTCTCACCGGAGTTCACCGCCGGTGCCGGAATCCGGTCATACTCAACCGGTCTCGGGACCTCCGGCGGGCTCGCGCACCGAATCAAAGCCCAATTAACACCTTCAAAAAACGGGTGTTGTTTAATCTCGGTAGCTCCCCGTTTATAAGCCAATCGATGTTGCGGTTCTTTCACTAACAACCCGCGAATCAAATCACGGGCCGAAAAACTAACCACGGGCGAGTCGGGAAACCGCAACGGTTGGCCCACAACATTCATCAAAGTGGCCCGATTTCCCGACCCTTTAAAAGGCGTTTTTCCAAACAACAATTCATACAAAAAAATCCCGAGTGTCCACCAATCAACCGCACTTCCATGCCCTTCGTTTTTAATAATCTCGGGTGCTAAATACTCGTGGGTCCCGACAAACGACATCGAACGGGCCGAAGTGGGCTCGGCCATCAACTCGGGTAACGGGCTAACTTGGTGTCGGATTTCGGGCTTCGTTTTCGGTTTTGATTTCGATTTGGATCTAAAAATTCGGGGAGTGAAACACGATGTGGGGACCACGCAAGATGGTTGGATACATGAAGTGGGCTCGATGCATGCGGGTTGAACACAATAATTTGAACTTTTTCTGAGTGGTTCGTTGTTGTCGATTGATGATGATTTTACGAGTGTCGGGCTAACCGAGCAACGAAGAGAAAGGTCAAAATCGGAAAGCATGATGTGACCGTCTTCTCGGACTAAAACGTTTTCGGGTTTTAGGTCTCGATAGATTATACCGAGCATGTGAAGGTATTCCATTGCTAGGAGTATTTCCGCAACATAAAACCTAAAATGTGGAGAGAAAAAAATTTAAAATATAATTAGAACTACGCAAAAAAATATGTATAATCACAATACGGATTAGCAATTTCGACCCGATTATGTGGAAACGAGTCAATCAAGGTTGTATTATATTGGTGACAGGTGAAATATAAATGACAAAATACATTTTAGTACCCTGCATTTGGCTGACTAGGGTTTCTACTATCCTGAACTATTAAAGGAGCAACATAGTACCTGAACTTGACAAAATGGTCGATTTAGTACACTGACTCACTAATTTGGTCTTGTTTTCTCACGTGATTTGCTTCTAATATCAATATATTAAAGTGAACGTATATTTTTTAGTCCGTCAAAAGATCTAAAGAAAGTAAGTCAACTAAGAAAAACGCGATCAAATTAATGAGTCAGGGTACTAAATCGGCCATTTTGGCAAGTTCAGGGTACCATATGTTGCACATTTATTAGTTCAAGATAGTAGAAAACTAGAAATCCTAGTCAGCAAATAGTTAAAGTGAAAACGTGAAACGGGTCAACTTTGTTGATAGGGTTAAAAGCGTCAAAAGTTGACTAATGAGGATAAAAAGTGTCAGAGTAAACCCAGCCCGACCCGACCCATTTCAACCTATGCTAAAAGTACTACTATTTCCACGTTTATCCAAATTTTACAATTTCGACCCTAAATAATTATATATTTTTTTAAATAAATAAAAACAGGGATTAAAGATCCTTACTTTACAGCTTGTTCACAAAACCGTTTTCCAGGCTGCCTCTGTCTCAAACCATGCAAATCGCCACCTGGACAAAACTCCATAACCAAACACGAGAACTTATCCGTCTCAAAATGAGTATATAATGTCGGTAAAAACGGGTGATCCAAAGATTGCAATATTTCTCTCTCGGTTTGAGCCCGTAACAACTTTTTTCGGCTTTCTAGCGACACTTTATCCATAACTTTCATCGCAAAATAACATTTTGTACCACTTAATTCAGAAAGATAAACACTCCCAATATCACCACAACCTAACCGTTTCAACAACCGAAAATGACTCAACCCCAAATTCCCATCTTTTGATCTAACGGCCTGGATCGCTTCCCATCTTGAATCATTTGATTTATGCGGTTTACTCATGTTACTACTTAAACTAATACTACTTTCGTCACTAACATCTGTACTTGTACTTCCTCTACACATACTATTTTTACTGCTTTCAACAAGTTCGGTTTTTTCGGTTGTTTTGTTGCTTCCGCTTGTTTTCGCGACACTTGTGGTACTGTCGCTAATGGTGGTTGTTGATGCTGAGCTGTCTTTTGGATCTTGTTTTTGTTGGGATTTTTTGGAGTTTGACAATTCGGGTTTTTCGGTTGATTTTGGGGGAGTTACGGGCTCGAGATTAATAGCATTTTCTCCCATTTGTTGAGTACCGATTATTTTGATATTAGATTTTGAATCCATTTAATAAACTGCAAATTTATTTTAGATTAATCAGAGTCTCACTGTAACATCTCCGAATCTGAAACAGAAATTATAAATGATTAATTATGATATTGATTTGTAACGGTTTCTAAAAGTGGATCTTGAAATTAATATCAGGATGGTGAATTTTGGGGAATATATCATGCAAATTATTTTCATATCAAATCACAATCTAGGATCAAGATTTTAAGTTTTTTACTAACTCAAATTGAAATATCACAAATAATGTCCCTAAATGTTACAACATATTATAGAATTAATTTGCACAACATCAAGAAAGTTACAAAATATCTAAAATTTAGGCATTTGGTCATAGAAATAAGAACCAAAAATAAAATCACAATCTGGGATCAAGATTTATGTTATTCAATCAAATTTATTATAGAACTAACCTTTCAATGGTGTCACCGAAACCAATTAATAGATTTAGATAATGATGTGATGATATTAACATCTTTCATATAGCAATCAAAGTTTATAAGAAGATAAGAAGAAACCAATTAATTAAAATTAAAATAAAAAAAGTAAAAGTAAAAGGGTGACATAAAAAGCAGACAGATCTTGAAAACAGACCCACCTTCTCTTCCATAGAAATCATCCCCAAAAAAAACCCTAATCAGACAATCAAATTGACACATAAAAATCATAACCCACTTGCATTAACAATCAAATTAACAATCTTTATAACCAGAAATCATAAACAAACCTAGAAAAAGTGAAAAACGAACCTGAAGATCTATAAAGATCGGAACTTTAGGGTTTGTTTAGCCCTAAATAGAGTTTCAAGATTCAATATCAGAAGTCAGGGTTTTGCAAGACCCAATAGTAGTATATAAGTGAGCTCTTTGTTCCAAAATTATGGTGAAGAAATGAAAATATAGAGAGAAAAAAAAGGGAAGGAAAAAAATGGGAAATTGGTGATTGTGTAATGGAGGAGAGAGAGTGTGAATTTGCGGGTAAAGTTAAAGGTTTGCCAGATAATATTATATTTATTATATTTATTTTATTAATGTATTTATTGATATCAAAAGTTAAACTTTGGCCTTGCGTTAGGGTGATTGCTTCATAATTTTAAGGTTGAGGGTTCAATTCCTGTTATGGAGATAGATATTAATTGGAAGTAGATTAAAAATTGCCGTTCAAAAATATAAAATAATAACATCTTCGATACAAGCTTTTTACAATATTTTTTACTCGTTTGTGTAGGTCATTTAAAGGAAAATAAAAGCGGTAATTCTAATAATTCTTTGCAATGACTTATGCATTGAAGATGCTCTTAGTAGCAATATAGTGTGAAATGATCTTTTAAAATTGGTGTCAATCATGGTATAACTGATTTATTTATTTTTTTGTCAAATCAGCATTATGTAAGCACCACGTTTAGTGACACTCTAACTGACATACTTATACAATAATACTCATTATCTTCAGTTTATTTAGGCCCCATATTTATAAATATACACAAAATATCAAATACTCTATTAAAATATCTTTGGTCACATCTCTCACTCGTCCCTTCCCTTCCTCTAACCGACTCAAGAAACTGACACCAACCTTCCACCGGATTGTGCCAATAGAAGGAATGAACCGACGCCAGAAAAGGTGCCAACAGACAAACGGTTGACGCCAATCTAAAGGTCATGAGTTTGATTGATTCTTTATGTAAACATTTACCATATAATCAATGTACGATTTGAAAAAAAATCAGGATAATAGTAAGATTGCATATATCACGGCTAAAATTCCATCAACCCAAAAAGCTAGTTATAAATATAAATATCCTAAAAGAATGTCAAAGAAAGAAAAACATACGGGGTTTCTGTGGTTCCAACCTGTACATCATGGTTTTAGCTTTTAAGGCAACTCAGAAAATTTCTTTTGCTGTCTTGTCTAAAATCAAATAAAAAAGTTACAAAAAGTAATGTGGGAAGTTATTTGAGATAAAAAGGTAAAATTGTGATTTTGTGAAGTTTCAAATGCATAAAGAAAGTCAGATTCAAAGATCGTATTTGGTGTATAATGGAACCAATGGTTAACAACTTACTAACTTAGCATTAAGATCATTAACGTGTATATCCAATGGCGTGTAAAAGGCAAAACAATAAATCTGGATAAAACTGCAAAATCGTACAAATGATGTTTATAATATGGAAATTAAGTTATATTTTCTAGTTCATCAAACGTTACAAGAAAAAAAAGTAAATTATATACGAAAGTATAATCAATTTAATAAGTCAGATGATTAAATTGACTGTTTTAACAAGTTCAAGTTATCATGTTCCATATATAATATGTTTACAGAGTTGTATTCTAGTAAGTCCAAAGGATTTGTCTAGTCCCAAGGGACAAATCCTAGCCATTGGATCAAGATGGTCAGGATCAAATCCCCCACCTACAGCCACCGCCGGCCGCCGCTTCCGGCCACCTCCGGCCACTATCCGCCGCGGTCCGCCGCCGATCTCCGCCGTCCGCCGCCGGTGGCCGGCGGTGGTGGTGGTGGTGGCTGACAGTGAAGGTGATGGTGCTAATGGGGGTGGTGGTGGTATTGATGTATCGAAGCACATGTGCTTCACTAAAACACAACATATTACTTCGAAGCACATGTGCTTCAGGTCACGAAACTTATGTGCTTCAAGTTACTAAAAACATGAGTTTCTAAACACACAAGGGAGCATACGATGCACATGTGCTTGACGTTATGAAACACATGTGCTTCACTACACATAAAAAAATCAAAACAAGTGACGAACATATCATTATGAAGCACATGTGCTTCATAAAGCCAAACACATGTGTTTTTGTTCCTGAACACATGTAACTTACAAGCAAGTCATTTGTGTTTGAATCACGAAGCACATGTGCTTGACGTTATGAAACACATGTGCTTCACTACACAGAAAAAAAAATCAAAACAAGTGACGAACATATCATTATGAAGCACATGTGCTTCATAAAGCCAAGCACATGTGTTTTTGCATGTTCCTCAACACATGTAACTTACAAGCAAGTCATTTGTGTTTGAATCACGAAGCACATGTGCTTGACGTTATGAAACACATGTGCTTCACTACACGGAAAAAAAATCAAAACAAGTGACGAACATATCATTATGAAGCACAAAGCCAAGCACATGTGCTTCATAAAGCAAAGCACATGTGTTTTTGTTCCTGAACACATGTAACTTACAAGCAAGTCATTTGTGTTTGAATCACGAAGCACATGTGCTTGACGTTATGAAACACATGTGCTTCACTACACAGAAAAAAATCAAAACAAGTGACGGACGTATCATTATGAAGCACATGTGCTTCATAAAGCCAAGCACATGTGTTTTTGTTCCTGAACACATGTAACTTACAAGCAAGTCATTTGTGTTTGAATCACGAAGCACATGTGCTTGACGTTATGAAACACATGTGCTTCACTACACAGAAAAAAAATCTAAACAAGTGACTAACATATCATTATGAAGCACATGTGCTTCATAAAGCCAAGCACATGTGTTTTTGTTCCTGAACACATTTAACTTACAAGCAAGTCATTTGTGTTTGAATCACGACGCCCATGTGCTTGATGTGAAACACATGTGCTTCACTACACAGAAAAAAAATCAAAACAAGTGACGAACATATCATTATGAAGCACATGTGCTTCATAAAGCCAAGCACATGTGTTTTTGTTCCTGAACACATGCAACTTACAAGCAATTCATTTGTCTTTAAATCACGAAGCACGTGTGCTTCTAGTCACGACCACCACCACCGGCCACCACCGCCGGCGACCACCTCCGGCCGTCGGTCGCCGGTCGCCGTCCTCCGCCGCCGCCGGCTGCCGGCCGCCGGAGAAGCACATGTGCTTGTAGTGGTGGTGATGGTTTTGAATCTTGATCTTGACCATTAATTTTTCTTGATCCAAGGGCTAATAAATATCTCTTAGGACTAGAGAAAATTAATGGACTACCTTGAATATTTTTCTATGTTTACAATAATAAGTGTGACTTACTTAAATTGAATAGTAGTCTTGTTATCTTAATGTGTGTTAGCTATTAAAAAATATTCTTTTACTATCCATGAACTTGGGGATTAATTTTATTCTTCCTCTTTTAGTTCGAATATTAACAATATTGTATCCACATATCAAAATTGAAATTTTTGGCTTCTCTATATAAACGTGCATAGGAAAAAGTTAGCACATTTTGAGCAATAAAACACAACTTTAAGGCTTGCTTATGGTATGAATAGTGCGATGAGGAATAACATCAAACTTCTTTTAACACGACAATTCAATGAACAAAACTCGAGATGAAAAAGAACATTCATCAAGAACAAATTCTTTAAAAACTCCCACTATTGAAAAAATACGACGTGTACATGAATAACTTTTATAGGGACGACAAATATCGTTGCATTACGATAAACGAAGAATAATAAATTATTCATTCCATCCCAAATTAAGTGTCCAGTGGATAAAGTCTTTCAGTTTTTAAAAAATACAATTATTGTACTGTCCATCAATAAAATATCATATTTAATGACTTATAAATGATATAATTGGCTATAATTTGAAATGAACACTAGGATAGAATAAAATAGTACTAACTTATATACTTAATTGGGATGAGAGAGTAAATAAATTTGAATAATCTAAGTACAATAGTAAAAGTTTAGAACCTTTTGTTTCATAAAATGTTTACTATTTTTGTGATTGACTGCATTTAATTTGGTAGTAGACCAATTTAATGTTCCTTCAACAAACATTTTGACTACGGATTTATATTACTATAGTACATCGGTCTTTCTCCATGACCAAATAATTTAAGATTATTTTACAAAATATAAATATGAAAAAAGAAAACACAAAGTTATTCTTCATTTCTAAACAAAAAGGAGCCTGGCTGAATACCAAGTTTTGAAAGAATCTCAAACTGGAAACTAGCTTTTCGAGCCTTTAATACGGTTGGAAAAAAAATTTGTTTCATGAAAGGAGGACAAATGGTTGATCATTTAACATGATCAATCAAAGATATAATCAAACAACATGCTTTTAAATAACATGCTTTTAATAATCAGGCGCGAGGAACTTAAACTCAGTCAAATCTCTTTTTAAGTCGTAATCAATCAACACATGAATGTGATTATTAAGTATCCCTTATTTTTACTGTAGCTTAAATATTTTGATTTGTGTTTTAAGTTATACGTTGGATTTAACACGTGTTATTATCTTATTTCATTTCTCATATCATTTTTCTATTTAATTAGAAATAAGAGTGAAGTTTTGGTTATGCAAAGGTTACAAGTATAGAGGCTAAGGATTTACTTTCACACTAAACAAAACCAAGTCTTCTGGAAGAACGTGCTATTCAACATGACCAAAACTTAAAATAACTATATTTTATTTTTGAACAGCAACATTCATGTGTATATATTAAAATACATAGATGCAACAACTTTTTCCATTATAATGTCACTTTCCGGTGACCGAGATTTTTTCATGATATATGCAATCTAACCGTTATAGTGATCATTTTCAAATCTCAATCTATCCATCAGGTAAATGTTTATCCATGGAGGGTTCAAATCTATCCAATGGCTTCATTTGTTTACTTCCCAAAACTCGTCGGTTCACCAACACCGTTGGCACATCATCGTCAACAAAATTGATGTGTATATTAAAATTTAAACTTTAATTAAAAAATGGTGATGTGGCTGTAATGTCGCAAAACTGAAGAGGAGAGAAAGATATATATTATTGACACGAACTTGTCAGTTTCTTATCAGTGTGGAAGAAAGTGATGTGCTGCTCATGTGACAAAAATTATGAGTTAAGATGAATCAAATATGGGGAGAGGCCTAACCTGTTGGGATATAGTAAACCAGACCATCGTTTTTGTTTTGGTTAGGTTATTTTGGTTTAAGTTCATTCCTGTTGAAACCGTAGAACATGTTAAGTGAGTCTATGCGTGTATTCATTGTTTTAAGTAAACCATAACCAACATGCAATCGTTGTACACTTATACATTTAAATGTCGTATTAGGTACGTAAACCATCAGCCATCTAATAAATGTTTATCTTGGAATAGCATGTGAGATTGTAGTTGAAGCTGTTTTCTGTTAGTGGAGCGATTTTGTCGAGCTAAAAAGTTACATTTTTTTTATATAGAAATTGTACTCTAATCGTATGTGTTTATTGGCTATGGTTTATTATAATGGATTAGTAACTAAAATCATTATATATGCTTACAAAAACAATTAAGATAATAACTGATCCGATTTTTAAATTACACGTTAAAAGACCATAAGCACAGGGATGTGTTCGGTTCCAGAAATAAACCAAAACCGGAACCGAAAACCAAAAATACAAAAAAAAAAAAAACCAAGAACCAGCCCAAAAACCGTAAACTAGAACCAACCAGTTCCAATTTGTTTTTTCTAGTAAAAAAGTCATCCATGATATACCCACATAGGAATAGGTATATGTTTAGTTACGAAATCAAACCAGAACCGAAAAAGACAAAAAAAAAAAGTACAATTGTTTCAAGTACAATTTTTAAAAAGCAAATGTACATAACCATTTCAAGTATAATTTTCCCAAATGTTCAATGGCAGAAAAACACTCACAAATCAAACATTATACAATCATACCCAACATTATGAAACCAAATTCTTTTAAATTCTGCTTTCTATTTTCCCGATTTCCGACCTAAAAAATCCGGTTTACTTCATGTATTTATGAAGAAACTTGCGATGAAAGTCACTACGAATAGTGTCATTGATAAAACGTTTTGGAGCCTTTGTTTCCCCACGAGCCTGATTTTTGAAAACGACATCGTCATCCCACCTAAAATTTTAATTAATATTATACATAAAATATGGAGAATATTTATATTATAAGATATAACATGCAAATAAATAGGGAAAAACTAACCTTCGTTTTACATTAAAAGATGTCGGGTTATTAAGCAAAGGGTTTCCACGTATTAATTCTGCTTCTTTAACTTTAAGTTCCTCTTCTTGTTCTTCACGTTCCTGTATAAAAATAACAATAATTAATATTATTCTAATTAATTGGGATTTGCTAACCATAGCCCTCAGGGAAATTAATAAGAGTTAGTTAATTGGTTAATGTACAAGTATTGAAGCATAAAAGTAAATTACAAGAATGGTCCTTGTTGTTTACTCCAAGATTCATTACTTCAAAAAGTTACATTGGGAGTCCTTTTTTTGGAAACCTTTTGCACATACAGTCCTTTAGTCTAACATCCCTTAAAAATTTTAACAGAAGGACTACTAGTGTAATTATTAAATAGAAAATATTAACCAACGTTAGGCTAGACGACCATATATTCAAAAGGTTTCCAAAAATATAGGACTACAAGCATAATTTTTTAAATTAAAGGACCATAGGTGACATTTGATGTAGACCTCAGGGACCATCCTTGTAATTTACTCTAATAATAATTCACTTCGCATATAAGAGCCAAGAACTAACAGAATCGGTAATTATAACATCTTTACTTAATGGATCAACTAAAGTTTTGATTTTATATTTAAAAGACTCACTTTGCGCATTTTCTCCTCGGCTCTTTCCTTCTTAATTAGTTCAAGCTCTGCCAAAAGTGCTTCCTCATCATCCTCGTCATCATCTTCATCACTAAAAAAAATTAAATTTAATAATATTAAATATATTAGTATAGTCAAAAATCAAAATAACAAAAAAGAAATAAAACCAAACTCTCGTTTTTTAAAGTAGGTTATTTTTTTCCGGTTCTATTGGTTTAAAATTCGGTTCAGTTGATTTGAGTTAGGGTTTATCTCTAAGAAGTCAAATGGGTCAAACATAAAAATTAACTAAAAAGAAAAATGGGTCAAATAGTTTAAACGGGTCAAAAAACACAAATTAATAAGAAAAAAAAGCAGCAATACCTATCTTCATCACTATTAACATCCCCGTCAGCATCATCATCAGCATCTGCACTGCGTGGAACAATACGATCCTCAAGATCTCTCCTTGACCCTATATAAAAAATTAATTAATTACTTATTAAATTAAATTTTTTTGCAAATATAAACTGCCATAATAGTCAATAAAATAAAGTTATTAGGTAGAAAACAACCTTCTAGTAGATGATGAGCACCCTTTCTACGATCTCTGTCCTCTGCAAACGTACACAATTAGGTCAAAAAGTCAATTACTTGCAGAGCACACAGCAGAATCACAAGTAAAAATGTTAAAGTAATGTGAAATTACCACTATAGCCCTTGTCTTTTGATGAGAAATGCCTTCTCTCACGATCCTCTAACTCCTCTTTGAGGTCTCTCCTTTCTAGCTCATCTTGAGTGTCTTGACCTTCTCTTCTGTAGTAAAAAAAAAAGCAAAATACAGTTAAAAAATGACAATATTTTATCTGAAAATGTGGTAGTTTCATTCTAAGAGTTGAAATTTTGCAACTAGGTAACTGTACTGCTCATGCAGATAGTGATTTTTCAAAGCCAAATATTACCGCTATACGCTTATAAAATTAATACATTTAATGTTAATACGAAAAAATGATGACATAGTAATCACAAACATGACTGTCAAACAAAATGCATGAAGAAACATGTTCGTATTTTCCTTCTGCACATAACAGTTGCCAATAAATCATAATTCTATATCAAATCTTAGTGAATTTAAGAGCATATACTACTTGTATCTACTGTGTTTTATAAATTTATTCAAGTTCTGAGTGTATAATTTCAAATTCCACCTAATTTCACAATATTCCTGTGGACATACTATCGAAAAGTAGCTAAAATTAAAATTCAGAAAGATTCAAAAGTAACCTGGGCTTGAGAGTTGTGTGCGAAGCAATATCCCTCGAAGAATACTTCTGAGAAGGACCAAATATACGTGTTCCACCTTGTTCGTTACCACCTTTCGCCGGTGCCCATGTCGGTCTAGCAGCCGTCGTCATATTTTATCACAAATTTATCTGTAATAACCTGACGATTCAATTCCAGAACACAATCGATTAATCGGTTATGATGCTATATCAAGTAATCAAACCCTAAATAGCTAACCCTAAAATACCTAAACTAAATTGAAATTAAGCGAAACGGATGAATGAAAACCGACTGAAATCGTGAATCAATCAATCAAATCTAGTTTAATACGATATGAATAGAATTAAAATTAGAACGATACAAATTTAGGGCTAGGGTTTTACCTTGAGAGGATAATTTACTTTGATCGTCGGTTGCCGGAAGAAAGAGGGAGAAAACGATATCTGTGCCTAATATTTTTTGGAATTTTATGTTTTAACCCAATAATTTAACAAAGTTTCATAAAAGTCCTTTGTTTTTAAATACTTGTCTGATATTAGTATAAAGCTTAGAGCTTTTTACAAATCGACCACGATTAAAAGTTAGTAGGCTTTCATTTGGGCCAAAATATATTTGTAGCCCATAATATGATACTTAGGTGAAAAGAGTAATTCATAACAGTGATATTAGTGTCTCCTTTTTGTATCTACTTATATACTTCCTCCGATTCAAAATAAGTGATACACTTTCCTTTTTGGGGTGATTCAAAATAAGTGATACACTTTGAAAAGTTTCCTTATTTGACATAAAAAATGGGACCCACACTCACTAACTATCTACTTTAACAAAGTGAAATTATCCCTTTACCCTTACTTTTTACTTTTAAACATTATTAACCTTACTTTATTCAAAAGGTGTGGGACCCATTCTCCACTAACCATCCAATTAATCTAATTTAATTATCATTATAATCTTTTGCCTCAAAAACCGTGAAACCCCAAGTGTATCACTTATTTTGAATCGGAGGAAGTATTTATTATTTGATTAAGATATATGTTACAATCAAAAAATAATTAGTGGATTACATATGTTATTTTATCAAGTGGATAGTCACGTAAATAGGCACAAAATTAATTAATTACATATATCATTTTATTAATATCATTTCTCATTTCAAAAGTATTTGTGTTAAACTCCATTGAAAATAATTTTAAGAAAGTATACGTGTTCATAATAAGTTTGTGAAAATTGGACCGAGAATTGACCGAACACGTCGAACTTGACCGTAGTGAATCGAGCTATACATGTCTAATTCTCGATTTTAATTTTCATGCAAAATCGATATAGTGGATGTAGATTTACTTTATTGTGATCCCATTTTTATGGATAAAATTGATAGCTTAGATATATTTTTTGAAATTGATATTTAGGATTAACGATTTATAATGAAGTACTTAAAATGATTAGAAAAAGAGAGCTCTAAATGTTTCATAGCATAGTAATTATAGTAGGGATTTACGATTTATTTTTAATATTAATAAAACTTTTTGTTGCAATTCATTGTGTACATCAATTAATTTAGTGTATAAAATGTCTTCGAGTTCGATTTATAAAGTATTACGGATTGGCCAAATTATGTAGGCTTGTGTACACTAGACCTAGATCTAGGTGGAATTGGAAAACTGGGCCGATCTGAACTGGAACCAAAACCAGACTGAGCAAAACTAGTCCGATTCTCAGTTTTGATTTTCATGCAAAATTAGTTTTTATTTCTGTTCAAAACCAGAAAAGGTTGAAAATGGAAAAACCAGAAAAAATCAAAAAAATGTGGTTCACGGTTTGTTAAAATCCAATCTAAAACGTCATCAGTTCGATTACCAACTCAGTCTAATTTCAACTAGTACGATCTGTTTTTTGAGTTGTGAAACATGCCTGAACTCATAAACTCATGTGTCGTTTTATTCAAAAACACAATAAAACATGAAAGCTATGACAAATATGTATGTTGATTTCCACGTGCTCAGTGCCATGTGATTAGCAAACATCATGATACGTGTGGGGATTCCTTACTGATATTGACCAATCAGTTGTCAGGTAAATAAAGAAAACTAGTTTAAAAAAAGCACGATTCCAATATTCCATAGCCAATTTTAGAAAAATATTACAAGCAATAACTTTAATGTAATAAAATGGTCGAAATTTATATTCAAATGACAGACAAATTACGCCGTTTAAGCGGAAACATAAATCAATGTAAATACAAATTTAAAGGAGTGATATTGTTTGAATCCCTTAATTGAAATTGAACACGTTACTCAAATTTAAATCTTGAAAAATGTATCACAAAAAGTTAATCAACATAATTATGGGCATTTTTTATCTCTTTTTCGCCAGGTTTCATTCTCTTTCTTTTTTGATTGGATGATGGAAAAACCAGGAGACGGTGGTGGTGATGAGTGAGAGATGCTGTAATGATTGTAGAGTTAGTTAGTGGAGTGGGACTGTAGGAGTGAGCAGGGGAGCGAGTTGATGGTGGCGGACTGAGCGGGGTGGCGGTCGGTTGATTCTTATGCCAGTGAGTTGGTAGCGGTGTTGTTTAGCCGCAGAATATGGTGGAAGCTATGAAATAATTTAGTCCCTCCAAAAAAAAAACTCACTTCCCTTTAAAAAAAATCTTACCAAAAATTTTCATTTCTCAAATCTGAGAAACCCACTTAATAAAATAATATCATTAACATAAACTCCACTAAAAAATGTCTCATAAAAATATTTTTTCTATTTAAAACAGCCTTATATTTTAATCAAAATTGTTATTAACGACTCTTCGGCTAATTATATCCTAAAAACTTATGTTAAAGAGAAATGCAAATTTTTTTATAGGATGAATGAAATATTAGTTAAGAGAAATGATACTAGTCCTACCATTTGGTCATACTTATAGTCCTACCCACTTGATAGGTTGACATGTGTACTCCACTAATTCTCTCTCTTAATACCATCATTTGATTTTGACACGTGTCTTCATCTAATGAGTAGGACTATGAATAGAACCAAATGGTATAACTAAATATCATTACTCAACTTATAATACTATAATGTGTTCAATAGTGAATCTCATTTAAAATTTCTTATTGTGAGGTCAAAGTTTTGTTTCTTAGCAAAAGTGATTTTCGCAAATATAGGGAAACACATGTAACACCCTTGTTTTTTCACAATCTACAAATGAGAAAATCATAATCACTTTTCGACTTTATTCTTTTTTTTACTTTTGGTTTTGAATCGGACTGAGATTCAAATTTGCATCGATATTAAAACCAAGAATTAAACCGGTATACCTCAGTTTGGTTTTATTTAATGACCTAGTCGCTTCTCAATCCTAGCCTAATAACCACATATATTATATACTAAATTAAATATATATAAATAAAACCATTTCCTTACAACCAATAAACTATACATACAAAAAAGTTATCAGCTTTAACTACTCTCTAAAAGTTTACGGGTAGCTTTAGAGATATGATAAACAAGCCCTAAAAAAATCAATATGCTTGTGCTAATTCAACCATGTCAAACTATCTTCACAAGAATTAAACTTTTGCGACCCTTTTACTTGACTCCCCACTTTGGCACTTTCCACCAAATTATTATCTAAACAAACAACAACAAAAATACTTTATTTAATAAAAAAAATGTGGCATTGTAAACTAGTTAAGTTAAGCTTTAGCCTAGCTCAAAAACCTCGAAGAGATATATATTTTTAAAAACATATACATATATACAATGTTTCATTAAAACTCAAGACTTAAAAAACTTGAATATATATATAAACATTAATAAATATAATACTCGAAATGTTCGATAAAAATTCAAACCGACTTAATAAAACTCTGAGTTCGGCTCATTAAAATTTTCAAGTTTGAACTCAATAAAAATTCGACTATATCGAATTCGAGCTTGAACAAAAGTTGGTTAATAAAAACCTAAACTTATTTACAATACTAATAATAAAAGTTATCGTGTAAATATATATAAAAGATTTTATTTCTTTTTACTAAATTTTCATACTTCATCTAAATGTTCATAAAATGATTGACATGTGAAATCCACTAATTATCTATTTAAATTTTACCTTTAATTTGGACACTTGTATAAAACCACTTACATCTGGTATGTCAGTTGCCAAACCACCTTCACCGCAACCGATGGCACATGTTGTCAGTTTGGGGTCGTTGTCAAAGTTTGGTGCTTGAGCGACGAGCGAAGAAGAGGAGATGGTGGGGCCCAATGGTATTTTAATAGGGTGTTTGATATTTTTTGTGTATGTATATTTTGTAATTATGAGACCTAAAATTGAAGTGGTATTTTATGTCATTTTTTTTATCCGTAGCAATATCATTTGACGTGTCACTGATTTGATAAGTAAGATTTAATATGAATCAATGTCATCTAATTATCTGTTCGGATATTTGAATATAAATATAAATTAATATTAATAATTAATAAATATACAAAAAATCGAATCCTGCGATACAGCACTTAGTTGACGACTCACGAGTCTCTCATAACTACTTGTGTTATTCAGCAAATGCCAGTAGGGGTGTTCACTATTCGGATATAACCGGATTGTCCAATTGGACATTTTGGATCGGACTATTTGGATTGGTTATTTGGTTTTTTGGATCGGTTCGGACTTGAACTAGATAAATAGTTTGGATTTCGGATTGGATTTGGTTTCCGTTGTGAAAACCGGATTGTCCAAAAAAACCGAATAGTATATATATTAATTAATTTATATACTAACACTTGTTGGTTTCCATTTCAATCAAGTATGGTACTCCATTTCTTTACATTTCCTATAGTAAATTGATATATATACTAACACTTGTTCCATTTTATATTGTATCAGTTGGCGATTTACCAATCTTTTTGGAGTTTTTTATGAAGTTAATGTCAAGATTTTTGCATATATGATTGTAAATGTCACAAGCTATGAATTAGACTTGTTTTTATGTACAGAGTAGTTTATCATTTTGGAATTTTACATATCGATAGGCCTGTAAACGAACCGAACGTTCAACGAACCGTTCGTGAACCGTTCGGCGGGAGTTCGTTTATGTTCGTTCGTTAAGCTAAACAAACGAACACAAACAAGATTTTGTGTTCGTTTAGTTAAACAAACGAACACGAACAAAGGCCCGTTCGTTCGTTTACATTCGTGAACATCCGTTCGTGTTCGTTTGTTTACGTTCGTTTGTGTTTATCTATGTTCGTTTGTGCTTGTTTATGTATGTTTGTGTTTGTTTATGTTCGTTTGTTTATGTTTGTGTTTGTTTATGTTTGTTTGTGTACGTTTGTGTTCATTTGTGTTTGTTTTGTGTTTGTTTATGTTCGTTTGTGTTCGTTTATGTTTGTTACCATTGTTCACGAACCGTTTGTGAACACTAAATTTTCTTAACAAACGAACACGAACACAAAATTCCGTTCGATAAGTGTTCGTGAACCGTTCGTGAACATATTTTTTCCTTAACAAACGAACACGAACAAGGCCCGTTCGTGTTCGTTCGGTTCGTTTACAGGCCTACATATCGAACTTAATATTACTTATTTTATATACTTTTGTAGTATTTTGAAAATGTTAAGGAAAAACCAAACGGATAAAACCAAATCAACCAAATTGTTATTTGGTTCGGATCGGTTTGGTTTTCGAATTAGTTTGGACGGTTCGGTTTGAACTTTTGAAAACCGGACTTTGTTTGGTTTCACCTATTTAGTTCGGATAAAACCAAACCGTCCAAACGAACACCCCTAAATGCCAGCCGGCATCTTCACCTTACAAATACCCACACACAAACACACACTTTTCACCAACAGATTCATATTTTGCAGCCCTATTATCACTCACAAATTCAACAATGAGCATCGATCTGAAGTCCAAATTCCTCCAAGTTTACGATACTCTTAAATCGGACTTAATCAACGATCCTGCTTTCGAGTTCGATGACGATTCTCGTCAATGGGTTGGGAAGGTAAAATCTGAGCCGTTTTTCATCGTCTATTCATCTTTAATTCATCGTTACTGTGATTTTTAGTTAGTGTTTACGGTTTTATGTGTTTGTTCTTCATCGTGTTATTTGAATATGTAATTGACGGAGTTATTTATGCATGTATGCATCTGATTCGTTTGCTGATGTGCTTTTTGTGTACTTATTTGATTGATTTACTGGCGATTTGTTGTGTGATTTGATATGAACTTGAATAATTGCAGTGAAGGTTGTTAGGACTTAGGATTAATACGTTATCAGATTCAGTTAATTATAGATTAAAGCCCTATTTAATCGATTCATAACTATTTGCAGCTTCACTCCTACGTTTAGCGATTACTGCCAAAACAGATAGCTAATAAACAGCTTTGCAACTTCTAATTCATGTTCATCTATTATCTGCACCTTTTTTTACACTTTCTGATATGAATTTTAATAACTGAAGTACTAAAAGACTGTACCAGCTTCAGGTTCAGTTAGTTAGACTGTCAAAACGTATAATATTATTGATATTCTTAACACTCTGGGATGTGATTTGTACACAACAATGTTTAGTTATACACAATAAATAAATCGATGTATTGTAAACTTGTACCTTGTGCTGCTTACTGCATGTACCTATTGTGTTTTGTGTATATTTAAAACATTGTTTTGTTAATTTTCTATCGTCTGTAATTATGCTTTCAATTCAACATTTATATAAATATGTCTTTGTTACTGAAAAATAACAAAAAGTAGATGATACCTCTGCTCAATAAAGAAAAGTAGATGATATTACCAAACACTCTTTAATTTTATATTAATATTTTTAGTTGTTTCTAATTCTTAATTTTTTGTTTATTTATTTGCAGATGCTTGACTACAACGTACCTGGAGGTAAAACTACTTGCTATTTCCCATTTCAATTTGTTAAATTACAAATATTTTTACTGTTTTAACTTTAATATTAAAATGTGTTTTTTGTAGGAAAACTGAACCGAGGTCTCTCTGTTGTTGACAGCTACCAATTGCTAAAAGGAGCAGAATTAACCGATGATGAAATTTTTCTTTCATCTGCTCTTGGTTGGTGCATTGAATGGGTATTTACCATATATATCTCCATTATTTTATTATTATTATTATTATTATTATTATTATTATTTATTTATTTATTTTTAAAATTCTTTGTGCTATTGGATATTGTAGCTTCAAGCATACTTTCTTGTTCTTGATGATATTATGGATGAGTCTCATACACGCAGAGGTCAACCCTGTTGGTTTAGATTACCTAAGGTGTGAATTTACAACAATAATCTATTTTTCTATATAGTTCTTTTTTATTATCATGTGCATACAAATTTCTGATAATTTAATTTTAGGTTGGAATGATTGCTGCAAATGATGGAATAATTCTTCGCAATCATATACCAAGAATTCTCAAGAAACATTTTCGAGGAAAGCCGTATTATGTGGATTTAGTGGACTTGTTCAATGAGGTTTGTTTCCTTCATGTATTCAATTTTTTTAATAAATAATTAGTGTGTCAAATACGGTTACAAAAATTATACTGCTTTATTAATAATCTTAATTTTTTGAATAAAGTGATTTATAAGGTTTTATACATTAAAAATGTAGGTAGAATTCCAAACAGCCTCTGGACAGATGATTGATTTAATCACTACACTTGTTGGAGAGAAAGATCTCTCAAAGTATTCATTATCCATGTAAGTAACCACCTTAAATTTTTCTCATTATACCCTATATCTATATATGTATGTATATATATATATATGTATATATGTGTTACTTTTTTTAAGTACATAGTGTTGTGCTGTCTTGCAGTCACCGTAGGATTGTTCAGTACAAAACCGCTTACTACTCATTTTACTTACCGGTGAGTAAATTCCTCCATATATTTTGCATAAAAAAATGTCACGATAATGCATTTCCTCATCAGCATATGTTCAATTTTTATTATAATTTAGTTCTAGTATGTTTAATCTTCGTAAAATTCCCAAAATGGCACAACTGTTAACATATGAAGGTTTTGAATAATATTAATATCTATACGTGTTTATGTTCATTATACATGTGCTAACATTATCCATTACAACAATTACTTTGTTTTTTTATCTCTTCTGATTTATGGTACAGTTTAGCAAGTTATGAAATTTATGTTATTTTTCATTTTTTATGCTTCAAGGTTGCCTGTGCACTCCTTATGTTTGGAGAAGATTTGGAAAAACATGTTGAAGTGAAGAATGTGCTTGTTGAAATGGGTACCTATTTTCAAGTTCAGGTATGTGATTATCACTTGCATTATGGGTATTGGGTCAAAATACGGGCCAAAACGGGTCAGCTTGAATTGGGTTGACCCTGGACCCTTTTTGAATATTTTTTTGTAAAAGGGTTAGTATTATAACGATTATTGTGTAAATCCATTATTGAGGAGGTTTTAGAATTTAAAACACACTTTGGGTAACTTTTGACCTTTTCAACCCATTTGGCCCGTTTCCTTGTAACATAGTGATATTTTTAATTTAACCCGAATCGGCTCATTAAAAAGTTTAATGTTCTATTTTGTACCACTTCATTTTCTTGTTGATATGCTGGACATTTTTTTTATTTCTCATAAATCATAAAAACCATAGTATTCAACTGTCAATTTACAATAAACCTCTAAAATGATTGCAGGACGATTATCTAGACTGTTTTGGTGCTCCCGAGGTGATTGGGAAGGTAAATTCAGAAATCATTTTCATTATTTATATTTTATTTAAATCCTGAAATTAAAATTCACAGTATATCCTCAATTTTTCTACGACAGATTGGAACAGATATTGAAGATTTTAAATGCTCATGGTTAGTTGTAAAAGCATTAGAACTTGCCGATGAAGAACAAAAGAAAGTTCTACATGTAAGCACTTTAATTTTTATTTCGGGCCACTATATATACATAAATACATATATATTAACACACACATACATAAGTACATAACCATTTCCACATTTCTTCGACAAAAGTTGTTTCTAGTCAACCCGATCTGACCCGTATGAAATTACCCGTTTTGACCCGTTATCCAACCCGCATACCTGCCCATTTAACCACATTTATCCATCCTTAATCTTGTTTATTAAATTCTGTATCCAGGAAAATTATGGGAAAAAAGATCCGGCCTCCGTTGCTAAAGTGAAGGAATTATACCATACTCTCAATCTTCAGGTTTGTGGCTACTTTTTAGTTTTTCCTTATGTGTATATTTAAAAACGGGCAAATGTCATAAAAATATAATATACTTTAGGCGGTGGTCCATTTTGATAATTATAAATTTCAGATATATTTTGGTAGTAACAAGTTAACGAAGTTAATGAGGTGGCCTACTCTGGTAACAAAATCTTTTTTCATGACCATAGGACAAAAACTTTAATTACTATAGTAGACTGGCTAAAATGTAGAGTAAATTACAAGGATGGTCTTGTTTTTTACAAATTTCACGTTTGGTTTTTTACTTAATAAATTACATTGGTAGTCTTCTTTTTTTTTTTTTTTAACTTTTTGTACCTACAACAGTCCTTTAGAGTAACGTCTGTTAAAAAATTTAGCAAAAAAATGACTACCGATGTAGTTTTAAAGGACTACCGGTGTAATTTTTTATATTAGGCGCAAAACATTTCAAAAACGTTTCCGAAAAAAGGACTACAAGTGTATTTTTTTTAAAGTAATGGAACATATGTGAAATTTTGGGTAAACCTCAGGGGCGATCCTTTTGTAATTTAATCTAAAAAGTTAAAACCTTGTAATTAATGAGAAGTTTAACGAACGTTAGGCTAAAAGACTGTAGGTGCAAAAGGTTCCCAAAAAAAGGACTACCAGTGTAATTTTTTAAAGTAAAGGATGCTGAAATATAGTGTAAACCTCATGACCATCCTTAGTAATTTACTGTTGATTATATTTTTAGAGTTGTATTCTAGGAAGTCCAAAGGATTTGTCTAGTCCCAAGGGACAAATCCTAGCCATTGAATCAAGATGGACAAGATCAAATCCCCCACCTACAACCACCGCCGGCCGCCGCCTCCGGCCACCTTCGACCGCCGTCCGCCGCCGCCGGCCACCGCCGATCGCCACCGTCCGTCGCCGTCCGCCGCCGGTGGCCGGCGGCCGGCGGTGGTGGTGGTGGCTGACAGTGAAGGTGCTGGTGCTAATGGGGGTGGTGGTGGTATTGATGTATCGAAGCACATGTGCTTCACTAAATACAACATATTACTTCGAAGCACATGTGCTTCAGGTCACGAAGCACATGTGCTTCAAGTCACCATAAACATGAGTTTCTAACACACACAAGGGAGCATACGAAGCACATGTGCTTGACGTTATGAAGCACATGTGCTTCACTACACGGAAAAAAAAATCAAAACAAGTGACGAACACATCATTATGAAGCACATGTGCTTCATAAAGCCAAGCACATGTGCTTCATAAAGCCAATGCTTCATAAAACCAAGCACATGTGTTTTTGTTCCTGAACACATGTAACTTACAAACAAGTCATTTGTGTTTGAATCACGAAGCACATGTGCTTGACGTTATGAAGCACATGTGCTTCACTACACGGAAAAAAAATCAAAACAAGTGACGAACACATCATTATGAAGCACATGTGCTTCATAAAGCCAAGCACATGTGCTTCATAAAGCCAATCCTTCATAAAGCCAAGCACATCTGTTTTTGTTCATGAACATATGTAACTTACAAGCAAGTCATTTGTGTTTGAATCACGAAGCACATGTGCTTGACGTTATGAAGCACATGTGCTTCACTACACCGAAAAAAAATCAAAATAAGTGACGAACACATCATTATGAAGCACATGTGCTTCATAAAGCCAAGCACATGTGCTTCATAAAGCCAAGCACATGTGTTTTTGTTCCTGAACACATGTAACTTACAAACAAGTCATTTGTGTTTGAATCACGAAGCACATGTGCTTGACGTTATGAAGCACATGTGCTTCACTACACGGAAAAAAAATCAAAACAAGTCACGAAGCACATGTGCTTCCAGTCACGACTACCACCACCGGTAACCACCGCCCGCGGCCACCTCCGGCCGCCCATCGCCGCCGGCCGCCGCCGTCCGCCGCCGCCGGCCGCCGGAGAAGCACATGTGCTTGTAGTGGTGGTGGTGATTTTGAATCTTGATCTTGACCATTAATTTTTCTTGATCCAAGGGCTAATAAATGTCCCTTGGGACTAGATAAAATTAATGGACTACCTTGAACATTTCACTATATTTTTATATATAGGGTGTATTTGAAGATTATGAAACTACAAGCTACAAGAAATTGATCACATCCATCGAATGCCACCCGAGCAAAGCAGTACAAGCGGTTTTGAAATCTTTCTTAGGAAAGATATACAAGAGGCAAAAGTAAGCTATTTATGATTATGAGCCAAGAGTGTAAAATCGTTTGCATTCTCGAGATAAAATGCGATGTTTGTATGTAATTTTATGTGTTCTAGTATTCATATCTTTTTGGGCTGTTAGTATGTGTAATAAGACATCGTTATTGTTTGTAAGGGCTGTTTTCGAGTTCTTGATTTCTTCGTTTTGGCGCAAAATTTAATATATGGCGTGGAAATTCTTTTTGCTTTTATGCTCGCTAAAAATGACAGTGGAAAATCTTTTTGCTTCTACGTTCGCTAAAAAAATATTCAAAGATTAACACCAATGTGGCCGTTAATTTAGTTAGTTATATGTTAGCTTAAAACATTTATCGGTTAACTTCACATAAAAAAAACAACCGTCTCTGCATAGCGGTGTTCCAAAAACATAGACGTTGTGTTTCTAAATTTTCCAACTTTTGAGAGGAAAATTAATAGAACAGTAATGACTCGAAATTTCTTTCATCATATTTTCTCTTCTTAAAAAAACTCTAGAACACCATAGAAACTATATACTAGTATATCTTTCCAAATTTCATTCTCTTCTACTAAATTAAAACTCGAGAATACAACGAACGAACCTCACAATTTAATGAATTTTCTAAGTAAGAAGCTTTCATTCAAAGTTATATTGTATTTATTGTTAGTCATTCTAGATTTCTGACATGCAAACCTGCAAAATCGACTAGAATTACTTGCCTTAGGGGCTTTTTGATTTGCCTCTTACTGAGTCCAGTATGAGGTAACCTCTAACCCGGTCAGAAGTCAGAGCGTTTGATAAATATATATTTTACCTCTTACTCGGTCTTAGCCTCTTACTCAACCTCTTACTCTGTTAGATTTATAAAATTGATGACTAAGTCAGACATTTTACTCGGTCAGAATTTATCCAATCAGCAACTATCAAACATTAATTGAAGCAAATGGATACATATTGACGTTTAATATCGAAAGCTTCCATGAATGGTCCCAACAAACACAGGTGCAAAAGTTGTACTAGACCTAATTATAAATGACAAAACAAGGACCACAACAAAAGATTCTCATTTCATAAAGGGCCAAAAAAGACATGACAGTAACTAAAAGGACTAAAACTGTTCATATAACTAATTCAACAAAAGACAAGAAAAGGATTCCCCAATGGTTGATTACGGTCTACGGATATGTACCCTATCGCCATCACTGTCCACGTTATTACTTATTCCTGTTTACATTTCATACTGTGTAATAATTCATTATTTTGATTCCAGTTTTTATTGAAATTGAATTCGAATTCGATAAGTTCGTCCATAAATCTACAGAGCTCGCAAGTTTTATCAATTACTGCACGCACATCTGCAACTGCAAGGTTAGTTCATTGATCCGTAAGGTTTTACAGTCCGTCAGCTGTGAATTATGCTTTAAATATTGAAATTGAATTATGAATTGCTGAAATTGAGATCTCGTGCATTCGAATTGTTATCGTTTTGAAGATATCGATACGTATTTCGGTATCTACTTGAATTTGTTAGTGTTAAGTTGTTTGTTTTGAGTAGATGACGAGATCTGAGAGTAAGTTTATGTAGTTATCGGATTCATTACGTTAAACCTTTGAGCTACTCTGTATATGATATCAACATTTGGACAAAATTTGTGTTTATATTTCATCTACATACTTAAATCTGTTTAGCTCCAGTATTTAGTTTTAAGTACATATTGAGATCTGAGAGTTAGACTATGTTCTAATTCTAGTTAACTAAAATGTTTAAGTTACTCTATTTACTGTCTAAACCTGCTTTGTATCAACATTTGGACCAGAATTCATGTTTTTATCCAAGGTTTCAACTACAATTGGAGTTGTAAAATGAATCATCTACTTAAATTGGCAATATTTAAAAAATTAAAATTATCTCATACTCTTGAAAGCTATTTTATAGCTAGTTTCTTGATCAAATGCTATTTAATTTAAACAGATATAGTTCAATTGCGCTCTTCTCATCAAGTGATTTGCAAACATTAAATTAAAGCAGCAATAGGAAATGGTCATAAGGTTACATTTCTATCTTTCCATTAGTTAATACCAATTTTTCAATTTTGCACGATTAAATGCACTCGGTGGTCATCATACTTCCCAAAAAACTTAACTTTGGTCATTTTTTATTTGTTTATTAAGGTCATTGTACTACACGAGTATTAACTATTAGATACCAAACTTTTAAAGACATACTCTTAGGTCACATGAGTCACCTACAACCTATTAACAACAAATTATCATCATTATTTAATAGTTTTTACGCAATGTACAGTGACAAAATCGAACTTATTTCGGAAAGTACAGTGACCTTAGGGTGCACTAACCTTATTTTATATCTTCCTAATACATATCTCATTGTTAGTGACTTAAATGACCGGTTTCATAAGTACAATAGCCTTATTTAACAAAAATTAGTACAATGACCAAACTTAACTTTTTCAGGAAGTACGATGACCGCTAGTGCATTAGCCCCAGTTAAAATGGTTTAACATCTTCTTTTTTTTTTTGTTTTCTTTTTTCTTTCAGGTTTAAATATGGATTATTTTAATGTGCAAAGAATATCATGTCTCATTGCTTAGAGTGGGTTAGGCAGTTATTTGCTACCCTACTAAACTGCTGTGATCTTGAATTATACAAACAATCAAGAGACCTTGAAGATCCTGAAATTCTATCTAGAGAGACAGTGTGTATGCAACTAATTTAAAATATTATATTGCAGATTTTATATTTCGGTTTAGAATAAGTAATTAAATGTTAACTTTTAAACCACTTATTAAATGAAGGGTTTATTGTCTAAACCATAGTCACACGATACATTGGTTAGGGCGCGTACTGCGTACCGGACGTTGCGTACCGAAACGCGATACGTTGGTGTACCGAACACTACCGGGATCGCTCTTTGGTACGCCAATTTGGAGTTCCCGATAAAAGAAGGTAAACGAATTGGTACGTCGTAATTCGCGTTCCCAATAGGTGGGAACCTCGTACCCGATTAATATGGAACGCGTTTCCCACAAAGTCAGGAATGTATTGGCATAATTTTAAAATTTCAGGATCGATTGTGTATATTTTTTTTATTATAGGAATGATTCGAAATCAAATCACCCATATAGTTTAGGAAAAGATCGTTATCTCTGTATTTTTTTAAATATAATTATATATATGCAAAGAAAACTTAGTTTTAAGGGTACATCGTATGATACATCGTTCCAAAACGTAAGATACACCGTACCGGACACGTACGGAAATGAACCTACCCCCTTGCGTACCGGATACACCTAGCGTACCCGTACCGCGTACCCGTACCGCGTACCCGTACCGGAGGGTACCGTGTCCTATGTAACTATGGTCTAAACAATAACGTACTTATACGTTTTTCTCTGTTTAGTAATTGTACAATTTTTTGTCCAATTGGACCATTAAAACAATAATGTATTTGTACATTTTGCCTATGTTTAAGACAAAATGATGAACAGTTATTTCATGTATGAGTTATTAAAAAAGGTTATATTTTGGTTAATGCAGTTAGTGTAAGTGAAATTGAGGCACTTTATGAGTTATTTAAGAAGATTAGCAGTGCAGTTATCGATGATGGCCTAATTAATAAGGTCCAGTCCATACTCAATAATAATTTTCATTTTTTCTTTTATATTGCATTAACTTTTATGTTATATGTTGCAGGAAGAATTCCAGTTGGCATTGTTTAAAACAATTAAAAAGGAAAGCTTGTTTGCTGATCGGGTATGTGCTCTTTAATATCCAAATATTCTCAGGTTTTAGTTAGATATACTCATGTTAAATATGGGCCAGCAATTCGTGGATGATTCGGGTTGCCAAAACACGGCCCGTTTAGCTAAGCGGGTTGGTGCGTTGATATGATCTAACCCAAACATGACCCATTCTTTTTAAACGGGTTGTAAATGGGTTAGACTGATTAACGGGTTGGCAGGTCGACCCGTTTATCCTCAACCCGTACCCATATTATATTAGGTTACAGTTTTTTTTTTTCTTTCTTTTTTTTCTGTTTTGGTAACTGTGATATACAAAAACTCCAGGTGTTTGACCTGTTTGACACAAAGCATAATGGAATCCTTGGATTCGAGGAATTTGCTCGTGCACTTTCAGTATTTCATCCGAACGCCCCTATTGATGATAAGATCGAATGTAAGTTCAAATATTTTTCTATATGTATATAGTGTACAGCTGGCATCTTTTTAGTGGTTTCCGTGTAACTATGGTATTATCATTAATGATCTGTTATTATTTCCTTTTTTTACAGTTTCCTTTCAGCTATACAATCTCAAGCAGCAAGGTTTCATAGAGAGACAAGAGGTAAAATCTTAATTTTTTTTTCTTTTTAAAAAAGTCAACACACTGTGTAATAGTCAACCCAATAGTCAACAAGCTGATGATTAAGTCAACATGTAGGTGAAACAGATGGTGGTAGCTACTCTTGCTGAATCTGGCATGAATCTTTCAGATGATGTCATAGAGAGCATCATTGATAAGGTACTTAACTTCCATTTTTTATTTTTTATTTATTATTTTTTTGTTTTGAATAAAGCAATTTAGGAGGCTGTAAACATTCAAGTATACTCTGATGAGTGATGACTAAACTGTTTGACCCGTTTCCTTTTAAATTCTTATATATATTTTTTTAATTTGACCCGTTAGTGATATAATATAACTCAAATTGACCTGACCCATGTTTACATAAACAGGTTTTAATATTATTTAATTTCATTTCCACAATAATTTGTCTAGACTTTTGAGGAAGCTGACACAAAACATGATGGGAAAATTGATAAGGAAGAATGGAGGAGTCTTGTATTACGTCATCCATCCTTATTAAAGAATATGACACTCCAGTACCTCAAGTAAGTTATTTTTTTAAAATTTTTTTATTATTAAAATACAATCTATAATAGTTTTGATTATTTCTCAATAAAAATTACAACAATTTACATGATTGCTTATGTAGGTCAATTACCGAATTTAAATCCGTGGTTATTAATTATTTCTACTATATATAAAGCATTGACAATTTGTACCAAATTTTTAAATTAAGTAACTTGATTTTACTATTACCCCCCTACACTATTCTATCTCTGTTTTTAAATGACATATGTTCCTTATATAAATGCACATTACATAAGTTAATACAATCATAAAGGGTCCGATTCAGCAGAACCATGTAAAGGTGTAGAACCGCAGAACCATCTTAACATCCAATGTTTTCTATGTTATACATTAGCTGTAAATATTCATAAACGTTATAACCATCCTAACATCCAATGTTTCCAATTTTTTATACAAATAATATATAAATATATTTATATATTATGTGTATGAAAAATTGGAAACATTGAATGTATAAATGTGTTACAGCGTGTATAAAAATGCACACCTTATGTATAACATAGAAAACATTGGATGTTAGCATGGTTCTGCGGTTCTGCACCTTTAAACGGTTCTGCGCTGAATCGGGCACCAATCATAAAAATAGCAAGTCAAATAGTCAATGTGAATTAAATTTTCACTCACGATATATAAAATTAAAAATGATACCGAAATTGTTTATATAATGTAAGTGAAACGTATAATTATCTGTTTTATATAGTATGGATTTTTATGAAGTAAAGTGATTTATAGTTTGTAATTTTTTAACAGGGATATTACAACGACGTTTCCGAGCTTTGTTTTTCACTCGAGAGTAGAGGATACTTAATCACGGGTTTTTTAAGATAATGCTTTGTGTTTTTGTTGTGTGAATGTGAATGTGAATGTGGATGAAAAAAGCTTTGTTTATTTATTTATTTATTTTTTATGATTTGGGTTGTGAAAAAAGCTGAGGTGAGGTGAATTTGTTGATAGAACTTTAGTTTTTGATTGTGATTTTATTATGGAATTCTATAAACATCAAATATCTGTTTATAGACATTATTTTTTAGACTATGATAATATCATTGAATAGGAATTTATGAGGCTTAGGTTAAGTAATATCATTGCAGCATATGTAAAATGAACCAGAAATCGAAAAAAGAAAAAAAAAAAAACCGTTCCAACTGGTCAATACCGACCAGAACCGGCTGAACCGGTCCAAGTCGGCTCGGTTCTCGGTCCTTCAAAATGGGATTTTTTGGTTCTCGGCTTTGGCGGTTCAGTACGGTTCATGGACTGTGCACATGCTACCTTAGGAAAGTGCAGGTGAAATATGTATTTTAAATGAATTGTCATTTGCAAAAATAAAAATAAAAAGTTAACAAGCTTGTAACTGACGGTTTTATATGGTTTCTGAAAGCGTTAGGCGCTAATCGGTCGGTCGACTCCTGTAGAGTGACTAAGACCGGTGCCAACGGTCCCCGGTTGGGCACCGTCGATTGGCCGCCGGTTCATCTGCCGGTTTGGCGCCAGTTGCTTTGGAGACGGGAAAAGGGACGGAGGGAGGGGCGTGCATGTGGGGACCGCCGTACCTTTCAACCAATAAAAAAAAGTTTTTTTTTTAGACGGTAATAATTCGAAATGGTGGGGCCCAAATTTGGTGAAGTGACGGAGTGCTGTTGGCATGGGTACGTCGGTTTAGTGTTAATTAGTTTGTATGCTGACGTGGCGCTGAGTTGGCAGCAACTGACGGCGTCAGTTGCCTTCACCATTGGCACCGGTCTAATCAGTCTAGGTGGGGCCTAAGCGGAATGGAATTTTCTAGATATAAAAATTATAAGACTTTGAAGTTATATGTGAAAGTTCACATGTATAATTCTTCGAATTCCAAACCAACACTGCTTAACTACAATTTGTAATAGATATTATTTTCAACAAAAGAAATATGAGTTTTTTTTAACTATTTTGACCGTGTCACCCGATTTTAGCTTGGTTTTTGTATAACTGATTTTAGCTAGTTGTACTTATATTTACATTGGGACCAACAATTCATAAAAGTCGTTGTATCTGTTTTTCTCAACTGTCTCTCAATAAAAAGTTAGGTTTAAAATTAAAATTTTCCCAATTTATAAAGATCCATACCCCGTCCCCTACCCTAAAAAAAAGGGGGTGAAATCAGAATTAAATGACCTTTTTTGCTCTTGTTCTATTCCAAAGTGATTATGTGTTTCTATTTTTCTTAAATGACTAGGTGATTCGCTTATAATTTACCGGTCAAACGAATTAAAAAAGTAGTTTAAAAGGAAACGAATCAAATGGATCGAAAATCAGCCAAAGTTTATATTTAATGCACAAAACCTCCTAATTAGAGTTTATTTTAGAAGAACTACACATTGTTGACAAAGTAAAAAATAATAATCTAAATAATAAAAATTATTAATCATATTTGATATGCTAATTATTATAAATTACAAATGCTAGATAAAAGAATATTAGTCATATTTGACACACAAATTTTTTTATGTTGGAAATTCTCTCCAAAATTATATCGAGAGAAAAAATAAATTCAAGAACTTAACATATATCTTGGGTTCGGGTTAGCACGTTGATCTCACGTAACGCGAACATGTCCCGTTTAGTTAATTGGGCCGGAACTAACCCTAACCTGAACACGCTTAACTTGTTTATATAAAAATGCCAAACATGTTGGCAAGTTAAGTAGGTTGACAGATGCCGTTCAAAAAAAAAAGTAGGTTGACAGATTGAGTTGATATTTACAACTTATTACTTCTAGTTTTAAACCGGTTGGATTTAGACCCAACCAAAACCAAAGGTACACAAAGCCAACTTTTAATTACGCAAAAGGACACAAATTTATAATGTTTTATAAATGTTTCAAATTGAGCTAACTAATCACAAGGTGACTACCTGTTTTGCGGATAGTCGGAGTCGGCGGGTGAACCTTCGTTGCCACAAGGGAGTATTGTTTTGCTCATATGAATTGAACCCGTGATTAACAAACGAATACCGATTTGCTATCTAGACGTATAAACATGTTATTATGTAGTATACTCTTCCATTATTTGTTAATTTTAGGATTTATTTCTGTAAATCGGTATCACTAACATAAATTGTTACGCATTCTTTTAACCGTCAAAACAAGTTTATAATTAATGTGTTTAGGGTCCTCCCCTATCCCCTTCCCTAATAACTAGGGGCATTTGCCTTTTTATTCTCAAATAGTAGTAGGTGTAGGTGGGCAATTACCATGTCATTAACCGATCCAAATCTTAGTACAACTTGTGTTGATCATATGGCTGGACCTACGGCCTAAATGAAAATGAATTTAATTATTAATTGTGTTATGAAGACCCTCGTGACAATGTTGGATGAATGCTTGAGAAACTTTATATTACGAAAATCCATAGCTTTTATATATACATAAATCTTCGATAATCGGCATTGCTAAAGAGTGTGTGATTATGCTATTACTTTTGTCAACTACTTCATCAATGAAATTGAATTGCTGGTTGTAAGTCGATCGGAATTTCTAGTAAATTTTTTTTCTCTTTGCAACATGAATTGTTTAATTCATGAAAATATAACAAAACCAATATTCTAAATTTATTAAACGTGTAGTAGATCTACCCACTTTATATATTTACAATGATTATCGATATATAATAATGGGTTGTGGAATGCAAGACCCCTAAATCAAGGATGGACTAAATTACACATAATTTTGTCATTAGGGAACATTGATGGCGACTTGATGATATCATTTGGTTTTTAACATGTCTAATTACACGAGGTATTGACGTGGAAGTCCATTTGTTATGAAACATATATTTACTAATTAACATTTCTACTTTATTTGATGGAACAATTTGTTAGGTAACGTTTTAGATTCATGAAACACATTTGTTATGTCATATTGTATGGTATTAATGATTAACTATTTGTTGATGGTCTAGTGGTAAGACTACACGTAGTAGTGTGTCGCACATGGTTCATCATCGTTCGCCCACCGCTGCAACCCCCCACCCCACCCCCCTCCGCATGACGAGAAACACTGGCGACGCGACACCTCATTCGGATTGGTCGTCCTAGAGACTGATGCCAGTCGATGTGTTTTTTGCAGTGGTTGTTTTTACATTATGCACGATAAGTGATACATGTATTCATAAAATCAGTTTTAAGGTTTGATCGTGAGTTTGAACATCACTATTGCGGTTTGGTCGAGGTTCACCATGTGTTAGGTTTAAGGAGAGAAAGTTGCTGTGACGCTGATGTGACATCTGTTACACTTAGTCTAAGGATGCGCGAAATGATCTTCTAGAATTCATGAACATTTATCAGATGGCCAAGAGAATTTTTGGAAACGGCCATGACAACGGTTAGACATCGTACATCACGAAAAAGCTCGATTATCCCGAGGAAGCCCGTCATAAATGAAAATATATATTTTTTAAAAGTATGATGTTAATGCTTATTTACATCTTTATAAAGTTAAAACAAAATCCATTTCTACTTGGCCCCTACCTATTAGATGTATTCAATATATTGTAAAATTCAGTTAGTTATGAATCTGCCTGAGCTAGTACAGTTCAAAGTTCACACCAACTCTTGAATAGTTGAATAATTAAGTAAGATTAAAAATTAGATTAAAAGGTTGATTAAGCATATGTTATGTCTCAAAAGTTGCTCAAAGTATTTTGGAAAATACATAACTACATTAATTACATTTTTAAATAAATTGTTATAATAAGTTAATAACGTACTTTTGGGATTATATTTAAATTAATATTTAATTATGTTTTGAAATCTAAAGTAAAATGTTCAAAGAGACATCTAAAGTACGTTATTAACTTATTATAACAATTTAAGTGTCTAACCCGTTGATAATTATCTTCTAGTACCCTAATTTAGTTTTTATTTTTATTCTTTTTATTTGTTTTTTAATCTTGAATGACGATTTTAACACAAAGAGATTTATTTTATACGCATAAAATAAAATAGTAAATAGAATATAATTTATGAGTACAATGTGTTGTTTTCATGTACTAATCTGCCTTTATGTAACATATAGCCAATATAAACCACTAAACCATACAAAACTCCACTTCTACGATAAACATACATACCAAACTCAGCAAGTGTCCTCTCTACAACTTAGGCAGTTTTTAATTTAAAGTAGATGTAATGATAAATACCTTGTAACTATATTATGTGACGATCAAATGTTTTCAGCTGAACTTTTTTTCTTACAATAAGTGTACAAATGAATGATAATTTAAATTAGGATAAACATAAATTTTTCATAAAAAGCAAATGTATTTTCTTAATTTTTAATTATTTATATTAAAAAACAATCAAATCTATTATAATATAATACTTCCTCCGTTTCAAAATAAGTGATACAAATTAGAGTTCACAATTTTTGAGGCAAAATATGATAATAATGGTTAATTAGATTAAATTTGATAGTTAGTGGAGGATGGATCCCACATATATTGATTAAAGTGAGTTTAATGATGTTTAAAATTAAAAGTAAGGGTAAATGTGTCTTTTCACTGTATTAAAGGAGATAGTTAGTGGGGGTGGTCCCCATTACCTTTTATCAAATATGGTAAGTTTTCAAAGTGTATCACTTATTTTGGAACACCTCGTAATAGAAAGTGCATCACTTATTTTGAAACGGAGGAAGTACATATCTTAGGATGATACCAATTTTAGTGCATAAAATGATTTTAAGAAAAAAGTGTTACAAAGTTGATGGAGCCAAGTGGTTTTCTTAACCACAATTCTTGCATTACATACTAATTCTTAATGTAATTAAATAATATATAAAGTGTATTAGAACAAATCAAAATAGATAATTAAAGCCAATTTATTTGTAACTTTTATATAAACAAGTAAAAAGGAAAACAAAAGGAAGAAGTAGAAACAAACAAGCATGTCTTTTTCTTTCCATGAAAACCAGGAAAATGCTTTTATAAAGGTGGTTAATTTTCCAGAGCTGCAATTACTAAGAGCAAAAAAGTATGATATACTATCTTGTAGTTTTTGTCTTAAAAGTTGTACATGTTTCTTGGTTTTATAATTAGGGCTTGGGATTAAGATATTGGGCCACCGGCCGCCTTTTATGATCCATCATGACAATGGCCCAAAACCGTCCGTCAAAAAGTGGGTTTTACCGGTTTGGACATTTGGTCCTACCATTTTTGATGTCATTCAAATAACTCGATTTTCATAACATAAAAAATAGATATTCTCTCTTCCTAAACCATCTCGTGATAATCTAGCATTAAAGACGTATAAAATGATCTTTTAAAGCTTATGGCTTCATCTATTCTGTAAATAAACATGTACTAGATGTAGGGGTGAGTTCAGTCCAGAAACCGAATCAAACAAAATTAAAATCGATAGAACCAAAAACCGAAAATAATGAATTTTCAAAACTGAAACATAATCTATTACATGTTTTTTGTTTTGGTTCGATTTGGTTGGGTTTCAGTTCAGTTTTTAGCCCAAATGATCATCCTTATCCAAGAACCAACCGAAATCGATAGACACGAAACCGAAAATGATGAAAATCAAAACCGAAACCGAACTTGTTACTTATTTTCGGTTTTGATTCGGTTCGGTTTAGTTTTTGATGGAAGGCCAGGTTTCTCTCTTTTGTTCGGCCCAAATGCGCACCCCTAAGTAGATGATAAGTGGAAGATTTGGAAACAAACACAAAACCGGTCAGATCGTGTACATTGCAAGCAAAATTTGACTACCTAAAAAGAAATTGTTATAAACAGGATACTTTTTAGGATAAATATAACAAGTGAATAAACAATTTTTAATATAAGAAACAAACCTTGATATATTGGTAAATCTATGATAAAATGAAAATAACACATAGAAACTTTATGAAATTTTAAATCATTATTTTATCTAAAGAAAGAAAATGGGAAAAGGAGAATTTGGGTTTGTAGTAGATGTGTGTTTATCTCTTCTTTTGATGGTACTTGATGTTTTTATGTATATTTTTCTTTTTTTGGGCTTTACCATCTTCTCGCTTCCACCTCATCCCCCATCACTTTCTTTTCCCTATATAGTTTTTTCTATTTTACTTCCCCTTTTATGTTAAATCTGTATGTAGCTTTAGAGGTAAGTGGACCCCATTTGTCAAATACACCCCATATAAACTACATCGACTTCATTTCTCACTAAATTTTTTTATCATACTACTTATCATTAACATGTAGTATGATCATGGTCAGTGGCGGACCCAGGCCAAATGTTTAGGGTAGTGTCAGAATCGATTAACTATAGACAAGTTAATAAACACCTTAGATCTAGTTGATGATAGAAGTTGCAGCGGATCAACACTATATCAATAATTAAGAACAATGAACTGTATGAACAATATGCAAGAATATTAAGAACACAGTTTCACAAAAAGCTTCAATGTATATTATTGAGTTAACAATACACACGTACGTTTACAATTCGTAAGGAACATACTTATAGTAGTCCTTGAAGCTAAACTATTTACCCTAGTTATTCTAGGATTTGATTTACATCGAATTATAAAAGATATACATTTAATTACATTCTATAACTATCTCTACGAAGATCTCGGACTTGATATCTTCCAAAAACGCGTATCAGTAGTAACTGCAATCACCAGTAGTAACTAAGTAACATCAGTAGTAAACTTGGTGATCAGTAGTAAGTCCATAATCAACGTCAGTAGTAACTACAATGATCAGTAGTATCTTCAATCTTCTCATGATCAGTAGTAACTTAGTTATAGTGAACACCAGCATCAACTTCATCAGTAGTAAATGTTTCTGCCCCATCAGTACTAAGTATGTCAGTACTAACTGCAGCATCAGTAATAAGTTGATCTGTGTTTTGCTCCAACAATCTCCCCCTAAACTTATTGATCATCTTTTAATCAATCAAGTTTCTTTTGTTCCTCTTGTTCTTTTCTTCTTTTCTCAAGAGTTCTTTGATTCTGTTGAAGCCTTTGTTCAATAATATATCTGCTGTTCCTCTTTGTAAAATAATTCAGTTTGTTTTGGAACATAACAGCATCATAGGGTTTCATCAAAGTGTTTATGAATATCTGATACATTGTCTTCTCAGAATGTGGATATTCTTTCTCATATAAGTACAGTTCACACACTTTGCCTGATTTCTCAAAGAAGTACATATTTGCAGTAGGAATGACATTCCAAGCATACACATTACCTGGATTTGTAAATTGTTCTGGATAAAATGCAGCATCAATCATCTTTGTTAAATATCCAGCTCCAGATTCTTTCCATGATTTCTTTGTCATTCTTGGTTTTCCAATAATCAGAAGCTTGATTACATCACTTCTTGAACATGATCTGATTAAGGGTAACCATCCAGTGAATCTTTGTACTACTTTGTCTTCCCTTATGACTTCTATGACATTGTTCTGCATCACTCTCCAGTTAAGAATTGGATTGTTCTGTAGAGGAGCAACTGGCATTTCAAGAACAGGTATAATTTGTTGTTTTGATTTCTTCTTGGAACTTTGTTCTTGATCAACAGATTTTCTTTTATTAGATTGGGGAGTTGAAGTATTACCAACAGTTGAAACACTACCAGCTTTGAGCAAATTTAAGCTGATTGGTACTAAAGTTTTGGCTTTGGCTTTCTTTGATTCTTCAGCTTCTTGTTCAGCCAGGTCTTTCTTCTTTTCAGTGCAGTATTTTTCAATAATAGTTACCATCTTCATTCTTCCAAAAGATTTTGCACTGTGACCTCTTGTCTTCAGAAAGTCTATCATAAGAGCTTTTTGTTCAAATATATCATCTGGTAACTCACCTTTTGTTCTTTTGCATTCTGCTACAAGCTCCTCAAGACAGTTTAGATGTTCTTCTTCTACTTTTCTAAGCCTTTTGAATTCTGCTTCTTGGGCTTCTATCTGAACATCTTTAATTTGAACAGGTGCTTGAACAGAAATTTCTCTTTGATTCTTCTTTTGTTCAAGAGCTTGATACTTAGCTACCTTCTCCCAAAATCTCTTATTCTTCACCTTCCATTTGTCTTGTTTATCAGCTCTAACAAGATTTATCTTGTTTACCATGTAATGACCAAGAGCTCTGTTAGGGTAATCTTCATCATATATTTCTTTACCCTTTCCAATATGTGCTGAAGGTGGAGGTGGAATATATTTCATGTCTGGCACTCCACTTATTATAACAGAGGGAGAAAATGATCTAAGTTCATTTTGTTGAAGTATTTTTGGATGTGGAGGAAGTGAGCATTCATCAACCTCAAACCAATTCACATTATCATCAATGTCAGGTATGATAAGTGGTTGATCAGGTGTTGGTGGTTTGGTAATGATGACATGTCTCTCTCTTTCAATAAGCTCTGGAAAATGTAGTTCTTCCTCTTCAGTAGTAACCAGAGTAGTTACTACTGGTGTAACTTCAGGAATTACTACTGATAGGGCATCAGTAGTATTTGTTGCTTTTAATTCTTCTTCTTCATTTACTACTGCTATTACCTCAGTAGTGGGAGTTACTACTGGTATTTCTTTTTCAACTTGTTCTTCCATAGTAGCAGTAGTAACTGGTTCATCTTCTGTAACCATCATCTCTGGGCCTTCATCAACATTTGTTTCTTTTAAATTCAAGAGGGAGGATTCTGCTGCTGCAATAGATTCATCAATCATTGTCTGTATGTTATCCTTCTCCCCCTTAGTGAGCTCAACTGGTGGAGCCTCACTATCATCAAGTTTCTTCTTCAATTTTCTGATGATTTTGGTTTGTTGATGAAGCCTTTGCTCATAAAACCGCATTCTTTTGTTGATGGTATTCACATGCCTTTTCATGGCAGCCATAGTTTTTCCTTGATTGGTTAAGTACTTGAGACAATCTTGTACAGTGGATTCCAAGGAATCCACTTTAGCCGTCAATTGGTTGATTTTAATACTGCCCTCACTCCATCTAGCAAGATCATCGGGCTCACTAACAGGTACATTGGTTTTAAGGTTTTCCTTCCTTTCCATCAATTCCACAGATCTGCCCTCATCACTGCTTGGTGATTCATTGGGTCTTTTAGACATTCTCTTCTTCCTAGAAGAAGCAGAGATGCCCCCCCTTGTGGTTTCTTGGCACCGGGGTCCTTTGAGTAATTCCTCAAAAGAGTCATCACTCAAAGTTGCCGAGGTTTGGGTCCTAATGATGTTTTCACTGTCCTGTGCACCCACCTTTGGGGCATCAGTAGTGAAAGCCCTCCCCTCATGTACTCTCTCCTCCTTGGAGGACAACTCTTTGAGCCTGGGGTATGACTCGATTTGTCCCCTGGTGTCCTTTGAAGAAAGTTTCTTTCTTTTATAAATTGTGGAAATGTTTTTGGTTTTGTCTGGTAGGTCTTCCACAGAGTGAAGAGTAGCACTCTGCAGATTTATATCAAGTTCCTGGGACACATTCAGGACTTCTGTTTGGGTTGGTGATTGAGTGGCTATTTGGATTGGTGTTTGGGCTGTATTTGGGGGTGATGGAGTGGGTTGAGGTTCAACTTGGGTTGTAGCAATGGTTGAACCCTCTCCAATATTGGGTTGATCTTTGATCATGTTAGGAAACAGAGGGGTTTCTTTGCCCGAAAATTTAAATTGTTTTCTCATATTTGAGAAAACTTTCTTGTTCAACTCAGGTAATATAAAAATGTTTTTAGGAGTTGACAAGTTTTGTAATTCACAGTTTATGATATATTGTAGAAATCTGGGATACATTAAAAATTTAGAAGAACTAAGATTTCCCAACATACCATCAAATATCATGTATGAAAAATTAAATACTTGGTCTGTGCATAAACAGACAACAGCAGAGGCTATTGCCTTATTAAACTCATTCCAAGTACTTCTTTTAGGAGAAATACAATGCTGAATGGTATGTATTAAAAATTTCCATTGTGGGGAGAGCAGACCCTTTTGAAAAGTAACTATATTCAGTCTGCCCTCATATCCCATTTTATTCAAAATTTCAGCAATGTATTCCTTAGGAAGAGTAGACATACCTGAATCATCGTGTAATTGTAGATGGTGTCTGATTGATTGTTCTGTTACTGTGATGTGCTTTCCATCTACTTTAGATTTTATCATTGATGATGTTGTTCCTTCTGTTCGCTCAGCATTGGTCCAGAAATCCACCAAGTGCTGTTGATATGATTTTGGTTTTACAGTTAAGGCAAACTGTATATATGAATTTCTCAAAAATTTTACGATCGGACGGAAGTCTTTTGTTCCGTCGGGATTCTTTAAGAATGCAACCATATTGTGAAATTCTGAGTATTTGAGATCGGTTTGCACATCGAGAGCTTGTAAGGTTGCCATTGTTGTTGAGTTTTTGCAAGAATTTTGTTACTGATGAAGGGTTTTTGGTCGTAAACTAGGGTTTATCGAGAGGTGTTTAGAGAATCGAAGTGAAGATAATGCTAAATTAATCGTCTGCCGCCTTTTATATCTTTCGATTAAACCTGCAAAACTACGAAAATAGCCTTCGAATCATAACATAACGGTTATTTTCATGGGGGTTAGTTTGGTAATTGTGTTTATGAAAGACCAGTAGTAAATAAGATATCAGTAGTAAAACGTCAGTAGTATCTACTAACATCAGTAATGACTAAGGATTTTGACATCAGTAGTAACCATAGACATCAGTAGTAACCATTAATATACACGACCAGTAGTATATGTGAATACCAGTAGTACTGACTTACCAGTAGTATTTGTGTAAACCTAAAATACACCAGTAGTAATGAATTACCAGTAGTATTTTGTGCATACACTTTCACACCAGTAGTACAGCAATACCAGTAGTAAAACACTTAAGAAAATAATATTTTACAACACTAACTTTACACATGATTTTAAGTGAGATTTTAAGTTATTAAAATCATTCCAATACTGCTAACCAAGAAGTTGAATCTTCCTACATCAAATGCTTTTGTAAAAAGATCTGCTAATTGATCATCAGTATGGATTTTAACTACTTTGATTAATTTCTTTTCATTACAATCTCTTATAAAGTGAAATCTTATTTCAATGTGTTTAGTTTTTGAATGTTTTACTGGATTATTCACAATACTAATAGCACTTTGATTATCAATAAAAATAGGAGTTTTAAGGATAGAGATACCAAAGTCTAGGAGTTGATTTTGAATCCATAGTACTTGAGCACAGCAAGCAGATGCAGCTACATATTCTGCTTCAGCAGTAGATGTTGATACATTTGTTTGCTTCTTACATTGCCATGACACCAGTCTTGATCCAAAGAATTGACATCCACCAGTAGTGGATTTTCTATCTTGACATTCACCTCCATAGTCACTATCTGTATAGGCTATTAGTTCAAAGGGTGAGTCATGTGGATACCATAGACCTAGTGATGGTTTGCCTTTCAAGTATCTGAATATTCTTTTAACAGCCTGCAAGTGTAGTTCTTTGGGTCTTGCTTGATATCTTGCACACACACAAACACTATACATAATGTCAGGTCTTGATGCAGTTAAGTACATCAAAGAGCCTATCATTGATCTATATAAGTGTTCATCTACATCCTCCCCCTCAACATCAGGATGTAGGTGTTTGTGTGTTTCCATTGGCGTACTAGCACTTTTACTGTCTTTCAAATCAAACTTTTCCAAGATGTCTTTGACATATTTTGATTGATTTATCAAAATACCATCAGTTCTTTGATTAACTTGGAGTCCAAGGAAGAAGTTCATTGGACCCATGGAGCTCATCTTGAATTTAATTTGCATCAGTTCTTCAAATTCTTTGCATAATAAATCATTGGTTGAGCCAAAGATGATATCATCTACATAAATTTGTACCAGTAGTATATCATCTTTGACTTTCTTTGTGAACAAAGTTTTGTCAATGGCTCCTCTTTTAAAGTTATTCTTCAATAGGTATGATGATAATGTGTCATACCATGCTCTTGGTGCCTGATGTAGGCCATATAGAGCTTTATCTAATTTGAACACATAATCACCATGTTTTGGATCTTCAAAACCTGGAGGTTGGCAAACATATACTTCTTCTTCAATTTTCCCATATAGGAAAGCACTCTTAACATCCATTTGATAGACTTTGAATTTCTTGAATGAAGCATATGCTAGAAATATTCTTATTGCTTCAATTCTAGCAACAGGAGCATATACTTCATCATAGTCTATTCCTTCTTCTTGAGTGTATCCTTGGGCTACAAGTCTGGCTTTATTCTTGATCACTATACCTCTTTCATCTTTCTTGTTTCTGAATATCCATCTTGTTCCAATGGCTCTTTTTCCTTTGGGTAGAGGTACAAGTGTCCAAACAGCTTGTAATTTAAATTGAAGGAGTTCTTCTTGCATTGCCTCAATCCAGTTTGAGTCCTTCATTGCTTGTTGGATCTTCTTTGGTTCTTCCTGAGACAGAAAGCATTCATACATACATTCATTAGCAATTAAACTAATGTTACACATATTTGCAGTTAAGCTTTTATTTAATTTGCTTCTTGTTTGAAGTGGTGAGTTAACATCACTTAGAACAACGTCTAATGGATGGTTCTTCTGAGTCCTTGTAGTTGTAGCTTTATCAACCACTAGTTGATTTCCAAGATTGGACTCATTTGTCTCAGGCAGTTGTTCATCTTGTGATTCTTCATTGTCATGGATGTTTGGTTCATCATCATCTTGGTCAGAGTTACTACTGATATTGTCTTCATTAGGATCAGTAGTATTGTTGTTGTTACTGGTGTCAGTAGTATCATGAGAATCTAGGTTATTGTTGGGACCAGTAGTATTTTCAGTACTATTACTGGTACCAGTAGTATTGGAATTACTACTGACCTCATTCTCAGAGTTACTACTGCTTTCAATATTTGAGTTATTACTGACATCAGTATTAACTATGGGAGCAGTATCAACTATTATGTATCTCATCTTTTCTTGACCAGTATTAACAGATGATGTTCCTTCTTTTTGATTGTGACAATTTGAATTACCTACATTGAAATTTATATTAGGATTAAAGGATTTGGTTAGATTGTCTATGTCAAATAGCCAATCTGGACCATTTCCTTGTTCATTAGGTACATTTTCATTAAAGGATACATTGATGCTTTCTTCAATTATCCTTAGTCTTTTGTTGAATACTCTGTATGATTTGCTTTGAGTAGAGTATCCCACAAATATTCCATCATCAGCTTTGCAGTCAAACTTACCAATTTGTTCTCTTGTAATCAAAATAGTACAAGGACAACCAAATGATTTTAAGAAACTTATAGAAGGTTTTCTTTTATTGAAAAGTTCATATGGTGTTTTAAAATGTGGCTTCACTATTAATACTCTGTTCTGAACATAACAAGCAGTATTAACAGCTTCTGCCCAAAAAGTGATTGGTAATTTTGAGTCTGCAAGCATTGATCTTGCTGCTTCAATGATGGTTCTATTTCTTCTTTCAGCTACACCATTTTGTTGAGGAGTTCTAGGTGAGCTGTATTGCCTGTCAATACCTTTAAAATCACAAAAGTTAATTAAGTTAGCATTTTTAAATTCTGTGCCATTGTCACATCTTATGGCTTTAACTTTTTGATCAGATGAGTTCTCCAGTTTGACAATTAAGTTCTTTATGAGTTCACTTGTTTCATCCTTTGTCCTGAGAAAGAAAACCCATGTATATCTTGAAAAGTCATCAGTAATAACAAGACAATATTGTTTCTTTCCAATACTCATTACATTTGTAGGTCCAAAAAGGTCCATATGTAGGAGCTGTAAAGGAACAGAAATAGAGTTCACAGTTTTGGACTTATGAGAAGTCTTGTGTTGTTTACCTTTTAGGCATGCAACACAGTGATGATCACACATGAATTGTTTTTGAGGTAGTCCAATTACCAGATTTCTTTTTACTAAATTATTCATGTTTTTAAAATTTGTGTGACACATCCTTCTATGCCAAAGTTCTGATTCAGTGGTGTTTGCCTTGGATATAAAACAGTTGACCTCATTTGTAGAAATGAGTTCTCCCCCTATATACAGGCAATACACATTGTTTCTCCTTGGAGTTCTTAAAACAACATATTTTTCATCTAAAATAAAATCAGGAGAAAGAATGATGCACTCAATGTCTGTGAACAGAATCTTGTTCTTTTTATCACAAACTTGAGACACACTGACAAGATTGTATTTTAGTTCAGCTACATAAAATACATCATCAAAGGTAATTTTTCCATTAGTAACAGTACCTTTACCTGTAATCTTACCTCCCTGGGGATTCTCACCAAATGCCACATATCCTCCATCAAATGACTTGAAATCTTTAAGAATTTGCAGATTTCCAGTCATGTGCCTTGAGCATCCACTATCAATATGCCATGTTCTTCCTTCTTCTGGGATCTGAATGCTCTGCACAAATGAGGAAAGGATTAGTTAAGTTTGGGAACCCAAGCTTTATATGTCTTGGGTTCATCCTTTGAGAAATAAGCTTTGGGAGTTTCAACTTTAAACACTTTTGGTAACCATACTTGTTTAGTACTGGTGTTTTGTTTTACTACTGCCCTTTTGGAGTTATTACTGGTGTGAGAATTTCCTACTGATCTTGGTTTATACCCATTGTTTTTAGCTTTTGAATACTTTACTACTGATGGACCAGTAGTATTTGGGTACTTACCATGTTTAGAATGACCAGTAGTGTTTTTAGAGTTAACACCAGTAGTGTTTTTGAAATTTGTTTTGGGAGCAGTAGTATTTTTGAAATTAGGGTTTTTACCAGTAGTATTCTTGTACTGGTACCATACAGCATTATAATTAGGGTTAACACCAGTAGTAAATTTGTTAGAGTTTCTACTGGTGTTGGAAAATTTAAAATATTGTTTATTTTGATTGGATTTTCCGTTGTTCTTGAAGTAATTGCTGTTCTTTGGGCTGCCAACTCTTCTGTTTTGCACAAATCTTGGTGCACTTCTTCCAAATCTTGGAGTTTCAGCAATTGGAGTTTTGATTGTATTTACTACTGAAGGACCAGTAGTATCTTTTAACCTTTGAGTTTTTGCATTTTCTTTAAAAACTTTAAATTCCTTTAACTCCTTGCAATTTATTGGATTGAAGTGACAATCCTTTGCTAAATGATTCACTTTATTGCAAATAACACATTTTAATTTATTTTCTTGAGCCTTTATTGTTTTTCTTTGTTCTAAGAGTTGGTTTCTATTTCTTTGGTTTCCTCTTTTTAGAATTTTGGGTATATTTTCTGCATTATATTTAGGAGACTCATTTGGACTTTGAGCTGTGTGAAAACTTGTATCAATTGATTTTGGTGATTCAGTTTGAGATATTGTAAATTCAATTGATTGCTCATTATCAGAAGAATCATTTGATTCAGATGTTTCAGTATTAGATTCAGTTTGATTTTCAGTTTTTAATTCATTAATGATTCTTTCTGAACTGTTTTTAAGTGGAGGAATGAATTTATGTGGAGGTGGTACAGCATGATATCCCACCCCATGAACAACCTTTTCTGTAGTTTGATTATTAGTTAATTCATCTAGAATTTTAGTGCTTCTTTCAAACTTTTTAATTGTTAATTTATTTTGTTCAATTTCAAGCTGACATTCTTCTAATTTACTTGTTAGTTCTTTATTTTTTATTTCATAGAACTCTTTCTCATCCACAGCTTGAAGCAATTCTTCCTTGATCCGTTGATCAATCATCTTGTACACCTTTATTTGATGTTCTTGATCAGCAATTACACTATCAAACTCATGATTTCTTCTGATTGCTTTTGCTAAATCTTCATTTAATTTAGTGTTTTCTTTTTCTAGATTTTTAATAATTTTAGCACATTCAGGAGTACAAGGTTTAGATTTTACCTCAGTTTTATTGTCAGTAAAGGCCATGAGAGCTTGATTTTGAGCATGCTCTTCTGCTTGGAAGCTCCAGTCATAGCCTTGTCCTTGTTGTGACACAAGAGCAGTTGATTTTAATCTTTTGTCTGGTTGAGGACATTCTTTTGCAAAGTGACCAAGATTGTTACAGTTGTAACACTTGACTTTAATTTTGTCAAATCCTGCTTTGTCACCTTTGTTGAAATTGAGGCTTGTCCTACCAGTTCTTTTTAAGAATCTTTTGGTCCTTAGGCTCAGCATAGCCATCTGCCATTTAAGATCCATCTCCTCAAGATCATCTGGATTCAATTGTTCCAAGTCATCACTAATCAATGCAGTATGCACATGACTAGTGAAGAAGGATTCTCTTGCAGTATCCTCAGAATCTGCAGCCTTTCCTGTGGAGATTTCTTGTCCTTGACCTGTACTAGACATAAATGCAGCATTGTTAGAAGAAATAGAAGGGTTTTTGTGATTTACCTCAGTTTCAAACACTCTGAGATCATTATAGAGTTCATCTAACTCCTTTTCTTCTAGAGCATCTCTTTGTCTATACACCACTGTGTACATGGCCCATTCTTCACTCAGAGACCTTAGGAACTTCATGTTGACATCTTCTTGATCCATCTTTACACCAACTTGGTTGAGTTCACCAATTAGTTTGTTGAATCTGTCAAACACTTGAGTGAGTGTTTCATTGGGCTTTCCTTTGAAATTTTCAAAGTCTTGTTTGAGAACAGACTTCATGTTTCTTTTTGTACTCTTAGTCCCAACGAATCTCTTCTCCAGTGCTTCCCAAAGTAACTTAGCATCATCATATTCAACAAAGAGATGTTGATAGTCATTAGGAATGGCCAGTAGGAGAGTGCTTAGAGTTTTGAGTTCGATGCCTTTATCTTTCTTCTCCTTCTCACATTTAAGTTTGTCTGCCTCAGTTACAGAGCTGCTTGCTTGAAGTTGACCAGTTTTGTTTCCTTCACAAACGACTTCCCACATGGAATAATCTGTAATAAGCATGTATTGCTTAATACGATTCTTCCACATCCCAAAATTATTGGGAGTGAGTATAGGGATTTTGTTGGCCTGAGTGCTTTCATTATTATCAGTCATGATTAATAATGTGTGTGTTTTAAAGATTAAAACTTTTTGTTGTTCTTAACAAATAGTAGATCTAGAACCAATAAGCTCTGATACCACTTGTCAGAATCGATTAACTATAGACAAGTTAATAAACACCTTAGATCTAGTTGATGATAGAAGTTGCAGCGGATCAACACTATATCAATAATTAAGAACAATGAACTGTATGAACAATATGCAAGAATATTAAGAACACAGTTTCACAAAAAGCTTCAATGTATATTATTGAGTTAACAATACACACGTACGTTTACAATTCGTAAGGAACATACTTATAGTAGTCCTTGAAGCTAAACTATTTACCCTAGTTATTCTAGGATTTGATTTACATCGAATTATAAAAGATATACATTTAATTACATTCTATAACTATCTCTACGAAGATCTCGAACTTGATATCTTCCAAAAACGCGTATCAGTAGTAACTGCAATCACCAGTAGTAACTAAGTAACATCAGTAGTAAACTTGGTGATCAGTAGTAAGTCCATAATCAACGTCAGTAGTAACTACAATGATCAGTAGTATCTTCAATCTTCTCATGATCAGTAGTAACTTAGTTATAGTGAACACCAGCATCAACTTCATCAGTAGTAAATGTTTCTGCCCCATCAGTACTAAGTATGTCAGTACTAACTGCAGCATCAGTAATAAGTTGATCTGTGTTTTGCTCCAACAGGTAGCACATTTTTTCTCAACGTAAATATTAAAATATAAGTTAATTAAACATTACAAAACGACAAACTAGATACTACATATTAATGTTGTCTTCTTCGTTGACCTGTTTTCCGAAAAAGAGTCATTACATTTACATCAGTACCCACCATAAGTTGTTTCTTTTTTACACTACAAATCAGTTTGTTTCTATTGTTCGACATGTGTTTTTGATGATTCCAATAGAGAGATAAAAAGGGTATTGAGTTTTTTTGTTCAGATTATCATAAAGTTTGAAAGTAAACTTTATTTATTATATTAAATTGGAATTCGAGCTACTTAATAATCTAAACCAATTTAGGACTTTCAAGTTTGTGCTACTTTTTTGCTGAAACTACAAGTGAAGGGTAACCAAACGCTTTTTTATGAGTAGTACCGACATATAGTTTATTTTAGTGTGAAAATGTTATACCTTTAGTCAAAAATTAAGGGGTAGCACGGGACCCTCCGGGCACCATTAAAGTCCGCCCCTGACCATGGTTATCGTTTACTCGTAATAACGTTTGAAATGATATTCTAAAACTTATAGTTCGATCTTTTCCTTAGGTAATTAATTATCAGATGCACAAAATTATGTTTGAAATGATCATGGTAAGATTAGAAAGACCGATTTAATTGTTTGGCAAGAGCATGAATTCTCTTCAAAACCATACACAAGAGTGTTTACTATGAGTATATATATATTGTTGCAACCTGATCTTTAGACTACCCTTACCCGTAAGGGATGACTAAACTCAGTTTGTTCACCCTGTCATATAGCGTCACATCAGCCTTTTCTCTTCCGATCAAACAAATGACAAACTACGATCAAAACTACGTAGCAGTGACCAAACTCACAACCAAACATTAACATTTAATTTTATCATTACAAGTGCCACTTAGCAAGCACGAAGTACAAACTGCCATTGCACGCGCCAGAGGGGTCGCCCATGCGACCAAATGTTTGCCAAGTAAGCATGAGGGCACGTCCTTTTAAAGGCTATGTGAGGGGAGGTTTGGTCGCGACCTTCAATCGCAGTTTTTCGGAAGTCACCCTTTACTGGTATTCTTAGATCAACCATTGTCTTAGATCGATCCCCTGTCTTGTTGACTTCATGGATCCATAGTCAAGTCTATTAGAATTAAATATGTCGTATAAATAATATATTTTGATACTTTATTTAAAATATTACTTAAAACATGTATTATAATAAGAAAATGCATCTATACTTGGACAAATGAGAAGAGATTCAAATCAAAAGCTTTTGATGGTTGGTGGATGTCAAAGATTTGTATCCAAAACATATTTAAATTTGTATGAAAGATCCTTAGTGAGGTATGTGTAGATTCAACTTGCACAGACAAATAGTATAGATCTATATGTTGGAAAATAATTGTGTTTTAGAAATACTTTTACCAACTTTATACCCATTTAAGAATATATATATAAATTATATATGTATAAATATATAAGGGTTCTCGCACTTCTTGAGAGAAAAAAAAGGTTTTCGCATGAACTATCAACTATATATATGTGCGTGAGAGATATTTAATTGATAGTTCGTGGGTTTGCGATTTCTTTTATTAGGGCTTCGCAATGAGCTAAAATACGCTCAAAATCAAGTTGTGGTGAATGAGATATCGACTCCCTAAATAGGACTTTTGAATCAAGAAATCAAGCAAATTAAATGGTAGGATGTTGTCTTAACTCTTACATAGTAGATGATTTTTTTTTTTAATTTTTTTTTGTTTCCAAATGTGGTTTATAACCAAGAATGTGAGAAGGAGGTCAAGCGCTTTCCTTCGGGTTTCCTTGGAGGTGTAAATATTTGGACCAAAGCTTATCAAAGCTCGACCCTTGGGCTTGAGTGAGTCCGCTTTTGCACTAGTTCAATATGGTCAGCTGAAAGTCTGACAAGCCTTCAAGACTTGATTAACTTCGACTATTCATACATACACTCATTATAAAAAAAAACAATATTACATTTTATCTATCATCTTATCCCAAATAGAAGTTATTAAAGATTCCGGAATTTTATTGGTAATTTCTAGACTCTTACATAATTTAAGAATTAAAACAAGGTTAATTATATTTTTGTATTTAATACTATTCTTAATAATAAATATTTGTATGATTGATATTCGTCCGTGACCTAAGAATGCTCCACGAGGGGTGGCAGAGACCGATCTAAACATAAAAAATAAACAAAATTCTCATTTTGTTTGTAAATAAATTGTAATTAAAGCGTCTGATGGAACATGTTCCTTACACTCAATGCCATTTATTCTAACATAAAGCCCCGACAAGATTTAAATTTTGTTAATTTAAAACAAAGACTTTTAATTTAATTTTCTTAAGATTAAATCTATGAGTTCCCACTAATCGTTATTATCAAAGTCTGTAAGTTAATAGCTTTTTCACCTTTATAAATATATTAGTTAAAAGTTGTTATGGTAAGTCTTATAATAAATTTAATAGTTAGAGGCAACGTTTTAAATACTCGGGTGAACCACTCAGTCAAATCGGTTAAACTGAGGAATAATAAGGTCGCTGGTTGGAATGAATCGATTAAATCCATCCGTATGAAATTTGACAGTTTGTACGTTATTAAGGGGGTATGTATGTAACTTTAATTTTTTAAAATTAATAGGTTAAAAGTTCCAAAAGAATTCATAATATGGTCAAAGATAAATGTTTTCTTTCCTTCAAAAATAAAATATTCAAAAGAAATCACTAAGAACTAATCTGATGATAGTATAATGGTAGCAACTCCTGAATGACTTTCTAGAGATCATGAGGTCAATACTTACATGAATAAAATTTACTAGATAACCAGAGAAAGATTCGCGAAAAGTCATGACAATAGTTAGGTTGCGTACATCACAAGCAAAATTCGGCCACTTCGCGGGAACAAATTGTAACGGAAAATTGGAAATACAGTTTAAAAGGAAAAAAAACGTAAGGAATCGTTTGGATATGCATGTCATGTGCTACACATTAGCGATTGTAATTTGCTATCCACATTTTATAAACAAACCGAGTTTAGATCTTAAATCTTGGCAATAAACAAAGTTCACTTCCATACCTCTTTCTCTTCTTTCATTTTCTTAATTCTGATTTCTGATCTGAAAAAATATATATTATTATCCCCGGGATTCGAGTTAATTCCCTAGGCATCTTTATGACCAAATCTTCCTTTTTCCAATAATGTTTTCCGCCACAAAATAGAAATTTTACCCTTATAATAAATTTTTAACTTTTAACCGAAAAAAGAAAAGTAGAACATTCCATTATTAAATCATGATTACATTATCATTTTTATTAACAAAATAACAAAAAACATTTAGCCTAATAGTATGGTGTTTGCCCCATCATTGAGGTCGGGGGTTCAATCCCGTTTGTGGACATATGTGCTAATTAGTAGTAGATTAGAAATTATCGTTCAAAATAAAAAAAAAACTAAATAGGCCTAAAGTGTGTATATGAATTTGATTGGATCATGTACAAACGGATTCACGTGGCTTGGCCGAGCTTTGTTCATGATTTACGTGGTTTAACTGTCTTTTGTGGATGTTTCTGAAATTTCCTTTGATTAGTTGGTAAACGTTTTTTTAGGGAAAAAATCGAACGCGTGACTTATAGGAGACTATTTCAAGCGTCCTTACCATTAGGTCATCACCAGATATTCATTGTTACATCAAAACATGAATTTTTGGTTATAAAGATTTTCAAAGATATTAGTTATATATGTATTGTCTTTGTTTATGCTTTGTAGTTGGATTTAGTAAAAAGAAAAGAGTTTGTAGCATAAAATTGTGACCGAAAACATCTAAGCTGTCTTTGTCTATGATTCAACTCCAAATCCCATTAGTTGCTCAATGAATACTACTATAAGCCTAAAATTTAGTAACATGGGGATGACCCCCCCTCATACTTCCTTTGAGTTGTTTAGGTGGTGACCACCCTAAATACATTTTATGGTCATTGGACCACCACACCTTTGGCTTATTTAAGCTATTATAAGTTCTATTAGCAAACAAATGCATACATACAATTTACAATGGTCCATTATTTGTATTGTATCGATCCAGAAGATTTATGCTTTTTATCTTCCTTTTTGAAGTTGTTATGATGTCGACCTATATGATCGAATTTTAAACTAAAATAGTGTCGGGTTTGAGGCGATACGGTTAAATCCATATAAACATGATTTCTCGATATCCACCTAAAATTAAAGGGTTGACTTAAGAAATTTATACTCATTCGACTATATTACTAAACGCTAGTGATTACGAAATTGTCTAAATGCATATATAGTAAGACCGGGCGTAACTAGCGACCGACACTTATTTTTTGTCAGTTTGGTCGCCCGATCGACCAACCGTTTCAAGTCTTCTTTTCTTAAACTAAGTGGAATAAAAGGTTTAGCATTGGTGTTATATGATATTGGTGACCAAACTCATTTTAAAGAAATCACATTTTGATAAAACAAATAAAGGGCTAGGGAGAAAATTTTAATGGACAAAGACATGTATAGGGAAATGGGCATTAAAGTAAAACACATAGGTGGTGTCACTGAACAACATGTCTATTGCTGACATTTACTTCCAATGAAAACTATAACTCAAAACATGCAAAAAGGGTACCAAACCCCTAGATTAACATACCCAAAGCTAACTGCCAAAACACCTTTAATTTTCATAACTAGAAAAGCAAAAAAACACTACCCATAACTACCTCTAACTAGTTAGTAACTTTCAAAACATTACATAAATGAAAAGAAAGAGAGAAAGAAAAACAAACCACAACCCCATTTGTACCACACTCTATGTTATGGAACTATCAATAAGAGCACAAGATATGAACCCAATGTTACGCCAATATTATGCAATGTGCTCTAAGGAGTAACAAATTATATTAGACTTTTGAGAGTGATTGTTGTATATACTTATAGAACATTGATTTCATGACAAACGACTTTAGAAAGAAAATGACAAATGCAAATTATTAGGCTCGAACTTGCTCCAATTATACGATTTTAGCATCATTTTTTCATTCCATTTTAGAAATAATTCGAATGTAATAAAGCCATTCTTTGGGTCACACTCTTTCTTGGATAGAAATTTCACTATTCCATGTTTGGAAAACTTTTGAACTCTTTAACACACACAAAAAACCAATCCCCATCATAGAATCAGAATGTGTTTACTATTGTGTGATTCATCTTACATGAATGGATCAAAATTATTTAAAGAAAATCAATTACTTTCTAACCCATAGTTACATGGGACGCGATACGTTCTGGTATGGGTACGCGGTACGGGTACACGATTCACTAGTTTAGGTGTATCCGGTACGCAAGGGGTAGGTTCATTTCGGTACGTATCCGGTACGGTGTACCTTACGTTTTGGAACGATGTACCATACGGTGTACCCTTAAAACTAAGTTTTCTTTGCATATATATAATTATATTTAAAAAACACAGAGATAACGATCTTTTCCTAAACTATATGGGTGATTTGATTTTGAATCAATCGTATAATAAAAAAATATACACAATCGGTCCTGAAATTTAAAATTATGCCAATACATTCCTAGCTTCGTGGGAAACGCGTTCCATATTAATCGGGTACGAGGTTCCCAACTATTGGGAACGCGAATTACGACGTACCAATTCGTTTACCTTCTTTTATCGGGAACTCCAAATTGGCGTACCGAAGAGCGATCCCGGTAGCGTTCGGTACACCAACGTATCGCGTTTCGGTACGCGGCGTCCGGTACGCAATACACACCCTAACCAGTGTATCGTGTGACTATGTTCTAACCTAGATCCTGCATTCATTCATATTCAATGTACTACTAACAAAAAGTCGAGTTTTTATCGAGCATGAGTTAAATAAATAATAAATGAGTAAATGAAGGTAGGGCTACAAGCGAGTGAAGCAGAGCTCACTTGACAAGGCTTGAACTCGACTCGACTTACTTTGGCTAAGCTCGATAGTTGGGCTTTCAAGATACAAACTCGAGCTCAGTACGAGAGGACTCGAATTGGGATCGTGTTCGGCTCGAAAAGCTCGAAAAATATATTTTATTTACACATATACGAGGTTTAATCAATACTTGAATTTGACTCGAAAAGCTCAAATATATATATAAAGCTAGAAAAAGCTCGATAAGATTTCGAGCCGAGCTATCAAATGCTCGAGCTCTAACTATTATCATTTTCAAGCTCGTTGTTCGGGGTTGAACTCAATAATAACTCAACTTGATCAAACCAAACCTGAACTCGAACTCGAGTTGCTAAATAAAAGCCCGACTCGTTTTCATTAAAGACTTAAAATTTAGTTAGAACAATTCTCTATCAATCATTTAAGATACCTATTATATCATTATCAAAAAATTTATATGACTATCAAAAATATTTCCTCGTAAAACTCTAAAATTTCTGATAGTATCCAAATTTTATTAAATAATTAATTGATAATTATCTTCATATGTATATATAATTCTAGTGCTATTTGTATCCAGATCTCTTCAACTGCAATTTTTGTAATAAACAAAACATGCCTCAACAATCCCCATAAAACACAACCAACAATCTCTTCTCTTCTATTCTCTCCAAACACCAAAACAGCAGCAATGCCTGCACCCTTAAGAAACCCAGATCCCAAACCCTTGTTCTTCTTCTTCATCATTTTCTTCTTCTTCTTCATCATTTTCTCATTCCCAATTATTTGTCAATCAATCGATACCCAAGGCCAAGCTCTACTATCATGGAAATCCACCTTAAACAGCTCCACAAATGCGCTCAAATCATGGAACCCTTCAGACCCAACTCCATGCAATTGGTTCGGAATTCAATGCAATTCCGATGCTAAAGTCGTCGCTATAAAGCTGAATTCGGTTGATATCGAAGGGCCTTTACCGACGAATTTTCTGTCGCTAAAGTTTTTGAGTTCGATTGTTTTGTCGTCGACAAATCTCACCGGCGATATTCCGAAGGAGTTTGGGGATTACGTCGAGCTTACGGAGATTGATATTTCTGATAATTCGATCACCGGTGTAATCCCGCCGGAGATTTTCCGGCTGACGAAACTCGAGACGTTGGCGATTAATACTAATTATATCGAAGGTGGAATTCCAGTGGAGATTGGAAATCTTTCCAGTTTGAAGAATTTGATGGTTTTTGATAATCAGTTGAGTGGTGAGATTCCGAAAAGTATCGGGAATTTGGTGAATCTGGAAGTGATTAGAGCCGGTGGAAACAAGAATTTGAAAGGAGAGTTGCCGGAGGAAATTGGGAATTGTAGTAATTTAGTGATGTTAGGGCTAGCTGAAACCAGCATTTCCGGCGGGATTCCGGCGAGTATTGGAAAGCTGAAAAGACTCCAAACAATTGCTATGTACACGTCACTATTAACGGCTCCGATTCCCGACGAAATCGGGAATTGCAGTGAGTTAAGGAATCTGTACTTGTACCAGAATGCTATTTCCGGTGAAATTCCGGCGTCAATTGGAAACCTTCAAAAGCTCGAAAGTGTACTGTTATGGCAGAATAATATCGTCGGAGCAATTCCGGTGGAGCTCGGTAAGTGTACGGAGCTGATGACGATTGATTTATCGGAAAATTCATTAACCGGAAACATTCGGGCGAGCTTTGGCCGGCTGTTGAAGCTTCAAGAGCTTCAATTATCTGTTAACCAATTATCAGGTATCATACCGTTAGAAATCACAAACTGTGTTTCTTTAACACATTTAGAAGTCGATAACAATCAACTCACCGGCGAGATTCCGGTAACCATCGGAAAACTACAGAGCATGACTCTGTTTTTCGCATGGCAGAATAATATCTCCGGCATGCTGCCGGAATCTTTATCCCAATGTGATAATTTACAAGCTCTTGATCTTTCGTTTAACCGAATTTTCGGATCAATCCCTAAACAAATCTTTTTGCTTCGAAATCTCACGAAATTATTATTAATTTCAAACGAATTATCTGGTTTTATCGCACCCGAAATCGGAAGTTGCACGAACTTGTATAGATTTCGGGTTAATAATAATCGACTTTCGGGTATGGTTCCGTTAGAAATTGGGAATTTAAAGAGTTTGAATTTTCTCGATATGAGTAATAACAAATTTGTGGGAATGATTCCCAAATCGATCTCCGAATGTGGGAATCTCGAGTTTCTTGATCTTCATTCCAACGGGTTCACGGGTGGGTTCACGGATACACTTCCTAAAAGTCTTCAATTTGTAGATATTTCGGATAATCGGCTTTCGGGCCCGTTGACTCGCAATCTGGGCTCGTTGACCGAATTAACGAAACTTAATTTGGGAAATAATCGGTTTTCGGGTGAGATTCCACCCGAGATTCAATCTTGTAGTAAGTTACAATCATTGGATCTCGGAAATAACGGGTTCTCGGGTCAAATACCAAAGCAATTGGGTCAAATTCCATCACTAGAAATCGCTCTTAATCTTAGTTCCAACGGGTTCACTGGCCAAATACCACACGAGTTCATCGGGCTAAACAAACTAGCAAATCTTGATTTGTCCCATAATCAATTAACCGGCGAACTAAACGTTCTCACGAGCCTTCAAAACCTTGTTTCACTCAACGTTTCATTTAACGATTTCTCCGGTGAATTACCAAACACTCCGTTCTTCCGGAAGCTTCCAACATCTGATCTCGCCGGAAACAAGGATCTATATGTTTCCGGCGCAGTAGTTACTGCGGCCGACAAAATGGGGTCCACCCGACATGCCACGTCATCAGCACGACTAGCGATGTCAATCCTAGTCAGCATTAGCGCAATACTAGTCCTACTTGGAATTTACACAATCTTAAGGACCCGTGTGGCGAAACACGAAATAATGAACGAAAAATGGGAGATAACGTTTTATCAAAAGACGGAAGTTTATATCGACGAAATAATTCGCGATTTAACGTCGGCTAACGTGATTGGTACCGGGAGTTCAGGAGTAGTATATAAAGTAACGACATCAAACGGTGAAACGTTAGCCGTCAAAAAAATGTGGTCAACAGAACAATCCGGACCGTTTACATCCGAAATCAAGACGCTGGGTTCGATAAGACATAAAAACATTGTTCGGTTATTAGGTTGGTGTTCTAACCAAACGGTTAAACTTCTGTTTTATGATTATTATCCAAATGGGAGTTTAAGTTCGCTTCTCCATGGCGGCGTGAAACGGGCCGCCGAGTGGGAGGCTCGGTACGAGGTTGTTCTATGTGTGGCTCACGCGCTCGCCTATTTGCACCATGATTGCGTGCCGGCTATTTTGCATGGTGATGTTAAAACGATGAATGTATTATTGGGTCCGAATATGCAAGCTTATCTTGGTGATTTTGGGCTCGCTAGAATCGTTAATAATGATCGAAATGAGTTGTTGAAGGAAAGCCAGAGACCGCAATTAACTGGTTCTTATGGATATATGGCTCCAGGTATGATTTATTTACATCTCACCTTCCCATACTGCTTTCTTAAAAGGATTAAATATTGTTATTGTTATTTACTCTTTTTAACTATTTTTGGAAAATAGACGTTTAATGATTTTTGACTGGTTGCATGTATAACGTAAACAAAATCAACCTATTTATTAAAATACCCATATCTACATTTTTTGTTGTTTGTCTAACACACCAACATACTTTTTTTTACCAGTGTTTAGTCATTGTACAAAAAATTTGTCACATATAGTTATTAAAATATTTTTTAATCACATAGTTTTGTATAATATTTTATATCTATAACTCAAATGCTTTTTTTTTAAGGTGAATAACACTTTTTTATTTTGTATGTGTCATTTTCGTTGTTGATATTTCTTTTGTTAATTTCGTATTTTTATATTTATAACAGAACATGCTTCGGCACAACGTATTACGGAAAAGAGTGATGTCTACAGTTTCGGTGTGGTCCTATTGGAAGTATTGACAGGAAGGCATCCACTAGATCCAACTTTGCCAGGTGGCGCACATTTGGTCCAATGGGTTCGGGACCACTTGCAAGGTAAGAACGACCCGGTTGACATTCTTGATCCAAAACTTAGAGGACGGGCCGACCCGCAAATGCATGAAATGCTACAAACACTTGCGGTTTCGTTTCTTTGTGTTAGCCCACGGCCCAATGATCGGCCAATCATGAATGATGTAGTTGCAATGCTTAAGGAAATCCGACATGAGGATTCTATTAGGTTGGATAATGAGTCAAAACAGAAAATATTGGTCAATCCTCCTTCTCCGGGTCCCACTAGAACGATGGTTCTTCAAGGTTCTTCTAATTGTTCGTATGCATTCTCGGATGAATCCAACTAACTACATTGTGTTAGTGTGAATCACATAAAAAAGTAACTAACCTTGATTTGATTTGATTAATGTTTTGGGTAACCAATTTTCTTTTACGCGAAAAAAATTACAAAAAAATCTTTTTAGTATAGACAAAGTTGGTTATTCAGAACAAAAGTTGGTTACCTTTTTATGTATTTACCAGTTTTAAATATGTTTATTTTTCGTAGTGGGTTTTAAAATCGATGTATTACTGTATTAGATTTGTATTAAGTATAGAAAAATGTACAAATTATGTATTAGTCTAATTAATGAGGTTGTAATATAGGATTAGACAGTGTGAATGAAATGAGATGTCTTACATGTCTAAATGTCATTATCTTTGGGTAAATCAGTTAGTGTATGTAGAGGCAGGAGAAATGGTTGGTTAATTTGAATTCTATGTATTTATTATCTTATATAGTAAAAAAATTAATGCAAATAATATTGTGTCTCTAGTCTATGTGTATTTATATATATATTGAGTCAGCCTTGAGAAATATTGCACATGGTCTGAGGTTCCTAACGTCACGTGCGCATGTGAGCTTTACAGGCTTACAGCAATGCAACAAGTATTTAAAAAATGCTTAAAATTTATAACTAAACTTTGTAAATGGTATATGTAATTATAAGTTTGTGGGTTTCAAAATTTTTAATATAAAAATCAGTTACTTATAAGAGGAGAAGTCTCTAATTCTAATAAACATATTATAGATTAATATTTTTTTTTATCTAATGTGAGATAATATTTAACACGTCCTCACGTGTGATGTCACTTTTTTTGCGTCTAACATGTGTATATTAATGTGTTACATGGAGTCGGTGGCCTCTGACTAACCACAAACCACAGATGAACATAAACACAGATGAACATTGCTCTGATACCATGTAAGTTTGTGGGGTTGCAGCTAAAAACCAATTGGTTATGGCGAAGTAGTCCAAGACCCTTGTAAATACATTACAGATTTAATTTTTGTTTCATGTGAGACATTACTCAACGATAGCCATAGTTCTAAAAATCTCATCATGTCTTTAGCAAAGATTGAGACTTAGGGGGTGTTTGGGATTGCTTACTGAAAATAGATTATGTGTTTTGAAAATGAATAATCGGATAATCAGCGGTTACAAAACGTGATTCTGAAAAGTAGTGTTTGAATTTGATTATGCTATTTGAAATCGCAATAATCAGATAATCTATTTTTTTAGTGTTTGACAAATCTGATTATTTGTTTAGTTAATAGGTAATACTCAAAACTCCATTTTCAAAACGCAAATAAGTAGCCACCAACCTACTTTTTCAAAACTCCATTTTGAAAGCTCCAAAACGCAAATAAGTGATTATTTCATACCTTTTGTCAAAACACTAGTTTTAAATTATTTGCGTTTTCAAAACGCAATAAGTAGATAATCTATTTCAAATCGCAATCCCAAATACCCTCTTAACTGTTGTTATGATATGGTACAAAATTTGGACTTCGAGGTTTAGGGTATGCTTATTTTTTTTTTTTTTTTGAACGGCTTCATTAAAAACTAGCAAGGCGCTAGAAAATTACAAAAACAAGACAAAGTACAAGTACTAGAAGATTAAATACAAGACATGGGATTGTTACACCATTCTGACCACCTATTAGTAAGGTTGATCGACTTCGCCCTGTTCTTTATCCAAAAGAAGGAGTTGCTTTGGATTTCACTGAAGATTAGAGCGTGTCTTCCCCTGATAGAAGAACCGAAAATCTTCCCGTTATGTTCAATTTGGTTATTTTCACGAAACAAGCTAACACATAATTGAGCCAATAATATTCTAAATGACCACACAATACCTTGTCCTATACTCCTATGTCCTATATATGATTTCTTAATAACAGGAGATCAAAATCATAAAGCAAAAATGCACGTCATTTTAGATCATTTCCAACAATGTCATGTTATTTCATTCATCAATTTTGTCATATCAAAGTCTTATTTACATATTTAACTGACACATTTTTTCCTACAATACTATTTTAACTTTATTTTATATACACATATACTTACATATACCTACACAAAACTCGTCACTTTAACCGAAGAATATAAAACAAAAAAGCAATCAACGACACATTGCCAACAATATCATTTCAGTAACACTCCTCGACACTAATCTTAACGGCATTTAAATATTTTAAACACTAGCAGACTATGTATATAGGGTAGGCAAAATCAAGTAACATTTCAATGACATGAAAAATGACATATATACATCTGGCCAATAATAAAACTAGGCCTTAAATAATAATTTAATTAGCATTAAATGGCCAAACAATATACAGATTTATGCAGTAGATTGCAGGTTCCACAAGCAATATAGTGATTGGTCTTTTGTGTCAATTCTATGTGGACCCCACTCTCACTAAATTAAATTTTTTTAAAGACATGCATAAAGGTTGATGTTGATACTAGAGAGTAGAGCTAGCTCTTATTAACAATATAAAATGATTGTACATTTTACAAACGTATGGTGATAACCTCTAAAAACAATCACATATAGATCTGAGTTTGATTCATTCTCTAATTATAATTTATCAGATGGTCAGTAAAATGATCAGAAACAGTAATAATTAGGTCGCGTACATCGCGAGCAAGATTCGGCCACCTATTGAAGCTCGTTATACATGAGAATACCTTTTAAGATTATAAATTAGATTGTACATTTTATAAAATTAAATAGTACAAAGTACTCCTATACTTGGGTTCAATAAAAAAATTCAACCAATTAATGTTAGTAAATCGACTTAAATACATGATATGTCAAACATATACGAATAGTAGCCGTATAAATAAATCATGCAAATATAAAGAACACGTAAGATTGACGTGGTTGATGACCAGATAAAGCGATGACATGGCGGTAACCTGTTTGAGTGGTAGTTATCGCTTCATCATCAGTTTATCAGGTTGTTGAATGGTCAATCTAGACAACGTGTCATCTTATATTACCCAAAATTAGACAAAAATTTATAAAATGATGTATTACCCCCTTCATTTACTTTCTTTGATCCATTTGAGGGTTTATTTTCATCTCTACAAGTAGTTCTAACGGACTGCAGGGTTTGCGCAGGTTCCCTGTGAATTGGAGCCCAAATGTTATTACATTGTGTGAGAAAATGTATAACTTTGACTTTTGTGGTCAAACATAAGAGATGAATTCTCTCATTGTTGACCATAATCCACGTCAGCAAACATGGTCTATAAAATATCCGATTTATGTATCTTAACTGGATGTTACGAAAAATATATCATTAGATAAACTGAATCTTAGACTAAAATCAGAAAAATAATTTAATATCATAATTGTTTTACCAAAAGAACTAGATTATTGTTGACATCACATAAATTTTGCATTATGGCTTACACTAATAATTTATTAAAAAATTGAAAAAAATGGAAGGAAGAAAAAGCATTTCGGGCTAACGTGAAACGGCCCGTTTCAAATCATACCAATGAATTACTCATTTTGACCTTATAGTTTTTTTATAATAGCTGACACAAATTATTTATAAGACATACTTGAAAACTTGGAAGAAAAAATAACATTTCGGGCCATACACTACCCGGCCCGGTTCAAACAATACAAATAAACCACTTATTACCCCATAATATTTGTTTTATAACTCATACTAATTATTTATCACAAAAATATGAAAACTTGTAAAAAGGCAATTCGGGCCAACCCGACCCAGCCCGTCTCAAACCGTACCAATAATTACTTTTTACCCCAAAAGTTTTGTTCTATAACTCAAAATATATATTTATATGAAAATATGAGAACATGTATGTAACACCTCAAATTTTAATACAAAACATTTGCCCAAAATAAATCACTTTTCATAAATAGAAGAACTATTCCAAAATATGGATTTACAAAAACCTTTGATATGAAAATCAGGGTAATAAGTTTGGTGTTACAAAATAGATCAAAACCAAAGCTAAGCATAAATCCAATCTAAGTTCTTCTACTCTAGGCCCCGCATCTCTATCCATGCGTACCTAAACCTTCGATCCCGAACCTGAGTACATAGCAAAACAAACAAGGAGTACGTGAGACAAAAACGTCTCGTGAGTTACATGGGTTTAGACCCCGGTAATAATAAGTATCATATAATATATATAACAATTATACAAGTAATTCATCCATATATCTAGTCACACTATTGTGACTCTACCGTCCTTGCTTCCCTAGCAATCATATCTAGTTATCGGGTTGCCCCCGAACTAACTAGTCCCACAATCGTGCCCAACTATCGGGTTGCCCCCGAACTAGCTAGAAGCACCATCATATCCCACTATCGGGTTGCCCCCGAACTAGTTAGGAACACTATCCTATCTAACTATCGGGTTGCCCCCGAACTAGCTAGAACATCACCATGTCTAGTTATCGGGTTGCCCCCGAACTAACTAGAATCACATCATCTCGTTCTCACCATAACTCAAGGTTATGTCAATCTAGCTCTCAGCTATCACATTCAACATCAAACCAGTTAGTTAAATATTAACAATAACACATAACTAACTAAACAACTATAAGCCTATTCAATCAAGCGATTAGACCGTAACACAAGTATAAAAATGTATTTCAAAGGCTATGTACTCGATAAAGTCCACACGTACTCACCTTAGCAATATAATGCTCCAACCGTATTCTTTCCGTCGGTTTCCTTGTTCCAACAATTCGGTTAAACTCCAAGACTTCACCGAAAGCCTAATACAACAATCATACAATGTTCAACATCACATACTACCAATAATGTATCCATTAACCACTAGATACCATCAACTAACACTTTCCCCCAATTATGGTGATTTACCAAACCCTAGGTTTAACCAACCCTTATGATTCTTACAAATCATAATCATGCACCTGTTTCCTTTGTTATTATACCATCTATTAAGTGTATACATCATCTATTTACCATAAACCATAACCCCCAATAACTAGGGTTTCAAACCCAACCATCAAAATACATAGATCTAAAGCTACAAAGCTCAAGGAGTGAAGGTATACCTTTAATCTTCACTTTGGAGTGAAATCTATCAAGCTTTGATGAACAAATCGACCCAAATCAGCTCTTAATGGTGATTTTCGGTTAAAACAATTAACAAAACGCAGCGGAAAATATTTATCACCATGAAAGGATCTTGATATTAATCATACAATTAAACTAAAATAAAATCAAAGAGAATGGTATAAGAATCATACCCTAGTTGCCTTTGATCAATGATGAATACGGATGGATATTGTGAGCAACCGAAACCAAGGATTCCAATGGGGAATACCTCTAAAGCAAGTCCACACAACACTTGCAAGAACACCAATGTAATGGATGCTAGTCCTAGAGTCTTGAGAGCAAAAGAAAGAAAACAAAACACCTACAAAGTGTGAGAGAGAGGGACGGCCAAGAGGTGGTCAAAAAAGGGAGTTTATGGACCATTATATCTCTTAATGGTGCCATTACAATCCTTTAATGATTTCCATAAATCATTAGTCTTATTTGCCCACAAGTCCCTATCTTTTGTTTCTTCTAGTTTGCCCACAAGAAAGTTTCAATATTAACTTTTAATATTAAACTTATGATAGACAAGCTTATAGCTTATATATATATATTAATAATTAATGTAATTACACTAATTACACTAATTATATAATGGTGTTTAGTGTTTAAGTGTGTGACCCTTTAGGCTCACAAACAACTAGCCATATAACTATATGTTATACGCGTGAAGCATATTCCAACAGCTCCCACTTGCGCACGTGATAACATCAAGTAGTTATACAAGCAAAGGTTAGAGTCTAGCAACCCGCCAATGCCCCTAGGAGTATATGAGGAGTTTCATAAAATCTTTGTTCAAAGTTTTTCGAGCAGTTATCCTTTTGTTACTGATACTATGTTGAATTTTAGGCAAGGATTAATGTCAATCTAAAATTTCAACGATTCTGTTTCTCGATCTATATAATGAAGTAGATTACCAAAACCAATCAAGATTCATCTTGATTACCTTTTGGGTGTGGCCACACATACATCTATTCAAAATCATCGAGGGGCCCAGTAGTATCTAATCCACATGCGTGGAGGAACAAATTCTTTGTTGACTGCACGTGTTTGTCATATGCTTAATGACAAACCCGATAATGGTTGTTATAGCAGCCTTATTCAGGTCAGCGTTTAACCATATCAAAGTTTGCCCCTCTACATACACAAACCAACTTGCATCTCAAGTCAGAGGATAAGTGACAAAGCCTTTGTGAGATTCACTTGTGACATAAATCCAGGAAGTGATTTCTCATAGGTTGGGTCAGTCCAATTGTGCATCAATATGAACAACATGTGAGTTTGATTTCATCATCCTTAGTCATACTAAGATAATGTCATCAATGCCCTCAGATTTGTCTTAATAATATTCCCATATTATTAATATGACAATGGACAATTTAGAATATAAAACACAGTAAATATTCAAGGATATAAACATGCAAATATAGAACACAGTAGATATTCATATAAAAACGATCATATCAAATATATCAATTTATTCCAATATAAACTGCTCACAGTTCCATTATCCAAATACTAAAACAGATTTACATGAAACTACTAGCTTGTCGAAGTCCAATGTTCCATTCATATTCAAGATGATTGGTACAAGACATTGAGTTCGATAAAGCGTCAGCTAGTTAGTTATCTGTTTGAACTTTAAGTGTACGAATTTCACATATCTCGATAAATCATTCGAATGTAGTGAACCTTCGTAAATAGGATCTAGCGTCATCACGCCCTATTTCAAAACCAACATAAGTATAGCAAGTATACTTAGTTTCAGTTCAGTATCTCCACCATGACCAAGAAACATATATCCAGTACTTTAAAATACTTCAATGTGTTCTTAACAGCAATCCAGTGACTCTCTCATGAATTCTGTTGGTATTTTCTAGTAAGGTCCCCTAAGGACGTTACATTTGGCCTAGTACTTCTTACAGCGTACATGATGAATGTAATAGCCGATTCATAGGGGATTACATTCATCCGCTTCACCACATCAGGTGTGGAAGGTCCTTGAGTCTCACTCAAGTTTACATTGTGTGGCATACGAGGACTTCCTCGTTTGGGAGTACCACTCTAAACCATTTAGAATTTTGTTAATGTAAGCACTTTGACTTAAACCAATTAACCGCTTTGATCTATCATTATAGATCTTTACTTCAAGTATGTATGTCGTGTCCCTACAATCCATCATGTCGAAACATTTTCCAAGCCAAGATTTTCATCTTGTAGCATGGTATATTGTTTCACATGAGTGACATGTCATCAACATGTATGACTTGAGAAACGACAACGCTCCCACTAGCTTTCATATATACACATACTCAGTTTGGGTTTTAGGTGAAACAAACGTTTTGATTTCATCATCAACCAAATTTCATAGTCATAGTACACTACTTTGGCTATAAGAATCCTAATGTCTTTAGTAACAGGTGAGAAGGTTTCATCATTGTCAATCCAGTAGGATTGAGTGTAACCTTTTGCTACTATGAGAGATTTATAGGTGTGTATATTTTCATCCATGTCAACAGTCTTACTGTTTTGAGAAAGATCAACTAAGTTCAAAACTTGATTGTCTCTCATGGATTTTATTTTCGCATTCATAGCTTCAAGTCATTTTTCGAATTCAAAATTCGATAATGCAACTTGATAGTTAGGGGGTTCATAATGATCCTCGAAACTTGCTCCTCAGCATCGACATAAATCTATATCGTTCAGGTGCATGAAGTGTCCTTGCGGATCTATGAATGGGAACAACATCATCCTGTGGTCCAACATCTATATGTCCAGCCTCAGAATGATATTTGCTAGTGTTACCAGAAGGTTGTGTATCTTCACTTTGAATCTTGTCAAAGTCTATAGTGCTCCCACTTGCTTTGTGAAATGAGACTGTTCTCAAGAAACTCAGCATACCGAGTAACAACCATTTGTTCTCAGTTGGGAAGTAAAATAGTAATCGAAGATATACTTGATAGATATGGGCTCAAGTTTGTTCGGCATGTCTCGTTCCACGAGATCCTCACAACCCCAGATCCTCAAGTAAGACAAATTAGGGACTTTCCCACACCATATCTCATATGGTGTCTTTTTAACCTTTTGGTCGGAACCATATCAAGTATTCGAGCAGCAGACTTCAGTGCATGCCCCTCAAAAGGATAGTGTAAGAGTAGTAGGACTCATCATAGATCGCACCATGTCATACAGGGTCCGATATCTCCTTCCAGACGCACCATTATCTTGTGGAGTGTATGAAAGAGTGAATTGTGAGACAATCTCACGATGTGAGGGATGATCCGGAAACTCTTGACTCATGTACTTTCATCCTTAACCAGGACTGAAAGCCTTTGTTGTCTTGCTAAGTTGATTTTCTACTTTTACTTTAGAAAGCTTTGAACGTTTCAAAGATTTCATGTTTATGTCTAATCAAGTAAACATAACCATAGCGACTGATATCATTAAAGCTTCCATGTTGATGTTTAATCAAGTAAACATAACCACATCGAATGATATCATCAGTGAAAGTAGGTGGCACCTTCCCTAGTCTTAGTTCTAAAAGGGCCACATACATCAGTATGTATGAGTCCAAGTAGATTTGTAGCTCCTTCGCCAACTTGGGAGAAAAGCTTTCTTGTTATCTTTCCATAATATACAAGAGAGGCATTTTAAATGATTCATAATCATTTGTAAAGAAGCCCGTCGAGTTTTAGTATCAAAATGCGTTTCTTGTTTATGTGGAAAAGATGACGATGATCTAGGTAAGTAGAATCCAAACCAATTTGGATTCTTGAGTGCTACATTTGTATATAGAACTATCGTTTGAATTAGGATCATGCATATTAATTTCAAACAGACTATTACAATGAATAGTTATAAAAAAATGTTATTTTTCATAAAACAAAATATCATAATCCATTATTCAACAAACGATAAAGCTAAACAATGCATAATTGATAATTGTTCAAAACAATAATTAACGCATTAGGAAGGATAAGATCACAGCTTCCATTCATTTAGCTTTCTACTTCACATTCAATCTTGCACATTTGTGTAAATGTGAGTTCCACAACTAGTGTCATACACTCAAGATTTATCACGAAAAGTATAGAGTTCTATAATGAAGATACCTAATGTGCTAACTAGAACACATTTGTCCTTCATCAACTCTGCCACGTAGGCAGGACAATTCCTCCTTCAATGGCCAGTTTCATCGCAATGATGGCAAGAAATATCCTTTGCAGGGTGCTCCTTTTTAACAGGTGGGGGAATCGTAGGTTTGGAAAAGTAAACTAGCTTACCCTTACCTAGACTCTTGCCTTGTGCTTGCGGTTTACCTTCCCTGATTGCAAGAAAAGTATTGGGTAACCCTTGCTCAACCAGTTTTACCATAGCATGTTCAACGATTGTCTTCCCCATGCTATGTACTTTTAAAACACTTTTCAAACTGGTCATAGTCCTTGGATAGTGAGGTAAGAATCAAGCTCATTCCAAGAACTTGTGGTAAGGGTTAACTAAGACGTTCTATTGGATCAAGATAGCATTGCATATTCAAGATGTAAGTGCTAACTGATTGGCCGTCCTCCTGATTGCAAGCATGGAATGCTTTAACTGTTTTGAACAGTTCAAGTTCTGCCTTTTGTTAAAATATCATTTTCAACTCGCTTATCATGTCATATGCTGTGAGTTCCTCGAAGTACTTTCGAATCTCGGGGTTCATGCTCACAAGCATATGAGTAGCAACTTCTTGGTGTTCGTTAAACGTTTCGGTAAAGGTTTGACGAACAGCAGCAGAATCACTGACAGGAGGTGCCTCAGGTAAGGCCTCTTATAGGTGTATCAACTTTCTCATCTCTAAGGACAATCCTTAGAATTCGATATCAGAAGATAAAATTGATATTAGTCAGTTTCAGTTTTCAAGAACTGATTTTTGAGTGGAGATACTTAGGTTTTGATGTTGTTGTTATCTGTATAACAACCAAAGTTCAAAAAATAGTATTTTCAATAATAATTTCTTTTAATAAATTAACTACCCAATTAATTTTAATTAAAAGCTAAGATCCCATTGAGCTTCTATCATCGCATCAGTTGATCTGCTAGAGATGATAGATCCAATAGGTAGGTGACGTTCAACAATTGCATTACAAGTGCAACTCTTAGAGGTATGGGACTTCATGGCACCTAGTGAACAAGCATCTAGGGTCAAGTGGCATGTTTGTCGCATCTTCGCCTCGAGTCAAGGTCTCACCGTTAACTTGATTAAGTCATCCAATGTGAAATCATGTCAAAATAGATCTAGGTCTCACCGTAGAGAATAATGACCTCGGATCTAAATTCAAACCACGTCTCACGTGAATTCAAAAATAGAAGCAAGTGATTTACAACCGATTGGACGGCGTGACTTAAATTTTAGGTATGTTAAATTTTAATTTAATAAAATTTTATTTAAGATATGAATGAATCATGTACTTCATTCATACCACTTCATAAGTCTTGTAATAAACGGTAAAAACTTTTAGCGATTATTAAGTGATAAGTTTCAAATCATATTTAAACTTAGTTTAATCTCAAAACTATTGTTAGATTAAAGGTTTAATCATCAATGATTAACTAGTAATCATCGATGATTAAGGTTTTGAATGTTTTAATGTTTGTGTCTAAAAACCATTTTTAATTTGTTTTACTATTTGTATCTAATAGAAAAGAAAAACAACCACAAACATAAGAATAAAACATGCAACAAAATTTTGTGCAAACCTCGACCAATGAAATCCTAGGTTCGGTCACGTGAGTCATCACGACGGACCGAAGGGTCAAACTAGGGGACGGGCCAACATGAACCCAAACGGGCCTACATAAACCCAATGGGCTCCCACTTGCTCCAAGACATTCTTGAGCAAGTAGAACCCAAAATTGTGAAAAAATGTAATCTGCCAGAAAATTCCAGCAGACTTTGAAGCCCGAAAAGTCACTGAAGGAGTCTTCGTTGGTCTTCCCGGCCTTCTGGAAAGTTGTAGCCCACGACTTTGCAAGCATTTTAGGCTTTTGAATCGCCCAAAAAGGAGTCTGTATGCCTCTGGAAAACCTGTTTTCGTACAGCCCTCGCTTTTGTGACGGAAATTTGTTGTTTTCTTCATTAGTCTTCAATATTTTTTGTCAACAATTTACAATAAAAAGATAAAATAAATACAATCTATTCTATTACTTTTACATTACAAATTGCCCCAAAAATGGCACCAAAAATAAAATAAAAATAAATGAAACAAATTACAACAATTAAGCCAAAAAAAAACAAGGCTTTTCCCAAACAACCAAACATCAAACACATTCATTCACAAATGGTCTAGGCTTTCATTGGTTTGCACAAACAAGCAACAATTGACAAGGCTTTGGCTTGGGATATGGCAAAAATACATGTTTTGCCATATCAACAAAATGGAATTAAAAATTAAATTCCAAGCCAAATAATCAAAAAAATACAATAACAAGATTAATTTTTTTGATATGATTTTGTAACAAGTGACAATGGGGTTCCAAAAATACCATATTTTAACCCACATTTTTATAAAAAACCGAAAATTAAAATAAAAAACCCGTAGGGTTTTGTTTTTGTCCGATCGGAATTTTAACAACACAAAACCGGTTGATTTTTGCCACTTTTCACAAAATCTAGCTAATTATATGATTAATATAATGGCTCTGATACCACTAATGGTGATTTTCGGTTAAAACAATTAACAAAACGCAGCGGAAAATATTTATCACCATGAAAGGATCTTGATATTAATCATACAATTAAACTAAAATAAAATCAAAGAGAATGGTATAAGAATCATACCCTAGTTGCCTTTGATCAATGATGAATACGGATGGATATTGTGAGCAACCGAAACCAAGGATTCCAATGGGGAATACCTCTAAAGCAAGTCCACACAACACTTGCAAGAACACCAATGTAATGGATGCTAGTCCTAGAGTCTTGAGAGCAAAAGAAAGAAAACAAAACACCTACAAAGTGTGAGAGAGAGGGACGGCCAAGAGGTGGTCAAAAAAGGGAGTTTATGGACCATTATATCTCTTAATGGTGCCATTACAATCCTTTAATGATTTCCATAAATCATTAGTCTTATTTGCCCACAAGTCCCTATCTTTTGTTTCTTCTAGTTTGCCCACAAGAAAGTTTCAATATTAACTTTTAATATTAAACTTATGATAGACAAGCTTATAGCTTATATATATATATTAATAATTAATGTAATTACACTAATTACACTAATTATATAATGGTGTTTAGTGTTTAAGTGTGTGACCCTTTAGGCTCACAAACAACTAGCCATATAACTATATGTTATACGCGTGAAGCATATTCCAACAGCTCTTGCACTCGAAAATCGCCAAGGAGAAAACTAGGGTTTTGGAAATGCATTAAATGAGCTAAAACCCGACTTTAATGCTGTCGACCAGAGTTCATGGCGCGAACTAAGTTCGCGTCGCTAACTCTGCGTTTGCACGCCAACTTCGCGATCGCTAACGAATCGTGAACTACAATCGCCAGATACAACAATCCCTGGAGGGAGTTCACGATCGTGAACTATAGTTCACGCCGTGAACTTCCCTTGTACAGCAGGGCTGCACTTTTTGGACTCGGTCTCGACCTGGTTTCGCCCATAACTTCCTCATACGGTCTCCAACCGACACGAAACCAATTCCTACGCTCTTTAAAACGATTTATCCTTATTTATCATATTTTTTATAAATTTATTTATTTACAAATTTCGGGTCGTTACAACTATCTACCCCTTAAGAAGATTCCGTCCTCGGAATCTCATCACGAAATCAGGGTATCTTTTCCGAATCTCGTCTTTGACTTCCCAAGTCAAATTCGGCCCAAGTGAATGCTTCCACTTGACCAATACCAACTCGATCTCTTTATTTCGAAGCTTCTTCGTTTTCGTTTCTAATATAGCTTCAGGCTCCTCAATCAACCGGTTCGGGCCGTCAACCCGCAACTCTTGCAATGGAATAATATTTTCAACTTCCCCGATAAACTTCTTCAAATAACTCACGTGAAAGGTGTCATGCACACCTTGAAGCTCAGGTGGAAGTTCCAACTTAAACGCTTGAAGCCCGACCCGTTTCAATATCTTAAACGGTCCAACATACCTTGGACTTAGCTTTCCTTTCTTACCAAACCGCATTACCCCCTTCCAAGGTGATACTTTCAACATGACCATATCACCGACATCCAAGTCGTATGGTCTTTTCTTCAAACCCGAATAACTTCGTTGTCTATCTTGGGCGACTTTCATGTTAGTTTGTATAATACCGATTTTCTCATTCGTTACCCTCACGATCTCGGGACCCGTGAGCTTCGTTTCTCCCGCTTCTAACCAACAAGACGGAGTTCTATATTTTCTCCCATACAACGCCTCATAAGGCGGCATCTTGATAGTCGAGTGATAACTATTATTATACGAGAACTCGACTAACGGTAAATGTTCATCCCATTTACCACCGAAATCTAGAACACACGATCTTAACATGTCTTCCACCGTTTGAATCGTTCTTTCACTTTGACCGTCGGTTTGCGGGTGATAAGCCGTGCTCAACCGCAATTTTGTACCCAACTCTTCTTGTAAAGATCGCCAAAATCTCGAGGTAAACCTCGCGTCTCTATCGGACACAATCGATAACGGAACCCCATGGAGTCGAACCACCTCATCAACATACAACTTAGCCAATTTCTCTAGTGGCAACGTTTCTCGGATGGCTAAAAATAACGCACTCTTGGTCAACCGGTCAACTATGACCCAAATGGCATCGTGACCCCTACTCGTCTTCGGTAAGCCTACTATGAAATCCATAGTTATGTCTTCCCACTTTCCGGCCGGTACAACCAATGATTGAGCTACCCCATACGGTACTTGATGCTCGGCTTTCACTTGTGCACACGTGGCACACTTAGAGATATACTTGGCCACTCTCACCTTCATCCCGGGCCACCAATAAACCCGTTTCATATCTTGGTACGTCTTTGTACTTCCCGGGTGAATCGAATACTTTGACTTGTGCACATCATACTATAACTCTTTTCGGATGCCGCCGAACTTAGGAACCCAAATACGACCGCCTACGGTCTTCAACCCTTGTGCATTTTCGAGAAAATGTTGATTCTTGCCTAACCGTTCTTGTCTTAACTCTTCTTTTCACATAACTTCTCGTTGGGCATTCTTGATTCTTTCGACAATACTCGAGACGACTTCTATACGTGTTAAAATTCTCCGGTTCGGGTTCTCATAAACCTTTCGGCTCAAGGCGTCGGCTACTACATTAGCTTTTCCCGCGTGATACACAATTTCACAATCATAGTCGGCGATCAACTCGATCCACCTTCTTTGTCGCATATTAAGATCCTTTTGAAAAAACACGTATTGTAAACTTTTATGATCCGTGTACAATGTACACCGAGTACCATACAAATAATGCCTCCACAACTTTAAGGCAAATATAATCGCCGCCAACTCCAAGTCGTGTGTCGTGTACCTTAATTCCGCATTCTTCAATTGTCGCAAGGCATACGCGATCACTTTACCTCTTTGCATCAACACACAACCGAGCCCTTGATTCGAAGCATCACTATAAACCACAAAATCTTCCATGCCATCCGGTAATGTAAGAATCGGCGCATTACATAGCTTTTCTTTCAACAATTTAAACGCCTCTTCTTGCTTCTTCTCCCACACAAACTTCTCACTTTTTCTCGTTAACTTCGTGAGTGGGATCGCGATTCTCGAGAAGTCTTGTATAAATCTTCGGTAATAACCGGCTAATCCAAGGAAACTTCTAACCTCGGTTGGAGTTCTCGGAGGCTCCCAATTTGACACCGCTTCAATCTTGGACGGGTCAACCTTAATACCATCACACGTCACCACGTGACCTAAGAATTGCACTTCCCGCAACCAAAATTCACACTTCGAGAATTTTGCATACAACTTCTCCCGTTTCAACACGTCTAGAACAAGCCTCAAATGACCTTCGTGTTCTTCTTCGGTTTTCGAATAAATCAAAATGTCGTCAATGAACACGATCAAAAACTTATCAAGGAACGGTTTTCAAACCCGGTTCATCAAATCCATAATAATAGCCGGCGCGTTTGTAAGACCAAACGGCATCACTAGGAATTCGTAATGACCATAACGTGTACGAAAAGCCGTCTTCTCGGTGTCGCCTTCTTTCACCCGAACTTGATGATAACCCGACCTCAAATCAATCTTCGAGAAATAACTAGCACCTTGCAATTGGTCGAATAAGTCGTCAATTCTCGGCAACGGGTAACGGTTCTTAATAGTCACCTTATTCAACTCTCGGTAGTCGATACACATCCTCATCGAACCGTCTTTCTTCTTAACAAATAACACCGGTGCACCCCATGGTGACGAACTCGGATGAATAAAACCTTTGTCTAATAAATCTTGCAATTGAGTCATCAATTCCCGCATCTCGGTGGGAGCTAAACGATATGGGGCACGAGCAATCGGCGTCGCCCCCGGAAATAAATTAATTTTAAACTCGACTTGTCTCTTCGGTGGCAAACCGGGCAAGTCATCGGGAAATACCTCGGGGAAATCCCGAATAATTTTGACGTTATCCGTCGATCTCTTTTCTTTTCGGCCATCCAACAAATATGCAATAAACGATGCACAACCTTTCGATATACTTTTTCTCGCCTTGATGGCGGTAATCACATTAGGCATGTGATGTCGTTTCTCCCCGTACACATACACTTTCTCATTCTCGGGTGTCCTAATCGACACTATTTTCTTTCCACACAAAATCTTGGCTTGGTACATACCCAACCAATCCATACCGATAACCACATCAAACGCCCTAATTCCCATGGGCAACAAATCTACCTTAAACTTTCTACCGTCTATTTCTATTTCACAATTTCTATAAATACATTCAACCATAGACGTTTTCCCGTCGGCTGCTTCTATCTCATAAACCTCATCTAACATCTCGGACGGCACATTCAATTTACAACCGAACTCATAAGACACAAACGAATAATTGGAACCCGAATCAAACAAAATATGAGTTTGCAAGGAGTTAATGAATAGAGTACCTGACACCACATCGTGTGCCTCCTTCGCCTCCTCCCGAGTTAGTTGGAAGGACCGTCCCTTCACCCTTGCCGGTTCCACTTTCTTTTGAGCCGTGGACACCATCGACTCGATTCCCTTCTTTGGGCACACATTGCTATAGTGTCCCTTCTGGTGGCACGAGAAACATTCCACATCGGCTAACGACTTGACCTTACAATCCCGGGCCACATGCCCCGGCCTACCACAACTAAAGCAAGACCTCGACCCACTTCGGCACTCGCCGGTATGATTCTTCCCGCACTTCTTACACGAGGCAACACTTCCTTGTTTAGAGAAGCTCGAAGTGAACTTCCCTTTCTTAAACGAACTAGAGCCGCTCTCGGCTTTCCTTTTCTCGCCCACATGGGCCCTCTCGGCAACCCGTGCCTCATTCACTTCTTCCACACCTCGGGCGGCACTAATGGCCTCATCAAGTGTGACCGCCCTCTTAACTTCCAATTCGTAGTCCCACGGTAACCCACAAGCGTACCGGACTACCCTCATTCTCTCCTCCGAGTAAGTTTTTGCAACAAACGGGAGCAATCCCGTGAACTCTTTCGAGTATTCTTCAACCGACATATCACCCTTCTTAAGGGTCACAAACTTCTCATGCATCTTTTCTAAATCCCTCTCGGGACAAAACTTCTTTCTCAACCTCGCGGTAAACTCATCCCACGACATTTTCTCAATCACCTCCCTCCCGAGGGTCTCATACACGATATCCCACCAAACCATCGCATCTTCTTTTAATAATTGTGACGCATACGTCACCATATCCGCTTTCTTACACTTGCTACTACCGATTACCCTCTCGGTCTCTCGGATCCACCTCATGGTCACCTTCGGGTCCGAACTACCCTTGTACACATTCAGCTTACAAGCCATGAAGGATTTAAAAGAACAACCATCTCTTTCATCGGGCTTTGCCCTAGCATCACTTTGGCCACCCGTGGAGGATTTCCCTTCCCCGGTGCCACTACCCCCGGTTCTCTCATCCGATTTAGCCTCGGATTCACGGTCTCCACCCGACCTCTCCCGGTCCCCAATAATACGGTGCACTTCTTTGGCCACCGTCCCTTTGATTTGATCTATAATAGTTTGGAGATCAGCCATGGTTACCGCAGTTCTATTAGCTCCGACCTCCGACTCACCCATTCGGTGCATCGACGGTTGACTTTCTTGTTCAACCACCACCTCAAGATGAGGTATCTCTTCCTCCCGGCCCTCCGGGGCTTTACCACTTCTACGCGTGGTCACCATTTCTTTCAATCAAGACTATACGAAAGTAATTAAACATTTAGTACCTTATGTACAACCCATTAGTCGCATAAGACTCAATATCCATAATCATATCAAATTCCATTGGTCCCCCTAGGTTCAACCCTAAACTTAACATAAAGTCCCAGGGTCAACCTATGATCTTAAGGAATCTTATATTCCTAATGCTACAGTCTAAGACTACCTAATTCACTTAAACAGTAGCTCTGATACCAAGTTGTAATACCTCAAATTTTAATACAAAACATTTGCCCAAAATAAATCACTTTTCATAAATAGAAGAACTATTCCAAAATATGGATTTACAAAAACCTTTGATATGAAAATCAGAGTAATAAGTTTGGTGTTACAAAATAGATCAAAACCAAAGCTAAGCATAAATCCAATCTAAGTTCTTCTACTCTAGGCCCCGCATCTCTATCCATGCGTACCTAAACCTTCGATCCCGAACCTGAGTACATAGCAAAACAAACAAGGAGTACGTGAGACAAAAACGTCTCGTGAGCTACATGGGTTTAGACCCCGGTATTAATAAGTATCATATAATATATATAACAATTATACAAGTAATTCATCCATATATCTAGTCACACTATTGTGACTCTACCGTCCTTGCTTCCCTAGCAATCATATCTAGTTATCGGGTTGCCCCCGAACTAACTAGTCCCACAATCTTACAAATCATAATCATGCACCTGTTTCCTTTGTTATTATACCATCTATTAAGTGTATACATCATCTATTTACCATAAACCATAACCCCCAATAACTAGGGTTTCAAACCCAACCATCAAAATACATAGATCTAAAGCTACAAAGCTCAAGGAGTGAAGGTATACCTTTAATCTTCACTTTGGAGTGAAATCTATCAAGCTTTGATGAACAAATCGACCCAAATCAGCTCTTGCACTCGAAAATCGCCAAGGAGAAAACCAGGGTTTTGGAAATGCATTAAATGAGCTAAAACCCGACTTTAATGCTGTCGACCAGAGTTCACGACGCGAACTAAGTTCGCGTCGCTAACTCTGCGCTTGCACGCCAACTTCGCGATCGCTAACGAATCGTGAACTACAATCGCCAGATACAACAATCCCTGGAGGGAGTTCACGATCGTGAACTATAGTTCACGCCGTGAACTTCCCTTGTACAGCAGGGCTGCATTTTTTGGACTCGGTCTCGACCCGGTTTCGCCCATAACTTCCTTATACGGTCTCCAACCGACACGAAACCAATTCCTACGCTCTTTATGTTAAGGCAAAAAGCCTTACCCCTTTGAGAATCTTAGGATAACAAAACAACCTAGACTAGCTTAGATTAAATAGTAGATTAAATTAGCTAAGTTAGGAGTGATACTGAGTTTGGCCAGTATTGGCCACTCAGTATCAGCACTCAGTATTGGAAAAACCAATACTGAGTAGAAGGACTGAGTTACAAGTCAGTATTGTAACGGACTAAGCTCACATCCCTTGATCTTAGTCATTTCCTTAGTTTAGTCCTTCGGTTACTCCTTTGCCATTATGTAAGATCTCTATAACACTATAAATAGAGATCATTTTGCAAAGGAGTATTTACCAATTCACACGTTCACTAATATCCCTTTGTAATTGTTCAAGTGGTCTTGTATTTCCGCTACAAGCCACACTTTATGGAATAATATACGTTTGACTAAATTACTGTGTTAATCACCTTAATTGTCTTAAGTAAATTATTAATCTAAACAATTATCAAACAAACCAGGGTTGTTATGACCTAACAACTGGTATCAGAGCAGGCTAAATTAATCCTTATTTAGTCGATCTATTACTCTTTAATTTACTTAACAGCTAGCAGGCCTGATATCATGTTTGCAACTTGTTTGTGTGCTCGGTATCAGGCTGATCCTAAAGAATCACATATGAAAGCTGTTAAGCGCATTTTTAGATATCTTTCAGGTACTCCTAACATAGGTCTTTGGTATCCCAAAGATTAAAACTTTGATCTTGAAGGGTATACAGATGCAGATTTTGCAGGATGTAGGTTGGACAGGAAGAGTACAAGTGGAGGATGTCAATTCCTCGGTGGCAGACTAGTTGGTTGGTCATCCAAGAAACAAAACTCAGTAGCAACTTCTACTGCAGAAGCAGAATATGTTGTTGTAGGAAGTTGTTGTGCTCAACTCTTGTGGATGCAGTATCAACTAATGGACTATGGGTTCAATTTCCAGAAAACACCAATCCATTGTGATAACAAGAGTGCTATTGCTATCACTGAAAACCCAGTCCATCACTCCAGAACAAAGCACATTGATATCAGACACCACTTTATTCGAGATAATGTGGAAAAGGGAAAGGTTGAGGTAGATTTCGTTCCTACAGATGATCAATTGGCCGATGTGTTTACTAAACCTCTCTCTGAGGAAAGGTCTATGTACTTACTAGGACAATTGGGTATGCTGAATCCTTAATTTTTCTTAATATTTTCTGATACTGACTGATCAGTATTACTTTCAATACTGACCAACTTAGTATCACTCGTCTGATTTATCAAATTTTATAAATTTTAATTTTTTATTAATTTATAGTTTAAATTAAATGTTTTTATAATTTTTAATTTTTTTTAATTTAATTTTTTTTTAACTCGGTATTGGAGTCCTGGAGTGATAAAACTGACTTTTAATCCTTATACTCCTCAACGGTAACCTTTCTTAATAAGAAAGTTACCGTTGACACAGGATAAGGCTGTCAAATCAGCCGGTTTTACTTCCCAATACCGTAATTATCACTAAATTAAGTATAAATAACCGTTTTCTCTTTCTTTAAAAATTTTTTAACAGTTATTTCTTACTTTCTCTTTCGATTTTCTCTGCGATTAACAATTTCACTATCTCTTTGCAAGCAAATTTCTTCAATCAAAATCGCAGATGGCTAATTACATATTCGTCGCACCGGAGGCTGCACCGGCAACTCAGTTTCGAAACGACGAAGTGCCCAAATTTGCGAGGAACAACATCACCGCAAACTTTAACATACCTCAAGCTTGGGCGTGCCCTGAATTCACTCACATGATTACATATCTGAAGCATTGTCCGATTACTCAAGCACTGATTCTTTCTCCTCGTGCAATTTATCCGGAAATGCTGTGTGAATTCTGGTACTCTGCTAAACTTGACTCTCCGGACATGATTACCGGTTGGGTTATTCGAGATCAAAGAAGAGCTTTTGTGTCCACAGCAATAATTCGGGAAACACTGAGGCTTCCTGCTCACGCTCAGTATGAGCCCTTTGTTGACCGAACAGAGGCTCGCTCAGTGTTACCATTCATTGGACGCAGAGGTACCATGGGCATAATTAAACGAAATGAATTTGGTCCAATGTGGGGTCTCTTAATTTCCACACTTATTAGGTGTATGACCCACAAGACATGGGCATTGGATCAAATCAATGAATTCGGGATGCAGATTGTTCATGCCATGTATCATGGTCGAGATATTGATTATGCTAGACTGATCTTTAACGAAATAGCTTCTCTGATTCAGGCTCCAATCAGAGAACTCAATGTTCCTTTCTGCAGATTTCTTTCTCTTATTTTTCAAAGTGGCATACCTGCTCATGTCTATGATGAGTTCAATAGTCCAAGGGCGGATCTTCCTCCACTTCATGAGAAGATTTATTTTTACAGACCAAGAGAGGGAGAGCATGTACTGAGTCACTCCATGTGGGCTATAGTCCAGGAACACATCAATGATAAACAAAATTTTGATACTGAATCAGAAAATGATGATACTGATGATGACAGTGGTAATGGTGGGAATGATGATCAAGATACTGAGATGGTGGAAGCTCAACCAGCAGTGGTACAAGAACCAACACACATCTCTCCACCTGCACAGGATCCTGATGCTCCTCATATTGAAACAGCTTCTGACACTGAGCCCTCAGAAGATACACCACTGGTCATTCAAAGACGAAGAAGAAATCTTTCCCCAGTTCTTATGGGAAACTTATCATCAGAAGAGATGCAACACGGAAATGTTCCTTCATTAACTGCATCTCTTCAAGCACAAAGCTTAGTTGCTGCCAATGCTGACCTTCCAGGTCCTGAACCAGAACCAACTGCTCAACATATTGAGGAACCCCATGCTCCTCTTGATGTAGAAATTCAGTATGAGCAGCATACACTGGAAGGTGCAGCTGTCAGAAGAGAAGAGGCTCCTGAAGGTGCTGGTGCCTCAAATCAACATACAGAAGATCTACCACCGACCTCAAATGATGCAAGAAGAGAATCCGACAAAGTCTCAGGTATGAATTTCTAAAAAGCCCTAAACTTTTATATATATATATATATAATTTTCCCAAATAGAGACTATGTATTGGCCAGTACCAACTCAATACTAACCACAGTCTCAAACGAACTTTCAAATACATCCACTTATGGCCAACATAGTTAGCCCACTGCTGCTATGCAAAATTCATATACTGAGCACCTCAATGATCCTTGCCAGTCTACAGTTGTCTCAACATTTAAAGAGACAATGGTGGTTGATGTCAGACTGACACCCACTGGTGCTGCTTGAATTATGTCCAACTTATTTTTGAGTCGGGTCACATGATTCAAGAAATGATCACAAACCTTTTGAAGCCACATTAGCCAAAATTTTCCATGGGTTTAGCCACATTTCTGTTATCACTCTGATACCGAGTGATATACATTGAAAATAATAAGAAGCACTTCCCAGGCTTCGATTTCCTAAACCAATACCTTTTAGTAAATGTGAGCTATCCTATACTGAGCTACTTAAATTTTCACACTCGCATTTACTAAAATTTTCTTACACATGCTATGCACAAGTTCACAATATTTCATCATGAACCAGATGAAATACAGACTTCAAATATCTGTTTATATGATTATAGAGTTAAACAACACCACAATTCTATTTGATAAACCTTTCTTACTAACCAGTTTTCTATTTTTGTTTCTTTAGCACCATCTGTGCAGGGCCAAAGGGCACAAGCCACTCAGTCTCAGGAAGTACATGGGGCTTTACAGACTATTCTGAATCAAATCCGGGCTATGCAGACCACTCAGAATAATATTCTGGCCAGGATGGATGCCATGAGTACTGAGATAGACTCCTTAAAGTAGTTAGTGGCACTTCTTCAGCAACAACAACAGCCTCCACCACTTCCACAATCTCCAACTAGAGGAAATAATGATGAGGAAGGCCCTGATACTGAGCCTCGAAGATCACCCTCTCCTGCCCACACTGAGGGTGCACATGATGCTGCTACTGAACCTATGCTCTCCCCAACTCCTGAAGATCCACAGGGGGACATAGGTGGTGATACTGAACCTATTCCCTCCCCATCCAATGATAACAATAAGGGGGAGAAAAGACAAAGAGACCAAGAGGTTGATCAATCTGAGCCATCTGCTCAGGGGGAGAAAAGAAGGAAGTTAAATGAAGATCAACCTCCACAGCAACAACAACAACAACATCAGCAAACACCTCATACTGAACCACTTAGGTTTAGGTATGAAAGAAGCAGACAAAGGGGAAGGTCAGTTTTGGAACAACTTGAAGAAGAACCATCTGAGCCATCTGCTCAGGGGGAGACTGAAACTGACCAACCACAGCAAGCTGTTACTGAGGAAAATAACTTGCAGATTATAGTGTATAGGCCTTTTGTTTGGCCTATTGCTGATGATGAAGATGAAGAACATCCAGTGCCATCCGAAAATTTTCTAAACTTTGCACTGGATGAAGCAAATAAAGAAAGCTCTTCATCATCATCCTCAGATGATGAAGAGCCTCCAAGAAAACCAATCTCTCCTCAAGCTGAAGGACCTTCTCGAATCCCTAGAAGACCAATAACCAGAAGAATGTCAAATGTGGTTATGTCCTCAGAATCAAGTGAAGAATCAGATCCATCTCCACTGACTTCTAGACCTAGAAGATCTGTTCAATATACTGAGGATGAGATTGAAGCTCAAAGATATTTTCCTGTCAAGGAAGAAGATCCTGAAACTGATACTGAGGCAGATGATTCATGGAAACCTCATACTGTCAGAAGACAAGGTGACGATGTTCTCCAACAGTATTGGAACATTGTTGCTCAAAGATTCAGATATAGGGAGAACAGGATGGGTATGCTGAGAAATAAAGCTTTTCTGAATGTGAAGAACATATACTGGCTAAATGAATTTGTCAACAAAATAAAAGTCAAAACTGTTGACAGATCTATTATTGCAACATGCACTGGGCCAGTCAGTCCTCCAATGAAGATTTTCCTTCATGATATTCAGAATATGGGATTTCAAGACTGGATAAAAATTGCAAGACTGATAAAGGAGATGCCATCTAGATCTTCTGAAGCCCAAGTGATGATGGATGAAATCTGGGCTGTATCTGCTATATGCTATGAAAAGGGCATCCTTTATGCAGCAGATTACAGGGCACTCAGTGTGATGACTGAGGCTGTCAAAAATAACAAACCTGAGTGCCTTAACACTTTCAGAATTTTTCCCAAATATATTGTTCCTCCTAATCTTATCTTTCAGGATCAAAAGAGTACCATATATCCAACATCTGGATATATGTATACTGACTCAGATGATAGAGAGTGCTTCATTACTGAAGCAGATTTGCCAACAACTCCTATCAGCCATCTGGTGGGCTTAAAATGGATGATAACCAAGAAAGAAGACTCTTGGTTCAGAAAGAAGATATTTGATGTGCTAAACAACAGGCAAGATGAACTGAAGAAGAGAGAAGAGTTCATCCATGTGAAGAAAGAAGTCTTCTATGAGTTTGAGTCAATCAACAAAGGATGAAGAAGAAGACTTTACAGCCTGTATTTTTTAAATTTTGATTTCTCTTTGTAATTGTTTTGTTATCATTAGATAGGGGGAGATTGTTAAGGCAAAAAGCCTTACCCCTTTGAGAATCTTAGGATAACAAAACAACCTAGACTAGCTTAGATTAAATAGTAGATTAAATTAGCTAAGTTAGGAGTGATACTGAGTTTGGCCAGTATTGGCCACTCAGTATCAGCACTCAGTATTGAAAAACCAATACTGAGTAGAAGGACTGAGTTACAAGTCAGTATTGTAACGGACTAAGATCACATCCCTTGATCTTAGTCATTTCCTTAGTTTAGTCCTTCGGTTACTCCTTTGCCATTATGTAAGATCTCTATAAACACTATAAATAGAGATCATCTTGCAAAGGAGTATTTACCAATTCACACGTTCACTAATATCCCTTTGTAATTGTTCAAGTGGTCTTGTATTTCCGCTACAAGCCACACTTTGTGGAATAATATACGTTTGACTAAATTACTGTGTTAATCACCTTAATTGTCTTAAGTAAATTATTGATCTAAACAATTATCAAACAAACCAGGGTTGTTGTGACCTAACACTTTAAACGATTTATCCTTATTTATCATATTTTTTATAAATTTATTTATTTACAAATTTCGGGTCGTTACAACGTAAAAAGGCAATTCGGGCCAACCCGACCCAGCCCGTTTCAGAAATACCAAAGAATTACCCATTTTGAGTAACCTCAGGAAGCTTATTCTCATTGGGACTCAAAGTGTTCATAGGATTACATCTTGGCATTCGAACATGTGAAATCGCAGCCCGTGCATTCCCAGTTCTTAATTGTTCTTAACTGTTTATAGGATTACATTTTAGCAGTTTTTAAATTTTTATATTGTTGTCCACTAAATTGGAAATATGAAAGTCATAGTCAAGTCAAAGTCAAGTTCAAAGCCAAACCTCTTCATTCATATCTCTGATTTCACCGGTTTATTTTTTTGTTTCTCCAATTGCGTTAGTTTCAGTGTTCTTTCATATCTCTTAGAATTTTCAAAATCGAAAAACCGAACCGAAAACCAACTGAAACCGGAAAAAAATTAATCTGTTTGGTTTTCAGTTTTGAAAATTCATTATTTTCGGTTGGGTTCTCGGATAGGGATGGACATTTGGGCTAAAAACCGAACCAAAACCGAAACATGTAATCAGTTCGGTTTTGAAAATTATTTATTTTCAGTTTGGGTTCTATCGATTTCGGTTCGGTTTTTGGATCGCGCTCACCCCTATCTTAAGGTATTTGTTCTTTATTTTTATGTTTTTGTTTTGTGGCCTCAATTGACTCTTGATAAGGTTGCAAAAAGCATAGATTCAAATCACGAACATATCAGGATTGACTCAATTAACTTTGCACTTATTCTTATTCAAACATATTTGTGGTGAATAATAATTAAGCATGTGTTAAAATACCTTATATCATAAGATTTAATGGTTGGTATGTCGAATAAAATGGTTAACTAATAACCATATACCTATAATGTATTGTAAAGTAGACATAAATCACAAAACATATGGACCATAATTAGTCTCGCTAATAATTTGTAATGAAAAATGATATTGATGCTTAATATGTTTGCCTACCTATAATTATTAAAAACTACGGAATTGAAAGAATGATTGTTTTTTTTCTTAAATAATATGTATTCTCAAGTTTTTAAAAATAAACCAAAAATGTCTAGTTGTGTCAATGTGACTATGTTTGGTTTGTTAGATACCACCTTTTTTGGTACTCAAAAACTAATTTGGCAACCTTAAAAGTTCAACAAGTTTGGTTATCCGTCTCGAGTAAAATCAGATCCCTTTTTTATAAAAACCGGTATGATAATTTTGGCCAAAAAAAAAAGCAATTCGATTTTAATTTGATCCGGATCGATAAAAAACCGCTTGTGTGCACCTCTTTTAGAGTGTCAGTGATGCGTGAGGATTGCTTACGTGGGCCAAAAAAATATTATTTGAGCTGTTTTCATGGGCCTTTTCCTGTTGCGAGAATAAGAATAAGAATATCCAATAAAAAGTAGTCCACGGAAAAAGAAAAACTTTTATTTTAGTGAATAATATTTATTTATGGATGTTTATAACCCTATTTGTGATGCAGTCTTATCTATCAAGACTATTATAAGAAGCTTAGAATTATATTGGTTTACATGTATTCTTGTAGTAATAAGTCTATATCTAGTGGCGACAAAGTTTAAATTGGGTCAGTGTTATTACTATCAGTTTTTCCTTTTTCAATCAAACATATGACAGATCTCGGTCAAATTCCCATAGTGGTAAACAAACTCACAACCAAATAAATGTTTCAGTTACTAGACATAATGTACAACCAAAGGTCGCTCCCACGACCGAATGTGGGTGAGAGACGAGACCGACGTACCACCACACATAGTCTAGGAGTAATTGAGTACTCTTAATTACTGATTAATTATTTTTTATTAAATCATATGTATAAGTTAAACACAACAATATTTGCCAATCAAACGTCAGTGAATACGTGATTAGCCGATTAATGATTTAATAACTAGGGGTGTAGAACCTAGACCGAAATAGTGTTACACACAAAATGTATAATCTCATACCGGTATCGGGTGCGTAACCGTGAAAATAAGTTTTGGTGTTGTATAATGAACAATAGTGGGTATTTTAGGTAAACGATGTCGTTCGATTATTATAGTGGCATAAAATCACTAATCAAAGTTGTAAATCAGGTTCACCGTACAATTTGAAACTGAACTGATTCAATATCAATACTAGATTAGTACCAAACCAAACTAGACAACTCATAAAGCACTACTAATTTTCTCAAATGTTCTATACCCATTTTATATCATTTACTTTACCCATACGGCCAAAACTCCTCTTTACTATTGCTATCAGAAAAATTGTATTGATTTTTTTACTAAATCTTCTTTTACTTCGTTCTCTAATATATACAATAAATTCATTAATTTTATTTTATAATTTCATCATATAATTCGAATACTTATATATTAATTAAATAAGTAGAAAAATAGGTAATAAATAATGAGAATTCATTTTTCACCATAGTTTATAATATCTACATCACATACTACAGATTTTACAGCTAATTCTACAACCACCTAAAACAATAATTATGATGTACCTATTAAAAGTTGTGATGTATTTATTACCACCTAAGAATAATGGGATGATTTATTTTTTTAACGGTCAATTAGTAAGTTAGTGGTTCGAGCCTAAACAGTAACTCCACAAGGGCAATATGCCTTCCTCGAACACTCCACCTATGGGGAATAAACCCAACCATTTGTCCACAACATGACTTGAACCCATGACTTATAGATCATGGATAACATCATATTTTTTTTGCCAATACCATTAAGCTAGAAACCTGGGTCATAGTGGGATATAATAATATGGAGTAATGGTATTTAGAGCTATCATTTAGACCTACTCATAGGCCCACTCATTGGATAAAGACACGTGTCAAAATCAAGGGATAATATTAGGAGAGTAAATTAGTGGAATACACATGTTATATTATCAAGTGGATAGGCCTATGAGTAAGTATAAATGGTAGGACTAAATATCATTTCTCAATAATATGTACTTCCTCCGTATCAAAATAAGTGACACAAATATGCTTACATGTTTTTTGAGGTAAAAGATTAAAGTAGAGGTTAAAATAGATTAAAGTACATAGTTAGTGGAGAATGTGTCTGATATTGACGGATTTAGACATGTTTTTATCCGTCAATAATCTACTATTTATACATGGTTTATTAGGAAAACCATGCTTTTCATGTCTAATCCTTGTGTTTTTGTAAATTGCAGGTCATAACCCAAAGTATACAAGAAACGAGCCAAATATGCATAAAATGAACAACCCCTGAAAATGAGTTGCTCGAGCTAAGAAATACATTTGTCAAGTGATCGGTTGGAGCATAAAAAGAACTAAATGGATCAAATAAACTAAAACAAAAAGACTGATGAAGGAAAAGAAGTCGCATATTTCTTTTATCATAATCTGGATCAAAAAGACCACAGTTGTACACGGCCAAGATTCAACACAACCAACTTAGGAGAAGACTTATATTAGGCCACGAAATTAATACATATCTTGGAGCCAAATAATTATTTAAAAGGAGATGGCCACTTTGATTAAAAGGACATAGTGGATTAATTTGGAGATACACTTGGGTCACAATTAAATTCGGTCACCAAATAAAGAATTAAAGATGGGCCACGTTGAGAGAATTGAAAATAGAAGTCCACATGAAAAGAAAGATGGCCCACACGAGAAGTTACACAAAAACCACCGGCCCATTGTTCTTTTTAGACGAGAATTATTAAAAGGTTAAGATTTAATTGACAAAGGGGGAGTTCACGTAGAGCAGTTTTGGAGCGACAGCGGAAGACAGCCGTAAGGCTGTCAACGAAGGAAACCCAGACGCAGATTGGCATACGGACGAAACACAGGAATAACATAGTCACGGTTTATCTTTTTATTATTATGTTTTCTTGTGATTATATGTTTGATTTGTCTAGTATGTTCATGTGCTAGATCTTTGTATTCACTATGTTTTGAAGACTTTTAGGTCTATGTTTGGTTTAATTTTAGGATTATCGTTTTAATGTTCGAATAATTGTTGATCAATGCATTAATCTTTCGGTTTATACTTTTGATCTTTGCCGTTTAATTTGTTTATTAGTGATTAGTTTAACTATTGACAATATTTGAACTAGTTATTAATATCTTCATCTTTTCACTCAAGTGACCTAGATGGCGATCCACTAGTAATAGGGATTGAAATTAGATTCCAATAAGTTAGGATAAATCGGAAGTCTAACCGTAGTAATGAAAGTTCTAGGTTAGAGGTTTAGGTGATCCAAACCTATTAAGATCAACAACCCGAGGTGTGATTAGATTGCAACTTTTGAGAGAAGGAATTCCTATTAGTTGTGTTTAGTTTATTAAACGGGATTGAGAGGAATCTAGTACCGTGACCTCTAGAACATTAGAAGTAATCGGAGCTTAGCAACTAAACTTAGACCTAAATGAATTCAATCATGGTGAATACCCTTTTAAATCTTCAAAACAGTTCACTTAAATTCATTGTTTATTTATCATTCATATTTAAGTAATTTTAGTTCACTTTAATTCCATTAATATTTTAGTTTTAATATAAAAACTCTCATGAAATATTTTGCTCTAATTAATTTTCTTAGTTTTAATCTTACGGTCAGCTTAACTGTTCCCTGAGGAGACGATAACCCGTTTTTACTTACCTTTGCTATACTATCCGCGATTAGGTCATACTTGCCTAAAAGTGTGGTAGTCTAGGTTAGGAGTGAAAAAGAATATATTTTTATAACTAGATTTAACACATCAAGTTTCCACCACTTAATTTTGTGAAATCTTTGAAATAATCGTCTAAATGAACGCAAATGATTTTAATTAACACTAGCCAAATTTTTTTAAGACATTTATCAATGCTTCGAGGAAAAACAAATTACGAAATTTTTTCGATTTAAACGATAAAATTTGTTTTAGTTTTTATGTTTCAAAATTTGTGGCTTTTCATTATTTTAAAAAATCTTTTTAGTAGCTTATAAAATTTTTAGTGGCCTAAGTAATACAACAAGTCTTGCATAAGTCAAAATCTTTTCTTAAGTTAACTTTTGACCCAAAAGGTTGAGATTGAGTACTTAGTTTAAAAAATCCCTTTGTGTACGAAATACGCCGGCGAAAGCCGAGAATTAAAACAGTCAAAGAATCAGGATACTGCATAAGTTTCAGCTCCCTTCGGCCCAATTGGATGTCCAATATATATCATAAATCAATAAGGGGTCCGTTGGAAAGTCGAAGTAAGGGTTAGATCTGGTGTTAATTATCGAAAAATTCCAAAAGCTGAATAAATGTGATGTACAATGTGCATAACAATCATAAACAGTCACATTGGCAAAAAGTTTAAAGTGTGTTCAATTCAAAATATCTTCAAGTTGGGAGTTTACGCAAAAGTAAAAAATTTTGAATTGTGCAAGAATGAGTAGACCTTATGCTAATAAAGATTGAATAAGTTAACTAAAAATTGATTAAAATAATGAAAAGTTGGTTAACACTATACACAAATTTGAGCATAAAAATTTTAACAAATTTTATCCGCTAAAACGAATGATTTTCCGAAAGCTGTTTTGAAGGTGTATTGAAAGAAGTGTCAACTAATATGATCTTTATTTATGGCTAGTGACCCGTTTTTAATTGATGATTTGCTTGAGGACAAGCAAAGTTTAAGTGTGGGGATTTTGATATTGACGGATTTAGACATGTTTTTATCCGTCAATAATCTACTATTTATACATGGTTTATTAGGAAAACCATGCTTTTCATGTCTAATCCTTGTGTTTTTGTAAATTGCAGGTCATAACCCAAAGTATACAAGAAACGAGCCAAATATGCATAAAATGAACAACCCCTGAAAATGAGTTGCTCGAGCTAAGAAATACATTTGTCAAGTGATCGGTTGGAGCATAAAAAGAACTAAATGGATCAAATAAACTAAAACAAAAAGACTGATGAAGGAAAAGAAGTCGCATATTTCTTTTATCATAATCTGGATCAAAAAGACCACAGTTGTACACGGCCAAGATTCAACACAACCAACTTAGGAGAAGACTTATATTAGGCCACGAAATTAATACATATCTTGGAGCCAAATAATTATTTAAAAGGAGATGGCCACTTTGATTAAAAGGACATAGTGGATTAATTTGGAGATACACTTGGGTCACAATTAAATTCGGTCACCAAATAAAGAATTAAAGATGGGCCACGTTGAGAGAATTGAAAATAGAAGTCCACATGAAAAGAAAGATGGCCCACACGAGAAGTTACACAAAAACCACCGGCCCATTGTTCTTTTTAGACGAGAATTATTAAAAGGTTAAGATTTAATTGACAAAGGGGGAGTTCACGTAGAGCAGTTTTGGAGCGACAGCGGAAGACAGCCGTAAGGCTGTCAACGAAGGAAACCCAGACGCAGATTGGCATACGGACGAAACACAGGAATAACATAGTCACGGTTTATCTTTTTATTATTATGTTTTCTTGTGATTATATGTTTGATTTGTCTAGTATGTTCATGTGCTAGATCTTTGTATTCACTATGTTTTGAAGACTTTTAGGTCTATGTTTGGTTTAATTTTAGGATTATCGTTTTAATGTTCGAATAATTGTTGATCAATGCATTAATCTTTCGGTTTATACTTTTGATCTTTGCCGTTTAATTTGTTTATTAGTGATTAGTTTAACTATTGACAATATTTGAACTAGTTATTAATATCTTCATCTTTTCACTCAAGTGACCTAGATGGCGATCCACTAGTAATAGGGATTGAAATTAGATTCCAATAAGTTAGGATAAATCGGAAGTCTAACCGTAGTAATGAAAGTTCTAGGTTAGAGGTTTAGGTGATCCAAACCTATTAAGATCAACAACCCGAGGTGTGATTAGATTGCAACTTTTGAGAGAAGGAATTCCTATTAGTTGTGTTTAGTTTATTAAACGGGATTGAGAGGAATCTAGTACCGTGACCTCTAGAACATTAGAAGTAATCGGAGCTTAGCAACTAAACTTAGACCTAAATGAATTCAATCATGGTGAATACCCTTTTAAATCTTCAAAACAGTTCACTTAAATTCATTGTTTATTTATCATTCATATTTAAGTAATTTTAGTTCACTTTAATTCCATTAATATTTTAGTTTTAATATAAAAACTCTCATGAAATATTTTGCTCTAATTAATTTTCTTAGTTTTAATCTTACGGTCAGCTTAACTGTTCCCTGAGGAGACGATAACCCGTTTTTACTTACCTTTGCTATACTATCCGCGATTAGGTCATACTTGCCTAAAAGTGTGGTAGTCTAGGTTAGGAGTGAAAAAGAATATATTTTTATAACTAGATTTAACACATCAGTGTCCTACTTTTTTTTGAATAAAGTGATATTAATGAGTTTTAAAAGTAAAAGTAAGGATATAAGGGTACTTTCACTTTATTAAAGTTGATAGTTAGTGGGTATAGGTCTTATTATTTTTACCAAATAAAGAAAGTTTTCAAAGTGTGTCACTTATTTTAATACAGCTCAAAATGAAAAGTATATCACTTATTTTGATTTATTTTGATACGGAGGGAGTATTTCTTTTACACTCGTACTATTTGGATTGTTAGATGACAAAGCCACGTGGAAAGTAAGCCAATGGGCCCAACACCATCTTATTGACCGACTCGGCCGTTGTCTTTATATCAGAAAACCGGTCCCACATCCGATTCGGCGCCACGTTAATTTACCGGCTTTTTACTGGACCGGTTCTTTCACCATATCCAAATCAATCGTAAATTCGTAATTTCCCCCAATTCTCGTGCCCTAATTCAATTTAAACACGCACCTTCGCATTCCCTATAAATTCAATGTGTCCGTTAGCCAATTCCCAAACCGAGCCGTTTCCTAAAAACCCCAATTACAAAATCAAATTCCCAATTTGAGCCTGAAATCGAGAAAAACACATCGAATTACTGGATAACCTAATCGAGCTCACAAGGTCTGTGTTTGCATGTTAGCTTCTTTTTTTCTTACCTTATTATGCATCCATGATCCGTTTGTTGCAGTATTGATCTGTAATTGAACGTGAGCGTGATCTTTGTTTGTAGAAAGAATTGGGGATTTTGAACTTCGTACTAATTACAGTAAGAAATTGGAAATGTATCCTTAATCTTCGAACGAAGTTGAACTTTTAATCTACAACAGAATTTAAGAGTTCGAGTTTATCAACTTAAGCTAGTTTATGAAGCTTTTAATTAGGTTATTTTGAGATTTAAGGTTTTAGTTCGAAACTTTAATTACTTAACTAAATTGAGACATAAAAAAGTATAATTAGTTAATTACCAAATTGGACGCTTGTTCTATGAAATTTGGCCTTAATATTACTTTAGAACTAAATCAAGACAGTTATTATTTTGTGTTGCAGGTGTTCGTTATAAATGGGGTCTAATTCAATTGAGGCATCATCAGGAGTTCATTTTTCTGGATTGCACAGAGATGGTATAGAGACAATAAATACACAAATTGAAAATGCATCTACTTCAATGACTGGAAAACCGCAAAAACAGCCTTTTGTTATAGGTTTCTATTTCAATTTGCAAGCAACAATACATAGATAATATAAATATATAATTCTATATTCTTAAAATAATCAATGATCCCCTATTATTAGAAATTGTATAATACAAATTCCATCATTGGACTATTTAGGTTTTTTTAATATTTTATTTTATGTATAATGTTCAAGTAAAAGCATTTTTTATGAATAATCAGGGGTTGCTGGAGGTGCAGCATCAGGGAAGACAACAGTTTGTGATATGATCATTGAGCAACTTCATGATCAGCGTGTTGTACTTGTAAACCAGGTCCCACATTTTCTCTGAATTATAATTACAAATAATTTAGAGTAAATATAAATTATGAAAATAAACAAATTTTGGATTTTTTATTTGATTTGATATTGATTGCAAGTTTGCAACAACAATTATGAAAGTTATCCTTATGCTTTCTTAGTGTTCTTGAGTTTAAAATAGTTGTTTATATAAAGAGGTTCTAGTAGATGAGGGTAGTTTGGTCATTTTACTTAGACACGCGACCATAACCGAAAGGGAACAGTGGAACTAGGGACCATATATGTAAATTGTCAGGATCGAATAACTCAATTAAGTTATTAGAAACTCAGATCTACTAACACAAGAAGTTACAGCGGATTAACACTTATGTTATTAGATTAAGAACAATGTAAACTGTAATCGAATGAGAATAAAACGAAGAACACAGTTTATCACAAAAAGCTTCAATGTATTAATTCGTTCGATCAATTCACGTATGTTTACAATTCATAAGGAACTATATATAATAGTCCTTGAAGCCTAAATTATTAACCTAGTTATTCTAGGAATCGATTACAATTGAATTACAAGAAGATATACATTCTATAACTAACTATGCTAGAATCTCGGACACGATCAGCTCTAAATATAACATCAGTAGTAACAATTGATCGTCAGTAGTAACATCATCAGTAGTAATCTTCCAAGATTAGCATCAGTAGTAGATAGTGTTTCTGCCCCATCAGTACTAACTTCATTCTTCATTAATTAGTACCAACTGCAGCATCAGTAATAGAACTTGTATATCTTGTTTACATCCCAACATAAATAGTTCTGGGAGGGACCATTTCCGTAAAATTTTAGTTGGTTTATCCAAATTTTAGTATCTTTGAATTTGTTCAAAAGTTGGTTAGTTAACTAATATATAATCTATGGGTTTGGTAACAGGACTCATTTTATCATAGTTTGACTTCAGATGAACTTTCAAAAGTTCGTGACTACAATTTTGATCATCCTGGTGGGTCCCTTGCTCATTTTAATCCCTTTTTTTATCACTTTTTTTAATCAAGATTTATCTTCACAATTTTTAATTTTTTAATTATTGGATAAATTTTATTTTCAGATGCTTTTGACACTGAAAAGTTGTTATCCACTATGGAAATGTTGAAGCATGGGAAAGCAGTTGATATTCCAAAATACGATTTCAAGACTTACAAAAACACCGTTTCTCGAAGGGTTAGTTTTTTTAATTATTTTTTTATTTTTATCATATCAGTTTTTTTCTTGTTCTTAGGCGTGGTACATTTACATTTGTCCTGTTTAGTCACTGTACAAATTTCTAAAATTTCTGTCCAATTGGGTCATTAAAAGATGATTGTGTCCCATTTGGATCATTAAGCAATATGATGACATGGCAGTAACTTTCTGAGGTGGCAAGTGACATGTCATTTTGTTTTTGCCGTTTGGGTTATTAAAATATGGCTTTTTATCCCGTTTGGGTCATTAGATATTGCCACCTCATCGGTTTATCAGGTTGTCAAAATTTGTGCTGTTAGCACTAAAGTAATCATCTTTTTTTGGGAATATAATTTAAATAAAATTGGACATCCTGTTTTATATTAATTTCTTTATTATATAAATTAGGTTAAAAAACTTTTTGGCAGGTGAATCCTTCAGATGTGATAATTTTGGAAGGCATACTTATATTTCATGATCCTCGTGTACGCGATATGATGAATATGAAGATTTTTGTCGATGCAGGTTTATTTTACTCATTAAAATATTATTAATTTTGAAATTATATGTCAAAGTTTACATATATAATACTTCAAAGTTCAAATCAACAATGCTTAACCACAATTCGTAAAAGAACATTAATTTTAACCACAAAAAATAGTTTTCAGCTACAATGCTTGACTTTTTGACCGATTTTGACCTTCATTGATGGCCAGTTGTTTGAGTTTGACTTTTTTTTTAAATATTGTTTTTTAATGCACAGATGCTGATGCGCGTTTGGCAAGAAGAATAAGGCGTGATACAGGTGAAAACGGAAGAGATATCGGTACTGTGCTGGATCAGGTTAATTAATAATTACTTCCTCTTTTTGTTATTATTTTTTTAATAAATAAAATACACGGTCTCTATAATTAATATTTAGTCTTATTTTTCGGGTGATTTAATGTTTAATACAACATGCATGATATATTAATATTATATTCTATTTTGTGGATTTTTAACAGTACTCAAAGTTTGTTAAGCCAGCATTTGATGACTTCATACTGCCAACTAAGAAATATGCTGACATCATCATCCCACGTGGCGGAGATAATCATGTAGCTATTGATTTAATTGTCCAACATATTCGGACTAAACTTGGTCAACATGATCTTTGTAAAATATATCCCAATTTGTATGTCATTCTCTCCACTTTTCAGGTAATTTTTTTATTAATTCATGATTAAATATGTTGTTAAAACAAATATACTTTGGGTGGTGGTCTGTTTTGGTAATTAAATCTTTTTAATCATATTATTTGTTTATTATATGTAGATACGTGGTATGCATACACTTATACGTGATGCTCAAACAACGAAACATGATTTCGTGTTTTATGCTGATCGATTGATCCGTTTGGTGAGTTCTTGATTTTAATTTTTTTTTATTTTTTATTTTATTTTATGTAATCTTGATTTGAAAACATAATTTAATTTGCAACAGGTTGTTGAGCATGGTTTGGGACATCTACCTTTTACAGAAAAACAGGTGACAACTCCAACTGGTGAGCTTCTGGAATCTTTTTTTTTTTTAACAGAAAAACAGGTTATTGATTAAGTCAATTTATGTGAAAAAGATTCATTTTAAAATTTTTGTGTCAATTTTGAATTTTTGTAAAAAAATTTATCAATTTGGTAATTTGGTTTTAATTTTGCGGATAACTTTTCCCTTTTACCCGCCCGACCCATTATTTTTACCACTTTTAGTCAACCTGGTCTTACCTTCTGTTTTGACCGCTTATAATATATATCTTTTTTTCTCTTTCAGAAAAATTATATTTATGTATTATTTACTTGTGTTACAAGCCAGCCTTTTAGTCTCTTTGGAGTAGATTTTTGCATTTATAAAAATTTTGATTTTTTTTTAATGCAGGGTCAGTATACACAGGTGTAGATTTTGCCAAGAGATTGTGTGGTGTTTCTGTTATTAGGAGGTATTTAAAATATATTTAAGTTATTGTTAGTATTATTTATTTATATACAATATCAGTGTGATACATTTTACTTCTAGGTTTTAAAACATGTTCTATTTTTAACTAGGGAATTATATGTAGAATATATATTTTTATACAAATTTATATATAAAAATCCCAATAGGAGTACTCACTCAAGAAAGGAGTAAAAGTTCATTTTTTAAAAAATATGGTGAAAATTTGGCCAATAAACTGAAACTATATTCAGGTTCCTAAATTTATCAAAAAATTAAATTTCACTTCTATATTTTTCAAAAATTAACTTGCACTCCTAAATTGTCAAAAACCGTTATTCCTTTTGGTTACCAATGTTGGCAAATATTTACCCCTAGTTTAATATTTTAATTAACAAATCATTAGCTTTTGATTAATTATTGATTGCAAATTTTCCAACTGTTTTCAGTGGTGAGAGTATGGAAAATGCATTAAGGGCATGTTGTAAGGGTATTAAAATTGGAAAAATTCTTATTCATCGAGAGGGTGATAACGGTCAACAGGTTTGTGTTTTTTCCACAAATAAGCAAAAAGTCAACCCCATGGGACCCACTGAATTTTTTTATTTTTATTTTCATTTTTTTTGGGATAATTGCATAAAAAAGTTACCAACTTTGTTCCAAATTTTATGTTGGGTAAGTCAGTAACTTTGACCATGTTGACTTTTCTTTTCCTGCCAAAAAGGTTAAAGATTATCTTCTTTTTTTAAATTTATGGGGCAAACAAAGTTGGTTGACCCGGAATTGAATTGGACTAAAGTTGGGTACTTTTTATGCAATTTGACCATTTTTGACCGAAATCTAATTATCTATATTTTTGGACTGTTTATGCAGTTAATATATGAAAAACTGCCACTAGACATCTCTGACAGACACGTGTTGTTGTTGGATCCTATACTAGGAACAGGCATGACTTACTCACTACCATTCCTGCAATTTTTAAATTTTTTTTTTTCAAAAATAAATAAATAAATAGTGACAAAGTACAAGAAAAATGGAATATTTTCGAAAAGGGGAAATTTGCGTTAGTTTGCTGGACATTATAAAAAACGATTTTTTTTTGTTAGAGTTAATTTCATAAATAGTTCTTTAACTAATCACATATTGCAACTTTGGTCTTTTCTTTCTCAAAGTTCCAAACTCAGTACTTTATATACCATTTTATTGCATGAATAGTCCTTTTAAACCGCCTTCGGTGCAATAAAATTGTCCTTTAGCTAACCACATGTATCGTTTAAAAAGACTGTCCATGCAATAAAATGATACATAAAGTACTAAGTTTAGAACTTTGAAAAAAGAAAGGACCAAAGTTGCAATGTGTGATTAGTTAAAGGATCATTTATGAAATTAACTCTTTTGGTTAATGATTATGCTAATATTTGCAAAACTTTTGCAGGCAATTCAGCAGTTGAAGCTATTAAATTACTTTTAAAGAAAGGTGTTCCAGAGAGCAACATCATATTCCTAAACCTAATCTCGGTGAGTTAGGCTGCTATTTATATTTAGTCAAACGGGTCGGGTAACGGGTCAAAACAGGTTCGGGTTGTAATGGGTCATTTTTTACACAATTTAAAACGGGCCTTTGTCTTTTTTATCAAAAAATTTATAAATAAAATAATATGCTAATTATGATTACAAATACTATTACAAATACTATTTTTATAATATCATTTGACTTTCAACCCGTTTAACATGTTCCATTTATGAGTAAATGGGTTAAACTAAAAAAATTAATATTAATATTTTTATGTTTTTAGGCACCTCAAGGAGTGCACGTGGTTTGCAAAAAGTTTCCAAGATTAAAAATTGTGACTTCTGAGATCGAAACGGGCCTAAATCAAGAATACCGTGTGGTCCCCGGTATGGGCGAGTTTGGAGATAGATATTTTGGTACAGATGACGAATGAACTCGAGTTTTTAGACGGTCAAACATGTTACTAAATCGAGTCAACTCAAATGGTTTGTGTCTAATATTCTAAAAACTTACATTAAACTTAAAAACTTTAATCATTTTATGATGTTGATTTTCTTCATCTTTATTGTTTAGTCGTATGATGAGTGTGTTTTCGATATTTGATATTTATATGCGTGTTAGATTAGGGTTGGGAATAACTTGTGTTCAATGTTTTAAAAACCAGTTTTTTGCATTAAACCTGCCAATGCATTAAATACGGTATCAGATACTGAATTTTCATGTAAAATTGATTCTTAATTCAGTTGCTCAATACCCAAAAAACCCCGCATATACATATATAATATATAATATATTTGCACATACACATTGTGTTGGAGGTCTTTTTGGAAGCAGTCTCTCAACCTCAGTGAAGATATAACTGCATAAATCTTATCTTACTCGTATCCCGTTATTGACAGAATTAGGTATAGAAGTAGCAGTTGTTGTAATGATTATTATATTAAAGTTGTTCTTGGTACATGTCATAATCAAATCAAAGCTTTTCATTATGCAACTTTCTTCTTTTTCTCAATTTCTATAGTTTTAAAACAAAATACCACCTGCTTGTTGCTGGTGGTTTCTGTTACAATAATTCCAACTGTAACATCCTAAAACCGGCCTAGTAGTTTTAGGTATATAAGGATATTTGATAAATATCTATTTGACCATATGTGTAATAAAGTGGCTAAATGTTAAATAAATTGTTTGACCTTTTGTCCTTTTGTGATATTTTAATCAAGGGATTAAAATATCCGGTTTCTGAAATGTTTAAAGGATTGTATGATTTTTATATTTTTGGATCCTCCTTTTAATATCGTTTCCGAATATATTTTCGTTACTAAAAATAGAGCTCGTTTGATATTTTAAATAAATTAACTACGAACGGGACTTTTTATAATGTATTGTTAAAAATGGAAAAAATACCAAATGGGGGACCACCCCTTGTTTTTGAACGGCATTTTGGAGATGGGAAAACCCCATCTTCTCATTTCCACGAACCTTTCTCTCTCTCTAACATTTCTCTTCACCATCTCTCTAAAACCCTATCCACAAAACCCATTTGTGTTCTTGAAGATTTTAAAGAAGAAACTAGCTCAAATCTTCTATTCTTTGGCTTAAATCTCGGATTTATAGTAGCTTTTGGGTAAGACCTTGTTCCTTCATCCTTGTTCTTGTTCATGCAAGTTAGTTAACTAGGGTTTTGATTCTTGGAGTTTTTGTTGGTGAATATTGTGTTAGATGTTATAATAAATGTTTATACAAGCTTTGACATGTATTGTATGTATTATTTGTGGTTGGAGCCTTGATTTGTTGAAGTTCATCTTCAACCTCCATTAATGGAGTTATGAGGAAGATGAAGCTTCTTCCAAATCTTGGAACCTTGGATGTTAGTGATTTTTATGGTTAGTTTAGGTTAAACTAACATGGTGGAAGTATTAATTGTTAGGATGATTAATTATGATTTGAAATGATGAAATTGTTAGTTAAAGGTTGTATGTAATTTATGTCTAAATTATAAGCTAGTAAATGGGTTTTTATGACTAGTTGGTGGAAAACATGACATTGATGTGTTGTTGCGGGTTTTGTTGCTTAAATATGTTAACATGATAGATTGGATATGTTAGTTTTGAATTATGTTGAGATTTGGTGAAATTGATGAAATGCTAACTAGTGTTTGGATGTTTTTGGTTAAAATGATTAACTAGTAAATTGGAAGTAAAATACATGGATTGTTGGTGACTTGAACTTGATGAATTGTTACATGATTTATGACTTGCAAAGTTATAGGGTTTTTGTGCTAATTGATGGAAATTGGAAGTGTTATAGTCATGTTCGGGCTTTTGACCCGTTCGGGCCATTTAGTGGTAAAATGACTTAAAATAACTTGGATTGTGAAAGTGTAAATATTTTGTTAGGATTATGTGATTAGTAATGTTATTGGTAACATTTGGTGAATTGCAAGTTGATGACATGATTGTAGTTATAGAAGGTATTATTGTTTAATAATCAGGTTTGACCCGTTTGATTGTAAGACTTGCAAAATGACTAGTGGACTTGTTATGTAAGTGTAAATGGTCATGACATGTTCATATGATGATTCAAGTGTTTGGTTATCTAGTTAGTGCAAGTGTTAGTGTTAAATGCATATTTAACATTGTTTATAATTTGGTGGAATTATATACTAATTCGGTATTCCTTTGGTGTACAGGAATCGGGATCGTGACTCAGAAACATTAGACCTCTGAGTTCGACAAGTGGAAGTAACGGTGAGTGGATTCAACCTACAACTCGGGTTTCGGTTTATTTGGTTTGGTATTGGTTTTTAGTGAAAACGCAGGAATTACCAGACAAGGGCGCGAACTCCACTTAACGATCGGGAAGTTGCTCCAGGGAAGTCAGTTGTTTATCGCGAACTAGTTCACGATCATGGTTCACGACGCGAACACTAGTTCGCGATCGCGAACTAGGGTTCGCGACCGGGAACTCTTTTGTGACGTTTTCCGCGGTGTTTTCGTAGCTAGCCTATTCGTTATGTATGCCTAGTGTTAGGGGATTCTGCCTGGGTTGTCTTGATGTAGTCTTTCGTAACGAGCTTGCTTGTTGGTACCGGTTTGATCGGGTTAAGTGAGATAGGATATGTGCACATAGATGAAGGGTTTCTACTGGAATAGTAGTGACAACTCGGTTAGTGGCAATCGAGGATAGGTAAGAGGTCAGCGTCGGATGGATAACGGCTGGGCACAGTGTATCGACTAATAGAGTATCCGACCTTACCTGTATGCGTTACATGGTTAAGGGGAGGGAGTTGCCCGGGGTGTTGGATACAAAACGCTATCGGTTACCGTGGTTTTGGCCGACCATGGTTTAAGGCCCGCAAAGCCGCCGATCCTCAGTGATAGTGATTACCCAACGCGGAGATGTTTTATAACTTCCGTGTTTAGCAATCGGAGATGTAGTAATACTTCCGAGGTTAGTAGGCGGAGATGTAGAAATACTTCCGTGCTTAGTGATTAGACAGTTAGTGGCTGCTGGATTAGTGGAACAGTGGTTCGGTGGAACAGTGGTTAAGCAGTTGCGAGGAGTAACAATCGTAGAGATGTTGGTGCTCGCTTGTCGAGCTTTTCATAATTTGTAGTTTATGTTCATTCACTTAGCTTTGTGCTAATCCCTCCCTCGTTGAATCTTTCAGGTTGATCGGTGCTTAGGACGGGATGGTTGACCAAGCTCAATGGGTTGTGTTTGTAAAGTGAGCCATGTCGTTTAAGTGACACCGTTTTTATATTGTTTAAGTAATGTTCATTTTGGAAGCTTATTGTGGGACCTTGTTTGTAAACTAAACTAAACTAAGATAACTTAACTAACCTAGAGGATAACCTAATCGCCTTCGGGCATTTAAAAAAAAAAAAAAACGCTTCCTAAATTTTGCGGTGTTACACCAACTTTATTTTTATAATCTTATACTTTATTTTTGTGTCTCTTGCTTGTATTCAAGTAACATCAATTGTCATTATCTTATTTTAATTGGTGAACCTATACGGCTATACATGTGGCATAACTCATATGCTTTAATAATGATTGCTATATATTGGTAGTATATATTAATGCTGAAATTATTAGGTAAATCTTAGCGTTTTTCGTCTTCTGAGCATGTCGGAAATTGTTTGGATACTTTTAGGGGTATTTGGAATTATATATTGAAAATAGATTATGTGTTTTGGAATCGAATAATTAGATAATCAGCAGTTACAAAACGTGATTTTAAAAAATAATGCCTGGATTTAATTATCCTATCATAAAAGTAGAATGTCATGCAATCTATTCTCATTTACTTAAAGTTTCTTACTTTATATATCGGGTAAGGCACTCATCTATCATAGTTATGTTAGTGCAAGATTGTTACAAAATAAGTGATAGGACGAATACGACGTTTATATATTCTGTTTGTTTGATTGATATCATGCGCCAAAATGAAAATTTATTGTTTGGTAATTTGTTCAAGATGAAACTTTGGAACTTTGAACTACTCAAAATGTGTTTACATGACAGAAAATAACAACTTTAACTGTATTTGTGTAAATGTATATGAAATCCATATTACAAATAATTTATAGTTTGTTTTTAACCCTATGAGTGAATTCTAAAGCATACATGTGAAACAAAACCTTTGTTGAATGTTGTGATGCTTTTGTACCTAATCAATCTTTTAGGAAACCGGCGTGATGAAAAAAGCAGCCAACTAAGCAATATTGCTTCTTGATGGAAGACAGTCAAAAATTGATTAGTAACTAAAAGTCAAAATATGAAATCATTTTTACTTGTTTTCTAAGGAATTTCTGAAAAAACTTCCGAGAGTTTTGTTGGATTCGCATAAATGTTTTAAAAATCCGGTTAAACTGGCCGAGCGAACCGATAAATGAGAAGGTAGATCGCCGGAATGAGCAGGTTAGATCGATGATTACAACTCGGTCAGAACCGGCCAGTTGGACATAAAAAACCGGTTAAACTGGAAAAACCCGATTTTCCTAAAAAAAATTAGATATACTTCGTATATGATAGACATATTATTTTTTATATAGGTTTTGAAACTCAAAAATGACAAATTTGATTGAAAAATAGAGTTTGAATAGATTTTTAATGGTATTTATTTTTGTACATCATTAACATAATTAGTGCATCATAAAAGCTCAACCACATTGTCATTCGGTCCAACCACTCGGCTAATTTGGTCCGATCGTTTCAATTGTATTTACTATTTAAGACATTGGCGGGTTAATAAAAAAACTAATTTTTAACACATTGATTCGCATATGAGTTTTTTTACTCTATTTTTGCATGATTAAATTACTCAACTTCTAAAATATATTGATAAAGTCTTATCACATTTTCTAAGAAAAGTACTTGTTTTTTGGATAATTATATTTTTTTAACTTTTCAAAACATAACAAAAACGTTTTGTATTGCATGATTAAATTCCTGAATTACATAAAATACATTTTTCATTAAGTTTCAAAGTTAAATGAGCGTATTCACGCAAAAATATAGGTAAGGACTTATGTATTTAAGCAAAAATAAAGTTTAATGATAAAGTCCTTGGACATTTTCTAACAAAAGGATGTATTCTCCAAAATCTATAGGTCTTTTAAACAATTTACCTTGAATTAAAAACATTATAGTAGTATTTGTAATCTAAAAAAAGAAAAACAAACAAGAATGTCTAATCGCCATTGGGTTTCATGACCTTTTCATCTTGCAGGTTCGAGCCATGAGCGAACCCGATGGTGGACTACTCATTTGCAGCTCGCACCATCCATGTAACCGATAAGTAAAGTGAATCCCACCCAAACTTGCTCGAACCCTAAAATTTCCTCTTACACTATAGAAGACTTTATTACTCAACACTTGTCTTTGAAGTTCTTTTGCATTATTTGGTGGCAAAGAAACCAAACTCGATATGAAGTGAATCACGACCACCCCGGTTTCTTTTCGCCTTTGACTAAAAGGCCGAATAGTTTGACTTGCTATTTTATTGTCTCCAAAGAATAGTTCCATCTCCGCATGCTCGAATTTGATGTCAAGTTTCTTGTTAGGGTTGGAGAAAGTTGCATTAAAAGTGAGATCACCATTGAAACGGCCGGGTGAGTCGAAGTATATAACGTTTAGGGCTGCGTGATTAGTGTCGAGAACGGGCGTTTTTGGCTTGACAACGAGAAAAATGATCAAAGTGGTGATCCCGAAGATGATTACAAGGAGGATAAAGATTAGACATATTATCGCGCTACACCAAATGGCGGGATTTGTATGACGGTGTCTTCTTAGAAAAAGTGGATTTATTGTTTTGGCGGTTATGTGTTCATAAGGGTACTCGGGTGGTAATGTGTGTCGAGTTATGGTATTTGATGATTGCTGTCTTGATAAGATGAGTTTGTTTAGGGGAGATGGTTTGGACGATGAGTGTTGTCTTGACATGAAAATGCGTGCAATTGGGGATGGTGTGGTGGCTTTGGATTGTGGTGAAGGTGTACAATAGACGGATGGCGGTTCTGGTGGTTCCGGCGGCGGTGATGGCGGCGATCGGAGTGGTGACATGTTAAGATGAAGTGTTTAGAAGCTAAAAAAGATTATGAAATTAGGCAATGAAGGAGAAGAATAAAATGAATCATTGCAACATTAAAATAGGGGTGTTTGGAAGATGGTGGTAATTGGTAAAAGGAAAGCAAAAGGGAAAGTAGAGTCTTTTTTGTTGATTTGAGAGTTGTGGTGCTTGGTGGGACCATGATGGTGTTTTTGAAATGCAAGAAAATGTGGTGTGATTAGGTTTCAATTTTGAATTCTTGTGCTTTATATATTTATATTAACATGATTTTCATTTTGTATTATCGACGTTTGTTAAATTCAGTCTTCCTAGCTTTAAGTGATTTATGTAAAACGTTTCATCTACATGAATTGTTAAATTCAAGCTTATGCTCGTGTACCCGACCTATTCATAGTTGTAGTTGTTTTTGAACATTTCATTGGTAATCTGGTAAATGTTACATAGGGAGAGATCGAACATGTGACCTATAGGGAGTTATTTTAAAACCCTTACTACTAGGTCACCATAAGATGATTCCACTTATAAAAATGTTTTGATAAAATCGAATATAATCTTAAAAACACTATTGTGTTAAAACTCACTATTTTGTGCTGTGTATGTGAGGCAACATTTGCAATTTTCTAGGGTCCTTTTGAACTTTCTTGGACGTGTTGGGTTTGACCCTCCAGAATCAACGGCTTTGATTGAATCTTTATGGTGATTGTTTAATACTTGCTCATTAAGAAAGCAGCAAAGGTAGCTCCATATAGATTATAATCTTGAAAATGAAATGAAAATTCTAATAACTTTAGAGGTTTTGATGGTGACAAGGGGTTTCTTTATATAGTTAGAATCTTTATTGTGGTTAAAATTATTATGTCCAAGTGTCTTAAAGGTAGCTAAAAAAGTGTGTCTTAAAATTATTTGGGTTTAAACTTTAGTATATGTTGTGGAGGAAGAGATGTCAAAATGAATTTTGATATTGGTTTTTGTGATGAACTCTACTTATCTATATTGTACGATCTTATATTGATAATGATTTTAACGTATTTTACATTTTTAATATGTTAGATGGATTAAAGTAAAGATAGTTTTGAAAATCTCAAATCATGTAAAGTCATACAAAGTGTATGCATATATATAAACCCAGTTGGATCATATCAAAATACCGTTAAAATGAAAACTCTAAAAATAAAAAAAATTAAATTATTATAAACGAAACATCTAACTTTTTTTGAACGGAAACGAAACATCTAACTTAGTTTATACTTTTGTATCTTCGTTAAAGTGCCTAATAACATTTTGAAACATTGAAAATAACAAAATTACAATTTTGATACTTACATCTATTTAACATTAATCACCTTTTGCCTTCCATTTTTTTTTAACATTCATCTTACTTCAAATTCTTGCATCGCTAATTTTTTCAACTTTATATGAAAATTATTAAGGTGAAATAACTTAGTGATTTTTTAAGGGTGTTGTAACGATACAAAACCAAACGTATAGTACAAACTCAATTATTTAAAAAATTTGTCCTTTTTTCCTTTTAAATGAGCAAAACACCAATGTTTTAAGATCTACAAACAAAAAAAGCATGTAGGACCAAATCGACTGGATTAAAAGGTTTTAGTTATAAACCGCTTTAAACCAGACATGTTAACTATGAACTAGGTCAGACTGCAATACAAACACGGCTAACTATGGACAAAAAAACATCCATAAATAAAATAGATATTAAATATGTTGATGAAGCTCAAATTTCAATACAAACCCGCAACCGAAACAACCATAAACCCGAAAACAATTCATGTTTTTGCCACTTTATCCGTTAAAACACGATAAAAAAACACAAAAAAATATAAAAAATAATTAAAACCTTTCAGCTAATCTTGCAGTAACAGCTCTTAATTTCGAATACACCTTTCCAGCAGGAGATCCCATAATCAAACTACACAAAGAATCTCTAGCAACCTTAATATTTGCAAACGATCCCAAAATATGAATCTTGGTATCCGCAATAACAATCCTCGTTTTTGTCGAATTTTCAATCGCAAATTTCGTTTTTCCCGCTTTTCCCGACAATCTTCCAATAGCACGGGAAAGATGTTCCCCTTTAAGTGTTTTTACATCCTTAATTTCAAACGAATCGACATAAAGTTCATCCATTCTCAACAAAGCAATTGCATCGGGTACATCAAACCCGAGCATAAACGCGTGAACAAAATCGGCACATTTTTGTAAATTGCTAATGTCGGGTGTGTCGCGCCTAGTCATCATTTCTACTTTTCTTGTTTTTACATTCATACGGATGTCGATTTTCATTTGATCGTATATTGGCGTGTATATATCCATCCATACTTTTTTGAGTGGTGTGTAACGGTGTTTTGGGACGTTGACTTTGCGGAATTGGATTTGACCGTCGGATATTTCGTGGGCAGTTAGTGGTTTAAAGTTGGGTTTTGATACGGGTTTGGGTTCGGTTGGAACGGTTTGCTCAACTTCCATTGAAGTAGATCCTTTGTTTGAATCCATTGTGTAACTGTAAACCATTAACTCCAATTAAAGAAAATAATATATAGAATTATGTATTTTCTTTGTGTAAATCACTGAAACTAACTTGTACACCAGTAAAGTTGTGTACTTTAGTGGTATATAAATCAATTTTAGTGGAGCTATTGACATGAATCAGTAATTTAGGGCTTATGAATTAATGTCATGTGAAACTAGGTGAATTTTGTTATTCATCAGTAAATCAACCTAATAACATATCAAGTTGCTCTTTTTAGGGCTTAAATTGTCAAATTTTCGGATGTGTGTTACATTCCTCGAAGTTTGCACGTATCTACTATGAACATAAACCATAAAAGTTAAATCGCTACATTATTACAAGCAAAATTAGGGGAGAAATTAATAAATGGTGATAAAATTAAACAAAACTATAATCGAAATCGATTCAAATCAGGAAAAAATGAGAAGAAACGAAAACTAAAAGATAGAAAATCATACTATTACCGGATTCCTGATCCTAAAATTACAAAATTAGCAATTCGATAGCGTTTTCACCCAACATACTTGATGATAGAGATAACGATAAATAGAGCTACTTACGAGATTCGATACAGGCTGAGCGACGGCAGCTACACGATGGGGGAAGTGCAACGGAAGGCTGCCGGATTCGCTGGTCTAAACGGCTGCGGCACGGCGGCGAAATTTTAACGGCAGACTTCAGAAAGGTCGAGCGTTTATATGTGGAAGGAGATGTTAGGAATTTAGGGTTTATCATATTAGCCCCTGCTCTTTTTTCCTTGAGCAATATATCCCCCTTTAATCTTTTAACCTCTTCTATTGCTAGTTATCGTTTTGTACCCATTTACTTTCGTTTTTTAAGATTGAGGGATTGGAAAGGCTTCAAAGATAGGTAAGATTTTGCACACTAACATGAAGTTGAAAGCTAAATTCTAGTATGTATTTTACTCATTTTTGTTAACTAGTAGGATACCCGTGTATGTAGCGTCTGCAAATAATTTTGATCAAATGGCTTGAATATGCTTTAAGTAATGTGCTTCTGTGCGATTTTCGGACACGAATGCAACCTTGAAAATCTCATGCTTGTGCGGGTTATGGCTCTTTAAAAAACGATGTGGTTTATTTTTTAGAAGATGTTGTGGGTGGTATTTTATGGTTCATTTGAAAGAATAGAAATGATGTGGTTTTCAACAACGCTAGATTTTCGGTTTCTCGGGTGATCGGAGATTTCCGGGCATCGTTGTTCTCGTGGATTAGATATAGGGGTAATTGTATCAATGTTTTACGATTCTATTTGGAGTTATAATCGTGTTTCTTTACTTTGATTTGTCGTTGTTTGTATGTATTCTTTCTAGCACCTTGTTAGCTTTATATTGCATTTTCTTTGGGTTGCTCACCTAGGGTGATGGCTTTACCGAAGCTCTATATGGGTTGTCTTTTTGCTGTTAAAATAAAAATATACTGGCATCCTTTTATTTTCCATTATGTCATTATTAGTGCACTATTTAACAGTTTTTGCCACCTTTTTTAATAACGAGATTACACAATTCATAATTCAGAAAATCTAAATGACAGAAATATCAATGAAATTCAAATGAACTACTACACAAATTTAAATTTTAAGTTTGAATAATGACTTTTGATGAACCATTGAGGTATCGTCAACCAAGGACAATTTTTTTTTTCTACTCCAATATGTTTTATGATTTTTAGTATTAACAATAATAACTAATAACATATTCGGTAGATATAATCATCTTCAATTTAAGTATAGCTATAACAATATGTTAGTATATTATTTAGATAGATGATACATTTGTGTAAAGGTATGTCTAAGTTAAGTATATGCATTATGTTATCAACCACAAGGGTAGTGACTAATATTTGGATTGAAGTATAGCCATGATAATTTAAGACTATGAGGGAAAATATGTTTTTTAATCATTTCCCTACTATTTATGGATATTTCATAAATAGAAAGTCAACGTTGGAAACTAACAAAAGTCAACCAGCAGATTAATTTCTTAAATCACGAAAATGTAAACATTTTATAGTGACGTCCATTCTAAGCGTTGACGGGTCTTTTTTCTCTACTTTAAAAAATGTATACAAACAATAAGTGTAATAATGTAGTGATATATTATAAGAGTAAATTATGGTTACTACTTAATACGTGTGATGAGGATTATAGGTGGCACTATATTCATATAGTATATTAATAATAACGGGTATTTAATATACGATTATTTTTAGTAAAAGTCAACCAAATTCCATATTGAATAATTGCGTAATATTTGTATAATATTTGTATAATAGATGTTAACAACAATGATATTTAATTATTAATTAAAATTAACATACAGTTAAAAAAAAAAACTTATGAACAAATATAACAGCATGTGAATTAAAAGTTAATTTCGTGTTTTTTTTAAAATATTTTGTTTTGAGTAAATTACATGGATAGTTCCTGTGATTTGACCCGAGTTTTGAATTTGGTCCCTAAGTTCCAGAAATTACACCGATGGTCACTAAGTATCGGCCTTCATATCGGTTTTGGTCCCTAAGCGTAACGGGGTTAAATTTTGTCGTTAAAACTTATCATGTGGGATGCGCATGAGGGTATATTTGTCTTTTTCCTAATCCCCTTTCCCTTTAAAATCTTTGAACGCTTTCTCCCTCTACCAATCAAAGCAAAACCATAAAAAGGTACAGGTTTTAAAGTCAATATACAAAGGTACATAGTTTAAAGTCATCGTGAATTTAAAAACATCATCGAATAGAAACAGTGAGTTAGGTGTTACTGATTTTGTGGGTTTCAGAGTTTGAATCAAGCATAATTAACAACAAAAATTAGTTATTTAGCGAGAGAGATGACCGGATTGACGTTTATGTGGTAGTGATCATGAAGAGTGTAGTATAACAGTTTGAGTTTTGGGGAGTAGAAGAACTGCAGTTAGAAGAACGTCGAACTCAGATGATGAAGATAACGATGGTTACGAGCTCTATAACTTTCACTGTCTAGTTGAAAATTACAATGTTTGACTTTTTCAAAAGTAAAAGTTAAATCATTAAAATGATCCCAATTTGTAAGAAGAAATCAAGGTTTTTACGTTTTGGATTTGTTGGATGATGAAGATTTTAATTTTCAGTAGATGATAGAAGATGATGATGATTTCAGCAGGTGGGGTTTTTTTTTTTTTGGATAAAGAGAGAGAAAAATGGTTAATAAAAATAAATAGTAATTTATTAATTAATAAAAGAGGGAAAATAATAAAATGATAAATATACCCTCACGTGCATCGCACATGAGAGGTTTTAACGGCAAAATTTAACACCCGTTACGCTTAGGGACCAAAACCAATACGAAGTCTGATACTTAGTGACCATCGGTGTAATTTCTGAAACTTAGGGACCAAATCCAAAACGCAGGTCAAACCACAGGGACTATCCGTGTAATTTACTCTTTTATTTTTATATAAACGTCCACCAATAAACTTAACATGTCAATTAACATATAACTTTGTAATTCTTGCCCCATATGTGTCTTAAAGTATTTAATATTTAATGGTTTATAGGCGCTTCTGATGATCATGGTGTGCACTATAGTGAAAGTAGTAAACTAATGATATATTTTATGTTGAATTTCCAAAAGAAGTCAGCTAGTTTTCTATTATTTTTTTTGAACGGCATTTATTTGTACTTCGTTTGCACTATAGTGAAAGTAGTAAACTAATGATATATTTAATGTTGAATTTCAAATAAAAATCAATTAGTTTTTTTTTTAACTGCATGTATTTATATCTCCTCTGATTCTAAATAAGTGATACATTATTAATTTTATAGCTTTTAAGTCAAACAATTATAACGAGAATTAGATTTTATTAAATTGGATAATTATTGAGAGTTATATTCTAAGAAGTCCAAGGGTTTTGCATAGTCTCAAGGGACAAATCCTAGTCATTTGTTCAAGATGGTCAAGATCAAATCCCCCACCTACAGCCACCTACAACCACCTCCGGCCGGTGGCGGTGGTGGTGGCTGACAGTGAAGGTGCTGGTGGTAATGGGGGTGCTGGTGATATTGATGTATTGAAACACATGTGCTTCATTAAAACACAACATATTACTTCGAAGTACATGTGCTTCAGGTCACGAAACACATGTGTTTCAAGTCACTAAAAACATGAGTTTCTAAACACACATGGGAGCATACGAAGCACATGTGCTTGATGTAACGAAACACATGTGCTTCAGTAACAAGAAAAAAAATCAAAACAAGTGACGAACATATAATTATGAAGCACATGTGCTTCATAAAGCCAAGCACATATGTTTTTGTTCCTGAACACATGTTACTTACAAGCAAGTCATTTGTGTTTGAATCACGAAGCACATGTGATTGACGTTATGAAACACATGTGCTTCACTAACAAGAAAAAAAAAATCAAAATAAGTGACGAACATATCATTATGAAGCACATGTGTTTTTGTTCCTGACCACATGTAACTTACAAGCAAGTCATTTGTGTTTGAATCACGAAACACATGTGCTTGACGTTATGAAACACATGTGCTTCACTAACAAGAAAAAAAATCAAAACAAGTGACGAACATATCATTATGAAGCACATGTGCTTTATAAAGCCAATCACATGTATTTTTGTTCCTGAATACATGTAACTTACAAGCAAGTCATTTGTCTTTGAATCACGAAGCACATGTGTTTGACGTTATGAAACACATGTGCTTCATTACTTGAAACACATGTGCTTGGCTGTACATATACACTCCTTTATTTTCAAAACACATGTGTCTCAAACACATGTGCTTCCAGTCACGACCACCACCAGCGGCCACCTCCGGCCGCCGCCGACCGCCGCCCATCGCCGCTGTCCGCCGCCGCCTCCGGCCGCCGGAGGTGGGTGAGGTATTGATGTATTGAAGCACATGTGCTTGTATGGTTTGAATCTTGATCTTGACTTTTGACTTTTTCTTGATCCAATGACTATTAATTATCCCTTGGGACTAGCTAAAATTCTTGAACTACCTTGAACATTTCTCTAATTATTGATGATAGGCTTTCACAACTTTTAAATAAAATAAGTTTAGTCATGTTAAAAAGTAAAGATAAAGTTAACATTTGATCATATAAAATGATATAGTTAGTAGGTATCAGTTACATTATCTTTTATAAAAAAATAGAATTTTAAAATTTATCACTTATTTTAAATCGGATGGAGTATATCATTGTACCGAAGTCTTTCGGCAATTAATTTCAGAAAAATATATATGTCTATATGCTACCTCACTCTATTTTAGGGGTGAACATGGTACTGTACCACATATATTTTCTTCATACCGTGTATCGTACCAACTATAATTAGTACACTTATTTAGCTACCATTACCATACCAAGTTTACTTGGTACCAATTTATTTGGCTACCAACAATCTTGGTTGGTACAAACTGGTAAATGTATATACCAACATCACTAACTCTTATGAAATTAATAAAAATTAATAACAAAAGAGGAATGATATTTATTATTATCGACCACTTAAACATTTTAACAAGTTTTCCGAACATGGAAACAAAATAAGCAAGATGATATAATATGTTACGCGCTATATAGACATAATCTAATACGATAAAGTAACAAAATATGTAGCTATCTTGTCGTAACTGAATCACTGATTTGTGTGAATGTAGAGATAAAATATTATATTTTCAAAGATATTTTTAGTTTCAAAGATAAAATAAGTATGTGTTATTATATTATATTAGTTTCAGAAACATTTTTTTGACACATCTATAATTTAAATAAAATATCGTATACTTTAATATTTAATTGGAATCTTGGGCAAATAGTTTGCTAGTTTGGTACAATATATTAAACTAAGAATCATATAAAATATATATCTTGGTTGGTACGATATACCATGATATTTAAAAATTTTGTACCATTACCGTACCATGATTATATATTTGGTACGGTACTACCAACCAAACGTGTTGACTACCAACATATTGGCTACCAACTATTCTTGATATGGTTAATAATATGTTGTCTGATTTTGTTCGGTACAAATTTGACACCCTTACTCTATTTAACATAATTAAATAATGTTTAATTTGTATATCATTGACAAGGATAATTTGCCTCTAAAATCACAACCAATCTTGAAGTATAAATTAATCCACTCCCATGCTTTCTTCCCCACCCAAAAAGTCCTTAACAATTGTCTTACTACTGAACACAACTGAAATCAGATTCAATAACTCTGTGATCAACATGGCCGGAACCCTAAGCACCTCCGCCGGAGCAACCTCTTTCCGGTACCTCAACAATGACCGCTTCTGTCCAGCAATTTCAATCCGAACAACCTCAAATGTACAGATTAACCGCAGAATCTGTCCTAAATCCTCTCTCCACGCCATAATCGACGAACGAGTGAAGAAGATGAAATCGAGGAGTTTATACGACGTTTTAAACGTGAACCGGAATGCTACGCCGTCGGAAATCAAAACTGCGTACCGGAATTTGGCGAAACGGTATCATCCAGATACAGCTTCCGATTCGAAGCAGAACGGTGACCGTGATTTTATAGATATTCATAGTGCGTACGCTACCTTGTTTGATCCGACTACACGAGCATTGTACGATTTGAAATTGAGTTCGCGATTTGAACGGCGGTACGGAGGAGTGTATACGGCTGCCCGAAGGAGTTCGGAGTTTTATACCGGACGGCGGTGGGAGACTGATCAGTGTTGGTAGATTTTGATTAACATTAACGATTTATAATAATATATTCAGAGAAGAAAAATCATGTAATTTCTGTGATCCTTTATGCTAACTGGATCCGATTCATGGTTCTGTTTTCATGTTTATGGACAGTTTTATGACTTTATCCTTTTATTTTTTTGTGTAAATTACATAAATTGTCCTTGTTCTATTTTAAAGTTTGTTAATTTCATATTTTTCCCCTGTATTTTTTTAATTTTGTGATTTTCGTTCCTACTATCACCAATCAAAATTCCTGTGATCGTGCAAAACCAAGAAGAGAAGACCATGTCACTAGTTTATCCTGTCATCAGTGTTAAAATGGGTCGTCCTAGTTGTAAGGCGTTGTTCGTCTAGTCGTTGTCGTCTGGCCGAGTCGGAAGCTAGGACTATGAAGGGGATCGTAACGGGTTAGACATGTATGAGCTAATACCAATTTTCATTAATAAAATTTAATTACAGTAAGGGAAATTGACGAATACGTTTACAAAATATTGAAACAAATAAAAAAAATAAACAAGTACAAGATTTTGGTTGAGTCTCATGAAATTCACAATCCCCTTAAAATAGATTCGTTGTCTATTTCCAAAGGTAAAATAACCGAGTAATTTTACACTACCGGATATAATCCAAGCCTAAATAATTACCAAGATTGATAGAGTTTTTCTAGAGAGAAAGATGTGAGTATAGAAGTAATTGTATTCAGTGAGTCTACAAATAAGACCCAAAGTCTCTATTTATAGTGTAGAATGGTTACTAATGTTTAATCAAAACATTAATAACATTCAATACTCTTTAACAAGAAATCAAAACAGCAAACTGCATTTACTGCTGAATTTTCGTAACTACCAGCGTCTGGTCAGTCCAACAGATCAGTACGAGAACTCAATATTGAAAGTCTGTTGCGCAGGCCAGTATAGCAGTCTGCGCAGCACAAGGTCAGTACTGCAGCGCAGTACATTAATAACATTCAATACTCTTTAACAAGAAATCAAAACAGCAAACTGCATTTACTGCTGAATTTTCGTAACTACCAGCGTCTGGTCCGTCCAACAGATCAGTACGAGAACTCAATATTGAAAGTCTGTTGCGTAGGTCAGTATAGCAGTCTGCGCAGCACAAGGTCAGTACTGCAACGCAGTACATTAATAACATTCAATACTCTTTAACAAGAAATCAAAACAGCAAACTGCATTTACTCCTGAATTTTCGTAACTACCAGCGTCTGGTCAGTCCAACAGATCCGTACGAGAACTCAGTATTGAAAGTCTGCTGCGCAGGTCAGTATAGCAGTCTGCGCAACACAGGGTCAGTACTGCAGCGCAGTACACGTCGAACACTCAGTATAGAGGAGGTCAATACGAACTTACTGCAGTGTCGATAAGATGCAAAAAATTGACCCGCACGAGCCCGCTATTTCGGAGCTGCATTCGTGTCTCAGGTCGCCCGAGCGCACATGAGTTCAAGGCATTTTCGGGCCACTCTGTCCAAATTATTTACACCCACACTCTCCCGCGCGCGCGCACGTAGGCGTGCGGGTAAAACCCATGTATAAGGATTTAATCTTACATCATACTTCCAACCTTATAAACCAACAAATGGTTTGATCTTTTTCCAATGTGGGATAGCATCCCAACTTCCCAATCTCAAGATTTCTTGTTTCAAACACCCTACTTTGAGAGTCGATATCTCATTTACCACAACTCTACTTTGGACATGCTATATACCGTTGCGTAGCTCTCATATAGGAGAACACAAAGCTACCAACCCATAACTATATATAACATTATATAGGTCCAAAGTTTGTGAAAAATCATTTTATCACAAACTTTTCCAACAATCCCCCACATGAATAGAGATCGATTGAAAACACATCAAAATATCGATAAATGTTCAACAGTTAAGTCTTGCAAAGGATAGGTAGGTGTTAGCCTTTGAACCTTCCCTTGAGAAGCACACTTACTCTCCTAGCAGTCAGTAGATGCGATGACCTTGAACTGAATCCGCCTTTTGTGTAGACGACAATATACATTCTCACAAGACTCTCCCTAACTTGTTCATATCCTCTTATCGTGCCCGACTTGGTCATGGACACTGTCTGGTTCTGCGAGAGCTACTAAGAATTGTGCCTCAACAATTCCATTCGAAACGACCCCACTTCTCCCTCACATAGGTGATTCTCTTCAACGAATCATTAAAAGCCATAGTGCTTATCCTCATTGTCACTGAACTAATGGCGCTCTGATACCACTGCTGGGTTTTCTATGTGTAACATCCTAAAACCGATCTAGTAGTTATAGGTATATATTGATATTTGATAAATATCTATTCGACCCTATGTGGAATAAACTGATTAAATGTTAAATGAATTGTTTGATCTTTTGTCCTTTTGTGATATTTTAATCAAGGGATTAAAATATCCGATTACTGAAATGATTAAACGATTGTATGATTTTTATATTTTTGGATCCTCCTTTTAATTTCGTTTCCGAAAATGTATTCGTTTTTTAGAACAGTGCTCGTTTGGTATTTTAAAAAAATTGCTTAAAAGACAAATCAAGCAAAGTGGGGCCTTGTGAGTGAGTAGGTTCGACAGAAAGATGGGAAGGGATCCCATCACACCTTTTTCACCCTCCTCATTTGCCACTTTTTACCTTATCTTCATTTATTCTTCCTTTTTCATTTTAATAAAGCTTCCATGAACTCTTTCAAAAAACTCCATCTAAGCTTGCTTGTGTGCTTGGCAATTTTTAAGGATTTCAAGTTCATTCTTCCTCATTTTCTTGCTAGAATCTCGTTTAGTGAAAGCTTGTGGGTAAGTTTTGACTCTTCTTGTTATTACTGAATTCCTTGTAAAATGATAAACTAAGATTATGAGTTTTGTAAGATTGTTGCTAGTTTGGTTGTAATAATGGTATCTTCATGTTAGTATGGATTTATTAGGTTGTTTACATGAAAATTCTTGTTAGTTGTTCTTGGTGTTCTTGAAAAGTGATGAGCTAGCGTTTTGATATTTTAGTGGGTTTTTGCTAGATGATGAATTTGGTGAATGTTTTATGTTTAATATGTTAGGGGAACTTGTGTTATGTTTAATAACTAGTAAAATTGTGATTTAGGTGAATAAACCATACAATGCTTAGGATTCAAGAAATAATCCCTCTACTAGTTCACACCCAAGGTTTATCACGAACATGACAATATATCACTAAGTAGTATAAAGCACCTTGAGAAACAAGCACCGAAAACAAAAATTAAAGCCCTTCAATTTTCCGGTGACGCACGGCGGAGCTGCAGCAGGGCACCGGCGCCGACGGCGGGGCAGGAGGCGCCGACGGTGGTTGTGGAGGGGTGTTCGGCCGAAAGCTTTGGAGAGGCAAGGTCCCAATGCTATAAATTTTGAATTAATTATCCTGCTCTGATACCAATTGTTAGTCCCGTAATAAGTGAATTACTACACTTGTACGCTTTCACTGATCAATTTAAAATTAATGGCAACACTCAACACTTTTTAAATTTTTTTTATTAATCAATAATGATACAATAAAGATACAAACAGTTTGCGGAATAGCTAAGAACAAATCCTAACTAAACTGCTTGCATGTGATAGACAACAATAGATATTATCTAAGAGAAGTTTATATTCAACAAATAATCAAGCACAAGACCAGACACATTCGTTATGCGGATTTAATTCTCGAATCAAATAACTTAGGTTAACGGGTGGTTTACACTTTGTTCAAAGGAATAAAGTTATAGAGTAATTTCAGCAGCGTGTAACCTTGTTCGGTGCACACAGAAATCGATCGCTCAAGTCGTCAATTTATAGCAGTGGGAAACGTACAGCCAAAGGAATGATCGATCGATTCCACGTGTGTGAATTCCGTTGGTGCAGAGGATATTTCATGGGACAAGCACGACTAATGAAATTCTGACAGTACTTTCTGTCGTCTTGTGATTTTCGATATCTTCTAGAAGATTTGCAAGATATTCCCGTTATCAGCGATGCATAATACTTGTGCTTTACTTGTATCTTTCCATGCCACTGAAACTTCGGGCCTTTGTACACTTCAGGTAGCCATGAGTCTTCGGATACTCATGCTTCTTCAGATGACCTTCAACTTCAGTGACCTTCACTAAGAGTTTTGCTTAGAGAAGTATATGTTCAATGATTCAGCGTTATTGTCCAATGTGCGCCTAACCTGTTACAACTATCTGATCTGTTTACAAGTATCTGATTCCGAACGGGGAACTGATCGTTGTTTCAGATAGTGATCAGATAGTGTAACTGAAATCCGAACTGATCAGATTCAGTTACCCACAATCTGAGGAACTAATCCTCATATCATCTTTATGTAACGCCCTGAAATTTTAATAATTAAATAATATTAATTTAATCGTCATATTTAAATTTAAAATGAATTATATATTTTATATATTTAATATTTGTCATTCATGTATTTATTAGGCAACCTGTAACTAGACGGTTCGTATTAGTTAGATGTTTTAATTATTTGGATACTTTATAATTTAATGGACGTTCATATTTTATTAAATACAATTAAATAGTTCATCTCGTGTTTTGACCGGTTAGTAATCGTAAGAGTTGAGTGGTACTCTTTTGAGTCAGGCCAACCGAAAGCCAAGACCTAAGTCTAATCTTTTGTTTCGCGAGTTTTAATGAAGTCAGGCCAATTGTCAGATAATTTTTGGGCTAGAGAATCCTTGTGGGCTCGAGACCCAACTTAAATCCTTGTGTTAAACCCCAAATTAAAACCCCTAGTTAATCCCCTTAGACCTTTCATTCAGCCGTCCCATTTTTTTTTTCCTTTCTCATGTGTTCGATCGTCAAAGCAGCAAACAAAAAGTCGGTGATTTCTTGTGACAAAAGGGGTTGGTGATTTGTTTAAATCCAAGGGATGTGAGTAGTTTGAGATGACGTCAAGCAGGAGCATCCCACATCTTTTTGTATTATTTTTGCTTAATCCATCATTCGAGCAGTTCATCATTCGAGTTGGTGGTCATGGTCGAGAATTGTGATCAAGCAGACGACGAAGGAAGAGTGTGTTGGTGGTAAAATTCTGGTATAAACCTTATACCCTTTTTGTATTTTCTTTTTCTGTTCCAATTGTTCGGTGTTAATGTTTATGTTTGGGGTCAATTTCGTGCATAGAGAGCAGGTGGGATCGAGCTTGAATCAGAATATTAATTGTCTGGTTTATTGTTTGTATTGTAATAATCATCGTTAGTCGTTCACCTTTCTGGTGTTTGTCGAGAGGCCGGGGACCGTTATTCCGAACTAGTAATCAAGCCGTCAAGTGTGTATAGATTAGATGAACCTGACACCAAGTTTATCGTCTGCAAGTTTTCGGTAGTTAGCTAATCTGTCTTACTTCTTAATTCGTTTTTTTTTATGCTTACTTATTAACAGATTCGGTAGGGAATGACTGAGTAAAAACCAAGCCTCATCGAGTTGCTAAAACGAGTTTCAAGTTAACACCAATTCCTGGCAGATTCTGCCCTCTTATTCGGGTCTGTTTTCAGCTTGTCTAAATATGTTTTTGGATTTTTGACCCGAGCTAGTGCCTAGAATTCTGGGCCAGCTTTCCGTTGCCGCAAACCGCTCGTCAATTTGATTAACGGTTTAAAAGTTATACCCGTTTTAATATGCTGCTGTAAGGAAATTGACCTGTGCAACATGTCTGTATTGTGACACCATTTTGAGACCCTTAGAGTCCGTTTTTGCCAGTGACCGTCTCACAGTGTTTTGTTGTTCTAGCTATCTAGTTTCTGTGGTAAAAAGATGGGAAAAATCTATCCAGCCGTTTAGGAGTTATGGCAGTTCCCGTGAGACTGACGGGTGCTGCCAGTTTTTCTAAATTAATTAAGCCTTGGGTTAAATTTTAATTCGGGGTTTCGTTTTATGTCTTAGGATCGTATAAAAGAGAACTTGCCGTGCCTTTGACCGTTGGGAACCCTTTGGAGCTTACGTCTTCTCGAGGTGAGTATTCTCACCGTGTATTCAGTTTTAACGTTATACATGCATGACTTACATGTTATATTACTTGCACCTTAATTGTTATCTGAGCTTGATATGTTATCTGAGTTTGATCTGTTATCTGAGTATCTGAGCAGCTGTTGATTTATTTTAATCTGAGACATTGTGCCTGGGTAACCGAGCTCGGCACAGGGTCATTCTGTGCTACTACTTGCTAGGGCATCTGAGATAATTATGTTAAAGAGATAATAAAACATAATAACACACATCTGAGTTTTTGGCTATATGCCTGGGATCACCTCCCGTCTGAGTTTATATCTGACTTGACACCGAAGAGCACTGGTGTCAGACGTTTTGACTTGGCACCGAAGAGTACTGGTGCCAGGCCTTGTTTTTGGGATTATTCCCGTCTGAGTTTATATCTGACTTGACACCGAAGAGCACTGGTGTCAGACGTTTTGACTTGGCACCGAAGAGTACTGGTGCCAGGCCTTTTTGACTCAACACCGAAGAGTACAGGTGTTGAGGTGGTGTGAGGCGGGTCGAGGTTGATCTCTCGGCCCAAGTCACACTAACGCGCTATATAAATTAAAATCTGAGTAATAAAATCTGAGAAATAAATCTGAGTAATTAATCGAGTAGATTCTGAGTAGGAGTACACCGATGTGCCCTCATGTGTTGTATGTTATGATTGTTTGCATTTTGAGAATTACTCACTCAGCTTCCCCAGCTGACCCAAACTTTCCCCCACATTGTTTCAGGTACCAGCAAAGGAAAGGAGAAGGTGGACGGTTGACCGCTGTATCTTTTCATTACTGATGTGGACATCATTTAATATTTTAAAACACTTTACTTTATCTTAACTATTTCCGCAATAAATACGTTTTAAATGTTAAATATTAATATCTGAGATTTATTTATGGGACCTTTTGATTATAATTTTGTTTTCAAAAATTTTAAAAATCTTGTAAATTTTAGGGCGTTACACTTTAACTATTTGCCTTTATGCTTTCATTAAATCTCTTCAATAGGGGATGCTTTTCAGCGACCCAACAGGGGTGATTCAAAATAAGTGATACATTTTAAAAAATTAACTTATTTGGCAAAAAATAGTGGGACCCACACCCACTGACTATCTACTTTAAAAAGTGAAATGACTTATTTACCCTTACTTTTTACTTTTAAAAATCATTAACCCCACTTTATTTAAAAGGTGTAGGACCCAGTTTATTGTTGGGTTAATCGTTTATACCATGTGTCCGTGTCACAAGTCATAGTTTACGGTTCGGTTCGATAGTTTATTTGTTTTGGTTAGTTGTTAAAATAATTAATGTTTAGAAACGAGGGTAGTGAATACCACCTTCGTTGTGGTTGTTTATATTTTCAAGTTATAAAAATACCAAAAAGATTTAACTTAATTTATTAAGCAATGCAATAAATGTAAGATTCAAAAAGTTTGAGGACGCAAAATGTAAATTGTTAGTAAACAGTAAAACTTGAATCACTAATGTATATAGATAATAATAACAATATAACAATAAGTAGTCAATAGTTGGACCGATTCTTGTAGGTGCACGTCGGTGTGATAACCACTAGGTGGCATCATTTTAAGGATCTTTTGTTATTTAGTAGTTTAAATATTGTAATATGTATTGTGTGAAAAATGAACGAACAAAAAGTTTGCTCCACTCCATTATTCTTCTTATATATTGCTTTGTTATAGTTTTAATTTCCAACAATATAAGCATTTAATTGATGTATTGAACTTTTTTAATTTGGAGTTTCTTTTAAAATAAATGATTAAAAATAGAATATGAGGATATGTGAAACTAAAGATTTGATTTTTATGTGTCCAATATTTTCATTTTATAGGTCTGCGCCAATGTCATCTAAATAGGTAGGCAGGTGGTGCTTGAAAGGAGACAAACATTGATCCACCTAGAAATATAAAAATTATGGCGACCTTGTTGCAGCATGTAGAGTTGTTGGTTGTAACACTATATGTGGCGGTGATTTATGTTTTATGTCTTGACTTTTGGCGTATCCTATAATGATTTAATAACTTCCTTACGTTAGTTTCCTTAATAAAATTCCAAAGAGATACTTAAATGATTTTTTAGTTCTAGGTGTACGTGTGTTGCATAATCCATGTATAAGTTGCATGTTATTCATTTGCTAAACACCTATCTAATGACTTGTTGAAACCATATGTTTCAATTGGCAAAGACGTGACCACCACCCACCATAATTCCCGATCATCACCACCAACCATCCGTGATCACCACCGCCTAGGGGTGAATGTGGTCTAAAAACCGAACCAAATGAAATGATAGAACCGAAAAAGATGAATTTTCAAAACCGAACTAATTACATGTTTCGGTTTTTCATTTACACCAAACATGAGAATTTTTCTCTAAACTTAATTCTCTTTCTTAATATTTTCATTCTCTTACTCAATTCCATTCTCCTTGATTTCATCCTACCAAACATCCTCTAATAGATTTAAACAAAAACAATACAGTAATAATTAAATTAACCAAAAGTAAATTAGTAATTATAAATGGATTTATAGAACATTTGCCTTTTTCATGTTTAAATTAACCAAAAGTAAAACAGAATTGTAAATTAAACAAATACAAAGTGATCCTAGAGCCAAACATGACATGCCTCGTAACAATGGGTTCAAGCATTAATTGTTAAAAAATGAAATGTTGAAATAATTGTTATATAACAGATTGAAAAATTCAACATTTTTATCTAAGGGGTATAGAAAGCGTATATGAAAGCGGAGTAAAAAATTACCTACATATGATAATAAATGCGTAACCATGCAGGCATTAGTTAATATTAGGGGTGAGAGTGGTCTATTGTGACAACCCTTGAAAACGGCCCAAAACACGTAGCGTCTTAATTCGACATTATGTTAATTTTCATTTATTTCAAAATTAGTTAGTGTTAATACCAATATGGAACTTAAAAACATCCCCTGCAATGGGATAAATTATTATTTGCTATTTAACAAAAGAAAAAGAAAACAAGAGTTTAAATATGTTTTTTTTTTATATTTATAGTTTAGTCAAAAGAAATTTGTCATCTTGCTTCCTTGTCATAATCCTGACATCTATCACCAAAATACACTCACTTCACCTTTTCCTTCTTTTCAAGACAAACCACTCACATATTAGTCTAATGGATTCATGAGTCTCATATTGGTCAAAGGAGAAAATCCAAAATTTAAGAGAACTATTTTCTTTAATGATCAACTCCATGTAATTTAAGAGAACCCGCAAAATAAACCATAATTTTCCTCCCTCTCTTGGAAACTCACGACACACACAATGCACACACTCTTGTTGTACATTTTTTTCCTTGCTTTATCTTCTCCCATGCTTTCCTTTCACCATATGGTGAAAGATTCCTCCCTCCCGTACACCTTACGCAATCTCACAATGTCTCATTTACCACAATTGTTTACACACACATACTCTCTTACTTCTATAACATCTTACCTTTCTTTTTCACTTAATCCAACCTACAACATCTCAAGAGACATTCAAGATAACCCTCCCAATATCAAAATCCGGTTTTGAATTCTTACTCCACAATATAACCTTCAAATCACCATAACTTCTTCATTTTAAGTCCAAATTTGGTGATTCAAGTTGCCAAATCACCATAAGAACTTGCTATACAACCTTCCACCCTTAAATCACCCAAAAACTCCCTGTATCACAGTGGAAAAGTCAGTTGAAGCTGCTGTCCAAAATTATTTTTCTTTAACATCTTGTGTAAGTTTTGATTTCTTGACTTCTACTTCATTTATTGCTTAGATCTTCTAGTATACTCACTTTCACTTCATTTTAAGAAGTTACTCAAGAAGAATCTCTCCATTGTGTGCTTTGAAGAAAGAGGAATGACTCACCAAGTTAAAAATCACCAAACCGAAAAGTTTTGTGAGAATACACATCTTCTTTTATTTAAATCCTTAGATCTATATATTTTATGCTAGTTTTGGGTCACTCATAATGATATGCTACTTAAAATATAGTTATATACATTTTATATGGATTTTTGTTAACCATTAAACCCATAATCTCTAACCAAACAAACAATTTAAAAAACATGAAGAACACACTGGTGGAATCTCAAACTGTTCAAACAAAATATATATTTTTTTAGAAAGTGAATTAACCTTTGCTTATTTGGTCACGTGGTGGAACTTGACATCCACTATTTTACTCCATTTTGTTTTGCTTCACGACCATACAAATATATATATATATATATATATATATATATATATATATATATATATATATATATATATATATATATATATATATATATATATATATAAATATGCATATGTAAAAACTTAAACCATTTATTATATATCTAAATTCTGACAAACTAAACTAATATAGAATAAATAAATTTAACGTACAACTTAAAGTGCATATTTTAATAAACTAAAAATATGTACCTCTTACATCGGTATATTCCGCCTAGAAAAACCAAACCGTGACGAAAACACGTATTTTATCGGAAAACCTATAGTAAATTTGTAAGAATTTCATTAAATAAATTATAAATACTTTTCGAGACTTATAAAAGTATAAGTTAACGTATTTTGAAATACGAGATTATTAGTGAATTAAAGTTTATTAATATAAAGTTACTAATGTGTGGCTCGCCCAAATGACATTTTTGAAAAGTAATCATTAGAGTGAGCCACTAGCATCGTCTCGCGCCTATTGAGCTGTCTACTAAAAACTATTATTTTACCTCACATCTATAGGTAGATGAGGCATTATTTGGGCATTTATGTATAACTTGTTGCTACCATATTTACTCACCAAGTGAGTTTCACGGCCCCCTTTTACTGTATTTTAACTGTTTTGGGGTGAGGAACATATTACTGTTTTATAAATGCATGTTTAACTATTATTGTATATCTGGGGAATTTGATGAGTCACTCATAACATTTTGGAACAACTAGTCTTTTGAAAAACATTTATGAACAATATTTTGATACAATCAATCTTTGCGAAAACCGGGATAAACTATCCTTTTGAGATAACTGGTCATTGAAAAGACATACTCAAACAAGTATTTTTACGAAAAAGTCTTAATTAAGACTTGTATGAAAAACTATATTTTGTGACATTAATCTTTGTATAATCGTGAGTTGATTGGAACCCAATTTGAGATCGCTTTGTATAATCGTGAGTTGATTGGAACCCAACGAATATATGAGTAGTACTATTCGGGCTTGATCCCCTGCTCATGGCTAGTCGTTCCAGCCGTGTAACATATGAGATATATATTATTTTAAAACGTCGTGGACTCGACATGTCTCTGTAAAGGTGGATTTAAGTTTGATTACAGGCTCATGAACTTATACTTTAACTTGTATGCCTAGCTAGCTTATAAGGGATTACGCACTAAATTAAATAATTAGGTTTCATGGATTCGAAACAAGTGAACTAGAACGTACATGGATTTGTATTAAACGACTTACCTTAATAAAATCATATTGAAATGGTTTTACGCGTACAAATTGTGTTTTATAGAGTTAAAACAATTTACAACAGGGCTTTATGCACTGAGCATGTGCAATTTGGTTTCATAATCTGAAAGCAGTATTTCAAGGTCATTTTATTACAAAAATTGTACCAACAAACCTTTTAATGTAAATGAAAGATTTACATTAAAGCAAACCGAACTGATTACATGTTTTCGGTTTTGGTTAGATTAAGTTTGGATTCGGCTTTTTTTTATCCCAAATGCTCATCCTTATCCAAAAAACGAACCGAAACCGATTGAACCAAAACCGAAAATGATGAATTTTTTAAACCGTAACCGAACTAATTACATATTTTCGTTTTTAATATGGTTCGGTGTTGGTTGGTTTTCGGTTTTGTTAGGTTTTTTCTGCCCAAATACTCACCCCTAAGCCCTAAAACATTGTAAACTGAAATAGTCAGGAATTGGGGTCATTTCCCATAAAAATATTAATAAGTGTACTAATAATAATAATAATTATTATCTTTTAGTTCTTTGCTAAATAGTTATTTTAAAAATAAATTGTGTACATCTAATTAATGTGGAAATTAAAACTAAAAACGTATGTACGTATGATTGGGAATAGTTAAATAATTAATATGTACTAAAAGTTTACCATTAACACCACATCACATATCTCTCCAAAATCGGATTTTCTAATTGACCACATTTGTACACCAAAATAGCACATGATTTATAATGTTTGGTGTGTTAGAAGTAGAGATGAGCAGAAAAAGCGGGTAACCGGAATTGGAACTGGAACCGCTTTGGAACCATTGGTTCCGGTTCCTATAATTATGGAACCGCCCTAAGAGGTTCTGGTTCTCAAAATTTAGGAACCGGTAACCGGTGGATAACCGGAACCGACGATTATTCGGTCTACTTTTCTTAAAATATTATATATTTGAGAAATTTAATGTCGGAATTTAACAATATGATAAATTTTATGTAATTTTGAATGAGCTTAGTCATTAATTAGTCTAAATATAACGTTTTAACAATATAATAATTAGACAATCATATGTTTAGGTGTTTGCAATTTATGATTATTCAAAGATTAGTAGATAAAATGATAAAAAATTATTAATATTTAAGCTTTGCATCTTATTTTAATTTTACAATTTTAGAGACAGGGTAACCGGAACACCCTCCGGTTCCGGTTACTAAAATGGAGGAACCGGTAAACTGGATCTGTTCCCAGAAGTACCCTAAAAAAAAGGAACCTTTGCTCTCCCCCAGCCATTTCGGGATAAAAAACATTTAGTAAAAATTTGGTCCTTCATTAGTTTATATATTAACCTTAAACTTTTATAATTTATAATTCAATTTTATTTTATTTGTTTGCTAAAATATTTTGAGTAGCTTTCACTTACATAAAGTTAAATATTTGTTAGCGTGTTTGATTTTTACTAATATATGATATAAAACTGTCACAAATTAGATATTTTAATGATTTGAGGATATAAAACATATATAGTACAAGTAAAATAGTAACAGTTTAAAATATAACTAATAAATTGTGATATATTCGTATAATAAGTAACACTATAAAAGGATGATAAAACGAGGCACTACGCGAGTTATATTTTTATCACAACATGCATTAATCATTAATTACAATTTATAAAATCGGGTATTTTGATATTTGTAGAATTAAAAACAATATAAAGGAGAAGAGAAATGTTAGGCTATAAGTTGACATACCCACATAATTATGATACTTGGCAAAAATATGTCACTTTGTTTCCTTCCACTCTAATCATCAGGATTTTTACTAATTGCTATTACTTTTAATCAAATATATACATTGATAAATAATGGAAATAAATGTTAATAAAAAATACCCGCAACAACGTGCGGGCACTATATCGCTTGTTGACCACATTTGTACACCAAAATAGCACATGATTTATAATGTTTGGTGGGTTAGAAGTAGGGATGAGCAGAAAAAGCGGGTAACCGGAATTGGAACCGGAACCGCTTTGGAACCACCGGTTCCAGTTCCTAAAATTATGGAACCGCCCTAAGAGGTTTCGGTTCTTAAAATTTAGTAACCGGTGTATAACCGGAACCGGCGATTATTCGATCTACTTTTGTTAAAATATTATATATTTGAGAAATTTAATGTCAGAATTTAACAATATGATAAATTTTATGTAATTTTGAATGAGCTTAGTCATTAATTAGTCTAAATATAGCGTTTTAACAATATAATAATTAGACAATCATATGTTTAGGTGTTTGGAATTTATGATTATTCAAAGATTAGTAGATAAAATGTTAAAAAATTATTAATATTTAAGCTTTGCATCTTATTTTAATTTTACAATTTTAGAGACAGGGTAGCCGGAACACCCTCCGTTCCGGTTCCTAAAATGGAGGAACCGGTACAAAAGGTTCTGGTCGAAACCGGCGGGTACCTGCTTAGTTAGAAGGCTGGAAACGAGTCAAATTAGGTCAATTAGGGAAGAATAGCATTTGACACACTCTCGTTTTCGTTTTCATTTCGCCGTTATAAACTTTCGCTTTCTCTCTCTACCTAGCAGGTGATCGATATGGGAGACAAGATAGTGAATGATTTGATTACTCACTTACTGGAAATTAGAAAGGAAGAAAATTCTGAAATTGTGGAACAACTGAAAGCTCACTTCAAAAGATTACCTGCAAGGTATATCCAAATTTCATTTTAGAGTTATAATTTCTGCTGTTAGTTTTTGAGGAAAATTAAATGATAGGGGTTTTAGGGTTTGGCAATTACGAGGCTCTTAGCTTTGGGAGATTGTGTGAGTTATTTTGTCCTGGTTTCACAATCCTCGTCATTGGTCCGACCTGCCACGCTCTACCGATCTGATTTTCAATTTCGATCTATAACTCACGATTTCAGTTTCGATCTGAAAATATTGGTCCAACTGATTTCAATTTCGTTCGTTTGCCTTAGATTTGTTGTTTCTCAATTGTTAATCGTTATCAAAGTAGAATTGATTATTGCATCTATTTAGCCTGTTTGAAACTGTTGTTGCTGCTATTTGACTATTCTAAGACAGGGTTGACTTTAATTTGGTCAAAGATTTTGGTTAGCTTTTTGAGTGTGTGTTTAGGAAATAGCATGTTGCTCTTGATAATTAGAACCTAAGTTTAAGATAATTTTATATCCATTTTCTTTTAAATAGCATGTTGATTTTGATAATCTGAACCTTTTGATATCCATTTTCTCTACTAGAAGTTGTATTTTATATTTTGATGCTTGTACAGTTATCCATGGGATATCAAGATGGATAGAGTTGAAGACGTTTTCGTTAGGGATGCACACAAACCGGTTTTTGACCAAACCGGTTTCGGGTTTGACCTAAACCGGTTTTGGTCAAAGCCGGTCAAAACCGGTTTTCGGTTAACCGGTTTCTTTGGGGACTCGAAAACTCTAACCGGTGTAATGGGTATTGTAACCGGTTCGGTTTCGGTTACAAACCGGTTAACCGGTCAAAACCGGTATGGTGACCAAATTTGCGGTCGGTTTCGAGTCAAAACCGGTTCGGTTAACCGGTTACTAACCGGTTCGAACCATAAAAACCCCAACCGGCTACTAACCGATCGGTTACTCAATAACCGAACCGGTTATGGTCAAAACCGGTTTTGACCGGTTTCGGTTGCGGTTCGGGTACCGGTTTCGGTTTCGGTTATTTTGTGCACGGCTAGTTTTCGTGCATCAAAACGTCACCACGGATCTTCAGAATCCTCAACATGCTTTTCAAATCCAGATTCTAGAGGTACTGGTTTTCCTTGGACATTGTAGGCCACTTTTTTTATATTATTTCTGATTTTTTATGAGTATTGCAGAATCAAGCAAATAACAATGTTGAAGGACCCTCTGAGAGGTATATTAACAGTGACAACTTAATTGTGTCACTGGTTTCTAATTTTGCTTCTTTTTTTTTTGTGAAAGGTAGTAGATGAATTTAGTTAATTTTTGTAGGAATGATGATAGGATTATTGAAGTTATATTTGCAACGGTTAAGAAACCTAAGGTTTTATGTCAGGTATTTAATTACAGTTAACATGTTTGTTTGTTTAAATTATTTTAAATATGTATTGCACTATTTAATTTTTTTTATTGTAGCTTTCAGAATTGCTTTTGAACACAGGAGTTAACATATTTGAAGCACGAATGTATGCAACAACTGATGGTTATTGTTTGGTGGTATTTGTTGTCGATGGATGGCTTCAGGTAGTGTTGTTACAACCAAGTAATTTTTTTTATAATTTAAACAGTTAATTTATTTTATAAACCAATTAATTACTTTCGTCCATGTGCAGAGGCTTTACATGCTCCAGTGATAGTGAAAAGTGAGGTACTTGAGTTGCCAATATTTTTTAATAAAGTTATCTGGTATAAATACGTACTAAAACTACATTACCTTATAGGGATTAAAATTAGAAAAAAAAGGAAAAGGAGATAGCTATTCTAGTCAAAACATCAGAAAAAAAAGGAAAAGGAGATAACTGGTCTAGTCAAAACATTAGAAAAAAAGGAAAAGGAGATATGTGCTAAAGTCAAAACGACTTCTTATAATTAAAGTTATCTTTTTTCTTTTACCAGACTTAAGCATGAAATAGTTAATCTACTCATAGTGGTACTGGCCCCCGCAATAAGTCTGTTTGGAATTTGTTTTACCTCGACATTTGTTTATCGAGCGACAAACCTGCATCCTCATTTGGTAAGGCAGGTCCTAGAGAGTGGCATCTTCATAATGATGTGCCTTATGTCTGGCTGGTTGTTGGACTACAACTTCCAGCCAGACATAAGGCATAATATCATGAAGATGCCACTCTCTAGGACCTGCCTTACCAAATGAGGCATGTCTGTCGCTCGATAAACAAATGTCGAGGTCTCCAAACAAACTAATTGCGGGGGCTAGTACCACTATGAGTAGATTAACTATGTCCTGCTTAAGTCTGGTAAAAGAAAAAAGATAACTTTAATTATAAGAAGTCGGTTTGACTTTAGCAGGTATCTCCTTTTCCTTTTTTCTGATGTTTTGACTAGACCAGCTATCTCCTTTTCCTTTTTTTCTAATTTTAATCCCTATAAAGTAATGTAGTTTTAGTACGTATTTATACCAGATAACTTTATTAAAAAATATTGGCAACTCAAGTACCTCACTTTTCACTATCACTGCAGCATGTAAAGCCTCTGCATCCTGACGAAAGTAATTAATTGGTTTATAAAATAAATTAACTGTTTAAATTATAAAAACAATTACTTGGTTGTAATAACACTACCTGAAGCCATCCATCGACAACAAATACCACCAAACAATAACCATCAGTTGTTGCATACATTCGTGCTTCAAATATGTTAACTCCTGTGTTCAAAAGCAATTCTAAAAGCTACAATAAAAAAAATTAAATAGTGCAATACATATTTAAAATAATTTAAACAAACAAACATGTTAACTGTAATTAAATACGTGACATAAAACCTTAGGTTTCTTAACCGTTGCAAATATAACTTCAACAATCCTATCATCATTCCTACAAAAATTAACTAAATTCATCTACTACCTTTCACAAAAAAAAGAAGCAAAATTGTCTGGTAAAAGAAAAAAAGATAAGTTTAATTATAAGAAGTCGTTTTAATTGTTTATATTTAAATGAGTCGACTTTTATTTAATAACTTTACATTCTAAAACTCACTATTTGTTTCCACATTGTCGATCTTTTTCCACATTCATTATATATGTTTTAGTTTTTCTTTTATTCTTTATATTTTCTTTATGATTAATGAATTAGATTTAAATTATTAATTTTATATACTATAAATTATCTAATAAATTTATGTAGTTGTATTTGATATTTTACAATGATTATGCATCTTGAAAGTCAGTCTTTCAAACCCCTCCAAAGGATAGTAGGAAGGAAGATGGATTAGAAGGATATCAACGATTTTGCCCAACTAAAATACAATAAAACCTTCATAAATTAATACTCGATAAAGTAATAACTTCGATAATATTAATAATTTATCCGGTCCCAACTTGGGACTAGTACAAAATCGGACCTCAATCGATAAAATAATAAGATGATTTTTTTTTTTTTGAAATTCTAATGTAAATATATTAGTACCAACCAAACAATAAATTAATACGGAGTAATTACTAAAATAAAATTCCAAAATTTGAGAGTTTTCAAGTAAAAAATGAATCTATAGTCACTTGTTTTTTTTTGTGAACTTCAAATCTATATTGAGTTCATCTTTAAATCTCCCAATTGCACTAAAGAGTTGAGGCATTGTATTCTCGTATTGCAATAAGAAATTGTGAAGAGTTGTTGTCGCTTGCAATGCTTCTTTCCGAGTGACCGGTTCCAAAGAAACTGAATCATCATCAACTTCATCATCAACCGAATTTTGAACGGTATCCATGATAATTTCTTCAATGCTTTGAACCTCGTAAATTCATTATTTTCAGTTGGATAATCCAACAACTCATTCAGAATTTTGAAGGTCCTGTGAATATGTGAATACGTATTAGTTAAGTTGATTTTATAATAATATTATCTTTAAATTAATAATTTATTAATTTATTGATAAATTAATAAAATATATTAGTTCCAACCTTATTAATTTATGCAGGTTTTATGTATGGTTTTCATAGGAATCTAAACCAAGGATATTATTTAACTTACAATGGGCTGACTAAATACATTTACCCAATTTACATAGATTAATGTAAGCCCAATATTATATAAATTGTGTTTATAACCCACAACACCAACTAAAATATCTAGGCCCATTGCTTTAGTAGAAAAAATACCAAAAATTATAATGTTGAGCTAACTTTTACATATATTAGAAAAAATAGATTACAATTATTTGATTATATTCTTCTTTTTATATGATGATTTGTTGTAGATCGCGGGAAAAATGTAGAGGTGGATTTGAAGGGCATATGCCTCATGTGGAATTGTGGAAAACAAGTTACAACCGAATGTATGATATGATTAGTTCGTTGATAATATTAGTAAATCAACAATAATAAAAGATATCTTGTTACCAAAAGTTGAATACTTTAAGCCATAAGAACGTATGATATGATATATGGATATATCTCGGTTTTTATTATATGTTGTTATGTCGTATAGATAAAAAAATAACTATAGTTGATTCGATTACCAAACGATTACACTAATACCACATGAATTTTGTGAGTCCATCGTTATTTGTACGTTGCTATTGCTTTTGTATGTTTGGTTTTACCAAATCCTATGAAGGACATAGTGTAAACTTTGTTTCTAAAAACGAGAATAACAATTCATTCAAATAAAGGATACAAAAAAAAGTAAGATATAAATAGTCATACGTTTAGTACTATTTCTGGAAGTAAAAAACAATAACAAAAGATGCCAATTATGCAAAAGGAGGGTCACAAAACAAATCTATTGAAAGATTGGTACAATAATCATCAAAACCCACCCTTTTAATTCAAAATTCACCCTACCCCTCTACCCCACCCCACCCCTCTTCATTATTCTCTTTAGAGCAAGGGGTATGGTAACGAGAGGGACCCCAAGTCGGACGTCACCTCAGTTTTCGACCCAAGCCACCACATCGCGCGCTGGGTGAGTGAGGCACTAAGTCGGATGGGTGGCGAAGTCCACGAGCGAATGGGAAGAGAGATGGTGTTTTGGGACCAATGGGAGGAGAGAAGGTATTATTTTTTAATGGTTTTTACTTTTTTAAAGGAGTATTATTGGTTAGTGATGGTAGAGGGGGTATTTAGGGGTTTTGAATGTGAAATGTGAAATAATGATGTGGCGTATAGGTGGCGCGGAGGTGGCATCCGACCCCAAGCCACCACACCTAATGCTCTTACATGGATTACATTTTCATTGCACCACCACTAAAAACCACACACCAAAAAGCTTTAAAAAATCCCACGACCTACAAAAAGAAAAGACAAATTAAATTCCAATCATCATCATTACATTACTCCTCTCATTATTCAAATAATTGTTGAATTAAGACTTATATTATCATTATTATTAAATGTTAATAATAAGAATAATAAAAGGTAACAAAGTAACGTGATGGCGTCGCCGCTGGCGGTGGTGGTGGAAGTTTCCGGTGTGTGTGAGGAGGAAACTTGTACGTGGTTTGCGTGGGTCAGGGAGAAAAGATGAATTGTCTTTGTAGAGATAGAACAATTTCAGAACGATTTAAAGTTGTAGATGATATGAAACGACAAAACTGAAGAACCTGTTCTTCGTCTAAATTGAATCTAATTGCAGTTCTGAAGGTGGAGTTATATTATTCCGTATTCTTTGGGGTCTACTCCGATTTCTAATGCTGAATTGGATTGTAATTTTGATTTGTGTGGGATGTAAATGTATTTTTATAATTTATATATTCATGTATTTTACTTTCGTAGGTAATCTAACCGATTCTGATTTATAATTGTTACTAATCTGCCATTGCAAGGCTCAAGAATTTATTGGCAGGTTTGTCTATTGTAGGATTTATCTGTGTATCATTTTTACTTTTGAGTAAAGCTTAAACCCAAAATGCAATCTCTATTTCAATTAATTAAGATTATGCATTGGTTTTAGATTGTTAGGACGTGCATATTAGCATCTCGTAGGTTCTTTGTTCGATTTGATATTTACTTTATTGATTTTGGTACCTTATCTTTGTAGCAAACTTATACAATCGTTTTTCATTTCACTGGCTGTTTACAATGGATGAATCTTTCTTGTTTGAGAATCGTGTGACATGTACATGTATGCATGCAATTTTTTTTTAATCTTACTTTTTTTATTTTCATTTATCTTTTTATTGAAATAAAAATTTACTAGTTTTAAATTATCAATTCATATGCAAAGCTTTTCTTTTATATTATCAATCTAGGGTAGATCAATACCAATGTAAAAAACTGTATCCCATTTAACCTGTGTACTCTTGTTAATTTCCTGCCTTAATACTAATATCTAAACTTTCCGTTGACTTCATTTACTACATTAATCTGTATTTAGTTGCGTAAGCTTTGCATCGAAACGCTCTTTGTAGATTTTTGATATTGGTTTCTTGACTTTGGTATGGGTACAAGTAGTGTTCCCTCTGTTTTGCAATTTATAATTTTGAAGGTTGTAAACTTATATTGGAATTGTATGTTTAGAGATCATGTTATACTATTTTACGCTTCATATGTATAGTTCCTTCATGTGATACATAATGAAAGTAAAGAGCTTTAACACACATTTTTTAATTCCAAGGCATGATATTGTATTTTTAGTTTCCTTTCATGATAATGATTTGTGAACCATTTCTAGCAAAGTATTTTACACAAGTTACTACTACTATTTTCTTTATTCAAGATAGAATATTCTATTTTTAACTGCTTTAATGTTTATGCTATTTTCTTGTGATAATGGTAAATTTTAATGACAACACTAATTAGTTTGTATGATTTGCACTAATTAATTTGTATGATTTGCAAAAACCATAGTCAAAGTAAATATTTAAAGAAACTCTTTAAAGAAACCTTTGCAATGCAAAGAAACAAGAAAATCAATCCCCTAACAAAATATTCATGCTCAACCAAAAAATTACAAAACATGAATTCCATGTATGATCATCCACACGTGCACCCAAAAACCTTATACTCTAATAATGAAAATAAATATGAACTGATAATTTTTATTTAATTAACTGTTATTTTTGAAAATTAAATATTTAAATAGCATTCCTTCTTATTCAAAATCCTAAATTTTTTTAATTAAAATATCTAAAAGGATTTAATAATAACAGTCCTACAGACTCTCACTAAATATAAATCATGGGCTTTAAAAATAATAATTAATTACATTACATACCATTTGTTCAATTATTTTCCCTTCTTATCCCTTATTATAAAAAATTTAAATATCATGTTATTAGCTTATCACCCAAGAAATAATTTGTTACAGGCCGAATTGATAGATCAAGATACCGTATAAGATCCCAAACGGTATCGTAAACCCATTCGTCTTCAAAATCTTGCGAGTAAAGCAAACGAGAAGAACAGGATTTTAAGAAGAAAACGAATTGTCGACAAACTTCAATCGGATTGAGGAAGATGAAGATCACTGTAATGACAACTGATGAACAAATCATTACCTTAGAAGTCGATCGTAATGAATCTGTAAGCATCCAATTTCGCAAATTCTCCCCCTTTTTTGGTTCGATTAAATCGATTGATTATGCGTGCTTTTTTTTCAAATTAAGTTCCTCATCAAAATCTCATAATTGAATTGTGATTGTGACTACAGGTGGAAATTTTGAAAGCTTTGCTTGAAGTCGAGGTGAGATTTTGATATTATTAATTAGTTTAATGCCCCTATATTATGTTAAAAAGGTTTGTTAAGTGTAACTTATAAGCTTGAAATTAAGTTTTGAGTTTGACCTTCAAAGGTGCTCTCTTTTTCTGTTTTCCTAATTAATTATAACTAGGGGTTGTTCAAAAATATCTGAAAAACCGAAAATCTAGGTATCAGAAAAACGGATATCCAAATTTTGGATACCGGATCTTGATAGTGTTTTCAGAATTTCCGGATATATATTTGAAATACCCAAAAAATCTGAAATATCTGAAAAATATGTTGTTTTTCCGGATTTCGGATATCCGGATAATTTTTCGTGTACCCGGTTTTTCGGATAGTAAAAATCACTATCCAAAAATCCGGATACTAGGTTTTGAACACCCCTAATTATAACTTCACAAGATTTCAGTTAGTCTATTTTGGAAATTATATCTTTAAAAAGGGTAAAATTAATAACTACATGGGGCCAACAAAACTTCTTTTGATTACCAGGAATTATAAAAAAAAAAAAAAACTTTAATTAACTAAAAACTTGTAAATACCATAAGGAACCAGTGCCTAAAGTATATTAATGTTCTATGACATCTGCCTTTAGTAGAATGTCAAATCTACCCTTAGAAACGTTTAAGATACCAACTTGGAAAACTTGCAATATGATGATAAGGGTAAACTAGCAAAATTGATAGTCTACAATTAGCACGTGACAAATATAAAAAGAAAAAAGGTGGACAATAATTTTGAGACGGATGGAGTAATAACTAATAAGTTACTTGCAGGGTGTATATTTATTTAATATTTTTTATAAATGTTGGCATGTTTATGATATATACAGAGTCGAGTACCACTTCAACAACAACAACTGCTTTACAACGGAAAAGAAATGAGAAATAATGAGAAATTGAGTAGTTTGGGTGTTGTTGATGGAGATTTAGTTATGATGGTTTCAAACACTTCATCATCAACGTATGATTTTAATTTTAATTTTAATTTTATTTTACTTTTAAGCTTAATTTTATAAGAATAAGGGAAAACTATATGAAAATGTATTTAACTATACATGAATTGCTAGTATATGTATTGGACTATGAAAATTACTCTTTGATGTGACAAACTTCAAAAACATACCTTTTGATGAAATTAACTTCTGATTTTTTTACCATTTTTATGTAACCAACTTACGTCATCTTTTACCATTCGGTGTAACTGAATCGTGTCGAAGGACAAGTTTTGAAATTTTGTTACATCAAAAGGTATATTTCAATATTTTCATAGTTTAATACATGCAATAGAAATTTTTGTATAGCTGGATACATTTTCATATACTTAAATAATATTTTCTTTTATGCTAAATCATGATTTTTTTAATAAAATTTTAGGGTTTCTAGCAATGAAGTATTGAATCCAGATGGATCAGCAGTGAATCCAGCTGTTTTTCAGCAATAAATCCGAAATAATTCAGATTTGATGGCCCAATTGTTTCAGGTGGATTATAATAATAAATTATTATTTTTTTCAGCTCTTAAATATTTATAACAAATTATATTTCTGACCCTTAAATGTGAATTACAGAGTGATCCGGAATTGGCCCAAATTATTACTGGAAATGATCTAAATAAGTTGCAGGACCTTTTAAGAACACGTCATAGACAAAGATCTGAATTAAGTCGAGAACAAGAAGAAGAAATGGTAATTTTTTCAATAAATAATTAATACATACAATATGTTTTTGTGTATAGTTGGCCACATTTTCATATAGTTAAAAGGATTTATTGAATAAAATTATTATGAGGTTTTATTTATTAAAAGTATATTTTGAGTGACTTTCGAGTTTCGACCTACTTGGCCCGTTTCCTTTATATCTAACATTATTGATTTTATCCTTTTGACCCATTATATACAAAACATAACCCGAATCAATTGACTCATAAGTATTTGTATAATTTTGTATTTCAGCATTTTATTAGTTTCTAATTTATTGTTTGTCCAAAAAAGGCATTACTTTATGCAGACCCTTTTGATGTAGAAGCACAAAAGAAAATTGAAGCTGCAATCCGTCAGGTATATGGACATTTTTAACCTTTTTATTATTTTATTATTTTTTTATATTTTACAGACATTATGTACTTATGTGTAGTGAGTGTACATATTTCAGTGGTTTCTTATAATATAATTAGTTAAAAATTAAAAAATACATATAAAATTTCTTAGTTTGACTTGTTGATAATTTTACAGAAAGGTATTGATGAGAACTGGGCTGCTGCACTAGAACACAACCCTGAATCTTTTGGAAGGGTGGTAAGTATTCTTCACTAACACCTTTAAACAATTAAAAATTTAATAATTTTAATCATAAATAAACATTTTTTAATTAAATATTCAGGTCATGCTTTATGTTGACATGGAGGTCAACGGTGTTCCCATAAAGGTAAAACGAATTGATAAATAGTAATTAATGACTTTTATACATTTTAATAAGTAGATTCATATAAGTTGTTAAATGAGTACTCTTTTCATTCAGGCCTTTGTTGATAGTGGGGCCCAATCAACCATAATATCAAAAACATGTGCCGAGCGTTTAGGGTATGTATTTTTATTTTTGATTGATTAATTTTTAACTCCATAATTAATTACTATAGATAATTAATTTAATATTTTTTTATTGTTTTATTAATATTGAAGATTTGATGTTGACTTTTGACTTTTCTTTTAGATTGTTGAGGCTTTTGGATCAACGTTATAAGGGAATTGCTCATGGAGTTGGTCAGTCAGAGATTCTTGGTCGGATACATGTTGCTCCAATTAAGGTTAATTTATTAAAAATTGCTTCATTATATAAATCTACAAATGATTGAATATTTGTTTGCAGAATTTGTTTTAATTTTGATAAATCATGCGTTAATCCTTGAAAAATGTCTCTTTTTTAATTTCAACGTCGTTTATGAAATATATATAAATATAAACTGTAAAGTTTCCTTTAGTCACATAATCCACCTTAAATTGTTGCTAGTTTTAGTCTTTTAGAGGTGGAAACTGTGACCCGGTTACTTATAAATGGGTCGATTTGGATTTTGTTTCATTTATAGCGAGTTGGTAACAAAATTAGCTTAAAAAGAAACGGGGTCAAACGGGTTGAAAGTCAACCCAAATGTATTATTAAAGCATTAAAGTATAAAACATCCTAAATTATTTATTAATATTTTTAGTTTTCATTGAAAAAAATAATTTAAATAATTATTTTATATTAAGTTCAATTTTTTATATTAATTTTTGAATTTTTTTATTTATGCTAATAAAACATCATTTTGTTATTATTATTGTAGATTGGGAATAACTTCTATCCTTGTTCTTTCGTGGTATTGGATTCACCAAATATGGAATTTCTTTTTGGATTAGATATGCTTCGTAAACACCATGTAATTAATTTAATTTCCATTTTTTTTAATTAAAAATATAATAATAACCGCCATTTAATTTCATATTAATTGTGACAGTGCACAATTGATTTGAAAGATAATGTTTTGAGAGTTGGTGGAGGAGAAGTTGCTGTACCATTTTTGCCAGGTTCCTTATTCTATCCTTCATGGGCGGGATATGTAACGGGTCAAAAAGGATTCGGGTCAAACGGTTGACTAGTCAACCATGTCACTTTTTTCATACTGAAAATAAATTTAGATTTAATTTTATAAAATTAACAGAAAAGGACATCCCGCGTCATTTCCTAGACGAGGAAAAGCAGTTGAAGGAAGCTTCTAGCTCTGGAGCTACAGTAAGATATTACCATCTTTAATTAATTTTAAAAATAATTAAATTGTATATAGTTATTTATATGACCAAAAATGGAAAAAAAAAATTATGATTGAAATTGTCAATTTATATTTGCTTCTAAATTCTAGGGTTCATTTGGATCTACACCTTCTGGTGGTCAACCTTCAGGTTAGTATATGGTCAACCCCTTATAAATAATATATTTGATTAAATTCATGCTTAAAAACTTCTGGTTCTTGCTATTATATGTATATGGCCTCCTATAGTGCCGGTTAGGATGACGTGGCGACTTATATAGTTGCCACATCAGCAAAAAAAATCTTATAAAAATCAAAAAAATTACTAGTCTCGATACATACAATAACAAGAACTGAAAGTATTAAAAAATGCAATATGCTCATGTTTTGGCCTTCTTGCAGGGTCCGCCCGTGGTAATCCAGCACATGTGAGTTTTATTTATTTACTTTTATATATGTATGTGTATATATATATATATATACGTATATATATGATTTAATAGTAGATAAACTGAAATTTGTATTTATAATTGGGAATTTAGGGAGGTGAATTTGAAGGGAAAATTGGGAAGTTGGTTGAGCTAGGGTTTAGTAGAGAGGCAGTTATTCAAGCTTTGAATTTTTTTGATGGCAATGAAGAACAAGCAGCTGGATACCTTTTTGGTGGATGAACGAACATTTATTATATTATACACGTTTAATTGCTCTATACTTATTGTGAAATCATAGTCTTTTTTTGCACCTTTTAATGTGTACATTGTAACATTTGATTATCTATTTTCGTATTATGAAATTGTTGAAAAGGTTCTCGGTTCTTTCTTTTTTTTTTAAATTTCGGTTTTTGATTTTTTCAGTTCCAGTTTTTCCGAAACCAAACACATCCCTACTTTTAGTAAGGTTAAAATCCATTTTACTATTCTTAATTTGGTTAACTAGGTTCTTTAATATCCTGTTTTCTTACTTAGAAGAAAATGAAGAAAATAAAATGGCTTATATAGTGTAACTTATTCCAAATAAATATATTAAACAGAACAATTATTTGAACTGCAAGGCTTGGTTTCTAGAAATGACAAAATTTCATTAGTAGTAAAAAAAAAAAAAAAAAAATCTTTTTATGGTCGTATTGGGACTAATCTCGCAAATTGGTTCGGAAACCTGTGTTAAAAAATAAGAATGAGACAATGGGAATGGGAAGACGTGTTTGTACAATGCCATTACTCAATATTTTTTACGAAAGGTAAATTTTTGAGAATTCTTGTTTGCATTATGGTGCTAAAACATGATTAAAAAACCTACTCAATGATTCTAAAAAAAATCAATCATTTAACCGATAGTTCAGACCCAAAGTTCAACCTGAAAATTTAAACCAAATAATGAAAAATCAAAAGTGTGTTGCAGGATTTTTTTACCTTTTAAGTTTATTAAATTAGCACTCAATAATATTTCCTTTTTTGTTTGTCCCAAAATTATGAGTAATGGTATTTGTGTTTACCATTTGTGCATACCTATTTGATGATGACAAGTGTCAAAATCAAAGGATGATATGAGAAAAAGGAATTAGTAGATTACACATATAATAGGAAGCTAAGACATGCAAAAGGAAAATTACTATATTTTTGTAATAAGTTTTAACAGAATAATTGACCTAATAAAGGAATGAGACAATGGGAATGGGATTATGGAAAGACGGTGTTGGTTTGAGGTAATAAGTTTTAAAATTATAAATGAAACCCATGAAATTGGGCTAATATATTAAATCTATACCCAAATTAATTCTTATTTGTAAGCCTAACGCCACCTTAATTAGTTGTAAAGGGTAATTTGGTAATTATAGTCAAGACCGAAAAAACAGACCACAAGATGAACACACAGTAGTACCAACCAGACCAGCAAGTCTTTAAAGACACCTTTGCAATGCAAAGAAACAAGAAAATTAATCCATAACAAAATATTCATGCTCAACCAAAAAAACCACAAAACATGAATTTCATGTATGATCACCCACACGTGCACCAAAAAACCTTAAACTTTCATCGTACTTTTGTATGACCACACCCAAATCGGTCAACGATAGACACACACATGCACGAACTCCAAGAGTTGACCAGGTGTTATATGAGTGAGCTACCTGCCAACGTCTCACACGCTCTACGGCGTTGAATTCTTTATTCACAAATCATAAAGTCATGCACCTTTTATGCTTATAATCATGCAATGCTCTCCATTTTCATTAGTTAAATAACACAAAATATATACATATATTTAAGCATTCATATTCTTCAAGAAAATTAAAAAATAAAAACCCCAAGATTCAACACAAAATCATCTCTCTAATCTTTAAAAGCTTCTTGTTTTCTTTTAAAGAAAATTAAGAAATGGGTAGAATTCCGTGTTGCGAAAAGGAGAGTGTGAAAAAGGGTCAATGGACACCCGAAGAAGATCATAAGTTGTCTTCTTACATCGCGCAACATGGGACACGAAATTGGCGGCTGATTCCCAAAAATGCGGGTCTCCAAAGATGTGGGAAGAGTTGTAGATTACGATGGACTAACTACTTACGCCCGGATCTAAAACATGGACAATTTTCCGACGCCGAAGAACAAATTATCGTTCGGTTACATTCCGTCTTAGGAAACAGGTACACATAAATAAAACCTAGGCATATTGCATGCACATTATATGAAAACAATGACATGCTCTAAAAATATTTGTAGTATAAAAAATAGATAATGTATGCATAGGCCACCCGAATTGGCATAAAATATTAAATTCGGTTTCGTTTATGCGAGTTTTAGTCGAAAAATTTTCGAATTTTTGTGTGAAAGTGACTAAAATGCCCCTAAAATTATTTGCTATGTTATACAGATGGTCAGTGATAGCGGCCCAGTTACCAGGACGAACAGATAATGATGTGAAGAATCATTGGAACACGAAGCTTAAAAAGAAGCTATCAGGAATGGGAATCGACCCCGTTACACATAAGCCATACTCGCACCTAATGGCGGAAATAGCCAACACTTTAGCACCACCGCAAGTGGCTAACCTGGCCGAAGCAACCCTAGGATGTTTAAAAGACGAAATGCTTCATCTCCTAACGAAAAAACACATGGATATTCAATTCCAATCGCCGATTCCTACACAACAAGTGATTAACAATGGTACATCATCACCTTCTTACAACATCACTTCTAAACATGAAGTAAATGATCATAATCATGATCATGATCATGATAATGATGATGAGGATACTATTGAAAAGATCAAAATCGGGTTATCGAGGGCGATTATTCATGATCAAGAGACGACAATACAATCCAACAAACTTTGGGATACAAATGGAACATCGTCTACGAATTTTCCGGGGTTTCATTACGCGTTACCGTCATTTGGTCACGAAGGAGACGGGTCTCCATGGAGTCAAAGCATGTGTACGGGAAGCACATGCACGGCACATGACCAAGAAAATCAGTTTCACTCGAAAATGGCGGGTGATAATGGTGATGATTCCGAAGGGGAAAAAGATACGAGGAATGTTTCGAGTATGTTTGGCACGGATTGTGACTTGTGGGACCTACCTTCCAATGATCTCATGAATCCGTTGGTATAAATAACTTATGGTTAAGATGAAATAGATTTGAGATTTGAATAATAAATCTAGTGGTGTTCTTGATATACATTTATGATGCTCAAAAGGTTGGGTTTTTATGCAGATTTGGAATAATTATAGTATCTTTATTGTCCCTTTAGGGTATTTATATGCATGATTCCACATATTGTGTTGTGTAGCCTTGGAAATTGGACCGATAACTGACTGGAACCAGCAGACCAAACCAAACTGGTTCTTAGTCCGGTTAGGTCTGGTCCAAAACCGTTTTCTCAGTTCTTGATCTAGTTCCGAGCAGTTCGGTTTGGTTCTTGGACTGTGTCATGATTTTTAGTCTAGAAAATTGGTAATAAAATGCACGAAAAAAATATTTAAACATATAGAGTACAAATAGATGTAATACTAAGTTATGCACTCTCAAACCCAAATATCCGAAAAACACCTGCATATAACATAACAAACATTGTGTCAATGGGATTCTTGTAAATAAAGATATAATAAAAATAAATAAATAAAATAAATGTTTACTTACCTTCATCAGCCTGATACTTATTTTTATCATCACCAGCATATGCAAGCAAGTTAAATTTTGGATTCCACTCCACACTGTTCATAGCTGCTCGACACGGGATTTGGTGAACCGATCTCCCAGTTTTTACATTCGACTGATTTATTTATATACATTATTATGTATATTAATAAAACATTATAAATAAATATATAAATAAATAAATAAACATGTGAATGTAACATACAATGTCAATGAATAAATCTTCACTAGCAGAAGCAATAAATTCACCCGTGTGATTAAAGCTTATGGTCCGAACGGGCCATCTGATATCACATAATTAATAAACTAATAATTAATAATCACATTATATTATGTCTAATGTTATAAAAATGTTATCAAATGACTCACTCAAGTTTTGTGAATGTACGCACACACAACATTTCTGAAATATCCCAAAGGCTGACTAAAGAATCCGCACTACCAACAGCAAAATATCTGTCACAATAATAAAATAGGACCCATTAATTAATTAATATTATTTAAAATTTAAAATGCATTTAATTTTAGTGGATTAGATAATTAAATTTAAAGTTTATAACCTTCCTAAGGGATCAATTGCAATGCAATAACAACCAGCAGTATGAGCAGTTAAAGTGTCAACTGCTCGAAGAGATGGGTATGCAAGTACTTCAACTGTACCTGAAAAATAATATTAAAATATAAAATAATTAGTTAAAACATACACACTGTACAAAAATAAATTAAATAAGTAAAAAAAATTCTTACCATTTCCAGTTGTCAAGAAAAACATATCACCAGTCATGTTCCATGCAATCTCATTTACCTGACAGACAAACAAACCGATAAGAATATAGTGAGAAATAAAATTAAATAAATACATAAAATTAAATAACTTAAACAGCAATTATTGAAAAAGATAATATAAAATCAATATTTATTTGAATGTAATTTTACCTCGTAGTTAAATTTGCGCTTATGAATAGGCTTGAATTTTCGAACATCCAGTATGGTGAGTTCATCGTCCTATAACATATTTAATAAAATTATAATGTAACCATTATAACTTCCTAAGGATTAACAGGAACTGAACATAATTAAATTAAGGTAATTAAATATAAAAAAGAAAAACTCAAAATAAGAAATAAAATGTACCCTGTTCCCAACAGCTACATGAGTCCCATCTGGTTTATATGTAATATTAATATTCTCACCACTAAGTTCTGCTTGCTGTGAACATTTCCCACCTATTGTATCAACACGCATGCAAAAAAATTATTTAAAAAAACCTTAATATATATAAATCATCAGTAAATGAAACAAACTTTTATACTTCCTCCGTTTCAAAATAAGTGATACACTTTGAAACTTTCCTTATTTGGTAAAATAAATATAGTGGGATCCATAGCCACTAACTATCTACTTTAATAAAGTGAAATGACTCATTTACCCTTACTTTTTACTTTTAAACATCATTAAACTTACTCTAATCATAATATGTGGGACCCATCACTCATCAACTATCCAATTTAACCTTCATTACAATCTTTTGCCTCAAAAAACGTGAAAGCTAATTTGTATCACTTATTTTGAAACGGAGGAAGTATAAATATTTGCTGGAATATAAAATTTGGTAATTAAAACATAAAATAAATAAAATACTTACTGCGAACATCCCATAATCGAACAGTTTTGTCACCAGATGCAGTAGCAATCAAATCAGCATGTTTAGGATCCCAACATAATTGATCTACACTGTCTGTATGCCCTTTTAGCTCAAGATCTTTAACCTTACTCTGCAACAAACATCCACAAAATCCAGGTTCAAGGGGTGTTTGGGTACAAGGTTATTCACTGAGCTTATTTACAGGGTGTTTGGGAATGCATATTTATAGTGATTATGACCTATTCTGTTTTTATATAAATTGTGTATAGTTAGATTACATTTTTAAATAAATTTCCCTAAATGAAAATAACCAATGCCAAACAGTCAAACTTTCTGACCCAAAATCAAGTAACTGTTGATGAATGACATGAATTACCAATTAACTATGATCCTTTAGAAACAAATAGTACAAATTTCATAATTAACAGTTTCAATAGTGTAATTAATTATCAGTTTATCACTCGGTAATTTTAACAAACAGTTGGTGTGCAATTAACAGACCTAATTTCGAAAAACTTACGTGACCGTGTGGTTCAATATGCCAAACCCTAGCCGTTTGATCTACAGAACCTGAAGCAAGCTTCGTTCCGATGCAATTCCATGCTACTGAATGTACCTGTTTAATTCGGCCAATTTTTCAAGTTTTAAACGGATAGAAGAGCGCAAAACTAGGGTTCGTAGTAGATTGAAAGTAATTAGGGTTTCATGACAGATAGTGAGATTAAACCTTCTTCTTGTGGCCTTGATATTCTCTACTGTGGAGGTTTTTGAAAGGTATTGCTTCTGCCATTGTCGCTCCTGCTTCGTTGCAGTCAAAATCGAGTGTTTATGTGAACTAGCCAGAAAATAATTGTTCGTAGCAAAATTATGGGGTACCAAATGTTATTTTGCTATTTTTTTGGGGGTAAAGTGAATAACTATTAAACATAAATTCAAATTAAGTTCGGATTATGAAATTAAATAATTAAGGAAAAAGCCCTTAAGGCTGTCATTAACAAGACAAAATAACAAAAGACAACCCCTGAATTTTAGAAATATTATTTTTTTAATCAATATACAAGTTTTTTATGCCAATAATTAATTGTATCTAAAACATGGGACGTGTAGCATGTAGCTTGAGCTAAAGTCGAAGCTTTTTTATAGACAGTAAAATTTTGTAAAAGTAAAACGACAAAAAAATAAGTTAAAATCAAGTAGAAGGTGAACTTGTTTTAAAAGTATTTATATAATTTATTTTATTCTAAGCTCAAAATTGTTTTAGAACATTAGTTTTTATTATAAAAGCTTATTTTCTCAAAAACAAGTTCGTTTTTGGACAATCTTATTTGGTCAAATAAAGAAGATTTCTTATATTTTCATTTAAATTTTACGTATTCGTCGTAGTTATATAAGCTAAATACACCTAAGACAAACTTCACAAACAAGGTTCAGAACATCAAATTAAAACTTTCAACATCTTTTTAGGAAAAATTACCACTACAAATAATTAAATAAAATTACATAAACTAATGTCAACATTATTCTCGACCGAAAAACTACCACTTGAATCGAGAACCTTAATGCATACACATCAAATGAAAGAAAAACCACCCAGGTAATAAATTAAGAACTGAATGCATGAAAAGTTTCAAAATTAAGAACCATCAGTGTAATATTCAATACTTAGGGAAGAACTCTAAAACTTCTGTCTAACTATAGGAACCGTGTAATTTACTCTTTTTATTAAAAAAAAAAAAAAGGATTCTCAATAATCGATTAACTATTCCTCATCATCATCGCCGTCAATTCCAACCCAACCAGTAAAAGCAAACAAAAATTCCTTAAAGTTCACCATTCCATTATGATCCCAATCCATCTCTTCTGCAATAATAATAATAAAAAACAAAAAAAAACATAAAATTCAGCAACTTCTACAATAGCTTATGTTTATGTAATTTGACTAGAAAGTCAACATACTATCAAAATTCATCCTTGTTTAGTCATCATACAAATTTTAACTTATTGGGCCACGAAAAGATGGTTTTATCTCCCGTTTGGGTCATTAACTGAATCTTTTTACAAATAAAAACGATGGTTTTAAAAAGGATACATTTTATATCAAAATAACTTATTTAAAACGTTTTTAATGAACCAAAACGAGACCTAAAGTGACAAAACCATCTTTTAATGACGCAATATGACAAAACTTTGTACAATGACAAATTAAAACGTTTGTTGACATTTTGGACAAATTGTTATGTGTGTGTGTGTATATATATATAGATAGATATAGGGAAAGACCGAATCTTTGCATGGCGATTTGACCATCAGATCGTCCAGTTTCCTCAATTGCACGAATCATTTCGTTCTTGCTGACATGGCCATCTTTGTTATTATCCAAAAACACAAATGAGTCCACCAATATTTCAAAAGTTGCCTCGAGATCCGGGATTCCCATTCTCGGGTTCTATAACAATGTTAAGAACACAAAAATAATAAGAAAAAAAAATTAAAAAACACAATAATAATAAGAAAAAAAAAATTAAAAAACACAAATCTTTTTTGCAACCCAAATATTCAAAAAATTCATTAATGCCACCCAAGTATGTATCCAGTTTCCTTTATACCAGATCCAACAAAAAATATGTTGGATGACAAAAAAAAAAAAAAAACTTCTTGAAAAACATAAATTCGATTGGTTATTTTAGCCAGATTTGGTATAAACGGAACTAGATACATACTTGGGTGCCTTATAACATAGTTTCAATAGTTGGGGGGTCTTAATGAAAAACGTTGAATTGTTGGGTGGCTTTTTTATAAATTATTTTAATAAAAAGTTATTGATGGATACCGATTTGGGGGCTGCAGGATCTTCTTTCAAAAGATAAACAAGGCAAAGAAGAACGATGAATTCATTAAAACTTATTCCCATATCATGGTTTAAATCACACGTTTTAAAAATATCACTAATTTCTTCGTTTGTGAAGTTCACTTGAAGCTTCTCAAAGCATTGTTGTAGCTCTTTTAGATCAATCGAGCCGCTTTTATCCTCGTCTACATAATAAATAAATAAATAAATAATAATAAATGAAGCTTTCATTTTTTTTCTAGGGGAAATTGTCAAGAAAAGTAACCAAATATCCCAAATTTTCATTTTTCACTATTTAATAGAAGTAAAACATTAATTATAAAAGCTTTAGGGGATTTCTTTATAAAATTTGAACTACTTTTCCCCCCTAAATTTGTCAAAATTTGAGTCTCCACTTCTAAATTTGTTAAAAAAAATTACAGCGTCACTCGTAAATTTGTCAAAATTAATTTATTTTGAAGCGCGAATGTCATGATATAGCTATGTAATTTAGCGGTGATCCGTTTTGATAATTTTAACTTTTTGAGATCTGATTTGATAATTATAGCTTTACAAAAACATAAAAAAAAGGCAAAATAACTTATTTTAAATAACAGAATTGTCAAGCTAAAAACTTTTATTTAGCAAAATGGACAACCACCTAAATTATACTGATATTTAGGACATTTGCCCCCTTTTTTGAATATAGAAAATTATGTATACCCAACATTGTCAAATTAGGGATTTTTGTTAAAGTTATTGTACTAATATTGAAAGAGTGATTATATTTGCACAAAAACTTATTTTTACACTACACTGTATAAATATACCAAAATATAAGTTGTAGTGTGTAAATTAGGTTTTGTGATGTAGATATCCAATATAGAAGTATAGATACCAAATTGTTCGAATATAGTTTTGCATTTTCTTAAGCTCTCATCAATTTTTGGGAATTTTAAGATTATCCTGTTAATCGACATGATTGAAGTTCCTTTTGATTCTCGTTGTAATACTGCTTCAAGTATTTGGGCTTCAAGCTTGGATTTAGGTTCAGAAGCCTTAGGAGAACTATCACCCATGATCGAGAAATTTCCTAAATGATCTGGTTACAAATGTTTCACAATCATATCGTTAATTTCCAAAATCGATCAACATACTAGCAATTCCACACCAACAAATTTAGATTTAATTAGCAATTTGAAATACAAAATGCATAAATTTTAGGTACTCACCGGATAATGAGAAATGCAGGCCGCTGAAACTTCAATCAAATTAGGGCTTTATAAACCTAATTACAAATTTGATTCGGAATCAGTTCTACGAAGGCTGGATCGGCACTATAGGAACATCAATTTACAACAATGGTGAATGAATCAAAGTCTTAAGTCGAATTGGGGGAAAATTGAATCTGTTCGTTTGTTTTTTAGGATATATTTTGTTGAATTGATTGGAAGGTGTTTGGAGTTTGGGTAATTTTGTTTTAGCTCCAGGATTCGTGCTGCTTCCTCCACGTTCAGCTCCATTTGCCAATTAGCATTAGATAAATTTTATATATGTTAAAAAATACCAAAATTTGTAAGTATTTATTTATTAATATTGCATTTTTTTAATTTAATCTTTTTAATATAATTAAAGTACGAGTTTTTAGCTAAAATAATAACGTATGTCATATTTTAATACCTGTTGGCCTTTAATAAATTGTATATATTTTTGTTTAACAAGGTTAAGAAAAAATACTTTTCTATCTTATCTTGGTAATTTGGCAACATGATAATTTGTTGAGATGGTAAGTCGCGTACCATTTTTTTGTTCCGTTCGAGGTATTAAAAGATAGTTATGTGTCTCGTTTATAAAGTTAAAAGATAATTTTGTATCATGTTGAAGTTAATAAGATACCTTATGTGATTGTTTTATTGTACAAACTAAATATGAAAAATATAAAAGATTTTCTTATTATATTAAATAACGTAATTTGTTAACAAAAAATATATTGTATACTTCCTCCGATTCAAAATAAGTGATACACTTTCCTTTTTGGAGGTGTATCAAAATAAGTGATACACTTTGAAAATTTACCTTATTTGGCAAAAAAATAGTGGGACACACACCCACTAACTATCTACTTTAACAAAGTGAAAAGACCTCTTTACCCTTATTTTTACTTTTAAACATCATTAACTCCACTTTATTCAAAAAATGTGGGACCCATTTTCCACTAACCATCTAATTAATCTAATTTAACCATCATTATAAACTTTTGCCTCAAAATCCGTGAAATCCAAAGTGTATCACTTATTTTGAATCGGAGGAAGTATATGCGTTAATTCATTTAACTCTTCAAACATTAAAATGAAACTATAGGCCTCTTCCAACAGGAATACATCACTAAACTTATCAGGAGCATCATATCACCCCATCCTTATTGACGATTTATTGATGTGGTCGTGCCAACAGCAACCCATTACTAACACATCATTTCCACATCATTATTTTTAATTAAACAAAATAATTATAAAATAAATACATTACATTAATTACAAATTAATTATAAAATGAAATAAACCTAATTTGATTGAATAATCTAAGAAAAAAGATTCCGTGCTCGTGATGTATCATTGGCACGAGTCTTAGAGAGTAGCTATTAACTTTTAACTTTTTTGTTAATAGGCATAAAGGAAATCTGATTAAATAATCTAAGAAAAACTAATTGGGTCCATAATCCATATTATTGGAGTTGTAGTGTTGTACTTATTTGTAACTTTTTGTATATAAAGGCCTGTTAATAAGGATATGATCTATTGGGAACTGGGAGGCAACCATTATGGGTCCAATTGGTAGCCCAATTTCAGGGGGTCTGTTTCTTGTTTCCATAAGCCACCAAAAGGTAGCAAGAATTGTCTTTTTGCATCTCGTAGTTCTTTGAAAACTGGATTAAGAACTTGCACAACCGTCAAAATGAACCACACATAATTGAGCTATATCGATCCAGTTTTCGATTTTAATTTTCATCCAAAACCGATTCTTGTTTCGATCCGGCCAGAATCAGCCCCCCCCCCCCCCCCCCCCACATAATTTTTTTTTTCTGGAGTTCGTCGGTTCGATCCTTGATCCGGCCGAAACCATCTCTCAGTTCAGCTCCGAACGGTTCAGTTTGGTTATATCATCCAAATGTAAACATGTTTTTTTGCCTTGATGGATCCCGACACTTACCATATCCAATGGAATACTTGTTTTTTTTTTAAAAAAATGGGCAAAATAAGCAGAAATGCATGCAATTATACATGTTTTATTAAGTTCGGTTTTTGCCAAATAGTTTTTTTTATATATTTTTTTTAGCTTCTGATAGAAGTATATTTTTTAAAACCTTTTTATTTTACCGGCCAAGGGAAATTCAGGTAAAATATTACATATAATAATAGGTTTGGAAATTTAGTACATCAAAATTCAAATGATAACTTTGGAAGCATGATACATACAATAATAAAACTTGTATTTTTCTGGGTAACTCCTATGTAGGTTTGCCATTTTTATAATAGACAGTGTTAAAAAAAATTAGTTTTATAAATCTTATATTATATAGATCAAATTAACGATTTTAATATGATATATTAATTATATTGATTTAGTTGATTTATTTAAAAAGTGAAAAAGACCTTAATACCTTTTACAATTAAAAATCTAATTAAATGAAATGGATGGTCAGATTGTTGTTCTCGCAGTTCTCGCAATAATAATAATTCTCGCATGAACCCCCATATATATATATATATATATATATATATATATATATATATATATATATATATATATATATATATATATATATATGGGTGAGTTATATAGAGAACTCTCTAATTAAATAAAAAGGGTAGTTTCGTAATTGTCATTTTAATTTAATTTTAATTGAAATCTCCACTTTCCATGATTATAGGAATTAATTTAATTGTTTTAACTTACAACCGTTGATGGCCACTTTCCATGATTATAGGAATTAATTTAATTGTTTCTATAACTTCTCAAGATTGTATATTGATTGAATGTGGATGAATACATACATGTATGTCATGAAATTTCTTTTCGGGTTGCTTAAATATTTCATTCATGACTACGAAATTGATGAATACATACATGTTGCACATGATGAAATATGATGCATACATGTACAATATGGTATGGAATTGATGAATACATACATGTACAATATGGTACGTAATTGATAAATACATACATGTACAACATAGTGAATACATACATGTACAACATCTGTAAAATAATAAAATATGGCACATCACGTATTTACATTTATGTAATTTATATTCTTTAGAAATATAGAGTATAGTTAGTTTATAATGAGAAAAAAATAAAATTCAGGACCTTGAACATCATCCTCATTGCCACTTTAAAAGCTTGGTTAATAGGATCTTCGTTGAGAAAAGCAATCAACTCTATGTCGATTATGTAGGTGCAAATACATTGATCTTGATTCATACCGATATATTACCACTTAAATCTTCAGCACCTGGTAAATCATCGAAACAACCATCCATCAACTCATCGTCACCTACAATCAGGGGTGCGTCTGCCAATTGATTACTAAATTGAACACCACTCGAACAACCAGGATCATCAATCAATACCATGTAGAAAAACTCTCACACACCGAAATAATTTCGAATTTTGAAAGCTTTGAATTGTGAATTCAATCGGCAGTGATTTAGATACATGATTATAGGAATTCGGTTTTCAAAAAGAAGATAGATACGTGAAATCTCCACTTTCCATGTTTATAGGAATTAATTTAATTGTTTCTATAAAATTCGAAATACATTGAATACCGGAATTGCCCTTTACATTTAAATAAATGGAAAATATTTATCTAATTTCTGATTGCCTAATAAGGGTATATGGGTTCTCTATATAACTCTCCACTATATATATATATATATATATATATATATATATATATATATATATATATATATATATATATAAGGACTCTTTTCCCGGTAAGGACTGCGAGGACTCCAAAAAAACTCTAAAAATGATCCAAAACAAACTTTTTTCAAAAAAAAATTCTTTTTTAAATATATCAAAGTCGCAGCTTATAAGATCCCAAAAAAAAAAAATCAAAAATGCTCAAAAAAAAAATATGGATAATTATTTTGATCCACAAAAAAAATATGGATCATTGTTATGATCCGCAAAAAAAAGTGGATCATAATTTTTTTCAATTTTTTTTTTTTGTCAAATGTAATAATAACCATGGGGAGTTATATATATATAGGGTCCGGATCCGGTGAGGACTCTTTCGCGAGGACTGTGAGGACTCCAAAAAAAACTTTAAAAATGATCCAAAACAAACTTTTTTCAAAAAAATTCCTTTTTTATACATTAAAATCGCTATGTATAAGATCCAAAAAAAAATTCCAAAAATGATCCAAAAAAAAAATATGGATCATAATAATGATCCACAAAAAAAATCTGGATCATTGTTATGATTCGCTAAAAAAAGTGGATCATAATTTTTTTTTTAATTTTTTTTTTGTGAAATGTAGTAATAACCATGGTGGGTTATATATATTTTTTCGGAATTTTTTGAAATGTTTATGAGGTGTCCTCGCGAGTCCTCACCGAAAAAAGAGTCCTCACAGGATCCCACTTATATATATATATATATATACTAGCTACAAAACCCGCCCGATGGGCGGGTATGCTGTAAATTTTAGTATGTAGAAAAATGTCCAAAAACTTTATATACTTCTAAATGACATAATAATCGATAGATGTGATGATGATTTTGTACAAAAAAACGGTAATGAAGAAATGTTACATATAAATGTTACATATAGTTATTTGTTTCCTTCGCTGATTGATCTTTTAAATATTTATTTGTTTCTTTGTATATATGATCTTTTAAATAGTTATTTGTATGTACGATCTTTTAAATAGTTATTTGTTTCCTTGTATGTAGGAAGCCGTATATGGAGCATATGAATGTAGACCGTAAGCCGTACCAGATTCATTTGCCGTATATGGAGCATATGAATATAGACCGTAAGCCGTACCAGATTCGTTTGCCGTATATGGAGCATATGAATATGAATGTAGACCGTAAGCCGTACCAGATTCGTTTGTATTAGTGCAAATGACGTGGACCAATCAGGGAATTCCAAGTGGCATTATGGACGAATAGGAATGCTTGGAATTGCCATGGTGTCAAACCCTCTTCAAATTTAGGCCTCATATATAGGGTAGGATATATATATATATATATATATATATATATATATATATATATATATATATATATATATATATATATATATATAATATATATATATATATATATATATAATATATACAAGTGGGATCGAGTGAGGACACTTTTTCCGGTGAGGACTGCGAGGACAAGTCTGGGCCTTAGATCAAACAAAATCATTGACTAGGATTTAATGTGAAGAAAAGTAACAGTGTTAGAAGGTTAGGGGTTTTGTGTTAAGTTTAACAAAATAGTAGGGGGTAAAAAGAAAATTTGTAAGGTTAAAATTGTCATTTTTGCACACATACTCTCTCTCCACGTCACATGTCAATTTCTGATTTGGTGGGTTTTATTTTTACCCCCAAGTTCGTATTTCGGCCATAACTTTTCTTTTTCTTTATAAAAAAAAACTAAAAATGCCAAAGTTCTTATAATTAAATTTTCTACAAAATGAGTATAGGCATGAAAATTTGAAAAAAAAAACCCGGATAAAATATTGGATCATTTTGTTAAATTTGGATCATTTTGTTAATTTTGGATCATTGTCATAATTTTGGATCAATTTGTTATTTTTGGATCATTTTTAATCTTGCAAAAACATAATTTTTCATAAATAATTAGTCAAATAATATATCATATATAATTTTGGATAATTTTATTCATTCATTGTCATTTTGTTTACTTTGTACTTTTGTTAATTTTTGGATCATTTTGTTATTTATGGATCATTGTCAATTTTGGATCATTTTTTTTTTCAAAATTTTCATGACTATACTCATTTTGTAGAAAACTTAATTTTAAAATTTTTGGCATTTTTAGATTTTTTATTTTACAAATAAATAAAAAAGTTATGGGCGAAAAACAAAGTACGGGGAAAAAACTCACTTCCAATTATAAGAGGACAAGTGGCAAAAGGAGGAAAATGAGGATTTCGTAAAAGACTTTTATGCCCTTTCTAAGATGAGTGGACAAGAATTCTCCTCGCAGTCCTCACCGGGAAAAGAGTCCTCACCGGATCCGGACCATATATATATATACATATATATATATATATATATATATATATATATATATATATATATATATATATATATATATATATATATATATATATATATATATATATATATATATATATATATATATATATATATATATGGTCGAGTTATATTGAGAACCCTGATTTCAAAAAGAACTCTGAGAACCCTTATTAACCAATCAGAATTTAGTAAATTGATTTTGATTAATTTAATTCATATTAATTATTCAGGGGTATTTTAGACATTTGACCAAAAAGAAAAATATTTTCGTTTTTGAATATTTCCTAAAATTTCGGTATTATTTCCTAAAATTTCGGTATTATTTCCTAAAATTTATTGTTATTTTATTATTTCTGTTGAGCCGGTTGTGCATATATGTTATTTTTTTTACATATATGTTTTTCGCATTAATTCCAGAAAATTATTGTTACATATAGGTTATCTTAAGGTTGTATTGAATATACATGTTTGAACATACATGTTCAACTTAGCCATACATAAGGCAAAATATTATTTCAAAGAACTCATATGTGCAATATAACATTTTTATTATTCAACTCAAACATAAATTTAATAAAAACATAAATAATATTGAATAACATACATGTACGTACAACATATATGTATCCAAATAATAACATTTATGTTATCCTAACCAAGAACAACACATAAGCAAACTTTGACTCACGAGACCTAATCATCTACACCAATGCTAACATCAACAACATTTTGATTGCTTTATCATAACACCTTAATCTTAATCACCTCCTTCAGCAGAATGATTTGCACAAGTGCCGACAAAAACCGCTCATTTTACCACCCACTGCAAAACACAACTAATTATCAGATAACAATATCTCTTTTTATAAATTAGTAATTGAATAACAAATAACAAGTAATGCAACATAAATCAGTGGTTAGTTTATTAAATTAGTAATTGAATATAATCAATTCTAATGCAACATAAATTTCATGTGGCCGCCTACCCAAACATATATGGATGTTCCATGCTCTTTGAGTAAGTATGTCTCAACTGATTTATCTACGGTGTCAAAGTTAATATAAAACAAAGTTCAACCAATAAATTGATAATTTTTTGCTTTTGCTTTACACATATCTATATCTACACACATAAAAACGATAATAGCTTCTTTTGACAAATTCTAGAGAGAAATTATTAGTCAATGGAGACAAATATGTATTATACCAGAAAATGATGTGAATCATAGCTTTCTCGTTCAATGTTAAAATATGATATTTGTGATTTATTCGTTGCAAAATTGTCGATTTTTAGGGAATTGCCAAAAAAAAGCTTTTACCTTGTGATCTGATCTTCGATCTACAAATATTTGATCGCAAAAGGTAACCGGCGCAAGATCTCTTAAAAGGTACATCATCGGAAACCACAATCGGTTCACGTTTTACTTCTTTGCCGGAAACCGCCACCGTGTATCTTATTACGTTGTTGCCGATTTTCTTTACATCATCGGAAATCGCCACCGCCGATCGAAGAGATGCACAGATGAAATCGATTTTGGAGATGATGAAGGAGCTTCTGTAAGACTGCCGACATACAAGGAGTTGATGGTGTTGATTAAATTACTTCCTGCGTGTGAAGGATGAAAGCATCTTTTTTGAAGTTTAGGATCTGTGGTGGAGGTTGAGGTAATTTAGGGTATGTGATACGCTTAAAGGAATATAAAGATATGATCAAATTTGATCCACGATTGTAGGACATTTTTAGGTAACTTCCAAAATTACACAAACCGGTTTCATATAGTAAATGCCTATAATACCCTCTTGAATTTTTTTTAATAAAATAAATGAAAAAGATATTACTAATTTGTGATTGGTTAATAGAGAGTTCTCAGGGTTCTTTTTAAAATCAGGGTTCTCAATATAATCCGTCACTATATATATATATATATATATATATATATATATATATATATATATATATATATATATATATATATATATATATATATATATATATATATATATATATATATATATATATATATATATATATATATATATATATAGGGGAGGATTCTTTTGAGAATTGAAAAAATCGTAAGAATGTGAGAATTAGTGTAATCATCGATTATTAAACAGGGCACATGTGCCCCCTTGCACCGTGCGGCAGATTTTGTCGGACCGTGAGCCCCAAATCCACCCAAATCAGTGACTGAGATCTATTCTCACTTTCTCATCCAATATATTAATTCTCAAAGGAACTCATTCATATATATATATATATATATATATATATATATATATATATATATATATATATATATATATATATATATATATATATATATATATATATATATATATATATAGATAATGGAAGACATATTAATGTATTTGATGAGGGACCCCCAAATATTGGTTTGCATGGATGTCATTCATGCATGTATACACACATGTATAGATAACACTTATGTATACATACATGAAAACATATACATATATGTATACATGCATGAAAGACATCCATGCAAACCAATATTTGGGAGTCCCTCATCAAATACATTAATGTGTCTTTCATGATCATTTCATTTCAAAAATCAATGGAAGATTGAGTTATGCTGGTTCTGTAGCCTTAATTGGTTCTGATTTTAATTCTACACTATATATATGTATATGTATATGTATATGTATATATATATATATATATATATATATATATATATATATATATATATATATATATATATATATATATATATATATATATATATATATATATATAGAGAGAGAGAGAGAGAGAGAGAGCGGTTCATGCGAGAAGCACTAAAATTGCAAGAACTGCGAAAACCATTTTCTAGCCAATCATTTTGCTTAATTACATTTTTTAATCTACAGGGTATTGTAGTCTTTTTAATACTAAAATCTTTTTATTAAATCCAGTTTACTTAATTAAATTAATTAATTTTTAACCTCAATCCTATTTTTTAGGATCCGAATTTTGTAATTTGTAATTTTTTTTCGCAATTCGTATGTGTTCATTGATGAACGCCTAAAAATAACTAATATTTTTTTTACCATATTTAACCTGTTCAGCATAATAATAATGTGTTCAATTTGCAAAATTTACAGATTTACTAATGAACAAATCTACAATGTACATAATGAACATAATGAACAAGTCTGACAGGAAATTTTATTAACCTTATATAATGTATTCAATGATGAACGAATGAACAAAGTTACAAACTATGAACTGAAACCTTAGACTAATACAAATCTGAAATTACAAACCGATGAACAAGAACAGATATGAAATAGATGAATAGATCTGAAACACAGATGAACAGATCTGAAACAAATGAACATATTTTCGCTAGAAGTGATTTGCGACTTCACCGGAACCCTAGGTGCCTACTTCGCTGGAAACCAGATCTGGTTGCCGACGAAACCAAATATGCCCTCCGACGAAACCAGATCATAGAGAGATGATGCCGATCAGAGAAATAGATGAACGCATATTCCGATTGGGTGGTGCGGGCGGTGGCGGCGCGTTCACGAAACCCTAGATCTGGCCCCTATTTTTTCCGATTTGGTAGTGTTAATGGAGGCGGTGGAGTCGGAGAAAACCTAGATCTATTTTCTTAATCGAGATCCTAGGGTTTCAATTAGGATCATCGGAAGAAAACCTCGAAAAACAGGGAGATCTGTGTCGGTGAACAACACAAATGAGATAAACCCTAGATCTGTCGCTGTCTTTTCCGATCGGAAGGTCGCCGAAAAAAAAACTCAGAAAAGTGGAAGATCGGTAGCGGTAATGGAGTAGTTGTTGAGGGTGGTTGACGTTCCGCCGGCGGCGGTCGCTTTTGCATCTCGCCGGTTGAGATGAGGAGAGAGGTCGTTGTGATTGAGAGAATAAATCGTGAATTACACACACATGTGTGTGTGTTTGACTGAGATTATGCGGAGGGTGGGTTGGTGGGTGGGGCATGGTTATTATTTCTTTAATTAACTGAAAGAACAAATTACTCAATTAACCTTTCATCTTTAAAATTTATTCTTTTAATTTTAACTTATTTATGTAACTGTCACCTTAATCCTAGCCACATATCTCACGATCTAAGGGTTGTAGTGTGTTCTCTCGGTTCTCGCAAAAAGAGTTGTTCTCGCATGAACCGCTATATATATATATATATATATATATATATATATATATATATATATATATATATATATATATATATATATATATATATATATATATATAAGTGGGATCCTGTGAGGACTCTTTTTTCGGTGAGGACTCGCGAGGACACCTCATAAAAATTTCAAAAAATTCCACTAATTCAATATATATATATATATATATATATATATATATATATATATATATATATATATATATATATATATATATATAGGGTCCGGATCCGGTGAGGACTCTTTTCCTCGCGAGGACTGTGAGGACTCCAAAAAAAACTCTAAAAATGATCCAAAACAAACTTTTTTCAAAAAATTCCTTTTTTAAACATTAAAATCGCTATGTATAAGATCCAAAACAAAAAAAAATCCAAAAATGATCCCAAAAAAAAATGGATCGTAATAATGATCCACAAAAAAAATCTGGATCATTGTTATGATTCGCTAAAAAAAGTGGATCATAATTTTTTTTTTGAATTTTTTTTTTTGTCAAATGTAGTAATAATCATGGTGGGTTATATATTTTTTTCGAAATTTTTTGAAATTTTTATAAGGTGTCCTCGCGAGTCCTCACCGAAAAAAGAGTCCTCACAGGATCCCACTTCTATATATATATATATATATATATATATATATATATATATATATATATATATATATATATATATATATATATATATATATATATATATATATATATATATATATATATATATATATATATATATATATATATATATATATATATATATATATATATATATATATATATTGAATTAGTTTCAGAACCAATTAAGGCTACAGAACCAGCAAAACTCAATCTAAATCATTGATTTTTGAAATGAAATGATCATGAAAGACACATTAATGTATTTGATGAGGGACCCCCAAATATTGGTATGCATGGATGTCATTCATGCATATATACATATATGTTATTGCGCATGTATGTTTTCATGTATGTATACATAAGTGTTATCTATACATATATGTTTTCATTTCTGCATAAATAATAATAATCAAATCTGAAAACATTATTCGTAACATTATATAATGTTAGTACCCTGCATAAAGATTGTTTTAATAAGATTGTACATATGCATCAATAACATATATTTTTACAAAAATATAAAAGTTGACATGCAAACTAATGGGCTGCCAATAATTTTACCCCTCAAAATTACAAATTATTTTTTAAATAATATTAATCAAATCTGAAAACATTAGTCAAAATTAAATTCACTGGTGTAGGTCAAAATTTGATAGGGTTAGGTTTAAAACAACAACAGTAATTTTGTTAATCATACATCTCTTAAAAGTTTAAAAATAACTAAAAACCGTACGAAAAAAAAATTAAATAACCCTTAAATGAGCATGCAGCAACCTTGGATTGGTGTATTATTAAAACTTTTAAGTCTGATTAAAAACAACAACTAATTAAAATTCAAATATTGAGAATTTTTTATTTTGAAAGGGATATAAGAGACATGTCATGTGATTATAGAATGAGTCATGTTTAGTGTGGGGTTAATATAAAAAGCACACAAACCTTGACAATGAAGGGAAACCTTATTCTACAGTTAAGTTCTTGGTGTCCCTTTTGGATCTTAAAATTATTGCAATTTAGCAAAAATGGCTATCGGATTTCCTCAGTTCACAATTGCAGTCCTCGGCAAAAGGTTGTTACATAACACCAAGTTTGGTAACTCGAATATTTTGTTGGTAGATCATTAAGTAACAAGACTCTATTTTTGCATTATCCTAGAAACGGGAAGATGGTGCTTCTTCGATTTCCTTGACATGGGGCTCTTTGACTAACACATAACAAAAATAAATTTTTTTACTAGAGATCTGCACGCACAAGTTAAATCATTAAAATCGATTAAGGTCATAAGTAATGAGATCTAATCCCAATGATTTAAGTATTGCGTATTTTTGTCAAAAATCTCCAACTTTGTTTGTTACCTACAATTCTACATCATGTGATTTTGTATGCGATAGAGTAAAAAGGCCACACCACCAAACATCAACTTTATTGGATTAATTACTTTGTTGTAGAATAATAATCCGGGCAATTCTTGCAATTTTGGCATAAGATTAACCAGGGTTATACTTATTTTGTTAACTTGAACGTTTTCAAACGCTGTCTTCGAGTTTGCATTTTCTATTGATTTTGCACAAAAGCATAAAAATGCAAAATAAAATAAAAAATGTTGCAATTCGAAAAAAAAAAAGAAGCTAGGATGTTTTGCATTGTAGCAGTGTGGACTTTTTTGAATCCACCCAAGCACGATAGTTGTTTTATACCAAGTTGTTAAACACGATAAATATATAAAAGAAATGATATTTAGTCGTATCATTTGATCATACTCATAATTCTACGCTCCTACCCACTTGAGAGGATGATATGTGTAATCTACTAATTTTATCTCATAATATTATCCCTTGATTTTGACACATGTATTTATCTAACGAGTAGGAATATAATTTTGAATGAATAGCAATGAAGAAACTATTAATGCTAAGAGCGCAAGGTGTGGGCTTCGTTATAGCCACGCCAAAACCAAATTTTGTTGTATAACGTGGTTAAACCACACTGGTTGTCCCGCTATAGAGACTTTCGCCGTGTTCTTCACGTGTTGTAACTAAAAAACATACTATAAAATGTTACCTGAAATGTAACATGGCCCATGCACGGACCCTAAAGTGTTACAGATTTGATTAAAAACGTGTGACCTAATGGAATTTGTACAACTCCTCCCCGAACTTTACATGCCGTTTTCCACGACGCCACGAGTTTCTATACCAATTAAAACATATTGTATACAATAGACAATGTTTTAAAACTCATGGCTTTGAACTGGACCCGCTGATGCCTTATGATGCTCATAAAAATCTTCAATTGGAGTTAGTGAAGTTTCAGACGGCCCTTATGAAGGCTCTAGTAGATTAAGTAGGGTTTTATATTTTCGAGTCTGAAAGGGTTTAAATTTTGTTTTTGTTTGCTTTCCTATAACTTTGAATTGTTGGATTGGTGGTATTTACCCTTGACTGTTTCCTTGTGTTTTTTAATTAAGATATTCATGTTTTTATCAATGTATTGAAACCCGGGTCGACCCAGCTGGTTCAACCCGGGACCCGGTGTAGCCGGATATTTGATGACTAACGACCTGTTGAGACCCGGGCGGTTTTTGTCAAACCCAAAAGTTTGTCTGCCAAACTAGAGGGTTATTTCCGGGTTTGACAAAAACCGTCGGGGTCTCAACAGGTCGTTAGTCATCAAATATCTGGCTACACCGGGTCCCGGGTTGAACCAGCCGGGTCGACCCGGGTTTTAATACATTGATAAAAACATGAATATCTTAATTAAAAAACACAAGGAAACAGTCAAGGGTAAATACCACCAATCCAACAATTCAAAGTTATAGGAAAGCAAACAAAAACAAAATTTAAACCCTTTCAGACTCGAAAATATAAAACATAATCAAAACCATACTTAACTTGCTAGAGCGATCATAAGAACCGTCTTAAATTCCACCATGCTCAAATGAAGACTTTCATGAGCATCGGTAAGGATGCGGTTCTTCCTCTCCAAAAGTAGAATGGCAGGAAGCAATTCCTTCAGTTTCTTAGCGGCAGCAAACACTTCATAGTTTTTATCCGCTGTTGCAATTTCTTCCACAATTTCTAGCCATTCTTTTGCCAATGCGATTTTGGAATTTGGGTTATCGTGGTGCTTTTGCCTCAATTCTTCCCTTTTGGCATTAACGAAATTCACAGCTTCCTTTCTTCTCATGTCAGCAAACAAGTTCATTTCCAATTACGTTGGATCTGACAAACAATGTAAATATATAAGACATATATAAGGTATGTCCATGTTGGCCGATTAATACCCTCAACAGAATCAAATTAAAAAACAGGAATTTAATCTATTGAGGAATCATAATACCCTCAAGTGTTCGTGGAATTGGAAGGAAAACAAAAATAAAAGGAAAATGAGGACCACATAAACAAACAAAAACAAAAAAAAGTGCAAAGATAAATTAAGGCAGAATCCAAATTACCAGGGGACGACTTATGTAATTTACTCGTTTTCTATGGAATTTCCTTCCTTCACAGAAGGGTATGTTTGTAAATAGGCAAAAGAACACAAGAACATTAAAGAAAGAAAAACACACAAGTGCTTCATGTTATGTTTCATATGATAAAGAAAATGTTTCAGAGGAATTGTGTTTAGTGCATGCATAACTAGTTGAGCTTTTGAACTTACATTATTGGACTCATTAGTTTAAATAGCCTAATAATTGTGATATACACTTTTTTATGTTAAAATTTATAGTTTATAAATTTTATATTGTATTCAATACAATTAACTAATTACAATTTACTAATTATTGTGATTAAATTTTATTGGTTTATAACCGTAAGGATCAGGCGTAATAATTAGATTTGGTCTCTAAAAATATGAAATTCCCATTAAGTCTCATGTTCAATGAGCAATTGCTTTTCATTACCATTTCTGATGGGTGAGATGTTAGTTGGATAAGGCGGGTATGTCTTTAGCTTTTCATTATTATTTGTCTCTTGTTATGATAAATTGGCTGGTTTGCTTTTATAAGGCATGTGCATGCCTTTTCTTTATATATTGTTTCTTTATGTTTTTCGACTTTATTACGAAAAAAAAAAAGGAAATATAAACTCACTTATTTATGTAGCTGTTTACATATTTAAGAACTACAAATTTCTAAAACTACAATTCACCCGCCTAAGTTATCACCAATTCTAAGTTTCTATATTTAGCCCACTAGGCCCACTCCCAAGCCCAGACTTATAGATATATATCTCCCACCTATATATGGAGCAAGGACATGATTTTAATTTGATGACATGTACCAATAACATTGCTTCTTAATGATGACATGGACGCTGACTCAAAGGGCATAATAGGCAATTAACTTCTTCTTTATATGGAAAAATATTAGGGCAGAAAATCAGGGTTTATGAATTTCAAATTGCCTTATTTGTCTTAAAACTTAGGGCAGAGAAAATCAGGGTAGTAATCCTCGCACTAAACTATTTATTTGTCTTAAAACTTACGGCAGAGAAAATCAGGGTAGTAATCCAAAGCATCCAACGCGTGGTAAGACCTATAACTTGAAACTTAAGGCGACGTAAGTTACGGATTTTAAGGGAGTCACAAAATTGACGCCACTCGGAGAAGGAAGAAGCATTAGGAGTCCCGAGATCGCACCATTTAAAAATTGAAGACCAAACTTCTTTAGCTAATTGACACGAAAATATAATGTGAGAGATGGATTCAACTCCCGAATTACATACCGGCTCATTATAGATGTAATTTCTAGACCTTTCTTTGAGAGATTTAAACGGGTAGGAAGTCTATCCAAGATTACTCTCCAAGTGAATATGTTAACCTTAATAGGTACCGAATTGCACCAAAGAGGATCATAATGAAACCCGGGGAAGAAAAAATTATTAATAATCTTTCTAGTTTCACGAACCGTAGACTTACAATTGTCACCAAGAGTCCAAACAACTCTATCTTTCCCCTCTTGTAAACGGTAGGCACTAATGACGGACATGGGGTTTTGCAATTGATCTTCCTCCGCCCCTCCTCTAATAGGGCGCCTCCAATTGAAACTCCAACCTTCACTAGTCAATATATCCTTCACTTTACAAAAAGAATTCAATTCTAATTTAAAAAGGCGGTTAAAGAGAGCATAATGGAATATGACTTGCCTAATTGTCGGACCAAAAATTTATATTAGCTCCATCTCTTAAATTGAATTTAAGAGAATTATAATCAACTATGAACTATCTTAGAACCATGAAGATAATTAATTGTACCAATGATACGACCCCATGTACCTTTTTTATGACGAACAAGAACCGGTTTATGGAACCCTCCATTTTCTCCATAAATTGATTGAATGACTTGGCACCGAAGAGAATTTTTTTCCGTACAAAAACTCCACCTCCATTTCCGTACAAAGAGAATTGATTGTATCAAAATTTGTCTTATTTCTTTTATTTTTATTGATCGATGTTTTGTACCATTACACGTCCATGTTACTTGAAGCGTACAAGTGCAATATAAATGAGTTGTATTAGGTAGTTGTAATATACAAGTGATTGATGCATGAAAAAGTTTGGTTTTTTAGAAAGGGTTTTGCTAATGACAGCCTAAGCCTTAGGGCTGTCACTAACATGCATAAAAAGCTTGTACATTAATTAAAAAAATAATATTCCTAAAATTCAGGGGGTTATCTTTTGTTATTTTACCTTCTTAATGACAGCTCTAAGGACTGTCATTAGCAATTTACTTTTAGAAAACTACATTAGCGTTGAAGGAACACCTACCATGTGAACAGGATCGAAATGGTACACTCTACCTTAACTTTTTCTAAACATAACGTGTTTTACTTTTTTATTTTTTCCCCTTTTTTAGAAAGAGTTTTTCTAAAGTGTGCACCATACCCCATAGGCATACGATAACCAATATTTAATAAACTAATGGACCAAACCGATGACGTCTTGGACCGGACCGAATCAGACAGAGAACTGTGGTTTTCCATTTTTTTAGACTTTTTCGATGTTTTTCGCTTTTGGACCGAACCGAGAACCGATTTTATATGAAAATTAAATATACAAACTGGACAAGTATAACTCAGTTGGATCCGGTTTGATTCAGCGATTCTAATTGGTTTTCACTCATATTTACATAGACCTAGTATGAAGTTTGCTCGGCTCAAGAAAATTATAAAGTATATTTCTAGTCTTAGGTATGTCATTAATAGGTAGTTACATGTATAAAACTATAAAACGTTTGTACTTTTATTGATGGTGATTTATTCCCAAAATGAAGGGGCCTTATTTATTATTTTACAAGTTTTTGATGTGTGTAATAAGATCTTATTGACAGTCCTTAGGACTGTCATCATTATTTTCCTTCCAATTCCGTCACAACACGTGACGAACACTTGAGGGTATTATGATTCCTCAATAGATTAAAAACCTGTTTTTTAATTTGATTCTATTGAGGGTATTAATCGGCCAACATTGAATACATACCTTATATATGTCTTGTATATGTAGATTGTTCGTTAGAGCCAAAAATGAACATTCCCGCTGAAGAAAGAAAAAGGGAAGGGAAGAAATAAGGCAAAAGCACATCAAAAACCCGATGACCAAAATCACATTGGCAAAAGAATGGCTAGAAATTATGGAGCAAGTTGCATTAGAGGATAACAACCAGGAAGCGTATGTTGCTACGAAGAAACTGAAGGAATTACTTCCTTACGTTTCTCGCTTGGAGAAGGACCATGACCTTACTGATGCTCATAAAAATCTTCAATTGGAGTTAGTGAAGTTTCAGACGGCCCTTATGAAGGCTCTAGTAGATTAAGTAGGGTTTTATATTTTCGAGTCTGAAAGGGTTTAAATTCTGTTTTTGTTTGCTTTCCTATAACTTTGAATTGTTGGATTGGTATATTTACCCTTGACTGTTTCCTTGTGTTTTTTAATTAAGATATTCATGTTTTTATCAATGTATTAAAACCCGGGTCGACCCAGCTGGTTCAACCCGGGACCCGGTGTACCCGGATATTTGATGACTAACGACATGTTGAGACCCGGGGGGTTTTTGTCAAACCCAAAAGTCATGAAGATTTTGTCTGCCAAACCAGCGGGTTATTTCCGGGTTTGACAAAAACCGCACGGGTCTCAACAGGTCGTTAGTCATCAAATATCCAGCTACACCGGGTCCCGGGTTGAACCAGCCGGGTCGACCCGGGTTTTAATACATTGATAAAAACATGAATATCTTAATTAAAAAACACAAGGAAACAGTCAAGGGTAAATACCACCAATCCAACAATTCAAAGTTATAGGAAAGCAAACAAAAACAAAATTTAAACCCTTTCAGACTCGAAAATATAAAACATAATCAAAACCCTACTTAACTTGCTAAAGCGATCATAAGAACCGTCTTAAATTCCACCATGCTCAAATGAAGACTTTCATGAGCATCGGTAAGGATGCGCTTCTTCCTCTCCAAAACTAGAATGGCAGGAAGCAATTCCTTCAGTTTCTTAGCGGCAGCAAACACTTCATAGTTTTTATACGCTGTTGCAATTTCTTCCACAATTTCTAGTCATTCTTTTGCCAATGTGATTTTGGAATTTGGGTTATCGTGGTGCTTTTGCCTCAATTCTTCCCTTTTGGCATTAACGAAATTCACAGCTTCCTTTCTTCTCATGTCAGCAAACAACTTCATTTCCAATTACGTTGGATCTGACAAACAATGTAAATATATAAGACATATATAAGGTATGTATTCAATGTTGGCCGATTAATACCCTCAATAGAATCAAATTAAAAAACAGGAATTTAATCTATTGAGGAATCATAATACCCTCAAGTGTTGTTGTGACGGAATTGGAAGGAAAACAAAAATAAAAGGAAGATGAGGACCACATAAACAAACAAACACAAAAAAAGTGCAAAGATAAATTAAGGCAGAATCCAAATTAGCAGGGGACGATTTATGTAATTTACCCGTTTTCTATGGAATTTCCTTCCTTCACAGAAGGGTATGTTTGTAAATAGGCAAAAGAACACAAGAACATTAAAGAAAGAAAAACACACAAGTGCTTCATATGATAAAGAAAATGTTTCAGAGGAATTGTGTTTAGTGCATGCATAACTAGTGACTTTTATAGTTGAGCTTTTGAACTTACATTATTGGACTCATTAGTTTAAATAGCCTAATAATTGTGATATACACTTTTTTATGTTAAAATTTATAGTTTATAAATTTTATACAATTAACTAATTACAGAAAACGGCCTAGTCGTAAGCTCAGGTGGCCGATTAATCGGCGCAGGTGGTCTCCGGCGCGATTCAGCCATAATCGAACAATAAACATAGGTGCTGGCCGGTCAAACTCAATCAACAACAGTCAAATTCGGATCTAGACGGCCTATCTTAACTAGAAAAAATGTAATACAAATTTTTAAATCGATTAAATTGTGAAATAAAAGATACCTGCTGCTTTGATCGATGAACGGCGAGGTGAAGAGTGACAAGTGCGTCTGAGTGATGCGAAGATGGACGATGTAGGGTTTTTTTCTATCGTGCCCCATTAGATGTTTTTATTTTCTATCGTGGCCCATTAGATGTTTTTATGGGTCTTCCTCAAATTGGGCTACCATCAATATGACCCTCCAACTTAGGCCTATATTTATTCTCTCTATTATAATAGGTCTTTTTTTTATATGTTTATTGTATTTTAAATAAATAGATAATCAATTATTTATATAAAGAAAATTACCTAAAAATGAATTCTTGTTGGAATTAATGTACTCTTTTCATTGGATTTGTGCGTCGGATTGTTTAAAGTATTTTTATATTTAAAACAACATTTAATTTTATATATTAAAATTGGACCCTACGATGAAACAATTTCAAGAAAAACGAGATCAAGATCGAAGTAGAGAATCTTCTTCTGGCAAGGCACCAAGTAGCCAAAACTTCATGTTCATCACTTTATGTAAATATTTAATCATTTAACTTTTTTTTTTTTTTTTTTGAGTTAGTTGTGAACGACATATAAAAAGTTAATAATTGACGGTTTTAGAACACACGCCTAATCTACATGATGCACAATGAGTCTCTTTAGATGAATCTAGACTGGAGCGATAGGTAGGTGACTTGATTGGGTAGTAGGGGTGTGCATGGGGCGGTTTGGGGCAGTTTTAGGCTCAAACCGAACCCAATCCGCTAACTTCGGTTTTAGGGTTTTCAAACCCGATGGTTTAGGTTTCGGTTTTAAAACCGAATTCACTTCGTTTTAAACATAGATATATAATTTCATTCACTAATCTTCATTTTTCAAAAATTACATAAAAACTTCATCAACAATGTCTAATTTACAACATTAAATTAAATGTTTAATAACTCATTTCAACAATGAATATCATTTTCGACCCAAAATTCAAACCATAAACGTATTAATTTTTCTATAATTATCATGTATATGATATATAGCCAATTAAGAGAAGTAGTTAATACAAGAAATCAAATAAATAGATTACCTGTTTCATAAGATTATATGATAGTTATTTAACCTTTCTATATCTTACATTCATGTTTTATATGTCTTATTACTACTCACTTTACATATAAATAGTTAATAATTGACGGTCTTAAAAGACACGTCTAATCTACATGATGCACGATGACTCTCTTAATACGAATCCAGACTGGAACGATACGTTGGTGACTTGTTCTCGTATTTTAAATACGTTTATTAATTTAAACATGTTTTTGAAAATATTTACACTATGATCAAAGATAACTAAACCTTTATACAATATATAATTATCTAAATAAAATAAGTATAAATAACTTATTTTAAAAATAAATAAATAATATTCGAAAATAGTTATTTATTAAATAACAATTTAAAATGTTTCAATATTTAATAAATCTGAAAAAGATTAGTAATTGCGTTTGGGCTTGGACTGGTTAAACTAAAGTGGTCTAATTAAATAGAAATTTTGTTGGGCTGGACACTTTAATTCGGTTAGGCTGATGAAAAAAGAGAACTCAAAGTTTAACCCATCTGATTGAATACACGTGCAGAAATGGCCCGCGACTAGGAAGGAACATGATTGTTTGTCGCCGGCAGCTCGAGCATTTACACCGCCGGAGATAAACCCTCCGGCACATATGCAATGAACCCCGACACACCGCTGGTGTGTATTCTGCCGGAGACGAGGTAACGGTAAGATCCAGAAGTCGACACACGCATGCATGCGTTAACACAATATTGTAAGGGTTTAAGGTATTATACCTAGAGACAGGGGCGGTAGGAGGGGTGGTAAGGTGGGTCATTGACCCCCCCCCCCCCCCCCCCCTCAATTGCAAGACTTTTTAAAAAAATTCTGTATAAATTGTGATTTATGGATAATTGACCACCTAAACATGCAAAATTCAAATTCAAATGCCAAATACAAGGGGAGATCGCTTCTTATCGTCCTCTGGTTCGCCGGAAAAGCGTGGGATCGCCGGAGAACGTTTCTAGTTACTCGTGGGTTTGGCAAACGAGAGAGAGAGAGGATGAGAGGTCTGAGATTTGATTCCTGGTTTGTGTGAAAGAGATGACCGGAAATATGGAGGTTATCTGCTGCGCCGGAGGTATTGCCGGAAAACGAAATGGAAAAGGTGATGGTTACTGGTTTCTTCTGATGAAATATTCGAAGAAAAATAATTACAATGATACGTACCAAGGGACCTTATGCTAAATTAATTATGTTTGTTTTGCAATTATGTTATTTCCGTTATTTCAAATTATGTCAGTAGGTTTAACTTGGTCAAAGAGTTAAGTTCTAAAATAAAGGAGTGGTGAATCATGATCTCCTCCATGTGCTTAGTGGTTAATTGCATTTTCCTTTATATGTAATCGTTTGGTTTATTAATGGATTATTCAGAAAATTGCCCCAAATACTCTCCCTTAATTTCTCTGTTTTCCTTCTCTAATTTCTGGCTATTGAATCTGATTGATCGGTCCACATTCGTGGTATCAGAGCGACGGAGGTGATATCTTGGATCTTCAATTGGTGTGGTATCCCGTTACCTATATTCCATTTGGTGACGGATCTTATTGAATATGGCGTCACATGGGGTAATTGCCCAAAAAAAAAGGAAAGTCTTAACAAAAATCATTCAAAGTCTATTATGGTGTATTTGGAAGGCGAAAAACGAATCGGTTTCCAATAATGTCCACAAGACATACACGGCAATTGCGCGCAATATTATTGAAACGTCATTTTTATGGTAGAAAAATAGGAGCAAATTTTGTTGTAATTCGGTTGATTGGAGAATTTCTCCGTTTTCAATTCCTTTGTAATTGTTTTGCCTTCTTAGCTACTTGCTAAATGCGTCCTTTTTTATATAATATTTGCCGTTTCCAAAAAACAATGCCTAATATACAGCAATTTAATTCGTAGCTTTAATGCTGCAATTTTAAGAATGACAAACTTTCCTAATACACAACCGAAATTAGGGAGTACAAATTCTGCAAAATTTTAATTGTTTCCCTATTTAAATCCTACCAGTTTTTTAGTACCTTTAGCATCTGGCAGCGTCAAGGAGCTCACAATTGAGGTATAATTCCTTAAACCTGTCCCTTTCCTTTTTAAACATATTTATACGAGTCAGCTGCATCATGTCTTCATATAAATGTATTTCATGTGAAATAGTGATGATAACAGCTTATATAAACGTACCCTTCACTCTTTTAACATAAATTTGTGATGATTCTAAATTTATGTATAATTATAAATTCCGCATCTCAGTATTGCTTTTTATAATTTCTGTTTTTAATACGCTTGTCCTATGGTTTAGGTTTTGGTGTTAACTTTTACTACCATATGTCTCTGATAGGTCTGCACCAAATGCTAATCTTATAACTAGGGTCGGTTGAAAAGGGACCTCTTCCAGAATTAGTTTTTTACCCAAGTAAAATTCGTACAATACATATGTACCTAAACAGCAAGATTGGCCAAGATGGAAGTTACAGTTGTAATTTCAATAATCTACAGATGTATTAATAATTTCGAATTATTAAAATATGATCTGGACAAATAATTATGCAACAATTAAGATGATTCATTAAACCTACTTCATTAAATAACAGGAACTTACATTTTTTTTTTACTAATACTTGCAGTTATGATAAATGATTTTAACTTACAAGACTGCCGCCCTCTTACAATACAAAATTGGGGCTTTGTGTTAAACGACTAAGCCCTTAAATTCTATGGAGTCAATAACACAGTTTGTGTTAATACTTAATTTCTTCGTTCATAAATTGCATGAAACATCACACAAAAATGCAGTGTAGTGGAGGCATCACAGAATCGAAATTGGATTAATATTTAATTTAGTGTTTAAATCTGTTTTTATTTGTTTTGTTTTATTGATTTTTATTTGATTTAACTTTTAAAATGTATCAACTTAAGATCATACATTTTTTTTTTGTTTTTCATGAATTTACTTGCAGTATATGTAAAGATTTTACATTTTATACAAACAAACCTTCCACTATATACTTTTTGACTCAAAAAATGTGAATTTCAAGTGTATTATTTATTTTGAAACGGAGGAAGTATATAATTTGTAAGCTCTTTTTTCATTGTGTTTAGAAACATTATATATTTTCTTATCGTATAAGTAATAATCTCGCAATTAACGATGCATTTTTTATAGTATAAAATTATAAACGAGAGAAATTATTTACAGCCCGTGAATTTTCACGGGTTATAACCTATCCGGAACCGACCCGAATGGACCCAGACCCGAAATACACAAGACCCGATTTTAGATAATTAGTAGACCCGAGAACCGAACCGTTTTATAGAATCCGGTTCCGATTCGGTTCCGGGTACGGTTCGGGTAAATCGGGTATAGACCCGCTTGGAACCGAAATAGTAATTAGAGCCGGTTTCGGGTGTTAGCATCATACTTATTAATTTATACATTTAATATTAGGATATTTTATATATAGCAATCGTATAATAAACATAAACCGAATGCTACCTATGGTATTATGACAAAACAAATTCTCAATTGGTCATATACAAAATGGTTTCTACTTTCTAATATTTTGAAACATAAGTTGTGGTCGATCGAAAAAGAAGCATCATATTGGGGCTTGCATTGGCAGCTATATATTAAACTAAAACAGGGTAATATTAATTAGGGTTACAAAAGAGTTAATTAAATTTCAGTTCCGGGTCTAGACCCGATTTGTTCCATACCCGATGTACCCGGACCCGAAATACCCGAGACCCGATTTCATGTAAAAGTTGGACCCGATACCCGACCCGATATTTAGCAATCCGGTTCCGGTTCGGTACGGGTCCGGGTCCGGGTACAGTTCTTCGGTTCTATATCCCATCCCTAAGTACATGTATATATACAAGTCCCGGAAAGCTCGATAAACTCGAAATCTCGGCTTGTTAATCTTTTCGGGCTCGTTTATTGGCTCGAGTTCATGCTTGAACTCGATACAACCTCGACTTGTTTGCCGCCTTACAACTTTATATTAATAACTCATAAAAATTAATCGTTATATATTTTCTATACATTTTGTATATGTTTTTTTTATTGTAATTCGGTGTAATAGCTATACGTTCTGTTTTTATTTTTTTATTGTAATCGACTAACTGTTTTGGGCAAGGGATTTTCCTACCATACAAAAATTATTAACTCATATATATATAACCTACAACAGATTATTTGATATTTTACATTTATTATTTGTTACTGAGATTTAATTAAAAAATATATATTTTAGTTGTTGAAAATGAGGAGAAGGGTAAGGTGGAGTTCCATTGAAAGAGACTTGAAACTGTAAGCAGCAGTATGGACTATGGAGAGGTGTCCATCACGAAAACGACGTCTCTACCGACGCTTACCGTGGGGTCACCCTCATGCAATTCTTTTTTTCTTACTAGCCTTTTTGCCCCTTTCATAAATCCTACGCATTACTCCCCTTCTGTATTTATTTGGTTTTTGTCGTTTGTATAGAGTGGCGTGTATTATTATTTTAGGTATCGTAATTTATTAGTGGATATCCTATAATTATATTTTGTTGCTATCCTATATCTAAATTTTATCGTGTTGATAGCAACTATGATAGTAGTGATGGTGACGTGTAGTGATGGTGAGATAGAGTGATAGTAGTAAATGGTGTTAGTGAGTGGTGATCAATATAATTATATGAGATTAAAAAAGTAATTTAAAAGTTAGAAACTAAAACACAACAAATCATAGTATTTAACCAATTGGTATATATTAATTGGTCATCAAAGATATCATTTGAGTTTTTCTTTAAAAAATCTTAAATTTTAAATTTATTTGAGACATTCTTTGAAGAAAAAAGGTAATGAAGTTTATTTCTAAAAAAATGTTAGAAGAAAGTATATTGCATAATTGGATGCTAGTGCATGACTCAACCTAGTGACTAACTTACCGTTAAAAAAAAACCATAGTATATAAGTCGGTATATTTTTTTGTTTATGATTAGTTAATGATCTTGGTAAGCAGTTAATGCGGATACTGAATTTTATCCGAAAATCTAACATATGATGTGTTTAATTAAGAACCATCCACGTCAGCAAACATGGCCTAGCATAGCTAGGTGGAACATGCCTACTGCTGTCGACAGCCAAATGTAGACACTAGACACCAGCCTTTCAAAATTTTCAACATACCATTGACATTCCCATTCCTCCCACCCCTGCACTTTTTATCTTACAATTTTTTTCACAATTTAATAATCATATTTTTAACCAAATTTCACAATCCTTTATTACTTACGGAGTATTTGTTTTACTATTCTATGAACATTGTTATCTTTTTTTTATCCCGGTAAAGAAAATATTACTATAAACATATACAGTATATAGAAATATGGAAAAAAGTATCACAATAATCTCAAGCAAAAATTTGTAAACAAAATAAAAAATACTTATGACATGTCATAAACACGAAATTAACTCCAATTATTAAAAATTAAATAACAAACAAGACGAGCAACTAGAGTTCTCAGCAATCACGTCATGTGATCAAATTGATTTGATATAAATATCTTTTATAAATATCGTTATATACTCATATGTATATACATAAAAAATTACTCCGTATATTACTTCTACTAAATATTACTATTTCATCTTCATATCTTAAAATGATTATAATGTAAAATCTACTATTTTCTTTTATAATCTCATTATTTAATTTGGACATCTATATAAATCAAACTAGTATTAAAATTTAATAGTTATCAAAATTAATTATCTTATAGACATATAAAATAATTTATTATTTAATATACTTACATATAACGAAATATGCTTCTATTCTATCAAAGCTATGTTCAGAAAATTTATGAAAATTCGTGATTTTTCAAGGGACATAAACTAGTATCTCATATAAATCATAAGTCTCTCTCTCTCTCTATATATATATATATATATATATATATATATATATCTATTCCACTCAATATACATTATACATCTGAGTGCACTTATTTAATACCTATTAATTAATATTTTTAGCTTTTAAGAAAGAGTTTGGCTAACTCATTCCATAAGGGCATGAGATAAGAAACATTTGACAATCTTGAACATTCCTAAGAATGTATATCTAATCATTAATGAACTTCATTTTTAATAAATTTATGAGTTTACAATTTTAATTGTTTAAGGAATTTTTGTTTCTCTCTTATTTCATGTCCTTAGGGCATGAGTTAAAAAATCCCTTTAGAAAAAATACTAACTTTATTAAGCATTATAATGTTCCATAATTTCAAAATAAATATTTATCCAGAATTAATTACTTGTATTTAATTATTAGGATGAATCTTTATAGATTAAACTGTTGTAGCAATCTCATATACATTTGAGGGCATGGGGGTGGGGTATCTTTGAAATTCTGAAAATCATGTGCGAATAGATGAAAATAAACCCATTAAATACATAATATATATAAAGGGAGCTGATTCGTACAGAGCGTTTTTTATTCACACAGAGCGATTTTAAATTAAAAGACGATTATACCCTTCTTCCCTTTAATAAAAAAATAGAGTAAATTAAGCCGAATTAAAACCATAATCACAAACCAGGAAAGTTGATATCTTGTAACCCGTTAAATTATTTCTTAACACAGCTACAAAAGAATATAACTTCAGCTACAAAAAGTAATTGAGCAAAATAAAATTTTAAAAATTGTAGAGTGATAACGATTTGTGTAGAAACCAAAAGAAGGTTAATTTGATAGAAATTCACTGGCAAAAATTTGCAGTAGATGACACAATACCAACCATATTTAAATTTCTTCAATTTTAATCTCAGAAGAGTCTTATGAAAAAGTATACACAAGCAACAAGCAAGTTCATCATCGACGTCGTCATCTCTTCCGGTGTATCCGATGCCGGAGAATCAGAGATTACAGAGAGTAACAAAAAAAACCACTTTCGGCCGGAGGGATCTGGCGGCAGCGGCGGTTGCTGGAGGAATGAATGGCGGCGGAAAAGGGGGTGCTGGACGAATGAAATCGAGGAGCAGAGAGGTGCCGGAGGATTATTACTTTGAGACTACTGTAAACGGTCTCTCAACCAGTGGCAAATTTAAGCTTCGGGAATCTCGATTATAAGCTTCGTGAATACCGATTACAAGGAGACGGTAGCGGTGAAGGGCACGGGTGATGGTCTACTGGAATGTAGGTGATGGTGGTGATGTTGAATGAGATGAAGATTGCTTATGTTGAAATCATGTTTCTGATTTGGGGATCTTGGTGTTTGTGAAAGATCATGAACCCTAATTCTTTGAAAACTTAGCAGAAGAATACGAATATGAACAGAAAAAGAGAAAATATAAATAATAAAATTAAAATACCAATAAAAAGTGTAGTAAAAGAATTGAAGGGTATAATCGTCATTTAATTTAAAATTGCTCTGTACGGATAAAAAATGCTCTGTACGAATCAGCTCCCATATATAAAACTTGGACATTTCTACTTTTTTTTATTAAATTAGTAAGTTGGTTTAAAAAATTTAGCTTAAATATATAAGAAGTATATAAAAATGGGCCCTAAAAAATGTGGGTTATGTGTGGCAGTACGTGTTGCACCTCCTCAAAGACACCCTGACAGTGACAATTTTTTAGTGTTTATTAATTATGATTTTTAGTTTTTAAGAAAAGTTTTTCTAACATATGACCTGGGGCATACGATAACATACATTTAATGAAGCGGTAATTTCTTAAATATGTATTGAATGATATCAATGTAATCTAACACCTATCATTTTGAAAGAAACATTCAATTCAATTTTGTATTTAAATGGTAATTAAAACCTCATTAAATACACATTATCATATCTCATTGTCAGACAAATACTTTTAAGAAAAGTACTAACTTTATTAAGCATTCTAATGTGCAATAACTTCATAATAAATATTTGTCCAGAATTAATTACTCTGTATTTAATTATTGGGAAGAATCTTTATAGCTTAAACTGTTGTAGCAAATAGGAATCCAAGGAGAGAATTGTAAATGTCCACGTCGGTTTCACCGCACCGTCACTCTAGAGACCAACAACGCAACAAACATAAATATGACTCATGGGAAAACATTTAATATAATTGCATATCATACCCATGAACTATGATGGCACTTTCAGAAAATTCCTTCACAGTTTTAGCAAAATGCAAATCTTCTTATAATTTTATAATATTTTTAATTTATCTTCTCTTTTTAAAAAGTATCTCCATTACAAGGGTTCTCAGAGGTAATTGAGTTTATTGTTGTTATATATATGACCTAACCATCATTGTGATTATTTTTGAATATTTCATCGACCATTTTGTAACTGTTTACAAAGGGAGGATTGAAACCATAATTTATAGGAAGTCATTCGGACCCTTACCACTAGGCTACCACGACGGTTTAATAGCCAATTAATTAATATCATTCCATTTGTAAACTCATTAGACTATTAGATGGACTGGTTTATCACGTGAGAGATAGTTTATAAATAATAAAGAGTACGGATGATTAACGATACAAAACTGGCTCTTACCAAACAAATACCTTATACCGGACTCAAACTTTGATTAGTGAGTTTAGGATAATTTTTCATTAAACATAGTAGTTTAACTAAAGAACAAAAGCGGTTTCATCTCATACCACAATGGATACGTACCAAGTCGTAATACCCTAGACTAATTATTTTTTTATAATTGGTATTATATATCTTATGAGAACGTTTTAAAAACAAACCACATAAAACATGTTTTTATCATTAGAATCATTTGTCACATTTAATTACCAACTATACACAATACTAGCTTAACGTTACATAAATTAAAAGTCTTATAGGCACCGCACACTAATCTATATCTCTAGAATCAATTTCATTGAACATGTGTGTTATAACCTATTAGACGATAAGAAAGAGAAAGGATGTATTTTGCATAACTCTAAAATAGAAGGACTGAATTGAAAAGAGACAATTAAAGTTTAAAACGTAATACGGACAATAAATACAAAATACGCCAAGGAAATGCTCAGCTGGAAACCTTGAGGCGAACAAAGAAGAAATAGTTGAGAGAGAGAGAGAGAGAAAGAAACCTATAGATACAATATATACATACAAACTGAATCGAGTTACCAGATCCTTCTATGTTTTAATTCTCCAGGATCATCTGTTTAATTCGAGAAATCTACACCGATAAATTCGAATTCTATCAACAATACACCTGCGAAAAAAACGAATTGAAACAGCTTTGCAGATTGTGATCTTCGAGCTCGTGTTTTTACGGTTTTGGTATGATTTTTGTTGTTTAATTTATTGTGAGACGAATGATTTAATTTGAATGATTTTGTTGGATCAAATGCTAATCGATAGGGCTAATTTGAGATCTGATTGATACTGTACTCGCATTGTTGAAATTTATGAGTTTTTAACCTCTAATTATGTATTTGTTTTGTTAGATTCAGTATGTTAGGTTTACAGATTACAAGTTCACTAGAGTTTATAATCGGTTGTTTATTTATTTTTATATTTATAAATCTTAATAGGATCAGATTTTAGATTTTCTATTACTTCTTGTTAGGTTTTATACTTTTATTTATTGAAATTGATTTGACATATAAGAGATTCTAGATCTGCCTTACCTTCTAGATGCTGTGATTATCTGTATTATAGACTATAGTTGACATTAAGTGAGTGGAAAAAATTGAAGGTTGAATATTTTGTCTTTTTATGTGGAATTTTTGCAGTTTCAAATAATGTGCTCATTGATTTAATGCTTTTGGGAGGTGATTTCATGCACCACACTTTACAACATTTAAAGCAAATTGTTCACCTCCTACTTTTGCATGTCATTTTACACTATGCAATATACTGAAGAAATACTTTATAAACTTGTTCTTACAGATTGAAAAAACCATGATTATTTATGGCTTTGTTAATCGACATAGTTACCGGTGTTAAAGCGTAGTGTTGAGTTTAGATCCTTCTACACTGGCTAAAAATGTCAGGTAAGTTGCACATTATATTGTTAATGAAATAATATTTATTCACATTTCAAATAATCACAATGTCTTTGCTCTTTTCATGTATTAAGGCCTTGAAGGACATGAAATTTTCGATGAAACAAGAGAACGGAGATCAGATTTTGAAAATTCTGAAGATGAAAGACGACAATCTAAAATTAAAGCCTTAAAAAAGAAAGCAATAAATGCTTCAAATAAGTTGACACATTCATTAAAAAAAAGAGGAAAAAGAAAAATTGATTACAGAGTTCCTTCAGTTTCAATCGAAGATGTACGAAATGCAAACGAAGAAAAAGCTGTTCATGAATTGAGGCAAAAGCTTGTTGAAAAGGATTTATTGCCATGTAGACATGATGAGTATCATACCTTGTTGAGGTTACTAACTTTTTCAAAAAATTTAATTTCTTTATAGAAAAATTCGAATTCAAATTTATAAAAGTTGATTTTGATATCAAGTTTTATGGTAAGAAGTTATGAAAAATTGATAATATTATAGTTCTCCATTAATGTTGTTAAATGAAAAATAAATTTGATTAGTATGAGCTTAGTCTCTTATTTGCTTTCATTTAGGTTCTTAAAAGCACGGGACTTTAACATTGAAAGAACAATTAGAATGTGGGAAGAAATGCTAAATTGGCGAAAAGAATACGGAACAGACACAATATTGGAGGTAATTACAATTACAATTACAGTTAAAATAATATTAATAATTTTTTTATAAATTTTTATAGTATATTGTCAAATATTTTTCCTGTATTTTTAAGAGAAAATGGCCAAAAAAGATTACACAATATACCAATTATAACATTTTGGTTCATGTAAAATTTTCTCACTTCTCAAAAGGTAACATAAATCCAAATTTCTCACATTTAGGGGAACATTAACCATAAAATCGCAACTAAAAAAGGTTTCATAATATACCAATTTCGACAATTATTATTTTTTATACAAATTCTACTTTTTTAGATAGTGTTGATGAGTAAGAAATTTCACATACTCCTTATTGTCAAAATTGGTATATTTTTTTACCTTTTTGGCCTGAACTTTTTTAATGTTACATTAATAAATTAATATATATTTAACCGAAAAATTCAGGATTTTGATTATGAAGAACTTGAAGAAGTTTTACAACATTATCCACATGGGTACCATGGTGTTGATAAAGAAGGAAGGCCCGTTTATATTGAAAGACTCGGGAAAGCACACCCGAGTAGACTTATGAAAATTACTTCAATCGAACGATATTTAAAATATCATGTTCAAGAATTTGAGAAGGCTTTTCTTGAAAAGTTTCCTGCTTGTTCAATTGCAGCAAAAAGACATATTTGTTCAACTACCACAATTTTGGATGTACAAGGGTTGGTATGTGAATTTATTAAATATTTTATTTAATATTAATTAATCATTTTTAATGCTTATATGGTTGTACGTTGTAGTTTAATCATTAATAATTGAACACTTAACAAACTACTAACCACCTTATGCTTAAATTATTGTACTTTTACCACGTTATGCTATAACTTTGAATTTTTATTTTTGTGATAATTTTCTATTTTTCCTTTTGTACATAATTTTTAGTTAATTGTTTTATAAACATGCTCTTTTACCATGTCTAAAACCATCATTTTTTATTATTATTCTTTTGTTAAAAACATCTTTTAATGACCCAATAGAAGAGCATGTCGCCATTTTAGGCAAGTAAACCATAATAATATTATAATAATTTATAAATTTTATATAATCCAGTTTAATGATGAAATACAGGGATTGAAGAATTTTACTCCAACTGCTGCAAGTATTCTTGGAGCAATGGCAAAAATTGACAGTAACTACTACCCAGAGGTAAATAACTTAACTCCTTTCACAAATTTTATTTTCTAAAATCACCATTTTATATATATATATATATATATATATATATATATATATATATATATATATATATATATATATTTATTTATTTATTTATTGTTTTTTTTGCAATGTTTGACTTTCTTATCTACTTACAGACACTACACCGCATGTTTGTCGTTAATGCGGGCCCTACATTTAAGAGATGTCTATGGCCTGCTGCTCAGAAGTTTCTAGATGCAAAAACAATTGCAAAAATTCAGGTAACTAAAAGTGTGTTTTTTTCCTTTTTTAATTTCAATTTTATGAATTGTTTGCAACCGTTTGTATTCACCATGGTTTAAAATTGCAGGTGTTGGAACCAAAGTCATTGGGTAAACTACATGAGGTTATCAGCCCGAGGTTTGTTTGTTGACCTGATTTTGACTCTTTTTTTTTTTTTAATTTCTAACAATAAAATAATCTGTCTTTTGGTACTTTTTGTAGTCAATTACCCGATTTTCTTGGTGGTTCATGTCAATGTCCTGTTGAAGGTGGTTGCCTTAGATCAAATAAGGGTCCATGGAATGATCCTGAAATCATGAAGGTATTTTGTATTATATATATTTTTTATTTTTTTTAAATTAAAGGTTATTTGCATAAACTAGCTACCATATTATGCAAATTCCCTATTATAGAGACAATATTTCAGTTATTTTCATATTAAGCAGTACATTTAATTTTTAATAATTATAATAAACTTCCTTTTTTTTTTTTCTTTTTGCAGGTTGTTAATAATGCAGAAGCCACATTTGTAAGACAAATAACAAGTCTATCTAGTGATCAAGAGAAAGTTGACTCTTATACTCAGATTTACCCCGTAAAGGTAAAGATCCTAACCAAATATCTAAAAATTAAAAAATAATTTTTATTATCTTACAAAATAACTTTTATTTTTTAGGGTAGAAGAAGTGATATGTCACACATAGAATCTGGATCAGATATTGATGACCCTTGTTCTGTATCTAACATAAATGGTCCCAGGATCTCAAAATTGGCATCAGTTTGTGAAGAAGTAAGTTTAAAACCTTAATCACATATATTTTTGTTAACACATATTCATATATATATATATATATATAGTATAATAGTATTGGGGTGTGTTCTTTTACATTGGCCTCTTTTTAGCCATTGCACAACTTTTTGTCCAGTTTAGTGATTAAAAGATGGTTTTATGTCTTGTTTGGGCCATTAAATACTATAAAAATTAATTACTTTCATATATAATTAATAAATTTTAACAATTGTTAAAAGGTTATCACTTTTGAAACAATTAATTTTAATTAGAACATCTTTAAAAGATTCAATTAAGATAAAAATCATCTTCTAATGATCCAATTGGATCCAATTGGACAAAACTTTGTATATGTAAAAGTTCACGGTTATTTTACTTAATAAAAGAACCCTATATTTAACTCTTTTTTTGATTTAACTTTATTGAAGCCAACATGAGCTTGTATCTGTTTTTAAATAACGTGAAAAATGTTTATAAATTATAATTAATTATTAATTATGCAGGCTACAACATCTGATCCACCAACTTATTATAACTGCAATGATCATTTTAGTCCAATTGACCAACAACTTGTTATTTCTCCAAGCCAATCTCCTACTTATGGTTTGGCCCACCAAGATTCAGAAGGTATTTGGATTATTAAAATAGTTTTTTTTTTTTTTTTTTTTTGAAAATGGATAATCAGATAGTCAGAGCTTACAAAACGTGAACAATAATCAGATAATGAGTTTTTTCGGTGTTTAGCAAATCTGATTATTTGTTTAGTTAATAAGTAAAATAACTAATTATAAATTAATTGTGTTTTGAACACGCAATAAACATCTCCCCACCTGTTTTTCCAAAACTAGGTTTGGGGCATAAAAAATGCAAATAATTGATTTTTTGATACATTTTGCCAAACACTTATTTTAGATTAATTGCATTTTCTATTATAACGATTTAATAAATATTAAAATATGTTTTTGTACATAAAAGAGAGTTTTAAAGATTTAGAAGGATATGAAGGCAATTACAAAGTTTAAAAGGACATAAAAATAATTTATGAATTTAAGAAGGATATAAAAATAATTTAAGACTTTTACAAGGATATAAAAGCAATTATCCCTATAATTTATATAGGGTTCTAAATTAAACTACAAATTTCTCATTTAGGTGCCTTATTTCTCGAATTATTGGATATTATTCTGGAAAAGATTGTAAAGAAAAGCTACAATTGTATAGCAAAACCAGTGATCTCATTGTTGGGAAAATTAATCGAACGTATTTGCGTTTTACCAATCGAATATTGGAGAAAACAAAATAATATAACCCGACCCGAAAGTGGTACACCTGTTCATGATGACGTGGCGGTTGTAAAAGAAGATAGAATTCTTCCGTGCGTTGAACGACTTGAAAAACTTGAAGAAATATTTGAAGAATTAAAAAAAAGACCAGCTCAAATACCTGTTGAGAAAGAGCATATGCTTCATCATTCATTGGATCGGATTAAATCGGTTGAGTTTGACCTAAATAAAACTAAAAGAGTAGGTCCCTTTTTCAGTTTTTTTTTTAATTATATATAAAAACGTAATTTTACATTTGTCCATTTTTAATTTTGGTACAAATTTTTGCCCAACTGGATCACTCGTTAAAATACGGTTTGGTAGGGTGAGCATTTGGGCTGAAAAAACTGAATTGCACCGAAAACGACCGAAACCGAACCGAAAACATGTAATCGGTTCGGTTTTCAGTTTTGTAATTTCATGATTTTCGGTTTCTGTCCCGTTCTCGGATAGGGGTGAACATTTGGGCTGAAAAACCAAACTGAACCGAAACCGAAAACATGTAATTTGTTCGGTTTTGAAAATTCATCATTATCGGTTTCGGTGCGGTTTCTGGACCGTGCTCACCCCTAGTTTTGTAGTGTCCCATTTGAGTCATTCGACAACTTGTTGGCCTGATAAATCGATGACGTGGCGGTACTGCCACATCATGTTGTATCAGGTTGCCGAGTAACCCAAATGGGAGACAAAACATCTGTTAGTGACCAAATTTTATATAATTTGTATAGTGACTAAAAAAGGACAAATGTAAAATTACGTTTTTATTTTAGTGAAAAAACAAGTCTTTACAATATATTATCATAAACTTATGTTTTATAGGTACTACATGCTACTGTGGTGAAGCAGCTTGAGATTGCAGCTTTGATGGAGAATCTGCAAAAATCCAAATTTAATGTAAAAAACTAATTTCTCTTGTATTTGTTCCCTCTACAAAATTATTTTCACAAGTTTCAACATTTTCCATCATTTTTTTTTTCGTATAAATATAATTTTTAAACAATGTACATTTGTCCATGTTTAATTATTGTACAATTTGTACAGTGATTGTACAGTGATTAAACATGGACAAGTGCATAAATAAGTTATTTTTAACATAAAAAATATTGTGTTTGTAATTTGATAATTATGTGTTATTTTTTTAAATGCAGCGACGAAGAATGTGTTGAGAGTGAATTGTACAGATAAATTAAATAGGAAAAAGGTGAGAGAGAATGGTACAAGGAAATAGCAGTAGCACATATCATCCATACACAATTACAAAATTACCCCTTTTACGAGAGGTGAGTCATCTAATCACAGTGACTAGAGAGATGTTGTGTTCATAGTTTTTTCCCCTTTTTTTTGTAATTGTTTCCGGACTCTAATCTAAGAAAAAAAAAGACCACATAATTTTATTGTTGGTTTTCGACCTTTTATTTTGCTCTCGTGTTTTTTTCCGATCTGTTATTTTGTGAAATTTGGTTAACTACTTGTTTCAAAATGGTAGGGGTGAGCATTTGGACAAAAAAAAATCTAAATCGAATCGAAAACCCACGAACCAACACTAATTATGATGTTCGGTTTCGGTTCTATTGGTTTTGGTCTTGGACTCTGGTCCTCGGATAGGTGTGAGCATTCGGGTTGAAAAAACTGAATCGAAAACCGACTGAAACTAAACCAACACTGATTGTAGTTTTGTGATTTCATGATTTACAGTTTTGGTCCGTTATGAGGGATGTCTATGGGGTGTTTGGGTAAAAAAGCTTATGTGAAATAACTCATAGGCCAACTTATAACCTAATAAACCCCTGAACAAGCATTAGGGGTGAGCATAACAGGGTACCCGTCGGTTCCGACTGGAACCGGCACAAGTAGCCATGCACACCCTAACCGGTTACCCAACCCGACCCGAAAAAGTACTCGAAACTGCACCCGATCAAAACCGGTTACTCCAGTAACCGGTTCGGTTAATCGATACCCGATCGGTTAATCGATACCCGATCGGTTAATCGATACCCGATTGGTTAATCGATACCCGATCAGTTAGTAACCGGTTTGGCAATATAGCCGTTGTACCCGACCATAACCGGTTAATTGTACCCGACCCGATTTGAAACCGTTGTAACCGGTTATAATAACCGATTTGTAACCGGTTTCATTCATTTACAATACATCAAGATTAGGAAAATTTTAGTATCAATTTGATAATTTACCAGCAGGAAATTACTATGTTGACCTTCATTTTGTTGAAATGATAAACACATTTGGTCCTAAAGGAATGAGAGTGTTCAATGTTTACTTGCAGAAAGAAAACACAAGTCTAGTTTTCCTCTCAATATCTTAAATTCTTTCAAAAAGTTAATTATAAGGTTCGAAATTTTGAACTTTATACTGTGTTTGTAACAGATCCTTGCAGATTTTGACATCTTCTCTTGGAGCCAATAAACCATTGCAATTAGTTGACTAGAGAGTCTCAGTCAAAATCGGCGAGAACACAATGATTTCGGACTTTATCTTTTCCGAGCTAGGCGCGTATTGCTTTCTTGTCTTTTTGTAATTATGTTTGAAGGGATTACTGGTGGTCATTTGGTCAGTGGAATATGCATAAGAAGAGCTCCTAATATCCTGAAGGGGGTTCATATCGTTTGTGTTTTAATAAAACGTTAAATGGTTGTGTTTGATATCGAATTACGGCAAAAAAAGCATTGAATTATAAATTAACCGGAAAAACCGGTTTTGATCGGGTATTGTACCCGAACCGGTTACAAACCGGCCGTAACCGGTTATGATCGGTAGGGTTTTTTTGGGTCCAAATCGGGTACTACCCTAACCGGTTTCTGCAATAACCGGTTTCAATTTCGTTGACCATAACCGATTTCGGTTCCTTTGACCGGTTAGGGTACGGTCAAACCCGGTTTTGTGCACCTCTAGGCACAAGAACCGGAACCGCGGGTTCCTGAGATATAGGAACTGGAACCGGGAAGACAGGTTCCTAAATTTTCGGACTCGGAACCGGAACCACCGTTTCCAGGGCAGGTTCCGGTTACTTGTATCTAAATTCAAAAAAAAAATTAACATTACATACTGAATAAAGAAGACAATAAATCACACAAACTAACGATTACAAATAGTGTTTAACGATTTTAAATATAGTTCAACGATTACGAATATTGTTCAAAATAAAAATAAGTGAATAAGAATGACAAAAGCAAAGATACGACCTCACGGCGAGTGAATGTCTCACTCAATATCTGACTCAATGATAACGAGTAAGGTCAATTTTATATTTTTTTTACTAGTATTATATATTTAGATAAATCATAAATCTATTTAATTAACCATGTATAATATATTATATATTTTAATAAAAATATATTGTGTAATCGCCATATCCAGGTTATCCACCGGTTCCAAGTTCCTTAATTTTGAGAACCGGAACCTCTTAGGGCGGTTCCATGATTTAAGGAACTGGAACCTCTTACCAGGTTCCTGGTCAGGCACCTCCGGTTCCGAGACGGTTCTGGTTCCAATTCCGGTTACCCTCTTTTTCTGCTCACCCCTAACAAGCATAACCAAACAAGCCATTATTGTCCGTTTTGGTATTGTTTTATTTTCAATGGTTGTGTTTGAAATATGTATGTGCAAAATACATCAAGTACCAGTTCACCGGACCGAACTATACTTACCAGGTTCGATTCGCTCTGGTCAAAGTCGAAAAATCCGGTTCTCTCTGGTCCTCAGTATGGTCAAAATATTTTTTTCGGTTATCGGTCCGGTCAGGTCTGATTCTTGAACCATGGACATGCTTGCCTAGTATGAGAATCCAAAATTATAGATTTACATTTTATGTAATATGAAACTAACAATCATGTTTCCGATGTGGGTTTTTGAAGCAATGCTTTGTGTAAATCAACCTAAGTGAATCACTTTAATAATTTACCTTATTTAGTAAGTTTTTATATTTATAATTATCATTTACCCTTACTTATTCTTTTATAAACATCATTAAAGGTGCGAGGCTCATCCATTTTTGTCATATTCCTATAAAAGCAATAAAATATAAAAGCAATAAACTAGTAAAAAGTGTTAATCCCCATCCATTCTAATTACTAAATTTAATTTCACTTATCTCTTGTTACCTTATTTTGTCTCAAAAAATATGAACTTCAAAGTGATTCACTTATTTTGATACGGAGGAAGTCCTTTAACAAAAATCCGTTAAGAGTATAAGGGAATAAACTGATCTTATTGTATCTAACATGAATTAATGCCAAATTTCCATTAGACTGGTTTTTACACACAAGTCTAGGTTGACGTATCATTACTCCAAAAAAAAAAAAAAAAAAAAAAAAAGGAAATTCAGTTCGGTAATAAAGCTAATAACATAAATCTGTCTAAATTTAAAGTAAGACTATTAGACACTAATTTTAGAGGACTATGGGTATAATTTTAAAAGAATATCAGTGTAATTTTTTCACATAAAAAAATAAACGAACGTTATGCTAAAATAATGTAGGTGGAAAGCGTTTCAAAAAAATGACTACAAGTATAATTTTTTATTAAAAAGAATAATAAATGAAATTTAGTATAAACCTTGGAGCATCTTGTTACTTACTATTAACCTGATAAGAAAAATACCATCATATTCCATATTTAACAAGTTGTTTTATAAGAATAATAATAATACCATCATTGATTAGCGAACCTAATAAGCTTAGTTGAAGTTATATGCTAATCAACTATAAGCACAACTTGTGAGTTGTTTAATAGGCTTTCCCAAATACCCCTAAATGGAATAAACAAGTTAACTAAAATTATGAAGTTACTATACCCCCTAAATGGAATAAACAAGTTAACTAAATTTATGAAGTTAATAAAACAATTATAATTAACATACTCAAGAGTATTTGTGGTAATTTATAACCTAACATGAAAATAAGTAGATTAAGGCAAATAAGTTTTGAGTTAATACGTTTATTAAACGGGTTAGTTGTTGATGATAATTTAAATGAATCAGCCGTCCAATTAAACATATTATACGATTAAGGTTGAAAGTAAACATCATGTATATATTAATATATTTAATCCGTTTATATAAAAAATTTAATTTTAATTTTCATATGTTTAACCTGTTCAATAGGATAACCGAGTCGCTAACTATCTACCGATCAACATGTTGATTTTGTGAATAGTACACCCATAGTCTGTTATCAGACAGAATTCCGATCAAATTCCACGGTGGACGAAGAACACGTCATAATCTGATCGGAAAACGATAAACGAGAAGAACCTGCGTATTTCAAATTCAAATTAGACGATAAATTTGAACTGTATCTACTCCAATTCGTGGAAACAGATTCCCATAATTTTTTAAGCAAATTATATACCAGAATCATCAACTTGTTTCATTTTTTTCACTGTTTATCTTATTTTAAATTATGAAATGAGATCTTTTGGGGCTTTTGGGAGAATGATTGTAGAGGTGGTCAATTGTGGCGGGTGGCGGTGAACGGGGTGAGGTGGACGGAAAACGGCCGTTTGATTGGATTGATGTGGGTCCCGATGTCGGATACTATGGTTCATCGGATAGCTCACCAACCCCAAATTTGAGATAAACCATATAGTTGGTGTTTGATTTATTTCACTTGTAACCCTTCTAATTTCATGTATTTATATTTTTGTCTTCTTACTTTAAAAGTGTTTATCTCCGTTGATAAATAGTTAAATTGCTTGTTAAAAACGATAATGGGTGGACAAAAGATGTATAGTTTTAGAAATGTGCAAACATTACTACTTTTATGTAGCCAAATACTTATTTAGCTTTGTAAAGTAACACACTTTTTAGGAATGCACTTTTGTAGTAATGTGTAGTAGGTTTATGTAAATTAAACTGAGAGTCGGCTGCAACTGTTGAACTGAACTGGATTGGATTGAGTTGAGTCGTACTGATTTGGTTCTCAGTTTTAATTTTCGTGCATAATTTGTTCTTGTTCCGGTTCGGTCTAGTTTAAAACCAAAATAAGTCGAAAAAATCGGTGGACAAAACAAAATAAAATATCACATTATGGTTACAGAGGTTACACACGCAGATTCTAGGCTCCTCGAAAAGTGGATGGTTGCCTTAGGATTAGTCGCCTCACAAAGCGGGTCGAAATCAATATAAAAAATAAAATAAATGCATATAGTTCTTTAATGGAGAATAGTTTGAGTATTATACAAGTAGACATCTCTAATGTTAATATTTAACGTTTGCTATGGCCTGTGCTAATCATTACTACTTGATAAATAATGTTTGCTATGACATGTATATATACAAATTATTTTTTGTCAAAAAGATGCCTTATTTGAAATAGTCAACATACACATATTATTTATTGAGACTAAGTCAAGTGTTACATATAGAAATAGTGTTGGTTATGGTCAAGGTCAACCCTTGCTGTTTATCCGTTTGTATTGACAATACAAACAATAACGATGCATCTAAATTTAAGAAAAGATATATATTCATATTATTTGTTTATACTTTATCTTCCTATACATCATATAAAAATAATCGTCAAAATCAATGAACGATATGAAGAAAGAGAATTAATAGATTAGACATGTCATAGTAAGTAAGAAGATAAAATAAGTATAAATAGTTATAATACATATATTTTTTTATTTAAGACTATACATTTATTGATAACTTATAAGATGTTATGCACAAGATTTTGGTACTACAATAAAAAGATAATGACATATCATACGTTTATCGTGTTTAACTAATTTTTGATAGAAATCTCTTAGTGATACGTAACAAAATAAAATTAGCAGATCATGAGATATAGAAAAATAAAATGTAGACACTTATCATCATCATTTTATGTTCAAGTTCCATCGTCATGTATGAAGTTATATACTCCCTCCGTCCCACAAAAAACTTCCCATTTCACTCTAAACTTTTGTCCCACAAAAAACTTCCCATTTCCCATATTTGGTGGGCTCCACCCAATAAAAAACTATTATTATTAAAACCCCACCACTAATATCCACTAACTATCTTTCTCTCTCCAATCTAACCTTATATTTTAATCAAAAGTATTATCAATTACCCCACCACTAACTATTACCTAAAAACATGTGCAAAAGACAAATGAGAAGTTTTTTGTGGGACGGAGGGAGTACATTTTTATTATTGTACCTACCATATTTCAAAATATAAGTTTTGATGTGAATGTATTGTTGTATTTGAATATGTCATATTGTCAGAGTTTTTCATAAAACAATCTATCTACTCTTAATTAGATATATGATTATCTACATTTCAAATTCTTTATATTCCACATTCACAGATTGAGTATCATCCATGTTTCAAATTCCTTACACCCCACATTCACGCATTGAGTATCATTCGTGTTGTTGTATTTTAATGTACTAAATATTCTAAGCCTAAAATTGTATATAGCAATTTAAAAGGTTCTAGTTCAACTGCATAACATAAATTTAGATAAATTAATACATTCAGAAATTTAGTAAATTAAAACATTAAAATATAATATATACAACAATAAATTTATTAGATTGGATACACCGTATATATATACTTTTATTATTAATAAGTATAATAAGAGTTATATACAACAAGTAGGAGAACATATCATTTTTATATTAAACAATGAGCCAAAATAGCACTATAATCTATGAAAACAAATTATTGATTCTCCGTTAAGTAATGAGGTAACGGTGGTTGGTGAGGTTAAATTAGAGGGGTTGGTGAGTAAATAAGCAAATGATGGAGGAAAATGATGTAATATCTGACGTCATTTTCCATTTTATAATAAAATTTAATTAAATACTATAAATCCGTCCCTTTCCCCCCACTTCCTCCATTACATGTCGTTTTTGCCCAACCACTGGATAGAGATAGATACCCTTTTTTCTCTCTTTTTTTGATTTTTCCAGATGAATTCCCGCCGATAATTTCATCATTTCGTGTTTATAATCCGTTATCGGATACTCATTTGTCAATTTCACAGACTTTAATCAACGTTTTGATTCCCTAATTTGAAGGTTCGTTTGATTATATCAATTATCATCATAATCGTGCTGTTTCGATCATTGTAATTATCGTTAATTTGCTGTAGTTTCATCATTTCGTGTTTATAATTCTTCTCAGGATTCTGAATTTCAAATTTCACAGACATTAATCGACGGTTTGATTCCCAAATTGAAGGTTCGTTTGATCATATCAATTGTAATCGTAATCGTGTTATTTTGATCATCTTCATCGTTAATTTGATGTAATTTTATCTGTTAATTATCACATGCATGTTGTTCATGATCATATGTATACTTATTGTATGTTTATTAATTCTGGAATTAGGTTTTTTGAGCTGAATGCGTCAATTTTGTTATTAACTCTGGATTGAAGTTGTTGAGAATTTAATAATCAAATTATTTAATAAAAACATTTGTGAATTGCAAAGGTTAATTCAATGCCTCTATGTTTAATACGTGTTGAATTTTTAACCAAACTTGAATATTTAGAAAATAAATATATCTCGATCATATATTAATTGTTTTTTTAATGCAATTAATATGCTAAGTAGGAGAATGCATGCTATAAATTGGTGAATCTATATCATAATGATATTTTCTTAATGTATTTATTTATTGTTCAGATCATGTCGCGTTTTCTAGAAGATGATGAATATTTAGCGGATGAATTTGAAATGGAAGATATTGATGATAACATGGACGATGAATATCATGGTAGAGATATTGGTTCAGACTCTGATACAGAGGAACTGGTTTGTTCTTAATCTTTCTAAATTTAAACACAAAATATTGAAATAATGTTAATACAGATATTTTGATTACATGACTAATAGTTTATAAATTTAATGTAGCATAATAAGTTTGTAGATACTTCTGCTGCTCAAGTAAGAAAAGGCAAAGATATTCAAGGTATTCCATGGGAAACATTGAATGTCACAAGGGAGAAATATAAGCAAACTAGACTAGAACAATACAAGAATTATGAAAATATTCCTCACTCTGGGGAGGCTTCAGTAAAGGTATGTCCACTTTTACAATAGTTTACTAAATTTCCCATTCTACCCTCAGTTACACATTTTCACAAAAGTGCATTCATAAATGTGCGTGTACTTGACAAGGGTAAAATAGACATTTGACTGTTGTCTAGTGGATACTTATCTGTTACTGTTTAATTAGTTATGTAGTTATCATTTAAGTAGTTATGTTGTTACATTTTTATATTTATTTAGCTTTTTTTTAACAGGCATGTAAAGCCACTGATAAAACGGGCTTGTATTATGACTTTAGACAGAATTCAGGAGCTGTAAAATCAACAATTCTTCATTTTCAGGTATAAAAATGTTAAAAAATTTGGTCTTATATATGTTTTGGGTAATCAATTTTAATAGCCCAGATTAAAACATCAAAACCCAAATCAATGTTGACTTTTATTCCTAATGTGGTGCCTAAATATCTTAATCAATTTTTTTAAATGGTTTTTTCTGGTCTATAATAGTTTGACTACCCGAATAAAAGTCAAACCACAGAGTGCATTAGCCCTACTTTTTTATGCAATTAATCTTTTAGTTTATCATTTAGCAAAAATTGTTACTAAAATGTTATATAATTCTTTTTTTTGTTGTTGGTGATTTAGTTAAGAAACCTAGTATGGGCGACATCAAAACATGATGTATATTTTATGTCACATTTTTGTGTCACGCGTTGGTCTTCTTTAACTTGCAATACCACTAAAGTTATCGACTTATATGGACGTGTTGCACCATCTGAGGTTAGTGTTCTTTTTTAGTTATTTATACATTTTTTTAATTACTTTTTCATTTTGTTTGAGTATTAATCGATTTTATTTTTACAAAATTTTGTATACAGAAGCACCGTGGAAGTTTACAGGAAGGATTTGCTCAAACACAAGTTAGCACAATGGTAGTAAAAGATAATTTACTAGTTGCTGGTGGATTTCATGGAGAACTTATATGCAAGGTAAAAAATAAGAACTATTCATGGTTTTTCAAAAAATGGTTTTTTAAGGTTATTTGTTTAAGTTGTCAACATATTTTCCTTTTTGTAATTGCTTAGTCATTTTACAAAGTTTTTTCCTATTGAGTCATTAAAAGATGGTACTAGAAATCTTTTAAATCCGTTATTTTTATATTAATAATGGTAAATTTCGGATTCTGAGTTTTTGTCCATAAACTTTTTTTCTGAATTTTTTTCCCGTGTGGTCCCTAGGCTATTTCGGATTCCCCGGGGACAATTCATGATTTCCTGTAATTTACTGTTTTTTTTATATATATTAAAATTACATTTTTGAAACCAACATGTTTTCCCTTTATAAAACCATCTTTTAATGACCTAATAGGACAAAACTTTGTAGAATTACTATACACGGGCAAATAGAAACTAAAGTTGACATTTCAGGTAAATGGCCTTATTTTTAAATAAAAATTAAACACTTAAACATGAATTTTGTTGTTATTGAGTGCAGTATTTAGATAGACCGGGAGTTAGCTTCTGCTCAAAAACAACAAACGATGAAAATGCTATTACTAATGCTCTTGAATTTTTTACTACACCAAGGTTTGTACTTCTGTTTTCGTGTAGTAAATCTAAATTTATAATTATGAACCGTTTTCCAATTTTTCCAATTTTAATTATGATTTTATTTTGTTTATCATGCAGTGGTGCAGTGCATTTAAATGCTTCTAATAATGATTCTGGAGTCAGAGAATTCAATATGGAAAATTTTCAAATGACTAAACACTTCCGTTTTCCTTGGCCAGTAAACGTACTCTCTCTCTCTCTCTCTCTCTCACACACACACACACACTTTTTTTTAATATATATTTTTGAGTAAATTACAAGGATGGTCCCTGAGGTTTACACCAGGTTCCACGTATAGTACACTGATAATCTTTTTCTTTTGGAAACCTTTTGCACCTACAGTTCTTAGTTCTTGAGCGTAATGTTCTTTTTAAAATTACATCGGTAGTCCTTATTCTGTTAAAATATTAACGGACGTTAGGCTAAAGACTGTAGGTGCAAAAGTTTCCAAAAAAAGGACTACCATTCTAAATTTCTAATTCTTTAAAGTAAAGGACCATATGTGAAATTTGGGGTAAACCTCAAGGACCATCCTTGTAATTTACTCTATATCTTTTAAATTAACTAAATTTTATTGTTTATGTATGCAGCATACCTCAATTAGCCCTGATAGCAAGCTTCTTGTAGTTGTGGGAGATAACCCTAGTGGACTGTTGGTTGACTCTGCATCTGGAAAGGTAATTTTTGTTATTTGCAAATCAAAATTTGATTTTTTTATGGATTAATTGCATAAAACGATATAAAAAAAAGTTCAAAATTGATGATATGGCTGTAACGAGGTCATAATTTTAGATTTGACGTAATCCGTACAGGTTACGCGGTCAAAATTTATGATGTGGCAGTTACTTTGACCATGTTGACTTTTTCTGAACCTCTTACTTAGTAAGGATGAAGATTATGTTACCAAAAATATTTGGATTTTTAGTGAAAAAAAATCAATAGAAAAGAAGTTTTTAGTTTTGTAACTAAATTTTTGAAAGCTGACTTTTATAGTTTTCAACTATTTTCCTATCCAAAGATAGAAAACTTAAAACTCCTCGTTTTTCCAAACTGGAAAACTGAAAACATTTGAACACGCTTTTATTTCCAATTTGCACATTTTCTAATATAATAATGAGTAAATTACACGGATGGTCCTTTAAGCTTATAGCAAATTTCACCAATGGTCCTTTAGTTTCAAAAATTACACTGATGGTCCTTAAATCTGATAGGTTTTTCACCGATGGTCCTTTACACTAACTGACGTTAAATGTTTCTGTTAACTTACCCCATGTGCAATGCACATGAGAGTAAAAAGGTCATTTTACATTTCTTTTCTTTTTATTCTTAAACTAAAAACTTTTATTTAAGATAAAAAAAATTAATTTAAGTATGAAAAGAAATTAAAAATGACTGTTTTACCCTCACGTGCATTGCACATGGGGTGAGTTAACAGAATAAATTAATGTCAGTTAGTGTAAAGGACCATCGGTGAAAAACCTTTCAGAATTAAGGACCGTCGGTGTAATTTTTGAAACTAAAGGACCATTGATGAAATTTGCTATAAACTTAAAGGACCGTCCGTGTAATTTACTCTATAATAATTAACCGTGAAATTTGTCAAATGTTTACAGACAATTGCAACCTTAAACGGCCACCTAGATTTCTCATTTGCATCCGCATGGAATCCCGATGGTCAAACTTTCGCCACAGGGAACCAAGACAAAACATGCAGAGTTTGGGACATAAGAAACTTATCAGAATCAACAACCGCCATAAAAGGAAACCTAGGAGCCGTTAGATCGATTCGGTACTCATCCGACGGTCAATTCATGGCGATGGCTGAACCAGCCGACTTTGTCCATGTGTTTGATGTCAAAAGTGGGTATGAAAAAGAACAAGAAATTGACTTTTTTGGTGAGATATCGGGAATGTCGTTTAGTCCCGATACCGAGTCGCTTTTTATTGGGGTTTGGGATCGTACGTATGGCAGTCTACTGGAGTTAGGACGGAGACGTGGTTATTGTTATGTGGATTGTATGATTTGAGAGAATTTAAGATATATATATGGTTTTGTTGTTATAAAGGTGATGTACATTTTTTTTAAAGAATATTTGTAGAATGAGAGATGTATAGAGGCTAGCAAAAAGTTGGCCGTTGAATTGAAATCAAAGTAGAGGGTAAGTTATATATGTTACAAAAACATTAAATATTATTACATGTATATTTTATCATATGTTTTATATGTCTTAGCTGCATTTTAACGTGTCTTGTATGTTTTATTATATGCATATACACTCCACATGTCTTACAAATACTTCACATGATTTACATGTTTTATATGTTTTAGCTAATATTCTAGAACGGTAGGTTATATGACTCTCATACCTTTTTGCATACCTTCACATAATTGGGTATGATTGATGTTGTTGTCCTATGTATATCATGTTAAGCTACTTGTTGCTTTTTCAAAGTTTAAAATTATAGGTGACAGTTATCAATATTTTTTAAGTTTTTGTTCATATGTAGACCATTTTATTAATGTTTTAATACTAACTAAAACAGTAAAATGTTAAATATTCTTAATTGTTCATAATGACTGATCAAGTAACCATCCTCACAAAGACTAGCATACTTTTAAGAAAAATAATATGCAAGTTTCCAAGTAATTTTTTTCATAAAATTAAAGAAATGGTTAATGTTACTTATCATTAGGATAATGTACAAGAAAACCATTTAACAATAATTTTTTGTCTCTAAAATTATGTAAGTATTGAAAACAATTTTATGGCCAACAAAGTATGTAAGAAATCTTTCTCGGTAAATAATGATCATATGATCAAAATAAGGTTTGAAAATAATCACATCAACAATTAAAGTTGGGAACATTTTATACTTTTATAAATGGTAGTAAAAGCAACCAGTATTATAGTTCAAAGTACATATTTAAGTGGCCTCTAACGTATTTTAATTAGTTTAGGAGGTCTAATGAAAAAACTTTTATCAGTTTCAGTTTGGTATTATGGCCACTTGGTGAGTAAATGAGTTTTACTGAAAAAAATAACTAAAAAAATATTTGGGAATTGAACCCTACGTGAATCGAACACGCAACCTTCTGATCTGGAGTCAGACGCGCTACCATTGCGCCAAGGATCCTTAGATGCTTTCCTTATGCTAACAAATAATATATACACACAATAAAGTAGATTCTTATCTATGTACGTTATATATTTGCATCGCAAATCCAAAAACAACCAATAAAACCACGCCACGTAATCACCCCAAAATCTTTCTTCTTCTATTTCCCTCCTCACAATACTCGAATATATCTAAATCTTATTCTTTTACTCATTTATAGTTTTATTCATCCATCTTCAATCCACACATTTCATTTTCCATTCTTACACCACCATGGCATCCACCCTATCGGCGCCGACATTCCACGGCCTCCGGCCACTCAACAAAGCCACCGACTTCCCCACCATCTCCGCCGCCAAGTCCACCGTCACAATCACCCAAAAAAAGAATTTCAACCGCCGTATCAAGGCGGAGCTCAACCCATCTCTAGTGATCAGTCTTAGCACCGGTCTATCCCTATTTTTGGGCCGATTTGTGTTTTTCAATTTCCAAAGAGAAAACGTCGCGAAACAAGGGCTGCCGGAGCAAAACGGCGTTACTCATTTTGAGGCCGGAGATAAACGGGCTAAAGAATACGTTAGTCTTTTGAAGTCGAATGATCCGGTTGGGTTTAATATTGTTGATGTTCTTGCTTGGGGGTCTATTGGACATATTGTGGCTTACTATATTTTGGCTACATCTAGCAATGGTTATGACCCTAATTTCTTTTGAGTTTTGTGGTTTTTAAGGTTGTATGATTAATGAATGTGTTATGTATTGTATATTCGGTGATTTTGACTATGTAACGTTCGGGGGTTGTTTATTTTTAATTGCTTATGCTTTAAAAGTGTGTTTCAAATACTCATCACTTTAGGGTAGGGATGAGTTTTTTTTTTACTAAAAAACAGGACCTATTTTACTGTTTTCGGGTGTTTTCCCCGTTTTTTCCGTTTTTGGTTTCAGTTTTTTGTGTTCTAGAACCGAAAGTTAATAATATCGAGTCAACGTATCTTCTCAAAGTAGCCAATATGTAATTTTCAGTTCTAACTGGTTTTAAACACAAAATACCTTAACTGAAGAGGAAGAGGAACAGAAACGATTTCAATCTAGTTCTCGCTTCTTGTTTCTATTCAATTTCAGTTTTTTCAGTTTCAGTTCAGTTCGATTCCGAAATTAAACATATCCCTACTTTAGGGACTTAAAAATGTTGTCATTACTGTTTCTAAACTTTCTTTTAGCCATCTAATAAATACTCCCTCCGTCCCACAAAAAAAATATACATTTCTCTTGGGCACAAGTTTTAAGGAGATAGTTAGTGATGGGGTAATTGATAATAATTTTAATTAAAATATAAGTTTAGATTGGAGAGAGAAAGATAGTTATTGGATAGTTAGTGGTGGAGTATTTGGAAATTATATTATTTTATTAAATAAACCCCATCAATTTTAGAAAATGAGAATTTTTTTGTGGGACAAAAATTTAGAAAGAAATGAGTACTTTTTAATGGGACGGAAAGAGTATTTATCTAGATAAAAAATCAAACTCATGCCTAAAACATATCATTACAGGTAATATCATTTCAGGCATTTTGCAACACCATCAGCCGTTTTTTCCGTTTTTGGTTTCAGTTTTTTGTGTTCTAGAACCGAAAGTTAATAATATCGAGTCAACGTATCTTCTCAAAGTAGCCAATATGTAATTTTCAGTTCTAACTGGTTTTAAACACAAAATACCTTAACTGAAGAGGAAGAGGAACAGAAACGATTTCAATCTAGTTCTCGCTTCTTGTTTCTATTCAATTTCAGTTTTTTCAGTTTCAGTTCAGTTCGATTCCGAAATTAAACATATCCCTACTTTAGGGACTTAAAAATGTTGTCATTACTGTTTCTAAACTTTCTTTTAGCCATCTAATAAATACTCCCTCCGTCCCACAAAAAAAATATACATTTCTCTTGGGCACAAGTTTTAAGGAGATAGTTAGTGATGGGGTAATTGATAATAATTTTAATTAAAATATAAGTTTAGATTGGAGAGAGAAAGATAGTTATTGGATAGTTAGTGGTGGAGTATTTGGAAATTATATTATTTTATTAAATAAACCCCATCAATTTTAGAAATGAGAATTTTTTTGTGGGACAAAAATTTAGAAAGAAATGAGTACTTTTTAATGGGACGGAAAGAGTATTTATCTAGATAAAAAATCAAACTCATGCCTAAAACATATCATTACAGGTAATATCATTTCAGGCATTTTGCAACACCATCAGCCGAAGGTCAAAACATAAAAATCAGTCAAATACAAAATTAGAATGTAGAAATATATGCTTTGTTTTAGAAACAAAATTAGAATGTAAAATATATATTTTTGAAAATACTAAGTTAAAACTTCCATGTCATATGATGAAATCTGTAAAACAAACAAATACACAACTAAAACAAACAATATTAACTGAATTCCAAATAACGAAATTAATCTAAAAACCCTATTTCTTAATTTCCATGTTTTCTCCTTTACCAAAATCACTTCACATACCACCTTCAATTTCTCAACTTGCTTTTCTAATTCCATTGCTCTGTTTTCCGCAACTTCAACCCTGTTCATCATCTCCATTTGTTCTGATGCTACTTTATTTTCTTCCGTAATTACTTCAATTTGTACATTTGAGTCACGAATTGCTTTTGAAATTGCTATGCATTGCACCTCAATTTCCAGTTTTTCCTTGATTATTTCTTCGAGCTCGGTTTTCAAGTCGTTTTGCAGCTTCAATGGAGTTTGATTTTTTAATGTATTCAGGTTTTCGTATGCGTTGATCTCTTCAATTGAAGGTTCATGATCCTTTATCCCAGCATCTTTTAATTTATGTAATTCTGCAAATCCGAATTTTATTGGGTAAATGATTAAAAAAATGTAAATATTATACTATATACCAATTTTGAGAACTTAGAGTAGATAAATTGCTATTTTGTGGGTAATATATCCCCAAATTTAAGTTGTCAAAATTAAGCAAGCTATTTTACATACTCACAATTGTATGGTCAAAAAACACAATTTAAAATAGGGCATGTAATTAAGTAGCATGTCAATTACCTTAATACATCTAAATTATTAGTTGCCTTAAAACTTAGGAGCTTTTAATCATAAGGATAATTAAGCCTATAATATAAACATTAGTAAAATGAACATAATGATCAAGAAGCTACCTATATCAAGTGCTTCATGAGCAGAACGGAGTTTTATCATGGAAGCTTCTAGAACATCATGATCATCGTTATATGCTAAATCTTGTGAAAGTATTGCACAATTATCCTCAATTTTATGGTAACCATTATTTGTCCCATGATTAGAACAAACAAATTTGAAGGTTTGAGCGTCGGATTTCATGCTGAGTTTCCTTAAAAGATCATCACTAAATTACTACGTTTGTGTAGATAAATATATAGATAGTAAAGTTAATTAAATGAAAGTTTCAAGATAAATAATCGAACGTGTAGAGGTCCGGATGCGCCACGTGGAGGCTTCAACCACTTGTCAGGCATTACTTCATTGTTCATTTTGATCCAATTTTTCTATTAGCGAGCAAAAATTAAAACTGGTTATAATTTAATTTAATTTAATTTAGTGCAACTCTTTTATGATTATGTTATTTTAATGAGGCATATATAGGTCATAAGGTTTTAATGTTTTATTGTCCGTATCCTGACGGACCTAAGTTTACAAGTGGCTCCGAGCCTAACATAATCTGTTATCTAGATATGCACATAAAAACCGGTTCAGTTTTAAAATTTTAGAGCTGGATCGTAATTAATTTGGGCATCGCCAGATCAGATTGAGTCACCAACAATCGAACTAGGACCGGATTGAGTTCCAAAGGTTAAAACGGTTTGAAAACCAGTTTTACTGTTAAACCAGCCGTTAGAACCGGTTTAAAACTGGATTTTGACGCCAAACCAGTTTGGATCAGGTCCAAATCAGTTTCAACTGGATACAAACTCCACTCCTCAAAACCAGGTTAAAACTGAGTCGGTTTCACCCAAACCGGATATGACCGAAGTTGACCGAAACTGTAACACTGCAAAATTTACAAACGTATTTTTTAAACGCCGTGCGGAAGCATAAAAATAATAAATAGTTTAGGTTTAGGTTTACAAACCAAACGTCCCAAAATAAACTCCAAAACAATAATAATTAAATGGTGTCACTTAACGACATGACTCGTTTTACAAAACATATCTATTAGAGCTTGGTCACCCATTCCGTCCAAAGCAACGATCAACCTGAAAAGAGTCAACGAAGAGGGATTAGCACAAAGCTAAGTGAATGAACATAATCTACAAATTATATAAAGCTCAACAAGCAAGCACCAACATCTCCACGATCGTTACTCCTCGTAACCACTGAACCACTGTTCCACTGAACCACTGTTCCACTGAACCACTGTTCCACTGAACCACTGTTCCACTGAACCAGTAACCACTGACTGTCTAATCACTAAGCACGGAAGTAATTCTACATCTCCGCCTACTAACCTCGGAAGTAACTCTACATCTCCGATTGCTAAACACGGAAGTATTACTACATCTCCGCGTTGGGTAATCACTATTTGAGAGGATCGGTGGCTTTGCGGGCCTTAAACCATGGTCGGCCAAAACCACGGTAACCAATAGCCTGTATCCAACACCCCGGGTAAACCCCCCCTAACCGTGCAACGTATACAGGTAAGGTTGAATACCCTGTTAGTCGATACACTATGCTCAGCCGATATCCTTCCGACACTGACCTCATCCATACCTCGGTCACCAAGTTCAAACCGAGTTGTTGCTACCATTCAAGTAGAAACCCTTCATCTATGTGCACATATCCTATTTCGCTTAACCCGATCAAACAGGTACCAAACAAGCAAACTGTCAAAGATTCGCGCCCTAAAAACGACCCGAAAACCTGCAATCTGAAGTTCACGATCGTGAACAATAGTTCACGAACGTGAACTAGAGTTCACGACGTGAACTAGAGTTCATGATCGTGAACTCACTACATCGAGCGATTCCTGCATTTTTCCTGTATTTTCCTGCATCTTTCCTGCCCAACATGCAATACCGAACCGGTTGTAACCAAACACAAGTTGGAGGTTAAATCCACTCACGGTAACCTTCAATTCCCGTAACTCAGTGAGCTAATATCACTGAGTTTCCTCCTCGGATCCTGTACACCAAAGAATACCGAGTTAATAACCGGTACTTATCAATAATCACCAACATTGACAATAACAAACACTAACTTTCAACCAAGTGTTATAAATACCATTTCTAACACATAAGCATATTAAAACCACTTATACATACACAATTCAACAATTGAGTCATTCCACCACTTAATCACCCGAACGGGTCAACCGGATTATTAACAATAATACCTTCTATAACCACAATCATATCATCAACCTACAATTCACCAATTGTTATCAATAACATTTCTAACACATAGCCTAACAAACACTTATACTTGCACAATCCAAGTTTCTTAAGTCACTTTACTACCAAATGGCCCAATCGGGTCAAAAACCCGAACATGACTATATCACTTCCACATGTTCATCAACTGTCACATAATCTCCACACTAGCAATTTACAATCATTTAGCAATACATCAAGTTCATAACTAACCATTCCAAGTATTTCACTTACACAATCACTAGTTCACCCATTTGGCCCAAACACTAACTAGTTAATCCATCAAAACATACAATACTTGATTTCTCAACATCCATAGCTTACTAAACATGTTTTCTCAACCTAATGAACAATTCCAAGCATTCAAATATCAAGAAATCCAAGGTTTGTCAAAACCCACCTTCAACATCCACCATTTATGGAGGTTGAAGGTGATTTTCACCAAACCTGTCTCCTTTCATCAATCAACCACACATTACATGTCAAAGCTTGTAATAACACATACTATAACATCTACAACAAGAATCACCAACAAAACCTCAAGCAACCCAAACCCTAGTTAAATCAACTTGCATGAAATCTAAGATGAATACATATAGGTTGAAGCTTATCTCAAGAATTATTCAAAAACGAGGTTGGATTAATGATTGACCAAGAAACGAGTTAGAGATCTCCCTTGGAAGCTCAAGAACACTATGAGTTTTGGGAGAGATTGATTTATAAAAAGATAAAAGAAAAAGAAAGTGAGAAGTGACCAAAGGAGGGTGTGGTGTCCCCTCCTTGACCCCAAAACCGTCCACCATGGGGGTGGGGCCCACTTTTGATTTTTTTTCTACTTTTAAGCAATACATATAAAAGTCTCTTTCGTAGTTAATTTATTTAAAATAACAAACGGACTCCAATTTTTAAAAACGAAGCATTTCCGGAAACGAAATCCGACAAGGAATCTAAAGATATAAAAATCACAAAATCGTTTAAATATTTCAGAAACCGGATATTTTAATCCCTTGATTAAAATATCACAAAAGGACAAAATGTCAAACAATTTATTTAACATTTAGTCACTTTATTTCACATATGGTCAAATAGATATTTATCAAATATTCATATATACCTAAAACTACTAGGCCGATTTTAGGATGTTACAGAAACCAAACTGGTTTTGAAACCGGTCGGAAGAAAAAACAAGTTTGTGCATGTGTAACTCCCCAAAACTCAAACGGGAAAATCGAGAAAGCATTTACTGGAGTAGAAAACTTAACTTTAAAAACGATAGCTAAATAGTTGATGAAGATATTCAATAGCAAGCGGAGAAAAATCTTTAAACTACAACAACTGAACAGTCTTCAGTTTTTTTTTTGTAAAGTTTAATTCTCTTTTAGAATAGTTTTCACCAAAAATCTTATTTGCTTTTTATGTCTATGAATGTCTGCTGCCTACATATATGCAACACAACTATAGATCCAAAAATAAACGATTCTAGGTTTTAACAAATATTAAGTATTAGAATTTTGTTATAACTATTATGCTAACTATAGTTTAAAATAAAAAGAAGCTTGTCCTAAAAAAAATTAGACAAAAAAAGAAAACTTCAAAATTGCACCTTTAAATTGAACCGATATGATACTCTTGTGTATAGTAAAGATTATGTTTAATAGAATATTAATTTTATCTAGTATCGACATTGTTTTTACTTTTTATTTGTGAAAACTTTATTTGTTTTGAGTTGTGTTTATAGTTGGTTTTTTATTATATGAAAACTGTAGATATATAAAATTAACAATTTTAAATCTTGTAATTTTTATAGTTTTCGGATATAAGTCAAAGTATTGTATTTATCTTTATACTTTATCATATAAAATATAATTGTTTTTCTTGGAAAGAAGACCGCCCCATAATTTTTTCCCATTCTCTATCTGCTACCATTTTTGTATCTTTCTACTTCCCCTCAACTCCAATCGGTACAAACAGATTCAAATTGCTGCAAAATCCCAATCGAATCGATCATAATCGGAGACAAAATCGCGATTGATTGATTAAATCGATCCAAATTCGAGATGGCGATGAGGGAGTTGGTGACCGGTGGGGCCGCATGCGCGGTACCTGGTTCTTCTTCTTCATCAAACCCTCTCGGTGCTCTTGCTAATGCTCTAATCGGTTCTTCATCTCAGAAGGTACTTGTTTAAGCTTGTAATTCTTCAATTTGTTGATTTCAGTCGCTAATTTTGACCTACTGGTGTTTATATTGTTGATTTCAGTCGTCAATTTTGAAATTATACGTGAATAAGTGCTTATGTATCGATGATGAATTGTATGAGTTGAAATTGATTGTACGTAAGCGTAATCACCATTGCTAAAGCAGAATTGATTTGAATTTAGTGATTTTTGTACTTAATTAAGCCTTCGTAATGAAATTCCAATATTATGCCCCCCAATTTTGACCTGAATTGCTCAGTAGAACTCCAGATAAAGATAATAACATCTATGTTACGTGATTCTTATTTGTTCTGCTATTGGAGATCAAAAAGTTATGCACTTATCAACTTCAAAAGTTAAAATATGAAGCTGTTTTTTTCTGAAATCATAAACTCTGATAACTAAAGTGGTGTTATCTGCAAATATCTGGTTTTAAATCATGCAACAAATGCTTAGTTCATACTAATTAATCTCTCAATCTATTAAATAACTTCAATTATATTATATATATGTTTCTTTTACATGCAGGAAAGGTTGCAGGAAATCCCTACATCAACACTTAATACTTCTGGCAACAATTATTTATCAGGATCTGGAGAACCGTTGTCAGCTCTTCCTGGTTCAGAGTTGGAAAATTCTCTGCAACATGAAAACTCGGCTTTTGTTAATGGTTTTCGTGCTGCAAATGACAACAGATTTGGTGAAGTTTGGGATGGAATTCAAAATCCTCAATTTCATCAAGGGAATCCACAACTTCAACCAGAATTAAATGGTAAAAAATATTGCCAACTGTCTATTATTCAAAATGAAAAAGCATCCTAACTTGCTTTTCGTTTAGAGAGACATATTAATTAGGCCAAATTACATATTAGTACCCTGAGCTTGACTGACTAGGTCTTTTACTACCCTGAACTATTAAAGGTGGAACATGGTACCCTGAACTTGACAAACTGGTCGATTTAGTACCCTGACTCGTTAATTTGATCGTGTTTTCTTACTTGACTTATTTTTGCTGGAACTTTTGACCGACTAAAAATTACACGTTCATCTCAATATATTGATATTAGAAGCAAACCACTTGAGAAAACAAGACCAAATTAGTGAGACACGGTACTAAATCGACCATTTTGTCAAGTTCAGGGTACTAAAATGCATTTTGGCCTATTGATTATTAGTTCTCTAAATTTTGGCCTACAAACCGTTTTTTTTTTTAATTTTGTTGTGATTTAGGTCCACCTCAAAGAGTATTATCAAGTTTTTTGCATTCATTTGTCAACTCAAGTCATGGTGGGGTCCCTTTTGGTCCTACTCAACTGCCAATTTTAGGGTTGTCTGAAGGGGATAAACGATGCATACGTGATCGTAGTAGCATTATGGCTCGCCATATTTTTGCTGACAAACCCGAGGATTTCATTAATGGCCAGGTCTATTTCTCAACTTACAAACCAAAATTTTATCTTATTATCATACTAATTTAGTTCCCGTATAATACACATGTTTGTTAGTGTATAAATACACGTATATACTCCCTCCGTCCAAAAATTATTGTCCACAGACAAAAATCACACAGTTTAAGAAAAGTGCATTTATTATACTGTGCAACCAATCAAATTCTATCTTTACCAAATTTTTTTTATTGGTTGAATTTTCAAGTGCACAATAATTTTGGGACATTTAAAAAAGGAAACATGGACAATAAAATTGGGACGTAGGGAGTATGTATTAGTAATACGTTACTAATATACACATGTATTAAATAAGTTTTTTAATGGATGCAACATGTATTTAGGTGGTAATATAAGTGGTATAATATATATTTATATCAAGAAACATATTTTTAAAAAACTTTGGTTAATAATATGTTTTTTTCTTCTTTTCTTATAAGAGTACAAAAACTGAACATCCATAATATACATAAAATAAATTATACGTTAATTTATATCAAGAAACATCAAACATGTTATTTGGTATGTATGTTAATTACACACAAATATACATAAAAATTAATTAACGCTTCAATGTTAAATGAAAATACATCCGTGGGTGATTGGCAACAACCTCTTTGTTAATTACCGATTTACTTCATAATGAAAAGGGTATATATTAAAATTAGTTAAAATGTTGATATCATCAATACAAATTAGTTATTAATTTAGTTCAATCAACCAATAAGACTGTGCCACCTATCTGATTCAAGAAAAAGATGACATCATGCTTATTTTTCTTTATTATAGATAATTATAAACAAATTTTCTAACACTATATACAATTATACATATTCAGGTGAATGCTTTATTATCTTCTTTAGAAATCGATAACCACGGGTTGGCTAGGGGCCCGATGCCCGGAAGATACCCAGAGCTTGAACAATATTGGGGTGAGTCTCAAGCCATGGGCCCGGGCCCACACGGGCCAGATGGTTGGGCTGATGAATTTGCCCAAAACAGAGTAGGACAAAATGACCCGAATTCTTGGGCTCTGTCTTTTGAAAGACAACATGGTACTGGCGGTTGGGCTTCTGAATTTGAACATGTGAGAACATACTTAGTTACTTACATACAACAACTCTATTATCATTATAATGATAATAATTATTATTCATTTATTATTTATTTTTTTTGTTATTTATTTTAGGAACAAGCTCAGATGACATCTGTGGATCGAATGGCAGGTGCAAACATTCCATCATTGGCTGCTATGGAGCAGACCCGTATGCTAGCACACACTTTAGCTCAGAATAGTAATCCCAAATTTCAGGTTTATTATTATTATTATTATTATTATTATTATTATTATTATTATTATTATTACAATAGTAGGTTTTGGAAAGTTTTAATATGTCAAAAGCAAAAAAAATATTATTATTTTCTCTATCCAGGTGGCAAAATGGTGCCACCTAAGCAAAATACAAGTTTTAGGTTAACCGGTACATCAGAAGGTAAATTTTGACTTATTTGTTGATAATATGCAGAACTCAAAATTCCTTCAATTTGTTTCAAAAATGAGTCGTGGGGAATTAACAATTGAAGATAACCAAGTTAAGGCAGGAGCTGGTGACTGGGCTAATGAATATCAACAACAATATAACGCGGGCCCGTCTTCTTGGGCTGATCAATATGCAAATGAACAGGTAAGTTAAATTACATTTAGTACCCTGAACTTTGCTAACTAGGTGCTCTACTACCCTGAACTATTAAAGGTGCAACATAGTACCCTGAACTTGACAAAATGGTTGATTTAGTACCCTGACTCATTAATTTGGTTTTGTTTACTAAAATACATTTTAGTAAGAAAACACGATCAAATTAATGAGTCAGGGTACTAAATCGGTCATTTTGTCAAGTTCAGGGTACCATGTTGCACCTTTAATAGTTCAGGGTAGTAGAGCACCTAGTTAAAAAAGTTCAGGGTACTAAAATGTATTTTGGCCATAAATGTACGTAGGTCATATAATTATAATTTTTAATATATGATTATTTTTCAGGTTTTAAGGGGTCCAGATAGGTGGGCTGATGAATTTGCTAATGAACGGGTGCATCACGGGCCAGTAGATGAACAATGGGTTGATGAATTTTCAAAATTACAAGTGAATGATTGGGCTGATGAATTCGGGCGTCAAGTTGGTGAAGGAATTTTAGGAGATGATTCTGGTGATAATTGGGCCAGTGCTTATGATGAGTAAGTTTATTTATAAAATAAACAACTTATTTTTCTATTTTATCTATAATTCTGTAATTTTTTTTTAATTAAGGACAAATTGCTCAAAAATATACTCAATTTTTTTTTTGTGGCAATTAAAGGTAACCAACTTTCTGAAAATTTAGATTAAAAGGTATTCTACTTTCTAAAAAGAGTTGATTTCATAAATGGTCCTTTAACTGACCACATATTGCAACTTTTGGTCCTTTGTTTTTCAGAGTTCCAAACTCAGTACTTTATGTACCATTTTAACTAACCACATGTACTGTTTAAAAGGACTGTTTATGCAATAAAATGGTACATAAATTGCTGAGTTTGGAACTTTGAAAAAGAAAGGACATAAGTTGCTATGTGGTTAGTTAAAGGACCTTTTATGAAATTAACTCTTCTAAAAATAATTTTTTAGCAATTACAGGTATCAATGTTTCTTTTAATATATAGATTTTGGGACCAAACTTTCTGAAAACTTTCATTTGTGGTACCCATAAACTTTCCAAAAATGGTAAAAATATCTCATTTTGGACAGAAAAAAACTCTGGTACCTTTAACTGCTAAAAAAATTGTTGAGTAAATATTTTTGTGCAATTTACCCTTTAATTAACTGAATGTGGAATAAACATATGGATTTCTCTGTATGATGATGTTTTAAAACTTTTTTTTTTTGTAGTTATTTAAATGAGCAAACGATTATGAAGCAAAAAGGGGATAGTTCAAGGGGCGTTTACGTCTTTTCAGATCTGAACCCTTATGTGGGCCATCCTGACCCATTTGGAGAAGGTCAAGAACTGTTCAGAAAAGGTCTTTTAAGTGAAGCAGTTCTTGCTTTAGAAGCTGAAGTTTTAAAAAATCCTGAAAATGCTGAAGGTTGGAGATTACTTGGTGTAGCACATGCTGAAAATGATGATGACCAACAGGTTATTTTTAATTTTTATTATTATTTTTATTATTTTTTTATATCATATAAATTTATTTACCTTAATATTGGGTAACAAACTTAATGATTAGTACCAGTTGTGTATTTCTCTTAAACCCTAAAAAAAAGAGCAAAATAAAAATAAAAAATACTTCATTTATTATAAAATATAAATTTATTTACCTTAATATTGGTTAACAAACTAAATGAATAGTACCAATTTTGTATCTCTTAAACCCTAAAAAAAGAGCAAAATAAAAATAAAAAATAAAAAATACTTCAGTTATAATAAAAAATAGAAATATACTTCAATTATATTTCTAGGTGTTTCTCAATTTGGATGAAGGTTATCCGGGTTTATCGCCTTTTGTTATTGTACTTTCACAAGATTTAAAATTAAGTGATTGATTATATAACCGGATATTTATAATATTTGTGTCTTATAAAATTCATTTTCTTTTGCTCTTGATTTTATATCTAATCTCTCAGTAGCAGAAATTGAATTTGATTTATTTGCCTGTTTTTAAGAAATTAATTTGTTTATGGAATGTATAAGGGTATATTAGTAATTTTCCTTTTCATGCTTCTTTATATATGGCAGGCAATTGCATCAATGATGCGTGCACAAGAAGCCGACCCAACTAACTTAGAAGTCCTCCTTGCACTTGGAGTCAGCCATACAAACGGTACTCACTCGTAAACAAAAAACAAAAAAACTTTTCAAATATGTAATTATTTATTTATATAATTATATAATTAAATTTTGTATTTTTCCTACAGAATTAGAACAACAATCCGCATTGAAATATTTATATAGTTGGTTACAAAACCATCCCCAGTACGGTAAAATCGCGCCACCCGAACTCTCCGATTCCCTCTACTATGCCGACGTAAGTATTTTTTTTTTAATATTTTTAATCCATTTTTTTTTGTTATTTATGGATTATAAATAATTTTTGTACAGGTGGCGAGAACATTTAATGAAGCAGCTATAATGTCACCTGAAGATGCAGATGTACACATAGTACTAGGTGTATTGTATAATCTTTCAAGAGAATATGATAAAGCAATTGAATCGTTTCAAACCGCTTTGAAACTTAAACCGAGAGATTATTCGTTATGGAATAAACTTGGGGCAACACAAGCAAATAGTGTTCAAAGTGCTGATGCAATATACGCGTATCAACGGGTAACTAATTTTACCTAACTAACTACACATAATATGTGTGTGTGTGTAATAATTACAAAATTAGTTAATTTTAGATGTGGGACCTACTCGAATTTGACTACTTTTTTTAGATTTGTTACAAAATAGTCGCTTCTTTCTTGTAATTTAGGGGTACCGAAACCGATAATGATGAATTTTCAAAACTGAACTGATTACATGTTTTTGGTTTCGGTCAGTTTTTGGTTCGGTTCAGTTTTTTTCAGCCCAAATGCTCTCTCCTGAGGACCGAACTGAAACCGAAATTATGAAATTACAAAACTGAAAACCGAACTGATTACATGTTTTTGGTTTGTGTTCGGTTTTTTCTGCCCAAATGCTCACCCCTAGTGTAATTCATATTTTTTTTTGTGAAACAATGATTGTCAGTTTGTCACTAAAAACGGTAAATAAAAATGGTGGTTTTATCACTTTTATGAAAAAGGGGGTGATTTTTACATCACAACTTTTAATGCATCTACCACAAGTTATGCTTGATATACTTGTACAGTTAACTGTAAAACTTATAGTGTGTGGTATAGGAAGTAAAAGTTGTGGTGCAGAAATGAAAACCCTTATGAAAATATGTGAATTTTACGTTAGGGTTGATAACGTTTAGTAGGGTTTATTTATACAACATATATATTTTTTGTTCTAATTAGGTAGTTGTACTTGTAAAAATGTTCCTATTTACATAGTTTTGCAATCGAAGAACATTTTTTTTGTGGTAAAATTGATGATGTGGCACGGGTGCGGTTTAATTTTAGTGATGTTCACTTACATATTTGTAATATTTGGCCATATAATAAGATGTAATATAAGAAATGAAAGACCTTTGAAATCGTTTAGGCCTTTTATTTCTTATATTACGTCTTACATTGACAAATATTGCCAACATGTAATGCCACGTCATCATAACTACCCCGCGTAGGTGCCACATCATCAATTTTAATGGTGCTTCACTTTTGTATTTTCAGGCGTTGGATTTAAAGCCCAATTATGTTCGTGCATGGGCCAACATGGGTATTAGTTACGCTAATCAGGTAATATTTCTTTCCGTTATAATTACTAAAACAATAATTTCGTTTAATGTTTTTTTTTATTTAAAATTCTAAAATAGTAATTGCATTTTATAGGGTATGTACGAGGACTCAATTCGTTATTATGTGCGTGCTCTAGCAATGAACCCAAAAGCAGATAACGCGTGGCAATACTTGAGAATTTCATTAAGGTGAACAAATAATGCAAAAAAAAATTATTATTATTATAAAGAGTAAATTACACGGAAGGTCCTTTAAGTTTATAGCAAATTTCACCAATGGTCCTTTAGTTTCAAAAATTACACTCATGGTCCTTAATTCTGAAAGGTTTTTCACCGATGGTCCTTTACACTAACTGACGTTAATTTTTTCTGTTAACTTACTCCACGTGCAATGCACATGAGGGTAAAAAAGTCATTTTTCATTTCATTTCATTTTATTATTAAACTAAAAACTTTTATTTAAGATAAAAAAAAATTAGTTTAAGAATGAAAAGAAATTAAAAATGACTTTATTACCAGCATTGCACATGGGGAGAGTTAACAGGATAAATTAACATTCGTTAGTGTAAAGGACCTTCGGTGAAAAACCTATCAGAATTAAGGACCATCGGTGTAATTTTTGAAACTAAAGGACCATTGGTGAAATTTACTATAAACTTAGAGGACCATCCGTGTAATTTACTATATTATAAAAGTTTGCTCGATTTCGTTACCTTAAAAACCGTCTTTTTTGCAGTTGTGCTTCAAGGAATGATATGATGGAAGCTTGTGATTCCCGAAACCTCGATGTTCTTCAGAAAGAATTCCCGTTATAAATTATGTTAATTTATTGTTTGTTTTGGTACAAGGTTATAAAACTGTTTGTAGCACAAAGGCATTGGTTCTCCTTGTATGTAACAATAAAAGTTTATATCTGCATTAAAGATTACTAAATTAGATTACTTTTGGATGATATTGTAATACGGTTGGTACAAAAAGTCCGTGTATTATATATCGTTTTGGTCATTTGTATTACATTACTATTGAAATGACTTCTATACATATAAAAGTTTCTAAGACATTTGAGGAAGAACTTCCTAATTTGATTATCTCAAGTAAAGATCCTAAAGCCATATTTGTGCCACACTGTGATTGTATTGTTCTTTGAATTCTAATTTAGTTTGCATGGATTGTAATCTAAGTCATAACCTAAAATACCTCTCACTTAGCGATATGCGGTGTGTCCTTCATTCTTGTGGTCGAAGATGCAAATTTCATTGTGAACATATGTGATATTTAGAAATAATTATTTTTTTGTAAAAAAAAATATCAAAGTAAAAAATTTTGTTCAAGAGGTTTACAACATTATTCAAGTTTTTAACTAACAAGTGTTTGTAAATAGCCATATAACAATTAGATTGCTTACATCCAAATTTAGGCTACCCATGAAAGCGTTATTAATGAGAATAATTTAAAGATGTGAGGAGTGTGCGAGTGGTCAATTAGGTGTGGCCAAATTATCGTCGGAAGTAATATACAACTTCCAAGCAACCTAATTGGTTTCTTTTAACCTTTTTAAACAAATTTGGAAGGAGAGTGATTTCAACACCACATAAAGTACTTTATACACCATATTATATACTCCTTCCGTCCCACAAAAAAGTTCCCATTTCCTTTGGGCACAAGTATTTAAGAGATAGTTGATAGTGGGGTCTTTGGTACTATTTTTGATTAAAATATAAAGTTAATTGGAGAGAGAAAGTGTTTTTAAGAGATAGTTGGTGGTGGGGTCCATAATAATAATATTATTTAATAGAAATTGGAACTTTTTTGTGGGACAAAATTTATGATAGAAATGAGAACTTTTTTGTGGGACGGAGGGAGTATCATTTAAAACAAACTGTATATAATTGTGGTATATATAATACTTGTATGATGTTAAAGTCATGTCCCCACTTAGAAGTGCGTATTTACCAAGGTTCTAAAAAGCGCGCATTGGCGGCGCAAAGGCGTGAGGCGCGACTCCGCCATTATGAAACAGTCCATGGCGGCAGTATGAGGCGTGGCTGAAAAAAAACGCGATAAGGCGGCGTAAGGCGCGCCTTATGGCGATTTTTTTGAAAAATCTTGTAAATATTTGAATTTTTTTTAAAAAATGATCTTTTGTTGAAAAGAATGATGACATGTAATTATAAATTTAGATTTAATATTTTTATTATAAATTTCACATATGAAAATCATGTAAATCAATAGGGATATAATTATTTTTGAATTTGATATACATATATACATATAAAATATATTAAAAAATTTGCCACCTTAAGTCACGCCTTGAAAAACATCATGGCTCGCTATAACTCGCCATGCTCAAGGCTTGATGATGTCGCCACGCTGCGCCTTGCGTCTTTTAGAACATTGGTATTTACTATGATTAGTAATTACTAATTAGTACCTAATAACGCGTTTATCTTATACGGATACATTGCTAGATTAATGTAATGATCAATATACACATTTTTCATAAAATCATAAAATGTCGCAACAAAACTACAACGAGCTATATATACATCTAATAATCGGTCAACACATTTTCGTGTTTTCACGGTTGACCAAAACCGCCGATTCTAAAGACTATTATTGAGACATACGATTCCATTGTTTCCTTGCGTTTTTCTTTTGCGGTAATTTAAACGGGCTCCAACTTTTTCTCCGTTTTGATGTTTCACAAAATAAACCCGATGCTAATGCTTGTTGTAACCATAATTCAAATTCTTCTTCTTCATCTGTCATTTCAGCATCTAAATCCCACGGGTATCGGGTTGAGTTTGACCGTTGTTGACTTTTTTCTAATCCCACCATGTTTACATGAAAACTTGGGCGATGTGTGTTTGGTCTACACGCCATTCCCTGCATACATTGTAACTACTTTTAGGTTTTTATATTAGAAAAATACGAATTATTACAAAAATATGTATTACACAAAAATATGAATTATTTTGCAAAAATATATAAATGTAAAAGGTGCAAACTGCAAACCACAGAACGTGCGAAACATATATAACTGATTCTATCGAAAGGTAAAAGTAGTTCACGAAAATATATGCATATTTAAAATAATATATTTTGCAAAATAACATTTTTTTCAAAAAAGTCAAAGCAGTGAATGTCTACATTAAATTCTAAAAAATGAGTAAAATTTTCACAAAATAAAGTGAAGTTTGTATAGATGATTTGCAAAATTAGCAACTATTTAAGTAATTAAACCGTATATAAATCTCCCTCCTAAAAAATAAAATAAAAATAACAGTATATATATATAAGAATGTGCAGACCTGACAAATGGCCCATTCTGACACATCAAATATCCTGCTTTCAGCACACACAAAAGCGCGAGGAATTTCCACCTGAACGGAAAAAAAATAAAAAATTAGCAATATATAATAATATATATCAAGAAAATAAAAGAAAAAAGAAAATAAACAAAAAAACCTTTTGCGGGTGATCAAATACAAGCGAGCCCTTATATTCTACCCACCCGTCCCCATCTTTGGCTTGATGATATTGACAACAATCCTAGAATAAATACAATAATTAAAACGATAATATATAATAAAATTAATAATAATAATTACTAAAATGGTTTTAGTTAAAAAAAATAAAAACAATTAAAAAAAACTGAAATAACGTCTTACTTGACACCATCTTGCTTTGGATTTGGGCCTATTTGTACAAATCCATATATGTGAATGGCCACATTTTGTACATTGTATACGTCTCGATTCCTCTGAACAATATTCATCACTTTCCTGCTTTGTAGTAAAGTAAAAAAAAAATATTAAATCGAATTATTTAATAAGTAATAATAATAAGATAATATCCGATGTAAAATCCAAAGAAAAAAAATGCAGATTTAATTTAATATAATGCAAATAATAATATTAAAATTATAAATTTGTTGTACCTGATTGGAAGAACTGGGAGATCTGTGAGACAGAGTCTTGGATTCTTCTTTTCTTAGCTGATCATCATAGTCAATCTTTTTTACAGAATCAGAAAGAACCTATTAAAAAAAATAATTATTAATTCACAAAATCATGAGTGAAACGGGTCGAATTGGGTTGTGTATTGTTTCAAATGGGTCGAATTTACAAAAAAATGAGCTAAAAAGGGGGACAAAGTTGCTCCAAGTTTATCTCATAAATTGTTTTTACTGGAGTATTTAGATTATTTTACTGTAACAAAAAATAAAAAAAAAATAAAAAAAAATGATACTTACCTCATATGCACATTGAATTTTTTTAAAGGATTCACTTGCAAGTGGACTTCCCATATTTTTGTCAGGGTGCACAAGCATGGCCTGATAAAAACAAGCAAAATATAAACAAAAGTAGCCGAAATAAAAAAATTACAAAATTATATATAAACTCGATATTTTTATTGGTCCTTTAACTACACAATTTCTATAACTTACCCTAAATTTTATAACTTATACAAATTAGCCACACATTTCCACCAAAAAATTATGCCTGACTTTATTTTGTGAAAATGTGAGAAAACCTTTTGTGAAAATGTGAGAAAACATTTTGTGATTTTTTTTAATTGTGTAAATATTACTTTTCATAATGATATGACACATTAGCAAATCACGATATTTACATGTTAAAAATCATACCTTTTTCCTATATTCTTTCTTCAACAAAGCAGCATCAATTTTCTTGTATCGACAAAATCCCAATGTTTCATAATGATCAAAACAACTAATAATTCTTTTCATCTCATTAATTGCTTCCATGTCATTTTTAACCACCGGGATTGAAAAAGATTCCTTTTTCTTCACATTTTCAACAGTTGCAGTAACAGTAACATCTGGTTTGCTTGAAGATTTACAAGATTGCACTTTTTCAGGTTCATCAGCAGGAATATTGTTATTAAACTCACTCTCTGACACATAATCATCATGAACAAATGATGAATCTAGTATTTTTTGTTCTTCAAAATGTGTTTTTTGATTTTCGGTTAGATTATCGCTCCATTGAAGCATGCAGTTTAATGCATCATTAGAGAGAAAAGCAAGGTTTATTGATACCAAAACTCCTGACCAACCAGCTTGATTTTTCACAAAATATAAAGCATATATGGTTGCCATTAAAATCACCAATCTTGCATGGTTTAGTGAAAACACATAACCTGGAATAAATAAAAAGAATTTAATTTTTATTTTTATTTGTTTAAAATTTTAATTTTATAAAAGACATACCTCCAACAATGAATAATAATCCAGTGGTCCAAAAGTTGGCATACATCCATAAAATTAAAATTGCAAATAATCCTACAATAAATAGTCCAGGTGTGTAGCCCAAGTAGTGTACAGCACAACCAGCAGCTCCCTGAAAAGTTGCATAAATTTCAAGAATTTGTTACCACAATTTTGACCTTATAACCGTACAATAAACATGAACCAACTTTTTTATGCTAATTGATTATTATTAGCACTCTTGATCATGAAATTAAGGGTTTAATTGCACATAATTATCATGCATTGTATCAATTGTGTGGCTTGATTAATATCAAGGGGATAATCAACAAATAATGAAATTATTGGAATTTAAAAGCATGCCTGCAATTATAAATAAACAAAATATCAAAATTAAATAATTCATAACTCATAAGATTTACTTACCATACTAAGAAGAACATAAAGCAAGCAAGACATTGAAGTCAGACTAAGAAAACAGCTCCAGATTATTACCAGCAATGCTACAGTGCCCAAACTGAAAAACGATCGAAATCCCCTAAATACACTATCCTTCCACTGAAGTACTAAAAAGTATAAAATTTGACCTAATTTAGCAAATCCATTGCAAATAGTAGGCCAAATTCGTTCTGCTAAATATTCAAACTTAAAAATCAAACCACTAGCAGCTTTCATCGCTGCATCAGAGCAACAATGGCGCTCCGATTCTAACCATTTCAAACCTTGATTAAATGACCATATATCTTCCATCGCTAGTAAAATACGATATTACAAATTCTGATTATTGAACTCACATTCCCCCAATTTGTAGCTGATAAACAAACCCTAGCTTTATCACTTCAAATTTCGGAAAGCGAAAGTAATGAATTGATGAAAGCGAAGTAAGGTGAATCTCGTGATGAACATCAATTAACTTCACATGTAAGTTTTCGGAAAGAATCAACTTTCTGTTGCGCTTTTTAGATGGTTGTTGTTTTGAATTTGATGGATAACCACTGAATCGGCATGATAGATCTTAGAAAAATGAAATTAAAGTAAGGAATTGAATCAGAGATTGTTGTTCTTGAGTAGAAGAAAGATGGCGATTGAGATTGAGATTGAACTTTATCCGTGACGAAACCCTAATTTCTCGTGAAAAAAGGAGTAGAAAAAAGCTTCAAAAGCCTTTGGGCACTGTGTAGTGTTTGTTTGAGAGAGAAATTAATTCAAATCGGATATCACATGATAATAAAATATTCATTCTTTTTAATTTGTGTTAAGTTAGAATATATACAACGACATCATTTGAAATAAAATAATGTCTAGCGTGGTTTATAAATATTGTAAATTTAATTTGTTAAATGTTATGGTCAAAATAATAAAACAACACATCTAATTTTGCAAAAACAAGGTATAAGAACGTAAAATTAGACAATTATACATCTATTTCTTATAGGGAGATTGTTTTCCAAACAACCTCTTACAAATTGTCAAAATAATAGTTTTTAAATAGAGGTGAGCGTGATCCAAAAACCAAACTGAGATCAAAACCGATATGACTGAAAACGGTAATCATGAATTTTCACAATAAAAAAATGAACCTATTGCATGTTTTCGATTTTTGTTTGGTTTGGTTCGGTTTGAACTTTTCGGCTTAAATACTCAACTCTTGTTTTAACAATTAATCTTTAAAAGTTATCCATTAAAAAAGTTTGTGATATTAAATTTGGGAGGTGGATCATGGGACAAGGTTGTATACTTGTATGTTACTTCACTCCACCGGAACATAACCAATTATTAATTGATTATAACAATTGAAAGTCTATATATATTTCATTTAATAATCCATTTGACAAATAGTATAAGTTAAGATTCAAACTAAAGAATCGTTATGAAAAAGTTTCTACAAGTTATATAATTTCAAATTCCACGAAGTTTATCGAAGTAACATATTAAACAGGTTATGACAAATAGTATTATGAACATGATGAATGGGGAAAATAGAAATTGTATATCGTTATAATGCATATTTTTAACATAAACTTAATTTGAAATATCATGTATTATCTAAAAATTAAACAATGTTAATTAAGAAAGGTACCAAGTAGGTTGAATTTTATTCGAGTTTTGCTAATAAGTATCTTATGGGCATATGATATTACTAAAGTTTCCTTAATTAAGGTAACATAGTTAATACATTTGTGTCATACTGATATTACCCTCACCATGACTGAAAATGAATATTTTTTTATAAATTAAATACAGGAAATTAGAAGACATTTAGAATTACTATATGATCTTATAATACATATATTAAAAAAATCCTATTTTATAATTAAAAACTACAAAAACCAGTGGATTTTCCACGTGTAGTGATACGGATCATACAAGTTTCTGACTAAAATTTTAGCATTCAGATAATGCAACGAAATCCCATATCCAGAAGTACACCACAGGCTGAGTGACACGTGTCACCATGGAAATCACCAACTGAGGCTTTACTCTAGATAACATAGCATTGAATCACTCATTTAGTTGCAGACCAAATCAAGAAGATTGTGAAGAATTAACCGAAATTAAAGAGAAAGATGGCAGCCACAGTTATGTCTTCCTTGAGCCTCAAGCCTTCTTCACCATTGGTTGCAGTGAAAGGTCTTCCTTCACTTCCCACCAAAACGACATCGTTTAAGGTTTCTTGCAGTGGTGTTAAAAAGATCAAAACCGACAAACCTTTTGGAATTGGTGGTGGTATGGCTTTGAGAGATGGCAAAGATGCTAATGGAAGGAAGCCAACGGTATGTATTTATATAATAATATTATTCGGAATTAATTACAAATTATATGAAACTGAAATCATAAGCTTTGAATTCGGTTATTACAATCTATCCGATTATATTGTATCTTTATATCTATGTATTTAAGATAAAAATGTCAAATTTATAAATTGTATACATATTTATAAATTGTATACAAATTTTAAAAGTGTTTGAATAGGGATTATTACCAATATGTGCAAACTGGACCGAGTACTGATCGAAACCATAGTTTTCTGATTCGATCCAAAACCGAAAAAGTCGAAGAAACTTTATTGGTTCGGTTCCGGCCGGTATCGGTTTGGTCATTGGTTCGGCTGAACCATTCAGTTTCGAGCAGTTCGGTTCGGTTATTGGACTCAGGGCTACCTTTCTCTATATCTATATTTTATGGGAATTAATTTTGCTACCACACTTTTTGACGCCTATACCATATTGTACAATTAAATCTGCATACTGTACAAGTAAATAATGCAATAGTTGTGGTAGATAATTAAAATATGTGGTGTAAAAATCATCACCTATATTTTATATAGAGTTAATCGCTCTTGAAATATATACGATTTGTACCTTAAAGTTTGTTATGAATTATGATTCTTCAGGGAAAGGGTGTTTACCAATTTGTTGACAAGTATGGAGCTAATGTTGATGGATACAGGTATAAATATATAAATTAATTTGTCACATTTTATTTGGAATTAGCATCTTATTAATATGATGAATTAATAATAATTGACAGTCCTATCTACAATGAAGAAGAATGGTCTCCAAGTGGTGATGTCTATGTTGGTGGTGAGTGAATTCTTATTTTGTTTTTATTGATAATTTGTTACAAGGTTTAAAACTACATTAGGGTGTTCATATAAAAGTTGTATTAAGGTTTAATCCCGTGTCATAATAATTTATTACTTTTGTAACAATATTTTTTCACTAACGTTTAATTAAATGTAGGGACAACTGGTTTGTTGATATGGGCAGTTACTTTGGCTGGAATTCTAGGAGGTGGTGCTCTTCTAGTTTACAGCACAAGTGCTTTGGCACAGTAATTAAATATGTATCCACCTTGTTACAATTATTATTAATATGTTTTAATCTTTTAGAACATCATCATCATGTAAAATACAACATCAAACTGTCAATCTTGTACCACTACTTTGATATGCATGCATTCAAGTATATAATGTGATTTTGTTAATGGCACATTTTCGGGTATGGGTCCGTTATGACCTAAAATCGAGAATTTCGGTTATTTAAAAACTAAATTTGACCGGCTTCAGTTTATCAGTTATGGCCTATGGGTCATAAAATGGGTTGATCTTTGGTTAAATCAGTTTTGACCATTTTGTTAGGAGCAACTAGTTGTTTTCGGTCTAATGTAGATGTTTTTTTTGGCTCAATTGTGTGCAAATTAGCTTTATTAGAAAAAATAGAAATAAAATTAAATAGATCGGGTTTCGGTTAATTTGGTTCGGTTTTTCACATGCAACTGAATCTAAAAAACATAATATCTGATAGACTAATTCAGTTTATGCTTCTATTCCAATTCAAACGCGCGACAAGAAAGAAGTGTTTTTTTTCTTCTTTCTAAAAAGGTATTCATGTTTATAAGATCTCCAGGGTAGTCGAGTTTTGTTAGTGATGTACACGACTTAACCATTGTTATAGTTTTTCCTGAATCTCCCTGTCTATATGGTAAACATTTACCTATATTATGACCTCAAACAAAGCATTCAGGAGTCCTTACCAGTAGTAATTAAAGAAGATATATTTATACTATGTATGCTTATTTAGGACAGAGTCTTGATATCGACAAATGGTAGTAGTGGTGAGCATTTGGGCCGAAAAAATCGAACCGAACCGAAAACCGACCGAAACCAAACATTCGGTTTCGAAAATTCATCGTTTTCGGTTCCGGTAATATCGGTTTCAGTTCGGTTCGGTCCAGTCTTCGGATAAGGATGGACATTTGGCCTAAAAAAACCGAACCAAAAATGAAAACATGTAATTGGTTCAGTTTCGATTTTGAAAATGTATCATTTTCGGTTTCGGTTTAGTTCGGGTTTTTGGCCACGCTCACACCTAAATGGTAGTGCAACCATATTTATAGGTTAGTGATTTTGACACCACAAAAATTATTTCACTCACCATATTGTATAACATTTAAAACATATTATATAAGTTGTAAAACAGTAACTCTGGTGTTTAGATTAATTTATGTGTCTTAAAATCACTTCTCATATTTATACTTTGGTTGTCTAGCCGACTTCAAGGAAATCTATAATAAAGATTTAAGTTGAGAAGCCCGTATGAAAGCCTACTTTCTTGACAATATTTAGGCCCAATAACAATCTTATATTAATTTCTTGAAATTGTCTTATTCGCAAGACCACAACAATCCTTAAATTCATTCGAATGTAGGATTATTTTAAAAATATGTTTGGACCGAAAAAATCAGAGAACTTAAAACGAGTTCGGTATAGAGTCTAGAGTCTAAAAACAGGTTCTTGATACTAAATATATTCATAAATCTGTTCTAGGTTCGTCCCATAATTGATGTGTAAAATCTAGTTATAAAATTTAATACTAATTTACACCTAATCTAGACTACCACATTATTAGGCAAGTATGACCTAATCGCGGATAGTATAGCTAAATTAGTTTCCTCAGGGAACGGTTAAGCTGACTAGTAAACTAGTACTAAGTAAATTAATATGGACATATAATTTTTAATGGATTTTTATTAAATTGATTGAAAATGATTTAATTAACTAATTTAGCTTTGAAAGTAGAGTTGACAAACGATTTAGTAAAATGTTTTCAAGATTTAAAAAGGGTATTCACTATGATTGAATCCTTCTAAGTCTACGTCTGATTATTAAGCTCCGATTACTTATAATGTTCTAGAGGTCACGGTACTAGATTCCTCTCAATCCCATTTAATAAATTAGACACAACTAATAGGAATTCCTTCTCACAAAAGTTGTAATCTAATCACACCTCGGGTTGTTGATTTTAATAGGTTTGGATCACCTAAACCCTCTAACCTACAACTTCCGTTACTACGGTTAGACTTCCGATTTATCCTAACTTATTGGAATCTAATTTCAATCCCTATTCCTAGTGAATTGCCATCTAGGTCACTTGAGTGAAAAGATGGGGATATTAATAACTAGTTCAAATGTTGTCAATAGTTAAACTAATCACCAATAAACAAATTAAACAACAAAGATCAAAGGCTAAAACTAAAAGATTAATTACTAATCAACAATTGTTCAAACAAAAGAAAGTTAATCCTAAAATTAACCAAACATAGACCTAGAATTTCATCAAATCATAGTGAATAGAAGTTCTAGCACGAATCAAACATCAAACAAACACAAAAAGTCAAAAACATTATTAATAAAAACAAGGAATTGAACCAAATGATTGTTAATGTAAGATGCCTTAAGATCTCCTCTTCCTAATTTGTCCCGTTCGTAGCCTTGTGTCAAAAGTGGGGTTTCTGAATTCGCAGCCTTACGGCTGCGTATCTGTCTTCGTATGCGTCAACCCTCTGTTCGTCTCTTCTCTGCCGTGCGTAACTCTAAAAACTGCCTTCATGAACCCTCTTTTATATATTGAACTCCTAGTGCAAACTGCCTCCTTTCTCCACCTACTCCCACGTGACCTTTATTTAATTTGTGGCCTCTTTGTCAAATTAAAATCCAATTCGTTCAAGTGTTGCCCAATAATTTGTCATGGGCTGGTGTGTATTTTAATATTTGTTGTCATAAGGATTTGCTTCTCAATTTCGTATGTCTCATGGGCCTTTTGATTTCAAGAGTTGCACCAAGAGTCATATATTTTCTAAATATTTTGACCGTGCATGTTCCTGTATCGGTTTCTTAAATAATGGGAATATATCATATGGTCCGGTTGTAGACTTCGAAGACTTGTTCGTTTTAATACGTATTTGGCTCGTTTCTTATCTACTTTGGAGTTATGACCTGCAATTAAAAACATATAAGGATTAGGCATGAAAAGCTTTATTTTCCCTAATAATCATGCATAAATAGTAGAATATTGACGAATAAAAACGTATCTAAATCCGTCAATATCAAAATCCCCACACTTAAACTTTGCTAGTCCTCAAGCAAATCATCAATTAAAAACGGGTCACTAGCCATAAATAAAGATCATATTAGTTGACATTTCTTTTAATGCACGATTCATAACAAATTTTGGAAAATGATTTGTTTTAGCGGATAAAATTTGTTAAAGCTTTTATGCCAAGATTTGTGTACAGTTTTTACCCAACTTTTCATTATTTTAATCCCTTTTTAGTTAACTTATTCAATCTCTATTAGCCTAAGGTCTACTCATTCTTGCATAATTCAAAATTTTTACTTTTGCGAAAACTCCCAACTTGAAGATATTTTGAATTGAACACAGTTTAAATTTTTTGCCAATGTGACTATTTATGATTGTTATGCACATTGTACATCACATTTATTCAGCTTTTGGAATTTTTTGATAATTAACACCAGATCCAACCCTTACTTCGACTTTCCAACGGACCCCTTATTGATTTATGATATATATATTGGACATCCAATTGGGCCGAAGGGAGCTGAAACTGATGCAGTATCCTGATTCTTTGACTGTTTTAATTCTCGGCTTTCGCCGGCGTATTTCGTACACAAAGGGATTTTTTAAACTAAGTACTCAATCTCAACCTTTTGGGTCAAAAGTTAACTTAAGAAAAGATTTTGACTTATGCAAGACTTGTTGTATTACTTATGCCACTAAAAATTTTATAAGCTACTAAAAAGATTTTTTAAAATAATGAAAAGCCACAAATTTTGAAACATAAAAACTAAAACAAATTTTATCGTTTAAATCGAAAAAATTTTGTGATTTGTTTTTCCTCGAAGCATTGATAAATGTCTTAAAAAAAATTTGGCTAGTGTTAATTAAAATCATTTGCGTTCATTTAGATGATTATTTCAAAGATTTCACAAAATTAAGTGGTGGAATTTTTAATTCAACCCCCTCCCCAAACTTGAAATTTGCATTGTCCCCAATGCATCTAAAAGTTTCAAAACATACGTGTAAAAATGAGGGTACAAAGGAAAAATACTCCCTGAGGTTTTGTGGTTTTGCAACGCAAGCATCATCATCCAAGCATCCTCATCCAAGCATCATCGTCCAAGCATTCATTCAGCTCAATCCAGGTTCCTAACATCAAAAGAAAAAAAAAACACACAAAACAAAATAAAATAAAATTAGTAAAAGCACGGGTTGCCTCCCGAGAAGCGCTTCGTTTATTTCCGAGTCCTGAGCTTGACTCGCCCCTAGTTAGATTACTTGGGGTAGATTACCGGGCGTTCTTTAGCAACGATATCACTCGGGCCAAAATGGTTGCCATTCGGGCCTTCGCGACTTTCAATTATTTTAATTTTGGCCTCAGTACTAGATATACAACAAGGTTCATTTTTTTGTTTAGACTCGACCATATATAAGAACTCATAGGAAAATGTGTCATTGATGATGTGTTCGTGGAGTTCTTTAAGAGTTGGGTTTTCGAGTCGAGAGAGGTGATTTATTGGTATGGTTTCAGTAATATTTTGGTAGAAATCCTCGATGTCAAATTCTTGTAGAAAGGCATACTCAAGATGAGTAGGCGGAAGTTTAAGCTCATGAGTTGGATGGTCGTTAAGAGATGAATTGTTTTGAAAATTTCCATTTGAAGGAATTTGCTCTAAAACTCTGTCGGGCTTTTGGGCATCTAAGGCGTCAGCATATAAGAGTTCTTCGAGCTCTCTTATTACATCATCGGGGCTTTTGTCATCATCACCAATTTCATTGAGATCACCGGTCATAAATAGTGTATCTAATTCGGTTGAAAGATAGTCATCAAAGGATTCATCAGGAAAACAAGAATAATCAACAATGTGTGCACATGTTACAACTTTAACCTCTGGCTCTTCTTCAATTCCGATCTCCTCGAACTCCACCTCTTCTTCCTGTACATCAAATATATCATTAGTTTTAACAAGAGGTGAACTTACCTGTTTACCACTTCGGGTAGTTATTGCGTTCACTTGAGCATAAGCATCAATACTTCTCTTTTGATTCCCCTGAGTGTTGGGAGGTAGAACACTTTGTGGTTGTTCGGGTAGTAATTGTGTCATCATCCCTACAACTCGTTCCAATTTTTGAATCGATGCTTGTTGATTTCTTATATTTTGTTGCATCTCAATTGCAGCTTGTTGATTTTCCTCTTTTTCTCTGGTTTGACTGGCCATGAATTTTTTAATCAGACTCTCTAAAGAGGACAATTTTGAATCGGATTTTAATCCTCCCTTGAATCCTTGATTCATATAGTGCACTTCCTCCTCGGTCATCATCGGTTTATCGCATCCAACCTGAAAAGCATATAAAGAAGCGGTTAGTTTATCTACTTGTCGTTCAAATACCTTATGGTTGTTTTTCAAGATTGCCACTTCTTCACGTGAATGATCGTTGATGACATTGATTGAAGCTTTGTTTTGCATGGTTTGGTTGTCTGACATCCATTCCAGGTTATGCACCGCCATGTCTTCCAAGAGTTGGTAACCAGCAGTCGGGGTATTATAAAAGAATACACCTCCACTAGATGAGTCAAGTGTTGAGCGAGAGGTGTAATCTAATCCCTTGTAAAATATATGAACAATGTTACCTTTCTGGAAACCGTGATTTGGGCACGTTCTTACCAACCTCTTGAACCTCTCCCAAGCTTCCGTTAGTGTTTCACCTACATCCTGTTGGAAAGTCATAATGTTAGTTTTAATTTTTTCAGTTCTAGCTGGTGGAAAATAACGAATGATAAACCGGCTTCTGAGTTCCTCCCATGTAGTGATGGAATCAGGCTCCAATAACCTTAGCCATGCTTTTGCTTGTCCAACGAGACTGAAGGGAAACAGTCTGAGTCTGACCGCATCAGTAGATACACCCTGTTGTTTAAACAATTCACAAATATCTAGGAATTCTTCTACGTGTTGGTAGGGATCATTAAGAATTTTACCATCATAATTTAGCTCACGGACCATGCTCAGAAAATGGCCCTTTATCTCAAAATTTACCCCCATGATATCTGGTTTCCTAATAGCAGGAACAGGAGCATTCGGTGCTATTTGCCTCATTGTCCACATTGATTGTTCTGCGTCCCCCATTTGAATAAACTGTAAAGAAAAATAAACTGCAAGGGAACAAAACAAACTAAAAATGCACCTGGTGTACAAAAAAAAAAAAAAAAATACAAATAAAATAAAATAAATAAAGCAAATAACTCGTCCAAGAACTAGTTCTTAGACGAGGGTCAATTAATAAACTAAGTTCTAATATACTAAATCAAGCAACCGTTCCCCGGCAGCGGCGCCAAAAACTTGATGTGTAAAATCTAGTTATAAAATTTAATACTAATTTACACCTAATCTAGACTACCACACTATTAGGCAAGTATGACCTAATCGCGGATAGTATAGCTAAGGTAAGTAAACCACGTATCGTTTCCTCAGGGAACGGTTAACCTGACTAGTAAACTAGTACTAAGTAAATTAATCTGGACATATAATTTTTAATGGATTTTTATTAAATTGATTGAAAATGATTTAATTAACTAATTTAGCTTTGAAAGTAGAGTTGACAAACGATTTAGTAAAATGTTTTCAAGATTTAAAAAGGGTATTCACTATGATTGAATCCTTCTAAGTCTACGTCTGATTATTAAGCTCCGATTACTTATAATGTTCTAGAGGTCACGGTACTAGATTCCTCTCAATCCCATTTAATAAATTAGACACAACTAATAGGAATTCCTTCTCACAAAAGTTGTAATCTAATCACACCTCGGGTTGTTGATTTTAATAGGTTTGGATCACCTAAACCCTCTAACCTACAACTTCCGTTACTACGGTTAGACTTCCGATTTATCCTAACTTATTGGAATCTAATTTCAATCCCTATTCCTAGTGAACTGCCATCTAGGTCACTTGAGTGAAAAGATGGGGATATTAATAACTAGTTCAAATGTTGTCAATAGTTAAACTAATCACCAATAAACAAATTAAACAACAAAGATCAAAGGCTAAAACTAAAAGATTAATTACTAATCAACAATTGTTCAAACAAAAGAAAGTTAATCCTAAAATTAACCAAACATAGACCTAGAATTTCATCAAATCATAGTGAATAGAAGTTCTAGCACGAATCAAACATCAAACAAACACAAAAAGTCAAAAACATTATTAATAAAAACAAGGAATTGAACCAAATGATTGTTAATGTAAGATGCCTTAAGATATCCTCTTCCTAATTTGTCCCGTTCGTAGCCTTGTGTCAAAAGTGGGGTTTCTGAATTCGCAGCCTTACGGCTGCGTATCTGTCTTCGTATGCGTCAACCCTCTGTTCGTCTCTTCTCTGCCGTGCGTAACTCTAAAAACTGCCTTCATGAACCCTCTTTTATATATTGAACTCCTAGTGCAAACTGCCTCCTTTCTCCACCTACTCCCACGTGACCTTTATTTAATTTGTGGCCTCTTTGTCAAATTAAAATCCAATTCGTTCAAGTGTTGCCCAATAATTTGTCATGGGCTGGTGTGTATTTTAATATTTGTTGTCATAAGGATTTGCTTCTCAATTTCGTATGTCTCATGGGCCTTTTGATTTCAAGAGTTGCACCAAGAGTCATATATTTTCTAAATATTTTGACCGTGCATGTTCCTGTATCGGTTTCTTAAATAATGGGAATATATCATATGGTCCGGTTGTAGACTTCGAAGACTTGTTCGTTTTAATACGTATTTGGCTCGTTTCTTATCTACTTTGGAGTTATGACCTGCAATTAAAAACATATAAGGATTAGGCATGAAAAGCTTTATTTTCCCTAATAATCATGCATAAATAGTAGAATATTGACGAATAAAAACATATCTAAATCCGTCAATATCAATAATAAACATGACGATTGATATTTTTCAAGAATTCATAGACTTCAAGTCTGATTTAACGTCATTTCGCACATGCATTTTTCAAACTAATAAAGCAAATGCCGAATCCGGCATATGCTTTAGTTTGGGACTGCACCGATATTAAATCGGACCAATACCAAACCATTTGTGTGTAATAATAGTTTTCAAACTATTAAACCCAAATTTTTGTAATGGAAGTTCACAAGCGATCTTCTTTATCTCGCAACAAGTAAATTTTTAATATTAGTAGGAGGTTTTGCTGACGTGACGCCCATATAAACCCAAAGTCATTAGACTACATGCTATATGAGATAGCTACATACATTAGCAAAATAGAAATTCTATTACACATATATAATATAGAGTAAATTACACGGATAGTCCCTGTGGTTTGACAATTATTTTGGATTTAGTCCCTAAGTATCAGAAATTACACCCGTGGTTACTGTGGTTTGGACTTCGTATTGGTTTTGGTCCCTAATACTAACAGTCGTTAAAATTTGTTGTTCAACTTTTTTAATTGACAATTTTACCCTCGCCATTTATTTCTTCTTTCCTTCATCTCTACATATAAAAACACACCCAAATCAAAACTCTAACTCCAATTAAAAAATCATCCAAATTAAACAAACAATTTGGATTAGATTAAACAAACAATTTGGAGAAAAAGAAGAAACTAAAGTAGAAGTAACCATGTTTCACTGCAAAAGATAGCAAAATTGTTGGAAAATACAAGGGTATTTGCAAGTTGGCAAATTTCCTATTAGTCATGAAGAGTTGTGGAGTTTTGTCTTTTGTTGAGCCTTAATTGATAAGCAATTATCTTTACTAGCTATATTAATCCAAGAGTTACAAGAGCATTGTTTTATTTTTCATAAAGAATATTAAACCAAGAGTTACAAAACTCTTGCTTAACTCTCCATAAAAAGTATTGATGGCTTTGATGGCTCAACCCCTATATAAAGAACTTCTAGTTGTGAAGTTCAAGAACACATTTTTTAAGAAAAAACTCTCCACACTCTGGTTGTGCCTTGGTATTCTTCGTGTGTTTCCTAGTAGTAACTTTGTGTTAATGGTAATTCTATTGCTGTAGAATCATACCGACAAACTGCATCAAATCCTGGGGTTCTACGTTGAGGCTGGCAGCAAATTACAGTGCGTATAAACCTTAAAGGACAGGAATCACAATTCCGTGCGGTTCATTATTTCATCAAAATCAGGTTGGTTCATTCCATTTGGTTCTTTCTTATTTGTTGGGTTTGATATTGAATTATCAATATCAATTACGGTATTAATATTGTAAGTGTCTAATTATTTAATCACGGAATATATAAGATTAACAACAATCTTTAAGGTTTATAAATGATATATATTATTGTGTATATATACACATATTTTCTTTATATATATATTCTGTGATCAATAAAATATTAGACAAATGGAAAATGAGACATTATGTAAATGTTTAATATATATATATATATATATATATATATATATATATATATTGATTAATTCTTTAAAAGAGATTATAATGGCTATTTAGTTTAAATTGTATGAGTTACATTTTTTCTAATTATGGGTATTTAATAGACTTATTTTGTTATGACACATTTAAATATCTATTTTAATCTAATAGACACGTTAAAACAAAAGGTTTTTTTCTAGTAAAAAAAATATATATATATATATATATAAAATCTCGTATAAAGTGGATGGTAGATTAATTATCATGCTTATGGTTGAAGCATTATAATTGAGTTAATTATTATATATTGTATATAGATTATTTCAAGATACTTTTATGTTTGAAAAGTGTACTATTTGAAAAATCATGATTATACAAGTTAAATAATTTTAGTGTTAAACGGAATCTTTCCAGCTGTGTATCATTAAGCATTGTATTGAACCTATAAGTGGAATAAATTATCAATCATCCCCAAATAGGCTCACCTATTCATATTACAATGTCTAGGAAAGATAAAGGCGGTTTTTCTGACTCCAAATGGGGGTGGTTCCGATACGCACTAGCGCTGTCTATCCTCACCGTCTTTCCTGGTTGTATTCGAATAGAGCTACCGAAAAGGGTTGACTAAATAATGTTTTCCTTGAATGTGGTTAAATACTTGGAGTTTCACAAATTTGAGGACTACTCTTTGGGTGTTTTGTTGAAACACTACCTTATTGAGAAGGAAAATCTCATAAGAGATCAAAAGAGTAAAGTCAAATTGAGTGTGTACCACGTGTTAGGTGGGAGCTCGGATTTTGCTTATGTAAAAGGAATTGCAAATGTTGTTGCAAATCTAACCCACTTGGGTGCAAGTGTGGGTCATGTAGGATTCTGGAGTTAACATTCATGTTTGTGGAAATCGTTATAGTTTCCAAATTTATGGTATGGTTCGAGAAGGAACTGTGGTGACATGTGTAGACCGCCATAGAGTACGTGTTCATGATATTGCCACAGTGGTGCTAACATTCTGAAATGGAATTATGGTTACCCTTCGAGAGTTCCTACATGTTCGTTGAATCTCCAAGGGATTTATATCGGAGAACAATTTTGACAAAAATGGTTACAAGTTGGTAATAAAAATGGTCATATTGTGTTCTCCAAAGATGGGTTACTTGGGGTCTAACCATCAACATGGGTGGAATGTATAAGCTTGATCTATGTGGTGATGGATAAGATAATGTTGTATCTATATCCAATGATTATGTGTTAAATGTTGATCTTTGTAATCGTGAGAATATGATACTGTCAGCGTTAGTGACAATATCGCTAGTGATGATGTAACTAAGTTTCGAATTAATGAAATAGTTTTTCAAATTATATTGCGTATTCAATTTCTTTGTGTCATAAAAGGTTAGCTCACACTAAAATTAAATAATATTGAAAAGACACAATCTAAAGTATTGATAAAAGTAAATAATAAAGATTTTATCAAAGTTTACAAAGAAACTTTTCAAGTGTCAAAAGAATCACATCATTACTAGAGTTGATCTATTCAGATATTTGTGAACTGAATGGAATACTCACACGTGGAGGTAAAAGTTACTTCATTCCAATTTGTGGTGACTATAGCCGCTATTTACATGTTTACTTGTTGCATTCAAAAGATGAAGCTTTTAATGCATTCAAAATGTATAAGTGCAAGGTTGAAAACCAACATGACAAACACATTAACATTCTTCGCTTGGAAAGAGGCAGAGAATACTTTAATCATGAGTTTGATACATTCTGTGAAGAGAATGGTATCAAGCATGAAAGAATTTCACTATATACTCCCCAACCGAATGGATTAGCTGAAAGAGATAGTTAAACCCTTATTGAAATCATCAATTGTATGTTGACCAATCGGGATTGCCACACAATCTGTGGAGGGAAGCTTTGTAAACTGCATGTTATGTGCACAACAGAATCACTAGTAGTGTGATTCCTTCTAGTCCATATGAGTTATGGAATGAAAGAAAACCTAACTTAGATTATCTAAGAGTGTGGGGGTGTTTAGCTTATTATCTTACACCTGATCCTAAACATTTAGATTATCTAAGAATGTGGGGGTGTTTAACTTATTATCATACACCTGGTCCTAAACGATCCAAGATGGGAGCTCGAGCTATGAAGAGCATATTCATCGGGTATGCTCAGAATAGAAAGGTCTACCGATTGTTGGATAAAGAATCAGGTATCGTGTAGAATCCAGAGATGTGGACTTCTTCGAGGATAAGTTAATAGGAGATGATGAAAACTCCAATCCCAGCTTTAATCATATTCTAGCACCCAGTACTTCTCGAGACATTATCTCATCTTCTTCTGTTGTAGAAGAACCACATTCTTCTGTTGTAGAAGACCCAAAGAGAAGTACAAGGGTTAGAAGGGAAAATATTTTTGGAGACGTTTTCTTTCATACTTAGTTGAAGGATCTCAATCTAAGGTGACGAGAGAGGTCATTTTAGCTATTAATTTAGATAATGATCCTAAGACTTTTACTGAAGCCATAACATCGCGAGATGCTCCTTTATGGAAGGATGTCATTAATGATGAAATGGATTCAATTATGGGAAACGGAACTTGGGAGTTAGCTAATCTTCGCAAGGGTATGAGATCCATAGAATCTAAATGCATCTTCAAGAGGAAGTATCATCCAGATGGATCAATATCTGTCTATAAAGCGAGAGTAGTCGCTAAAGGTTATAGACAAAGAGAAGGTATTGATTATTTCGATACATATGCAACGCTTGCTAGAATTAGTTCTATTAGAACTCTTATAGCAATATCAGCATTGAAAGGATTGTACATTAATCAAATGGATGTGAAGACATCCTTTCGAATTGGATATCTCAAGGAGGAGATATACTTGGAGCAACATGAAGGTTTCACTGTACGGTTTGAAACAAGCTCCAAAACAGTGGCATGAGAGATTTGACACCACTGTATCTGCATTTTGTTTGAAGCATAATAGTGTTGATAGATGTATCAACACTAAATGCACAACTGAATACGTACACCGTAGTTATCTGTCTTTATGTTGATGATATGTTGATCATTGACACTCACCTAGAAGGTATACTTGATACGAAGGAATACTTATCCTCGAACTTTAAGATGAAAGATCTAAGGGAAGTGGATACCATTCTTGGTATTAAGGTCAAAAGGACAGATAGTCAAATTTCTCTAAGTCAATCTCATTACATAGAGAAAATATTGACAAAGTTTCAACACTTGAATATTAAGGAATTTAACACTCCTTTCGATTCTAGTGTAAAACTTGAAGTGAACTCTGGTAGAGCAGTGGCTCAACTAGAATATGCTAGTGCAAATTGGAAGCATGATGTATGCTACACACTGTACCAGACATGACATTGCTTTTGTTGTAAGCAAACTAAGTCAATATACTGTAAATCCTTGTACAGAGCACTGGAAGGCAGTAGGAAGAGTACTAGGATACCTAAAAAGGACTAGTAATCTTGAATTGAATTACACGTCAAATTCTAGTATACTATAGTGGTATTCAGATGCCAGCTGGATTGATAACATGAGTGATTCTAAATCCATAAGTGGATGGATTTAAACACTAGCTGGTGGAATTATTTCTTGGGCGAGCAAGAAACAATCATGTATAGATCACTCAACGATGGAAGCTAAGCTTATTACTTTAGCCGCTGCAGGCAAAGAGGCAGAGTGGATTAGAGATCTACTCTTGGATATCCGTTTGTGGGATATTCCGATGCCTTCAATTCCCATGTACTGTGACAGTGAGGCCACACTGTCTAAAGTATATAATTCTATAAATAATGGGAAGTTGAGACACGTAGGTCTTCGACATCATTCTGTGAGACAACTAATTGATAGTGGTACCATCAAAGTTGTTTATGTCAAGACATCGAAGAACTTGGCAGATCCGTTTACCAAACCTCTGACGAGAGTTTTGGTTACATCTACCGCGAGAGTCATGGGTCTAAAACCAAACTAGAATTGTTAGTAATGGAAACCCAACTTGAACTTAGTGCTCCTATTTTCAAGTTTAATGGGTAACAACGAAATTACTAATGATAGAAGGTACTATCAGTTGAGATAGATCCATGTGAGGTATTATAGTATGTCGTTGCCGAGAACGAGGATGAGTTAATACTCTTAACAAAATTTTGAGACATCTAAGCAACGAAGATGTTGTAAACTTTTGCCTATCTGATCTAGAGGTGGTGCCGCCTCAAATGAAGACTTTTGGTTTGTCTTCTAAAGGGTCATGAAAATGATTTTAGCATATGGTCATATTAGTGCTCAGAGAGAACACAAAGATGACATATGTTGTGTGGGGGTAAACCGAGGAGGTTATTAAGGTTCTTGGTTTAAACCTATTAGGATACTATTGAATCAGTCTCTTCTTGTTTGCTCACATTAAACTTGAGTTTAATCTTCGTGACACCCAGGTGACAGCATCTGTCTGAGTGAAAGGAAACTTTCCAACTTGGTGGAGGATTGTTGGAAAATACAAGGGTATTTGCAAGTTGGCAAATTTCCTATTAGTCATGAAGAGTTGTGAAGTTTTGTCTTTTGTTGAGCCTTAATTGATAAGCAATTATCTTTACTAGCTATATTAATCCAAGAGTTACAAGAGCATTGTTTTATTTTTCATAAAGAATATTAAACCAAGAGTTACAAAACTCTTGCTTAACTCTCCATAAAATGTATTGATGGCTTTGATGGCTCAACCCCTATATAAAGAACTTCTAGTTGTGAAGTTCAAGAACACATTTTTTAAGAAAAAACTCTCCACACTCTGGTTGTGCCTTGGTATTCTTCGTGTGTTTCCTAGTAGTAACTTTGTGTTAGCGGTAATTCTATTGCTGTAGAATCATACCGACAAACTGCATCAAATCCTGGGGTTCTACGTTGAGGCTGGCAGCAAATTACAGTGCGTATTAACCTTAAAGGACAGGAATCACAATTCCGTGCGGTTCATTATTTCATCAAAATCAGGTTGGTTCATTCCATTTGGTTCTTTCTTATTTATTGGGTTTGATATTGAATTATCAATATCAATTACGATATTAATATCGTAAGTGTCTAATTATTTAATCACGGAATATATAAGATTAACAACAAAAATTATCACAGAAAACAATTTGGAGCTGTATATTTCAATGGTGATTGATGTTAAGGATTAAAAAAATGGCATCTTGGAGTTTGTGTGTAATGTATGGCCTGATAGCATAAATTAAATCAGCCTTCGAAGATCGCATTCGTAGACTCATCCGCCAGTACGAACTCGATCGATCACCTCTTACTAAGGTTTCCCTGTTTTCCCCTTTATCGTTTTCTGTTTGATTTCTAAATTGGCATCAATCCTTCCGTTGCAATTGCGACACTTTGATTTCAATTGTCAAATAGGTCTAATTAACTTCAAATATGACCTGAATTGAACTTTTGCTGTAGATTTAATTTATTGTCAGTTTTAAACAATTATCAAGCACACAAAGCATATAGCATCAGTAGCTTATAGAAATTGTTTGTTTAATTTAATCCAAATTGTTTGTTTAATTTGGATGATTTTTTAATTGGGTTAGGATTTTGATTTGGGTGTGTTTTTGTATGTAGAGACGAAGGAAAGAGGAAGAATATGGTGAGGGTAAAATTGTCAATTAAAAAAATTTAACAGCAAATTTTAACTGCTGTTAGTATTAGAGACCAAAACCAATACAAAATCCAAACTACAGTGACTACGGGTGTAATTTCTGATACGTAGGGACCAAATCCAAAACAATTGTCAAACCACGTGGACTATCCATGTAATTTACTCTATAATATATTTAAAACTATACACAAACCAGCATGGAAATGTTCCCCATATGTACAGTTAAAAAGTGTAAGGTTAATGTATAACTAATACATAGATTTGTCTCATAAAGTTCATACACAACCACTAATCCAACTCCAAACTCCTTTAACTAATTAACAGTGATTAACAATAATTAGCAAGTTGGTAAACACTTCCAATTAGAACTTACCAACAACTGAAGTTGGTAGATTATGTTGAGTTTGGTTGTAAGTTGCTTTCAAGGGACTAAGATTCTCATTAGACTTTTTGGCACATAAACTAAACCTAACACCATTACCATATCCATTGTTTTTGTACGGTCTTTAATTTCTTTATTATTCTAATTTTATGATTAACAATTAATCATGTCCTTGTTATTAGGTTAGACTTTCAATCGAGGCTTACATTCCCGTGCCTCGTGAAAGTTTAATCACTCGTAGTCATTGACAACTGTTTTTAGTGAGATACAATATGGGATTTTAAATGAGAGCTGATTCGTACAGAACAATTATTATCCATACAGAGCAATTTTATACTAAGACAATTATGTCCGTACTTTCCTTTTATCATATATTTCATTCCATCCTTTTCATTAAGGGCATGCTTGTCATTTGATAAAAAATTACTCTGCATGGATAAAAATTGCTCTGTACGAATCAGCTCCATTTTAAATATATGGATACAATATTGTAGCGTGACGTCTAAAGAGCTTAGTGGACTTAAAAATGAACGAGTTTTGTTAAAATATGCCTTAAAGACATAAGATAGTAAAAATAACGGACATAAGTGTTTTTTAAATTAAGTAAATAGTGATTTGTTCAAGGTAGTTCATCAATTTAAACTAGTTCTAAAGGATAATTATTAGTCTTTGGATCAAGAAAATATCAAAGGTCAAAATCAAGATTCAAATCAGCACCACCACTACAAACATATGTGTTTCAATACATCAATACTTCACCCACCTCCGGTGGTAGTCGTGACTTGAAGCACATGTGTTTCAAACACATGTGCTTCGTAGGTCGCATGCTCCCATGTGTTTTAGAAACTCATGTTTTTAGTGAAACACACGTGTTTCATGACTTGAAACACATGTGTTTGAAAGACACGTGCTTCACCTTTTGAAACACATGTGCTTCGTAGTTCGGATGCTCCCCTGTGTTTTAGAAACCCATCTTTTTAGTGAAACACATGTCTTTCGTGACTTGAAACACATGTGTTTGAAAACACATGTGTTTCACCTTTTGAAACACATGTGCTTCGTAGTTCGCATGATCCCCCAGTGTTTTAGAAACCCATCTTTTTACTGAAACACATGTGTTTCGTGACTTGAAACACATGTGTTTGAAGTGACTTGAAACACATTTTCGAAACACATGTGTTTCGTGACTTGAAACACATGTTTGAAACACATGTGTTTCGTGACTTGAAACGCATGTGTTTCACCACCACCACTAGCACCTTCACTGTCAGCCACCACCACCACCACTACAAACACACGTGCTTCAATACATCAATACCCCACCACCTCCGGTGGACGGAGACGGCGGCGGACGGAGGTGATCGGCGGCGGCTGGCGGTGGCCGGAGGCGGCGGCCGGTGGTGGCTGTAGGTGGCAGTGGCAAAGGGATTTGATCTTAACCATTTTAATCCAATAGCTAGGATTTGTCCCTTAAGACTATACAAAACCTTTAGATTTCCTAGTTCCTAGATAATCATAAGTGAAATTTGGCGTAAATATACTATCCTTATTACTCTTAAAAATAATATTGAAGTACCTTTCTTTAGGTTTTTATAATCTAAGAAATTCAATGATACAAAAATTATGTCTATAGACTTGTGTGCGAAATCAATAAGATTTGACGAAGTCGATCTTTTCAAACATTTGACCTAATCTAATTTTTTGGTTATTTGATCAAGAATAATTCTTGAAAATATCTTGAATTTCCGTAGATTATTTACGCCCTATGAGCTTCAATCATTTATTAAAATATAAAAATGAATTTACAATCATTGTTTATCAACAAAAACGTGGCTTTGTGAAAGCAATGAATTAGGCAAATAAGAAGGCTTGCATTAGGCATGACATCAAGCGAGTGATTTTATTTTATTTTTTTTCAGATCTTTATGTTTTGTCTTTTTTTTTTTTTTTTTTTTTTGGAAACGGCAAATAGATATATTAAAAACAACCCTAAAACTTAGCAAGTAACTAAGCAAAAGGGAGGGAACAAAATGTCAAAAGTTACACCGAAAACATAAAATCACAACACCAATTAGACCAATTACAAGGATAATTTCCCCTATGACTAACCCAAGTATAGGATGTCGAAATAATTTCATCCGCAACCGCCGTTGGTGATTTGATACGCCCTTTAAACACCTTCTCGTTTCTTGCCTTCCATGTGCACCAAAGCATACATTGTATTATCGCATTCAAAACTTTCCTTTTTTTTGGACAATTCCCCCATGATGCAGCAAAATCAAATAAGTATGATACCGATGATGATTGAGGAAGTAGAATATTACACCATCTAAAGACCCAATGTCTTGTTTCAGCTGCATTCGGGCAAGTTACTAATGCGTGATCCACACATTCATCAACACCATCACAGGTTTTGCATGAAATATTTTGGATCGGGACTCCGCGATCTTTGAGTTTTGACGCCACTGGTATTCTTCCAAGTCCTGCTCTCCAACTAAAACAAGAAACTTTTGATGGAACCAAATTGTTCCAGGCTAACCGGAAGTCACTAGGAACAGTGATTATTTCGTCAATGGTTGATCTCACCGAACCCACATAAAAACCGCCATCGCTTGACAACCTGCAAGTTAGTTTGTCTCGACTGATTGAGGTTTTGAATTGTTCTAATAATGAGGTAAGTTGCGAGAGCTCCAAAGTAGTTGTTTGGTCAAATTTTTGTCGTTTCCAGTTCCACGAGATACCAAGTTCTGATATTCGATCGGAAACCCGGCATAACTTTTTTGATTCCAAAGCATATAAACAAGGAAACGCGGCTTGTAAAGTATTATTTCCGATCCAATAATCTTTCCAGAACATTGTTTTTTCTCCTGAACCTGTTTCAACAGAAAAAACGTTAGAATAATTTAGCCCGATCTCTTTTATATTTTCCTCGACTTTTGTGATATTATGCCACACACCCGGAAGTGTTTTTTTTGACATAACATGATACGGTTTGCCTTTTAAGTTATGGATTGCCTTGATTACATTTCTCCATATAGATTTTGGACCTTCATGTAATTTCCACCACCATTTTAAGAGTAAGGCATAATTTTGGGCTTTTAAAGACCCAACCCCGAGACCCCCGTTCTTTTTTGCTGCAAGCACTCGGGACCATGCAACCCAATTGATTTTCTTTGATTCATCGGATCCTCCCCCAAGAATCTCCTACGGATTTTTTCAAGTGATTCTAATACACATATAGGAGCTTTATGTTTTGTCTTCTCCCTACAATCATTAACAAGAATATTTGACAAATTTATGTATAAAATATTGGGATTGATGAAGATAGCGAATATCTAGTGAGATCATATGTGAATGTACAATAAATACATTAAAAAAACTAACTACATTCAATTAGTTAATTAATAGCATATTCAGTGTTCGTTATAGTGCATTTAGAAGGCAAGAAATAAGACGGTTTTCAACAAGGCGTATAAGTCATCCTTAGTTTTAGTTGGTGATATCATTTCAACCTCCTACTCTTGGTTGAAATATAAGAGTAAATTATCTTGTAATGAAGTTGATTGAGGTATTATTCCTTTTTCGTCATTGTTGTAATTATTTTTCCGTCTTAGTATCTTGCTAAGTTCGGGTTTTTTATAATATATTTACCGTCTAAAAAAAGGATTAATAGCATATTCGTAGTGTTAAATAGTCAATTATCATTTATTTTTTATGTTTATTATGTATGGTGTAATAATCTTTTTTTTTTGTAAATAACATAAAACCAATATATTATACCTATATTTGTTACCATCAAATTAAAAGATTTTGTGTTAATTTTTGCTAAAACAGAAAATCCATAGTACTACAAGCATCATGTATGGAATCATTCATCACTATGTCTTTAATTACCACATTAGAAGAGAAGTTATTTGTTTCCCGTCATCCTGAGTAAAAAAAAAGAAGAGAAGTTAAGAACGATCGAGATGATTAAATATTTATTATCTTTCAAAAGAAGTGAAATAGGTTTCTTACTCCGGCTGATCTCCCATTTCAAATTTGTTGGATGAAGAAGTTGCAGGAAATTAAGGTCTTGAGAGATGAAGAAGCTCAAGCGGTGTAAGTGAGGGTATAAAGGAAATGGATACTTCGATCGCTTGAACCTCTCTCTTAATTACCCTCCAAGGAAAGCTAATAGTAGGTTGCTTTAGAATATAACGGAGGTTTCAAAATAAAAGTAGGGTGATTTGGTAACATTTAAAATAAAAGTTAATTTTTACTCTCTAACTAGTAGGATCTTCCCCGCGCGATGCGGCGGGGGATTTTCATACGATACTCTAATTCTATTTACTGATTTTTATACAAAGAAGAGAAATTAAGAACGATCGAGATGATTAAATATCATCTTTCAAAAATATGTTTCTTACTCCGGCTGATCTGCCATTTCACGGCATAAAATTGCTCTCAAGACTTTGACACCTCCTGGGATTCCCTTCTATTGCCATCTGCTCTCTATACTTTATATTTCTTACCGTAGGAAATTAAAATCAAATTGGGCCTCTTAAGAGGAATTTATAGACTCAGACATACTCACATAAGTGTATGGCCAATATTGGGCCTATCAAGTGGAGCCCACAACGCATTTATTTTATGTTAATAAAAGAAAATTAAAATTAAATAAAATTAAACAAAAAATTTTGCCCACCTTTGAAAAAATTCAATAAGTTAGAAATGTTTCCCACCTTTGAATAAATTTCTGGTACCGCCCCTGGTTCCCCGGACTCTGTTTTGTATTAGCAAATATGCAGAATATTAAATTTTCAAGTTTTTTAGATTGAAGCTAATCGTTAATGGCGAACAATAATGATGAAGGAAATCCTGAAAAATCGGAAAGGTATATCTAACATAATTTTGACTTTTATAGTCAAAATAAGTGTGAATAACTGTAATTTTGACTACCTGTTATAGTTTAACTTTAAATTTGTTTTCAGGCTTAGTAAAGAAATCGAAGGTGTGGTAAACGTGGTAATTTTACCATCGATCGCCATCTTTGCTGCAGCCTTTGGTTCAGTCTTTGTGTATAGAGTCAATGATATGCAAGATTTAAACAGACAAGTATTCGAGAGTGGAGTGTTAATGGTGATGTCACTTGTTTTTACTTGGATCATATACTTTAGTTTCGGTGATAAGTCATCCAAGACTGCACTGTACCAACTTTTTTATCGAATTTCTGTGTCATTGGCCATTGCGGCTCCTATCTACGGGTTAGCCAACCTCTTTGTTAGCAATAACCGCGCATACGCTTTGGAGATGACGGTGCTGGCTATTCTGGGTATATTCATGCTTTTTCTTTTTGTGATATATGTGTTTACAATTTATCGTGAACCGCAAGTGGTCATTCCAACTTATCCTCCTCGCCAACTAGAGGGGCTTACCAGATTTCAAACTATCAGCAAAATAATGGAGTCGGTGAAGCCATCCAAGGCTAAAGTACAAGCTGATTTAAAATCCAATAAGTTTGATGGCCCCAAGACTGGAGAACAAGTTGATGTAAAATCCAATGATGTTGATGTCCCCAAGACTGAAGAACAAGGTGATGACCCCAAGGCTGGAGAACCAGAAATTGTGGAAGAAAAGAAGATGAAAAGGCAGTAGGAGAATCCGAAATTGTGGATAAAAGAGCAACGGTAACTGATAAAAGAGCAACGGTAACAGTAGCGTTTAGAAATAATTTTTTACTTTTTAGACAAATGCCTCACAGATGAAGATTTTTGGTGGGAGTAAAATCCAAACTCTTTTTCTACTTATTGCCTTTGAGCTTTTTATTGTTAGTCTTCTTTTTATCATGATATGTGTATTAAGTTCTTATTTTTGGCCGTTTCCAAAAATTAAATGTTGATTAAAAAGTTGCAAATATTTGCTAATTTGTTGTATATTGAACTTGATTCATTGTGACTATGCATGAGATTTGGGAGATGAGACACTACATTTTAATGAAATTAATATATAAATAATAAACTTTTAGGGATGGAATGTATAGATTTAAATATTAGTGTGATTTTTTTATAATAAAAATAAAAATAATAATATATTATAAATTAATCTAAAATTTAAAAGGTTACAAAGATAGAAAATGAATAATTTATAAAGTTCGAGGTTAAAAGTAATAGTTTACAAAACTTTGAAGGTGTGAAATGAAATATAGTTTATGAACAGTTGTTTATATACAAGAAAAATCCGGTATAGCTACGGAAATTGCGACGGAACTCATTTGCTAGGAAGAAATTTGCTACGGAATTTTGCTGATTAGCTACGGAAAATCCTGATTAGCTACGGAAAATCAGTTTTTGCTACGGAAAATCAGCTTTTTGCTACGGAATCTGCCCGTAGCTATTATTATTATTTAATTACCATAATTGTCTATATTGATAATGATAATGATAATTAATGATAAGTCTAAAGATACGGGTCCCCCTTGCAGCTGGTACATGATTTCCTTTTTTTTTTTTGTAATTTATCTACTACTATAATAAAACAAAGTCTTTATGGCCACATGACATCTAATTAGAACCACAAGCTTACACGTGGCAGCATGATAGATAACATGATACGAACCCATCCCATACTAGGCTCGCACCATTGCTCATAACTCCAAGTGTAGAACTCACTCCCAAAAGCTAGCTTGAAGGAGGAGGGGACACCTAGGCTTATAAGCAATCATTTAGTTTTTACTCTAGCCAATGTGAGATCATAACAATACCCCACGCTTTGAAGAACCAACGTCCTCGTTGTCACGGCTGTAACACCCGTATTTTTAAAACATCATTTACCTATGTATATCAAAAACTTTAAAACCTTTATCAGAGTTTACAAAAATACGGTGTCACCAACTATATCAAAACCATAGGCAAACGGGATCTACCTATGAGCTCCCGAGCTAAACATCTCTAGGCCACTTCAGTGAAACCTTCTATCACTTCAACCTGTACCTGAGTACATAGCCACAAAATAAACGTAGTACGTGAGACAAAATAGTCTGGTGAGATACATGGGTTTTAAACCCGATGATAATAATAATCATAAGACATATAGACAAATATACAAGTAGATCGTCCATCTATCTAGTCACCCTATTGTGACTCTAAATCCTTGCTTTCCTAGCAATCATATCTAGTTATCGGGTTGCCCCCGAACTAACTAGCCACACTATCGTGCCTAACTATCGGGTTACCCCCGAACTAGCTAGAAGCACCATCATATCCAACTATCGGGTTGCCCCCGAACCAGCTAGAAGCACTATCCTATCTAACTATCGGGTTGCCCCCGAACTAGCTAGAAACATCACCATGTCTAGTTATCGGGTTGCCCCCGAACTAACTAGCATCACATCATCACGATCTTACCATAACTTAACAATTATGTCAATCTAGCTCTCGGCTATCATATCAATCATCAAACAAGTTAGTTATCTAATAATAACTATATATAACAAGTTAGTTGACTATAATACACAATTATTATTAGTCTTATCATATTCATTTTCATATATATGCGTTCTTTACTTTTATAAGTAAATCTTACCAATAGATACTCATCATTATAAAATCATTCACAATTGCTTTACTAATACAAATCTATAGTAAAGGCTCATTATACATACTTTTAATCAATTACTTCATTATTATGGTTCATTTACATAGATTCCATAATTACTTTAATTTATCGTATTTTCCTTCAAATTCATCAATCATACTAGACATATTCTAGTATCACATTCTACATACTTTCATACATTTTCAATCACTATCTTTATCAAAATATTTATTAATAAAGACCCATAAAATATCATATGTATTTTCAAAACTATTCGCTATGTACTCAGTTTAAAAGTCTCATGTACTCACCTTAGCAATTAATGCTCCCAATGTGTTCTTCCAACACAATCCTTCCTTTTCCATAAGATTGCTCACTTTCGAGAATCCACCAAAATCCCTAATATGACAATCACCACTTGTTCAACAATACGTACTTAACAATAATACACCCATTTATCATAAGAAACCCTTTGATAATACTTTCCCCTAATTATGATGATTTCCAAAACCCTAGGTTTTACCAATGTTAAGATTCTTACAAATCTTAACCATACACTTGTTTCCCTTGTTAAAATACCATCTATTAAGTGTATACAACATTTATTGAACCATTAATCAAAACCCCAAGAACTAGGGTTTCAAACCCAAGCCCCAAAATCCATAGATCTAAAGCTACAACTACAAAGGATTGAAGATATACCTTAAATCTTCAACTAGGAGTGAAGAATCACAAGATTTGACCAAGAAATCGGCTCCAAATGATGTTTTCCACTCAAAAACGTATACAAACTCATTGGGAGAAAAACTAGGGTTAACAATGGCATCAAATGAGCCAAAACCCGTCTTAAATGCTGCACACAGGAAGATAGTGTCGCCATTTACAAGATAGCGTCACTATTTCAGAGCCCGCCATATTTCGCTTCGGAGATAACGCCGCTATCTCTGACGCTATCTCAGAAATTCTCATTTTCGCGACAGAACTCGACGCTATCTTGGGTTGCTGTTTGGTGACCACCGTAAATCGCGTCGCTATCCCAAGATAGCGCCGCTATCTTGGGCTATGCAGCCCATGCTGCATTTTTCGACCTTTGCTATCTTGGGCTATGCAGCCCATGTCCAAATGACACGAAACCAATTCCTACGTTCTTTAAATGATTTATCCTTATTTATCATATTTTGTCATAATTTATTTAACACAAAATTCAGGTCGTTACAACGGCTATGTTGGTCGGGGTCGGCACCCTCCTTTCGGGTCCGAGCCACCACTCTACAGGCCACCACTCCGAGCTCGTTGGTCACGGCTATGTTTATATCTGTCGTATGTAGAACCATATGGTTAGTTATTGTTATGGATTTATGGCAAATGAGAACTTGGGTTGAAAACACGGGCCGTGTTTAAGTATAGGTAGGTGCAAGAGATGCCTAAAAGTTTATAAATTATGCAAAGGGATGCTTATAGAAAGCAAAGCTTAATGGTAACCGATGAGTGGAGAAAATCGGATGATAAGTGGTTAGGTCGCAATTCGAGGTGAATGAGGTCCTAAAGCCGGTAATCGAGAATTGCAAGTGTGGTATGAGAATAGTTGAAAGAAATTGTAAATGGTATAAGTATTTGAATGGAAATATAAAAAATAATAATAATAATAATAAAATGAGATTGGTATTGCTATAGATGGAAATTATGAATCGATTGTGGAAATAGAAATCAGGGAAAAGAGAAACAATTGAGAAATGAGGTATGGAAATTGGAATCGGAAACAAAAAGCTTGAGAAATGATGTCTCACTAGTAAAGAGTATGTGATTTTTGCAAAGTAAGTTTGACTTTATTCATAAGTCAAGGTTGGTCAACTAGTGACTTGTTGACTTTGGTCCATTGGGTTTCGACTTTGGTTTAAAATGGTTAGACGAGGATAAGAACATAATGTATCGCCCACATGTAAATGATAATGGTAGATTGATTGATGGAAATAATTATAGTGTGCGACTTTGACCTTGGGTGTGTCGAGTTGAATTTGGGAATTGAGCATATGATTATTGATGAATCATGAAGGTAAGGTCGATTGTAAAGGAAATAATGATTAGTAGAACCTTTAGTGAGAAAGGAAATTGCAATGTATGGTTGACTTTGTGCTTAAGTCAAATACTTGACAAAGTTGGGATATGGCGATTTGGTCGAGGTTAGACATTGACTATCGTTTGATTAATTTGCTAATAGTAATGATTGGGTCATATCGTTCCTTTGTGAATAAAAGTATTTGGCTAAATGATTGAAAGTGTTATATTCGAGTTATGGAATTTTGACCCGTTTAGGGTATTAAGGGCTTAAGATGGATTTTTGACCCGTTTGGGCATAACGGTGTTAAGAGCCTTTAAATGTATAATTGTTATTGGGTCACGATTGGAAAAGGTTGATGGTAATAGATACAAGAGTATGGGAACGGAATGGAGATTGGAAATCCTTGAGTTGATTCCGAGGACGGAATCCTTTTAAGGGGTAGATAGTTGTAACGACCCGAATTTCATTTGTGTTAAATAAATTATGAAAAAAAAGATGATAAATAAGGATAAATCATTTAAATACCGTAGGAATTGGTTTCGTGTCATTTGGACACCGTATGAGAAAGTTATGGACGAAACCATGTCGAAAAGGGCATTAAAAGCTGCAGCCCAAAGTTCACGATTGGGAACTAAAGTTCACGATTGGGAACTAAAGTTCACGAATGTAAACTTTGGTCCGAGATGTTGGGTTTTTAATTTTTGGAAGTTCGCGATCAGTTCACGACGAGTTCACGGCGCGAACTTTGCTGAAACAGCATAAAATCGGGTTTTCTTGTCATTTCTCTCATTTCCAAACCCTAAAACATTCTCCCAAGTGTGAGTATACGATTTTGAGTGTAAGGAGGCCATTGGAACTGAATTTCACACCCAATCTTGAAGATTCTCACTCTATTGTTGAAATATAAGGTTAATCTCTACTCCTTTTAGTTATGGATGATGTTTTTGGGTGAAAATGGTGAAGTATGCAAACCCTAGTTGGAGGGTTTGTAATGGGTGATAAAATTGGGTTTATATAACTTAGATCTACAACATATTGTCAAGGAAAATGTGTTCATAGCATGGATTTGATGATTATCTAGCTAGTTATGAACTTTATTTGGGGGAAAATGGTGGTTTGGGTAACCTACCAAGTTATCTTTGGGGAAGATGACTAAGATGAGTGTAGAACACTCTTTGTAAGCTTAAGAACCTTGTGTTATTGTTAGATTTGGGTTTTGTTGATGGAAATCTTGAACTAGGGTTTGAGATTCCACCAAGTTGGATGAACTTGGTGGTTAAGGAGGTTATTTTAGATTGATTAGTGACTAGTTATGGATAATAACTGGATTATATGATGATATTGATGGTAGGTTAAGAAGACCTAAAGATTGGTGACATTTCACAAGTTGGAAAGCAATGATTCGCGTTATTAAACGCGGTTTGGAGTTAGCTTGGCTAAGGTGAGTACATGAGACTTTTACTGAGTACATAGCAAATGATTTTGAAAACTATGATGTTTTATGAGTCTTTATTAATAAATATTTTTAATAAAGATATGATTAAAAAGTTAAGAGAATGCATGTAATAGACTATTTAAGTATGTCTAAATGACTAATGATTTTTGAAAGAGATTATGATAATGAAAAGTAATTAATAATTTTTTATTAATATGATGTTTGACTAAGAGTAATGATTAAGAAAGTATGATATTTGGCTTATTAATAATATGTATTAATAAAGCTAATAACAATGATTTTCAAGTATCAAGTATTGATTAGTATATTATACTAATAAAGGTAGTGATTGAATTGTTAAGAGAATAGATAGAAAGTGACTAGTAATAAATATGCATTCTAGTCAAAGAGGAGTTAAAGTAATATAATTTTGATAAATGATAAATATGTTTTATTTAATAAAGGACTTGGTAAAGTCAATATTGAAATTGAATAAGAAACGAGAATAATATGATAATTAGAATAGATGTATTCTAATTTATGTTTGAGTATGTATTATTGGGGCATAGGCCCGTATTTGATAAATTCAATATGTGTTGAGAAAAGGATCCGGATCACGGATAACCCACACAAGTTGGGGGAGTTAGTGAGACCTACTTGGGGCGGTACCACCCTGCGCAAGGGTAGTGTGTCGATAAATAGATAACCCGGAAAGCGGGGGAGTTTCAGATAACCTGGAAATCGGGGGAGCAATAGATAACCCGGAAACGGGGGAGTTTACCTAGATAACCCACATCGGGGGAGTTTGCTTCGGAGAGGTCCGTAGCGTATGTGATAAAGTATGTGTAAGCAAATGTTAGCTTACAAGTATGTGATTATGATGAGAGTAAGCTTATGGTTAGCTTACTAGTATATATGTATAAAAATGATAAGATCACGAGTTAATAAGAAATAAATAAATAAGGAAAAGTAATGAATACGACTTTTATTATTTTTGAGAATGGGTCGAAAACCCATGTATGTCACGAGACTATTTTGTCTCACGTACCACTTTGTTTTTGGCTATGTACTCAGGTTCGAGATTGAAGGAATAGAAGGTCGCGATAGAGGTGGCCTAGAGATGTTTTAGTTCGGGAGCTTACAGGTAGATCCCGTTATCCTGTGGTTAGGATATTATTTCTGTAAAACCAGATTTTAATACTCTGATAATCTTTTCAAAGGTTTTTGTTAAACCGTATTTTTGGGATATTGGACTTTGTAATATTTTTATTTAAAAATATGATTTAAAAGGTGTTTTAAAAATTGAGGTGTTACATGTTGGAACCTCGCAACGTAGGGCTAGCTCTGATACCAATTGAAATGAACCCATCTCATACTAGGCTCGCACCATTGCTCATAAGTCCAAATCTAGAACTCACTCCCAAAAGCTAGCTTGAAGGAGGAAGGGACACCTAAGCTTATAAGCCATCATTTAGTTTTTACTCTACCCAATGTGGGATCATAACATAGCCACAATTTTTAGTTTCCCGCACACTATGCACAAAACGAAAATCCACAATATTAAATGCAAGAAACTATTTAATATTAATTTAATGCGTAGAAAAATCATGTTCCTATCGAAAATCTTTAATAACCCAATATAATAAGGCAATTTTTTAGCCGTAGTTAATGCAAAGATTTAAGCCATAATTAAGCAAATATTTTAAATTAAAAAAAATAAAATTAAAAAAATAAGAGAAACAGAAATCCGAATATATTGCTATGATTAGGTTGTTTCTTAAATTAAAATCTTAATTTAGTATTTATTGTAACGACCCGAAATTTGGTATTAAATAAATTGTATAAAAATATGATAAATATGGATAAATCGTTTAAAGAACGTAGGAATTGGTTTCGTATCATTTGGACACCGTACGAGAAAGTTATGGGCGAAAGCGGGTCGAGACAACAACCGAAAAATGCAGCCTTGCTGCATTGAAGAGTTCACGCCGCGAAGATGGGTTCCCGATTGGGAACTGTCTTCAGAGAAAAGGGCTTTCGAGCGTGAAGTAGTTCACTGTAACGACCCGAATTTTGTAAATAAATAAATTGTACAAAAATATGTTAAATAAGGATAAATCGTTTAAAGAACGTAGGAATTGGTTTCGTGTCGTTTGGACACCGTACGAGAAAGTTATGGGCAAAACCAGGTCGAGCCAAAGATCAAAAAGTGTAGCCTTAGCTGCTCAAGAAGTTCACGACGCGAACTAATGTTCGCGATCGCGAACTCGGTACAGAGATTTGGGTCATTCATCGCGAAGTAGTTCCCGGACTGGTAACGATCGTGAACTATGCGTACGTGAAAAAGTTCACGTCGCGAACTTCTAGTAACGATCGCGAACTCTGGCGACACCAGCATTAAATTCGGGAAAACTCATTTATTACACACATTAAAACCCTAGTTTTTCCCTCTCACTGTGTGTGTGCGATTTCTGAGTGAAAGGTGTTGTTTGGAGCTCAATCTTCATCAAATCTTAGTGATTCTTGCTCCTAGTTGAAGATCTAAGGTAAATCTTCATCTCTCTTGTGTTATAAGTCTTAGATTCAAGTAGGGAAGCTTGAATCATAAACCCTAGTTATGGATTTGTTCATGAATGGTTAAATGGAAGTGAGATAACTTAGATCTATGGTATTTTAACAAGGAAAACGTGGTCATGTTATGGATACACGAAAATGTGGTGATTTATGAACTTAGGGTTTGGTAATTTTGGGGAAAATGGTGCTAGTAGTTAACTAGCCATGGATTATGCAGTTAGTATAAATGATTAATGCAAACCATTGTATTGGTTTTGATAATAGGTTATCGGTTGGAAGATTTGAGGCATTCAAATCTTGAGAAGTGATATTGGTGTTCAAGGAACACAACATTTGGATAAGCTTGGCTAAGGTGAGTACATATGACTTTTAAACTGGGTACATAGCTAGTAAATGTTTTTTATGATCTAATGATTTTGTCGAGTCTTTAAGCAATTTAGTCATTTATGTGATTTTTGATGAATTGCTTGTTTGTTAACGAAATGATTGATTGATTGAGAAATGATGGAGCTATAAGCTCATAACGATAAAAGATAAGTAATGATGATGATGATGATGATGATGATGATGATGATGATGTCCCTAGGGCCGTAGTAGATTGGGGGCATTCCGGTTATTACGGTACCTTAAGGTTAGTGGTAGATTGGAGGCATTCCGATTACCCAATACCTATGAGTCCCGGTAGATTGGAGGCATTCCGATTACCGTGGAAATGATGGTCTTGATAGATTGGAGGCATTCCGATTATCTTGACGTTGGCCAATGATGAAAGTGATAAAGTGACCCAAAACAAACTTAATAATATTATTTTAAGATTAAATGATATTATTTGACTAATTGTTTATCGGGTCTAAAACCCATGTATCTCACGAGGCAATTTTGTCTCACGTACTATGTTTGTATTTTTGCTATGTACTCAGGTTCGAGATCGAAGAATTAGGAGGCTTGATTAGAAGAGGCCTTGTTGAGATTAGCTCGGTGTTGATGATTAGAGTCCTTATCCTATGGTTAAGATATAATTTGTAACACCGTTTTTGTAAACTCTGATAATCTCGAACAAGAAACCTTTTCGTTTTTTGTAAAACCGGTATTTGACACCGATACAATATTATGTATTTTGGATTAAATGTTATTTAAATATTGTTTTGAAAATTGAGGTGTTACAACTTGGTATCAGAGCTATAGTTTAAGTGAACTAGGTTGAGTTGACCATCCTAGACTTAAACTGAGCTAGTAGGACCGTAGGTTCCATAGGATACTTATGAAGTGACTATTGAGACCTTAAAGTGTAGGTCCGATAGGGTTGACCTTAAGGGAATAGGTCATGTTGGTTGTGGAACGGTCAATGCCACCGTTACTTTGATAAAATGACTTCTAAATGATTGATGTCTTATTATAGCAAAATGGTGAGAACTAGAAGTACAAGAGGCCCACTTGATCAAGGGCAAGATTCGAATAACGTTGTCATCGAACCGGTGTTTGGTCCTCAACCTCGGTAAGGAGAGGAAAATTCGGGTGTTGATAGGAACACTCACACCCCGGTCACCGTGGAACACCTCCAAACTATGTTCAATCAAATGAGGGACATAGTGAACGAGGATGTGAACCGACTTCTCAATGAGCATAGGGCACGTGAAAGGCGGGAGGAATCTCCACCCCGCACAAAGAGCAAGTCAAGTAGTGTTGCTCAAACTGAGAAATCATCAACGGAAGAAGATGAGAGTGACCCCGAGCCGAGGGAAAGGAAGGGGTGCACGTATAAGAATTTTATGGCTTTTAAGCCCGATAACTACTATGGTAGCTCCGAACCGAAAGTCACGATCCGTTGGATCCGTGAAACCGAGCAAATCCTTGAAGCTAGTAAATGCAAGGACGGTGATATGGTGATCTATGCTTCTCGGTTGTTGAAGGATGAGGCTCTCGTGTGGTGGGATACCTTGTATGAAACGTTGGGAAAAAGGGCGATGTACAAGATGACGTGGGAGGAGTTTGTGAGTCGGTTGAAGGCAAAGTTTTGCCCCGAGAGAAATTTGGAGAAACTTCAAGAAGAGTTTGTTCATTTGAAGAAGGGTGGTTTTAGTGTCGATGAGTACACTAGGAAGTTCACGGGGTTAATCCCGTTTGTAATCAAATTGTATCCGGATGAGAGATCCCGGATTGTTCGGTACGCCAATGGACTCTCGTGGGAGTATGAGTTGGAAGTAAAGAGGGCCGCCACACTCGACGAGGCTATCAGTGCGGCGAGAAATGTTGAAGAGGATGGCCAAAGAAGAATCAACGAGAGGCCAAAGTTTGAAAAGTTTGAGAAGAGGAAGTTTGAGGGGAGCTCGGGTTCGGTGAAGAAGGGAAAGTTCACCCCGACCTTCTCTAAACAATCGAGTGTTGGTGCTTGTAAGAAGTGTGGCAAAGACCACAAGGGAGAATGTTTGGCGGATTCAAAGTCGTGTTTCAAATGTGGAAGGCCGGGGCATATAGCAAGGGATTGCCGGGCCAAACCGTTGGATGAAATCGAGTGCTATTCGTGCCATGAAAAAGGGCACTATAGCAATGCATGCCCGAAGAAGGGAAGTGAGACCATGGTGTCAACCGCTCAAAAGAAATCGGAGCCGACAAAGGTCAAGGGACGGTCCTTCCAACTTACCCGAGAAGAAGCCAAAGAGGCCCACGATGTCGTTTCAGGTACCCTACTCGTAAATTCTATTCCCGCCCGGATCTTGTTTGACTCGGGTGCTACTTATTCGTTTGTGTCACATGATTTTGTTGTGGTGTTGAATGTGCCGTTAGAACTCCTTGATGAAATTTATGATATAGAAATTGCGGATGGTAAAACCTCCATAGTTCAACATATGTGTCGAAATTGTGAATTGGAAATAGATGGGAGAAAGTTTAAGGTGAATTTATTACCCATGGAAATTGCGGGTTTTGATATAGTTATAGGTATGGATTGGTTGGGTGAGAATCAAGCAAAGATTTTATGTGGGAAGAAGATAGTCTCGATTAGGACTCCCGACAACGAAAAAGTTTATGTGTATGGTGAGAGACGACATCATTTGCCATGTCTTATGACCGCGTTTAAAGCTAGGAAATGTTTAGCCAAAGGATGTTCGTCCTTTTTAGCATATGTGTTAGACGGAAGGAAAGAGAAGAAGACGGTGGAAAATGTAAAAGTGATTCGGGATTTTCCCGAGGTATTTCCCGACGATTTACCGGGATTGCCACCGGAGAGGCAAGTGGAATTCCGTATTGATTTAGTTCCGGGAGCGACGCCGATAGCTCGTGCTCCATACCGATTGGCTCCCACCGAAATGCGGGAATTGATGTCCCAATTGCAAGAGTTACTCGACAAAGGATTTATTCGTCCTAGCTCGTCTCCTTGGGGTGCGCCCGTATTGTTTGTTAAGAAGAAAGACGGTTCAATGAGAATGTGCATTGACTACCGAGAGTTGAACAAGACGACTATTAAGAACCGGTATCCATTGCCTAGAATCGACGACTTGTTTGATCAACTTCAAGGTGCCGACTATTTCTCGAAGATCGATTTGAGATCGGGTTACCATCAAGTTCGAGTGAAAGAAGGAGATACCGAGAAGACGGCGTTTCGTACACGTTATGGGCATTACGAGTTTTTGGTGATGCCATTTGGGCTGACTAATGCACTGGCCATTTTTATGGATCTTATGAATCGGGTTTGCAAACCATTCCTCGACAAGTTTCTTATCGTATTTATTGACGATATTCTTATTTATTCAAAAACCGAAGAAGAACACGAGAGTCATCTAAGACAAACGTTAGAAGTGCTACAACGAGAGAAATTGTATGCTAAGTTTTCTAAATGTGAATTTTGGATTCGAGAAGTCCAATTCCTTGGTCATGTCGTGTCTCGAGAAGGGATCAAAGTTGACCCGTCAAAGATTGAAGCGGTTATGAAGTGGGAACCGCCACGAAATCCAACCGAAGTGAGAAGTTTTCTCGGCCTTGCCGGATACTACCGTCGATTCATCCAAGACTTTTCTCGAGTGGCGACACCACTCACATTGTTGACCCGAAAGAGTAGTGAGTTCGTGTGGGGAGAAAAGCAAGAAAGAGCATTCGCTACATTGAAAGAAAAATTGTGTAACGCCCCGGTTCTCACGCTACCCGAAGGGATGGAAGAGTTCGTCGTGTATAGTGATGCTTCACATAAAGGTTTGGGTTGTGTTTTGATGCAACGGGGGAAAGTGATTGCCTACGCCTCGAGACAACTAAAGAATGCGGAGGAAAGGTACACGACTCACGATTTAGAATTGGCGGCGATAGTGTTTGCTTTAAAGTTATGGAGACACTACTTATACGGTACGAGGTGTACGTTATATACGGATCACAAGAGTCTTCAATACGTTTTTACTCAAAAAGACCTAAATATGAGGCAAAGAAGATGGATCGAATTGATACAAGATTATGATTGTGAGATTGTTTACCATGCGGGGAAGGCCAACGTGGTAGCCGACGCCTTGAGCCGAAAAGTATATGAAAAACCGAATAAAGGGAAGCTAACACGTATTGAAGTAGTCTCGAGTATAGTAGAACGAATCAAGAATGCCCAACGGGAAGTGATGGAAAAAGATGAGTTAAGGCAAGAACGTTTGGGAAAGAACCAACATTTTGTGGAAAACAAGCAAGGGTTGAAAACCGTTGGTGGTCGAATATGGGTTCCCAAGTTCGGGGGTACCCGAAAGGAGTTACTAACCGATTTTCATAAGTCTAAGTATTCGATCCACCCGGGAAGTACAAAAACGTACCAAGATATGAAGAAGATGTATTGGTGGCCCGGGATGAAGGCAAGAGTGGCAAAGTATATTTCTAAATGTGCCACGTGTGCACAAGTAAAAGCCGAGCATCAAGTGCCTTACGGGGTAGCTCAATCGTTACAAATCCCGGCCGGAAAATGGGATGATATAACAATGGATTTTATTGTTGGATTGCCAAAGACGAGCAAGAACCACGACGCCATTTGGGTCATAGTTGATCGGTTGACCAAAAGTGCATTATTCTTGGCAATTCGGGAAACCATGCCACTCGAGAAGTTGGCAAAGTTGTATGTGGATGAAGTAGTAAGACTTCATGGAGTCCCGTTGTCGGTTGTGTCCGATAGAGACGCGAGGTTTACCTCGAGATTTTGGAGATCGTTGCAAGAGGAGTTGGGAACGAAATTGCGGTTGAGTACGGCTTACCACCCGCAAACCGATCGTCAAAGTGAGAGAACCATTCAAACGGTTGAAGATATGCTAAGATCGTGTGTGCTAGATTTTGGAGGTAAATGGGATGAACATTTACCGTTGGTTGAGTTCTCCTACAATAATAGTTACCAATCGACTGTTAAGATGCCGCCTTATGAGGCGTTGTATGGGAGGAAATGTAGGACTCCATCGTGTTGGCTTGAGGCAGGTGAGACGAAACTCACGGGTCCCGAAATTGTGAAGCTGACGAATGAAAAGATTGGGATAATCCAAACCAATATGAAAATCGCCCAAGATCGGCAAAGAAGCTACTCGGGTTTGAAAAAGAGACCGTATGATTTGAATGTTGGAGACATGGTGATGTTGAAAGTATAGCCTTGGAAAGGCGTGATGCGGTTTGGTAAGAAAGGCAATTGAGCCCAAGGTATGTTGGCCCGTTTAAGATTTTGAAACGGGTCGGTTTGCAAGCTTTCAAGTTAGAACTCCCACCCGAACTTCAAGGTGTTCACGATACGTTTCATGTAAGTTATTTGAAGAAGTTCGTGGGTGAAGTTGAAAATATAATTCCGTTACAAGAGTTGCGGGTTAATGCCCCGAACCGATTGATTGAGGAACCCGAAGCCATACTAGAGTCAAAAACCAAGAAACTTCGGAATAAAGAAATTGAATTGGTGTTGGTCAAGTGGAAGCATTCACTTGGGCCGAACTTGACTTGGGAAGTCAAGGACGAGATTCGGAAAAGATACCCGAACTTTGTAAATTATGATGAGATTCCGAGGACGGAATCTCCTTAAGGGGTAGATAGTTGTAACGACCTGAATTTTGTAAATAAATAAATTGTACAAAAATATGTTAAATAAGGATAAATCGTTTAAAGAACGTAGGAATTGGTTTCGTGTCGTTTGGACACCGTACGAGAAAGTTATGGGCGAAACCGGGTCGAGCCAAAGATCAAAAGTGCAGCCTTAGCTGCTCAAGAAGTTCACGACGCGAACTAATGTTCGCGATCGCGAACTCGGTACAGAGATTTGGGTCATTCACCGCGAAGTAGTTCCCGGACTGGTAACGATCGCGAACTATGCGTACGTGAAAAAGTTCACGTCGCGAACTTCTGGTAACGATCGCGAACCCTGGCGATACTAGCATTAAATTCGGGAAAACTCATTTATTACACACATTAAACCCTAGTTTTTCCCTCTCACTGTGTGTGTGCGATTTCTGAGTGAAAGGTGTTGTTTGGAGCTCAATCTTCATCAAATCTTGGTGATTCTTGCTCCTAGTTGAAGATCTAAGGTAAATCTTCATCTCTCTTGTGTTATAAGTCTTAGATTCAAGTAGGGAAGCTTGAATCATAAACCCTAGTTATGGATTTGTTCATGAATGGTTAAATGGAAGTGAGATAACTTAGATCTATGGTATTTTAACAAGGAAAATGTGGTCATGTTATGGATACACGAAAATGTGGTGATTTATGAACTTAGGGTTTGGTAATTTTGGGGAAAATGGTGCTAGTAGTTAACTAGCCATGGATTATGCAGTTAGTATAAATGATTAATGCAAACCATTGTATTGGTTTTGATAATAGGTTATCGGTTGGAAGATTTGAGGCATTCAAATCTTGAGAAGTGATATTGGTGTTCAAGGAACACAACATTTGGATAAGCTTGGCTAAGGTGAGTACATGTGACTTTTAAACTGGGTACATAGCTAGTAAATGTTTTTTATGATCTAATGATTTTGTCGAGTCTTTAAGCAATTTAGTCATTTATGTGATTTTTGATGAATTGCTTGTTTGTTAACGAAATGATTGATTGATTGAGAAATGATGGAGCTATAAGCTCATAACGATAAAAGATAAGTAATGATGATGATGATGATGATGATGTCCCTAGGGCCGTAGTAGATTGGAGGCATTCCGGTTATTACGGTACCTTAAGGTTAGTGGTAGATTGGAGGCATTCCGATTACCCAATACCTATGAGTCCCGGTAGATTTGACGCATTCCGATTACCGTGGAAATGATGGTCTTGATAGATTGGAGGCATTCCGATTATCTTGACGTTGGCCAATGATGAAAGTGATAAAGTGACCCAAAACAAACTTAATAATATTATTTTAAGATTAAATGATATTATTTGACTAATTGTTTATCGGGTCTAAAACCCATGTATCTCACGAGGCAATTTTGTCTCACGTACTATGTTTGTATTTTTGCTATGTACTCAGGTTCGGGATCGAAGAATTAGGAGGCTTGATTAGAAGAGGCCTTGTTGAGATTAGCTCGGTGTTGATGATTAGAGTCCTTATCCTATGGTTAAGATATAATTTGTAACACCGTTTTTGTAAACTCTGATAATCTCGAACAAGAAACCTTTTCGTTTTTTGTAAAACCGGTATTTGACACCGATACAATATTATGTATTTTGGATTAAATGTTATTTTAATATTGTTTTGAAAATTGAGGTGTTACATTCACGACTGGTTACCGATCGCGAAGTTCGCGTGCATGGGAAAGTTAGCGACGCGAACTTAGTTCGCGTCGTGAACTATGGTCGAGCAGCTTTAAGTCGGGTTTTGGCTCATTTGATGCCATATCGAAACCCTAGCTTCTTCTTTGGCGATTTCCGAGCTTGGAGGCTGATTGAGGTCGAATCTTTCACAAATCTTTGGTAGATTTCACTCCTAGTTGAAGATTAAAGGTATATCTTCACTCTTTGATCTTTGTAGCTTAAGATCTATGTGTTTGGATGTAAGGGTTTGAAACCCTAGTTCATGGGGTTATGGATTATGGTGATATAAATGATGGATATGCTTAATAGATGGTGTATTATCAAAGGAAATAAGTGTATGATTATGATTTGTAAGAATCTTAAGGGTTGGTTAAACCTAGGGTTTGGTAAATCACCATATTTGGGGGAAATGTGTTAATAAGTGTTATCTAGAGATAGATGAACACGATAGTAGTAGTAAGTGATGTTGATAATCTTATGATTATTGTTTTAGGCTGTTGGTGAGATCTTAGAAGGTTGACTGAATCGTGAAGCAAGGAGATTGACGTAAGGAATACGGTTGGAGCATTTTATTGCTAAGGTGAGTACATGTGAACTTTAAAACTGGGTACATAGCGGTAAATAAATATTTTTTTAATATGTGACTATTAATGATAAACTAGTTATATAATTTCTCTATATTAACTAGTTGCTTGATTTTGTGAATACTAAGTGAGACTAGTATATGGATAGTTTGTATGTTGGTCTTATGGTATTGATGATGGATGTGACATATAGTCACATGAAATAGTTAAGACGGGTAGTTTGAAATAGGACAGGTACATGATAGATTCGGAGGCATTCTGAATTATCATGGTATCTTTAATCTGGTGGATTGGAGGCATTCCGATCTCCCAACACGATGTTGGATCTCACTGAATTGGAGGCATTCTGATTAGTGAGATAAGATGGGTCACCTTGCTTGGACAAGGTGACAAAGGGGGTTCTACTGAACTGGAGGCATTCTGGTTAGTAGGACAAAAATGGGGTCTCGTTGGATTGGAGGCATTCCGAACAACTTGACGGGTCGATTAGGATATGATTGAATGTGATGGGATTACCGAGGAGGTGATCGATGTATATGAATGTGTTAGGGGTACCGCGGAGGTAACCATTGTATATAAATATGTATGTCTATATATATATATTTAGTATGTGTAATCATTTATATATTAATGTCGGGTCTAAAACCCATGTATCTCACGAGACAATTTTGTCTTACGTACTATGTTTGTTTGTGATGCTATGTACTCAGGTTCGGGAGCTAAGGATTAGGTGTGTTTCCTAGTGAAGGCGCACGGGTTAGTAGAGATAGCAAGGTGGATTTACGTTTGGCTTTGGTTATGATATACTTTGTAACACCACTATTTTATTTTATACCAAGGTTTTTGTAAATCCATATTTTGGGACAATACTCTAAATGATTTAAATTTAAAAGGATTTTACGGAAATATTTTGTATTAAAAATTTGAGGTGTTACAACTTGGTATCAGAGCTATAGCTTAAGCGAATTAGGTTGGGTTAACCACCCTAGGCTTAAGTTGTAGAAGTAGAATGATATATTTCCGTTAGATAACTAGGTTGACCTTGAAAGCTATAGGGCTAAGTTGTCTTAGGGTCGAACCCTAGGAAGAATTGCCTTATGTGGTCACTTTCGAGATTGAGAGTCGAAATGGACTATTGAATGAATGATTGATGAAGGTATAGTTGTCATCTTATTATAGCAAAATGGTGAATGTGGAAAGTGGACGAACTCCACTTAACTTGGAAGAGGACCCGGAAGTTTATGCTAACTACACGCCGGTAACATTAGAAGTGATTTGTAACATGTTTGACCGAATGAGGGAAGAAGTAAAAGAGGACGTGAACCAGATTATTGATGACCGGATGACCAAGGAAAGGGATGGTAATTCCAAACCGGGTATAAAGAGTAAGTGTTCGGGTAGCAAGGCCCACTTGGAGGAATTCTCGACTGAAAAGGAAAATGATATGAGTCTTGATAAGAGAAATGGATGTTCGTTCGAGGCATTTATGGCATATGAGCCCAAGGCGTATTCGGGAAGTTTTGAGCCAAGAGTCACCGTCCGGTGGATTCGAGAAACTGAGCAAGCTTTGGAGAGTAGCAAATGTAGAAGGGAATATATGGTGACATATGCTTCTAGAATGTTGAAAGATGAAGCACACGTGTGGTGGATCATGATGTACGAAATATTAGGCAAGAAGGCGATATACAAGATGTCATGGGATGAATTCACGAGCGGTTTGAAAGAGAAATTTTGCCCCAAGAGAAACTTAGAGGAGGTTCAAGAAGAGGTCGTGATTATAAGAAAAGGAGATGAACCGGTGGATGTGTACACCGAGAAAGTGGATCAGTGGGTGGTCCAAGGGCTACCAAGAGGTGGGGAAAAGAGGAGAATCGAAGATAGTTCGGAGTCATCAAAGAAGGGAAGGTTCACACCGACTTTGACCAATAAAGTTGGTGGCGGAAAGTGTCCTAATTGTGGTAAGGGCCACAAGGGAGAATGCAAGTCGGGTACAGCTTTATGCTTCACATGCGGAAGAGTTGGGCACAGGGCAAAAGACTGCGGGGTGAATAACATCAAAGAAGTGGAGTGCTACACGTGTCACAAGAGGGGGCATTTTAGTGGTGCATGCCCGAAGAGAATAACCGGTATGCTGACATCAACTGCTCACAACGAGGCTAGAGGAAGCCACGATGTCGCTTCAGGTACTATGTTTCTAAATCTTATGTTATACGATTCAAGAAATACTTGTTGTTAAGTCGCACGAGGTAATGCTTTTAAGGATTGACCATTTGAGTTGCTATATGAGTCTTTGACATAAAAGTAGTTATTATAGTTATCATGCACAACCTGTATATGGTTAAGCGTTATGAGTTAAAGACTAGAATCGGGAAAGATGAAATTAAAATATATTGAAGGGAATGATGACGGGCAACCTTCATGAAGGTATAAAGTGGAATTAAATAAAAGGTCAATATGTTATGATCGGTAAAAAGGAAAACTATGGTGCCATGGGATATCAAGGACGAAATATGAAAGTGGTAAAAATTTTCTAGGTAAGATTGATAGAGTGTAAGGTGTTACCGAAATGGTATGCTAAGTCAAGAGTAACAATAAATTATTGGAAAAATGACATAGAAAAAGTGTGATATCTTATAATGGGTTTTGGATCGGAGTCAATTGGGTGACTCGAGTTGACTGGATTATTTGGTAAGAATGTGGAAAATTGAAAGTATTAGTGGTTATCTCGATGGTAAAAGAAAGATTGGGAAATTTAGCAATGAGGAAATGAATCGACTAAGAATGATTGATAAATGAGTAGATTGGAGGGAAAGCACTAGAAATGATCATGTGAACATCATGTGATATAGTGTATAAGCGGGAGTAATGACCAATGGTAGGCGTGCAATTTTAGGAAGATAATATTAAGTGAAGAATGGAAATTGAATGGGAAATCATGAAAGAAAGTGATAGCTTGATGCTAGATGAATGGGGCATACATGAATTGTATGCAAGATAGAACGGTATTGCATGGATCTTGTTAGATCGGAGGCTTTCCGATTAACGAGATTTGATGAGTCACTATGGATTGGAGGCTTTCCGATCATTGTGACAGTTTGGAGTCGGGATGGATTAGAGGCTTTCCGATCATCTCGATAAGATAGTTAAAGTATGATTTGTTGTATCCGGGATATGGTGACTGTAGCTGACATATGTAGCATTGTATGGTTAGTTGTTGATATGATTTCATGGTAAATGAGGGTCTGATTTGGAAATATGGTTCGTGTTTAAGTAGAAGTATGTGTAGAAGATACCTACAAGTTCATAGTTCATGAAAAGGAATGCTTTAGGAAGCAAAGTTGGTTAGTAGCCAATGAGTAATGAAAGATGTATAATGGGTGGTTAGGCCATAATTGGTTATGATTGAGGCTCTAGAGCCGGTAATCGGGAAATTTCAAGTATGGTATAAGGATGTTTGAAGGAGATTATAAATGGTATAAGTAATTGGATGAAAATTAAAAAGGTAATAGAGATTTGGTATTGCTTTAAATGAAAATTGTTAAACGATTGTGGAAGTTGAAATCGAAGAAAAGAGGAACGATTGAGAGAGGAAATTTAGATATTGGAATCGGGAATGAAAAGCTTGGGAAGCGATGTCTTAGTAATAAAGAATATGGAAATTTTGCAAAGTAAGTTTGACTTTAATCATAATTCAAGGTTGGTCAACTAGTGGACTGTTGACTTCAGTCAAAATTGAGTTTTGACTTTCGTTTAAATTGATTAGTCAAGGATAAAGGCATAATGTATCCTCTACATATGTAAGTTAGTGGTTAATGGATTAATGGAAATAATGGCAGTCAAAGGGGTGCGACTTTGGCCGTTGGGTATTTCGAATGGAATTTAGGAATCGAGTGTGATTGTGGTTGGACCATGGATGCAAAGTCGATTGATACGTAATTAATGACTAGTAGAACCACTAATGGGTAAGGAAATCTTCAAAATATTGTTGACTTTGTGCTTAAGTAAAAAATGGAACAATGTTGACAATTTGGTCAAAGCGAAGGGTTGACTATCATTTTGGTCAATTGGTCATTAGTAATGATTGGGTCATATCATCCCAATGGGTACAAAGAGTTTGGTTAAATGATTGGGTGTGTTAGGGTCGAATCATGAAACTTTGACCCGTTTGGGTGTTGTCAAGATTGAATTGGGGGATCGAGTATATGATTGAAGATGATCATGAATTAAAGGTAAATTGTAAAGGAAAGGAGGATTTATGGGATCCTTTAACGAGAAGGGAAAATGTTAAAGTATAGTTGACTTTGTTCTTAAGTCAAGGGTTAGACAATGTTGGATTTTATCGACTTGGTCGAAGCTAGATTTATTTTATTATTCAATCAAATAATTGTAATGGTTATGTCATGTTATTGTTTTGTGAATAGAATGATCGGTTAAAGGATTTGAAGCGTTGTGGTCAAATTGTGGCATCTTGACCCGTTTGGGTATTAAAGGCCTAAGATTGATTCTTTTGACCCGTTCGGATCTAACAGAGTTAAGTGAATGTTTATATGCATGTGGTTGGCTAAATTGAAACGAGAAAATGTTGATGGTAATAACCATGGGAGAATGAGAATGGATGTTCGGTAGAATGGGGATTTGAAATTTTTGAGTGATTCCGAGGACGGAATCCTTTTAAGGGATGGATAGTTGTAACGACCCGAAATTTGGTATTAAATAAATTGTATAAAAATATGATAAATATGGATAAATCATTTAAAGAACGTAGGAATTGGTTTCGTGTCATTTGGACACCGTACGAGAAAGTTATGGGCGAAACCGGGTCGAGACAACAACCGAAAAATGCAGCCTTGCTGCATTGAAGAGTTCACGCAGCGAAGATGGGTTCCCGATCGGGAACTGTCTTCAGAGAAAAGGGCTTTCGAGCGTGAAGTAGTTCACGACTGGTTACCGATCGCGAAGTTCGCGTGCATGGGAAAGTTAGCGACGCGAACTTAGTTCGCGTCGTGAACTATGGTCGAGCAGCTTTAAGTCGGGTTTTGGCTCATTTGATGCCATATCGAAACCCTAGCTTCTTCTTTGGCGATTTCCGAGCTTGGAGGCTGATTGAGGTCGAATCCTTCACAAATCTTTGGTAGATTTCACTCCTAGTTGAAGATTAAAGGTATATCTTCACTCTTTGATCTTTGTAGCTTAAGATCTATGTGTTTGGATGTAAGGGTTTGAAACCCTAGTTCATGGGGTTATGGATTATGGTGATATAAATGATGGATATGCTTAATAGATGGTGTATTATCAAAGGATACAAGTGTATGATTATGATTTGTAAGAATCTTAAGGGTTGGTTAAACCTAGGGTTTGGTAAATCACCATATTTGGGGGAAATGTGTTAATAAGTGTTATCTAGAGATAGATGAACACAATAGTAGTAGTATGTGATGTTGATAATCTTATGATTATTGTTTTAGGCTGTTGGTGAGATCTTAGAAGGTTGACCGAATCGTGAAGCAAGGAGATGGACGTAAGGAATACGGTTGGAGCATTTTATTGCTAAGGTGAGTACATGTGAACTTTAAAACTGGGTACATAGCGGTAAAGAAATATTTTTTTAATATGTGACTATTAATGATAAACTAGTTATATAATTTCTCTATATTAACTAGTTGCTTGATTTTGTGAATACTAAGTGAGACTAGTATATGGATAGTTTGTATGTTGGTCTTATGGTATTGATGATGGATGTGACATATAGTCACATGAAATAGTTAAGACGGGTAGTTTGAAATAGGACAGGTACATGATAGATTCGGAGGCATTCTGAATTATCATGGTATCTTTAATCTGGTGGATTGGAGGCATTCCGATCTCCCAACACGATGTTGGATCTCACTGAATTGGAGGCATTCTGATTAGTGAGATAAGATGGGTCACCTTGCTTGGACAAGGTGACAAAGGGGGTTCTACTGAACTGGAGGCATTCTGGTTAGTAGGACAAAAATGGGGTCTCGTTGGATTGGAGGCATTCCGAACAACTTGACGGGTCGATTAGGCTATGATTGAATGTGATGGGATTACCGAGGAGGTGATCGATGTATATGAATGTGTTAGGGGTACCGCGGAGGTAACCATATTATATAAATATGTATGTCTATATATATATATATATATTTAGTATGTGTAATCATTTATATATTAATGTCGGGTCTAAAACCCATGTATCTCACGAGACAATTTTGTCTTACGTACTATGTTTGTTTGTGATGCTATGTACTCAGGTTCGGGAGCTAAGGATTAGGTGCGTTTCCTAGTGAAGGCGCACGGGTTAGTAGAGATAACAAGGTGGATTTACGTTTGGCTTTGGTTATGATATACTTTGTAACACCACTAGTGACTTTTATTTTATACCAAGGTTTTTGTAAATCCATATTTTGGGACAATACTCTAAATGATTTAAATTTAAAAGAATTTTACGGAAATATTTTGTATTAAAAATTTGAGGTGTTACATTTATTTATAATATTTCTCAACTTATCAACTAAAATTTCTTAGGAACAATATTCAAACTCATATTCGTTCTATAAACCATTTAGTATTTTGACCCCATAGTGATTCTGTTTTAATTAATTTTTCTGATTTTAGTTAACAAAATTTGCTTACATTACGTGATTCTGTTTTTATAATTTTTTTGACTTTGTTAAAGAACTGTTTTGGTACCACAAAACTGTTTTTAACTCACCTTTGACTTTTTAGTCAGCTTTTAATTGTATTTAACTTTTTACATATTTGACTTTTTTTTTCAGTTTTGACCTTTGCATGGATGAAACTGTTAAAAACTGGATATTGATTGCTTAGGTATTATTTCAAAAAATTAACCACTCATACAAAAAAACGCTCTCTAGGGCTGCGGCGATTTCTCGGTGATCCTAGGGTTCTTCGCCGTTCGTTTCTGTTCTCCGGATCCTTCCCATCGGTCGGGAGGGGGGGAGGGTTGGGTTTGTTTTTCGATGTCTACGGAGTACAGAAAGCGGTCATTCGCTGCTCATGGCGGTGTGAAAAATTCGTTATTTCGAAAGGAAGAGATCGATGTGAAGAGGATTGCAACAATGTATTATGTGACGAACTTTCGGCCATCATGGGATATAACGGAACTGTGGAAAGCAATGCAGGTTTTTGGCATTGTAGTCGACGCTTTCATCCCCTGGAAGTTATCAAAAAAAGGCAGGAGGTTTGCATTTGTGCGCTTCATTAGGGTTGAAAACACTGAAACCCTAATTGAACGCCTGAACGCCACTTGGTATGGTTCATATCATTTGTTTGCTTCTTTATCTAGGTTTGATCGTAAGAACGAGCAGGCCTAGTATGCAGCCATTTCCGGTCAGGCAGAACAGTGCTAGGGGTCCGGTTCAATCCAACATTAACTCGAGAGAGGTGAAGAAAAACGTGAAATTCTCTGATTTGTTTAAACCGGGGTCGGATAGTTCAAGAAGTATTGGTAAACCGAGACCCCCAACTGTTACAGAAACGGGTGGAAATAAGAAAAAGAAGATGATCACACTAGAGAAAATCGATGTCATGCCTCTCAATGATGGATTGATGGAGGTACTATTTTGGTGAGAAAGGTTAGAGACCTTTCTCTAATCGAGAATATCAAGTTAGTGTGCGTGAAAGACGGTTTCTCTGATATCGAAGCTCACTATATCGGTGGCTCGTGGATATGGCTCGAATTTGATGATCACTTGTCGTGCAAGAAGTTCAAAGAGCACAAGGATATGGTTTTCTATTTCACCCAACTTCGGTATTTAGATGAAAAATTCGTTGTGGATGACAGGGTAGTCTGGGTGCGTATAGATGGGTTACCTTTGTTGGCAGGAACAATTAGTGCGCTAAAAAAATTGCGTATGGCTGGGGAGAGGTCATGTTTGCGGATGGTGAGACCGGTGACGGTAGCACAGATAAGGTTTGCTTAAAAACTTCCCTTGGAGGGAAATTGCAAGAGGAAGTGGAAGTTATTATTGATGACAAAAAGTATAACGTATGGGTGTATGAGATCACTCTTTGGCAGCCTTCTATGAGAAGTGCAGATGCGGAAACAAATGATGAAGAAGATGGCGTCTCCGTATCACAAGACGGTTCTATGGACTCTAATGATGATGATGAAAGGGAGCAAGATAAAAACGGGGAAAATGCAGATGATGAGCATCCACAATATGTTCACAAAGAAGAGGATGAGCCACGAGAACCAAATAAGGTTGAAAGTGGTTCGGCTGTGCATGGGGTCCAGGCTCAAAACCGTGAGTGCGGGACAACGCCTGAAGATAATGGAAAAGAAACCGTGGTTGAAAATGAAACAGTAGGTGCGGAACAAAAAGCAGCAGCGAGAGGGGATAATGGAACCGGAAACGGAGAGGCTTCTTTTTTTTCAAAACCTCTGGGTTTTGAACACCTTTTTCGTGAGTCTAAGAAGGCGGGTACATGGGGTAATAAGCCTTCTTCGGAGAATTCCTGTGCTTCTACCGGTTTCTTGACAAAAAAGGTAAAATCGGTTTCTTTGATTGAAGATCTGAACATGTATATCGATATAGGTCATGCAATGGGGCATGATATGGAAGGGTGTCAAATATCTCTTGAACGAATGATTAGTAGCATGGGAGATGCAAAAGGTCATTAATGAATATTATGTCCATTAATGCGTGTGGTATTGGGGATGGTGTGAAAAGAAAACGTATTGGTGGTGTTTGTAACAATTACAAGATTTCATTTCTTGGTGTTCAGGTAACCAGAGTTTCCAAGATTGATTGGTTCATGGTTAAGCAACTGTGGGCTAATATGTCGTTTGATTTCGCGATAAGTAGTGTCGTGGGTACGTCGGGTGGTATTATTTCTATTTGGGACCCGTCGTTGTTTACTAGTTCCCGGATATTTAGTTTACAGAATCAACTGTTCGTGCATGGGGAATGGAAGATCAATAATCTTAAATGCATTATGGGGAATGTGTATGCTTCTCAAAGTATTGTGGATAAAAGGAGATTGTGGGAAGATATTGGTAAGTATATGCAGGACAACGAAGGGAATTTTATAATATTTGGAGATTTTAACGCGGTTCGGGAAGAAGGGGAAAGATGGGGATGTGGTATGAATGATAGGGAAATTGGCGATTTTAATGGGTTTGTGGACTCCATGAGTTTGATTGAAGTCCCAATTGGGGCTCCACGTATACTAGGATCAGTTCAGATGGTAGAAAAATGAGCAAGTTAGACTGGTCTTTTGTGACTGAAGGAGTGTGTGAAGTTTGTACGGATATCACGGCCAATGTGATGTCAGATATTATATCGGATCATAGACCGATTGTTTTGGCCCAATCCATGGTTGACTATGGGCCGCGGGTGTTCCGGTTCTTTAATTCTTGGATGGATGATGATCCGTTTGAGGAGATGGTTAAATCTGCATGGGCGGGCTCAGTGGATAATTCAGCTAGCAGTCATTTTATTAAGTTCAAAGATAAGCTTAAAGTTCTTAAAGAAAAATGTAGGGTTTGGTGGCGGAAGAAAAATGTCGACCAAAGTGAAGAAAGGAAGAAATTGGTCGATAAAGTGAGTGAAATTGAAAAAAAGATGGATGCAAGTACGGTCATAGAAGAGGAGTTAAGTGATAGACAAGTAGCTAAGCATGCTTTGTACAAGATTGAAGCTAAAGAGTGGAAAGATCTTGCTCAAAAGGCAAAGGTTAAATGGAGCATAGAAGGTGACGAAAACAAGAAGTATTTTCACGGGATAATAAATAGCCAGAGACGTCACTCCATGATTCGGGGAGTAAAGCATGATGGTGTTTGGATTACATCGCCTTCGGAGGTTAAAAATATTTTTTATAATTAATATGCAAACAAATTTAAGTGTGTGCAGGTGATAAAAGTGGCGAGGCGCAGCGAAAAGTTCAAGTGTCTGTCTCAAGACCAATCGGCGTTGCTCTCGGCCCCTGTTACGATGGTGGAGATAAAGGCGGCTGTTTGGAGCTGTGGAAACGACAAAGCTCCGGGACCCGCGGTTTTACGTTCGCTTTTATTAAAAAAATTGGGATTTGTTAAAATTAGATATTTTTAATTTTGTTGTTGAGTTCTTTGAAACAGGTTTTATTCCGTCTGGGTGCAACTCTTCGTTTATCACTTTGATTCCAAAAGTGGTTAATCCTCTAGCGGTGAATGACTATCGACCAATTAGTCTTATTGGTGTTCAAACTAAAATTATTGCCAAACTTCTGGCTCTCAGGCTAGCGCAGGTGGTGGATTCGGTGGTTAGTGATGCTCAAACAACTTTTATTAAAGGGCGTCAAATTTTGAATGGCCCTATGATCGTGAATGAGATTATAGCTTGGTATAAGAAGAAAAAGAGAAGTGCCATGGTGTTAAAAATAGATTTTGAAAAGGCGTATGATTCTATTAGTTGGGAGTTTTTAGATCGTATGATGGAGTTTATGAGTTTTCCCGCTAAATGGCGGAAGTGGGTTAGCGCCATGCTTCACTCTGCCAAAGCTTCGGTTATTTTAAATGGCAATGCGTCGAGGGAGTTCAAGCTTGAAAGAGGTCTTAGACAAGGCGACCCACTTTCACCTTTTCTCTTTATAATTGCCATGGAAGGTCTTCATGTGGCTATGGAAGAAGCTACATCTCAACACTTGTTTAAAGGGGTTACGGTGAAAGATAATTCTTTATCCATATCACATATATTTTATGTTGATGATGCTATATTCTTGGGTGAGTGGTCGTTTAATAACATGCAAAAACTCCTTATTATTTTGCATTTTTTTCACATAGCGTCGGGATTGAAGTTAAATTTGCACAAGTCCAATTTATATGGAGTGGGGGTCTCGGATGGAGATGTGTCTCATATGGCGGCCTTGCTCGGTGTATGCCATGGTAAGCTCCCTTTTATGTATCTTGGGTTACCGGTTGGGGCGTATATGTCTAGAAAAAAGAATTGGGACTTGTTGATTGACCGTTTTAAAAGTAAGCTTTCGGTTTGGAAAGTTAATACCTTGTCGGTGGGCGGTAGGTCCTTATTGTTAAAGACGGTGTTGGGTGGTTTAGGCATATTTTATATGTCTTTGTTTGTTATGCCGAAGGTTGTTGCTAATAGTTTAGAAAAATTAAGAGCTTCGTTTTTTTGGGGTGGTACCATGGAAAAACGGAGAATTCATTTGGTTAATTGGGAGATGGTTTTGGCGTCCTTTCAAAATGGTGGTTTAAATATTGGTAGCCTTTACGCTTTCAATATTGCTCTTGTGATTAAATGGATATGGAGGTTTATGAAAAATGGTAATACGATATGGGCAAAGGTCGTTAAATCCATTTATGGTGACAATGGTGCTTTAGATTTGATTAATTGGCATCGTCTCGGGACAACCTCGTGGGCTCAAATTGTAAAAATGATTAGTAGGTTCAAAAAATATGGGATTGACTTATTGTCTCATCTTAAAAAGCGAGTTGGAGATGGAAGATCGACTAAGTTTTGGAAGGATTTGTGGATTGGATCGCACACGTTAGACTCGGTGTTTCCAAGACTTTTTTTTGCTTGATTGTTATAAAAAAAACTGCATGGTGGCGGACCGAATACAACATGCCTCGGTTGCCTGGGATTGGATTCGGCAAATCAGAAGTGGGAGAGAGGAGGAACAAGTTAACGAGTTGGTTCGGTTGGTAGAGGGTGTCGGGTTGGTGGATGAACCGGACAAGTGGAAGTGGGATATCGGGAATGATGGGGAGTATGAGGTTAAGAGCGCAAGAAGGTGGCTTGATAATTTAATGCTTCCTTCGTCCATTTTACATACTAGATGGAGCTCTTTGGTCCCCCGGAAAGTGAATATTTTATTTTGGAAGATTAACCTCAACCGAATCCCTTCCAAAGTGAACTTGTCTACGAGGGGAATAAATTTCGATGATTTTAATTGTGTTATGTGCGGGGGTGGTATCGATGATACGAATCATATCTTTTGGGATTGTGATGTTACAAAAGCTGTGTGGCGGTCGATCGGTATTTGGCTACAAGTTATTAGAACGGATGTCGATTCCTTGGACGATTTCTTTTTTAATTTAGACTCTAGCTCCTTGTGTGCGAAGTCTAAAATGATTATAGAGGCGGTGGCCTTTACGGTGATACGAATGATATGGCGGCACAGGAATGCGATCACGTTCAACAATGGCGAAACCCGGAGAGGTGACCTTGTCGACTCTATAAAAGAAATAACGTATCTCTGGATTTGTAATCGTCGTGTTAAGTTTAAAGTTAGTTGGCCTGAATGGCTTTATTCTTCCTTGTAACTAATTGTTCTTTGTTTTGTCTAGCTTTTTGCTAGTCGTTTTTTAATGAAAGTTGTTTCCAAAAAAAATTATCACATAAGCGTTGCATTATATTTTTCATTAAAAACCATTGACTATCGTTAAAATCCTTTTATGGACCATTCAACCACTAAACCATTTTTTCTTATTATTTTTTCTTTTTTAATAATAATAATAATATAAATTAAACTAAATTAACATTTTTTATAATTTCCCGAATAATGTTAAAGTAGTGTTATGAACAATATAATTTTTTTTTTTAATATAGATGATACTTTAATAAAAAATATGCAATTGATGATACCCGTAAGTGTTTTTTCTTGGGTCCACCATTGTTTAACCGTGTCTATTTAGGGTGGTGTTCGGTGTATTTTTTTTTTTACATTTTGAGTGTTTGCCGGTGCTTTGTTTCTTTAGCTTGTTGCTACTTGCGAGTATATCCAATGAAATATGTATAACCGTTAAAAATATATATTTAATATAAAGCAGATACTATGTACAATACTGCAGTAACGACAACAACAATAATAATAAGATTGTAACAAATTATTAAGGATACCACATGGTAACGGGCAACGCTGCATCTGATAAAAAGATTTGATCAGAAATCCCGTCACCAAAACTTAACGTCGACTCTTTGAAAATGTCATGTTTATAATCCATGTCATTAAATCGACTCAAAATGGTTTTAACTACGTCTTTCTTCTCGTAACAATGTGATGACGATGAAGATGTCGACGGAAGTACAACGTTAGGAGGTACGGTGGTAGAAAATAGGTGATGGTGGTTATTAATGAGGTCAAATTGGGGATTGAAAATGGTGGAGAAGCAGGGTACTTGCTGGTTATAAGTATTATTGTTGGATGGTTGACTTTGGTCAAAGGAGAGAGTGTAAGGTTCCATTAGTGGTGGGAGAGATGATGAACAACTTAATGTATCTTCATGTGCTACATGCTTGCTTATGCTTCCCTTGTTGCTATTTTGTCTTCCATCATTTATATCTCTATTTTTGCAAAAAACTCTACATAGCACCCAATCTTCCTGTAATAATAAATTAATAACAATTATTTATATTCAATCTGACAACTTCAGATGAGACAAACTTGGTTTTTGAGTGGATAGATATTTCAGTATTTGTACCATATATAATTAACTACACATATACCATTAATTAATGTTCCAATTATTATAAATGGATGGACTACTTAAATTTAATTATTTTAAGAAAAATGATATTTAGACTTATTATTTAGTCTTACTTATAGTCCTACCCACTTGATAGATGAGATGTGTAATCTACTAATTATCTCTCTCTCAATATTATCCTTTGATTTTGACGAATGTCTTCATTTAATGAGTAGGATTACGAGTAAAACCAAATGGTAGACCTAAATACCATTACCCTTATTTTAAAGCATTGTATATTTTAATAACTTAAAACATTAGATATTTTGATGTAACTAACATAAATAATTAATACCTTAATTGAAGAATCAACTTGAGGGGTAAGATGATCTTCGAGCCTAAATTCATGCATTACCCAATCAGTTTTCTTCCCTTTTGGTGCCCTTCCAACATAGAAAACAAGTGTCTTTCTCATCCCCACAAGCGTACGGTTACGGAGGATAGATCGGTCTTTTCCCGTTGCCTTCCAATACCCTGAAATTGTTGCTCTATTTGTTCGTAAACCCGTTGCATATTTTCGATCTCGTTGGCTATAGAAATACCATTCTTTTCCTCCCACACAAGCTGTTTCTGCCATAGAAAGAAAATCATTAATGATTAATTAGTTCCATGGTTAATGATAGTATTATGGGCCTATGGGAGTATGGGGTAGTCACAAAATAACCGGATTCATAAATAAAATCATGGGTATTATTAAAAAGCATATACTTCCTCCGATTCAAAATAAGTGCTACATTTTTACTTTTACGAATTTTGGTGCAAAATATTATAATAGAGATTATGATAGATTAAAGAGGATAATTAGTGAAGAGGGTCTCATTATAATATTGGCTTTATTGAAGAAAAAGAAAGAAGAGAATAATTGATAATGTTTAATAAAGTTAAGTAGAGATAAAATGGTAATTTTATCTACAAAAGTTTACCAAATAAGGAAAGTGTAGCACTTATTTTGAATCACTCGTAAGTGCTACATTTTTACTTTTATGAATTTTGGTGCAAAATATTGTAATAGAGATTATGATAGATTAAAGAGAATAATTAGTGAAGAGGGTCCCATTATAATATTGGCTTTATTGAAGAAAAAGAAAGAAGAGAATAATTGATAATGTTTAATAAAGTTAAGTAAGGATAAAATGGTAATTTATCTACAAAAGTTTACCAAATAAGGAAAGTGTAGCACTTATTTTGAATCACTCGTAAGTGCTACATTTTTACTTTTACGAATTTTGGTGCAAAATATTGTAATAGAGATTATGATAGATTAAAGAGGATAATTAGTGAAGAGGGTCCCATTATAATATTGGCTTTATTGAAGAAAAAGAAAGACGAGAATAATTGATAATGTTTAATAAAGTTAAGTAGGGATAAAATGGTAATTTTATCTACAAAAGTTTACCAAATAAGGAAAGTGTAGCACTTATTTTGAATTGGAGGTTGTATATAATATCATAAATAATTATGAAATAGACAATTTTAGATGTGAGATACATGATTGTAACTACTTTTGTAGATTCGATAAAAAAAAAGTTGCACATGTCAAACCGAAAAAGCGATTTTGAGAAAACTTGTGAAATCATTTCAGTTACCAAATCTACATTTCAAATTACTATATTAGTAATCTGAAAATCGTTATTGCGACAATAACGTTTACCGAAAGGAATTCGTAGATACACTGTATGTAAAACAAAATAACAAAACATTCCTACGTCACTGTCAATTTTTTCTGAAAGCAAAAAATCAAGTTAGTTGCCTTAATTCCATTGGTTTTCTTATGTCAATTTGTCGTACCATTAATAAATAAAAGACAAATGATATTGGTGTATATTATTTATGCTTATTTATATCTCTGCTCATTAGATTAAGATAGATTTCAGAATCAAAAATAATATGAGGTAATAAAATTAATGGATTACACATATCATTTAGTGAGTAACAACATTAAGTAGACACATGAACTATACATCAATATTATTTCTCATAAATAAAAGAGTAAATTCCAAAAATATCTTCGAGACTTGCACAAATTTTCACATATAGCCCTTTACTATAAAATAAGATTACATTAGTAGTCATTTTCAGAAACATTTTATATATACTGTCATTTAACCTCTGTAAATGTAAAAGATTTTCAAAAGAATACCTTCAGTTTATTTTCCGAAATGCCTATAAACACATTTTTCCCGGTTTATTTTCATCGACAAATAACACCTATATTTTACTCCACGTGATTACCATCGTAAAAGAGCTACGTTCCGTTTAAATTTGTGATCCTCTTTTCAAGAATAGCACTACATAGAAATTAAGAAATTTTATTATTTCTTACTAAATATTCATGTGTATTTTACTATTTATTTGATTATTATAACTGTTAAAATCAAAGAATTAGACTAGAAATAAATTTAGCAGATTTCAAATATTAATTATTTAATGGATAAGAGAATAAAGTAAGAACTAATTAATTAATAACGAAGGAGTTTGTTTATCAACTATACGTAGTATTCCCACATGATAATTATGTACGTAAATTATGTGTTGTGTGAGGGTCAAGCACGTGGGCGGAGACCGATAAGTGAGGTTAGGGCCATACGATTTTGGCCACACTTTCATCAACTTAATCATTTTTGCATGAGGCTAAAGTGTCAAAATCTAACAATAAATGTTTAAATATATAATTATCTTAATTATTGGTTAACTAGTTTTATATTTTAACGGCCAATAACAAACTTTGCTTTAAAAAATTTCTGATTTACAATCATGCTCATTTCTCTATAATTTTGTTATTATGTAAGTTTAGTCTAAGTGTTTAGCTTACAGGTAACTAATAGATCGTAATATAACAATATTTTTTAGAGATTGGTCTAATTTAAAAGTTATAAGTTTGGTTTTATTAACTTCAAGTTCTAAGTGGTAAGTCTAATTTGTTGATTAATAATTTTTTTTGTCTGTATTTAATTGGTTATAATATATTTTGCATGCTTTATTTTTGAACAAATTTTATAGATTTTTTAAGGTATAATTTTTTAAAGTATATATACTAATTCAGTAGCTTAGAAAATTGTAATTACCAAAATAATATTCAAAGTTTATAATTATTAACAATTAACCATCCACTAAAAAAGATATTACTATATATTTTATGACGTTGGTACATGATTATTAATTAGTATGTCTGTATGTATACATATTAAACACGTATGTGGTCGTTCTAAAATTAGTTATCATTTTTTCTTTTTCAGTTGAGGACAAAACAAACGTCAATTTATGTTAAAGTAAGCGATAGAAATGTGTAGCATGAATGAACAAATGGTTCCCAACGTGTGTGTGAGTGACAAAATAACACGTAGATAAGGATATTTACATAGTTACATACTATTCATATTTATACATTGTTCATATACATATATGAATGTATTATGTATATATAATAAAAATATACTTCGTACTATTTTTAAAAGGAAAAGACTACAACTAACAAATAAGTATCTAACATACTAATTATAATCATTTTGTTTGATTGGTGAAAGGTTGTTTGGTATAACAATGGTGTTCGTCTGAAAAGATTTAGTTTTCAAAAAATTGAAAATTAAAGGAGTTTCTAAGTTCAATCTCTATAAGGAAAAAAAAACTCAATTAGGCAAAGGAGGTTCACCCTGCTGACTCCAGGCTACCCATAAACGGGTAGTCATCGTGGGATTGCAAAGGGGTCAAAATTCAGATTTAAAGAAAGTTGTTTTGGTAAATAGTTTTTTTTAAACGCGGTTGATGACAACTTCTATACACATTGATATTGTAAAATCAAAAACTTGTTGATCATATTAAATGATTAAATCAACGAATATTGTAGATCGATCATGAATGAAAATGAGAATATATTCAAAATAAAAAAAAAGTTGGAAATTGCTATTAAATACCAGGAAGATCCCATGGCTCGCACTTGTTTAGATCGACTTCAACGAGTAGAGTTGAATCAGAGTGAGAAAGCTTGTTGAACAAGTAATCACATATCAATTCTTCGTCTCTCGGGTGGAATCTGAATCCCGGGGGTAGCGTAGCTTCCACCAAACTCAAGTTGCTCATCTTGGATCGAACGATCGATGTGTGTGAGAGAGAATGTGTTTGTGTGTGTTTTGGTGTGTGTAAGAAATAAGAATTGGAAGATTATTGAGAGAGGGACAATGATAGAACTCTTTTTATATAAGAATCTATGAAAGATCATTTATTATATTTAGTAAAAAATATGGTTGACTGAAAAATATTCAAATAAGAAATGAAAGGGTAATATGGTCAATTTTAATAATTAAAGAGGTAATTACGTTTAGGAAGAAGTGAGTGTATGTCCTGCCAAGCTAAGCCAAGCCAGGATTGGCCATCAACTTCAGTTCACATTCAACACGCCTCATCACCACCTTTCTGAAAATCTATCTATTTTAATAATTATCAAGTAATACTATTTGTTAAAGGTGTATACACACTTTCTACCAGATTAATTCCTGTAACAAGCTGCATGAATGAATGATTAGTGAAATCGGAAATATGCATTTAGGTAAGTTAAATATGCAGTTGATATAAATTAAATATGAATTTTAATCTGAACCATGAAGCATCTGGATCGATCTAAGTATCTAACAGTTGATATTAGTTCTGCAAGTTCTGTATATAAGGTTGGTTTTGGAGCCGTTGTCTGCGGAGTCGGTAAACTGAAGGAGAAGGCAATAACGCGTAGAGGTGCAAAGAAAAACCGGTTTTTGTCTTGTCAGACCAGATCGATTCTTAAACCGCCGGTTTGAGATCGGATCGATGTTTTGGGGATGAACCGGTTTGAAAACCGGTTTTTCAAAAAACCGGTCCTTAAAACCAGTTTTAAAACCGAAAAAACCGAACCGGTTTTTAAAAAAAATCCGGCTTTTGCACCTCTAATGACGGGTGGAGTATTTTATATGAGTATTACTATTTTGTGTATGTGTATTTTATAATGTGCATGACTCAAAAATATTAAGTACGTGAATGTGTATTGTTGGCCGTGGTGCGTCAATTGAAGTGTCAATTGATACGTGTTTAGGTAGAAAAATTGAGGCTTGAGTTTACTATCACAATTTAGTATCACAATTGGATTTGGCCAAAATCAACACTTGATTTCCTGTTCCTTAAAACTAGAATGATCATATTTGAAACAAAATTTGGGAAGTTTTTATTTTTTTAAACTGAGAAATATGCATATTAAGATAGTAAACAAGTGCAATTTGTTCACTAATTTTTCTAGTGGTGGGCTGGTGGCATTCCTCTTCTATATACCTATATATATAGATTTGTCTCTTTTAGTAACGCTAAATGCAAAATATTACACAAATATACTTGTTGAAACTAGGGTTGTAAATTGTAAGGGAGATAAATTGCACACTTGATTATGTATTTGGATATTAAAGTCAATGCTTTATGGTGTTGTACTCATGCAATACTGATATTGTACTTTAACTATCACAATAAAAAAGTTCAAGTTTGCAAATCATCTCCATGCAAGGGAATTGAACTAAATTGCAAGATGAACATGTGCAATAGTTATTTGCACTTACATTAATAAGATAAAATGAGTTTAAGGCTAAAAAAATGGTAAACGATAGACATCTCTGTTCAGATTATCTAAGGATACTCGAGTCTTTGACTCTGATGTATGCAACATAACCAATATTCTTGTGACTATTTCCAGACTTTTTTCTCTGGCCATCCTAAACAGTCAGTCTTAACGAACATGGAGACAAACAAACATGGCTTAAGGAGTGAAGTGTGTTGGGCAGAGTAATAATAAACAGGTAATGGTTTGGGGCCATAATTTTACTGTTTGGAACTTTCCTCCAATTTTAACTCCACTTCTCACTTTTAAATTTTCAAATAAAATTCATGATAAAAGTGTCATTCCTATTAAAGTTAAAATCTCAAGTAATTTCAAGTTACTTAAAAAAATATTGAATTACAAGTTGCAATTTTATAGTTAAGATAACTAATTCAATTCAAGCAATATCAAATCCACCAGAATTTTACGTTCTTATGTTTAAGATTAGGATCATATACATAATCAAACACATCCACCGACAAAATCCTAAAATCGTATTATCTTAAGAAAATATCAAATTCAAAGATCATAATCTTAACAACGATCTATGTATGTACTCAATGTGTACTTATATCTTTTTAATTAGATCTAAATAAGCATACCAATTAAAATACACAATTTTTAAGCAAACGATTAAAAAAATAGAAAGAATTATGATGACTAGGATGCCGTCTTTAATTTGACGATAAAGAGAGAAAATAAAAAGATAAACGAATTGTCAACCACCATCTCTAATAAATAGTGTCACTGATAATGATACTGTTGACCTCAAATCCTTTGTTCTCTCCAAATAATCTCTCGCCAGATAACCCCATACATTTCAGGGTGATGTAAGCAACCAAAATGTTGTCATGTTCATTAATAAACTAAACTTTTCACTAATAAATATTACCTATAAATGTATCCAAACCTATATTTCTAAAAAATCATTTCAAACATCCTTACAATTTGATAAATATTACCTATAAATGTAGTCAAACCTATATCTCTAAGAAATCATTTCAGACGTCGTCCTTACAGCTAGACTATCACCAGATGATTCAGATGGCCCATTACATCTTTTATAAATATAAATATTATGTATCCATTAATTTATCTCAAATACAATAAACAAATACCAATTTGAATCTTCTTTAAAAGTTAGCAAGAATTTTGTAAACCATAAGTATAGATGACAAAACGAATATGACAAGAGTGTCGACTTCATTCCAAAAAAAAGTCACTCCACTCTTTCATATATCAAATTTCACTACTTCACTCTTATGCCATGCCAGCTGTCACCGTTGACCGAATCGATTAATATCGTCATTAAAATTGTATTATTAATGATTATATTAAACCTTTTTAGCAATCAAAGCAACGTTTCTCGGTGACACGTTAGGGTTAAAAATGGGTAACATAAATGCTTCAACTGAATCGCCTTGTTCTTGAAGGAACAATAGTCGATCAAGTAGAATTAGGGTTTCTAAAACAGGACCAAGTGCTGCTCGAATTGACCAATATGGCCCTATGAATTCCTGCATCACATAAAATGATTATTTTTTGTAATCAATCATAATTTATAATATAAGAAACTTCTTTAACTAACTATGTGATGTAATTTACTTTTTTGATAACATTTTTTGTAACCAAAACTAAACCATATATATATGTGCCATATCATCAGTTGCAAAAAAAATAAAAAAACTTACAGCAAATGGTTCGGCTTCTTTCCAAATGCTTGCAAGGTCAATATTGTTAATTTGTTTTAGATTGAGCCGATGCATTCCCGATTGGCTGAATTTTTCAAAAAGTGAACATTTATCCATATTTTCATTGTTTAAAATCCCGTGTATGGTCAAGCCTGCAAGGTTAACAGTAACTAACTTTTAAAATTATATCTTCATAAATTGATCTGACCCGACCCGACCCATGACCCAAATATATTGATTGTGATTTGACCCGTTTAAGTAATAGATAATGATCCGACCCATCTATATAGATGGATTATAGCCCAAATAGATCAATTTAATTTATCACATTGCTTTTAAGCTTTTTAACCACCCCCACTCCAACCCTGTTTAGACGTCCCTCCATCTCTTTAACTTTTACATAACTTACCTTTTTTGTTTTTTTATTTAATTATTAAAAAACTAATATTATAAAGTTAATAATTGTTATTTAATTATCAACGAGAAAAATGTTTATATGATTTTAAATAAATTATATACTTTCACATCACCTATTTCAGCTCTGCAACACTTCTCATTAGAAAAGTAATCACCCATTTTTGAATTTTGTTGTTGGCGGCGTAAAGACTTTCCTTGCCGCCCTATTGCCGGACTTCCGGTCAAACTGTAGGGAAAATATCTGGAAAGCACCTATAAAAAGTCAAACCCTGGTCAACATATAGCAAAACTGAAATGTATTTTAAATAATTAAAAAGATATATTATACCATTTGGAAGGCAGCACGGAAAGCATGCAACTCAAAATTATGGATACAAGCATCTTTTTCCATATTTTTCCATCTATCTGCACTCTATTATTTTATGAACACAAAATCGGAAATGTTCAAAAAATCAACAACCCAATTTTTATAATATATACACAAATTTATACGTTATACATTTATAAGCACACATGTTGTATATGTTTCACTATCAGAAAATGTCACAAAATAGCAATATGTTTTATGCCATGGTCCAGTTTGGTAAATTACAAGTTTTCGATCTTGCCTACTTTGGTAATTATATCGTAAAAAATCTTCAGAATATTAAATAACATGAATTTCTTTTAATTTCCAAATAGGGACCACAAAATTTTAAGGGTAGATTACCCAAAGTAAGCAAGATCGAAAACTTGTAATTTACCCTTAATATTTTGTATATAAAAAATAAGTTTTTTTATAAAAGGGAAATAAAAATGAAAAAAGAAAAAGTTTAATATATAAAAAATGACTAAAAAATTCTAGAAAAATAGTGATAAGGGTATTTTGGTCATTTTAGATGCAAAAGGACCAAAAAAAGAAAAATGAGGACCACATGGACAAAAAAGACCCGGGGAAAAAAAGTTTAGGGACAAAACCCACGAATCCGAAAAAACCATAGGGACGATTTATGTAACTTACCCAATCTTTAATTACGAAAGATGGTTGGATCAAAAACTTGTAAGTTGTAACTATTAAAATGGACCTTAAAAGTTTATAATTACCAAAACAGACCACCGTCTAAAGTATATTGCTACTTTATGACAAATAAAGATAGGTAAAAGCAGTGTGAGGGTATAAATGTCAAACAAATTTATCCTTTGTGTATAAAGTAACAGAATTTGGATACAAATAACCTCCATTTTCACATACCTGACAAGCAAGATCACGTGAATTTCTCCCGAGATATAAACCGGTTGATTTAACACTTTTACTCACAGGAAAACCACATAATTTATCATCATTTAATGCAGTTTCTTCCTCTGAAAGCAAGTTATAGCAACAACCAATGCTAACTACCGCTTTCACTTCTTCACTTTCCAAAAATGTCCTTCACAAAATAAACATAGTTAGAAATTAAAGTAATATTTAAAGTGGTTTGTAACTTTGTATATATAAACCATTTGCAAGACATTATATTTATTATAAAGGGATAATTTCTTTTACATCCTTGTAAAACTCATAAATTATTTCTATATGCTTCTCAAATTCATAAATAATCTTTATATCCTTCTAAACTTTATAATTGCTTCCATATCCTTCTAAATCTTTAAAACTCTCTTTTATGTCCAAAAACATATTTTAATATTTATTAAATCATTATATTATTAATAATTATCAAATAAGTATGCAATATATATGTTGATTATGTATTAGAAATCCGGTTTATTTACCTGTATTATTGATATTATCACGATTTAATAAATAATAAAATAGATTCTTGGACATAAAAAAGAGTACTAAATGTTTGGAAGGATATGAAGGTAATTATAGAGTTTAGAAGGATGTAGAGATCATTTATGAATTTGAGAAGGATATAGAAATAATTTATGAGTTTTACAAGGATATAAAAGAAATTATCCCTATTATAAATATAATCAGTTTTCTTACCTCAACATTGTAACAGACAGATCCCCACAAGCATGAAGGCCAGTGAGAAGCAACTGACACGTGTCATTTGATGATTGGCTATTATGACAATGTTCATCATTGACCTTTGACTTTAACAAAGTTTTCAACATATCTGAGGATAGAACGCGACATGTAACTGTCTTGGGTATTGTCATTTCTGTTCCTCCTAAACTAACAAAAAAGTAGTATATGATTAAGTATTTACAGTTATACATCACTTTAGTATGTATCTAGTTTTGTTTATACCAAATCTAGTTGACTGAAAAAAATTACCTTCAACTTTTAACCGTTGGATAATTTTTTTACTTTAAAAAATAAAAAAGGTAATCAATAGTATTTTTGTTTTTTCAAAAAATTTATGGTTAATTTGTCATCCAGCATGTTTTTTTTGCCAGGTTTGGTTCAAAATAAAGTAGATACATATTTTGGGTGGCCTATAAAGCGGTTTCAATAATTGGGTGGCCTTTTTTATACATTATCCTTAAATTTTTATATTTTTATTAAAAATATTAAATACCTAGATTTACGCATTTTGGCATCATAATATTTTTTAATTCGCTCGGCACGTGCATGAGTGATACTTCCATGATGAGAAGATGCATCAATTGCAATTACAGACAGTTGGTACTCAAAAGATAGTACTTGTGAAAGATAACCCTACACAAATTCATCTCACACAAATGTCAAATAGATATATACATATAAAAAATATATTTATTTTATTAATAAAAGTTACTCAGCAACCGATATGACAGTTAAAAAAATGCTAACTGACTGTTATAGTGTAAGTATGAAACAAGTATGAAATGATGAAGTTTACCTGGCCTGCACCTAAGTCAATTACTGTATTAGTTTCAACATCTTTTGCAACTGAATTAATAACAGCTGCAAGAGCTTCTATCTGTAAATTATAAATAATAATAATAATAAAATAAATTTCAGGTTATGAAAATATTAATCATCCATAACTAACAATACAAAAGAATGAGATGTCTTTGTGACTTACTTCATGTCTTTTCTTCTGATTCATGCCTTGTGTTATAACATTATTGAGCAAAGCCACATGCATATTCGGTAATAGCTGCAAGAATTATCATTAATTTTGAATTTTTCCATGTTTACTTAATAATATTCCCATTTTTCAGCAGTATAAATATATGTCCTAATAGAAAATTATGGGAACTAAAAACAATAAACAGTAAAAAGTTACCTACATATGATAATAAATTGAAATAACCAGAAAATTCACAGGATTCAGACTAGACTACAACATAAGAATCGTAGATCCTTAAATTTGACAAAATAATAAATAAATTATAATTTACATAATCAATAAAATACCTTCTTCAAATCTGCCTGTTCTCGAGGAAATGCAAGAGAGCTTGAGATAGATATGAATTTTTTTAATGAAGAAGGCCAGTGATCCTGTAGTTTATCGTTTATGCAAATGTAAACAACATTTTAGGCTCACATTTTTCAACTAATGGTACACTAAATGATAAAAAAAATATGAATATACCGGTGCATATCCAGAAGGAATTTGAGTAAGATGCTCAATAGGTTCATTCCTCAAGCAATCGATCCATTCCTTGTCAACAGCTTCCCACAGTCTATGCTATATCATTAAACACCAATACACAAACATATGCAGCAATTCATATTTGTAATCATTTTGTAGAATAATAGGCAGATTGGAAGTATAATTTAGAAATTGAAGCATCAAATAATATTTTACAACGGACATGTTATGAAGCTGATGATTGTCGTTTGATTTCATTGTTCAAAAGCATGAAATTGAAATTATACCGTTAGATAATAGGTAATTTGGAATATGAATTTAGAAATTGAAGCATCGAATACTCGTATTGAAGCTGATAATAGTCGTTCTATTACGTTGCTCAGAAGCATGAAATTGCAATTATTCCGTCAAATAATAGGCGAATTTGAATCGTAGTTTAGAAATTAAAGCACCAAATACTAGTTTGCACGAAGTACACTTAGTGAAGCTGATGATTTGCTGTGCGATTTCGTTGTTTAAAATCATGAAATTGAAACGTAAATGGTGAAATAAATTGACGTATTGAAGTAGTATTACCGTGAAGAAGTTAACTACATGAGCTTCCCAAAAGAAACTGTAAGGTTTGATGAACTGAATAATGGCGCGAATCCATTCTAGGGTTTCAGTACCAGTAGCGCATGAATAGTTGAAATCTCCCATTTCAGTTTTCAAACGGTTAGAAGAGAAATGGAAGAAGGTTGTGGTTTTAATATTGGGCTATGTTAGGCCCAACGCATATTAACTTTTGACATCCAGTTTTGAAATTTTAGTTATATACATATTGATATTGACGTTTTTAGACATATTCTTTGTTGTCAATATCGAGTAAATTGAGCGAGTTTTTAATAAAATTTCATTTGATATTACTCAATTTACGTGTTCTTGTGTATTTCAGGCCCGAAGAGGAAATATATGGCGAAAACGAGCGAAAAAAGGAGCTAAAACGGACAACGCGTGAAAATCAAGCCTTCTGGGCGCGAGCCCGACGCGAGAATGTCGCGCCGAGCTTAGGAACAATCTGTTTAACTTCGCGTTTCTTACTCGCGTTTAAACTCCTTCTCGCGTCCAAAAATCGAAGCAGTTTTCCAGTCCTCGCGCCGCGAGCTCGGCGCGAGCTCGGCGCGAGTTGACGCGGGAATTCGTATTTTATATCAGATTTAGTCAAAATTAAAAGGGACTTCGAACGTGACTGTGTTTTTGGACGGTTGGGCGACGAACTACAGCAGTTCTCAAGAGAATTCTTCATCAAATCAAGCAATTCATTGGGTTTTTATCATTTCGATCAAAACAATGTTCGGTATTTTGATATCTTTTGTACGTTTGATGATTATTAGCACTTCCATGGGCTAATAATCTTAATATTTGCTATGTTTGACAGATTTTAGGGTTATGTTTGGTTAAATTTTAGGATTTTCTATCTTGTGTTTGAACAATTGTTAATTAATGCATTAATCTTTCGATTTACACTTTGATCTTTGTTGTCTAATTTGTTTTAAAGTAACTAGTTGATTATTGACAACAATTGAATAGTTATTTTTACCCTCATCTTTTCACCCAAGTGACCTAGATGGCAATTCACTAGGAATAGGGATTGAAATTAGATTCCAATAAGTTAGGGTAAATTGAAAGTCTAACCGTAGTGACGGGAGTTCTAGGTTAGAGGGTTTAGGTGATCCAAACCTATTAAAATTAACAACCCGAGGTGTAATTAGATTACAACTTTTGAGAGAAGGAATTCCTATTAGTTGTGTCTAGTTTATTAAACAGAATTAAGAGGAATCTAGTACCGTGACCTCTAGAACATTGGAAGTAATCGGGACTTAATAACCAGACATAAACCTAGATGAAGTCAGACATAGTGAATATACTTTAATCTCTTGAAAAACAAGTTTTCTAAATCAATTCTCACTACATTTTCTAAGTATTTGTTCAATTAATTTAATCTTTACAATTCAAACAATGAAACTTTTAATCAAAATAATTAATTTGTTAACTTTTGATTATTGGATTACATAAATTGCTCCCTGAGGATCGATAACCCTAATACTTGCCTAAGCTATATTACCCACGATTAGGTATACTTGCCTATGAATGTGGTAATCTAGATTAGTGATATTTGGAGCTTTATTTTATAACTAGATCTAACACATCAAGTTTTTGGCGCCGTTGCCGGGGAGCGGTTTTATGTTTTTAGGTTTTTGAAAGTTAATTAGTTAATTGATCCTTATTTAGGAATTTATTCTTAAATAAGTTATTTAATTTGCAATTCCTGTTTTCCTTTATTTTATCTATCAGTTGCGTGTTAACTCTTTGCTTTGAGTTGTGCAGGTGCATGAGCAATAAAGATAACCTTAGAGGCAAAAAGTCTACACCTGATCAACCTTCACCGTCTTCTGATCCGGAGAAATTTTTTCGAAAGAAAAAGAGGACTCAATTAGAAGCAAGATACACCGCAACCATAAAGAAATCTTAGAATATTGGAGAACCAAGTCTTGAAAATCAAAATCCACTTTTTGAAGTTCAAGTCCAAAGTTTTGAAAGTCAAGAGCCGATTCTTGATATCCCGGAACCAATTGTCAATAATCAAGAGCCGATTCTTGATAACCAAATGGGTGATCGAGACCCACCACCGGAACGTCCGATGTGGCAAACGAGGCAAAATGCCCCGGTTGATGCCATTCCGGCAATTAGACTTCCGGAAATAAATGGCATAAATTTTGAAATAAAAAGTCAATTCCTCAGTATGGTTCGTGACTTGGGTTATGATGGTAGACTCACAAATGACCCAAATCACCATATTGAGTGCTTTAATGACATTTGCCAATTATTTAGAATTCCTAACGTTTCGCAAGATGCGATACGACTTAGACTATTCCCTTTTAGTCTAATTGGTGAGGCTAAAATTTGGGTTAAATCCCTTGAGCCAAACTCCATTTCGACTTGGGAAGAACTCCGAAGTCGATTTATTCACCGTTATTTTCCACCCGCGAAAGCGGATAAATTAAAAACTGATATTATGGCTTTTCAACAGGAAGCTGGGGAAACATTAACGGAAGCATGGGAACGTTTTAAAGGAATACTAAGAAGATGCCCAAATCATGGATTTGAGAAGAGCGATATCGTCCATCTCTTCTATAGGGGTTTGTCTAACAATGCACGATCCACCCTTGATTCATCGAGTGGGGGAATATTCATGTATAAAACCCCTACGGAAGGATATCAACTTTTGGAGGATATGGCCATGCACAATGCGGAATGGGCCACCGATAGAAGAGCCGGAAAACAAACGGGTTCGGTCAATGCGGTTGACGATAGACAAAATGATGAAGTCGCCGCCATAAAGAATAACCAGGTAATGTTAGAACGTAAATTAGATAAAATAACATCTTCTTTACATGCGATACAGGTTGGATGTGATAAATGTGGTGGACCCCACCTTGCAAAGGAATGTTAACAACATCAACCGATGATGACCGAGGAGGAGGTCAATTATTTAAACCAAGGTTACGGGGAAAACTATCAACGAGGAAACCAAGGATACAACAACAATAGGGGTTATAATAATAACAACAATAACAACTATTCCCCTAGACCAACACACCCACCTAGTTTTTCCCAAAATATCCAAAATAACCAATCAAATTACCCTCCTCGAAACAACCCCAACATTCCCGAATCAAGCTCAAAACCCACAAATCAAATGTCACCTTTAGAAAGTGCTATTGAAAAGTTCTTGATTAGTCAAGCCAAAACAAATGAGGAGAATAAACAAGACTCCAAAGAAATGAAACAAAACTTGAGAAACCAACAAGCAGCCATACAAAACTTAGAAAGAGATATAGGAAGAATTTCACAAGCCTTACAAGATAGACCACAAGGCAATCTACCTCCTTCCACTCAAGCAAATCCAAAAGGAGAATTTAACAATACAAGAGATTTAAAAGCTATCACCACACGAAGTGGTAAAGAGGTAAGTTCTCCATTAGTTTCAACTAATGTTAATGGTTTTGATGAACAGGTTTTGTTAGAAGATGAAACACCGGTGAATGAAGAAGAGATGTTTGTAGAAAAGATAGTAAAGAAGGATGAACCGGAAAAGATGAAGCAAAAAGAAAAGATCAAGTCAAAGAAAGAGGAAGCAACAAGTTCTTACCTACCTAAAGTTCCTTTCCACAACGGTTGAGAAAGGAAAAACTCAAAGAAAAATACGGTAAATTCGTTGATATGATTAAACAGGTACGCATTAACGTGCCTTTGGTTGATATTTTGGCAGGTATGCCAAATTATGGGAAATTCATCAAAGACTTGGTGTCAAACAAAGCTCAAATGGAGGAAGCATCTTCAGCTGTGTTGAGTGAAGAGTGCTCGGCTATTATACAAGCAAAAATGCCACCAAAGCTAGAGGACCCAGGGAGTTTCATAATCCCTTGTCTTTTTGATAATTTACCGGTTTGCAATGGTCTAGCAGATTTAGGTGCTAGTATAAGTCTAATGCCCTTGTCGATAGCTACAAAAATAGGATTAACCAAATTTAAATCGACTAGGATGATTTTAAGATTAGCAAACCTCTCTTACACATATCCCATTGGCATTGCGGAGAATGTCCCTGTTAGGGTTGACAAATTCGTGTTTCCCGTAGACTTCGTTATCCTAGAAATGGATGTGGACCCCAAAGTCCCATTAATTCTAGGAAGACCTTTTTTGAACAAGGCGGATGCCATGTTCCACGTACAAAAACAACAATTAAGTCTAGGGATTGATGATGATAGGGTCACCTTCTCTATTGAGAAAGCCATGAAGCATACCTCCAAATCCGATGATTCTTGTTATTTCATTGATGTTATCGATTCATGTATCGATGAGGAGGTTACTTCTTTTCTTGACCTCGATTGTGATGATATCACCACAAAAGGTGATCTCACAATTGATTCCGATGAAACAATCTGCGATCTCCAAGAGTTCGAGGATTTGCTCCATGTTGAGGATGAGGAATCTGAGGTAGGAGATGTAGAAGTTGAGAAAATTGACCCTAATGACAACCTTCGTATAAAAACATCTTTAGAAGATCCACCTACTCTAGAGCTTAAACAATTACCTAATCATTTAGAGTATGCTTTCATAGAAGGTAAATCCGATCTTCCGGTTATCATCTCATCCAAACTATCTTCCACCGAAAAACTCAAATTAATTAACATCCTTAAATCTCACAAACGGGCCATAGCCTGGAAAACTGCTGACATCCCGGGAATTAACCCCGCTTATTGTACACATAAAATCCTCATGGAGGAAAATTTCAAGCCAAGTGTACAAAGGCAAAGAAGGTTAAATCCCAATGTCAAAGATGTGGTCAAGAAAGAAGTGCTTAAGCTTCTTGATGCGGGACTTATCTACCCTATCTCCGATAGTCCGTGGGTGAGTCCGGTACAAGTTGTGCCAAAAAAGGGGGGTATGACAGTTATCACAAATGAAAAGGGTGAATTAATCCCTACTCGAACTGTCACGGGTTGGCGTGTGTGTATTGATTACCGCAAGCTAAATGATGCCACCCGTAAGGATCACTTTCCTTTACCGTTTATCGATCAAATGTTGGAGAGACTCGCGGGAAACAACCTCTACTGTTTCCTCGATGGCTTCTCCGGCTATTTTCAGATCCCGATAGACCCCCTTGATCAAGAAAAGACCACATTCACGTGCCCATTTGGCACGTTTGCTTATAGGAGAATGCTGTTTGGTTTATGCAACGCTCCGGCCACATTCCAACGTTGCATGACGGCTATTTTCCAAGACATGATAGAAGATTGTATGGAAGTATTCATGGATGACTTCTCGGTATTCGGGAACTCATTCGATTCATGTCTAGCAAATCTTGAAAAAGTTTTAAGGAGGTGTGAGGAGACCAATTTGGTGTTGAATTGGGAGAAATGCCACTTCATGGTGCGTGAAGGCATCGTGTTAGGGCATAAAATTTCTGAAAAGGGAATGAAGGTTGATAAAGCTAAAATCGATGTTATATCTAAGCTACCTCCTCCTACAAATGTTAAAGCCGTGAGAAGTTTCCTTGGACATGCGGGTTTTTATCGTCGGTTCATAAAAGATTTTTCTAAAATCACCCGACTGATGACCCATTTGTTAGAGAAGGATACACCATTCATTTTCTCAAGTGAATGTGTGGAGTCCTTTAATTTGTTAAAGGAAAAACTCACCGAAGCTCCTATCATGGTTTCCCCCGATTGGGAATTACCATTTGAATTAATGTGTGATGCGAGTGATTATGCACTCGGTGCGGTGTTAGTGCAGCGAAAGAATAACCACTTTCAACCCATTTATTATGCTAGCCGAACATTAAATGGTGCTCAAGTAAACTACACAACTACCGAAAAAGAATTACTTGCTGTTGTGTTTGCTTTTGACAAGTTTAGACAATATCTCGTGTTGTCTAAAACCATTGTTTACACCGATCACTCCGCATTAAAACATCTTTTTGCTAAGCAAGACGCCAAACCGAGACTCATACGTTGGATTCTCCTCTTGCAAGAATTTGACATTGAGATCAAGGATAAAAAAGGGGCGGAAAACCTTGCAGCCGATCATTTATCCCGGCTTGAAAATCCTCATTTGGAGGAATGTGATGAAAACGGGATAAATGATAAATTTCCCGATGAGTTCTTTGAAGTAGTGAATGCCTTACAAGACACAAATGACCCGTGGTACGCTGATTTGGCTAATTATTTGGCAGCGGGTGTTCTGGTAAAAGGCATGACTCATCAACAAAAAGGGAAATTTTTCTCTGATTTGAAGCATTACCATTGGGAACATCCCTACCTTTTCCGGGTCGGTGCAGATTTTGTGCATAGGAGATGTGTTTCCGGTGAGGAGGCTTATGACATTCTAAACGAATGTCATAAGGGACCAACCGGGGGTCATTTTGGTCCTAATTACACAGCCCGAAAGGTTTTAGATGCGGGATTTTATTGGCCTACGATCTTTAAAGATGCATATGGTTTGGTCAAGACTTGTGATGCCTGTCAAAGAACATGGAGTATTTCCAAACGGGATGAAATGCCTCAGCATGGCATCCAAGTTTGTGAAATCTTCGATATATGGGGTATCGACTTCATGGGTCCATTCCCGAATTCCCAAGGTAATAAGTATATTTTGGTTGCCGTTGACTATGTATCAAAATGGGCCGAGGCAAAAGCTCTCCCAACAAATGATGCCCGGGTTGTAGTCAAATTTGTGCAATCTCTGTTTTGTCGGTTCGGATGTCCCCGTGCTCTCATTAGTGACCGGGGTACACATTTCGCTAATCACCTCATGGAGAAAACTTTATAGCGATGTGGTGTCCATCACCGATTCTCAACTTCATATCATCCACAAACAAGTGGACAAGTTGAGAATACAAATCGAGCACTAAAACGAATTCTTGAAAAAACTATTGAGAGAAATCCGAAATTATGGTCTCAAAAGTTAGATGATGCTCTTTGGGCATTCCGAACCGCTCACAAAAATCCAACCGGTTATACCCCGTATCGCATGGTTTACGGGAAAGCATGTCACCTCCCGTTAGAAATCGAGCATAAAGCTTATTGGGCAATCAAGGAGTGTGATATGGATGTGAATCTTGCGGGTACCGAAAGAAAGTATCAATTGAATATTCTTGATGAAGATCGATTTCTTGCCTATGAAAATTCCAAAATTTATAAGGAAAAAACCAAACTTTGGCATGATAAGAAATTAAGAGCTCAAAAATGCTTCAAACCGGGAGATAAAGTTCTTGTTTATCAATCTCGGTATAAATTTTCTCCCGAAAAATTGAAATCTAAATGGGTTGGTCCTTTTACCGTTTTTCAACAATACCCGTCCGGGTATGTAGAACTCATTGGTTACCGTGATCATTTTAAAGTAAATGGTCACCGTTTGAAGCATTATTTTGGGGACGAAGTTGAGAATATGAGAAGTGATGAGGTGGAGGTGATTAATTTCACCTCGGTTGGTGAATTGTGATTTTTGAGAGAAATCCGAGTCAAGCTCTAGACTCGTAAATCTTTGAAGCGCTTCTCGGGAGGCAACCCGTGTGTATTGTGGTTTGTTTCCTTTTCCTTTCTGCAATTTTTTAGTTGTTTAGGTTCATTTATCTGCTGTTGTATGCTTAATTCTGGAAAAAAAAAATTCGTTTCTGGGTTGTCTCGCGTTTGAGCTCGCGCCGAGCTCAACGCGAGGGCTAACACGAGGTCAAACAGTGGGTAATTAGTTTCGACGCGAGAATCTCGCGTTTTGTTCGCGTTTCAGGTCGCGTTTCAGCCTTTTCGACCCATTTCTGGTTGCGGGTCGCGTTTGGGTCGCGTTTGGGTCGCGTTTGGGTCGCGTTTCATGTCGACGCGAGATCTGCTTTATTTAAACCGATCGTTGTCTTTTTTTCTGCTCATTTCAAAATTGAAGCCCTAGCCACTCGACGCGACTTCGACGCCAGCCTTCTCTCCGGCGATTTCTTCCATCTTTCAAGCTTTTCCGGCCGATTTCTTCCTTCTTTCTCTCCAATCTCGTGCTAAGATGCCTCCTAGGGTAAGTTTCTTGCTTATTTCTTCACTTTTCTTTGAATGCTTGTTCTTATTCCGAAAATTTTAGGGCTTTTTGAAGAAATTGTTGTTGATTCTAGGTTTAAGTTAGTCTCTAGTTGCTCTTAGACAAACCCTTAGTTTGAGTTTGGAAATCATAGCCTACATTGTCAAAATCTTTTAATTTTCAGATTTTTGTTGATTATTTGGGTTGATTCTTAGAAATTGGTTAAGAATTTTGGGAAGATACATAAATGGGATATTTGTGAACTAGTGCAACTGATTTTATTGTTAAATTTTTTTTTTAGAACAACTAGTTCAAAATGGTGGTTTGGGTAACATTGGTACTTCATATTTTTATGCTTCCTTGTATAATGAAATACAAATTTATTGTCAAATTAATCATTTCAAAAGTGTTAATACATACACCACTTAGTTTTAATAAGTAAATTTTTAAATAGAAATGGATTAATTATACTTAATTTAAAAATTTTACATAACTTTAAAAACTAAGTGTGGGAAAAGGTAATGTTCATTTTAATTGTATCACTTATTATTCTAACACCCTTCTATATTTTATATTGTACAATTTAACACGTTTGATTGATTATTTTTTTTTAGGGTACAAAGCGAACTAAAGGTTCATCATCCCGACCTTATGCACCACCATCGCCCCCACCAATGGCTGATGATGGATTTCCTGTTAATCTTGAAATCAGAGGCACACATGTGTTTTTAGATTTCTCAAATGCACCATCATTAGAGCAAAGACAACATGCAGAAAAAGAATTCAGTGATTTCACTGGCAAACCGGTAGAAGCGGGGAAAACCCCCGATTGGAGATTATTAGCCAAGTATGACAAGAAAGACGACATTGTGGAATATCTTTCACGTAAATTCACAGATGCCAACGGGGATATTTTATTTACGTGTCATGCATGGAAACGGGTTCTCACCATGCGTGAACCGGTTTATCGTGAATTGGTTTCCGAATTTCTTTCCACAATACGATTCAAAGCGACCCTAGCATTAAATAATCCAAATGCACTTTGTTTGGAATACCGAATCGCGGGAAATTGGTATAACACTTCTCTACGTGATTTTGCCGTTAACATGGGTTTGTACATGGCAAACGAAATTACTGATTCATCTTTCATGCATTATTTAAGAAGCTGTGATTGGGAGGCTCCTAAGGATGTTGATACATTATGGAGTGAAATTGGAGCGGGTGGATATGATGGGTCAGACACTACCGAATCCCGAATCTTCTTTAGTGATTACCGGTATTTACACCGTATGATCTCTAATACCATTTGTCAAAGAAAAGACGGCTCGGAAAAAGTGAACAAATACGAAATGTGGTTACTCGATCAACTCCGACACCATCATAAATTCACTAACATACCCTATGTGTTGGCTGAATTTTTAAGTGACGGTGCCAAGGGTTTTCGACCCAAGAGTGGTTTATGTGGTGGCCATTACATCACGAGGTTAGCTAAGGCACACAATGGCCTTCCACCCCGAGTTTTAGACACGTTGACCCCCTTAGAGATGGGTTATATCGATGCGACTTTATTGGCCCGAATGAAAGTTCTAAACCGCGATCAAAATAACAAATATCAATGGGTGGACTATCCTTTATTGGCCGAAAAATGGCGAGTACCACCTCTACAATCTGACGAAGAGGAACAAGAAGATGCACAACTGGGTGATGAAATGGGTGATGAACTGATGATGGATTCAATACCACCATTTACGGGGCAAAATCAGTTTTTTGTGGGTGCTTCCGGTTCAGGTACGGGTCATGCAGGGCCATCGGGACCCGGTGCAGGCCCATCGACTTTTGATCCTTATTACTCATATCAACAACTAAATGAGTCGATGAGTGCCTTACGGGTTGATTTCCAAGCTTCAAATGCATCGATACATTCGCGCATGCAATGCTTTTATTACGAGAATATGCAACAACGATATGAAACAAATTGGCAAACTCGTGGCATTAGTAGCTTGTTGTATAACGATGTTCCTCCACCCGATAGATTTGCACCTATGCCGGATTGGACATCCGGAAATTTTCCACCCGGGTACCCAGATTATGACGCTTGGAACCAGCATTACACAGATGGGTATCGTCGGGACCCGCCACCGCAATAAGCAGCAGTAGTTAAAAAAAAAAACCACCGGTTGCTGATTGAAGATTGAAATTCTTGAAGATTGTTGATTTCGGAACAAAATTGCACAACACCCCCAGGTCGTATTTATTCTTTTAACTTTTTAATTCCCCGTTAGTGTTCAATTCATTGCATTGAGGACAATGCAAATTTCAAGTGTGGGGAGGGGGGTGAATTAAAATAATTCCACCACTAAATTTTGTGAATCTTTAAAAGAATCATCAAAATACATATAATGATTCAATTAACAATATAATTCTAATTAACATTAGCCCAAATTTTTTTTTAGACACTTCTCAAGGCTTCGAGGAAAGCAAACTAGGATAATTACTTTGATTTAAACGATAAAATTTATTTTAGTTTTTATGTTCAAAAATTTGTGGCTTTCCATTATTTTAAAATCCTTTCTATTAGCTTACTGAATTTTTAGTGACCTAAGTAATACAACAGGTCTCGCATAAGCCAAAATCTTTTCTTAAGTTAACTTTTGACCCAAAAGGTTGAGATTGGGTACTTAGTTTAAAAAAATCCCTTTGTGTACGAAATACGCCGGCAAAAGCCGAGAATTAAAGCAGTCAAAGAACTAAGATGTTGCATCAGTTTCAGCTCCCTTCGGCCCAATTAGATGTCCAATATTTATCATAAATCAATAAGGGGTCCGTTGGAAAGTCGAAGTAAGGGTTGGTTCTGGTGTTAATTATCGAAAAATTCATAAAGCTGAATAAATGTGATGTACAATGTACATAACAATCATAAATAGGCACATTGGCAAAAAAAAGTTTAAACTGTGTTCAATTCAAAATATCTTCAAGTTAGGAGTTTTCGCAAAAGTAAAAATTTTGAATTATGCAAGAATGAGTAGACCTTAGGCTAATAAAAATTGAATAAGTTAACTAAAAGGAGATTAAAATGATGAAAAGTTAGGTAAAACTGTACACAAATCTTGGCATAAAAGCTTTAACAAATTTTATCCGCTAAAACAAATAATTTTTCTGAAATTTGTTAGAATCCGGACGTTGAAAGAAATGTCAAGAATAGATCTTTATAGTGGCTAGTGAAATATATATTTACATGATGATTTGCTTGAGGACAAGCAAAGTTTAAGTGTGGGAATTTTGATATTGACATTTTTAAACATATTCTTTGTCGTCAATATCGAGTAAATTGAGCGAGTTTTTAATAAAATTTCATTTGATATTACTCAATTTACTTGTTCTTGTGTATTTCAGGCCCGAAGAGGAAATATATGGCGAAAACGAGCGAAAAAAGGAGCTAAAACGGACAACACGTGAAAATCAAGCCTTCTGGGCGCGAGTCTGGGCGCGAGCCCGACGCGAGAATGTCGCGCCGAGCTTAGGAACAATCTTTTAACTTCGCGTTTCTTACTCGCGTTTAAACTCCTTCTCGCGTCCAAAAATCGAAGCAGTTTTCCAGTCCTCGCGCCGCAAGCTCGGCGCGAGCTCGGCGCGAGTTGACGCGGGAATTCGTATTTTATATCAGATTTAGTCAAAATTAAAAGGGACTTCGAACGTGACTGTGTTTTTGGACGGTTGGGCGACGAACTACAGCAGTTCTCAAGAGAATTCTTCATCAAATCAAGCAATTCATTGGGTTTTTATCATTTCGATCAAAACAATGTTCGGTATTTTGATATCTTTTGTACGTTTGATGATTATTAGCACTTCCATGGGCTAATAATCTTAATATTTGCTATGTTTGACAGATTTTAGGGTTATGTTTGGTTAAATTTTAGGATTTTCTATCTCGTGTTTGAACAATTGTTAATTAATGCATTAATCTTTCGATTTACACTTTGATCTTTGTTGTCTAATTTGTTTTAAAGTAACTAGTTGATTATTGACAACAATTAAATAGTTATTTTTACCCTCATCTTTCCACCCAAGTGACCTAGATGGCAATTCACTAGGAATAGGGATTGAAATTAGATTCCAATAAGTTAGGGTAAATTGAAAGTCTAACCGTAGTGACGGGAGTTCTAGGTTAGAGGGTTTAGGTGATCCAAACCTATTAAAATTAACAACCCGAGGTGTAATTAGATTACAACTTTTGAGAGAAGGAATTCCTATTAGTTGTGTCTAGTTTATTAAACGGAATTAAGAGGAATCTAGTACCGTGACCTCTAGAACATAGGAAGTAATCGGGACTTAATAACAAGACATAAACCTAGATGAAGTCAGACATAGTGAATATACTTTAATCTCTTGAAAAACAAGTTTTCTAAACCAATTCTCACTACATTTTCTAAGTATTTGTTCAATTAATTTAATCTTTACAATTCAAACAATGAAACTTTTAATCAAAATAATTAATTTGTTAACTTTTGATTATTGGATTACATAAATTGCTCCCTGAGGATCGATAACCCTAATACTTGCCTAAGCTATATTACCCACGATTAGGTATACTTGCCTATGAATGTGGTAATCTAGATTAGTGGTATTTGGAGCTTTATTTTATAACTAGATCTAACACATCACATATTTTAAAATTTTAATTAAATAAATATTTTAAAATTTTAATTAAATGAATATTCTAAAGTGGAAAACGTAAACCTGTGGGAGATAATGTTTTTAGTAGACTACATATGTGTGTTTATATTTCTAATTAGTATTTAATATTTAACATATGTTAATAAGAGGGAAAATGGTACAAAAAATCAATGAAAAATAGAAGAATGAAAAAAATTGTTATAAATTAGATATGATTATGACCATATTAGCACTTCATCAAAGAACTTGCTACATCTATAACAAGAACATAAGATGAAGAACAATAACTAGAAAGAAGAGAGGAAGAGAATTATGTAAACACTTATGAAAGTGTTGAGGTGCATTTTATTCATCCATCTCATGGGATATTTATACTAAAAGTTTTACCCTTGAATTACATGTACATACAAATGAAAGGTAAATAAGTAGACATAAATTTGATGGAGAAGACATGAAGGGTTGAAAATGTGGCAATCCATTTAATGGTTTTGTCTTGCATATTCATAATAAAAATGTATATTATGTGGTCATCTTATTTGTTAGGTAGGTGATTTTAATTATTTTATTTGGTATGTTCTGGGTGACCGAGTTTTGCTCGTAATGTATGTGATCCGACTATTGATGTGATTGATTCCATATATTTTTCTAATAATCTGATAAATATTTAACTAGAGATTAGATTGAACATATGAGCTTTATGAGATTATTTCAAATGTACTTAACGTCAGGTCATCAACTAATGATTTAGGCAGGTCATTTTAACATATAAGTTAAACACATGTCTCATTACTTTATTGAAAGATATTAGTAACAAATAATTTTACTTTGAATACTAATATGAAAAAATTTGTTTTGTTTCAAACTTCTAATGATCATTAAATAATGAAGGAAAATGGATAACATGGGTGATGGGAAGAATGTCACTTTAAAATGTATTTTTTACTTTAATATGTATTTTTTTTTTATAAAATAAAAAAAATGTTGCATTAAATTTGATAACCAAGGGTCCAAGAGCACTTGATTGGGAGGTTTCATCATGATCATCACTGCCTCGTGGTCGTGTACTGCCCACAACGACATTGTTCATGGTGGGAGTTTTTGTAGTGTAGACAGTGTGACAAGAGATTTGAGGTAAATCTCGTTTTTTAATTCAAAAAATAGGTAACGGTGGATTGATCATAAGATTATGCGTCTATGTGTAATGTTTGCGATTTTGGTACGTAATGTTGTTTTATTTGTTATCAATGTAATGTTTTTTTAATTAGTAATGTAATCTTTTCTAACCTTTAATGAACCAGGGAGAAAAAATGTCCGGTCGCCATTTACTTGGTTTTGATTGCCCGTATGATCATGTATTTGATCAGGAAATATAAAATTAATGTGGTACTGAGATGACGCGGACATGACCTTGTGTAAGTAATAGATCGGTAGCTCTTAATTGAATCTAGCAAAAGGAAGATGAGTTCATGGGCCCTTTAACCAAGTTAGTGGATAGCCCTTTAGAAGGCTGGGATATTGGGCCTAATTCTCAGGCTGGAAATGGTCCAGCAACTAGCAGTAATAGAGAAGGAGGCAAAAATGTAAATAGTAACCCTAACTTTTAATTTATACATTACATAGAATAAGTCTTACATATAGATGTAAAACCATAATAATGAAATATTTAAGAAAGCTTATTTAAAGGTTTTTAAGCTTATTAGTTTAATAAGCTAAGCTTGAAAGCTTATTAAACTAATAAGGTCAAAACCAATTGGTCTAGATCAATTGGTCATCAAGGGTAGAGGTGCACAAATCGGATTTTTCCGAAAACCGAAGTTTAAAAACCGGATCGGTTTTGGTCAACTCCGGTCAAAACCGGTTTTGCCAAAACCGGTTCGGTTTTGAAACCAGTTTTACGAGGCTAGCTACAATCCGATCAAAACCGGTTCGGACCGGTTTAAAACCGGATCGGATCGGATCGGTTTGGTCGGATCGGATCGGTTTTCGGTTTAAAAACCGGATTTACGGGTTTTTTGTTTTTTGTTTTTTTTGTATTTTTATGTATCTTTTAGGAACAAAATATGTAAAAAGGAAGAAAAATCCACGTATCTAATTGTTAGGCATACAAATTAAGTCAAAAATATAGCGAAACCTCCGAAGGGAAAGATAAGTAAAGAGAAAATGCTACTAATTTATATATAACTACAAAAATGAACCGTCTTTAATCATTATATCTAAAACAAACTAACAAAAAATAGGGTAGTTAAACAATCTCAACCTAACATTTTATGTAAACATGCAGAGATGAAATTTAGGTATATTAAAATATATCTTGTCATCTTATTTTTATACAACCGAGTGATATCTTATTTAGAGTTCAATTCCATACGAAATACAAGCAATTAAGCCTGCATTACATAAAGAAAACCGGTCGATCAGCAGTAGCAAACTCCACAATCGATCTTAAATCATCCCAATCTCCATGTTTCATGATCTCGTCCATATCTAGGTCCGAAAAGCTAGAACTCGATGCAGTTGCGGATGGAGCTTGATCAGATGCACCTGAAGTTGAGCTAAATCGATTTATATTAGCATTCAAATGGTTCATCCCGTTTGGAAGGTGATCGTGTTGCTGATACTGATGTTGGATGATAGGCGTTTGGAAAGCAATGTGACTCTTGATATCGTGTTTGGAGTCTCGGCTACATGTGTTTGAACTCGTGCCGGTTATCGTATTTTTTTTAGTAGATAATTGTCTATAATCGAGTAGGGTTTTTTTGTGAGACATAGATCTTTTGAGAATTCTACATAATGTCCAAACTTCCTGCATTAGGGGATGATGAAGATAATGTTAGGGAATTTTTTCAATACTAATATGTATTTCAAACAAATTTTCGTTTCTATGGTGGTTTGATCAACTCTTTCAAAACTATGGTTATCCGGGATTTAAAAACTTGAATACTTCCCACAATACGAAACATGTCAATTATTTACAGTCTCACTTGTGAAATTTTCAAAGTAAAAAGAGAATCCGGGATTTCAAATTCTGGAAAGTGGTTGATTGGACTCCTAAGGGACAACCAGTTGACACGTGACGTATTGTGGGGGAATTATCCAAGATTTCAAATCCCGGATGCCATATTTTTGAAAGAGGTGACAATAGAAACGAAATTTTGTTTCATTTTCTTATTATTTTTAAAAAAGTACATGCAAAATTTAAGAAGTATATGCACGTAATTTTTAAGTATAGAGTATAAATAGCTACGTGTTGCATGTTCTTACTTACAGCTTCTTGAGATATCGATCTATCATCCATATTGTGGTTGATGTTTTTGGTATTAGATTGAGTTTGAGACGTTGGAGGGAGACGAAACTCGTGCATCATCCACTCGGTTTTGGTACCTTTTCCCGCACTACCACGATAATAAACAAGTGACTTCTTGAGGCCAATGCAAACCGATCCAACCGTAGAATAAACGGGACGATCAATGCCCGTAGCTTTCCAAAAACCCGAATTAGTCACTCGGTTTGGTCTAACACTATTCCTATACTTCCGTCCTCTTCTGCAAAAGAAATACCATTCGTTGTCCCCCGCAATATCGCTAATTGCTTCTGTAGATCACAAACATTTCGATCAAATCAATCGTCTACGCGAAAAGTATAAATTTATAATTTTTTCTTGAAATTTTGTTGTAAAAAAAACAAAAAAAAAAAAAAAACAATATGTAAAAGTTAACTTTTTTCATTCAGAATCTAGCAATAACTTTTTTAGGTACGCGGAAGTCAAGTCTAATAACTTTGTTTGATGTTAAAAATCGGAGGTTAATATTAATCAATTAATTATTGCGATGCAGCCAACATGTATAACAAGAAATAAATGTTTGTTGATTAATAATGTTAAAAACTTACAACATTATATAACTAATTAATATTGGCTTGCAGAAAAAGAAAAAAAAAATCCTAACAAGAAATATAAATTGATATAGAGTGAAACCCTGGTTATCATATCAATTTTCAGCAAAATAATAAAGATAAAATAAAATTTTATACATAGTGAAACCCTAGTTAGGTGCATAAATATATATCCATGCATATATATATATGTTCTCAATTAGGCAGGATAGCTTATTTGTGTATTCAACTTGGATCCAACACAATACCCTAAATAATAGATTTAATAGCTATTGAACACAAATATATATCATACTAATTAAAAGATGAAACGATAATTAACATACGTGGAAGATCCCATGGATCGTATTTGTAGATATCAATCTGTTTGATGAGATCGAAGTTTAGCGGTTTCTTGTCAACCTTACGACGAAGATAAAATCCAACAAGTTCTTCATCCGTGGGGTGAAACCGAAACCCTGGAAGTGGTATGTGTTCTTGATCATCAACCTTCAATTTTTCTGCATCCATAATTGGAATATTTGTCTACAAAGTATATGTATATATATAATTATTTATTCAAAACCATTAATCATGTATGTATATATGTAATTAAGTGCACTTTTGTGTGTGTGTGTGTGGAGAACCTTGTGACTAGCTATATGTAATATGATGTGAAGATGGTTTGAGTTTAAAGGATCAAATACTTGGTCAAAGTCATGAGCATTGACTCAGTGGGTGTCAAGCTAGTTGGGCCCCCTTATTTATGAAAAAGTCTTCGGTCCGCAACTTATGATTGAGTGGCTAGATTTATTAGAATCATTCAAAAATACCATAAACGGACAATGAACAAGTACTAGTCGATCTATCTCGGCCCAAAGATTAATATTAATTGAACCAATGTTATTTGTAATTTTGGCATGCATGCAAGAGATATGTATTTAATGTTTCTAGAACATTAAAAAAGAATTATATAACAAACTTGTTTTTTTTTTTTGTTTTTTTTTTCTTGGCATTCAATTGGTCATCCGCGTGAGTAGGGGTGCCCAAAGGGTTGACCCGACACGAACCCGATTATGTCTATTCGGGTTCATGTTATTATCGGGTTTTTAAACCCGACCCGACCAACCCGATTCGTTATCGGGTCGGGTTTCGGGTTAGCATTTCTTAACTTTTTCGGGTTCCGGTTGACCCGATTAGACCCGATTAAAGTTTAAGTATTATATTTTCTATAAAAATTAAGAAATTTTTACTTTTTTTTAACGGCATTTTTACTATTAAATCAATTAATTAGCAAATTATATGATCTATTATTTAATAAAAATCAATTAATAATTATAAGTGTTAAATAAAAACTCATAAAATTTAATATACTAAATAATTTCTTTAATTTTTACCAAAAATTCCTAACTCAAGTGTAATCCGACCAACACGACCAACCCGAATCCTTATCGGGTCAGGTTTCGGGTTAGGATTTTTTTAACCTCAAACCTGACGGACCCGACCCGATAAGAGTCGGGTCGGATTGACCCGTTAGACACCCCTAAGCGTAAGCGTCTCTGAAATTATGAAGATCATGTGCGAATATATGAAAATAGACGCTTTAAATACAAGATTTACATTAAAAAAAATTGACAGTTTAACTTTTTTTATATTAAATTATTAAGTTGACTTAAAACTATAAGATTATATATATGATATAGAGAATCGTTTAAGGAGGTCCATCATCTTTAGAAAGTCCCAAGGAACAAATCTCAACCATTGATCAATAAGATCTAATGGTCAAGATTAATTACATATTTTATATATTGAGGGGTATTTTGGTCATTTTTTAAAAAATAATTTTTTTTTATTTTTTTTATTTTTTATTTTTTATTTTAAAATTTTTATTTTTTTTATGTTTTTTTATTTTTTATTATGAAGGGGTATTTTGGTCATTTGGCACTCAAAAAAATTTTGATTTTTTTTATTTTTTATTTTAAAATTTTTTTATTTATTTTATTTATTTTATTTTTTTATTAATTTTTTTAATTAAAAAATAATATTTATTTGATAATTACGTGTATAACTTAATCACATATGATTTTAGTGTAAAATCACATGTGATTTTAGTGTAAAATCAGGTTTTAGTTAAATCACATGTGATTCAGAATGCAATCACATGTGATTCACTATGGAATAACATTATGTGTCATTAATGAAAATTTAATAATTTTTAAAAAATAATAATAAAAAAATAATTTTTTTTAAAAAAATTATAAATTTTAAAATAAAAAATAAAAAATAAAAAATAAAAATAAAAAAAATATTTTTTTCAAAATGACCAAAATACCCTCAGTTAAAAATTAAAAATAAAAAAAATAAAAAAAAAATTTAAAATAAAAAATAAAATAAAATAATTTTTTTTAGTGCCAAATGACCAAAATACCCCTCTATGTATAAAATATGTGATTAATCTTGACCATTTGATCATATTGATCAATGGTTGAGATTTGTTCCTTGGGACTTTTTAAAAATCATGCACCTCCTTGAACGCAACTCATATGATATATATATATAAAAAATTTAGGGCTCATAAAACGTGGACCTTGTGGTGCTACAAAAACACCTTTTTAAAGACACTCGTGATGTTTAGGTTCCGAGTGTATGTGATGTGGTCCGGTTGGCATCTCACTCAGGGTCCGACAAGTACGGTTCGGATTATAATTGAAATGCACGTCATCAACCCTTGTGCATATACTAATGATTTAATCAATCTTCGTAATTATTTGACTTTTAGTTAATTTCAGGTGGTAGTAGTTTATGTAATTTAGATAGAAAACAATATTTAAACTCGAACATATATATGTTGGTTTTTGTAATTATATTGTAAAATGTAAGTGATCGCAAACCAATTGTCTATAAAACTATAGATTCTGCTCAAGAGATTATAAAGTTCTACACTTAAAGATAGTTGTACAATTACCGTACACCCATGCGCATTTTGTTTTTCTGAACCACCCGACTTAGAAAAATAAATTCTCTCTTTTCATATTGGCTTTATAAATATAAACTTTTTGTGACAACCGAATAGTAAAAGCTCTCGAATAACTTCGTAAATGTTACAAGTTCGATCTCTCCCCAGGTAAATATTCATCAGATGACTAGTGAAAGGTCGGAAACGGTCACATTCACGATTAGGCCACGTACATTTCGATTATAAGCTCAGCCGCCTCGGGATAACTTTTAAGAGTTTATCTTGGTACTTAACATGTAATTAGATAAACACGTACACCGTTAAATAAAATAAGGAACCTAAGTGTATGTTTGAAAAGAAGAAGCTTTCTAGAAGATAATGAAGCATGAGATTTTTGACTAGAAGCCATCGACCTCAAGATTAGGTATTCATAAACTTTTTCATGATATGATGTAGTGTTTACGTTAGTGCCATGTAATTATATATCTTTAATTAAACTATACTTTTTGAAAACATGTTTAGGGAAAGATTTATACAAATTTAATCATTGAAAAGACAGGATCAATAAGATACATTATCAACAACATGACGATGGTAAAATATAACACAATGAGGTGTTCTTTGCCTGTTTGCCATGGGCATTCGAAAATTTGAAGGTCTTATACAAATATACGAAATTGGGCCTCTTATATGATATATACTACCTTCGTATCAAAATAATTGATACACTTGAAGAATTGCGGTTTTTGGGCAAAAGATTGAAAAATAATTTAAAATAAATTAAAGTGGATAGTTAGTTGATAATAAGTCTCACTTCTTTTGAATGAAGTGATATTAATGATGTTTAAAAGTAAAAGTAAGGGTAAAAGAGTGAATTTATTTTATTAAAGTAGATAGTTAATGGGGAATGAGTCCCACCTTTTTTGTCAAATAAGGTAAGTTTTAGAAGTGTATCACTTATTTTGTTCCACCCCTAAATAGAAAGTGTATCACTTATTTTGATACGGATGTAGTATAAACTATTAGACTTTCTATTTTTTTTATATTAAATTATCAAGTTGGTTTAATACTTTAAGATTATATATAAGTTTGACAAAAATCTGTTTTATTTTAAGACTGTACGATATATTGTTAGTAGGTTCGGCGGGAAATGATATATTCTATCAAGACTTCTGGAAATGTATGGCAACAACATATCGTTATGGTAGAGTACAAAAGTCTTTTTTTCATTTATTAGTGTTATAGAAAATAAAAAATGACAAACGTTAATTAAACACGTACATGTTCCAACGACATGTCATTGTCACAGATAATTTCTCATAAAAACGAATCATTTGTGTGAGGGCTATATCGGCGACATGTCGTCGACATAAGGTAATAGTTCTTTTTTTAACAGTTAATTCAACATATTGGTAAAGGATGTCGTTCTTTAAACACCAACGATTTGTCGAGGAAGCTTTTCAGATACAGAGACGAGGTTGTGGCAATAACTCTATAGCGATAATTTGTCATCACCATTAGGGGTGTAAACGAGTCGAGTCGAGTCGAGCCGAGTTCTGCCAAGCTCGAGCTCGACTCGACAATTAAAACTCGAGCTCGAAACTCGACTCGATACTCGACGAGCTTCCATTTTTAAGCTCGAACTCGACTCGGTGAAAGCTCGAAACTCGACTCGATACTCAGCTCGGCTCGAAAAATTCATATTTATTTAAAAATGCACTTTTTTGTTGTAAATATGTATATGGAAAAGGGTAAAATGTAATTATGTATATGGAAAAGGGTAAAATGGTAATTAAATAAAAGCTCGATAAGGCTCGCGAGCCTAACGAGCTGTGTATTTTGGAACTCGAACTCGGCTCGAAACCCTACTCGAGTAGCTCGAGCTCGAGCTCGACTCGGTTCACAACGAGTCGATTTCGAGTATTTTTCGAGTCGGTCTCGAGTAACTCACGAGCTGTCTCGACTCGATTACACCCCTAATCACCATAGTATCAAAACTTGTTTTCGAGATAGGATGTTTTTATTGTAGTGAAAGTTAGAAAAATATTAGGAATCACCGACTTTTATGTTTGGTGATCACATGGTTTGGAAAATTGAATACGAAAAAAGAACCCAAAATAAAATAAAATGTAAGACGTCGTTCAGTTTGATTCTATAAGGTATATATTTTCCATTTTCCGAACAATGATACATAATATAAATTTAGAAAATAAAAGAATTTTATGGAATAGTATTTAAAAAAAGAATGTAATTTAAAGCTTGACATCATAAGCCGGCCATTTAATTCAACACAGAGACCAGTTCAATTCCAAGTTGAATTGAAAGTGATAAACACATATATGGAAATTAAAAGTCACCGATCATATATGTATGTTCCTCCTTCAATTCCTTTGAGATATTTTATTCTGATTTTAATTAATAAACAAATTTCAATAATTTTTTTAGCAAAAACGAGTCAATCTTAGCGTTTTTTTTATTTTGAACAACGGTGTATTTATAAACATCTTGCAAAAGAAGGATTATAAAAGAACGAGTCAATCTTTCGTATGATCTTTCTAAAGTCTAATCATATGATCTCAAACTTTACGAAATTTGATGAATTATAAGAAGCTACAAATAAGTTAATTATGTTGATAAAATAAAAATAAAAAGTAAATACACTGATCATTCAGCTAAATGAACCATAAGAATAATTTAGTTATGTTGATCACCAATCATTTGATGATTGATTAGTGTCAAATAAGCTTCAAATCAAATAATCTTTTAAAGGTCATAAGTTCGATCTCTTTTGTAAGTAAATATTTATTAAATGGCTAAATGAAGATTTAGAAACGAACATGACAATGGTTAGACAACATAAATCATGAAAAAATATACAGTTACTCATTACCGCCACTAACCGTCCACCACCACCCACCATCAATATCGCTAGGGTTGGCAACATCAAACTCGACATGTCAACCCGTCCCATTTAAAACCCGAAATTAGCGGGTTGGGTCATAACTTTCAACCTATGGGTCATAAACGGGTCAACCCGTCATAAATTAACAAGCCGGGATGGGTTCAAATTACAACTTATTTATGACCCGTCAACCCGTCTAAATATTATATATATCTTAAATGCATAATATAATACAATATATTACTATTTATTTATTTTAAATACATATTATGGTGTGGAAAAGATAATGTCTAACAAGATAAAATATGAAGATGATGAATTGATGATGGAAGTAAAAACGGGAAGTTAAATGCTTTCATGTTGTATTTTGAACAACTTTTAGTAGTTGTTAACTTTTATTTGTATTTTGAATAACTTGTAGTAGTTGTTAACTTTTGTTTATATTTTGTAACTAATCAACATATTTTGGTATTTTAGTCTTTAATTATGTGTGTTTTTTTCTTTTTTCTTTTTATAAATTGATGTTTTATTGGGTCAACCCGTTTATGACCCAACCCGTTTAATAAATAGGTCGGACTGAAAATCTCAACCAGTTTAGATAAAAATGTTGGGTTGTGTTGGGATTTTCAACTTGCGAACTCAAACATGTCAACCCGTATTATTGCCACCCTTAAATATCGCCACGACCACTCACCATCCATCACTCATCGCTACAATTATTGCTAGAAAAAAAAACGTGTAATCATACAACATTTGATCACTACAAAATATAGTTGCAAGATATTTACTACCGCGTTGTGCGACTACCGTGCTTGAATTAAAAATGACAAAAATAATGTAGATTTGGCTGGGGTCGGTACATGAGAAAGTCGTAAGACGTTATACAAAACTTGTCAAAAGTTCCAAGTCAACCAACATTAATACAAAACTAAGTGGCTTCTTTCTTGTTCTTTTTCCTTTTTCGTCCTTGGAGTCTAACATGTCTCTTTCTACTAATATGTCGATATTCATCACTACCGCTAATAACAATAATAATATTAATATTAATAATAATAATAATAATAAATAATATAATATGGAGGACGAAAATAATAATATTTTGTTGTAATAATAATAACTTAACAATAATAACAATACATATAGATATCTAGAGGTGGAAGCGATTATTCTTCTTCTAGAACACCAATCTACCATAATACTAACTCGTCATTTTGCTAAGAATATTATTTCTTGCTTTTGGTTTACTTTTCGCAATTCAAGTTACCTTTTTTATACTTAGGTTGGAAATCAGTAGCTTTTGATTCAGAATTCAATGGTCACCTTTAACATTGATTCGACCTTTCACCACACACTTAATTAATTTCTGTAATCATAACCTTTGCTACATAGAGAGGAGATGGAGAGAGAGAGCGAGAGGAGACGAATGGACAGAAGTTCGTCGCCGGAAAAAACAAAACTCCGGTAACATCATCAACAACCACAAAGATCATCAGAATGAAGACCGGCGCAAGTTCAACAACAACGACATATTCAAAAAGCAAGCAACAACCTACTATATCTCAAATTTCAGACCAGAGATGACGGAAGCAGAATTATGGAAGATCTTGATGCCATTGGGTAGACAAGTCGACGTTTACATTGCAAGGAAAGCAAATCGGCATGACAAAAGATTTGGATTCGCAAGATTTCTGGGTGTCGGCGACGCAAAGAGATTCGTGCTCTTATTGAGGAGTGTGGTCATAGATAATGAAAGACTCTTTGTGAATCTGGCCAGGTTTGAACGCGACCCAAGAACATCTTCCAATAAGGTTCAACGTCCATTATACAAGAAGAAGGAGATCCCACCCCCTGGTACTTCTCACAAATCTTACGCAGAGGCACTTGGCGGTCAAACCAGGTATTCATCGGCACATAAAAACAATCCCCAAGATGATAATTTACCACCTCCCCCCCTAAAGATTATCATGAAGCCCCAATCGGAACAATGGATCCGTACAAATTTGGTTGGAACAGCAATATCGTATGAACACTTGTTGGGACTAAACAACCTTATTGAAGCAGAAGCTCTTAATATAAATAAAATCAGATACATTGGTGGGCTATCAACTTTAATCGAGTTCAACGATAAAAACGAAGCGGTTACGTTTCTCATCAAGGCCAAGGAAACTTGGCGCAACTGGTTTAGCACCCTGAGAACTTGGGATCCAGACGTCAAATTATCCAAAAAGGTTTGCATCTTTGTACATCTATGGCGTCCCTCCAAATGCCTGGACTCCGGAAACATTCTCAGAAATTGAAAAAGAATGGGGTTCGATCATGATACAAGAGGAATGCTCAAAAGACAATTCCAACATGTCTATGGGGAAGGTGGTAATTCTGACTGAAATCTCAGGATGCATCAATACTACCAGATCAATATATGTTGGAAAGATTCGGCATGAAATCAGTATATCGGAAGACCGTATGGAATCAATGAGATTCAATCCTTTTCACAAATCCTCGGAAGAATCTGTTCATAATTCCTTTAATAACACAGAAGCCGATCCCTTCTTACACGGTGTTGGATCTGAATTCTCAGACGGAGATGGTTCAGAATACTCCGGCAGCTTCGACGAAGACGATGAAGACCAACAGTCGGATTACATTGGGGAAACAAATCCCCAACGAGAGAATCAAGAAGAAACGATACCTTTGCGAGAAAACGAAGAAGAAACGGTCCCTCACAGAGAGAATCAAGAAGAAACTTCGAAACCCGAAAATGTAGTCAATCAAGAATCAGGGCACGAGAAAATAAATTTGGCGGCTGAAAGTTATCCTTCCAATAATAATCCAAGGAAGGAATCCTCCACACAATCAGATAACGGATCAGAGGCATCAAGGGTTCCAGATACCCCAACCTTAGAGCCAGTGGACGAGAGGCCCAATAGCAGCCCAACCTCACCTGGGCTCAACCATCAACACCCTGTCATGGCCCAACATCGTCAAAACAAAATTTCCAAACCAATCCATTTTCCATTTAGGCCCATGGCAATTCTATCTCAAGGTGCCAGGCGTTTAAAAACCCATAAGGCAGGAAATACCGTTTGCTCCTCATCAAGAAATCAAGAAGAATCAGAATTAAGAGTTCCAATTGATCTCAATAAACAACCAATCCCCTCTCAAACCAGCGATGAGAGGAACCCTATAAACATCTCGTCTTCATCAAACAACAAATCGGAAGAGGTCCGCAACACAAAAGAAATTGGGGAAATTATCGGCTTTGAAATGAACTGCTTTGATTCTGAAATTGGCCAGCTAATTTCAGTTAATGGGGATGTCAGCATCGATAAATGAATATTCTATCAATAAACTCTCGGGGTCTTGCTTCGGATTCGAAGCAAGAATGGATCTGCAATCTTTGTAGGTCAAATAAGGTGCAATTTCTAGGTATTCAAGAATCATATGTGACAGTTCCAGATCAATTTTTGTTAAGGGCTTTATGGGGTAACCGTAATTACGACTACGAGTTGGTAGAAGTTCAAGGTAGATCTGGAGGCATCCTGTCAATTTGGGATCCACTTTCATTTTCTAAAACCAATGTTATTCACGATAGAAACTTCCTTGCAGTCATAGGAATCTGGGCTAATAGCAACTCTCGATGTGGCTTCATAAATGTTTATGGGCCGCAAAACCAATCAAGAAAAAACACTCTCTGGTCCAATCTGCTTAACGTTATGCGCGATCACCCTGATACTATGTGGACTGTATTTGGGGACTTTAACGAGGTAAGAAGCGGAGAAGACAGGAAAGGAACTAACTTTTCCTATCACGGTGCATCAAAATTCAATGATTTCATCCACGAATCAGGCCTTGACGAGGTAAAAAGTGGAGGTAGAAAATTCTCATGGATGAGTACAGACTGTCGTAAATTAAGCAAACTTGATAGATTCTTTGTCAATCACAAATTGTTAGATAAGTGGCCCAACCCATCCACTATAATCTTACCGAAACTCCACTCGGACCACAGTCCTATATTGTTTAACTCGGCGGTTTTGGACTTTGGTCCATCATACTTCAAAATTTTCAACTCTTAGCTTTTAGATCCAGGTTTGGAAGCCATTGTTAATCAAGCATGGGGTGCATCGGTCATGCCAGGAAATGGAATGATACAATTTATGCTCAAGTTAAAATTCATAAAAAGTGAAATTAAAAGGTGGCGGAACCAAGTCAAAAGGTCAAGCCAATTAGAGATGTCAAACCTCAAAAAGCTGGTGGAGGAAGTCGAATCCGAAGCAGAAAATTCTAACATCTCCTCAACTGATATTGAGGATCGGAAGAACGCCATTCTCAAAATTAAAGAACTATCAAATAAAGAAATTCTCGATATTAAACAAAAATCTCGCGTAAAATGGGCATCACTCGGGGACGAAAACTCAAAATACTTTCATGGTCTCCTTAACCAAAACAGGAGAAACAATTACATTCACGGCATATCGGTAAACGGGGGTGTGGATTGCAGACCCTCAAGAAATCAAAAACCAAGCCAAAGAATATTTTCGGGCCAAATTTCGTCAAACAGCCTCTTCCAAGCCTAAATTCAGGAGCAACTTATTTCAGAAACTAAGTCCGGAGCATGCTAGCAGTCTAGAAGGCCCAATTGCAGAAGCTGAAATCAAATCCGCAGTCTGGTGTCTAGGATCGGACAAGGCTCCTGGCCCAGACGGATTTACATTTGCTTTTTTAAAAAAATTCTGGAATACGATTAAAACTGAACTAATCTTAGCTGTTAATTTTTTTGCAAATCAGGGGAGATTTGATTCTGGCTGCAACTCTTCATTTCTAGTGTTGCTGCCAAAAATTAGCTCGCCAATCGGTTTTCAGGAGTACAGGCCGATCAGTCTGCTCAACTGCTTATACAAGGTGGTTGCAAAAGTGTTAGCAAATCGCTTAAAACTGGTCATTAGCTGCGTAATCGGTCACGAGCAAACTGCTTTCATCAACGGAAGATGCATTTTTGACGGGCCTTTAATCATCAATGAAATCATTAGTTGGTACAAAAAATGCAAACGCCGGGCAATGATTTTTAAAATTGATTTTGAACAGGCATTCGATTCAATCAGTTGGGATTTCGTAGACGACATTCTTTCACAAATGAATTTTGGACCCAAATGGCGTAAATGGATGTCCGGATGTCTTGCTTCGGCCAGAATGTCGGTTCTAATTAACGGGTCACCGTCAGAGGAATTTAATATGGAAAGAGGTGTAAGACAAGGCGACCCATTGGCTCCATTTCTCTTCATAATTGCAGCGGAAGCCCTAAACGTTGCAATGAAATCCGCAGTTGCTAGTGGGATTTTTTCTGGGATTAAATTCCCGAAATCCAACATCACGATCTCGCATATGCAATTTGCGGATGACACAATTTTTATTGGGGAATGGTCCGCAAATAATATGGCAAATCTTATTCGAATTTTGAGGTGCTTTTATCTAGCACCGAGCCTCAAAATTAACTTGAACAAAAGCTGCCTAATGGGCGTGTCGGTGAATCCAGACTCAGTCAAGTCATTAGCAAACAAATTCCATTGTAAATCGGGCTCGCTTCCATTCTCATATCTAGGTCTCCCCACTGGATGTCTCATGAATAAAACGGAATACTGGGAGCCAATAATAAACAAATTTACTTCTAAACTGTCTAAATGGAAAGCATCTACTCTTTCATCCGGGGGAAGACTCACAATGATTAAGTCGGTGCTAGGTAATCTCGGTCTCTATTTTTTCTCCATCTTCAAAGTTCCTGAAAAAATAATTAAAAAATTGGAAAGCCTTCGTTTAAATTTTTTCTGGGGATCTAAAGAGGGCCAAAAAAAGATTCCTTGGATATCTTGGGATGTAATTTTAAATGAAAAAGAGAAAGGCGGTTTGGGAATTGGAAGTTTAAAATCACTAAATATAGCTCTCTTAACCAAGTGGTGGTGGCGTTTTAAAACGGAGAATAACACATTATGGAAGACGGTAATCCAAGAAATTCACGGTAGTCATGGAGGCATCGACCTTAACAATCCCTCCGGCAAAACCTCAGGTGTTTGGAATAACGTGTTAAAAATCAGTAAGTCATTAGAAAAAATAAATATTCCAATAAAATCATGGTTTATTGCTCAAACGGATCTACTTAATCGAGGCCCAAAACTCAATTGGGCTCCATGTCCGTCCGGGGTTTTCTCAGTTAAATCCGTGAGAAAAATAATCGATAATTCCTTATTAAAGAGCACTGACAAAGGCGATTTTCCATGGGTAAACTGGGTTCCTTCAAAGGTTGGCATAATGGCTTGGCAGGCTTACAATGAAAGACTCCCTTCCAAAATTAACCTTCAACAACGAAATATACCAATCGTTTCTCCGGATTGTGCCCTTTGTAATTCGGACATAGAGACTGAAGAACATTTATTTGTTCACTGTCCTATATCGAGGTCGTTAATATCAGAATTTGGGAGATGGTGGGGCATAGACATTAGATCAGTTTGCAACATCAAAAGTTTGCTTAAGTGGGGACACGATATTGGCCTCTCAGGAAATATTTTAAAGGCTTTCTCAGCATCAGTACAATGTTATCTTTGGTGCTTGTGGAAATTCCGAATTGCAAGAATTTTCGGACAACCACAACGGGGCAGAGAGGTGTTGCTTTTCAGTGAAATCCAAAGTCTATCATACTTTTGGATCAAAAATAGGTCAAATTCAAAGTTCTTAAACAATAGGTGGTCTGATTGGTGTGTTTGTCCAATGTTTTGCTTGTAATTTCTGTTTTTGTTCTATTTCCTTTCTTGTTATGTTTTAGCTTCTTGCTTTTGATATAAAATTTGCCGTTTAAAAAAAAAAATAACCTTTGCTACATATTTCACTAGGGCATGGTGCAAATATCATATGATTGTTAGGTGAGACCACGGACCAAAAAAGTATTGAACCCTTTCGGATGGTGATTTTCTAATGGCAACTCGTATCGTATTTTCACTTTTCACCATAAACGATCATTCTTAGGTGCTGTTTGGTAGTATGATTAATATCCGAATGATGCAGGGGTCTGAATGATTCAGACTTTCCCTGACATCTGTCCGATTAAGAGGCGGAACATGTTGAATTATTGATTCAGAAGCTGATTAAGAGGCCTTACCAAACACTCTTAATCTGTCTGATTAAGAGGCTGACCTCTTAACTGTATCATTAAGAGATTTACCAAACAACACCTTAACCATGTTTTGGCTCATTAAGCCACTAATTTTTTTTTTTATTTTTTTGTATTTCTTTTTTAAAAAACATCTATAATAAACTAAAATAAATTATATTTCATTAAAATAATAAAAATACATAATTAAAAATGTGTTACTATATGACAATGTGAAAACTAGTACTTCATCCGATTCAAAATAAGTGTTATATTATTGTTTTTATGATTTTTGAGGTAAAATATTGCAATGAGGTTAAATTAGATAGTTAGTGAGGAATGAGTCTCATACATTTTGAATAAAGTAAGTTAATGATGTTTAAAAGTAAAATTAAAGGTAAATGAGTCATTCACTATATTAAAGTAGATAGTTAGTGAGTGGGAACCTCATAATTATTTTGTAAAATAAGATAATTTTTCAAAGTGTATCACTTATGTTGAACCGCCCAAAAAGGAAAATTGTTTACTTATTTTAAATAGGAGGAAGCATGAATCAATTGTATGGATTTTTTTCATTTAATTTTTTGTTAAAAATAAATCTTCTCATACTAGATTAGGGGTAAACATGGTACGGTACCATGTATATTTTCTTCATACCGTATACCGTACCAACTATAATTGGTACACTGATTTAGCTACTAATACCATACCAAGTTTATATGGTACCAATTTGTTTGGCTACCAACAATCTTGGTTGGTACAAATTGGTAATGGTATATACCAACATTACAAACTTATATAAAACTAAAAATATTAATAACAAAAGAACAATGATATTTTATCATTATCGACCAGTTAAACATATTAACAAGTTTTCAAAACACGGAAACAAAATAAGCAAAATGATATATAATAAGTAACAAAATATGTAGATATCTTGTCGTAACATACTAGTTTGTAGCATTCCTGCATTCACACCCTTGATTATAAACATTATTTACAAAGATATTTTTTGGGTACATCCATAATTTAAATAAAATGTCGTATACTTTAATATTTAATTAGAGTCTTGGACAAATAAGTTGGTAGTTTGGTACTGTATAGTAAACTAAGAATCATATAATACATGTATATTGGTTGGTACGGTATACCATGGTATTTAAAAACTTTGTACCACTACCGTACCATGATTACACAATTGGTACGGTACTACCAACCAAACATGTTGACTACCAACTATTCTTGGTACGGTTAGTAGCATGTTGGTTGGTTTTATTCGGTACAAATTTGACACCCCTATACTAGACGATCAATTCTCTATGTGGCATAAATAAATTTATAAAAATATAAGTTGTATTCTAAAGTAGTCAAATACAATAGTAGTAATTCTTTTTTAAGGGAGTGTTTAGGATTGCTTATTCAAAATAGATTATGTGTCTTGAAAATGAATAATTAAATAATCAGCGGTTATAAAACGTGATTTTGAAAAGTAGTGTTTGGATTTGATTATGTTGTTTGAAATCGTAATAATCAGATAATCTGTGTTTAGTGTTTGGCAAACCTGATTATTTGTTTAGTTAATAGGTAATATTCAAAACTCAATTTTCAAAACGCAAATAGGTAGCTACCAACCTACTTTTTCAAAACTCCATTTTGAAAGCTTCAAAACACAAATAAGTGATTATTTCATACTTTTTGCCAAACACTAGTTTTAGATTATTTGCATTTTCAAAACGTAATAAGTAGATAATCTACTTCAAATCGCAATCCCAAACACCATCTTAATAAACATAGTTAAGACTACCCGTAAGCGTGATGTTACATTGGCACCACATCATCTCGATCAAATACATAAAAAATCCTGACCAAACCTACATTAACAGATAATCAAACTTATTCCTTTTAAAAATTGGCAATCTACATCATTCGCCTAAGCGACCAAAAAGTGTAAAGGCCGCGTGGACAGACGGGGGCAGGGAGGATGGACCCTTATGGGTAGTCTAATTATGTAATAAATCTTACTAGCAACTTTAGTGGGCTACGCGAGTTAGCATGGCCCAAATTTCGCAATGTGGATATTGTGATCACTCTAATAGGATTCCTTGCATCATATCGTACAAATAAGGCATTAGAGAGCCCTTTCTCTTCCTTTATTCGCTTGCCCACGTTTACCAATTTCATTTTCGATGTATTAATTATTGTTTTGAGTACATATTATCTACTTTCATTTTTCCTTGTGGTTATACTACTAATTCACATACGCTTATTACCACCACCCCCCCCCCCCCCACCAAAAGTCTACATGACAAAAGTTCTCAGTCAAAAAGAATTTTTCCTTTTTAACAACAGAAGACATACTTTCTCTAATCTATTACTCCCTCCGTCCACAAAAAAATTCCATTTCTCCTCTAAATTTTGTCCCACAAAAAAGTTCACATTTCTCAAATGTGAGAGGTCCACTTAATAAAATAATATTATTACCAATGATTCAACCAATAAAACACTTTCTCTCTCCAATCTAACTTTATATTTTAATCAAAAGTATTATCAAGGACCCCACTACTAACTTTATCCTAAAAGCTTGTGCCCAGAGAAATGAGAACTTTTTTGTGGGACGGAAGGAGTACTAATTAACATCATGTTGTCTTCAACGGGATTCGAACCAACGAACATAGAGGCATAACACTTTATGCCACTAAGTTACAAGTCCATTAGTAGTCACGGGCCATGGCTCATTCATTAAAAAAATTTGTCCCTTTTTTAACTTGATAATTTAAGTCTTGGTTTGCCTAAAGTTCATTGTCTCACTATTAATGATATTTTCTTTGAATTGAGGGAAATTTGTAGTCTTTTTAGTATGTTCTTATATCATAAAAAGAAAAGAGTCATATACCACCTCCAATAATTGTTGAGAGTTTAATTTCTGCAACATAAATGTCACATCAGCTGACACCTAACATACACATGCCAACAATACACAATCAATTAAGTATTTTAGACCCCACACAAAATACATATACCCACATAAATACTCATTACCCACCTCATTCTTATCTTATCCATCACCTAACCGAGGAGAAGCAACAAAAGGTGGAACCGACATCACCATGCCAATGAAGTCGGTAAATTGAAGCAACCGAAGGGGGACCGACATAAACTGTTGGCACCCCACATATGCAAATCAAAATAAATTTTAAAGAGATATGCGAAGAGCATTAGATGGTGAAGTGTCAACCCGAACCTTTTTTTTTTCTTCCTTTTTTCTTGCTCGCCTCGCCGTTGGATTTCCTCTAATATTCACGTTCTTTTTGGCCAAAAAGTATGCAATTCACGAACTTTACATAAACTCACCTTTGCAATCAAATTTGTACTTCTCTTGGCTCACATTGATTTCAAAAGCTATATATATTATTTCAAATAATTGAAACGACGTTTTGACTTCGAATTTGCAATTGGTCCATAGCATAAACAAGTGTGCAAAACGCAGTCCAAACTATTGAAACCGGCCTATAAACCAAATTGGTTACGTACGATCTACATCTAATTTCTATGAAGAATTATAAATAGTTCATACAGTTCTTACCGAATATATCTCCTTCATATCTATTATAGTATTCCTATTTTAATGTGCTCTCTTGAGATGACAGAACTTTGCTCGCGATGTACGCGACATAACTGTTGTTGGGACATTTTCCTAACTTTTATCTATTCATTCGGTAATATTTACCTAAAGTTATTGAAATTACACCAAGTAAATGCATATAAATACTATAATGTACGTAAGGAATTATTTGGCGAATTATAATTCACCACCCCTTTGAAAAAGGGGCATTCATGGACACACATCTTACTTGTTTTGATTGGGTCGGGCACATCCTTTTCATTCTTGGCCATATCTCCACTATAATATATACTTTTAATCTTTTATAGCAACTTAAATAAAGCACCTTTAAGAATTCCAATCTTATCATCTAATTTATATTCCATATTCTATAGTATTTGGGTATTATGCCCTTTAATAGCATACTCTTTGTGTTAAAAATGTTCTTTTGACCAAACTCTTTGTGCTAGATGATTGTTGCAAATTATTTTAGTAAATAGTATTTAGTACTAATTTAATCCTATGTTCCTATTCAAAAGAAACAAAATTAAAAATAAAAATCCACTTATTAATGTAACAATTCGTCCCATATTGGTATATGATTGATATGACATCCGAGACCTAATATTCTGGACTACTAATACGTTACACCATGATTTTAGTTGAAACCTAAAGGTATCCAGTTAGATTATTGCTTTAAGATTTCAATAATCTCTGGATGAATAGGAGGATGAAATATAAACAAATACGAAGTAATAAAAACATATATCATTTATCATTCTTAAAAATAAATGAGAAGAAAAACGAGTGATCTTAGACCACTCTCATATGTGATACCAACTGCAGATTTATTTTTATCAAATCAATGTTACATTTGATTACACTCCAATTGACATCCAACTTACATATTTATTCATCAATACGCATTTTTTTTTCATTTTTTTTGTCCATGATATTATAGAATACGCACAAAAAATAATACCAAATATCATATTAAATTACCTTAAGCCCCACATTTCTTCCATCTCCACTCATCTTCTAGCATATTGAAAAAACCGACGTGCCATACCATCAGTTGGAGCATACCGACCCCTAATCTTAAATTGTACATGCCAAGTACACAAAGTTGTGTACGGTTTCAACATTTCTTTTATCTCCCTCTTTACCTTTTTGCATATATTTAATTATTTATATTCGAACAATATAATACAATATTAATATCCCATATATGTACTTGTATATTTATTATATATATATACACACATATACACATTACCACTCACATCTCACTCCCAATTACAAAATGAACAAACTCATACGCCGTCTCTCTCGCATCTCTCACTCTTCTGACTACACGCTCCTACGCGCCGCCGTCTCACACTCTCACTCCTCCACTCCCACCTCCGTACCGGAGGGCTGCCTTCCAGTTTACGTCGGAGAAGAAATGCAACGGTTCATAGTCAACGCAGATCTGTTGACTCACCCGCTTTTTGTTAACCTGCTAAATAAATCAGCTCAAGAGTACGGTTACCAACAAAAAGGCGTCCTCCGTATTCCCTGCCACGTCATCATCTTTCAGCGGCTTCTAGAAGCTTTTCGCCATGGGGAAGAAGCTTCATATGATCTTCAACACCTTTTGTCTCATGGCTCTCATAATATAGATCATGTATATTGATCGTGAATACGTACATCACTTCAATTGTATACTTGAGATAATTTAGTTTTGTTTATATTAATTAATTAATATTAGTTGTAGTTTTAAACTTTTAATCAAAGAGTAGTAGATCGGGTGGATTAATTATAGAGTTTTTTTATTTTATTTTTTGCGACTATTTACAAACTAATCTTATATAATTAGGCTAGTAATGCAAGCCTAATTCTTGTTTAAACGAGCGGTTGTTTCTTTTCGTTAAGAATAAGGAAAGAATAACTTAATCAAAAACCGAATTTGTTCTGAGTGATCGTATTGTTTCAAACTAAATTTTTTACTTATTTTTATATTCATTTGAATGTACAAATTAAATTACAAAATTATGCAAGGAAATTAGTAAATTCCACTTGTTAATTTAATCTAGGTCCAAAATGAATTTAAGTACTTGAATCTAGTTGATTAGATCTTTTACTATTAAAGGTGCAAAATCATGTAAGGCCTCTCCCAGTCATTACCCATCACTAGCGTCATGTCATCACATCCTTACTGACACGCTACTTACACGGTCGTGCCAACCCTACCCATCACTAACCCATCACTAAACCCATCTTTTCCACATCATTATTTTAATTAATAAAAAAAACACATTACATTAAATAAAAAACATTACATTAAATTAAAAAAACATTACATTAAATTAAAAAAAAAGACATTAAAACATAAAAAAAACCATTAAACTTAAAAAAAAAAAGTAGACATAAAAAAAAAATTAAACTAAAAAGAAAACTACTCGTCGTCCTCGTCGTCTTCTCCGTCATCGGATGAGTCCGGATCGGCGTAATTGTCCAATAAACTCCGGCGATATTTTAAAACCGCTTTTCGCTCTCTTCGGTTCAAATTTTCGGGAACCGAACAATGAAGGACTCTGAAAGCATCCGATATCTTGCGCTCCACAGTCGCTTCTTTGATAGTCTTCAAAGCGTCGGCTTGCAGTATGGCGTTCTCACATATACGGTCACGAGTTTCATCACTTGAATACTGTGACGAAGTCGCATCCGAGGAACTTGTCGTACGCCGGCTAACGTTACGACCCGGTGGTCGACGGATCGGGTCGTCACGGAATAGACCATCCATATTTGCGGAAGGGAGCGGGGTGGTGTTGTCTTCGCCAAGGTTCACCGGGTTGGGCTCGGGAGTGGGTTGGGGATTCATCACGTTGTAATCTACCCAAAACTTGGGGTAATCTTTTAGTTCATTCCAACACTATTCGTACAAAAAGTTCCTCCTGTTGTTGTTGTCATAAAATTGTTGTTTTGCGGCGTTGAGCACGCCTTGGTTATCGGCCCCACTTTGTCGCCTTGACTCGAACCGTTTAAAGATTTCCACAAACTTCCGAACGTCCATTTTTATCTTGTTCCATTTCCCTTGGAGTTGACTTCTGGTGCGTTTTGTATCAACTAGTGAGTTGTACTCGGCTTCAATCTGCCCCCAAAGTCGATCATCGGATTGTGAGTTCCCGCGTTCTGCGGATTGTGAAGCATTTATCCACCGTTGGGATAAAATAACGGCCTCCTGGATGGACCACTTCAGCACCGAACCAGCCTCCCTAACCGCTGGTGTAGCTCTTCTTCTTCTTCATGTTCCCCTGCTTGGTTCGACCGGTTCGGGTACCGCTTGTGGGCCCTCTCCTTCGTCTTCCTCTTCCACTTCGGGCGGGGATTCAGTTTGCAAATCGGGTAATAGCCAGAACCCGAACCCGAATCGAGATAATAACCGCCGCCATAGAAACCTGGGTGGAAACCGTGTTGGTAACCGGGTTGGTAACCGGGTTGATAACCCGGTTGATAACCGGGTTGAGCAGCGCCTTGGGGCGGGAAACCGCCGGGAGATGAGTAGAACGGAAGAAAACCAGAACCCGAACCCGAACCAGATGCGACGTTGCTCGGGCTGGGCTGGCTAGTCTGTCCAGCATTTGACGAATATGCTGGTGACGGGATACGAGTGTTTAACAAATTTTGGAAGTGATCATTTGACGGGGAGGAGTTGGATCTACGACTCATGATGAAAATTTGGAAAATAGGTAATTAAGGTAATGAAGAAGTGTGAGAAGTGTTATAAAATTATGAATGAGAGGGTGTTGTATTTATAGGTAAAAAATGGGATAAAGAAAAAAAAAATAATTGAATTTTGAATTCAATTCATACGCTCCCTCGGCCCCACACGCTCCCCCGACGCCCAATGCATGCCGTCCTCACTCCGACGTCCGCCTCACGATGCTCCCCACGACGGCTCGGTGCCAACGCCGTCGTGGCGCGACGGCAAAAAAACGCCCTCGACGGGCTCCCCCGACGCAGGGTTGGCACGGGTCTAATATCACCAGTTGAAGAGACATTAAAACCGGATTAATCAAACCTGCAATCCACGCTTTATATTGCATATCCCCGATTATTGGGCATGCGACAAGGTTAGCACTTACGTAAACTACAAAAGATTTAGTGAATTATGTATATGTTTAAGCCTTTAAGGACTATTTATTATTACTCTCAATCTTGTTTTAACTTTTGGGATTGATTAATTATAACAGAAATGGTAAAAAAAATGCAATAATTACTATATTATATGAAATATGTAACTTAGTTCATGATTATAAATGTATAAAACTCAAAAGACATGTACGCAATCACAAGGATTGTGTATTAATGGATAAAGTTTGGTCTTTAAAAGTGGTGAAATTCTCAGAAATTATCAAGTTTAATTCTAAGGATAACAGAAAAATATCCCATTTGGCCATGGAGGTTCGCCTCCATGCGATGATTCTTAACTACCCGCAAAGCAAGTGATTATACTGTGATTAGTCGGCTCATAAAACGGGTTAGAATATGGTGTTAATGAAAAAAAGAAACGTAGGGTAATATAGGTTGGGGAAAGAAAAGAAGTTGAGGTTGACCAAGCGTGGATGTTAGGAGGGTGAGTCATGTATTAGTGGTGGTAGTAAAGCTGGGGGATTTATGCAATGATTTTGGGGTTTCTTTACTTTGTTTGTAGCGTTTTTAAAATAAAACTATTGATAATTTCAAAATAAAATTATGAATTTATGGGTTTCTCTATGTTAATTACTTTCTTATAAAATACTGCCTTCATTATATATTTACAGAAAATGATATCAACAATCATAAGAGTTATCATTAATATGTTAACACATAAATTAAGAATTTTTACACAAACTAATATTCGATTGGATATAATAAGTTTTTGTAGACATCACTAAATGCTAGCGCTTACAAAACTCTAGATTTATTATTAGTTTGAAGAAATACGTGTAATCTGAAAATGCAATATATATCATAATGGATAATAATTTATCAGCCAAATTGCTAAAATATATTTGCATGTGGTTATAAGAGGTGCATGATTGATTGTACGGTTGTACTTTAACCGATTTATATGCAGTTTTAAGATATAAATTTGTTGTGATATTTCGGCATCAAATGTATGAACTAATTAATAATGCATGTTGGTTATGCTATGTTAATATAAAGCTAAAACTATTGACATAATAATACTATTATTATTAACTGAATTTGGAATGAATCCAAGGGGCCACACAAAGGGTGAGCTAGAGCTACTCTTTTGTTTGCCACCAACCTTAACTACTTTAGTAGCTTCTGCCGCTATTAGAAAGCTACGATTGTATCAACGGATTGTGTCTAATCTATATGATAAAAAAATATAGGTTAAACTAAAGGGCTAATGATCAAACGGTAAAGGTGTTTGTCCTTAATCTTAAGGTTGGAGGTTCAAGTCTCATAGTGGATATATGTGAATTTAAGAGTAGATTAAGATTGTCGTTCAACAAAAAAAAAATATAGGTTAAAATGAGTTTTAGGATATGATTTAACTCGAGTCGAGCTTGAGCTACTCAAGCAGACTTTCGAGTCGAGCTCGAGTATAAAAATACCTAGTACGTAAGGCTTGCGAGCCTAATCGAGCAGAACTCGACAGTACCGAGTCGAGTGATGTCGATTTTAAAATTATCGAGTTAATCAATACATTATGCAGATAACTGAGTCGAGTCATGTCAATTTAAAAAAAAATTGGGTTAGTCTATACATTATGCTGATAATCGAATCGAACTCGAAGTGTCTATTATATAATCGTGTTGAGCTCGAGTTTGAATATACGGAATCGATCAAGCTCGAGTTGAGTTTCAAGTTTTATAATCATTCGAGCATGAGTTTGACACTATATCAACTTGACTTGACTGGATTACACCCTGATTAGTAACTACCAGTCTACCACCACCTTCTCATCTTTAACAACCAATCGTAACTACATCGCACACCCCTAAGCCCAAATGGCTTCAAATCTGATTTGAATATTAAGGTTGCAATTTTAGGTATATTTTTATCGTTGATTTCATATTTGTTACATGCTCATCGTTATATATCTTTAATTTTGTGCGTGTTTAAAGCATGTGATGATGCCCTTTAACGACGTCCCAGACATAGACCAGCCATAACCAAACAATTAAAAAAAAAAAACATGAATATGCAGATATAATTATGTCAAAAGTCAAATGAAAGACAAATTACATAATCGTAGGAAAAATGTTAAAAAGAAAGTGAAAATATGCTCTCGTTGAGAGTCGAACTCAAGACCTCCCGCTTACTAAACGGGTGCTCTAACCAACTGAGCTACGAGAGCTTTTTGTGCCTTACAAATTCCAACTATCCTTTTATAATCAAACTTGTGTCTGCTAACTGACAAACCAAACCCAAATCTTTTAACTTCAAAATCGAATTTTCGGAAAAAAGACAAAAATTGTACGATCGCGATGGGACTCGAACCCACAATCTCCCGCTCCGGAGGCGAGCGCCTTATCCATTAGGCCACGCGATCTTTTGTTTTATTACTACGATTTTACCGATAAAACCGTTCCTCATTATCCAAGGAGGGCTAGTGCCGTTTAAATTTAGCTACTATACCACTTGAAAACTTTATATTTTTTAATTAAAATTTAAAAAGGTGTTTCTAGTTGTAACGAGATAGCTATTTCTGAACTATCATCAGGTCATCTGGTAGATATTTACTCATGAAAGATTAAACACTAGGGTAGATACAATTTCGTTTATGTGTACATTTCACCTCTTTTCTTCCACGTGGTTTTATGGCCTTGGTGCAATTTAGTCTCTTAAATAGCTCAGGTTTCAATTATAAAACCGGCCTTTTAATACATGTTCATGTATCAAACTATAAGTCGGTTTGAATAACATTTTACCCACTTGTATATTATGCAATTAATGTTCTTTAATTTTTAGTTCTATGATGGTCTAATAAGATTTACACAAAATTTCACCTATAATTATATACTTTAAAAAAAAATTAACCTCCTACACCTATAGTAAACTATTATAGTTATTTACACAAAAAATTTATATTCTAACAAGATGGTCTTTTTCTTTATTAACATTCTACACCTACTTCTACACCTACCGATCGTTAATTTTTTTTGTTAAAATGATCCAAGATCAAGCAAACATAACTAAAAGCATAAAACAAGTAAAAAAAAGCTGACGTGTCACACCAGTTACACAAAAACTCTGCAACATATATTAACTTCCAAATTCTAAACTCAAAACCACTCAAAAGCTTAGCCACATACAATGGCTGGTGGGACCACTTATTAAAATTCGAAATACAAAATAAAGTACAATTTAAAGAAAAGAAATAATTATTCATGCATCATCAAGTGCCAGCACACCAGGAAGTGGCTTTCCTTCTAGAAGCTCCAAGCTGGCCCCACCACCGGTTGAGATGTGACTCATCTTGTCGGCTAGACCAACTTTTTCAACCGCTGCAACTGAATCACCACCACCAATTATGGTCGTTACTCCCTTACCACTTAGCTCTGCTAGCTTTTTAGCTATTGCCTGTATATTCATATTCATATTATCATATTAGATTTACCTAAAAATACAGTTTATTAAACGTGCAGTATGGTACCTTGAACTTGACAAAATTGTTGATTTGATTTAATACCCTGACTCATCAATTTGATTGTGTTTTATTACCTGACTTACTTTCGTTGGATCTTTTGACAGACTAAAAAAAACGTTCATCTTAATATATTAATATTAGTGAGCCGAGGTACTAAATTGATTATTTTGGTGAAGTTCAAGGTACCACTTAGCTCTGCAAGCTTTTTAGCTATTGCCTGTATATTCATGTTCATACTTCCTCCGATTCAAAATAAGTGATACACTTGGGGTTTCACGGTTTTTGAGGCAAAAGATTATAATGATAATTAAATTAGATTAATTGGATGGTTAGTGGAGAATGGGTCCCACACCTTTTGAATAAAGTAAGGTTAATGATGTTTAAAAGTAAAAAAGTAAGGGTAAAGGGGTAATTTCACTTTGTTAAAGTAGATAGTTAGTGAGTGTGGGTCCCATTTTTTATGCCAAATAAGGAAACTTTTCAAAGTGTATCACTTATTTTGAATCACCTCAAAAAGGAAAGTGTATCACTTATTTTGAATCGGAGGAAGTATTAGATTTCCTTTTTTAAAGGCCAAAATACATTTTAATGTTTTATTACCCTGAACTTTGCTAACTAGGTCTTTTACTTTTACTACCCTGAACTATTAAATGTGCAGCAGCATTATACCCTCCACTTGACAAAATGGTCAATTTAGTACTCTGACTAATTAATTTGATCGCGTTTTTTTTTTTTACTTTTGACAAACTAAAAATATACATTCATCTCGATATATTGATATTAATGAGGTGGGGTACTAAATTAATATCAATATATTAAGATGAACGTACATTTTTAGTCCGTCAAAAGTATTAAAAAAAACGCGATCAAATTAACGAGTCAGGGTACTAAATCAACCATTTTGTCAAATGTGCACATTTAATAATTCAGGGTAGTAGGAGACTTACTCAACTAAGTTCAGAGTATTAAATTTAAACTGTATTTTGGCCTTTCAAAATAGAAGTCAACGTGGTCAAAGTTACTCGGGTTAAAAAATTATGACTATTTCATCTAGTTAGAAAGATAGTGTATATGTATATGTATGTATAGGTGTGTACCTCTGTGCCTGCTGCAAATTTCTCAAACTCAAAGACACCCATTGGTCCATTCCAAATGACGGTTTTGGTGGTATCCAAAGTGTCACTAAATGACTTGATGGAATCTGGTCCAATATCCAATCCCATCCAGCCGTCGGGAATACTAGATGCTGGAACAACCTGCAAAACATATCAAGAAACAAATTTTCAAACACTTACATTCCGATTGAATTAATTTTAGTGTAAATTACAGAAATTGTCCTTGTGGTCTTCCAAATTTTACGTTTTTGTCCCTGCACTTTCTAATTTCGTGATTTTTGTCCTATGGTTTTCAAATTAATTTTTTTCCATCCCTTTTTGCACAAAAATGACCATAATACCCTTGTAAATATTTTTTTCTGATTTTTAATCCTTTATTCTTTTAATTTCTTGATTTTGTACACATGGTTTTCAAATTTCAATTTTAGTCCCTTTTTTCCCCTAAAATGATCAAAATACCCTTATAAATAATTTTTCTATTTTTTAATCCTTTTTGCTTTATTCTTTTAATTTTTAAAAAATAGAAAAACTATTTGTAAGGGTATTTTGGTCATATTGGGGCAAAAAGTGACGAAAAAAATGAAATTTGAAGACCAGGACAAAAATCACAACATTAAAATGTGCAGGGACGAGAAAAACAAAATTAAAAGTGTAGGGACAAAATCGTAGAATTTGGAAATCCACATGGACAATTTAATGTATTTTATATTTTTACCAGCATACATTTACAAATCTGACACATCCCATTTATACATTAAAAAGTCAAAGAAAGTAAAAAAAGTCAAACCTTGCTGTTAGCATCAGGAGCAAACTTATCAGCAATAACAACATCAGAAGGAAGCAACAAAGAGACTCCTTTAGTTTTAGCTTTCTCAAGAAGTGATGTGGCAAGATCAAGTTTATCTTCTTCCACTAAAGATGAACCAACTGCAAGCCCTTGTGCTTTGTAAAAAGTGAAAATCATACCTCCTCCAAGGACTAAAATGTCAACTTTTTCCAATAATGATTCGATCACGCCGATTTTGCTCGATACTTTTGATCCACCAACAATTGCAGCAAATGGTTTTTTAGGGTTGGATACTGCTCCAACTAGGTAATCAAGCTCCTGAAAACAGGGAAAAACAAATCAGTTACTGGAAATGAATTTTTAGAGCAAATTACATGAAAGGTCCTTGTGATATACCACTTATTACAACCTCAGTCCTTTAAGTGCAATTTGTTACACTGGTGGTCACTACCACCGTTAAAAAGTTTGATTGAACAAACTACCCTTTTAACCTTTTGTAATAAAGCGAAGATAAAAGACTGTAATAAGTTGTAAAAATCAGGGACTATCTGTTAAATTTACTCTATTAATTGATTTGCCTCTACTTTAATCATATTTTTCCACCATATTCAGACTCACCACCCACATCTATCTCTTTGATTTCAAATCTCAAAGATTATTAATTATTGATTGAGCTTTGAAATCAAAGAAATAGATGCGAGTGGTGAGTCTGAATGTAGTGGAAGAATATAGATAAAAGAGGGAAAACAAATCAATTAATAGAGTGAATTTCACGGATGGTCCTTGTTGTTTACAACTTATTACATTCACAATCCTTTATCTTTGCTTTATTAAAAAAGGCCAAAAGGGTAGTTTGGTCATTTAAATATTTGTAACGGCGGAAGGGACCACAAGTGTAACAAAGTCTATACACTTAAAAGGACTGGGGTTGTAATAAGTGGTATACCACGAGGACCTTCCATGTAAATTTGCTCTAAATTTTTATACTTCTCGAGAAGAAAAAGTAAACCTTTTGCATGAGGAAACCAGCAACAGAAGGCTTCAAATGTTTTGCTACACCTTCAGTTGATGCATGTGCTCTATGAGCAGTACCGAAAGCATCATTAACATACAAATCAGCTAAAGATGCCAATTTCTTTGCAAATTCGGGGTCGTTTTTCTCTTCTTCTTTGTAGAATCTGACATTTTCAAGGAGCAAAACGCCTCCTTCTGGGATCGCTGCAACCAGTTTCTCAACTTCTGGACCGATGCAATCGTCTGCAATCTTGACCTGTTGTTACATGTTAAAAATTATAGCACAATTAGTGATATTGGAAAATTGTAATTATGTAAAAAAAACTGTGATGAACAGATGAATATACCTCGAGTCCAAGGAGTTCAGATAGTCTGGGTACTAGTGGCTTCAAGCTGAATTTTGGGGTGACACCCTTTGGTCGTCCCTATAAACAGCAACAAATAAATAAAAAATAAATCGAAATCATATGTATTACAGTTAAAAAATCTAACAGAACTATCATAAGATATGTAAGGAAGCAATAGTGATCAACATTAGGGCTGCAAATGACCCTTTCAAGATGCAGGATTGAGCTTGGTTAGGAAAGCTCGCCTATATATTTAAATTTTAAATTGATACCAAATTAATTTTGAGTATATATATGAAATTAAAACAAAACATGACCACAAGTTAAAACCAATTAGACAATTAATAAGACTAATAACAGTAAAAAATCCATCAATAACATCATTTCAAATTCCAAGTTTCAGATTCTCACATCCATTCCTAAAAATTAAAATAAAACTCTTAAGCAAGATAAATAGATCTTAAGAAAAAAAGGTATGATTCTGATTTGAGCTAGAAAGAATTGAAGACGGGGATTTGAATTCGTGTAACTGTGCTTTAGCAAAATGAGGATTAATCCAGTTAAGTATTCAAACTTGCTGGTTATATACTCCGAGCTTGATTTCGAGTTGCTCAATAAAAGCTTACAAGTAACAGATTACAAGTTTGTAGTCTAATGTTAGAGATCTCAAAACTGAAACTACAAAAAAGAGAACAGTTCCAATTAACTTACTAAAAATATCGATTACAAAATCAGAAAAATGAATCCATATGAAATCGAAATCCAGAGCATGATCAGGTAATCAAACATGAAACTAACAGTACCAGAAACAATCGCTAGTGTTATTAATACTTCAAATCAAGTGAAGAAATACAAAAATTTACCAGATGTGAAGAGAGGATAACTCTAGCACCATTAGACATCAAATATTTAATGGTAGGAACAGCAGCACGGATACGAGTATCATCAGTAATTTTGAAGCTATCATCCAATGGTACGTTAAGATCAACTCTAACGAACACTCTTTTCCCCTTGAGATCTGCTTCAGTTAAGCTACTAACACTCTTTTTAGTCGCCATTTTTTGATTTCAATAACTGTCCTTGATTTCAGATTCCTGTAAGAAGTAGACAAAATCAAACCGTAAATTACGATCGGAAATCTAAACAGTTTGATATATAAAAAGCAGGTTAATAATCGGATGGATTGAACTTACGATCGGTTTTTAGGGCGGAAGGATCGAGAACGTATGGTGGTAGGTAGTAGAAACCTCTCAACTTTTTTATAGAAATGAAATGAAAAAGGTTTTTTTCAAAATATGGTGGGCTTTGTTTTTTCTTCAATGTTGTCTACTTTAGTCTTTAGCCCACAAGATTAGATAAACCTTTTGCTAATTGTTTGTGTATTTATAATTAAATTAAATAACTTGATATAAAAAGGTTTTATGATCGCTTAGTTAAATAAATAAAAATGAAAATATTAAAAAACATCAGAGATATATTAATGAATACTTTATTAGTTTATTTTATGACGAGAAAAATGCATGAATTAATCTTGAACTTTCAATGGAACCTGGGCCGCCCCAAGGAACATACCATGCTCTTGAATGCTTATTATCCAAGCTAAAGAAGAAGAATATTCTCCTCGTATCCCATTGTTTGTAGTTGACAATTAATAAAATTGATGAGAAATAAAAGTGAAAATCTTATTATTACTATTCGGCCCATGACAACAACAGGGTGTAAACTCGTCGGTTTGCTGATTTGGACCTTGTCGGTTATTGATGTCGTTGGCACCAATTCGTCAATTGGAAGAGAGAGAATGAACTCATAGGAATATGGTGAGTTTAGAGATGTGTCAGTTTTAGAGAAAGAGAGAGAGAGAGAGAGCATATTGTTGAATAAACTTGACAGTTTCTTGTCAATACGAAAGAAGATGATGTAACAAAATTGATGAGGTAGAGAACATGTTATTATTGGGAGAAGTCTTGTTACAACAACAATGATATATGATAGATTGTCTAAAAATGAGTTTAATAAGTAATGATTAATGTACAAAAAGAAAAAAGAAAAAAGAAAAATGATAGTGGTGAACACTAATATATTCATTATTGTGTTTAGAGTGTGTGTAGAATTATGTAACACGACCAACCCAATAACTTCAACTAGACAAACCTGTAACCTAACTAACCTGATTTCTTATACGGTCATGTTCGAGTTGGACTTTTTTAACTTCAACCATGACGAGGCTGACTCGATAGGAACCCTAACCCCACCCAACAACCTGAGCACACCGCATCGGTTTCCTTAGGAGAAGGATTTGATCATTTACATTATATCAATCAATCAATAATCCACCCATTTGGGTGTGTTAGCAACTATCTCAGACGATTATAATTATTACTTATTTTACAAATATGTTAGATTAGATTTTAAATTATTAATCCTCTTTTATTAGCAACATAAGACCACTTCCAACAATACCCTCTTATTTCCTCCATCAAATTTGACACTTCAGCATCACGTCAACACTTTTAAATCGATACACATGTGCCAACATCACTTCACTTCCTTCGTTATTTTATTTTATACACACATATACATACATATGTATACACACATACATAAATGTATAAACATCAACTTTTGTTAGCCATTGTTTCTTCAATGCTTCTGATAACACCACTTTCTAAAGCTTTAACAGCAGCTTGATGAGCATGTTTATGCCATTTTAACAGATTATAAGACTGCAAAACCGACCATCTTGCTCGATTCGACATTTATAAAACACAATAACAAAATTATAATTGCTCATCAATTTACAGGTTTAATTCCAGTCCAGATGGACTCGGGAAAAAAAAGTCAAAATTGACTCAGTTTAAGTGGAGTCGTGCTCGAGTATTAAAATAATAGAGCTTGTATATTTACATAATTACTGTACAATTTAATCGAGTCTAATACTCTAGTCAATCTTGAAGATATCGAACCAAATAATACTAAGCATGAATAATTTTAAGTAAAATTACATAACTGGCCCCTGTTATGTTATTGTTGAAGTTAACATACCAGGGGCCAAAAAAAGTGAAAGCAGGGACCAAATCTGTAGTTAAATTCGGAGAGGGACAATATTTGTTATTTTGACCAAACTACATGGATAATTTATGTAATTTACTAGTAAGAATTAGTTTTTTTTTAAGCAACCAAATGCTCCTAAACAAGAGCTTCTGCTGCAATCCCGCCAAATAACACCATACAATATCTGAATAACAAAACAAAATATATATAATTTCAAGATATTATAAATAAAAAAATAAACAAAAATGGCTAAAATGGGAACGAGTAAAAAAAAGTCTCATAAAGTTTATTTTTTACAACCTCTTAAAAATCGCTAGTTCAAATAATTTGATTATTAGTAGATTTATTGTGTAATCCTCATTAACACATTATCTATTGTTAAATTAGTAAAAATGGACAAGAATGTGTGTATGGGCCCACCTGAACTGACCCAGCCCGTTTGACCCGTTACCCGACCCGCCTATTTTGCTAATATCCACCTGTCGAAGGCAATACCGGTGAGTCGACCCTCAGCAAGCTCATTTTGAAGATTCTCATCCCAAAATTGTGTACCAGCCTGCATAATTTAAATTTAAAACACTAAATAATACCATTAAAATTAAAAGCTTTAGATATATATTAAGGTATTAACCGCCAATTAGAAAGATAGAAAATTTCCACGAATTGGGCATCCCATGAGATAAGCTGCAATTTCAAAAGGATTTTTTTTTATATATAATAACAATGTACTTTTACATTGTCCTTGTTCAATCATATTGTTCAACTTTCTGTCCAATCAGGTCACTAAATGATGGCTTTGTGTCTCATTTGGGTCATTCGACAACATGATACAACGATGACATGGCGGTAACCGCCACATCATCGGGTTGTTGAATGACCCAAACGGGACACAAAACCATCTTTTGTTGACCTGATTGGACAAAAAATTGTACAATGACTAAACAAAAACAAAAACAAATGTAAAAGTACGTTGTTATTTTATACAAAATAAGCCCATTCGTAACGGATATTTGTCATTAATAAAACATGCTTCACTTATGAAAATAATAATAATAATAAATAGATAATTAAAATTGCAACTTTAAGACAACAAGACTCACCAACAAGAAGATGTCCTGCATAACTTGATATTTGGGCTAAACAAGATCCACCAAGAAATATCGAGTCAACCATAGCTAAACCCAATGTGATTGCAAGTCGAGGTCTAAGATCGATCCCATGGTCAACCAAATACGATAATCCCACAAAAAAACGCAACCAAAAGTCCAAAACAATACCCGTGTTTCTAGAAAGACCCCATTTTTTGGGTGAAAGTTTGGAAACTGTAACATAAATTAAAAAAAAAATATATAGTTAAAAAATGCAATGCAAACTATGTGATTTTTCCAAAGGATTGCTTACCTTCTAAACCTGTTGAAGACTTTAAAACAGTTGGAGTAACATCTCTTGATCCCTCCAGAACTGCAAACTGTAAAACAATTACTGAGATAATATGTACAATATAATTACCCCTAAAATTTGTTCTAATTCTGGAAAATCGTGCAATGTAACCTTTAGGGTTGCAAACAGGTAGCTCCACTCGAATGTTTATATAAAACTTAACTTATTTCAGATACATACAAAATTTATATCCAATAGCAATGTATATATATACCTATATACACATACATACTACACAATTTGTGCCATTATTATAAGCTTGAGCTGTATTTCGAGCTCGTTTTTATGATCAACTCGAATAGCTCAAATAATCTTAGTAATCATGTTTTACAGTTTGAATTGTCGATTTTAAACAGTAAATGAAATTGGCATCAGCTATGATAACTGTAACACCTCAAATTTAATGCCAAATATTGGCCAAAATAAAACATTTTATAAATAGAAGAACATTCCCAAATTTGGATTTACAAAAACCTTGGTATGAAATCAGAGTATACAAGTAGGTGTTACAAAATAGATCATAACCAAGCTAAGACTAAATCCAATCTAGTGCTCTTCTATTCTAGGTCCCGCATCTCTATCCATGCGTACCTAAGCCTTCGATCCCGAACCTGAGTACATAGCAAAACAAAACAAGGAGTACGTGAGACAAAACGTCTCGTGAGCTACATGGGTTTAGACCCCAAGGTTAATAATAATAACCGAATCACAATCAAACAAACAAACAAACTCATAAGCTATCACCCATCTATCTAGTCACCTTATTGTGACTCTAGTACCTTGCTTTCCTAGCAATCATACCTAGTTGTCGGGACATCCCCAACCAACTAGAACCACATTAACTTATTAACCGGGGATCCCCCGCATTAACAAGCTTCAAGATAAAGGCAAGAGGGAATCGCCCAATCTACCAATACCTGCCTTACTCGCCGGACTACTTCCAGTTAGCAAGACTACTATCATGGAATGGGCCGATGGGGATCCGCCCAAATGCTCCCCATTCCATACCTCATGACCGGGGATCCCCCGAATCATCACATCATCTCACCATATCATAACTCGATGGTTATGTCAATCTAGCTCTCGGTTATCACGTCTATCATCAAACAAGTTAGTTCAATACAACTATCGGTATAACTAACTATAAACCACTAGTCTACACAAATAAGCAAATAGACCACAACAAGTAATAAAATGTTATTCATAGGCTATGTACTCAGTAAAGTCCACACGTACTCACATTAGCAATAAATGCTCCAACCGTGTTCTTGACACCAACACTCTTGCTTCACAATTTCATCGACTTTCCAAAATGTCACCAAAAGCCTAATACAATAATCACAACAAGATTATCATCATAAACTACTTCCAATGTGTTCATCTACCTCTAGATAACACCCATCAATCCAATTCCCCCAAATATGGTGATTACCAAACCCTAGGTTTAACCAACCCTTAAGATTCTTACAAATCTTAACCATACACTTGATTCCCTTGTTAATATACCATCTATTAAGTGTATACATCATTTATTTCACCATGGATCACCAACCCAAGAACTAGGGTTTCAACCCCAAGCTTCTAAATCCATAGATCTAAAGTTACAACTACAAAGGATTGAAGATATACCTTTAATCTTCACTTAGGAGTGAAATCTATCAAGCTTTGATGGAGAAATCGACCCAAATCAGCTCTTGCACTTGAAAATCGCCAATGGAAGGAACTAGGGTTTTGGAAATGCATTTATGGCTAAAAACCCCAATTTAATGCACTGGTCGGAAGGGCTCGCGCCCCGCTCGCGCCGAGCTCGCGTCGCGAAAGGACGCGGGTTTGCCCGCTAGTCGCCGCTGTTTACCAGACTTCGCGCCCCGCTCGCGTCGAGCTCGCGTCGCGAAGTCAACGCGAAGTCAACGCGACCTTCTCGCGTTTCAGCTCTGGTCCCTCTGCTCAACCTCGCGTTTTGCTCGCTCCAGGCTCGCGCCGCGAGCCTGCCCTTGCAGCAGGGCTGCACTTTTCGGTCTAGGTTTCAACCCGGTTTCGCCCATAACTTTCTTATACGGACTCCAAACGACACGAAACCAATTCCTACGGTTTTAATATGATTTATCCATAATTATCATATTTTTACATATTTTATTTATTCACAATTTCGGGTCGTTACAACTATCTACCCCTTAAGAAGATTCCGTCCTCGGAATCTCATCATAGTTCACGAAATCCGGGTACCTCTTCCGAATCTCGTCCCTGACTTCCCAAGTCAAATTCGGCCCAAGTGAATGCTTCCACTTGACCAACACCAACTCGATCTCTTTATTCCGAAACTTCTTTGTTTTCGTTTCTAATATAGCCTCGGGCTCCTCAATCAACCGGTTCGGGCCGTCAACCCGTAACTCTTGCAATGGAATAATATTTTCAACTTCCCCGATAAACTTCTTCAAATAACTCACGTGAAAGGTGTCATGCACACCTTGAAGCTCGGGTGGAAGTTCCAATTTAAAAGCTTGAAGCCCGACCCGTTTCAATATTTTAAACGGTCCAACATACCTTGGGCTTAACTTCCCTTTCTTACCAAACCGCATCACACCTTTCCAAGGTGACACTTTCAACATGACCATATCACCGACATCCAAGTCGTATGGCCTTTTCTTCAAACCCGAATAACTTCGTTGTCTATCTTGGGCGACTTTCATGTTGGTTTGAATAATACCGATCTTTTCATTTGTCACTCTCACGATCTCGGGACTCGTGAGTTTCGTCTCTCCGGCCTCCAACCAACAAGATGGAGTTCTACATTTTCTTCCATACAACGCCTCATAAGGCGGCATCTTGATAGTCGAGTGATAACTATTATTATATGAGAACTCGACTAACGGTAAATGTTCATCCCATTTACCACCGAAATCTAGCACACACGATCTCAACATATCCTCCACCGTTTGAATTGTTCTTTCACTTTGACCGTCGGTTTGCGGATGATAAGCCGTGCTCAACCGCAACTTTGTACCCAATTCTTCTTGTAAAGATCGCCAAAATCTCGAGGTAAACCTCGCGTCTCTATCGGACACAATCGATAACGGGACCCCGTGGAGTCGAACCACCTCATCAACGTACAACTTAGCCAATTTCTCAAGTGGCAATGTTTCCCGAATTGCTAGAAATAACGCACTCTTGGTCAACCGGTCAACTATGACCCAAATGGCATCGTGACCTCTACTCGTCTTCGGTAACCCTACTATGAAATCCATAGTTATATCTTCACACTTCCCGGCCGGTACAATCAATGATTGAGCTACCCCATATGGTACTTGATGCTCGGCTTTCACTTGTGCACACGTGGCACACTTAGAGATATACTTGGCCACTCTCGCCTTCATTCCGGGCCACCAATAAACCCGTTTCATATCTTGATACGTCTTTGTACTTCCCGGGTGAATTGAATACTTTGACTTGTGCACATCATACAACAATTCTTTTCGGATACCCCCGAACTTAGGAACCCAAATACGACCACCCACGGTCTTCAACCCTTGCGCATTTTCGAGAAAATGTTGGTTCTTACCTAACCGTTCTTGTCTTAACTCGTCTTTTCCCATAACTTCTCGTTGGGCATTCTTGATCCTTTCGATAATACTCGAGACGACTTCTATACGTGTTAATATTCCCCGGTTCGGATTCTCATAAACCTTTCGGCTCAAGGCATCGGCCACCACATTCGCCTTCCCCGCATGATACACAATCTCACAATCATAATCGGCTATCAACTCGATCCACCTTCTTTGTCGCATATTAAGATCTTTTTGAGTGAACACATATTGTAAACTTTTATGATCCGTGTACAACGTACACCGAGTACCATACAAATAATGTCTCCACAACTTCAAGGCAAATATAATCGCCGCCAATTCCAAGTCGTGTGTCGTGTACCTTAATTCCGCATTCTTCAATTGTCGCGAGGCATACGCGATCACTTTACCTCGTTGCATCAACACACAACCGAGCCCTTGATTCGAAGCATCACTATAAACCACAAAGTCTTCCATACCATCCGGTAACGTAAGGATCGGCGCGTTACATAACTTTTCTTTTAACAACTTAAACGCCTCTTCTTGCTTCTTCTCCCACACAAACTTCTCACTTTTTCTTGTTAACTTCGTGAGTGGAATCGCGATTCTCGAGAAGTCTTGTATAAATCTCCGGTAATAACCGGCTAACCCAAGAAAACTTCTAACTTCGGTAGGAGTCCTCGGAGGCTCCCAATTTGACACCGCTTCAATCTTGGACGGATCAACCTTAATACCATCACACGTCACCACGTGACCTAAGAATTGTACTTCCCGCAACCAAAATTCACACTTTGAAAATTTTGCATACAACTTCTCCCGTTTCAACACGTCTAGAACGAGCCTCAAATGACCTTCGTGTTCTTCTTCGGTTTTCGAATAAATCAAAATGTCGTCAATAAACACGATCAAAAACTTATCAAGAAACGGTTTACAAACCCGATTCATCAAATCCATAAAAATAGCCGGTGCGTTGGTAAGACCAAACGGCATCACTAGAAATTCATAATGACCATAACGTGTACGGAAAGCCGTCTTCTCGGTGTCGCCTTCTTTCACCCGGACTTGGTGGTAACCCGACCTCAAATCGATCTTTGAGAAATAACTAGCACCTTGCAATTGGTCGAATAAGTCGTCAATCCTCGGCAACGGGTAACGGTTCTTAATAGTTACCTTATTCAACTCTCGGTAATCAATACACATTCTCATCGAACCGTCTTTCTTTTTAACAAATAACACCGGTGCACCCCACGGTGACGAACTCGGACGAATAAAACCTTTATCTAACAATTCTTGCAATTGGGTCATCAATTCCCGCATCTCGGTGGGAGCTAAACGATATGGAGCACGAGCAATCGGCGTCGCCCCCGGCACTAAATCAATTTTAAACTCGACTTGTCTCTCCGGTGGCAAACCGGGCAAGTCATCGGGAAATACCTCGGGAAAATCTCGAATAATTTTGACATCATCCATTGACTTCTTTTCCTTTCGGCCATCTAATACATATGCAATAAACGATGCACAACCTTTCGATATACTTTTCCTCGCCTTAATGGCGGTAATCACATTAGGCATGTGATGTCGTTTTTCCCCATACACATACACTTTCTCATTCTCGGGTGTCCTAATCGACACTATCTTCTTTCCACACAAAATCTTGGCTTGGTGCATACCCAACCAATCCATACCGATAACCACATCAAACGCCTTAATTCCCATGGGCAACAAGTCCACCTTAAACTTTCTACCGTCTATTTCTATTTCACAATTTCTATAAATACATTCAACCATAGACGTTTTCCCGTCGGCTACTTCTATCTCATAAACCTCATCTAGCATTTCGGACGGCACATTCAATTTACAACCGAACTCATAAGACACAAACGAATAATTAGAACCCGAATCAAACAAAATATGAGTTGGCAAGGAGTTAATGAATAAAATACCTGACACCACATCGTGTGCCTCCTTCGCCTCCTCCCGAGTAAGTTGGAAGGATCGCCCCTTCACCTTAGCCGGTTCCACTTTCTTTTGAGCTGTGGACACCATCGACTCAATTCCCTTCTTCGGGCACACATTGCTATAGTGCCCCTTCTCGTGGCACGAGAAACACTCGATCTCGGCCAAAGATTTAGACTTGCATTCTCGGGCCATATGCCCCGGCTTCCCACAATTGTAACAAGTTTTCGACTCCCCTCGGCACACGCCGGCATGAGTCTTCCCGCACTTCTTGCATGAACCAACACTACCTTGCTTAGAGAAGCTCGATGTGAACTTCCCCTTCTTATAAGTACCCGAGCCACTCTCGGCTTTTCTCTTCTCGCCCACATGGGCCCTTTCGGCAACACGTGCCTCATTTACTTCCTCCACACTCCGGGCGGCACTAATAGCCTCATCAAGTGAGACCGCCCTCTTCACTTCCAATTGGTAGTCCCACGGTAACCCACTAGCATACCGGACCACCCTCAACCTCTCATCCGAGTAGGTTTTAGCAACAAACGGGAGCAATCCCGTGAACTCCCTCGAGTATTCTTCAATCGACATATCACCCTTTTTGAGGGTCACGAACTTCTCGTGCATTTTCTCCAAATCCCTCTCGGGACAAAACTTCTTTTTCAACCTCGTGGTGAACTCATCCCACGACATCTTTTCAACCACCTCCTTCCCGAGGGTCTCATAAACAATATCCCACCAAACCATGGCATCTTCTTTTAGCAATTGTGACGCATACGTCACCATATCGGCATCCTTACACTTGCTACTACCGATAACCCTCTCGGTTTCCCGGATCCACCTCATCGTTATCTTCGGGTCTGAACTACCCGAGTACACATTTGGCTTACAAGCCAAGAAGGATTTAAACGAGCAACCTTCTTTCACAACGGGCCTAGCCCTAGCATCACTTTGGCCACCCGTGGAGGACTTTCCTTCCCCGGTGCCACTACCCCCGGTTCTCTCTTCCGATTTAGCTTCGGATTCACGGTCTCCGCCCGACCTTTCACGGTCTCCAATAATTCGGTGCACTTCCTCGGCCACCGTTCCCTTGATTTGGTCGATAATAGTTTGGAGATCCGCCATGGTCACCGGAGTTCTATTAGCTCTGACCTCCGATTCATCAACCCGATGCATTGATGGTTGACTTTCTTGCTCATCCACCCTCTCAACAGGAGGTACTTCCTCCTCACGGCCCTCCGGGGCTTTACCACTTCTACGTGTGGTCACCATTTTCTTTCAATCAAGACTATACGAAAGACATTAAACATTTAGTACCTTGTGTACAACCCATTAGTCGCATAAGACTCAATATCCAAAAATCATATCGAATTCATCGGTCCCCTAGGTTCAACCCTAAACTTAATATAAAGTCTCAAGGTCAACCTATGATCTCAAGGAATCTTATATTCCTAATGCTACAGTCTAAGACTAGGATGGTCATCCAACCTAATTCACTTAAACTATAGCTCTGATACCAAGTTGTAACACCTCAAATTTAATGCCAAATATTGGCCAAAATAAAACATTTTATAAATAGAAGAACATTCCCAAATTTGGATTTACAAAAACCTTGGTATGAAATCAGAGTATAAAAGTAGGTGTTACAAAATAGATCATAACCAAGCTAAGACTAAATCCAATCTAGTGCTCTTCTATTCTAGGTCCCGCATCTCTATCCATGCGTACCTAAGCCTTCGATCCCGAACCTGAGTACATAGCAAAACAAAACAAGGAGTACGTGAGACAAAACGTCTCGTGAGCTACATGGGTTTAGACCCCAAGGTTAATAATAATAACCGAATCACAATCAAACAAACAAACAAACTCATAAGCTATCACCCATCTATCTAGTCACCCTATTGTGACTCTAGTACCTTGCTTTCCTAGCAATCATACCTAGTTGTCGGGACATCCCCAACCAACTAGAACCACATTAACTTATTAACCGGGGATCCCCGCATTAACAAGCTTCAAGGTAAAGGCAAGAGGGAATCGCCCAATCTACCAATACCTGCCTTACTCGCCGGACTACTTCCAGTTAGCAAGACTACTATCATGGAATGGGCCGATGGGGATCCGCCCAAATGCTCCCCATTCCATACCTCATGACCGGGGATCCCCCGAATCATCGCATCATCTCACCATATCATAACTCGATGGTTATGTCAATCTAGCTCTCGGCTATCACGTCTATCATCAAACAAGTTAGTTCAATACAACTATCGGTATAACTAACTATAAACCACTAGTCTACACAAATAAGCAAATAGACCACAACAAGTAATAAAATGTAATTCATAGGCTATGTACTCAGTAAAGTCCACACGTACTCACCTTAGCAATAAATGCTCCAACCGTGTTCTTGACACCAACACTCTTGCTTCACAATTTCACCGACTTTCCAAAATGTCACCAAAAGCCTAATACAATAATCACAACAAGATTATCATCATAAACTACTTCCAATGTGTTCATCTACCTCTAGATAACACCCATCAATCCAATTCCCCCAAATATGGTGATTACCAAACCCTAGGTTTAACCAACCTTAAGATTCTTACAAATCTTAACCATACACTTGATTCCCTTATTAATATACCATCTATTAAGTGTATACATCATTTATTTCACCATGGATCACCAACCCAAGAACTAGGGTTTCAACCCCAAGCTTCTAAATCCATAGATCTAAAGTTACAACTACAAAGGATTGAAGATATACCTTTAATCTTCACTTAGGAGTGAAATCTATCAAGCTTTGATGGAGAAATCGACCCAAATCAGCTCTTGCACTTGAAAATCGCCAATGGAAGGAACTAGGGTTTTGGAAATGCATTTATGGCTAAAAACCTCAATTTAATGCACTGGTCGGAAGGGCTCGCGCCCCGCTCGCGCCGAGCTCGCGTCGCGAAAGGACGCGGGTTTGCCCGCTAGTCGCCGCTGTTTACCAGACTTCGCGCCCCGCTCGCGTCGAGCTCGTGTCGCGAAGTCAACGCGAAGTCAACGCGACCTTCTCGCGTTTCAGCTCTGGTCCCTCTGCTCAACCTCGCGTTTTGCTCGCGCCGCGAGCCTGCCCTTGCAGCAGGGCTGCACTTTTCGGTCTAGGTTTCAACACGGTTTCGCCCATAACTTTCTCATACGGACTCCAAACGACACGAAACCAATTCCTACGGTTTTAATATGATTTATCCATAATTAACATATTTTTACATATTTTATTTATTCACAATTTCGGGTCGTTACAATAACAATCCGGATTAAGAAGTATTACCAATACTGCGATATTTTCCGAATTGATTCAAAACCCCCTTTTCCTTCAAAATAGCATAAGCACTGCCAACAAGTCTCATGTCATCAGCGTTTAAGCACGTATCCAACACCTCCCAATCTCGCTGCAACTCCAACAGTCGCAATGGATTACCGTTTCGTGAATCGATTGAGTAATTATCATCATTAGGCAGTTGGATCTCCTTGAGAAAACGTAGGGCTTTACCGAGATCTTTGTCCTTAACGGCTTGTTCATACTCCCGCCATTCTGTTAGGGCTCTGGTTGTGATTCGATGTGAACGGTGTTTGATTCGCAAGGAATTTGAGTGAATTGTTGGCGGGAGATTGTGTACGTGTGTGGGAAGAAATGGCGTTAATGGAGTACATCGGAGAGAGATCGCCATTGGAGATTGTGTGGTGATTTGAAGGTTTTTGTTGGTACAAATTTATTTTTAATTATTTAATTTCATTAAACAAAAATTTAGAAATTTGTACACCGACTAAATAATGACAGATGTTAAACTATGTTACCGAGTATTATATTATAATACTCCCTCCGTCCCACTTTAAGTGTCCACTACAAAAAAAGCACACAGTTTAAGAAAAATGCATTAATTATATAATGTCACCAATCAAATTTTCTCTTTCCCACTTAAATGTTTTTTAATTAGTTGAAATTTAGGAAATGACACTCTTTGTGGGACAAACTAAAATATTATACTGTACAATTAAAATGGGACGGAGGGAGTAACATAAAAAGACCATTATTCATTTCTGTAATTATATAGAGTTGTTCGATTACATAGATACTGGTTCATAAATAATTTGATTAACAATATTAAGAAGATCGCTTCCTGAAAACCCGTCATCAGAAGCATAAAAAAAGTTCCCCAATTTAGATGTGATCCAAAACACTTCCTTGCATTCTCTTGGAACAACACTTCCCTTTACTTGCATAACTAAATCCATCAATTTTTTGCTCTGATCGTCAACCATCGCTTTTACTTCTTTTACAGCTTCTTCTTCGAGAATTTCTTTGTTTTCGTGCATTATTAACGTTACAGCGTTCAATTTGCCCGCTTCGAGTTCTCTCTGCATTGACACAAACATCTCGTTAGCACATGACTATAATGAAGTACTAACCGGTTAAAATTGAATAATTTATATATTAATATAATCGTGAAATTTGAGAAAAACGATAGTATGTTACACAAACCTTGTAACTTATGATATCGTTCATAAGGCGTCCGTGAGTACCCATAAACCTAAACAAGTTTTCTGCTTCGGAGCTATAAACAATCTCTTCTGACAATTTTGGTCCCGCAAAGTAAATAGACGAGAAAACAATTGGAGCTAATGCAAATGATACACGACCATTTTCTATATATTCACTCATTGTTGGAACCGAGCTATCTTCCACCCATATAGCTTCTTGCAACATACTCTTCGCTAAATCCAACCACTATCGACAAACAAAAAGGGATAATGTATAAAAAGGTCATCCAAGTATCTAACTATAAGTAGTTGCAGTTAAATAATCAATAATTGTCATAATAGTTCAGTTGGTTATAGCCCCTTGCTAATAACATGAATGTCATAAGTTCAAGTCATAAATGAATTATATATAGTAAAGATAAAAAAAAGAAGTTTAAAATGGTTCTTTTATCTTACACATTTAACTACATGAGTTGTTATGTTTCGGTCTTGTCGTTTAAAAGCCTTATCTGCGATCCAAGTAACCGCATCTTTTAATGCAAAAAATAAAATGCGAACAATTTCCGAACAACAATCTTTATCGGCATCTACATCCCACCTGTAATAGGTAATGTAAAAACCGTCATTGATTAATATGAATTTTGAAAATATTGTTATAAAAAGTGAGCGATTTTGGTTTAAAGATAGTAACATACTTTTCGATACATTTAACGAAGTTGAACATCTCATCCATAGATGCACCAACATCAAAGAAGTCATCTATTGCTGCAGTCATGATCGTACTTTTGGTAAATGCAATTCGGGCTTCGGATTGTTCGGGAGATGGAAATGTTAGAACACCCGAAAAGTAACTATAAGGGGTCCTTTGTCTAGCAAATGTGAGTTCGTTCAATTTATTATCTACCACCCACCTGCAAATTAAAACAAAAAAAGTTTAATTATTCGCGTGATTACGCGCTTGAATACCATAAACCAAAGTGCAAACTACACCAGAATGTATCCAACTATACACTTTTTGTTATTGTAGTACGTCTTATTTTAAAACCTACATTATGACGGTTTTAAAATTACCAAGTATTTTTTTAAATAATGTACTAAGCTTTCCAAAACCGAGTATTATATGTATCAATTTGCATGGTTTTGCCGGTTAAGAGAAATTCTTACTTTTCAAGACCTTCGAGTTCTTCACGATAAATAGATTGGCATGCATTAAAATCTTCGACTGCCAATCTTAGGTAATCTTTGTTACTTATGTTTGATGAACTGCGATTACAAATAGTTATTCAAACAACGAAATCTAAAATCTTGACTACACATATTGTTTAAAGTAAACTATATATATGGAAATGTATCCAACTTAACAGGAGTTAATGTTGTATGTAGTGGACTGTGAAGCTTAAATTTTGATGTAACCAACTTACATCATTTGATGTAACCAACTATATCAAAAAGTGAGTTTTGAAAGTTTCTCGACTTTTTTATAGTCAAATACATACAATAATAGTTCGTGTTGAAGTTAAATGCATTTCCATATATTTTGTGCTTATGCTTTAATACTTGTAACCGAACCCATACCGAAATGTAGTTTTCAGAGTTCTTGTATTATCTACATTGTAATTGTCGATATTTCTTCTAGTCGAAATGCGTTCTAATCTGCGATCTATCGGTAACCTAAGAATGTTGTCAACCTAATTTCATAATGAACACGTATCTTGTTAATTACATCAAACAATTAAAGAGATACTACAAGAATTTCCAATAATACAATACAATACCTCTTTGTGAATAAATTTCAAATGTGAAATTGAAGCATTCGATATTTTTCGTTCGAGGAAATCTTTCGATCTCAACTTTTGCTCTTCAAAAGCCAACTCTTCTTGATTCATAATTTCCGACGCCTTATACACTTCAAGGGCTGAATATACGTCTTTGAAAGGCTCTTTACACGAGTTCATGAAATCCCCCCGATTGGTAATTTCAACCAAATGATCTACAAGTGACGAGATTTAAAAATAAATATTAATTAGATGAGATCGTTTATCTTATGATAATACGATCCTAATTAAGTTAGATACGTATAACTTATAACTTATTTGATATGTACACACCTGAGGAGACTTCATATCCGTTGGTCCTTAGTACTCGAAAGGCTAGAGCACAAGTGACAACATCCATGAATATTTGCTCGTCGCCCTCCACCCAACGTCTATTTTTATCACAAATGTCATATACCAAATAAGTGAGTTAAACAAAAGAAAAATTATTCGATTGAATATGATAAAAGAGAGATGGTATTACTTTCTACAAAAAATTTCTACTTATCTTTTTACTCATTTGATTAATACAGATGCCCAAATCAAATGATAAGATTAGTAAAGACAATAAGTAGATTCCATATGTCAATTATTTATCATAAGAAGATAAAATAAAAATATTTAATTAATAGGAAGAAATACAAATTTTCATGATAGATTATTGTACCTATACGTTTCATCTAAAACATTTTGGATTTCGACCCTAAAATGGTGACCGATGCCCAAATCTTGAATTGTGTCGACCATGCAAAGTCGTGCATATATATCACCCGGGTAAATTGTCGGGACTGAAATTCACAACCACTTACACTTGTTAGCAACGAAAAAAGAGAGCCGAATTTTGAAAGTTGAAACAAGTACCTGCATTTCCGAACTTGTTTAATAGTGTATTTAGATAATTGTAATAACCCGAATTTTGATGATGAACAAAAGCAGCGGCAGTTGCTGATGGCGAGTTTAAAATCGACCCATTCTTCATTTGATATTTCAATACCATTTCTCGGTTGATGAAATTTCCTAGTCCTTCGGAAATATATGCCAAATATGCGTTCCTTTCTTGTGAATGACACCTATGTGATGGTAATAATAAAAAGGTTTGTTAATTATATATTAAGCAATAGTTGTAATAAATGCAATAAAAATTATGGTGCAAAAATCACCCTCAAGAAAAAGTGTGAGTTCGATCAAGTTCAATGGATATTAATGTTACCATATCCGAGTTTTTAGTAACACTTTATAGAAAATGTGTGTAATACTTTCGGTTAAGTGACACTTTTGTAGTGACTAATTTTCTACTAGTGACACTTTTTTGACATTTAGTGACACTTCTTTTATGTGTTACCTTTTGAGCTCTAATTCCCTCTGATGTAGCATCATCCTCAAATCTTTTTGTTGTAAAGGAACTTTTAAATTCAAATTGTTTGCATACTCAAGCATTCCGGGAAATATGATGTCGAAACCAATTGGTGAATGTTGATTCTCATCGCTAGCAAAAGCAAAATTTGACTCGATAAAACGCAAACCTACAACAAGAGTTGGTCACATTAACAACGACTCTACAACTACAATTGGTTATTTATAAAAAAAAAAAACTCTAAAACAACACATTCAAAAGTGTATAAAAACTAGTAGAAAGTATGAGAATTTTCATAACACACTTAAAAGATAGTTTACATCAGTAAACATTTCATTTATGCAACGTTTATTTCATTTGTTATTAACTTAAAAGAAAATCAATCTTCGCCACTTCGGACTTGAATAAGATATCCTCGGTTTTTTCCCTGATTCAAGCTTCGTCCTATTTTTGGATGAACTCCAGGTTTAAAAGGAAAGTGCTAGGTGGTAAATGGGATTTATGGCTAAGTGACCCTGCTTTATGCTTTTAATAGATTTTGGTTTTGGTGTTTGGTGTCTCTTTAGTTTGTTTGTTGTCTTTCTTGTTTGTTTGGTTTGGGTTTCTACATTATGTGCTCTTTTTGTTAGTATCTTACTAGCTTTTTATTTTAGTTGTTTGATTCTTTCGTAGTTTTGTGGGAATGATGGCTTTCTTCCCTCGGGTTTTCATTTTGTCGTTCAAAAACAAAAAAATGAAGACTTTGCTTGTATGAAATGAAATCAAATGGTGGCTGAAAAGTCAATAAATGCTGCTCAAACATTGCTAAATACTGATTTGTAAGAAGAAATTTTGAGGGAAAAAGGAAAAAAAAAATACATCTGTATCAAAATAAGTGAATCATTCTTTTAGGGTGTATCAAAATAAGTGAATCACTTTAATAGTTTATCTTATTTAGTATATTTATATATTTAAAATTACTCATTTACCTTATTTATCCCTTTTTAAACATCATGAAAGGTGTGGAGCCCATCTATTTTTATCATTTTCCTATAAAAAGCAACAAAATAGTAAAATGTGTGTGGATCATCAATTCTAATTACCCCATTTAATTTAACTAATACTCCCTCCGTCCCACAAAAAAGTTCTCATTTCTCATGGGCACAAGTATTTAGGAAATAGTTAGTGGTGGGGTCAATGATAATAATTTTGAATAAAATATAAGGTTAGATTGGAGACAGAATGAACTTTTAGACAATAGTTAGTGGTGGGTTAATCGGTAATAATATTATTTTATTATATGGATCCCTCAAAATGGAGAAATGAGAACTTTTTTGTGTGACAAAATTTTGAGAAGAAATGATAAATTTTTTGTGGGACGGAGGGAATATCTTATTATCTTATTTTGCCTAAAAAACGTAAACTTCAAAGTGATTCACTTATTTTGATACGGAGGAAGTATAAAATTATTAAAGCGTTACTATTCACAAGTTAATTAATGTACTACCTTGATCAGAGGTTACAACTATGTATATATTTTCATTTATTTATAGATGGCGTAAAATAAGTGATAGACTTTAAAACTTTATCTTATTTAGTTAAAAAATTGAAATTCATCTCTATTTGTTATTTACTTTAATATAGTGAAATTAGGACTTATCTCCACTTATTAATTAATTTAATATAGTAAAATTATATTTTTACTCTTACCTTTAATTTTACTTTTAAACATAATTAATACTAGTTTATTTAAAAAAAATAAAACATATTCTTCACTAACTATTATTTTAATCTATCTTAAGTCTTAACTCTTATTAATTTAACTTTTTTCTAAAAGTTATGAAACAAATATATAAATGCGGAAAAGAAAGAATAATAAAAGTTCACACTTAAAAAACATGAATATTTGGGAGTTTGTGATAAACAAATCTCACAACTTTTGAAGTCTTTTGAAGATTTAAAAACTTGTTCACGTATGTTTGTGTTGACTTCTAACGGGTTTCTTACGATAATAAGTGTGAAAATTCAAACGAATTTGTCACTGTCACATGTATTCATGGATAATATCAATTTCACAACTTTTAAAAATATGTGGGTATTCCAACATATATAAGGATAGTATATGTGAAGGTCAATTAAGTTTACAAACTTAATTATTAATATTATTCATTTATTAAAATAGTTTTATAGATAACCCAACTATGTATATATTTTTATTTATATCGATTATGATCAAATTCATGTCTAAAAATTATACAATCATAAAAATGAACCAAATGTTAACATATTTAGATAAAAATAGTTAAAAATTTTGGCGCAAAAATGTTTTATATAATTTTAAATCACTAATTTTAACAAAATAAAGATTTCCATAAAAGAAGGGTAAGATTGGTACTACATAGCAAATACTTTATTTGTGTCGTTTTAATTTGTTATAATTAGGTTCCTTTTAGACATTGTATAATTTTTCGGCACAACTTTAGTCGGAGTTGGTATTAATGAAAATAAAACATACTTAAGTGACTTTTTTTTCTTTTTCGAACGCTTAATTTTTAATTAACTCATAAATACAACATATGTTCACTATGTGACTTGATCCCCAAATCTTAAAAGGGGGGTAAACGCCATACCGCTAGGTCAATGACTTTTTTTTTTACTTAAGTCACTTATAAAGTTGTTTGATTATTTGGATGGCTTAGATTACTATGTAATCAATCATTTAAAGATTTATAATTGTGAACAACATGACTAATATTTACATATTTTTCATAAGATTTGGTACAATATTTAGTAACATACCTTTGTTAATTTGGTCTTCCCCAATATTCCACCTTTTTAATGCAATAACACTTGCTAGAGTTGAAGATAGTCTATCTTTAAGTAATGAGGGATTGTGATCGTGAAGAAGACCCCATGAACCATCATTAAGTTGATTTTCGATTAACCATTTCAGGCATTGAGGGAAACAAGGGGAATTAGGAGAGTTTTGAGAAGGGACCATAGCTACCCATGCCGTGTCATACGAAGAACAAGAAAGTTCCACATCGTCGAACAATTTTCGAATTTTTTCTTTCGTGGTATCTGATTTCTACATCAAATGTTTACATATATAATGATTTTGAGTATTCCAAGTGTATAAATAAGAGGGTTATAATGAAATCGTACCAGAACCGTAAGTTTAAGTTTTGTAATCACAGTTTCTTGTCTAGTGAGTGCTGAAACTGTTGAAACCAAAAATCTAAATAAGTCAAGAAATGAAGAGCAAGAAAATATGAATAATAAATCCCAACTATATTTTTCATAAAAGAATAATCTATTTTAGGCAATGGTTTGATTTAGTTATTAAGACATTTTAATTTCCGTTTTTGGTAAGTATTAACTTTAGTTATCCAATAATATATACGTCTATACTTATACTATTGTATGTATCGTACCAGTCACTTTACTTTTCAATGTGATAAATTTCTTTAACATACATTTTGATGTAATTTGAATATATTAATAGTAAAAACGATGTAACTTCGTTACATAAAAATATTAAAGTAAAAAGATCAGGTACATAAAAATGTCAGTTTTAAAAGCTTAATGCACAAAAAAGTAAGTTTTATTGTTTTAAATAAAAAAAATTAATACGTGGAAGTGAGAGATCGAGCTGAGAAATAACGTGTACCGGGTAAAGAACGTGGATGGAGCCGATGCAATGAGCAATCTTGAGATGAAAAATGGGTGGCAATATGAGAGAAGTAGTAGTAGGAGGAGGATGATGCATACATGGTGTTTGGCTCGTTAATACCGATTGATTCTTATCATTTCTCTTATTTATAACCCGAATATTAATATAATTAATACAAGTCTCGTTATGATTTCCCGAATAGTTATATAATATAAGTCTTGTTATGATTTCTCAATATGAGTGTACTCCACATGTATATGTATGTCATTTAGTGTGGGTTTGTTTCCTTCTAAAAGCTAAATAATTCAACTAAGATATTTTCCTAAAGCTTAGATAATTCAACTAATACAGTTTTCTGAAAGCTAGATAATATCAATATCATATTAATTTTTTCTCATAATATTAAACATATGACTAAATCCATGTAATAGTAACCAAACAGGCGACCAATTTTTTTTTTCCTAATAAAAGGAAGAAATAAATAGAAATGAGAAAGAAAATAAGAATAAAGAGTAGTTGATACAACCACTGTCAGGATCGAATAACTCAAACAAGTTATTGAATCACAGATCTACTAACAATGAGAAGTTACAGCGGATTAAAACTCTTGTTATTTGATTAAGAACAATGTAAACTGTAATCGAATACGAAATATGAAGAACACAGTTTATCACAAAAAGCTTCAATGTATATTAATGATAATCGATCAATACATACGTACGTTTACAATTTGTAAGGAACTATATATAATAGTCCTTGAAGCCTAACACTTTAACCTAGTTATTCTAGGAAACGATTACAATTGAATTACAATAAGATATAAATTCTAAACTAATTCTACGAAGATCTCGGACACGATCTGCACCAAATTTGATCATCAGTAGTAACTGCACTTATCAGTAGTAACTTCGTAGATCAGTAGTATATCTGCAATTCTGCCCCATCAGTACTAACTCTTATAAGCTTGTCAGTACTAACTGCAGCATCAGTATTAGAACACTTATATCTCAACAATCTACCCCTAAACTTATTAATTCACTTTGAATCAATCAAGTTTCTTTTCTTCTTCTTCCTTCTTTCTTTTCTCTTCTAACTGCTTAGCTCTTCTTTGATCACCTTCTAAAGTCTGTTTGTTTTGTTGTTTCCTCTGTGCAATGATATATTTACTATTTCTTTTCACAAAGTAATTATACTTTTCTTGAAACATTGCTAGGTCATGTGGTCTCATAAATGAACATGTGGTGATCTGATACATGGTTTCTTCTGAGTGTGGATATTCTCTTTCGTATAAGTACAGTTCACACTTTTTACTTGTTCTTTCAAAGAAGTTCATATGAACAGTTGGTAGCACATTCCAAGCATATACATTTTCTGTGCTAGTGAAGTTCTCAGGGTAATTGTCTGGATAGAAAGCAGCATCAATCATTTGAGTTAAGTATCCAGCTCCTGAGTTTCTCCATGACTTCTTTGTCATCCTTGGTTTACCAATAATTAGAACTTTGATAATGTCACTTCTGGTACATGACATAACCATTGGTTTCCAAGCATTAAACCTCTGAGTTATTTTGTCTTCTCTTATAACTTCAATGACATCATTAACAACTCTCCAATTGATAATTGGATTATCTTGTAGAGGAGCAATAGGAAGATCAAGTACTTGTATATTTTGTTATGTTTGTTTTGCTTTCTTCCTAGCCTCTTGTTCTGTTTGAAGAGCTTTTCTTTTCTTTTTGTTAACTGAAGGTTTTGATGATTCACCAGAGATTGGTTTTCTTGTAATTACTTCTGTGGGATCAATTTCTATTAAGTTTGTTGATTTTTCTTCTTCAACCTCTTTGATCTCTGGTTCTGCAAATTCTTTCTTTTTCTCAATACAATATCTTCAATAATGGTAATCAGCTTCATTCTACCAAAAGATTTTGTATTGTGACCTCTTTATTTTAAGTATGAGATCATATCTTCTTTCTTTTCAGCAAACTGTTCAGGCATATCTTCCTTCATACGTTTGCATTCTTTCACTTGTGCTTCAAGGAGATCTATGCTTTCTTGTTCAATTTGTTTTATTTTGTTTAATTCCTCCTGTTGATCTCTTTCTAAGAACTCTTCAATCTCTTGAATTGCTGCATTTTTCAATTTCTCTTCTTCAACTATTCTTTTGTCTTCAAGAGCTTGAGTCTTAGCAACCTTTCTTAGATACCTCATTCTTTTCACCTTCCACTTATCTTTCTTAGCAGGTCTAACACAATTTATTTTATTCATCATAAAGTGACCTAATGCTCTGTGTGGGTAGTCATCATCAAATTTTTCTTTACCTTTACCAACACACTTAGATAGTGGAGTATATTTCATATCAACAACTGGGGTGATCACAATTGATGGAGAGAATAAATGATAATTGCCCCCAATTAATATTTTGGGGTGAGGAGGTAGAGCACATTCATCTACATCATCCCAATTCACATTATCATCAATGTCAGGTATGATAAGTGGTTTAAGTTCTGGAGTTGGAGGCCTTGGGATGATCACAGCTGGTTCAAGTACTTCTAGTATTTCTTCTTCTTCTTCAGTAGTAACCAAGGTAGTTACTACTGGTGTTGTTTCTGTTGTATATACCACCAGCTGTTTTGAGGAGTCTACTACTGGTGAGGTTGTTGTTGTAGTTACTACTGCTAGAGCATCAGTAGTAGAAATGATAGTTTCTGTTATTGGAGCATTTACTACTGGTGTTGTGACTTCTTCAATTGGATCAGTAGTAACAACCTCTTGATCCTTAGCATCAGTAATATCCATCGGATCAGTAGTTTCAATTACTTCAGTAGTAACTGGAGAATGTACTTGTTCTGCTGTTGGGGATTGATTTGTAGACACAAAGACATCTTCCTCCATACTTCTTACTCATCTCTACAGGTCTTCACCAAAACTTTGACATGTTTCACCATGAGCTTCTTTTAGATTTAGGAGGGAGGCTGCTGCTGCAAATGAATGATAAATCATTCCTTGTATTTGATCCTTCTCCCCCTTAGTGATCTTAACTTGTTGAGCCTCACTATCTGCAATCTTCTTTTGTAATTTTCTCAAGAGTAGATTGCCTTTAAAGTCTATAATCAAATCTTTTCTGTCTTCTATTCAAAGTGTTGATATAATGCTTCATGTAGCTTATGGTTTTTCCTTAATTGTTCAATAGTTCCAGGCAATTTTGTACAGTGGTTTTAAGGTTTTCCTTCCTACCCGTCAATTTTGTTGGTTTAATACCGCCCTCAGCCCCTTTGGGTGGATCATTGGGCTCGTTTGGTACATTGGCTTTGAGGTTTTCCATCCTATCCGTCAATTCAAGTTGTTGCAAACTACCCTCATCACTGCTTGGTGATGAAATGGGTTGTTTAGATATTCTCTTCTTCCTAGAAGAAGCAGAAGCACCTCCCCTTTTGGTTTCTTGGCACCGGGGTCCTTTAAGTGCTGCCTCAAAGGATGAGTCATCAATTAAAGTTGCCGAGGTCTGGGTCCTAATGATGTTCTCACTAGCCTGTGCACCCACCTTTGGGGCATCAGTAGTGAGAGCCTTTTCCTCATGTCCTCTCTCCTCCTTGGAGGACAACTCTTGGAGTCTGGGGTCTGACTCAATTGGTCCCCTGGTGTCCTTTAAGGAAGATTTCTTCCTTTTATAAGTTGTAGAGATTTGTTTGGCTTTAGGATGGTCTACCTCAGAGTGAAGAGTAGCACTCTGAGGTTTATTTGCATGTACCTGGGACACATTCAGGACATCTATTTGTGTGGGTAATTGAGTGGACTGTTTGGATTGTGTTTGGGCTATTTTTGGTGATGGAGTGGGTTGGGGTTCAATGGGGTGGCTTGAACCTTCTCCAATTGGTGGTTGATCATAGATCATATTTGGGAACAATGGAGTCTCTTTTCCAGAAAATTTGAATTGTTTTCTCATATTTGAATACACCTTTTTATTTAATTCAGGTGTAGGAAAAATATTCTTTGTAATTGAAAGATTTTGAATTTCACAATTTAAGATATGTGCAAGGAATCTTGGATACATTAAAATTTTTGAAGATGATATATTAGCAAGCATTCCTTCAAAAATCATGTTTGAAAAATTGAATACCTGGTTTGTGCACAAACAAACAACAGCAGATGCTATTGATTTGTTGAACTCATTCCATGTACTCTTTTTGGGAGAGATACAATGTTGAATAGTATGAACAAGAAATTTCCATTGGGGTGAAAGAAGACCTTTTTGAAAAGTGACTATGTCAAGTCTTCCTTCATAACCCATATTTTTGAGAGTTTCAACAAGATCCTCCTTAGGAAGTAAAAACATACCTGATTCATCATTCAGTCGTAGATGTTGTCTGATTGATTGTTCCGTGATGATGATAGTCTTTCCATCTACTATTGATTTGATTTTTGTCATATTTGTTTCTTCAATCCTTTCAACATTTTCCCAGAAGTGAACAAGATGTTGCTCATAGGCTTTGGGATTTACACTAAGTGCAAACTTGATGTAGGATTTCTTCAAGAACATAACAATTGGTCGAAAGTCCTTTGTTCCATCTGGATTCGTTAGAAAGGCACACATATTGTGGAATTCTGAGTATTTGAGATCTGTTTTAACTTCGAGAGATGTGCCATTGATATTGATTTTGATCTTGAAGTTGATTTGAGATTCGTAGAATGAATTTCTTTGTTACTGATGCAGGGTTTTGATCGAGATTGGCAGAAATTAGGGTTTATCGTAGGGTTTATCGAATCGAGGTGTGGATAATGCTAAACTAATCGCAATTAGCTATTTATATTTTTCGAATTAACCTGCAAAAGGACCGAAATACCCTTGGAATCATAACCCAACGGCTATTTTCATGGGGGTTAGTATGGTAAAATGTTGACTTTTACACTTAACGGTCGATCAGTAGTAACTAAGTATCAGTAATAGGAACATCAGTAGTAACTGTTGTTTTATACTTAACCTAATTCTAATGAAAAACCCTATCAGTAGTATATTAAATCTTATAAAACATACTTATAAATATGATTCATGGTCAGTAATGATGAATACTCAGTAATAAAACATACTTATAGATATAAATATTGTACAAAAACTTTACATATGATTTTAATTGTGAAATTAATTTATTAAAATCATTCCAATACTGCTAACCAATAAGCTGAACCTTCCTACATCAAATGCTTTTGTAAGAAGATCGGCTAATTGATTGTCAGTATGAATTTTCTCCACTTTTATTAACTTCTTTTCATTACAATCCCTTATAAAGTGAAATCTTATTTCAATATGTTTGGTTTTTGAATGTTTTACTGGATTATTCACAATACTAATAGCACTTTGATTATCAGTAAAAATAGGAGTTTTAAGAATAGAGATACCAAAGTGTAGGAGTTGATTTTGAATCCATAGAACTTGAGCACAACAAGCGGATGCAGCTACATACTCTGCTTCAGCGGTTGATGTTGAGACATTGGTTTGTTTCTTGCATTGCCATGACACCAATCTTGATCCAAAGAATTGACATCCACCAGTAGTAGATTTTCTATCCTGACATTCACCACCATAGTCACTATCTGTGTAGGCTATGAGTTCAAATGGTGAGTCATGTGGATACCAAAGACCAAGAGAAGGTTTTCCCTTCAAGTATCTGAAGATTCTCTTGACAGCCTGCAAGTGTAGCTCCTTAGGTCTTGCTTGATACCTGGCACATACACAAACACTATACATAATGTCAGGTCTTGATGCAGTTAGATACATTAAAGATCCTATCATTGCTCTATATAGATGTTCATCTACATCCTCCCCCTCAACATCAGGATGTGGGTGTTTGTGTGTTTCCATTGGTGTGCTTGCACTTTTGCAGTCTTTCATTGCAAACTTTTCCAAGATGTATCTGACATATTCTGATTGATTAATTAAAATACCATCTGATATTTGATTGATTTGGAGTCCAAGAAAAAAGTTCATTGGACCCATTGAGCTCATCTTGAATTTGATCTGCATTAATTCTTCAAACTCTTTGCACAGTTGATCATTTGTTGATCCAAAGATGATATCATCTACATATATTTGGACCAGTAGTATATCATCTTTGACCTTTCTTGTGAACAGAGCTTTGTCAATTGCACCTCTTTTGAAATTGTTCTTCAGTAAATATGATGATTATGTGTCATACCAAGCTCTTGGTGTCTGATGAAGGCCATATAGAGCTTTGTCTAGTTTGTACACATAGTCATCATGTTCAGGATCTTCAAATCCTGGAGGTTGACACACATATACTTCTTCTTCAATTTTCCCATAAAGGAATGCACTTTTCACATCCATTTAATAGACATTAATTTTCTTGAATGATGCATATGCCAGAAATATCCTAATTGCTTCAATTCTAGCAACATGTGCATATACTTCATCATAGTCTATTCCTTCTTCTTGAGTGTATCCTTGGGCTACAAGTTTGGCTTTGTTTTTGATCACTATGCCTTTTTCATCTTTCTTGTTTCTGAAGATCCATCTTGTTCCAATGGGTCTTTTTCCTTTTGGTAGAGGTACAAATGTCCATACAGCTTGTAATTTGAATTGGAGAAGTTCTTCTTGCATTGCAATAATCCAGTTGGAGTCTTTCATTGCTTGTTGAATCTTTTTAGGTTCCTCCTGTGATAGAAAACATTCATACATACATTCATTAGAAATTAAACTTATATTACAAGTGTTTGTATTTAAAGATGAATTGAATTTGCTTCTAGTTTGCATATTTGAATTGACATCACTTAGGACTTGGTCCAAAGGATGATTCTTTTCAGTTCTGGTGCTGGGAACTTTGTCAACAATTAATTGACTATCAAGATTTGACTCATTAGATTCAGGGATTTGAGTATCTGTCCATTTTTCTTCTTGATTTTCTAGATTTAAAGAGGATTTTTCATTGCTACTGGTATCAGTAGTAACATGATCTTCATTTGATTCATGTGGTTCATTGTTAGTACTGACATCATTATTGTTTGGTTCATCATCATTGTTAGTACTGACATCATTATTGTTTGGTTCATCATCATTTGTCATACCAAGCTCTTGGTGTCTGATGAAGGCCATATAGAGCTTTGTCTAGTTTGTACACATAGTCATCATGTTCAGGATCTTCAAATCATGGAGGTTGACACACATATACTTCTTCTTCAATTTTCCCATAAAGGAATGCGCTTTTAACATCCATTTGATAGACTTTGATTTTCTTGAATGAAGCATATACCAGAAATATCCTTATTGCTTCAATTCTAGCAACACGTGCATATACTTCATCATAGTCTATTCCTTCTTCTTGAGTGTATCCTTTGGCTACAAGTCTGGCTTTGTTCTTGATCACTATACCTCTTTCATCTTTCTTGTTTCTGAAGATTCATCTTGTTCCAATGGGTCTTTTTCCTTTGGGTAGAGGTACAAGAGTCCATACAGCTTGTAATTTGAATTGAAGAAGTTCTTCTTGCATTGCTATAATCCAATTTGAGTCTTTTATTGCTTGTTGAATCTTCTTAGGTTCCTTCTGTGACCGAAAGCATTCATACATACATTCATTAGAGATTAGACTTATATTACACATGTTTGTAATTAATGATGAATTGAATTTGCTTCTTGTCTGCATATTTGAGTTAACATCACTTAGGACTAGGTCCAAAGGATGGTTCTTTACAGTTCTAGTGCTGGGAACTTTGTCAACAAGTAATTGACTATCAAGATTTGACTCATTGGATTCAGGGATTTGAGCATCTGTCCATGTTTCTTCTTGATATTCTGGATTTTGTGGAGACTCTTCATTGCTACTGGTATCAGTAGTAACATGATCTTCATTTGATTCAGGTGGTTCATTGTTAGTACTGATATCATTATTGTTTGGTTCATCATCATTTGTTTGAGTTTCTGAGTTACTACTGGGATCAATAGTATCTTGAGAATTGAAGTTGTTACTGGTGTCAAGATTGCTTAGATTATCTGAGTTATTACTGTCATCAGTATCAACTGTGGGATCGGTATTAACTAGAATATATTTCATTATGTCTTGACTCCCATTGAATGAAGATGATCCTCCTGTGTGACTTTGATTGTTTGAACCTCATGTATTACAATCATAATTAACATCAAAAGACTTGGTTAAATTATGAATATTAAATAACCAATCTGGACCATTTCCATGTTCATTCATCAGATTTTCATTAAAGGATACATTTACACTTTCTTCAATGATCCTTAGCCTTTTGTTGAACACTCTGTAAGATTTGCTTTGTGTTGAGTATCCTACAAAGATTCCATCATCTGATTTGCAGTCAAACTTACGAATTTGTTCTCTTGTAATTAAAATTGTACAAGGACAACCAAATGATTTTAGAAAACTTATTGAGGTTTCCTTTATTTAAAAAGTTCATAAGGTGTTTTAAAATGAGGCTTAACTATTAATACTCTGGTTTGAACATAACAAGCAGTATTAACAACTTCAGCCCAAAAAGTTATTGGTAATTTTGAATCTGCAAGCATGGATCTGGCTGCTTCAATAATTGTTCTATTTCTTCTTTCAGCTACACCATTTTGTTGTGGAGTTCTTGGTAAGCTGTACTGCCTGTCAATACCCTTAAGATCACAAAAATTAATTAGATTAGCATTCTTAAATTCTGTGTCATTATCACATCTAATGGCTTTCACTTTGAGAGCTCTTGTATTTTCCAGTTTGACTACTAGATTCTTTATGATCTCACTTGTTTCATCTTTGGTCCTAAGAAAGAAAACCCAAGTAAATCTGGAAAAATCATCAGTAATAACAAGACAGTATTGTCTTTCCAATACTCATTACATTTGTAGGTGCAAATAGGTCCATATGTAAGAGCTGCAAAGGGTTAGAAATAGAATTAATTGCTTTGGTCTTATGAGAAGTCTTATGTTGCTTACCTTTTAGGCATGCAACACAGTGATGATCACACATAAATTCCTTTTGCGGTAATCCAACTACCAAATTCTTTTTGACTACGTTATTCATATTTTTAAAATTTGTGTGACACATCCTTCTATGCCAGAGTTCTGATTCATTTGTGTTTGCCTTAGATATAAAACAGTTGATCTCATTTGAAGAAATGAGTTCTCCCCCTATATCCAGGCAATACACATTATTTCTCCTTGGTGTTCTTAACACAACAAATTTTTCATGTAAAATAAAGTCAGGAGAAAGAATGATGCACTCTATATCTGTAAAAAGAATTTTGTTCTTTTTATCACATACTTGTGAGACACTAACCAGATTATACTTAAAATCAGCAACATAAAATACATCATCAAAAGTAATCTTACCATTTGATACTGTACATTTACCTGTAATCCTACCACCTCTTGGATTTTCTCAAAAAGCAACATATCCACCTTCAAAAGACTTGAAATCTCTAAGAATTTGAAGATTTCCAGTCATGTGTCTAGAGCATCCACTATCAATGTGCCATGTTCTTCCTTCTTCAGGGATCTGAATGCTCTGCACATAAAATAAATGGATTAGTTAATTTTGGGAACTAAAGCTTGTTTTGTCTTGGGTTCATCCTTTGAAGAGTAAGATTTTCGAAATGGATGAGCTTTTTATGTAGTTTTGTTCTTTATTGGTTGTTTATTACTGGTATTTTGTTTTACTACTGGCCTAGGTTTATACCCGTATTTTTTGGCTTTTGAGTATTTTACTACTGATGGACCAGTAGTATTTGGGTAATATGAGTTTTTAGCATAGTCAGTAGTGTTTTGATAATTGTACCCGACATCATTGTAATTAGGGTTTATTACCAGTAGTAAACCTGGAATAGTTCCTACTGATGTTAAAAAACTTTGAATATCTTTGAAATTGATTTTGTCTTCCATTATTTTTGAAATAATTACTTCTGTTTGGACTTCCATGTCGGATATTTTGCACAAATCTTTGTGCAGTTCTTCCAAATTTAGGAACTTCAACATGTAGATTTTTAATCTCTTTAGCTTCTGCAGTTTGTTTTAACTTTAATTCTTTTAGTTTATCTTTGTTTTCTTTGAATTCTTTAAATTCTTTAAATTCTTTGCAGCTAATTGGATTGAAGTGAAAATCCTTTGCTAAGTGGTTAACTTTGTTGCAAATTAAACATATTAATTTTGTTGATTTAGCACTTTCAGGCTCTCTTTGTTCTTTCAACTGGTTTAAATTTCTTTGATTTTCCCTTCTTAGAATAGTTGGTATATTTTCTGAATTATATTTAGGGGATTCAGTTTGACTTTGTGTGGTATGAAAACTTGTATCAGTTGAATTAGTTGTCTGATCATCATCAGATGAATCATTACTGGTTTCAGTTTGACTTTCTATTTTTAATTCATTTAATATTCTTTCTGAGCTTGACTTTAGAGGGGGAATAAAATTAGTTGGAGGTGGAACTGCATGATAACCAACTCCATGAACAACTTTCTCAGTGGTTTGGTTACTGGTTAATTCATCAATTATTTTAGAACTTCTTTCAAACTTTTTAATAGTTAATTTATTTTGTTCTAATTCCATTTGACATTCTTCTAATTTAATTAGAGTTTCTTTTAATTTTAACTCAGCATATTCTTTATCATAAGTTGTTTGTAGTAATTCATATTTTATCTTTCGATCTGTTATTTTGTATATTTTGATTTAATTTTCAAGATCAGCTATACAACCATTATATTCAATTCTTCTATTTCTATTTAAAATCATCTCATCAAGAGTTTCTTTGTTAAGTTTTTCTAATTCTTTATAAGCTTTAATGCATTCAGGAGTGCAAGATTTAGTATGTACCTCATTTGAAGAGTCAGTGAAGGCCATAAGAGCTTGGTTTTGAGCATGTTCCTCTGCTTGAAAGCTCCAGTCATAACCTTGACCCTCTTGAGACACTAATGCAGTTGAGTTTGAAGTGCTGTTTTTGTTATATTTTGATCTTTGATCTTTTCTAGGACATTCTCTAGCAAAGTGACCAAGATTATTGCAGTTGTAGCAATTGACTTTGATTTTGTCAAATCCAGCACGATCACCTTTGTTGTAGGTCAGATTTTGTCTGCCAGTTCTTTGAGAAACCTTTTAGTTCTTAAACTAAGCATTGCCATTTGCCATTTGATGTCCATCTCTTCCAGATCATCAGGATTGAGTTGTTCCAAGTCTTCACTAATCAATGCAGTGTGTACATGACTAGTAAAGAAGGATTCTCTTGCTACATCTTCTATTTCAACATTCTCTGCAGCATCCTGACTTGTTCTTGTACTAGACACAAAAGCAGCATTGTTTGAAGGTAAAATAGGAGTTTTGTTACTTACCTCAGATTCAAACACTCTTAGTTCATTGTATAGTTCATTCAGCTCTTTCTCTTCCAATGCATCGCATTGTCTATATATAACAGTATACATAGACCATTCTTCACCAAGTGATCTGAGAAACTTCCGGTTGACATCATCATTGTCTGGTTTAACACCAACTTGATTGAGTTCACCAATAAATTAATTGAATCGATCAAAAACTTGTGACAATGACTCATTCTTCTGTCCTTTGAAGTTTTCAAAGTCTTGCTTCAAATCAGACTTCATGCTTCTTTTAGTACTTTTGGTGCCAACAAACCTCTTCTCCAATGCCTGCCACAACTTCTTAACATCATCATATTCAACAAATAAATGTTGATAGTCATTGGGAATAGCAAGCAAAAGAGTGCTTAAGGCTTTAAGTTCGATTCCTCTGTCATTCTTTTCTTTTTCACACTTGAGTTTGTCAGATTCAGTTGATGAGCTTGTTGATGGAGACTGAATGGTTTTGTTGCCTTCAAGAACAACTTCCCACATGGAATTATCAGTAATAAGCATGTATTGCTTAATTCTGTTTTTCCACATCCCAAAGTTGTTGGGAGTGAGAATTGGAATTTTGTTTGCATGTGTGCTTTCATTGTTATCAGACATGATTAACAATTTTGATTTTTTAAAGTATGAAACTTTTTGATGTTCTTAATTCGTAGATCTAGAACCTTATGCTCTGATACCACTTGTCAGGATCGAATAACTCAAACAAGTTATTGAATCACAGATCTACTAACAATGAGAAGTTACAGCGGATTAACACTCTTGTTATTTGATTAAGAACAATGTAAACTGTAGTCGAATACGAAATATGAAGAACACAGTTTATCACAAAAAGCTTCAATGTATATTAATGATAATCGATCAATACACACGTACGTTTACAATTCATAAGGAACTATATATAATAGTCTTTGAAGCCTAACACTTTAACCTAGTTATTTTAGGAAACGATTACAATTGAATTACAATAAGATATAAATTCTAAACTAATTCTACGAAGATCTCGGACACGATCTGCACCAAATTTGATCATCAGTAGTAACTGCACTCATCAGTACTAACTTCGTAGATCAGTAGTATATCTGCAATTCTGCCCCATCAGTACTAACTCTTATAATTTTGTCAGTACTAACTGCAGCATCAGTATTAGAACACTTCTATTTGTTTTGTATTAACGAGTACATCTAATATGATTATGATCAAAACAATTTTATTTGTAGCTTTAACTAAATAATCAAATCTAAACAAAAATTAAGTTTTGTATTTCCTCTATTTCAAAATAAGTGACATACTTTTTATATCGAGGTGGTGTTTCAAAATAAGTGACACATTTTGAAACTTTACTTATTTGATAAATACTAGTATAATGAGACTCATATCTATTAGCTATCTCCTTTAATAAAATAAAATTACCCATTTACCCTTATTTTTACTTTTAAATATTATTAAACTCATTTTAATCATAATATGTGGGACTCGTTAATCATCACCTATCAAATTTAATCTAATTTTATTTTCATTACAATTTTTTTTCCTCAAAAAACGTGTAACTCAATCAGTGTCATTTATATTAAAACGGCGGAAATATATCAGTCGTTAAAAGAATCAAAATTTTAAATCTTGCTGTAACACGCGGGGATATTATATACTCGTTCATTGTACATATCTAATGCATATTTGTGTAAAATCAGGCATGAACATGCCTATAACTTATTGGCTAATGAATACGTTGATGCCCCATGGTAGATCTGTTAGGCTGCAAATCTGCAATGGTTACTAAACTTAGGGTGGTTACCGATCTCACAATACCTTTTCTTTTCATACCTATTCATGACAAACTCTAGCCAAACTAGCACATAATGGTGAACAAACTCACAATCAAACTTAAAATTAATTTTATTATGCATGTAGAGCTTGTCATGCATAATGTACAAGACACAATGGACAACGGCCTTCATTAGGCCTGTGCAAATTGGAGCGAGAAACAATCGGAACCGCATAACCGAATTGAGCTATATCAGTTCGGTTATCGTACTAATTTTCATGTATAATCAGTTATCGACCCACTTCATTTCGGTTCCGAGCAGTTCGGTTCGGTCCAAAATAGAAAAAAAACCGAGAAAAAAAAGTCAAACAAATGTCTCGGTTCGGTTTGGTTCCGGTCGGTTCTCGATCGGGTTCAGTTAGTTTGGTTCTGAGCATCATCAGATGGTCCTGGGTTCGTCCGAAATCATTTTTTCAGTTTACAGTTCAGTTTTGAATGCAACACATAACGCGTCAGGAAATATTGGACGCCCTGCAACCAAATCATGGATTATGCACTCAGTCTTAGGGCTTGTTTGTTTTTTTTTAACTCATTAAGTTCTGTATGAGTAAAGCGTCTGTCTGGATAAATCGTGTCTGCCTAGATAAATTAGTGTTGTTGTTTGTTTATTGCGCTGAATGAATAGTTTGAATAATACAATTTTACTATTTTTTTTCTCATACCTCATTATTTTTAATAAACCGTTCATATATATTTTTGAATTAGAATTTTAAATAATAAAACATACAAACATACGAATTGTTTATTTAAAAATAAACAAAGTTGAAATATGAAACAAATTGTATTAAAAAAAATAATAATATTAGAAACTAAACATTTTTTCAACTGCAAATATATAAAAATTATAATTATGTTAATATAAATTTGACAAATATAAAAAAAGAAAATAAAAATCGTGACTTAATGGGGAGGAGATCACCTCCATGAATTTTCCGGTTAAGTCATGCTTTATGGATAAAGTTATAAATAAACGGACTAATCATGACTTTCTACATTAACTAATTTATCTATTAAATCGATTAAGTAATAAACAAACATCACCTTAATCTCGTTTTGTATATTTATATGTGTTAGGTGATCGTTTTCAATATTTATTTTCCAGCAAGTTGTGCTGTTTTATATTTATATTTATATATGATATGATGTGTATCTTTATATTTACTTTAGTTAGTTTCCATGTGCAATAATGAAATGAGATCTTTAATCATATCGAAAGAGATTTCTTTTGTGTAATTAAAATATGTTGATGATTTTAATATTTAATATTGACCTTTCCGAAAATGGTACAGTTTTTTATTCACATGGTGGCCATAGTTGATTGCATTTCGTTTCTTTATAATATTGTATTGATTAATTATATCATAAAGCTTGTCAATAGTTGTCATCGTGTGTGCGCCTTTTTTTCTTTGCATCATACTCCCTCTATCCCACAAAAAAGTTTTTATTTCTCTTCTAAATTTTGTCCGACAAAAAAGTTCTCATTTCTCAAATGTGAGGGATCCACTTAATAAAATAATATTATTAATAATGATTACATCAATAAAACACTTCCTCTCTCCATAATAACCTTATATTTTAATCAAAAGTATTGTCAAAGACCATACCACTAATTATCTCCTAAAATCTTATGCCCAAGAGAAATGAGAACTTTTTTTTAGGACGGAGGTAGTAATTTCTAAATTATTCATAAATTTATATCATATTATTTGTAAAGAGATTCGAATCATAACTACATGCTAACAGATAATATTTTTCAATATTTTATATTGCTAAATTATAAACCCTTTAATTTCGTCGTGCGTGTTATAATAATAAATTAATATATACCTTAACCATATACGGAGTATTAACTACTGCGTAAAAATGACGTTCGCCATCTCCTATGTATATTTTCCTTGCAACTAATATACACAACAGTTTTTAAGTTGGATGCCAGTGAAATGTTTCTTTTTTTTTTTAAATTTGATATGTCTTATTTTATTTTTACTTGAGTTTTAACTCGTTTTGACAGTTGAGTTTTAACTCGTCTTATTTTATTTTTACTCGACCATACACTTTGGGTATTAGACCGGAGTTGGCGCGGGTGAATCTCTGTGACCTTAAAAGGTAAACTTTCTCTTAGGAAATATTGAAACATATGTTTTGTTTTTTAACATAAGATAACATTAAATGCAAAATTAGTATATGTATATGAGAGTTATGCCTTCAGAAAGTGAAAATATGTGGAAAATATATTTTGTTTTCTTAATATAAAAAGTCTTTTAGTTGTATAAATATCTAGTAAATAATATTTTGATTATCAACTAATAATCTCTTGTGATATGGCGCATGGTAAAAAGCTAGTTAATTATATATAGCGTATTTTAAATGCATATGTTTGAGATTTATTTTGTATTGGATTATTCTATTATGCTTGTGAATTGAAAAGTAATTATATATGAATAAAACAATCACTTATTTAAAAGAATTATATATATGAATAAAACAATCATAGCTTATATAGTTATATGTATTTACCAGTTATTCATATACAAAAGAATTTGTTTATTCATATAGCTCACAATCTCATATGTTTTTGCTAAGTTTAAATAATCATCTGATAGAAGAATTCAACTGTATATGAACTAAATTCTAGATTGATAGATAGTTATTGAAGAAATCGTATTTGAACACTTGTTATGAAAATTTTTATAAGCTATTCGTGATTTATACAAGTAATAGTCTAGTATATATATTTATATTTATATTTATTTATTATAAGTATATTAGAGCATTCCTAATGGTTAACCTCACAAAAGCTTATTATTTTTGCCACATCAACCTTCCACTAACCAAAAAGCTATTACTAAATAACATCTTCAATGGTTAACCTTTTCAAAGCTTTTTCTTTAATAATATTTCTAATTTACCTTTATCTATCTTACATGTTTCATAAATACCTCATATATATAAATTGCAATTTTTTTGACATCTTATAAAACTTAATATTTTTTAAAAATATTTCACACAAAAATATTATAATAATTGACAATAATATTTAAATAGATAGAAATCTTACATTGCAAATATTAAAAAAAGTAAAGAATTTATATATAATAATATATCTAAGGTTTAATATGAAATGATATTAAACATTGATGGACTAAAAAAGACAAACACAAATAGTTCATTAAAAGGTTAGTAGAAAAAAAGTCATTGCAAAAAACTTTTGGAAAAACTACCTATTCCAATTGTAAAAAATCTTTCAAAAGATTATTTGAATTGTAAAAAGCTTTTAAAAAACCTACCATTGGAGATGCTCTTATATTATAGGAAAATGATAATGACAACCCTGAAGAAGGCAAAATAACAAAAGACAAGCCCTCCGAATTTTAGAAATAATATTTTTTTAATCAATGTACAAGCTTTTTATGCATGTTAGTAAAAGCCCTAAGAGCTGTCATTAACAAAACCTTATATTATATATATCCTTGGAATGTGTGTAGGGCCCGTCACATTTGACTATAAAAGATCGAAGACAAAAAGGAGGTCGACACTCAGCACACCTACGACTTTACCAGCACACATAAAAAGAACCACAATTTAAGACAGACCCACCAACAAACCGTTTAACACAAAATCCGCATCAAACAAACTAACAAGTCAAACCATTCCTGAAAAATATAAATAAAAAATCTCAATATATTATGAAGAGAAAACTCCAAGCCCAAAGACCATAGCCCAAAATGATTGGTTAGCCCAGTAATTTCCCATTTCAACTATCTACTTACAAAAATACGAAAGTTTCTAAAAATCTAGAAGGGAAATGTACACAAAATACATAGAAACCGAACCACGAGAAATCCAGCGAGACGGAGGGAGGAAAGAACGAGAGGATAGACACGGGATGCTAAATGTAACATCGTCGATATTCCATAATTCTTCAAACCAAGTCCTATACATGTTAGGGTTGTTGAACTTGTATCGAAGAACAAAAATTTGGGAAACCAAATATGGTGGCAAATGACCGACCTTTGTGAGCGACTATCAAATCGTCAACCTCTTTGTAGTCCCCAATGCTACTCCGATGCTCGTTTGCCAATACACAACTTCTTCTATTTTATTATCATGATAAAAATATTTATAATCCGTACGATGTTTTACTACAATTGCTCGAATGAGTAGAGTTTTTCATGTATACTAAACGTCCACTATCTTTTTTGGCTACACTTATATATTTCTAGTGTATATTAGGGGTGTGTATAAAAACCGGAACCGAACCGGGACCGAACCGGAACCGGCACCGAACCGAACCGAACCGAACCGGAACCGGCTTAACCGGTTCGGTTTCCGGTTCTTAGATTTGATCAAAAATAACAATCCGGGTTTACCGGTTCCGGTCCCGGTGTTTTCGGGTTTGGAACCGGCATTTAAATAAGTATATAGGCTTATGAGTTTTCATGTATATATGTTGAAATAATAGGTATATAGACTTTTAATAGAAACATATTTTACTTGAACCAACCCGTGAACATCCGCAAACATCATACTTTTATTAAAAATACGTTAAAATATTTAAGTTATATATTTTAAGATGAAAATATATACTAAAAATGTAAAATTGGATGGCAAACACAAAAACCGGGTTTACCGGTTCTAAACCCGCTTGAAGACCGAACCGAACCGGAACCGAACCGGGCCCGGAACCGGTTTAACCGGTCCGGTTCTCGGTCTTTGAAATTTCCTTTTTCCGGTACCCGGGTTTACCGATTCCGGTCCGGTTCGGTCCGGTTCCAGAACCGAACACACCCCTAGTGTATATTATAAGTTTATATGGGTACACTCACACGTAAACTAAATATGTTTTAGATTTTGCGGGTCGGGTTTAACTTCCATGAATAGTTCATAAACATCACTCACCACGACCTGCAAGCGGGTACATTTATTACCCATACACGTACATATCTGCATACTTGCATGTAATTCTTATGTTTTATTAACTGAACCGTAAATAGTCAGAACCCGCAAAATCCGAAACTAATAATAAACGAGATAAAAACCAAATATCAAAGGGTTAACTAAAAGAGTAATTCATTAACCAACATATGTTCAAACAATAAAATTATAATCCTAAAAATCAACCAAACTTAAACCTAGAATTTCATAAAGCCATAGTGAATAAAAGTTTTAGCACGAATCAAACATTAAACAAACAAAAAAAATCAAAGACATTATTAATAAAACTTAGGAATTAAACCAAATGATTGTTGATGTAAGATGCTTGGGATCTTCTCCTTCCAAATTGTATTCGATTGTGTCCTTGTGTCAAAAACTGCTCCTCGTGAACTCTGTATTAAATCATAAATCCGTCGTCTCCCCCTTAAATTGATTCCTTTAATTAATTAGAAAACTTGGGCCGGTGGATAGTTATCACTTGGGCTTGTTGGTGTCCTCCAATTTAATCCATGGCGCTTAAATTGTTTACATGTGGGCCGGTTCTACCGAATTAGTCGTGTGGCCCTTATTAATTCTTCCTAAATCATGACATACAATTGCACATGGGGTTATTCTTCTTTTAATCAATTTCTTGTGGCCATACTTTATGATTGGCATCTCTAATTAATTCCCTCAATATTGTGATTCCAGATTGCATGCACGAGGGCCTTTTAGTTATGTAGCCATGAACTCCATGATATTCTCCTTTTTATTACCATACAAATTTCTATTTTGCAACCTCCAAACTAATATAATCTTCATGTAATCTGTCAATATTCCGAAGTTCTATGTGTGGAACCAGCAACAACGTATAAATCTGTCAATATCAACAAGCTACTACACCACCACCGGTACAAATGATCACTCCATTTTAACTGGAAATTAATTTGTACACCAAATTTTTTTATGCTTGTACCACGCTGTATAAATATTATTATATATTGTACAAATATATAATGCAAATAGTGTGGTGTATAGGTCAAAACGTGTGGTGAATAGATCACTATCTATTTTAATTAGATAGTGATTTTCTTACCATTACTTTTAATGGATGTACCACACCCAATATTTAACATACCTGTACAGTTAACTGTAAAATCTATACTATGTGATATGACCATTAAATGTTGTGATACCAAAATCAATTATCATTTTAATTCTCAATTCGCAGCGTACACAAAGATAGACACGTTGCACAAATTACAGAAACACCCCTTGTTGGGATATAAATCTGATATAACATTCTAGTACTGATGCTGCAGTTAGTACTGATCAATGAAGTATTGAAGTTAGTACTGATGAGGCAGAAACACTAGTTACTACTGACGATGATAAACACAGGACTTACTACTGATGATCAATGTTACTACTGATGCTATTTATGGTGCTGATCAAGTCCGAGATTCTAGTATAGTTTGTTATAGAATATATATCTTTATGTAATTCAATTGTAATCGAATCCTAGAATAACTAGGTTAATGTTTAGGCTTCAAGGACTATTATATATAGTTCCTTACGAATTGTAAACGTACGTGTGTATTGATCGATCAAATTAATATACATTGAAGCTTTTTGTGATTACTGTGTTCTTATTGTTCAATCGTATTTGTTTACAATATTCATAAGTTCTTAATCAATTAAACTAGAGTGTTGATCCGCTGCAACTTCTCATAGTTTGTAGATATGTGATTAATTAATCCATCTGGGTTAATCGATCCTGACAAGTGGTATCAGAGCATTACGGTTCTAGATCTACGAATTAAGAACAGCAAAAAGTTTCATACTTTTGATCTCAAAATTGTTAATCATGTCTGATAACAATGAAAGTACTCAGGCGAACAAGATTCCAATTCTCACTCCCAACAACTTTGGGATGTGAAAAAACAGAATCAAGCAATACATGCTGGTTACTGATTATTCCATGTGGGAAGTGGTTCTTGAAGGAAACAAGACTATCCAAACTCAAATAGCCACCACCTCAACTGAAGTTGACAAACTCAAGTGTGAGAAAGAAAAGAAGGACAGAGGAATCGAACTCAAAGCCTTAAGCACTCTTTTGCTTGCCATTCCCAATGATTATCAACATCTATTTGTTGAATATGACGATGCTAAGAAGCTTAGGCAGGCTCTGGAAAAGAGGTTTGTTGGTACAAAGAGCACAAAAAGAAACATGAAGTCTGTTCTGAAGCAAGACTTTGAAAACTTCAAAGGGTAGAAGAATGAATCATTGTCTCAAGTCTTTGATAGGTTCAACAAACTCATTGGTGAACTGAATCAAGTTGGTTACAAACCAGACAATGATGATGTCAACAGGAAGTTCCTCAGGTCTCTAGGTGAAGAATGATCTATGTACACTGTGATATATAGACAAGGAGATGCACTGGAAGAGAAAGAGCTAGATGAACTTTACAATGAACTCAGAGTGTTTGAGCTTAAGAACAAAAAGGTTTCTTAAAAGAACTGGAAGGCAAAATCTGTCATACAACAAAGGTGATCGTGCTGGATTTGACAAAACCAAGGTCAAATGCTACAACTGTAGCAATCTAGGCCACTTTGCAAGAGAATGTCCAAATAAAGATCAAAGATCAAGCTACAACAAAAACAGCACTTCAAATTCAACTGCTTTAGTATATCAAGAAGGACAAGGATATGACTGGAGCTTTCAAGCAGAAGAACATGCACAGAACCAAGCTCTCATGGCCTTTACTACTGATTCTACTACTGAGGTACATTCTAAACCTTGCACTCCTGAATGCATTAAGGCATATAAAGAATTAGAAAAACTAAATAAAGAAACACTTGAAGAGATGATTTTAAACAGAAATAGAAGAATTGAATACAATGGTTGTATAGCTGATTTAGAAAATCAAATTAAAATCTATAAAATAACCGATCAAAAAATAAAAGATGAATTGCTACAAACCACTTATGAAAAAGAACATGTTGAATTAAAATTAAAAGAAACTTTGATCAAATTAGAAGAATGTCAAATAGAATTAGAACAGAATAAATTAACCATTAAAAAATTTGAAAGAAGTTCTAAAATTGTTAATGAATTCAAAAGTAATCAAACCACTGAAAAAGTTGTGCATGGAGTGGGATATCATGCAGTTCCACCTCCAACAAATTTTATCCCTCCTCTTAAATCAAGCACATAAAGAATTTTAAATAACTTAAAAATTGAAAGTCAAACTGAAACTGAAACCAGTAATGAAACAAATGAATCAAATTAGTCTTCTGATGATGATCAAACAACTGAGTCAACTGACACAAATTTTCACACCACACAAAGTCAAACTGAATCCCCAAAATACAACTAAGAAAATATACCTACAATTTTAAGAAGGGGAAATCAAAGAAACTTGAACCAGTTAAAAGAACAAAGAAAACCTGAAAGTGCTAAGTCAACAAAATTATCATGTTTAATTTGTAACAAGGTCAACCACATAGCCAAAAATTGTCACTTCAATCCTATTAACAGTCAAGAATTTAAAGAATTTAAAATCAATAAAGAAAAGGAGAAAGCTTTAAAATTAAAACAAACTAAAGAAACAAAAGCAAAAGAAATTAAAAAACCATGTGTTGAAACTCCCAAATTTGGATGAACTGCACAAAGATTTGTGCAAAATATCAGGTATAAAAGTCCAAACAGAAGCAATTATTTCAAAAATAATGGAAAACAAAATCACTTTCCTAAATATTCAAAGTTTTCAAACATCAGTAGAAACTATTCCAGGTTTACTACTGGTAAAAACCCTAATTATAATGCTGTCTGGTATAACTACAAAAACACTACTGACCATGCTCAAAACTCATATTACCCAAACACTACTGGTCCATCAGTAGTAAAATATTCAAAAGCTAAACACTACGGGTATAAACCTAGATCAGTAGCAAACAAGAACACCAGTACCAATCAAACAACTAAGAACAAACCTGCATACAAGGCTCATTCAGTTAGAAAAACTTACTCTTCAAAGGATGAACCCAAGACAAACAAGCTTGGGTTCCCAAAATTAACTAATCTTCTTACTTTATGTGCAGAGTATTCAGATCCCTGAAGAAGGTAGAACATGGCATATTGATAGTGGATGCTCTAGACACATGACTGGAAATCTTCATATACTTAGAGATTTCATGTCTTTTGAAGGAGGATATGTTGCTTTTGGAGAAAACTCAAGAGGTGCTATGATTACACGTAAAGGTACAGTATCAAATGGTAAGATCACTTTTGATGATGTATTTTATGTTGCTGAGCTTAAATATAATCTGGTTAGTGTCTCTCAAGTCTGTGATAAGAAAAACAAAATTCTTTTTACAGATGTTGAGTGCATCATTCTTTCTCCTGATTTTATTTTAGATGAAAAGTTTGTTGTTTTAAGAACTCCAAGGAGAAAAATGTGTATTGCCTGGATATAGGGGGAGAACTCATTTCTTCAAATGAGATCAACTATTTTATATCTAAGGCAAACACAAATGAATCAGAATTTTGGCATAGAAGGATGTGTCACACAAACTTTAAAAACATGAACAATTTAGTTAAAAAGAATCTGGTAGTTGGTTTACCACAAAAAGAATTTTTGCGTGATCATCATTGTGTTGCATGCCTAAAAGGTAAACAACACAAGACTTCTCATAAGACCAAAGCAATCAATTCCATTTCTAATCCTTTGCAGCTCTTACATATCGACCTTTTTGGACCTACAAATCTAATGAGTATTGTAAAGAAACAATACTGCCTTGTTATTACTGATGATTTTTCCAGATATACTTGAGTCTTCTTTCTTAGGACCAAAGATGAAACAAGTGAAATAATCAAGAATCTGATTGTAAAGCTGGAAAATACAAGAGATCTCAAAGTGAAAGTAATTAGATGTGATAATGGAACTGAATTTAAAAATACTAACCTAATTGATTTTTGTGATCTTAAGGGCATTGACAGGCAGTACAGCTCAACAAGAACTCCACAACAAAATGGTGTAGCTGAAAGAAGAAATAGAACCATCATTGAAGCAGCCAGAACCATGCTTGCAGATTCAAAATTACCAATAACCTTTTGGGCTGAAGCTGTTAATACTGCATGTTATGTTCAGAACAGAGTATTAATAGTTAAGCCTCACTTTAAAACACCTTATGAACTTTTCAATAAAAGAAAACCATCAATAAATTTCTTAAAATCATTTGGTTGTCCTTGTACTATTTAATTACAAGAGAATAAATTGGTAAGTTTGACTGCAAAGCAGATGATGGAATATTTGTAGGATACTCAACTTAGAGCAAATCTTACAGAGTGTTCAACAAAAGGCTAAGGATCATTGAAGAAAGTGTAAAGGTATCCTTTAATGAAAGTTTGATGAATGAACAAGGAAATGGTCCAGATTGGTTGTTTAATATTGATAATCTAACCAAATCTTTTGATGTTAATTATGAGTTTAATACAGGAATTTCAAACAATCAAAGCCAACCAGTAGGACCATCATCAAGTGGAAGGCAAGAAATCATGAAATACATCTTAGTTAATACTGATCCCACAGTTGATACTGAGGACAATAGTAACTCTGATAATCCTAGTTTCATTGACACCTGTAACAACACCAACTCTGAAGATACTACTGATCCCAGTATTAACTCTGAACCTCAGAATTTTGATGATGATCTACACAACACTGATGTCAATAACAACAATGACCCTCCTAAGGTCAATGATGAAAATGTTACTACTGACACCAGTATCAATGATGAAACTCCGCAAAATGCAAACAATCAAGAAGAAACAGGGACAAATGCACAATCTCCTGAACCAATTGAGTCAAATCTAGATTCTCAAATCATTGTTGACAAAGTTCCTGGAACCAGAACTGAAAAGAATCATCCTTTGGACTTAGTCCTAAGTGATGTCAATTCAAACATGCAGACAAGAAGCAAATTTAATTCTTCATTAAATTCAAATGTAGGTAACATAAGTTTAATATCTAATGAATGCATGTATGAATGAATTCTGTCACAGGAAGAACCTAAGAAGATTCAACAAGCTATGAAAGATTCAAACTGGATCATAGCAATGCTGGAAGAACTTCTTCAATTCAAACTACAAGCTGTATGGACACTTGTACCTCTACCAAAAGGAAAAAGACCCATTGGAACAAGATAGATCTTCAGAAACAAGAAAGATGAAAGGGGTATAGTAATCAAAAACAAAGCAAGACTTGTAGCCCAAGGATACACACAAGAAAAATGAATTGATTATGATGAAGTATATGCACCTGTTGCCAGAATTGAAGCAATAAGAATATTTCTGGCATATGCTTTATACAAGAAATTTAAAGTATACCAAATGGATGTGAAAAGTGCCTTCCTTTATGGGAAAATTGAAGAAGAAGTGTATGTTTGCCAACCTACAGGCTTTGAAGATCCAGAACATGATGACTATGTGTACAAGCTAGACAAAGCTCTATATGGCCTTCATCAGGCACCAAGAGCTTGGTATGACACATTGTCCTCATACTTACTGAAGAACAATTTCAAGAGAGGTGCCATTGACAAAACACTGTTCACAAGAAAGGTCAAAGATGATATACTACTGGTCCAAATATATGTAGATGATATCATCTTTGGATCAACAAATGATCAACTATGCAAAGAATTTGAAGAGTTAATGCAGATCAAGTTCAAGATGAGCTCAATGGGTCCAATGAACTTCTTCCAGGACTCCAAATCAATCAAAGATTAGATGGTATCTTGATCAATCAATATAAATATGTCAAAGACATTTTAGGGAAATTTGCAATGAAAGACAGCAAAAGTGCAAGCACTCCAATGGAAACTCACAAACACCTACATCCTGATGTTGAGGGGGAGGATGTAGATGAACACCTTTACAGATCAATGATAGGTTCCTTAATGTATTTAACTGCATCAAGACCTAACATTATGTATAGTGTTTGTGTATGTGCCAGGTATCAAGCAAGACCTAAGGAACTACACTTGCAAGTTGTCAAAAGAATCTTTAGATACTTGAAGGGAAAACCTTCTCTTGGTCTATGGTATCCACATGCATCACCATTTGAACTCGTAGCCTACACTGATAGTGATTATGGTGGTGAATGTCAAGATAGGAAATCTACTACTGGTGGATGTCTGTTCTTTGGATCAAGATTGGTGTCATGGCAATGCAAGAAACAAACCAATGTTTCAACATCAACTGCTGAAGCAGAATATGTAGCTGCATCTGCTTGCTGTGCTCAAGTTCTATGGATTCAAAATCAACTTCTAGACTTTGGTATCTCTATCCTTACAACTCCAATTTTTATAGATAATCAAAGTGCCATCAGTATTGTAAATAATCCAGTTAAACATTCTAAAACAAAACACATTGAAATACGATTTCATTTTATAAGGGATTGCAATGAAAAGAAATTAATTAAAGTAGAGAAAATTCATACTGACAATCAATTGGCCGATCTTTTTACAAAAGCATTTGATATAGGAAGATTCAGCTTCTTGGTTAGCAGTATTGGAATGATTTTAATAAGTTAAGTCTCAAAAGAAAATCATTTGTAAAGTGTTTTGTACAATTTTCTTTATTTTACTACTGGTTATTTATTACTACTGATCTTATGTTACTACTATAACTTAGTACTGATAGGGTTTCTCAGTAGAATTAGGTTAAGTATAGAAACAATGGTTACTACTGATGTTTCTACTACTGACACTTAGTTACTACTGATAGACCGTTATCTGAAATATACATAAATTACAATACTGACCCTCATGAAAATAGCCGTTGGGTTATTATTCGAAGGATATTTTGGTCATTTTGCAGGTAAAATTGAAAAATATAAATAGCAGATTGAGATTAGTTTAGCATTATCTTCTCCTCGATTCGATAAACCCTAGGCTAAACCCTAATCTCTGCAAAATCCGATCAAAATCCTGCACCAGTAACAACTCGATTCCTTCCACAAATCTGAAATTCTTACAAAAACGAATCAACTCTCTGAGAAAGTTTCATCACCAAAGATCAAAATCAATCAAAATGGCAACCCTAAAATCACTTACAGTCAAAACCGATCTTAAATATTCTGAATTCCACAACATGTGTGCATTCCTAAGGAACCCTGATGGCACAAAGGACTTTCGTCCTATAGTCATGTTTCTGAAAAACTCTCCTATCAAGTTTGCTTTAACCATCAATCCCAGGGCATATGAACAACATCTCATTGATTTCTGGACAAATGCTGAAAGAACTGAAGATTCCAACATGTCCAAGATCAAATCCGTTGTAGATGGAAAGTCTATCACTATCACTGAATAATCAATCAGACATCATCTTCAACTCAATGATGAGTCAGGTATGTTTTCTTTATCTAAGGAGGATCTTGTTGATGTTTTACAAAAAAATGGGGTATGAAGGAAGATTAGACATTGTCACATTTCAAAAGGGTCTTCTTTCACCCCAATGGATATTTTTAGTTCACACCATTCAACACTGCATCTCTCTAAAAAGGAGTACTTGGAATGAATTCAATAAGTCAATAGCTTCTGCTGTTGTCTGTCTGAGCACATGACAAGTATTCAATTTTTCAAATATGATTTTTGAAGGCATGCTTGGAAATTTATCATCCCCAAAATTTTTAATGTATCAAAGATTCCTCACTTATATAATAAACTGTGAAATTCAAAATCTTTCTATTCCTAAAAACATTTTTGTTACACCAGAGTTAAACAAAAAAGTGTATGCAAATATGAGGAAACAATTTAAATTTTCTGGAAAAGATACTTCGCTGCAACTTCTCATAGTTTGTAGATCTGTGATTAATTAATCCTTCTGGGTTAATCGATCATGACACCCCTCCCTCTTCATCACCGTTATAAATAGCAGAGCCCTTCTTTAGGGTTTCCTATCTCTACTCATGTGAGTTGACAGAAATTGTTCTTATTCTTCTCTCTTCATTTTATTCAAGGGATTCTGTCACGGAAATGGCTCAAGATAATCGGTAAGTAGCCGATAATTTTCTCTCGTTTGTAAGTATGTTTTGTTTGTATGGTGTGCCTTTTGAATTTGATCAAAGTTCTATACAATTTCTTGTTCGCATGCTCGTTCAAACGAAAAAAAGAATTCTTTATTTTTGTTCTTTTGTTTATAAAAAAAGATTATAAACCCTAATGTTATCTATCTTCCTTCCCTCAGGCTCGGAGAAAAGATATGTACAAACGTGTTGGAGCTTTTAATACCATGTTTAGGCTTGTTTGGTATGACTATTTATTTAACACTTTCCGAGTTTGAAAAAAACAAAATCGACGAACGTCTCAGATTCATTATCGAGAGTGGGTTGTTGATGATTGCTGCAGTCGCTTTTGGAATTGCCCTTTATTTCTGTTACAAAGATTACAAAGGAGACCCATGTGCTTGTGTGTGGTATCACGTGCTCTACATCGGAGTGATTGTTGCTAGATTTACTGCTCCACTATACTCGACATGCAACCTTTTGATGCCCACCCGTTACCTTAACATGGTTGAGTTTATTACGTTGTGCCTTAATGGCTCGATGTTACTTTTGGCTGGACTTTCCTAATCCGAGCTACTCCTTCTCCGGTGGCCGTTCCGGCCAGGGAAGTACAGCTCGTTGGCGGTGGTGGTAGTTAAAGTGGTGGTGGTATTAGTGTTAATGGTAATAATACTGTTTGTGGACCAGTGGTAGCTAGAGTTAGTGGGTAAATAAGTACGGTTGATATTAGGTCTTTCTTGTTATGTAATTTGCCTTTTGGTAAATATTTAATGCAATTTCTATTTATATTTTGATAAGTTATCGAATGTTTAAATTTTAGTTAAAGTAATGATAAACTTGATATTTGAGGAATCAATCGACCCAAACAACAATGCAAATACAAATTACGTCACAAAATGATACCTAAACTATGTGTAGATTTTGAATACTTACAATATACATTTAAACAGGTTTGTGATTAGTTTTGGTGATTATAATTAATCTTTTTTAAGTTTAACACCCTAAATTAGCAACTCGAATCCAAAGTTTTATGTTTTCACATTGATATATTTCTTAAGCAAAATTGCACCAAACAAACAATATCAACTTGTATTTGCATACAAGCACATGCATTACAAGTATTAGCCGATATACTTGAAGATTGTGTATATCTTATTATAGTTTTATATTATATTAGTTTCCTTGTATTTATCCCTTAAGTTAGGTAATTAGTTTTGTATTGTACACTATATATATTTTGGTAATTAATGAGAATAATCCATCTTCTCTCATAAACCTTTATGGTATCAGAGCACCACTAGAAACCCTAACCGGTTCCATCGTGATTGCCTCGGCATCACTGTTTTTTTCTTCTTTTCCGATCAATCACCCAGCTAACGAACATCCCTTCTCGTTATCATGACTGGCAATGCTGATCATACGAAACCCCTACATCCTGTTTACACCGTTACCAACATTCAATCTAAGGTTCGAATTTTGGATGGCGTAAAGGTCACATACTCATCTTGGGTAAAACTCTTTCGCCTTCATGCACAAGGTTATCGAGTTTTATCACACATTGATGGCATGACACCACCGACCGGCAACAGCGCCGCATTCACCCAATGGTCCGAGATCGACGCCATTGTCCTTCAATGGATATACGACACGCTCTCGGATGACATTCTGATTTGGGTTCTTGAACCTGACACCACTGCCTACAAAGCTTGGGAGAAAATCAAACAGATTTTCCTCAACAACAAAAGATCCCTAGCCGCCGCACTAGAGCACGAGTTTACCAATCTTACTCTCCGTGCTTTTGCCTCGCTCTATGAATACTGTCAGAAATTGAAAGATTTGGCGGACCAACTAACTGACGTAGACATACCCGTTAGTGAACAACACCGTGTGCTACAACTCGTTCGAGGTTTACCCCCCGAATACGATACCGCCGCGGCTTACATCACTCAGACAATACCGGATTGGGACACCGCCCGGAACATGCTTCTCCTCGAACATAACATGCAGCAAGCCCATGACGGTGCTCTCAACAACAACCCTACGCCCGAAGCCAACATCGCCACCGGCGATTCTCGCCAGAATCGTTCATCCCGTGGTCCCCCGTCCAACAGGTCAAACAACCGCAACTACAATAACCAACGTGGACCCGGTCGATCCAACCAATCCAACTGTGATGGTCCGCCACCATCCAATTCTCAACAGCACTGCAACAGCGGCTCCAGCAACTCGAGCCAAAATTGCTCGCAAGTCCCGTGCCCATATCCGACTCAACCGGGGTGGCCCTACCCGTGGTATCCGCCGCAGCCGCAGCGACAACCCGGACAGCAGCCCCCTCGCCGATCCTCCAATGGTCAGCCCGTTCAAAACCGCAACCGTGATCCACCGCAAGCTAACGCAGCCGTGGACTACAATGCGCTCAACCCCACGGATATCAGCGCCGCGTTTCTGTAACATCCCGAGACCCGGCCTATTATTTTATTACTTTTGGTAAATAATATTCTATTATTTAATATTTAATATTCTGTTTAAATTGATTTAATTGTATTTTCACCAAGGGGTTAGAATTAGTGAAAACGAAAATGTTTTATTTAATTAGTGATATTTATATATCTAGATTGCCTTTTTAACCAGAGTTCCAAATATATTTTCGTTGTGTAAATCAGAGTTCGTTTAGGCCTTAAAATTTATCAGTGAATAATTAGATAACAGGTATTTTGTACTGTGTTTAATGAATTGGGCAGCCTCCCTCTTGGCTTGCCACGTTTTAAAGAGGTGTCAAAACACCCTCTTTCTCTTTTCCTTCTCTGCTTGTTCGACACACACATACAACACACAAAATGTTGGAAGACAACTTGCATGCTTGAGATTTTAGTTCAATCCTTCTTAATCTTCTCCGTGATTTCGAATTTAAAGCAAGATTAAGGTAAGAAAATGCCTCTTTGTTTCTAGGGTTTATGTTCTTGCAAGTTAGAAAGCTAGGGTTCTTGAGTTGGTGGGTTTTTTCATAATCTTTGCTTAAAGTGTTAAATTGTTTAAATCTTTGCAATCTAAATGAAGTTGGTGACTGATTTCTATGTTTTAAATGTTTAGTTGTTGAGTAGGAACCAAACTTAGAGCTATTAGCACCAAGCTTCTCCAATGGTGTTTGGGGAAGATGACCTAAAAACCCTAAAATTGAGAAGATGAAGTTTTATGCTTAAAGTAGTTAACTTTTAGTGAAAATGACATGCTAAAATGATTATTGTTGGTAGGAATTAACCATAGAATGAATTGTTGATTGTTGTCTTGAGTAATTGGGTGTTTGGATGAAAATTTGTATAAAAACCCGCAGCTAAAGAAAATGGCAGCTTTTTGCTGAATTTTGGCGGTTTTGTAAAAATCATATAAAACCAACCGTAACTCCGTTTTGGGCGTGCGACTAGTCGTTTCGAAGGTCTATGAGTCTACTTTATTTATATCATAATTTCATAATCTGATATGGTCATAAATATTCAGATTTCTGAGTTAGTACAAGAGGTCGTATGTCTCTTTTTCGGGTCAAATATGTATTGAAAACTTTGGGTGTTTCGATGTTTAATATGTAAAAATGAGGTTTGTCATAAAATGGTAATTGTATGTTTAAGAAATGTTAATAAAATTATGTATTTGAAGTATTAGAACCTTGTTCTCGGTTTTGACCCGTTTGGGCCTAAATTGTTAAATTATGGTTTTGTTCAATTTAGTGTAGATGTTATTATAAAACTTTGACTATGAAAGTTTTGAGTTGGTTTAGTCACAAGTAGAATTGCAAGTAGTTGGTTTCAAGAGATGTGCAATTTGTATTTTGGTCATAACTTATGCTATTGTTATTTTCGGTGGAATGTGGTTACTAATTCTGTATTTATTATTGATTCTAGGAAATGGAGAAGACTCAGTAATATTAGACCACTGAGTGGAGCTTAGAGAGCTCAGGTGAGTGGATTTAGCCTATAACTTGTATGGATTATAATGGTGTAGATGGTATTTCACATTCGGTTCTTGTTTGGGTGTTTGTTAATTAACTAGATATTCCCTACGTTATTTTTATGGATTGTTTATTTGGTATAGTAATTAATGAAGATTATTAATTACTCGATTGAATGCGCATTCGGGTGGATAGAGGTCAGTAATGGGTGAATTCTACTGGGCCATCAGTTACTATTGGATAACGGGTTCTTGGACCTTGGATGCATTCGTTGCATTTGAAGGAGGCTTTACCGTGCCAATGTAGTAAAGGGGTCTTTCGGTCGAACCGCCGTCCTCTGTGTTTGTGGTTACCTATAATTAGTTGTGTGAATCTTATCTGTTGTGTTTATACAATTTGGATGCTTTATTCATTCACATAGCTTTGTGCTAATCCCCCACCTCGTTGATTCTTTTGCAGGTTTGGTTTGATGGGCGGGTCAAGAGGTGTTCGGTTGGAATGGTTGACCAATGTTTAAATAATAGTATTTTGTAACGAGCCGAAGTGTTAAGTAATACCGTTTAATAAACTATAATGCTTTGAATATAATGTAATGAATTTATATTTTTTTGAGATTGATTTATTTGGGACGCTTCCGCATAAACTTTAAAAAAAAAAATAGCTTTGAAATTTACGGTATTACAGTTTCAAGAAATGACGTTGGAGCCACCAGATGATTCGCAATGGTACATGGATACGGGAGCATCCTAGCACCTCACGGGTGACTCAGGTATACTCCACCAATTCTCAAATCAAAGTTATATAAAAACTATATTTGTTGGGAATGGCAATTGTATTCCAGTTAAAGGTGCAGGTAACCACACCCTATTTCACCACCCAAAACCATACCAACTCAAAAACGTTTTATACACCCCCGACATTATCAAAAACCTTGTGTCCATACGTAAATTTACCATTGATAATCGTGTTTCTCTTGAGTTTGACCCTTATGGTTTTTTTGTGAAGGACTATCAGAGTGGGAGGATCCTTACACGCCACAATAGCACCAGCACATGAGCCACCTCAACAATCGTTTATCTCCGTTTCTAGCTTTGATTTATGGCATTCTCGGCTCGGTCATCCGGCCGAGAATATTTTAGATTGTTTACGTTCTCATAATATTATATCGTGTAATAAAAATACTAGTTCTCATACTCTTTGTCACTCGTGTCAAATATCCAAACACAAACACCTACCCTTTTATGAATCAACCTCCACCACTTTACTACCCTTTGACATCATCCATTGTGACTTATGGACATCTCCCGTCCTAAGCAAAAACGGGTATAAATATTACATGGTCTTAATTGATAATTTTACAATATATGTATGGGTCTACCCTCTTAAGCTAAAATCCGAAACCTTTACTAAATTCGCCCAGTTTCACACTTATATTAAGACCCAATTTAACACCAATATTAAAAGCTTCCAATGTGACATGGGTGGGGAATTTGATAACACCCACTTCAAAAATTTTGCGTCTACCAATGGCTTACAATTCCGTTTTTCTTGCCCCCCATACCTCCCCTTAAAACGGCAAAGCCGAACGAATGATCCGACGATTAAATGAAATCATACTCGTCCTCCTTGCCCACGCCTCTCTTCCACCTCAATTTTGGGTAGACGCCCTCCATGCCCCCGCTTATCTTCATAACATCACCCCCACCAAATCACTTCACAAAAACTCTCCCACCTACGCCCTATACCGCCTACACCCCACATATAATCACCTCTGTGTCTTCGGATGTGCTTGCTACCCCAACCTCTCCGCTAACCGCAACCATAAACTCAACACGTGCTCCATACGATGTGTGTTCCTTGGATACCCGACAAACTATCGCGGGTATCGGTGTCTTGACCCTTCCACAGGCAAGATTCACGTATCTCGTCATGTTACCTTTGACGAGACCCTCTTTCCATTTGCCACCACACCCACACCATCATCCACCTCCTACGACTTCCTCCAACACGACACCAACCTTCCGTCCACCCTCCACCACTTCCGCACCCCCCCACATAACCCGCAACCTTCTAACCCGACACCCCCTCACTCTCCACCTCCAATCCCACCACCCGAAGACAATCTGCCCACCACTAACACAAACACCACCCCTCATCCGCAGCCCCTCAACCCGCCACCCCCTAACCCCCCTAACCTCCCACAAAACACTCCGCCTAACACTCCGCCAACACTCCAACCTATACCAGAGCCCCCCCCCCCCCCAACCCCAACACCTAATCCCGCACCCTCTACCACCTCCACCCACCCCATGACCACCCGTACCCATGACGGTACCACCAAGCCCACTCAACGCCTAAACCTTCACACCACCACCCTATCTCCCATTCCCAAAAACCCACACCTAGCCCTCCATGACCCTAACTGGAAAATTGCCATGAACGATGAATATATGGCTTTATGTGATAATGATACATGGGAATTGGTACCGAGGCCATCGAACGCACACATTACACATTGCCTATGGCTCTATCGCCATAAATTTCATGCTGATGGTACGTTGGCCCGTTACAAAGCTCGTCTGATCGTTAATGGAAAATCTCAACACGTAGGCATAGATTGTGACGAGACTTTTAGTCCAGTGGTTAAACCAACCACAATACGCACAGTTCTTACATTAGCCGTTGCACGGTCATGGTCAATACATCAACTAGACGTTAAAAATGCTTTTTTGCACTGGAACATAACAGATCGGTATACATGCATCAACCACCTGGATACGTTAACCGTGATCACCCTGATTTTGTTTGCAGGTTAAAGAAGTCTTTATATGGTTTTAAACAGGCACCCCGAGCATGGTATCAACGCTTTGCAACATACATTACCTCTACGGGATTTAAAAGTGCCGCCACTGACACTTCTTTGTTTGTATACCGCAACGGTAAAGACATTGCTTACTTACTCTTATACGTTGATGATATTATACTCACAGCATCCAGCGCTACATTCTTACGTAATATCATCAACAACTTATCAAAAGAATTTGCAATGACCGATTTGGGAAAGCTTCATCATTTTCTCGGCATCAAAGTGTGTCATACCGAAAAAGGATTATTTTTGTCACAATCACATTACATCAATGACATACTTCAACGAGCAAATATGACAAATTGTAATCCGGTTGCTACACCCGTCGACACATCATCAAAACTCAGTGCCACCTCCGGGGAACTAATGACTGATCCCACACTTTATCGGAGCTTGGCCGATGCACTTCAATACTTAACATTCACAAGGCCAGACATACAAAATGCAGTACAACAAGTGTGCCTATTTATGCATGCACCTCGAGTCCCTCATTTCAGCTTCATCAAACGGATCATCCAGTACATAAAAGGCACCTCCAATCAAGGTCTTTCTATCGTAAAATCTCCAAATTTAAACATCACAGCCTATTCAGATGCTGATTGGGGAGGGTGCCCCGATTCACGAAGATCCACATCGGGATATTGTGTCTTCCTCGGGGACAACTTATTTTCTTGGTCATCTAAAAGGCAACCTACGGTATCTAGATCAAGCGCTGAGGCGGAATACAAGGGAGTAGCAAATGCTACGGCTGAAGCAAGCTGGCTACGCAATCTTCTTCTCGAACTCCACGTACCAGTAACAAAGGCAATGATTGTTTATTGTGATAACATCTCTGCAGTATACTTATCAGACAACCCGATACAACATCAACGTACTAAACATGTGGAAATTGATATTCATTTTGTTCGAGAACTTGTAAAGATCGGCCGCATCCGCGTCATACACGTCCCAATGGAATATCAGTATGCGGACATCTTCACAAAAGGACTTCCCCGACATCTATTTCAGAAATTCAAGACCATTTTGTGCATTCGTTCTCCTCCAGCTCCAAACTGACGGGGAGTATTAACCGATATACTTGAAGATTGTGTGTATCTTATTATAGTTTTGTATTATATTAGTTTCCTTGTATTTATCCCTTAAGTTATGTAATTAGTTTTGTATTGTACACTATATATATTTTGGTAATCAATGAGAATAATTCATCTTCTCTCATAAACCTTTAACAAGTACTATTAATAAAAGTCAGAGTTGCGTTCAAGGAGGTCCATGATTTTTACAAAGTCCCGAGGAACAAATCTCAACCATTGATCAATATGATCTAATGGTCAAGATTAATCACATACTTTATACATAGAGGGGTATTTTGGTCATTTGGCACTAAAAAAAATTTATTTTATTTTATTTTTTATTTTTTATTTTAAATTTTTTTTATTTTTTTATTTTTATATTTTTAATTGAGGGGTATTTTGGTCCTTTTGAAAAAAATATTTTTTTTATTTTAAAATTTTTAGTTTTTTTTAAAAATTATTAATTTATTATTATTTTTTTAAAATTATTAATTTTTCATTAATAACACATAATGTTATTGCATAGTGAATCACATGTGATTGCATAGTAAGTCACATGTGATTGCATTCTGAATCACATGTGATTTAATTAAAACATGATTTTACACTAAAATCACATGTGATTTACACTAAAATCACATGTGATTAAGTTATACACGTAATTATCAAATAAATATTATTTTTTAATAAAAAAATTAATAAAAAATAAAAAAATAAAAAAATTTTAAAATAAAAAATAAAAAATAAAAAATAAATCGAAATTTTTTTAAGTGCAAATGACCAAAACACCCCTTCATAATAATAAAAAATTTTAAAATAAAAAATAAAAAAAATTATTTTTTAAAAAATGACCAAAATACCCCTCAATATATTAAATATGTGATTTATCTTGACCATTAGATCATATTGATCAATGGTTGAGATTTGTTCCTTGAGACTTCCTAAAATTAATGGACCTCCTTGAACGTTTCACATAAAAGTCAATAAACAAAGAATATCAAATTATAATCATGAAAAGAAATATTATGACGAGTCAAAAGATACGGGTCCCACCTGCAGCTAGGGGTGTTCGTTTGGACGGTTTGGATATATCCGAACCAAATAAATGAAACCAAATAAAGTCCGGTTTTCAAAAGTTCAAACCGAACCATTCAAACTAATTCGAAAACCAAACCGATCCGAACCAAATAACAATTTGGTTGGTTTGGTTTTATCCGTTTGGTTTTTCGTTAAAATTTCCAAAAATACTACAAAAGTATATAAAATAAATAATATTAAGTTCGATATGTAAAATTCCAAAATGATAAACTACTTTGTACATAAAAACAAGTCTAATTCATAGCTTGTGACATTTATAATGATATATGCAAAAAATTTGACATCAACTTTATAAAAAACTCCAAAAAGATTGGTATATCGCCAAGTGATACAATATAAAATGGAACAAGTGTTAGTATATAAATCATTTTACTATAAGAAATGTAAAGAAAATGAGTACCATAATTGCTTACAATGGAAGCCAACATGTGTTAGTATATAAAACAATTTACTATATATTACTATTCGGTTTTTTTGGACAATCCGGTTTTCACGATGGAAACCAAATCCACTCCGAAATCAAAACTATTAATTTGGTTCAAGTCCAAACCGATCCAAAGAACCAAATAACCAATCCAAATAGTCCGATCCAAAATATCCAATTAGACAATCCAGTTATATCCGAATAGTGAACACCCCTACCTGCAGCCCATATTCGCAATGGACAGAATTTCTCTTTTTGTAATTTACGCATATATTAGGGAAAATCTCGTTTTTGTAGTTTAGGCACATTTTGGAGGAAATGGTTGTGGTTGTAGTTTAGCGTGTTTAAAACAACTCCAAGCATATTCCGTTTCTCTCTTTTGTCTCTATAATCTCAAATCTAAGACTGCTCCCAACGAAAGCGCTACTTTTAACTATTCGTCAGCTAGCGCCGTAACCATTGGCACACCTCGCCATTTGGGCTGCCAATTGGATGCCACCCCTTTGGAGACGAGAGTAAGGGGTGGCATGAGTTGGATAGGTGGGGCCAAAGGGGTATTTTATCCGTGTATTTTGTAATGGTGGGTCCCAAAAAACTTAAGGGAAGATGTATTGTAGGCATGCGTACGTCAGTTTAATGTTGGTTGGAAGGTGAACTGATGTTGCGCTGATTTGGCAACAACTAACGATGTCAGTTTTATACACCATTGGGAGTGGTCTAAATCATATACTCTTACAAATGACAATTATCAAAATGAATCACTATTTAAAATATGTTACTACTATTATTTTACAACCTTTTCCCAATGATATTATATAAAAATAACTATAATACGTTAATTGAACACATTAATTAAGAGGTTGATTAGTGGACATTCTACCTTTGAATAACATTGGCTCTAGTTTATTGAGATCCGCTTCTCTAATTACATCAAGATCAATAGCTTCGTACGAAACTGTTGAGATGTCCCATATTGGACAAGATATAAACCAATAATGTGCTTATAAAGGTCCTGGGTTACTCCTCTTATAACCAATTGGTTTTAAAATGGAACTCACTAACTAACAGAAACCTTCTTCCTTAGGTAATAGTTGCTCATTTCCCGTAGACATCAATGATCCTTGATCTGTAGCTCAAATCTTAATATTGTTTTTGAATTAATCGGTCAGTAGCAAAAAAAAATTATTTTGAACATGATACTATTTGAATCTAAAAATAACTATAATACGTTAGCTAAACACATTAATAAAGAGGTGATTAGTAGACATTCTACCGTTTAAGTCCTATTCCTCAAATAATAGTATAGCAACTCCTCATCCGTTGGGTGAAATCGAAACCCTGGAGGGACTGATAGTTGCTCGTTTAAATGTTAATACTTCCTCCGTTTCAAAATGAGTGATACACTTTCTATTTTGGGATGTTTCAAAATAAATAATACACTTTGAAAACTTTCCTAATTTGCCAAATGTAGTAGGTCCCACACCCACTAACTATCTCATTTAATAAAGTGAAATGACACATTTACCCTTACTTTTACTTTTAAATATCATTAAATTGAATTTAATCAATGTTTGTAGGACCCAACATCCACTAACTATCCAATTTAATATAATCTAACTTATATTATCATATTTTGCCTCAAACATCGTGCAACCCTAAATGTATCACTTATTTTGAAACGGAGGAAGTATAGTTTTTGAATTAATCGATTAATAATAGAAAGTATTGGATAAAATTTATTAGTTATTTTAATTTATCCTACGCATCATAAAGTATATTATAAAGAGAACCGATATTCTGTTATATTATTTGTGCCTACTTATGGGCCTACAAATTTGATCATGACAAGTATCGAAATTAAGGGATGATATGAGGAAAGAGAATTAGTAGATTACACATGTCAATCTTAGAAGTAAGTAGGAATGAGGTGCAAGTTATAACCAGTTTTTGAACCGGGCCCGGTTTTATAACCGGTTTTGAACCGGTTTTGACGTCCCCCGACCAGATCAGTTCCCGAACCACCAGTCCCGAACCGGATACCACTTCCAGCGACTAAACCGGATTCAAACCGGTTATTATTAAACCGGTTTTTAAACCGGTTATAGCCGTTAACTCCCGAAACCGGATTTAAAACCGGATATAGCCGTTGGGACCTCGAAAACCGGTTTTAAATGCTGATCGAGAGCTAGCCGTTGGGGACCAAAAAAACTAGCCGTTGGGGCCTTTTTTTACCCTCTTTTTTTTAATTTTCCCCCACTTTTCACCTATAAATACCCCCTTAAGGTTTAGGCATCAACCACAACTCAAAACCACTCTCTTACAACCTTCCAAACTCACAAATACACTCAAAATGGCTACCGGCTCTCAATCTCAAGCTTCGGTTGGTGTTGGTGAATCAACAACTCAACCTAGCGTTGTTAAAGTAATTCCTACAAAACGTAATTCCGACATTTGGTGCAATTTCGACTTATGTTTGATGTCGGATTCGTCAAAGAAAGCTAGGTGCAAAAAATGTGGTGCTTTCTTAAAGGAAGATGGAAACTCGACTTTAAAGACTCATGCTTTTAAAAGTTGTCCTAATGTGAAATATGGGTCGAGTGAGCAAACAACCTTGGGGAATGATGGCAACTTGTGGGCTTACGAAGTTGCTAAGGTACGTGATCGAATGACAAAGTTCGTGATTCAAGAGTCGTTGCCTTTCAACCATTTCGACAACAAAAGATTAACGAAGTTGATTCAAGAAACTCTACAACCACGTTATACTCATGTAAGTCGCACTACCTTACGAAATGATGCTATACAAATGTGGAAACTTGCAAAAAAAGAATTGATTTTAGGCTTTAAAAATCTTGAAACAAAAGTGTCTTTAACTTCCGATGTTTGGACCGCACCACATGGTTCACCAAACTCATATCTTTGCGTTACCGCTCATTGGGTAGATCCCAATAGTTGGATATTGATGAAACGTACAATTGCGTTTGAATTATTTGGGTATCCACACACGGGGGAAAAGTTATACCAAATTCTAGACATTGTTATAAGATCATTTAAACTAGAGTCAAAAATATTTTCAATGTCATTCGATAATGCATCCAATAATACCGTCGCGGTTGGAAAACTAAAGCTTAAATATAAACCGATTTGTGATGGTGCTTTTTTTCATACTCGATGTGCCGCACATATTAAAAACTTGGTTTGCAAGATGGATTGCGTTCTATTGAACCAACAAAAAATGGATTTAAAACAATGTTGAAACAAGTTTTTAGTAATGCAAGACATAGTGATTATATGCAATTTTGTGTCGATGCAAATTCCATTTGGCTAGGTCCAAATTGGGACGTACCTACTCATTGGAATTCAACTTGTCATATGTTTGAATGTGCTTTACGACAAAAAGATACTTTAAAAAAGTTTCATGACAACCTTGCAATTTCAATTCGGGGAATTGAACCTTATCCGGAGGGGAAATGGCAATTGATTCAAGTTATTGTCGAATTACTTGGTGTTTTCAAAAATGCAACCACTTTGTTGTCGGGAGTTTATTATCCCACAAGTCCATTTATTTTGAACCAAATCTATTTGATGTGTGCTAAATTGAAGAAATTTGAACAAAAGAGCCCTAATTTTTATGCAATGGTACAACCGATGAAAGAAAAACTTAGGAAATATTTTCAAGAGATGCCGACCGCTATAACATGTGCCGCCGCTATAAATCCCGGTGTAAACATGAATGGGGTTTCTACTTTACTTAAGAAAATCACTAGCGATTTGGATTTGGATGTAGTAGACCCCGATTTTGCAAAAAAAAAAGCAATTGAACAATTTAAACTTGTTTTTTCAAAAATGTTTGATGCATACTTGCTACAATATGGTCCAACAACACACATTCATACAATGATGGAAACGGGGGCATTGGGTTCGGGTCTACAAGATGATGATGAAACATCACTTTATAACACTTTGAGAAGAGAAAATACCGTTCAAGCTCGTGATAACACTACTAGTAGCGAGCTTGAAAGGTATACATTGACCGACTTTTTGGGGACTATGAGTGTCCAAGATTTTCAAAAACTTGATCTTTTGGGTTGGTGGAAAGAAAAGGAAATGCAATTTCCGATTATTTCCAAAATGGCATGTGATCTACTAATGTCCAAGCTTCTACGGTAGCTTCGGAATCCACTTTTAGTGTTAGTGGTAGGGTTGTATCACTAAGAAGATCGAAGATGACGCCTTTGTCCATAGAAGTTTGTATTTGCTTGAAGGATCATTTAGATGCGGCGGAACGTTTACAAGACATTGAATTACTTGAAGGCGAGATGGAGAATGGCGTCGAGAAAGCAATACAAAATAGCGAAGTGGAGTTGGGAATGTCGGCACCTATAACTAGACAAGAACTTCAATACGAGCTAGAACTACGCAACAATATCGGGCGAGAAGACACACCAACATACGAAGCAACAACAACTCACCAACAAGACTTTGTTTAGTCTTTTTTATAATGTTATGTCTCTTTTATGATTAAAAGACTTTGTTATTTTGTTTAATGTAATGTCTTTTTAATGTTAATTGCTATGTCCCTTAATGTTATCTCCCTTAATGTTTAAAAAAAAAAAAGCAAAAACCCACAAAACCGGTTAAATCCGGTTTCGAAACCGGTAAAACCGAACCTATTTTTGCTAATCTGAACCGGTTCCAAAAGTGTCGACCCCGCACTCATCCAAAGTGGTTTAAAACCGGACCGGTTTTGGGAAAACCGGTTTTGACCGTTGACCAAAAAAACCGAATCGGTTTTGGAACCGAACCGGTTTCGGGAAAAATCCGGTTTTTGCAGGTCTAAGTAGGATTATTGGTAGACACAAATAGTATGACTAAATATCATTTCTCATAAAAAAAGATAAAAAAAAATGAAAAAATCATATCAGATGACAGATGGTACATACCATTTAGAGCATCTCCAATGGTAGCTTTTTGTAAAGCTTATTACTATTTAAATAAGCTTTTGGATGACTTTTTCCTATTGGAGTTGAGGGCTTTTTTAAAAGCTTATTCAAAAGACTTATTCTTCCATAACCTTTTAACTAACTTACAATGTTTGATTTCTTTAGTCCCTATATTTACTAATTTTACACTTAAACCCATATATAGATTTATATGAGAATCTTTTACTATTTTTATAACTATAAATGATAGCTTTGGAATATTTCAATACTTTTATTAAAGAACAACATTATGATTAGTTTTATTTTTTTTGTGGTATATTAAATTTTATAAAATGCTATACAAATTGTCAAATTATATATGAGGGGCATTTAAAAAAACATTTGAGATACATAAAGGTAAACTAGTATATTAATAAGAAAAAGCTTTTTGAAAGGTTAACCATTGGAGATGCTTTTTATAAATAGGTGTTTAGTCAACAGAAAGTTGATGTGGCAAGAATAATAAGTCATTGTGAGGTTAACCATTGGGGATGCTCTTATAACGAAAACAAAAAACAAAAAACAAAAAAAATCATATCAGATGACAGATGGTACATACCATTTATAACGATTTCTTATGACAAAGAGGATTTTTTCGAACGGAAAATAATCCTATTATGACAGAGAAAACCTAATTTTATATCTTAATTTTATACCCACAATAATCAAAAATCTTCATCAACTTTTACGCCTGTTATATCTGCTACAATCTCAACTGAAAAGCCATCCATCACATCTTTGGATGCGACAAAGAAATCAATCATTCGAGATTCGAGACATGCTTGATTCCATCAACAGCTGCTAATGAGATAGACTACCAGCTTACGACTCAGATTCGAGACATGCTTGATTCCATCAATCCATTGGTTGCCAAGTTTCGGATGGCAGGTCAAATGATAAGGTCCTCAAATGACACAAATATTAAGCTTAGGCTTATTGGTAGTAGGTCACGAGATGGAAGAAACCACAATCTACCAACTGCATCCGAAGTTGCTGCATTAATTATTGGGGATTTTGACTCCACAGCCAATAAAAGGGATATTATCCTCCACAGAGAAAATGGAAAACTTAAACAAATTAGTGAGTTGCATGTAATATACCTTGCATTGCAGTACCCATTGTTATTTCCATATGCAAAAGATGGCTATCGGGTGGATATTTACCACCAAGGCGTGAGTGATTATAACGAAAAAAACAAAGGAACGCGAGTAACAATGAGAGAGTGGTTCGCATATCGTCTGCAAGACAGGAGAAATCAATTCTCAATGATACTAAATGGCAGGCGATTGTTACAACAATTCATAGTAGACACACAAACGATGGTGGATGCTAAGAGGATGAGATACATACGTACACAGCAAAAAGACCTAAGAACTGAGACGTATTCGAAATTAGCAAGTTTGGCACAAAATCAAGATAATGGGGTTAAATTACGTGGTAAAAAGTATGTGCTGCCGTCCTTTACTGGAAGTCCAAGGTATATGATGTAGAACTACTTAGACGCCATGACGATATGTAAGTTTTTTGGGTACCCTGATCTATTCATAACATTTACATGTAACCCGAATTGGCCTGAGATTGCACGTGAAATGTCCAAGAAAGGATTGAAATCTGAAGATCCCCCAGATATTATTAGTAGAGTGTTTAAAATCAAGCTCGACTGCCTCATAAAGGAATTCAAAGAGAAAAATACGTTTGGAAGAGTTAGAGGAGGTAACACAGTTACTGAAATTTGTAATTCTATATTTAAATAGTTTTTAATTATTATTATTTTTTAATATTAAGTTTTTTTTATGTCACAGTTGTCTACACTATTGAGTTTCTAAAAATGTCGTCTTCCGCATTGCCACATATTATTATGGCTAAAGTCACATGATAAGATAACCACCGAATCAAAGATAGATGAATTTATATCAGCAGAGATACCCGATAAAGATCAAGATCCGGAGTTGTACCAGATTGTTACAGATCATATGATGCATGGCCCATGCGGTGCTGATAATCCAAGATGCCCTTGCACAGTTAATTTTAATTGTACAAAAACTTCCCAAAACAGTTTAACGAATCGACATTTATCGGTGAAAGTGGATACACAATTTACAAGAGAAGAAATGACAGTAATACTGTAAGAAAAAATGGAATTGATTTGCACAATGGCTTTGTCGTTCCATACAATCATGGGTTGCTTAGGAAATACCAGTCTCATATAAACGTTGAATGGTGCAACCAGATTGGCTCCATCAAATATCTTTTTAAGTACGTAAACAAGGGACCAGACAGGGTTACGGTTGCTGTGGAGGGTGAAGAGATCGACGAAGTAAAAGATTATTATGATTGTAGATACCTTTCAGCATGTGAGGCATCTTGGCGTATTTTTCAGTTTGATATTCTCTACAGGACACCCTCCGTTGAAAGGTTGCCCTTTCATTTTATCTGTAATTTATTTTAGTCTGTAATTTAGAGAATGAATGTCTAGTTGAAGGGCTTCCAAAACTCACTTTTGCTAAAGATAAAATGTGTTCAACTTGTGAAAAGGGAAAGCAACACAGATCATCTTTCTGATCCAAATTTATTTCAGCCTGTACAACATGCTTAAATTTGATTCATATGGATCTTTTTGGTCCCGTAAATGTGGAGAGTTTAGGTGGAAGAAAAAGGTACACTCCAGTCACTGTGGATGATTTCTCCAGATTTTGTTAGGTCTTCTTTCTAAGAGCGAAAAGTGATGCTGTTGAAGAAATCATAAATTTTATTAAGAAAACTGAAGTAAGTCTTGGAGTTAAGCTCAAAAGCATCCGAAGTGATCGTGGAACCGAATTTACAAATGTCACTCTAGAAGACTTCTGCAACAAAAAAGGTATCACTCAAAACTTCTCAGCTCCAAGAACTCCCGAACAAAATTGAGTTGCTGAGAGGAAAAACAGAACCTTGATCGAAGCAGCCAGAACTATGCTGAACGAAGCCAAGCTTCCAAGTCAATTCCAGACGTACGCAGTTCATACGGCATGTCACACTCAAAATCGTGCAGTAATTGTCAAAAGACACAACAAAACATCGTATGAAGTGGTCAGCTCAAGAAAACTAAATATTGAATATTTCAGAGTCTTTGGTTGTCCTTGTATCATCCTAAATAACAAAGAGCATCTTGAAAATTTGATCCAAAAGTTGAAGATGGAATCTTTGTTGGATACACCGAATAATCAAAAGCATACAGAGTCTACATTCCGAAAAGATCAACCTTCGAAGAAACGGTTCATGTCACTTTCGATGAAAAACGTGTCTCAGATCTCTCTCCACCTCCAGAGAGTGACGAAGACTTGAACTTCAATGAACCAATTTCCACCTACCAAGCTGAAAACATCGAGCATTCCTCTGAGAGATCTGATACTTCACCGATCAACAACTCCTCTGAAAACCCAGATGATAATCCTAATAGTACCCCAACATCTGATAACACCCAACCTGAAAGTTCTTCATCATCTGAAGTTGAACCTATTTCATCTATTCATGCTCCAACATCTGATCAACAAACTCCAATCCAAAATGAATCTGATAATCAAGAAAATGAAACCACATCCTCACCAGATACCATACCCCTCTACATCCAACTCCCTCCATTGTCTCCAACACAACCCCTTCTTCTTACAAACGATGAACCTGGTCCGTCAAATCAAGTGTCAACATTATGGAACAAGAAACATCCAAGAAATCAAGTTATTGGTGACTTACAACAAGGGGTTCGTACTCGAAGCCAGCAAGCGAGTGCCAATATATGTCTATTCGCTGGATTTGTATCCATTACTGAACCTAAAAATGTTAAAATTGCTCTTGAAGATCCTCACTGGGTATCTTCAATGCAAAAAGAACTACAACAATTCGAGAAAAACAAATTGTGGACACTTGTTCCTCCACCAATTGGCACAAATGTCATCGGAACAAATGGGTTTTTGGGAATAAATTAGATCAAGATGGAACAGTTATAAGAAACAAATCAAGATCAGTGTCACAGGGATACAGACAGGAGGAAGACATAGATTTGGATGAATCCTTTGCCCCAGTTGCAAGATTAGAAGCAATCTGCATGTTCCTTGGATATGCTGCTTTCATAAATTTCAAAGTCTATCAGATGGATCTCAATAGCACCTTCTTTAATGGAAAGCTTCAAGAATTGGTCTTTGTGAAACAACCTCCAGGATTCGAAGATCACAAGCATCCTGACTACGTCTATCAACTTGATAAGGCTCTTTACGGGTTAAAACAAGCACCAAGAGCATGGTATGACACTCTATCCAATAGCTTCTCAAAAGTGGATTAACAAGAGGAACCATCGACAACAGTCTGTTTATTCAAAAACATAAGTCAGATGTGTTATTAGTCCAAATATATGTCGACGACATCATTTTTGGGTCCACAAATGAAAGTATGTGTCAGAAATTTTTTAAATTAATAACAGACAATTATGAAATGAGCATGATGGGTGAACTAACGTACTTCTTGGGCATACAAATAAAACAATCGGATGAGGGAATCTTCTTAAATAAAGAGAAATATGTGTCTGAGCTTTTAAAGAAATTTGATCTTGAAAAATGCTCTTCTATGAAGACTCCAATGGCAACCAATCTGAAATTAATAGAAGATCTTTCGGGGAAGGCTGAGAATCCAACAATCTACAGAGGAATGTTAGGTTCACTACTCTATTTGACGGCAAGCCTACCAGACATCATGTTCTCCGCATGCTTATGTTCTAGGTACCAAGCAAATTCAAAGGAATCTCATTTGCATGCAGTTAAATGTATTCTAAGATATCTGAGAGATACCCCTAGCTTAGGCCTTTGGTATACAAAAGACAATCGATTTGATCTTGTCGGATACTCAGATGCAGACAATGTTGGATGTAATCTGGATCGAAAAAGTACAAGTGGTGGATATCAGTTCTTGGGAGGTAAATTGATAAGCTGGTCAAGCAAAAAATAATCATCTGTGTCAACTTCTACATGTGAAGCTGAATATATCCTTGCGGGGGCTTGTGTAGCTCAGATTCTTTGGATGAAGAATCAACTTTAAGATTTCGATCAACATTGCGAGAAGGTTCCCGTTTACTGTGACAATACAAGTGCTACAGCTATCACCAACAACCCAGTGTTTCACTCTTGAATAAAAAACATTTGATGTCAGGTATCATTTTATTCGAGATCTTGTTGTGAAAGGTGATGTCGAATTTCATTTTATCCCCACTGAACATCAACTTGCTGATCTATTTACTAAACCTTTGGATGAATCCAGGCTCAGTTATCTGACTGGCAGGCTTGGTATGTTAAATGCATAATTTTTTATATTATTTTTCAGATCATCAACTCCATCAGATGGTCACCGAAGTTTCAGAGTTTATTTACCTTTGTGTATCTGAAAGATCATCAGCTTGTGATAATGTGGCTTGTTCTCATTCGACATCCTCTGAAAAGATACTCAAGTGCCATTGGTCATCATCTCTGCTACCCTATTAATGGTGACCCTTAGACGTCTTTTCCCGCCACTTTTAGCTGACCTATTGATTGACCTCTATCATCACGCCTGATCTACATCACCCCAACCGTTCGATCATTCGCCGATTCACATTCCAACCGTTGATCGAACACACTCTCCATTTTGATACACAATCTGCCCAAATTTCCACAACCATTATAAAGAGAGCCTTTGAAATCGTTCCCTCGTTTTCTATGTATGGTCTTTTTACAATCTCTTGGGGAGAAGGTCTTCTAAGCGAAGCTTGGTGTAACAGCGTAAAATTTGAGCCATTTTTTTTAAACAATACGGAAGCGTTATTTTATAAACATAAAACGATAGACATATTTTATATTTACATAATGGTTCAAAAGATTATAATAATTAAAAGTACGATGTTAACTTCTATACGGATCGACAACCAAAAATATCAGAGTTTGATCAATCCATTCCCAACAAGCCAAACACCACCAAAAGCTTTCATTAACAACCTGAAAAATATTCAACGAGGTGGGGATTAGCACAAAGCTAAGTGAATAGAATTAACAACCATATTGTATGATAATATTAACCAAGGAACAACACATTTCATTTACACTTGTTCGACTTCCACAAGAACAAACAAGTTCTAGTTCGACTTCCACAAGAACAAACTAGTTCTAGTTCGACTTCCACAAGAACGAGCTAGTAAGTTCCAGTTCGACTTCCACAAGAACGAACTGGCAAAACAGAGGACCGGCAAATCAGATGCGAAATCAAGAGGGTAAAGTGGTGAAAAGGATAGGTCAGGAAACTCAGTGTGTATGGGGACCTCCGAGCAGTATTCAATGGCTGCTCATGAAATGAGGTCAAATAATATTTTTCAGAATCTTGCAGAAAACTACCCCGACAGTGACATTGAAAACGATAGTGCTTTCCTAAGCTATATGCTCAAAAAGAAATATCAACCATCAACCATAAGAGGGTTCACTAAAACACCAACAGTCAAACCGGGCATTTCAATCATCCCAAAGAAAATTGCCCGTATTTCTGTCTCTCTTGGAGAGAAAGCTCAATTTTCTCCCAAATCAAATGACCAACCATCCTCCTGTGATAAAGGAAAGGGTCCTGCAGCTCCTCCTCAAACTAAAATCAAGAAAGAAAAGGACCAGTGGTCCCAGACGAGGAAGAAGCAGGGATGACAGCAAGAGGACTGGGAATGTCTGAAGAGGACCTCCAGAAGGCCAAGGAGGAAGAAGAACGAGCTTTTGGGCTAGGCAGTCAGAAAAGAAGAAGGGAATGAGTGATCAAAGAAAGGAGACTCAATGGAGGAGGCTTTTGTTGGTGTTTATGTTCCAAAAACAGTATGTATCTTAAAAAAAATTTACTTTTCTGTTGCATGCACCGAACAATTTACTTTCACTTTATCTTTTGCTCTATGATCCATGAATATTATTAGTCAATGATAATAATTTTGACATACCTGAGTTGATTGATTGCTATGCTTAAAAGAACTCAAAAAGAAAATATATGAGTCACTGAACTGAGGTATGATCCGATTTTATCAGATCATCATTTATTGTAGAGTAAATTACACGGATAGTCCATGTGGTTTGACAATTGTTTTGAATTTGATCTCTAAGTATCAGAAATTACACCTGTGGTCACTGTGGTTTGGACTTCATATTTGTTTTGATCCCTAATACTAACAGCCGTTAAAATATGATGTTAAACTTTTTTAATTGACAATTTTACCCTCTCCCTCACCATCTCATCACAACGACAAACTAATCCATAATAAAATGAATATCTTTTGCTACAGATTAAGACTTGAAACAGATCCAAACAATAATCTCAGAAAGAACAAATGAATAGACTAATGAAAAGTTCAAATCGGAAATCAGAAAACAAATTATAATTTACAATTTAGGACTTACTACTCGGGATTCATGATGAAAAAAAAGAGAGAGTCGTGTATGGAAACTAAGCCGATTGATCCAACGGTGGAAGGAGAGTCCTTCCTACTGCCGCTAATATGAAAGTTAAATTGGATATCCGCCGGGTGATTGAATACCTTAATAAAGAATTGTGAGATGGAGGGGATACGAAACAAAGAAAGGCCGGGGAAGAATGTGAAGTAGGTAATTGATGAGATGGGTTCCCTTTCTGATGAGCCTGTGAGTTCCTATTTTCATCTTATTCTGTATATAAATTCATCAAAATCATAATTATATATCTACATTTAAGTGATTGCTGCACTTCTGAAACATTCTCCATTAAAGTTAATTTTGAGTAATCAGTCTAAAATTAGGGGTTAGGGTTTTGATTTGGGTATGTTTTTGTATGTAGCGATGAAGAAAAGAGGAAGGAGATGGTGAGGGTGAGGGTATAATTGTCAATTAAAAAAGTTTAACAGCAAATTTTAACGGATGTTAGTATTAGGGACCAAAACCAATACGAAGTCCAAACCACGGTGACCACGGGTGTAATTTTTGATACTTAGGGACCAAATCCAAAACAATTGTCAAACCACAGGGACTATCCGTGTAATTTATTCTTTATTGTTATATTTTCTAGGTATGTTAAAGACCTTCTGAATTGTGAAACATACTCAAGGTTAAATATAAAACCTTCACATATTCAGGGGGAGTTGCCTAACTATTTTTCTACATCAAATAGGGGGAGATTGTTGGGTCGCTGAAAAGCATCCCCCACTGAAGGGATTTAATGAAGACAAAAAGGCAAATAGTTAGAAGACAATCTGAGGATCAGTTCCTCAGATTGTGGGTAACTGAATCTGATCAGTTCGGATTTCAGTTACCAATCTACACTATCTGATCACTATCTGAAACAACGCTCAGGTCCCCGTGCGGAATCAGATACTGGTCAACAAATCAGATAGTTGTAGCAGGTTCAGCGCACACTTGACAATAACGTTGAACCATTGAACAGATACCTCTCTAATCAAAACTCTTAGTGAAGATCACTGAGGTGAAGGTCATCTGAAGAAGCATGAGTATCCTTAGACTCATGGCGATCTGAAGCGTACAAAGGCCTGAAGTTTCAATGTCACATAAAGACACAAGTAAAACACAAGTTAAATGTATCGCTGATAAATGGAAATCTTGCAAATCTTCTAGAAGATATTGGCGATCACAAGACGACAGAAAGTACTGTCATAATTCCGTTAGTAATGCTCGACGCATGAAATATCCTCTGCACCAACGGAATTCTCACACGTGGATTCGATCGATCATTCCTTTGGCACCACGTTTCCCAATGCTATAAATTGAGGACTTAGCGATCGAATTCTGTGTGCACCCAACAAGGTTACACGCTGCTAAAATCACTCCAGACCTTTATTTTGTTTGAGCAGAGTGTAAACCACCAGTTAATCTGTAGTTACTTGATTTGAGAATTAAATCTTTGTAACGAAGGTGTCTGGTCTTGTGCCTGATCATTTGTTGATCAGAACTTGTCTTAGATAGTATCTGTTATTGTCTACCTCATGCAAGTAATTTAGTTAGGATTTGTTCTTAGCTATTCCGCAAACTACTTGCATCTTTATTGTATCATTATTGATTAACAAAGAAAAGTTTAAAAAAAGTGTTGAGTGTTGCCATTAATTTTTATTTGGTTGGTGAAAACGTATAAGTGCAGTAATTCACTTATCACGGGACTAACACTTTTCCTGATGACTAATATAAAAGTCTTCCCTTTCAGATGGAGTGCTACTTTTTTTATATGTCTTCCAAAATGGATGAATTATCAGCAAAGAAAACCTTCACGTAATTTTGTTTTAATATTTTTGATATCTACAACAATAGACGTCTTGATCTATTTCGTAATGTGGGCTCCGCGCCTGGCGCCTTGGAGGCATCATGGTGCAACTTTTACAACCATGGGTAAAACGATTACATATTATCAATATTTTGTTTTGTTTACTTACTATTGATATCATTATAAATAAATAAACTGAATGCAAGTTTTAATATGAGATTTTCAAATAATTAGCAGGCACACACCTTTATTCTAAAACAAAAAATATTTAAGCAAGATTTTCATTTATTACGATATTTACAGCAATAAATAAAACAAAATATCTTATAATTTTATTATTTGTATTAGTGTTGTTTCAAAATAAAAATATATAAATATAAATTAAAAAGAAAAATATTTATTTAATAAATTATGTTGAATGTATGATGATTCTTTTTTCTCTCTCCTTGAACCTCAAGCCTCTCACTAAGAGCGTAATGACAGGTTTTTTATGAGGTTATTAGTATTTAAATAATCTTTAAAATAATTTTTTACCATTGGAATAGATAATTTATTTAGGAGGTCAACCACTATTCTTCTCCAGTCATTTAAACATCTTTCAATGTTTGATTCTTTTAGTGCTATAATTAACAATTTTATATTTTAAACCTTATATATATTTATACGTGAATCGTTTATTATTTTTATAAGTATAATTTATAAGTTTATCATATTTCAATACTTTTTAAGGTTAAACATTATAATATTTTTGTAAGAGGTATTTTATAGAAGTGTTAAGTTTTATAAATGCTTAAAAATTGTTAAATTGCATAAGAGGGGGCATTTAGTTACATTTGATATAAATAAAGGTAGATTAGTAATATTAATAAGAAAAAGTCTTTAGATAGTTAATATATAATTTGATAATGTAATAAATATAATAAGTTATTACAGATGCTAATGATTGTAGATGCTCTAACTATATCTCTGCATTAATAACTTTTTCCCCTCCATAATCCCAATATTGTATTATTAAAAAAAAAAGAGTCTTTTTAGTAACAACCTTTAAATATAAGGAAGTATAAAATACAACCTACTACACCGTAGATAGACCTACACCACCACTAGTACAAATGATCACTCCATTTAATTCTCAATTCGCAGCATCAATACGCAAAGATAGACACATTGCACAAATTACAGAAACACCCCTCCCTCTTCTCTACCGCTATAAATAGGGGAGCCATTCTTTACTGTGAGTTGACAGAAAATTGTTGATATTCTTCTCTCTTCATTTTATTGAACGGATTCTGTTACGGAAATGGCACAAGATAACCAGTAAGTAGCCGATAATTTTCTCTCATTTTTAATTATGTTTTTGTTTTTAAATTGTACATTTTGATTTTGATCAAAGTTTTATACAATTTCTTGTTCGCATGATCGTTCAAAAGAAAAAAAAAACTTTATTTGTGTTCTTTTGCTCATGAAAAAAGACTATAAACCCTAACGTTATCTATCTTCTTTCCCCCAGGATCGGAGAAAAGATACATAAAACCATGATGACGCTTTTAGTACCATCTTTAGCCTTATTTGGTACTACTTTTTATTTAACATTTTCCTTGTACAAAAAAGACAAGATTCACGAACGGATGAGATTCGTTTCCGAGAGCGCGTTGTTGATGATGGCTGGATCCTTTTTTGGAATGGCCCTTTATTTATGTTACAAAGATTACAAAGGAGACCCACGTTCTTGTTTGTGGTATCACGTGCTCAACATCGGAATGTTTGTTGCTGGAATTACTGCTCCACTATACTTGACATGCAACCTTTTGATGCCAACCCGTTACCTTCACATCGTTGAGTTTTTTACGTTGTTCCTTAATGGCTCGATGTTATTGGTTGGTTGGACTTTCCAAATCCGAGCTTATCCTTCTCCGGTGGTCGTTCCGGCAAGGGAAGTACAGCTCGTTAGCGGTGGTGGTAATTAAAGTGGTGGTGAATAGTGGCAGTGGACCAGTGGTAGCTAGGGTTAGTGGGTAACTAAGTACGGTTGATATTAGGTCTTCTTTATATGTAATTTGTCTTTTGGTATATATTTAATGCAATTTCTATTTATATTTCGTTAAGTTATCGAATGTTTGAATATTAGTTAAACTAATGATAAACTTGATATATTATAAGAATCAATCGATCCAACCAGCAATACAAATACAAATTAAGTCACAAAATGATAATTAAACTATGGGTAGATTTTGAAAAGTAACAATATACGTTTAAGTAGGTTGTGATTTGTTTTGGTGATTATAATTTTTTTATGTTTAACACCCTAAATTAGCAACTCGAATCCAAAGTTTTATGTTTTCACATTGAAATTTTTCCTAAACAAAATTGCACTAAACAAACAAGATCAACTTGTATTTGCATATAAGCACATGCATTACAAGTACTATTAAGAAAAGTCAATAAACAAAGAATATCAAATTATAATCATGAAACAAATATCTTGATGAGTCTAAAGATACGGTTCCACCTGCAGCCTATATTCGCAATGGACAGAATTTCTCTTTTTGTAATTTACGCATATATTGGGGAAAATCACCTTTTTGTAGTTTAGGCACATTTTTGGGAAATGGTTGTGGTACTTGGAAATATTTTAGCGTGTTTAAAACAACTCCAACCATATTCCGTTTCTCTCTTTTGTCTCTATAATCTCAAATCTAATTATATACTCTATTTTTCTTTTTAAAAATTAATGAAACTCATATTTCACTAACAATCACATTTTTTAAAATTTATTTGGTCCATTCATTTGAGGTGAAATCTCTCACTTCAAATATGGTACATACCATTTATAACAATTTCTTATGACAAAGAGGATTATTTCGAACGGAAAAAAATCCTATTATGACAAGAAAACCTATTGTTATATCATATCTTCTGTGAATCCTTATGTATCGATTAAGCAACGGATTAAGTACTAACAATGATGAATTGGAAGAACAAGAAGGGAAGAACAATGTGAAGCTTTGCAAAATAACGTACGTACGATTACAAATGTCGGCAAGCTTAAACCAATACTAGGTTTCAACTAGGTATTTATACCTAGGCCTATTATTGACTAAATACATAAAATAACCCTAGACTATTTATTACATAAATGATCCCTAGACTATTGATTACAATCAAAGTGTCACAGTACATCCCTTGACTATTGAATACACTAAAATGTGACCCAACAATCTCCCCCTTTGTAACAATAGTCTGGGAAGCATATCTTCGAAGTCTTCATCTTTAGCAAAAGCCTAGCCTTGTAGATTTTTCGTTGTATAATGATGAATCAGTATCAGGCTTGAGCTTTGTTAATCTGTGAAAACGAATACTTCTTGTAGCTTTTCAACAATAAAAAGTATTTTGAAGACTTTACTTTGAAGATACATATTGATCGACCAAAACTGAGACCCATAATGGTAGAGAGAATAACATCGGAAGTCTTTTCTTTAAGTTTGTGGCTTTATGTCGATCAATGATTCTTAATAATTGTTGTTCGGGAAAATTGTTGATAAGGTTTATGTTCCCCCTCAAATAGACAATTATTTCTTCATGGAGTCTTCGGTTCCTTGATTACTCTACCTTCACTGGTGCATATGTGTCTTTTTGATGTGGAGTAAGTTAGGCTAATACATTCTCCCCCTCATAATGAACAAGATTTATCTGACTCATCATGTAACAGGAAGAAACTCCGAAGCTTATGGGTGAAAATGTGTTGAATAATGATATATTCATATTTTGAATGAATCAATATATAACACATTTTACATCCTAGTCAAATAGGGTAAACCGGGATCTCATAGATTTCCCGTTAACACGACAGTTGAAAAACTGTGTGACCTACGTTCTGTGTTGGCTTTGATGTTAGCACTGGTAGGATTTCCATTCAATCATCGTGGAATACCAATAAGTTTGGTATCACTATGAATGTTCCGACAATATCTCTAGGATATGCTTGGTGGAATGCCTGTGTCCTAGAGAAATTTAATTCGGTTCTAAACTCTATACGTGGACAAATGAAGGCGAGGACTGGAGGTAGGTCCTCTTTTTCAATATCAACAATCTCCAAATGAGATGTCGATAGTAGATGTGTTAATCTCCGTGATTTTGAAACAAGTACTTTTTGTACTTGAGTGGTCAATGGGGGTTGTGTATTGCATCACTGGGTCTATGATGTCTAAATCAAAAAGCAACTTATGCAGTCTGATATAGATATGGTTACCCGGTCTTTTGTTCGGTTTAGGGACGGTTTTCCGTTTTCTTTAACCCTTTCTCACACACTCCTCACTCAACTCACTTTTTCATTTTCAACCACACCCTCGTTTTTGTGTTACCATGTGATAAGCTGATTTGCACCTCATACTTCATACCCCCTCTCAATGTTTACCTCAGCGCACCCCAATCAAGATCCCACGATACTTGATTTTGCTCACCTAGACCTAGGAACCCTCACATTATGTCCTATATTGTAGGTGGCTCCTGGGGAAGATCATGTCGGTTATAACAGATCATAGGAGTTATTTGAGAGTGAACTATAACGCTCATGTGCAAATGACCAGCATTTAAATGTTACGTTGTAAGAATGATTTTCATGGATTTTTTTTATTTATTATTTTTTTGTTTTGTTTTTTTTTTATCGTAAATGTATGTGTTTCCGGTATAAGTCGTTGCCTTTATGATTTTTGAGGTTGAGGCACAACAACTTGAATTTTCTTTTGGGTAACACCGGACTCACATAGAGTATCCGTTAGCACACGGTATGAATCGGTAGTCGTTTGCACAACCGTTGATTCAAATGTGTGACCTGCGTTTAGAGTTGACATGATTTTAGCTCTAGTAGGATTTCCACTCGATCCTCGTGAAACATCAGAATGTGATACCACTACAAGTGTTCCGATGGATTCAGGGAGATCCATTTTTGTAGTGCAAGTGTCCTATAGTGAAAGATTCTTGAGGGTAAGAACTAGACATACTGTGCATACAAAGAGACTTAACCCGGGGCAGGAGGTTATTATGTTTCAATACCAACATACTCCGAATGAGTAGTCAGTATATTTTGTGCTACCTCCCCTAACGAATTGAATCAAATTCCCGTTGAGAGGAATTTGAGTGGTTGGTGGTGGCGTGCATCTGCTTTACTGGGCCAATAAAGTCTAGTGACACATTCAACGTATGAAGGATCACCTATTTGTATGGTTGCCCGGTTTGTTGACGGTTTGGATGCACTCAAAGGTTTGTTTTCTTATTGTTATCATGTTTTCACATCACCTTGCACTCACCGAGATCTATACCCTAGACTTATACCCTCACATTTACCAATCGGCTTAAAAGTATTTCCCTTGGAAGGTAAGACCGGTTCTGGCAAACCATGGGAAGGTATTGTCTTTTGAAAGAAAATTCGTTTATTTATGCAACCGGGTTTAAAATTTATAATTTTCAAAGTTTCTCCCCATGGAAATTAATTCTCCCCCTAGAATTATTATTTCTCCCCCTCGACAAAATAAAGATATATAAAAGTTTGTAGAACAGAAATATACCTTGTAACAGCAGCAGAGGGGTGGAGAAGAGTTTTTACAGTTCTGTGTTTGCTGATTAAGAGCGGGTTTCAAGTTGATGTACTTGAAAACCATTAAACGGTTAGGAACGGGTTATACACTGATGTGTGCATAAGCCATCGCTTTAAAGTGCGAGTCATATACTGAAATGTATATAAGTCATTTGATGAAGCTAGAGTTATACACTGAATTATGTATAAGTCACACCTGCAAAACAAATCAAACAATTTTTGGTACCCATTTTTGTTTGGGTCCGACATTGTTAGTGTGGGAATGAAACCACTGATAAGATGTATCGATTTGATTTAAAGATTTAGAATTCCAAGAAAAACTGAAACTTGATGTTTCACTTTCAAATAATTTCCGGGGAATTATTTTAGATTTTGGAGTTTTAGGAACCCATATTTCTTTTAAGAGCGGGGGTATTTTGTAAACAAAATCAGGAGTTGTTTTTGGCACTTGTGTAAAAGTTGTTTTAGGTGCCAAGGAAAGTAAATCTTCTCTCGAGTATTTTAAAGATTTAGATTTTGAAAATATTTTCTTTGAAAGAGTAGAATGTTTCAAATCGGTTATGGATTTAGTCTTATCCATCTGAGAATGCTTAAGTCTAGAAGAGGAACCTAATTTGTTTGGACTTTTAGGTGCAGAATTTCCTCTAATAACTTGTTTAAGAGCATTTAATTTCTTATCAGAGTTTAGTGGAACCGTTGATCTCCTAGGCTTAGGTTTGGTAAAGGAACTTACTTGTGATTTCGGTTTAGAATTTCCTTTATTAACCTGAGATTGCTTGATTGTATATAAATCACGATATGCCATTATAGGAGAAAACATTCTGGAGTTATTACATTTATTATTTGCAGTTAAAGGAGAATCTAAGTTCATAGATGTACTAGGCTTTTTAAGCTTATGAAGATGAGATGAGTTAGATTCTAAATTTTGAAGTTGAATTTTCAACCTTTGTTTCTCTTCATCAAAAGATTTATGTGTTTCAACAATTTTATTTTCTAATTCAAAAATTTTGGTTTGCAAAACAGATTTTTCTTTATCAAAAGACTTTTGTGTTTCATCAATTTCATTTTCCAATTGACAAATTTTCTTTTCTAGAATTAGATTTGGAACATAAATCTTTGGTGTAACCTTTTGTTGAATAACAGCATTGCCTTTAATTTCAAATTCTTCTGGAGTCACGGACTTTGGGTTTCTTGCAGTCACGTGAGTAATGACCAGCAACACCACAATTGTAACATTTTTTCGTTGGATCCAGTGGTGTAAGAGATTGCTTATCAGTTGTGTTGTTTGTTGCTGAAGCAGATGGAGCATATTTAAAGTTTGAGGACGATCTTAAGTTGTTATTTGTGGGTTTTTTGTAATACTTATTCTCATAATTTTAAATAAGTGACATAGCTTGAAGTACGTCTTCGAGTTCTTTTTGCAAATCATCAGTTGTAGATGTTACAGGTACTTCAACACTTTCTTTCATTTTTGTTGCTAATGCATACAGATGATGTTGTTTTGTGAGCAGTGCTAGAGTATCATCAGTCTCTTGTTTAGTTTTCACTATGTTTTTAACCATAGGTTCATTTTGGTGCAAGTATTCATAGAGTTCATGAATATCGATGAGACTGAGATCTTTGTGTTGCATGGCGCTATTCCCAAATATTTCCCATTCTGGTAACAGACTATGAATGAATTTGATATTGAGCTCCAAATTTTCTTTACGCAAATGGTTTTTGCGAAGTTCATTCATCAATGTACAATATCTATGATATGTACTTTCCAAATCTTCTCCATTTATAGCCTTGAATGATTGATAAGAGTTCAGGGTAGTAACCATCTTTGCTTTGTTGCCTAACACTGTACCCTCCAATTGCTTTCTGATGTCATCCCACAGCTCTTTACCAGTTTCAAGACTGTCTAAACTGTTGTAGATGTCATTTGGTAAGCCTTGAAGCATAAATGAATATGATTGTACATCGGCTTTGGCCCTTCGAGCTTGTTGTACTGAATATTCAGCAGGAGGAATACGACGTTTTCCACTGATAACTACAGGAGTAGCATCCGGATCAGCAATTGCATCTTCATAAAATACTGCATTTCCATGCTCGGGGATTCAAGAATTTCCACAGATAGCTCCTGATTCTTGATGGAGTGGAGAAATCGTTTCTTCCACTGTGGATATTCTCCTCGATATAACACGGGAGGTTTGAGATCAGATCCGATCGAAAGTGCATCTTTAGATGTCATTTTAAAATGATTTAAAATGGTTGTGGGCTTAAATTGTTAATGGGCCGAAGACTTAGTTCGGGCTGAATTCTGATTGATCCAAAAATATGTTCCGGCCGAAGACTTATGTAGGCCGAACACTATTGGGCCGAAAATGATTGGTATGAATTAAAATGTTCGGGCCGAACACCCATGTGGGCCGAACAAATGAATTTGGGATGTTCGGGCCGAACACTATTTAGTCGAACACTATGTAGCAAGTTTGAGCCGAACTTAATATCGGGCCGAACTATATGGAGATTTGAACACTTGAGTTCAAAGTTGGGCCGAACAGATTTAAAATGACTTCGGGCCGAACAGATTTATGTCTTCGGGCCGAAAAGTGAAAATGACTTCGGGCTTAAGATATTTCAGGCCGAACAGTTACAATCTTCGGTCCGAATAACAAAAGGACCGAACTTTTGTGGATTTTATCTTCGGGCCGAACACTTGTGGGCCGAATAACTTGAGAGTTCGGGCCGAACTTGTTCTTGAGATGATCTTGAAGCCGAGGATTTTGACGTATGAACACCGTTCGTTCAAAACTTCACCATTTCAATCTGATTTCACTCAATACTCGATCAATTTCAGTGATTCCAATCACAATATGCTCGAAATTGCTTTTCTAATCATCTGATCCGATCATATCCTTCAATCCATAACAACACAGCTCTAATTCTTCGATTTTCAGAGATTTTTGAACTTTTCAACTTTTTCACTAAAATCACTGAATCTCGATCGATTGTTGATGGAATTGATCGAAATTTGATTTTAATCCTATTAGAATTGATGGAGAAACAATAATCTTCACTCAATTCATTGATTTGAACCGAAAAAAATTTTGATTTAATTTCACAGAGACGAACACGAGTTTTTCTTCAACAATTTCCAGATCTTGATCGAATTACCACGAATTTGGATCTACTCACAGAGAGTTTTTGCTCTGATACCAAATGAGAGATCAATTGATGATGAACTCAAGCTAATCCATGGTGTTTTTGGAAGAATTGAAGATCAAGTGTGTGTATGGTGTGTGTGTGAATTGAGAGAGAAATGAAGATGAAGATGAAGATGGAGCTTTCAAACAAATGTTTCAATAAGTGTGGGAAAAGCTTACATTCAAAGTCAAAATAAAGCCTTATATACTCTAACCCCTAATCACAATTAAGCCTTTCTAATTAAGCCTAATTACATGACTAAGCTCAATACTTAGACTTAACAGATAAATAAGTCATTTTATTATAATTAAAGTAGATATATAATGAGAACATTAAATCCCTTGTGTTTAGTTGGAAGAAATATAGGGTTCGTTCTTTAAGCCTTGGTTGGGCGGAGTGGTGTATTAACCCTCTTCCATGTATCTAATTCCGTTTCCCTTGTTTTTGTTTCTCTGTTTTGTTCTCTAGCTCCTTGCTAGATGTTCTTTTTATATATCATTTGCCGGTTCCAAAAAAAACCTATTATACCATATATATATATATATATATATATATATATATATATATATATATATATATATATATATATATATATATATATATATATATAGACCTACACCACCACTAGTACAAATGATCACTCCATTTATTTCTCAATTCCAAGCATCAATACGTAAAGATAGACACATTGAAAAAATTACAGAAACACCCTTCCCTCTTCTTTAGCGCTATAAATAGCAGAGCCCTTCTTTAGTTATATTCCTATCTCTACTGTGAGTTGACATAAAATTGTTGGTATTCTTCTCTCTTCATTCTATTGAACAAATTCTGTTACAGAAATGGCACAAGATAACATGTAAGTAGCCGATAATTTTCTCTCCTTTTTAATTAATTATGTTTTGTTTGCATATTGTACCTTTTGATTTTGATCAAAGTTTTATACAATTTCTTGTTCGCACACCCGTTCAAACGAAAAACAACAAATATCTTTATTAATTTTTGTTCTTTTGTTCATGAAAAAAGATAAACCCTAACGTTAATTATGTATCATTGTATCTTCTTTCCCTTAATTAGGCTCGAAGAAAAGATAAGAAAAAACGTGTTGGCGCTTTTACTACCATCTTTAGCCTTGTTTGGTACTACTTTTTATTTAACATTTTCCTTGTACAAAAAAGACAAGATCGACGAACGGATGAGATTTGTTTTCGAGAGTGGCTTGTTGATGATTGCTGCCGTCTTTTTTGGAAATGCCATTTATTTCTGTTACAAAGATTACAAAGGAGACCCACGTGCATGTGTGTGGTATCACGTGCTCAACATCGGAATGATTGTTGCTGGAATTACTGCTCCACTATACTCAATGTGCAACCTTCTTATGCCAACCCAATACCTTACCATTGTTGAGTTATTTGTGTTGTTCTTTAATGTCTACATGTTATTCGGTGGTTGGACTTTCCAAATACAAGTTACTCCTCCTTCTCCGGTGGCCGTTCCGGCGAGGGAAGTACGGCTCGTGATTAACCCAACCACGGTTCAACTCAGGGTTCATCCTGTAGTTGTTCCTAGGGTTGAGTCTAGCAAGACTGAGGCTGTTAACGGACCTTTGGTTTTTCAGCCGGTGCCTGTGATTCCGGTGAGCGGCGGTGGCGGCACCGGTGGTGGTGATTAATGGTAGTAAAAGTGGTGGTAATGATGGTAATAGGGAAGTGGACCAGTGGTACGTACTAGTGGTAGTGGGTAATTAAGCATGGTTGATATACATGGTCTTGATTTTATGTAATTTGTCTTTATATATATTTAGTGCAATTTCTATTTTTCTTTTGTTTAGTTATTGACATGTTTGAATTTTAGTTAACCTAATGACAAACTTGATATTTGAGCAACCAACAATACTAATACAAATTAAGTCACAAAATGATAATTAAACTATGGGTAGATTTTGAAAAGTAACAATATATGTTTAAGTAGGTTGTGATTTGTCTTGGTGATTATAATTATTTTAAGTTTAACACCCTAAATTAGCAACTCGAATCCAAAGTTCTATGTTTTCACATTGAGATTTTTCCAAAATAAAATTGCACTAAATTAACAAACAATATCAACTTGCATTTGCATACAAGTACATGTATTACAAGTACTATTAAGAAAACTCAATAAACAAAGAATATCAAATTATAATCATGAAAACAAATCTCAAGATGAGTCTAACGATACGGGTCCCACCATATTCGCAATGGACAAAATTTCTCTTTTTGTAGTTTACGCATATATTGGGGAAAATCTCCTTTTAGTAGTTTAGGCACATTTTGGGAAAATGGTTCTGGCAGGTTAGGGTGTTTAAAACATCTCCAACAATATTCCGTTTGGGATTTAATTTGTGTGACACTCATTTTTAGTTTACGGTGGAACCATTCCTTTTAAACAAAATTAATTCTAATCATACACTTAATTTTTCTTTTTAAAACTAGTGAGACTTATATTAAACTAACAATCATACTCTTATAGTTTGTGGGATCAATTGATGCAAAGAGAAATCTCTCACTTCAAATATAAAAGGCTCCCTTCAAATATGAAGGGAGTGATAATGATGGAATATGGTTGGAGATGGTCTTAAAGCATCTCCAACATAACCTTTATAAATCTTCTTTTATTCCTTCTAAACAAACTGTAAACTTCAACCATACACTTTATATTTTTCCTTAGAAACTAGTGAGAGATATATTTCATTAACATTTACACTTTACATTTGATATTTTTGAATAATCACATGTGATTACATGTTTCACAACACTTAAATTTCCAAATTAATAAATCATATGCTCTTAACTTTACCATAAATATTTTAACTTAACATAACATGCGTAAAATTAGACGTTACACAATATTTTGAGTATCATATGAAAAATCCAGATATTTCTACTAGTTCTCTCTAAAAACGAAAACAGAAATCAACAACCCATGAAATTTTTTAATGGCCCAATTCCTTAACAAATGAAATTTGTTATTGGCCCAATTCTTATGAAAGGCCTGTGGCCCGATTTTTACATTGCATAGCTTATTTTCGGATTTTCATAAAGCGGATTTTCATAATATTTTTAAAATATTACAATCGCCGTTCTCTCTCTCACTACATACACTTTCTCTCTCTAAAATCGAAGAAGCTCTCTGTTCTCTCTCAAAAATTGATTACCGTTAGCTGTAAGTAGCCGAGAATTCTCCCTCCTTTCTAGTTATAATTTGTTTATATGTTGTACCTTTTAATTCTGATCAAAGTTTTATACAAACGGAAAAAAAAACACAAAATATCTTTATTTTTGTTCTTTTGTTCATAAAAAAAGATAAAACCTAACGTTATCTATCTTCTTTCCTTCAGGCTCGAAGAAAAGATGAGGAATTACGTTATCTATCTATCTTTACTCTTGTTTGGTACTTTTTTTCGTTCAACGTTTTACGTGTATAAAAAAGACGAGGTAGATGAACGGCTCAGATTCGTGATGGAGAGCGCGTTGTTGATGATGGCTGCAGTCTTTTTTTCAAGTTCCCTTTATTTACGTTACAAAGATTATAAGGGAGACCCACGTGCTTGTGGGTTGTATCACGTGCTCAAGATGGGAATGTATGTTGCTGCGTTTACTGCTCCACTATACGCAATGTGCAACCTTTATATTCCCACCCAATACCTTTACATCGTTGAGTTTGTTGTATTAACCATTAGTGTTACGATGTTAGTGGTTGGTTGGGTTTTCCCGTGAGCGGTGGCGGTGGTGGCAGCAGCTTTGGTGGTGATTGAAGTGGTGGTGGTAGCTGTAGTAGTAGTGGTAGTAATAGTAGTAGTGGTGGTAGTAAAAATGATGGTAGCAATAGTGGTAGTGGACTAGTGGTACTAGGAGTAGTGGGTAATTAAGTACGGTTAATGTTAGGTCTTCTTGATTTAATGTAATTTGTCTTTTATATATATTTAATGCAATTTTGATTTTTATTTTGTTAAAATTATAGAATGTTATGAATTTAACTTTAATAAATGATAAACTATGTTATGAATTTAAGTTAAACTAATGATAAACTTGATATTTTAGCAATCAACGGATGCAACCAACTACATAAGTACATATACAAATGACGTCGCAAAATGATAATTAAACTTTGGGCAGACTTTGAAAAGTAACAATATAAATTAAGTAGGTTGTGATTTGTTTTGGAGATTATAATTTTTTTAAGTTTAACACCCCAGATTAGCAACTCGAATCCAACTTCTTCTTTTTTTCACATTGAGATTCTTCCTAAACAAAATTGCACTAAATTGACAAACAATATCAACTTAATTAACATTTGCATATAAGCACATGCAATTCACGTATAAACAAACAATATCAAATTTTGAGAATCTCATGATGACCCGTAGCCAAGGTTCTAAAAGAGGCAAGGTGCGGCGTGGTGGCACCATAAAGCGTTGAGCATGGAGAGTCGTTGCGAGCCATGACGTTTTTCAATGCGTGACTTAATGCGGCAAAAATTTTAATATTATATATATATATATATATATATATATATATATATATATATATATATATATATATATATATATATATATATATATGGTCCGGATCCGGTGAGGACTCTTTCCTCGCGAGGACTGTGAGGACTCCAAAAAAAACTCTAAAAATGATCCAAAACAAACATTTTTCAAAAAAATCCTTTTTTAAACATTAAAATCGCTATGTATAAGATCCAAAAAAAAAATTCCAAAAATGATCAAAAAAAAAAATATGGATCATAATAATGATCCACACAAAAAATCTGGATTATTGTTACGATTCGCTAAAAAAAGTGGATCATAATTTTTTTTTTTGAATTTTTTTTTTGTCAAATGTAGTAATAATCATGGTAGGTTATATATATTTTTTTCGAAATTTTTTGAAATTTTTATGAGGTGTCCTCGCGAGTCCTCACCGAAAAAAGAGTCCTCACAGGATCCCACTTCTATATATATATATATATATATATATATATATATATATATATATATATATATATATATATATATATATATATATATATATATATATATATATATATATATACATATATATATATCAAATTCAAAAAAAATTATATCCCTACTGATTCACGTGATTTTCATATGTAAAGTTTATAATAAAGATATAAAATCTAAATTTATAATTACATGTCATCATTTATTTCAGTAAAAAATTTAAACTTTTACAAGAATTTTCAAAAAAAAACTCGCCATAAGGCGCGCCTTACGCCGCCTTATCGCGTTTTTTTTTCCGCCACGCCTTATACTGCCGCCATGGACTATTTCGTAACGGCGGAGTCGCGCGTCATGCCTTGGCGCCGCCATGACGCATTTTTTTAGAACCTTGTCGGTAGCCCATATATATTCAAAATGGTTAGCATTTATTTTATCCATTTATTTGGGTAACACTGTGGTCAAAGTAACGTACTGACAGCCCATATTCGATATTGACAACATTTCATTTTGGGTAACACTACTTACCAGCTGGTCTAAATTGTGAGTGACCATTAACAGCAATGGAATTATAGTATTTGTAAAGTGTGAGTGACCATTAACAGCAATGGAAATCATTTATCTATATGCATAGAAAGATTTTTACTACCCACGTCGATCACCTGCTTCTACCCTCCAATAGGATGATTTTTACCCCCTTTCACACCGACTTCAACTCAACCTTGGGCTCTACCGCTTTGACGCCTTCACCTTGTTCAAACCGTCTTCATCTTCTTCTGCTTTACGCTTGCTTCTTTTAGGTTCACTCAGAGTCACCTTCTTCGTTTAACAGCTGCCAATTTCTACAGCTGCCAATTTCTGGCTTACTCGATTCCCCTTCTTGCTAATTGGAAATTAGGTATCGTAATCTTCTTCTCCGTTCTGAAATTAGGTTTTTTTCTAATCGGAAATACTCACCAGATATAGTAGTGTTCTTTTCCGTTCTAAAATTAGGGCTTTTTTTTCAAAATCAGGTTCTTGTAATTGGTGGAAGAGTTACATCTAGAAGTGGAGCATAAATAATCGATCTCTTCCTCTTTATCGGTAAGTTCTCACTTCTCAAAGGGTAATTTTATAGTGTATTTGATCATGACAACGATTTATTTACCCGGAGAGAGTAGAGTGATTGACGAACCAATTGGAAATCTCCTCTTCAACGCTCTTCATCTTCAAATCACCGACTCCATGTTGATCTTCTTCTTCATCAAATCAGTGCTTCATATCAATACTTGATGCGGTGTTTGACTCGATGACTGACAATCATCATTAGTTAGCTGAAAGTGTCCGTTTTAGTCCTACACCAAGACAAAAGAAAACCAGGTTTTTATATTACTTTATTTAATAATTGTTAATTTCATACTCAATTTTGTTTTTTATGTAATTTGGTGTTATTTTGCTACACTGTTTGAAGTTTTGATAATTTGTTATATGAAGCAATTTCATATAGGTTGAGTATTTTATCAAAGTGATCAATTTAATTTAATAGTAAAGAAAAAGGGAGGGGGCTAAATGCAGAGACAAGTAACTTGTTATATGAAGCAACTTCAGATAGGTTGAGTTAAAATGCTGATTAGAATTGTGGTAACATTCTGAACACAATATGCTTGATAGTACAACTGTTTGATTATATTTCAGTGCTTGGAAATTGTGGTTTAAACATGGAATTGAGTTGAAATGCTGGTTAGGATTGTTGTAACATTCTGCACACAATATGCTTGATAGTATATCTGTTTGATTATATCTCAGTGCTCGGAATTAAAAATGATTCGGTTCTAAATTTGGTAACTTTAAAATGTGGTTCAAAATGAATTGAATTGGGTAGGTAGAAAATATTTTTTTATTTTGATTAGAAGTAATGTACTCACAAAGTTATCATAGCTTCAATATAATCTTTTTCCAATTAATATTTGACCTATAGATGCTTACATTTAATCGAAATGAGTCCATTAATACAACTGCTAATACTTCATTGAATTTCAACAAATTGTGGAAGCCTCCACTAAACTGTGACTTCACCCCATTTGTTGAACCAACCATATGTTATTTAGGTATTACTTGGATATTTAGCTAACAAGTCTAATATGAAAATAGGTCAAGTTAAATATTTAGATAAAGAGAAACTGGTCAACGACCCAAAGTGTATTTGTAAAAATGATGTTTTATGTCTTATTAGTCCCATTATATTTACAAAACCCTTTTTTCATGCAGATATGTGATTGAAGAAGAAAATGAGCTTACAACTATTAGGTAAATTTATTATTTAAATGAATACTATATGACATTAAGCGTAGGGTTAATAAATGATAATTACTTGGTTGGCCCATTTTAATCAATCTACTACAGCAATTAACCTAAAATTTGGCAGCAGTTTTACCAGTAACTTGAATTTTGCAGCAATCTGAATTAATTGTTTGGGTGAAAGTGTTTGGGTTCCGGGTCAGGTCATGTTATTTCGGGTTTAAAACCGATTATCTTAAACAGTTATAATGGCAAAATAAGTAGAACCTAAATCAACTATTCAATTGTCTTTTTTCACCTTAAATTAAGAGCAGCAAATAGTTAACTGCTTAATTCAATTAATTGTACGAATTCTTCTTAATCCTTTTAACTGAAGAATCATTTTAACTCAACCAACTTTATTATCTTTGCATCATTCTCAAATTGTCAATCTCCCTGTAAACACAAAAAACAAAACACTTGATTGATTAGGGTACTCATGAACCCATTTTAACACTTTACTTAACTCGCCCTCTTAGTTAATCTACTACAGAAATTAACCTAAAATTTGGCAGCAAGTTTCACCGGTTACTTGAATTTGGCAGCAATCTGAATTAACTGTTTGGGTAAAAGTGTTTGGAACCTGCATGATCTCTTATTATCACCGACCCATTTATATTCCCCACTTTGCAGTTGTCTTTTAAGAAAATCAGACGGTCCAATCTGACCCGGTGCAACTTTCCTAATCTTATCCCAAGCGGTGTCTGTATAGTTGGCGGTGGGGTCATAAGAACCGCACGATCTTCAGCTCCAGTGTCCCTTAACCCTTCAACATTCGGTATAGTTGGAGACTTGATCACACATGTTTTGTCTATTGCCAATAACTGTTATAGGTAAACATTTGATTTATTTATTTATGAATGGCTTAATTTAGTAAACATGTATACTCATTTATTGTCTGCTACTGTAAAAGGTAAACAAATTAATCATGAGACGGGTGAAACTACCTTAGATTCTGAAAATAAAAAAGAGTATAGAAAACGAGCTATTCTAAGATGGAAAGATCAAAGATTTAAAAAGAACAAAACTTATAAAAGGGAAGCTATTTCAAAGCAAGAAACTCGTAAAAAGAAACATGACAATGTTGGTACTACAACTGGTAGAGCTTTATTACAATTTATTCCTTTTGTTGCAGACATCCTCCCTTATGTTTCGGATTGTCCACATTGTGGTGCTATGAAATTTTATTCAGAAGTACCAACTTTCTGTTGTTTAGATGGTTGTATTGTTTTGTGTACTAATCAACTTCCAGATGTAATTATTGATCTTTTAACCTCACCATCTAAGGAAGCAAAGATTTTTAGGACATACATCAGAACATATAATAACCATTTCGCTTTTACTTCCTTGGGTGTTACATCTGACCCTAATTTTAATAAAAGGGATAGTGGAATATATACTTTCAGAGTTCAAGGTCAGGTGTATCATTTTATAAATGCTTTATGCTCTGAAAGTAATCGTGGTAAAAATTTGCAGTTATATTTTCATGATACTGATAATGAAATCGAGAATCGATTAGTGGTTTGTCCACGAATATCTAAAACCTTGGTTGAGAAATGTATCAAATATCTTGAACACAATCCATATGCTTTTTTTTTTCCGTGGTTTGAAAGATATTAGCGACTTAGATAATTATATGATTGTTCTTAGGACAATTGCTACTCAAGATCAAAGAGTATATAATAGACCTGATGTATCACAGGTCGCTGCTATTTGGGTGGACGGTGAAGACAATGGGGAATGTGGTCCAAGAGATATCCGAGTTCAAACACATAATGATGAGTCTAAAAGTATCAAGTACTTTTATGGATGTTATGATCCTTTGCAGTATCCGTTAATGTTCCCTTTTGGAGAGCTAGGATGGCACCAAGGTATTTTAAAAAACAAATTAAGAGGACAACACCATTCGCGATCCGTAGCAACAAAGCTTATTTCTCCCGACGATGTAGCAGATGTTGAAAATTTATTACACATGGAAGAAGAAGGTAATTTGTTTTTCTTTTTCTTTTGTTCCAGCTATGTTGTGATTTCTTTTATCTATTTTCGTATGTAGTGATGGCTAGAAATGTTAGAAAATTCAAAGTTTGTTTCTGTTAGAGAGTATTATGCATACAAGCTCCAAATAAGACGTGGTGACAAATCGTTTCTGCTACATTTTGGCAGATTGTTGCAACAATTCATAGTTGATGTTTACGTTAAATTAGAAACACAGAGGTTAGATTTTTATAGAACACAACAAGAGGAGTTACGACAGGAGTTTCTACAAGGAGTTGTAGATGCAATGGCGAGTGGGGAAACTGAAGGAGCTACTATTGGTAGCAGAATAATACTGCCTTCAAGTTTCATAGGTGGTCCTAGGAACATGAGACAGAAATATGTAGACGCTATGACATTAGTACAAAAATTTGGAAAACTTGACGTCTTTTTAACTATGACATGCAACCCTAATTGGCCTGAAATAAAAGAAAATCTTAAATCATACGAAGAGGGCCAAAATAGAGCTGACTTGGTTGTTAGAGTTTTCCATGCTAAAGTAGAAAAGCTTAAACATGAACTATTAAAGAATAATATTTTTGGAGACGTTGCTGCATACACTTATGTTATAGAATTTCAGAAAAGAGGTCTTCCACATGCTCATTTTTTGCTTATATTAAAACCTCACTGTAAAATGTATACCCCTGAAGAGTATGATTGTATTACTGTTAATCCTCATTTATTTAAAATGGTTGTACAACACATGTTTCATGGTCCGTGTGGCTCTCTAAATCCTTCTAATGTGTGTATGAAAAAGACCGGTGTTTGCAAAAATCTATATCCAAAGGACTTTTCATGTCAAACTATTCAGACGGATGATGCATATCCTATATAGCGCAGGCGTAATGATGGAGCTAAAGTTAAGGTCAGAGGTGCTATTCTTAATAATAAGTGGGTAGTTCCATATAATGCTTATTTGCTTTGCAAATTTAATTGTCATATTAATATAGAAATTTGTTCTTTAATAAAAGCTGTCAAGTATATATATAAGTATATTTGTAAAGGTTGTGATAAAATAAGTTTTAATCTTTCTCTCCCGACAAATTCCACTCTTATAAATGAAATTAACCAATACCAATCAGGTAGATGGATTTCTCCTCCTGAGGGGGCATGGAGGATATTCAGATTTCCGATGAGCGAAATTAAGCCGGCTGTTATTCATCTGCCTTTGCATATAGAAAATTATCAACCTTTGACATTTAAACGAAAATCTTCTTTAACTAATATTTTAAATAATCCTGGTAAAAGGAAAACTATGTTGACTGAGTTTTTTTGTAGAAAATGCTACAGGAGTTTTAGCAAAAGAACTTCAACTGACATACTGTCAATTTCCGGATCATTTTGTTTGGAAAGGGGACAAAAAAATATGGTGGCCTCGAAAAACAGGAGATTCAATTGGTCGGATTGTTCTTGCCCAACCGAGTGAAGGCGAAAGGTATTATCTTAGAATTCTTTTAACAAGGAAACGTTGTCCTACATCATTTGCTGATTTAAGGACAGTTAATGGAGTGGTTGTTGATATGTTTCGAGAGGCTGCCTTATTACACGGGTATCTACTTGATGATAATACTCAAGAAGTATGCATGAGAGAGGCATCCACTTTTCATATGCCGTATGAGTTGCGAAGGCTTTTCGCTACACTTTTGGTTTACACATGTCCAAATTGTCCTCGTAAGTTGTGGTCCTTATTTGAAGATGCGATGCTCGAGGACATTTTGAGGCACAATAAAGAGACACGTAAAGAATGTATCTATCGCGCCTTTAGACAGATTGATTGTATTCTGCAGTCGATGGGCCGACGTCTTCAACAATTTGATGTGCTACCCAAAGATTTCTTGGATCCTTTTTTTAAAGACAACACTAGAGAGATTAAATCAGAAAAAGACATTGTTGTTTCTAATGAAGATATCGCTGCAATAGAGACCCTAAATAAAGACCAAAAGCTTGCCTTCAATATGATAATTGAAAGAATTAGCTGTAGTAAAGGTGGTGCTTTTTTCATTGATGGTCCGGGTGGTACTGGTAAAACATTTTTATATAGATGTTTATTGGCTAAAATCAGATCTGAAGGAAACATTGCCCTAGCTACAGCGACATCAGGTATTGCTGCATCGCTACTCCCGGGTGGCAGAACAGCTCATTCACGTTTTAAAATCCCTTTAGACGTATCAGACGGATTGGTATGTAAGGTTAGTAAACAAAGCTCTTTAGCAATGTTGATTAGGAGTTGCAAATTGATCATATGGGATGAGGCTCCAGCGGCAAAAAAAACTGCAATCGAAGCCTTAGATAGTCTCCTTAGAGATTTAATGGATTCTTCAGATACATTTGGTGGTAAAGTCGTTGTCCTTGGTGGTGATTTTAGACAAACTCTTCCCGTTGTTAGGCGAGGAAGTAAAACACAAACCATTTCTGCATGTCTAACTAATTCTTATTTATGGGCATCTCTTATTCATTTGAAATTAACAGAAAACATGCGTGCTATATTAGATCCATACTTTACCAATTTCTTGTTAACAATTGGTAATGGTATAGGAAATCATGTAGACGAGGATATTGTGCATCTTCCATTATCAATGCTTATTAAGGATTCTACACATGCTGACGGCTTGGAAACTCTTATGAAGAATGTTTATCCCAATATTTATGGTGACACTGTCAGTAATTCTTCTTCTTCTTCTAATTGTGCTGTTTTGACAACTACAAACGCGTTTGTGCATGAAGTTAATGATATTTTAATACACAAGTTTCCAGGAGAAGACCTGAGTATTTTAGTCTTGATGAGACTATTGACCCAAATGATCAAGCTCAATACGAAGACCTGCTTCATTCCTTAACACCAAACGGTATGCCACCTCATAAACTTTTTCTTAAATATAATGCCCCAATAATTTTATTAAGGAATATGAACCCATTTGAAGGTCTATGCAATGGCACTAGACTTCTTTGTAAAGGTTTCCAAAGAAACGTTATACGTGCAGAGATAAGTTATGGACAATTTGCTGGAAAAGAGGTTTTCATTCATAGAATCCCGTTGCAACCACCAACCGGCGAACAATATACAGTTCCATTTAAGAGATTTCAGTTCCCAATTAGATTATGTTTTGCAATGACTATTAACAAGGCACAAGGTCAAACACTTGATTATGTTGGCGTTTATTTAAAAGAACCTGTCTTTTCTCATGGTCAATTATATGTGGCACTATCCAGGGCAAAAAGTTTTAAGCATATTAAAGTTCTTATAAAAGAATCTGTTTCAACTTGTTCTAATAATGTGACAACAAAAAATATTGTTTATAAGGAAATTTTACAATATGCTCATCAGTGTCCAATATAATTTTTTTATTATGACTTTTCCCCTTTTCATATCTTTTGACAAACATTAATTTTACGTGCTATGTTTTTTATACAAATAACAGGCATTTGACTTAAATTCACTTTTTACGATACATGTTAGATACATCTCACACGCGTTCTTACCTCTTATAGAACTATAACAATAAAGATTCTATTTGAGTTTAAAAACATGTAAGTAGCCATTCATGTTTTGTTATGAATGACTTTGTACATCTTTCTCAGAGCTTGTGGTGTCTTAAATTCAAGATTAATACTCTTCCAGAATATGTTACCTTACACCGCAATACACTTTTTATCTTCTGTACACTATTTTCAGCAAAGAATAAATTAATTATGTACGTAATTTCATCAACTTATATTTTATTCTGCATAACTTTTTTTAATTGGACACTTATAATTTGTTGATTCATTATATGTCAGGAACAGTTACGGAATACATTTTCCCAATCTGTCTATGGATTACGAACCTTTCGATAGCAGTGGTGAGTTTTACCTATACTAAGATCCATTATTTTGAAGTTCAATTTGTTGTAACCTATGGTTTTTTTCGTCCTTTACTACTAGCTGACCCATTGAGAAATTACACAGCGGCTGAAACCAGGGGAGGTGTGGATCGAAGTGATGTGAAACCGTTAAACAGTGTTCAGCCTGATGGCCCCAGCTTCCGTGTTAATGGTCATTTTGTTCAATGGCAGAAGGTCTCTACTATCTACCAATTCTATTTTACAAATTTGGTATTAATTGATTTGATTTGTGACAGTGGAATTTTCGTATTGGTTTCACACCTAGGGAGGGATTGGTGATATATTCTATGGCATATGTTGATGGCAACAGAGGTCGTAAGGCTGTGGCCCACTGATTAAGTTTTGTAGAAATGGTGGTTTCTTATGGTGACCCAAATAATCCTCACTACTGGAAGAATGCATTTGATGCAGGGGAAGATGGGTTAGGTAAAAATGCCCATTATCTTAAAAAAGTAAGCCTGTTCATATTTTCTTTCTAAATAAATATGTGATTTTACTTGCAACTTGTGTGTTGCAGGGTTGTGACTGTTTGCGGTATGTAAAATATTTTGATGCACACGTCACAAATTTCATCGGGGGTGTTGAAACGATTGAAGATTGTGTTTGTTTACACAAAGAGGATCATGGGATTTTATGGAAGCATCAGGATTGGAGAACAGGTTTGGCTGAAGTCAGACGTTCAAGAAGGCTTGTTGTCTCCTTTATATGTACTGTGGTCAACTACGAATATGCATTCTACTGGTATATTTATCAGGCATGTTTCCACTCATTATTGTTTTCTTGTTTTTTTTTTTTTAAAATCCTGAGCTTAGGAGCTTTACAAGCTGGTGCAGTTAGAAAATAAGGGACAATTATTGCTCCTGGACTCTATGCTCTTGTTATTGTATAAGTTACTTTCATTGTATAACTTATGAAAGTCTATTGTAGATACCTTTATTATTTTATGTAAAATATGCTTATCAGTATCCAATAGAATTACTTTTATCAATTAGTTTTCCTTTTTCTTTTCTTTTGATCAAACATTCATTTTGCATACTTTGTTTTCATATCAATCACACGTACTTAAAATTCAATTAACTTTTAACAATACATGTTAATAGTCACACACACTTTTACCTATTATAGAACTATAACAATAAAGATTTTGTTTCCAGCAAAGAAAAAACATTCATGTACTTAATTTGATCAACTTATATCTTATTCTAGATTAAAAAAATAATTAATTAGATATTTCTTATAATTTGTTGATTCATTATATGTCAAAAGCAGTTACATAAAACGATTGTTGAGGGCCGTGGGCCCTCCTGACTACCTAGTATAGTATTTGTATATAAAAATGCACATAAAAGACAACGAAAAGTATTTGTATACCAGGGATTAATGGTCATAGTAACGTATTGACATATGTCCCATCTAAGCTGGCAGGCTGGCAAAATTTAGCCCGACCTATTAACCCAACTCATTCGGAACCTAAAACTAACTGGTTGAGTTATAACTTTTTATCAGTGGGTTGTAAACGGGGCAACCTGTTTACAACCCACCATACAAACAAGTTGGGTTAGGTTTAGATTTACAACTCATTCACGACATGTCTAACAAATATTATACTATGTATATCTTAAATATAGAATATAATATATTATTTATTCAATACGAGAATTTTACTATGTTTACGAATTGTATACACAATTCTAGCTCGAGGCTCGAGCCCCTTATTAAAACTATATGAAAATCCTTAAGGAAAAATTAAAACTAATGTACCAACTCGTCTCAATGGGATATAAACAGGAAATTTAATCAAATTATAAGTTTAAAGTTATAGATGAGGTTTTATGCGAGAATAATTATTATTACGATAAGTAGGAGAATAACTTTATGGTCATCATGTTAAGAGATTTAGGGTTAATGGTTAAAATGAACAACTGAAGTTTCGTAGATAAATGAAAATCAAAATCAAAAACAAAAAGATAATAGATAAAAGGATACAATGGTAAAATCCAACTGTATTAAATATGGTCATTTCTCGTACATTTTATAAGGTCAACAAGCTCAGAAACCACAAAAGGAAAGAGCATTAATTCATTCATATCTCTTTGTAGTATTTTGTTTTCTTTTTTTTTTCATTTGTAATATTTGTTCACTATGTTATCAGTTATTTAACATTCGAAGTTATACACTAATGGAGCACCGTCAGATTTAAATAAACATAGAAAGTATTTATCGTATTAATTTATTTGGCATAATTAAAAATAATGAAGTAATAAAAAGTCTATATTACCCATATATATTAAAAAATTAATTAAAACAAAAGAGTAGTCACAAATTTGTTCTCGTAAAAACATGTGTTCTCACATTATCGCTTTACCCGAAAGGTATAAATAACTAATTACTTTCGTATATTTTTTAAGTAGAATTGTTAATGGGAAATTACTGGGCCAACCAATCATTTTGGACTTTGGAATTTGGGATTTGGGCTTTGAACTTTCTTAATCATTAACTATTGAGACTTGAGAGCCTGGCGGTTTATAGATTTTAGAACCTAACCCAAATCAGTTCACATGGACCAACTCGTTGAGTTGGGATGGTTCAAACCATGCGGTCCGACTATGGTAGACTTGGGTTAGGCGATATGATGAAATTTGGGTTAAGTGTGGTTAGGCTATTAAATCCATTAACGAGGAAAAGGACTATTTCAGCACAATCTATCTTCTTCTGTATGTGTCATGACTAAATCCAGTTTGATTATCTTTGAAGCATTAGTTTTACATTAGCTTTTTATCTTTCGGACAAAATACATGATAAACATCAACCAAACTCACGTAGCAGTGACCAGACCCACAATCAAACTAAAAATTGATTTTACTATTACATGTACCACTTACCAAGCACAAAGTACAATTCGGCATTGCACGCACCAAGCGACCTCCAACGATCGCCCATGAGACCAAACGTCGCGGTCACAAGGCGACCTAGCCTTTACGCATAATCTTAGTATCTCTGTTTCTTCCGTGAGGTCGGAATAAAATAAAATAAAAAGATGCAACAAGAGAGGATGCCAATCTCGTTTCTGTTCTTTGGATAGCTAGTAGGCAAAAAAAATGTAACTTTATATCAGGAAGATTGGAGTTCTAGACCATTTTTCGGTAATTTCTTTATGTTATTATTATTCTTGCTCTAGTTTTTTACTAGATAACGTAATAAAGAAGAGAGTGGTTATTATTATTCTTGCTCTAGTTTTTTACTACTTAATAATAACGTAATAAGAAAGAGAGTGGTTGAAATAGAAGTCATAATAAGGTAACATTTTTGTCTTTAATCTATTATGATCAAGGTGTAGGTCTGTAGGAGCACATATAGATCATGCTCATTAATTCGAACACCGCATTATACTTTTACTAAGGAAGTGTTCGTTTTTGGGCTTGTTAGTTTTATTTTTGAGGTGGGTAAAAAAAACCGATTCATAATCCGGAATCGGATTTAAAACTGGATTGTAACCGGATTACAACATACTAGATTAGGGGTGAGCATTTGGGCCGACACAACCGAAAACCGATCGAAACCGAACCGAACCAAAACCGATAACATGTTATCGGTTCGGTTTTGAAAATTCGTTGTTTTCGGTTTCGGTTCTATCGGTTTCGGTTCGGTTCGGTTCGGTCTTCGGAGAATGATGAACATTTGGCCTAAAAAAGCCGAACCGAAACCGAACCGAACCAAAAGCGATAACATGTTATCGGTTCGCTTTCGGTTTTGAAAATCTATCATTTTCGGTTTCGGTTTTATCGGTTTCGGTTCGGTTTTGAGACCGAGCTCACCCCTAACTAGATCGAGTAGGATCACAATCCACTAGGTTTTTCAATCGGTTCGAGTATCCGTGGGTGGGGTAAACTTGATTAGGGAAAACCGGTACAAAAACAGAATTGAGATATTTTTAAGTGATTTAGGTTGTCAAACGTCTACAAAAGTTGATCCAATCTAGTTTCTCTCCGACCCAATCCAGTTTTTAAGTTTTCGATCTGAAGCGCCAAATCCGGTTCCAATCACATCCGGTTTTGACTCAGTTTGATGTTGACCAACTTTGGCTGAATACGATCCGGTTGCGATTCCAGCAGTTTGGTTTTTTTTTTTTAATTCTATTTGTGCATTTCTAGATTGTTGGCATATTTACCTTCAAGTGATTTTTAATTGCTAAATTTATGGTGATGTTTAATAGATATGTATTTGTCGATTTTGTTCTCAAAAGAAACTAGGATACCAATATAATTTAATATTCTTGAACACAATTTTCAAGGTAAGACTTTGACTAAGGATGTAATTTTGGTAGGATGTGTGTTTGAATAGGAGGACTATTTAAAATAGGGAGTTAATTTTCGTACCATAAATTTCGAGCCTATAGGCTATAATACACTATACAATTATTTCTACAAACTGTACAACTACATAAAGCATTTATTGTGGTACATGAGTTAAAATATATAGTGCAAAAATCACTACCTTTAAAAAAACTTTTTAATACACCTTGGTAATGTCATTATCAAAACTCTTTTATTATAAGCACCCCTTAATGACTCATTATTAATCAAGATATTAGCCAGTACTTGTATTGCCATCTTCAAAACACTCTCTCTTGAAAATGTTAACAAGAACAAGAAGAGAAGGTGGTAAATTTCTCCAAACAATTATATGCAATAACATAAAATTATGCCCAAATCAAGCAACAACTACTACTTCATCCCACTCTTTTCTTAGTAATTCGGTCATAAAAAGCAAGGATTGTGGTGCTAATGGAAAAGGGACTTTCAAATTCCGATATATTTCTTCCTACAATTCAACGTCTTTTGCATGTTTTGGGGGTCGACATTATAGCTCCATGGAAACTAAGGAACATATTTTGTATGAAGTTGATGATAAAATTAATATTACAGAAAACCAGGTAAATCTAATTCACTTTTTCTTGTAGCATATAGGGTATTTGAGATTCGGAAAATAGATAATGCGTTTTTGAAAATAAATAATTAGCGGTTACAAAACGTATTACTGAAAAATAGTATTTGGATTTGATTATTTTGTTTAAAATCGCAATAACAAAATAATCAATTTTTTTTACTATTGAGCATACACGACTCGAGTAGATAATACCATAAATATGTATAAATACTTATACAAGAAAGGTAAAATTGTAATTGGCACATGCTCAACGAGGCTCACGAGCTTTACGAGCCGAGCATTTTGATACTCGAACTCCACTTGAAAGTCTACTCGAGTAGCTCGAATTCGACTTGAATTAAACCTTACACCCATTTGCTTAATATTATTACATACAAAAGATTTAATTTATGGTTGTCGTTGTTGGAGGCAGGGTATGGATTTTCCTGGTGGGAAAATTTTGTTTACATCCGAAATGAAGTTTCTTCCCGGTTCATGTGAGAAGAGGGTGGAATGTTATCGAGTTCTTGACGAAGATGGTTACATTATCTCATCTAACACGTTCGAACATGTAATTAACTTTTTTTGATTAGCCAAGATTAGATGGCCTTCCATCAATTTCTTTTGTATTATTTTCTTGATTGAGTTTATACCAATGTTTTAACGACCGGTTCGGACAACTCGGACCGAAAAATATGTGTGATGCTGGCCGGATGGAAACACAAGGTTTTTTACCGAATCAGGTTGAACTGAGCCTATGAAACTGGGTTGGGCAGCATGTTTTGTTTTCTTAACCCTAAATGATTTTAAAACAAGCAAGAAATTATAGAAAAATTGGATTAATATTGCTTTACTTTTGTAGGAGAATGTTTTTTGTAATTTTTTGAATTTCTTACAATGTCTGTTTTGTATTTTTTAGGTTTTTTCTTTCTTTCTATTTATGTATCTTTTACATTATTAACGTATCATAGATATCAATGTTTTAAAACTCGAGTTGACTCGGCCGGTTCAACTGGGACCCTAGTAAGGAAGCGGGTCAAATCTGGCCACTTTTTTTCTTCATACAATCCACCCGTTAATACTAGGCCAGTTAAGAGGTTCAACCGGCGACCCGTGAATGCCCTAATTTCGCAAAAGGAAGATCTGATACATAGAAATTCGGTCGACAATTAATGAGATAAAAAGTGTTAGAGAAAGGTGTTAAATTAGCAATCATCAAATATTTCACCAACTTAAATAGAAACCTTCAACTAATAATCATAAAGAAAGACGACTTAACATGATTCTATGTTTTTAGGTGTTCAAGTTGACTCGCCGGTTCAACCGGTTGACCCGGGAACCGGTCATCACACATGACCGAGTAATAACTCGGGTTTTAATACATTGATATATACTAAATTATATTGTAATGTATATCAAGTGGTCCAGCCGGTTCTACGGTTTTTAAGGTATCGATCCATCAGATTAAAAATCCGAATTTTTAAATATTGGTTTATACACACATATGAATTGTTTTGTTCCTTGGTAATTTCTAAATAATTATTAGGTGAGCAAAGAAGTTGCATTGAAAGTGTATAGAGGCATGGTTACCCTTCAAACTATGGATAAATTCTTTTACGAAGCTCAAAGGCAAGGTCGATTGTCCTTCTATTTAACCTCATTTGGGGAAGAAGCTATCAATTTAGCTTCAGCATCAGCACTTAGCTCAGACGACATCGTTTTGGCTCAGGTTTGACTAAACTTTGACGGATACGAAGAAATTAAAAATCTAAAATTTATATAAAGTGCTTACGAAATGCATTACCTGTTAATTTGGTTTTGTTTCTCGTGTGATTTGCTTTTAATATCAAAATATTAAGATGAATATATATATTTTTAATCCGTAAAAAGCTCCAACGAAAGTAAATTAAGTACGAAAATATGATCAAATTAATAAACTAATGTACTAATTAAATGACCATTTTTGTCAACTTTGGTGTATTATGTTGTGGCTTAATAGTTCAAGTTAGTCAAAGACCTAGTTAACCAAATTTAATGTATTAAAATGTATCTTAACCATTTAAATTTCATGTTTTACTATATTATTAAGGAATTCAATTGTTACAAATTAGTTGAAAAGTATTTCTTTCACACTTTTTTGCGTCATTATAAGATTTTACACGTTGGACATTAACTTACACTTTTTTATGTTGGGCATTTGCACTTTTTTATGCATAGGTAAAATACTTGTTCACTTTTAGCGATTAATTTTTCACACTTAGGTTTTTGTTGTAATACTTTCATTACACTTTAGAATGTCGTAACTAAGTAATATTTCTCTTGTAACGATTGGACATCATATATATTGCAGTATAGAGAAGCGGGTGTTTTGTTATGGCGCGGTTTTACGCTGCAAGATGTTGCAAATCAGTGTTTCGGTACCAATATTGGCCACGGGAAAGGTAGACAAATGCCGATTCATTATGGATCAAAGAAACTCAATTTCCTCACCATCTCAGCGCCATTATCGTATGTTACATATTAATTAATCGTTTTTATTCGATTATTTACGATCACTAGTTCTTTTGCACCAATATAAGTAATCTTCATTTTCATAGCACACAACTTCCACAAGCAGTTGGTGTGGCTTATTCTCTAAAAATGGATAGAAAGGATTCATGTGTTGTGGCCTATTTCGGAGATGGTAGCTCGAGCGAGGTAGTGTGAATCTTTTTTGTTGGGTTGGCTATGTGAGATTTTATGTTATTACTTATTACTTATACGGTAAACTGCATTCGAGAAATACTGAATGCTGAGAGTTTTCTTTTTATTTTTAAAATTTTAAATATATTTAATTTAGTTATTTTTAACCAAAATTGTACTATTTTAGTTAACAACTCATTTTAGACGAAAGGACAAAATTCTGGGAAATCGAAGAGTACATAGACAAAAATAAAATAAGATTAAGGTGCTGTTTGTTTTTTAAGAGCAAAAACGTCTGCAGTCTGCGGACCACATCTGCAGAGAAGATTTGAACCAAATGTCTGCAGTCTCTATGACAAAGATTGTTTGTTTTTCAATGTCTTCAGACTGAATATTTTTTAGCGACGATATTGGTGGCGGCGGGTGGGGCGGGTGGTGGTGGCGGTAAGTGGTGGTGGGTGGTGGCGGAAGGTGGCGGTGGGTGGTGGCGGTGGAGGTAGCTAGTGGTGGTGGTGGTGGTGGCGATATGTGGTGGCGGTAGATGGTGGCGGTGGGAGGTAGTGGGGGTGGTGGCGGTTGTGGTGATGGAGGTAGGTGGCGGTGGGTGGTGGTGGGGGTGGTGGTGCTAGAGGTAGGTGGCGGTGGTTGTGGAGGTAGGTGGTCGTGGGTGGTGGCGGCGGCGGCGGTAAGTGGTGGTGGCGGAGGTCGGTGGTGGTGGAGGTAGGTGGTGGTGGTGGTGGTGGTGGCAGTAGGTGGTGGTGGAGGTAGGTGGTGGTGGTAGCGGCAGTATATGGTGGCAGGTGGTGGTGGTGGCGGCGGTATGTGGTGGCGGGTGGTGGTGGCGGCGGTGGTGGTGGTGGCAGGTGGTGGTGGAGGTTGGTGGTGGTGGCGGCGGTGGTATGGGTGGTAGTGGTAGTGATGATGAATAAATTCTTTTTTTATGTTTAAGTAAAATGTCTTCCAAATTTGGAAGACTATGGTCCAAGGCTTCCCACAAAAGACCTCAAAAAGACTTTTTCTCATCTTCCGACTTCTGAAAAACAAACGCTCTTTTTCTAAAATGTCTTCCCGCCTGCAGACATAAGACCCCAAAAAGACTTTTTGACAAAAAACAAACACCACCTAAGTAAGACAAGATCGAAGAATTTAGAAGACCACAAAGACAAATCTGTAATTTACTAAAAACAAACAATTAATACCCCGAATGTAAAATTTTGAAAATTTTACTACAATTTCATGTGGTTTACCTTTAACTATGATACTCCGTCTCAATTCTATTGTCCATTTTTCCTTTTTTAAATGTCCCAAAATTATTGTCCACTTGAAAGTTCATCCAATCAAAAAATCGTTAGGGATTAAAGATAGATTTCTATTAGTTGCACAGTGTAATAAATGCAATAGCACTTTTATTAATCTGTGTGATTTTTGTCTATGGACAATAATTTTGGGACGGAGGGAGTAGTTGATAGAACATGTAATTCTTGTGAAGGGAGATTTTCATGCCGCCTTGAATTTTGCTTCGGTTATGGAAGCTCCGGTTGTGTTCATATGCCGTAACAATGGATGGGCTATTAGCACTCCAGTCACCGATCAATTTCGAAGTAATCCTTCACTTCAAATTTACAATTTCATTACTCTCGTTACATAAAAAAGTTGCCAACTTTGGTTCATTACAATTTTAGTTGTAACAACTTTTTTAAAGAAAAAAAAAAACAAATTAAATATTGTGTTAAAATTAAAATTAAAGTTAGTTATGTTAGTTAATTTCACCATTTGTAATAACCGAATGTTCGAATTGGCTTGCATACTCGTAGGCGATGGAGTCGTTGTTAAAGGCCGAGCTTATGGAATTCAAAGCATAAGGGTAGATGGTAACGATGCACTTGCAATTTACGATGCAGTTCGTAGTGCTCGTGAGACCGCCATCAATGAACAACACCCAATACTTATTGAGGTATATATACACATAATGTTCATTTTTTAACTGCTAATACAAACCCTTTAAATCTACAATATTTTTATCCACAACAGTACTTGAACCCACAACCTTGTGTTACACTTAAGCATCAGACACCGTAATTTCTTAAAATTGGATTATAAACTTTTTTTTTTAATTAAAGTGAAATGCTAACTTATGGTTTCTATTTTCCTTTATGTTTTGTGATGGTGTAAACAAGGCCATGACATATAGAGTTGGCCATCACTCCACATCTGACGATTCCACAAAGTATCGGTCAACGGATGAAATCGAGCATTGGAAAACAATGCATTCGCCTATAACGAGATTAAGAAAATGGGTCGAGAGAAAAGGATGGTGGAGCGATAACGAAGAATCCGAGCTTCATATTAACGTGAAAAATGAGGTAAATTCTTACCTAAAATGTGACATTCTGATGACAGATTTTAACGATACATTTAGAGATAAAAAAAAAGTTAGTATTCTAATACATTATCTACAGGTTAAAGGTGCGATCGGTGAAGCTGAAAAGGAAGAAAAGCCGCCACTTCGAGAAATGTTCACCGATGTATACGATGATTTAGCTTCGAATTTAATCGAGCAAGAAACATTGCTTAGAGAAACCATAAATAGACACCCACAAGACTTTCCCAAGGACATACCTCTATGAAATTTATGTTTGTTAGTTTGTCACTTAAAAAGAATTTTCAAGAGGGCCCATTAATTGCAATAAGGATTGAAATTTAGGCCCAGGCCGGTTTGAATAAAACATGTATCTCTAAATCTCTAATAAATATATTACACCTTTATATGAACAGAAGAAGGTTAATTTAAAATGTTGTATAAAATGATTCTTAATTATGTATTTAATGTTATATGATAGAAAATGTATTTGAGTTACTTGTATTTTTAAAAGCTATTCTGCTTATGAAAGGTGTATATAAGAACTGAAACTTGTTAGATTAATTTCCTTGTGGCCACGGAGGTTAACATGTACAAACTCTGGACTGAAATAATGGTTCCCGTTAAGTAGTTCCATTTATTTTGGTTTGTAATCGGTTAGAACAGTAAACTACATCATCAACATAAACTACTTTGACTATCATGGTTTTAAAAAGATATTTAACTTGAAATAGTCAAATTCTGGTTTTAAAACTGAAAAAAGTAAATAAAGAAGAACCGAGAACTGATCAATAGCTAGGTTAGATGTCACATGAGCGCCCACTCATTTAAGTTGCAAACAAAAGAACATAAACTCAACTTTAGATACCTTTATGCTGAATTGTAGTACGTCACAAAATTATTTCAATCATGAGTTGTGAAATGTATCTAGACAATAATCAAGAGGATATACATTCTACTACGCAACAAACAATGTCCGTAAATATGTGGATTCATGATCGTTTTATAATATTCAGAAATGAATAATGTAATCGTGCATCATGGGTCAGTCTTTATAACATGATCTAACGACAAAAAGAAATTCATCATTATGTATTTCAATTTTCCAATATTTTATTAATTACTCTATTTGTCCTAAAAGAAGTGTATAGTATACAAAAGACATACAAAACTAAAGGGTCGTTGGGTTAGCGATATTTGAGCAATCTTACAACCTGGAATTTTGTATTTTGAGTTTCAAACACAATATGCAGTGTTGTTATATGCCACGACATTTGAAATTGTACTATAAGTCATTTACAAGTATTATATTTGTTGGGTTTTCTATGCATCTAGTCACACTTTGCTTAAGGCGGAAATCAAAAGCAACTTGGTAGAACATTGACCCGATTAAAACTTTTGGACCGTTAGGTTTACAACTCTAAAGCAACTAGATATTTAATGTAATTAAATAGATCAATTCGAATAACTTACTTGTTCTTCGCGAATTGGAGAACTAGATAAACCTTGTGATCTAGTACGAGCCAGATCAAACGATGCACTAGGATTCAAGCAAGAATCCCTCTATCGAATCACACCCTAGGTTGGTCAAGAACGAGACGATGTACCATGAGGTAGTACAAAGCATTCTTGAGAAAACGATCACCGAAGAACACGATCGAAAACCCTTTCGATCGACGGCGGCGACGGCGGCGTACGGCGGGACAGCGGCGGTCGGAGGTTCGGCGGTGGTGGTTTCGGTCGAATAGGTTATTCGGCCGAATGGGGTATTGCACAACTAGTATTAAGTGTGTTTAGGTTATACCCTTAACCCTCTATTTATAGTTGTGTAGACCTAATTAGAGTCAAACTCTAATTAGTCTAAGCCCGCTCCACAAGCCCGATCCGATCCACACCCTATGGCCCGAATTCTATAGCTAGTTAATTCCTATTAACTACACTAGTCCGTTTGGCCCGACAGTCGTTTAATTAAACTATTAATTAAATACTTCGTTAATTCTCGTGCTCGTTGATGCCTCGAGGGCAACCCGAATAGGACTCTAAAATACCCGAACCGGAATACCGGTTTATTTGATGTGTTGGACACTCTTTCCAACAGTCTCCCACTTGGACACCTCATCAACTATAAACGGTACGCGTTCGTGTAACCTTTAGAGTGTGCATGTCATGTGCAGCTGCTGAACTCTGAACTATCGGAAACAGTCCTATGATAAGTGGTCATATGTCCTTCGTTGCGCGATATCATGTAACTAGTGACATGGACATGTCAATCACTCTAGTTACGATTATGTTTCCTGATTCGAGATTTATGATGACGATTTGACTACATGATTGAACTTTCAATCTAGTCATGACCTGCGCAGGTACTTCAGTGTCACATCAAATCAACAGGGGGCCCATGGATATCTCCTCTATCACTTTGATCAGAGGGAACGAATAAACCTTAACTACATCATCTTCCTTCATAGTCATCATATAATACATGGAACTAATCTTTATAGCTACCAGTTACGAATAGCATTGGAGTTAGACCAATGCATCACGAAATCGTACTAAGGAAATGATGCATCTTGGTTTGAAGACTCATACGATATTATCACCTCACTATTACCCATGATAAAGTCCATGGGGTAATACTCTGAGCGTGGGTTGGTCCAACATTTAAATACACCTTTTAAATGCTCATGAGAGTAGCAGCAATCTCTATGCAATGTTCATAACTTTGAACAATCTACTCACTCTCCCATGACATCTTAATTCAGTTCTTATTCCCATAAGAACGATCGACTGTGGACGTTTAAGTAATCTCTTAGTTTACTTAGGAATAGGTTCTAAACATGCAAAAGGTTGAAATGGAATAATTAAATACTATATGAATGATAGAACACTTGCAAATTATTTAATCTCCATAAATAAATCATCAATTCATACAATTTAATATTCGCTACAATTTCAAATGAATGACAATTTATTATAAGTCACTATGAAATCTAATTCCTATCGTCCTCGCATGAACATCATGCTTGGCACGACTTAGTGCTTTTGTGAAAGGATCAGCCGGGTTATTTTCCGACGATACTCTTGTCACTATCACGTCCCCATCTTCAACTCGCTTTCTCACGTAGTGAAACTTTCTGAGTATATGCATGGTTCGACTATGATCTTTGGATTCTTTAGTCAATGAGACTGCACCTTCATTGTCGCAGAAGATTTTCATTGGTTCCTTGATGCTTGTTACGACACCAAGATCCCCAATGAAATTCTTCAACCATGTGGCTTCTTTTGATGCCTCACAGGCAGCAATATACTCAGATTCGCAAGTTGAATCAGCTACTGTCTCCTGCTTGGAACTCTTCCAAGTGACAGCTCCTCCGTTCAATAAGAACACCCACCCAGTTTGTGAGCACGAGTCATCTCTATCCGTTTGGAAACTCGCGTCACAATAACCTTCCACAACAAGTTCGTCTTTCCCACCATACACTAAGAACATATCCTTTGTTCTCCTTAGGTACTTGAGAATCGTTTTCACCACAGTCCAATGATCGTTGCCAGGGTTGCCCTGGAACCGGCTCACCATGCTTAGCGCATATGAGACATCCGGGCGAGTACGTACCATGGCATACATGATCGATCCAATCGCCGAGGCGTAAGGGACTCGACTCATTTTCTCCAGTTCTTGCTCAGTACTGGGACATTGACTCTTAGACAATGTTATGCATGATTCATGGGTGGATACCATTTCTTGGAATCAACCATACTAAAACGTTTTAGTACTTTATCCAAGTAGTACTCTGGCTCAATCATATTAGACGTCTTTCTCTATCTCTGTATATCTTTATACCGAGTATGTACGCTGCGTCTCCTAGGTCCTTCATAGCGAAACATTTTCCCAACCAAGACTTCACGTCTTGCAGTGTAGGAATATGATTTCCTATAAGGAGTATGTCATCCACATACAGTACTAGGAAAACAACAACGCTCCCACTAGCTTTGATGTAAACGCATGACTCATCTTCACTCCTAAAGAAACCAAACTCCTTGACTTTCTCATGGAAGCAAAGATTCCAGCTTGGAGAGGCTTTTTTTAATCCATAAATGGATTTCTCAAGCTTGCACACTCTATTAGGATATTTCTTATTGATAAAACCTTCTGGCTGTGCCATATAGACATCCTCAGTGAGTCTTCCGTTAAGGAAGGCGGTTTTAACATCCATCTGCCAAATTTCATAGTCATGAAACGCAGCTATGGCAAGCAATATTCTGATAGACTTTATTTTGGCTACTGGTAAAAAGGTTTCATCATAATCAATCCCATGAGTTTGAGTATAACCTTTTGCAACCAACCTAGCCTTATAGGTGTGCACATTCCCATCCATGTCTATCTTCTTCTTGAAGATCCACTTGCATCCAACGGTGTTGACACCGGGAGAAGTCTCAATCAAGTTCCATACTTGATTGTCATACATGGACTGAATCTCACTTTCCATAGCCACTTTCCACTTTTCGGCCTCAGGGCCTTCCATAGCTTCCTTATAACTCGATGGCTCATCGTCATCAACTGGTAAACTATTACCAGTAGATGCATCGCCTTCAGCAATATGGAAATCATAGTAATCACCATAATGCTCAGGAGCGCGAACAGTTCTTGAGGATCTACGTGGAACGGTAGGAGTTACATCATTTTGTTCAACAGGAGTCTCATCCTCTGGTTGAGTGCTAGTGTCAACTATAGGTTCCACTACATCTTCATCGTTTGACTCTTGACACTCTTCAAGATCAATTTTGCTCCCACTGTCTTCTTTGGATAATAGCTCTCTCTCGAGGAAAAATCCTCTTCGAGATACGAACACTTTGTTCTCTTTCAGATTATAAAACCGATATCCAAAAGACTGTCGTGGGTAGCCAATGAAGTAGCACTTCTCTGATTTGTTATCTAGCTTGTCGTGAGATTCATGTCTTACATAAACTTCACAACCCCAGATTTTCAAATGTTTGAGGGAAGGAGGATTCCCTGTCCACATTTCAGAGGGAGTTTTGGCAACCTTCTTAGTTGGTACAAGGTTAACGATATGTGCTGCAGTTTCTAAGGCATATCCCCAGAAACTCACTGGAAGTGTTGATCGACTCATCATTGATCGAACCATGTCAAGCAAGGTTCGATTTCTCCTTTCCGACACTCCATAAGTTGTGGAGTTCGAGGAGGTGAGAGTTGGGATACTATTCCACAACTCTTTAGATAGTCGATAAACTCTTGACTAAGATACTCACCGCCCCTGTCAGAACGGAGCATCTTAATCTTCTTGCCCAGTTGATTCTCTACTTCTTTCTGATATTCTTTGAACGTTTCAAAAGTATCAGACTTATGTTTAATCAAATAAACATATTCATATCTACTGAAATCATCAGTAAACGTGACGAAGTATCGTTCACCATGTCTAGTGTTAGACTTGAACGGTCCACACACATCAGTATGTATGAGGTCCAACAAGTCTTTGCCACTTTCACATGACCCTGTGAATGGCGCCTTTGTTATCTTGCCAAGTAAACAAGACTCACACACATCATTCGATTTGAGGTCAAATGATTCTAACACTCCATCCTTTTGGAGTTTAGCTATGCGTTTCTTGTTTATATGTCCTAAGCGACAATGCCATAGACATGACTTATCCAATACACCTTTGGATGAATCAACATTCAATATTAGATTTCTTTTGTTTACGCAACCATCTATTTCATATATACCAGCACAAGGAATAGCTTTAAAATAAAACACATCATTTTTATAAACTAAAATGGAACCATTCTCATTATCAAAAACAAAATTAAAACCATCCTTAAACAATGCGTAATACGAAATAATGTTGCGTGCCATAGAAGGCGAAAAACAAACATCTAATAAAAGTAAAGAGCATCCATTCCCAAGCATGAGCTCATAATCTCCTATCTTGGTGACAGCAGTCGAGACTCTGTTTCCCTTGATCAGATTAAGCTCTTCATGCTTCAACTTCCTACAATTCTTAAGTCCCTGCATATCAGTGCAAATGTGAGTACCACACCCTGTATCTAGAACCCAGAAATTAGACATAGAAGTATGATGGAGTTCAATCATAAAAGTACCTGATGGTCTAGACTTTTGGACTTTCTGACTCTTCAGATCATCCAAGTACTTTGGGCAGCTTCTTTTCCAGTGACCCTTCTCTTCGCAGTAGAAGCATTCTGAATCCTTGGGAGCCAACTTAGAATTTTTCTTTCTCTTTAGGCTCCCATGGTTGTGACCCATCTTAGCCTTTCCTTTATTATTAGGAAGAGAATTATCATTCACTTTTGTGTTGATAGGATTATCAGGAGAAGTGGAGTTGTTGTTTGCTATCGACTTTGCCTCAGCAACTTTTAGCACTTCAACCAACTCAGATCTAGATATGCTTATCTTATTTTCTTCAAAGTCATTGAGTATTGAAGAATAAGATGGTGGAAGGTTGTAGAGGATAAATCCAATCACAAACTTATCACCAGGGCTTGGTCCAAAATCTTCAACCTTGTCTATGTAGCCAAGCATTCTCGAAGCATAGCTACACACAGGTTCTCCTTCTCTAGGCATTCCACTAGCAAAGAGTTGCATGTTCAGAGATGCCTCATTTCTCTTTTTCATATGTTCTAGTCGTTCAACACTCAAAACCTTTTGAGGTGGGAACAAATCTAGGATAGCTTGAGAAATTGAGAATGACGGACCTTGTGGTGGAGGAGGTGGGATTTCATTGTTATTGTTGGAATTGGAATTGGAATCCATCTACAAAAGAAACAATTTCTTTGTTAGTGCATTCATTAATTAATCCTTATAATAATTTTCCCAATCTTTATTCATAAGGCTAGGATACGCCCACTAGTTATTTGATGTGAAGAGGGATGCCGTATTTCACACCAAACAATTTCGTGTCGTAGGCAAACTATTGTCAATTTCAATCTTATGAAATCCATAGTTCTTTGAGATTCATTCTCGTGGGAGAATGGCATGTTAATCTCGAATCAATGCTCATTCTAATCTATATGACAGGGATACCGTGGATCATATATTAGAAGGTGAAACAACCATGGAATACCCACATGGACTTCTCGGCTCAAGTTCGCTTGAGTATCGCGAGAATCGTTTCACTCATAAAATAATCTCACAATTGACGTACCGGTTAACCACACGAGTTCCGTTAATCAGACTATGATACGAGCGCGTGTCATTCGATGGAGAGCACACAATGTTCACATTTATATTAAACGGGAAGGATTTGTTTAATCTTATTATTATACTTTTAATCTTAACATCATCCTATTATGCCCGTTCGGTAGCTCCATTCTAAGACAAGGGAAGCGGCGGGGCAGGTCAGCGCAAGGCGTGTTAAAAACGCAACCCCGTTTAGAGATCTATATCTCTTCCTTTTCATCCTTTAGATGTCTTAGACTATGGGTGAGCCTACTAATAACATAAGCGACGATATATTTAACTTTAGTTATAATATATATAAACTATTATATAATTATATCTATGTTAATTAAAACCTTTTAATTACATATACTAAAGTTCTATATAGTATAATTAATTTTATAAACGCGCGAGGACGCGACGTTTTAAATCCTATTACAACTATATCTTATATATAATATTTAATAAACTATTATTACATAATATTATATATATATAAGGGAGGAATATCAAATCTTATTTGATATATAATGGAATTCGAAATTATATACATATATATATTCTAATTAAACTTTTAATTAATATATATAATATATAATACTTATTTAAATATTTATCTTTATTATAAACTATTATAAGATAAGACAAAACAAATTTAAATTATTCGAAAATCCATACCCTTATAATTATTTAAAAATTCTGAAAATATTTAAATATATATAAATATATACCGAAAATATTTCGGATATATCTAATATATCCCTAATTTAAACTATTAAATTTTATCCTTATTTGATACTCCTTCAAATATAATCTAGATTTGCCAAATCAACTATTTTTGGCATATATGTATTTCGAAAAATACATATATACTTAAATAGGATTTATTTTATTTAATTATTAATTAAATAACCTTTATATTCTTTTTAAATATTCCGAAAAACATATAAAATATATAAAATATTTATTTTAAATCTTTTAAATAAAAACCTAGATTGATAAAATCTTTTGTTCAAATTCTTGATAATTCCAAACCTTTTGAAATTATCCTTAATTAATTATTTAATAAAAAACGTTTTTAATTATTAAATAATATTTCCGAATTTTCAGAAAATATTAAAAATCATATTTTAATTTTCGGTAATTATCAAAACAATTTTATAAAATACCGAAAAATATAAAAACCTATTTTTAATGTATTTTCAAATTTTCGGAACCCCAAAAACAATTTTCGGAAATTCCGAAAATCATAAAACAATTTTATGGATTTCGATTTTCTTGTCTAGCACTATTAGACTTGTAAACCAATGGCGCTCTGATACCACTGTTGGGTTTTCTATGCATCTAGCCACACTTTGCTTAAGGCGGAAATCAAAATCAACTTGGTAGAACATTGGCACGATTAAAACTTTTGTACCGTTAGGTTTACAACTCTAAAGCAACTAGATATTTAATGTAATTAAATAGATCAATTCGAATAACTTACTTGTTCTTCGCGAATTGGAGAACTAGATAAACCTTGTGATCTAGTACGAGCCAGATCAAACGATGCACTAGGATTCAAGCAAGAATCCCTCTATCGAATCACACCCTAGGTTGGTCAAGAACGAGACGATGTACCACGAGGTAGTACAAATCACTCTTGAGAAAACGATCACCGAAGAACACGATCGAAAACCTTTTCGATCGACGGCGGCGACGGCGACGTACGGCGGGACAGCGGCGGTCGGAGGTTCGGCGGTGGTGGTTTCGGTCGAATGGGGTATTGCACAACTAGTATTAAGTGTGTTTAGGTTATACCCTTAACCCTCTATTTATAGTTGTGTAGACCTAATTAGAGTCAAACTCTAATTAGTCTAAGCCCGCTCCACAAGCCCGATCCGATCCACACCCTATGGCCCGAATTCTATATCTAGTTAATTCCTATTAACTACACTAGTCCGTTTGGCCCGACAGTCGTTTAATTAAACTATTAATTAAATACTTCGTTAATTCTCGTGTTCGTTGACGCCTCGAGGGCAACCCGAATAGGACTCTAAAATACCCGAACCGGAATACCGGTTTATTTGATGTGTTGGACACTCTTTCCAACAATATTTATGACGATGCCATGAGTCAAATAAGATTAGTCTACCCTAACACTACTAACTAGTTTGGTTAGCATTAATTTCACATCAAAAAAATTTCTAAAAATTATAAACACGGTCATAATCTGATCTTATGATTTTAAAATTTGTATTCATCAAAAGATTATTAAGATCTAATACGAAAAAAATACAATCACTCTATTCTAGTTATTTTGCAAATAAAAGTCTCTTAGATTTAAAGTTTAGGGAAGTTTGCCATCAATCAATCGAATCTAATAATGCTATGTTATCTTAAGGCAGTGTTACTTTTGGCTTTTGACACCACCAATGCCAAATTGATTGGATGAAAATAAAAGAAGTTGCGGTTCAACCTCTCTACCGTTCCTAATTCTTACGGACAATAGGCACCCTACTAAAAAGCTTATACATTGATTAAAAAAATATTATTTCTAAAATTCAGGGTTGTCTTTTGTGTATTTTATTTTTTTAATGACAGCCCTAAGAGTTATCATTAACAAAACTCTTAAAAAAAACCAATATCTTAATTGTGGTAACCCGTACGCATTAAATGTTTCGATCATTTTTTTTATTTTTAATGTCGTGTAAACTTTTGTACTCTTTTAATAACATGGTAAACATTTTAGAGGATTCGCTCAATATCAAGTTATCGTTTATAACTTTAAAGATTTGTTTTTTGGTTAACATGTGTTCCCGCTCATTAGCGAGCTAACTAATTCTAAATTGATTATCCGTATTGCGGTTAGTTTGAAGTTGATGCAGATAAACTTTTTTAAACACAAAGGGTATATTTTTCTTTTTGTTACTTCCTAAAAACGACGACAAAGAAATTATATAAATCATTAGTAAAACTGGCTATTTGAGAGAGTTAATTATAAATTGAAAAACCTTTAAAAAAAAAGTAATTTACTTGAAAAGATAACAGCTAATGTGTCTTTTTTTTTCTTTCTTTTTAAGCAAACAACTAGTGGAATAATGATAGAGAATTTGGCATTGTTTCATGTCACAATCTAGTGTACCCACTACATAGGCGGTTTCGAATTTTAACAAAATATGGAATCCCATTATCCCTAAAATCCTCAACGCTTATACTATACTATAATGATTTTTTTCAGTTCGACCGTCTATTAAACTGAATTTTAATATCAAACTAACCGGTTTCAAGTGAATTATAACCATCAATTAAAATGGCTAATTCTAACTAATTACCTTTTTAATTTATCAGTTCGATCCAATAGCTAAATTTTTAAAACAATGATTGTACGAGAAGAATTAAAATATCTATATCCCAATGTCTTGTTTCTTCGCAACTAGAGCGTGTATACACTGAATCGCTACAATTGGACCTCAAATCTGCCCTTAAAACTCCTACAGTCTTCCATCGTTACACGTGGGCTCACACGTGTCACCCCTCTTTCTCTCTCTCCATAAAACCCTCTTTCTTCACTACTGATTTACCGATAAACTCAACACTTCTTGGTATGCTCTGCCACCTTTAAAGTTTCCTCAAATTTAATGTATCAAAACCCCCTCTTCAATCTCAAAAATTATTTTATGGGTTTTCTAAAAGTTACAATTTTTTCATTTGGGTATTTAATATTTTTCCATTTTTCTTTGATCGCCTAACCCTAATCTTGCATTCTTGTGGTGACAGAAACAAGGAGATAAAAACAAAGGAGGGTAATTTGGTAAAGATCGGCATGATGAAAGGCGGTGGTTTGACGGTGGGTGGAGGTGGTGGAATGGTTGTTACTGACTGGAGTGAGATTCCGATGGAGCTTTTGTTGAGGATTTTGTCTTTGTTGGATGATCGGACGGTTGTGGTTGCTTCTGGTGTTTGTTGTGGATGGAGAGATGCTATTTGTTGGGGACTTACTCGTATTTCTTTCTCTTGGTAACCTTTACTTCCTTACATTGTTCTATAACCTATGCTTTTATTTATTCATATGTTTTTAATTAGTTTAATTTGATTAAGTTTTAATGATTTTTGCAAATTAAACACACTTTGAGCATTCTACTAAAGGTTAGGGCTATTTAAACCACCTAGTGACTTACTAGTGGTACGGTGTGTAAACATTTACGAGATGTTAACGAGTTCACACCAATTTAACATGAACTTTTAGCCCGTTAGACCTGTATTCTTTTTTAGCCATATTTTAATCTAATAATTTTTAAATCATGAATAGTGATATTAATAATATACTTCATGTTAATAGATACTTGTACGTTCACCCCCTTTATTTTTATACGAAGTATGTAACATTGTATAAAATTAATTTTTAGCGGGTTTGTTTGGTATTTTTGTATGTCTTTTTTTCTCCTTTAGCATGTTTTTTGTTTTTGAATTTACCACACTATGATTCGTTAGGGAAAAAAATAGAGTTAGTTAGGAGATAAAGCTATGGAAAAGCAAGGTGATAGAGAGACGGAAAGTTTCTCTCGGTTTCCATTTTCCATTTAATAATTGGGTTTTTTTAACTTTAGGGCATGAGATAAGAAGTGTCAGTTGAACTAAATTTACCATTCTTATTTACAAATGCATTTATTACATGTAAATAATAGAATTGACTAATATGAAATAAGGATATTTTGAGTTCAATTAACATTTCTAATCTCATGCCATTAGGGCATGAGTTAGCCAAACCCTTAATAATTTGGTACTAATTACTAAATGAGTATCCACGCAAAGCAACGGTTAATTATTATCTTTCATATCATTGTATAAATGGTTTAAATTGAATTTGTACAAATTTAGCAGCGTGGGTAAAATGTTCGATTACTTTACTTTTATTTATGGAAAAAATAACACAAATAGTTAACTGAATTTTTAAGCCTTTTTATGTAGGGAAAGTTCCAAATCTATTATAACATAGAGATAATGGGAGGATCAAATAAGATGTTACTATCTCCTTATTGTGACATATTTGGATCTATCTTTTAACATCTTTTTCTGAAGACCAAACCTAAGAAGAAAGCAAATTTATTTGAATTCCTTTTTTGTCGTTTCTTTTACCAAATCTTGTGTTATGTTGTATACCACATAATTTGATCAGCCTGATTTAGTGATTTTCGTCCAAAACGACTTGGTTTAGCTATATATGGATGTGAGATATTTAAATTAGTAGGTAGAACCCACTAGTGAACATGTGTGCTTAGTATACGTCCCATGTGCACAAATATTTACAAATATTACGGGGTTGAGAAATCTCCAAATCGATCATATTTGTTGGGGTGCACAGGTCACAATGGATACGGGTTAAAACAATTATTTTTGTGAGACAGTATTTAAGAAAAACATTATTATGGTTATCAATTTAGTAACAAGAATAATTATATATATATTAAGTCTTACTTAATTGGTGGTTGATTTTTGTAGGTGCAAAAACAACATGAACGACTTAGTAATTTCCGTCGCTCCCAAATTGAAAAACTTGAGGGGTTTAGTCCTTCGGCAAGATAAACCACAACTAGTCGATAAAGCCGTTGAAACCGTCGCTAATAACTGTCACGAATTGGAGGAACTAGATCTCAGTAAGAGCTTTAAACTTAGCGACCGATCTTTGTATGCATTAGCTCACGGTTGTCCGAACCTTAAAAAGCTCAACATTAGTGGATGCTCATCTTTTAGCGACACTGCTCTTGCGTATCTTAGTGGTCGGTGCAGAAAATTGATGATTTTGAATCTTTGTGGGTGTGTGAAAGCTGCAACTGATATGGCCTTGAAGGTATACAAAAAATATGCATTTTCTTGAAATGGGTGTTCAAAAAAATCTGGAAACGAGTATCTGAAAAAATATATGATATCTGAAATCTGGGTAAACGAAAATACAGATATCCGAATTTCGTATACCGGATCCGGATAGTGTTCTAAAAATATCCGGATATCCGATACCCGAAAAAATCATCCGAAATATCCGAAAATATCCGAAATATATCTTAAATATCCAAAAAATATTTGAATAATTTATTTTTTCCTGATACCGGATTCGGATAGTAAAAATCACTATCAGCGGATACCTGATTCGGGTATCTGAAAATCCGTCTAGATACCCATTTATGAACACTCCTACATGTGACCAATATCCTTTTAAGCTATAATTTAACCTAACAAAATATAGCTCGATTTGGCCCCTTTTTTCAAAATTGGTTGAAATTGCCACTTTATATGTATAGTTAGTAGTGTTTTTGATGATTTGTGTAGGCAATTGGATATAATTGTAGTCAACTTCAGTCTTTGAATCTTGGATGGTGTGAAGAAGTTGGTGATGATGGAGTTATGAGTTTAGCATATGGCTGCCATGATTTACGTGCAGTAGATTTGTGCGGTTGTGTTCTTATAACGGGTAACTTTTTCTTGTGTTCATTATTCCAACTTCCAGATTTCAAATGTAACAAAGGCCTGTGCAAGTTAGACCGAGGACCGACCAGAACCGATAAACCAAACCGAACCGAGCTATACTGTCCGGTTCTCGGTCCGGTCCAAAACAAAAAATGACCGGAAAAAAAAATCGGAAATCGGTCTGGTCCGGTCCAAGGCGCCATCGGTTCGGTCTGTGGTCCGGCTCGGTTCCAACCGGTCTAGTCTGGTTTTTGAACCGTGAATAGGCCAACAAATCATTAGATTGTGCAATTTGTTTTAGTTGATGTACTTCCAATTAATGTTCAAGGGCCTATATATGATTCTATGATAACATTGAAGAATGTCACTATATTTGAGTTCTTAGTATCACTTTTTAAAAAGTATATAAGATTATAGTTTTGGTTTTACCGACACTTTATATAAACAGATTAAGGTAAAAACTATATTCCCACACTATATTTACTCACTTTTTTTTTGTGTATTGGTAAAACACTTTTTAGTGACCAGTTTTGACTTTTTCAATGTGTCGCTAAAAGAAAATTTTTCTTGTGTAAAAAAGTACGCTTTTTAAAACAAGAGATTTTTTTTTATTTACGATTTGAGAGATTAAAGGTAAAAAATATATTCCCACACTATATTTACTCACTTTTTTTTTTGTGTATTGGTAAAACACTTTTTAATGACCAATTTTGACTTTTTCAATGTGTCGCTAAAATAAATTTTCTTGTGTAAAAAAGGTAAAAAAACTACGTTTTTTAAAACAATATTTTATGTACGATTTGAGTGTCTTTTTGCAGATGAGAGTGTGATAGCTCTAGCAAACAATTGCCTACATCTTAGATCTCTCGGTCTCTACTACTGCCAACACATCACGGATCGGGCCATATACGCATTGGCCCAAAGTCGAGTAAAAAGCCCGCAACAAATGTTTGACCCGGTCAACAAAAGCAGCCTGGTCAACAAAAACGACGAAGGGCTCATGAATCTCAACATTAGTCAATGCACGGCTCTAACACCGCCAGCTGTCCAAGCGTTATGTGATTCGTTTCCCGCGCTTCATACGTGTCCGGGTAGACATTCGTTGATTATAAGCGGGTGCTTGAATTTGACTTCGGTGCATTGCAAATGTGGGTTTGGAGCACGTGCGGTCAACATGCTGACTCATCATGCGTATTGAGGTGGTGGTAGTAGTTGAGTGGTTTTATGGGTTTGTTTCTTGTTGGTTTTGGGTAGGGTTGTGTATATAGTTTGTTGTGTTTTGGGAATTTTGAAGTTGGTAATGTTTGGACATTGGTATAACAAGGGATGTGTTCGATTTTTATTTAGAAGCGTAGGTTTATATATTTCATATGGTTTGTATGTTTTTTTTTTCACATGCATTATATGCTTCTTTATACTTGCAACACCACCTTGTTTTTTCCACTACACATGTTTGGACATTGGTCTTTCGAGACATAGGTCTTTTGAGATGTAGTCTATATCTCATCTCTCTTACATTTTGAGTTTGGCCCATTCTATTCGTTATAAAATTATTGTCCACAGAAAAAATTATATAGTTTAATATAAATGCATTTATTATCCTTTGCAATCAATATTATTTTATATTTACCACCTAAGATAAGGTTTTGTATGTATTATATCCTTTCGATCGAGCTATAAATAAGGGATGCAATTTCAGTTGTAATGTACCATCAAACAGAGAGTGTTTAGAGAGTAATACTTAGAGTGAGTAGTTGTAGATTTAGTGGCTAGTTTTTACTATAAATAAGGGATGCAATCTCAGTTGTAATGTACCGTTTGACAACTTCTAATGAAGATCTTCATTTACTCATTTTAGATTTACTATCTAAGTCTTTTTTAATAGGTAGAAAATTTTAAGCTGATAATAATTTTAGTACATATTAAAAGAAAATAATGTGGATAATAAAATTTAAATGGAAGGAGTAATATTTAATGATCATAAAGCATTCTTTTTTATGAAATTAAAAAGTATAAACCAACATTTCATATGTTCAATTACCAAATATTGTTGTATAAGCAAGGTGCTGCACAAGAATAACACACAAGATTTAGTTTAATCAAGCCATTTATGGAGCTTCTATATTCATCATGATTGCGTCAATTTCTTTTCGTTTGAACTTTTCAAATTACCGACTGGATGGGTTGTCGCTAATGTTGTCTGTTGGTTCAGTTCATCAATCATTTGCTGTTCTTGTAAACAATTTCGTCATCATCATCAACATCATATGCTGGATTACACAAGCATCTGAATAGCCTGCCGATTCCCTAATTCATCGAAGAAAACCGCGAATTTGATTAGAGTGTGACAATAACTCTAAAATAATAATATAAACTTAACTACTTTATGTTGGGAAAAACATTCTCCCATATTGCTCCTAGTCTAAAGGTGACATTTAGATGCATTTACTTATGAAATGGGTCAACTTCGTATATATATTCCTAATTAAATGGGTTAAAAAAAGGTAAAATGAAAAATATTAACTAAAAAGGAAATCGCTTCAATGGGCCGAAACTCAAAGTCACCCATGGTATAAAGTTACCAATTTTGACCCCTACAAGCTACCTAACATTTTTTACTTGCTTTTTCTTTTTGCTACCTCTACGGCTCTACGGTTCTACCTTTGTAATGAATAGTCTAACCTTTTTACAGAATAATTTTTATCTATATAGAGCAATTTCATATCAAAGGACAATTATATTCTTATTTTCCTTTTATCATATTTTTCATTACACCCCTCATTAAAGGGCAGGATGCCATTTGATATAAAATTACTCTGCATAGATAAAAATTGTTTTGTACGAATCAGCACCCAACCTAAAATCATATAACATATTCTCCCAACACTTAGTCATTGCTAACATGAAACTCAGGTTCATTAGACTAAACAAAATTATATGAAGAATGAACCTGTGTGATCAAAGGAGCTCGGAAGGTGAGCGATCTTGGCGAATCTTCATCATCATCGCTACTATCCGAGTTGCTTGTATCATCATGAATATCGGAAGCTATTTTTTCCTTCGATGTTCCACCATTTTGTAATTGTTTTTCTCTCTGCAGACAAGAAAACAATATTGGATCAGGTTTTTATTTGATCATTTGGACAAAATGTAGTTTCTAACCTGAAATATTTTTCCTAGTAGTTTTAAAGCCATCGCACGAGCTTTAAGTTCTTCCTTCCTCACATTACTATCATGGAGCACCTACAAAACAAATCAAGCCTCCATCACGCAAATGTGGAGGAACAGACCATGTTATCTTTTTAAAGCCTAAGATCATGTGAAAAAAGGGACTACACTAAAATTAGCATAACTTTTTTCTTGAGTCTCTGTTTCAGGCGTTTAACCAGCCAGATCGAAGCTAGAGATCAGGACTGTCGGGCCCAAAGGCCAAACCCTGTTTTTTTTGGGAGTTTTTTGTATTTTTAAGTTTTTCTCTATTTAATTTTTTGGACTTTGTTTTAGGCACAATTTTCTTCCCGTTTGTGTTTTATTGGCGCGTTTGAATACTTTATATAAGGTTCTTTTGACAAATGAGAAATTTTAGTTGATAATTCTATGAAAATTGAGTTTTCTTTTAAGATTTTGTTCTTTATGTTGAAAAGGTTTTAAAGACCAAATCCACAATATTCTTTGAATCAGCATATTATTTGGATTAGATTGTCCCACATATTTTAAGAATCAACGGGGGCTATCGGTGTTCTCGTTTTTTAACCTTACCCCGACTACAAAAGACTGCGAATTAAAATTTGGACAAAGTTGGTTTTTTTATGAAATTAGCCCTAAAGTAAATGAAAAAATAAGGCCAAAAAGACTCGATCATCACTCACCAATTGACAAACATGTAAAAGGGTAACTTCAATGTCAACTACATTCAACTTCCATAGTGAGTTCATGAGTGTATCCTTATTGGATCTTAAATCCGATTCAACATCGTTTACCGGCCCACTTCCATCCATTTTAAACTGTCGACGAGCATCTTCTTGAAGTTGTAACAATTGAAAAGCACCTAGAATTATTTTTCACCAAAATAATGTTATTAACCACACAAAATTGCTAAGTTAGTAATTTGAGAGCAAAATTTGTAGTTTCTAACAACTTTTTATTGACGTTTGTTGCCTATATTAGCAAAACACTTTTACATTTGTCTCCGTTTATTCATTGTACAAAGTTATTAAAAGATGGCTCTCTATCACTTGTGTCATTCGACAACGTGATAAAACAATGATGTTGAAGTTACTAAATGATCCAAACACTAGACACAAATGTTACACATCACTTGCCATCTAAGTAGGTTATCGACACGTATGATGTCATCAGGTTACTGAGTGGCCCAAACGGAATACAAACTCATTTTTTAATGACCAAATTGAACATATTTTTGTATAATGATTAAACAAGGACGAACATAAAAGTATGTAGTTATTTTAGAAAGAAAAAAAAATCTTTTTTTATTTCAGGTAATTTGTTGGTGATTTGTATCATCAATATTATTTAAGTGTAATGGGATAAACTTGTTGACCAAATGTAATCCTAATAAATAGAGTAAATTACACGAATGGTCCCTGTGGTTTACACAATGTTTTGGATTTGGTCCCTAAGTCTCAGTAATTACACCCGTGGTCACTGTGGTTTACACTTCGTATTGGTTTTGGTCCCTAATACTAACATCCGTTAAAATTTGGTGTTAACTTTTTTCAATTGACAATTTTACCCTCACCATCTCCTTCCTCTTTCCTCTTTCCTTCACTACTCCAATTGATTTCTCCTTGTCACTCTGTTTCCTTTTTTCTGTGTTCCATAATCTTGATGTACGGTCAGCAGAAGCAGTTGCTATGTAGTCGTTTGTTGGAGAAAATACAACATCTGTAGCTCGTTCTGTATGCCCCTTTAGTGAAGTTACAATCTTGACAGCTGGCATGCTCTATATTTTAGCTACTCCAGTTAATGAACTGAACAATAAACAATCGTATAAATATAGTTACAAGCATTTGTTATACATATGAACCTTAAATTGTAACAGAGAGATACCAGGTGGCAAGAAATTTCGCATCGTGACATCCTGAAAGAGGTCGATCATCTCCAATTTCACTGCAATCCAAACCAAAAGTCTTTGCATTCTCCAATGCCCAATTAATCTCTGCATCCAGATCTTCATCAGGATCTTCTCTCTTTCTTCTAGCTCTCTGTAACCTAATTGCTGCTTTCACAATGCTGTAGATCCCTCTGTGTAAAATGGATATTGAATCGCTTCTCCTTCATCCTCACCGCCACCATCCTCCATTCCCGCCGCATTTACCGCTGCTTCTTCTTCTTCCAAAACCTTCGTTAATCTTCCCAATTGACCTTCTGAATCCAATTTCACCATAATCATCCTCAACCTATCTCTTCTCTCCATCTCTCTCTCACCGAATAATGTCACTGGTTCACCTAGTCGTCTCAGTCGTGACCTCACCGCCTGGTCGTTCGTAGGCACCGCTAATGCGGCGGCGCGTTGCTTCATTAAGAACTCATGTTTCGCTTTCTCTTGTTTCTCCCTAAACAACCTGCTTCCTTCTGAAATCTCGTACTCGGGAGCTGAATCGTCACGGCTGAGACGGAGTTGTGAATGAAAGAGGAAAGAGGAAGGAGATGGTGAGGGTAAAATTGTCAATTGAAAAAAGTTAACACCAAATTTTAACGGCCGTTAGTATTAGGGACCAAAACCAATACGAAGTGTAAACCACAGTGACCATGGGTGTAATTACTGAGAATTAGGGACCAAATCCAAAACATTGTGTAAACCACAGAGACCATTCGTGTAATTTACTCTAATAAATATTATACAAGTAAGGGTGGTGCGGAGTGCACGCTTGTTTAAATTTGTTATGATTAAAAATGCACTGATTTAACGGGGGTTCGGGGGCAGCTCCCCCGATAACGAGGTTCCAAGGGGCAGCGCCCCTGGCAGGGTCCGGGGCAGCCCGGTTTTCCGGCCCGTGATATTCGACCCGAATCCGACCCGTATTTGGGCGGTTTTGGACAGTTTTCGGAACTGCATTTGGCAGTTTTCGGTGGTTTAGAACTTGCATGATTTTAGCATCGTTTTGGTCATAATTCACTGGTACGAAAATTCTAAAACACACAAAATTCTCTGTTCTTTGCAATCGTGATTTTATCCGATCGAAGATTTCGTAGTACCGACGAAATACTTTGATCTGAAAGTATTTCACGACTTCATGATTTTCCAAGTTACCGAAATCTAACCAATAATTTCTAACATAATTACCTCTTGCTGCAGTAATCTGTGACTTCCAGAAATGCCCTTTGTTTCGAACCCACTCGGCCATAAATGGTACCCCAAGGTAGATAGCTTTCTTTCCGAGCTCTTGTGCAGCTTGTCGTTCATATATGTATCCGATTGTGTGCAAGATATTTGCTCCAAAAGCTGTCAAAATATCCCATATAATTTTTTTTTAGTTTTTTTAAGTTTTTGTCTTGAGAAACTTGTGGCGTTATAACCATCTTCTTCTGTTGGGCTAGCGGTAAAGACTCCAAAATAACTTATTAGAGGTTATGTGTTCGATCCTCACTAGTAAACATTTATTGAATGGATAGATAAATTTCGAAAACGGTCATGGAAACGGTTAGGTCACGTACATCACGAGCAAAAATATATTATTCTAACATAGAGGTGGTGATTCCATGTCGTTAATAGATAAATTTCATGTCGGATTATATTTGATCTCAAACAAATTGAATGGGTAAACGTAGAAGATTTAGCTAAAAGTGAAACACTAAAGTCAACTAAAATATATATTTAAAATGCATAAAAGCTACTAGACCAACTTATTTAAAGAAAATAAGATTTTTAAAGTGTAATAAAATAGTTTCTCATGTCATAATTAATTACCTATAAAATAAAAAAATAAAGTGACAAAAAAATGTTTCTTGATCAATCAAATCCGATTCAACTCATTTGACTCGTCTTAGAATTTTACTGTGTTTGACTCGTTACTCAACTCAATTGCCACGTACATTAATGAAACCAGGAAGTACCTGCTTTTGAGAGCCGTTCCGCCTCGGACTCAGCCCGATGTATAAATCCTTCTTTATCACCTCGAACATATTGGTGAATAAAATTCTTTAATGATCTAGCCAGTTTTTCTTCTCTTTCCCTTTGGATAGTCTAAATCATATAAATTTTACATAAAATTATTTGAAAGATATTAATAAAAAAAAGAATTATTCAATGGTACTTTTGTTAAAAAAAAATATGACCTTTAACTTTTCATGTAATATTTCCGGTGTGTCATTATCACCAACTAATTCGGCGGAAGCCATTGTTGCGACGGCTAGATGTCCTATGTAATCTTCAAATAGCTCACTTCCAAAAAGAACAGCAAAAACAGCAGTGGAATCAAGCATGGTGTCCCTGTGAAATGATGATGAATTTAAGAACATGAGTTACATAACACATGCATTAAGAAGACTTCTTTTTTAACAGTCAGTTAATAAGTTAGTGGTTCGAGCTAGACAGTGACATCCACAATGGGCGGTATGTTTTCCCTCAAACCATCCACCTGTGGGGAATTATACCCACCATTTGCCTACAACGGGATTTGAACCCATGACCAATAGGTCATTGACAACACCTTAGTTTTGTCACCAATACCAGTGTTCCAAAACATCAATCCTCTCCATTGCTTACACAACACAGGTGCGAGTGTTGAAGAGCTCTGATACCACTTGATAAACCACAAAGTTTATCAATTACAAAAGTACAGTGAGAACATCTCACAGTATAACTTTTTGTTGCACAAGGAATACAAACACAATTACAATTGATCAAAGATACCTCCTTATGAGAGTTCGACCACATACTTATACTACTTATCACTAACTACTTCTTGACCACTTGCTAACCGTCTTAACAAACAATTGACAGAAACTACAAATGAGTCCTCAGACTTTTACAAATGTACTAATCAGTCCCTTACTATTAATTTAGGTTAGAAGTCTTCGGTATTAGGAAGACTTTTAATCAAATGATGTTAGTAATAATCCGTTTTTAAACTTTTGGATGAAATACACAATTTGGGTATAAATAAATGACGTACAAGTCGTAACTACTTCCTCCGTTTCAAAATAAATGATACAATTTTTAAGGTTTCACCTTTTTTTTTTTTAGGAAAATGATTATAATGAATGTTAAATTAGATCAACTTGGATAGTTAGTGAGTGATATGAGTCCCACATATTATGATTAAACTGAGTACAATGGTGTTTATAAGTAAAAGTAAGGGTAAATGAGTCATTTGACCTTTTTTAAGACAAAAGTTAGTGGGTATGGGTCCCACTATTTTTAACAAATAAGGAAATTTTCAAAATGTATAACTTATATTGAAACACCCCGAAGAGGAAAGTGTATCACTTATTTTGAAACAGATGAAGTATTTAGTTATAGATTTTTTTTATTTTTTGTTTACTTTTACATTTGTCTCTGTTTACTCATTAGATATTTTGTTTGTCCAACCGGGTTACATAAATTGATAATGTGTTACTAGGGATGAGATATAGAACTGAAAATCCGAACCCGCACCCGTATTGAACCGGAACCGGTTGAAACCGGATTACTAAAAATCAGTTCAGGTTTTGGGTCCAACTTTTTCGCGAAATCGGGTCTTTCGGGACCGGGTGCATCAAGTATAGGGTCTTTCGGACCGGGTGCATCAAGTATATAAAAAATCAGGCCTTAGACCCGAAACTGAAATTAATTAACTATGTATTTGAAATTTGATTTGATATAATACTATTGTGTTCGGTCCAAAAATACTTACTTAGATACCGAGCCCTTCCCGTTTCGATCATATGCATCTCTTTTCACAGGATCACTCAAAACCTGATAAGCTTCACCAAGTACCTGTTTATAAACAATACTAATTTCTATCAAATTGTATAGGGACAGATTTAAACGTTCACTAAATTTATATTAATTGCCATTTAATCCTTTAAATTTATTATTTTAACTAAAAATCAGTTTTCTTTAACACTATGGTGATTAAACAGATTCAGCAAGTAAATCACTTGCCTGAAATCGCTCGGCTGCTTGAGGATCATTCGGATTTTTATCGGGATGAACTTGTCGTGCCTATTTTCACAAATAACATAAAATCAAACTCTAATCAAAACAAAAATCATATAACCATTTGTTTTAACTCACAAAGATTCAAATGTCAACACAAAAAAGGCAGGAAAAAAAACCTTTAAATAGTAAGCTTTACGAATATCGTCATCCGATACTAGCGGGCTAACACCAAGAACATCATAATACTCGGTTTCTTTCACCATTACAATAAACTTCAATACACGATTACCCGAAAAAACCGAGCCCTGAATTCAAGGGATTGATAGTGGGCAAATCAATCAAGATTCATAGAATAGAATGTGTAAAAAGTTGAGAAAGAGAGGGACAGATCATGAGCTTTCCAGTTATGAATATTGAATAAAGAAAGATGAAAAAGGTAAAGGTTGTATTTTTATTTTTATTTTATTAAGTTGTGAAAGCTTTTTCGCGGGAAAGAAACAGTATTTTAACGGTTGATATGTGGTGCTAATGATACCCTTTGTTGCTTGCTTGTTTTTTAACTACTTTTTGAAATGCCCATTACTTGCTTTTGGAAATGGTGTCATGTTTTGTGGGTTGTGTTTGGTTGTAGGGTTTGGATTTGAGACCACCTTTTGACCCAAGGATTTGTATGTATAACCCGTTTCGGTTCAGATTAAAACCATATTTTTTAATCCGGTTATAAAATCCGGTTTTTGGCCCTTCACTATCTCTACTAATTTTTTTAATCAATTAATTTACTTTTTTTCTCATTTTTAACCGGGTTTTCGTTCTAGTTCAAAAAATCGGATAGGCTCAAATTATTTGAATCTGGTTATAATATTGGTTTCAAAATAATCCGGTCTGGATTAAAAAATACCAGTTCTCAAATATCCGATTTCGGGTGGTTTTTGAGCGGATATTCAGATTTCCTATGCATCTATACACTTAACACCAAACACCCCACACAAAGTGGACCATTAAAGAAGTGGTCCTATGTACCTTGGGTTCGAGCCATGATATCGTGGTTAACATAATTACAAGTGGCTCCTCATGTTTTTTTAAGATAATGTGGAAATTCTTTAGTTACTAAAAATTTGCCCCTAAAAAAATGAACAAAATTATTTTTTAAACCATATAACTCGTAAGTACTTTTTGCTTGATCTTGTATCGATGAAAACTTTATGATACCCATATTTTTTTTTAATCCAAAAACGCCCATGCAATCCCGATGAATGTATGAGATTGGAGCGAGGTGTATAAATGGGCTCATCAAGTATACACGGCAAATACAAAGAATTATAAATCATTAATCATAAATCTTTTTGTTGGAACATAAAGGATCTACTACTGAAGATTGAATTACTACTGAAGGAAGTTACTACTGATCTCAACTTACTACTGCTAAAGGCAAATACTACTGACGATCAAGTTTACTACTGATGTTATATTTAGAGCTGATCGTGTTCGAGATTTTAGTAGAGTTAGTTATAGAATGTAAATCTTTATGTAATTCAATTGTAATCGATTCCTAGAATAACTAGGTTAATAAGTTAGGCTTCAAGGACTATTATATATAGTTCCTTATGAATTGTAAACATACGTGTATTGATCGAACGAATTAATACATTGAAGCTTTTTGTGATAAACTGTGTTCTTCGTTTTATTCTTATTCGATTCCAGTTTACATTGTTCTTAATCTAATAACATAAGTGTTAATCCGCTGTAACTTCTTGTGTTAAGTAGATCTGTGTTTATAATAACTTGTTTGGTTATTCGATCCTGACAAGTGGTATCAGAGCTTTACGGTTCTAGATCTACGAATTAAGAACAGCAAAAAGTTTCATACTTTCGATCTTAAAATTGTTAATCATGTCTGATAACAATGAAAGTACTCAAGCAAACAAAATTCCCATTCTCACTCCCAATAACTTTGGGATGTGGAAAAACAGAATCAAGCAGTATATGCTTATTACTGATTATTCCATGTGGGAAGTTGATGTTGAAGGCAACAAAACCATTCAGACTCAAGCATCAAGTTCATTAACTGAAGCAGACAAACTTAAGTGTGAAAAAGAGAAGAAAGACAGAGGAATTAAACTCAAAGCTCTAAGTACTCTTTTGCTTGCCATTCCAAACGACTATCAACATCTCTTTGTTGAATATGATGATGCAAAGAAACTATGGCAGGCTTTGGAAAAGAGGTTTGTTGGTACAAAGAGCACAAAAAGAAACATGAAGTCTGTTCTGAAACAAGACTTTGAAAACTTCAAAGGACAAAAGAATGAATCATTGTCTCAAGTATTTGATCGGTTCAACAAACTCATTGGTGAACTAAATCAAGTTGGTTATAAACCAGACAATGATGATGTCAACAGAAAGTTTCTCAGGTCTCTAGGTGAAGAATGGTCTATGTACACTTTGATATATAGACAAGGAGATGCACTAGAAGAAAAAGAACTTGATGAACTCTACAATGAACTGAGAGTGTTTGAATCTGAGGTAAGTACTAAAACTCCAAATCTACCTTCAAACAATGCTGCTTTTGTGTCAAATACAGGAACATGTTAGGAGGCTATGAAGAATGCAGGAACAGAAGATTTAGCCAGAGAATCTTTCTTCACTAGTCATGTGCATACTGCATTGATTAGTGAGGATTTAGAACAACTCAATCCTGATGATTTGGAAGAGATGGATATTAAATGGCAGATGGCCATGCTAAGCTTAAGGACAAAGAGGTTTCTTAAAATAACTGGAAGGCAAAATCTGTCTTACAACAAAGGTGATAGAGCTGGATTTGACAAAACCAAGGTTAAGTGCTACAACTGTAGCAATCTAGGCCACTTTGCCAGAGAATGTCCGAACAAAGATCAAAGATCAAACTACAACAAAAATAGTACTTCAAATTCAACTGCTTTAGTATCTCAAGAAGGACAAGGTTATGACTGGAGCTTCCAAGCAGAAGAACATGCACAGAACCAAGCTTTCATGGCCTTTACTACTGATCCGTCTACTACTGAGGTACATTCTAAATCTTGTACTCCTGAATGCATTAAATCATACAAAGAATTAGAAAAACTAAATAAAGAAACACTAGAAGAGATGATTTTAAATAGAAACAGAAGAATTGAATACAATGGTTGTATAGCTGATTTGGAAAATCAAATTAAAATCTATAAAATAACAGATCAAAAGATAAAAGATGAATTTCTACAAACCACTTATGAAAAAGAACATACTGAATTGAAATTAAAAGAAACTTTGATCAAACTTGAAGAATGTCAAATGGAACTAGAGCAGAATAAACTAACCATTAAAAAGTTTGAAAGAAGTTCTAAAATTGTCAATGAATTAACTAGTAATCAAACTACAGAAAAAGTTATTCATGGAGTGGGATATCATGCAGTCCCACCTCCAACAAATTTTATTCCACCATTAAAATCTAGTACTGAAAGAATTTTAAATGATTTAAAAAATTGAAAGTCAAACTGAACCTGAAACAAGTAATGAATCTTCTGATGATGATCAAACTACTGAATCAAATGATACTAGTTTTCACACCACACAAAGTCAAACTGAATCCCCAAAATACAACCCAGAAAATATACCAACAATTTTAAGAAGGGGAAATCAAAGGAATTTAAACCAATTAAAAGAACAAAGAAAACCTGAAAAATTCTAAATCAACAAAATTATCATGCTTAATTTGAAACAAAGTTAATCACATAGCTAAAAACTGTCACTTCAATCCTATTAACAATAAAGAATTTAAAGAATTTAAAATCAACAAAGAAAAGGAAAAAGCCTTAAAATTAAAACAAACTAAAGAATCAAAAGAAAAGAAATCCAAAACACCAAAACAAAAGGAATTCAATGAAACATATGCTAACACTCATAAATTTGGAAGAACTGCACCACGATTTGTTCAAAATACCAGGTATAACAGTCCAAGCAGAAGTAATTATTTTAAAAACAATGGAACTCACAATCGTTTTCCTCAATTTTCAAAGTTTTCAAACATCAGAAGAAACTATTCCAGGTTTACTACTGGTAAAAACCCTAATTACAATGTTGTCTGGTATAACTACAAAAACACTACTGATTATGCTCAAAACCCTTATTACCCAAACACTACTGGTCCATCAGTAGTAAAATTTTCAAAAGCTAAGAACTACGGGTATAAACCTAGATCAGTAATGAATCAAAACATCAGTACTAAATACAAAACTGCATCTAAGACTCATTCAGTTAAAAAATCTTATTCTCCAAAGGATGAACCCAAGACAAAACAAGCTTGGGTTCCCAAAATTAACTAATCCTTTTACTTTATGTGCAGAGTATCCAGATCCCTGAAGAAGGTAGAACATGGCATATTGATAGTGGATGCTCTAGACACATGACTGGAAATCTTCAAATTCTTAGAGATTTCAAGTCTTTTGAAGGAGGGTATGTTGCTTTTGGAGAAAATCCTAGGGGAGGTAAGATTACAGGTAAATGTACAGTATCAAATGGCAAAATTACGTTTGATGATGTATTTTATGTTGTTGAGCTTAAATACAATCTGGTTAGTGTGTCTCAAGTCTGTGATAAGAAGAATAAAATTCTTTTTACAGATGTTGAGTGCATCATTCTTTCTCCTGATTTTATTTTAGATGAAAAATATGTTGTTTTAAAAACTCCAAGGAGAAACAATGTGTATTGCCTGGATATAGGGGAGAACTCATTTCATCAAATGAGATCAACTGTTTTATATCTAAGGCAAACACAAATGAATCAGAACTTTGGCATAGAAGGATGTGTCACACAAATTTTAAAAATATGAACAACTTAGTCAAGAAGGATTTGGTAGTTGGTCTACCACAAAAAGAATTTATGTGTGATCATCATTGTGTTGCCTGCCTAAAAGGTAAACAACACAAGACTTCTCATAAGACCAAATCAATTAACTCTATTTCTAATCCTTTGCAACTCTTACATATGGATCTGTTTGGACCTACAAATGTAATGAGTATTGGAAAGAAACAATATTGCCTTGTTATTACTGATGACTTTTCCAGGAACACTTGGGTATTCTTTCTCAGGACCAAAGATGAAACGAGTGAAATAATCAAGAATCTGATTGTAAAGCTGGAAAATACAAGAGATCTCAAAGTGAAAGCAATTAGATGTGATAATGGAACTGAATTTAAAAATACTAACCTAATTGACTTTTTGTGATCTTAAGGGTATTGACAGGCAGTACAGCTCACCAAGAACTCCACAACAAAACGGTGTAGCTGAAAGAAGAAATAGAACTATCATTGAAGCAACCAGATCTATGCTTGCAGATTCAAAATTACCAATAACTTTTTGGGCTGAAGCTGTTAATACTACATGTTATGTTCAGAACAGAGTATTAATAGTTAAGCCTCATTTTAAAACACCATATGAACTTTTCAATAAAATAAAACCATCAATAAGTTTCTTAAAATCATTTGGTTGTCCTTGTACTATTCTAATTACAAGAGAACAAATTGGTAAATTTGACTGCAAAGCAGATGATGGAATATATGTAGGATACTCAACTCAAAGCAAATCCTACAGAGTGTTCAACAAAAGGTTGAGGATCATTGAAGAAAGTGTAAATGTATCCTTTAATGAAAATCTTATGAATGAACAAGGAAATGGTCCAGATTGGTTGTTTAACATTGATAATCTAACCAAATCTTTTGATGTTAGTTATGAATTTAATACAAGAAATTCAAACAATCAAAGCCAACAAGTAGGACCATCATCAAGTGGAAGGCAAGAAATCATGAAATATATCTTAGTTGATACTGCTCCCACAGTTAATACTGAGGCCAGTAGTAACTCTGGTAACCCTAATTTCAATGATACCAGTAACAACTCAAATTCTGAAGATACTACTGATCCCAGTAGTAACTCTGAACCTCAGAGTTGTGATGATGATGTACTTCATACTGATACCAGTAATACTGATGCCAGTAACAACAATGATACTACTGAAGTTACTGAAGAGAATGTTACTACTGACACCAGTAGTAATGATGAATCTTCCCAAATGCAAACAATCAAGAAGAAGCAGGGATAGATACACAAATTCCTGAATCAAATGAGTCAAACTTAGATTCTCAACTAACTGTTGACAAAATACCTGGAACCAGAACTGAAAAGAATCATCCTTTGGACCTAGTCCTAAGTGATGTCAATTCATCCATGCAGACAAGAAGCAAATTTAATTCTAATATTTGTAATATCAGTCTAATATCTAATGAATGCATGTGTGAATGTTTTCTGTCTCAGGAAGAACCTAAGAAGATTCAACAAGCTATGAAAGATTCAAACTGGATCATAGCAATGTAAGAAGAACTTCTTCAATTTAAACTACAAGCTGTATGGACACTTGTCCCTCTTCCAAAAGGAAAAAGAGCCATTGGAACTAGATGGATCTTTAGAAACACGAAAGAGGAAAGAGGAATAGTGATAAAAAATAAAGCAAGACTTGTAGCCCAAGGTTACACAGAAGAAGAAGGGATTGATTATGATGAAGTATATGCACCAGTTGCCAGAATTGAAGCAATCAGAATATTTCTAGCATATGCCTCATACAAAAGAATCAAAGTCTACCAAATGGATGTAAAAAGTGCTTTCCTGTATGGAAAAATAGAAGAAGAAGTATATGTATGTCAACCTCCAGGATTTGAAGATCCGGAACATGATGACTATGTGTTCAAACTAGACAAAGCTCTTTATGGCCTTCATCAGGCACCTAGAGCTTGGTATGACACATTGTCCTCGTACCTACTGAAGAACAATTTCAAGAGAGGTGCCATTGACAAGACATTATTCACAAGGAAGGTCAAAGATGATATACTACTTGTCCAAATATATGTAGATGATATCATCTTTGGATCAACAAATGATAAATTGTGCAAAGAATTTGAAGAACTGATGCAGATCAAGTTCAAGATGAGTTCAATGGGTCCAATGAATTTCTTTCTTGGACTCCAAATCCATCAGAAATCAGATGGCATTTTGATCAATCAATCAAAATATGTCAGAGATATCTTAGAGAAGTTTGCAATGAAAGATAGCAAAAGTGCAAGCACTCCAATGGAAACTCACAAACACCTACATCTCGATGTTGAGGGGGAGGATGTAGATGAGCACCTTTACAGATCAATGATAGGATCTTTGATGTATTTAACTGCATCAAGACCTGACATTATGTATAGTGTCTGTGTATGTGCCAGATATCAAGCAAAACCAAAAGAGTTACACTTACAAGCAGTCAAAAGAATCTTCAGATACCTGAAAGGAAAACCCTCACTTGGTCTTTGGTATCCACATGCATCACCATTTGAACTCATAGCCGACACAGACAGTGACTATAGTGGTGAATGCCAAGATAGAAAATCTACTACTGGTGGATGTCAATTCTTTGGATCAAGGTTGGTGTCATGGCAATGCAAGAAACAAACCAATGTTTCAACTTCAACTTCTGAAGCAGAGTATGTAGCTGCATCTGCCTGCTGTGCTCAAGTACTGTGGATTCAAAATCAACTCCTAGACTTTGGTATCTCTATACTTAAAACTCCAATTTTTATAGATAATCAAAGTGCAATCAGTATTGTGAATAATCCAGTAAAACATTCTAAAACAAAACACATTGAAATTAGATTTCACTTTATAAGGGATTGCAATGAAAAGAAATTAATAAAAGTAGAGAAAATTCATACTGATGATCAATTAACAGATCCTTTTACAAAAGCATTTGATGTAGGAAGATTCAACTCTTTGGTTAGCAGTATTGGAATGATTTTAATAAGTTAAGTCTAAAAGGAAAAGATAATACTAAATTTTTTAAGCTAATAAAGATATACTATTTTCCTGTGTAAAGTATTTTGTACAAATCTTTAAAACTTGCATTTTTTACTACTGGTTATTCATTACTACTGATCTTGTTATTTCTACCACAATCTAGTACTGATAGGGTTTCTCAGTAGAAATTAAGTCAAGTATAGAAACAAAGGTTACTACTGATGTTTCTACTACTGATACTTAGTTACTACTGATCGGTCGTTCAGGGGAGGACCTAGTATGGTGCCCGGGGTTGCCAGTGCAACCCCTGAGAATTTTCCGAATAGTGTAAAAATAGCGTTAAAATTTTTATATTTTCTTTCTATTAGTGTAAGTGCAACCCCTGAGAAAAAATGTACAACCGGTGACACCCCTAAACTTTTTCTCTGGGTCCGCCACTGCGGCCGTTATCTGTAAAATACGACAATTACATTACTAACCCTCATGAAAATAGCCGTTAGGTTATTATTCGAAGGATACTTTGGTCATTTTGCAGGTTTAATCGAAAAATATAAATACCAGACTGAAATTAGTTTAGCATTATCTTTTCCTCGATTTGATAAACCCTACGCTAAACCCTAATCTCTGCACAATCTGATCAAAACCCAACATCAGTAACAACTCCATTACTTCCACAAATCTGAAATTCTTGCATAACCGATCACTCTCTCTACAAGATTCATACCAAAAGATCAAAATCAAGCACCATGGCAACCCTAAAATCACTCAATGTCAATACTGATCTTAAATATTCCGAATTCCACAATATGTGTGCCTTCCTAAGAAATCCAGATGGTACAAAGGATTTTCGTCCTATTGTGATGTTCTCAAAGAACTCATACATAAAGTTTTCTCTCACTGTCAATCATAGAGCATATCAACAACACTTAGTTGACTTCTGGACCAATGCTGAAAGAACTGAAGGCTCAACCATGTCAATGATCAAATCAACTGTGGATGGAAAGTCTATCACCATATCTGAACAATCCATTAGACAACATCTTCAACTCCATGATGAGTCAGGTATGTTCTCTTTACCAAAGGAAGATCTTGTTGAAACTTTAAAGAAAATGGGGTATGAAGGAAGACCAGACATAGTTACTTTTCAAAAAGGTCTTCTTTCACCTCAATGGAAGTTTTTGGTACATACTATTCAAACACTGTATCTCTCCAAAAAGAAGTACTTGGAATGAGTTCAACAAGTCAATAGCATCTGTTGTTGTTTGTCTGAGCACAGGACAAGTCTTCAATTTTTCAAACATGATATTTGAGGGGATGCTTGGAAATCTGTCATCCTCAAAATTTTTAATGTATCCAAGATTTTTAACTCATATCATAAATTGTGAATTACAAAATCTGTCAACTCCCAAAAACATCTTTGTAACACCAGAGTTGAACAAAAAGGTTTTTGCAAACATGAGAAAACAATTTAAATTTTCTGGTAAAGTCACTCCACTATTCTCAAACATGATCAATGATCAACCACCCACTGGAGAAGGTTCAAATCTCCCAATTGAACCCCAACCCACTCCACCACCAAATACAGCCCAAACAGAACCCATTGAGCCCACTCAATTAAATGAACCCTCAGATGTCCTGCAAGTGTCCCAAGTACATTAAATTAATCCCCAGAGTGCTACTCTTCACTCTGAGGAAGACCAGACCTTAGCCAAACAAATTTCAAAAACTTATAAAAGGAAGAAATCTTCCTTAAAGGACACCAGGGGACAAATTGAGTCAAACCCCAGGCTCCAAGAGTTGACCTCACAGGAGGAGAGAGGTCATGAGGAAAGGGCTCTCACTACTGATGCCCCAAAGGTGGGTGCACAGGCTAGTGAGAACATAAATAGGACCCAGACCTCGGCAACTTTAAGTGATGACTCTGAATTTGAGGCATTACTAAGAGGACCCCGGTGCCAAGAAACCACAAGGGGGGCACTACTACTTCTTCTAGGGAGAAGAGTATGTCCAAACAGCCCATTTCATCACCAAGAAGTGATGAGGGTAGAACAGAACCAATTGAATTGACGGATAGGATGGAAAACCTTAAAGCCAATGTACCTAATGAGCCCAATGATCCACCCAAATGGGCTGAGGGCAGTATTAAACAAACTAAATTGACGGATGGAAAAAAAACCTTAAAACCACTGTACAACATTGTCTGAATTTATTAAACTCTCAAGGAAAAACCATGGCATATATGAAGTGTTATATTAATACTCTGAACAGAAGACAGATGAGGTTCGAGTTGAAACTTCAAAAGCAATCTAATTTGATCAGAAAATTGCAGAAAAAGATTGCAGATAGTGAGGCTCAACAGGTTGAGATCACTAAGGGGGAGAAAGATCAAATTCAAGAAATGATAGATCAATCTATAGCAGCAGTAGCCCTCCTCAATTTAAAAGAAGTCCATGGTGAAACATGTCAAAGCTCTGGTGAAAACCTGTATAAAGAAATGGATGAGGATATATTTGTGTCTGCAAATCAATCACAAACAGCAGGACAAATAAATTCTCCAATTGCTACTGAAGTAATAAAGACTACTAATCCTATGGTTATTACCGATGAAAAGGATCAAGAGGTTGTTACTACTGGTCATGATGAAGAGATAGATACACTAGTAGTAAATGCTCCAGAAGAAGGTATAATGGTTACTACTGATGCCCTAGCAGTAGTAACTACTGAAACAATCTCACCAGTAGTAAATGAAGACAGACAAATTGTGCCAGTAGCAGATATACCAGTAGAAACTACCTTGGTCACTACTGAAGAGGAGGAAGAAGAAATTCCTGAACTTATTGAACGAGAACGTTATGTCATCATCTCAAAACCACCAACTCCTGATCAACCACTTATCATACCTGAAATTGATGATAATGTGAATTGGTTTGAAGTAGATGAATGTACTCTTCCTCCACATCCAAAGATTCTATCAGAAGACAAACTCAAATTATTTTCTCCATCAATTGTAATAAATGGCATTCCTGATATGAAATATTCTCCACCTCCATTTATACTTCCAGCTTGTATTGGAAAGGGAAAAGAGATTTATGATGATGATTATCCCAACAGAGTATTAGGTTACCATATGGTGAACAAAATTAATCATGTCAGATCTGAGAAACAATCCAGATGGAAGGTGAAACATATGAGGTATTGGAAGAAAGTGGCTATGTATCAAGCTCTTGAAGAAAAGAAAAGGGTTGAAAAAGATGTGCCACAAATAAAAGATGTTCAGATAGTAGACTAACAAGCGGAATTTAAAAGACATAGAAAAATTGAAGAAGAACATCTAAACTGTCTTGAAGATCTGGTAGCTGAAAGCAAAAGAACAAAAGGTGAATTACCAGATGACATCTTTGAACAGAAGAACAATATGATTGAATTTCTGAAGTCAAAAGGGCATAGTGCAAAATCTTTTGGCAGAATGAAGATGATTACAATAATAGATAAATATTATACTGCCAAGAAGAAAGAATTAGCTGAACTAGAAGCAGAAGAAGAAAAAGCAAATGCTTTAATCCCAATAAATCCAACATTAATTCAAACTGGTAGTATAACAACTACTGGTGAAACTTCCACTCCCCAAATAAAGAAAAGAAAAGCTCTTCCACAGGAACAGAAAGACAAAAAGAAATCAAAAACAGAACAAATTATTCCTATTCTTGAAGTTCATGTTGCTCCCCTTGAAAACAATCCAATCATCAGTTGGAGAGTCATGGATAATAATGTTATTGAAGTTATAAGGGAAGACAGAAAAGTACAAAGATTTACTGGTTGGAAGCCAATGATCAGATGTTGTTCAAGAAGTGATATAATCAAAGTTCTGATTATTGGAAAACCAAGAATGAGCAAGAAAACATGGAAGAACTCTGGTGCTGGATACTTAACCAAAATGATTGATGCTGCATTTTATCCAGATAACTATCCAGAAATATTTTCTAACACAGAAAATGTATATGCTTGGAATGTGTTACCCACAGTACAAATGTACTTCTTTGAAAGATCAAGCAAGAACTGTGAGTTATACTTATTTGAAAAAGAATATCCACACTCTGAAGAAACTATGTATCAGATATTCACAAACACAATGATGAAACCGTATGATGAAGTAATGTTCAGAGAAAAACTTAACTACTTTATCAAAAGAAACAGCAAGTATATAATAGCTCAAAGGAAAAGACAAAATCAAAGAACACTTGAGAAACGAGCTGCTGAAGAAGAGAAAATGAAGAAATAACAAGAAGAAACTTGATTAATTCAAGATGAATTAATAAGTTTAGGGGGAGATTGTTGGAACATAAAGGATCTACTACTGAAGATTGAATTACTACTGAAGGAAGTTACTACTGATCTCAACTTACTACTGCTAACGGCAAATACTACTGACGATCAAGTTTACTACTGATGTTATATTTAGAGCTGATCGTGTACGAGATTTTAGTAGAGTTAGTTATAGAATGTAAATCTTTATGTAATTCAATTGTAATCGATTCCTAGAATAACTAGGTTAATAAGTTAGGCTTCAAGGACTATTATATATAGTTCCTTATGAATTGTAAACATACGTGTATTGATCGAACGAATTAATACATTGAAGCTTTTTGTGATAAACTGTGTTCTTCGTTTTATTCTTATTCGATTCCAGTTTACATTGTTCTTAATCTAATAACATAAGTGTTAATCCGCTGTAACTTCTTGTGTTAAGTAGATCTGGGTTTATAATAACTTGTTTGGTTATTCGATCCTGGCACTTTTTGTAATTCCATAATTCATAACATAATAGGATAGGCATAGAAAATACTCATATTGTGAAATGGAAAAGTTGTGCATATTATATCTTTCTTCTATTTGGATATCTTATATTTTGTCGATTTGGGTCATATTTATCAATCGTTTATTCGGGTAATCTTTATCTTTCGTCTATCACGGGGGTAAACCACGTACTAACTAGTCCGTTGCTTAGCCCAACACCATATAAGATGACCCACGTGCTCAAAATCATAGACAAATGTGACTCGTTGATAGGGTTGGTCCGGAATTTTTGGACTCCCAATACATTTTCTAAAAAGATAAAATCTGAAATATAATGATCGAAAATTATAAATAAAAAAATTCCTAAATTTTCATATGCAATTGTGTGCGGTTGTTAATCCCGTTATAAGCAATATAACCTAATATTACTTGGGTTAGTAAAAAATATATATCTCATACTAAACTACTAATACATATGCAAAAACATATTAGGCTCATATTTTGGATAGAATAAAATGAAAAAAAAAATATGGAATGGTCGAGGTAATAGAATGAGTGGCGGAATACAATTGTATATTTCATTTCATTATCATGTTTGATTAACATAAAAATATCAAATATTATTGAGTATGTAATTTATATTGTATATTATTATTTTTATTAGTTAGTAACTCATTTAAATTTTCAAAAAATAAATAACTAAACTATACTTAAATTTAAATTTTATATAAAAATATTACCAAAAAATTTATTTTGTTGTTAATTTTGAAAAATATATAACATATTAATTAAATCGTAATCCTAAAAAGAATATATTAAAAAAATTATGTTAAACAAACACATAACTAAAATCATACCCATTCCCGTTTTTCTAACTTGGGGAGCAATTAAACCTGCACATCAAATATCAATTTCTCGTTCTCTTCCATCAGACCAACAATTTGTATCCCCAATTATCACATCAGGTAACTCTCTATCTTTCTCTTTAATCTTCAATAACAGTCATGCACGCTCACAAACCCTAATTGTACCTAATTCGTTCGTTCGTTGTATATGATTTCGGTATGGTCACTGTCCTTTAATATAATTTATACTTGCTCGATCGATCGATAACCAGTAAACAAGTAATATGGATCAAAATTATCTACATTTATAGTTTTTATTTTCAATATTTGTATCGTACCCTGCACCTTCAGTTATGTTTGATACCTACGTTTTAGCAATCTCTTCATTACAATTTAGATGATACGGTTGTTTTAGATGATACGGTTGTTATTAGTTTTCTTCATGTTCATATTCATATTCATATTCATTTAGCTATAAATTGCATCACTCTATTTAGACAGCCAGATTAGTTTACTGAAAAAGCTTACCATAAGCTTAGTTGATAAGCTCAAAGATCATAAGCTATTAAAAATAGTCTTATTAAGCTTTTAGAACAAGCTTACTACTTATTGATCACTTTTTTATGCCCTTTATTTGTATAATGTTTGCAGATATGGTTTCTTCTCAAATTGAAAATAGCTTATTAAGCTCTGAAGGAGATTCTCAGAGGACTCAGTACGTATAATCCCCTAAACCCTAAGCTAGGGTTTACCATTCAGCAACATCATTAATCAATTTATGTGGAATCTTATGTTAAAATCAATAATTTTTTTGTTTTGAATCAGGTACCCGTATGTTACAGGTACATCTGTGATTGGAATTAAATACAAGGATGGTATTCTCATGGCTGCTGATATGGGAGGTTTGACACCTAATTTTTTTTTCTTCACCTTTGACTTTTTTGCTAATTTTGTTGACTTTTTTTCAACAGGGTCTTATGGGTCCACAATACGTTACAAGAGCGTAGAACGGTTGAAACAAGTTGGAAAACATTCTCTCATTGGTGCAAGTGGAGAAATTAGTGATTTCCAAGAAATTTTACGAACCCTTGATGAACTTACGTAAGTTTTATTTATAATTCTTTTATTTAAAAAAAAAAAGAGATACTTGTAATGATTTTAATGTTTGTTAGTGATCCTTAAAAGTTTTTATAAGGCTAAAATACATTTTAGTACCCTAAACATGGCTGACTAGGTTTTCTACTACCCTGAACTATTAAAGGGGCAACATGATACACTGAACTTGACAAAATGGTCGATTTAGTACCCGACTCACTAATTTGGTCTTGTTTTCTCACGTGATTTGCTTCTAATATCAATATCTCGAGATGAATGTATATTTTTTAGTCCGTCAAAAGCTCTAACGAAAATAAGTCAAGTAAAAAAAGTACAAAACACAATCAAATCAATGTGTCGGGGTACTAAATTGACCATTTTGTCAAGTTCAAGGTACCATGTGATATGAACTTATCTTAATTAGGTTTAGTTTTATTATAAGATAGGTATCATTATCAATTATATATTATTATTATTATTATTATTATATTAGGATTAGTTCTTATCTTATTAGGAATAGTTATCGGTTTAGGATTGTGAGAGATCGAATTGTCCTGTATAAAGGGGTCGATCTCAGTTTTAGGAAGACATGAAAATTTTGATTAGTTTTGTCTATGTTATTTCATTAAGTTTATTAGTTCAGTTTCATTATTATTTTGGTTCGTGTCACCATGCTGCACCTTTAATAGTCCAGGATTCCAGGTAAGTAGAAAACATAGTCAGCCAAATTCTGGGTACTAAAATGTATTTGGCCTTTCTGTAACTAACAATTTTTATTTGTTTTACATAGCTTGCATGACAATATGTGGGATGATGGGAACTCACTCGGTCCTAAAGAAGTACACAATTATCTAACTAGAATCATGTACAACCGTCGCAACAAATTCGACCCGTTATGGAATTCACTTGTAATTGGTGGAGTAAAAAACGGGCTCAAATATCTCGGATCCGTATGTTCTTGGCCCATATCTTATTTCTTTTCTTTTTTTAGTAGAATTACATGATATATATATTAAATACCTACGAATGGGTCGATTTAGGTTATGTTTTGTCTTTAACGGGTCAAATTAAACATTTGGGTAAAATGGGTTTAACAGGTTGGAAGTGGTGCAAATCTTTTTAATTCACTGAATCTCTAAAATCGTTTTATTTAATGATTTGGATTATTAGTATTGTACTAATAAATTGTTAATTTTCATAAAAAGTGTCGATTTTATGTATCAAAAGATTAGATTTATGTATTGTAACAAATGGTATAAAAATAATAGATATAAAAAGTTCTTGAATAACAACAAATTAAGAAGTATGTCAATATTTTAGACAAATAACCCTTGATTATTTATAAAAAAAAGTTTTTTTTTTAAATGAACAAAAGAAGGGAGTTGTTTTCAACCCAAACCAACCCTTACTAAAATGGCCCATTTCAACCCAAACCCTTTTTGACCCGTTTCAACCCGACCCACCCATTTCCCAACTTTCCACCTCTAGTTTTCATATTTTATGTGATAATTCTTGCATAATTTCATTTTATTTTTTTATTTATGGGTGCAGGTTAGCATGATTGGGGTACACTTTAAGGATGATCATGTTGCCACTGGGTTTGGTAACCACCTGGCCCGCCCGATTCTTCGTGAAGAATGGAGAGAGGATTTGAGTTTTGAGGAAGGTGTCAAATTGTTGGAAAAATGCATGCGTAATCTTTTGTATCGTGATAGATCTGCTGTTAATAAGCTTCAGGTGTGAAATTACTTATTTACCCTTTTTAACCTATTAGTTTATGTTTATTAAAAAAAATTACTTTAAGGAAAATTATTTGTGACATGATTTAAATTTATAATTACAGATAGCAAAGATTACAGATGAAGGGTTGACTATTTCTCAGCCATACTCTTTGAAGACTAATTGGAATTTTGCTGCTTTTGAGAACCCAACAGTTGGTGCTCAAGGATCATGGTAGCAATTTGGTGGTTAAAACATGCTCTTACAATGTATTTCGGGTTGATTTTTATGATTTGTTGAATTTTTAATGGTTTGTGTGTTAGATTTTGGTTAATAGATTTGATCTCTATATGTTGAACTTTATTGCAATCTAAATTTCGTTACGATAACTATTTGACACATATGTAACATGTTCTAGAGATTATATTAGAGATAATAAGATATATATGTAATTGCATAAGATATACTTCCTCCGTATCAAAATAAGTGACACAAATTGGTTTACATGTTTTTTGAGGTAAAAGATTAAAATAGGGGTTAAAATAGATTAAAGTACATAGTTAGTGGATGATTGGTCCCACTTTTCTTGAATAAAATGATATAAATGAGTTTTAAAAATAAAAGTAAGGGTATAAAGGTAATTTCACTTTATTAAAGTGGATAGTTAGTGGGTATGGGTCCCACTATTTTTACCAAATAAGGAAAGTTTTCAAAGTGTGTCACTTATTTTGATACACCCCAATATGGAAAGTGTGTCACTTATTTTGATACGGAGGAAGTATATGTAATTGCAGTCAAATAATCAATATATGTAATTTACAGTTCTGATATATAAATATATGTGATTTACAGTCCTGATTTTATATATGTAAGAACCCAAATGCATAAGTCTAAATACACGATCAAGAGCTAGAATCTAGTTTTGCTACTACTTTGTGAGTTGCTTTAAACAAAAATATTAAATCATTATACAACTGTGATCATATTTAACATTAATTTCTACCAAAAACAAAACAAAATATATTGCATAAAACATATAAAACTTAGCAACATGCACTTGTTGATGCATCTGAAACCGGAGGTTTTTGTCTAAATATGTTTTTTTTCATGGTAGTTAATCCCTCATCCATGAGACTTGGTGTATCCAAAATCTGCATATTTAAATTCACACCACATAAATTTTAATCAATTATTCAATTTAACTATAAACGATTTAATTTAGGTTATATTTTTAGGCATAACCATTAATTAATAGTATTTAGAAAATTGATTATTTAGAATTTTACGAAATTGACAAGAAAGTATTGGCGGGTCAACAAAAATCCGTTTAGCCCGCACATTTAGCCACCAATATATATATATATATATATATATATATATATATATATATATATATATATATATATATATATATATATATATATATATATATATATATCCGTAATCGGTATGCATTTGAGCTCAATACAATCTCATTTTTTTGTATTTATAAATAGGCTTATAAATATAATCAAATTAATGTAATTTAAATTTAAATATACCTTTAAAACGAGTTCTTCAAAACACTGCTCAACATTGACCCGAGTTTTTGCACTGCATTCAATAAAAAGACAACCATATTCCCTTGCAAGCTCCATTCCCTCTTTTTTTGATACAACCCTTTCACTTTCCTGCAATATCAAATTTAGTCCTTTAAATTTTCAACTTTTTTTTAAACCTGTAAATCTAAATTTTTTTGCATTTGTAATATGTTTTTTATGAACATTAGCGTTTCCAATAGCGTTTATTTTAATGGTAAATCCAGGTTTACTAACCCCTAATATACTAGAAGTGAAAAACGAAAATAAACACTATTAGAACCGCTAATATTTATAAAAACACATATTACAAATGCAAAAAATTCGTAAATCTACACACACATATATATACATATACAATAATGCACACTATTTGAAGAAATATATTATTGCATAATGTTTACCTTATCAACTTTATTGCCAACGAGCATCTTGATGCACTCTTGATTTGTTGAGTGCAAATCAATTTCTTTTGCCCAAATATCGGTTAAATTAGTGAATGTTTCTCGTCGTGTTACATCATAAACTGTTTGAATATGTCACATGAAGCAATTAGTGAATATTAATATTTAATTGACTCAAATTAAAGTTCATGATAATGAGACAGCAAATAGTTTTGGATTTACATACCCATTATAATTCCTTGAGCTCCCCTATAATATGAACTCGTTAGAGTTCTGAATCTTTCTTGTCCAGCTGTAAAATAATTCATCAGATAACATTCTCATGATACATCGATCTGAATAAATATTTCGGATTATATAAAAAACAAATTAAAACATTACAAAACACAGAGAATATTACCAGTATCCCAAATAGCAAGCTTTAACTTCTTCCCACCTATTGTGACATACTTTACCTTAAAATCGACACCTATAATAATATAATGGAAAATGCAATAATCTATAAGAAAAATGAAAAATTGTACTGCTTCATACTTTATTTTCCTACCTATAAAATGATTCATACGTGAAATCCACTAATTTTTCCTTCCTAATCTCATCTTTTAATTTGATTATTTGAACACTTGTATTGATCAAATAAGTAGAAATATAAATAAGAAGATTTAGTACAATTACTCAAGAAAAATATACACATTTTTTTTTGTATGTTAACCACTTTTATATCATATCCTACAACTAAAATCATCTAAATTTCCACCTTTTGAGCTTCAGATTACATAACAAAAACTAATCAAAATTACAAATATTAATGATATTACATTCATATAATCAAAAGCAAGTGACATACCAATTGTAGCAGAAAGATCTTCAATAGCATTATTCGAAGTAAAACTTAATAGAAGAGAGCTTTTACCAACTCCAGAATCCCCAATTAATAACAGCTTAAACAAATAATCGAATTCCGAACCCGAAGACAGATCCATTGATCAAATCAACTACAAACCCTAGAAATCAAAACCGACGTCATAATATACCAAAACCCCCCAAATTAAACACATAATTGCAACGTTAATGGCGTCGTGATCAATAGGATGAAAGAGAATACCTCTACGATTGAGCTCAATGTACGAATTGAAGAAAAACTGATAAATGTGAAACGAATTCTGCGATCCGGATCGATGAACAGCTCTTGTTAGGAATCTTAATTATGAAGCTATTACGAAATTAATTATTAGTTTTGAATATAACATGTGAATTTGACAATGTGTGTGAATGATTAAAAGCAAAAGTTGATCGAAATCAGTTTTGATTCGTGGAAGTTTTTAACATAAACGTTATTAATTCGGTTCCATTGATAACAGTTTTGTGTTTTTCTGTTTACGCTCGAAATCACGATTTAACATAAACGCTCGTTATTAATTACTTTTCACGTAGTTGTCATGACATTAGTTTTTAGTTTTATGCCACTAATGTAATGGTCAACAAATCTACCAACAACATTAAAATTCATTTTATTAATACTAGCAGGGTGCCCGCGCAATGCGGCGGCGGGCACCCAGTGACTATATTCTGCGGCGGCAATAGTGATGGTGGCAGTGGTGCCTAGAGATGTTGGGTAGCGCTGGTGAGTAGTGATGGTGGTGGTCAATAGAATAACACGAGCTTAATTATAAATAAAGATAATGTGGTACGTATTGTATTCAAGTAATCAATATTTGCCATTGTAGCTGAGTTGGTTAGAGCTCTTGCTAATAACATAAATGCAGCAAGCTATTTTTTGCTACTTTGGGAAGTTCATAAATGCATGTTATATACTAAAGATAAGTTACATCTATGTCCGTGTTCACTTTAGATACTAATAGTCCCCCAACCCGAACCTGTCATGGTTGACTAAACGAATGGTGTTTAGATCGGTTAATATATTAACTTGCGAACCCGCCATTCTGAACCGAATCCGACACAAATTGTCACCCTTACAACAAATTGATGCCATATATCAAACAGTTAGAGGGCAAAACATTGATTAAAACACTAAAAATTTAGAACACTTTTGCATAATTCAATATTAATTTACTTAGTTACATAGATCAGTAAAAAGTTGAAACTTAGTTGCATAAATAAATCATTTTTCCTATTATTGACCCTTAATCAATATACTTAGTTCAAACTTTTGCATAAATAAATTTGGTACACTTTTGCATAATTCAGTATTAATTTATTTAGTTGCATTGATTGGTATACACAGTTTAACTATAGTAATCATCTAGAAGTATACATGTTTCTTCCAAGACTTTAAGTGTATGTGTATATCCTGAATAACAAACCATTATTCACACAAGGGAATCGTTCATTCAAAACCACCATTTGAATTGGCACACTTAGTGAAACAAACAAACACAAAATTACAAAATATTGAAAAACCAAACAACAAAACCTTAAAAAGAAACTAATAGCAAAAGAAAAAAGATCCTTAAGCCTTGCTTATAAGCTTATTATTAATACAAGCTTTATCGTAGTCTTAATCTTCTTCATCTAACCGCAAGTCAATTTGTTCAATAATGAGTGTCAATCGCCATGTGGCTTTTCAAGGAAGAGAAAAATGAGAATGTAATAGTGGATATTAAGCAAACTATCACAAATAATTATCAACAACGGTTCTTTTTATATCCTAACGATTAATAAAGGCTGCAAGATTTAGGCGACAAATGACTGTGGTATGTGTAAGAAAATGTGACATACTCTTGTTAGAAATATAAGGTAATATGTGTTATAATAATCTTTAGATAATTAAATTCATATCACACCTTTAATAAAGTTTAAAATCAAAATACCTCTTACTTAGCTTTTCTTTTAACTGTATGTGAAAGACTTTACTCAATATTTGAATAACATACTACTTAAAAGAAAACTCATTCAAACACCTAATAAAAAAACAGATAGAAAATGAAACATGTAGAAGTGGTATATAACTGGATAACATGCCATATAACTGGATAACAAACATGACAATGAATGTATGGAGGAACGTGTTTGGCTTTTATCAAATTTGAGTGTAGAAGCTGTATTTCTATCATTGAAGCGATTGTTTCCTTTTCCGGGTTAGTAAAACTGGATCAATTCTAATTTCTCAAACGGAACTGGATTCTAGGCTTTCTTGAGGATGATTTGAACTTCGAGAAACAAAATTTTAAATTCAAACTTAATTTCAATAACATTTTTTAAATCAAGAAAAACTTAAACACGGTACCAAGTAATACCAAAACATCATATTTTGTACCATTAAGTTGTCATCAGTAAATATGAACCACTGCAAGAAACGGTTCCTCAATTACAAAGTAAAAATCACGTTCTTGACAAATTTTTAATCAATACATTGAGAAATTTTTTTGTTTTGTCAAAAACTTGTAAAGCAAACATGGCTTCTTTATAATTTGCCTTTTATATCTCCAATAGCACCCACATACATAGGGCATAACTTACATGAGGCGTATATTTCACATTCAGAAAGTTAAATTCGGTAGAGTTTCTTGCATCCCTGAAATGAAGTAGAAAATGACACATAAGTGAACACACAAGATGATCAGGATCACACGTTATGAAGTTAATCTTAACATAAAAGTTAACTAATTTCAGGTAGAAACAATAAGCAAACCTAACATATATCCGTAACTTTCAACACAAAAACAAATTTAATCAAGTCAAATAGAAGCGAACGATTTTTATTTTTAATAAATTATACATGAACGATGGGGTGGCCAAGAATATATGAAATTGGAAGATGCAGTAATGTATGTAAGTAGCCAGAGGCTTAAAATCTGCTCCAAACAAAACCTCTGACCACCTCCAAAAGCCATGGAAGTCTTCGATGCAACATTCAAATCCATCACCTGCTTACAACCAAATTTGACAACTTATTAAACAGTTATTGTGTTATCTATTTGATTTAGCCCATTTATAAAAATGAAATTGAAGTGCAAATTAGCTTCACAGTTCACACACATTTCATTGAACACTTAGTGAGAACATAAGAAGCCATAATAATTAATGAAAAGTAAGATATAATTACTGATACAAACCTCATCTCAAGTCTGGATATTGATTATCTAGATGTTCTGAAACAAATCGAAACACAAAAACAAAAAACAAAATTGGGTTAACGATGAAAAATAAAAGGAAAACAACGTGGTGTATTTATATGGTGAAGAAGGGTACTCAACCTTGAAACAATTGAGGAGGCTAGTTGCAGAATCGAGGAGGCGTTTGAAGATGAGTGGTAAACTTGAATCGATGAGGCTCCTCGATTCCATGGTTGTGAAATGGCGGGTTCAAGGAGGGCATTCCAACAGACGGATGAAGCAGATGAATGGGTCGGCTGCGTTTTATCAGGGGATAGGTGGATAAGAGGTGGATAACAGGCGATAACAGGATGGGCCAAAGAAAATGAATTGTTTTAGTGGCCGAAGCCCATCAAATTTGAAGACCGTATAATTTTTCATTCAATAGATTTGTGTTTAAGAATTAAAGTACGGTGGCCACCAGCGCAGGTGGCTTGGGTGTTGGAATTCAACCCGTAGGTTCCGTGTTCGAATCCTTGTTAGTGCAATATTTTTTATTAAAAGTAGCAAATTCCGAAAATGGAAAGTATCTGGCTGAATTTTCAGTCTCCCTATTTAGGGAAGGTCCTAAATACATTATATATAGTAGAGATATGTACTATTTATCATGCATGAGTTACAAGTCATCGCAACACAACACGTCGCTGTAAATCTATTAAATCTATATCCATTCTCATGAAAATTATAACTTCATACTCATTTTTCAGATCGATGTTTGTAAATCTATTAAATCTATACCCATTTAATGGGTTTGAGTAAATCTATTAAATCTATATCCATTCTCATGAAAATCTTGGTAACCTATTATGAATTTGGAGTTTAATTAATGTGTGTATTAATATTATAGAATAGTTTATTTGGGTTCAGATCGATGTTTGTATATTGGACTTGATTATGATGCTACAAATGCAAATATTTAGTAACCAATCCATACAGAAGACTCCCTATGATTATAAAAATTATGGTTTTTGCTAAATGTATCTCGTTTATATCATATCATATATATAGTAATAAACGTGCCGGATATTGCATTATGCCCATATCAAGAATTTCCTTGGACAAATTTAAACAAAGTATGGTAGTGATTTGGATTTTATAATCAAACTATAAATACATTTTTCACCATTGTTTAAAACATATAGTAAAATGAGACTTGCGCAAGGGAAACTCGAGATCGAAATATGCCATCAAACTTGAACTTGAGGATGAGACTGAGTTTGCCCTAACTCAACATCCTTGGTTGCCTTGAAAACGGGCTCAAATTGGCCGAGATAGCCTCCTAGTTGAGTCGATAATCCCACCTTATCGATAGGTTCGCGATGATGAGACTTGCAAACAAGATAAAGCATTGTTTGTGCCACGTAACCGATGAGAAACAAATTCATTAGTAAAAAGAGACACACGAGTCCGATGATTATTGTAAAAAAGGTATAGTTCCACACGAACACATAGAACAAGATCAATATGCCCACCAAAACGCAATATAACACGAAGAACACAAACCATGATAACCATCTTTTCCCTTTAATAAGATCATTGCCTTTCATCATTGCTTTAAGTCCATACGAGCTTTCCAAAACGGTAACCACACTAGCAAGCTGCCAGATCGCTGTTATGTAAATAAACCCAATACAATAGATAGAAAACAACACCCAATATACGATTGTACCAACTGTAGTGTCTGACATAGTGGTTGACCATATGACAACTACTACTCCAGACACCACGTTGTAGATAAAGAAACCAAAGAAAATCCACAAGAAAGTCAAAGCAAGTCTTTTCCAAACCCTAGGCACAATTTTCAAGACTTTCTTGAATGTCGCATCACCGCCCGTGTAAAGGGTGGCTATGGTGTAAACTATGGCCGCGGTGGAGAGAAGAGAGAAGAGAAAGAGGAACGTCAAATAAACAAATTTAAAGATCCAATAACCGATCCACTCAGAAGATTCTCTACGATAATAATAGTTGTGATTTTCGCTATGTTCATAGTGCTCGATACGCCAATTAAGTATATCGGCTATGATGATGTGAGCCAAGAAGATGAAGGAGAGTGGTAAGATGAAAGTAAGGGTGATTTGAGTGAAAATTTTCTTCCATGAGAAGATGGTTTTGAAAGATTCTTTGAAGAGGCCAAAGAAGCCTACACTTTGCATCTCTTCTTGATCTTTATCCATGGATTAATTAGTTTCTTCTTCAAAGGGTTAGAAAGAGAGTAGGGAGATTATGGAAATTACTTGCAATTAATGGAAGTATTTAGCTTAAATTTATAAAACAAAATTATTCTTCCAAAGGACTCTTGATTTGTATTTAACCACATAATGTCCAAAATAAGAGAAAAGATTAAAATGGACATAGTTTATCACGAGATGAAAGTTACAAATTGGTCCATTTTACATATATTTTGAGAGATGTTCACTATTATTGACAATAACCAAGCAAATCATATTCTACATGAACGTGCCTTTTGTTTTGTTCTTATTATTTTAATCATAATAAGTCCACAAAATTATTCTAAAACTAGCTTCTTTATTGATCAAGATCATTGTGTTTCGGCAACTCCCTAAATTTTATTAATGTACAAACAAAATGACGATAATCTTTATACAACAACGTACGTCAAGTACATTTCATTGTCCATCACCTATATCGTATGCGTCATAGTAGATAACGTGCTAGACATGGCATTATGCTCGAATCAAGAATCTGATTTGTTATTGTTGAGAATTACAAAAAAATCCGTTAGAATTCTGTGTTATATTGATATGAATATATAAGAGTAGAAATATGAAATATTCATATATATAATTCTACATTAGATAATATGAACATAAAGGACAAAATATAAAACTAGCTATCTAACAATTATAAGAGCAAAATGACGTCGAAAAATGTTAAACCTGTGCTAAAAGCTTTTTTTTGTATTTTTGACATTGTTTCAACATCTTACCTTTCCTCATATATAACATTCTTATAAAATCTCTTTTACCCACAAAAAATATTTTAAACCAATCAAAAAAATATTTTAAACCAATCAAAGAATCCTTAATAAAGGGCTATCTTATGGGCTTCAATACTAACAAAACGCTGTCGTATACGTGTGAAATCATTAAATTACGTTAATAACCAAATAAATCGCACATTATCATCACAATTCGCACTATTTTGGACCTGCAATAACTTGATTTTTTATTTTGTTTTATTACGGGTTTTACATATTGGGAGAAGCTTGTTGCTCGTTTACCTTCTTTCTTCAAGTAAAAAATAATATTTTAATTAAATATAATTGACATTAGAACCTAAAAAAAAAAATTATAAAAAATTATAAAAATAAATATTGGGCCTAAATAGTGGGATGGGCTTGTAGCAGGTTAGACTTAGATGTATAATCGTCCGATGGAGATTTATTTTCAAAATATGATAACATTGTATTCTAACATATTTAACTACTGCCAATGTAGCTTAGTATCATAAATAGATAACCACCTAAAGTATTACTATTTTATAAGATTTACATACAAACATATATCTTAATTATTAAGAGCTTAAGTTATTTTAAATCATAAATAATTAATAGTAACATAATACTTATATGAAATATATCTACTTTTATTTAAAATTTTGCTGGCATTTCATCGTTTTTCATTTCGTCAACAGAAGTTGGCTAACCAAAGTGAAAATATCAATGGTGTTAGTTAGACCACTGCCAATGGTATAAGCAACTGACGCTGTCAGTTGCTGCCAACTCAGCGTCACGTCAGCAAACTAACTAACTAACACTAAACTGACGTAGTCATGCCAACAACACTCCGTCACTTTACCAAATTTGGGTCCCACCATTTACTTTTCTTTTTCTAATAAAAATATACAGCTAATTAAACATATAACTAATAAAAATACATTTCATTAATTAAAAAACATTACATAAAAAAGCCATTAATTAAAAAAAAGACATTAGTTAAAAAAAAAAGACATTAATAATAAAAAAAAGACATTAATAACTAAAAAAAAGACATTCATAAAAAAACTACTAGTCAATAGATTCATTGTCGTCTTCGTCTTCGCCAACCGGTCCTTATGTTCCGGAACCCTCACCGTCACCCTCCTTATGAAATTTCCTTGCAATTGATTCTTGAGCTTCTTCAAGCATTTTCTTACGACTTTCGCTAATATCTTTCGGTACTTTTGTGGCTAGGAATTTCCAAGTTTTCAAAATTAATTTTTGATGCGCCATTTTTGCAACCTTAGCGATAGTGTTAGATTGATTATGGGAGGTTTGTCTAACCACGTCCAAAGTGTCCAACTTAATGGACCTTGAAGAAGTTGCGGCATCACACGAAGAGGAAGTTTTTTTACTTTTCTTACTAAGACTGCGGCCGGGGGGCGCCTCAACGGGTCATCTTGGAACAACGCATGCATGTTAGCCGGTGACGTTGTCCTTGTATCCATGCTAACCGGTTCGCTGTCTTCATCGAGGCTGACCGGCTCGGTATCCATGACGCCTTGAGAAATATAGAACTTTGGGCAATCTTTTACCACTTCACAGCACTCCTCGTATATAAAATTACGGCCAACATTTTCATGGAATTGTTGACGAGAAGCTTTTAGAACGTCCTCGTCTCGCGTACCACTTCCACGAATGTCGTTTAAAGAATTGTATATAGCACTGAACGTTTTCACGTCAGCCGCTATTTTGGACCATTTGCCCGTTAGTTGGTTCATATTACGCTTCACAGAAGCAACCGCGTTGAAGTCCGCGAGAATTTGACCCCAATGGACGATATGTTTTTTGCTATTCCCCTTAACACCATCTTCAGAGTTATGAATCCAACGTTTGGCTAAAATCACCGCGTCAGGGGTTGACCACTTTGTTTGTGCCTTTTTTGGCGCCGCTTTTTCTTTCCCTTTTTGCTTCCTTTTTTCTTTCCCTTTTCTTGTGGGTGTCGGTTCTGGTTGGGTGTCCCCCACATTTTCGGATGGTGATTGTGATTGAAAATTTTGTGAAAAGAGAGGTGTGTTTGGAGGAGGTTGTTGGAATTGGAAGTTGGGTGGTGGTTGTTGGTATTGAAAGTTTGGTGGTGGTTGTTGGTATTGAAAGTTTGGTGGTGGTTGTTAGTATTGAAAGTTTGGTGGTTGAGAGTAATGGAAGTTGGGTGGTGGTCGTTGGTATTGAAAGTTTGGTGGTGGTTGTTGGTATTGGTAGTTTGGTGGTGGTTGAGAGTAAGCCCCAAAACCAAGCGATGGTGTCGGGTTGCTTGTTTGACCCGAAGAAGAACCGGCCGGTGAGGATGGGGGATCAATGGGGGAATTTTGAAATAGCTCCCACACGTCGTTGGATACCGATGATTGACGTCTTTTGAACATTTTTTTAATTTTGGGAGGAAGTATGAATTTTTTGAGAGATGAAGAAGGTGAATGTTGTGTAAAAAATAGAAGAAATGAGTGGGTATTTATAGATGTAAATGAGGGGGAATTTTTTTTGAATTTTTTTGAATTATTACCGTTTTTTTGTATTAATTACCGTTTCTTTTATATATTACCGTTTACAAAAAAAAAAAGAAAAAGAAAAAAAGGGTTTTTTTTATTGGGTAAAAAGGACATTGGGCCCCACCATCTCGCCTCCTCCTCCGTCCCTTCGCTCGTCTCCAAACCGGCTAAAGCCAAACCGGCGCCACAACCGGCGGCCCATGCCATCGATGCCGGTACAGGCGGAAAACCGGCGGTGCCAACCGGCGGTACTGTTGGCACCGGTCTTAGTTGACCAACGGTCAATCGAAGCATCACGCACACCACAATTGGCACTGGTGTTACACGTTCAAATGATAAATAAATGACATAATTCATTGTAACACCTCGATTTTTAAAACATCTTTTAAAACATATTTTTAAATAAAAATATTACAAAGTCCAATATCCCAAAAATACGGTTTAACAAAAACCTTAAAAACATTTATCAGAGTATTAAACCCGGTGTTACAATATAATATCATAACCATAGGATAAACGGGATCTACCTACGAGCTCCCGAGCTAATCAACACTAGGCCACTTCTACCGCGACCCTCTAATCCATCGATCTCGAACCTGAGTACATATCCAAAAACAAAGTAGTACGTGAGACAAAAATAGTCTCGTGAGATACATGGGTTTTCGACCCATTCTCAAAATAATAAAAAGTCCTTACTATTTAAATCTTTACTTTATTCACTTATTAATTATCGACTTATTATCTTATCTTTATTCATACTTACTAGTAAGCTAACCGTAAGCTTACCCATCACATAATCACATACATGTAAGCTATCCTTAAGCTTACCCCTTTTATCACATACGCCCCGGATCATTCCGAAGCAAACTCCCCCGATGTGGGTTATCATTAAGATCACATGGTAATTGGGGTTCTCCCAAACTTACCAAGATCACCAAATCCCCCGTCTCGCGGGTTATCGTAATCCCCCTTTTTATCGGGTTATCATAATCCCCCTATTGTCGGGTTATCGTTCTCATAGATATACTACCCTTGCGCAGGGAGGTACCGCCCCAAGTAGTAATCTCACTCCCCCATAAATGGGTTATCGTTATCCGGATACTTTTATTACACACATTGAATCATCAAATATGGGTCTATGCCCCACCAATTCATAATCAAACACAAATTAGAATACATCTATTCTAATTATCATATTATTCTCTTTTCTTATTCAATTTCAATATTGACTTTGCCAAGTCCTTTATTAAATAAAACCTATTTATCATTTATAAACATTATATCACTTTAACTTCTCTTTGACTAGAATGCATATTTATTACTAGTCACTTCTTATCTATTCTCTTAACAATTCAATCACTACCTTTATTAGTATAATATACTAATCAATTCTTGATACTTGAAAATCATTGCTATTAGCTTTATTAATACATATCATTAATAAACCAACTATCATACTTTCTTAATCATTACTCTTAATCAAACATCATATTAATGAAGAGTTACTAATTACTTTTCATTTTCATAATCTGTTCCAAAATCATTAGTTATTTAGACATATTCAAATAGCCTATTACTTGCATTTTCTTATCTTTTCAATCGTATCTTTATTAAAAACATTTATTAATAAAGACTCATACAACATCATAGTTTTCAAAATCATTTGCTATGTACTCAGTAAAAGTCTCATGTACTCACCTTAGCCAAGCTAACTCCAAATCGTGTCTAACAACACGAATCCTTGCTTTCCAACTTGTGAAATGTCACCAAACTTTAGGTCTTCTTGACCTACCATCAATATCATCACAATAACTAGTTATTATCCATAACTAATCACTAAACAATCCATATCTACAACCTTAACCACCAAGTTCATCCAACTTGGTGGAATCTCAAACCCTAGTTCAAGATTTCCATCAATAAACCGAAATCCAACTTGTACACATCGATTACAAGCTTACAATGAGTGTTCTACACCCATGTTTAGTCATCTTCCCCGAAGATGACATGGTTGGTTCCCCAAACCACTATTTTTACCTATACAAAGCTCACAATCAAGGTAGATAAGCAAGACAATCAAGAATACTTACCCTTGATGTAAAAATCCTTCAAGATGGTGAAGATTTGAGCTCTTGAGCTCCAAAAACGACCAAGAACACTCCCAAATCGGCTGCACTATGTGTGGGGTTGAATGAGAAATGAAACCCTAGCTCACACACAAGATTATATATTCCAGACCAAATTCGCGCCGAGCTCGCGCCGAGCTCGCGCCGCCGCGAAGTGACGCGGGTTTGCCTTTTAGAAGCCGATCTTTTCCAGCTTTCGCGCCCCGCTCGCGCCGAGTTTGCGCCGCGAACCAAACGCGACCCTCTCGCGTTTCGTCTCTGGAGATGCTGTTTGAACTCGCGCCTGCCTCGCGCCTTCCTCGCGCCGCGAGGGCTGCCTGGGTCAGTTTCTTGCCTTTTAAACTTGTTTCCATCCAAGTCTTGACCCGTACTTGGTTATACCAAGTCCCAAATATTCAAACACTCGATAAAACCCAACGGAGACTCGATTAAATATTTTCCCACCTTTATTCCTCAATATTTCCATTTAATATATTAACCGAAAAATCCGGTCGTTACATTCATGCATATAAATATTTATTTGTACGCATATTCTCTTATTCCTTTGAGCATTAGACCCGTGCCAACGGCACGTCGGGGGTCTCCGTCGAAGTGCGTCGCGCCACGACGGCGTTGGCACCGACCCGTCGTGGCTTGCGTCGTTGGGTCGCCGTCGTCTGGTCGACGGAATCGTTGGCATGCGTCGGGTGGGTATGTGGGGTCGGGGGAGCGTGTAAATTGAATTCAAAATTCAGTTTTAATTTTTTTTTCTTTATCCTATTTTTTACCTATAAATACAACACCCTCTCATTCATAATTTTATACCACTTCTCCCACTTCTTCATTACCTTCATTACCTATTTTCCAGATTTTCATCATGAGTCGTAGATCCAACTCCTCCCCGTCAAATGATCACTTCCAAAATTTGTTAAACACTCGTATCCCGTCACCAGCATATTCGTCAAATGCTGGACAGACTAGCCAGCCCAGCCCGAGCAACGTCGCATTTGGTTCGGGTTCGGGTGTTCATCCGTTCTACTCATCCCCCGGCGGTTTCCCGCCCCAAGGCGCTGTTCAACCCGGTTATCAACCGAGTTTTCAACCCGGTTATCAACCCGGTTATCAACCCGGTTACCAACACGGTTTCCACCCTGGTTTCTACGGCGGCGGTTATTATCCCGGTTCGGGTTCGGGTTCTGGGTATCAACCCGATTTGCAAACTGAATCCCCGCTCGAAGTGGAAGAGGAAGACGAAGCGGTACCCGAACCGGTCCAACCAAGCAGGGGAACAGGAAGAAGAAGAAGAGCTACACCAGCGGTTAGGGACGCTGGTTCGGTGCGGAAGTGGTCCACCCAGGAGGCCGTTATCTTATCCCAGCGGTGGATAAATGCTTCACAATCCGCAGAACGCGGGAACTCACAATCCGGTGATCGAATTTGGGGGCAGATTGAAGCCGAGTACAACTCACTAGTTGATACAAAACGCAACAGAAGTCAACTCCAAGGGAAATGAAACAAGATAAAAATGGACGTTCGGAAGTTTGGGGAAATCTATAAACGGTTCGAGTCAAGGCGCCAAAGTGGGGCCGATGACAAAGGCGTGCTCAACGCCGCAAAACAACAATTTTATGACAACAACAACAACAGGAGGAACTTTTTGTACGAAGAGTTTTGGCACGAACTAAAAGATTACCCCAAGTTTTGGGTAGATTACAACGTGATGAATCCCGAACCCACTCCCGAGCCCAACCCGGTGAACCTTGGCGAAGACAACACCACCCCGCTCCCTACCGCAAATATGGATGGTCTATTCCGTGACGACCCGATCCGTCGACCACCGGGTCGTAACGTTAGCCGGCATACGGCGAGTTCCTCGGATGCGACTTCGTCACGGTATTCAAGTGACGAAACTCGTGACCGTATATGTGAGAACGCCATACTGCAAGCCGACACTTTGAAGACTATCAAAGAAGCGACTGTGGAGAAAAAGATATCGGATGCTTTCAGAGTCCTTCATTGTTCGGTTCCCGATAATTTGAGCCGAAGAGAGCGAAAATCGGTTTTAAAATATCGCCAGAGTTTATTGGACAAATACGCCGATCCGGACTAATCCGATGAGGGAGAAGACGACGAGTAGTTTTTTTTTTAGTTTAATGTTTTTTTTTATGTCTACTTTTTTTTTTTTAAGTTTGTTTTTTTTATGTTTTAATATCTTTTTTAAATTTAATGTAATGTTTTTTTTAATTTAATGTAATGTTTTTTTTATTTAATGTAGTGTGTTTTTTATTAAATAAAATGATGATGTGAAAATGATGATGTGGAAAGGATGGTTTAGTGATGGGTTAGTGATGTGTAGGGTTGGCACGAACGTGTCAGTAGCGGGTCAGTAAAGATGCGATGACGTGACGCTAGTGATGGGTTTAGTGATGGGTAAGGGTTGGAAGAGGCCTTAGTAAAGCTTGATTTGAAAACAAAACAAAACCTCAGTCAAAGTACCAAATTAACATAATATACAATTGTCATACCATATTTTGCGTTGTGAACAGTATCAAAACAGGTTCGCTAAAGTGCGCTGCAATTATATATCAAATTACCTTACTAACATTGGGAAATAACCCTATTCATCTACAGTTGATGAATAGGTTTTCTTCTTCTTCTATTTTACAGTCAGGGATCCTTGCGCTACTCAATCAGTCAATTGACTTTGCTCAAAAGTAGATCTCTTACCTAATCCTGATTTTGTGAATCCCTCTACACCTTGATTCCGGAAGTGAAAGTGAAAAAATCTCTCACTTCACCTTCGATCCCAGAATAAATGTTCGCCGGATGATGATGAGTAGAGCTCGACGTTCAATTTCCTCCGACCGTCATTCAGTGCCACAACCAAGTCAGCGAAGTTAGTACACATGCTCTCCCTCTGTTATACATCTTATTTTTTAGTATAACTGAATCAGAATTATCAATTTATACCCTGTTCACAATTATTACAAGAAATTAGGTACATTTTTTTTTTTTTTTTTAAATCCTAAAGTAGAGCTTCGGATCACCCCACCTAAAGGACCCAGAGAATATATAAAAGTTTCAACAAATTACAAAGAGTCAATAGACTGCACAACACATAACCCAACCTATAAACTCCATGCACTTAACAAAACAATTACTTTTTTCAACTTGACATCCCAGTCTGCTTCACATTTTTGGAATCTTTAACATTCAAGGTAGAAAGCTGTAACTTTATACTGTCCTTAATACGTACTAGAACAGATTCTGCTTTCTCTTCATTATTAAAAAATAACCTGTTATTCAAAAATAATTTGTTCTTCCCCTGGCTTCAAAACTGCAAAATTGAATTCAACAATAATCAAAATAAAAGTCTAAATCTTTATGCAAAAAAGTCATAATTGAAGTCAAGATTATGATCGAACCTTGATCTTTTGTTGTAGCAGTAACATGAAGAGAGGGAAGAAACCATAGCTAAGTGCTGCAAAACAAGAGAGGAAAAGAGACACAAACAAGAAACCAATAGAAACTGCCATTGATGACGATGGTTGACTTTTTTTACCTCAATTTGTGGTACCTAAATGAATGCAATTCACTTATTCTGCTACTGATGATGAAGAATTGAGCAGCTATATGCCTATATATAGAGCCTAATGATCCAAGATTTCAAGGTATTCATATTTCTATCAACTAGGCTAGAAATAAATTAATTTTAAATAATCTAAACATACAATTTAAATATTAACAAATAAGTTCAAATGCAAGCCACTTGCTATAGTATGTTATTGATCTTTATATAATATGACAGTTGCATGAATATTAGATATTAATTTCCAGTCATAGGTAAACAAGTTAATGAATAGATTTGTTTAGAGGTAAATTATTGTAGTCTGAATGCACTCTTTCATCTAGAAGTGTAATAACTATATGCTAACTCATAGTATCAAATGATTTTCTTAGGTTTTTTATGCAGTTGAGCATATGATTTTATTTCCTATTTAGATAGTCAATTAGTAAATTAGGTACTTCAATTTTTCTTGATGTCAACTAAATTTGATCATGCTACTTTTGGGTTGATGAAATTGTAAATTTTAGTTTTTAGTTTTCTTTTCTCTGTATCTAATTATTTTGTGGGTAGCAACTTTCTTAGGTATGGGATGCAAGATGATAGCAGTAAACTATAACCACAACACACTAAATGGTATGTTATGTTTGATCTTTATAAGTTTGTCTATTCTGGTAGCGTTAAGAGTTGGTAAAACATATTTTATAATCGGTTTACTTTTAAAAGAATTATGCTTTTAGAATAATGCATATCTATTATGCATATACTTTTATTGATATCTTGAAGTCGAACCGATTCAGTGATCATTACTCCAATTTTGCTATCGGCTCTAAATTTTTCCAAAAAATGATTGTTATACTAAAACCGGGTAGAGTAACAGAAGTTTTAAGAGTTTTTTCCACCGGTATCATTTTATACATAAGATCTCCAAATTCTCAAACAATAGGTTTCAAATTGATTTACTCACAAAAGAGGTTAACAAATCAATTTTCTGAATATTGTTACTATTTTTAATTATACCAGGGCATATACTTTCATCTTATCTGGTGTGTTTGCTTTTCTCCATATCTAATTTTATTATCATGTGTTTGCCATATTTCTTAGGTACAAGAAAATGACACCTAATATAATTTGTTGGTTTTACTTGATGCGATCTTTAATCGACATCAATGGCTCCTCATTAGTCTGCTACGTAGAGAGAGGTGTTTGATTGAGACTTATCTCTTATTCTTCAAACCTCCTTCCGTACATTGTAGGCTCCTTCATCTTTCCTGTACTTCCACAATACTATAATAATGATTATTAGTTTCTAAAATCAATTACTGTGTGAAATTTTTACATATTACTATAATAATCATTCTATGCTTTGAACCTCGATAGCATTATTAAGATTGTGGGTTTCTTGAATATTTATTAGTATTGTTATGTACAGTTTATGAGTTATAGATATTCTTAACTTTGAAGATTGATGTCAGATAAGGTTTTCCAATTTTGGGTCTAAAGCATGATGGACAACGTAGGTATAGTTTTAGATTTTGTTGTCATGTTTAAATAATTGTTATAAAATGCTCACAATTGCTTATTATGACATATATAAGGATTATCTTTTTTTAATAAAATCTTTGTTATATGGCAGACCAAATTGTTGAATGTAAGAAGCAAAAGCAGTTGATGTACCCAATGAAGATATTGAGGAAGCTAACTTAATAGTTTTGGTTTATAGCATGCCCCAAGGTAACAAAGTTCTCCTCTTGAATTTACTTTTAAACAATAGTAATTTTGAAATGAAAGTTTAATATTTTTTTTCTAGGGAACTTATGTAGACGGTATTTTGGCTGCTAGATATTCAGCAACATCTAAGAGTAAGGGAACCTTAGTGTATTGCCTAATAGGAAGACCCTTCCTACTATTTTATTTTGTCAGAACTTGGTGACAATGCTTATTTTATCAAGCTTTTTTGTTGTGCGAACGACGCTTATGTTTTAAGATTTTCTATCATCTATGTGTTTAAGAACATGCTTGCGTGTGAAACTTTGTATCGACTATAGATATGTTAATCTATAAATATAATGTGTATATATTTTCTCCCCGCCGCGAAGCGCGGGCACCAATACCTCGTAGAAGTATATTATTAGATTACATCCATTTGGTTGGATTCCAAATTTAAGTTAAATCTTTCTCATGCTACGAGGAGGAGGTTCTACTCTAGGCGGCCCATTTTTTGCTTCTTCCTAAATTTTATTGTAAGTTAGCTTCAAAATTCAATTATCAAAAGGATAAATTTCGCATGATGGAATCGTTGGAACTAAATATCAATTTGTCATTTTTTAAATATAAGTATTTGTATTACTTATTCGTATCAAAATAAGTGACACACTTTCCATTTTGAGGTGTATCGAAATAAGTGACACACTTTGAAAATTTTTCTTATTTGGTATAAATAGTGGGGCCCAAACCCACTAACTATCCACTTTAATAAAGTGAAATTATCCTTATACCCTTACTTTTACTTTTAAAACTCATTAATATCACTTTATTCAAGAAAAGTGGGACACATTCTCCACTAACTATGTACTTTAATCTATTTTAACCTCTACTTTAATCTTTTACCTCAAAAACGTGTAAGCTAATTTGTGTCACTTATTTTGATATGAAGGAAGTATAATACTTATGATAGAAGAAAGGGTGTCAACAAAGGGTAATCGTCGGCAGCCTGTAACTGTCGCCACCAACCGCCACCCCGGAAAAACTGGCACCGCCATAACCGCCTCCAGTAACCGTCACAACCAATGGGTGTGACTATTCGTTCATACCTTTTCGTTTAGTATAAATAGGAATAAAATTCCTCAATTGTAAATATTCAATTCAATCAGAATCAATAAAAGTGTTTTATTTTATTTTTGTTCTTGACCCTCTTCTATTACTTCACCGGAGCACCGCCGGAGAAGCGGTTCTCCGCCAATCGATCGAGAGAAATCTCCGAGAACTCTGGATTGAAATGTCTACTTTTTTAATATATCTTGATGTTTTATTTATTTTTATCTAAGTTATGCTTATTATTATATGTTAATGAGTAAATATAGCATATATGATTCTTTGGTCCAGTTAGAAATTACCAATCAAAAATGACATCGACCGGCCAATCACAATTGACGTCCATCGCCTCCTACTTCTTCCAATTTCATCGTCATATACAGCAGCTTCACCTCCTCCAGTTTTTTCCAATTTCAATTTCATGTGAATCTTAGTTATTTATCTTCTTCAAATCAGGTTTCATTTTCAAATTAGGGCTTTAATTTAACTCTCTTCTTCTTTTCATCGCAAATTGGAAGGACTCACCTTCTTCACCGCTCCCTATTGCCGTCTAAAATATCTCATCTTTGCTCCAACGCCCACACCTCCCATCTCCTCTTTGCAACAAAACAATCACTCTTCATCTTCAAAGCCATGTTGATCTTCTTCCTTTTCAGACCGGTGCTTGGTATTGAAGATGCCCTCCATTTTCATACGTTTGCCTCTTGATAATTTACATGTCAATCCTACTTCACGTCATATCGTCCAATCCCACAACACGCTCTCTACTCACAGCTCTTAGTTGAAAGGGTTTTCAAATGAAGCTTGGTGTCCATTAACATTCAGTCGCAAAACCCTTTGCCCTGTCAAATTACGCTCATATTTAATTTTACATAATTACCATTCTGTCTTTTCACATTTGTATTTTGGGCAGTGTAGATGCTATTGACATGCACACCAAGTGGATTTAGATACAAAAATATGAAAGGTATGGTTTTTTATTTTTATTATATTCTTATAATCTGAGTTATATATCATCTGCATATTGTTCTTTAACGTACTGCAGCTTCGATTGAGTAGAGAAGAGGTGATCATCGGGACATAATATTTATCCGATCTTGTAGAAAAGGTGCATACATCTCATAAGCATGGTAATTGCCTTAAATTGTTTTCTGGTTTAACTTGAATATGTGATATTAAGTATTAAAACTATTCATTGTTAATAACTTGGTTCTTACGTATTAAATATGACCAGCAGATCGATCATTCACAGAAAAAAGTTAATCTTGATAAATTTGAGGATGAGGCTGAAAATACGATCAGAAAGGTCAAACAAGCATTGGCTAATGGAGAAGGATGTCGGGTATGTGCTCGATATTTTTATAATTTTTATTTATATGAAGATACTAATAACAGAAACATAATATATATTTTTTGGATAAAATTGTTTCATGTTAAGGTGCTTATACTCTCTTTAACTAACTTAGGTTTATGGGGTGTTGGATGTTCAAAGAGTTGCTGGGAACTTCCATATTTCAGTTCATGGTTTGAACATTTTTGTTGCTCAAATGGTAAGTTGGGTGAGGGGGCTTTTGGTGTTGTTTATATACATGTCTCAAATGAATTTTTTTTCTGTTCATTTGACCAAAATTAGGCTCATATGGTGGTTTGAAGGGGTATCCACACTTGCGGATTTGATTCAGAATAAAGAATTCCCTATAATATTGGTAGCTTATCTCAAGATCGATTTTGTTTTTTTATACAATGGATGCTATATTTGATGTTAAAATGTTTTGTTAGGATTATAGCTAATATTTAGTCTGGGAATGGGTTATTGGATTATAGTGAAGGTAACCCACTTTTTTCGCAAAATTTAGTTAGATTTAGATGGTGGAAAAAGGGGTTTCTTTCCCACCATCAAGTATAAAGAATGGGAGGTTAGGTAAACGGGTCAAAAACTGGCTTGGACTTGGTTGACCCGCTAACACATTTTGCATTTTATTTTCTGAATTTTAAGAATAGTTGATGTGCTAATTACGAGTACAAAAAAGTTGAAGAACTATATTATTTACAAGAATACTTGTTTTTTAATAAAACAACTGAAGAGTTAGTTAAACTCATCTTGCTATTATTATTAATTTTACAGGTTCACTACACATTCCCAAAAGGTAAACTGAAACTTCATATGCCACCACCATATTCCATTGCTGTTCAGGTATTACTAATAAATTTACCATCTCTTAGTTACTTTGGTCTATTTTTTAGTTTCTTAAAAAATAAGTAATACGATCAATCTGATAACAAAAACAATATATTACAATTTGGTTAAAGCAATTTAAGAAGTTTGATGCATTAAAAATGCACTCCTGGGGACTCTTAACCCGTTTCAACCCTTAACTTTAGCTAATTAATTTTATCTGACGACCCCTTCTTTCTAGCTAAAAATTTAATTTGACCCGTTATAGATTAAAAATGACTGAAATGGACCCATTCATAAGTAAACTGGTCAATAACATACATCTTTTTACAGGTGTCACTGAATGATTGGTTGATTCAGAACATGGAGACAATTGCATCTTTGTATGAGGACTGATTTGACTTTTGTATACCCATTTCAGAATCTAGCATGAGCAAAATTGAAACTTTTGGTTGGTTAAAGAATGTTAACCTAATGAAGTATAGCTAAAAAGTATATTCCTATATTTGCATTCATTTATAACAAATAGAGTACTAGATTTGACTTTAAAAAAGTCAATGTCAGAGAAAATTGAGGGGATAAGGAGAAGCAATAGACAAATTTTCAAATTCCAAGAATCCATCCCATATTACAACTCGAAAAGTTCAATTATTCTTAATTTCGTTTGTATATTATTCCCTTTGAAGCAGATAATCAGTAGAAAAACTAACCCATAATTATCTAACTTGGAAATCAAGAAATTATTCAACAAAAAGGTTATAGAATAGATCGATCACAGAGCTTGCAAAGAGTTTACGTGATATCTTACCACAACTAAAAACGGCAAACGGTTATTTTTGTTATCATCACGTAGATGTTCAATTTTGAATGTTTGACAAAGTTTTACCAAAAAAAACCCCTTCCAGGAATACATTTCCCTGCTTGAAGAATGATGTGTTAGATCTAGTTATAAAATTATGTCTCCTAAATATCACTAATCTAGATTACCACATTCATAGGCAAGTATACCTAATCGTGGGTGATATAGGCTGGGTAAGTATTCCGGGTTATCGAATCCACAGGGAACAGTTTATGAATCCAATTAAAGAAAGTTAAAGAATTAATCAAGAAAAGATTTTTGTTCATGTTTTGACTTATATGAAATGTAATTAATGTTTGAAATGACAAGAAATGAAAATTTGAACGATTGAAATGAGATTTAAGGGATATTCACTATGTATGGATTCATCTAGTACTAAGTATGATTATTAAGCACCGGCTAGTTTAATGTTCTAGAAGTCACGGTATTAGATTTTTCTCAATTCCATTTAATAAACTAATTACAACTAATAGGAATTTCTTCTCTCAAAAGTTATAATTAATCACACTTTTATTTGTTGAAATTACCGTCTTGAATTAACTAAGACCTCTAACCTAGAATTTTCATTACTAGGGTTGAACTTCTTGTTTAATCTAACTTATTGGAATCTTGTCTCTAATCCCTATTTCTAGTAAATTACCAACTAGGTCATAATGAAAAGTTGGGGAAGTAATCAATTGAACCAAATGTTGTCAATATCTAAATTAATCAATTACCAACGATATAGAAACGAAAACTCATGAATTAAACCAAGAAGAGGAATTAAACTTCAACAATTGTTTTGAACACAAACAAACCCTAAAATTAAACCATACTTAATCCTAGAATCATTCAAACATAGCGAATATAAAGATTACTAGCACATAGACATGCTAGAAATCAACAAACAAGAGTTAAAGTATAGAATTACAACCATCAAATTATTCCAAAATGATAAGAAATCGGTAATTGCCCTAATCTTGAAGAATTTCTTGATGAAATGCTCTAAAATTCGTATCCTTCAACTGCCCAAAAACATACACGTCCAAAAGATAACTGAACATTTCCCTTTGATCTGCCATAAAACCACGACCACACACGCATAGTTCACGGCGCGAACTATAGTTCGCGTCGTGAACTTCCCGTTTTGATGACATCCCGATCGGTAACTCTTGATAACGAACGTGAAAACCATACAGGGACTTTGGTGACTGATCGTGAATAGTTCACGATCAGTTCACGATCGTGAACTATTTTTGGCCTGAAATCTTGTATTTTTCTTCATCTTTTGGCCCGTTTTTGACACCTCTTTCGCTATATCGCCTGAAATGTAAAATAAACACATAATTGAGTAATATCACATGTATTTGCTTCTAAAACGTACTCAAAATAGACGATATTGACGGGTTTGAACGTGTCTAAAAACGTTAATATCAAAATCCCCACACTTAAACTTTGCTTGTCCTCAAGCAAATCATCCTGAAAAATCTGTTAGTAAGACACCAATCCAATGCATATGACAAACATCTCAATCGCAATCAATGACAATTTCAGAATTTAGTTTAATTTAGCAAATAAGATTTCACCTAAATTTTATATCCAATTTTGTGTACCAAACTAGTTAACTTTTCATAAACCTACTAATTTTTGGCTACCTTAATTATACCAATTTTAACTTAGAATCTCTTCATTCTTGCATAATCTACAAATATCATCTTTATGAAAACCACCCAATTAGTAGGGTTAAATTAAGAAAAATTAGTTTAAGTATCATTGGGTAGCGTAAACGCTTTATTCATGTATGCTTTATTCAAGCTTATTTATTTTTTCTTATTTTCTTTCTTTCTTTCCTTTTCTTTTTCTTTTATTTTTAATTTTATTTTTAATTTTTTTTAATTTATTTATTTTTTCTTTATTTATTTATTTGTTTGGTGAGAAGAACCTCAGCTCGAATGCCACCCGCGTAGCAGACTTTCCACCAACATGTCCAGATCAGTTGACCTTAGAATGCTAGGTTTGAAGGACCCCTCGGGCTTACTTGTCCGAGTGACACACGTCCGGTTGTTTGTTCTTCCACAATATTTGATTAATAACTTTTTAATATATTTTTGTTTATTATTCACAATGATGTGCGCCGTAAACTAAAGGCCCTTATCTTAACCTAATGTCATTGGGAGCTAGTAAAACTAACCTTAATTTTCTTAAAGATGATTCTTATATATTATGCAAGGCATTTCCAATTTTCTACGTTAAAATTACCATAATCAAAGAGCTAAAATTCTTAAATCTATGACAAGCCACAAATATTGAAGCATAAAAGCTAGCTAAAATTCTATCATTTAAATTAAACTTTGTCTCCCAAAATTGTTTTCAAAAGCATCGAGATGTGTCATAAAAAAAATTTAACCATTAAATCGGTTTTCTTACTCGGATGATTATTTTCGAAGATTTCACAAATTTTAAATGGTGGATTTCTTTTTAAATACACCCCCTTCCCACACTTAAGTGTTTGCATTGTCCCCAATGCAATAAACTTGACACAATTTAGGAAATCGAGGTCATAAGAAAGTATACGACCTGAGGATGTGTTGTGTACATTCCCGGTGAAATTTTTGAATTCCGGAGCAGTTTACAAGATTCCGCAACAAACAGCAATCACGACGAACACCTAAAAACAAACAAAAACAGAAATTTGTTTTTTTTTATTTTTTTTATTTCTGCCTCTTCGCCTTCATTGTGGTGGTGGGTAAAGATGGTACCAAGAATTAGAGTCTTGATACCAAGCATCATAATTTGGGTAGTTCGGTGGTGCGGGGTAGGTCGGTGCCCATGTGGGAATGTTGGAGTGATCAAAGGGAGGTGGTCGGGGAAATTGATCGGGATATAGATTGTAGTTGGCAACATCGGTTTGCCAACTCACTTGTTGCCCGACCCGCATCTGATTATAGTACGACCGTTGCATATGATTTTGGACATTATATTGCAAATGGTCGTTTGATGATCGAACATAGGCGACATCGACTTGCATTGCGTCCATCCTCTCGACCATTTGATTATACGAGAAATAAGGATCGAACGAGGATTGACCCGAACCGGATCCCGAGGTGCCCGAATGCCCAAATTGGGGACCCGTTTGTCCCGGTTGACCAAAGTCTTGACCCGCCATTGGTATTTCGTGACCCGGTGCATTGTCCATATCCACATCATCATCACCATCATCCTCACTATTATCACTACCACTTCCTGGCTCTTCCACACCGGGATGTTCGTTCCAAATATAGTCACCCGCAAATTTAATGATGACATGCATACCCGACAACAATACCTCATCCATTGACCCCATTGGTCGAAATGTCATGCTATCCCAAACTCTTTGAGGAATGGCAATTGCGGCCCGAGCCAAACGAGTGACATAGTGACCGGCACCCATCGGACTTTTCCCTTTTAGCCCCTTTCCTTGTGTACTCAAAAATTTGGCGATCACGAACGGAATATTCGTTATCGCATTCTTGTCGATGAGTTGGTGGAGCAACCACATATCGTATTTATTAACTTTTTCGGGCCCTTGGTTGCGGTGGCGGATAGTGTATGCAATCATTCTATGAAGAAACCGATGAGTGCCGCTTCGAATGCTTGACTCTTTTGTATGAGCCATTCGGTAATCACCAACCCCGATTTGACGCCAATATTCGTCAACATTTCTAACCTCATTCGTCGCACACCACTTCATATAATGAGCAAAATTTCTGGATGTGGTTTCTTCTACGGTATAAATACCTAGGTTAATAGCAAATTGAATGAGGTTACAATGTACCCATTGGTTAGCTACTCGGTATTGGATGCAAGGATCTTCAGGGTTCTTCATGGCTACACGGGGTTCGAATTTTATAGTAGAGTAAAATTCAAGGAGGAGCTCTTCATAAGTTGGTTCATTAATGAGGAGAGCTCTCTCCCACGCCCGACATATAAAACGCACATTGCCATCGTGATCTCTATGATAACGAACCAGGTAACTTTCAATGTCTGCTCTTCGACCTACATCATGTAACAACTCTAAATCCACACCCCTTCCCACTGCTATTGTTTTGTGTGAGAGTTTATTTTTCCTACTCTCACAATCCCGTGCAAGACTCTCGCGAGGTGCATTCTCAAAGTTTAGGAAGATGTGTTCCCTATTAACTTGAAGAATGGCCGGGAACCCATCTGCTAGGAGTGCGGGTCCCGGTGCGGGTTCTGGAACAGGTGAAGGTACACGGGCACATCCGCGCCCGCGGCCACCGGCCGATGTGGAGGCAGCTGTCTTTTGTTGTTTCTACATCAAAGACAATAATCACAATGTTAAGAATATAGATATGAAAGAATGGAAGGGTGTCTAATTATGTAAAACATAAATGTAAATGACGTTACCCCTTCCCACACTTAGTTTTAAAATTAAAAAAATTGAAAATAAAATTAAAGATTTGACATTGTTAATTATATTTCATTTCAATTTTGATTTAAAAACTAAGTGGTATAGACATATTAACATTGCAAAAAGATTGTCTTTGTTAGTATTCTTGACATAATTTGAACAAAAGACTTGTCATTTGGTGTCAAATTTTATCCAACCCGAGTTGTTAATGTAACACCTTGAATTTTTAATACCAAATATTGGCCAAAATAAAACATTTTATTAAATAGAAGAACATCCTCAATTTGGATTTACAAAAACCTTGGTGTGAAATCAGAGTATAAAAGTAGGTGTTACAAAATAGATCATAACCAAGCTAAGACTAAATCCAATCTAGTGCTCTTCTATTCTAGGTCCCGCATCTCTATCCATGCGTACCTAAGCTTTCGATCCCGAACCTGAGTACATAGCAAAACAAAACAAGGAGTACGTGAGACAAAAACGTCTCGTGAGCTACATGGGTTTAGACCCAACAATATTAATAACCGAATGACAAACAAACAAGCACGTAAGCAATCATCCATCTATCTAGTCACCCTATTGTGACTCTAGAACCTTGCTTTCCTAGCAATCATATCTAGCTGTCGGGACGTCCCCAACCAACTAGAACCACATTAACTTATTAACCGGGGATCCCCCGCATTAACAAGCTTCAAGGTAAAGGCAAGAGGGAATCACCCAATCTACCAATACCTGCCTTACTCGCCGGACTACTTCCAGTTAGCAAGACTACTATCATGGAATGGGCCGATGGGGATCCGCCCAAATGCTCCCCATTCCATACCTCATGACCGGGGATCCCCCGAATCATCACATCATCTCACCATATCATAACTCGATGGTTATGTCAATCTAGCTCTCGGCTATCACGTCTATCATCAAACAAGTTAGTTCAATACAACTATCGGTATAACTAACTACTAGTCTACACAATTAAGCAAATAGACCATAACGCAAGTAATAAAAATATTTAAAAAGGGCTATGTACTCAGTAAATTCCACACGTACTCACCTTAGCAATAAGATGCTCAAACCGTGTTCTTGACACCCAATCTCTTGCTTCTCAATCCAATCAACTTCCCAAGACTTCACCAAAAGCCTAATACAATTATCACAATATGATCAACATCAATTATTACTACTCATGTGTTCATCTACCTCTAGATAACACCCATCAATCCATTTCCCCCAAATATGGTGATTTACCAAACCCTAGGTTTAACCAACCCGTAAGATTCTTACAAATCATAATCATACACTTGATTCCCTTGTTAGAATACCATCTATTAAGTGTATACAACCTTTATTTCACCATAAATCACCAACCCAAGAACAAGGGTTTCAAATCCAAGCTTCTAAATCCATAGATCTAAAGCTACAACTACAAGGATTGAAGATATACCTTTAATCTTCAACTAGGAGTGAAGAATCACGAGATTTGATGAAGAAATCGACCCAAATCAGCTCCTGCACTCCAAAATCGCTTTCAAACTCGAGAGAAAGAAACTAGAGTTTTTCTCTCCAATAATTGAGCTCAAACCCGATTTTAATGCTGATCGTCCAGAGTTCACGGCGTGAACATAGTTCGCGTCGCGAACTCTCCTCCTACACGCATACTTAGCGATTGTTACCCAGACGCGAACTACTTAGCGACACATGGCCAAACTCTCTGTAACTAGTTCCCGATCGGGAACTATAGTTCGCGTCGCGAACTCCCTTAGGCAGCAGGGCTGCACTTTTCCAACTTTGTCTCGACCCAGTTTCGCCCATAACTTTCTCGTACGGTGTACAAACGACACGAAACCAATTTTCACGTGTTCTATATGATTTATCCATAATTATCATATTTTTACATAATTTATTTATTTACAATTTCGGGTCGTTACAACTATCTACCCCTTAAGAAGATTCCGTCCTCGGAATCTCATCATAGTTCACGAAATCCGGGTAGCTCTTCCGAATCTCGTCTTTGACTTCCCAAGTCAAATTCGGACCAAGTGAATGCTTCCACTTGACCAACACCAAATCAATCTCCTTATTCCGAAGCTTCTTCGTTTTCGTTTCTAATATAGCCTCGGGCTCCTCAATCAATCGGTTCGGGCCGTCAACCCGCAACTCTTGCAATGGAATAATATTTTCAACTTCCCCGATAAACTTCTTCAAATAACTCACATGAAAGGTGTCATGCACACCTTGAAGCTCGGGTGGAAGTTCCAATTTAAAAGCTTGAAGCCCGACCCTTTTCAATATTTTAAACGGTCCCACATACCTTGGACTTAGTTTCCCTTTCTTTCCAAACCGCATTACACCTTTCCAAGGTGATACTTTCAACATTACCATATCACCGACATCCAAGTCATATGGTCTTTTCTTTAAACCCGAATAACTTCGTTGTCTATCTTGGGCGACTTTCATGTTGGTTTGAATAATACCGATCTTTTCATTTGTCACTCTCACGATCTCGGGACCCGTGAGTTTCGTCTCTCCCGCTTCCAACCAACAAGATGGAGTTCTACATTTTCTCCCATACAACGCCTCATAAGGTGGCATTTTGATAGTCGAGTGATAACTATTATTATACGAGAACTCGACTAACGGTAAATGTTCATCCCACTTACCCCCGAAATCTAACACACACGATCTCAACATATCTTCAACCGTTTGAATTGTTCTTTCACTTTGACCATCGATTTGCGGGTGATAAGCCGTGCTCAACCGCAACTTTGTACCCAACTCTTCTTGTAAAGATCGCCAAAATCTCGAGGTAAACCTCGCGTCTCTATCGGATACAATCGATAACGGAACCCCGTGGAGTCGAACCACCTCATCAACATACAACTTAGCCAACTTCTCAAGTGGCAACGTTTCCCGAATTGCTAAAAATAACGCACTCTTGGTCAACCGGTCAACTATGACCCAAATGTTACGTAATTGCATAATTCTATTTTTATTACTTTGAGCTTAAAAGGAATTTTTAGTGGCATCGTGACCTCTACTCGTCTTTGGTAAACCTACTATGAAATCCATAGTTATATCTTCCCACTTCCCGGCCGGTACAACCAATGATTGAGCTACCCCATACGGTACTTGATGCTCGGCTTTCACTTGTGCACACGTGGCACACTTAGAGATATACTTGGCCACTCTCGCCTTCATTCCGGGCCACCAATAAACCCGTTTCATATCTTGATACGTCTTTGTACTTCCCGGGTGAATTGAATACTTTGACTTGTGCACATCATACAACAATTCTTTTCGGATACCCCCGAACTTAGGAACCCAAATACGACCGCCTACGGTCTTCAACCCTTGTGCATTTTCAAGAAAATGTTGGTTCTTACCTAACCGTTCTTGTCTTAACTCATCTTTTCCCATAACCTCTCGTTGGGCATTCTTGATTCTCTCGATAATACTCGAGACGACTTCTATACGAGTCAAAATTCCCCGGTTCGGGTTCTCATAAACCTTTCGGCTCAAGGCATCGGCCACCACATTCGCCTTCCCCGCATGATACACAATCTCACAATCATAATCGGCTATCAACTCGATCCACCTTCTTTGTCGCATATTAAGATCTTTTTGAGTGAACACATATTGTAAACTTTTATGATCCGTGTACAACGTACACCGAGTACCATACAAATAATGTCTCCACAACTTCAAGGCAAATATAATCGCCGCCAATTCCAAGTCGTGTGTCGTGTACCTTAATTCCGCATTCTTCAATTGTCGCGAGGCATACGCGATCACTTTACCTCTTTGCATCAACACACAACCGAGCCCTTGATTCGAAGCATCACTATAAACCACAAAATCTTCCATACCATCCGGTAACGTAAGGATCGGCGCGTTACATAACTTTTCTTTTAACAACTTAAACGCCTCTTCTTGCTTCTTCTCCCACACAAACTTTTCACTTTTTCTCGTTAACTTCGTGAGTGGAATCGCGATTTTCGAGAAATCTTGTATAAACCTTCGGTAATAACCGGCTAATCCAAGAAAACTTCTAACCTCAGTAGGAGTCCTCGGAGGCTCCCAATTTGACACCGCTTCAATCTTGGATGGGTCAACCTTAATACCATCACACGTCACCACGTGACCTAAGAATTGTACTTCCCGCAACCAAAATTCACACTTTGAAAATTTTGCATACAACTTCTCCCGTTTTAACACATCTAACACAAGCCTCAAATGACCTTCGTGTTCTTCTTCGGTTTTCGAATAAATTAAAATGTCGTCAATAAACACAATCAAAAACTTATCAAGGAACGGTTTACAAACCCGATTCATCAAATCCATAAAAATAGCCGGTGCGTTTGTAAGACCAAACGGCATCACTAGAAATTCATAATGACCATAACGTGTACGAAAAGCCGTCTTCTCGGTATCGCCTTCTTTCACCCGAACTTGGTGATAACCCGACCTCAAATCGATCTTTGAGAAATAACTAGCACCTTGCAATTGGTCGAATAAGTCATCAATCCTCGGCAACGGGTAACGGTTCTTAATAGTTACCTTGTTCAACTCTCGGTAGTCAATACACATTCTCATCGAACCGTCTTTCTTTTTAACAAATAACACCGGTGCACCCCACGGTGACGAACTCGGACGAATAAAACCTTTATCTAACAATTCTTGCAATTGGGTCATCAATTCCCGCATCTCGGTGGGAGCTAAACGATATGGAGCACGAGCAATTGGCGTCGCTCCCGGAACTAAATCAATTTTAAATTCGACTTGTCTCTCCGGTGGCAAACCGGGCAAGTCATCCGGAAATACCTCGGGGAATTCCCGAATAATTTTTACACTATCCATTGTCTTCTTTTCCTTTCGGCCATCTAATACATATGCAATAAACGATGCACAACCTTTCGATATACTCTTCCTTGCCTTAATAGCGGTAATCACATTAGGCATGTGATGTCGTTTCTCCCCATACACATACACTTTCTCATTTTCGGGTGTCCTAATTGACACTATTTTCTTTCCACACAAAATCTTGGCTTGGTGCATACCCAACCAATCCATACCGATAACCACATCAAACGCCCTAATTCCCATGGGCAACAAATCCACTTTAAACTTTCTACCGTCTATTTCTATTTCACAATTTCTATAAACACATTCAACCATAGACGTTTTCCCGTCGGCTACTTCTATCTCATAAACCTCATTTAACATTTCGGACGGCACATTCAATTTACAACCGAACTCATAAGACACAAATGAATAATTTGAACCCGAATCAAACAAAATATGAGTTGGCAAGGAGTTAATGAATAAAGTACCTGACACCACATCGTGTGCCTCCTTCGCCTCCTCCCGAGTTAGTTGGAAGGATCGTCCCTTCACCTTCACCGGTTCCACTTTCTTTTGAGCCGTGGACGCCATCGACTCAATTCCCTTCTTCGGGCATACATTGCTATAATGCCCTTTTTCGTGGCACGAGAAACACTCGACCTCGGCCAATGATCTCGACTTGCATTCTCGGGCCATATGCCCCGGCTTTCCACAATTGTAACAAGTCTTCGACTCCCCTCGGCATATGCCGGTATGAGTCTTCCCGCACTTCTTGCACGAGCCAACACTACCTTGCTTAGAGAAACTCGAAGTGAACTTCCCTTTCTTGAACGAACTAGAGCCGCTCTCGGCTTTCCTCTTTTCGCCCACATGGGCCCTCTCGGCAACCCGTGCCTCATTCACTTCTTCTACACTCCGGGCGGCACTAATAGCCTCATCGAGTGAAACCGCCCTCTTCACTTCCAATTGATAATCCCACGGTAGCCCACTTGCATACCGGACCACCCTCAACCTCTCATCCGAGTAGGTTTTAGCAACAAACGGGAGCAATCCCGTGAACTCCCTCGAGTATTCTTCAATCGACATATCACCCTTTTTGAGGGTCACGAACTTCTCGTGCATTTTCTCCAAATCCCTCTCGGGACAAAACTTCTTTTTCAACCTCGTGGTAAACTCATCCCACGACATCTTCTCAATCACCTCCCTCCCGAGGGTCTCATACACAATATCCCACCAAACCATGGCATCTTCTTTTAGCAATTGTGACGCATACGTCACCATATCAACATCCTTACACTTGCTACTTCTGATAACCCTCTCGGTTTCCCGGATCCACCTCATCGTTACTTTCGGGTCCGAACTACCCGTGTACACATTTGGCTTACAAGCCATGAAGGATTTGAACGAACAACCTTCTTTCACAACGGGCCTAGCCCTAGCATCACTTTGGCCACCCATGGAGGACTTTCTCTCCCCGGTGCCACTACCCCCAGTTCTCTCATCCGATTTAGCCTCGGATTCACGGTCTCCACCTGATTTCTCCCGGTCTCCAATAATACGGTGCACTTCTTCGGCCACCGTTCCCTTGATTTGGTCGATAATAGTTTGGAGATCCGCCATAGTTACCGGAGTCCTATTAGCTCCAACCTCCGACTCATCAACCCGATGCATTGACGGTTGACTTTCTTGCTCATCCACCCTTTCGACATGAGGTACTTCCTCCTCACGGCCCTCCGGGGCTTTACCACTTCTACGTGTGGTCACCATTTTCTTTCAATCAAGACTATACGAAAGACATTAAACATTTAGTACCTTGTGTACAACCCATTAGTCACATAGGACTCAATATCCAGAAATCATATCGAATTCATCGGTCCTCTAGGTTCAACCCTAAACTTAATATAAAGTCTCAAGGTCAACCTATGTTCTCAAGGAATCTTATATTCCTAATGCTACAGTCTAAGACTAGGATGGTCATCCAACCTAATTCACTTAAACTATAGCTCTGATACCAAGTTGTAACACCTTGAATTTTTAATACCAAATATTGGCCAAAATTAAACATTTTATTAAATAGAAGAACATCCTCAATTTGGATTTACAAAAACCTTGGTGTGAAATCAGAGTATAAAAGTAGGTGTTACAAAATAGATCATAACCAAGCTAAGACTAAATCCAATCTAGTGCTCTTCTATTCTAGGTCCCGCATCTCTATCCATGCGTACCTAAGCCTTCGATCCCGAACCTGAGTACATAGCAAAACAAAACAATGAGTACGTGAGACAAAAACGTCTCGTGAGCTACATGGGTTTAGACCCAACAATATTAATAACCGAATGACAAACAAACAAGCACGTAAGCAATCATCCATCTATCTAGTCACCCTATTGTGACTCTAGAACCTTGCTTTCCTAGCAATCATATCTAGCTGTCGGGACGTCCCCAACCAACTAGAACCACATTAACTTATTAACCGGGGATCCCCCGCATTAACAAGCTTCAAGGTAAAGGCAAGAGGGAATCGCCCAATCTACCAATACCTGCCTTACTCGCCGGACTACTTCCAGTTAGCAAGACTACTATCACGGAATGGGCCGATGGGGATCCGCCCAAATGCTCCCCATTCCATACCTCATGACCGGGGATCCCCCGAATCATCACATCATCTCACCATATCATAACTCGATGGTTATGTCAATCTAGCTCTCGGCTATCACGTCTATCATCAAACAAGTTAGTTCAATACAACTATCGGTATAACTAACTACTAGTCTACACAATTAAGCAAATAGACCATAACGCAAGTAATAAAAATATTTAAAAAGGGCTATGTACTCAGTAAATTCCACACGTACTCACCTTAGCAATAAGATGCTCAAACCGTGTTCTTGACACCCAATCTCTTGCTTCTCAATCCAATCAACTTCCCAAGACTTCACCAAAAGCCTAATACAATTATCACAATATGATCAACATCAATTATTACTACTCATGTGTTCATCTACCTCTAGATAACACCCATCAATCCATTTCCCCCAAATATGGTGATTTACCAAACCCTAGGTTTAACCAACCCGTAAGATTCTTACAAATCATAATCATACACTTGATTCCCTTGTTAGAATACCATCTATTAAGTGTATACAACCTTTATTTCACCATAAATCACCAACCCAAGAACAAGGGTTTCAAATCCAAGCTTCTAAATCCATAGATCTAAAGCTACAACTACAAGGATTGAAGATATACCTTTAATCTTCAACTAGGAGTGAAGAATCACGAGATTTGATGAAGAAATCGACCCAAATCAGCTCCTGCACTCCAAAATCGCTTTCAAACTCGAGAGAAAGAAACTAGAGTTTTTCTCTCCAATAATTGAGCTCAAACCCGATTTTAATGCTGATCGTCCAGAGTTCACGGCGTGAACATAGTTCGCGTCGCGAACTCTCCTCCTACACGCATACTTAGCGATCGTTACCCAGACGCGAACTACTTAGCGACACATGGCCAAACTCTCTGTAACTAGTTCCCGATCGGGAACTATAGTTCGCGTCGCGAACTCCCTTAGGCAGTAGGGCTGCACTTTTCCAACTTTGTCTCGACCCAGTTTCGCCCATAACTTTCTCGTACGGTGTCCAAACGACACGAAACCAATTTTCACGTGTTCTATATGATTTATCCATAATTATCATATTTTTACATAATTTATTTATTTACAATTTCGGGTCGTTACAGTTAAACTAGCATCCAAAGGAATATAACTAAGTAAAAACAATATGCTAGCTCAACAACTAAACCCTTACCAAAATGCTTGTAAAAATCTGAAATTTAACTCAAGTCACATACATTTCCTCCAATTTCAACAATGTAGGTCTAAAAATCTACTAATCTTAAGAGGTTTTGACTAACTAAGCACAAAGATTGTAAATTTCAACTAGGGTTCAACTACAAGTTTACTGTTAAGCACAAATAACTAAGATTTAACTCAAAAAGTTCAAGAACAAGTCAAAAATTTCGGACCTATACTGAAATAAATGATGAATCTATGAAGAGAAGTAGAAGAACTAACCCTTGGACCCATGGAGATGAAGATTTGATGAAGGAATCGGAAGATTTGGAAGAAAATAGAGTGAAATCGGGTAGAAAAATGGGAGTGCTGCACAGCGATCACGATTTGGGGGCTAGGGTTCACGTTTGAAAGAAAGCTGGAAAGAAAACGATGGATTTATACTTAGGGAAGTTCGCGTCGCCAACTTGTTCCCGATCGGGAACTATGCTTGACCCGAATGGGTCGAACCGGGTCGACCCGAATCCGAATCGTGACCCGAAACGCTAACTGATCGCTAACTCTTAGCGACGATGAGCCCAACTCCCTGGACGAACTTCACGATCGGGAGGAAAGTTCGCGGCGCGAACTTTCCTCCAATCCCACACTTCCGAATTTTTTTAAGAACAAGCAGATTTTATCAAATAAACACCAAAATACTTAAGAAGCAGAAAAATAAAACACTAACAACTAAAACAAAAATGCAGAACGGAAAGGGAATTAACCACAATACACACGGGTTGCCTCCCGAGAAGCGCTTCAAAGATTATTGAGTCTAAAGCTCGACTCGATGCTACTCTCTTCTCACTTACGAATACCAACCGAGATGAAATGAATCACCTCCTCTTCCTCTAATTTCTCCTTCTCAAAATTACCATTCCCTTCATGATAAAGTTTCAAACGGTGGTCGTTTATGCTAAAACGACCACTATCACAAATGAGCTCCACATACCCGGAAGGTTTTTGTTGGACAACGGTGTAAGGACCGGCCCATTTGGATTTAAGCATTCCGGGAGAAAACTTATAACGAGATTGATAAATTAGGACTTTATCTCCAGGTTTGAAATATTTGAAGGTTTTTCAATTTATTGTCATGCCAACGTTTCGTATTTTCTTTGTAAATTCGAGAATTCTCGTAGGCATGAGATCTTTCTTCGGTAAGAACATTTAATTGGAATTTGCGGTTGTGACCCGCCATGATTACATCCATGTTACATTCTTGAAGAGCCCAAAAGGATTTGTGTTCAATTTCGATCGGAATGTGACATGCTTTCCCGTAAACCATACGGTACGGGGTGTAACCGGTAGGCGTTTTAAACGCGGTTCGGAATGCCCAAAGAGCATCATCTAACTTTTGAGACCAAATTTTTGGATTTCGATCAATGGTTTTCTCAAGGATCCTCTTAAGTGCTCGATTAGTGTTTTCAACTTGTCCACTTGTTTGTGGATTATAAGAAGTTGAAAAACGGTGATGGACACCATATCTTTGCAAAGTTTTCTCCATTAGGTGATTGGCAAAATGAGTGCCCCGATCACTAATGAGAGCACGAGGGCATCCGAACCTACAAAAGAGAGCTTGAACGAATTTGACTACGACCCGGGCATCATTTGTTGGTAATGCTTTTGCCTCGGCCCATTTGGAGACGTAGTCGACGGCTACAAGAATGTACTTATTACCATGGGAGCTCTGTAACACCTCAATTTTTAAAACACCTTTTAAATCATATTTTTAAATAAAAATATTACAAGTCCAACATTCCCAAAATACGGTTTAACAAAAACCAATAAGAGTTTATCAGAGTATTAAAACCGGTGTTACAATGCAATATCATAACCATAGGATAAACGAGAACTACCTACGAGCTCTCAAGCTAATCAACACAAGGCCACTTCTAACGCGACCCTCTAATCCATCGATCCTGAATCCTGAGTACATAGCCAAAAACAAAGTAGTACGTGAGACAAAATAGTCTCGTGAGATACATGGGTTTTAGACCCGATAAACAATTAGTCAAATAATATTATTTAATCTTAAAATAATATTACTAAGTTTGTTTTGGGTCACTTTATCACTTTCATCATTGGCCAATGTCAAGATAATCGGAATGCCTCCAATCTATCAAGACCATCATTTCCACGGCAATCGGAATGCCTCCAATCTACCGGGACTCATAGGTATTGGGTAATCGGAATGCCTCCAATCTACCACTAACCTTAAGGTACCGTAGTAACCGGAATGCCTCCAATCTACTACGGCCCTAGGGACATCATCATCATCATCATCATTACTTATCTTTTATCGTTATGAGCTCATAGCTCCATCATTTCTCAGTCAATCAATCATTTCGTTGTCAAACAAGCAATTCATCATAAATCACATAAATGACTAAATTACTTAAAGACTCGACAAAATCATTAGATCATAAAAACATTTACTAGCTATGTACCCAGTTTAAAAGTCACATGTACTCACCTTAGCCAAGCTAACTCCAAATCGTGTCTATCAACACGAATCCTTGCTTTCCAACTTGTGAAATGTCACCAATCTTTAGGTCTTCTTGACCTTTGATGTTTAGATCCTTCAAGATGGTGAAGATTTGAGCTCAAGAACACCAAGATCGCCCCCTTTCTCTCTCTAAAACGGCTGCACAAGAGTTGGGTGGAAAATGAAGAAACCCTAGCTCAAACCCGATTTATTACTGCCCGACCAGACTTCGCGGCGCGAACTAAGTTCGCGTCGCTAACTCTGCATATCGTACGCATACTTAGAGATCGCTAACTCAACGCGAACTACTTCGCGACCCAAAGCCAAACTACCTGGCCCGACTTCCCGATCGTTACCACTAGTTCGCGTCGTGAACTTTCCAAAGCAGCAGGGCTGCACTTTTCAACTTTATCTCGACCCGGTTTCGCCCATAACTTCCTCGTACGATGTCCAAATGACACGAAACCAATTCCTACGTGTTTTAAACGATTTATCCTTATTTATCATATTTTTCCCATAATTTATTTTATTCAAATTTCGGGTCGTTACAACTATCCACCCCTTAAAAGGATTCCGTCCTCGGAATCAACTCAAGGATTTCCAATCCTCATTCCACTTCCCAATTTTTGATTCAATAATACTTATGCATTTAATCGCCCACTCGATCCGTTATACCCAAACGGGCCAAAGATCCAAACTTGAGTTCCTAATACCCGAACGGGTCAAAATTTCTCAATCTGACCTTAACCTTTCTCATCATTTAACCAAACTCCTTACTCCCATTGGGATGATATGACCCAATCATTACTAATGACCATTTGACCATAATGATAGTCAACCCCTCGCTTTGATCAAATTGTCAACATTGTCCCATCTTTGACTTAAGCACAAGTCAACCATATCTTGACAATTTCTTACCCACTAGTGGTTCCATTAATCATCAATTCCTTAACAATCGACTTTACATTCATGGTCCGACAACAATCATACCCGATTCCTAAATTCAACCCGAAGTACCCAGCGGTCGAAGTCGTACTCTTTGACTACTATTACTTCCATTAATCCATTAATCACTATTATACCCATGTAGATGGTATATTATGTCTTTACCCTTGGCTAACCATTTTAAACGAAAGTCAAAACCCAATTTTGACTAAAGTCAACAATCTACAAGTTGACTAACCTTGACTTAATGAATAAGGTCAACTTACCTTGCTAAATTCCACATATTCTTTATTACTAAGGCATCGCTTCCCAAGCTTTTCATTCCCGATTTCCTATTTAGATTTCCTTTCTCAATTGTTCCCTTTTTTCTTCGATTTCGATTTCCACAATCGATTAACAACTTCCATTTAAATCAATACCAAATCTCTATTACTTTTTAACTTTCATTCAATTACTTATACCTTTTATAATTTCCTTCAAGCATCCTCATACCATACTTGGATTTCCCGATTACCTGCTCTAGAGCCTCAATCATATCCAATTGTGGCCTAACCACCCGATATACATCTTTCACCACTCATTGGTTACTAACCACTGTGCTTTCTAAAGCATTCCTTTTTCATGAACCATTAACTTGTAGGTATCCCCTACTCAGACTCTTACTTAAACACGACCTGCGTTTTCAACACAATTTCCCATTTTCCATAGAATTATAATGATAATTAACCATAAAGTTCTACATACAACAAATATAACCTCACCTTCCTGATACATCAAATCATACTTAACTATGCCACTGAGATGATCGGAAAGCCTCCAATCCATCAGGGCCCAAACTGTCACAATGATCGGGAAGCCTCCAATCCAAAGTGACTCATACAAAACTATTCCGTCTTGCATACAATTCATGTATGCATTTTATTACACTTAGCATCATGCTATCATTTCCTTTCACAAATTTACTTTCAATTTTTCCTACTTATACATCATACCACACGATATACACATAATCATTTCTAGTGCTTCCCACCAATCTACTCAATTATCAACCGTCCTTATTCGATCCATTCTATTATTACTAAAACTTCTAACTTTTCTTTCACCCGGTCATCATGAGTCAACCAATCACAAATTGATAAACCTTGACTTTTGCATAAAGTCAACCATACTTCTCCCAACTAACAATTTCTCTACTCACGAGGTACTACCCGCAATTTACCGCCTCCGGTTTTACTCATCATTATTTCCTTAATAATTGTTCCCGTCTCCTTTTTACTTAAGGCCCTCCCCAAATAATCCGAGAGTCGCACCTTTACTTAAAGGTCACACTAACATTTACCGTTTCTTGACCTTCATTTGGTCACTCATACTATCACTTAGTATTCCTTCAACCGTCTTTGTACCCCACCGATCAACTTCATAACTTTTTATTCTCAAACATCGGTATTAGATCCTCTACCGCAACACATTCTACAATTTTTCACGAAATTTTACCATATCTTGGTTACCAAGTAATAAATTGGTCTCTAGGAGTTCTCTTTCCTCATATTCTATAAACCGTAGGCATCTCCTACCCATACATGACCTAATGCAACCCGCACCAGCAACCAACTTCTTATATAACACGTAGAACTATAACAATACAAATAAACCACACGGTCCTACATTCATCTCATTAATACATAAACATTATCATACGGACATAACAATCCGTAATTCAACTATCACATCAAGATGACTGGAAAGCCTCCAATCCATCAAGATCCAAGCTGTCACAGTGATTGGAACATCTCCAATCTCGGAATGGAACCATTGGGATTCGCCCAGCCAATTCCACCCCCAAACATCATAGTAGCCGGGGATCCCCCGAGCTAATCTCATCATTTCTTTCTTATTCTACCATGCATACTTCACTAGTATACACGTTTTCACATCCCTTACTTTACCCCTATCTTACCCTTTTTAATCGTCCATTTATTCACCATGCAATTCAGCACATTTTCATAACACCGCGCTATCATTTTCTTCCATATTCGCACATTTCTCGTTGGACTTAATACGTTTCATATAACATTACCTTTTTCATTATCACATGCCTTTAAGGCCATCATATAATGCACAAGCATTGTACCTCGCGGGTAACCAATAAAATTTCCGATTCCCATTTACCGTCTCACTCACACACTAATCACCCTTAAATGGTTCATTTCCCTATTAATCAACCTTCCAAATCCTTTGTCACCACCGGGGTAACTATCAATCTATTCCTTCAACCATAGTCCACGGGTCAACCCGGTCATCTTAAGTCGACCATTCGACTCCGGTCCACATTTGTAACTCATGACTTGGCACACATTGGCCCAACTTTCCATACTCTTGTCTTTATACATCGCGATACTTAAAATACTTATTTTCCATTCGTAGTCTCACACTTCCCCATGTCCCATACCGTCATGCCATTACCATGACATGTAACCAATAATTATTTCCTTACCGTTGATATCGAATTCATCATAATTGTCATAAAACTTGACATGGCTATATGCCAACTTTTTATTCGATCACCTTTGACAATCAAAATTCGTCGTTCCCGACACTTATTCATTTCCACATATTTCCCATTTACAGGTTCTAAGACATCACTATACCTTAGTCATTCTTGTCTTTACCATTCACGTGTAACAACCATTATGTTACTTATCCGGCTTCTCACCAACATCCAAGTTCCATTTCCCAAGGTTTCTATTTCTAGAATTTCAATCCACACTAACGTTCTTACCAACACTTAGTACTTCCTTGTACCTCTATCCTTTGTTGAAACACATTTACCATCCTCGTGGTTCGTCCCTTGGTACTACATAATAGTGTCAACCCTTATATCCTTACTTCCTGCGACACACCTGTCTATAATCTTTTCAAATACATGCTTCCACACACATCACTAACCGGGAAGGCCATTCCTAAAAATAAATCCCCATGTCGTATGACTAGTCTCCAATTTCTAAAAGCACCAATTCGTGCAACAACCAAACAATTAAGCCATAATCACATAACATCAATCTTCACCTAAGATCTCCGAGGTTGCATCATGAACCCCCCTCTAGATTTCCTTCCGGGAAGACTTCCCCTTTCAACTCACTCGTGAGTTCCTTTCACAACATGTTGTACCGCACTCTCTTTCCAAAAGTTTCATACTACACATTCCACCGTGTCGACGCCTCACCCTTTAATTATATGGATGTCAAACTTATCATATCTTTCTCTCTTCGCTTGCTACTCTCTAGCACTTGCTCAATCCACCGAATCCACCAATCGTGACCTCCGGTTCAGAACTTCCGATTTACCCCACGGTCTTACATGCTATGACAACCTTATACAACGTCCTTCCATTTCTTCCGACTAGGTCTGGCTACCACTTTATGTAGCTACTTCTCACTACGGGCTTCGCCATTCGATGACTCTTCCTTCATACGGGTATTGGAATCATTCCTCCTACCCTTAATCATACGGTCACCAATAGTCTAGTTCACATTCTCATTCATAACTCTTCCCAATTTAGTGGAGCTCGTCCACTTTTCACATTCATTCTTTCGCCATACCAACTTATTCAACAAACAAGATTCAAACGGTCAGCTCAACAGTCAAAAACAACACGATTAGATCAAAACATGGCACTTATCATAGGGGTCGACCCTATCATACTAATGCCCTACGGTCTCAAAAGACTCATATTGCACCCTGCATAACAACTTCCATAGGTCCCCTAGGTTCAACCCTAAACTTAACATAAAGTCTCAAGGTCAACCTATCGATCTCAAGAAATCTTACATTCCTATTGCTACAGTCTAAGACTAGGATGAACATCCAACCTAATTCACTTAAACTATAGCTCTGATATCAAGTTGTAACACCTCAATTTTTAAAACACCTTTTAAATCATATTTTTAAATAAAAATATTACAAGTCCAACATTCCCAAAATACGGTTTAACAAAAACCAATAAGAGTTTATCAGAGTATTAAAACCGGTGTTACAATGCAATATCATAACCATAGGATAAACGAGAACTACCTACGAGCTCTCGAGCTAATCAACACAAGGCCACTTCTAACGCGACCCTCTAATCCATCGATCCAGAATCCTGAGTACATAGCCAAAAACAAAGTAGTACGTGAGACAAAATAGTCTCGTGAGATACATGGGTTTTAGACCCGATAAACAATTAGTCAAATAATATTATTTAATCTTAAAATAATATTACTAAGTTTGTTTTGGGTCACTTTATCACTTTCATCATTGGCCAATGTCAAGATAATCGGAATGCCTCCAATATATCAAGACCAGCATTTCCACGGTAATCGGAATGCCTCCAATCTACTGGGACTCATAGGTATTGGGTAATCGGAATGCCTCCAATCTACCACTAACCTTAAGGTACCGTAGTAACCGGAATGCCTCCAATCTACTACGGCCCTAGGGACATCATCATCATCATCATCATTACTTATCTTTTATCGTTATGAGCTCATAGCTCCATCATTTCTCAGTCAATCAATCATTTCGTTGTCAAACAAGCAATTCATCATAAATCACATAAATGACTAAATTACTTAAAGACTCGACAAAATCATTAGATCATAAAAACATTTACTAGCTATGTACCCAGTTTAAAAGTCACATGTACTCACCTTAGCCAAGCTAACTCCAAATCGTGTCTATCAACACGAATCCTTGCTTTCCAACTTGTGAAATGTCACCAATCTTTAGGTCTTCTTGACCTTTGATGTTTAGATCATTCAAGATGGTGAAGATTTGAGCTCAAGAACACCAATATCGCCCCCTTTCTCTCTCTAAAACGGCTGCACAAGAGTTGGGTGGAAAATGAAGAAACCCTAGCTCAAACCCGATTTATTGCTGCCCGACCAGACTTCGCGGCGCGAACTAAGTTCGCGTCGCTAACTCTGCATATCGTACGCATACTTAGCGATCGCTAACTCAACGCGAACTACTTCGCGACCCAAAGCCAAACTACCTGGCCCGACTTCCCGATCGTTACCACTAGTTCGCGTCGCGAACTTTCCAAAGCAGCAGGGCTGCACTTTTCAACTTTATCTCGACCCGGTTTCGCCCATAACTTCCTCGTACGATGTCCAAATGACACGAAACCAATTCCTACGTGTTTTAAACGATTTATCCTTATTTATCATATTTTTCCCATAATTTATTTTATTCAAATTTCGGGTCGTTACAAGCTCGGGAATGGGCCCATGAAATCAATGCCCCAAACATCGAACACCTCACAAACTTGAATGCTATGTTGAGGCATTTCGTCTCGTTTGGAGATGCTGCCCGTTCGTTGGCAAGCATCACAAGCCTTGACCAATTTATATGAGTCTTTAATAATTGTTGGCCAATAAAATCCCGCATCTAATACTTTCCGGGCGGTAAGGTTAGGTCCGAAGTGGCCCCCGGTGGGTCCCTTATGACATTCGTTGAGAATGACATAAGCTTCCTCACCGTACACACATCGCCTATGAACAAAATCAGGCTCGACCCGAAATAAGTAAGGATTCTCCCAATAATAGTACTTAAGATCGGAGAAAAATTTCCCTTTTTGTTGATGAGTCAAACCCTTTACAAGGACACCCGCCGCCAAATAATTTGCCATGTCGGCGAACCACGGGTCATCAGACACTTGTAAAGCGTTGACTACTTCAAGGAATTCATCGGGAAATTTATCATTTATCCCATTTTCATCACATTCCTCCAAATATGGATTTTCGAGGCGGGATAAATGATCGGCTGCAAGGTTTTCCGCCCCTTTTTTATCCTTGATCTCAATGTCGAATTCTTGCAAGAGGAGAATCCAACGTATGAGTCGAGGTTTGGCGTCTTGCTTAGCAAAGAGATGTTTCAATGCGGAATGATTGGTGTAAACAATGGTTTTCGACAACACAAGGTAGGGTCGAAATTTGTCAAAAGCGAACACAACCGCAAGTAATTCTTTTTCGGTGGTTGTATAGTTCACTTGAGCACCATTGAGTGTTCGGCTAGCATAATAGATTGGTTGAAAGTGATTGTTCTTTCTTTGCCCCAACACCGCACCGAGTGCATAATCACTCGCATCGCACATCAACTCAAATGGTAATTCCCAATCGGGAGAAACCATGATCGGAGCCGCGGTAAGTTTTTCCTTTAACAAATCAAAGGATTCTACACATTTGTTTGAGAAAACAAATGGTATATCCTTTTCAAGTAAATGGGTCATGGGTCGGGTGATTTTAGAAAAATCTTTGATAAACCGACGGTAAAAACCCGCATGACCAAGGAAACTCCTCACGGCTTTCACATTCGAGGGCGGAGGTAGCTTAGATATGACATCTATTTTAGCTTTATCTACCTCAATTCCCTTCTCAGAAATTTTATGTCCTAACACGATGCCTTCTCGCACCATGAAGTAACATTTCTCCCAATTAAGCACTAAATTGGATTCCTCACACCTTCTCAATATCCTCTCAAGATTTGCTAGACATGTAGTAAATGAGTTCCCGAAAATCGAGAAGTCATCCTTGAATACTTCCATACAATCCTCTATCATGTCTTGGAAAATAGCCGTCATGCAACGTTGGAACGTGGCCGGAGCGTTGCATAGACCAAACGGCATTCTCCTATAAGCAAATGTACCAAAGGGGCACGTGAATGTGGTTTTTTCTTGATCTAGGGGGTCAATCGGGATCTGAAAATAGCCGGAAAAGCCATCGAGGAAACAATAAAAGTTGTTTCCCGCGAGTCGTTCCAACATTTGATCAATGAACGGTAAAGGAAATTGATCCTTATGGGTGGCATCATTTAGCTTGCGGTAATCAATACACACGCGCCAACCCGTGACAGTTCGAGTAGGGATTAGTTCACCCTTCTCATTTTTGATAACTGTCATACCCCTTTTTTCGGTACAACTTGTACCGGACTCACCCACGGGCTATCAGAGATAGGGTAGATGAGTCCCGCATCAAGAAGTTTAAGAACTTCTTTCTTAACCACATCTTTGACATTCGGGTTCAATCTCCTTTGCCTTTGTACACTTGGCTTGAAATTTTCCTCCATGAGGATTTTGTGTGTACAATAGGCGGGATTTATACCCGGAATGTCAGTCGTTTTCCAAGCAATGGCTTGTCTATGAGTTTTGAGAATTTTAATAAGATCGGCTTTTTCGGTGGAGGATAACTTAGATGAAATGATGACCGGAAGACTGGAATCACCTTCTAAAAAGTCATACTCTAAATGGTTTGGTAAAGTTTTAAGCTCTAGAGTAGGTGGCTCTTCTAAAGAAGTTTTAATTCGAAGGTTGTCTTTAGGGTCATCGGTTGGTGTTGTTGGCATTCTTTTGCAAGGTGGGGTCCACCGCATTTATCACATCCAACTTGTATCGCATGTAAAGAAGATGTTATTTTATCTAATTTACGTTCTAAAATTACCTGGTTATTCTTTATGGCGGCGACTTCATCATTTTGTCTATCGTCAACCGCATTGACCGAACCCGTTTGCTTTCCGGCTCTTCTATCGGTGGCCCATTCCTCATTGTGCATGGCCATATCCTCCAAAAGTTGGTATCCTTCCGTAGGGGTTTTATACATGAATATACCACCACTCGATGAATCAAGGGTGGATCGTGCATTGTTGGACAAACCCCTATAGAAGAGATGGACGATATCGCTCTTCTCAAACCCATGATTTGTGCATCTCCTCAACATTCCTTTGAAATGTTCCCATGCTTCCGTTAATGTTTCCCCAGCTTCCTGTTGAAAAGCCATAATATCAGTTTTTAATTTATCCGCTTTCGCAGGTGGAAAATAACGGTGTATAAACCGACTTCGGAGTTCTTCCCAAGTTAAAATGGAGTTTGGCTCAAGGGATTTAACCCAAATTTTAGCCTCTCCAATTAGACTAAAAGGGAATAGTCTAAGTCGTATCGCATCTTGCGAAACATTAGGAATTCTAAATAATTGGCATATGTCATTAAAGCACTCAATATGGTGATTTGGGTCATTTGTGAGTCTACCATCATAGCCCAAGTCACGAACCATACTGAGGAATTGACTTTTTATTTCAAAATTTATGCCATTTATTTTCGGGAGTCTAATTGCCGGAATGGCATCAACCGGGGCATTTTGCCTCGTTTGCCACATCGGACGTTCCGGTGGTGGGTCTCGATCACCCATTTGGTTATCAAGAATCGGCTCTTGATTATTGACAATTGGTTCCGGGGTATCAAGAATCGGCTCTTGACTTTCAAAACTTTGGACTTGAACTTCAAAAAGTGGATTTTGATTTTCAAGACTTGGTTCTCCAATATTCTGAGATTTCTTTATGGTTGCGGTGTATCTTGCTTCTAATTGAGTCCTCTTTTTCTTTCGAAAAAATTTCTCCGGATCAGAAGACGGTGAAGGTTGATCAGGTGTAGACTTTTTGCCTCTAAGGTTATTTTTATTGCTCATGCACCTGCACAATTCAAAGCAAAGAGTTAACACGCAACTGATAGACAAAATAAAGGAAAACAGAAATTGCAAATTAAATAACTTATTTAAGAATAAATTCCTAAATAAGGATCAATTAACTAATTAACTTTCAAAAACCTAAAAACATAAAACCGCTCCCCGGCAGCGGCGCCAAAAACTTGATGTGTTAGATCTAGTTATAAAATTATGTCTCCTAAATACCACTAATCTAGATTACCACATTCATAGGCAAGTATACCTAATCGTGGGTAATATAGGCTAGGTAAGTATTTCGGGTTATCGAATCCACAGGGAACAGTTTATGTAATCCAATTAAAGAAAGTTAAAGAATTAATCAAGAAAAGATTTTTGTTCATGTTTTGACTTATATGAAATGTAATTAATGTTTGAAATGACAAGAAATGCAAATTTGAACGATTGAAATGAGATTTAAGGGATATTCACTATGTATGGATTCATCTAGTACTAAGTATGGTTATTAAGCACCGGCTAGTTTAATGTTCTAGAAGTCACGGTATTAAATTTCTCTCAATTCCATTTAATAAACTAATTACAACTAATAGGAATTTCTTCTCTCAAAAGTTATAACTAATCACACTTCTATTTGTTGAAATTACCGTCTTGAATTAACTAAGACCTCTAACCTAGAATTTTCATTACTAGGGTTGAACTTCTTGTTTAATCTAACTTATTGGAATCTTGTCTCTAATCCCTATTTCTAGTGAATTACCAACTAGGTCATAATGAAAAGTTGGGGAAGTAATCAATTGAACCAAATGTTGTCAATATCTAAATTAATCAATTACCAACGATATAGAAACGAAAACTCATAAATTAAACCAAGAAGAGGAATTAAACTTCAACAATTGTTTTGAACACAAACAAACCCTAAAATTAAACCATACTTAATCCTAGAATCATTCAAACATAGCGAATATAAAGATTACTAGCACATAGACATGCTAGAAATCAACAAACAAGAGTTAAAGTATAGAATTACAACCATCAAATTGTTCCAAAATGATAAGAAATCAGTAATTGCCCTAATCTTGAAGAATTTCTTGATGAAATGCTCTAAAATTCGTATCCTTCAACTGCCCAAAAACATACACGTCCAAAAGATAACTGAACATTTCCCTTTGATCTGCCATAAAACCACGACCACACACGCATAGTTCACGGCGCGAACTATAGTTCGCGTCGTGAACTTCCCGTTTTGATGACATCCCGATCGGTAACTCTTGATAACGAATGTTAAAACCATACAGGGACTTTGGTGACTGATCGTGAATAGTTCACGATCAGTTCACGATCGTGAACTATTTTTGGCCTGAAATCTTGTATTTTTCTTCATCTTTTGGCCCGTTTTTTACATCTCTTTCGCTATATCGCCTGAAATGTAAAATAAACACATAATTGAGTAATATCACATGTATTTGCTTCTAAAACGTACTCAAAATAGACAATATTGACGGGTTTGAACGTGTCTAAAAACGTTAATATCAAAGAACTATGACCACAGAGAGCTGGGCAAGAAGCAAGAACTTCTCTTTTCCACCCACTTAGGTAACTAGCAATATATGAATTATGTTTCATCTCTTATGGATCAAAAGGGTATTTTTGTAATTTCTAGGTTGTTTAGTGTACATACTTTTGAGATGTATGTATGTTATATGTTTTAGTCCAGGAAGTTGTTTCGTTCTGGAATAACTGAGAAATTGATGACAATTACACGAATAGAGTATTGTAAAAGAGGAGGTGATATAGTTTTATTTTGCTATGGTATACTTTCTCTCATCATATGTTAGTTATAGAAGCTGACATATTGTAAGTTTTGCAGGTTACTACACCAAATATGTACAACATGCAACTCTAGGTCATGCTGCCAATTACAAGAACATGATTGTATTTGATGCAAGTCTTCTAATGTTACTCGTTCATATAAATACTATATTAAAAATAATTTTTTTTTTTGATAAACGGGTCTAATATTATATTCTTTTTATTTTTATGCAAATAGAAAAGCAAGATCCTCGAACAAGCGGGAGGTGAAACAGCGTAGAGATAAATAGAACTTGTTGTTGAACCTCATACTATGGATATTGTCATCAATCGCGAGCCAAGGTACAAGCATACTATCGCCAGCTTTTACTGGTCCCCTTTAGTTGCTTGAGCATAGCTATCGATTATAATCTTCTCTCCTGGTTTCTTATAAAATCAAGAGTATGATTCAGGTACGCGCTTGTTGATTCAGATGCTTAGGATCCTTTTTTATGTAGGTGTCAGTTTTGATTAGGTGGGGCCTCACTTCAGGGGTAACATATACCTGCAATCCAACCATGTTGTGTTTTGTTAGGATGTTGCTCATATATTCTGTAGAGAATCCAAGGAATTTACACACAGTTAATCAAGTCTTTTTAACATTTTTCTTGATATATGGGTTTTGATAATGATAGCCCTAAGGACTGTCTTTAAGTGCATTAAAGTTGTACATTATGGGTAGTTCCTAACATTAAGGAGTTTATAGGGCTGTCATTATCAAAACCCATATATAATTACAGGTAAAAGATGAAAAGTCAAGTGTCTTAGAATTCATTAATTATGGCGTATAATGTATTTGGTTTCACCTTTGAACCGAAGCTATCAACGTATGTGCATCTGCTCCTATGTTAATGTTTAATTTGTTGTAAAAATCATAATACTACTTTATTATATTTGGTTAATTGATAAACCCAAGTTCATGTTTAATTCGTTCACCTATTTGGATCAAACAGTAACCGTCAAAATCAGAAAAAGAAGTTTAAAAGAAAACATGACCCATTCAATTAGGGATAAAGTTACCTAAATTGTATCCATCTTTAATGCTTAAAACCTCACTGCTATCCATATTCCTTCAATGAGCTTGTTTACTTAGAAATCTTAGTGAATACAAGTTGTCTATTTTAATTAAATAAAAACCAGTAGCGATAACATTCACCTGAAACTGATCAATTTTATTATAAGTCAGACATTGGTAATTTTGTGTACATGTCAAAATGGCCTATTGTTAGTATGCGTTAAAGTATGTTTCATGGGCCGTGATCTCTTAATTGCCTAGTATTTTTATATAAAAATCTTATTTTGTCAAGTCGATGGAAAAATAATGCAACTGCACATTACTTTTATATACAATCACCATAACTAATTTACTGTTCATTAACTTTGAAAACGCCGTTTTGAAATAAAGGATTACAAGGAAATTGCGGTTCTGAAATAATTAAAGGATTTTCAAGAAATGCTCCTAAAAAGGATTACAAGGAAATGCCGAAATAATTAAAGGGGGTTTGCCAATTTTCCAGAAATGCCCCTTAACAAACGTCAATTATAGTAAACTTTTATATTTTTCAATCTTTCAATCTAAACCCTTAACTAATTTATAATGACAAAAAAATGACAAATATTACATTAATTTAATTTTTGCACAAAACAAAATAGAATTTTTTTAGTAACCGCAAACGGAGATATCTTTGAATTATGATGGACCCAAAACTTCTAAAAATATAACATCAAAAATTCCATATTTACTATTTCTAGATGATATATACTCCCTCCGTTCCATTTTAATTGTCCAGTATACTATTTTAGTTTGTCCCACAAAGAGTGTCATTTCCTAAATTTCAACCAATCAAAAAACATTTAAGTGGGAAAGAGAAAATCTGATTGGTGACATTATATAATTAATGTACTTTTCTTAAACTGTGTGCTTTTTTATAGTGGACAATTAAAGTGGGACGGAGGGAGTATTAGATATATTATAATTATAATTATAATTTAATTTGAATATTTAAGAATATTAAATCATTTTATCATGTACCTATATAACACACATTAGAAAACCCGACTATTATTCCTCACTATTGTTGCTATTATTCTACATCGAGTAAAACCGCAAATAAAAGAAACTAAAATCTGTTTAATATAAATTTTAGTTTGCATAAAAAAATGTAGGATTTAAGAATCCGCTGCAACGCGTGGGGATACATTCCTTGTTGAATATAAATACAAGTATGAAGGAAAACTTGAGTTTTCTAATCACATTTATAATGTTATATCTAAAATATCTATAATAAATATAAAATCTATAAAATTTGCAGCAACGCGCAGTCTTAATATGCTCGTTTGTTACATATTTACTACACCCAATTTAAATTACCAATTCAACATTGCCTAGACTTTTACACCTTCATTCAGACCCCACACGTGTTACATTTTAACAGTACAACAAATTATGCAATAACGTACAACCCGGTAAAGCGTATCAAATCTGCTGAGCTACAGGCGGTGGTTGAGCTCTTCCGAGCTCAATCTCCTCACCGGAATTGGGACACACCACCGTTTCCCCCATATACGCACCTAAAAACGACGATAAACTCAGTTTATCAATGGCTTCCCGGTGATACGATTTACAGACGAGATACAGAATCGTTTGCATCAAAATAAACAGCAAAATTAACATCATAAGCATGATTCCGACTAAAATTCCGATCATCATCACTCTCCAAGTCATCGCTGAATTGGATACTTCAACACCGGATTCGACCATCACTGAATTGGATACTTCATCACCGTATATGACGTCGTAAACCACGTAACAAATAAGCAATCCTGAAAAAATTGCGTACAACACGAGTGCGATTCCCATTCCTACCTTCTTCTTTCCGTTCGCGAGCATTTTCCCCTTTTTCAGAGCTTCGACTCCGTGAATATTTTCCAGAACAGTAACTACACTAGCTAATTGCCAAACAACACTCAAGTATAAGAATCCGATAACGTATGCAATTTCGACGATGAAGAACATTAAACTCAAATCGGTTAGCGAATGAGCGAATTTAGATCTGATAATAAGCAACGCAACATCGTTGATTACGTTGTAGATGAATAACTCGATGTAGATGAATGCGAAAGTGACGAATGAGCGTTTCCATACCTTCGGAACGATTTTCATGACGCTACGGAAAACGACTTCCCGGTCGGTGTATACGGAAGCGATTGTGAAGACGACGGCGGCGGTGGGGAGGAGAGAGAAGACGGCGAGGATTGTGTAGTATGCGACCTCGAATAGGCAGTAGTACAGCCAATCGGTGACGGTTTCACGGCGGTCGTTTGTATCGTATGGTATATAGCTGTTTTCGGTTCGCCGGAAGAAATGGCGTGAGATTTCAGTTGGAGCTAAGAAGATGATTGTGAGTGGTAGGATTAAAGTTAGAGTGATTTGAGCGAATATTTTCTTACAATTGAAGATTGTTTTGAATGATCGTTTAAACATGCCGAAGAATCCGACGAATTTCATATCATCTTCAGTTCGTTCCATGGCGATTCCTGTTCGATGATTTCTGGTTGATTGTTGAAGATGAAGATAATGTGTGAATTGTGTGTTTAGGGTCAGTGTTTAGTCCTATTTTGATAATTTGAAAAGAGATGTATCTTCAAGTCTCCGCCAAAATATCTAAAATACTACTTTAATTTAAAAAAGAAAGATGATATTAATAATCATTTGTGATTACTTCTTGTTGCACTAGTAGATTTATAGTAGATATAAATAGTAAACATCAGTATTATTTCTCTTTAAAAAATCCAAGAGGAGGACTCGAAGTATATATAAGACTATTCTCATTAGCAACACGACTTTATCTAATTTTTTCATAAAAAAATAAAATAAATTAATTTCTCTCTTTTCCATATATATACAACCCAATTCAACATAATATTTTACAAACATTAACAACCAATCCAACCCAAACCAAATAACCAATAACAAAAATTACACCCTGTATTAAAAAAAATGTATTTTGATAATGACAACCCTAAGGGCTGTCAATAAGGGTGAAAAGTTTGATTTAAAATAAGGAAAATGATAATGACGGCCCTAAGAGCTGTCAATAAGAGGCTAAAACATGCATCAAAATTTGTACAATAATCAATAATCGCCCCCTACATTTTAGGAATCATCCCCCACTAACAAAAGTACAAACACTTTATGCATCTAACTACCCCTTAATGACAGCCCTAAGGACTGTCATTAACAAAACTCTTAAAATAATAATAATTAATGAGATTCCTTATATTATCCATATTTGTCTCCATGATTCAGTTTTTTTTCCTTCTATTTAGGGCTATTTATTAACAAACTAAACTTGTTATTGAGAAAAATATGAAATTATAAACAAAATACTCACTCTTATTGACAGTCCTAATAGTTGTCGTTATCAAAACCCTAAAAAACACACACTACAACGAAAGCCCTATGGCGACAAATCACTTTTAACTTATCGCGACGACTTTTCATCGCCATAGCCATTTTCGACCTATTGCGGCGACATGTTGTCGCCAAACCGTGGTCACCATAACTTCGTCGCAACAACAAAAATTTATCGTCGCCATAGGGTGCCCAATCGAGACGAGTTATCATTTTACTAATAGTATTTAAATGTCACACTTCCTGTTTGAAAAAGAAACTTTTATTAAAATAGAAAAATAAATACATTTTGTTCCAAAAAAGGTTTAATAGAAAAAAGAACAATTTACCCCTTTAATCTAAAATGGCACATAAATTTGATATAAACAATGAATACACTTTAGTTTTGGTTAGTTTTCATTCTTAATTATCTATCTTCTTATGGCACAATGAGAATCAATACTTAAAACGTTCAAATTGCTAAATTCCACACAAGGGTTTATGTAGTCATGTGCGGAATTTAGTGCAATTTGGGAAGGATTATTAATGCCCCTAGATTTTTAGTTGTTTGTTATATATTAGAAAATTGGTTTATGTGCTATACATACTCTTCTAATATTAGTTGATACAATATAGATAGAAAATATGTAAGATATATGATAATAATAACAAAATTAAAAGCTATTGTGAAACATATAAAAATTTGCTAAATGATACGAGTAATAAGTATCGTAATTAACAAAACTTGTTAAACTCCTAATTTAGGTCTCGTTCTCATAACTCACGTTATCAAAACTTGATCTCAACACGTTGCAACATAACTACTTATGTTGTTAATTTGCTAAAATTAAATTTTTAACAACAATATCAATACCAAATCCTTTCAAATGAGAGGTATGAACACTAGTTCTTAACATTTAATAATAATCCAATGAAGACATTCATTTAGCTAATATGATACAACAAATTAATTAATCAAATCACCGGTCAACGGACACAAGTGAAACACATCATTGACCTCAACGTAACTAATTTCATAAATACAAGTGGGGCTAGCTCACTTGGCTAACATGGAGTAAAACTAACAAGGAGGTCTTGGGTTCAATCCCAAGCATAGGAGGTTTAGATGTAATTATTTGCCGTTTCAAAAAAAAAATAAAAAAAAAAACTAATTTCATAAATACATCACAACACTAACATCAAATGCGACTTTTCTACTCTATTTTTTTTTTTCCATTTAAGTTGTAAAATTAAGGTAAAGGCATAGGTGGTTCCCATTTGTTAAATTCCACTAAATCTCGGTTAATTATGGAACCATTATGCAACCAAAATGTTTCGGGTGAGTGATGAAATCGCCTTATTTTCCTTTGTAATTCCCATAATATTGCACTAAATGCAGAGCACGGTTCTGAATCGGGACTGTAAACTAATAAACATCTCATTTTTCTCCCACGAGCTATCATTTCCTCTATGTTTTTATCTGAATGTATCATAATTAAAAAAGGTTTATTTTCGCCCAAATTTCTTTAACCTTTTTCTTTTAATATTTAGTGTGTAAATATGATTACGAAAATAATATAATTGGAAAAAGCTATTTAGGAGGTTTTATGGATAAAAAATACACCCCGGAAACTTGTAACATGTTCGATCCTTGACCCATTTCCTTGTTAACAAATTTTATTATTTATTAACCATTTGACCCGTTCGAGACAAAAGATCATTCACAAGTAAACGGGTCAAAGTGCCACCTCTCAAATTAACCTTAATTAGAAACTCGTAAATAGTCATAAAAATGATGATTTAAATATCATTAAAAAAAATAAATAACCCGAATTATGGAGAACAAACCTGGTATAGACTCCAAGTAATCCAACAGTTGAGTAGTAGTTCTTGAAGATGGCCATTTAATTGATATCTGGGAGTAATCAATAACATTCTGAAATGGTAACTCCGCATGATCTGATAAAAGCACAGGAACACACTCCTGTTTCACATAAAAAATAATTATTTAAATAAACCACCATTATGTATATAGATGTATGTATGTATGTATATGTGTAGAGAGAGACCACAAAAAAGGACTCATAAAAGCGAAGAGTCCATGAAGATTCACCACGAGGAGCCAAACAGAACTTAGCATTCCGCAAGTGTAGAAAGTAATCAATTTTCCCCAATTTTTCAGGACCACTAAACTTCAACTCTGGACATTCCAACTGTCAATAATAAAATCAATATGCATTTTGTTTCTACAAACATAATATTATATATATTAAACATTTTTTTTTATGAAAAGCAATCTATTTAGAACCATGTTGTTTTTGTAAAAAACATCTATTAATAACTCAAACGAGAAACAAAATCGTCTTTTAGTGACCCCATTGGACAAAACTTTGTACGACGACTAAACAAGCCCAAATTGAAAATAAGCGTTGACATTTTACACAAAATAACCCTAAACAATTGTAAAATATTTTCGTATGTATCCACCCTATATTTAGAGTTAATTTCATACATGGCCCTTTAACTAACCACATATTGCAACTTTGGTCATTTCTTTTTCAAAGTTTTAAACTCAGTCCTTTATGTACTATTTTATTACATGGGCAGTCCTTTTAAACGCCTTTTGTGCAATAAAATGGTCTTTTAACTAATTACTAACCATATGTATTGTTTAAAAGGATTGTCCATACAGGACCGAGTTTGGAACTTTTAAAAGAAAGGACCAAAGTTGCAATATGTGGTTAGTTAAAGGACCATTTATGAATTAAAAAACAACTACATACCTTGTCTGGGAATTGTTTAGCAAGATCTATTAATTGACCATATGTACCACTTTATTGCATGGGTAGTCCTTTTAAACGACTTTCGCACAATAAAATGGTCCTTTAACTAACCATATGTATCGTTTAAAAGGACTGCCCAAAAAAGACCGAGTTTGGAACTTTGAAAAAGAAAGGATCAAAGTTTCAATATGTGATTAGTTAAAGGACCATTTATGACTTTCCTCCCTATATGTATTTTAAAATCAAACCGTAAAAAATAAACTAAATACCTTGTCTGGAAATTGTTTAGCAAGATCTATTAATTGAAGACGACCAAATTTTCCTTGTGCTCGACCTAAATAATTTGCTAAATATTCCCTCTTTGATAATGGCAAAGGCTTTACCAGCTTTACTCCATTATTTGTCATACCATCATCAACGTTTCCAGGTATAATTATATCTTTCCATGTATTAAATGCACTTGTATCCCGTTTATCTGTTCTCTCACCCTGTATTTAATGTTAATCATGTATTTACTCACGAATGTGTTAATTTCGGTTGTGTTTTATGTCTTACGGGCAAAAAAAGAATGACCTAAAACTCAAGTTTAATGCATACAAGATACAACCTACTAAATGGTTTTATTTCATGATTTAGATTATTATTGTAATAAATATTGTTTTTGTAAACATAAGATTAAGTGTGTGTGTGTATAACTTTTTTTGTTATGGGGAAAATGTCATAAATTAGCAATACACTTGTGGTGGTGTTTTACTTAGGCATAACCTTTTAAGGTTCATTTTTGTAATTACATGTTTTTAGCCGATCTATTTTAATAACCACATAGGACCAAGAATACTTCTTTTGATTACCAAAATAGGCAGATTAAAAACTTGTAATTATCAAAACGGACCTTAACAAGTTATAATTACCAAAATCCACCAATGCGTGAAGTATATTGCTATTTTATGACATGTGTCATATTCCAAAAAAGCTCAACATAAACACGTTTTTGGGTCAACCCAACCTGACCCGAACCAAATGACCCGTTCCAACCTAAACCCATCACCCAACCCACTCAACCTATCACCTCTACTTTAGTACATTCTAGAAGACTACAAAATAAAGACCAGATAATGATGCACCATGTGATCTATTTTTTTCATTTTTGCACTTAAGAATCAAAAGGAGCACTTTTTCCAACTGTTAATTTTTCTGTTTATGTGAATTTGTGCATTTAAAAAAAGAGAGAGAGAAAACCAACCTCAGGAGTTAGGATTATTGAGCGATTTATGTAAGCTGACCATGATTTGAATAAGTGAGCCCCTGCACCACTGTTAGATAATAGCAGCTGTTAGCAACAAATATTGTTAATAAATATAACAGAAATCATATAGTATTGTATTCAGTTAATCATAATAGAAGAAGGAATTAGTCATAATTGCTCAAAATACTCGATCTTAGTCAAAATTGCCCAAAATTGCCTGAAATAAAGAATAATTTGAAAATAAGATTATATAATTAAGCAATCAAACCTTGGAAACACAAATATATGGTCACGACCGCCTGATCGCCTGAAATACGGCATTTGACTTAATACCTGAAAGCACAAAATGATGAATTATATTTTACAAAATTATTGAATAATTGTAAATTGTAGATTGATATAGTAGCACAATATAGCTTCTCATATTATAAGTATATACAATTTCAGCTACATTTTACCTTGACATAAGTTTGGTTTATCTCTTTATCATTAAGACCACCCATCATTCGAACACATTTAACATATGATGGTACAAAGAACAGATCTGCTTCTGATTTCTTGTGTGTACGAAACCTTGATTTAAGTAGAAGCCTGTGTATCTTCACCTATGATTTTATATTCATGTCATAAGAACAGAAATTACAACTTGATACAATTCATTTACACAATATTATCTAGCAGCAAAATTAACCGTCAATGAAGAGAACTATTATACAAATAACTACCCTTCCATCTTACAGTGTGAAGAATTAACCAACTTTAACTGTATTATAAGTTGATTATCGCATCTCAAACCCTAGCATCCTAAACAGCAGCAGCAAATCAAATTAATGTTTCAATTTTACACCTAGTTTCCAGTAAATCACAATGATATCAGTACTTTCACTACAGATGCTATGATTGAAGAACGCATTAACCTGAATCATGTTTCCAGTTCTCACCTAATTCCTATTAAATCACAACGAATCACAATGACATTAGTAACAATTGTTTCACTACACACAATATGATTGAAGAACGCATTAACTTAAATTATTAAATTAATCAGATTAATGTTTCCGTTTCTCACCTAATTCTAATTAAATCATCCATATCCCAATGAATCACAAATTCACAATGACATCAGTCAGAAACTGATTCATCATTAAGTTAATCGATTTAAAGTTCACAAATACGATTAGAAAGGTGAATTGAACTACCTGAGTGCCCCATTGGCCTTTGAGACATGAATCCGGTGAAATTTTTCCATCACGGCCATACAACAACTGTTTAATTCCATCAATTTCATTCTCGTCGTATACATATATCTTAAGGAAGATGTACGATCCATATCCACGGTGAGGCCACCGTATCGAACCGCCGGAACGTGAGAAACGTATAACATCGGATTCAAATGCATTGCCGTCGGAGAGTGCAACGGAGGAAGAAGTGGTGGTGGAGGAGAGTGATTGATCCAACAATCTGGTGATGAAGAAGGTGATGGCGATGAGAGCTAGGGCTCCGATCTGGTGTGAGCGCGTGCAGGGTGTTGTGGTGGGATGTCCGAAGAGTTTGCTTTTGATGTTGCTTGTGCTGCCCATTTCTCAGTTGGAGTACGAGTAGCAGCAGCTTAACTCATACTCTGTGTGTGTGTGTGTGTTTTTCAGTGTGTGGGAGAGATTTGGAGGAAGAAGGAGTCTACGACGTCGTTTCCTTAATGTCTTAAGGACAAACCAAGTATACCCGTTTACGTTCACATTTATTGTAAAATGGTTTCTTAAGTGAAATTATCAAAATAATCAAAATCATACACTAGACTTGCTACATTTTGACTAGTTTTTGAAAAATCGTACAAAATAGCCACACAGTCCACCAGGGGTGAGTATTTGGATTGAAAAAACTTAACCAAACTGAAAACCAACCGAATCAAAACGAACCGAAAACATGTAATTATTTTGGATTTGAAAAATTCATTATTTTCGGTTTCGGAATTGGAAAACCAACCGAACCAAAACGAACCGAAAACATGTAATCATTTTGGATTTGAAAAATTCATTATTTTCGGTTTCGGAATTGGAAAACCAACCGAACCAAAACGAACCGAAAACATGTAATCATTTTGGATTTGAAAAATTCATTATTTTCGGTTTCGGAATTGTCGGTTGGGTTCGGTCCTCAACATTTGGGCTAAAAACGAAAACCGAACCGAAACAAAACCGAGAACATGTAACAAGTTCGGTTTCAGTTTTAAAAATTCATTAGTTTAGGTTTTATCGATTTTGGTTCGATTTCTAGACCGAGGTCACCCGTAAAATCCACATACCCGTTATGCTAAGTGTAATTTGAAGAAACTCTAATATAAAAATATTAGCATTAGAAATAGAAATAGAAATAGAACATAGGCATTTCAGGCCGAATACAATACAAGTCATAAGCATAAAATACAAAAAACGACAACTATTCGAATTTAAACGTTATTGAAAAAGAAACACGATTACAAAATTTGAAAACGTCGGCCCCTTGCACACAACTATACAATACTTTGAAAATCATTACCCTTCCATTTATCCATCCATACGAATAATGCAACGAAGACCTTCACCCTTAAGCATCAAATCAAACGCCTTATTGATCTCAGAAAACGACACTTCATGCGTTATGAATTTTTCCAACTCAAGTTCCTACAACCATAAATAGCCCAAAAGTGGTTTAATATCAATTGCAATTAAAGAAAATATTAGTAACTGCGAAGATACGGGTTATTTAATTACCTTGTTCATATACTTTTCGACCACGGAAGGAATATCAGATCGAGGTTTATAGTTTCCAAAGAAAGTACCCTTGAGTGTCCTTTCGTTCAATAGATTAAGAGGACTTGTTTTGAAAACCGCATCTTTATGTGGAACACCAACAAGAACCGCAACACCCCAACCCTAAAAGTTCAAAAAAAATAAAAATTAAATTAAATTAATACATATATCATGTTAGAGTGAACGATGAAAAGGGTATAAAAGTAAATTCATACATCATGAACACATTCAAAAGCGGAGATCATAGCATCAACATGGCCCGTACATTCGACACTCCTGTCTACACCTCCATTTGTCATCTCAGCGATCACTTCTTGTACCGGTTTCTTGTAGTCTTTTGGGTTCACAAATTCGGTCACCCCAAACTTTTTTGCTATTAAAACCAAGAACCATATTAAATTTAATTTTATTCGCATTTTTAGACTGAAAAATTCGAATCTTAAATAAAAATTCGCAACTTACCGAGCTCAAATCGGTTGGCATTGAGATCAACACCAATAATCCTTGAAGCACCGGAAATTCTCGCACCTTCAGCAGCCTGATCACAAAAAAATTCAGCATAATTAGCATTTAAATTTGAGGTTAAAAAAAAGTATTACCATTATATATAGTAGTTTCTATGATATTTAGGACAAGAGCATATTGTTTGTCCCCTTTATCATTAAAATACGGTTTCCCATCTGGTTTAGGTCATTTATTTTAGTGTGACATTTATCATTATATACAGATCTACTATTTTAATGAATAAACTTTACATATTTAACAACAATTTTAGATCACCAAAAAAATTTTAAATCAACTTCTTTTGTATGCCAAGTTAGTAAAAAAAAAATATTATCATTTCAAACCAACAAGTTTTTTGAAACATCTCGTGATGGCTTAATCGCAAGAACTCTCCAAAGAATTTCGAGATATCACGAGTTCGATTACTCACCAGGTAAACATTTTCCAGATAATCAATAGAAAGTTCAGAAAACGACCACAATATAGCCCGTTATAAACAAGAATACTGTTAAAAAAATGTTTTTTATCGAGTTAAAATAGAAGAAACTCACAGCAAGTCCCACAGCTCCCAATCCGAAAATAGCAACTGATGAGCCTTTTTTCGGTTTTGCAACATTCAAAGTAGCACCTAAACCTAAAAAACACCCAAATTCTTTCAGTCACTAAAAACTCCAAAAACAGTCACTAAAACCCAAAATAAAATGCTACAATTATAAATAAAATAAAATAAAAATAAAAATTGTACCTGTGGAGATCCCACAACTGAGAACACAAACTTTATCAAGAGGAGCATCAGGGTTAATTTTAGCAAGACATCCAACATGAACAACCGTATACTCACTAAACGTCGACGTTCCAACAAAATGGAAAATCGGTTTTCCGTTTATCGAAAAACGAGATTTTTGATCGTTAATCATGACCCCACGATCAGTATTGATCCTTAAAAGATCACACATGTTGCTTTCTTCGGATTTGCAGTGAGCACATTCTTTGCATTCGCCGGTGAAAACGGGAAGAACATGATCACCTGGGTGTAGATCGGTAACACCTTCACCAACACTCTCCACAACCCTAATTAAGTTAATCAGATTATAAATCAAATCAAAAATTGTAATAAAAAATATGAAATTGGTACATGAATTGATTAATTGAACATACCCTCCAGCTTCATGTCCTAAAATCCGAGGAAATACAGGATTCTGGCCCTGAAAAATTGGTAAGAAACGGGCATTAGTTCAGGATTTGAGACACTCTAATTTGGTAATTAACTGATTATGGTGTTGAATTGGGGAAAAGTTAATAACTAAATACGGAAAAAACACTTGATTCTTGTAAACAAACATTAATTACCAAAACAGCGCATAAAAATTGACACCTCAGAATTCAGTAAACAAAGACTAATTCAGGATTTGGTTATTAAAGATTAATTAATTGCAAAATTAAATTAAACCAAACTAGTAAGATTACCGTTGCTTCCCAAAAGTAAACAATGATCAATTCATGAATAAAGTATCAATAATTAATTTCAAAAAAGTAAATTAAACGAAATTATAATTACCTTAGCTTCCCAAAAGTAAACATCAGTGTGACAGAGTGAGGTGAACAGAATCTTAATTCGGACTTCCATTTTCTGCGGTGGCGCCACCTCAACTTCTTCAATCACGAGCGGTTTTCCGGCTTCCCAAGCCACCGCAGCTTTGCATCGAATAACTTGGCCTACAGAGCTAGACATTTTGTTTGTTTTTTGATCGAGAAAACAGAGTATTTTATTTAATTTTGTTTTGTAATTAGTTTGTAGATATGAAGGAGAAATATGGATATTTTAGTATTTATAGGATGGAGTTTGTGTATTAGTAGAATCTTGGTAAACATGAGGCAATACCAGAATTTAAACCAGTCACCTGGTTTTGGTTTGATGGGATTTTCATTAATGAGTTTGACTAGTTAAATCCACAGTTTAATGTAAACAAGAATCTGTTCATGGATAGGCATTTACTTTTTAATATATAATTTATGATTAATGATATTTTGTTATATTATTTGTTTCTATTTATAGTCTTACTCATTCAATGAAAGTATGTGTCAAAATCAAAGAATTATAAAAGAGAGAATTAGTGGATTACACATGTCATCTTATCAAGTGGGTAAGACTATGAGTAGGACCAAGTGATAGGACTAAATATCATTTCTCATAATTTATAAAGGGTTTTGTTAGTATGTGTCTCACGAGCATATAATAATGACCATGAACCAAAATTTTCTTAATCAGTTTAAGATAATATTGTCGAGTCACTAATATTTTTATACTAACAGATTTTACACTTACGACGATTAAAAATGAAGTATTATAATAAATTAAACGTAAGGGTATAAATGTTTTTATAGTATTTGTTATCATGTGTCTCTAGATCACTTCTAGAAAAATCTATCTATAAATAATAAGTAACTTTTTATCATTAAATTATATGCTTTTATAGTAAGTTTGATAATAATTTTATTTCAATTATAGCACCTATTTATAGTTGAGTAAATGTCATAATTGGGCTATATCTTGCCTCTATGTATTTGAGAAAGTAATAACAAGACTAAAAATTCGATTTCACTCCTTTGGGTGAACAGAAAAACATTGCACAAGAAATCGGCATCTTAATTGTCTTTATGAATATAAAATTTAAATATTAATATGTAAAACTACTTTTTAATAAATTAGTGATTCATCAGATATTTGTATTTATTTTTTTCACGAGCCAGTGAAATATAGATAGAAAACCAACAAGCAAAATAAGAAGAAACCAGTTCCCAGATTCCAGAATATGTTAGGCGGTTTTGAAAAGCATGGGTTTACTTTTCATTGTTCTTCGGCCCCACCGGCTACCATTTCCTACTATCTTGTATTTTCATACATTTTAAATGTTTAAATGTTTAATCTTGATACTAAATCCTCTTATTTACTTTTCTAATTATTATATTAATACAAATATTTAAATTAAAAGATAATAATAGTAAAGGCAAATTTTCAAATTTACACTACAAAAACTACTTTCAATGTTATTTTTTTCCTATACACGTTAGATTTTAAACAAGAAGGAAGAAATAAGAATAACAAAACATGTGTAATAAATAAGATGCATAATAATACAACCACTTGTGTTTACTTTCATTTTGTGTCGGCAATCAGTCACTAGTTAGGGATGATTATTTTTATAAACATGTCGATGTATAACTTACAAATACATAGGTCTCGTGCAATTTTGGTTATTTTTAGTAATTATTGCTTTCAATTTTCATTAACTTAATAACAATAGCAGATCAAGAACTCATCTTGAGTTAACAGAAAATCCCAACATGGACACCAATTAACTACACTTGTAAGAAGTCGGAATATTGTCAGATGAATAAACAGAACACTTGCTACATGCTAATGAGCTATAGAACACAAATATATTGTAAATCAAGCATCAAAACACTATTAAACATGAAGAAATCACCAAATTAACACATGATATGTTATTAATTTACACCAATTTCAAAAAAACACCGAACTTTATAAAACTTAGATTTAAAATTTCATAAAACCATTAGACATGGTATATAACTATATATAATTTGACCACCATTATATAACAATAACATAATGCAATTTATTATCTAGGATTTCTGATAACGTTTAGGGTATTAATTTTCTAGCATAATCAGCAGCAGCATCAACAACATCATCCTCATCATCCTCGTCGAAATAATCATCCTTCATGCCAGCGGTAGTTGTTGCCTCTTTCTTCATCTCAGGTGTTGTGTCAGCAGTTGTGACCGTGGTTTCTGTCTTTGTTTCTCCATCAGGTGTGGTAATGGTTTTGGTTATGGTTGTGGTTGTGACCGTGGGTGTGGTTTTGGTTACGGTTTTGGTTGTGGGTGTGATTTTGGTGATGTTTATCACTCTTTCATCAAGCAATTTCCAAATTGGTATTGTTGGCAACCCTTTAGCCGCCAAAACTTTATTTAAGGATGTTACTGCCCGAATTTCGTCAGTACGTCCATGTGTGCCCACTGATATTAAAGTGTCGATCACACCTGAATCCTCACTACGCTGTTTCTTTTTTTGATCATCTTTCTCTTTCGTCTCTTTAAGCATCTTAGAAACAAGAAACAAGAACAAGTCACATACAATATAAATCCCTAACTATATTATACTTCCTCCGATTTAAAATAAAAACTACACTTTCCTTATATGGGTGATTCAAAATAAGTGCTACATTTTAAAAAATTACCTTATTTGGCAAAAAAAAAAAAAAATAGGACCCACACCCACTAACTATCTACTTTAACAAAGTGAAATGACTCATTTACCCTTACTTTTTAACTTTAAACATCATTAACCCCACGTTATTCAAAAGGTGTGGGACCAATTATCCATTAACCATTCAATTAATCTAATTTAATCATCATTATAATCTTTTGCCTCAAAAACCACGAAACCTAAAGTTTAGCACTTATTTTGAATCGAAAGAAATATTATATTATAAAACATTTACATAAGCACAGACCTAGAAAAAAATTGAAGGGTGTCACATGTTGCACAATTTTTTTCCATCGGTGTCACCTATACTAATTTAAAAAAATAAATAATAATACTAAATTTAACACTAACTCATGCACCATACTAGATACCACAATATGACTTCAACAACCTATGATAAATCTATTGTTGATCCGATAATGGAAATCAAACTCAAAAAATAGCATCTAACATATGTTAAAGTCAAACAACAATTTGAGATAATTTCATCTTCCTCAAACGATCCTTCGATGGTAATTATCGCATAAAAGTCAAATCAAACACACAGTCAACATACTTATATTGATTAATCCAGGAATTAATATAATGATAACAAATACTAAAAGTCCATAATCGGATCTGATCGATAAAAATGTAGCCAGGTTTCGTACCTTGGGACGACGGGAATTGAGTACGTCAGCGAGATATTTAGGCCTCTCCCAACAGTTGGCCGTCAGTAAACTCATCAGTAGCGCCACGTCAGCACATCCTTACTGACACGCTACTGACACGGTCGTGCCAACCCTACTCATCACTAACCCATCACTAAAATATTAAAATAATAAACCCCAACCCCCACCCCCTCACATAGTCCCCACGACGCATAAGCATTCACGTCGCAGAGAAGACGCGGAGCTACCGACGTGAAGCACGAAGTCTCCGTGCCAATGGCGTCAAGCTAGGACGGATGGAATTTGCTTGTGACGTGAGGCTTCTGACGGAGCGTTGGGAGTAATCTTAGGGCTACGATTACGTATGAATGAAATTCCCTATATATAAATTTGGCATATCCTACGATGTCGATTTACTTTGACGGAAAATTGCTCATTTGGGGTTTTTCGTTTAATATTCCGGCCCACGAATATCAGGCCCATTCTATTTTTAATTTTTTGCTTTTATTGTAAAATCGAATTAAGAACACACATTTTATTTACTTTGTTAAACTCCATTTAAGTACTTTTGTAAATTCGATAAGAACCATTAAATGATTAAGATCTACCAATCATGTGCAAAAGATGCGTTTTTAGGTGGTTGTTCTCTCGGCTTTCTGGATTTTTTGGAGATATAAAAATACGACGGCTTCAATTCCAACAAACATAGGAAAGATATTCTTGGTATCGAATATCGATGTAATTTTTCTTTTCTTTAGATAGATGTCGAGCCTCTTTGTAATTCTTTTTACGCTAGTTCATTGCTAGTATTAAATATCAAGTGCCATTTAAAAAAACCAATTCATACATCAAACTAAAATTTAGTTGTGTCAAAAGCTAAGTATCATAATCACCAATTCATACATCAAATCAAAATTTAGTTGTGTCAAAAGCTAAGTTTCATAATCTAATACTTTCTCTGATTCCAAATAAGTGACATACTTTCATTTTTTGGGTGATTCAAAATAAATGACACACTTTGAAAAATTACCTTATTCGGCAAAAAGTAGTGAGATCCATACCCACTAACTATCTACTTTAACAAAGTAAAATGACTTTTTTACCCTTACTTTTTACTTTTAAACATCATTAACCCCACTTTATTAAATATGTGTGTGACTTATTCCCCACTAACCATCTAATTAATCTAATTTAATCATTATTATAATTTTTTATTTCAAAAACTATATCTAGCAAAATGTGTCACTTATTTTGAATCGGAGGAAGTACAAATGATCACTTTGTGCGAATTGGATTATTTGCATATAGTTTAATTTATTAATAAATATGCTTCAACACATATAGAATGTACATTGCTTGCTGAATTAGTTAGCAACAGCCCTCTAGTTTATTTCTGAAAATTTCCAATATGCTTGCTAAGTTAAAGCACAACATGCACGTTTACCTAAACAACTAAATAAAATATACATGAAAAAGTTGTTATATTATTATGCAGGAGCCAAGATAAAAAAAAAAATTCTAACCAACGTATGTTCACAATACAAACCTTGAAATGAAAATAAAAGACAATTCATCACTCGTATTCATCAAACTCATCAACAAAAAGCTATACAAGACAAAAGTTAAAGTTGTTCAAATATGCATCTAATATTAACTAACAAACTAAAACATTTATGTCTTTCTCATCCGAAGAGTCATCGACATCCAAATAACCCTTCCATTGATTTCCATTGAGGGCCGGCAATAGTTACTTCAATAATTTATTTGTATGTAGTTTATTTTGTCTTCACTTCAATAATTTTTTTGTTTTGCAGTCCTCTATTTCTGCTCAACGAAATATCATACGGGTACAATGCGCCCCCGTCGATACAGACATCCAGAATTACGTGTGAAGCTTATGATTCTTGATGAATATTAACCTGAAAACAGAAAGTGATTATTTTAGAGTAAATTACACGAATGTTACTTGTGGTTATGGATGAATATTAATATGAAAATGAGGTTTAATACCTTACATATATATGTTTTCAGATTTAAAGCTCGGGAACACGTCATAAATGATGCTGCATAATAATAAATTGAGGAAAAAGTGTTAGCAACTCAAGGGAATCAAACATAAAAATATCGAAAGCCATTAAGTTTCTAGGACTGTAAATTTGTGGAGTCAAAATATAATCAAGAAAAAGGCCGTGGGTTTTAAACGTTACGTGCTTGAAAGTTATAAATCTAATTTTTTGTATAAACTAATTTAAGATGTTGATAGGTAAGTCATTACTCACTTTAGACCGAGAACCTCATGTTTTTATGTAGAAATCCACAACCTATATAAACAGATTTAATATTTAATAATAACCAAAAAAATTAACAAAATGATATAAAAAACACAACAATGAATATACAAGCAGAATGTTGGATATCAAAACTATAAAACAACTAAAAAAAGGAAACGTTTAATTACTCTTGCTAGACACTCGGTCAAACACAAGATTACTTAACTGACCCATAAACCGGTCAAACAGTAGACTACCCACTGACCGGAAGCATGACCCATCTACTAACCCGCTCCATTAAGATTACCCAACACAGAAATGGGTAGAAATCTAAACTTTAAACTACACAAAAACTGAAACAAACCACAGATCTACTTGAAATTAACACTGAGATCTAAATTTTTTTTATTTTTTTATTTTTAAATGCGTATAATATAAAGGTCAGGACGCAAACAGCCGCCGAACAGAGCTGTTCCGGCCATAATTTTTGTGATTTCTAAATTTATCAAGGTATAAAAGTTGTGGTGTAAAAATCACCCCCTATAAAAATAATATTTATTTACATTTATGTAGTAAAACATTAAGTGAACAACCAAATATAAATATGTACGATTTAGAGTAAAAATCAAAGAAAAAAAGGGGTATACCCAATAAGATTTCGGTTTGAGTTTCCTTGTAGGTGATGGTGTACATTTTTCCTTCTTGCTCCAAAACTTCAAGTATATGCTTCTTGCCACAAAGATTCAAGCTTGAAGAAATGTATGAATGTTGATAAGTAGGTTAAGGATAAAGAGTAGAGAAAAATAGGTATTAAAGAAGGGTTGGTGGGTGGAAGTCTAAAAGGGAAACATGGACATTAATTTTGAATGAGGTTTCATAGTATGTGAGAGCATCTTCAACCATACTCTATTAAAGCCTCTATCTCTATATTTGAAGTTATTTTCTCTTCAACCCAACTCTATCATCAACTTTAAATATAGAGTGAGAGAAAAAAACCCTCTATATTTGAAGTGAGAGGAATTAACTCTATCCATGGGCCCCATTTATTTGTGAGTGTAAGTGTTAGTGGAATATGAGTCCCATTATTTTTAAAAGCTTTTGAAGGGAAGAATAGAGTTTATGGTTGGAGTTGAGATATTGTTTAGAGTGAGTGGTCCAACTATTTATAGAGATAGAGGGAATTATATAGAATTTATGGTTGGAGATGCTCTTTTTTTTTGGAAACGGCAAATATATTAAAAAACACTCACTTAGCAAGGAGCTAAAGGAGGTAAAAGTTTACAAAAGAGACATAAAAGGAGAAATACACCAATCTAACCAATTACAATGAAAATTACTTCTATGTTTTAGCCACATGTAAGAGGTAGAAATAATATCGCCCGCGACAATTGTAGATGATATGAATGTGTTCTTGAAGACCGCCTCATTTCTTGCTTTCCAAATGCACCACAATGTGCATTGAATAATCATATTAAGAACCTTTCTTTTCTTTGGGCAATTCCCCCAACCGACACCGAATTCTATGTACTCAACTACCGAGCTAAAAGATGGTACCGAAATGCCACACCAATTGAATATCCATGACGTAATGTCAACTGAGCGGGGGCATTTAGTGAACAAGTGTTCAGTAGACTCGTCTTCAATATTACATATCTTGCACAAAGTGGACCCAACGTTTACACCCCTATTAGCCAAAGTGGTCGCCACTGGTATTCTACCCAAACCAAGTCTCCAATTAAAGCAATTAATTTTTAGAGGTACGATTGTAGACCACGGCATGCTAGTGTATCCCGGAGATGTAATCTTTTCATCCAGCCACTGTCTTGCATGACAAACCGCAAATGCTCCATCAGGAGTTAATTTGCAATAGATTGTGTCGTCTATATGATTGAGCCGAATGGTGTTTATCAGATGAAGCAAATCACAGAATTCTCTTATCAACGTGTCGGAGTTTAAGTTGTTTGACCAATCCCACGAGAAACCTGAATTGGTTATCCTCTCGGCAACCCGACACCCTTTGTTTTTTTCGAGTGCATATAGGGATGGGAACCGATACTGTAATGCAATTCCCCCGATCCATAGATCTTTCCAGAATAAGAAAACGTTACCTGCACCTAGGCGAGTAGAGAATAGGTCTGAAAAACCGAACCCAAGTTTGCACAGATCGTTTTCAACTCTAGTTAGATTGCGCCATACGCCACTCGAACTCAATTTCGCCATTTGATGAATCGGTTTTTTCCTTAGATTATGGGCAGCCGTAATAACTTCTTTCCATATGCATGGAGTACCATCTCGAAGCTTCCACCACCATTTTATTAGAAGGGCTTGGTTTTGCGATTTTAACGAACCGATTCCTAAACCGCCTTTTTCTTTTGGAGCCAATACGATTGACCATGCAACCCAATTAATCTTATTACCACCGTCGGTACCACCCCAAAGAAACCTTCTTCGTTTTTGTTCAAGGCGATCAATTACACTTGTTGGGGCTTTAAATAGCGAAAAGTAGTATAGTGGAAGACTATTTAGGACCGATTTTACAAGAGTTAGTCGACCACCAAAAGAGAGATTCTTTGCTTTCCACCCGAATAGTTTTGAAGTGAATCTATCGATGCTCTGAGAAGAGTTTTGCATGGAAAGAGTGTGTGTGTGCAGGAAAGTGGCGTGAAGGTGTAAAAGTGAAAGGTAAAAGTAAAAGGTACACTCGACTTTTGTGGATTGATATAGTGAGGCGATTGTGTGTGTCTCGATGAACCAAAAGGAAATGATGGATGATGGATTTTCTCATAGAAGATATCTTGGGCATGGGGCAAAAGCAACTATGATTAGACTTTTCATTTGCTTAATTTCTTAATTATTATTGTTTTATTTTATTCTTTCTCATTTATCATGTCGAATGAAGATTGATTAAAGCAATGGTTAAAATATACTGATAGTTAAAACATCCATAATGGTTAACCTCTACAATGAATTATTACTTTTCTCACATCATCTAATAATTTATTAGTTAAAAACCTCTCCAATAGTTAATATTTCCAAAACCTTTTTCTTATAATTTACTAATTTACCTTTAGCTATATCAAATGTTTTATAAATACCTCTCACTTATTTAATTTGACAATTCTTATAACATTATAAAACTTAATATTTTTTTAAAATTTCTTTTACAAAACTATTATAATTTATAGTTATAGAAATTATTGAAATATGATAAAGTTATAATTTATAATTATAGAAATAATAAATGATTCATATATAAATATATACATGAGTTTAAAATGTAAAATTGTTAAATATAAGGACTAAAAGAATTAAACATGGAAAGATGTTCAAGTGGTGGGGAAGATCAAGTGATTGAAGTGACCTCTTAAAAAAGTCATCCATTCCAATGATAACAAATTATTTTAGAGATTATTCAAATAGTATCAACCTCTTCTTCAACCTCCCATTGGAGATGCTCTTAGACTACACGGTATGGGACCACGCCCAACCGAGCGTGGTGGTGAGGTGGCTTAGCCACGCCGTGGCCATGGACACGAACACCCCCCCCCCCCAACGGCGTGGGGGGTTGGCGTGGTGGAGGTGTGGGAGGAAGCACGGTGGACGACGGGCGTTGTGATCGAATATAGCCGTTGAACGGCTATATTTTGTGCCGTTGGGGATTTTTTAAAAAAAAAATTTATTTATTTATTTAATTTATTTATTTCCTATATAAACACACTACCAAAACACTACCAAAACACACCACAACTCTACCAAAATACCCCAACTCACAAATAATGAATTATCTTGGTTCATCATCTGACGACGATGACTTGTTTATGCTAACAATATACTCAGAACTCCTCGATGATATATCCTCCGATGAAAGTGAAGAAGTGTTTGACACTAGAACCACGAAGCTAAATAGAAATCGAGAAGCTGGACACGACATGCTATACCGAGATTATTTTGCGGATGATCCTGTTTATGACGACAACAATTTCCAACGAAGGTTTCGTCTGTCCAGACATTTATTTATGCGCATATGTACCGCATTAGAAAATAGGTATCCTTTTTTTCAATTGAGATACGATGCTAGAGGTAGGCGGGGATTCACTGCTTTGCAAAAATGTACTGCAGCAATTTGATCTATGGCTTACGGTTCATCCCCTGATTCTCTTGACGAGTACCTACGCATGTCTGAAAGAACTACTAGGGAAAGTATGTATAGATTTTCACAAGGGGTTTTGGAAATATTCGGACCTATTTATTTGCGAAAACCAACAGTAACCGATGTGCAAAAATTATATGAGGCACACGAAGAGAGACATGGTTTTCCTGGAATGCTTGGTAGCATTGATTGTATGCACTGGGATTGGAGGAACTGTCCACAATCGTGGAGATGTGAGTACACCGGTGGACATCATGGAGTACCGTCGTTGATATTAGAAGCTGTTGCTTCCCAAGATTTATGGTTTTGGCATGCTTACTTTGGGGTTGCGGGTTCTAATAATGATATTAACGTGCTTGATCAGTCACCAATATTCAACGACTTGTTATCAGGAAAGGCATCCGATGCGCCTTTCACGGTGATTGGCAATCCATATAGATTCGGTTACTACCTTACCGATGGTATATATCCTCGTCATGCGACGTTTATCAAAGCCTACCGACATCCAATTGATCCAAAAGAGGTCTTGTTTACCAAAAAACAAGAATCCGCACGTAAGGATGTGGAACGGGCTTTTGGAGTTTTAAAGGCGAAGTGGCACATTGTCAAAAACGCGGCCCGTTCATATGACCTTGAAAGATTAAGATATATTTTGTATGCATGTGTTATAATGCATAATATGGTTGTCGAAGATACTGGTCGGATGATTTCTCCATATGTGCCGGACGGTCCCCGACATGCTTTGTATGTACCGGGAAGTGCAGAATATTTGCACAGGGTTGTCGACATTCGAGACGGAACAACACACGAACGACTTCGACAGGACTTGGCGGACCATCTCTACAACAACGCACATGCCGACGATGAAGACGCCGACGATGAAGACGATGAAGAGTAATAATTTATTTTAATTATTGTAATTTTTAATTTCTATATTTTAATGTTTAATTTCTAGTATTTTCATTTTAATTTAAAGTATTGTCATTTTAATTTTATTTAATGTAATGTAATTTTAAATTATATAAAATATTATTTGTGTGAAAAATAAATGGAAATGAAATGATGAGTTGGAAAATAAAATGGTGTGGTGTGGTGTGGTAGGTATTTCCACCAAATGATGTGGTGTGGTGGTGGTGTGAGGGTGTGAGGTGGCGATGATGTGGCGGAAAAAGGCACCACCACAGGTGGTGGCCATACCCACTAGCCTTAGTAGAGGTTTTGTCTCACTCTATTTGAATAAGGTGATATTAATGAGTTTTATAAATAAAAATAAGAGCGTAAGGGTAATTTCACTTTATTAAAGTGGATAGTTAGCGGATGATGAATTCTACTTTTTTACCAAATAATGTAACTTTTGAAGTGTATCACTTATTATGAACCACCCATAAATAGAAAGTGTATCACTTAAAGCATCTTCAATCACATTTGGAAATTTCGTGACTGCATTTGCATCTTGCAATATTAAATACTTGATAAACAATCAACATTAATGGTGAATACTAAAGAATGCCCATTGTATTCCTTAGTATTCTTATTACTTTTCTCTTTTCTATTATCCACTTTGAACCAAGTGCCCTCTCGTTTTCTTACTAGCTTGACTAGACCCTTTAGTTGTTTATCGGATTTTCGTTTTGATTTAGATTTTTTAACACCAGTTGGTCTTTGAGTGAAAGTACAACGAGGGTAAAGTTGTATCTGTCCCAGATGAAGAATCAAGACCTGGCAAAGGTGACTCATAAGGACTATGTCGTTCATAGTTCGGTGTTGATTAGGTGACATCTGAAAACTTAAGACAATCTCTTAAGATGTGCGAGACATGACAAAAAAGAAATGACTTATTGGTCTAGCAACTTAGCAACGCTTTAGCTTCATCCATAAGAACACATGCATATCAAACAATACTAACTATTAATTTGAATAGAATAATACTAGCCATAAAGATAAATGAAAAATAACCTCTTAGTCAAACAATACTAACTCTGTTGTTAACAGGGCAGTCTGCCTATTAACCATTATTGTGATTCTTTTTGGGAAAAAAATGACCACAATCCTAACCTCGCATGTTTTTTTTAAATACTAGACACCGTCAACCTACTATCAATAAAAAGAACTAATTCATATAATAAATGCAGTGTATTTCTGTGACATATTTCAGCGTTATTATGTTTCCAGTGTAATTTTGTCACAATTATATCAGTGCAATACATATTTATGTTTCAAATATTTCACTTTATACGAGTTAAACATAAAATTTGACCTCAAAACTAAACAAGAATAAATTTACAAATGAGTGATAAGCAGAATCCGTCCTAAATAATTCAATTTTTTGAATGTAAGAATTGTAAGAATTGAAAACGTACATTTGGGTTGTTACTAGCATACTCATTTGATTGATGTTACTTACAAGTGAATGTATTGGATTAATTTTCAGAATGTAGTGAATGTCATTTTAATATCACTTACAATTAGTACAAATGTAGTGAATGTTATTATAATACGAGTATAATTTACTAATTCAATTCGTGTACTATTTCATCATATAATTTGTAATATGCAGTATTAACTTAATTTGTAATATCAAGCTTTTGGTAATGGCTATGTGTAACAACCATTTCGATGAACACAAAAAACAATTGGAACAAACATTATTTCAAAGTTACCAACTATGCTTTATTTTTAAATTTTTTATTAGATAATTAATATTATTTTCATTATTACATGAAAATGCACGCCGCAATAACTTACTACAAGTTCATTTGTTAATACGTTCCCCTTAAACTTTGATTTGTACTATTACATTTTTTACAATTCATTACCCTAAATTGTTATATTACATCTTAATTCTTCAATTGAAATTGAATTATCTAGATTAAGTAAGTATATTTGATGTAGGACTTCAGTTATATATGAATGTATGGATTATGTTTGTCATATTAATCACAAATAAGTGTTGTTAACCATAAACCAATAACAAAGCTATAAGTTAATAAAGTTATTTAGAAACAACGTATACGATTTACCTTCAAAATAACTTTTTTTCATGAACGAAGCGTGTACATCGCACGGGCCATGTTGCCTCGTATTTATTAAATAAACATCTACCGACAAATACAATAAATGCTTACGATATCTTGTTCGGAGGCACCAGTTGGATTCCGATTTGTGACTTGGTTTATACACCCTCGTGATTTATTAATTGCTTTGCCAATTATCGCCACTCGACTTTGCAACGATCTAGCTGTTCGACGCTCGCTTGTGAACAATTCACATGCATGATATTGAGCTTCTACTCTTGCCCAAAGTTTAGCATTAGAGTGATAGGTGTGGTGGTAGAGGGATATGTTCGCCGGATGCCACATGGGTCAAAGTGGCGTGCCACCTAGAGATGCACAATGTACCCGGTTACCCGACCCGAACCCGAAAACGCACCCGAAACCTAACCCGATCAAAACCGGTTACCACGGTAACCGGTTCGGTTATTCTGTACCCGGCCGGTTAGGACCCGGTTATGGATTCTAGCCGTTATACCCGACGATAACCGGTTACTAGGACCCGAACCCGAATATAGCCGTTGTACCCGGTTAAAATAACCGGTTTGTAACCGGTTTTTGGATGGAAAATCAGGCAGAACGGTCATATAGCCGTTGGAGCTCGGGAATTGCTTAATTTTGTGTTTTTTTGGACTATTTTACCCCCCTAAACATCCCTATATATATATATGTATGTTGTATTTGGTTGATTCACAACACTCAAGCACTCTCAAAACACTCTCAAAACACTCTCAAAAATACAAAAAAGTGCTAATGGCAACCCAAAGTAGTCAAGGTAACACCGGGGTCGGTTCTACAAATGAAGCAACATTACCCACGGTTGTTGAAGTTATAGAAACGAAACGAAATCCCGAGATTTGGCAACACTTTTGGCTCGTGAAGATGAGCGATGGTTCATTGAAGGGTCAATGTAGAAAATGTTCAAAATTGATTGGACATCAATCTAACACGACGTTGAGGCAACATTTTGAAAAACATTGCGAGTCACTCAAACACTCACAAGAAGAGGGTCAAGCTTCTATGGGACGAGACGGTGGTGTGTTTTCGTACCAAGCGGAACGTTGTCGACTAGAGATGGCGAAGTTCGTGATTCAACAAGGTTTGCCTTTCAACCACTTTGACAACCCTCGCTTGACGAGGGTCATACAAGAAACTCTTCAACCACGTTATAAACATGTAAGTCGTACTACTCTTAGGCGAGATTGTTTAAAACTTTGGAAAACGGCAAAATTGGATCTAGTAAACGGTTTTTTAGATCTAAAAACAAGTGTAAACCTAACAACGGACGTTTGGTCGGCTCCTCATGGTTTGCCCGGTTCGTACCTTTGTGTTACCGCACATTGGATTGATCCAAACTCATGGCAAATGATGAAGCGTACGATAGCGTTTGAAGAATTTCCATATCCCCATACGGGTCAAAATTTATTTTATATGCTTCAAAATGTAATAAATTACTTTCAATTAAGTGAAAAAGTTTTTACAATCTCGTTTGATAACGCCTCTAATAATACAAATGCGGTTGGAAAACTAATACTAGCTTACAAACCTCCCATGAATGGTGTTTTCTACCATAGTCGTTGTATCGCACACATTATAAATTTAATTGTGCGAGACGGACTAGGGGTGCCGCAAATTTATGAAATAACGAATGGTTTTGTGAAAATGTTAGAGGATGTTTTTAGAAAAGGTAAAAGACGATATAAAAAATATATGAGATTGTGTAAGCAAACAAATTCACTTTTTTTATCACCAAATTGGGATGTTACTACTCGATGGAACTCTACATATGACATGTTCGTATGTGGTCTTCGTCAACGTGGTACTTTACAATTTTTTCACGATGCCCTTGTTACAAGGAGGCGTGTTCGAAACCCAAAATATGATGACACTAAATGGGAGGTTATTCGAAAGCTAACCGATTTGCTCAAAGTTTTTAAAGACGCTACGGTTTTATTATCGGGCGTTTACTATCCAACAAGTCATTTGGTACTAAAACAACTTTTTTTAATGTGTAACAAAATTGGGGCTATTGAATTAGAAGGTGGTCGGTTTTTATTTATGGTCGAACCAATGAAAGAAAAGATTAGAAAGTATTTCAAACATATACCTTTGGCAATTACGTGTGCCACCATGTTAAACCCTTGTCTAAATAAAATTGGGGTCGAAACCCTTATTGAAAGAATTTGTCTTGATTTGGATTTACATGTGGGAAAACCTACATATGTTTCTAGACAACAAACTAAGTTTTGGGAAAATTTTACATCTTTGTTTAAGGTTTATTTTGAAAAACATGGTTCACCTAATGCATCTTCAAGTTCATTTGCCCCAATTTTTGGTTCCTATGAAATTTCTCAAGACCCATTAGCCAATTTATATAACACTATAAGACAAGAAACGACTAAACGGGCTAGGGGTGAGAGTAGTGAACAATCCGCGAATAGTGAATTGGCGAGATATGTAGGAACCAACTTTTTGGGCAATATGACTCCTCAAGAAATCGAAAAGTTTGATATATTGGCTTGGTGGAAAGAACGGGAACCTCAATTTCCCATTCTAAGCGCCATGGCCAGAGATTTACTAAGTGTCCAAGCTTCTACGGTAGCTTCGGAATCGGCTTTTTCTCTTAGTGGCAGGATATTATCTATTCGGAGAACAAGACTCACACCGGCGTCTTTGGAGATGTGCATTTGCTTGAAGGATCACTTGGATGCAGCGGAGCGTATTCAAAACATACAAACATTAGAGAAGGAATTTGACGTTGAAGAACAACTTCACGATATGGAAGTGGAAGAAGGTCTTGCAATATCACTTTCGGATGAAGAAATCACTCAAGATGAATCCTCCCGCGCATCAAGCTCCGATGGTTATGAATATGAAGATCACGATCCACAACAAGAGGAAGAGGAATCGGATGAAGAGTAATGGTTGTGCAGTTCAAGTCTTCAAGTATTAGTGTTTGATTTCGTATTACGGCAAAAAAACGATGATTTGTACTTTTAATTTTATTGTTTCAACTTTCGAACTTTCGTATTTCATGTTTAATGGTTTGTATTTGAATGATTTAATGTTTAATGTATGTTTGTGTTTTTATAAAACGTTATATGTTTGTGTTTGATATCGAAATAATCGAATTGCGGCAAAAAATACAAGCTATTATAAATTACCCGGTCATAACCGGTTTTTTTCCATTACCCGACCCGAACCGGTTTCTAACCGGTTGTAACCGGTTACCATCGGTTACGGTTTTCCAGCACCCAAATCGGGTACTACCCGAACCGGTTTTTGTTGTAACCGGTTTCCACACCTTTGACCATAACCGGTTTCGGTTCCGTTGACCGGTTAGGGTACGGTCAAACCCGACTTTGTGCATCTCTAGTGCCACCACACCGCAAGTGGTGTGAGTGGTGGCCCAAGTCGGACCTCTGGCGAGGCCGACGCGAATGGGTGGGGTTTTTGAGGTGTTTTTTTTAAGATATTTTGTGAGTGAAAGATATTTTAGTGATGATAAAGGGGATATTTGGGGGTTTTGAATTTGAAATGTGAAATAGTGATGTGACGCATAGATAGCGTGGAGGTGACATCCGACTTGGTGTGACCACACCTAATGCTCTTAGGTTGATATCTACCTATTATGGGATCTTGTGATACATCAGGAAATTCATGACATAAATGTATATCTTCATCATGTGAGTAAGTTTTTTCCTCGAGATGTCGACATTTCAATGAAAAATGAAGATGATAAAAATTGGCCAATTGTATTTATGGACAATTCACTGACAAAAATGATGATATATTTTGACTAAATAAAATCACGTGACAAACTGATGAATGTGCTGTTTGGTAAGACCTCTTAATCGGACAGAGGTCAACCTCTTAATGATTCAGTTAAGAGGTCAGCCTCTTAATCAGACAGATTCATAGCGTTTGGTAAGACCTCTTAAGTCTCTGAATCAATAATTCAACATGTTCCGCCACTTAATCGAACAGATGCCAGGGAAGTCTGAATCATTCAGACCTTTGTATCATTCAGATATTAATCATTCAGATGCTACCAAACATCACCTTAAATCTTATATATGGACAAATAAATTTATACACAAAATCTTATATAGGGACAAATAACTTTATGCACAAAATCTAATTCAGTGTTTTAGTTATTATGTTTTTAATATGTCATTTAGATTAATGTATTTTATTTTGTAATGCAAAATAAATTAATTAAAATTATGATTGTTATGGGTCCCACTAGTTTTAAAGAGATGAATAAAGTTTATGCTTGGAGTTGAGGTTTTGTTTAAAGTGAATGAATCCACCAATTACATAGATAGAGTAATTTTTATAGAGTTCATGGTTGAAGATGCTCTATTGTGCTATACTGCTATCACAATAAGTGATACATTTGGAGTTTCACAAATTTTGAGGGAAAATATTAAAGTAAAACTAATAGGCAACAATTGTAATTCCCTTGAACGAGGATCGTTCTATTGATAGACAAGTTCTATTGATAGACAAATATATAGATACAAGTATAACAAGCTTTCCTATATAGAGTGATATGCATATCTTCCTCTAACTATCAATTATTTACACAATCATTATACAATCGTTGCCTATTAAAAACTAAAATATACTTCTATTAAAATTGATAGTTAGTGGATAATGAGTCCCACTCTTTTTGAATAAAATGATATTAATAATGTTTAAAAGTAAAAGTAAAGGTAAAAGAGTAATTTCACTATATTAAAGTGAAGAGTTGCTGGAGGATGAGTCTCACTTTTCTTACCAAATAAAATAAAATTTTAAGCGTATAACTTATTTTTTAACACCCACACAAAGAAAATGTATCATACGAAGATAATATGATCTTTATGTGGGTGTTTGCAAGGAAAAAGAAAGTAAAATGATGATGCAGAGGTAAAAATCAAAGTTAATGAGGAAATCTTTTTACTTTATCACTTTTAACTAGTATAGAGATTTGGATCCACTCTTTTATTCAATTGGTTTTTGAACGGACTCTTTTATTCACCTGTTAGTTGTCTGGATCAAGAAGATGGGGTGACAGTAGTACTCTATGAGAAAAGGTATGGGGAACAAAAGTAAAGTTGTCTAATTTTATACTACCTCTGTATTAAAATAAGTGATACATTTTTTAAAAACAGTTTTTTAGGTAAAATATTAAAATGTAGTTTAAAATAAATGAAAGTGGATAGTTAGTGCAGAATGAGTCCCACTTCTTTTGAATAAAGTGATATTAATGATGTTTAAAGGTAAAAGTAAGGGTAAAAGAGTAATTTCATTTTATTAAATTAGATAGTTTGTGGAGAAAGGGTCCCACTTTTTTACTAAATAAAGTAAATTTCGGAAACATATCACTTATTTTGTTCCACCCCTAAATAGAAAGTATATCACTTATCTTGATACAAAGGTAGTATGTGGGTTTTGACATGAGAAACTATGAAAATCAAAAAGAAAAAAAGATCGTGGGATGGCGATTGTATGTAAGTAAATCGAGTGGGGTACATAGGTACTAATTTATCTTAGTTTTTTTTTATTAATTTTTTAAAGTTGAATATGTATTTTAGTATTTTGACTGATTAGATCATCTACTATCTTAATTATTAAAAGTGAAGCATGCAATCTTGAACTTGACATAATAGTTGATTTAGTATCCTAACTTATTTATTTAATTGTGTTTTTTCTTAGTCGATTTACATTCGTTGAAGTTTTTGACATACTAACAAATATATGTTCATCTCAATGTATTGATACTGCAATTAAATCATGTTAGAAAACAAGACCGACTTAGTGAGATATGATACTAAATTCATCATTTTATCAAGTTTAAAATATCATGTTAAACATTTCTTAATTCAATGTAGTAGGAAGTCAAGTTAAGTGCATTTTTTTGTAACGGTAATAATATTTCAGTTATCAAAATAATTGTTTGATATAATCATACATTTTGATGTGAAAATTGTATATTATGATGTATATGGTAAAAATGATGTACATAAATCACCGGCAATTCAAACTCAATTACAATATAGATTCACAATGACAATAAATCTAAATCAAATGCTCAGTGACCATTGATGTTTCAACAAGAACCTTTATTTTCGTAAGAATAGTGATAAAAAAGTTCACCATAAACAATTAGATTGTAGTTTATTCTCACATGTTCAACCTGATATTTTTAAAACTATTTCTCAAAATATTGTTGGCTTATGCTAATAATTGCATGTGTAGTTTAGGCTTCTAGGTACGTCTGTGCAAACTGTATCGAGAATCAACCAAAAGTGCATAATCAGCCCAAACCGAGCTATAATGGTTTGGTTTCGGTTCTAATTTTCTTGAAAAACCGATTCCCATTCCGGTTCGATCCAAAAACGAGAAAACAATCGAGAAAGTCGAAGTTTAGCAAGAGCCCTCTTGTTTATTTCTCAAAATTTCCAATATGTGAAAGAATCCATTCGACCCAAATCATTAAGAGTAAATTACATGGAAGGTTTCTGTGGTTTGCCACTTATTATAGCCACATGGTCTTTGTTTATTACATTGGAAGTCCCTGGTGTATTCAATTTGTTACACCCGACGTCCCTCTGTCTAACGGACGTCTAAAACATCTGTTAAGTGACCCATGTGCACCTCACATGATGGGCAAAATCGTAATTTCCCTTCCCCTTTTAAAGAGTAAATTTCACGGAAGGTCCCTGTGGTTTGCCACTTATTACATCCACAGTCCCTGAACTTCGTTTATTACACTGGAAGTCCCTGGTGTATTCAGTTAGTTACATCTGACGTCCCTCTGTCAAACGGACGTCTAAAAGATTTGTTAAGTGACTCATGTGCACCTCACATGATGGGCACAATGGTAATGCTCTGTAAATAAGTGATCATGAAGTTCAGTAAGAAAAAAATTAAAAAAAAACTATAAATACACAAAACACATATCGTACAGTTCAATGTAGTCGTTTTTTTCATCATTCGTACCTCTTTCACTGCTCGATTGGCCCACCATTGTTAGACAAAGAAGGGTTTTTTGAAGAACAGATAGAGTGGACAGAAGAGAGGGAAAGATGAGAGGGAATAAGTGAAGGGACGTCTGGTGTTGGTGTAAATTAGGGAAGACACGTTTGGGGGGGGGGGAGAATTACCATTGTTCCCATCATGTAAGGTGCACATGGATCACTTAACAGTTCTTTTAGACGTCCGTTTGACAGAGGGACGTCGGGTGTAACAAATTGAATACACCATGGACTTCCAGTGTAATAAACGAAGTTCAGGGACTGCGGATGAAATAAGTGGCAAACCACAGGGACCTTCCGTGCAATTTACTCTTTAAAAGGGGAAGAGAAATTACGATTTTGCCCATCATGTGAGGTGCACATGGGTCACTTAACGGATGTTTTAGACGTCCGTTAGACAGATGGACGTCGGGTGTAACAAATTGAATACACCAGGGACTTCCAGGGTAATAAACGAAGACCAGGGACTATGACTGTAATAAGTGGCAAACCACATGGACCTTCCGTGTAAACCTTCCGTGTAATTTACTCAATCATTAATGAGGAAAAAGATAAAAATATAGCATACCATGCTTTTACATAACCATGAGAAACTTAACTATGACTTGTCTTTCCCTTTTTTCTTAGCATTGACTGATTAAATTTTTAATCTGGATAAAAACACACCATTTTTTAAAATTGACGGGAAATGGTGATATACATATAATTCAATTCATTCTATTTTTAGTAGTGTGGAAGCGGTGATAAACAACAAACATATACAAAAATGGTTTTTGCTGAAATTATGTTAGTCCCAAGACTAAATAAATAAGATTTGATAATCGATAGCCAAGAAAAATAAATAACAGCTGAAGTATGTATCTCAGCTGAGGCAAGTATATACAATAAACCTTCAGCTGAGTACGTACTTAGCTTTAGGATACAAGTCAAATCAGCAGCTATTAACGAGAGTTCATTCGAAGTCTATGACCAAAGGACAAAGACAAGAAGAAGACTATTCAGCTGTGCTGATAGTACCTGCTGCAGATTAAGACTTAAAGGAAATGTTCATTGACACCTTGAACATTTCCCTTTCCCGCTTAAAGAAGAAGAAAACGATGAAGATCTTCTATTTTGGAATAGAAGATAATGTCAGTACATTATCATCGTTTGTCCCTCAAGCATGTAAAAAGAAAGTCAACTATTTCTGTACTTATGTAGTACACCTTTCACTGTGCGTCAGAAAGGGTACCGGAAGTAGTTGACACAAATTACACTTGGGGCAATAACTTGTGCAAGAGCATTTAATGATCCATAGACAAGTCCACATCGACGAATAATATGTTTACACGTCGTCAAACTTGTGGACTAAGGAACATGGATTTTGGGCTATAAATACAGACGTAAATGCTTGCATTTACAACACCTTTAGAAATCATAGCACAAGAACATTCTCTGAGAGTTAGTTATTTGTCTAAGTATTAACTCCTCCATAGTTATTACTAAGACATTAATATCAGCTGTTAGTATCAGCTGATATAACTCTTAGCGAATACTCTTCTAGTTTGAGCGGTCTAAAGTGTCATTTCAAGTATAGAGTTTTAGTTAGTTTTGTACTATCTATTTCCGCAAACTTTGTACTGTATTAAGTTGTTTTAATAAACTCTTAATCATTGAAATCTTGTTGTTTACTTATCATATCTTCGTTACTCGGTCATAACGCAACACGGTTGTGTTGTTGGGATCCAACAACTGGTATTAGAGTGGTTGTCAAAATTGTCTTCCATCAATTTTGAGCATCTGTTATGGCTGAACCTACATCATCAGATCTTCCATCATCTGGAAAACCTCCCAAACTCACTCAAACCAACTACCCCATGTGGAAAACCCGTATGTTGTCCCATATGGTTACCTATCAACCAAAACTCCAAGATAACATCACGATAGGAAAATATGTTCCCAAAACCCTCATTCCTGGTAATTCTGAAATACCAGAACACTATGTGGTGAAGTCTGAGGCTCAGTGGACAGACGCTGAAAAACGTCTTGTCATCTTGAGAACAAGGGTCGAGACATGCTTTTTCAAGCAGTTGGTGATGAACTGTATCACAATATTCAGTTTTGTGACTCAGTTAAAGAGATGTGGGAACGGCTGGCTGAAGTTTATGAAGGCACATCTGTTGTGCGTGAACATATCAAAAACATGCTCATACATGATTATGAACTGTTTAAAGCCAAGCCAAGTGATACTATAGCTCAAACTTTCAATCGTTATAACATTCTGTTAAACGAGCTGAAGTCTCATGGGGTTGATAAGGACGATATGTCCAAAATGTGTAAGTTTATGACAGCCTTACCTTCTAAATGGGCTACCATCATAACTTGCATGAGTACATCTCCTACTCTGAAAGATTATACTCTTTCGTCTCTCTATGGTATGTTTTTAAGCCATGAGAGAACTGTACTCAACAAATTTTAACCTCCAAAGGACTCTAAAGTGAGTTCTACTGGATCTTCGACTGCTCTTGTCTCCTTAAACAAGCCAAGCAGAATCGAATATCCACCATCAGATGATGAGGCTGACAACACTTCGGCTGTTGGTTTGTTCAACATGCCTGAAGTCAGCATTGAAGAAGTCGATGAAGACGAATACAATGATGCCCTTGTATCTGAGCTGGCCTTACTTGTTAAAAATAGAAAATTCTTTAAAAACAAGTCTGGCTCCTCAGCTAGAGGCTCGAGTAGCAGATCTATCTCATCAGCTGTTTCTTCTAGACCTTCTGGAAGTACACCTGACATCCCTGAGATAACTTGCTACAACTGCAACAAGAAGGGACACTATGCTAACGACTGCAAGCAGAAGAAAGCTTGTTCATCATCTTCAACTGGTGAGTCCATTGAAGATAAATACAAAAAGCTACAAGCCTTCACTAAAAAGATTCTAGAAGAAAAGAAGGCACTTGAAGGCAAAGCTGCTGACAAGGGTCTCGTAGCTGAAACTCATGATTGGGCTGACTCTGGTGACAGCTCATCTGATGACGATGAACAAATGGCCACAATGTGTTTGATGGCTCGTGCTGATGATGATGAAAGCATTACAGCTGATGATGCTAGTTCTTATAAATGGGTCAACATTGTTCATAAAAAGGTAACCTCTCTAATCTCCGCTGAGGCTACTAAAGCCAAAGATATTGTTGATTCCATTATTTGTGACTTGCACTTCATTGATCAGCTGAAAGGTGAATGTTTGGATAAACATAGTGCTATTCTACGTGAAAATGCATTTTTTAAAAGAACGTTTAATTGACCACAAAACTTTAAAAGAAGAACTTTCTGAAACAAAATTCATTAACTCAGTTCTTCAACATGATCTAAGTGAAAAAGTTAAAGAACTGGAAGCAATTAAAAAGATTTGTGAATCATGGTCTCGTTCATCCAAACGTGTGAGTGAATGTGTTAACTCACAAATCCCTAGTCAAGTACAAGCTGTACTAGGAGGAGATTTCCTTGTTGCAGCCGCTGTACCTGACAGCAGTACAGATGATCTGTACTACTCGTCGGCTGATGCTTCTGTGCCAGCTGAAGAGTTGGTTTTTGGTTCCTTTGTTAGGTCTACCAAAACCTATGCTACTGAGATGTCCTCAGAAGATCCTTCTGTTGCTACTGGTGAATAGTCATCAGCTGACTCCTCTGCCATGGTAGTTAGGACACCTACTGTAGTCATTGTTGAACCTAGAAAATCTATCTTGGGTTCAGCACCTGCTGCCTCTTCTGCTAAATCTCAGCAGAAGACTAGAAGGACAGCAGGAAAGAAAACTGTTCTTACACCCTCCAAGGGTGAGCCAGTTGGAGTTCGTACTCGAGCTGCAAAGAACAAAGGTAAGAGTATTCCTAAGAATACTCCATGTCCTTCTTCAGCTGTGTCTGTTAGACGGCTGAAAGGAAAGGTCAGCAAGCTGACATCACTCGTTCAAACTCTGACTATCTCTGATAATCAAAAAATGAAAGGTATTTTGGGTCCAGTTCCCAATCCTACTGCCTCGCCCTCTACTCCACTGCAAAGAAACAGAAAATGCTATAAGTGTGGAGATCGTGGGCACATGGCAAGTGAGTCTGACAGCACATGCCCGAGACCTTCCCCATCTTCAGTATGTGAGCCTACTGAAAAGCCAACTTCTGTGAGTCCCAGCGGGAAGTCACAAGGACCCACCGAAGTGTGGGTTCCCAAAAAGAACTAACTCTTTTATCTTATGTGCAGTGTGATGAAAGCAAACATGTCTGGTACTTAGACAGTGGTTGCTCGAGACACATGACTGATTACAAATCCCTGCTGGAAGAGTTTGAAGTTTGTGATGGTCCCTCAGTAGTTTTTGGTGATAATGGTAGAGGCTCAACTGAAAGTTATGGAACCATCTCTAATGGATCCATACAAATCACAAGAGTTGGTTATGTAAATGGGCTGAAACATAATCTTATCAGCATTAGCCAACTTTGTGATGCAAAGTTCTCGGTGAACTTTAACGAATACAGAGGAACGGTGACGGATAAGAATGGAAAGGTAGTATTAGTTGCTCCCAGAACCAAGAATGTCTATACATTTGACATGAATCCTCAAAATCAAGAAGTTTGTCTATTCTCTCATTCTACTGAAGAGCTGAATTGGTTGTGGCATAAGAGGCTATCTCACATGAACTTCAAAAATATATCTAAGCTGGCTCGAGGTCAGCTGGTGAACGGTCTGCCACAAATCAGATATGAAAAGGATAAGCTTTGTTCTGCGTGTGAACAAGGCAAGCAACATAAAAGCTCCTTCAAATCAAAGCAATGTTTCTCCATCGACAGCTGCCTTCACATGCTCCATATGGACCTTTTCGGCCCTATGAGTACTGAAAGTCTTGGTGGAAAGAAATATACACTTGTTATCGTTGATGAATATTCACGATATACTTGGGTAATATTTCTTCGTCACAAAAGTGATGCAGCTGAAGAGATTATCAAGTTCATCAAAAGGATGGAACTTCTAAATGGGTCTAGAGTCAAGATGCTGAGATCAGACAATGGTACTGAATTCAGGAACAAGACCTTAGAAGATTTCTGTTCAGATGTTGGGATTTCCCAAAACTTTTCAGTAGCAAGAATACCTCAACAAAATGGTGTTGCTGAAAGAAGGAACAGAACCCTAATAGAAGCTGCAAGAACAATGCTTGCTGAGCCAAACATGCCTAAGCAATTTTGGGCAGAAGCTGTTAACACAGCTTGTTTTACTCAGAATAGGTCTCTCTACGTGAAGAGACACAAGAAGACTTCTTATGAGATTTTTCGTCAGAGGAAACCATTCATAGGTTTCTTTCATGTGTTTGGCTGTGTATGTTTTGTGTTAAACACACGAGATCAGCTGAGTAAATTCGACTCTAAAGCTGATGAAGCGCAAGAGTATCATTGAACTCTTGCGTGATTTTACCAGAGTCACCAAGAGTATCATTGAACTCTTGCGTGATTTCTGGATGTCGGCCTCCACCTCTGGAGACGACATCACTGCGCAAGTAGGGACTCATCAAATCACCATTACTCTTGATGATTTCCGAGTTGCTTGCGGATTCGATTATCTGCAACCTGGAGAAGAATATCAGCAGACTAAATCTGCTGATGAAGCTAAAGCGAGTCTAATCCGTATCACTGGATACAGATTAGAAAATGAAGAAGACAGGGTGCCGATCTTCAAGAAGTCTCAGCTGACGAGACCCTGGGCCTATTTCTTTACACACATCATTCAGGGTATAGGCGGCAATTCCGGGTCTCTCAACAAGTGCAACTCCAGCATGAAAGTCTTTGCTGAAGCCCTAGTCAGCGGTCAACGGATTGACTACGGGAGACTGGTGTACGAGGAGGTCAAGACCAAGCTGAAAGGCAAGGGAAATCATATTGCCTATCTTCGCTTTTTCACATTGTGCATCGCACATGTGATGGTTGCAAAGCTGAAGATAGATTATGAAGACATCTCTGGGGAATCGGTGATGGTTCGTTCCATTTCCAACATCATCTTCCAAAGGAAGGAAGATGAAAAGGAGTTTTCTCTCACCTCGTACATGCTGAAGATCATAGATGATCGAGTCAGATCCAAAAGGGATCGAAAGAAGGGCGCAAAATCGAAGAAATCTTCCCTACAAGAAGGTAAGTCCTTTCCTCATCTGAAGCGTTTACCCTCAATTGGGCGACCATCCCCAGCTGCTGATGGGAAAACCACCACCTCAACAGGGATCTCAATCCCTGATAATGAGGATTCTACTGATGCAGATGATTCTACTCTGGTGGTGAAGAAGCGAGTTAAGCGACCCTCTAAGCGCCCTCCTTCTTCTTCATTCTTTTTATCATCTTCCTCTGGCAGCACCCTTGCTTCTCCTCTGCTCGAGGTAAGAAGGACTGCTAATATTGGTGCAGAGAAGATGATTGCAGATGCTGAACTGGAAACAGCTGCAGCATTTGGACTCAGCCGGGATCTTCGAGAAGATCGCTTACGATCAGAGGCCTTGTCAGCTTCTGATCTTGGTCCTTCTCATTTTCAGTATGGCAGTGTTCAGCAAGGAAGTCCACTATCTTTCGGAGCTCCTAGTCGAACACTCTCGGCTGGTCCCCCTCTCCTTTCCTTTCATCCTCTCTCTGCTGATTTCTCAACAAGTCAGCAGACTTCAAAACGGCAATTTCGTTCTTCAGGAGTTAGTGCCGGCTCCACACCTTTGCGTAGCTCCTCGACCGATTCATCATCTGTCATTGTAACACGGGAACAAACTCCACAAGCAACCTCAGTCTCTCAACAGACTGTTGGTGAAGTTTTCGGCTCAACCCAAGCCACCCGAGAGTCAGCTGCACACACACCACCCCCAATTTCTTCATCACTTCCTGAGTCTTCAGCTGATGATAGATTGATTGGAAACCAAGTCAATCCTGAAGCTGGCCCTTCTGTTTCCCACGACGTCACCAGCTTAAACCAGCAAGTGATCAAGGAAACCACCACCGCCAATGAAGAGACAACTTTAGACCAGGTTGTTACTGAGGCATCCACCCTAGCTGCCAGTGATCGCGAAAGTAATCGCCAACTGAGCTGTGAGGCAGCTAACCAACCACCCAGAGGAACTCTTCCTCCAGTCTCCATACCAGTTTCGCCGACTGGTGAGACCGAAGCACTAGATTCTCAAACACCATTTCATATGATGTTTGACTCTGCTGATATCCCTTTTCAGCAGTACCTCTTGTCAGATAATGAAGAGGAAAATGAATCTGGGCTTCAAATTGCTTTGACAACTGAAGTAGGCACTTCTGTTATAACCCTAGAAGTTTCAGTTGGACCCAACTCACCCCCCAAAGTTTCTGAGGAACCCATAGGAATCCTTCTTCCTACCTCGAGAACACCTTCTTCCACAACTGAGGTTACCCCTCAAGCTGGAGACATGCCGGACCCCTTCCCCCAAAGCGTCCAAGTGTTCCATGCTGAATCCAGCAAAGCTGGAGGAAGCATTCCCATCAGAGCCGCTGCTGCTCTGATGTCTAGTGTTGTTACATCCCAGATTCGACCTGGGATGGCCACGCTGAGGAAGCAGATGGACTCCCTTCGCAGGGATGTTCCAAAGAAGTTTGTCAAAACTGCTGAGAACCTCTCTTCCAGCATAACTTCTCTGCACGCTGAGGTCCACACTCAGACTCCTCGGCTGGCTCTTCTTTCTGATCAGATTCGCCTCAACACCAGCGGGTTCATCTCTCTCAACGACTACGTGCGTCAAGAGTTAAACTCCCTTCGCGATTCTGACAGAGTCGAACACGACAAAATTCTCTCCGAAGTTCGGGACAGCCTGGCTCTTGCCCAATCAAAGCAAGAGTCTCTGCTGACACTTACTCATAGCCACCTTCCTAAAGCTATTGAGGAGTCAGCTTCTGCTGTGTCCACCAGGTTGGACAAAATGGAGACTGAAGTCAGCTCGCTGACTTCTCAAGTCGCTGGTCTCCAAGGCACCCTTGACCTCATTCTTGCTAAGCTCAATGAGGGTGCCGCTGTTGTCCATCCTGCTTCAGCACCAGAGAGTACCCCTCTTCTTCGGGCACTCTCTGAGGGGGAGAAAGAGGCCACTTCAGCAGGTGAACAACAAGGTGAACAAAATAGTTCACAACCTATAGTCACCTCTGTTGTCGGAGCCAACACTGAAGACGTTCCAGCAGGTGATAACTCAACAAATCCACCTACCACCTCTGCTGGAACACAAGAAGAAGAAGTTGAACCCTCAACTGGTTTTGTTAAAATCATTGATTCTTTTGAATCAGTTGAGGGCCCACAAGTCCAAGCCCCGCAAATCCAAAACCCTCAGCCTATCTTACAGGAGATTCCTCATCCTGCTGAGGGGGAGCCTACATCTGCTGTGGTTGAAAACTTCATCCTAAATGAAGTTGGAACCACTGCTGATCTTGATACAGCCATTGCCCATCAAAGAAAAGCCCATGAAGAGCTGTATCAAAAAGCTGAAGCACAAAGAGCTGAGAACATTAGGTTGTTCAACAAAGTTCTTTATCAGTGTAGGCAGGAAGCAAAGATCACCAGCTTAAGGGTCCCCAGATTCGATCCCAGCTCTACTGATGAAATTGTAATAACAAGAGCTGGAGGATCTGTGGTCCATGAAAAGTTCCCTCTGAACAAGATCAGCCTGGTTCTCAACTACGATGAATGGAAAGAGGCTGAAGCAGCTGCCAGATTTGCGAAACCATCGCGGATTATAATAGATCTGGAAAACGAGATAAAAGTCGCAATCTACTCCTTAAAGACTCTATGCGATGAAATCAGGAAACATGCTCCTGAGTTGGTATATCGCATACCTCCTGAATTGTGTGAATCTCAAGCTGCTGTTGTCAGAAAGACTGCTGGTGAAAGCTCCTCAGCAAGAGGGGAGAAACGTAAGTCCGTTCTCCTCGAGCCTCTTGCTGACTCCAGACCATTGGATATTGAGTCGTCACAAAAGCCATCCCCACGGGAGTTAACTTTGTCCCTGGGCTGATCGTAAAAGAACCAATTCATGGCTTTTGCTATCTGGAGAAAAAGAAGGAGTCGTGCTTCCAGCGGGTAGATGAGTTGAATTTATGTGATGTGGATCAACTTATGATTTATCACAAGCTGCTGAGTTCCTCTACTGAAGAGGGAAGAGAAATGAAGAATTTAATAAGCTCAGCCTTCAACTCACTGTTTCGCAATGTCGTTGGATCAGCTATATCCAAGGCATTATAGTTTTTTTTATATATTTTCCTTGTAATTTTAATTGCCTTATCAATAGAAAATCAAAAGTTGTGTAATATACTTGTAAAAATTGTAAAAAGATAAACATATACAAAAGAACCCTAAGGTTCAAAGCACATAAGTATTCAGCTGACCTCATCAGCTGAATCATTACAGGGTTACACTTATACGGCTAATCGATTGCATCAAATAGGGGGAGATTGTTAGTCCCAAGACTAAGTAAATAAGATTTGATGATCGATAGCCAAGAAGAATAAATAACAGTTGAAGTATGTATCTCAGCTGAGGCAAGTATATACAATAAACCTTCAGCTGAGTACGTACTTAGCTTTAGGATACAAGTCAAATCAGCAGCTATTAACGAGAGTTCATTCGAAGTCTATGACCAAAGGACAAAGACAAGAAGAAGACTATTCACCTGATTGTGGAATCAGCTGATAGTACCTGCTGCAGATTAAGACTTAAAGGAAATGTTCATTGACACCTTGAACATTTCCCTTTCCCGCTCAAAGAAGAAGAAAACGATGAAGATCTTCTATTTTGGAATAGAAAATAATGTCAGTACATTATCATCGTTTGTCCCTCAAGCATGTAAAGAGAAAGTCAACTATTTATATACTTATGTAGTACACCTTTCACTGTGCGTCAGAAAGGGTACCAGAAGTAGTTGAGACAAAGTACACTTGGGACAATAACTTGTGCAAGAGCATTTAATGATCCATAGACAAGTCCACATCGACGAATAATATGTTTACACGTCGTCAAACTTGTGGACTAAGGAACATGGATTTTGGGCTATAAATACAGACGTAAATGCTTGCATTTACAACACCTTTAGAAATCATAGCACAAGAACATTCTCTGAGAGTTAGTTATTTGTCTAAGTATTAACTCCTCCATAGTTATTACTAAGACATTAATATCAGCTGTTAGTATCAGCTAAATAACTCTTAGCGAATACTCTTATAGTTTGAGCGGTCTAAAGTGTCATTTCAAGTATAGAATTTTAGTTAGTTTTGTACTATCTATTTCCGCAAACTTTGTACTGTATTAAGCTGTTTTAATAAACTCTTAATCATTTAAATCTTGTTGTTTACTTATCATATCTTCGTTACTCGGTCATAACGCAACACGGTTGTGTTGTTGGGTTCCAACAAATTAGATAGAAGAAACAAACCTGGATGCTGAAATTTTGCTATGATGCATTGTGTTTTGGAATTCATATGAAGACTATAGCAATCACATGAGATAGTAGAACTACTATGAAATAAGTAATAGTAGAACTACTCAAATAACCCTAATCATGTCATCATCAATTGACCATTTAGTCCATTACATTTACATATACCTAAACGTAAACTCGTCAACCTATTACAAAGTAAAATATAATTTAGATTTTTTTGGTATAAACTAAAACATTTAAGTCTTCATTCGAAGAGTCATGATCACCATCAAACTAACCCTCCCATTCAGGGCCAGCAGCAGTTACCACCCCCTTCTTCATCTCAGGGGTTGTGTTAGCTTTTGTGACCGTGGTTATTGTCTTTATTTCTCCATCAGGTGTGGTTATGGTTTCTGTTATGGTTGTGGTTGTGATTTTGGGTCTAGTTTGGATTTTGGTTTTGGTTGTGGGGGTGATTTTGGTAACTGTTATTAATCTTTTCTTAAGCAATTTCCAAATTGAAAGCGTCGGCAACCCGTTAGGCATCAAACAAATAGTCAAGCCCAAGATTAAAAATATTTATAACCACCAGATGTTTAAAAGACAAAAGTCAAAGCAGTTCAAATATGCATCTAATACTAACTAACAAACTAAAACATTTAAGTCTTTCTCATCCGAAGAGTCATCTCCATAGAAATAACCCTCCCATTGAGGGCCAACAATAGTTACCGCCTCTTTCATCTCGGGGGTTGTTTCAGCTCCTGTGACCGTGGTTATCGTCTTTGTTACTCCATCAGGTGTGGTTATGGTTTCTGTTATGGTTGTGGTTGTGATTTTGGGTCTGGTTTGGATTTTGGTTGTGGTTGTCGGAGTGATTCTGGTAACGGTTATTGATCTTTTCAAAAGCAACCTCCCAACTGGAAGCGTCGGCAACCCGTGAGGCATCATAACCCTATTATAGGCCATTCTTGCCCTAATTACCGGGGTCCGTCCCAAGGTGCCAACTACCACTAGGGTATTCGGATCGCGAACTTTTGGAGCATCGACTTCCAAATCAGAATCCTCTGAATCAACTTCCAAATACTCTTTTTTTTTTATTCTTTTTCTTTTTCGGGAGCCTGTGTTTCCTCCTTTGCGCAGCAGCAGCCACTAGCTCTTTCACCTCATTAGGCATCTTAGAAACAAGAAACATCTATTAATTATGAACAGAAATCAAACTGCTAAGAAAATAACATCTAACATATAATCAAATAATCAACAAATTGGTGCCTATAACTCTAACATGCCCTAAATAGACTATATAATTCTACCTAATATGTCTAACAAATTAGAGGATAATAAGAAAATGTAAATTGTAAACCCACTTTCTCCTATTTAATTAGTAACTATCTTCAAAGTTAACGTAGAACAATTTCCGTTTTTGAACAATAAAAGGGGACGAAGATAATTTAAAAGGGGATGAAGATAATTTAGTTAAGCTATTTACATTCGAATTAAGAGAAAGTTAGTACACAGAGTCTTCCCCCGCCTAATTGATCTAATGATAAAGAAGTAGGCTCACCCTTTACTTGGGAATAGAGAGGGGAAACATAGCATGTCACAAGAGCGAGGCGAGGTTTGGAACTAGACTTTTTCAGGGGTTCTTAGTTCCGGTGCTGCCAATCCCCTAGAATATGCTATTGGAGGAAGTTGGTTGGCGATGGCCATGTCTTTTGGTATAAATGACTTGCGATAGTCTAGCTAGCGAAGTAGGGTAGGATAGCAAACGAAGCGATAAGGAACGGAGTATCATCCCCAATAATAAGAAAAGGTAAAACCTCATTTATTTAGTGTTCACCGTAATAGTCTTTCAGTTTAAGAAAAAAAAATTGGCCTCCTAGAGCTTAGGTTTCTGGCAGGCTTTGCGAGCCGACTAAACTCCAAAAGACTACCCGTTTTGTGAGTAGACCGGAGTTATTGCGTTTGAACCTCTATGGCCACAAATGAGTTTTTGATCCTCCTTGGATTCGAACGTGTGACCTCCTGATCGATCATTAACATTTTTTGGAGCACGCTCTAACTAACTCGGCACCACCCTTGTGGTTAGTTTATGATTTTGTACTTCAATTTTAGAAAACTTATGTATGAGAGAATTGTAGACCTTGGTACAATAGTGAAAAATATATATTAGTATCATACTTTAACACTTTTAGCAATGTATAATGTTAATATGAGAAAAGTGAGTATCGGGCGGTCACATACTTAAGTATAGGTGTGTGATCACCCAAAAAACTACGTAAATTTGGTTCAAATACTTAAAATTCATCCCAACCTACATGCATTAATTGTACCTTACAACTTATATATGGAATTTAATAACTATGTACTGTTGTTTGTTTAGTGAAGTATGATTTTTTGTTTGTTGTCGATAAGTGATGATGATAATGTGTTGTTGCTAGTTAGTTTGTTGTATCTTGTGGCTGTATAATAACAGAATTTGTGTGTTTGGAGCTATTGTGTGTTTGGAGCTAAGATTTTTGGATTTTTGAATTTGATACTTTTAGGTGGTTGTTCTCTCGACTTTTTGGATTTTTTTGGAGATATAAAAGTACGACGGGTTTTTTTTTGGATTTTTTGGAGATATAAAAGTAGACGACTTCAACTCCAACAAACCAAGGAAAGATATTATTGGTAACGATGTAATTTTTCTTTTCTTTAGATCAATGGTAGGAAAACAAATGTCGAGCCTCTTTGTAATTCTTTTTACGTTAGCTTATTGCTAATCTTAAATGTCAAATCGTAAATGTCAAATGTCGTTATGTCAAAAGCTAAGTTTCATAATCTAATACAAATGATCACTTTGTCCGAATTGGATAATTTGCATATAATTTAATTAAGTAATAAATATGCTTCAACACATACAGAATATACATTGCTTGCTAAGTTAAGGCACGACCAAATAAAAAATACATGAAAAAGTTACTAACATATGTTAAAGTCAGACAACATTGTACAAGACAAAAGTCAAAGTAGTTCAAATATGCATATCTAATAATATTAACCAACAAACTAAATCATTTTAATTTTCCTCATCCGAAGAGTCGTCGCCAATCGAAATAACCCTCCCATTCAGGGCCAGCAATAGCTACCACATCTTCCTTCATCTCGGGTGTTGTTTCAGGATGCATATCTAATAATATTAACCAACAAACTAAATCATTTTAATTTTCCTCATCCGAAGAGTCGTCGCCATCGAAATAACCCTCCCATTCAGGGCCAGCAATAGCTACCGCATCCTCCTTCATCTCGGGTGTTGTTTCAGCTTTTGTGACCGTGGTTACCGTTCTCGTTTCTCCATCAATTGTGGTTATGGTTTCTGTTATAGTTGTGATTGTGATTTTGGGTCTGGTTTGGATTCTGGTTGTGGTTGTGGGAGTGTTTATTGTAACGGTTATTGATCTTTTCAAAAGCAACTTGCCAATTGGAAGCGTCGGCAACCCGTGAGGCATCATAACCCTATTATAGGCCATTCTTGCCCTAATTACCGGGGTCCGTCCCAACGTGCCAACTGCCACTAAGGTATCCGGATCACAAACTTTTGGAGCTTCAACTTCCAAATCAGATTCCTTTGAATCAACTTCCAAATACTCTTTCTTTTTATGATTATTTTTCTTTTTCGGGAGCATGTGTTTCCTCCTTTGCGCAGCAGCCACTAGCTCTTTCACCTCATTAGGCATCTTAGAAACAAGAAACATCTATTATTTGAGAACAGAAATCAAATTGCTAAGAAAATAACATCTAACATATAATCAACATATTGGTGCCTATAACCCTAACATGCCCCAAATAGACTATATAATTCTACCTAATATGTCTAACAAATTAGAGGATAATAAGAAAACGTAAATTGTAAACCCACTTTCTCATATTTAATTAGTAACTATCTTCAAAGTTAACGTAGAACAATTTCCGTTTTTATTTTAACCACTTAATAAAACAAATAAAATAACAAATTACCCTATATAAACGATTAACCTAACAAATTATTAGTATTAGTATTAGCAAAATATCTTAGCTACGAGGTTAATACCTTTCATAACCAAGTAGACTTCCTGGGATAATGTGCGTAGGGCCACTGCTATTAAGTAATCATATGTTTGCAGATTTAAAGCTCGAGAACACGTCATAGATGTTGCTGCATGATTATAAATAGAGGAAAAAGTGTTAGCAATTGAAGAGAATCAAACATAAAGAAATCAAAAGCCATGAAGTTTTCAAGGACTGCAAATTTACGCCGTCAAAATAAAATCAAGAAAAAAGGCCATGGATTTAAAACTTATTTATAAATCTAATTTTTTGTATAAAATAATTTAAGATGTTGATAGGTAAGTCATTACTCACTTTAGACCGAGAACCTCGTGTTTTTATGTAGAAATCTACAACCTATAAATAAACAGATTTAATATTTAATAATTACCAAAAAAAATTAACAAAATGATATAAAAAACACAACAATAAATATACAAGCAGAATGTTGGAAATCAAAACTATAAAACAACTAAAAAAGAAAACATTTAATTACTCTTGCTAGACACTCGGTCAAACACAAGATTACTTAGCTGACCCATGTGCAGATTCATGACCCATAACCCGGTCAAACAGTAGACTACCCGCCGACCCGAACCATGACCCATATACTAACCCGCTTCATCGAGATTACCCAACACAGAAATGGGTAGAAATCTAAACTTTAAACTACACAAAAACTGAAACAAACCACAGATCTACTTGAAATTAAGACTGAGATCTAAATTATTTTTAAATGCGTATAATATAAAGGTCAGGACGCAAACAGCCGCCGAACAGAGCTGTTACGGCCATAATTTTTGTGATTTCTAAATTATTTAAGGTATAAGAATCGTATTTATTTACATTTATGTAGTAAAACATTAAGTTAACAACCAAATATAAATATGTAATATTTAGAGTAAAAAATAAAGGAAAAAGAGGGTATACCCAAAAAGATTTCGGTTTGAGTTTCCTTGTAGGTGATGGTGTACATTCTTCCTTCTTGCTCCAAAACTTCAAGTATATGCTTCTGGCCACATAGATTCAAGCTTGAAGAAATGTATGAATGTTCATAAGTAAGTTAAGGATAAAGAGTAAAGAAAACTAGATATTAAAGAAGGGTTTGTGAGTGGAAGTTTAAATAAAAGGGAAACATGGACATTAATTTTGAATGAGGTTCATAGCATGTGAGAAGAGTTTTGCATGGAAAGAGTGTGTGTGCAGGAAAGTGGCGTGAAGGTGTAAAAGTAAAAGGCAAAAGTAAAAGGTAAAAGTAAAAGGTACACTTGATTGATATAAAGAAACGATTGTGTGTCTTGATGAATCAAAAGGAAATGATGGATGATAGATTTTCTCATAGAAGATATCTTGGGCATGGGGCAAAAGCAACTATGATTAGACTTTTCATTTGCTTAATTTCTTATTGTTGTTTTATTCTATTCTTTCTCATTTATCACGTGGAATGAAGATTGATTAAAGAAGGGTTAAAATATATTGATATTTAGTAGAAGTTTGGTCTCACTTTATTTGAATAAATTAATATTAATGAGTTTTAAAAATAAAAATAAGTGCGTAAGTGTAATTTCACTTTATTAAAGTGGATAGTTAGTGGAGGAGAAGTCTCACTTTTTTACCAAACTAGCAGGTACCCGCGCAATGCGGCAGCAGGTACCTTGTGGTATATTTTATGGTGGCGATGTTGATAGTGGTGGCAATGGTTATGTTGCTGACTGGTGGTGTGTAGTTATGTTGAGGGTGGGGGTTCATAGTGAAAATGAGCCGCGATGGTAGTCAATATAATAATATGAGTTTAACGATTAATAAAAATAATATGATTTATAATTAATTACAATTATAAAGATTTTCCATAATAGTTTAGTTGATTATAGTCATTAGCTAATAAATTGAAGGTAAGATTCTAATTATAGGATGTCAATTTTTCAAAACAGCAACTACTTTGACTGAAAATTAGAGTCATTTGCTAATAAATTAAAGGTAACATCACAATTCTGTAAATTAAAGATGTTATGTAGATACCAACTTAATGTTATAAGGGCAGGGACCAAAGACCTAATGATCTAGTGGTAAGGTGTTTGGCCCCAACCTTGAGGTTGAGGGTTCGAGTGCCATAGTAGACATAGGTGGATTTATAAGTAGATTAGGTTAGCGTTCAAAAAAATATATATATAAGGCCAGGGGAAGAAACCGGTCGTCACTTACGAAACACAATTAGCAAATTTCATGGAAAGATAAATAGTTTTACAAATATAATACACCCAACTCTTTCAGTAAAAAATCTATAACCCCAAAACAGAAATTGACTAATATTTAATAAAAACCCCACCTTTAAAATAAAATATAGCAAGAAAGCATCATCAACTACCTCAAATTATGATAATGTTCTGCTCAATAAGCATATTACACAGTGCCTCATTTACACGCCAACAAAGAAATACAATTCATAACGGGAAGCCAAACTAACCAAACCCATTACATGAAATAAAATAAATAAAACTGTGAAACATTAATTTTTGTTATCTCTATGAGATGTTTGAATCTTTAAAAACAGGAATATCAACGCAAAACCCAAATTCCCATTGCATTGAGACCATTGTCCACATGCAAAATTGTTCTTATGATTGCTGAAAAGCCATTGGTGATGCCAAAAAACCAGCAACATTTCTCACTTCCTCTGCTTTTTTACATCACAATTACTAATATTTCAATTGCAAAAAGGAAACACTTATGAAGAAAAAAATTCCAATCACCATTAACAAACAATCACTCTATTTTAATCTCCACTGTTACCCTCGCTCTATGTTTTCTTCCAGCTTCAAAAGCCAGTACGTATATAACAACCAATCACCATTAAGAAAATATCACTCTTGAGAAATGATTCACATTAATAAAAACAAACTAAATTTTGTGTCACTCTCTAAAGCTGCATAGTAATAGTGAAATTAAGGGCCCGTCAATTAGAATTACAGGTGGCAAAATGGGCATGTGAGTAATTTTTTGTGATGCTTAAATTGGGCCGCACGACCTCAACTCGGCGATTGTGGCTGGCGCACGATCTGGTTCAAGAAAGTAAGCTCGAGGAAGATACATGATTCAAATATGTATCCAAAAAAAGCCTAAAAGAAAATGAAATCGTAAGAAAGCCATATGAAAACACTTAAATTGCTTGATTGACATAACCCTGAAATTAACTGCTGCAAAAGATCTAAACAACAAACTTCCAACAACCATTGCAATTTGTTAGCCTCTTCTTTTGCTTTTTTCAAACCCTAATCGCATCAAGCATCGCACCTAATATAATAACAAAAAAATATACACCTACGATTAATAATAACATACCTGGATTGAAGAGAGATATAGTTAAAATGGAAGTGTTATTCGAATTGATGAGAGATGTTAGGGTTTCGTAAAAGAAGTATGAAGGCTGGATTAATGATGATAGACGGATAGTAATATATAAAAAGGCTTTCCGATTCCCAATTTGCATGAGAAGAAACCGAGGAGCCTTATGGGGCTGTGTAGCAAGATGTGTGAAAAGCATCTGGATTTTGAAAATAGAATGGCAATCGTCGGTAAGAGATAAAGTAGAATCAGGTTTTACTAAAAAGATAAACACACGTTGTTTAGCATCTGGGCCTCACCTGCGTTTGAAAAGATATATAGATCTTGTTAAGCAATAGTACTGCAGCCGCATGCTTGGTCAAGTGGCAAAGTTTGTGTTACATGAGGTGGAGGTGGCGGGTTCGAAACCTGTGTAAAGCTTTTTTTTTTTTCAAAAGAACCAATTCCATAATTAGCAAGTGTGTTGGCTGAATTTTCAGCCTTGCTAATTGTGGAAGGGGTAAAATCTTTATAATATAGTAGAGATAATGTAACTTTTGAAGTGTATCACTTATTATTAACCACCCATAAATAAAAGTGTATCACTTAAAGCATCTTTAATCATACTCTATCACCAACTCCATCTCTATATTTAGAGTTTTTTTCATCTCCAATACATCTCTATCCTTAACTCTAAGGGAGCGTTTGGTTCGCTGGAATGTTTCTGATGGAATTTGAATCTAAGAAGGAATTGGAATTTTCAGGAATTGGATTCCAATTCCGTACTCTGTTTGGTTGGCAGGAAATGGAATTGAAGTTCAATTCAATATTATGTTTGGGTGCCAAGAAATGGAATTCGAATTTTGTAAAAAGACGAATTTGCCCTTATTCGTGTAGGCGGCAGTGGTGGTGGTGGCGACAACAGCAATGGTGGAGGCGGTGGGTGGCGGTGGTGGTGGGTGGGTGGTGGAGGCGGTGGCGGGGGGTGATGGTGGAGGGTGGTCGTAGAGGTGGTGGTGGATGTGTGGTGGCAGCGACAACGGTATTGGTGGAGGCGGTGGGTGATGGTAGTGGTGGGTGGGTGGTGGCAATGGCGGTGTGGGTGGTGGTGGAGGGTGGTCGTAACGGTGGGTGGCAGTAGTTGTGGTGGTGGTGGGAGGTGGTGAAGGTGGTGGTGGCAGCGGCGGTGGTGGTGGCAGCGGCAGTGGCGGGTGGTGGTGGGGGCGACAATGGTAGTGGTGGGTGGTGGTGGTCGGTGGCGGTGGTGCTGGGTAGCGGTAGCGGTGGTGGGTGGCGGGTGGTGATGGTGGGTGGCGGTGGGTGGTGGTCGTCGGTGGGCGGCGGTGGGTGGTGGTCGTCGGTGGGCGGCGGTGGCAGATGGTGGTGGCGGGTGGTGGTTGGTTTAAGGTTCAAAGGTGTTTAAGGGTAATATGTAAATCTACACATTCCTTCATTAATGGGATTTCAAAATCCTTCCATCTTTTGATGAAATTCAAATTCCCTTGTTTGATGGAATGTTTTCCCACCAAAGATTCCAATTCGTCCAACCATACATAGGAATCCATAGGAATTGGATTCCAATTCTTTCAAATTCTCAAGGCTTCCAGCGAACCAAACGGCCCCTAATAATTTTTCTTAAAACCCACTCTACAATTGAAGTAAGAGGGTATCCCCTCTATTCACTAACCCCACATATAATAATTTCCTTTCTATTTAATTTTTCCAACTTTTATTTTTTATTTAATTAAAAAGCCAACATGCAACATCTAAATTCAGTCCCATGACATAAACTTAAAACATACTTCGTATAATATTATAAACTTGACTTCAACTTAAATACATAAACGTTAAACTTTAATGCATAAACTTAAATTTTTAACATAAACTTAAATACATAAACTTTAAAATACATTAGACATAATTTCCTAAACGATAAATATATAGAATAGACATAAATTAAAACAAGCCCGAGTTCCCGTTATTCATATATTCGGTAAAGCTTGTTGGTGTGTTTTGAGATCCTCCAGCTTGGTCATGAACATCTTCTTGTGTTCTACTTCGTAATATTTTAACCTTTTCATTTTTCATATACTCATAAAACATAGGATTTGAAATACTATTTAGATCTATATATAAAATTTTATCCTCAGCCAACTTTTTATCCATTGCTAATCTCTCAGCTTGAATTTTGTTCCTTCTAATAAGAGGTTCAAAGTTTTTGTTTATAGCCTTAGGGTGTACTTGATTTGAGGTATTGAGAGGTGTAAAATGTGATTAATTACTATTATATAAGGTAATTAATCATTACTTACTACTAAGTAATACACCACTCCCTACCAAATTGAGGTTAATGAACTTTATAATGTCTTAACCCACTATTATTATATTACATTAAATTATATTACTATTATATATAAATATAATATTATATATAAAATTATATTACAATTATACGAAGATAGTATGATTTTTGTGTGGGTCATGGTGTGGGTGTTTGCAAGGAAAAAGAAAGTGAAATGATGATGCAGAGGTAAAAATCAAAGTACAAGCGGAAATCTTTTTACTTTATCACTTTTAACTAGAATAGAGATTTGGATCCACTCTTTTATTCACTTGTTTTTTGAACGGACCCTTTTATTCACTTGTTAGTTGTCTGGATCAAGAAGATGGCGTGACAGTAGTACTTTATGAGAAAAGGTATGGGGAATAAAAGTAAAGTTGTTTAATTTTATACTATCTCCATATCAAAATAAGTGATACACTTCTTGAAATATAGTTTTTTAGGCAAAATATTAAAATGTTTAAAATAAATTAAAGTAGATAGTTAGTGGAGAATGAGTCTCATTTCTTTTGAATAAAGTGATATTAATGATGTTTAAAGGTAAAAGTAAGGGTAAAAGGGAAATTTCATCTTATTAAAGTAGATAGTTTGTGGAGAAAGGGTCCCACTTTTTTACTAACTAAAGTAAATTTTGAAAGCGTATCACTTATTTTGTTCTACCCTTAAATAGAAAGCGTATCACTTAACTTGATACGGAGGTAGTATGTGGGTTTTGACATGAGAAACTATCAAAAGCAAAAAGAAAAAAAGATTGTGGGATGGCGATTGTATGTAAGTAAATCGACTGGGGTACATAGGTATTAATTTATCTTAGTTTTTTAATTAATTTTTTAAAGTTGAATATGTATTATAGTATTTTGGCTGATTAGATCATCTACTATCTGAATTATTAAAAGTGAAGCATGTTATCTTGAACTTGACATAATAGTTGATTTAGTATCCTAACTTATTTATTTAATTAGGGGTGAGCATAAAAACCGAAAAACCGAGACCAAACCTGTCAAGATCGAATAACTCAATGAGGTTATTAGAAACTCAGATCTACTAACACAAGAAGTTACAGCGGATTAACACTTATGTTATTAGATTAAGAACAATGTAAACTGGAATCGAATAAGAATAAAACGAAGAACACAGTTTATCACAAAAAGCTTCAATGTATTAATTCGTTCGATCAATACACGTATGTTTACAATTCATAAGGAACTATATATAATAGTCCTTGAAGCCTAACTTATTAACCTAGTTATTCTAGGAATCGATTACAATTGAATTACATAAAGATTTACATTCTATAACTAACTCTACTAAAATCTCGAACACGATCAGCTCTAAATATAACATCAGTAGTAACAAGTGATCGTCAGTAGTAACATCATCAGTAGGAATCTTCGAGATCAGTAGTAACTTTCTTCAGTAGTAATTCAATCCCAGTAGTAGATCATTTGTGTTCCAACAATCTCCCCCTAAACTTATTAATTCATCTTGAATTAATCAAGTTTCTTCTTCTTCTTTCTTCCTTTGCTCTTCTTCAGCAGCTCGTTTCTCAAGTGTTCTTTGATTTTGTCTTTTTCTTTGAACTATAATATACTTGCTGTTTCTTTTGATAAAGTAGTTAAGTTTTTCTCTAAACATTACCTCATCATATGGTTTCATCATTGTGTTAGTGAATATCTGATACATAGTTTCTTCAGAGTGTGGATATTCTTTTTTAAATAAGTATAGCTCACAGTTCTTACTTGATCTTTCAAAGAAGTACATTTGTACCGTGGGTAACACATTCCAAGCATACACATTTTCTGTTTTAGAAAATATTTCTGGATAGTTATCTGGATAAAATGCAGCATCAATCATTTTGGTTAAGTATCCAGCACCAGAGTTCTTCCAAGTCTTCTTAGTCATTCTTGGTTTTCCAATAATCAGTACTTTGATTATATCACTTCTTGAACAAGATCTGGTCATTGGCTTCCATCCAGTAAATCTCTGGACTTGTATGTCTTCCCTTATAACTTCAATCACATTATTATCAGTTACTCTCCAATTGATGATTGGATTGTCTTCAAGGGGAGCAACAGGAACTTCAAGAACAGGAATAATTTGTTATGTTTTTGATTTCTTTTGGTCTTTCTGTTCCTGGAGAAGAGCTTTTCTTTTCTTTGATTGGGGTGTGGAAGTTTCACCAGGAGTTGGTTTTCCAGATGAAATAATTGTTGGATCTATAGCAATTAAAGCCATTGCTTTTTCTTCTTCTGCATCTAATTCAGCTAATTCTTTCTTCTTGGCAGTACAATATTTATCTATTATTGTAATCATCTTTATTCTGCCAAAAGATTTTGCACTATGCCCTTTTGACTTTAAAAAGTCAATCATATTCTTCTTCTGTTCAAAGATGTCATCTGGTAGTTCACCTTTTGTTCTTTTACATTCAGCTACCAGATCTTCAAGACAATTTAAATGTTCTTCTTCAATTTTTCTATGTCTTTTCAATTCAACTTGTTGGTCTTCTACCAGAATTCCTTTTATAGGTACTTCAGCTTCTTGATTTTCTTGATTTTTTAATCTTTCTTTTTCAGCCTTTTTCTTTTCTTCAAGAGCTTGATACATAGCCACTTTCTTTAAATACCTCATATGGTCTACCTTCCATTTGGATTGTTTAGCAGATCTGACACGATTGATTTTATTCACCATGTGGTGACCTAAAGCTCTGTTGGGATAATCATCATCATATATTTCCTTTCCCTTTCCAATACAAGCTGGAAGTATAGATGGAGGTGGAATATATTTCATGTCAGGATTACCATTTATTACAATTGATGGAGAAAATAATTTAAGTTTGTCTTCTGATAGAATCTTTAGATGTGGAGGAAGAGCACATTCATCTACTTCAAACCAGTTCACATTATCATCAATGTCAGGTATGATAAGTGGTTGATCAGGTGTTGGAGGTTTTGTGATAACAACAAACCTTTCACGTTCAATGAGCTCTGGAATTTCTTCTTCTTCCTCTTCAGTAGGAACCAATGTGGTTGCTACTGGTGTAACTGCTATTGGTATAATTTGTCTTTCTTCATTTACTACTGGTGAGGTTGCTGTAGGAATTACTACTGCTAGGGCATCAGTAGTATCCATGATATCTTCTTGTGTAGCATTCACTACTGGTGTATTTTCTTCTTCAACACGATCAGTAGTAACAACCTCATGATCCTTTGCCTCAGAAATAACCATAGGATCAGTAGTTTCTATAACTTCAGTAGCAACTGGAGATCTTATTTGTTCTGCTGTTTGTGATTGATTTGCAGACACAAATATATCCTCATCCATTTCTCTGTACAAGTCTTCACCAATATTTTGACTTGTTTCACCATGAACCTCTTTCAAGTTAAGGAGAGTTGCTGCTGCAATAGATTGATCAATCATCCCTTGAATTTGATCTTTCTCCCCCTTAGTGATCTCAACTTGTTGAGCCTCACTAACTACAATCTTTCTTTGTAATTGCCTGATCAATTTGGATTGCCTTTGAAGCCTTTGTTCAAAAATCTTCTGCCTTTTGTTCAAGGTATTGATGTAGTGCTTCATGTAGGTCATGGTTTTCCCTTGATTGTTAAGTAACTCCACACAATTTTGTACAGTGGTTTTAAGGTTTTCCTTCCTAGCCGTCAATTTAGTGGTTTTAATACTACCCTCAGCCCCTTTGGGTGGATCATTGGGCTTAATAGGTACATTGGCTTTAAGGTTTTCCATCCTATCCGTCAATACAATTTGTTCTGTTCTACCCTCATCACTTCTTGGTGATGAAATGGGTTGTTTGGACACTCTCTTCTTCCTAGAAGAAGCAGTAGTGCCCCCCTTGTGGTTTCTTGGAACCGGGGTCCTCTTAGTAATGCCTCAAATTCAGAGTCATCACTTAGAGTTGCCGAGGTCTGGGTCCTATTGATGTTCTCACTAGCCTGTGCACCCACCTTTGGGGCATCAGTAGTGAGAGCCCTTTCCTCATGACCTCTCTCCTCCTGTGAGGTCAACTCTTGGAGTCTGGGGTTTGACTCAATTTGTCCCCTGGTGTCCTTGAAGGAAGTTTTCTTCCTTTTATATTTGATAGAAATATGTTTGGCTAAGGTCTGGTCTTCCTCAGAGTGAAGAGTAGCACTCTGGGGATTAATCTCATGTACCTGGGACACTTGCAGGACATCTGTTGGTTCATTTAATTGAGTGGACTGAATGGGTTCTGTTTGGGCTGTATTTGGTGGTGGAGTGGGTTGGGGTTCAATTGGGAGATTTGAACCTTCTCCAGTTGGGGGATGATCATAGATCATGTTTGAAAATAGTGAAGTGTCTTTACCAGAAAATTTAAATTGTTTTCTCATGTTTGCAAAAACCTTTTTGTTTAATTCTGGTGTTACAAAAATGTTTTTGGGAGTTGACAAATTTTGTAATTCACAGTTTATGATATGAGTTAAAAATCTTGGATACATTAAAAATTTTGAGGATGACATATTTCCAAGCATTCCCTCAAATATCATGTTTGAAAAATTAAAGACTTGTCCTGTGCTCAGACAAACCACAGCATATGCTATTGATTTGTTGAACTCATTCCAAGTACTTCTTTTTGGAGAGATACAATGTTGAATAGTGTGTACCAAAAACTTCCATTGAGGTGAAAGAAGACCCTTTTGAAAAGTAACTATATCTGGTCTTCCTTCATACCCCATTTTCTTTAAAGTTTCAACAAGATCTTCCTTTGGTAGAGAGAACATACCTGACTCATCATGGAGTTGAAGATGTTGTCTAATGGATTTTTCAGTTATGGTGATAGACTTTCCATCCATAGTTGATTTAATCATGGACATGGTTGAACCTTCAGTTCTTTCAGCATTGGTCCAGAAATCGACTAAGTGTTGTTGATATGCTCTAGGATTGATGGTGAGAGCAAACTTTATATATGAGTTTTTGAGGAACATCACAATAGGACGAAAATCCTTTGTACCATCTGGATTTCTTAAGAAGGCACACATATTGTGGAATTCTGAAAATTTAAGATCAGTAGTGATTTCGAGTGATTTTAGGGTTGCCATTGTGCTTGATTTTGATCTTTTGGATTGAATCTTTCAGAGAGAGTGATCGTTTTGGTAGGAATTTCAAGTGTGTGATCGGAATTAAGTTGTTACTGATGTTGGATTTTGATCGGATTGTGCAGAGATTAGGGTTTAGCGTAGGGTTTATCAAATCGAGGAGAGGATAATGCTAAACTAATCTCAAACTGCTATTTATATTTTTCGATTAAACCTGCAAAATGACCAAAATATCCTTCGAATAATAACCTAACGGCTATTTTCATGAGGGTCAGTAATGTAATTGTTGTATTTTACAGATAACGGCCGATCAGTAGTAACTAAGTATCGGTAGTAGAAACATCAGTAGTAACCTTTGTTTCTATACTGTACTTAATTTCTACTGAGAACCCCTATCAGTACTAGATTATGGTAGTAATAACAAGATCAGTAGTAATGAATAACCAGTAGTAAACAGAAAATTAAAGTTAAAATTTGTACAAAACACTTTACACACGATTTTCTTTTTAGACTTAACCTATTAAAATCATTCCAATACTGCTAACTAAAAAGTTGAATCTTCCTACATCAAATGATTTTGTAAAAAGATCTGCTAATTGATCATCAGTATGAATTTTCTCTACTTTAATTAATTTCTTTTCATTGCAATCTCTTATAAAGTGAAATCTAATTTCAATGTGTTTTGTTTTAGAATGTTTTACTGGATTATTCACAATACTGATTGCACTTTGATTATCTATAAAAATTGGAGTTTTAAGAATAGAGATACCAAAGTCTAGAAGTTGATTTTGAATCCACAGCACTTGAGCACATCAGGCAGATGCAGCTACATACTCTGCTTCAGCAGTTGAAGTTGAAACATTGGTTTGTTTCTTGCATTGCCATGACACCAACCTTGATCCAAAGAATTGACATCCACCAGTAGTAGATTTTCTGTCTTGGCATTCACCACCATAGTCACTATCTGTGTAGGCTATGAGTTCAAATGGTGATGCATGTGGATACCAAAGACCAAGTGAGGGTTTTCCTTTCAGGTATCTGAAGATCCTTTTGACTGCTTGTAAGTGTAGCTCTTTTGGTTTTGCTTGATATCTGGCACATACACAAACACTATACATGATGTCAGGTCTTGATGCAGTTAAGTACATCAAGGATCCTATCATTGATCTGTAAAGGTGCTCATCTACATCCTCCCCCTCAACATCAGGATGTAGGTGTTTGTGAGTTTCCATTGGAGTGTTTGCACTTTTGCTATCTTTCATTGCAAAATTCTCTAAGATGTCTCTGACATATTTTGATTGATTGATCAAAATTCCATCTGATTTCTGATTGATTTGGAGTCCAAGAAAGAAATTCATTGGACCCATTGAGCTCATCTTGAACCTGATCTGCATCAGTTCTTCAAATTCTTTTCACAATTGATCATTTGTTGATCCAAAGATGATATCATCTACATATATTTGGACCAGTAGTATATCATCTTTGACCTTCCTTGTGAATAGAGTCTTGTCAATGGCACCTCTCTTGAAATTGTTCTTCAATAGGTAAGAGGACAATGTATCATACCAAGCTCTAGGTGCCTGATGAAGGCCATATAGAGCTTTGTCTAGTTTGAATACATAGTCATCATGTTCTGGGTCTTCAAAGCCTGGAGGTTGACATACATATACTTCTTCTTCTATTTTTCCATACAAGAAATCACTTTTTACATCCATTTGGTAGACTTTGATTCTTTTGTAAGAAGCATATGCTAGAAATATTCTAATTGCTTCAATTCTTGCAACTGGTGCATAGACTTCATCATAGTCAATACCTTCTTCTTGTGTGTATCCTTGAGCTACAAGCCTTGCTTTGTTTTTGATCACTATTCCTCTTTCATCTTTCTTGTTTCTGAAGATCCATATAGTTCCAATGGCTCTTTTTCCTTTTGGAAGAGGGACAAGTGTCCATACAGCTTGTAGTTTAAATTGAAGAAGTTCTTCTTGCATTGCTATGATCCAGTTTGAATCTTTCATTGCTTGTTGAATCTTCTTAGGTTCTTCCTGAGATAGAAAACATTCATACATGCATTCATTAGATATTAGACTATTATTACAAACATTTGAATTTAAGGCAGAACTAAATTTGCTTCTTGTTTGCATGGATGAATTGACATCACTTAGGACTAGGTCCAAAGGATGATTCTTTTCAGTTCTGGTTCCAGGGATTTTGTCAACAGATATTTGAGAGTCCAAGTTTGACTCATTTGATTCAGGGATTTGTGCATCTATCCCTGCTTCTTCTTGATTGTTTTCATTTTGTGGGGATTCATCATTACTACTGGTGTCAATAGTAATGTTCTCTTCATTAACTTCAGGAGTATCATTGTTGTTACTGGCATCAGTATTACTGGCATCAGTATTGAGTAAATCATCATCACAACTCTGAGGTTCAGAGTTACTACTGGGAACAGTAGTAACTTCAGAATTTGAATTGTTACTGGTGTCATTGAAATTAGGGTTACCAGAGTTACTACTGTCCTCAGTATTAACTGTGGGAGCAGTATCAACTAAGATATATTTAATGATTTCTTGCCTTTCACTTGATGATGGTTGTAACACCTCAAATTTTAATACCAAATATTGGCCAAAATAAAACATTTTTATAAATAGAAGAACATCCTCAATTTGGATTTACAAAAACCTTGGTATGAAATCAAAGTATAAAAGTAGGTGTTACAAAATAGATCATAACCAAGCTAAGACTAAATCCAATCTAGTGTTCTTCTAATCTAGGTCCCGCATCTCTATCCATGCGTACCTAAGCCTTCGATCCCGAACCTGAGTACATAGCAAAACAAAACAAGGAGTACGTGAGACAAAATGTCTCGTGAGTTACATGGGTTTAGACCCATTAATAATAATAATCGTTTATCCAAGTAAACAATAAACAAGTAATTTCGCCCATCCATATAGTCACCCTATGGTAACTCCAAACCTTGCTTTCCTAGCAACACATATTCTTTCCTTATCGGGTTGCCCCCGAGCTAACTAGCAATACTAACGTGCCTAACTATCGGGTTGCCCCTGAACTAGCTAAAAGCACCCATAAATCCAACTATCGGGTTGCCCCCGAACTAGCTAGAAACACTAACCTATCTAACCATCGGGTTGCCCCCGAACTAGTTAGAAACATCACCATGTCTAGTTATCGGGTTGCCCCCGAACTAACTAGCATCACGTCATCTCATTCTCACCATAACTCAAAGGTTATGTCAATCTAGTCCTCGGCTTTCACATTCATCATCAAACCAGTTAGTTATATATATTAGCAATAATTTCATAACTAACTAAACAACTATAAGTCTATTCAATTAAGCAATTAGACCGTAACACAAGTATGAAAATGTATTTCAAAGGCTATGTACTCAATAAAGTCCACACGTACTCACCTTAGCAATAAAGATGCTTTAACCGTATTCTTTCCGCCGGTTCCTTGTTCACAATTCGTCCACTTCAACACTTCACCGAATGTCTAAAACAATTATCACAATAAGATTATCAACACAAACTACTACCAATGTGTTCATCTACCTCTAGATAACACCCATCAATCCATTTCCCCCAAATATATTGATTTACCAAACCCTAGGTTTAACCAACCCGAAGATTCTTACAAATCATAATCATACACTTGTTTTCCTTGTTAATATACCATCTATTAAGTGTATACACCATTTATTTCACCATAATTCACCAACCCAAGAACTAGGGTTTCAAACCCTAGCTTCAAGATCCATAGATCTTGAGCTACAAAGGTGATAGAGTGAAGATATACCTTTAATCTTCCACTAGGAGTGAAATCTACCAAGGATTTGTGAAGAAATCAACCCAAACCAGATGCTATGCTCGAAAATCGCCAAGAGAGAAAACTAGGGTTTTGATATGGCATTAAATGAGCTCAACCCGTCTTTAATGCTAGTCGTCCAGAGTTCACGGCGCGAACTAAGTTCGCGTCGCTAACTCCAATCCTTGAACGCAGACTTAGCGATCGCCATCTAAACGCGAACTACTTCGCGCCTGATATCCAAACTACCTGGCCCGACTTCCCGATCGCGACCAATAGTTCGCGTCGCGAACTTCTTAAGGCAGCAGGGCTGCACTTTTCATCAAGTGTCTTGACCCGGTTTCGCCCATAACTTTCTCGTGCGGTGTCCAAACGACACGAAACCAATTTCCACGTGTTTTATATGATTTATCCATAATTATCATATTTTTACATATTTTATTTATTCACAATTTCGGGTCGTTACAACTATCTACCCCTTAAGAAGATTTCGTCCTCGGAATCTCATCATAGTTCACGAAATCCGGGTACCTCTTCCGAATCTCGTCTTTGACTTCCCAAGTCAAATTCGGCCCAAGTGAATGCTTCCACTTGACCAATACCAAATCAATCTCCTTATTCCGAAGCTTCTTTGTCTTCGTCTCTAATATAGCCTCGGGCTCCTCAATCAACCGGTTCGGGCCGTCAACCCGCAACTCTTGCAACGGAATAATATTTTCAACTTCCCCGATAAACTTTTTCAAATAACTCACGTGAAAGGTGTCATGCACACCTTGAAGCTCGGGTGGAAGTTCCAACTTAAAAGCTTGAAGCCCGACCCGTTTCAATATTTTAAACGGTCCAACATACCTTGGACTTAACTTCCCTTTCTTACCAAACCGCATTACACCTTTCCAAGGTGACACTTTCAACATGACCATATCACCGACATCCAAGTCGTATGGCCTTTTCTTCAAACCCGAATAACTTCGTTGTCTATCTTGGGCGAATTTCATGTTAGTTTGAATAATACCGATCTTTTCATTCGTCACTCTCACGATCTCGGGACCCGTGAGTTTCGTCTCTCCTGCTTCCAACCAACAAGATGGAGTTCTACATTTTCTACCATATAACGCCTCATAAGGTGGCATCTTGATAGTCGAGTGATAACTATTTCTTCTTTCAGCTACACCATTTTGTTGAGGAGTTCTTGGTGAGCTGTACTGCCTGTCAATACCCTTAAGATCACAGAAGTCAATTAGGTTAGTATTTTTAAATTCAGTTCAGTTATCACATCTAATTGCTTTCACTTTGAGATCTCTTGTATTTTTCAGTGTTATAATCAGATTCTTGATTATTTCACTTGTTTCATCTTTGGTCCTGAGAAAGAATACCCAAGTGTATCTGGAAAAGTCATCAGTAATAACCAGGCAATATTGTTTCCTTCCGATACTCATTACATTTGTAGGTCCAAAAAGGTCCATATGTAAGAGTTGCAAAGGATTAGAAATAGAGTTAATTGATTTGGTCTTATGAGAAGTCTTGTGTTGTTTACCTTTTAGGCAGGCAACACAATGATGATCACACATAAATTCTTTTTGTGGTAGACCAAATACCAAATCCTTCTTAACTAAGTTGTTCATATTTTTAAAATTTGTGTGACACATCCTTCTATGCCAAAGTTCTGATTCATTTGTGTTTGCCTTAGATATAAAACAGTTGATCTCATTTGATGAAATGAGTTCTCCCCTATATCCAGGCAATACACATTGTTTCTCCTTGGTGTTCTTAAAACAACATATTTTTCATCTAAAACAAAATCAGGAGAAAGAATGATGCACTCAACATCTGTAAAAAGAATTTTGTTCTTCTTATCACAGACTTGAGACACACTAACCAGATTGTATTTAAGCTCAGCAACATAAAATACATCATCAAAAGTAATTTTACCATTTGATACTGTTCCTTTACCTGTAATCTTACCTCCACTAGGATTTTCTCCAAATGCAACATACCCTCCTTCAAAGGACTTGAAATCTCTAAGAATTTGAAGATTTCCAGTCATGTGTCTAGAACATCCACTATCAATATGCCATGTTCTACCTTATTCAGGGATCTGGATACTCTGCACATAAAGTAGAAGGATTAGTTAATTTTGGGAACCCAAGCTTGTTTTGTCTTGGGTTCATCCTTTGAAGAATAAGACTTTTTAACTGAATGTTTTTTATATGCAGTTTTGTACTTAGTATTGATGTTTTGAGTCACTACTGATCTAGGTTTATACCCGTAGTTTTTAGCTTTTGAAAATTTTACTACTGATGGACCAGTAGTGTTTGGGTAATATGAGTTTTGAGCATAGTCAGTAGTGTTTTTGTAGTTATACCAGACAGCATTGTAATTAGGGTTTTTACCAGTAGTAAACCTGGAATAGTTTCTACTGATGTTTGAAAACTTTGAAAATTGAGGAAAACGATTTTGTGTTCCATTGTTTTTAAAATAATTGCTTCTGCTTGGACTTTTATACCTGGTATTTTGAACAAATCTTGGTGCAGTTCTTCCAAATTTATGAGAGTTAGAATATGGTTTATTGAATTCCTTTTGTTTTGGTGTTTTAGATTCCTTTTCTTTTGATTCTTTAGTTTGTTTTAATTTTAATGCTTTTTCCTTTTCTTTGTTAATTTTGAATTCTTTAAATTCTTGATTATTAATAAGATTGAAGTGACAGTTTTTAGCTATGTGATTAACTTTGTTACAGATTAAGCATGACAATTTTGTTGATTTAGAATTTTTAAGTTTTCTTTGTTCTTTTAATTGGTTTAAATTCCTTTGATTTCCCCTTCTTAAAATTGTTGGTATGTTTTCTGAGTTGTATTTTGGGGATTCAGTTTGACTTTGTGTGGTGTGAAAACTAGTATCATTCGATTCAGTTGTTTGATCATCATCAGAAGATTCATTTGATTCATTACTGGTTTCAGTTTCAGTTTGACTTTCAATTTTTAAATCATTTAAAATTATTTATGTACTAGATTTTAATGGTGGAATAAAATTTGTTGGAGGTGGGACTGCATGATATCCCACTCCATGAATAACTTTTTCTGTAGTTTGATTGCTAGTTAACTCGTTGACAATTTTAGAACTTCTTTCAAACTTTTTAATGGTTAGTTTATTCTGTTCTAATTCCATTTGACATTCTTCAAGTTTAATCAAAGTTTCTTTTAATTTCAATTCAATATGTTCTTCTTCATAAGTGGTTTGTAGTAATTCATCTTTTATCTTTTGATCAGTTATTTTATAGATTTTAATTTGGTTTTCTAAATCAGCTATACAACCATTATATTCAATTCTTCTGTTTCTATTTAAAATCATCTCTTCAAAAGTTTCTTTATTTAGTTTTTCTAATTGTTTGTATGATTTAATGCATTCAGGAGTGCAATATTTAGAATGTACCTCAGTAGTAGAAGGATCAGTAGTAAATGCCATGAGAGCTTGGTTCTGTGCATGTTCTTCTGCTTGGAAGCTCCAGTCATACCCTTGTCCTTCTTGAGATACTAAGGCAGTTGAGTTGGACGTGCTGTTTTTGTTGTAGCTTGATCTTTGATCTTTGCTTGGGCATTCTCTGGCAAAGTGACCCAGATTGCTGCAGTTGTAACATTTAACATTGGTTTTGTCAAATCCAGCTCTATCACCTTTGTTGTAAGACAGATTTTGCCTTCCAGTTCTTTTAAGAAACCTCTTTGTTCTTAAGCTCAGCATTGCCATCTGCCACTTGATGTCCAACTCTTCCAAATCATCAGGATTGAGCTGTTCTAAATCCTCACTGATCAATGCAGTATGCACATGACTAGTGAAGAAAGATTCTCTGGCTAAATTTTCTATTCCTGCATTCTTCATAGCCTCCTGACCTGTTCCTGTATTTGACACAAAAGCAGCATTGTTTGAAGGTAGATTTGTAGTTTTAGTACTTACCTCAGATTCAAAGACTCTTAGTTCATTGTATAGTTCATCAAGTTCTTTCTCTTCTAGTGCATCTCCTTGTCTATATATCACATTATACATAGACCATTCTTCACCTAAAGACCTGAGAAACTTTATGTTGACATCATCATTGTCTGGTTGATAACCAACTTGATTTAGTTCACCAATGAGTTTGTTGAACCTATCAAATACTTGAGACAATGATTCATTTTTCTGTCCTTTGAAGTTTTCAAAGTCTTGTTTCAGAACAGACTTCATGTTCCTTTTTGTGCTCTTTGTACCAACAAACCTCTTTTCCAGAGCCTGCCATAGTTTCTTTGCATCATCGTATTCAACAAAGAGATGTTGATAGTCGTTGGGAATGGCAAGCAAAAGAGTGCTTAGAGCTTTGAGTTCAATTCCGCTGTCTTTCTTCTTCTTTTCACACTTAAGTTTGTCTGCTTCAGTTGATGAACTTGCTGCTTGAGTCTGAATGGTTTTGTTGCCTTCAACAACAACTTCCCACATGGAATAATCAGTAATAAGCATATATTGCTTGATTCTGTTTTTCCACATCCCAAAGTTGTTGGGAGTGAGAATGGGAATTTTGTTTGCTTGAGTACTTTCATTGTTATCAGACATGATTAACAATTTTAAGATCGAAAGTACGAAACTTTTTGTTGTTCTTAATTCGTAGATCTAGAACCGTAATGCTCTGATACCACTTGTCAAGATCGAATAACTCAATGAGGTTATTAGAAACTCAGATCTACTAACACAAGAAGTTACAGCGGATTAACAGTTATGTTATTAGATTAAGAACAATGTAAACTGGAATCGAATAAGATTAAAACGAAGAACACATCTTATCACAAAAAGCTTCAATGTATTAATCCGTTCGATCAACACACGAATGTTTACAATTCATAAGGAACTTTATATAATAGTCCTTGAAGCCTAACTTATTAACCTAGTTATTTTAGGAATCGATTACAATTGAATTACATAAAGATTTACATTCTATAACTAACTCTACTAAAATCTCGAACACGATCAGCTCTAAATATAACATCAGTAGTAACAAGTGATCGTCAGTAGTAACATCATCAGTAGGAATCTTCGAGATCAGTAGTAACTTTCTTCAGTAGTAATTCAATCTCAGTAGTAGATCATTTGTGTTCCAACAAAACCGTTAAAACCGACAAAACCAAACCGTTAAAACCAAAACCATTTCAAAACCGACGGTTTGGTTTTAGATTTTGAAAAAACGGATGGATTCGTTTCAGTTTCGGTTTTAACAAAAACCGCCCCCATTAAGAAATCGCCCCACTAATATTTAATATATTATATATATTTTTTAATTTTATATTTATTAAATAGAAGTCGACCTATTTAAGTATTTGAAAGTCCATCTACTATGGTCCATTGATGCCTATATCGTTATTATATGCTACAAAATACGTTTATAATTTGAATTTTGGGCTGAAAATTGTATTCATTGTTGAAATGTGTTATTAGACATTAAACTTAATGATATAAGTTAGATATTATTACTAAAAGTTGTATCTAATTTTGAAAAAATAAAGATTAGTGCATGAAATTATGTATCTATGTTTAAGACGAGGTGATTTCGGTTTTAAAACCGAAACCGAACCGTTAAAGGCTAAAAACCGTTAAAACCGAAACCGTTGTAAACCGAAACCTTTGGGTTTGAAAAATCCTAAAACCGAAATTAGCGGATTCGGTTCAGTTTGAGCCTAAAACCGCCCCAAACCGCCCCATGCACACCCCTATATTTAATTGTGTTTTTTCTTACTCGATTTACATTCGTTGAAGCCTTTGACATACTAACAAATATATGTTCATCTCAATGTATTGATACTGTAATTAAATCATGCTAGAAAATAAGACCGAATTAGTGAGGTATGATACTAAATTCATCATTTTATCAAGTTTAAAATATCATTTTAAACATTTATTAATTCAATGTAGTAGGAAGTCAAGTTAAGTGCATTTTTTTTAACGTTAATATAACTTTTATTTCAGTTATCAAAATAATTGTTTGATATAATCATACAATTTGATGTGAAAATTGTATATTATGATGTATATGGTAAAATTATGGTACATAAATCACCGGCAATTCAAACTCAATTACAATATAGATTCACTATGACAATAAATCTAAATCAAATGCTCGGTGACCATTGATGTTTCAACAGGAACCTTTATTTTCGTAAGAATAGTGATCAAAAAGTTCACCATAAACAATTAGATTGTAGTTTATTCTCATATGTTCAACCTGATATTTTTAAAACTATTTCTCAAAATATTGTTGGCTTATGCTAATAATTGCATGTGTAGTTTAGGCATCTAGCACGTCTGTGTAAACTGTACCGAGAATCAACCAAACGTGCATAATCAACTGTTGGATTATAAGTATTCTATTACTGATGTGCAGATACTACTGATCAAGAGTTATTGCTGCTATGACTACTTCATACTGATATTACAATTACTACTGAAGATACAACTTACTACTGATCTTGGCATATACTACTGATGATGCTATTTACAGAAAATATCGAGTCCGAGATCTTAGGAAAGTTAGTTTAGAAGATAATATCAATTGTAATTGTATTGTAATCGTTTCCTAGAATAACTAGGTTAAATGTTTAGGCTTCAAGGACTATTATATATAGTTCATTACGAATTGTAAACTTATCGATTATCAATATACATTGAAGCTTTTTGTGATAAACTGTGTTCTTGATATTTCTTATTCAATTTCAGTTTACATTGTTCTTAATCAAATAACAAGAGTGTTAATCCGCTATAACTTCTCTTTGTTAGTAGATCTGTGATTCAATAACTTGTTTGAGTTATTCGATCCTGACAAGTGGTATCAGAGCATTAAGGTTCTAGATATATGAATTAAGAACATAAAAAAGTTTCATACTTTCGAAACCAAAATTGTTAATCATGTCTGATAACAATGAAAGCACACATGCAAACAAAACCCCAATTCTCACTCCCAACAACTTTGGGATGTGAAAAAACAGAATCAAGCAGTACATGCTTATTACTGATTATTCCATGTGGGAAGTTGTTCTTGAAGGGAACAAAACGATTCAAACTCCACTCACAAGCTCATCAACTGAATCTGACAAACTCAAGAGTGACAAAGAAAAGAAGGACGGAGGAATCGAACTAAAAGCCTTAAGCACTCTTTTGCTTGCTATTCCCAATGACTATCAACATTTATTTGTTGAATATGATGATGCTAAGAAGCTATGGCAGGCATTGGAGAAGAGGCCTGTTGGCACCAAAAGCACTAAAAGGAACATGAAGTCTGTTTTGAAGCAAGACTTTGAAAACTTCAAAGGACAGAAGAATGAATCATTGTCACAAGTTTTTGATCGATTCAATAAGCTTATTGGTGAACTCAATCAAGTTGGAGTTAAACCAGACAATGATGATATCAACAGAAAGTTCCTCAGATCTCTTGGTGAAGAATCGTATATGTATACTGTTATATATAGACAAGGAGATGCATTGGAAGAGAAAGAGCTAGATGAATTGTACAATTAACTAAGAGTATTTGAATCTGAGGTAAGCAATAAAACTCCTACTTTACCTTCAAACAATGCTGCTTTTGTGTCTAGTACATGAACAGGTCAGGATGCTGCAAAGAATGTAGAAATTGAAGATGTAGCAAGAGAATCCTTCTTTACTAGTCATGTACACACTACATTGATTAGTGAAGATTTGGAACAACTCAATCCTGATGATCTGGAAGAGATGGACATCAAATGGCAGATGGCAATGCTTAGTTTAAGAACTAAAAGATTTCTCAAAAGAACTGGCAGACAAAACCTTACCTACAACAAAGGTGATCGTGTTGGGTTTGACAAAACTAAAGTCAAATGCTACAACTGCAACAATCTGGGTCACTTTGCTAGAGAATGTCCTAGCAAAGACCAAAGATCAAACTACAACAAAAACAACACTTCAAACTCAACTGCATTAGTATCACAAGAGGGTCAAGGATATGACTGGAGCTTTCAAGCAGAGGAACATGCTCAAAAAAAGCTCTTATGGCCTTCACTGATTCTACTACTGAGGTACACTCTAAATCCTACACTCCTGAATACATTAAAGCATATAAAGAATTAGAAAAACTTAACAAAGAAACTCTTGATGAAATGAACTTAAACAGAAATAGAAGAATTGAGTTTACTGGTTGTATTGGTGATCTTGAAAATCAAATTAAAAATTATAAAATAACAGATCAAAAGATAAAAGATAATTATTACAAACAACTTATGATAAAGAACATGTTGAGTTAAAATTAAAAGAAACTTTAATTAAATTTGAAGAATGTCAATTGGAATTAGAACAAAATGAATTAACTATTAAAAAGTTTGAAAGAAGTTCTAAGATAATTGATGAATTAACCAGCAATCAAACCACTGAAAAAGTTGTTCATGGGGTCGGATATCATGCAGTTCCACCTCCAACTAATTTTATTCCTCCTCTTAAGTCAAGCTCAGAAAGAATTTTAAATGAATTAAAATTAGAAACTGAAACTAGTAATGATTCATCTGATGATGATCAAACAATTAATTCAACTGATACAAGTTTTCATACCACACAAAGTCAAACTGAATCCCCTAAATATAAATCAGAAAATATACCAACTATTTTAAGAAGGGGAAATCAAAGAAATCTAAACCAGTTGAAAGAACAAAGAAAGCCTGAAAGTGCTAAAACAACAAAATTAACATGTTTAATTTGCAACAAAGTTAATCACTTAGCAAAGGATTGTCACTTCAATCCAATCAACTGCAAAGAATTTAAAGAATTCAAAGAAAACAAAGAAAAATTAAAAGAATTGAAACTAAAACAAATTGAAGAAGCTAAACAGATTAAAAATCCACATGTTGAAGTCCCTAAATTTAGAAGAACTGCACAAAGATTTGTGCAAAATATCAGGCATGGAAGTCCAAACAGAAGCAATTATTTCAAAAATAATGGAAAGCAAAATCAATTTCCAAGATATTTAAAATTTTCAGACATCAGTAGGGACTATTCCAGGTTTACTACTGGTAAAAACCCTAATTACAATGCTGTCGGATACAATTACCAAAATACTACTCATTATGCTAAAAACTCATATTATCCAAATACTACTGGTCCATCAGTAGTAAAGTACTCAAAATCCAAAAACTACGGATATAAACCTAGTTCAGTAGTAAAACAAAACAACAGTAATAAACAACAAATGAAGACCAAAACTGCATACAAAGCTCATGCATTTCGAAAATCTTATTCTTCAAAGGATGAACCCAAGACAAAACAAGCTTGGGTTCCCAAAATTAACTAATCCATATATTTTATGTGCGGAGCATTCAGATCCCTGAAGAAGGAAGAACATGGCATATTGATAGTGGATGCTCTAGGCACATGACTGGAAATCTTCAAATTCTTAGAGATTTCAAGTCCTTTGAAGGTGGATATGTTGCTTTTGGTGAAAATCCAAGAGGTGGTAGAATTACAGGTAAAGGTACAGTATCAAATGGTAAGATTACTTTTGATGATGTATTTTATGTTGCTGAGCTTAAGTATAATCTGGTTAGTGTCTCACAAGTATGTGATAAAAAGAACAAAATTCTTTTTACAGATATAGAGTGCATCATTCTTTCTCCTGACTTTATTTTGGATGAAAAATTTGTTGTTTTAAGAACACCAAAGAGAAATAATGTGTATTGCCTGGATATAGGGGGAGAACTCATTTCTTCAAATGAGATCAACTGTTTTATATCTAAGGCAAACACAAATGAATCAGAACTCTGGCGTAGAAGGATGTGTTACACAAATTTAAAAAATATGAATAATTTAGTCAAAAAGAATTTGGTAGTTGGATTACCTCAAAAAGAATTTATGTGTGATCATCATTGTGTTGCATGCCTAAAAGGTAAGCAACACAAGACCTCTCATAAGACCAAAGAAATTAATTCTATTTCTAACCCTTTGCAGCTCTTACATATGGACCTATTTGGACCTACGAATGTAATGAGTATTGGAAAGAAACAATACTGTCTTGTTATTACTGATGATTTTTCTAGGTATACTTGGGTTTTCTTTCTTAGGACCAAAGATAAAACAAGTGAGATCATAAAGAATCTGATAGTCAAACTGGTAAGCACAAGAGATCTCAAAGTGAAAGCCATTAGATGTGATAATGGCACAGAATTTAGAAATACTAATTTAATTACATTCTGTGATCTTAAGGGTATTGACATGCAGTACAGCTCACCAAGAACTCCACAACAAAATGGTGTAGCTGAAAGAAGAAATGGAACAATTAATTAAGCAGCCAGATCCATGCTTGCAGATTCAAGATTACCAATAACTTTTTGGGCTGAAGCTGTTAATACTGCTCGTTATGTTCAAAACAGAATATTAATAGTTAAGCCTCATTTTAAAACACCTTATGAACTTTTTAATAAAAGAAAACCCTCAATAAGTTTTCTAAAATCATTTGGTTGTCCTTGTATAATTTTAATTACAAGAGAACAAATTGGTAAGTTTGACTGCAAATCAGATGATGGAATCTTTGTAGGATTCTCTACTCAAAGCAAATCATACAGAGTATTCAACAAAAGGCTAAGGATCATTGAAGAAATGTAAATGTATCCTTTAATGAAAATCTAATGAATGAACAGGGAAATGGTCCAGATTGGTTATTTAACATTGATAATCTAACCAAATCTTTTGATATTAATTATGATTATAACGCAGGAGATTCAAACAATCAAAGTCAACAAGGAGGATCATCATCATTCAATGGTAGTCAAGACAAAATGAAATACATCCTAGTTAATACTGATGCCACAGTGTATACTGAGGACAGTAGTAACTCAGATAACCCTAGCAATCTTGACACCAGTAACAACTCAAATTCTTACGATACTACTGATCACAGTAGTAACTCAGAAACTCAAACAAATGATGATGAACCAAACAATAATGATGTCAGTACTAACAGTGAACGACATGAATTAAATGAAAATCATGTTACTACTGATACCGGTAGCAATAAAGAATCTTCTCTAAATCCAGAAAATCAAGAAGAAACATGGACAGATGCTCAATTTCCTGAATCCAGTGAGTCAAACCTTGATAGCCAATTAATTGTTGACAAAGTTCCCAGCACCAGAACTGAAAAGAATCATCCTTTGGACCAAGTCCTAAGTGATGTCAACTCCAATATGCAGACTAGAAGCAAACTCAATTCATCATTAAATACAAACATTTGTAATATAAGTTTAATCTATAATGAATGTATGTATCTATGTTTTCTATCACAGGAGGAACCTAAAAAGATTCAACAAGCAATGAATGACTCCAATTGGATTATAGCAATGCAAGAAGAACTTCTACAATTCAAATTACAAGCTGTATGGACACTTGTACCTCTACCAAACGGAAAAAGACCCATTGGAACAAGATGGATCTTCAGAAACAAGAAAGATGAAAGAGGTATAGTGATAAAAAACAAAGCCAGACTTGTAGCCCAAGGATACACTTAAGAAGAAGGAATAGACTATAATGAAGTATATGCACCTGTTGCTAGAATTGAAGCAATAAGGATATTTCTGTCATATACTTCATTCAAGAAAATTAAAGTCTATCAAATGGATGTGAAAAGTGCATTCCTTTATGGGAAAATTGAAGAAGTAGTCTATGTATGTCAACCTCAGGATTTGAGGATCCTGAACATGATGACTATGTGTACAAACTAGACAAAACTCTATATGGCCTTCATCAGGCACCAAGAGCTTGGTATGACACACTATCATCATATCTATTGAAGAACAACTTCAAAAGAGGTGTCATTGACAAAACTCTGTTCACGAGAAAAGTAAAAGATGATATACTACTGGTTCAGATATATGTAGATGATATCATCTTTGGATCAACAAATGATCAACTATGCACAGAATTTGAAGAATTAATGCAGATCAAATTCAAGATGAGCTCAATACGTCAAATGAACTTCTTTCTTGGACTCCAAATCAATCAAAGATCAGATGGTATTTTGATTAATCAATCAAAATATGTCAGAGACATCTTGGAAAAGTTTGCAATGAAAGACTGCAAAAGTGCAAGCACACCAATGGAAACACACAATTACATCCTGATGTTGAGGGGGAGGATGTAGATGAACATCTATATAGATCAATGATAGGTTCTGTAATGTATTTAACTGCATCAAGACCTGACATTATGTATAGTGTTTGTGTATGTGCCAGGTATCAAGCAAGACCTAAAGAGCTACACTTACAGGCTGTCAAAAGAATCTTCAGATACTTGAAGGGAAAACCTTCTCTTGGTCTTTGGTATCCACATGACTCACCATTTGAACTCATAACCTACACAGATAGTGACTATGGAGGTGAATGTCAAGATAGAAAGTCTACTACTGGTGGATGTCAATTCTTTGGATCAAGACTGGTGTCATGGCAATGCAAGAAACAAACTAATGCTTCAACATCAACTGCTGAAGCAGAGTATGTAGCTGCATCTGCCTGTTGTGCTCAAGTTCTATGGATTCAAAATCAACTCCTAGACTTTGGTATATCAATTCTTAAAACTCCCTTTTTTATTGATAATCAAAGTGCTATTAGTATTGTGAATAATCCAGTAAAACACTCAAAAACCAAACATATTGAAATAAGATTTCATTTTATAAGGGATTGCAATGAAAAGAGATTAATCAAAGTAGAGAAAATTCATACTGACAATCAATTAGCCGATATTTTTACAAAAGCATTTGATGTAGGAAGATTCAGTTTCTTGGTTAGCAATATTGGAATGATTTTAATAACTTAATCTCACTATTAAAATTATATGTAAAGTTTTTTTACAATATCTATATTTAAAAGTATGTTTTACTACTGGTTATTCATTATTACTGTCCATGAGTTGCACTTTCAATTTAGTACTGATAGGGTCTTTCTTAGAATTAGGTTAAGTATAAAACAACAGTTACTACTGACGTTTCTATTAGTGATACTTAGTTACTACTGATCGACCGTTATCTATAAAATATGACATTTTACCATACTAACCCCCATTAAAATAGCCGTTGGGTTATGATTCGAAGGGTATTTCGGTCCTTTTGCAGGTTAATTCAAAAAATATAAATAGCTGAATGAGATTAGTTTAGCATTATCCACACCTCGATTCGATAAACCCTAATCTCTGCAAATCTCGATCAAAACCCTGCATCAGTAACAAAGCAATTCATTCTCTAAATCGCTCAAAAGATCAAATTCTCTCTGTAACTAAGCACCCAATATCAATTTCAATATCAAAATCAAAATCAATGGCAACTCTAAAGTCTCTCAAAGTGCAAACAGATCTTAAATACTCAGAATTCAACAATATGTGTGCATTCCTAAGGAATCCAGATGGAACAAAGGACTTTCGACCAATCGTTATGTTCCTAAAGAACTCATACATCAAATTTGATTTGTCTGTAAATCCCAAAGCCTATGAACAACACCTTGTTCATTTCTGGGAAAATGCTGAAAGAATCGAAGAAACAAGTCACTCAAAAATCAAATCCACCGTAGATGGAAAGACAATCATCATAACAGAACAATCAATAAGACAACATCTACAACTGAATGATGAATCATGTATGTTTTCACTTCCTAAAGAGATTTTTGATGAAAATCTTGAAAAAATGGGGTATGAAGGAAGACTGGACATAGTTACTTTTCAAAAGGGTTTTCTTTCACCTCAATGGAAATTTTTGGTTCACACCATTCAGCATTGCATCTCACCTAAAAAGAGTACATGGAATGAGTTCAACAAATCAATAGCATCTACTGTTGTTTGTTTGTGCACAGACCATGTATTCAATTTTGCTAATATGATTTTTGAAGGAATGCTTGCAAATATATCATCCTCAAAATTTTTAATGTACCCAAGATTCCTTGCACATATTTTAAATTGTGAAATTCAAAATCTTTCAATTACAAAAAAATATCTTTCCAACACCTGAATTAAATAAAAAGGTGTACTCAAACATGAGAAACAATTTAAATTTTCTAGGAAAGTCACTCCACTATTTCAAAACATGATCTATGATCAACCCCCCACAGGAGAAGGTTCAAGTCACCCAATTGAACCCCAATCCACTCCATCACCAAAAACAGCCCAAACACAATCCCAAAAGTCCACTCAATCACCCACACAAACAAATGTCCTAAATTTGTCCTAGGTACATGTATACAATCCACAGAGTGCTACTTTTCACTCTGAGGAAGACTAACCTATAGCCAAACAAATTTCTAAAATCTATAAAAGGATGAAAACTTCCTTCAAGGACACCAGGGGACCCACTGAGTCACACCCCAGACTCCAAGAGTTGTCCTCCAATGAGGAGAGAGGGCATGAGGAAAGGGCTCTCACTACTGATGCACCAAAGGTTGGTGCACATGCTAGTGAGAACATCATTAGGACCCAGACCTCGACAACTTTAAGTGATGACTCGTCCTTTGAGGCAGCACTTAAAGGACCCCGATGCCAAGAAACCACAAGGGGAGGTACTTCTGCTTCTTCTAGGAAGAAGAGAGTATCTAAACAACCCATTTCATCACAGAGCAGTGATGAGGGTAGTTTGAACAAACATGAATTGACGGATAGGATGGAAAACCTTAAAGCCAATGTACCAAACAAGCCTAATGATACACCTAGAAGGAGTGAGGGCAATATTAAATCAACTAAATTGACGGATAGGAAGGAAAACCTAAAAACCACTGTATAACATTGTCTGGATCTTTTGAACTCTCAAGGAAAAACCATGAGCTACATGAGGCATTATATCAACACATTGAACAGAAGACAGAAGAGGTTCGATTATAGGCTTCAAAGGCAATCAAATTTCATCAGAAAATTACAAAGGAAGATTGCAGATAGTGAGGCTCAACAAGTTGAGATCACTAAGGGGGAGAAGGATCACATTCAAGGAATGATTGATCATTCAATTGCAGCAGCAACCTCCCTCCTTAATCTTAGAGAAGCTCATGGTGAAACAGGTCAAAGTTTTGGTGAAGACCTGTACAGAGGAGTAAGGAGTATGGATGAAGATGTGTTTGTGTCTGCAAATCAATCCCCAACAGCAGAACAAATACATTCTCCAGTTACTACTGAAGTCATTGAAACTACTGATCCTATGGATATTATTGATGCTAAAGAACAAATAGAGGTTGTTACTACTGATCCTATTGATGAAGACACAACACCAGTAGTAAATGTCCCAATAACATAAACAAACATTCCACTTACTACTGATGCCCTAACAGTAGTAACTACAACAACAACAACCTCACCAGTAGTAGACTCCTCACAACAACTGGTAGTACATGCAACAGTTGAAACACCAGTAGTTACTACCTTGGTTACTACTGAAGATGAAGAAGAAATACCAGATGTACTTGAACCAACTGTAATCATCCCAAGGCCCCCTAACTCCATAGTTATTACCACTTATCATACCTGAAATTGATGATAATGTGAATTGGGATGATGTTGATGAATGTGCACTACCTCCTCACCCTAAAATATTACCAATGAACAAAATTCGTACATTTTCTCCATCAATAATCATACATGAAGTTGCTGATATGAAATACATTCCACCTTCTATGTGTGTTGGTAAAGGAAAAGAAAAGTTTGATGATGACTACCCACACAGAGCTTTAGGTCACTATATGGTAAATAAGATAAATTGTGTCAGACCTGCAAAACAAGATAAATGGAAGGTAAATAGGATGAGGTATCTGAGGAAAGTTGCTAAGACACAAGCTCTTGAAGACAAAAGAAAAGCTGAAGAAGAAAAATTGAAAAATGCAGCAATTCAAGAGATTGAAGAGTTCTTAGAAGGAGATCAATAGGAGGAACTAAATAAAATAAAACAAATTGAACAAGATAGATCTCCTTGAAGCACAAGTGAAAGAATGCAAATGCATGAAGGAATACATGCCTGAACAATTTGCAGAAAAGAAAGAAGATATGATCTCATAGTTAAAATCCAGAGGTCACAATGCAAAATCTTTTGGTAGAATGAAGCTGATTACCATCATTGAAAGTATAATTACTTTGTGAAAAGAAACAGTAAATATATCATTGCACAGAGGAAACAACAAAACAAACAGACATTAGAAGCTGATCAAAGAAGAGCTAAATTGTTAGAAGAAAAGAAGAAGAAGGAAGAAGAAGAAAAGAAACTTGTGTAATTCAAGATGAATTAACAAATTAATTAGGGGGAGATTGTTGGATTATAAGTATTCTATTACTGATGTGCAGATACTACTGATCAAGAGTTATTGCTGCAATGACTACTTGATACTGATATTACAATTACTACTGAAGTTACAACTTACTACTGATCTTGGCATATACTACTGATGATGCTATTTACAGAGAATATCGAGTCCGAGATCTTAGGAAATTTAGTTTAGAAGATAATATCAATTGTAATTGTATTGTAATCGTTTCCTAGAATAACTAGGTTAAATGTTTAGGCTTCAAGGACTATTATATATAGTTCCTTACGAATTGTAAACGTACGTGTGTATTATCGATTATCAATATACATTGAAGCTTTTTGTGATAAACTGTGTTCTTGATATTTCTTATTCAATTTCAGTTTACATTGTTCTTAATCAAATAACAAGAGTGTTAATCCGCTGTAACTTCTCTTTGTTAGTAGATCTGTGATTCAATAACTTTTTTGAGTTATTCGATCCTGACATCAGCCCAAACCGAGCTATATCGGTTTGGTTTCGGTTCTAATTTTCTTGAAAAATCGATTCCCATTCCGGTTCGATCCAAAAACGAGAAACAAATCGAGAAAGTCGAAGTTTAGCAAGGGCCTTCTTGTTTATTTCTCAAAATTTCCAACATGTGAAAGAATCCATTCGACCCAAATCATTAATGAGGAAAAAGATAAGAATATAGCATACCATGTTTTTACATAACCATGAGAAACTTAACTACGACTTGTCTTTCCCTTTTTTCTTAGCATTGACTGATTAAATTTTTAATCTGGATAAAAACACACCATTTTTTAAAATTGGTGAGAAATGGTGATATATAGGGGTGTGCAAATATATCCGAAAATCCGAAAAAAATATCCGAAATTCGATCTGGAATTATCCGAAAATTCGGATATCCGAATTTTCGGATTCGGATTCGAATACCAATATTACGAATTTTCGGATATTTCGGATATCCGATTTTTTACCCATTTTTTATTTGTAAAAATTTAATATTATCTAATATCAACAATACACCCAATATGTTTTGTCTATATTAATATGCTTATGATAGCTTCAGGTTCTATATAGTTAAAGATCTTATTTTTAGTTTATAAATATTGAAATAATTGCGCTAATTGACTTAATTTACTGGTAATATCATTCAACGAATTGCGAAACTTCGGATTTTCGGATATTTCGAATTATTCGATATTTGTATCCGAAATTTTGGATATCCGAAATTTCGGATTAGGATTCGGATAGCGAAAATGCACTATCCGAAATTTCGGATATCCGAAATATCTGATTTTCGAATATCCGAAATGCATAGTGTTTTGGGATTCATATAAAGACTAGCAATCACATACAAACTTGGATGCTAACATATACAAAAAAAGGTTTTGCTGAAATTAAATAGAAGAAACAAACTTGGATGCTAACATTCTGTTATGATGCATAGTGTTTTGGAATTCATATAAAGACTAGCAATCACATGAGATAGTAAAACTACTACGAAATAAGTAACAGTAGAACTACTCAAATAACCCTAATCATGTCATCATCAATTGACCATTTAGTCCATTATATTTACATATACCTAAACGTAAACTCATCAATCTATTACAAAGTAAAATATAATTTAGATTTTTTTGGCAGAAACTAAAACATGTAAGTATTCATTCGAAGAGTCATGATCACCATCAAACTAACCCTCCAATTCAGGGCCAGCAGCAGTTACCACCTCATTCTTCATCTCAGGGGTTGTGTTAGCTTTTATGACCGTGGTTATTGTCTTTATTTCTCCATCAGGTGTGGTTATGGTTTCTGTTATGGTTGTGATTTTGGGTCTGGTTTGGATTTTGGTTTTGGTTGTGGGGGTGATTTTGGTAACTGTTATTAATCTTTACTTAAGCATTTTCCAAACAGAAAGCGTCGGCAACCCGTGAGGCATCAAACAAATAGTCAAACCCAAGATTAAAAAAAACTTATAACCACCAAATGTTTACAAGACAAAAGTCAAAGCAGTTAAAATATGCATCTAATACTAACTAACAAACTAAAACATTTAAGTCTTCCTCATCCGAAGAGTCATCGCTATAGAAATAACCTTCTCGTTGAGGGCCAGCAATAGTTACTGCCTCCTTCATTTCGGGGGTTGTTTATGCTTATGTGACCGTGGTTATCGTCTTTGTTTCTCCATCAGGTGTGGTTATGGTTTCTGTTATGGTTGTGGTTGTGATTTTGGGTCTGGTTTGGATTTTGGTTGTGGTTGTCGGAGTGATTCTGGTAACGGTTATTGATCTTTTCAAAATCAACTTCCCAACAGGAAGCGTCGACAACCCGTGAGGCATCATAACCCTATTATAGGTCATTCTTGCCCTAATTATCGGGGTCCGTCCCAAGGTGCCAACTGCCACTAAGGTATTCGGATCACGAACTTTTGGAGCATCGACTTCCAAATCACAATCCTCTGAATCAACTTCCAAATACGCTTTCTTTTTTTGATTATTTTTCTTTTTCGGGAGCCTGTGTTTCCTCCTTTGCGCAGCAGCATCCACTAGCACTTTCACCTCATTAGGCATCTTAGAAACAAGAAACATCTATTAATTGAGAACAGAAACCAAACTGCTAAGAAAATAACATCTAACTTATAATCAAATAATCAACAAATTGGTGCCTATAACCCTAACATAACCCTAAATAGACTATATAATTCTACCTAATATGTCTAACAAATTAGCGGATAATAAGAAAATGTAAATTGTAAACCCACTTTCTCCTATTTAATAGTAACTATCTTCACATTTTATCCACTAACTTATATACCAATTCAAAGTTAACGTAGAACAATTTCCGTTTTTATTTTAACCACTTAATAAAACAAATAAAATAACAAATTACCCTATATAAACGATTAACCTAACAAATTATTAGTATTAGTATTAGCAAAATATCTTAGCTACGAGGTTAATACCTTTCATAACCAAGTAAACTTCCAGGGATAATGTGCGTAGGACCACTACTCTTAAGTAATCATATGTTTGCAGATTTAAAGCTCGAGAACACGTCATAGATGTTGCTGCATGATAATAAATGGAGGAAAAAGTGTTAGCAGATAATCAAACATAAAGAAATCAAAAGCCATGAAGTTTTCAAGGATTGTAAATTTGTGCAGTCAAAATAAAATCAAGAAAAGTGCCCGTGGGTTTAAAACTTATTTATAAATCTAAGTTTTTGTATAAAATAATATAAGATGTTGATAGGGAAGTCATTACTCACTTTAAATCGAGAACCTCATGTGTCTGTGGTAGTGACCGTGGTTTCGGTTGTTGTTTCTTCAATAGTTGTGGTTATGGTTTTGGTTACGGTTGTGGTTTTGCGTGTCGTTTGGGTTACGATTTTGGTTTTGATTGGGGTTTTGCGTGTCGTTTGGGTTACGGTTTTGGTTGCGGGTGAGGTTTTGGTAATGGTTATTACTTTTTTATCATACAATAATCAAACTGGGACCATAGGCATCCCTCTAATATTAAGAAAGACATCTAATATTAATCAAGAAACACTGAAAATAAAAGACATTTAGTTGTTTCTTCATCCGATTATGATTGAAGGGATTGTGATCGGTCCATGTTCTTCACCATCAAAATAATCATCCTTCCTGTTTGCCTCTTTCATCATCTCGGGGGTTGTGTCAGCAATTGTGACTGTGGTTTTTGTCTTTGATTGAAGGGATTGTGATCGGTCCATGTTCTTCACCATCAAAATAATCATCCTTCCTGTTTGCCTCTTTCATCATCTCAGGGGTTGTGTCAGTAATTGTGACTGTCGTTTCTGTCTTTGTTTCTCCACTAAGTGTGGTTATGGTTTTGGTTACGAATGTAGTTGTTACGGTTACGGTTTTGCTGGTGGGTGAGATTTTGGTAATGGTTATTACATTTCTATCATACAATTTTCAAACTCTGAACATAGGCAGCCCTCTAGCCTTCAAAAGGACATTATATGCTCTTAATGCCCTAACTTCCTCAGAGCGTCCAAAGTCGCCTGTTGCTATCAAGGTTTTGATGCCAGCTTTTGTGTCTGCTAAATGTAGATCTTCAAAATCCGAATCCTCCGAAGAATCGGAATACACACCAATTTTCATCTCTAACGTAGTCAGATGATCGGGATCCGAAAAATCAAAAGAATCTGAAAGCACCCGCACATTCAGCTGCTTCATTTTTTCTATCAGTAACTTCCTCCGTTTGCTCTCTCCTTCATCAGAAGCCTTCTACATCTCTTTAGGCATCTTAGGAACGGATACCTCCTTCATCTCTTTAGGCATCTTAGAAACAAAAAGTCACGTATAAATATAAATCCCCAACTTTAGCATCATATATTGAATTTGTATTGCATATGTCAAATTCAAATATATACTATAAAACCTTAATATTACCCTTATAGTACATTTGTGATAATAAAATACAATATATTACTGTTCACGCTAAGCTAATTGGTTGATTGGTTTTTTTAAAATATAAATATATTTGCTATAAATTTCTATAAATAAAAAAGGAAATACAATTAGTCAATACTAAACTGTCAACCCTAAATAGTTCGATGCTTCACGCACCTATAATAATTTATTTAAAAATCTCTGCAATGCAATGGGTTCACGCGCCTATAATAGTTCCTTTGTAAATCTCTTGCAATAGCAACTCAGAGAAGCCCACAAAGGTTAATTCAAGATTTTGATATATTATAAATATTAAAATTAAAATTAAAATTAAAACTAGAATTAAAACAAAATCTTAGTTTTTCAACAATGATTAAAAATTCTTTAACTAAAACAAAACTTACATTGTTGTGATTTATTCTTTTTTAAATTTTATTAGTTCAATTAAGCATCTATAAAACTTATTTAAAAGATCAAATGACTTAAAGCATCATTTTGGTTCATTAAATTTATTCATATTACTTCACATTTATAAATATTATTTAAAATATTACAGCTAACACGTTTATTAGTTCTACTTGGGTTGTTTGACACATTTCTAAGTTATTTAAGATATTAAAACATCTATAATCTTATACATATAACGTGATATTTATAGATGTGTCATAATATTATTTGACTAGAGTTATGCACATCATCTTCTCCTATATATGAGCCTACATTTGATTTTCGTTTGCCAACTCATCAGTTTGGAGCTCTCTCATTGGTTCATATTGCCACGTATAATTCCCCTATTGGTTAAGATGCATCCTTCCTAAAATTACTAACTTCCTCCTCTCCTGCACTATAACAAGCAACACTATAATTACGGGATCTCATCGGCATCCTACGCATAACAATCTCAACGACGATGGATGAAGACCGCGGGCATTGTCGAATTAGGTTTGTTGTTTTCTCTTACTTTAATCCGTTCCAAATTAACTAAACACCCATTTCATGCATGGTTGTGCAATTTCCAGTTTGTTTACGGTTGCGGAACCCTGGAAACAAAAATTAAGGGTTTCTTTTTATGAATTAGGGTTTTTTTTTACATAAATCATTTCTATTAGATTAGGGTTTTTGAATCTGTAAATGGAATATACAATTTGCATTAAGATCGTTAGGGGTATAATCAGTAACAATTTGCATTAAATTGTTGAATTCTAATTGAAGATGATTCAAACTATTTGCAGGTTCCTCCTCGAATTTGTTGCTCGTGGTGAATTTTCAAACTAGAATTTCCCTATTCAATTAGAATTGGCCAATTCTGCTACTTAAACCATTAGAATTCACATATTAATTGACAGCATGATTATTTTTTTCTTTTTATAATTACTCTTGCTCTTAATCTTTAAATTAGTTTTTTAATTTTGTTTTGAGGGGCTGTTTATTTAATGCAGGGGATGAGAGTTATAATTCAACCAAATTCAGAAAACAGTATGCTCAATTGTTACTCTCAATTGGAATCCTGCTTATTGAGGTTGGTAATGTCGAACTACCAAATTTCATGAACCATACAATACTCAAACTTTAAATGATTGTAAAACTTAGATTACAAAATAAGTTTCATGGAAATCAGTGATGTAAATTCAATAACAAATTGATGTTTGTAAATTGCCTGGTTTGCAACTTTTGACCTTTTTAGGCAAAATTAAGGTTGTGTGTCCCTGTCGTTTTAAAAAACATACATTAGTTTGCTCACCTTTTCTTTTAACTCATGGGGTTGAAAGTCACGCAATTTCAAAACCACTTCCATATAATTTATGTTTATATGTTTTTAATTCATATAGATTCATGATGAACCAGAAGTTCTAATTGTGGGAGTTGCATATTCAGATGTTTATATATCAACATAATATATAATTTTGGAAATATAAGGTTAGTTCGGAGAGAAAGTCTTGGCCACATAAAATTGAAGGGGAATTGGGAATTTTATTATAGGACACTAAGGACAGAGTGAGTATATAACAATGTTGTACATTTGCTCTCTTTAGATGTGGAACATGTGATTAGTTAAGGCATGAGCAGTTTTTATACGAATTAAGGACCAGTATTCTGATTCATATTTGCAATTTTAAGGTTTTATATGGTTTTCAAGCAGATTTTATATTAGTATTCATGTTTGCAAGTTAGCATCTTTTAAAATTAATTGATATCATTAAAATATTGTCAGGTTGTTGAGGCTGATGCTAAATCTGAATTAAGGAGTGGGCTTAGTCCCCAATTAAGTCAAAAAAGCTGCAATCATAACTTAAGGTTTATTTTACCATTTTATATTTGTAACCTTTTTATGACCATTGTGGATACATACAACTAACACCATGGTTGCAGAACTCGCTACTCGCCCGTTCATTCTACGACCTTATATCGGGTATTTCATTACTCGGTGGGTACTCGGTGAACACTCAGATTGGGATTTTTATATATAATTTTTATAAAAATATATATTATACATATAATTTCCCTAATTTTTAAAATTATAACATATTTTGACGAAGTTGACCGAGTTTTAACCGAGTTATTTATTATAATAATATAATTCTTTTTGCAGGTGTGCATGTTCGTCTATGTATTTTAGCTCAATTTTAATTGGTTCATGTATATCTTTAAATTGTTTATGCAGATTGTAATCGTCTATACACTTTGCTTAAATCCAATAGGATGTAAGTATGCTGATTAATTGTTAATACATGCGCAAATTTTATCGTTTCAATAATATTTTATCGTTTCAATAATATTTTACTATATGATTTCATACGTTTGTTTCAATAATATTTTACTATATAATTTCTTACTATAATAGATTACTATATCATTTCTTAAGTTTTTTTTGGTATATTCTTTTTTATTTTTCGAAGCTAGCCCGCCCATCCGGGCGGGCTATGAAGCTAGTTTATCTATATACGAATAGAAATTTGCATTGTCGATGTCGTGCTTCATCCGTCCAATTGGAAATCACCCAACGGCCAATTGCTCACGTCAACCGCCTTGAAACAAAAATTCTACGTCCTCCTTCCAATTTCATCACCAGCTTCAGTCCTCAAATTGAAGTTCGCTCGCCCGCCAATCGTCATCTCCACCGCCTCAATGCGTTTATCAATTTCAAGTAAATCATAGTTTTTCTTCTTCAAATCAGGTAAGTGTTTGACGCCATCTCTACCGTCTCAATTTCACTTTTTATCAATTTCAAGTAACTCATGGTTCTTTTTCTTCTTCAAATCAGGTACGTGTATGAATTTATGTAGATGTTCCTTCTTTTTTCGTCTCCAAATCAAGGCTTTAATTTATTGCGTGTACATAAAAAACCACTTTTATTATGTTAATTTCACTTCTATATTTATATTTAATGTCAGATTCTTGTAAACTCCTAGCAAATATATTGTCGAATATATTAAATTGAATTTTGGGAAAATCAGTTGAGCGTGAACATGAAAGGTTGATAATCATTTAAAACAAATTAGAACTCCAACGAAAGGTTGAACAAAATAGTAAGATTCTTTACAGAACTTTCATAATAACTATAAAAGTGCAAAATCTATGATTGGGTATGAAGACATATTCCTTTGTCTCTAAACCAATTTATTTTATTTTTAGGACCCCCCGCCCGGCCCGGAAATAGAGAATCCAGCCCCCTTCTGATCCATTCATTTATGCGAGGTGGTGTGGTGATTGACCTCAATGCTAATAACTATTATATTTATAACTATTTTGCTATCCCCAACGTTCAACGAATGAAGCTAACAAGTTATTTTCATAATTGTTGCTAACTATTTTGCTAATGATTTATGACAGGAGGTTGGTTACATAAATTTCAACCGAGAGAGATTAAGGTCACATCCTTGAAGGAGGGATTCCGTGGGAAATGAAGAATTTACAGGAAAAGAGAGAATGGTAATTTTATGAAATTACATAATTTTATTTTCATTAATAGACGTTATATTAGACTATTTGCTTAATACACTAACTAATTTTGTTTTTTCTATTTTCTGTGGAATATCTAATGTTGAAATAGAAACTAGAATGAAATTGGATTCGACCCCATTGGTCAAAAGCTCCTCTCCCTACTCTCAAGGTTAATATGATTCACTCAACATTTAACTTCTCTGCCCTTTTAATTCCGTGTAATTCTTCATATATTATATATAAGTTTTCCTTGATATAAGTAGTAATACATGTTTCATGTTTTCACTCTTTTAGACTTGAGAGTTCGGTGGTCCAACTACAACTGCTAATGCAGTAATGCTTCATTGGATTTCAACAAATTGTGGAAGCCTCCACTAAACTGTGACTTCACCCGGTTTGTTGAACCAACTACATCTTATTTAAGTATTAATTTCTAATTTCATTTAAATAACAATTATTCACTTGGTTTATGACATTAGCAGCTCCTCAATCAAATGTGTGTTATCGTATGTATATATTTATATATGAATGGGTAGATTTGGGTTATGATTCATCCTTGACGAGCCAAACCAAGATATTTAGCTAATATGAAAACGGGCCAAAATCAAAATATTTAGATAAAGAGAAACGGGTCAATGACCCAAAGTGTATTTGTAAAAATGATGTTTTATGACTTATTAGTCCCAATATATTTACAAAACCCTTTTGTCATGCAGATATGTAATATCGTAGCTGTAGCCCGTACTATAAACGCTATTCTTGTAGTAGCAGAACTCGATAAACGCTGTTTTTTGGCAAAGACACAAGGTACCATTTCTCAAAAAACAGTTATAAATGCTTTAATTAACATTTTTGATGAGTAAAAGTGTAAATTTGTTTAAAATGCAGCAACTTTTCTGATGTATTTCATGAAGATTATTTCATTACTTCATTGGCTAATGAGGTTAAAATAGTATATTACTAATAAACTTCCTGATGAATTGATGAGTGCAACTAGAGCTTTTAAGCACTTTCGAAGTTGGTCACGTATTGATTACTATCTGCAAGAGATTTCAGGCTTATAGGATAATTATCAGGTATTAATTACTATTTACACTTGACTATCTTTACTAATTATCCTTCTTGATTATTTTTTACTGAAAAATTATTTATTTATACAAAAAATGAATCTAGAATGGGAAAGTAATCTTTAATTTGACCTGCTTAGCTTATTCGTGCAGCAAAATACCCATACTAAAAAATTACATTTTCATGCTTTTTCTGAAGCCCTATGATTTTCCCCTCATATAGATGCAATGGGAAAAGTAAAAAGAAAATTATTATTTAGTTCGAATTATGAGTTTCTTTTCTATGTTTACTTATTTTTTTATTTTTATTTTTTGTAGTTGGTGGACAGAATGAGATCTTATGGTTCTTACATTGCTTTACATCTGAGATATGAAAAAGACATGCACTATTTTAGTGGATGCACACATGATCTAGCGATTGAAGAAGAAAATGAGCTTACAACTATTAGGTAAATTTATTATTAAAATGAATATGACATTAAACGTAGGGTTAATAAATTATAATTACTTGGTTGACCCATTTTAATCAACCTAAACTTGATGGCAATTTACCTAAAGTTTGGCAGCAATTTGACCAGTAACTTGAATTTGGCATCAATCTGAATTAACTGTTTGGGTTCTGGGTCAGGTCATGTTATTTCGGGTTTAAAACCGATTATCTCAAGAAATTATAATGACAAAATAAGTAGCATCTATTTGATCCACGAAATACCAAAATGGAGCAAATGAGTTTTACATGTCTGGGATGATATCTGACACGTCTGCTAATAATTGGTAGACGTGGGCTGCATTTTTATCTTTAATGGGTCAAATAGACCAAGTAAAAAATAATTAAAATAGAAAGCGCATCAAATAGGTCAAAAGTCGCTCAATCAAAGATTTGATTGATAAAAGTTCAACAAAAAAAAAAAAAAATCAAACTGGTCAAAAGTCGCCTGAGTCGTTCAATCAAATATTTTATTGATAAAAGTTTAAAAAAGAGTCAAACGGGCCAAAAGTTTACTGTACTTTATTATAACATTCGTAGCTCCCAAGTCACTCAATCAAAGTTCAAATTGATAAAAGTTTAAAAATAAATCAAACGGGTCGACCTGTTTGGGGCCAGAACCAAAACATATCTGTTCAACCCATTATTCACATGTGACCCATCCATTAAATCACCTCTAATTTATATCATCTTAAATTGAAAAATGTCTGATTTTAAAAAGTATGGCTTAAATTAATTTATGTCTATTGTTCTCAAATTCGACAGGATTAAACAAAACTTACAGCAAATGGAACAACAATTACCCTAAGTTAGGCCTGATTTGACCTTAAGCCATTCAATTGACTGGAACCTAAATCAATTAGGAAAAAAATCAAACTATTCAATTGCCTTTTTTTGACCTTAAATCATTCAACCTTAAATTAAGTGCAGCCTAAATCACAGAGTTAATTGCTTAAGCAATTCCATCCAAAATCAAAAAATAAACACTACCGAATATTGTTTTAAGTTTCTATACATATAGTTCTAAAAACCGTTTCTTATTATCTATTTTTATGTTATTGTTAATAGTTATCGCTATTGCTACAACAATCAAATGATTTTGTAATGAGAGCATCGTTTATGTTCGCGGCCAAGTAAAGATTTAAAAGCGGCCAAAGATATCGAGACACTTCACAAATCGTTGTGTGGTATTCAAATTGAAGAGTTGCTATCGTGGCATGTGGGTGTTTGTTTCACCTTATCATGCATCCTCTTGTAAGTTTTTTTTTTTTTTTTTTTTTTGTAATGAGCTCATAATTTTTGCATTTATAAGCTCTGTTGGGGTCCTTTGGCATCTGCTTTTGTTCAATGATTGATATTTAAAATCTTAAAAGAGTCCTATAGTATTGTTCAATTTGTAAATTACGCCATTTGAGAATTTATTTGGCACTCGTAGTCTCTATTCGAACTATTGCTCTTCAATCAAGTCCTTGGTGCCTTAGGCATAATTTAATCTTTGTAAATTATACATCAATTTATATATCAGGCTATTCATTTATGTTGTCTTTTTGTATACTCAGATTTTTCACTCTTAGCTGTGTTCTTTTTGATTGTGATTGTTTTGCTGTCTTGTATTCTAAAATTTCAGTATATACATTCATATACTAGGGCTGAATAAATGTTTGATTTCTGCAGGTTGTATTAGTACCAGATAGATGGGCAGCCTGATAATAAACTCATCTCCTATATTACAAAGTTGCCAATAACAATATTTGACCATTAAAAGTCAAAATTTATAGATTTTATGTATATTACATCTATTCAGAAAAAAAGTTAAGTTATGTTTCAAGTTCAAATTTGTTTAACGGTCTTGGCCTTTTGGAATCCTTTATAACAACATTATAACCTAGTGACCCCTGGAAAGTCAACATCTTGACTCTTTAAAAGTCAACTGAGTCCATTCTTTAAATCAAAATTTATCAAAGGTTGTTTTGGTTCAAACCAAACTAATCATAATAACCACCTTACAAACTTAAAGAATACTGAAATCACAATAGTTTGAACTTATAAAACTAAACATAAATGGTTCAATTTTGATTTTAGAAACTGTTAGGTTAGAACTTCAATAATCAAGCTCAAAGCAGAAACCTGTTCTTGTGCAATTTCAAGCAGACTCTAGCTTTTAACCCCTTAATTCCAGAACCCGATCATATAAAAATGATTGAAATTGTAGGGATTTAAATTTAATTAATAGATAACAAATGTTAATTAAGGTTGCAAAATGACCATTAATGGAAATACAAGACAAATGTTTGATTTGTCACTTATAAACCAATTCCGCTTCTTGTGTTTATTATCAAACTTTTCTTGAATCGATTTTCATGGGCCGTGATTATCACGGCCCTCCTAACTACCTAGTTAGTATTATGTTTCGTTTGTAATTTCTCGTACCACTTGTATTATTTGATTTAGTGTTTCAGTTAAAACTAAAAAATTTATATTTTTAGTTATGATTAGTCACCATCTCGCCAACTACAATCCTAATGCTGTAATGAAAACAAGATGAAAATGTACAAGTGATGATGCATACTGTTAGGGTCATTTATATTGTAATCAATAGTTAGGGGACTAGATGTTCCAAGTTGTAATAATTATGAATTAGTCATTAGTCTTAGTCAATGGAGTCAAGCTTAATTAGTGTTAATTAAGCTTGTTTTAGAGGTGAGGTATATAAGGATTAAATGATGTATTGTTTAGTAAGCTTTCCCATCATTAAACAAAATTATCATTTGAAAGCTAACCATATTCCCTCCATCTTTCTCTCTCAACTCACACACACAAACACCAAGAGCACACACACTTAAGCTTCAATCCATCTTGAATCAACATGAATTAGCTCGATCTTAGTGGAATACGATCTATCAAGTGGTATCAGAGCAAAATCTCTCTTTGAGAGGATCCAATTTCGAGCTAGAATCATCCAGATCTGAGTTTTGAAGAAAAAGCTGATGTTCGTTCATGAGAAATTAAATGTTGTAATTTTTTTGTCCAAATCGATGAATTTAGTGCAGAATAGTATGTCTCCATTGTTTCTAAGAAGAATAGGATCAAATTCAGATCAATTCCATCAACAATCGATCGAGATTTGATGATTTTAGAGAAAAAGTGAAAAAGTTCAAAAGTTGCTGAAAATTGAAGAATCGAAGCTTTTGTGTTATGGATTGAAGAAATTGATCGGATCAAAGTGTTAGCAATTGGATTTCGAACGTTTAGCAAATAGAATCATTGAAATCAGTGAAGAAATGAGCAAAATCGAATGTCAAAAAGTGTTACCCTCGTGCGTACGTGTTCAGAACGAAGAACAAGTTCGGCACTTGTAGTTCGGCATTGTGTTCGGCCCAATTACAAGTTCGGCCCGAATTACTGATCTTCGGCCCAGGTACTAGCTCGGCCCGAACTTCTTTTTGACTTCGGCCCAATTACAAATTCGGCTCGAACTACTGATTCTCGGCCCACATAGAAGTTCGGCCCGAACTGTTAAGAAGTTCGGCCCAGTTTCACCTAGTTCGACACCTAGCTTCTTTCACCTTGTTCGATACCTAGTTCGATACCCAGTTCGGCATTTCACCTAGTTCGACACCTAGTTCGAATCTCAACATACTTCGGCTAAAATTTGTTCTCAACACATAATCGATCAATTAAAAGTGATATTAACCTGATTTCCGGAATCGATCTCTTGCTCATCAAAGTGTTCGATCGAATCAGAGTTTTCGTCATTGTTTTGTTCGACAGGGTACTAAGTTCGGCAATTGACAAATTGAATTAACACGCTCGACCAAAATTGTAACATCTCTCATTAATTGAAACATCCCGATTCATTTAATTGAAGATAGATTCCGTCCTCAAAACAATCGATTTTGATCTGAAGTCGATCAAAACAATCAGCCTTTGTATTGGTGAGAACATATCAATCGTATTTGAAAATAGATTTTGAGAATATATCAGCCTTTGTATTTGTGATTCCGTCCTCAAAACTATCGTATTTGATCTGAAGACGAACAGAAGAATTTGTATTTGAGTTGAAGACGAACTCTAAATTGAAGACGAGTCTCAAGTTTGTTTCAAAGCCCAACAACCGATTTAATCAATAAAGCCCAACAACTGATTTAATATTCAGGCCCAATTCGTGTCAATTGGCCCAATAACTTTGATTCCGTTAAATCTCATTTAAATCCGATTTATACAAAGCAGTACAAATTGAGCTCAATATTTTTTTTTATACAACCCAAAACATATTTAAATCTCATTTAAATCTTTAAATTGAAAATTACAAATAATTTTTGTACAAAACAATATTTGTACAAATTACAAATCATTTTGAAATGACATCAAGAGATGCTCTTTCTATCGGGACCGATCTCAAACCTCCGGTTCTATACCAAAATTAAGTGCAAAATGAAACATGATATGATATTTTTACTAGACTTAAGTGCAAAATGAATGACTTCTTAAATGCCAAAATTAAAACTAGACTAACATGGATGTCGTGTCAAGTACCCGATTTCTAAGATTGTAACTTTTCAACCGGTAAATGTGGTATAAGAACTCCAGGGTCCGATGCATCGCACCTAATATTCGTAAGGTTACAATAATATCTAATCCGGTCTCGTTTAGCTGGGTTTTCATGGTGGCCCCCGCCTCTTCCCGTGATAACTCTAAGTTCCTGGGTTGCTACAGAAAAATTAAGAGCACAATTAGAGTCAAGTTTCAGCCTACTAATTACTTTCAACCTAATAATTAAATATTTTTAACTTACTTTGAAACAATCTTTCACAGTCCAAGATTGTTTCAAAAATAATCTTGGCGTTGTCCAACGTCTGGAAATGGAGGTCAAACACAAATGTACTTCTAAAGTAAATGGTGTTTCTGAAAAAATTAATAAATATTATAAGCCAAATAGAAAAAAAAAACATGTCTAAAAGAATATAAAAATAATAAAGTCATTACAGAGCAGCTAAGACAAATCTGTTTTCTATATCTCTTAAAGCTGCAAGATACCTGCCAATCTACAAAACAAAATTAAAAATATTTAACACAAACCTAATTAAAGAAATATATGTGAGAGAGAATACATACAGTAAGATTTTATAACCACAACAAATAAGTAAAATTTTATAACCGCAGCAACGCGCGTGGTATATTATACTTGTTATCTAACATATGTTAATGTTGATCCGATAACAGAATTATCTTAGCTAAGAGGTTTAATACCTTTTGTAGCCCGTCGACTTATCGGGATAATGAGTGTATGACCACTAATTAAGTCTTCATATGTTTTCAAATTTAAAGCTCGAGAACACGTCATAGATGTTGCTGCCCGTGATGATAAATGGAGGAAAAAGTGTTAGCAATGGAAGAGAATCAATCATAAAGAAATCAAAAGCCATGAAATTTTCTAGGACTGTAAATTTATGCGGTCAAAATAAAATCAAGAAAAGACGCCATTGGGTTTAAAATAAAGTTCTTGAAAGTTATAAATCTAAATTTATGTATAAAATAATTTAAGACGTTGATAGGGAAGTCATTACTCACTTTAGACCGAGAACCTCATGTTTTTATGTAGTGATCGACAGCCTGAAAAATAAATTAAGAGATTTAATAATAACCAAAAAATTTAACAAAATGATATAAAAAATACAACAATGAATATACAAGCAGAATGTTGGAAATCAAAACTATAAAACAACTATAAAAAAAACGTTTAATTATTCTTGCTAGAAACTCGTGAAACACAAGATCACTTAACTGACCCATAACCCGGTCAAACTGTATGTGGACTACCCACAGACCCGAACCATGATCCATATACTAACCCGCTCCAACAAGATTACCCAGCACATAAATAGGTAGAAATCTAAACTTTAAACTACACAAAAAGATAAAAAATGAAACTTTAGAGAAGTTTCTTACCTGAGATGGTCCAAAGAAAACCTAAAACCATAGTCATGGGGACAGTGCGAACGGAGGAAGGTGACCACCGGAGATGGTGTCCGGCGAAGGAGGATCGCCGGTGAGATTATGTTGTGGTTGTTAACTTGTTATTGTTGGAAACACAAGTATATCAAATATATTTTATATCGTACATTGCAGTTTTACAAGAATATTAAATAGACAAATGGATGTAACCCTTGGACAAACGGACAAACTACACATCTATGTACAGACACGACCATTCACTGCAAACAGCTTTATTATTAACTGCCATATAACTGTCGGATAATAACTTCCGGGTAATAACCAACTGTACATCCAACTTATTTTATCAGTGTTTCACGAACAAAGGAAAACGTACATCTTTTACTTTTTGGCACAACTTTTTCTGCATGGTATACTACTCGATAGCGTGGTTCAGTGATCAGTCTCTTAAGAAAAGTTGAATTTATTACTTTTTGGAAGACATTTTCACTCTTTAGTTGGTGGACCAAATCACCCAGTAAACGCATCCCAATTAGTGAGCTAAGTAATAAATTTATTATTTTGTAAGTTCAAAATATTATTTACATCTTTAATAATTCAGATTAATTAGTAGGAGGCCTGTCAATTAAGTACATGATATTAAAATGTTTTTTTGGCTTTTTTTAAGAAAAACCCTAAGAGCTGTCAATAATATGTCAAAATACGCATAAAAAACTTGTATAATAATATGTTTTTTTCATTTTTGTTTCGAGTACTTCCGGTCAAGGGGTAAACTATTTCTAAAGCAAGTCAAATCCAAACAAACCTGGTAATAAACGCGACTAATCTAATAGACTCACCAACGTGTCGCTCGAGTCTATGAATCTTCATATACATATGTTTTTGAGCTTAAATTTAGTTTAGAAAGTAGGTTTTTGATTTATTTTGATTTTTTATCGTATTTATTTGGTATTTTTCTAAACCATTTACATATCATTATTGTATAATAAATACTCAAAAATATTGTCATCCAGTTCATCCGACCAACTCGACTAGATTTAAGGTGTTGGGCGGTTCAATGATGTTTAAAATATTGGAATCAATTAGAGGTTTATAACATTTTCTCAAATATCAATATTAAATTGAATATATTTTTAAGTTTTGTTTTTCTAAATTCGAAGAAAACTATTGAAGTTATGTTATTAAACAAAAACATCTGTGTTATGGCCGGCTATTGATATCATTTCTGTATTTCACAACCCCAAAATGGATCATTACTACTTTGATGGGATAATGCGACCTCGTAAGATTAAAAAGTGGATTGTGGTTGGTGTCGATATATTGTTGATTCCTTGCTATAATTTTGTTGAATCTTACAATTTTTTAGTGATTCCAGTCTGCAAATGCCACGCACAAGCTTTTGGAGGTGTTCCAAGTTCACCCTGACAACGAAACTGAAGTATTAAAGAAAAGGTATTGTCAACTTCACCTGAAACAGGATCGGAACCGACCCAACCCGGAACCGGTTATTCGGTGCGGTTACATCAAAGCTAATGTTAGAAGGATTATTTCCCCCCTTTTAAGTTATGGTTGATTTGTATTTTTTTTTTTTTTTGTGGGTTCGGAAAGGATGTTATAGAGTCAATTTGATTATAACACGGCTTTAATAGGCCTCCAAGACATTGTGCCCTAAGAGGAAATTGGTATTCGCCTATCAGAAATTGAATTTTATTTAAAATCTTAAATTGTATGTTTTTTGTTTATCGAAAATTATTATGAAATGGATGAAGTAATACTTAATAACCGATCGAGATGTAAATATGAACTTGGAGCTGGATCATAAGTCCAACAAATTGAGTTTTGGAATTGTTTTCGCTATGTTTTGTCGTCTTCTTTATGTATACTTTCATATTCCCAACAATTAAAAAAATGTCATTTTCAATTAAGATACGAAATTAACTCATTTGTATAAAAATTAACAAACGTGAACCTTCTCGGTCACTCATGATGACTTTTTAAACCTAAGAGCACAAGATACCCAAGCCTTGTTATAGTAATGTTACATAGTTTTTTGCCCTATAACATTGCTATCATAGCTCTAATCAGAGCACAAGGTACCCAAGCCTTTCTTACTTTTGTAATTATGTAATACGATTGTGTTTAAAATAATATGAATATCAAGGATATGAAGTAAACAAAAATAAAACATAGCATCAAATTTTAGGTCAAGCATATAACTCCCATTATTATAATCGAATTTTGGCTGAATCTTAAAACATCACTCTGTCTTTTTGAGCCGTAGGTTTGGATTATTAAAGCACAACCCAGATAGCCCAATTTACAATACAAAGGTGTGAAAATTCAACAAGCTTCTCAAATTCAGTTTGGAACGAAAACCATTAAATTGTCATCTATGAATGGAACTTAAGTAACATGAGATGAAAAAGCATATAAAGATTAATAAGAAAAACAACCAAATAGATAGAATCTACTAATACCAATTAGCAAGCAAATCAAACTCAACAGGTCACCAACATAAATATGAACAAGACAAGACGGAACTTAAAGTAGTTAAAAGTTGAGTAAAGACATAAATATGCATATAACTAGCAGGGTACCCGCGCGATGCGGCGACGGGTACCCTGTCTCCATTTTGCAGCGAGCAAATATTGGTTGTTCGGTTACACGTTTTTCTAACAACGTACAAATTAACAACATGTCGAATGGGTCAACAATTATTAGTATCGATACAAATACCATTTATCCTGCTCAGTTCACCCGGCCGAATAATCCCTCTACTCATGCATCTGATGTTGAACATGGGCGTCTACGCTCCCTACATCCAGTGAAGGACAGCTCCAACAGCTCAGCTAGCTAATGCAGTGCAATGAGAAAAGAGCAAGTCTACTTAGATTGTCTTTTTGGTCAATCACGTCAAAATGAAAAAATGGTGAAAAAGGAATAGGTCAAACAGATTAAAAGTAGTCCAAAGTAAATGTTCAATCCCACATGGTTTATATTCAATATTACTGAAATACTATTGTTTCCATGATCATGGTTAATGCATTAATTGTAAAAGTACGTTTATGTTAAATCCAACCCTTTTGCCCAGGACCCGTTTAGATGTTATTACCCACATACCAACAACCATTATTAATGCAAGTCTACATACATAACAATTGCACCAGAACTAATTGTCTATATAACACAAATTGAAAGTTAATAACATATTTAATATTCTAATTCACAATGACACACAAATGGATAAAAGATATTATACTTTTTTTATAAAGAAAACATGGTTGGCTCAGGAAGAAACAACATCATGGAAAACTGAATGACAATTGTTACAACAATAAATTCAAGCATCCATCTCCAAGTCTCACCCACCTGTACAAATTTTAATTCACATTTTAGTTGGATTCTTTTTGGAATTATAGTGTAATTTTATAGAAAGTGACTAATCAAGCATTAACATAATATAAAGGACTAACGGTTAAACAGTGGATTATCTCTAAAATAGATAACCTTGTATAAGAGATGAGTGCAAACAGGCAATTCAATTTATAGAGGCAATTCAATTTATAGAGGCATACCAGCAAAAGATATTTGGTATTGCAGTTGAAGGTTGGGTACCTGCTTGTAACCATTTTTTCTCCAGTGCTATTAAAAGATAAAGCCCGTATCGTATCGGCTAAAACTGCACACAACTTCAATCATCACTTCCACCATCTTCTGCCCAAACCATTTCACAAAAAGTCTCTTTTTTTAAAAAAATAAATAAATAAATGTTTGTTTTGTTATGATATTAAGACCTTGTATAATTAGAGAACAAAACAACATGTGCATTTCTTGGATAATGTTATGTATTATCATAACTATAAGCGAATAAACCATCAACAGTTGGATGTCACTGAACCATTTTAACATCTTGTGTATGTCCTTGATGAAGACCAACAAACAAAATTATAATCTGGAACTGTAAAATATGTAGTCATGAAATACATAAATTGAAAATCAAATAAATGATAATTATTTAAAAAAAAGATACCGTTAACCAAAACAGATTCTGGCTGCACACGGTTTCATACAATTCACCAGGAGAGAGCCCGCCTTAAATCAACTGAAGGTATCATCATAAGATTTTGAGACTTGCCCTATATTTGTATAGGACTTCTTCTAACCCATTACCCAACCCAGGTGACAGACCCGTCTGGCTACCTTAACGGGAACATAAATAGCTGCAACAATGATGCCTATGAATCCGGATGTGAAGGGAAATATCTGGTAGAAATTAAAAAAATGTTATAACACAAAATAACTCAACTAATTTAAATACTTTTACAGGCTTACCTTTGTTAATATCATCTATGAAAACGGATTTTTAGGCCTTTGTCCTTTGAGCATGGAAAATGACCAAATCATGAAACCACATCCAATCGAGAAACAAAGAGCAAAATTCTGTAATACTAACACGAATATCGGTACAAATATGAATATTAATACATGTGCTTCTAAACTAATAGATAATAGATAAGAATTAACATGAGCAGCCATAAACTTGAGTGACTCAACCATCTTGTCAGGTGTGTTACCTGCAACATACAAAATAAGACCACAAAACCTCGAATTATCAAACTTCCGCTGGGTCGTGGATCACATAAACCCTAATCAGGAGACGATCGCAAAGAACAAGACAAAAGGAAAAAGAAGGAGAAATCGGAACGTAACAAACCTGTGAAGTGAAGATGGCTGGAGAAGGAGGTGGTGGCGGAGGGGGCGTCGACGGAGGGTTGTAGCAGAGGTAGGGGTGTTCGTTTGGACGGTTTGGTTTTATCCGAACCAAATAAGTGAAACCAAATAAAGTCCGGTTTTCAAAAGTTCAAACCGAACCATCCAAACTAATTCGAAAACCAAACCGATCCGAACCAAATAACAATTTGGTTGGTTTGGTTTTATCCGTTTGATTTTTCCTTAAAATTTTCAAAATACTACAAAAGTATATAACATAAATAATATTAAGTTCGATATGTAAAATTCCAAAATGATAAACTACTTTGTACATACAAATAAGTCTAATTCATAGTTTGTGATATTTACAATCATATATGCAAAAACCTTGACATCAACTTTATCAAAAACTCCAAAAAGATTAGTACATCGCCAACTGATACAATATAAAATTGAACAAGTGTTAGTATATAAATCAATTTACTATAAGAAATGTAAAGAAAATGAGTATCATAATTGCTTACAATGGAAACCAACAAGTGTTAGTATATAAATAATTTACTATATATTACTATTTGGTTTTTTTGGACAATCCGATTTTCACAACGGAAACCAAATCCAATCCGAAATCCAAATTATTAATTTGGTTTAAGTCCAAACCGATCAAAAAAACCAAATAATCAATCCAAGTAGTCCGATCCAAAATGTCCAATTGGACAATCCGGTTATATCCGAATAGTGAACACCCCTAAGCAGAGGGGTGCGTCGCCTGCTTTGGGGTAGTGAAAGAAATTGATTTGTGTTAGGGTTGTATAATTTCAAATTTGTCCGTTTCATTTACCGATAAAAGACCTTTCATATGCTCGAGAAGAAAGTATAGGTGAATCATGGGCGGTGGGCTTAATGTTAGCGGTTGGTTTAACGTTTACTGTAACTATTATTTATACAGAAAATTGTTCAAAAAGTTCACAAGTTGTTCAGCAGCGCAAGTGGTTGAAAGTTGTTTCTCTAAAGTCGAGGTCAAGGGTTCGATTCCCACATCACGCAATTTTTTAGCAAAAGTAAAAATTTCTAAAAATAGTAAGAATTTGGCTGAATTTTCAGCCTGCTATTTAAGGAAAAGTCCTAAATACATTATAAATAGTAGAGATATTAATCAACAAAAGACATTTGTTGTTGTTTCTTCATCCGATTGTGATTGAGGGGATTGTGATGAGTCTGTGTTCTTCACCATCGAAATAGTCATCCTTCGTGCCAGCACCAGTAGTTGCCGCTTTCATCAACTCGGGGGTTGTGTCGACGGTGGTGACCGTGGTTTCGCCGGTTAGGGTATTGGTTACGGTTGTGGATGTGGTTTTGCAGGTGGTTACGGTTACAAGAGAAGTAGTTAAAGCTGCGTAAAGACATAAATATGCATCTAATATTAATCAACAAAAGACATTTGTTGTTGTTGTTTCTTCATCCGATTGTGATTGAGGGGATTGTGATGGGTCCGTGTTCTTCACCATCGAAATAGTCATCCTTCATGCCAGCGCCAATAGTTGCCGCTTTCATCAACTCGGGGTTGTATCAATGGTGGTGACCGTGGTTTCACCGGTTAGGGTATTGGTTACGGTTGTGGATGTGGTTTTGCGGGTGGTTACGGTTACAAGAGAAGTAGTTAAAGTTGAGTAAAGACATAAATATGCATCTAATATTAATTAACAAAAGACATTTGTTGTTGTTGTTTCTTCATCCGATTGTGATTGAGGGGATTGTGATGGGTCCGTGTTCTTCCCCATCGAAATAGTCATCCTTCGTGCCAGCACCAGTAGTTTCCGCTTTCATCAACTCGGGGGTTGTATCAACGGTGGTGACCGTGGTTTCGCCGGTTAGGGTATTGGTTACGGTTGTGGTTGTGGTTTTGCGGGTGGTTACGGTTACAAGAGAAGTAGTTAAAGTTGAGTAAAGACATAAATATGCATCTAATATTAATCAACAAAAGACATTTGTTGTTGTTGTTTCTTCATCCGATTGTGATTGAGGGGATTGTGATGGGTCCGTGTTCTTCACCATCGAAATAGTCATCCTTCGTGCCAGCACTAGTAGTTGCCGTTTTCATCAACTCGGGGGTTGTATCAACGGTGGTGACCGTGGTTTCGCCGGTTAGGGTATTGGTTACGGTTGTGGTTGTGCGGGTGGTTACGGTTACGGTCTTGGTTGTGGGAGAGATTTTGGTGATGGATATTACGTTTTTATCATACAATTTCTAAACCGGGACCATAGGCAGCCCTCTAGCCTTCAAAAAAACATTGTATGCTCTTAATGCCCTACATTCCTCAGACCGTCCATTGACGCCTATTGCTATCAAGGTTTTGATGCCAGCTTTCGTGTCTTCTAAATGTAGATCTTCAAAATCCGAGTCCTCCTCAGAATCGGAATACACGCCCATTTTCATCTTTAATGGAATCCGATTACCAGGAACCGAAGATTTAGAAGAATTCGAACGCTCCAGCGATTTCGCATTCAGCCGTGTAAGATATTAAAATGATAATTGTATTTTGATTGATTTAAAATGATTACAAGATTTCGTATAAATAGTAAACATAACAAACCCTAATCATTTTCTAAACCCTAATGGACCTTGGCCCATTTACATAAGTGGGTTACCCTCTAATACTCCCCCGCAGTCCGAGTGGCGAAATCACGAAAACTCGAGACTGGAGTAAAACACTCTAAAATTGAGCATAGTTCTTCGATGTCTTCAAATGTAGCACGAAAAGCAAATACGGATCATTAAACCAAGTTTATAACAAACCCTAATCATCCCAAAGACATTTGAGAAATAGAGCCATAGCTCTTAACAAGAAAGAAAAAGATATTAGAACAGAGAAATAAACATAAAAAGGAGAGCCGTGGCTCTTATAAGTTGCAAATGTGTGTGGTGTTGTGGGTTGTGAAGTTGGAAGAAACATGAGGGGAAAAACTAATATTGGGCACGTAGCCCTGATGAAAGCAAAAGAAGAAAATTAATATTTCTTCAAACATAGAAGGCACGTAGCCTTCATGAAAGCAAAGAAGAAAAGATAATAGTTTTGAAAAAGAGATTGAAAAGAACGAAATTGAAGATTTGCTTTCCCGTTAACACAAAACAAACCAAATGAAAAGGTGATTAGCTTTTCTTGAACACAAAAGAAAACAAAGAACATAAAGAGTAGGTTATTAGATGATGGATTTGAGTTTTGAGATTGCACTTGTAGGAGATCTTGTTGAAAAGATAATAAAAAAAAATACTAATGTGATTAAATCATTTATTTGAAAAACGAAAACATAAGTGAAAAAAAAAATGATTTCAAAGGCTGTTTGGTGAACATGATGTTTGCAATTCAGCCATGGCTGTTGCAGGAGAAAGATGATTTCACTAGTTTGAAAAAAAACATTAATATTGAAACGAGAATTAAGCCATTGAAATGAGAATTTAGAAAGGAGAAAGAAAACAAATGGAACTAAACCATTTTTAAAGGAAATAACGGTGACTTACTAGATGAAATGAGAATAAATAATAAAACATCGAAATAAACCTTTTATTGAAACGAAAATGAAAGAAAACAAAAGAACGGATCCCTCCGGATCAACGGCGATTAACCGGAGACCGGAGGATGATCGTACGACATCGTACGATCTGAATAAAATTATGTATGGTTACACGTATGAATAAAATTACGTATATATATATATATATTTGGCAGGTCGTACGATGTCGTTTGGGTTTTTTTATGCTTGTTTTTCATTTAGGTTATTTCCTTTAATTGATCCAGCTTATGGATCTCAGGCCCAAAATCTTCTTTTTCTTTTGTTTAAAAAACAAATTAGTGGAAATGCTAACATTGGCAATGGTGGTTAAAGAATATTTTGAGTTAAAAAAAGTTGTAAAATAACTAATAAAAATTATCTCATGATTTTTGGTAAATTACATATGCTTATTTAACTGTACTTTAATCATATAAACTCTCTTTAACAATTGCCACGGTTAGTAAAACCCAAATTTAATTAAGACTTCGTTAAACTCCCTTTTAGTAATATGATAAAAGTATTTTGTTAGGTATGATATAAGAACCATTAAATGAATTATGACCTACTAATTATATTAAAAAACACGGTTATTACCAATTGATTTTTTTTTAAATTTTTTTTAACGGCACTTAATTTACATTATTTGTCCACGACGGGACAAGGGCAACACCTTATACATTTCACCTTTACCACTAGGTTACAAAGTCTTGATTAATACCGATTAATTAACTCTACATTTAACATGTATTAAATGCATATTTTAAGTTTTAACACCACCTCAACATTATCCTCAATATTAATTTACAACATCCCTTTGTGACTAAAAAAATACCTCAAACTAATCACCATTATAAAATAATCGTTTAACCTATGTTAAGCCTTTGGCGGAGGGGCTTTTGGTGCAATATCCAATATGGTTTGACGATGTTTATCGCCGTCAATACCTTTTTCAGCGTGCAATTTTAACTCACTATACCATAAAGGGCTAGACAAACTTTTTTTACAATGTAAGATAGAAAGTAAAATTATATATGTTTAAAAAGTTATATTCGCCTATCTTTATATAAAATTGTAAATGGTTATATCTCATATGTTTATAATATCATGTTCAAAGAAGTCTTTGATTTTTATCAAGTCTCAAAGGAAAAATATCAACCATAGATTAATTATAAGTAATTGTCAAGATTAATCATATATTTTATACATGGAGGGGTATTTTAGTTTTTTTCTTAAGTTCTTTTTAATGTTTTTTTAGTATTCTAATTATTTTTTATTATTTAAAAAAAATATTATCTTTCATTAATAACATATAATGTGATTGTATAGTGATCACATGTGATTATATACTGAATCACATGTAATTATACTAAAACATCACATGTGATTTTACACTAAAATCACATGTGATTGAGTACTACACGTAATTATCAAATAGATATTATTTTTAACGAAAAAAATAAAAAAAACATTAAAAAATCGATTTTTTTTAAGTGTCAAATGACCAAAATATCCCTTCATGTATATAATATGTGATTATTCTTGACCATTATATCTTATTGATCAATTGTTGAGATTTGTTCATCAGGATTACGTAAAGTTAAATAAACCTTCTTAAACGTTTTTCTATGTTTATTATTTACTAGCACGTAGTATGACTAAAAGATGTCTGATATGCTGCAAAGTGAGTGCAATGAACTAGTTTTAAAAAATGTAACGTCTGGAACCAAAAACTGAAAGTTATAAAAATACTTGGCAATACATAATTCAAAGTTTCTTTCTCGCACATTACAAGCTAAGTTAACATTTTATATTTGAAGACCCAGTTCGGTGGTTATGAAGCTTGGAAAGACGATAAAGAAAAAAATATTGCTTACACAGTTTCACAATAAAGACTCGGTCTAGAATGAGAAAATCACCTCTTATTTGATTGCAAAATCACCGAAGAAGTTTGATTTTTATATAATGAGTTTTCCTCTAACATATGCCTTATGGGCAGACATTAGATTTTATTTAATGAAATGGTTATTTCCTAAAGAGTAAATTACACGAATAGTTCCTGTGGTTTGCTTAGAGTTTTGGATTTGGTCCCTAAATTCTAGAAATTACATGGATAGTCATTAAATATAGGGGTTGGTCACGCTTATCGTCCCTAAAATGGATGTCTATCAAAAATAGCTGGTTAAAATTTTTTAAATGGCTAAAATACCCTTGCTCTTTATTTTTCATATTGTTATTTAGTTTTAATTTATTTAATTCTTTCTCTCTCCCACTCTCTCATCTCCCACTCTCCGCCTCCCCCCTCTCTCTCACTACGCATATACACAATACATTTTTTTAACAGACATACACAATACATAGGAAAGATTTTACAAACCCAATAACCAAAAAGCCTCTTCCAAATCGATTTAAACAAGAAATCCCCTTAAATCATAAACAAGAAACCAGTGGAGTATGTATATGTGTAAAATTTTAGACAAATCAGTTTAATATACCCCAATAGGGGTGTAAATGTGTAAAACTTCAAACGAATTAAAACCCAGATCAGTGACCACCCCGGTAGTTGTAGATTTGTTCGTTTTCTTTACCTTCCTTTGAAAACCCCACCAGAGATGGGTGGTGTTGGCGGAGATGGCAGTGGGTGTTAGCGACGATGATGCAGGTTTTGCAGGTGGCGGAGATGCCGGTGTGGTTGTGTTGGCAGAGAAGACGAAGTGAGTGTTGGAGGTGGGTGTCGCCGGAGATGATGCTACTGTATTGTTGGGTGTTGCGGAGATGAGAAAGTAATTATTAAAATTTCTTGTATTAAAGAAGTTATGTAAAAAGAAAATGGGTGCAACTTCATAGATGATTCTGTTGGGTAATTTCATAATTGAATTGGGTGTATTTTCTGGTGTGTATGTGCGTGGTGATAGATATGGAGAGAGAGAGGGGAGAGATAAGGCGTCTCCCAACCCCGCCCATCACTAAACCCATCACTAGCGCCACGTCATCACATCGTTACTGACACGCTACCGACACGGTCGTGTCAACCCTACCCATCACTAAACCCATCCTTTCCACATCATCATTTTTAATTTAAATTAAATAATTATAAAATAAATAATTATTAAAACAAATATATATATAAAAAATTAAATTAAAAAAAAACAGAAAAAAACTATTTTTTATAAAAAAAACATAATATGTACAAATTTTTCAGCACAATGTACAAGTCCTAGAAGCACCCCCTCTCTCTTCCCCTTTCTTCTCTTCTTCCCCTCGACGCCTTCCCCCGTCCGTCCTCTGGTCGACGAACCCACCACGACGCCGGCCACGACGGCTCGGTGCCAACGCCGTCGTGGCTCGACGCCCCCGACGCGTCCCCCCCGACGTGTCGTTGGCACAGCTCTAAGAGAGGGGCTGAGGGAGAGAGAAAGAATTAAATAAACTAAAATTTAATTAAAAATGAGAAAAATAAAAGTCAAGGGTATTTTAGCCATTTAAAAAATTTTAACAGCTAAATCTGACAGACATCCATTTTAGGGACCAAATACGTGACCAACCCCCATATTTAATGACTATCCATGTAATTTCTAGGATTTAGGGACCAAATCCAAAACTTTAAGCAAACCACATGGACTATTCGTGTAATTACTCTTTCCTAAATATGTTTTCAATTGATATTAATAAAATCTAATTTTTAATACAGTAAATTTGACTAGTGACTCGGTATAAACGGTTAACCTAACAAATAATTAGTATTAGTATTTGCATAATATCTTAGCTACGAGGTTTAATACCTTTGTAACCCCGTCGACTTCTCGGGATAATGTGTGTATGACCACTACTTAAGTAATCATATAGTTTCATATTTAAAGCACAGAAACACATCATAGATGTTGCTGCATGATAATAAATCAAGGAAAAAGTGTTAGCAATCGAAGAGAATCAAACATAAAGAAATCAAAAGCCTTGAAGTTTTCTAGAGTCTAGACTGTAAATTTGTGCAGTCATAATAAAATCAAGAAAAGTGTCCGTGGGTTTAAAATTTTATGGGCTTGAAAGTTATAAATATATGTTTTTGTATAAAATAATTTAAGATGTTGATAGGGAAGTCATTACTCACTTTAGACCGAGAATCTCATGTTGTTATGTAAAGATCGACAACCTGAAAAATAAATTAAGAGATTTAATAATAATCAAAAAATTAACAAAATGATATATAAAACACAACAATGAATATACAAGCAGAAATGAGTAGAAATCTAAATTTTAAACTTTACAAAAACTAAAGCAAAACCCAGATCTATCTGAGACTTAATAATATAAAGATTTAGACGTACACTTAACCCTAAAAAAGAAACAAAAGGAAATTTTCAGACAAGTTTCTTACGTGAAATGCACATGGAAGGGTCTGTACGAACGACCGCCAGGGACGGTGGCCGGCGGAGGAGGGATTGTCAGGATCGATTAACTATGAAGAAGTTAATAAACACCTTAGATCTAATTGATTATAGAAGTTGCAGCGTATCAACACTATATCAATATATTAAGAACAATGAATAGTAAATAATAAACGAAAATATTAAGAACACAGTTTCACAAAAAGCTTCAATGTATATTATCAAGTTAACAATACACACGTACGTTTACAATTCGTAAGGAACTATTTATAATAGTCCTTGAAGCTAAACTATTTACCCTAGTTATTCTAGGACTTGATTTACATTCGAATTCTAAAGATATACATTGATTTACATGCTATAACTATCTCTACGAAGATCTCGGACTCGATATGTTCCATATAAGCTTATCAGTAGTATTCTGCAATCACCAGTAGTAAATAAGTAACGTCAGTAGTAACTTTGGTGACCAGTAGTAAGTCCAGATCCATCGTCAGTAGTAACTATTGATCAGTAGTATCTTCAATAAGCCTTGATCAGTAGTAACTAAGTTATAGTCTTCACCAATATCAACTTCATCAGTAATATGTTTCTGCCCCATCAGTACTAAGTATGATCAGTACTAACTGCAGCATCAGTATGAAGTTGATCTGTGATTTTGTCCCAACAATCTCCCCCTAAACTTATTGATTATCTTTCAATCAACTAAGTTTCTCTTGTTCTTCTTGTTCCCTTCTTCTTTTCTCAAGGGTTCTTTGATTCTGTTGTCTTCTTTGCTCAATGATGTATTTGCTGTTCCTCTTGGTGAAATAGTTTAATTTGTTTTGGAACATAAAAGCATCATAAGGCTTCATCATTGTGTTTGTGAATATCTGATACATAGTCTTCTCAGAATGAGGATATTCCTTTTCATACAAATATAGTTCACAGATTTTGCCAGATTTTTCAAAGAAGTACATTTGTGCAGTTGGAATCACATTCCAAGCATAAACATTTCCTGGATCAGTAAATTGTTCTGGATAGTTGTCTGGATAGAAAGCAGCATCAATCATCTTTGTTAAGTATCCAGCACCAGAATCTTTCCATGATTTCTTTGTCATTCTTGGTTTTCCAATGATCAGTAGTTTAATGACATCACTTCTTGAACAGGACATGATCAAAGTTAACCATCCAGTAAATCTCTGCACAATTTTATCTTCCCTTATGATCTCTATCACATTATTCTGCATAACCCTCCAATTGATGATTGGATTGTTCTGCAGGGGAGCAACAGGCATTTCAAGAACAGGTACAATTTGTGTTTTTGATTTCTTTTTAGAGCTTTGTTCTTGATCAACATTTTTTCTTTTCTTTGATTGGGGAGTTGAGGTATCACCAGTAGTTGATACACTACCAGCTTTGATTAATGTTGGACTGATTGGGATTAAGGCTTTGGATTTCTTTTCTTCTTCTGCTTCTTGCTCAGCCAAATCCTTCTTCTTAGCAGTGCAATATTTTTCAATTATAGTCATCATCTTCATTCTTCCAAATGACTTTGCACTATGCCCTTTTGTTTTCAAATACTCAATTATATTGGCCTTCTGTTCAAACACATCATCAGTTAATTCACTTTTAGTCTTCTTGCATTCAGAGACCAAATATTCAAGGCATTGTATATGTTCTTCTTCAACCTTTCTGAGCCTTTTGAATTCTGCCTTTTGAGCTTTTATCTGAATGTCATCTGTTTGAACAGGTATTTGAACTGGAATTGCACTTTGAGTTTTCTTCTTATTTTCCTCTAGTGCTTGATACATTTCCACTTTCTCCAAAAATTTCCTATGTTTTATTCTCCATCTAGATTGATTTTCTGCTCTGACATGATTAATCTTGTTTACCATGTGATGACCTAATGCTCTATTTGGATAATCATCATCATAGACTTCTTTTCCTTTTCCAATGCAAGCAGATGGTGGAGGTGGAATGTATTTCATATCAGGGATACCAGAAAGTAGTAGTTTTGGATAAAACAGTTTAAGTTGGTCTTCTTGTAGTATCTTGGGATGTGGAGGAAGTGTACATTCATCTACCTCAAACCAGTTCACATTATCATCAATTTCAGGTATGATAAGTGGTTGATCAGGTGTTGGTGGTTTGGAGATGATGACATGTTTTTCTCTTTCAATTAGCTCAGGAAGTTGTAGTTCTTCCTCTTCAGTAGTAACCAAAGTAGTTACTACCGGTGGGACTTCAGGAGTTACTACTGATAGGGCATCAGTAGTATTTGTAGTTTTTACTTCCTCTTCTTTACTTACTACTGCTATGATCTCAGTAGTAGGAGTTACTACTGATACTTCTTTTTCTCTTTGTTCTTCCATGGGAGCATTAGTAGTAGGCTCATCATCAACATTCATCCTTTCTGGGCCTTCATCAATATTTATTTCTTTGAGATTGAGGAGAGAAGTTGCTGCTGCTGCAATTGATTCATCAATCATTGTTTGAATGTTATCCTTCTCCCCCTTAGTGAGCTCAACTGGAGGAGCCTCACTATCATCAACCTTCTTTTTCAATCTTCTGATAATTTTAGTTTGTTGATGAAGCCTGTGTCATATAGCCTCATTCTTTTGTTGATGGTATTGACATGTCTCTTCATAACTGCAATGGTTTTTCCCTGATTTGTTAGATACTTAAGGCAATCTTGTACAGTGGATTCAAGAGAATCCACTTTATCCGTTAATTGTTTTGTTTTAATACTGCCCTCACTCCATCTAGCAAGATCATCGGGCTCACTAACAGGTACATTGGCTTTAAGGTTTTCCATCCTATCCATCAATTCCACAGATCTGCCCTCATCACTTCTTGGTGATTCATTGGGTCTTTTAGACATCCTCTTCTTCATAGAAGAAGCAGAGATGCCCCCCCCCCTTGTGGTTTCTTGGCACCGGGGTCCTTTAAGTAATTCCTCAAAAGAGTCATCACTTAAAGTTGCCGAGGTCTGGGTCTTAGAGATGTTTTCACTGTCCTGTGCACCCACCTTTGGGGCATCAGTAGTGAAAGCCCTCGCCTCATGTCCTCTCTCCTCCTTGGAGGACAACTCTTTGAGCCTGGGGTGTGACTCGATTTGTCCCCTGGTGTCCTTTAAAGAAGTTTTCTTTCTTTTATAGATTGTGGATATATTTTGGGTGACATTGGGCAGGTCTTCCACAGAGTGAAGAGTAGCACTCTGAGGATTTATATCAAGTTCCTGGGACACATTCAGGACTTCTATATTTGTGGGTGATTGAGTGACTGTTTGGGGTGGTGTTTGGGCTGTATTTGGGGGTGATGGAGTGGGTTGAGGTTCAATTTGGGTTGTATCTATGATTGAACCCTCTCTAATAAGAGTTTGATCTTTGATCATATTAGGAAACAGAGGGGTTTCCTTGCCCGAAAATTTAAATTGTTTTCTCATATTAGAGAAAACTTTCTTGTTCAACTCTGGAATGATAAAAATATTTTTGGGAGTTGACAAGTTTTGCAATTGAATGTTTATGATATGTTGGAGAAATCTGGGATACATTAAAAACTTTGTGGAACTAAGATTTCCCAACATACCTTCAAAAATCATGTAAGAAAAATTAAATACTTGGTCTGTGCATAAACAGACAACGGCAGAGGCTATTGCCTTATTAAGCTCATTCCAAGTACTTCGTTTTGGAGAAATATAGTGATGAATAGTATGTACTAAAAATTTCCATTGTGGGGAGAGAAGACCCTTTTGAAAAGTTACTATATTAAGTCTTCCCTCATATCCCATTTTATTTAAAATTTCAGCAATGAATTCCTTAGGAAGAGTAGACATACCTGCATCATCGTGTAGTTGTAGATGATGTCGAATTGATTGCTCAGTGATTGTTATTGTTTTTCCATCCACTGATGATTTGATCATAGGTACAGTTGCACCTTCTGTTCTTTCAGCATTGGTCCAGAAATCCACCAAGTGCTGTTGATAGGCTTTCGGTTTCACAGTTAACGCGAACTTAATGTATGAGTTCTTTAAGAATTGCACTATTGGTCGAAAGTCTTTAGTACCGTCTGGATTGCGTAGAAACGCACACATGTTGTGGAACTCTGAATATTTGAGATCGGTTTGAACATTGAGAGATTGTAGAGTTGCCATTGTTGTTGATTTGAGAGAAAAACGTAAGAATTTTGTTATTGGTGCAAGGTTTTTGATCGAAAGCTAGGGTTTATCGAGAGGATTTAGCAAATCGAAGTAAAGATAATGCTAAACTAATCGACTGCCGCCTTTTATATCTTTCGATTTAACCTGCAAAAAGACTAAAATGCCCTTCGAATCATAACATAACGGTTATTTTCACGGGGGTTAGTTTGGTAATTGTGATTCTGAAAGACCAGTAGTAAATGAAATACCAGTGATGAAACGTCAGTAGTATCTACTAACATCAGTAGTGACTAAGGATTTTGACATCAGTAGTAACGAAAGACATCAGTAGTAACCACCAACACACAAGACCAGTAGTATATGTGAATACCAGTAGTACTGACTTACCAGTAGTATTTATGTAAACCTAATACACACCAGTAGTAATGAACCACCAGTAGTATTTTGTGCACATGCCTACAACCAGTAATACAGATCTACCAGTAGTAAAACACTTAAACAAATAAATAACTTTTTACAACAAAAACTTTACACATAACTTTAAGTGAGATTTTAATTTATCAAAATCATTCCAATACTGCTAACCAAGAAGTTGAATCTTCCTACATCAAATGCTTTTGTAAAAAGATCTGATAATTGATCATCAGTATGGATTTTAACCACTTTGATTAATTTCTTTTCATTGCAGTCTCTTATAAAATGAAATCTTATTTCATTGTGTTTAGTTTTAGAGTGTTTTACAGGATTGTTCACAATACTAATAGCACTTTGATTATCAATAAAAATAGGAGTTTTAAGGATAGAGATACCAAAGTCTAGAAGCTGGTTTTGAATCCATAGTAGTTGAGCACAACAAGCAGATGCAGCTACATATTCTGCTTCAGTAGTTGATGTTGATACATTTGTTTGCTTCTTACATTGCCATGACACCAGTCTTGATCCAAAGAATTGACATCCACCAGTAGTGGACTTTCTATCTTGACATTCACCTCCATAGTCACTATCTGTGTAGGCTATGAGTTCAAAGGGTGAATCATGTGGATACCATAGACCTAGTGATGGTTTGCCTTTCAAGTATCTGAATATTCTTTTGACAGCTTGCAAGTGTAGTTCTTTAGGTCTTGCTTGATATCTTGCACACACACAAACACTATACATAATGTCAGGTCTTGATGCAGTTAAGTACATCAAAGAGCCTATCATTGATCTATATAAGTGTTCATCTACATCCTCCCCCTCAACATCAGGATGTAGGTGTTTGTGTGTTTCCATTGGAGTACTTGTACTTTTGCAGTCTTTCAAATCAAACTTTTCCAAGATGTCTTTGACATATTTTGATTGATTTATCAAAATACCATCTGTTCTTTGACTGACTTGGAGTCCAAGGAAGAAGTTCATTGGACCCATAAAGCTCATCTTGAATTTAATCTGCATCAGTTCTTCAAATTCTTTGCATAATACATCATTTGTTGAACCAAAGATGATATCATCTACATAGATTTGTACCAGTAGTATATCATCTTTGACTTTCTTTGTAAACAAAGTTTTGTCAATGGTTCCTCTTTTAAAATTATTCTTCAATAGATATGATGATAATGTATCATACCATGCTCTTGGTGCCTGATGTAGGCCATATAGAGCTTTATCCAGTTTGAACACATAATCACCATGTTTTGGATCTTCAAAGCCTGGAGGTTGGCATACATAGACCTCTTCTTCAATCTTCCCATATAGGAATGCACTCTTCACATCCATTTGATAGACTTTGAACTTCTTGAATGAAGCATATGCTAGAAATATTCTTATAGCTTCAATTCTAGCAACAGGAGCATATACTTCATCATAGTCTATTCCTTCTTCTTGAGTGTATCATTGGGCTACAAGTCTGGCTTTGTTCTTGATCACTATACCTCTTTCATCCTTCTTGTTTCTAAAGATCCATCTTGTTCCAATGGCTCTTTTTCCTTTGGGTAGAGGTACAAGTGTCCAAACAGCTTGTAACTTGAATTGAAGGAGTTCTTCTTGCATTGCCTCAATCCAGTTTGAGTCCTTCATTGCTTGTTGCATCTTCTTTGGTTCATCCTGAGACAAAAAGCATTCAAACATACATTCATTAGCAATTAAACTTATGTTACACATGTTTGCAGTTAAGCTTTTATTTAATTTGCTTCTTGTTTGCAGTGGTGAGTTAACATCACTTAGAACAAGGTCTAATGGATGGTTCTTCTGAGTCCTTGTGGTTGTAGCTTTATCAACTACTAGTTGATTTTCAAGATTGGACTCATTTGTCTCAGGCAGTTGTTCCTCTAGTGATCCTTCATTGTCTTTGAAGTTTGGTTCATCCTCATCTTGGTCAGAGTTACTACTGCTATTGTCTTCCTTGAGATCAATAGTATTGTTGTTGTTACTGGTATCAGTAGTATCTTGAGAATCTAGGTTATTGTTAGGATCATTAGTATTTTGAGTACTATTACTGGTATCAGTAGTATTTGAATTACTACTGTCCTCATTCTCAGAGTTACTACTGGTTCCAGAATTTGAGTTATTACTGTCCTCAGTGTTAACTATTGGAGCAGTATTAACTACTATGTATCTCATCTCCTCTTGACCAGTATTAACAGATGAAGTTCCTTCCCTTTGAGAGTGACAATTTGAATTACCTGCATTGAAATCCATGTTATAATTAAAGGATTTGGTTAGATTGTCTATGTTAAATAGCCAATCTGGACCATTTCCTTGTTCATTAGAAACATTTTCATTAAAGGATACATTAATGCTTTCTTCAATTATCCTTAATCTTTTGTTGAACACTCTGTATGATTTGCTTTGAGTAGAGTATCCCACAAAGATTCCATCATCAGCTTTGCAGTCAAACTTACCAATTTGTTCTCTTGTAATCAGAATAGTACAAGGACAACCAAATGATTTTAAAAAACTTATAGAGGGTTTTCTTTTATTAAACAGTTCATATGGTGTTTTAAAATGTGGCTTCACTATTAATACTCTGTTCTGAACATAACAGGCAGTATTAACAGCTTCTGCCCAAAAAGTAATTGGTAATTTTGAGTCTGCTAGCATTGATCTTGCTGCTTCAATTATGGTTCTATTTCTTCTTTCAGCTACACCATTTTGTTGAGGAGTTCTAGGTGAGCTGTATTGCCTGTCAATTCCTTTAAGATCACAAAAGTTAATTAAGTTAGCATTTTTAAATTCTGTGTCATTGTCACATCTTATGGCTTTAACTTTTTGATCAGATGTGTTCTCCAGTTTGACAATTAAGTTCTTTATGAGTTCACTTGTTTCATCCTTTGTCCTGAGAAAGAAAACCCATGTATATCTGGAAAAGTCATCAGTAATAACAAGACAATATTGTTTCTTTCCAATACTCATTACATTTGTAGGTCCAAAAAGGTCCATATGTAAGAGCTGTAAAGGAACAGAAATAGAGTTCACAGTTTTGGACTTATGAGAAGTCTTGTGTTGTTTACCTTTTAGGCATGCAACACAATGATGATCACACATGAATTGTTTTTGAGGTAGTCCAATGACCAGATTTCTTTTTACTAAATTGTTCATGTTTTTTAAATTAGTGTGACACATCCTTCTATGCCATAGTTCTGATTCAGTGGTGTTTGCCTTGGATATAAAACAGTTGACCTCATTTGAAGAAATGAGTTCTCCCCCAATATCCAGGCAATACACATTGTTTCTCCTTGGAGTTCTTAAAACAACATATTTTTCATCTAAAATAAAGTCAGGAGAAAGAATGATGCACTCAATGTCTGTGAAAAGAATTTTGTTCTTTTTATCACACACTTGAGACACACTGACAAGATTGTATTTTAGTTCAGCTACATAAAATACATCATCAAAGGTAATTTTGCCATTTGTAACAGTACATTTACCTGTAATCTTACCTCCCTTTGGGTTCTCACCAAAGGCCACATATCCTCCATCAAATAGCTTGAAATCTTTAAGAATTTGCAGATTTCCAGTCATGTGCCTTGAGCATCCACTATCAATATGCCATGTTCGTCCTTCTTCTGGGATCTGAATGCTCTGCACAAGTGAGTAAAGGATCAGTTAAGTTTGGGAACCCAAGCTTTATATGTCTTGGGTTCATCCTTTGAGAAATAAGCTTTTGGAGATTTCACTTTAAACATCTTTGGTGCCCAATACCTGTTTACTACTGTTGTTTAGTTTTACTACTGCCCTTTTAAAAATGTTACTGGTGTTTGAATTTTCTACTGATCTTGGTTTATACCCATGATGTTTAGCTTTTGAATACTTTACTACTGATGGACCAGTAGTATTTGGGTACTTACCATGTTTAGAATAACCAGTAGTGTTTTTAGGGTTGACATCAGTAGTATATTTGAAAATTGGTTTAGGAGCAGTAGTATTTTTGTAATTAGAGTTTTTACCAGTAGTGTTTTTGTACTGGTACCATACAGCATTATAATTAGGGTTAGCACCAGTAGTAAATTTGTTAAAGTTTTTACTGGTGTTGGAAAATTTAAAATATTGTTTATTTTGATTGGATTTTCCATTGTTCTTGAAGTAATTGCTGTTCTTTGGGCTTCCAACTCTTCTGTTATGCACAAACCTTGGTGCACTTCTTCCAAATCTTGGTGTTTCAGCAATTGGAGTTTTTGTTTTATTTACTACTGAAGGACCAGTAGTATCTTTTAATTTCTGTGTTTTTGCTTTTTCTTTAAAGATTTTAAATTCCCTTAACTCTTTGCAGTTTATTGGATTGAAGTGACAATCCTTTGCTAAATGATTTACTTTGTTGCAAATAACACATTTTAATTTATTATCTTGAGCCTTTATGATTTTTCTTTGTTCTAAGAGTTGATTCCTATTTCTTTGATTTCCCCTTTTTAGAATTTTTGGTACATTTTCTGCATCATATATAGGAGATTCATTTGGACTTTGTGCTGTGTGAAAACTTGTATCAATTGATTTTGGAGATTCAGTTTGAGAGATTGTAAATTCAATTGATTGATCATCATCAGAAGAGTCATTTGATTCAGATGTTTCATTATGTGATTCAGTTTGATTTTCAGTTTTTAATTCATTAATGATTCTTTATGAACTGTTTTTAAGTGGAGGAATGAATTTATATGGAGGTGGTACAGCATGATATCCCACCCCATGTACAACTTTTTCTGTAGTTTGATTGTTAGTTAGTTCATCAAGAATTTTAGTACTTCTTTCAAACTTTTTAATTGTTAATTTATTCTGTTCAATTTCAAGTTGACATTCTTCTAATTTACTTGTTAATTCTTTATTTTTTAATTCATAAAATTCTTTCTCATCTACAGCTTGAAGTAATTCTTCCTTTATCCGTTGATCTATCATCTGGTACACCTTTATCTGATGTTCTTGATCAGTAATCACACCATCAAATTCATGATTTCTTCTTACTGCTTTTGCTAAATCTTCAGTTAATTTAGTGTTTTCTTTTTCTAAATTTTTAACAATTTTAATACATTCAGAAGTACAAGGTTTAGGTTTTACCTCATATTTGCTGTCAGTAAAGGCCATGAGAGCTTGATTTTGAGCATGCTCTTCTGCTTGGAAGCTCCAGTCATATCCTTGTCCTTGTTGTGAAACAAGAGCAGTTGATTTTGATCTTTTGTCTGGCTGAGGACATTCTTTTGCAAAGTGACCAAGGTTGTTACAGTTGTAACATTTGACTTTAGTTTTGTCAAATCCAGCTTTGTCACCTTTGTTGAAGTTAAGACTTGTCCTACCAGTCCTCTTTAAGAACCTTTTGGTTCTTAGGCTCAGCATAGCCATCTGCCATTTAAGATCCATCTCCTCAAGATCATCTGGATTTAATTGTTCCAAGTCATCACTAATCAGTGCAGTATGCACATGACTAGTGAAAAAGGATTCTCTTGCAGCATCCTCAGAATCTGCAGCCTTTCCTATGGTAGTTTCTTGACCTAGACCTGTACTTGAGACAAATGCAGCATTATTAGAAGAAATAGAAGGGTTCTTTTGATTTACCTCAGTTTCAAATACTCTGAGATCATTGTAGAGTTCATCCAACTCCTTTTCTTCTAGTGCATCTCTCTGTCTATATACCACTGTATACATGGCCCATTCTTCACTAAGAGATCTTAGGAACTTCATGTTGACATCTTCTTGATCCATCTTAACCCCAACTTGGTTAAGTTCACCAATTAGCTTGTTGAATCTATCAAACACTTGAGTGAGTGTTTCATTGGGCTTTCCTTTGAAGTTTTCAAAGTCTTGTTTGAGAACAGACTTCATGTTCCTTTTGGTGCTCTTGGTCCCAACGAATCTCTTCTCCAGTGCTTCCCATAGCACCTTTGCATCATCATACTCAACAAAGAGATGTTGATAGTCGTTAGGAATGGCCAGTAGGAGAGTGCTTAGAGTTTTAAGTTCGATTCCTTTGTCTTTCTTCTCCTTCTCACACTTAAGTTTGTCTGCCTCAGTTGCAGAACTGCTTGCTTGACCAGGACCAGTTTTGTTTCCTTCAAGGACAACTTCCCACATGGAATAATCTGTAATAAGCATGTATTGCTTAATACGATTCTTCCACATCCCAAAGTTATTGGGAGTGAGTATAGGGATTTTGTTGGCCTGAGTGCTTTCATTATTATCAGTCATGATTAATAATGTGTGTGTTTTAAAGATTAAAACTTTTTGCTGTTCTTAACAAATAGTAGATCTAGAACCAATACGCTCTGATACCACTTGTCAGGATCGATTAACTATGAAGAAGTTAATAAACACCTTAGATCTAATTGATTATAGAAGTTGCAGCGGATCAACACTATATCAATATATTAAGAACAATGAACTGTAAATAATAAACGAAAATATTAAGAACACAGTTTCACAAAAAGCTTCAATGTATATTATCAAGTTAACAATACACACGTACGTTTACAATTCGTAAGGAACTATTTATAATAGTCCTTGAAGCTAAACTATTTACCCTAGTTATTCTAGGACTTGATTTACATTCGAATTCTAAAGATATACATTGATTTACATGCTATAACTATCTGTACGAAGATCTCGGACTCGATATGTTCCATATAAGCTTATCAGTAGTATTCTGCAATCACCAGTAGTAAATAAGTAACGTCAGTAGTAACTTTGGTGACCAGTAGTAAGTCCAGATCCATCGTCAGTAGTAACTACTATTGATCAGTAGTATCTTCAATAAGCCTTGATCAGTAGTAACTAAGTTATAGTCTTCACCAGTATCAACTTCATCAGTAATATGTTTCTGCCCCATCAGTACTAAGTATGATCAGTACTAACTGCAGTATCAGTATCAAGTTGATCTGTGATTTTGTCCCAACAGGGATCGCCGGGGAGATTGGAAAGAAATGAGGTAAACATGTATACTCATAAAGTTATGATCGGAGTAAGAACTTAAATGCTTCACCACTCCATAGCTTGTTTTCACTCCGTTTTAGTACTTTTGTAAAATATAATAAAAATATATTTTTTAGGATTTTTTTTCAAAAATAGGCGTGATCGGCGTTAGATTTTCACAAATAAGCTTCTTTTTTTTCGTTTTTAAATATAGGCTTTATTGGGTCCTCGAGGCCGGCTTCCTCATTTAAACCGTATTCCCGGAGACCGGCTTTAGCCTCCTCCTCAGACGCGACCACTGCACCGTATCAACTCACCGAGGCCGGCTTCCCCCGTGACGTACTCCTGGAGGTCGGCTTCCCCACTCCTGGAGGCCGGCTTCACAGTTTTGGTCAAAACAAACGAATATTATGTGTACGAGGGTGCATGTGAGCACATGAAAAACAGCAAAAAGGTAGCACGTGGATCATTGTTTCTTGACCTTGAATTCAGGTATGCTATTTTGTCAAATAACATTTATTTTTCATTATATTCATTTAATTTTTCTTCTGTATTGCTAAAAAGACAACATGTTCACACATTTGAATACAGGTCAACTTGGACATTTGAATACGGGTCAACTTGGACAACTTGTTCAAACGGGTAAAAAAACAACATAGGGGTCAATTGGGCCACCTGGGTCAAACTGTATATTTTGTCAAAATGGGTCAAAAAAGAATAAAAATAATTTACAAAAACCCATTTTTGTCAAAAAAAAAGCTGAATATTAACAATTAGGTCAACTAGGTCATACGGATCAACCTTGTTAAAATGTTCACACCGGTCAAAAAAATTAACAAAGTGGTCGATAGGTCAAAGAAATTTGGAAAATGGATAAAAGCTGAAAAAAGATAACAGTGGTATCTATCTGCTTTTTCAACAGGGTCACATGTTGATGCTATCACATCGTTGCTTGCTACAGCTTGTGGAGCTACACATAGAACTAGGATATATTCTGGAAAATGAAGTTCTTTATATCAAATGCATCCATATTTTATAGAAATATTTTTATATTTTAAAAAACAATTTGTGCAGACATTAATGAGAACATTTTAGAACTCTTGATTGACTCGCTTTTCTTATTAAAGATAGATATAAAGTGGTCATTTGGTCTTCCTGTAAGTCAATATTTCTGATTTTGTAAGTTGATTGGTCAATAATGCAACTTTTTTATGTTAGAGTAAATTACATTAATGGTCCTTGTGGTTTGATAAAAATTTTGGATTTGGTCCCTAACTTTTAATAATTACACATGTGGCCACCGTGGTTTGAACTTTATATTACTTTTGGTCCAAAATCCTAACAGACGTTAGATTGAGCAGTTAAAAATTTTGAAGTGACCAAAATACCCTTTACTTTATTTTTTCACTTAATTTTAAAACCCATCTCTCATCTTTCTTCTTCCTCCTTCTAAATCTAAGTGGATAGTTTGGTACGAAGAGACTTTTTTGAAGAATCGTAGCCAATTAATGGTAACCATTCAGCAACAATTTTCCTCAGTTCATCTTTCCGCTTGCAAAATTTGTTCTTCTCAACAATTTTGGAGGTGTCTGTTAAGAGATTTATTTGAGCAACACTCGTGCAAGATGTCAAGCTCTATACGAATTAAACAATTTTTCTGTTAACTAAACGAAATATTAGATAAATGAATAGATTTGGTTTGCGTATCTTAAACAGCAGTGCCTTCGATGAAATTTTGAACCATTTTATCCAAACAAACAGAGCTCGGCTCGAATTCTGCATCGTTGACTTCACTGGTTCCGTTTGTCTTTTTTGAATTATTCTTCAGAACGCAAGGGAATTGCCGATCGAAAAGTCTCTTCAGCCTAGACTTCAACACCGGCTTGACCGTTACCGTCACCGGAGACTCGAAATTCACTGATTCTTCGTAACTCTGATTATCGATCGGTTGAATCTTCATTTGGAAATGCATAGCTATTTACTATACTACAAATCACTTTGCCCTTAGCGCTCTTACAAACTGTTGCCAAAATTAAAATCAGAAGTAGTTCTATCGTACCAAAATTCACTAAATGCCTACAGAAAACACTCACTTGCAGAAATTATACCTGATCGATGGAGAAAGTACCAACACAAGTAATGCATCAGAGTAATTTTTACGTGATCAACGGAGAAAGTAAAGGATATGGGTTTTAGAAGGAGGAGGAAGAAAGAGAAGAGATGGGTTTTAGAATTAAATGAAAAAAATAAAGTAAAGGTTATTTTGGTCACTTCAAAATATTTAACAGCCCAATTTAACGTTTGTTAGGATTTTGGACCAAAAGCAATACGAAATACAAACCACGATGACCACGGGTGTAATTTCTGAAAGTTAGGGACCAAATTCAAAACTTTTGGCAAACTACAGGGACCATTCGTGTAATTTACTCTTTATGTTATATTGAAAAGTTAAAAAGATTGTTCAGACACAAATATTTGGTTTCAAGTTTTGAAATCGCCGATAGAAAGTGGGACGACAATTATGCTAATTAAGGTCTTTGTTAGACTCTATTTAATTACGTGTTTAATATATGGTTATGTATTTTTTCTTTATAAAATAAATAAAATTTTGCTGTTCGTGGTCTTGATTTTCCTAATATAAAAAGTTTTGATAAAGTTAATTGTAGCAGTGTTATTAATCGTTGACCCATGATGCGCCAAATATTGTCGAACTGTTGTTTGAGATCAATGCATGAACTATACACTTCAAATTTGGATACCCTTTTTTTCCTAATCTTTTCTTTTCCTTTTTGCAGATGTTTTACTCGATTTGAGCTTATAACTAAGACTTAGTTTATTCCCTTATGGAAAAGCTCACAAGCCTCTTGAATTAAGCTTCCCAAACACCTTCGAGTATTTTGAGATAGTTTAATGTTAGTATTCATTAAAAACCAAAACTTTGTCCTCCATCATCATAGTATAAATGTTAGGATTTGTGATAATTAATGTAACAATCTTTAGGTTATGTCTTAAGGTAGTTATTGATTTTCTAATTATCATCAGAACAACTATAATCAAACTTCATGTGACATTCTAATTCAAAGCAAAATATCCAGGAAAAGAGATCCACCCCGTTGATATTTTTTTCTAAAAGACGAGAAGATCTTTATCTAGCTTAATTTGTAGCTAACATATTTTTATTTTGAGACAAATTTATATTTATTGAAATATGCATCATATAGGACTTGAATTTGCAACCTTGTATTAATAACATAATGCCCTAACCAAGCTACTATATCATATTTTCCTTATTTGATACAAAATTATTTTTGTTAATCTTTTAAACATGTAAGGTTGAAGTTATCACCACTAAACCAACAATCCACGACAACCAGCCAACGTCACTGTCGTCTCCCCAATTGATCACATCCAAATGTAGTCACAGGGTACATGCCGGCGCATTGCGCGGGTACCAGCTAGTACTATATTATAAAGGATTTACTCTTTCCATAATTAGCAAGGCTGAAAATTCAGCCAACACACTTGCTAATTATAGAATTATTTGGTTTTAAAAAAAATTGCATTAACGTGGATTCGAACACGGGACCAACAGGTTAATCATCATGCTTGATAACCAACTGAACTAGAAGGAGCACATTCTCTTTTTCAAAATGAATAAATATAACCTAAATTACTGTGTCCTTCAACATTACTGCCGGCTCCTCGATTCCGCCATTGCTTCGGTTCCTTGCACGTGTACCAACACCACCGATTCTCTCACCCGCCCTTCTCATCCTTTTTCAATCAATTGCTGCTGCTTCAGCTCCCCAATCACCTCTCTTACTCCTCCATCTTCTTTAACTCCTAGATAATCTCATACAATGTCGCAACAGCAACAGCAATATCCGGCGTCACCTACACAATATCATCACTCAAATTTCCGTTGCTCGTCCTACCGCGAGCCCATCCTGATTATGCCGACCTCCTCGACGTTCGTTGGGGAGAGTTAGGCTCTCGGATCTGCTCCCTTACGACGGTGCGCCTACACAATGTTAGTTGAGAGCGGTTGAGGCATTATACGGTTCAACAGTCACCCCTCTTCCATCGTCGACTCGTTTCATTCATATACGAAACACTTAAGTTATTCTATCTAAAAACCCTAATTTTCCGCTATTTTATGCTAACATTCTCATTCTCATTTTGTTTATTGTTTTTTCTTTAATTTGTTGTTTCAGTGGACGACCAACTTAACAGGTCTATCTTTCTCCGTTTCAATTTCTAATTGTTTGTATCATTTTATTTGTTATGGATCTGAATGTTTATCAAAATCACATTTGCTAATGCATTATCATTCTGTGCTGATCTGAATCACTTTATTTGAATCAGAGGTCAACATTTAGACTCCCTATAGTAAATTGTGTTATAATTCAGTGTAGTGAAAAGTTGGGCCCAAGTCTTGAATTTGGTAGTTTTGCTGCTGGGATGATGAAATTAACTACTCCTAATCTTGTTCAACATATTCTTCAATAGTTGTATCTAAACTATCTAATTTCTTGAATGAGAACTGTTCTGCGGGTCAACTCAACCTGAGCCTTTTTCGACCATTACAATTTATTTAACATCTTTTTTAGTTTAGAGTTGATTTTGATTCAGGTTAAATCGGTTAATAACTTTTTTGCATCATTTCTTGCAAGCATTCGGATATTGTAATAAAGACTTTTCTAGTTGCTACAGTAGTCAATGGATTTTGATACACTAACAAGGCTGCACTTTTTGCAAGTTATATTGTGTATTGATTGTTCTGTTATTGGTTCGTCGGGTTTTGTTGACAAATGTCTTATTTTTTCATTTTTGTAGGTAGCAATAGCAATGTTCTGGTGCAGATTGGGAAATTGGCTAATTAACCGGTTTGCAAAGTAAGTTGAAAACCGGGTTTTGGAACTCCCAACTCATTACTGTGATTTAGGGCTTTTAGGCATCACGTTCTTTTCGTTATGTTTTCTCTATGAAGCAGTTTAGGGGTTTTACACACAAGTATCAATCGGATTTCAAACGCTGAGCATTTTAGAGATTGAGGGTTCTAATTTTGTGTTTGAATTGGTTTAATATTTCAAATTTTCTGAATAAAATGATTACTTTTTAGGAGTATTTGTTGAAAGTGATTCTGATTTTTATGTATGAAATAATTAGTTTCATTAAAACAGATGTTTTGCAGGCCTGCTGGTGAGGTACGATTGATAATTCGGTATTCCAGTTAGGAGTGTGCATTTGGGCTTAAAAAATGAATCAAACTTAAACAAAAAAATGTAATCTATTCGATTTCTGGTTTTGAAATATCATGATTTTCGATTACTGTCCTATTGGTTTCATTCTGGTCCTTGTATGGGGGTGAGCATTTTAAAGTCATAAATACATTAAGTAACTTAATATTTTGCAAACAAAAGCAAGTATATATATTAATAATATGATTACTTTTGTAGTTAAACCGTCTTTTTACTGAGAATTATGTGGATGAATGGGATGATCATTGACTGGGAATTATGTGGATGAGTGGGTTGTTCCTTGTTTGATGGCTATAGCGGGATTAAGGCAATTGCAATTAATTATTTTGTTATAGGAATCAGGAAGGCCAAATTCAAGTTGATTTAAAAAAAGAATTGTAGAGACTTTACTTAATGTTTCGATGTGGTGGTGGTGAAAGCAATTACATATAATTATCATAGATTTTTAACCCTTAGAACTTTCGTCTATTTCACTTTCGGTCCAATTGACATACTTGATTCTAGATTTACACTTTATTTCTTCATAATATCTCAATATTGAATTATTAATGTTTTGTCAATATTTGTCATTTGGATGACTTGATCTGGATCAACTAAAGTTGATGTAAGGATAATGCTTACTAATATAACATTTCGTGGCCGCCGTGAAATTTAGTTACTAGGTACCCGCCGCCGCATTGCGCGGGTACCTGCTAGTTACTTATTAATTAACTCAATTTTTAATTTTTTAAATGTATTAAATACATACTGTAACGTCTACCTCAAAATTGTTTGACAAACTTTTTTTTTTAAAGTAAGGTAAAAAGTAACTTTGGCGAGCTTTTAACTCACCTTATCATAAAAAGTTTGACAAACTTTTTTTTTTTAAGTAAGGTAAAAAGTAAAATTGTACATATGTTTAAAAATGTAATTCGCCTATCTTTATATAAATTTGTAAATGATAATGTCTCAAATATTTATATTTTTATTCGCTTACTAGTTACTAGCAAGTAGTATGACTCAAACTCGAATGCGAAAATCACCTCTTATTTGATTGCAAAATCACCAAAAAGTTTAGTTTTTATATCAATTTATAGTTGAAAGGAATGAGAGAAGTATCGTAATATGGATTGTATCATATTATTAAAGCCGAACGAGGTTGATAATATTCATTGAACTAGAATTTGTTTTTAATTGTATGATGCTATTATCAGAATAAAAAAATATAGTCAATAGACAAAAGCAATTTAAAAAAACCCGAGTATTACCCAAATTGTTTCAAAAAAAGAAAAGCATTACCCAAATAGTTCAAACCCAAAACTATGATTGTTAAATTGAAATTGTGTCATCGTTTCGTGTTTTTGAGTGACACGAAACGACACAAACTTGTTTTTCTCAACACGAAAATAACACGAAGTCGTGTTTTATTTTGCTAACACGAACCAATTAAAAAATGATAAAAATGACAACACATGATAAATAACAAATCAAATTTCTTACTTAATATGCTAAAAATTCGACAAACACGATAAAAATATAACATAAACATCTAAAAGTTCCCAAAATCATAACTATCGTGTTAATCTCTGAACCCGAACACGACACGACTTCGTGTTTGTTTTACATGACACAAGCACGAATTTAAATTTCAATTTCATCCTAATTTCAATTCATTTCGTATATTTTAATCATGCCGTGTTAGATTTTATTGGCTTCAACAAGCTCAAGTCATTCGTATTCCTAGATTTTAAAGATTAAAATAAAGCAAAACACAAATTATATTGGCACCCTTAATTTTTGAAGTTTTGTTTAAAAATAATATTTTCTCTGCGAATGATATGTTTTGGCAAGTCACTTGTCACATCTCTTCGATTCTTTTAATAATTTAAACAAGTACTGCATCTTACATACGAAGTATATTGTATGACAATACACGTTACCATTATCCCCTTTTTGTACGATCCTAATTACGAAATTTCAAATAAACATTCTTTTTTTTTTTTTTACACATTAATAGTGATTTTGGGATTAAACAAATTACTTTACCTAATACACTGTACAACATTTAAAACATATTGTATAAGTATCATAAAGCAGTGGTAGTAGTGTTTGAAGTAATTTATGTGATCCCAAAATCACTTTAGGGTAATAATAATAGTTATTAGAGGCTCAGGTGTGTTGACTCAACTCAAAATGTCACATAAACGTCAAATTATTATTCATTTTATATTCAAAACTTCAAATAGTCATTCTATCATAACTAGCCAATAATACTTTTTTGAGAACCAATAAAATATCTTTTACTCACAAAATACCCTTAAAAAATTACACATTCTCTCCTCTCCTCTCCTCCGTTGATGCAGCCACGAACACCATCACTCACTCGGTTCAATTTGCATAAGCCTATTACAAAGTGTACGTGATCAAATAGTTTTAAATATTTATACATATGTGGAATTAAAAACTGAGTTTTAAAAATACGTGGGAATAGATAATTGAAAGTTTCTTTGTCTCATGTTACAAAGCACAGTTAAATTTTTATATTTGAGGACTCGATTCGGTCACTATGAAGCATGAAAAAGACGTTAAAGAAAAAATGCCGTGGTTCACACTAAAGACTCAAACTCGAATGCGAAAATCACCTCTTATTTGATTGCAAAATCGCCAAAACGTTTAGTTTTTATATCAATTTGTTGCCGAAAGGAATAAGAGGAATACCGTAATATGGATTGTATGATATTATTAAAGCCAAACTAAGTTGATAATATTCTGATATATGCATAACCATATCTATATATGTCAATTTGCATCTACGTCCCTAGCTTTGAAGAATTAATATTTTTTATTTTCTTTTATTTAATTTAGTTTCCTTTTTATTTGACTAGTTAAAAAGTACTTTTATCATTTAGTGGGTAGTTTTACATTTCATGCATGTATTTGTTCCCATGACTTAGATCATGGTTAGTGGGTAGATTAATTGGTCATTTAAGATGCATTATAAATTGTAATTGTGTTTTGCTTAATGAAGTTAGAGAAAAAATTTGTTAAAAGTTTTTAGTTTCTTAGTCTAAATTCTTGGGAAATTAACCATATTAAATCGGCTTACTATCATATTCATTGAAACTATAATTTGTTTTTCATGTTATGATGCTACAATAAGATTAAAAAATCTAGCCAAAAGCAATTTTAAGAAACCCGTATTACCCAAATTGTTTCAGAAAAAGAAAAGCATTACCCAAATAGTCCAAACCTAAACTAGGACTGTCAAATCGTGTTATCGTTTCGTATATTTTGGGTAACACAACATGAATTCGGTTTTCTAAACACGAAAACAACACAATACGAAGTCGTGTTTTATTTTGCTAACACAAAACAATTAAAAAACGATAAACAAGACACGCATGATAAATAACAAAAACATCAAATTTCTTACTTAATACATGCTAAAAACCCGATAAACTCGACAAAAATATAACATAAATTTCTAAATGTTACCAAAATCATAACTATCGTGTCAATTTTGTGTTAATCTCTGAACCCCAACCCGGCACGACTTCGTGTTTGTTTTGCACGACACGAACACAAATTTAAATTTCGGTTTCGTCCCAATTTCGTTTCGTTTAGTGTATTTTTGTCTCGCCGTGTTAGATTTTGACAACCATACCCAAAACCCAACATAAAATCTAAATCAAATAAAACCCCCCAAATTTTGTGTCTTGTAAGTTTGAGTCACAAAAGATTGTAAAAGATGATGCAAATTGATTAGATTACAGAGTTCGCTCTCATCAATTACCTAACTTGATTTTTGAGCGTGATCAAATGAAGCTTATGACTTATCCCTAGGCTCGATTAATGTGAGCTCAACGTATTATATTTATAACTTAACTCGAGTTTAGGCTATTGAAAAACATCCTAAATGTGTTACACGACTTGTAACTAGGGTCTAGGGGTGCCAATCGGGTTGTCGGTTCAAGTTAAGGCTCTTATCGGGTCGGACATGTCGGGTTGAAGTAAAAAACTTAGTCCGCAACTCAACCCTATAAGGAATCGTATTTAAATGGAACTTAAGTAACATGAGATGAAAAAGCATATACAGATTAATTAAAAACAACCAAATAGATAGAATCTACTAATATCAATTAGCAAGCAAATCAAACTCAATAACTCCACCAACATAAGGATAAACAAGACAAGACAAATGTTAAAGTATTTGAAGTTGAGTATATAATATTGACCGACCAAATTTGTTAGAATCAGTAGCAACATCAAAGCGATCATTGACCGACCAAATTTGTTGGACACCAATTTGAAACTGATTCTTATGCTCAAACAAATAGTCAAGCCCAAGATAGAAAAAATTTATAACTACCTGATGTTTACAAGACAAACCAAAGTAGTTCATGCATCTTAACTAAACAAACACTTGAAATGAAAATAAAAGTCAATTCATTAGTCGTATTCATCAAACTCGTCAACAAAAGGATATACAAGACAAAAGTTAAAATAGTTCAAATTAATATGCATCTAATTACTAATATTAATTAATAAACTAAAACATTTAGTCTTCATCCGAAGAGTCATGATCACCATCAAAATAACCGTCCCATTCAGGGCCTGCAACAGATTCTGCCTCCTTCTTCATCTCGGGGGTTGTTTCGGCAGTTGTGACTGTGGTTACTGTTTTTGTTTCTCCATCAGGTGTGGTTACGGTTTCTGTTATTGTTGTGGTTGTGATTTTGGGTCTGGTTTCGATTCTGGTTTCAGTTGTGGGAGTGATTCTGGTAACTGTTATTACTCTTTTCAAAAGCAATTTCCCAACTGGAAGCGGCAACCCGTGAGGCATCATAGCCCTATTATAGGCCATTCTTGCCATAATTTCCGGTGTCCGTGAGGTGCCAACCGCCACCAAGATATTTGGATCACGAGCTTTTGGAGCATCAACTTCCAGATCTGAATCCTCTGAATAAACTTCCAAATCCTCTTTCATCTCATTAGACATCTTAGAAACAAAAAATAACATATATTAATTAATTGATAACAGAAATCAAACTCCTAAGAAAATAACATCTAACATATAATCAAATAATCAACAAATTGGTGCCTATAACCCTAACTAATACATCGTACTCAAAAGACATCATTAGTTAACATTTAAAATCAACCACAGATTAAGACTTACGATGCTGTTATTGCATCAAAAATCAAATCAAACACATTGAATCTAGGATTATAATGATAACAAATACTAAAAGTGCATAATCGGATCTGATAAACATAACCGGAGATCGTACCTTGGGACGACGGAACGGCAGTGAACGAAATCTTCACAGAGAGAGAGAGAGAGAGAGAGAGAGAGAGAGAGAGATAGCGCTCGAGAGAGATTTAGGTTACGTTTCGTTTTAGGGTTTATTTTGTGTCTACTAAAACCTCGCTGGCTAATATAAAATTTTTTTTCTCAACGGTAAAATTTCAGGATTAAGTGGGTTAGTCTGATTTTGTGGCTTTCATCTGTCTATTGGGCCGAACCCTTTTAATCTTTCTAGCCCAAACTGACCAAAAGAGACTTTAATTGCATCGTCATCTCTATAGCACTTGAGCATTTGGGCCGAAAAAACCGAAAACCGGCCGAAATCGAAACCAATAACATGTTATTGGTTCGGTTTCGATTTTGAAAATTCATCATTTTCCGTTCTATCGGTTTCGGTTCGGTTCGATTTTAGGATAACGATGAGCATTTGGCCTAAAAAACCCGAACCGAAACCGAACCGGACCGAACGAAAACCTGATAACATATTATCGGTTCGGTTTCGGTTTTGAAAATTTATCGGTGTTCGGCTTCGGTTCTATCGGTTTCAGTTAAGTTCGTTTCGGCTTCGGTTCTATCGGTTTCAGTTAAGTTCGTTTCTCTTTTTGGACCGAGTTCACCCATTTACTCGCTTTTCTTTTCTTACTATGACCACCCGTAACATGTACCTCATCTCGGAGAGATTATCGGCTTCGATATTTACCACCAAGATCTTCAACCGAGATTATTTCTAGGTCTGATATCTGGGATCTCCCTGAGATTGACTGCATACATTTGTTGTGATGATACAAGGATCGATCTATCATGATTGGGCAACGATTAAAGTGCTTCCACTTTGGGCGTCGATTCTAATATCAGGCCCCAATCATAAATCCATTAAAATAATCATACAATTCCAAGTCATATTCAAACATTAACATTTTGCAACTAATGTTAACTAGTCACCGGAGACAATCTAGCTTCTTGTAATGTCCATTTATTAACATGGTCCACCTATTGGCTATAAACGCGGATTCAAGAAAAAACTATAAGGGTATACAACTTTTTCCTGTCCTCTTATGGTAACTTGATTACCTATTCTTTTAATAAATATTTTAATATAATATAATATATTTTTTTTTATAACATAAGAATTACATGGGTTACCTCACACTACATGGTAAGTCCACCCTACATATATAACTCACTAGCTACAAAACCCGCCCGATGGGCGGGTATGCTGTAAATTTTAGTATGTAGAAAAATGTCCAAAACTTTATATATTTCTAAATGACATAATAATAGATAGATGTGATGATGATTTTGTACAAACAAACGGTAAATGAAGAAATGTTACATATAAAGAAGATTATTGACAAAAACTTTTATGAATGCAGATTAAAAGTTATATGAATGCAGATTAAACGGGTTAAAATCGTGTAACAAACCTGGTAGTGAAGCTGCGATTTCGAGAACACGATGGAGGTGGTTTGCAATGAGTGTGTTAATTCCGAAAGCATGAGGACTAATATAAGGTGATTGATCTTTAAAATATGGGAAGATAATCATTGAATGCCGGTGTTTATGGAAATTATATTGAGTCGTGTTGAAGTTTTGAATAAATCGTATTGTAAATTTAAAGCATTAACATAATTTCCTTAATGGTCGCCTAGATAGTTATTTGTTTCCTTGTATGTAGGAACTAGGAAGTCGTATATGGAACAGATGTATGTAGACGGTATGCTGTACCATATTCGAACTGTGACGTGGACCAATCCCTGAATTACGTGTGGCATTTTCGACCAATCAGAATCGTCGGAATTGCCATGGTGTCGAGCCCTCATCAAAATTAGGCTCCATATATAAGGTAAGATTAGCAAATCAAAAGTTAAAAATAATTACAATAGATATATTAAAATGAAACACCCCTTGAAATATTGAGAAGTTATTTGAGTCTAGTCACGCCAAGTATCGAAGTCATGTGCTACTACATATAATCATCCTTCAAACCTATCTTTGCGCATCAAACCCATCTCAGAACCCCACAAAATTTAACAAATTTCACCAAATAAATAAAAAATCTTCAACAAGGCAAACATATACTTGCATATTAATGTTATGACATATAGATTTACAAATATTATTTCTAAAATAATTAGCTTTGCCATCCAAAAACAACTAGCTATGCTGCTTGTAGCTTGTTTGTCTTCCTCCTCTACGTAAAAAAAATCTTTTATTTATATGAAATAGTATGGAGAAGGAGAATGGAGAAGAATGAGAAATTTAGAAAAGGTTACATCAAACACCTTGTGATGATGACAATCTTGCACAAAGTAAAACGTCTCAAGCTTGAAATTTGAAGTTTATGGTGTAAAAGAAGTCGTGCAATTTAATTTATGACGTAATGTGAAAGCATATTTGTTTATTTATATTTATTTATTACTTGTTTTACGATGAAAATAAATAAAAATGTTGCAAAGAAAATTCAATTCCAAATTAACTTCTGTAACTTGTAAACCGCTAAGACCTAAGGCGTGTCTGCCACGTTAGCAAAAAATCTTAAAAGAACACCGATTACTTGATTAAGGGGCCATCAAATTATTTTATTACACACAAAGTACGCTATATATACAATAGCAATACGTGATAACTTGGAGTAGTGATGATTTGTTGGCCATTTTATTTGGAGCTTGATAATGACGTAAAAAATGTGAAGAAGTTACTAAGATGGTGATTGAGTTAATGAATGGAGAAAAATTTACTGAAATGGGGGAAAATGTCATTGAATTGAAGAACAAGGCTGACTTGGCATGTGGATTCCCTTGTGGTTCATCCGTCGCTAATTTAGAGAAAATGATTAATTGCATGCAAACATCTTCAAAATGATTCATAGTTTCATAATCTGTTATAGATGCATGTTTTTGTATTTATCATATTCTACTTGCAGCCTGATATCCTTTAGAAAACAATCTCTCTACTCTCGCGTAGAGACATGGCTGCCAGGATTGGGAATGATTACTGTAATATAATCTATTTGTGCTCAAATAACGTATTGTGTTTAATTACATCTCAACTCATTTACCTATGAACTTTAGAGATACCAGTGTCGGCTAAAACTGCCTTCTATGACGTCATCCATCAGAAAACTCTTTTGTCCATGAATTTAGAGGAATAATACAACTGTCCATGAAACGTTTTATTTAATTTGGTTATTCCCCTTTCAACGGGCTCCACCACATGCGAAACTGTCTACTTATGTTTTTATACATAATTCTATCCGTCAATATCGCGCAAATTGTGTACGTTTTATATTAAAAACTGTTATGATATTACTCAGTTTGATACTTGTTGTGTATTCCAGGTGTTAGAACCAAAAGATAGCGGAAAACGGGTTAAAATGGAGTCAAAAATACAAAATCTGCAGGATTAAAGAAGTTCGCGTCACGAACTGAAACTCTGAAAGATCGCGTCGGGAATCACGACCGTGAACTTTACCACGACCACGAAGTCAAATCCCTAATAAAAATTCCGAAAGGCAAAACTTTTTGCTCACGTTTGAAATTTTTTTTGGTACCGCCACTGGTTATTTCCCCCATCCTTTTTGTTGCAACCGTACAACACAACCTCACATACACCTATAAAAGCCCTATCATCACCTTCTATGTCTGTGCTATTGCTTTTCTTGTTTCTTGAGTGAAATCCTTTACTTTAATGGGCATCTGATACATTTTTGTTTCTCGTTTCCAATATTTCACAGCCTTAAGTATGAATCCTCTACTAGACTTTGCTGAAATTATGCAACATTGGGACGTTGAAACGTGGAGGCAGGTAAATAAGCATTTCGAATATTAAATTGTACTACTATTATTTTTGTTGTGTAACTTCCAATTTTTGTGTTTGTTCTAAAAAAAATTTCATTATGCAAGAGAGTGGTACGCCCATTTAGATAATGAAGTTCACCCGATGAACGAAGTTCCTATTTCAATCAATAGGTATTATAAACATTCTAAAAATTTCTAATAAACATTCTAAAAGTTTCTAATAAACACATACAAAAATATTTTGTTCGTGTTCGCTTGTGTTGGTTCGTTAATATGTCAAACAAACCTAAACAAACACAAATGAACATAAACGAGTATAAACGAACATATATCAATAATGGTTTTGAATAAACATATAGCTTTTTATGGCTTTATATACAAAGATGTAAAAGGATATGGAAATTGCGTCATGAGAGCAATCTCTCGCCAACCATACGGTAAACAAAAACATCACGAAATAATTCAGTCCATTATTGTTGCACAACTAATCGAGTTCACCGAATACTATCGTAATTACGAAGGTCCTAGAACTCGGGTTGAATATTTTAATCTTGTTGCAAAAATATCAGTGTAAGCATAAATTGTTATAACTTTAACTATGTTACACATGTTATTTGGTGTGATTGTCTAATATGAACATTTGTAGAGTAGGGGAATGGATACCATATGTCGCAATCCAAGGAGTAGTCGACGCAGTTTTATTATTATATATAATTTATTTTTAACAAAAAGTTTTGTATTGTGTAGTTTGAGGTAAAACTTGTAGAAATGACTCGGTATGTCGCAAATTGTATTCAAGAATGTATTCCATACAGTCGTAATGTGAAGAAAGGTATTAAGCCTAATACAGTGGTAATTGTGTATTTGTATGTAGTTTATTTTGTTTTCCCTTTAATTATTTTATTATTTTGCAGTCATCTACTTTTGCTCAACAAGATATCATACGGGTACAATGGCCCCCTGTCGACGCACACATCCAAATTTGGTCTGAAAGTACAATCTTGGTGAAAATCCCTTCTCCGGTTCTGCCGTAAATGTTACTGATTCTTGCTGACTATGTTTTTCAATTACACGTCTAAACATTCAATTGTTACTCGAAATGTGTTTTCAATTATTGTTACTGCTAATTTCTAAATTATGTTTTCAATTACTATAAATCTTATCCATTGTTTATTGCTAATTGTAACTGATATGGTAATGTTACTATTGACTTAGGATCAATTTTTGACATTTGTCATCATCTTTTTGTTAGATGGATCCTTACAACTTTGATGAGATAATGCGACCTCGTAAGGTTAAAATGTGGATTGCGGTACGTGTCGATATGTATAAAATTTTAAAACATTTTACATATTTATCTTATTTGATTATCTAATACGGTGTAAAATTTTGCAGAAACGAGTCACTCTAACTAGAAGTAACAACTCAAGCAGTGGTTGATGCGGTAATATATATCTTATATGTATATATACAAAATAAATTTTCAACTCTGTTTTTTTGTGTTTTGTAGTACGAAATAAAAGTTATGGACTGTAAGGACAATTCTCAACAAATCATTTTAAAAAATATGGATCATTTTTAGAAATTTTGGATCATTGTCAAAAAAATGTTTCCACATAAAGATCCAAAATTTCTGACAATGATCCAATTTTTTTAAAATGATTGGTTGAAAATTGTCCTCGCAGTACTCATCCGATTTTTGAGTCCTCACCGGATTATGTAAGGTATTAGGTCTCCAAACCAAATTACATATTGTGGAGTATTTATTTTGTTTCTCCTTCAAATTTTTCAATTTTTTTTTTTTGCATTTATATACTTTTGCTAGTCAGAAGAACACACTGATGTCATGCACCACTTAAAAAAACGACACCCAAAGTTGGTTTAGAAATGCTACTTTATTTGTTGAACCATGACAGAGACATAGAGAATAGGGGTCTGAAAACTTTGATTTTGGCCTTTTTGGCTTGTGATGATTTTTTTTTTTTTTTTTTTTTGTGTTTATTTGAATGACATGTGCACCTTGTTTCATGTGGTACTCGAAGCATGTTATAGTACATATTTTGATTAGCAAAAACAGAAAATAACCTCAAAAAATATTTATAAATAATTGAAAAAAATTTGTGTCCACCCATTGGTAACGCCCATGGCTTCGACCACTGATTGTGTCTCACACTTCTGTTTTCGTGTATCAAACCCAGCAAGCCTATCGCTACTACTTTTGATCTAGGCCTAATATAATTGCTAGTCAGCCCAAGTCTGTTGATGTTTAAGTCATTAACACACATAGCTAGCCTGCTTCGTTTTATTTGATTAATTAATTAAATAAATATATTTTTTTTATTTAAGTAATTATTGGCCCAACGCAACCCCATAAATTGTAGCCCATAATTAATAATTATTTATTTATTTATTACTATAAATTAATTTTTTATGTATTTAAATAATAATTACTTAAATAGAAAATATACATTTATTTAATTAACTGAATTTCTTTTTGTAGTATGAGACAAAAGTTGTGGAAATGACTATGTACAGAGATCAGTGTATGCATGAATTTATTCCTTATAATAGAAAGATTAAGAAAGGTATTAGGCCTTCAAACCAAATTATGTATTTTTATGTAGAGTATTTATTTTGTTTCTCCTTCAATTTTTTTTGCAGTTATATACTTCTGCTCGTCACAATAACACATTGATGTCATGCGCCCTCTTCAAAAACAATACCCAAAGTTGGTTTAAAAACTACTTTATTTGTTGAACCATGAGAGAGACACAGAGAGTATGGTCTCAAAATTTGATTTTGGCCTTTTTAGGTTGTGATGATTTTGAGTACTTTTTTTTTTTTTGTTTATTTGAATGACATGGGCACCTTGTTTCTTGTGGTACTCGACAAGGCATGTTATATACAATGATATTTGAGGAATCTCTATCTATAATAAAAGAAAGCACTTCATGTCATTTAATCCATGTCATCATTGCCACATCACCTTTGCCACCTCATAAATCTCATGCCACATCACCTTTCATGTTTATCTTATATTTTATTTTTATAAATACATTTCTGATTAAGATAATGTTCTAGATTTAAAATTTCGGCTAAGGATAAAAGGGTTTTTTTTATAATAGATAAATATAGATATATTCATGATAAATTGAAATATTCCCTATAAAATTCAAAGTAATGGTTATAAAATTGACTTGTGAAAAAACAAATATTTAGTATAATAATTTACCTGAGTTATAGCAACGAAACCAACAATTTTTATATTATTGTTTGTATATAGCTAATTTAAACAACTTGTAACATATTTTGTGACCATGATTATTTATTCATATTATACTTTTTTAATATAGTAAAAAAATTTAATAATGCCCTTTAAAAAATTTAATATAATATGCCCTTTAAAAATTGATTAGTATGTATATTATAAGGATATTTTAGTCTTTTAATATAATTTCATTCCTTTGTAATGTTTATTTATACATACCAAACACAAATTATTAAGCATTCATTATATTCTAACATAACTAACAACACATGACAATGTAATCGTAATTAATCATTCTATTACTTGGCTCATTTCATTACATTGCTTATTTCGGTGGGTCACTCCAACCGTTTTTACATACCCGCAGCCTCAAAATGGAGGACATAATATAAATACCTAAAAAGAAATGATATTTGTGCCTACCATTGGTGCATATTTATGTGTTTAGCCACTTCTAAGCTTGATATGTGTAATCCACTAATTCGCTTTTTCATATCCCTTGATTTTGACACTTGTCATCTTCATATCATCACAAATGATTGGCCGTTCATGCCAAATTATATAAATTGGATTACCGATTGGATTCCCTTGGTTTTAGTTCATTTAGGGATTAAAGAGAGTGAGAGAGAATATAGAGAGGATGAATGGAGGGGTGACATATATTATAAAATAATAATTAAAAAAATTAAAGGTATAAGGGCCTTTTAGTCATTTAATACAATTTAACAGCAACTTTTAACGCATGTCTGCCTTAGGGACCAAAACCTTGACTGACCCTCATATTATAGGACTATTCTGTAATTTACATGACTTAGGGACTAAATCCAAAGCTTTTAGCAAGCCAGAGGGACAATCCATGTAATTTACTCAAGAAATAACTAAACGTAAGATTCGTGTTGTTGCAGGTAACCATCTTTCTTTTAAATAAAAATCTTTTCGCAAATACATATATCTAAATCCTCAATTGCTGAAATATTATCTTTTTAGCAAGCTCGAATTTAGCAATTGTCAATGGCATATATCAATGGGTGCATATATTAATGTCTTACTATTACTTATCAATGAAAGTTTTATTCTTTGTTTTCTTTTCTATTATGCATTATATTCGAAGTTGTCAAATTGTAATTTTATTTTATTATTACATTTCACATATAAAATGAGTTAGTTTAATATTATTACATATTCAAATTGTTACATATATTTATTTAAAATCGACAAAAAATTTTACAAGTCACCCGTGATTTATCACGGGTTATAGACTAGTGGAACTTGAATCAACCTAATTGAGAATACAACTTTTGGGATGTTAAAGATGTCATGCTAGGATCACTCTTATTGACACTATTGGTACTTTAGTTTTTACCACATCAGTATTACGTTAGTTGATATTCAACTGACACTTATGTTAATAATACATATTTATTTTATTTTTTTGGACCTCACACATTATAAGATACATACGCAAAATACTATTACACGTATAAATATCTACTTTTATTCATATTGGGCCCACGCTTCTGTCCCCTCTTCCTTTAGCAAAGTGTCCCATCAACTGACGGTAACCAATTAAAGGAAGCATGTCAATAGTGTCAACTGTCAATACCGTTAGGTTATAAACTCTTTTGTCCCTCAACCGTCAATACCTTCTATGGCGAGTGGCGAGCTTTTAACTCAACATACCATAAAAAGTAAGACAATTTTTTTAAATGTGAGACAGTAAAATTATATATGTTTAAAACTTAAATTCGCCTACCTTGACATAAATTTGTAAATGATTATACCACAAATGTTTATATTTTTATTCTCTTACTAGCACGTATATGACTAAAAATGTGAGGATATGCTGCAAAGTGCAAGTTAAGTAAGTATGTGGAATAAAAAACTGAAAGTTTAAAAAATACGTGGGAATAGATAATTGAAAGTTTATTCGTAACATTACAAGCTATGTTAAATTAAAATTTTATATTTGAAGATATGCATGGTTCGGTCATTACGAAGCTTGAAAAAGACGAATCCCTATGAACTAGTGGTGTAACATGCATAAATTACTCACATCTATTATAATGTGAGTAACTTTTTAACCTTTTATCCACAAATTTTTTATATATTGAAATTTATGCATGTTACATGTTTTAGTAACTTAATTTCATTTTCCACATTTAAATGAATTTGTTAGCAATTGTAATAATTTCTTTAATTTACATGTAGACAAAATCATTAATGGTTATCCGGTAATCTCTCTCCATCATTCTTCATATCATCTCTCTTATATCTCCATATCCTTTTTTGGGTAATTTGTAACATGTGCTCATTAATCCTAGCCACAATAACACCGCCACCTCCACCGCAGTTATCCGCCCTAGCACCACCACTTTTAGTGTATCTAATAACAAATATATATCTTGATATTTTTCATGTCTCGAACCTACATTTCATTGTAGGATTCGGGTTGTATGAAAAAAAATCAAGAAAAAGAAAACATAAAGAGTAGCATAATTCGAATTCATGTAATATAGAACCATACATATATGGATTATCGTCCATTAGACATCACGGTAATCTCGGCCAGCGGTCTCGGAAAATTCTTGTGTTTCTTTCGAATGAAAGTGTACGTCGTTGTTTCATTGATAAACGGGAAATCAATCGTCGAAAAGATTAAGACACATACGTCCCACGGGCGGAACCCTAACTGGAACCACCGAATAAAGTTTCCGGTGGAGGAGTCCGCAATAAATACAACCACCCTACTTTTTGTTATCCGACAACACCGATGTTGGGGTGATAAAGACATTGGTGAGGTGTCGATCCCCGTGTGTGAGCTCCTCGAGACGAACCACGGTTCGGGTACCAAAGAACAAGTGGCGGATTATCAAGTTCAGCCCATAAGAGGGAAATCGGTTACATTTACATTTTCGCACCAATTTAGAGAGAGAATATTCCCGGCTACAGAATGCACCGGGTCTGGGGGTAGTTGTCAACGGCCGGGACCTACAAATATGAATCACCCGGGTGCCACCCAGTATGGTGGCACTTTGTACCAGTCCACAACCCCATACCAACCGCCTCCCCCAACAGGTGGGTAATAATCAACAACTCGATTAGATAACCACGTGTGGAGGCGGGAGTAGGGTTGATGAGGCGGGTATGACCGAAAAACATGTGATTAGAGACTTTAGATTCGAGAGCAATAAAGATTAGGGCTTTGATTAACTTGGTTTTGATTTAGTTTGAATCATCTTCAACTTTGTTGTAATTTTTTTATTGGTATATATGTATTCTAATTGATATACATTGGGAAAATGTACGTTATTTAAATGTATTGTTATGTTCTAACTTAGAGTCGTATGGTACATTTTTTCGTGCCGCTTGGACCCTGCAAAATGTTCTTAGTCATCTTAATTCACATGCTCATTGTCATTGTTGAATTTTGAGGTGAGTTTGATGTTAAAAAGTAAGTTTGATAGATTTTATTTGTTGTATAGAACGCTTGTGAGTATTGTGGTGAAATAGTGCATAACTTTCAAGTTTCAAGAAACGTACCTTGACGCCCAAGTTAAAATTGAAAAGTATCACTTAATTATTTCTATTTTAAAACGGAGTAAGTAATTATATATCAAGTAATTGCATGAAGAGTTTATAGCATATTAATTGCTAGAAGTGTTGATTAATTAAATATAGCTTAATTAAAATTCCATCCATAATACCAACTTTATTTATATAATCACATTCAAATTTCAAACTTGCGATGTTGTACTTTGTGCATTAATATCATCAAGAGTGATTCCATCGAAACCTTTCCCGAGCTTCTCGTTCTTCATGCACTCTTCGTTTTTATGAACATGTAAATCGTCATCAATGGTAATAGCGACCGTTTTCTTACCATTTGGACCTTGCAAAATGTTCTCGGTCACCTCCACATGCTCATCAACACGCACCATTTCACGTTTTTCATCCGTTTTGCTACATTTCGTTTTCTTGATGAAGCAACACAACGCAAACGTTGCGAGTGCAAGGAAGAAAACGCAGCCGAAAGAAATGAAAACTATGAACACGATTGCCATTATTGAGTTTTCTTGATGAGAATGATTTAAATTTGTTAGTTTTTGAGATGAGTGCGATGTGAAAAGATAAGTTTGAGAGATCAGTATTTGTAGTATAGAAGGCTTGCTATCATCGTGGTGGCCGAAATCCGAATAGTGCATAACTTCTAAGTTTCAAGAAACTTGTCTTGTGGCCCATGTTAAGTTTGTAACTTGTGTGTACTCTAACACACCTCTACATATTTCAAAAAAAATATATCCATGTTTTTTGACTGATTTTTTTATTTTATTTGTAAGTACTATTGTTAAGGTGTGCGGACTTCGTTTCAAGCAAACAACCAGTCAAATCGAAACTTGCAACAAGGAGAACGTCGCTGTATTTTCTGAGTTATTTGCATATTTGTTTCCAGTTTTTGGACTTTGTTTGTTGGTCAGTTTCGGCCCCTTTTATCTTTCTAGGCACATTCAAAATTCTAGGTCTATTTTACAGTTTCATTTGGTTGTTGGAACAATTAGTTTTGATTTTTATGAAAAAATGTTTTTTTTCCTATCAATTCACATAATACGTATTTGAGTTGAAATTGCACTAATTGTCGGTATTTGTGAATCAACAATAATTTAAAGAAGTGTTCTTTTATTCGTATGAATCAACAATTTCAATTTGTTTCTCATTTTCAGTATCTACAGTACAGGTATATAATAACTTAGTAACAATTCAAAAGTTAAGAATAATTACAATAAATAAATAAATAACGAAACGGGTCTTGAAATATTGAGAAGTGTTTTACAATACAATCAACTTATTTTTGCTTAATATGAGAGTCAAGTCAAGCCAAGTTTTTTGAAACCTTGAAGTCATGTACTACTACAAATAATCATCTTTCAAACCTATTTTTGCACATCAAACCCATCTCAAAACCCCACAAAATCTAATCAATCTCATCAAATAAATCAAAAACCTCAACAATGGCAACTATCATATTTGTAGTTTTTGTGTCATTTGGTTGCGTTTTCTTCGTAGCATTTGCGTTATTTGCATTATGTTGTATCATTAAGAAGCTAAAATGTAGCAAGACGGTTAACAAAAACGAAATGGTGCATGTTGATGAGCATGTAAAGGTTAGAGAGAACATGGTGCAAGGTGCAAATGGCATGAAAGCGGTTTCAATTACAATTGATGACGATTTACATGTTGATGGAGAAGAAGAGTGTAGAAAGAATGAGAAATTTGGTAAAGGTGATCAAACACATGATATTATTGCAAAGAGTTCAACTTCTTGAGCTTGAAATTTGATCTTATTGTGTGAATAAAGTTGTGGAAGTTAATTTATGATGTGATATATTGTAATGTGACTGCATATTGCTTTAATGCAAAATATAATATTTTATCATTAAACATTATCAAGTGTATTTCAATATTGCGAAATTAATACAAAAGCAAGCCATGTCCAAGATAACTCAACTATGGTTTTCACTATTTGGAAAAACCGAATTGTTAATATTACCAATATTTTAAAACTCAGTTGAACCTGCCGGTCTAACCATAAAACAGAAAGGTAGTTAATCGGAAATGAGTTGGTTACAATGGTAGTTGTAGCTCGGTTGGATATAGAAACCCGGTTGAACCAGAAAAAATCGGTTTTTCTAAAAAAAATTAGATAAATAAATAGAGTAATAGACATAAAATATATATTTTAAAACTCAAAAATGAAAATTTTAGTTGAAAATAGGTTTTTGAGATATTCATATTTTTTATGGTATATATTTTGGATTGTTTATGGTTTTTTGAAATATTTGGATTAAGAAGCCACCCGATGCACATAATAACACACATAAGATTGTTCGAAAGTACGCTACATACAACAACAATACGTGATAATTTGGATACATCATATCAAATTTGAACTTCAAAAAATAAGTAGTATTAACTTTTTACCTCAAAATAGTCAAATAGTCAACTTACCATTCTCCAATTTCATAAATATGAAAACAGGATTTCATTCCATGTATCGGGAACACCGGGTAAACACCAATGACTACAATCAGGAACCGTTGGATTATCACTCCACGTGCCAACATGTGCATCACTACGGTACGATCCCATTGGTGTAACAAACATTGTTGTTACGGGAACCGACATGTTTTTCACCACTTTTTTTATTATTTCTGAAAATTGACTTCTGTATTCGGTTTTACTTCTCGATAAGGGCTGTTTTGTAACTTTGCAAGTATGACCGTTTTGCCCGCTGGTACACGTAAAAAGTGTTAGTACTTTTGAGGTCAAAGTCAAAGTCAAAATTAGTATTTTCTTAGAACCAAAACATTTACTTATAAATAGGGGTGTAAGTGAGCCGAGCTGTTCGTGAGCTACTCGAGCTCGGCTCGTTAAAAGATCGATAAAAACTCGAGTTAAACGAGTTCGAGCCGAGCTCGAGCTTAACTTAGAGCTCGTTTAATAAACGAGCCCGAGCCCAAGCTTCATACTAAGAGCTCATTTAGGCTCGCGAGCCTAAACGAGCTAAAATAATTAATTATTATAAAAAAATATAAATACATATTACGTATTTATATGATTATGTGTATATATATTATACATATACATATATAAAATAATATATATATAAAAGAAAGATTTACATCATATATTAAATATTATGATTAATTAAAAGAATTATATATTTCGTATATATGGAAGCTTAAATGAGCTTAATCGAGCCGAGCCCGAGCCTCGAAAAACCTAAACGAGCCGAGCTCGAGCTTTACACATAAAGCTCGAAACGAGCCGAGCTCAAGTTCAAGCTCAGTAAAATTAAACGAGCCGAGCTCGAACCTAGTCGAGCTCGAGCTCGGCTCGGCTCATGCCCTACTTATAAACGGGTCAGTTTGAGTTATGTTTTATCGTAAACGGGTCAAATAAAAAATAGCTATAAAAAGGTAAAATGTCAAACAGCGTGTATTTTTATAACTCCTAAATTGTTTTAGTCAAACATTTAGATTATTATTCTATAGTTTATAATAATTTTCTGTATTAGTAATTCTAAATATATTTAAAATGTCAAAAAACGTGTTTGAGGGTCAATCCAACCGGGCATAACCCGAAAGTGTTGGTACTTTTGAGGTCAAAGTCAAAATTAATGTTTTCTTAGAACCAAAACATTTACTTATAAACGGGTCGGTTTGGGTTATGTTTTATGTTAAACGGGTCAAATAAAAAAAGGCAAAATGTAAAACAGGTTGAAAGTTTACAAGCATTTAGATAACTATTCTATAGTTTTATAATCATAGTTTTCTGCATTAATTACTTCTAAAAATATTTAAAATGCCAAAAACGTGTTTGTGGGTCAATCATCCAACCGGGCCTAACCCAATACAACCCGCACTAAAAATGACCCGTTTTCGCGACCCGTGCATCTTGCCACCTGTAATTTAAATGATTATATTTTCTTGAAATACGGTAACATACCTCCAATGACTGCCCTCAAAAGTCCTAAAAAATACACGGGTCCGACCCGTATCAACCGTATTTTCGACCCATAAAGCCCAAGTATTTAAAGCAGTTGTATATGCAGAAATGGTTGACATTCCAAGTTTCAGTTTTCCACCAACCTTAAAATAACAACCCCTGCTCAAAAAACCGAGTTAGTTATACTACTTATGAACGGGTCAATTTGGGTAATGTTATATCTCTAACGGGTCAAAGAGGTAAAAATTAAAATAAAAAAGAAATAGGGTTGAACGGGTCGAGTATTGCTCAAAGTGTATTTTTAAGGCATAGAAGATTTAAAGATTTTGGACAAAATTTCTTATAGGCCAACCCGGCCCGTTTTGACCCAAACCAGGTTTGACCCATTATACAACACAATTGTCCCACTCATTAGGACACCATTTTGAGTTTTTACTTTTTAGTTTTACCATCTTTTAGCAACAAAATGCAATAAAAATCACACTAAGATTAACAAAATAAGAAAGTAAAAAAAGAAAACTTACATTTCGAAAAGTTTTGCACGATTCCACCAATGGCCCGTATTAAACACTAAAATATCCGAATCGGCCCATTTCGAACTAACACCATCCAACTCATCAAGCTTAATTGTTGCTTTAACTCTCTTTGGTGAACGTTTTGGAACCGAGCCAATTTTCACCAAAAAAACCGACCGGTAATACTCAACCGTAAAATTAAAAGAACTAAACTTTACCCCCAAATATCTAATCTTTTTACTAATCTTATTCCCGTTAATTTCATAAACACACGATTTATCATCAACACCGTTCATAAGCAAACATATCATAGACTCCCATTGAGTCCTACTCAAAGAATCACCTACAAACACAACTCGTTTTCCACGAAGTTTTTCCAAAATAATACCAACATTAACCCTAAAATTAAAATTAATATCACAATTATTCGGTTTCCATCGCCATTTTAAGTACCCGTTATCTTTTCGACCATTTGCCAAACAATTAAAACTTTTTTCAGCAAATGGACATTGAGATGCATTGTATAACGGGTAATTTCCGGTTTCATCAAGAACCCATTTTCCATCATAAAGATCACATACCCCATTTGAATAAGTCGAATTATTATTTGAATAATCATCGATTATATTTTCTTCAAGAATTAGAGGTGGAACACCTTTGTATAAGTATACATACCCACAAATTATAGCTAACACTATGAATAAACAAGAACTAACTACATTGAATCTGTTAAGTGACCTAAATATGAGTCTTTTACAATATACCCAATTCACAATTGAAACCCTAAGCATTTTATTTTGATTTTTTGCCCTAAAAATCAAATCTTTTCAATAACCCATGATTTCTAGTAAATAAAGATACAAACTTGCAACTAACCCTTAATCAAATTCAAGGAATTTTAGCAGTTGGGAGAAATTCAAGATCCTGACAGTTGAAGTTAAACCCAGCTGTGATTCTGCAGAAATAATAATTGATAATGCAAGATCGAGAACAAAGAGTTAAAATCGGAAACAAAATCTGTGTGATGTGTGAAGAATCTTGATGATTTGTCAACTGGGGTTGTAGCGAATCATTGTTCGAGTAAGAATTAAGTTTTGAAGGAAGTTGGAGGGTATTTTGGTAATTTTAAGGGTGTTCGCCATTCAGATGAAAATGGTTGAACTTGATGTGTAAGTGTCAACGACTCAACTATAAATTTGGTGAATCCAATGAATGATTTTCTGTCGGTGATTTAAAGTAACAGATTAACGAGTTTTTTTTTAACCATTCTTTGTTTCAAATTTAAAGTAACAAATTATTACACTTGGATTTGTGTCCTGTTTTGATGGCAAATAACTTGCTTATTAACTAGTAACTTGCTTAGATTGGAATTCAGAAAAAAACTGAAAGATATTACCTATTTTAACAAAAAAAAGTTCAAATTATTTTAATACTATTTGAGAAATTTGAAGTGTTGCCATGTTACATACTAACAAGTGACATGTATTTTTTGTTGAATCATTAAAAGATTACTCTTATGTTATGTTTTTCGTCATTAAATGAAACACAAGTAGTTTTTTAATGACCTAATTATACACAATTCGGACTTCACATGTAAAAATATATTGTTCTTTTAGTCCGAATACATTTTTTTCCTTCAAAGTATTCTAATACAAAATCATTATAACTCAATTCTAACATACAAAAAACAAATCGATTCCATACAATCTAATCATACATATTTAAACATCCGCATAAATTCTAACTAAAAGCAAATTATCAAAGGGAGTGACGAGTCGCCATTCCCTTTGTTTTTTATTAAGGGGTCTTCCTTTCCCCGCCTTCTCTCGATTAACCCTAACATCCGCCAAACCCCAAGTACAACTTTTTATTTCCAAATCAAAAGATTCGAGTCTAAAAACACCATCACCTTCACATGATGATGATGTCATGACACCATCATCATCATTATCAACCCGTGTTTTGTATTTTACATACATCGGACGGTCTTTAAATCTTTCAAGATCTTGTGGAATTCTAACCACTCTCTCAAGTCCGGGTGAAGATACCTATTATACAAAAAAATATTTTTTTTTTTTTCAAAACAATTACTTTTTTATTATTAAATAATTGGTTTGTCAAAAGTTAATTACAAGAATTACATTATTTCAATAATAATTTCAGCTCAATCCATTTTACCTCTTTCATTTTTACCTTCATTTTTATATTTTACCTGTATCGAGTATCGACCTTTTATAGCTTCTTAAATTATTTTATTCCAAGGATTTGGATCATTAGTTAAATAAATAGTTTTCTAAAATAATATATTATTATATAAAATTGGCCAAAATATATTTTACTATCCTGAACTTGATTAGGTCTTCTACTACTCTGAACTATTAAAGGTGCAACATGGTACCTTGAACTTGACAAAATGGCCAATTTAATACCCCTAACTCATTAATTTGATCGTGTTTGGAGCTTTTGACGGACTAAACATATACATGTATCTCGATATATTGATATTAGAAGCAAATCACGTGAGAAAATAATACCAAATTAGTGAGTCAGTGTACTAAATCGACCAAACTGTCAAGTTTAGGATACCATGTTGCACCTTTAATAGTCGAGGACCTAGTCAGCCAAATTCAGGGTACTAAAATGTATTTTGGCCTATTAACTATTTATAAAATTTTGAATGAAAATGAACAAAAGATGTGTTGGTGGGTTGTTTTGACCCGTTTTGGTATGTCCTAAAATTGACCCGTTACTCAAGAAAACAGGAAAACATGTACCTCAAGCGATATATCAACAGGAATAGATCCTGCATTCTCTGCTTCATTTAATCGTTCTCTATACGCATTTGAGAAAGCTTCAATGTCTTCCATGGTGGGAGAACCTGACCTGCAAAATCACTTTAAATTATTTTTTATACATAAAATTCAAGAAAAAAAAAACATATTAAAAAAACACTTGCTTGTTTGTAAGCCTCTCAATTCGCACACGAATTGTAGAATTTTGCAACGTCTTGAAAGCGTATATTCCCAATTCTCCATCAAAAGAAGATGAAACATTTTCAGCAATTGTTAACGCTTCTTTGTCCCATGTGGTCCCCGCTAGAGAAATACCGCCTCCACCACCACCATCCCCAAACTTCATAAAAAATTAAAAAAAAAAAGTTAGGATTAAAATTTAACCACTATATATATAATTTGTTAATCTATTTTTAAAAAAGAGGTTATTTTTTTACCTAAGATTATTGGGTGCTTTTACATTCGTCCATGTTTAGTCAATGTACAAAGTACAAACTCTTTTTTTGTCTGATGGGGTTATTAAAAGATGGTTTTTGTTGAAAAAAGATTACACAAAAAAAAATATCATTCATAAATGGTATTTTTTTCTAGAAAAATGTTAAATTTATATATTATATATATAATTACGGTAACTCTAATCCACTATATATATAATTGAATTAAAAATTTTCGAAGATGTAACTATGACGCAAAGCCATCTTTTATTAACTCAGTTGGACAAAAGTTTGTACAATGACTAACACATGGACATATGTAAAAATACTTTGTTATCTTAGACAGAAGTCATTAAAAATAATAATGAATTAAGTAAATTAAGATCCAAATAATAGCTTAACTTACACTAGGTTCCGCATCTTCATCCAAGTAATCATCTTGAAATTCATCATCCTCATCAAATCCCTCTACATTGCATGAGACAACTTTTTAGATCAACTATGATTTACTAAATTCTAAATTCATGAATTAAAAGTTTTAATTAGCTAATTAAATCTACCTAAATCACCTATATATTAATTGAATTTTAAGCATAGACAATTACACATACTTAAGAGAAATATAAATAAATTTTGACTTTGCAGGTCAACTCTAGCTTTCGAGAATTCATAATTCTGATAGATTTAGCTACAAATTACGTGAGTATCCTAATTTTTAGCAATGAATTATCGTATTATCTCATTCTGAAGCTCTGAGAACTCACATCCACACACCAATTGAATCACACACGACAAAGGTACAGAAAGCTAGAACCCTAATTGCCGAAATCCGAATATAAATAAAACGGAATCTCAAATTAACATCACATGTTAAGCATGCAGCAATAGAAATTAACGCATAACAACTTCTGTAATTTCAAAAGCAGCAAAAGCAAACCCAATTTCAATTCAAAACCCCCAATTTAATTCAAACTTTTGGGGCTTTTGTAGTTTCAGTGATATGGTTTATGAATACAGTTTACGAATACAGGGAATCCAATATTACCATCATCGTCATCGAATTCTTCAAATTCATCATCGTCCTGTGACACTTCATCAACAATTGAAGGAGTTAAAACAGATTCAGAAGAGGAATTTTTCTTTTTGGCGGGTACAATAAATCGATGGGTTCTGTTGAACGATGATAATAATGGGTAAGTATTACAAATTGGGACTTTAAACGAACTGATGAATCGAGGATAAAAGGGAATCGTTTGTGGTAGTGAATTAGAAGGAGCAAGTGAATTGAAGTGATTGTTAGAAATTGAACCCATTTTCATTGTCTGTTTGTGGTATTCGGTTTGTACCTCTCGATATCAATAGCAAAAAAGTTCGATTTTTTGTATGGGTTTTAATAAGTGCAAAATGTAAACCGACCAGAATTGATTGGACCGAAATGAATCGGGTCAAATCGTGCTATATCAGTCCTATTTTTTGTCTGAATTTTCATGCAAAACTTGTTCTTATTCAATTGGATCTATTAAAAGCTGAATAAAGTTTTCCGGATATTTTAGGGGTGCGTTTGGTACAGAGAATGGAATTGCAGAGAAATGATTGCAGAGAGTGGAATTGCAGAGAGTGGAATTAATCCAGAGAATGAGAATTGACTCTCTTTTTTGATAGCATAGAGACTTCAATAGAGAAATGTAACAGAGAATCAATTTTCTTGTTTGGTACAACAAAAAATTCAATGAAGAATTGTACCAACTTTATGATTAACATGCATTTTTTTTCCTCACAATAATCAATATTCAAACATAAAACATACAAATATATTGATAAATTAATAATAAAAATGTATTAATAAATAAAATGATAACGAACTAAAAACATAATTTTTAATCAAACATATCACATTAGAAAACATCACTTCAATCTAAAAAATAGTTCTAAGTAGTTCAATGCTTCCGGGCCCAATCAAGACTAGCCCTACACCTGAAGCATCCATTTTAACATGATAGAATGCAAGGATTGAGGAATTTATGAATGAAATAATGTCATAAAGTTGGTGAATCTAAATCTAAATGCTTCCTTGATGCAGCAGAACTCCTTTGATCAGTAGGAAACCCTGTGAAAAAAAAGGCCAATAATGTCATAAGTTCATCATATTTACTGTCCAATATAAACTAACAAGATCAATACTTATTTAATACATATCTGGATTGTGAAATTATTTTTTCATACTAAAGTGGACCAAAAATCTAACTAAACATATATACTTTACAAATTTGATTAACCAAATGCAAAGAAAATAACGATTATAGTATAGTAACAAAAAGCAGAATCATATTAGAAATATGTCTGTAAAGAAAATAATTATGTCAGCTAATTGAATAACAAGCGACAATTAGATCAATTACTCTACTCGATCCAAATCATCTATAAGTATACAGTGATACTATCACTTTTTTTTTTAAATACTGAATAAAAGTAATAACCAGATGAAGAACATTAGGAGATCACACACACGCACACACAAATTCGCTAACAGAATGATGACGAAATACAAATCTAATCAATTTTGAAACCAATTTAGGGCATAAAGATGAATTGGGCTTACCAATAGAGTGAAATCCGCTTTGTAAAGGGAGGAGTGATCGAGATAGAGATTGAGATTAATACCTTGAAGAAACGCAACAGCTTTGAAGAAATCGCACCAACTTTGAAGAAATTACAGCAGCTATGGAGGTTTCTAGGAAAACGTCGGCCGAAGGAGAATGTTTGACGGTATATAGAACGAATGACTTTTCACGGGCCACAAACGAGTGTGTCAATTCTCCGTGTTTTTTATTTTATTTCTCTACTTTCGATTCTCAGCTTTTCTCCCCACTTTAGAAGGAATTGAAATTAGGGTGTGTTTGGTACAGAGATTTGAAGGCAGGGAAATGAAAATAAAGGTAAAGTCTCTTGTTTGATTACATTGAGAAAAGAAGATGGAGAAAAAAATCTTTTCATTTTCTCTAATTTCCATTCTCTATTAAACAAGGGGAAAATGGGAGAATCATATAATGAGAATTAAAAAAAAAAACATGGAGACTTGTGTTTTCTCGACTTCTAAAACAGAATCGTCCAGCCGCACGATCGAACCAGTCTCCACCATAGCCATTCTCTTCTCCACAACTTCTCTTCACGATATTGGCTATCTCTTTCGATATGTTAGTATTTATTTGTGTCGATTTCTACCTCTCCCTGGACTCAGAATTAAGACCTAGTTCTTCGTACAACATGTCGCTCTTTGTTCTTGGGCGTAAATCCAAATTGAATAGAATACAAAATTCTTGGGCGTAAATCCAAATTCTTGGGCATAAATCGAACAGAAAGTGCTTTTGGTTGATTGAATTGTTCGTATAGTTTATTTGATTTTAGCACACACGATTGGTAACTGAATTGTTAGTATAGTTTATTTGGTTTTAATTCATAGTTACATATGATTGGTTACTGTCAATTTATTTCATATATTTGTTTTAGTACATAAATTTGATTTCATAAATTGAGTTTAGTACATTTGATTGGTATTAGTTCATAAATAAGTTTTAGTTACATTTGATAATTGTTTATGGTTCAAATATTATTTTTGGTTACATTGTGGTTTTAAGTACTTAAAATTGTTTTTTTTTTGTTACATTTTGATTGAATTGATGTTTTTGAAAGTGACAATAGTTTATGTTTTTGGATGTTATTATTGATTTTATTAATGCACTTTCGTTATTAATTTATCCATGAATTTATGTTATAATAATGATTGTTGTGGGAAAAAAATATGTTTGCTAATTATAAAGTTTGTACAATTCTCTATTGATTTTTTTGTTATACCAAACAAGAGAAATGATTCTCTGCTGCAATTCTCTGTTGAAGTCTCTGTGCTACCAAACAGAGGAGTCAATTCTCTTTCTCCAGACTCATTCTCTTTCTCTGCAATTCCATTCTCTGCAATCATTTCTGTAACGACCCGAAATTTATAGATAAATAAATTTTATAAAAATATGATAAATAAGGATAAATCATTTAAAGAACGTAGGAATTGGTTTCGTGTCATTTGGACATCGTATGAGAAAGTTATGGACGAAACCGGGTCGAAACCTAGACAGAAAAGTGCAGCCCTGCTGCACAGGCAAGTTCGCGGCGCGAGCATAGCGCGAGCGAAACGCGAGGTTGAGCAGAGGGACCAGAGCTGGAACGCGAGCATCTCGCGTTGACTTCGCGTTGACTTCGCGGCGCGAGCCTGGCGCGAAGTCTGGTAAAAGCGGCGACTAGTGGGCAGACCCGCGTTTCTTCGCGGCGCGAGCTCGGCGCGAGCTCTTCCGACCAGAACATAAAAATCGGGTTTTGGCTCATTTGATGCCATATCAAAACCCTAGCTTCTTCTTTGGCGATTTTCGAGCTTGGAGACTGTTTGGGGTCGAATCCTTCACAAACCTTTGGTAGATTTCACTCCTAATTGAAGATTAAAGGTATATCTTCACTCTTTGATCTTTGTAGCTTAAGATCTATGTATTTGGATGTTTGGGTTTGAAACCCTAGCTCTTTGGGTTATGGGTTATGATGATATAAGTGATGTATACACTTAATAGATGGTATATTATCAAGGGAAACAAGTGTATGAATATGATTTGCAAGAATCTTAAGGGTTGGTTAAACCTAGGGTTTGGTAAATCAACATAATTGGGGGAAATGTGTTAGTAAGTGTTATCTAGAGATAGATGGACACATTGGTAGTAGAATGTGATGTTGATAATCTTGTGATTATTGTATTAGGCATTTGGTGAGGTCTTGGAAGGTTGACCGAATTGTGAAGCAAGGAAACTGACGTAAAGAATACGGTTGGAGCACTTTATTGCTAAGGTGAGTACATGAGACTTTCAAACTGAGTACATAGTAAATAGTTTTGAAAATACATATGATATTTTATGGGTCTTTAGTAATAAATATGTTGATAAAGATAGTGACTGAAAATGTATGAAAGTATGTAGAATGTGATACTAGAATATGTCTAGTATGATTGATGAATTGGAAGTAAAATATGATATATTCAAGTAATTATGGAATCTGTGTTAATGAACAATAATAAGGAAGTAATTGATTAAAAGAATGTATACGGAGCCTTTATTAATAAATATGTATTAGTAAAGCAATTGAGAATGATTTTATAGTAATGAGTACATATTGGTAAGATATACTAATAAAAGTAAAGAACGAATGTATATGAAAAAAAATATGATGTGACTAGTAATAATTGTGTATTATAGTCAAGGAAGAGATAAAACGTATCTTATGTATAAAGTAAGTATGGACCTCATAGGGTTCATAGATGTAGAAGTAAATGTGGGTTGCTGATGATCGGGTCCATGGGACCATACAGGTACGTTCACACTGTGTTGAACTAATTATATGTTGTTATTATTAGATAACTAACTTGTTTGATGATTGATATGATAGCCGAGGGCTTTGATTGGAATAACTGATGAGTTATGGTAAGAACGAGATGATGTGATGCTAGTTAGTTCGGGGGCAACCCGATAACTAGACATGGTAGTGCTTCTAGCTAGTTCGAGGGTAACCCGATAGTTAGATAGGATAGTGCTTCTAGCTAGTTCGGGGGTAACCCGATAGTTAGATAGGATAGTGCTTCTAGCTAGTTCGGGGGTAACCCGATAGTTAGATAGGATAGTGCTTCTAGCTAGTTCGGGGGTAACCCGATAGTTAGATAGGATAGTGCTTCTAGCTAGTTCGGGGGTAACCCGATAGTTAGATAGGATAGTGCTTCTAGCTAGTTCGGGGGTAACCCGATAGTTAGATAGGATAGTGCTTCTAGCTAGTTCGGGGGTAACCCGATAGTTAGATAGGATAGTGCTTCTAGCTAGTTCGGGGGTAACCCGATAGTTAGATAGGATAGTGCTTCTAGCTAGTTCGGGGGTAACCCGATAGTTAGATAGGATAGTGCTTCTAGCTAGTTCGGGGGTAACCCGATAGTTAGATAGGATAGTGCTTCTAGCTAGTTCGGGGGTAACCCGATAGTTAGATAGGATAGTGCTTCTAGCTAGTTCGGGGGCAACCCGATAGTTAGATATGCTTGTGATTTTAGTTAGTTCGGGGGCAACCCGATAACTAGATATATATATATTGGAGTTCTAGCTAGATCGGGGGCAACCCGATAGTTAGATATGTTGAGATCCTAGTTAGTTCGGGGGCAACCCGATAACTAGATATGATTGCTAGGAAAGCATTGGAACGATAGGGTCACTATAGGGTGGCTAGCTTGTAATGATGTAGTATATGTATATATATATGTTCATATACATCTATTTATGAAACGACTATTATTGTTATTTGGGTCTAAAACCCATGTATCTCACGAGACTATTTTGTCTCACGTACTACGTTTGTTTATGGCTGTGTACTCAGGTACATGTTGGAAGTGATAGAAGGTTGCACTAGAAGTGGCCTAGAGATGTTTAGCTCGGGAGCTATTAGGTAGATCTCGTTGCCTATGGTTTTGATATACTTGGTGACACCGTATTTTTGTAAACTCTGATATAGGTTTTGACGTTTTTGTTAAATTGTATTTTGGACAATATGTCAAATATTGGAAAAATGTATTTTAAATGATTTAAACGTTGTTTTAAAAATACGGGTGTTACAATTTCCCTGCAATTCCATTCTCTGTACCAAACGTACCCTAGGGTGTGTTTGGTACAGAGATTTGAAGGGAGAGAAAGGGAAATAAAGATAAAGTCTCTTGTTTGGTTATATTGAGAAAGGAAGATGGAGAAAAAAAACTTTTCCTTTTTCCTAATTTTAATTCCCTACAAAATAAGGGGAAAAGGAGGGAATGATGTACTGAGACTTAAAAAAAAACACACGTAGATTATTAATTTTATTAATGCACTTTCGTTATTAATTTATCCATGAATTTATGTTATAATAATGATTGTTGTGGGAAAAAAATATGTTTGCTAATTATAAAGTTTGTACAATTCTCTATTGATTTTTTTGTTATACCAAACAAGAAAAATGATTCTCTGCTGCAATTCTCTGTTGAAGTCTCTGTGCTACCAAACAGAGGAGTCAATTCTCTTTCTCCAGACTCATTCTCTTTCTCTGCAATTCCATTATCTGCAATCATTTCCCTGCAATTCCATTCTCTGTACCAAACGTACCCTAGGGTGTGTTTGGTACAGAGATTTGAAGGGAGAGAAAGGGAAATAAAGATAAAGTCTCTTGTTTGGTTACATTGAGAAAGGAAGATGGAGAAAAAAACTTTTCCTTTTCCCTAATTTTAATTCCCTACAAAATAAGGGGAAAAGGAGGGAATGATGTATTGAGACTTAAAAAAAACACACGTAGAGAATCACAAAGCCCTCTTCTTTTCTTTATACGAAACCCTTCGTCCTCAATTTCGTCCGCTGTCCACTGCAATTTCGTCGTCAATTGTTTGCCACAATTCTGTCCAGCAACAATTCGTCCGCCACTTCTTATAGGTTTGTCTCGTTATCTGTCTCTCGAACTCTATCTCTCTGTCTCTCTATTAATCTCGCAATTCCGTCCAGCAACAATTATGTATCTACGTTTCAATATTTAATGTATCACATGGTTCCTTTTGATTATATATATGTTTTATGTATCACAATCGTCCGCCACATGTTTTATGTATCAATTTTGAATTTTTAACCAATATGAAAGCGAATGTCAACTGACCAACTCCACAGACTGTCCAATTAAATTCCATCCATCTTCCTTTTAAAAAATTGCCCTTATATTTCATCAAAATTACGAACTTCTGCAACAATTGTCCACTTCACCATCAAAAGTATACTTGGATTGACACAAGAAGAGAAAATATGCATGGTAGAATCTTACACTGATGGCTCTATGGGATAACTGTTTATGGTTCAAATATTGTTCTTGGTTACATTGTGGTTTTAAGTACTTAGAACTGTTTTTTTGTTACATTTTGATTGAATTGATGTTTTTGAAAGTGACAATAGTTTATGTTTTTGGATGTTATTATTGATTTTATTAATGCACTTTCGTTATTAATTTATCCATGAATTTTGTATGTTATAATAATGATTGTTGTGGGAAAAAAATATGTTTGCTAATTATAAAGTTTGTACAATTCTCTACTGATTTTTTTTTGTTATATCAAACAAGAGAAATGATTCTCTACTACAATTCACTGTTGAAGTCTCTGTGCTACCAAACAGAGGAGTCAATTCTCTTTCTCTGCAATTCCATTCTCTGCAACCATTTCCCTGCAATTCCATTCTCTGTACCAAACGTACCCTAAGGGAATTGGAATTGTAATTTCTCCTCCTCCTCCTCCTCCTTTTTTCTCAGTGCAACCAAACAAGAGACATTTTTAGTAATTCCATTTCCCAGCCCTCTTTTCTCTGTATCAAACATACCCCTAATGTTTTTCCTACCCATCGAATTAAAACATAAACCGAATTTGCATGAAAATTTAAACTAGAACCATTTTTTTTCTTGCATATATCAAGTGTGCGGTTCCTTTTTACTTTACAAATTTTGGCATATCTTATGTGCCTTAGTCCAACGATTTCAACTTTCAACTTTGAAATATGTATGATATATTTCTATTTTAAAGAATATACACATTCAAGCCCCTCATCTTTCACCCGATACACGTTTTGGTATCGACCAACTCTACTTTTTGTATTATTGAAGGTATAAAGTATATGAATGTAAGTTTAACGTTTATAAAATTGCATTGTCCTTAAACCTTCAAGAGTAATAATTAGACATCTAGAAACTAAAGCTAATTGCAACTTAAAAAAACGCGTTATGGTGGCACCAAAGTCCGAGACGCGTTCCCGACGTTACGAAGTATCCTATAGCAGTGGTGTTAGGCGTAACATTAGACAAGACGTGATAAAACGTCATAAGACGCACCTTTGCACCTTATCACGAGTTTTCCTGTGGCGCAATAGGAAATTTATGTTTTTCAAAAAATAAAATAAAAAATAACAACATATATAATTATAAATTTAGATGTAACATTTTTTATAAACTTCATATATAAATTATTATTCATTATATAATTCAACAGATCTATAATTTATTTTTGTGAACTGAATATACATATATAGATAAATTATATTATTATAAAAAATTATCAACTTAGGTCATGGGTTGAAAACCATCATGACTCGTAAAACTTGAGAGTTATGTGTGGTGTGATACTGGGCTTTTTTAGAACCTTGGCTAGTTGTTACAACTTTTAATTTTTATTTTTGAAACTTTCAATCTCAATAATTAATTAAATCGACTACGAATTTTCATCTTGCATGATCAAAAGTGAAACATGAAATCAATTAAATCGACTACAAAAGTGAAACATGAAACTCTATGACCAAAAACAACCTTTAACGATAGTTAAAGGACCATTTTGCAAATCACTACAACCCTAAAACCCTGGTCTTTTTAGCATCTCTGTTGTTTCTCCTTAACGCTACCTTTGCTCCGCTGCTTCACTCTCCTCCTCCGATCAACCGCCGGCGATAAAATCAATCACAGGTAAAAATCCTAACTGTTATAATTCTTTTCATTTCATCTCCATATATATCAATTCGGTATTAATCGATGTTCGCATGCTTAACTGATAAAACTATACTGTATTATCATAAGTTAACAAAAATCGATTTTTTTTTCAATACAGTTTGAATTTGATTGATGCAATAATGGCTGCATCCTTGGAGTTTACAGCTTCAGAATTCTTACAAGTATGTGTTATATTCAATTCGTTATTCGTTTATTGATGTGAATGTGTGTGTGATAGCAATCTGTGTAAAATATTCAAAATAATGTGATTATTTATTTATTAATTTAATTTCAGGGTTCAAGTAATCACAACTTTTGCATCCCAAAACCTTTACCAAAGAGTAGAATCTCCCATTTGCTCTTTGGTTCATCTAAACGCAAAGGAAATAGTCGAGTGAAATTATGCAGTCAAGGTGTTCGACGAAATGCCTCTGAGAAAATTAAGGCTGTTTTATCAGTAGACGCACAGGAGTTAGGTAATGCTGAGAATTTAGTTACTGAAAAACTAATTCATTTTTATAGAACTCCATATATTCAAGAAAATGCAAATCAGGAGTTACTCAAATCGGTTCAAACCAAAATTTCTGATCAAATTGTGGGTCTAAAAACCGAACAATGTTTTAATATCGGCGTTAATTCGAATCTATCGAATGAAAAACTTTCAGTACTTCAATGGCTGTTAGGAGAAACTTACGAGCCTGAAAATTTAGGGTTTGAAAGTTTTATAGAAAAAGAAACAAAAGACGGTTTTAACACAATAGTAGTTGAAGTTGGTCCTAGGTTATCTTTCGCGACAGCTTGGTCAGCAAACGCTGTATCTATATGTCAAGCTTGCGGGTTAACAGAAGTCAACCGATTAGAACGGTCAAGGCGGTATCTTTTGTATGTTAAAGACGGAAGTCAAAGTCAACCGCTTTCAGAAAGTCAACTCGTTGACTTTGCAGCAATGGTACATGACCGTATGACCGAATGTGTGTACCCCACAAAGCTCGTTTCTTTCAAAACAAGCATCGTTCCTGAAGAGGTTTATTACATACCCGTTATGAAAAACGGGCGAAAAGCTTTGGAAGAAATTAACCAAAAATTAGGGTTAGCATTTGATGAACAAGATTTACAATATTACACCAAACTTTTCAAAGACGATATTAAACGGGACCCAACAAATGTCGAGCTTTTCGATATCGCCCAATCGAACAGTGAACATAGCCGACACTGGTTTTTCACAGGCAAAATCGTGGTTGACGGTCAACCGATGAGTCAAACTTTGATGCAGATTGTAAAAAGCACGTTAAAAGCAAACCCTAATAATTCTGTGATCGGGTTTAAAGACAATTCAAGTGCAATCAAAGGGTTTTCAGCTAACCCGTTACGACCCGTGAACCCCGGTTCGACCTCCCCGTTGAGCCCGGTTTCACGGGATCTTGATATTCTGTTTACAGCCGAGACGCATAATTTCCCGTGCGCAGTCGCACCGTACCCCGGTGCGGAAACGGGCGCGGGCGGTCGGATTCGCGACACACACGCGACTGGAAAAGGGTCGTTTGTTGTTGCGTCAACCGCTGGTTATTGTGTCGGGAATTTAAACATTGAAGGATCATACGCACCGTGGGAAGATTTATCTTTCCAATATCCAACTAATTTAGCGAGCCCGTTACAAATTTTAATCGATGCGAGTAACGGTGCGTCAGATTACGGTAACAAATTCGGCGAACCATTAATTCAAGGCTACACACGAACATTCGGGATGCGATTACCGAGTGGTGAAAGACGAGAATGGTTGAAACCGATCATGTTTAGTGCGGGAATCGGGTTGATAGATCATACCCATATCACAAAAGGCGAGCCCGAAATCGGGATGTTGGTGGTTAAAATCGGCGGGCCCGCTTACCGGATCGGGATGGGCGGTGGTGCGGCTTCGAGTATGGTATCGGGCCAGAACGATGCTGAGCTGGATTTTAACGCGGTCCAACGTGGCGATGCTGAGATGGCGCAGAAATTGTATCGGGTCGTTCGGGCTTGTATTGAAATGGGTGAGAATAACCCGATTGTTAGTATACATGATCAGGGTGCGGGTGGAAATTGTAATGTGGTTAAAGAGATTATTTACCCGAAAGGTGGTGTGATTGATATTCGGGCTATTGTTGTTGGTGATTATACGATGTCGGTTTTGGAAATTTGGGGTGCTGAATATCAAGAACAGGATGCAATTTTGGTCAACCCTGAAAATCGGGAATTATTGGAGTCAATTTGTAAACGTGAACGTGTTTCGATGGCGGTAATCGGGTCGATTGACGGTGGAGGATACGTTCGGTTAATCGATAGTCACGCGATTGAAAATAGTAAGAAAAACGGGCTCACGGGCCCGCCGCCAGCTGTCGATCTCGAGCTGGAAAAAGTTCTCGGCGACATGCCGCAAAAAACGTTCGAATTTCACCGTGTAAACGACGCACGCGAACCGATTGAGATCGCACCCGGTGTTACGTTACTCGATTCGTTAAAACGGGTTTTACGGTTACCGTCGATCTGCTCAAAACGGTTCTTGACCACTAAAGTTGACCGGTGCGTGACTGGGTTGGTAGCCCAACAACAGACGGTCGGCCCGTTACAGATCCCGCTCGCTGACGTGGCGGTGATCGCGCAGACATTCACCGATTACACGGGCGGCGCGTGTGCGATCGGTGAGCAACCGATCAAGGGTTTACTAAACCCGAAATCGATGGCCCGTTTGGCGGTTGGTGAAGCTTTAACAAACCTCGTTTGGGCCAAAATCACCGCCCTTGGTGATGTGAAAGCGAGTGGTAACTGGATGTACGCCGCCAAATTGGGCGGCGAAGGGGCGGCAATGTACGATGCCGCCAGTGCACTGGCGGCATCGATGATTGAATTAGGGATTGCAATTGATGGTGGGAAAGATAGTTTATCAATGGCGGCTAGGGTTTCTGGTGAAGTGGTTATGGCTCCTGGAAACCTTGTGATCAGTGCTTATGCCACGTGTCCTGATATTACTAAAATTGTTACACCTGATTTGAAGATGAAGGATGATGGTGTTTTGGTGTTTATTGATCTGGCTATAGGGAAAAGACGGTTAGGTGGATCAGCTCTTGCTCAGGTATTTGTTAAAAAACGACGGGTCGGGTCGGGTGGGGTGGGTAACTTGTGGGTCAAGATTAGGTAAAATCCATCTTTTGTAAATGGTTAATGTAGTAATTATTCAAGATAGTCGTTAATTTTTTTAGTTTCAAGTGACAAATCTCAATCATTAATCAGTTATATTTAACGGTCAAAATTAATCACATATTTTATATATGAAGAGGTATTTTGGTTATTTGACACCCATATAAATTTTAATTCTATTTTTTTAACTTTTTCAAATTATTATTTTGTTTATTATTATTTTTTTTGTTTAAAAAATAACATTATGTGATTGTATACTTGATTACATGTGATGTTTTTGTATAGTCACAACTCACACGTGATCAACTATAAAATCACATGATGTTTTATTAACAGAAAAAAAAATTAAAAATTTTAAGAACATAAAAAATATATATAAAAACAGTTATGTGAGTGTCAAGTGACTAAAATACTTCTCTATGTATACAATATGTGATTAATCTTAGTCTATTAATTATTATTAATCAATTATTGAGATTTGCATCTTTAGATTATAAAGGAATTAAGGATTTTTTTTTAAGACATCTGTAATTAATATATTAAAAAGACTTTGAGCATTATTAATTCATTATTTAATAATTTGTTTGTAAAGAAGTAGAGTTTGGCTGATCAATCTGACCCGTTTGACCGTTGACTGACCCATTATCTTTTGTGCAGGTATTTGACCAAATTGGTGATGATTGTCCTGATCTCGATGATGTTCCTTATCTCAAAGCTGTTTTTGAGGTTGTTCAAGATCTTATAACCGACGATTTAATCTCTGCTGGCCATGACATCAGTGATGGTGGGCTAATCGTCGCTATTCTTGAAATGGCATTTGCGGGAAATTGTGGTGCTCAAATCAGTTTAAACTCGCAAGGAAAAAGCATATTCGAAACATTATTCTCTGAAGAACTCGGTCTCGTTCTAGAAGTCAACAAAGTCAACCTCGAAAAGGTGACCTCGATTCTCGAAAACTATAACGTCTCGGGAGTGATCATAGGAACCGTAACCGCCGAACCGATGATAGGGTTACAAATCGACGGTTATAAACACTTGGATGAAAAAACCGCCGATCTTCGCGACATTTGGGAAGAAACGAGTTTTCATCTCGAGAAATTCCAACGGTTGGCGGCTTGTGTGACCGCCGAAAAAGAAGGATTGAAATACCGACACGAACCCAAATGGGAATTATCGTTCACTCCAAAGTTCACGGAGGAAAGTCACATGAAAGCCGTCGCGAAGCCGAAAGTGGCGGTTATACGAGAAGAGGGCAGTAACGGGGACCGCGAAATGTCGGCTGTGTTTTTCGCTTCCGGGTTCGAACCGTGGGATGTTGCGATGTCGGATCTTCTAAACAGGTCGGTTTCGTTAACCGAGTTTCGCGGGATTGTGTTTGTGGGTGGGTTTAGTTACGCCGATGTGCTCGGGTCAGCAAAAGGGTGGGCCGCTTCGTTACGGTTTAACCAACCGCTTTTAAACCAATTTCAAGAGTTTTATAACCGTAAAGATACGTTTAGTCTCGGTGTGTGCAACGGGTGCCAGCTCATGGCTTTACTCGGTTGGATCCCGGGCCCGCAAACGGGTGGAACTTTAGGGCCCGGGGGCGACCCGGCTCAACCGAGATTCGTGCACAACGAATCGGGCCGGTTCGAGTGCCGGTTCGCGAGTGTGACGATTAAAGATTCACCCGCTATAATGTTGAAAGGAATGGAAGGTAGTACATTAGGCGTGTGGGCCGCACACGGGGAAGGAAAAGCGTATTTTCCTGATAATAAAATATTTGATGAAATTTTGAATTCGGATTTAGCGCCGGTGAGATATTGCGATGATGATGGGAATCCGACGGAGGAATACCCGTTTAATCTGAACGGATCGCCGCTAGGTGTGGCGGCGATCTGTTCGCCGGATGGGCGGCATCTGGCGATGATGCCGCACCCGGAGCGGTGTTTTATGATGTGGCAATACCCGTGGTACCCGAAACATTGGGATGTGGAAAAGAAAGGCCCGAGCCCGTGGTTGAAGATGTTTCAAAATGCTCGAGAATGGTGTTCGTGAAAAACTCGGTTTTTTGTAATTGGTAAAACTTTTTGAAACTTGTGTTTTTGGAATATGGTAAACCATGGTTTTGTAGAACCTTTGGTTTTTTTTTCAAGTGTTTACATAAATTTTTTATTGTGCTTGTTCAATAATATCATATCATTCAGATCAATGTTTTTCAACTGAGGTTTTGAACTGAACTGGCCAAGAGCTCAAAAATAATGAAAGGATTATCAAAGTATTTATGAAAAATTAGTTCTGATATAATTATTTACTTTAATAAAAAAAATATTAAGATTAAAAGAAATAAAAAAACCAAGTTTACCTGAACCATCCTAGTACGACATGTTTAATCATGTGTAGTGATTTTGGGACCACACATATTACCTCACCTTTTACAGTGGTTGTACAATATGGTTTAAATGTTATACAGTGTGGTAGGTAAAGTAAATTGTGTGGTTCCAAAATCACTACCCTTTAATCATATTACCATTTTCTAAACATGTCTTAATACTACTATAATGATTAACTTGGTTGTTAGGCTGTAAGACTTAACTGAGAAGAATTAAACTATACTATTTTATTTTTTTAACACTCCCATTTTCCAAACATGTTTTAATACTACTATAATGATTAACTTGGTTGTTAGGCTGTAAGACTTAACTGAGAAGAATTGAACTATATTATTTTATTTTTTAACAACACTCCTGCTCTAAATCATAATTTGTTTAATACGAGACTTAAACTCATATCCTTTAGACAATGTGCAACATCAAATACCATTATATTATAAGTCACAAAAAAAAATACAACCACCAAACTTAACTTTCTCAAAAAGTAGTGCATTAACAACCCTAGTTATTAAATAATGATGCCCTTGAAAACAATGGTCGTTTAAATGATACAAGCCAAATACTAGTGTTTCAAATTAAAAAACAGAACAACAACAAACAAATATTTGTTCGTCTAAAATACTATCGAATAAATAAATCTTCTCATCCACACTAAAAAAAATAATATAAATTTGGTCGATTTAGCTTGTACATCACCCGTTGCTCCTATTTCTTGACCAAAAAAACGATTTTGGCAGGAAATGACAGACAAGTGTACCAAAAGCACTTGTTAAGCCTTTTGAAATTTTCCCACATATGCCTGCAGAAAGAAATACATTGGTTACACATTACTTACTATGCATAAATATTCAAAAGCATTTTTATTAGGAAAATGATAATGACAACCCTTAGGGCTTTCATTAAGAAGGCAAAATAACAAAAGACAACCCCCCTGAATTTTAGGAATATTACTTTTTTAATCAATGTACAAGCTTTTTATGCATGTTAGTAACAGCCCAGCCCTTAGGGCTGTCATTAATAAAACCCTTTTTATTATTATTATTATTATTAAAAAAAATGAAGGAATTACTAGAAAAAAGAAAAAAGGCATGAATGGGTCAGGTAATGGTTGAAAACAGCTTCGTATTGAAATGGTTCATTTTTAGTACCGGTCTGGTTGACCCGTAACACTATTTTGGCTATATTTATAAATGATTAATATACATGACTTTTTATTAACAAAATAATATTTTGGAGGTTTTTGTGTAATTTTGTAGACTTTGGTGAACTTTCAACTCATTCAGCCCATTTGACTTGTTCCCTTTAAGCTAATTTTTTTTTAAATTACTTTTTTAAAACCGTTTAGCCCGTTTGAGATATAATATCAACAAGATATAAACAACTAACCTCGACAAGCTTAGTAATCTTTGATTTAGAAAACGACAAATATTGATCAATTTTCTCTTGCGTTTTCGGTATTTGATTTCCTTGAATCGTACTTGTAACCTTTTCAACCACTTTTTTTACAATCGTTTTATAAACCTCTCGGTCCATTTTACCTTCTTTCCAAGTGGGCTTTAAAATCTCTTTAACAAATTCCACAAGTGCCGTTTTAAAAACCCGCATCGCCTTTTCATCGTTTCCAATATTACCCTCTTCCACTTTTCCTAGCACCTCGGGTTTTCCAATAATCTTGTTATCGGGTTGGCCCGTTGGATTCTCGTTGACTTCCGGGTTTTTAACGGGCTCCACTAATGTTTGGGTTTCGGGTAGGCCTGTTTTGACGGGTTGACCAACCGCTGAGTCAACCGGGCCAGATACTGAATTAGGAAGAGAGTGGAGTAACTCGAGTGCATTGGCTAGGGTTTCACTTGTTACTTGAGGGTTATCGTTTCTAGAAGCTTCTATTGGCCCGTTTCCGTTTAAATTTGTGGGAAATTGAGATGAAATACTTTGACCAATTTGTTGACCATCAAATTGTGAATTGTCGCGAATAAATTGGGAATCTTGATTACTATTTGTATCCATATCACGTGACACGTCATCAAAACCACCCGATTCCGGATTATTCCAAGACGGGTCATTCCAAGATTTGTTTTTTTCATCAAAATCCGGGCCGGAATTAGGAAAAGTTTCAAACTTTGGATTCGGGTCATGAGAAAATTTGCAATTGTTACGGTTGCAATTACCCATGATAAAAAACCTACACGGGGTTTTAATACTTTGATTTGATTGTCTTCTATGATCTTGATCATTGTAACCGATTCTATCATTTCTATGATAATCCCGTGTTTCTTTTTTGTAACCATCTGAACTCTTAGAATTTGAATTCCGATCTCGTGAGCCCAAGTATTCGGGTCGGTTCGAACCACTACCTCTAGACGGGCTAGCCCTATCCCGGCCCGAGTCCCTGCCCCTGGTGCGGTCTCGGTGCGGGCCCCGGGTTCGGTGCGGGCTCGAACTCCTGCTTCTACTTCGGTCTCTATCTCTGCTCGTTTTCATTTTATGTTTGTCATTATCCATTAACATATTTTCATTTCCTTGTGTAGAAAAATCATCAGACATTAATACATCATTCGTTTTTGAATTTGACCGTTTTGGTGAATTGTCTCCAAGAAAGTTGGAATCAAAATCTTTGGGCTCGTTTTGTGGGCCCGCTTCTTCTTTTCTGGCCCATAAAGATTCGGGCTTTCTACGTCTACTACTCATATTTCCGACTTTTTAATCAAGATTAATCAAGATTCTGCAGTTTTTACATTTTTTTAGTTCAAATAAAGGGATATATAAATAAAGGAAGTTACAATAGTAATACAAAAAATAAAGGGATAATGTGTGTGGATGCCACCCAAGTATGTAATTGTTGCATTTATATCAATTTCGACCAATAATGTGCCAATGACAAAAATGCCCTTCGACTTTATTTTTAAAGTACAATTTCAACATATAATATGCCGACACCTCACCATAGATAGTTTGGTCCTTTTTAAGAACGTAAGGTCATTTTCGTCATTTGGCATGTATTCGGCCGAAATCGGTACAAATGGCACAAAACAATAATTCGGTCATACCAATACTCCAACCATATCGATCATTACAGATTAAAAATTAAGTATCTTTTTTCCATAAATGGTTAACTAATTTATGGTTTCTAATTTTTTTTTTTTTATTTTACCTTCAAAGTATTTTACTATTGTTTATGATTGTGCCCTAATATTTATTGTGTGTACATTTAGAAGTTAATATATTCAGACTCTCAACCTCTTAATAGTTATCGTTTACATTTGATTCTAGGAGTTGTAAAGGGGTTGACATGACTAACTAAACGGGTCGGGTTAGGTTTGGGATACATATAAACTGCGAACCCAAATACTACACTGCAAGCTAAATTAGCATCAATTCGTTCCCTAATTTGAATAAATTCAATTAATATAACACTAATGACTTCTATAATCACAAAATTTCATGTGAATTGACATTCGATTCTCGATCATAAACATGAAAAAGAGGGCTTTTCAGTAACAAAGGACATTACGCAATCAATTAATTGTATAACTAGTGAATTGAGCTAAAAACCCTAATATAGAAGCACGAAAGAGTGACGCGTACCTGAAATTGAAGAACGAGCCCTAAAATTTGTCATTGGTTATGTTTCTCTCACACCATTGTTGAGCAGCAGTAATTCGAGTGAGAAAGAAAGGATCTTTGTTTCGTAAATGAGTATATTTTAGGTCGTTTAATTGTTCGAGTCAACTGGTGATTTGGTGATTTATGGAATCGGGGGTTGAACTGAGAATTTCTAAATTACAGAGGGACTGCTTCGGAGTAATCCCTTAAGTTGTGACAAGTTGCAAATTTTTTTGAAAAGAAAATTTAAATTTTTTTGAAAAGGAATTAGTAATTGATAAATGATATTTAGTCCTAACATTTAAACTTACTCATATGTCTACCTACTTGATAGGATAATATATGTATTCCATAAATCTTTGTATTTAGTCCTATCATTTTTTTGGGTTTTCATTGGTGTGTTATAACAAGTATAGTTATTGCCGCGCTCCGCGGCAGTATTTAAAATCTTACATTTCTGTTTGTGTAGTTATAAACGCGTAGTAAGAGCATCTCCAACCTACCTCTATCAACCCCTCTATCTCTATATTTGAAGTTATTTTCTCCTCCAACTCACCTCTATCCCTCACTCTAAATATAGAGTGAGAGAAAAGCTCCCTCTATATTTGAAGTGAGAGGGTATCCCCTCTATCCATGTCTTTATCCATGGGGTTCACATATCCTCACTCTAATTTTCTTTTGTAGTGTAAAATAAATTAATTAAAAATATGAATCTATGGGCCCCACTAGTTTTAGATGGATTGATAGAGTTTATGGTTGGAGTTGAGATTATGTTTAGGCTATCCGGTATGGGTACCACATGTGGTACCCAATTTTCCTGCCACATCATCTCCACCTCAGCAACCACACCACCACCACACCACATCATTTCTAGGAAATACCCACCACACCACATCATTTTATTCCATTAAATTTTAAATAAAATAAAATATAAAATACCCACCACCCAATCACAACCCACCTTAGATCAAAAAGCCTCCCGTTGTGCGTTGCATGGCCCCTCCACGCCCACCCCCCACGCCATTGGGGCGGGGCGGTGTTCCTCAATACCACCACGTCGTGGCCCCTCCACATCACCCCCCACGCCCCTTGAATTTGGTCACATACCATGCAACCTTAGAGTGAATGGACCCACCAATTATAAAGATAGAGTGAGTTTTATAGAGTTTGGTTGGAGATGCTCTAAAACATACTATGTTAAAACGAAAAGTATCAAATCATCTAAATCACAAAATTTATTATATAGAAATTTGAATCACATAATTCATTTTAATTTTGTTATCAAAGAAAATTTATATAATTATTTATTTTCATTATTTATTGATCGAGAAAATTCAATTGTAATGTTCTTATCAGCTAATAAGAGATTAGTTACATCATTATATATAATTAAGAAATCATATTATATTGTTAAATTTTTTGTAAATAATTTATATCAAACTCCACAAAAATTGTTTAATTGCGCTTCGCTGCAGACTCTTATTATTTATTTAGATAGTTTTATTTTATATTTTAAAAACATTAAAACACTTAATATAAACTTATTTTTTCTCAGTATTTTTCAAAATTAATTTTAATTTTCATCCATCTTTTCATGTTTGTCATTATTTTTATATTTTTTAATTTTCGATTACAATATGATATACTCATAATTGTACATATTTTGTCACCATAATTTAATGATAACTAATTGTTCATTCTAAATTTTATAAACTAATATTATTTAGTTTATGATATAACACTACAAAATTTACAAATATAGGTAATTAAAATAAAAAATTAATTACTTTAAAACGGAGGAATTAGTAGTATGTATTTTTCAAATTCTATCTTTTGGATTAAGAAAAATACATTTATGAGTTAAAAGGAAAAAAAATGCTTACTATAAGTTTTGAACACGTAGTTATGGGGAAGAAGGCCATGTGCCTTGCCAACTTGTCTAGCCTCAGTTTTCATTCCAAATTTGTATAATATTTTATACTCCACATAAGCGGCTAAGCCTTTAAACAACCAATCAAATTCACAAACCTTTGAACAACCAATCAATTATAAAGCCTTTAATTTGAACACCCAATCAAAAACGAGCGAACAGTAAAAAAAATATTTTTTATGTATCACAAAGTATAATAGTATAATATAATTTTGAAATTGTACATGCATCAAATTTGGGATGGAATCTAATCGATCTAATATCAAATTTGAGATGGAATTCTGTCTAATACTATTTTACCGAATCTAATTTTAACCTTGCTTGCTGTATTTAACTTTCAGATTTTTAAGAAACATATTTTGGGTAAAAAAAAGCAAAACTTTTAAGGTAAACAATTTTTTGGATAGTGTATAAAAGTTTCCGTAGCATCGCGCGGAGTGATTTTTACTATTTGTCTTCAATGTACTAATGGAACAGTAGCATGTTATCGGAATATATGAAAGCGAATCAAAACTTACAATTTGGACGGACCATCTTTGCATTTGTGTATGAAAATGCCACAAACAATGATGCCATGAACATATGACAATTAAAAATATACTTCTTGTAACATATGACATGGTTATAAGTTACCTTATTCTATTATGTATTACAAGTGACGCATTGAGTTTTAAAATTCCGTCTTTTGGGCGTAGTTATTGACCAATACATAGTTTATTCTTGCCAAGTTTTAACTATCCTACGTAGCCACATGTCCAAATCTATATAGGAGCTAATACCAATTTTCATTAATAAAATACAATTACAATAAGGGAAATTGACGAATACGTTTAAAAAAGATTGAAAAAAAGTAAATAGAACAAACAATTACAAGGTTTTGGTTGAGTCTCGTGAAATTCACGATCCCCTTAAAATAGATTCGTTGTCTATTTCCCAGGGTAAAACAACCGAGTAGTTTTACACTACCGGATATAATCCAAGCCATAACACTAACCAAAGTTTAGAGTGTTTTCTTTAAGAGAGAAAGCTGTGAAAGAAGAATTAAGTGTAGAAGGTGTGTCTACAAACGAGACCCAAGGTCTCCTTTTATAGTGTAGAATGCCAAGTGATGTTTAATCAAAACATTAAATGCATTCAATACAATTAAACAAGAAATCAAAACAGTAATCTGCACTAATTGCAGAATTTTCGTAACTGTTCTGCTCAGTCCTTCTGGTCAGTCCAGGAACTCAGTCCGAGATCTCATTATCAGAAGTCAGTATACGAACTCAGTATTGGAAGTCAGTGCAACAGCTCAGTATCAGACTGTTGCTGCGCATGTCAGTATCAGACTGTTGCTGCGCAGATCAGTACTGCAGGAACTCAGTATTGGAGGTCAGTATCAGACTGCCTGCTGCGCAGGTCAGTATGAGACTGCAGTGTCGAAAAACTCAGTACCGAGGTGGTCGGTATTGACCAGTCAGTACCGAGGAGGTCAGTATGAGACTGATCAGTAATGAGGCGGTCAATACGAGCACACTGCAGTGTCGACTAGATGCAAAAATTGACCCGCACGAGCCCGGAATTTCGGAGCTGCATTCGTGCCCGCAGGTCGCTCGGGAGTACACGAGTTCAAGCCATTTCGGGCAACTCAGTCCAAATTATTTGCACCCCCCCCACCCCCGCGCGTAGGCGTGCGGGTAAAACCCATGTATAAGGTTTTAATCTTCCATACTACTTCCAACCTTATAAACCAATAAATGGTTTCATCTTTTTCCTATGTGGGATACTCTCCCACATCCCCACTTCCAAGATTTCTTGTATCAAACACCCTACTTTGAGAGTCGATATCTCATTCACCACAACTCGACTTTGGACACGCTATATACCGTTGCGTAGCTCTCATATATGAGAACACATAGCTACCAACCAATAACTATATATAACACATATATATATATATAAATATATATAATTATATAGGTCCAAAGTTGGTGAAAAATCATTTTATCACAACTTTTTCCAACAATCCCCCACATGAATAGAGATCGATCGAAAACACCACAAAACATCGATAAATGTTCAACAATCAAGTCTTGCAAAGGATGGGTAGGTGTTAGCCTTTGAACCCTCCCTTGAGAAGCACACTTAGTCTCCTAGCAGTCAGTAGACGCGATGTCCTTGAACTGAGTCCGCCTTTTGTGTAGACGACAGTATACATTCTCACAAGACTCTCCCTAACTTGTTCATATCCTCTTATCGTGACCGTCTTGGTCATGGACACTGCCTGGTTCTGCGAGAGCTACTAAGAATTGTGCCCAACAATTCCATTCGAAGCGACCCCACTTCTCCCTCACATAGGTGATTCTCTACCACGAATCATTAAAAGTCATAGTACTTATCCTCATTGTCACTAAACTAGGAATGGACTAGGAAGTAGTACAATGTACTCCCTTTAAGAATGTTTGGAGGAATTCCATTACCCCCATAGTGACATCCCTTCGTTTATACAATTAGGTTGTCCTATTGAACCTAGATATTGGGATCTCCTGTAACGACCCGAAATTTGTAAATAAAAAAATTGTACAAAAATATGATAAATAAGGATAAATCGTTTACAGAACGTAGGAATTGATTTCGTGCCGTTTGGAGACCGTACGAGAAAGTTATGGGCGAAACCGGGTCGAGACAAAGTTGGAAAAATGCAGCCCTGGCTGCATTGGAAGTTCGCGACGCGAACTTGTGGTAACGATCGGGAAGTCGGGCCATGTAGTTTGGCTTTGGGTCACGAAGCAGTTCGCGTTGGGTTAGCGATCGCTAAGTTTGCGTACGATGTGCGGAGTTAGCGACGCGAACTAGTTCGCATCGCGAAGTCTGGTCGAGCAGCATTAAAGACGGGTTGAGCTCATTTATTGCAAAGAAAAACCCTAGTTTTCTCCCACTCGAGCTTGTGAACGATTTTGGGTGTAAACCATCATTTGGAGCTGATTTCTTCATCAAATCTTGTGATTCTTCACTCCTAGTTGAAGATCTAAGGTATATCTTCACTCCTTTGTAGTTGTAGCTTTAGATCTATGGGTTTAGAAGCTTGGGTTGGAAACCCTAGTTCTTGGGTTGGTGATTAATGGTTAAATAAAGATTGTATACACTTGATAGATGTTACATTAACAAGGAAAACAAGTGTGTGGTTATGATTTGTAAGAATCTTAAGGGTTGGTTAAACCTAGGGTTTGGTAAATCATCATATTTGGGGAAATGGATTGATGGGTGTTATCTAGAGGTAGATGAACACATTGGTAGTAGTTTGTGGTGATAACCTTGTTGTGATAATTGTTTTAGACATTCGGTGAAGTGTTGAAGTGGACGAATTGTGAGCAAGGGACCGGCGGAAAGAATACGGTTAAAGCATCTTTATTGCTAAGGTGAGTACGTGTGGAAATTTACTGAGTACATAGCCTATGAAATACATTTATTACTTGTGCTATGGTCTATTTGCTTAATTGTGTAGACTAGTAGCTAGTAGTTAGTTATACCGATAGTTGTATTGAACTAACTTGTTTGATGATAGACGTGATAGCCGAGAGTTAGATTGACATAACCATCGAGTTATGATATGGTGAGATGATGTGATGATTCGGGGGATCCCCGGTCATGAGGTATGGAATGGGGAGCATTTGGGCGGATCCCCATCGGCCCATTCCATGATAGTAGTCTTGCTAACTGGGAGTAGTCCGGCGAGTAAGGCAGGTATAGGTAGATTGGGCGATTCCCTCTTGCCTTTACCTTGAAGCTTGTTAATGCGGGGGATCCCCGGTTAATAAGTTAGTGTGGTTCTAGTTGGTTGGGGATGTCCCGACAACTAGATATGAGTGCTAGGAAAGCAAGGTATTAGAGTCACAATAGGGTGACTAGATAGATGGGTGATTGCTTACATGTCTGTTTGTTTGTCATTCGGTTATTATTATTAATTGGGGTCTAAACCCATGTAGCTCACGAGACGTTTTTGTCTCACGTACTCCTTGTTTTGTTTTGCTATGTACTCAGGTTCAGGATCGAAGGCTTAGGTACGCATGGATAGAGATGCGGGACCTAGATTAGAAGAGCACTAGATTAGATTTAGTCTTAGCTTGGTTATGATCTATTTTGTAACACCTACTTTTATACTCTGATTACATACCAAGGTTTTTGTAAATCCAAATTTGGGGATGTTCTTCTATCTATAAAATGTTTTATTTTGGCCGATATTTTGTATTAAAATTTGAGGTGTTACAACTTGGTATCAGAGCTATAGTTTAAGTGAATTAGGTTGGATGACCATCCTAGTCTTAGACTGTAGCATTAGGAATGTAAGATTCCTTAAGATCATAGGTTGACCTTGAGACTTTATATTAAGTTTAGGGCTGAACCTAGGGGGACCGATGAAATTTGATATGATTTTGGATATTGAGTCTTATGCGACTAATGGGTTGTACACAAGGTACTAAATGTTTAATGTCTTTCGTATAGTCCTGATTGAAAGATATGGTGACCACGCGAAGAAGTGGTAAAGCCCCGGAAAACCGGGAGGAGGAGATACCTCATGTAGAGGTTGAGGTTGAACAAGAAAGTCAACCGTCGATGCATCGGGTGGGTGAGTCGGAGGTCGGAGCTAATAGAACTCCGGTAACCATGGCGGATCTCCAAACTATTATCGATCAAATCAAGGGAACGGTGGCCGAAGAAGTGCACCGTATTATTGGAGACCGCGAGAGGTCGGGAGGAGACCGTGAATCCGAGGCTAAGTCGGATGAGAGAACCGGGGGTAGTGGTACCGGGGAGGGGAAATCCTCCACGGGTGGCCAAAGTGATGCTAGGGCCAAGCCCATTGTGAAAGAAGGTTGTTCGTTTAAATCCTTCATGGCTTGTAAGCCAAATGTGTATTCGGGTAGTTCGGACCCGAAGGTAACCATGAGATGGATCCGGGAAACCGAGAGGGTTATCGGTAGTAGCAAGTGTAAGGATGCCGATATGGTGACGTATGCGTCACAATTGTTAAAAGAAGACGCGATGGTTTGGTGGGATATTGTGTATGAGACCCTCGGGAGGGAGGTGATTGAGAAGATGTCGTGGGATGAATTCACCACGAGATTGAAAAAGAAATTTTGTCCCGAAAGGGATTTGGAGAAAATGCACGAGAAGTTCGTGACCCTTAAGAAGGGCGATATGTCGGTGGAGGAATATTCGAGGGAGTTCACGGGATTGCTCCCGTTTGTTGCTAAAACCTACTCGGATGAGAGGTTGAGGGTGGTCCGGTATGCTAGTGGGTTACCGTGGGACTACCAATTGTAAGTGAAGAGGGCGGTCACACTTGATGAGGCCATTAGTGCCGCCCGGGGTGTTGAGGAAGTAAATGAGGCACGTGTTGCCGAGAGGGCCCATGTGGGCGAGAAAAGGAAAGCCGAGAGCGGCTCTAGTTCGTTCAAGAAGGGGAAGTTCGCTTCGAGCTTCTCTAAGCAAGGTAGTGTTGGCTCGTGCAAGAAGTGCGGGAAGAATCATGCCGGTGTGTGCCGAGGAGAGTCGAAAACTTGCTTTAATTGTGGGAAGCCGGGGCATATGGCCCGAGAATACAAGTCTAAATCGTTGGCCGAGGTTGAGTGTTTCTCGTGCCACGAAAAGGGGCACTATAGCAATGTGTGCCCGAAGAAGGGGACCGAATCGGTGGTGTCCACGGCTCAAAAGAAAGTGGAGCCGGCTAAGGTGAAGGGGCGATCCTTCCAACTCACTCGGGAGGAGGCGAAGGAGGCACACGATGTGGTGTCAGGTACTTTATTCATTAACTCCTTGCCAACTCATATTTTGTTTGATTCGGGTTCTAACTATTCGTTTGTGTCTTATGAGTTCGGTTGTAAATTGAATGTGCCGTCCGAAATGTTAGATGAGGTTTATGAGATAGAAGTAGCCGACGGGAAAACGTCTCTGGTTGAATGTGTTTATAGAAATTGTGAAATAGAAATATACGGTAGAAAGTTTAAGGTAGATTTATTGCCCATGGGAATTAGGGCGTTCGATGTGGTTATCGGTATGGATTGGTTGGGTATGCACCAAGCCAAGATTTTGTGTGGAAAGAAAATTGTGTCGTTTAGGACACCCGAAAATGAGAAAGTGTATGTGTATGGGGAGAAACGACATCACATGCCTAATGTGATTACCGCCATTAAGGCGAGGAAAAGTATATCGAAAGGTTGTGCATCGTTTATTGCATATGTATTAGATGGCCGAAGGGAAAAGAAGTCAACGGATAACGTCAAAATTATTCAGGATTTCCCCGAGGTATTTCCCGATGACTTGCCCGGTTTGCCACCGGAGAGACAAGTCGAATTTAAAATTGATTTAGTTCCGGGGGCGACGGCGATTGCTCGTGCTCCCTATCGTTTAGCTCCCACCGAGATGCGGGAATTGATGACCCAATTGCAAGATTTGTTAGATAAAGGTTTTATTCGTCCGAGTTCGTCACCGTGGGGTGCACCGGTGTTATTTGTTAAGAAGAAAGACGGTTCGATGAGAATGTGTATCGACTACCGAGAGTTGAACAAGGTAACTATTAAGAACCGTTACCCGTTGCCGAGAATTGACGACTTATTCGACCAATTGCAAGGTGCTAGTTATTTCTCGAAGATTGATTTGAGGTCGGGCTATCACCAAGTTCGGGTGAAAGAAGGCGACACCGAGAAGACGGCTTTTCGTACACGTTATGGTCATTATGAATTCCTAGTGATGCCGTTTGGTCTTACAAACGCGCCGGCTATTTTTATGGATTTGATGAATCGGGTTTGTAAACCGTTCCTTGATAAGTTTTTGATCGTGTTTATTGACGACATTTTGATTTATTCGAAAACCGAAGACGAACACGAAGGTCATTTGAGGCTTGTTCTAGACGTGTTGAAACGGGAGAAGTTGTATGCAAAATTCTCGAAGTGTGAATTTTGGTTGCGGGAGGTGCAATTCTTAGGTCACGTGGTGACATGTGATGGTATTAAGGTTGATCCGTCCAAGATTGAAGCGGTGTCAAATTGGGAGCCTCCGAGAACTCCTACCGAGGTTAGAAGTTTTCTTGGATTAGCCGGTTATTACCGAAGGTTTATACAAGACTTCTCGAGAATCGCGATTCCACTCACGAAGTTAACAAGAAAAAGTGAGAAGTTTGTGTGGGAGAAGAAGCAAGAAGAGGCGTTTAAGTTGTTAAAGGAAAAGTTATGTAATGCGCCGATCCTTACGTTACCGGATGGTACGGAGGATTTTGTGGTTTATAGTTATGCGTCGAATCAAGGGCTTGGTTGTGTGTTGATGCAAAGAGGTAAAGTGATCGCATATGCTTCGCGACAATTGAAGAATGCGGAATTAAGGTACACGACACACGACTTGGAGTTGGCGGCGATTATATTTGCCTTAAAATTGTGGAGACATTATTTGTATGGTACTCGGTGTACGTTGTACACGGATCATAAAAGTCTACAATACGTGTTTACTCAAAAAGTCCTTAATATGCGACAAAGAAGGTGGATCGAGTTGATTGCCGATTATGATTGTGAGATTGTGTATCACGCGGGAAAGGCTAATGTAGTGCCGACGCCTTGAGCCGAAAGGTCTATGAAAAACCGAACCGAGGAATTTTATCACGTATAGAAGTCGTCTCGAGCATCATCGAAAGAATCAAGAATACCCAACGAGAGGTTATGGGAAAGGACGAGTTAAGACAAGAACGGTTAGGTAAGAACCAACATTTTCTCGAAAATGCACAAGGGTTGAAGACCGTAGGCGGTCGTATTTGGGTTCCTAAGTTCGGGGGTATCCGAAAAGAGTTGTTGTATGATGTGCACAAATCGAAGTATTCGATTCACCCGGGAAGTACCAAGACGTACCAAGATATGAAACGTGTTTATTGGTGGCCCGGAATGAAGGCGAGAGTGGCCAAGTATATCTCTAAGTGTGCCACATGTGCACAAGTGAAAGCCGAGCATCAAGTACCATATGGGGTAGCTCAATCATTAGTTGTACCGGCCGGGAAGTGGGAAGACATAACTATGGATTTCATAGTAGGGTTACCGAAGACGAGTAGAGGTCACGATGCCATTTGGGTCATAGTTGACCGATTGACCAAGAGTGCGTTATTTTTAGCAATTCGGGAAACGTTGCCACTTGAGAAATTGGCTAAGTTGTACGTTGATGAGGTGGTTCGACTCCACGGGATTCAGTTATCGATTGTATCCGATAGGGACGCGAGGTTTACCTCGAGATTTTGGCGATCTTTACAAGAAGAATTGGGTACAAAGTTGCGGTTGAGCACGGCTTATCACCCGCAAACCGACGGTCAAAGTGAAAGAACGATTCAAACGGTTGAAGACATGTTGAGATCGTGTGTGTTAGACTTCGGTGGTAAATGGGATGAACATTTACCGTTAGTCGAGTTCTCGTACAATAATAGTTATCACTCGACTACTAAGATGCCGCCTTACGAGGCGTTGTATGGAAGAAAATGTAGAACCCCATCTTGTTGGTTGGAAGCGGGAGAGACGAAACTCACGGGTCCCGAGATCGTGAGAGTAACAAATAAAAAGATCGGTATTATTCAAACCAACATGAAAGTCGCCCAAGATAGACAACGAAGTTATTCGGGTTTGAAGAAAAGGCCATACGACTTGGATGTCGGTGATATGGTCATGTTGAAAGTGTCACCTTGGAAAGGTGTAATGCGGTTTGGTAAGAAAGGGAAGCTAAGTCCAAGGTATGTTGGACCGTTTAAAATATTGAAACGGGTCGGGCTTCAAGATTTAAGTTGGAACTCTCACCCGAGCTTCAAGGTGTGCATGACACCTTTCACGTGAGTTACTTGAAAAAGTTTATCGGGGAAGTTGAAAATATTATTCCATTGCAAGAGTTGCGGGTTGATGGCCCGAACCGGTTGATTGAGGAGCCCGAGGCTATATTAGAAACGAAAACAAAGAAGCTCCAGAGTAAGGAGATCGAGTTGGTTTTGGTCAAGTGGAAGCATTCACTCGGGCCGAATTTGACTTGGGAAGTCAAAGACGAGATTCGGAAGAGGTACCCGGATTTCGTGAACTATGATGAGATTCCGAGGACGGAATCTTCTTAAGGGGTAGATAGTTGTAACGACCCGAAATTTGTAAATAAAAAAATTGTACAAAAATATGATAAATAAGGATAAATCGTTTACAGAACGTAGGAATTGATTTCGTGTCGTTTGGAGACCGTACGAGAAAGTTATGGGCGAAACCGGGTCGAGACAAAGTTGGAAAAATGCAGCCCTGGCTGCATTGGAAGTTCGCGACGCGAACTTGTGGTAACGATCGGGAAGTCGGGCCAGGTAGTTTGGCTTTGGGTCACGAAGCAGTTCGCGTTGGGTTAGCGATCGCTAAGTTTGCGTACGATGTGCGGAGTTAGCGACGCGAACTAGTTCGCATCGCGAAGTCTGGTCGAGCAGCATTAAAGACGGGTTGAGCTCATTTATTGCAAAGAAAAACCCTAGTTTTCTCCCACTCGAGCTTGTGAACGATTTTGGGTGTAAACCACCATTTGGAGCTGATTTCTTCATCAAATCTTGTGATTCTTCACTCCTAGTTGAAGATCTAAGGTATATCTTCACTCCTTTGTAGTTGTAGCTTTAGATCTATGGGTTTAGAAGCTTGGGTTGGAAACCCTAGTTCTTGGGTTGGTGATTAATGGTTAAATAAAGATTGTATACACTTGATAGATGTTACATTAACAAGGAAAACAAGTGTGTGGTTATGATTTGTAAGAATCTTAAGGGTTGGTTAAACCTAGGGTTTGGTAAATCATCATATTTGGGGAAATGGATTGATGGGTGTTATCTAGAGGTAGATGAACACATTGGTAGTAGTTTGTGGTGATAACCTTGTTGTGATAATTGTTTTAGACATTCGGTGAAGTGTTGAAGTGGACGAATTGTGAGCAAGGGACCGGCGGAAAGAATACGGTTAAAGCATCTTTATTGCTAAGGTGAGTACTGTGTGGAAATTTACTGAGTACATAGCCTATGAAATACATTTTATTACTTGTGCTATGGTCTATTTGCTTAATTGTGTAGACTAGTAGCTAGTAGTTAGTTATACCGATAGTTGTATTGAACTAACTTGTTTGATGATAGACGTGATAGCCGAGAGTTAGATTGACATAACCATCGAGTTATGATATGGTGAGATGATGTGATGATTCGGGGGATCCCCGGTCATGAGGTATGAAATGGGGAGCATTTGGGCGGATCCCCATCGGCCCATTCCATGATAGTAGTCTTGCTAACTGGGAGTAGTCCGGCGAGTAAGGCAGGTATAGGTAGATTGGGCGATTCCCTCTTGCCTTTACCTTGAAGCTTGTTAATGCGGGGGATCCCCGGTTAATAAGTTAGTGTGGTTCTAGTTGGTTGGGGATGTCCCGACAACTAGATATGATTGCTAGGAAAGCAAGGTATTAGAGTCACAATAGGGTGACTAGATAGATGGGTGATTGCTTACATGTCTGTTTGTTTGTCATTCGGTTATTATTATTAATTGGGGTCTAAACCCATGTAGCTCACGAGACGTTTTTGTCTCACGTACTCCTTGTTTTGTTTTGCTATGTACTCATGTTCGGGATCGAAGGCTTAGGTACGCATGGATAGAGATGCGGGACCTAGATTAGAAGAGCACTAGATTGGATTTAGTCTTAGCTTGGTTATGATCTATTTTGTAACACCTACTTTTATACTCTGATTTCATACCAAGGTTTTTGTAAATCCAAATTTGGGGATGTTCTTCTATCTATAAAATGTTTTATTTTGGCCGATATTTTGTATTAAAATTTGAGGTGTTACATCTCCAGTCAACTAGGTTAGGTTTTCTTCGCATAAACTTTTATTCCAAGGGCTTTAGTCTCATTCCATAACTAACTCTCTACTTAAGCCTTTTTCATAAGCGGATCCGCAAGTTTATCATTTAACTTTTATAGTCAATCATGATAACTTTACTTGAGAGTAGTTGTCATATCATATTATGTCTCACCATTATACATTGTACACTTGACTAATGTAAATTTGAGACAATAATATATACCATCAATTATTTAGAATATCTTCTTTAATTGATGTAACTTTTCTATTAAGATGAATTAATACCTTAGCAAGGTACCCCCACATTCGTAAGTATTTATTAGACGATTTTCTTTCAAATCAAATTCATACGATGTTTCATCTTATCCTCACGGGTTATCTTATATAAAAGATAAGTAGTCGACACACGAGTTACCCCCACATTTGTACAAATTAATGTATCAATCACTTCATATTTACTTTTCTCTAAAGTAAAGTTACACTCTTTCGTGTACATCAAGGAGTTTTGGTTATTTCTTTCAACCAAATGGAAGGATGTATTTGTTACAATTGCGAATTTGAATCGACGTGGAATGTATTTTAAAGTTAATTTAAATAAAATAGGACTTTAAATTAGAATTTCTTGACATAATTGTAAGTAACACAAGAATACGAAACATAAAAAAGTATTATTCATAATAATCATTTATTCAAATAACATTTTAATTTTAAACGACATTTAATTTAAACATGCCGTTAAGGGCATAGCCCTTCCCCACAAACATTCCACTTTTGGTTAACACAACCTTGTCCGATTCAAACACTAAACGAAAACAAAACTTGTTCAACAACCACCCGGAAACAAGATTCTTACGAATCTCCGGCACATATAACACATTGCTCAACACAAGTTCTTTTCCCGAGGTCATCTTCAAGACCACTTTTCCTTCTCCTTTCACATCGGCCGTCGCCGCATTCCCCATAAACAACTTTTCACCATTGTCAACCTCTTTGAACGTGGTGAAGCGGGCACGATCAAAACAAACATGACGGGTAGCACCCGTATCAACGAACCAACCACCATCATTAGTTCCTACCAAGTTCACTTCCGAGATCATTGCCGTGATATCGAATATCATTGCCACAAGTTGCATATGTTCATCACTATGCTCCACCACATTGACTTCATGTGCATTTTCCCGTTTTGGTTGCTTACATTCCGAAGCCCTATGACCCTTTTGGTCACAATTATAGCACGTGCCATTAAACTTGTGGAATTTCTTTTTCATAATCCCATCTTTTGGCTTCAAATGATCATTCTTGTTGTTCCCCTTGACCACATCTTTGCCTTTGTTTCTCCTAGAAGATTCCCCATTCTCAACAACATTAGCTTTTGCCGACTCGGGCAAGTAACTAATCTTTTGAGCAACTTTATTGTCTTCTTTAATACGAAGACGAACAATAAGATCTTCAATGGACATTTCCTTTCGCTTATGCTTAAGGTAATTTTTGAAGTCCAACCAACTAGGAGGTAACTTTTCAATAATAGCCGCGACTTGGAAGGTCTCACTAAGCACCATTCCTTCGGCATGTATGTCATGTAACAACACTTGAAATTCTTGCACTTGACTCATTACAGTTTTTGAGTCAATCATCTTGAAATCCAAGAACCGGGCAACGACAAATTTCTTTGTTCCGGCATCTTCGGTCTTGTACTTGCGATCTAACGACTCCCATAAGAGTTTGGACGTCGTTATTTTGCAATACACATTGTACAAAGAATCAATCAAGCCATTCAAGACATAATTTCGGCAAATGTAATCCGAATGCTTCCATGCATCTACCGCGTTCACGGATTGAACATCGGTCTCCCCATCAACGATCGTAGGAGCGGATTCGGTCAAGAACCTTGCAAGGTTCAACGTGGTCAAGTAGAAGAACATCTTTTGTTGCTATCTTTTAAAGTTCAAACCATTGAACTTTTCGGGCCTTTCGGCATGGTTGGCAACGGTGTTCACGGCTACTTGGGTTCCAACCAAAGGAATAGCATTCACAATAGGTGAAGTGAACACGGTGGATGCCGGCGGCGTATCCATTCCACTTTCCATCTTTCAACTGAAAAGTACAAATAAGACAAATTAGTCTTAATCCAAAATTATATAAGTTTCTCACATACAACTAGCTAAAAGATATATTTCAAGTAACATCCTTATAGGAATCAACTCAAGAACTCAAAGACTATCTTGTATCTTTTCAACTATTGTAACTTTCGAAACTTTATAACTATCAACCACAAGTTTCATAAGAAACTCCAAAATTCTCAACTTTGAAAGCAAAATTCTAGATGCCAAAGCAATCCATAGATAAAAATCCCGAAGAATTTTAGCTTTTCACAAGTATGAGAAAATCAAGTAGCCAAGGCAAACTTGATTAAAAAATTTTAAATCCAAAATTGTTTTAAACAATATATCAAGTTATTTAAAATCAAACTTTAAAAACTTGATATAATGAACTTTAAATCCAAAAATTTGATTTAACAATTTAAACAAAACAAAATTAGAAATTTTTCGAAAAATTCAATTGAACCTTTTTGTTCTATATAAACGTTTCAATCACCACTTTTCCGAATCTATGCTATTAACGAGCAAAATCCGAAAAAAAAATATATATTTTCCAACCGGTATTAGCTAGAGAGGAAAATCTATTTTAAGTTTGTAGGAGCTAATACCAATTTTTATTATTATTAATAAAATACAATTACAATAAAGGAAATTGACGAATACGTTTACAAAAGATTGAAACAAAGTAAATAGAACAAACAATTACAAGGTTCTGGTTGAGTCTCGTGAAATTTACGATCCCCTTAAAATAGATTCGTTGTCTATTTCCCAGGGTAAAACAACCGAGTAGTTTTACACTACCGGATATAATCCAAGCCAGAACACTAACCAAAGTTTAGAGTGTTTTCTTTAAGAGAGAAAGCTGTGAAAGAAGAAGTAGGTGTAGAAGGTGTGTCTACAAATGAGACCTAAGGTCTCCTTTTATAGTGTAGAATGCCAGGTGATGTTTAATCAAAACATTAAATGCATTCAATACAATTAAACAAGAAATCAAAACAGTAATCTGCACTAATTGCAGAATTTTCGTAACTGTTCTGCTCAGTCCAAGAACTCAGTATCAGAAGTCAGTGCATCAGCTGACTATCAGACTGCTGCTGCGCAGGTCAGTATCAGACTGCTGTTGTGCAGATCAGTACTGCAGGAACTCAGTATCAGACTGCCTGCTGCGCAGGTCAGTATGAGACTGCAGTGTCGAAAAACTCAATACCGAGGTGGTCGGTATTGACCAGTCAGCACGAGCCCGGAATTTCGGAGCTGCATTCGTGCCCGCAGGTTGCTCTGGCGTACACGAGTTCAAGCCATTTCGGGCAACTTAGTCCAAACGCGCGTAGGCGTGCGGGTAAAACCCATGTATAAGGTTTTAATTTTCCATACTACTTCCAACCTTATAAACCAACAAATGGTTTCATCTTTTTCCTATGTGGGATACTCTCCCACATCCCCCACTTCCAAGATTTCTTGTATCAAACATCCTACTTTGAGAGTCGATATCTCATTCACCACAACTCGACTTTGGACACGCTATATACCGTTGCGTAGCTCTCATATAGGAGAACACATAGCTACCAACCAATAACTATATATAACACATATATATATATAATTATATAGGTACAAAGTTGGTGAAAAATCATTTTATCACAACTTTTTCAACAATCTCTTATGAACTTTTACCTGCCCACCAAGCATAATAAATAAAAGCCTTAACTTGTTGTACATTGAGCATCATGAGTTGAAACACAACTTAATAAACATTTTAATTCAAATATAACTAGCATATTTGTAGCTATCTAGGCATGACTACATCCATTAATTCAATGTGCAATCTATAATTTCCAATAATAAATAATACATTTCTAGACTTAACTATTAAATTCTAAATTTCAACTGCTGGCAATCTTAAACTTGAAAATAAATTTACAAAACCATAAAATTGTCATATCTATGAATCGAACTTAAGTAACGTAAAATGAAAAGCATACAAAACAACCGAATAGATAGAATATAGTAACTAACAAGCTCAGCTTCTCAACCAACAAAAGGATGTGCAAATTATCTTATTAACATTTATTTCCCAGGGGGAAATCATAACAGAGATTTTGCCTTTATCTCATCTTTTCCTTCTTTTATCTCAGTTGTAAAAGCTCAATCAACAAGATTTATTAGGTAGACGAATATGTTCCCATGCTGATGGAGCTAATAATTTAGAAAATAGTTGTAGATTGAGCAAGTAGATGAGGAATTAGGGTTCACAGACTAAGTTTGTAGTATTTGTTTTACAGAGGAAGTACAACATGCTTATATTTTATCTGAATATGCGCTTCAGTTAACTAAATTTATGGTTTTTCTTCCAATAAATGTTTGATATTCTTCAACCCTCTATTTGATCACATAAGGGGTTTAAACGGTTCAATTTCGTTGTCTGACCATCAACAATTTCGGGTTATATCATCCGGGTTAGTTTCTCTTAATTCATTTCTTCTATTTATTGTCCTTTCTAATAGTCTTTTTGCGAATTTGGTTTTATTGAAGTTGTATGTTCATGCTTTGTAGGGAATTTTGATTTCAGAAGTCAAGCATAACTTTTGGAATCGAAATTGATACTGATTTAGTGTTCTGGTTACTGATTTCACAACCATATGTTAATTTTGGGCAAGGCTTTTAGGTTTATATGTTCATTCCGAAGTTGAATTTTTGTCTTTGACCTTAAAAAAGTCAAATTGTATGTGAATTTTTGCATAAGAGTTTAATGGAATGAAATCTCAATCAATTGTTTAAATACATGATTCTGTTTACTCAAGTTTTACAGTGGGATATTTTACAATTTCTTATTATTTACATCAGAAGTCAAACCTCTTACTTTTTTGAGTCGTAATTCATACCCGTTTAGTTACAAATTTCAACAAAGATGATGCTATGCCTCCAATTGAGGCTATCCTTGCACCATCAGAACCCTCGGGAGTCGGGAAGATCAAACTATGGTTTATGAAGCCTTAGGAAGGCATCATTTCAGATCAGAAGCATCTAATGCTTTTGCATTTAAGGTATATCATTCACCTTCATATAATTAATCCACAATTTCTTAATTGTTTAAAATGGGCTTTTGTTAGATTGCATACAACTTTCTTAATATCCAATTTTTCGGTATGAACCAGTAGGATTGTAATTGCACAATGTCGTTCTTTGGACCGAATTGAACCTATAAACCTGAAGACTGGAAACTTGAATAATCGAAGACTGAAAACATGACCGGATTATGCGGTTCTGGGTCCGGTTCAGGTTCGGGTCGGTCCGATTATTATGGTAAACCCGCTTTTTTTTGTTGGCTGCAAAATATTAGAATTCAAAACAGATATAACTCTTGACACATATCAAAATGCTATTTACTACTTTTTAAGTTTAAGAGCATCAATTAAACCATACTTCTCTTATTTGTTTGCAATATGTTGGGGGAAAAAAAACTACGAAAGCAATATGATGTATTAGTGGAAAAAAAACCATACTTTAAAATCAAGTAACCATACTTAAATTCACCCTTTTAAACCATACTTCACTATGTTGGTAAAACCATACTTTTAAATTGACTTTGTCACAAACCATAACTTTCTTATTTGTTAGCAAAATTGTGTGCTGTGAAAGAGAATTCGTATTCACAAAAATTGACTTTGACTTTTAAGTGAATTCACTTACTGAGTCTTCATAATTCAGAATTCTAAGCACATAATGGCTTGATATTTTTTCTATGCTATGTATGAAATATGAAACAGTTCATGGAATTTGGGGTGCTATGTATGGAATATGAAACATATTACGAAAATAGATAAATGAATATTTAAATGCCTCTTCTATACTCGAATAAACCGGAACCGAACCGGCCCAGGACCGGTAAACCCGATTTTGATATAAAACAGGAACCGAAAACCGGACCGACTAACCAGTTTCGGGCTGACTCGGTTCCGGCTCCGGTTCGGACTCGGGTTTTCAGGTTATTTGCACATCCCTAATCTTGAGTTATTTAACATCTCATAAAACACTAAATTTAACAAGCATTAACTAAATTACTCTAATAAATGACTTAAACGAAAAACTCATGGACAACCAGGGATCCTTGAAATTATTAAATTTCTTGAAAGTGAGTATGATAATTTCACAAGTTTGTTACGGAATATATTGTGAGAACTGAGAAAGTATGTTTAACTGAGAAAATACACTTTATGGAAATTAAGTCAACATTTGGCCAACCTCGGTAGTTTTCTGAATTTGTTCATTTTAGCAGGCCCTGATCCTTGGCTATTGAGAAATTTGCATTGGTAGCAAAATATCCATGAACATATTATTGCTCAGGTGTATATTATTTTGTATTTTATGTATATATTATGTTATTAAATAAAAAAATGTTAATATTTAATTCCCAATTTTGTTTAGTGGTGCAGGATCACATGTTATAAAACCTGCTATTGATTTTTAAGTGTACAGAGAAGTTGATGGTCTTTCTTGGCTTGATTTTGCATATGCAGATAACACTATTGTTTATCACACAAAGGTATTATTAATATATAAAACAAAAAATGATAAGTAATACATATGATTACGAAAACAATGTTATTAAACTGATAACTAAAATTGCTTTTAGACTTAGACACTTTGCCTTGTTGAGATGTCCCACATTGGACAAAAGATGAACCAGTAATGTGCTTATAAAGGTCTTGGGCTACTCCTCTTACAACCAATTGGTTTTAAGATGGAACCCCACAAATTGATATAGTATCAGAGCAAGGTTCACCTGTAGTTGGTCAAACGGCCACACGGACCCCACGTAACCCATAATTATCCACGTGTTAGGCGCGAAAAATAAAATGACGCCACACGTGAGGGGGCGTGTTGAGATGTCCCACATTGGACAAAAGATGAACCAGTAATGTGCTTATAAAGGTCAACTTCCAGCCGATTCAACCCGTGTCTGTTTTAGCTAGCTTTTTTTTATTTTACCTGTACAAAATGTTGAAATATCTTTGTTTAGCTTTTTCACTTATCACAATTCACATTTGTTCAAGTCGTTATCTTTGTTTAGGTTCTGCCAAACTGACACGGTTGTTGTAACTTCAATGTCACTATTACATTTGTTCTAAGTTTTTTTCACTGACATAATTATGTTTGTATAGTCATATGGGGAGGTCTTCACAAAAAAAATTGATGAATTTTCACTAATATGTAATGTGAACAGGTGTATTTGCTACTTTTGGTTCGCATGCTGTTACTATGCTTATTTGAGATGGCTGCAAAAAAATATCGATTAATTCAGATAAATTGATCCAAACACCGTGCCTCACATTAGATGTGTATTTTGCAACCCGCCGCGAAGCGCGGGCACCGATTCCTCGTGTTTACAAGACAAGACAAAAGTTAAAATAGTTTAAGTTGAGTATCTAATATTGACAAACACTCAAAACAAAAGAGATTTAAGACGGGTGCCAACCGGCGGTTGTGCTACCGTTGGCACGCCTCCGCCAGTTTTCCGCCGGTTTCAATCTCGCAGCTTTGGAGACGAGTGGGAAGGGTAGCGCCGGTTTGGTGGGTGGGTCCAAAGGGGTATTTTGTGTGTGTGTGTTTTGTAATGATGAGTCCCAAAAAATTAATGGGGAGTGGTATTGTTGGCATGTGTACGTCAGTTTAGTGTCGGTTGGAGGGTGAGCTGACGTGGCGCTGATTTGGCAACAACTGACGGTATCAGTTTGCCAAACCATTGGGAGCGGTCTAACATCACCCCTTTTCATATTATGTCGCCCACTGAGATTGTGGGTTCGGGTTCGTTTTCATCACAATCGTTATCATCAAAATAAACATCCTTCCTACCAGATGTACTTGTGGCTTCTTTGTTCATTTCCCTTGTTGTCTCGGCAGTCGTGGTTTCAGTTTTTCTTTTGCTGGATGGTGTGGTTATGGTTTTAGTTATCATTGTGATCCTCGGAGTCGTTTTGGTTTTGGTGGTGGGTAGGGGTGTCAATCGGGTTTGTCGGGTCGGGTTTGCCTCTCATCGGGTCGGGTCCGTCGTATTTTGAGGTAAAAAATTCTAACCCGAAACCCGACCCTATAACGAATCGGGTTTCGGGTTTGTCGGGTTGACCCGATCGGGTTGGTCGGGTTAGATAGTTAAAAAATGTCCATGTACAATTTTCTATACATAGACTACATGTTTTACAAGATCCATGATAGTCGTATGTACATAGAATATCGAGAATAGGTACGGGTTTCAAAAAAATTAACGAACAAAACAAATACTAGTATTAGTTTTACAGAAATATTATTTTAAATTTAAAATAAACTGTATTCATTGTTAATATTGATTAACAATAGATCTGATAATACATATATATTATAAGATATTAAAAGCACACGAACTTATTATCATAAAACAGTTTCTTGAGAAAATATATTAATATTATAAACATCAATATTACGTTTTGAATGTTAGAATATCGAGAATTGTTCATTGATTAGTGATATTATCATACTCAATAAATTATAAGTAAAATAGATGAATTAATTTAGTCGGGTCTAATCGGGTCAACCCGAAACCCGACAAAATGAAGTAGCCCTAACCCGATACCCGACCCGATGCTAACGTCGGGTTTGTCGGTTCGGGTTAAAATAACCCGATATCAGAAAAAGACCCGAATACACCCGACCCGACTAGCAAATATATGGTCAGGTTCGGGTTAGAGTCGGGTCGGGTTGACCCTTTTGACACCCCTAGTGGTGGGTGTTATTTTGTTATCGTTATTACCTTTTCATTAAGCAATCTCCAAAATTTAACCAAGGGCTTTTCGTTGGCCTTCATAAGGCCCGATTTTCGTCAGATCTTCCGTGTGTGCCTACTGCGATCAAAGTGTCGATCACACATTGATTGTAGTAGGCAGATGAGGATGTGATCGACACCTTGATCGCAGTAGATACACATGGACATCTGATAAAATCCGGATCTTACTTATTTGAAATAAGGTTTCGAATGGAAAGGGAAAGCCCTTGGTTATTTTTATTTTTATTAGATTGCTCAATGAAAAGGTAATAACGATAAATCACATCCACCACCAAAACGACTCCCAAAATCACAATGACAACCAAACCTTCCGGCGAAATAAAAACTTAAACCATTAATTATTTTTAAAATCAATAGGCAATTTTGGTTAAAAAAAACTAATAACGTAGTTTTAATAGTTTTTTACCCCATAAACACGGTTTTAACATCCAACTAATCGTGCTTGGACATGTGGCTGCGTATAATTATGATTTAATGTATGATTTATGTGGTATGTTGGTTCAGTTAAAGAGCATGAGCTATGGTTACCTTATTAAAGTCATGTTAAAGACTTGTGTATGTTTTGTTGTATCGAGGTTAAATAGAAGAGATCAAGAGAGAGGGGGAGATTAGAGTTGTATGTTGTGCAAATTTAGTTGTAAAGTATGGTTGTAATTTATGTTTAAATTGTTGTACGCTAATGAGGAAATACCTATTTTGCCCTCATGTGTATTGCACATTAGGGGTCTAAAAGATGGTTTAACAAAGTTTAACCTAAAGAATTAAGGATGCAAAATAATTTCAAGATAAAAATTACTAATATAATTTTTGAAACTAAATAATCAAATGTATATGGTGGTACAAACCATAAGACTACTAGCGTCCCTTTAAAGGTCGCTCCTTGCGTCCTTTGTCAAGGACGTGTCCTCCCCTTTATATGGTCTCTCAAATAATCGCCCATCCAATTTTTGATTTCAAGAAAATGAGTGTTTATTATATTATTATAATTATTATAACTTTATTATTTTTTGGAGATTATTTATGCAGGCTTCAAATAGATTATCTAGACTAGGAGGCATAATCTAGCCCTGGAAACATCACATGCAATTGCTTATTTGGAGTGTGAACAAAAATTGCATAAAATAGGATTCAAAACTAGGTGAAAAAATAAAACAAAAAAAATATGTTTGAAGTAAGATTCGAACATGTGACAATACTTGAACATGTGACAATACTTGACAATGGCTCAAATCGTGTACTATCTCAATCCTTTATTATTACGTTAATTTCCATTTATACAAAAGTTAATTAGTTTTAATTAAAAATTATACACCTTAAATATTAACAACTCTTTTAGTTGGATTTAATAAATTTTATATTATACTCTCTCCGTATTACAATAAGTGATATACTTTCTATAAATGAGTTTTTCATAATAAGTGATACACTTCAAAAGTTATTTTATTTGACAAAAATGTGTGACTAAATTTCCACTAACTATCCACTTTAATAAAGTCAAATTACTCTTATACCCTTACTTTTACTTATAAAACTCATTAATATCACTTTATCCAAGAAAAGTGGGACCCATCATCCACTAACTATCTACTTTATTATATTTTAACACATACTTTAATCTTTTGCCTCAAAATTCATGAAAGCTCATGTGTATCACTTATTGTGATACGGAGGAAGTACATACTTTGCTTTATATTATAAATCATAGGGTAGGACTTATAAATTATGTTCAAAAAAATTTTAGGATTCTAAATATTAAAATTTGTACAACAAATATATTGGTTAGTGTGCGGGGTTCGTTGCTCAAAAGGAACTTATATAAAATAAAAATAAATAAAGGAAGTATTGTCATCACATCACCCACTTCTTGTCGTGACTGAAAACTCGTATGGGCGAAAGTCATGTTTATTCGTACACAAAATCTTTTAAAGAAATGAAAGCATTTTATTATTTAATGGGGTGTTCACTGAAGACGACTGAAGAGTGAAAATGGTGACTCCATACACTCACAGGCAATCATCCATACTTGTTTTAATTGTGAAACAATGTTATATGAAATGAAGAATTAGGAAGTAACCTTCCATGCATTCAAGACACACATTCAACTCAATTTAAAGGGTTATGTTTTTTTTTCTTCAAGAGGTTTTATTTTGAAGGAAACATTATTAAAAGGAATCTTGCAATTTTTGTATAAGAGAAATAAGATGAAAATAAAATATGATGCATGGTGATAAGTTAAAACGTACACACATATTAAAAGGCAACATTATTAAAATTAGACTTTCTTTCACCCTTTTAAGTTGGTTAAAAGAAAATTAGAGTCTTCCATTATTAAATCAACCATAAATACAGTAAATAAAGATTTTATTTTTTTTCAGTACTATAAGTCAAACAAACGTACACACATATATTGCTTGTGTGTGTGGTGTAAATCAAAGTACCAAGTACCAACTACGGTTCATATTTCTTTTGAAAGGAGACTGTAGCATGAAAAAAAGCTCTCATACTTTTGCAGTATTTTCAAAAGGAGGAGAGGACAGGTGCTACTTGATACACTTTAATGAAAAGGGTGTGGTCTCCGATCAAATATATGAAAATTTTCGACAAAATTGTTATACTCGAATACTATCTTTTATATTAAAATATGTTTTAATTAAAAGCCTATATACATATTATTTTGAGTTTCGACATATATAGATGAAAACTCGTAAGTATATATACCTAGTTAAATGCCGGTTCCAAACCCGAAAAGAGCCGAACCGAACCGGGACCGGTAAACCCGAAACCCAATTTCGGCATAAAATAGCAACTGAAAACCAGACCGAATAATTGTTTCCGGTTACGGTTTGGTGCTGGTTTGGTTCCGGGTTTTCGGGTCTTCTAGCACATTTCTACATGTTACACCTTTAATAGGTTGGTTTTACATCTCAGATTAACCTCCATTAACCCCATTTTAAACCTTCATTAACCCGATTTTATATCCATCCAAACCTCCGTTAACATGAGGTATTACCTTTTAACTAATAGATTTGGGAGCTAAAGACAAAAACGACATGAGAAAGAGACAGAGACAAAGATTAGTACTACTCATTAATAATCATTTTTTCACTAAAGAGTGAATTTAAAGTGACCCTTGTTATATCAATCTGTCAATATGGCTTTCACCGTACTTGTTCCCAAGAATGAAAACTAATCACAAATGATTAAAAATTAAAAATTAAAAAGATTATCGGGTAGATTAGTAATACTCATTAAAAATATTGTTAGAAGACACATTAGTTTATTTATAGTACTACCTCAATATTAAAATAAGTGATATAATTTCTATATAGATTGTGGATCAAAATAAGTAATGCATTTCTAAAATTTACCTTATCTGGTAAAAAAGTGAGATCATTTCTCAGCTAAATATCTGTTATAATAAAGTAAAATTACATTTTTACTTTACTATTACTTTCAAATGTGTTTTGAAGGAGAAAATATTAAATTACACTTTTTAATTCACGTATTATAATAATTGTATTATGTATTTGTATAGTGTGATATTTATAATATGTGTTACTTAATATCAAGAAGTGTGATACACAAAGTAATTGCCTTTGAAAAGATGTATCAAAAGTGTCATACATGCAATGTTCCTTTGATATGAGATGTAACAAATTAATTGGTTTCCAAAAGATTCCTGAGAAAGGTACAATTGTCACATGGCTCCTCCTGTGTTCCTGTAAACAGTATTATATGCGTGTGTAGTGAAGGCACAAATATGGGATGCAGCTGGTCAAAGAGGTACCGAGTAGCAGTTATTTGTTTTAATGACTAAAAAGTCTAAAATGCCCTCTAATGATTATGGACTAACATGTTAAATTCTTGAAATTTGATGACAAATTAACGATGGGTACAATTGTAATAAGGTGTCTGAAGGCTATAATTGGGTCTATCCGAATGTACTTGAACCTGAAATAGAATTTTTTTCAAAAATAGGTTTGATCGAACACATATTTTCACAAATACGCTTGATTCTTTTTTGTTTTCAAAAATAGGCTTTCCGCCGTCCCCGAGGCTGGCTTCCAATTAAACCCGGACTCCCCGAGGCCGGCTTCCAATTAAAGCCGCACTCCCCGAGGCCGGCTTCAGCATGTTTGATGTGACCACCTGTTTGGACAACTCCCCGAGGCCGGCTTCATAAAGACAGCCTCCCCGAGGCCGGTTTTAGGCCAAACCCCACTTATATATACAACACTGAAATACAACACTTCACACACCAACACAACCAAAAAAAAAACGATCTTCACACAACAACACACCGACTTTCACCTTACACTTCACAAAAAAAAAAACATACTTCACAAATCATAAAATCAAGAATGAGTTCGTCGAATAACGAGTCACCTACATATCACCCCGTGTATGATTCGCCTCCTTTAGATGAGGCTGAGTTAGAATGTTTGATAGCTAGAGATTACAATGAGGTCCATGCGGAAGAAATTGCAGACGAGGAGCAACTTCTTTGGCTTGATGCAGAGCAAGCTCAATATGAGCGACATATTGAAATGTTGCGTGAAATAGGACCACCAGTTGTTCATCTCTGGCAGTTAAAAGGGAGGTTTAAGAATTTTGACAGGAGAAAGCAAAAGATGGTACGTTTAAAATTACAAGATAATATTTGTTCAATTAACTAAAATCATAATTTTTTGGTATTTTCAGCTTTTACCGCCTCGGTTTGTGAGGCAGCATAACCACCTCCTTCAGAAAAGACAATGCGTGATACGAAGAGGTGATTCTGTTGAAGTTATGGACCTCCATGCTACTCGATTTGGGGAAGTTAAAATGAGTGGTGATTTCAAGCATTTCATGCATGAAAACGGAATTCTACCTAATGAACTTTGTACTTTTATCATAAATGAAGACTATCAGACTAATGGTAGAAATGTGATTTTTACGTTAAACGTGAGAATGAATGATATGTAATATAGTTTGATATATCATGTGAAATAAAACTGGTCTTATCATATTAAAAAGTGCATTAAAAAACTATTACATATTTAATAATACATTAACTTAAGTACCAAATAAATAACTAAAAAGCACACAATGCTTCTACACTCTTCTTTCTCCACTAAGATTTGGGCATCTGGTTCTGTTATGCCCTGTCCGGTCGCAAATTCCACAATGGTTTCTGCCAGATTGCGTTGGATCTGCCTGGTCCATCTCCATAGGGAACCTATTCACCTGTCTCCTCCCTCTTTTTGTGGAAATTCTTCCACTTGCGGCTCTCAATCCCCAATTCGGGTCGTTCCAGTAAACGACATGGGCTAGCGGGGTAAAGGCTTTTCTATATTGACGTTGCCAATAGTGTGTTGTGTACACCCGATTCGCGAGAAGGTTCGGGTCATCACCTCTATGACGACAAACGGCAATAGCATGTGAACACGGAAATCACATCATTTGCCACTTCCCGCATGTACAAGAACCGTTTCCACCGTTGTAAGTCACCGTTTGATCGTTCCCACCACTTTGGCCCGGTTGAACCCTTGTCCTCACCCTGTACACGCCCTCCGTGTAGTCAAAGTTCACAATATCGTGCTGGCGTCCATATCTGTCGCGCCTGGTGAAAAGATCCCACATACGCGGGGTTAGTTGCGTGTTACATTTAGACGCTTTCTCAGCACGCTCTCTGAAGAGGTTGACAGTTTTTGTGAATGTGAAGTCAACCATTGCCTTAATTGGGAGAAGCCTAGCCCCACGCAATACATTGTTGTAACTCTCGGCGATGTTTGATGTCGTGTTCCCCCAACGTCTATGGTCTGTGTCTCCCAAAAGAGTCCACTTATCGACCCCGATCTCCTCCAGATACGCCCCCGCGGACTCGTTGATAGATAGGAGTTCGTCTCTGGCTACCTGAAACTTACGCAATTCAGTCGTGGCACCCATCACCCAACATAGTTGCTTCATTCGGTGGTTTTTGAAACCCTTGTAGAGGTTGCTTCTGACGTGCCTCAGACAATATCTATGATACGCATTTGGCTCCCGCCACTCTTCAAGATTGTTCATTGCATATAGAAGCCCGTGGTGCCTGTCAGAAATGACACATAACCGACGTAGCCTGCCAGATTTTTGACGTTGATTGCAAACGTACTGCCGTAGGTTATTGAAGAACCATGCCCAATTTTCGTTTGACTCCTCGTCAACAATGGCATACGCGAGAGGTAAAATCTGATTATTCGCGTCTTTTGTGACGGCAGTCAACAGTTTCGCTCTGCACGAGCCATTTAAAAATGTCCCGTCTACACAAATAACAGGCATGCAATACGGAAAGGCTGCGATAGCAGGTCCAAAAGCCCAAAAATAGATTTAAAAATTTGCCGGGTGTCATCAGCACTCTCCCTCTCCCTAATTGACCACTGAACGATTGTGGAAGGGTTTGCCGCCAATAAAGCCTCAATGTACTTGGGCAACTCTTCAAAGTTGCTTTTCCAACTCCCGAATAGCCTCTCTATAGCAATATGCCTAGCACGCCAAGCCTTGATGTAAGATATGTCAACGTGAATATTTTCTTTGACATCTGCTATAATGTGTTTTACCGGGAATGCGATATTGATCCTTACGTGGTGGAGGATTTTGGTGGCTATGAACTCGGACGTCAAACATCTGTTGTTGTTTCCAGAAACCGTACCCTGATGACAATTGTGCATGCCTACCCATTTTCGTAGTTGCCACAACCCTTCCTTCGGCTTCTTAGTTGCACGAACATACCATTCACATGGGGCGTCCGAGTTCGAGGGGTTGCTGATTGATGGGTTTTGGTTAGAGGGGTTGCTGGTTGATGGGTTTTGGTTAGAGGGGTTGCTGGTGGATGTGAGGTTCTCATCTGGGTTGTTCCGTATTTTTTTTGGTTTAAGAGTAGAGCACCTAGCAACCCACCTTGTAGTTGAACTATCAACAACCCAAAGCTCTTTATTTTGGTCTATATTCCAAGACCTAACCGCATCAATCATCTCTTGCTTGTTAGAAAAGAACATATTAATTTGCAAGTGGTAAGGCCTGTTTGAGTTCCAAAATAATATTTCATCGTTTTCATCAGATATGGGGCCCTGCTCATCAACCTCAGTTTGTGCATTTGTTTGAAATTGTTGTAGTCATACAAAGCCAATTGAGGTTGGTCAACGTGCGGGCCGCCTTCATCCGCCTCACCGTTGTCATAAAATCCGTCCCTCGTGTCATCAGATTGTGGCTCGTCTTCCGATCTATCCAAGATAGCATCTTCATTGTTGCAAGGTCAAGATTGGTTGCTGGTGGAGGGTGCGAATTATCAAACGAGGGGACAGTTGTCGATGGACCAGCCATGTTTGCGGACTCATAATAAGTTGGAGCTTTCGGTGCAGTTGGAGCAGTAACTACTTCTGATACTGACCAATGTTGCGTATTCACATACTCGATTTGGGGAGGTTGTGAGGGACCCATATTTTGCATATCCACAAAAATATGACCCATGAATTGTTCAATTACACCGGCAATAAAGTGTAGTGTCTCTAAGCTTTCATCACTTGTTATTCTTGCAGTGTAACTTAAACCATTGTAGTCATAACATAAATAGTATTCTAAGTTGTATTGGTCTCTCGTGACTCGAAGATGGCTGTAAGCCAAGTTTTCAAAACTTTCGTAAGTAAGTTTTTTTTACAAAGACAATAGAACACTGCAGGTACGAATCACCTGATACTAAGCCGTTTGAAAAACCAAGGTTACCACCCCAATATAGAGTAGTAATGAAAGGTTTCGCCAAATCCATTTAAAGGATATGTATTTAGTGGAAGGTTTTTTTAATAATATTTGAAGAAATTGAAAGGTTGAAAGTTATGGTTGGTGATACTGGAATGAGTGTGTATGAATGACAAAATATAAGGCTTAAATGACAAAATATGAGTGCGTATTTATATGAGTTTATGAAGTTCGATTAAATTTTCCAACCAGATATTTGATGTTGACTACACTTAAAACACATCTCACTGAAAAGGCTGAAGTCTGAAAAGGCTGAAGTCTACGAAAAAGTACTCAACTAGATATCACCAGTGTTTGTCGTGTTTCTTGCCAATTCAATTCACGGACTCACTTTGACAACAGATGTTAACTTTATGTCACTTTTTCTTCTAATTTTATTCACGGACTAAAGAATCTCTGCAAAACCTGATACACATTTATTATCCCAACCATGTAATGTACTTTCCTGTCATGGTCAAATCTGCCCCAACCACCCACTTCAAGTGATGCCGGCCTCGAGGAGGAGACCTGTCAGTCAAAGCTTTTTTAATTCACGGACCTCTTTATTCACGGACGTCTTTAATTCACTAACCACCAAAATTAAAGTGAAGCCGCCCTCAGGGAGTCCGCCGGTCAGTGATGCCGGCCTCGAGGAGTCCGCCGGTCAGTGATGCCGGCCTCGAGGAGTCCGCCGGTCAGTCAAAGCTTTTAATTCACGGACCTCTTTATTCACGGACGTCTTTAATTCACTAACCACCAAAATTAAAGTGAAGCCGGCCTCGGGGAGTCCGCCGGTCAGCGAAGCCGGTCTCGAGGAGTCCGCCGGTCAGCGAAGCCGGCCTCTCGGAGTCCATATACTTCCAAAAAACTGCAAAAGCCAAAAGCAGGTCACGGACGACTGCAAAAGCTGATACACATTTATTCACGGACGACTGCAAAAGCTGATACACATTAATTCCCAATTTATAATACCACCAAATGCAAAGCAGGTCACGACTAATGATGCCGCCCTCCAAGAGGGAGTTTTCAGTCAAAGCCGGTCTCCAAGAGGGAGTTTTCAGCCAAATTAAATTTACCCCAACCACCATTATTTATTGAAACAGGTCACGAGGAGGCCCTCTTCACTTATAAAAAGGCTGCATACCACACTCAAGATCAATCACACTCAAACTCAATTCCTCAAATCTACTTCAACCAAACACTTCAAAAACGTTACCATCTATTTCGTTAAAAAATGAATAACATGCAAGTTGTTCCCGGTCCTATTAACCCGGAATTATTATATTTAGCTACTGAGCACAGAGCTTATGGTTTATTTCTTAATCGGATCGCTGATAATGTTTTTCATATTAGACGGGCTGATAAAACTTTTTTTCGCATTCACAAAAGTGTCAAAGAGTCACTTCCCGATGTCTTCTGGAACTACATCCGTGTGTCAGGTTTTGCAGGAGTGCTTGACTGCCAATTCAGGGAAATTCATCACGGTCTTGTCACAGCACTCGTCGAGAGGTGGCGGCCGGAAACAAACACATTTCACATGCCAGTTGGAGAGGTCACAGTGACCCTCTAAGATGTTCAAGCCATATGGGGGTTGCGGACTGATGGCGACGCTGTTACAGGTGTTGAACCGCAAACCGACTATGACCACATAATTGACAACTTTCAGCGGTTGCTTGGTTTCAGGCCGGCAAGAGGTGATTTTAAAGGCAGTCAGGTGAGAGTAACATGTCTTACTAGTTTTATGGCGGACTTTACCCCGCGGGATGAATTGGAGAGGCTACAAAGAGCAAGGCTATACGTACTGCTTCTACTGAACGGTACTATATTTACGCATAACACTGACATCACTACTGCCATTTGTATTTGTTACACTTACTTGAAGATCTAGAGGAATGCGGTCGATATAGTTGGGGTAGTGCTGTTCTGGCCAGTCTCTACCGAAACCTCTCCAAAGGAACTGATCCTAAACTATGGCACATTTGCGGGCCTATGAGTTTGCTTCAATTATGGGCATGGACTAGGTTGCCCAATTTTTCACCGATTCTTACTGATAGAAATATAGCATTAAACTGAAAAACATTTGGTGCTAGGTACGTAATCCGGTATCATTATATTAAAATGATAATAGCCTAACTAATTTTCAATATATTAAAATTCAGGTGGAATCAAAAGCTATCGTACGTGCACCTACCGAAGAACTGTGTGACAGGGTATCGGTCATCGTTAAAAAATTTGACAAGCGGAGAGGTATTTTACTAGTTAAATCTAATCTATAAATGTTATACAAAATATTGAGCTATAACAAAATTTTGCAGTTCTTGTGGACTCCATATGAACAATTTGCCCAACTTCTATCCTCAGCGTGTACATCCAACCCGCAGAGCTGGTTATGTGTAACATATGTTATTCATTGGAAAGTAGTTGAGCAGTACTTACCCAACATGGTATTAAGACAATTCAACGTTTATCAAGGTATTCCAATGGCGCCCCTCTTTAATATAGCAGATCATAGGAGGTTACGTAAAGAGAGCCGTAGAGGAAATGCAGGTCTAGATTGGCGTGTGAAGCGTGCCGTTTATGTGACACATTGGAACAACCGGGCTAATAATTCCATTACTGTGGACCAATGGATGGACATGCCAACAGCTTCAAATGATTATATGCCTTGGTACTTTCAGCGTACCATAGGCTTTATTAGAAATCCAAGGCCTTTTGGAGACAACTTATCACGTGGCCATAATCTGGGAGGAGCTTTAAATGTTGCGGTAATATTTCATAATAATATTTATATGTACAATTAGTCATAATATATTAATATTTGATACAACATGTATGTAGGCTGATGGGTTAGCACATCTTCAATCGATGATGCAACCGTACCTGGGACAACAGGAGTTTCAGCCTTTTATAGGTGACATGTATCAATTGTCCCAGGATTACTTGCACCAGGCACATGAAGAAGAACGTCCAAGTTATTTGGCACCTCGTGTGGCACCTATTCAGCATCAAGCGCCACAGCTGGCACAGGAGGAACTAATGCCGGTTCCGAGATGGATGCGGGGGGCTCATAGGGCCCAACAAACTCAGACAGAAGATGAGGCCCCATCAAACCGGGGGGAATCTAGTGCCCAACAAGCACAAACTGAATATGCTGGTGGTGCCAGTACATCATACCAAATGGGCAACAATCCAAGTTGGAACTTTCAACAGGGGGGGTCTAGTACGCAATTTGAAAACCAAAATGAACCTAATATGGACGGGATATCTCAAAATGATTTTATTTCGGAATTGTTTAGTACCCCCCACGCGTATGCTCACCAGCAATATTCTCACGAATTCAGTTTCACACATTCCCCTAATAATTATTTCGCGGGCCAATCTTCTGATCAACCACCTAATAGAAACGTGAGTCCGATCCATCAGATTGACATCAATATAGACCCAGATCATCATGAAGAACAACAAAGTCCGGCAAGAAACAGAAGACCACCGAATTGTGGGACAGGTGGAAGAAGGGGCCACAATCATTAGCTTATATTTTGCCCAAAGTTGTATTACAAAAAACTATTTTTTTGCATTTTCAGATTGTCATAACTCTTTCATTACTTATCTTTTTGCTATAATTATTTTTCATATGTTTACACTATCATCAATACTGCAACTATCATTTAGAAAGTTATATCCGAATAACTTAAAAGTAGACTGTATCAAGCTTCAAAGTTAGACATTTAATTTTTTTCAATTTTTTTTTGATACTTTATTTTTAAATGACAAATAAACACTAATTTTGCATTTTCATGCATGAAATTAACTTTATATGTATGTTTTTGGATTACAAAAAACTATTTTTTTGCATTTTCATATTGTCATAACTCTTTCATTACTTATCTTTTTGCTATAATTATTTTTCATATGTTTACACTATCATCAATACTGCAACTATCATTTAGAAAGTTATATCTGAATAACTTAAAAGTAGACTGTATCAAGCTCCAAAGTTAGACATTTAATTTTTTTCAATTTTTTTTAATACTTTATTTTTAAATGACAAATAAACACTAATTTTGCATTTTCATGCATGAAATTAACTTTATATGTATGTTTTTGGATTACAAAAAACTACTTTTTTACATTTTCAGATTGTCATAACTCTTTCATTACTTATCTTTTTGCTATAATTATTTTTCATATGTTTACACTAACATCAATACTGCAACTATCATTTAGAAAGTTATATCTGAATAACTTAAAAGTAGACTGTATCAAGCTCCAAAGTTAGATATTTAATTTTTTTCAATTTTTTTAATACTTTATTTTTAAATGACAAATAAACACTAATTTTGCATTTTCATGCATGAAATTAACTTTATATGTATGTTTTTGGATTACAAAAAACTATTTTTTTGCATTTTCATATTGTCATAACTTTTTCATTACTTATCTTTTTGCTATAATTATTTTTCATATGTTTACACTATCATCAATACTGCAACTATCATTTAGAAAGTTATATCTGAATAACTTAAAAGTGTACTGTATCAAGCTCCAAAGTTAGACATTTAATTTTTTTCAATTTTTTTTAATGCTTTATTTTTAAATGACAAATAAACACTAACATCACGATTATATAAATTAATACCAAATACAATTGAAATTTTATTCCAAATCATCAACCAAAACCTCGGATCTAAAAGGATAAATTTCGGGTTGTGATTCTAAAATACGATAGCTATACAAATCACGGGCCATAAGTTGTCGATAACCCGTAGCGATCTGATTATTATCGACGACTCCATCTTGCTTGATTGATTTCCCTGTTACCAGATAATGCATAAACTTACAATCAAACACAGCGGAGTCTTCTTTCCTTCCTTGAGGTATGCCTTTGGCGAAACCAAGATTCGCCTTAACTTTGGGGTTTCTTTCTTCATAGGAGAAACTCCTTTTAAAACTGAGCAAAACATCTCGCCAATGTTTTAGGGTTGCCTTAAGCACGTCATGGTTTATGGAACGACGACAACTGCAAATTAAACATGTATCGTTGCTAACAAGATCCATCTGCACAAGCAACCAAACGTTATCATTTAAACGTAACGGGATGTATAAGACATCCACGTCCCCCCAAGCGGGGTAAGGTGTCAAACTGCCGTCTGCATATTTTACAGCATCTGACCCGTGAGGTGGTAAAAGTAGAGACTCAAACTTGGTAGGCATTATTGTCCATCGCTTATATTCTCCAGTATTATAGCCAAGATACAACCGATAACGCATCCATCTTCTAACCCAACAATCTATATGCTGTAATGAATATACAATTATTTACATTTGAGATTCGATTAAAAATATGGATAATAACATAATTAAATTACGTACCGCACGGAACAAAACAGAGCTGGAATTCTCATCTAACAGGGTACTCCAAAACTCCCTAGGTACCTGGGTACGACCTAAGAATACAATATAGCAAAAGGTTTCATTCCCGCTCCTATCCCCGTTCAAGTAAAATTCCTCCACACTCCTGGCCCAACCATACTCCTCAACCAAGTCGATTGTTTCTGGTTGTTGATTACGTATTGAGGAGTTTTGAGTTTGCTGCTCCACAACCGCCTCCTCCGCCGCCCCTTCATAAGCCAGGTTATCCATTTCACATATTGTACGTTGCATCTCGTCAATGATAATTTGAAGTTCACGGGCTCGAGCTCGTTGACTCATTTGGTCAATACTCTCTTCTAACATCTCAACCTGTAGTCGAAGTTCCATGATTAAGACTTTTTGACTTCGCCACATGGTATTAGAAATATTAACTTTTTTTGAGTTGTGAAATATGTTAATTTTTTTTTTTGTGAAATGTAAGGGTAGAATTTAATTTTTTTTGTATGTTGTTATTTAACCCGTATGCGTTATATATAGGGAACTTGTATGGCTTAAAGCCGGCCTCGGGGAGGCTGTCTTCATGAAGCCGGCCTCGGGGAGTTGTCCAAACAGGTGGTCACATTAAACATGCTGAAGCCGGCCTCGGGGAGTGCGGCTTTAATTGGAAGCCGGCCTCGGGGAGTCCGGGTTTAATTGGAAGCCGGCCTCGGGGACGGCGGAAAGCCTATTTTTGAAAACAAAAAAAGAATCAAGCCTATTTGTGAAAATATGTGTCCGATCAAGCCTATTTTTGAAAAAAATTCCCTGAAATACCAGTGACCCAATTTTAAAGGATTAGTATAATCTAATCGTTTTACAGATTCCGGTTACGGTTCGGAAAAATCGGGTATAAACCTGATTGAAACCGAAATAGTAATTAGAGTTGCTTTCTTGTGTTAGCATCATATTTGTTAGTTCATACATTTAATATCAGAATATTTTACATATAACAATGGTGTAATAAACATTAATCGAATAAAATTATATTATTACAAAACAACTTCTCATTTGCTCATACATCAAATGGTTTCTATTATCTGAATATGTTGAAAACTTAAGTTGCACCCGATCGAAAAATAGTTAAGTGGCAAGGATACAATTTTATTGGCTAGACAGTGTAATAAATGCACTTTTCTTAAAAACCGTGCGTTTTTTGTCTGTGGACAATTATTTTGGGACGAAGGGAGTATTATAGTCAAATTCCGGTTTTTACCCGATTCACCCTAACTTAACCGGAATCGAACCAAAACCGGATTTTATAAAACAGTTCGGTTCTCGAGTCTACTAATCCTTTATAATCAGATATCATGTATTTCGAGTCCAAATCTATCCGGGTCAATTCCAAACCCGATCCATCCCTAGTTTTAACACACAATCAGTATTTTGTGCTTTTATATTGAGTAGTTTGCATTAATAAAGTAAAATAATATTGAGTTTTTTTGCCAAAATAATGCAGTATGCATCAAGATTGTACAAATAATATCATTTTTTGTGGTTTTGCAAAACTAATGCTATCCCCTTGTACTACACCCGAATCCCCAATGTTCCCCAAGCAACAGACCTGGATCCCCTCTTTTTTCTGTTTTTTCTGCACTTTTTGTACCTTCCTGCACATTTGTACTTTCTTGTAGGATCCCCTACTTCTACACCCGGATCCCTTAAAGGTATCCCCTACTCACAGACCCGGATCCCCTTGGGGGAACCCCAACCCGTATGCCCGGATCCCCTTGCGCCTTATATAACACTCCAAAATCTAAGAGTTATACTATAACTTAATTTACAAACTTGCTTTAATTAATTTACATAATTTACTGTTTTGATTAAAGGTTATTAATTCTTCAATTAATTTACTTAAGTATGTTTTTTATTTACAAAAGTATAATCTTAGTGAAATGTTATAAAGAGTTGCTACGTTGGTTCATTTATTTTTTGACTAGGTGATTAAGTTAAATCCCAGAGGACATGTTCTATTTATTGTGGAAGTTTTGGAGATTTCAAAATGATATGATTTTCGGTATAAAACAACTTAAACACACGATTATGTTTGACAATTTAGTTATTTATCTTATAATTAGTGTGATTCTAGAAACAGGATAAAAGTATATTGGGTAGGTTTGTTACAAATTATATGTCAATCTTATTGTAATTCCGTAGCTTTTGTTAGTGTTTTTAACCATAACACCATTCACAAACAATTATCAGTGAAATACTAGTAGTAATCCTAAATTACAATGGTCTTGTAGAGACATGTGTTATAAAAAAAGTGAGGTTAACTTATTGTTATTTTGTGATTTTAATGTAATATTGATACACTGCTTTGGTCTAGGATAGGAACTTTATAATACACTTCGAATTCCCCGAAATATATGTATTAAAATACCTTTTATCTAATTAATAAAAATATCTTATACATTTTTTGGCGCAAGGGGATCCGGGCGTACGGGTTGGGGTTCCCCCAAGGGGATCCGGGTCTGTGAATAGGGGATACCCTTAAGGGATCCGGGTGTAGAGGTAGGGGATCCTACAAGAAAGTACAAAAGGTACAAAAAGTGCAGAAAAAACAGAAAAAAGAGGGGATCCGGGTCTGCTGCTTGGGGAACGTTGGGGATCCGGGTGTAGTACAAGGGGATAGCATTAGTTTTGCAAAGCCACAAAAAATGACATTATTTATACAATCTTGATGCATACTGCATTATTTTGGAAAAAAACTCAATAATATAAGTGTCCTTGTATCCCCTATTTATATCCCTGCCTCAACCTTTATTTCTTGATTCTAACCAATTAAAATTAAAATTCCAAGTATTTTTCACACTCACAGTTGCTTCTCTCCGTCAACAAACTCATTCGATTGAGGCATTTTTCAGAGCTTCCTAGTTAAACAAATCGGTTTCTAAGTTAGGGTTTCAATTTTTTGTTGATTTTCGTCAGATCTTTCGTTTATTTAGGTAAATCAATCAATTTTTTCTTGTGTGAATAGGTTTTTTTTACATTAATGGGTATCCACAAATCTACAATATATGTTTCTCTAATTTTGTTCATTAATACAACACCTTTATCTCTCTTTATTTAGGGTTTGGAAACCTAAATGGTGTCACTTCTGCTAACCCTGGATCCTAACAACTTAGTGGTTATCATGCAACCTGAACATTAGGTATGTATTTACGATTTGATTCTCAGTTTTTGTTAGCTTTTTAATTGGGGGTTTAAACTTGTTTGATTTTTGTTTATTTTTGTTTTGTTTTTTTTTGGGATTTGATGTTTCACTTGTTGTTTTTAGGCACTTTGAGATGATGTGTTTAAGTAGACAGCTAAAGTTCTTAAAATTTGTTATTTATGATTTCTATTGTTTAATTTACACACTTAAATGTTTTTAAAATTTGTTGTTATCCACATAAATAATTTATATATTGCATTACATATCTACCAATGTAAATAGAGTTATGTAGTATACAATATTAAAAAATGGCGATTTTACAGTTGACATACCAGATGAAATGTTAATATTATGCAACATTTTCTTTTTCGTTTTGTCACTTCTCAAATGTATTCAAACTAGTTGTTTATATAAGATCATTTTATCTATGCTTATACTAGTTTAAGGATTATATTTGAATAATACAAATTTTTGAAAAAAAGTAATAATAAGAAGACTTTTAGAAGACTAAGCATATCATGATTGCTTGATAAGAATACAAATGTACTGAAAAATCATGAGAAAATACACAAGACATGGCCAAGTATATAAACATACATATTTTTATCATTTAGCAAGTCTTTTCTCTCTCTCAAATAAACCATCATATTTATAAGTAATCAATAATTAGTTTTAGTTTCTGCTCACAAATTAGTATATTCGATGGGTAAGACCTCCAAGAGGTGCGTGTTGACGGCAATTGTGTGATGTGGGCTTTCATCCACCAACTCTACGGTGACGAATAATTGTTCGAAAGAATTAGTAATATTGTTGTGGTGCAACTTATTGCTTTCCATAATTATTATTGTGATATATGGTCTTAGAACTCCAACTTATTACTTTGATTTTGTTAGAGGAATCTTAGAGTAGGTATGAGAAGTAAGTATGTTATATATAGTATATATAATCTTGTGTAATTTGGAGTGGATGAGAAGTAATTCTAGAGGTGGTCGCGCACACCCTTGTTGATGCAGTTACTTATTATTTTTTACTTTTTTATGTAACTGATTTTAACACACATTTTTGTATTGTGTTGTTAGAGTTCAAATTATAGAAAATATTCACTCAACAAAAAATACATTTGAAGGTTTATCTCAATAAATGGAATAGGCCTGAACTGAATGTTTTTTTTTGTTGAGTGAAGTTTTCCTATAAGTTTGACTTTAAACAATACAATACTAAAATATGTTAAAATACAATTATATAAAAAAGTTATAGAAAGATTCTTAATTGCATCAACAAGGGCTTGAGTGATCATTTCTGGAATGACTTTTTTGTCACTCTCCACATGTTCCACAAGATTAATAACACACATAACATACTTATTTTATAGGAAATTTTTTCTTAATCTAAATTCTTCTAACAAAGTCAAAATAATATGCCGGAGTTCTAGGATCATAGAAATCACGGTAATAATCTGGGTATGAATGAGTCATGCGACGACAATATTATGAAAATTTCAAGGAATTATTCATCACCATTGAGTTGGTGAGTGAAAACTCGCATCACACAATTCCCGTCACCACCCACCCCACCTTCTGGAAGTCAAAACCATAGAATGTTAATCTGTGATTGGAAACCCAATATGTGTTACTTAAATATATACTTATCTGTTTGAACGAAAAAAGAATTTTATTAAGTGATAAAAATATAGATCTATTATACTTGGCATGTCTTTTGTTGATGACTCTTCTCATTATTTTTAGTGATGTGTATTAATGCAATCATCATATGTTTAGTCTTCTAAGTTCTTATTATTTTCTTTTAAAATATTTGAATGATTGCCAAATGCTGAGGTGGAAGGTCAACGTGCCAGTTTCAGAGTTGGTTTATGGGGACATATTAACTGCAAATGTTCAAAATGCAAGAAAAATGTATTTGGGATCAAGTTATGGAAGAAACTAAACACAAAAAGAATGCACTTAAAGCCTACATCTATGACATACATGGTGAACAAGGTTTTAGTTACTTTTTATATTAATATAATTATTATTTGATTATGAAATGATCACAAGATTTGAAGAAAGAAGCAACGATCGCAGCAAACATTGAAGACTCTTTTTATGTTTAAAATAGGGTTTAGTGCACGGAATGTATATAACTATTTTTGTTCTATTTGAATCTGATAAAATGTTCTTATTTTGATAATTAAAATATGTTGACTCTGTGTTTGACGTGAATTCACAATTTGCAAATCTTAGGGTGGACTAGAATTTTTTTTTACAGTTTATTAGGTTGATTCTAGTTCATGTTGGTTTGTAATCGGTAAACTTAATTAAGGCCTTAGTTTTCACATGAACAATCATATAAAATAATAATAACAAACTGTCCAAATAGCCTCCCAAAATTACAACCACTTTTTGGGATTCCAATTCCGATTGATCTTATACAGTAGTGAGTAGTGACCCTTCAAATTGTAATAAATAACTTATTTAAGTTTGTTTTTTCAATTCTGATCAGTAGATTTAATGTATAGTTGCTTGAACATGTTAGAACGTTGACTATATATTTGTCGAGGTAGAAGCCTATGTGATAGTTGACTTCAGAGAAGCTGTAATGTACGATTTCTTTTTAATTCTTTCTATACGTACAAGCTTTACTGCATGATATACATATATTTTATATAATACATTTTTTAAATGTTCCTAGTTAACCCGTGACCCAAACATCTTATCAAGCCGAGTAATAACTAGGGTTTTAAACATTTCATTATTGGCATTGCATCTTTACTTTGCTCGTAGTCGGTCAAGGGACAAAAATGAAAAAGAGAGATGAGAGACTTGTACTGTTGTACACTATGTATAAATTTTCGTATTTTTCAAAAGCGATAAAAAAAATGAATAGGTGTTATTTAGCAGAAGTATGTTAGTTTAAATGTCATAATAGGTTCATTAAATGAATTATCATACCCAAGGCTTCTAGCCTACCGCCCTTTAAAAAAAAAGAATTATCGTGTTTCCTCATGTATTGTCCGGGGTATTCAGGCTTATCATATCTCTTTTGATTGGTATTCTTGTATCGTTTTGCTAGTTCTAATTTTATATTTTTATTTTAGGTGTTTTCAGAGTTGGTGATGACATTGCTGAATCTCGCTTCCATTGCATTCTTTTGTTGTTTGAAAAAGAAAGTGTCAAAATTAAAAATGATATTAAGAAACAAAATTAATAGATTCCATATCAATTATTTTATATATAGAAGATCAAATGTGAGATTTAGTAAGAAAAATGCAATTTTCCATACTGAAAACTAGGAGTGAGCTTTTGGGCCTAAAAAATGGGATGGACCGAACTGAAACAGAAACACGTAATCGGTTCAAATTTATAATTTCATGATTTTCAGTTTGATCCTATCGGTCTCGGACCGGTTCGATTCGGTTTTCATATAAGAGTGAGCATTTGAACTGAAAAAACCAAATTAAACCGAACCAAACTCAAAACATGTAATCAACCTCGATTTTCACTTTTAAAAATTCATGATTATCTGTTTTAATCCTTTTGATTTTCATTCGTTTTCTGGATCACGCTCACCGTTACCAAAAACCAATTAATTTATGGAAATTTCGTATGTGCACATGTCAAAAATTTTAAGAAAAGTTTAGCTTTGGGTTTGGTGAAATTACCACTCTACCCTTAATATGATAACATCAAGCAATTTGCTTTATGCTTAAGTTAGTCGACGGTCACCGGTGATCGTAACTTTATTCATCGAAATCATCCCCACAAGAAATCCCAAACCCCCACACTCTTTCCCAACCGCCACACAGCGGCTTTCGATCAAATTTTCCAAACTTCAAAATTTTCCTCAATTTTTTCAATTCCACTCGTACAGAAATCGAGCTCGAAATCCTGTACAAAATTCTTCAACTATTCGTGCAACATTACATTGAGAAATCGGTTAATTCATCTTGTAAGTTTAAGCTTCCCTAGGGTTCAATTCAATGAAATACGCAATTAGGTTTATATTATCGTAATTTTGTATTGAATTTATGTAATGTGTATCTGTTCGTCAGTTCGTGCTTTCATGGTGATCAATTCACAACCGTTTATGATCTCGAATATTTGCTGAATTAACTGTAATTTACTAATTTAATAGAAATTGTCGCTGTTGCTTTTACTTCACTTAGGGTTGTAGAACGACACTTATTAAACTGATTCAGTTTGTTTCCAGTGCATGTGTTGATTGATTTTGATTGAACAGTTGCTTGATATGTGTAGTGAAATTTGCAGAGGCTTCTATCATATTTTATTTTATTCAATTTAAAATTGTTATAATGTTTAAAACTGCGGTTTTATACTTGTGCTATGGATCATTAGTTCATAAATCAACAATTAAAATTGAATTAGTACATGTGCATTTATAGCATAGCTGTAGTTTAAAATTTTGAATGTAATTTAAGATTTGAGTAGAAATTGACTGCTAATATATCATTAACTTCCCCTGTTTCTTTAAGATTGTTAACTTGTAATTATATAATACAATCATCGTTAAAAGTATTACTTTCTCTAATTTTCACTCTCACAATGGCAGAATCGTCAAGCATGTGGTCAGTCAACCTTGGTGTTGACCATTCTTTTCTATACAACTGGACGATTTACAGTGCAAGCTTTTGTGTACTCGTTGCTCTTGTTCTTTCCATGTATCTAATCTTTGAACATTTAGCTGCTTACAATCAACCTGAGGTATTTATTGCATTCCCTATATGTTAATTGAATCTTAAATTGATAATAGTGAGGATTACTTATTTTCAGGAACAGAAGTTTTTAATCGGGCTTATCTTGATGGTTCCTGTTTATGCTCTTGAATCGGTATGAAAAACATGCTATATATATAGATACATACATACATATTATGTTTCCTATTTTGACTTTTTCAAATGTGGGCAGTTTTTATCTGTGTATGATTCAGATGCTGCATTTAATTATGAAGTAGTCAGGGATTGTTACGAAGCATTTGCTTTATATTGCTTCGAGAGATATCTGATAGCCTGCTTAGGTAAGCGAAAACCTTCTTATTCATATTATTTATTTATTTTTAATTAATATATATTATTATAAAAATATAATGGTGATTAAATTTGAAGGTGGAGAAGATAATACAATTAAATTCATGGAAAGTAAAAGCCTAATCAGTTCTAGCATTCCCCTAATTGAAGAATCATATACTTATGGAATCGTTGAACATCCTTTTCCATTAAATTGCTTGCTAAAAGAATGGTATTTAGGTCCTGATTTCTACCAATCTGTCAAAATTGGGATTGTGCAATACGTATGAACACTTTTTTATTATTATTATTATTATATATATTTTGATTTTATTCTTATCCTAATTTAATGAAATTGGTTGATTTCAGATGATATTGAAGCTGATTTGTGCACTGTTAGCAATGTTTTTTCAGTTTTTTGGAGTTTATGGTGAAGGGAAATTTGAATGGGGATACGCGTAAGTTGCTTTTGCTATTTACTACAGGTGGTAAAATGGGCTGGGCTGGTGGGTCGGGTAACGGGTCAAAACGGGTCGACTATAAAACATTTTTTTACCAAGAAATATTATTTTTAATAGAAGTTGTATTGTTTCAACAACAATCTTAGTTTTTGAATAAAGTGATTTTGAAGGGTTTATGCATTAATGATATATTTTTTCCCATTTTTATTTAACCTATATTATTTATACTAGTATTAATTTTACCCGTTTGACTCATTAGAGATAAGAACATAACCAAATTAACCAAATTATAAGTAAATGGGTAGAAATTGCTACCTCTATCATGTAGTTGGTGGTTTTTAAGTTTTCATTAAATATAAAATTTTAGTCAAGGTGACAAAATGGGCGGTCAGGTGGTTGAGAAACGGGTCACAAACGGGTTCAGGCGTAAATAAACGGGTCGAAATGGCCACCTCTTAATCTAGCATATTCTAAGTTATTTCTAATTTCTCTTTTTTTTTTTTTTTTTTTTGCAGGTATCCATACTTGGCTTTGGTTCTTAACTTCAGTCAAAGTTGGGCATTATATTGTCTGGTGCAATTTTATTCAGTAATAAAAGATAAATTAGCGCCAATAAAACCGTTGGCTAAGTTTCTGACATTTAAGTCGATTGTATTCCTGACATGGTGGCAAGGTGTCATTGTTGCTTTCCTTTTCTCTATGGGAGCACTCAAAGGCTCTTTAGCTCAAGAGTTACAAACGCGTATTCAAGATTATATCATATGCATCGAGGTCAGTTATTTTTTTATTTTTAAAATTATTATTTTAATGCTGTTGTTAAAAAACTAGGTACTATATAAAAGTAATTGATTTTGTAAGTTTTTAATGATTCAATTGGGATGCAAAATCTTTTATTTTAACTCAATTGGACTAGACATCATACAATAACTAAAAAAAGACAAATATAAACGTACATTATTATTTTAAGAGTAAATTACAGAAATTGTCCCCGTGGTCTTTCACATTTTATGATTTTGTCCCTATATTTTTAATTTCGTTTTCTCTGCCCCTTCACTTTTCAGTTTGTGATTCTTATCCACGTGGTCTTCAAATTTCATGTTTTTGGTCTATTTTGACCAAAAACAACCAAAATATCCTTATTTTTAGTTTATCTCAGTTTTAAAATATTTTTTCTTTTTACCGGTCATCTTCTCCGAAGACTCCGGCGAACTTCTGGCAAACTGAAACTTCTCTGGTCACCTGCGACTCGTCTTCTCCGGCGAACTTCCGGCGACCTCAATTTTTTTCTGGTCATATATTTGGGCAACTGTGTATGTTTTAGTGTTCAAGAATCAAGATAGAGACAGAGAGAAAATAAAAAAGAAATGAAAACAATAATAGGGGTATTATGGTCATTTTAGGTAAAAAAATGGGCCCAAAAAAAAAGAAATTTGAAGACCATAGGAACACAAATCATGAATTTGAAAGATCGAACGCACAATTTGTGCTATTTACTCTTATTTGAAATAAAAACATCAATTTTTTTTTCCTTATTATTATTTTTTTTTTTGTATAAAGCAATCTCCACTTATTCTAAACTTGTATATTAAACTTGTTGGACAGATGGCAGTTGCTGCAATGGTACACGTGTACGTATTTCCAGCAGCACCTTACAAACGTGGAGAGCGGTGTGTGAGAAACGTTGCTGTAATGACAGATTATGCATCATTAGGAACAGAACCGGCCCCCGATGAAGTTAGAGATTGTGAAAAAACCACAAAACAACGGTTTACTCATCATGATGAGATTCAAAAACGTATGAGATTACATCAAAGTGTTCGTGATGTTGTTGTAGGGAGTAGCGAAATCGTAAGTTATCAAAACTTTTTACTCAATTTTATCAGTAGGCAGGTTGGGTAACAGGTCAAAACAACAAGCATTATTATTATTATTATTATTATTATTATTTTATTTAATAGTATAAATAGTTTTTTAGGGGGTTATTGCATAAAAGGTAACATAGGTTGTTAATGATGTTTATCTAACTTTTGATAAAAGAATGACAAATGTCATAAAATAGCAATATACATTTTAGGAGGTGGTCTGTTTTGGTAAGGCTAAAATACAATTTTGTACCCTCAACTTGTCTGACTAGCTTCTACTACCCTGAACTATTTAAGGTGTAACTTGACAAAATGATCGATTTGGTACTTTGACTTGTGAAGTTGATCGTGTTTTCTTACCTGACTTACTTTCGTTGGAGCTTTTAGCGGACTGAAAAATAAAATTTTTATTTTAATATTATTGATATTAGAAGCAAATCACATGAGAAAATAAGACCAAATTAGTGAGTCAGTGTATTATATCAACAATTTTGTCAAATTCAAGGTACTATAATGCACCTTTAATAATTCAGTGTAGTAGAGGATCTAGTCAGTCAAGTTCATGGTATTAGAATATATTTTGGCCTTTTGGTAATTATAATTTTTTAAGACCGTTTTGTTAATTACAAATTTTCGATCTGGTCTACTTTAATTACCAGATAGGCAAATAGGATGAAAAAATATTTAATTATCAAAATGGACCATAAAATGTTACAATTAGCAACTGTACTGTTATATTATGACTATTTCCTGTAGAAACTCTTATAAGTTTCAAAAAAGTACGTATTGAACCAAATTGACCCGTTTATGGGTAAACGGGTTGAAACTGACTTGTCTACTTATTTTCTAATTACTGTTTACAGATGGTTGATGACATGAAGTACACAGTTTCACACGTGGTGGAGCCCGTTGAACGGGGAATAGCAAAAATAAATAAAACGTTTCATGAAATATCAAAAAATGTAAAACGACACGAGGAGAAAACAAAAAGCTCTAAAGATGACAGTTATATTATTCCTTTAAATTCATGGACAAAAGAATTTTCTGATGACGTCATAGAAGGTAGTTTTAGCGACAGTGGTGTCTCTAAAGGGAGGAAGCAACGGCGACAGTTGAAATTTTCATCGTTTTTTTCTAACCGCCAATAACGGGTGAGTGTATGTTAACTGCTTAACTTCTAAAGTTCATAGATAAATGAGTTGAAATGTAATTATATGAAACTCAAATGAAATATAGTACATTATTCAAGAGCAAGCTGAATACACAATAACAAGAATACCTAATCCTGCTAATCCTGATAAAGATTAGTTGAAATGTAAACAATCATACATCTATCAAGTAGTAGAGAGACTGTTCAACATATTATGAAAATATAAATCATATTGAAGATGTTTGCATGAGATGAATCATTTTCTCCAAATTAGCGACGGATGAACCACAAGGAGATCCACATGCCATGTCAGCCTTATTCTCCAATTCAATGACATTTTTCTCATTTCATTCCCCTTTTCTCCATTCATTAACTCAATCCATCTTACTAACTTCTTCACTCTTTACATTATTATCAATCTCCGTAGCGACACCCCATTTGTTGCAACACATCCAACAATTTGGCTGTCGGTCACTGAAAAACGGCCAACAAATCATCGGTACTTCACTAGAAATACTTTTAATAGTTGAATTCCACTCACTATGTGTTAAAAACCCTCCAATTGACGGGTGGTTCAAAACTTGTTCTTGCGGGCACCAACTAGCCAACAACCCTCTACCGCTCGTCTCAGCCAATAACTCAGGCGGCATCGGCATTACTGTGGACTCGCCAATCACTAGGTCGGGACATATTATCCAAAAAAATGAGTAATTGCTTTTCGCGAGTCCCCGACCAAACTCAACTAGTTGCTGAGGTGTCATAACCGTGATGCTACCAAAATTCACGTAAATAACCGACGATCGTGCTTTTGAGTCTAGCCAATTTAAACATTCACCCTCTTCTTTCCAAATGTTTGATTTGATGGATTTTAGGGTTTTGTCTTCAATTTTGTTCTCAAGTAAATGTAAAGGGCCAATTCCATAGCAAGGAGGAAATTTTGGAAGATAGTGTGCCCAAAATGTCACGGTCGAGTTCATCAAACGTGTTGAACAAGACAGCGGAGGCTGTTTTCCATCTCTTGATTTGTGAACATGCCCACTTAACCATGTATTCGTCACCCGGGTTGACTTATCTAATCCATGGAGGGATATACATTCTACAACTTTTTCCAAGTAACCATTTGCTAGAAACTCAAATCTATATTGAGAGAAATTATGATTTTAGTTACAACTTAGGAACAAAAAATGTTACTTTGTATATAATGTTACATGGAATAGGGGTGTTCAAATATATCCGGTATCCGAAAATCTGAAAAAATATACGAAACTCGATCTGAAATTATCCGAAAATTCGGATATCCGAATTTCGGGTATCTGAATTTTTGGATTCGGATTCGGATACCAATATTACGAATTTTCGGATATTCCAGATATCCGGTATCCGTTTTTTTGTCGATTTTTTATATGTAAAAATTTAATATTATCAAATATCAAGAGTACACCGATATGTTTTGTCTATATTAATATGTTTATGATAACTTCAGGTTTCATATAGTTAAGGATCTTATTTTTAGTTTATAAATATTGAAATAATTACGCTAATTGACTTAATTTGCTGGTAATATCATTCAAAGAATGATGAAACTTCGGATTTTCGGATATTTTGGATTATCCGATATTCGTATCCGAAATTTCGGATATCCGAAATTTCGGATTCAGATAGCGAAAATTCACTATCCAAAATTTCGGATAATCCGTTCTGATTTTCAGATATCCGAAATTTCGGATAATCCGAAATGCACACCCCCGTGGAAGTGATGCAAAAGGGCTTTTGACCAAATTGCGACATAAAATGGCCATCGTTCTAAATACATTTGCGACGGACCTTGTGATTGACCACTAAACTAGGGACATAATTGTGACAACTATTTTGTGTAGTATTTGTTGCATCGGACTTTTATATTTAATTTTTTATTTTTGTTACTACATTTTATTTTTCAGGTCCCTTAAATTGTAAATACTAAGATTTTTATTTACCACTTTTGAAACGGATTTTCGATGGAATTTTTGTTCGTAGCAAATCTCAAATCCAACGTTATTCTGTCGCAAACTGGAGTTGAATTGTTGGCTTTTTCCTTTCCTGTTTCTATCGCAATCTGTCGCAAGTTGCGACTTTTGTCCCGGTTGTGTGTTACCGTAGTACTTTGTTAAACTTTACAAAATTAAAGGATATAATCATATAATTTTTTTTTTTAGAATAGTCCATAAGACTTTATCTTTAAGACTTTAAGTTACTACAAGTTAAAAGAATATCTTGAAAGAGAAAATAAAAATGAAAACATGTGAAGATCCAACAATTGCCCTCATCTATAGTAACATCTTTAATGTCGGTGTCATTTCAAAGATAACTAGAATATTTTTATGATGATATTTCTTGTGATTATTTAATAAAAAGTAAAAAATAGTTTTCTTTAGATAAACATATATGTTTATTACCTTTGAGTGGCATCAAACCCCTCTCCAAAAGATATGGATACAAATCGAAAGACAATAACGAACCGGCTCCACTAGTCCCGAATTCCTTGGCGGCATCGAGAGTGAAGCCCATGAGCAAATCCGAGACTATGCAAGTCACGGGTGAACAAGAATCACCCACTTTCGCAATTAGGGCTTTAAACGAACCCAAACAATTTACATCAAGACTTCTTGCTAAAGATACAACCTCTTGGGTAGCATCAAGATCTTGTGGCGGTGGAAGGCCGTCGGGAATGGTCTCAAAATGGAACGAAGGGGACCCGCGCATGGCGTCGTGTCCCTGAGATCTGAGCAACGGTTGGTGGTTGAACTCGGTGTTTACAAAGGTGATATTGAAGCCTTTGGAATTGAGGATTTTGGCGAGCTTTAGCATCGGGTTTATGTGGCCTTGTATGGGTATCGGTATGCACACTACATGTGGCTTCATCTCTTGTTTCGAACCCATGTAATGTAACTTGTTCTATCTCCCTCTAAAGAATGGATAATGCATAACATGTAAGTATAACAATAACATAGCAATCATTTATAAACAAAAGAAGACAAACGCTACTGCTAGAACGATGGCAATTCGGTCATTTAACCAATTTAAGTAATTAAATTTTCTATCATAGAAATTTTGTTTACTTTTAAACATCATTAACTTTATTTTATTGGGACTCATCAACCGTTAACTAATTCAATTTAATATAATTAATCTTTATTACAATAATGAGCTTAAAAAAAACATAAAATACAAAATGTATCACTTATTTTGTCAAAAACATTCCTCGAAATCATTAACTCTTCACATTGAATATTGTTGTTAAACTAGTAGGTTTAACCCCGTGCGATGCCGCGGGGGATTTTCCTACGATACCTTAAATTCCATTTAGGGATATTAATACAATAACAAAAAGTTATTAAAATGCAAAATATATTTTTTAAAAGTTTTCAAATGACATAACTCTCAAATATATAATAAAATGGATGTAAGTAATGAATGCAAATAGTACTATTTAATCACTTTCATATGTTAAAATTGATTATCCAAAATTTTAAAATAAAATATTATCAGTTACTTGTCAATAGCAAAATACATATTTTATGAAGTGCATCTACTACTAATAATATTTGTAGGATTTCAATAAATTAAAAATTATTATAAATAACAGAGCTTTAGAAAATATAGACGTAAGAATAATTTACATATGTTTGCATTAAAACTGAATAAAACTTATATTTAAAATAGCTAATTAATTGAGTATAATTGGACTGGATGCATTTTGTGATTTTGATACTCATTTTGTGTTGTACTACGCGTTAGTGGGCTCCACTCAGTAGGCCCAGAATATGCAATTTTATGTCTACTTATAAATTCAGTATTTGTCAAAGTCAAATGCAGTATTGGTCAACAATTGCGGCAAAAATAAGACAAATGGAGTACTGTTCATGAGCGATGCTAAATGTTACTCCGTATATAGTAAACATTAGGCAATACTATGCAAAATCTGTGATCTATATTTGAACATATATCTTAAAATCTCTTAGCCATAGATGAACCACGTACATGGAAATCCACATCAGCCTTGTTCTAGAGATCATTGCCATCCTTTCCTCATTTCCTTCCTCCTTTCTGGATCCGTTCATCAATTCAATAACAAGCTTTCTAACTTCTTCGCTTGTTGGTTATTAAAAAATGCCAACAAATCATCAGCACTCCGACTAGAAATACTTACAATAGTTGCATTTCATCCACTATACGTTAAAACCGCTATATTCAGGGTGATTTAAACCTTGTTCTTGCAGGCACCAACTAGCCAACAACTAGGGGTGACCACGGTCCAAAAACGGAACCGAAACCGAAAATGATGCATTTTCATAGCTGAAAATGAAACCCATAAAATTGAAACCGATAATGATAAACCAAATTGAACCATGTCTTCATCGTCCGGGTGGATACCTCTGATGCAAGGCAGGGTACCTTTTAGACATATACCAATCTACAATGGTATCCAAGTAACCGTTTGCTAGAAAACTCAAATTTGTAAAATAAAAAAAAGGAATGCGCGCTATTAATTAGCTTCAAGCTAGCAACATAAATACTATATGTAAGATGTTACGCGGAACTTAAATGCTGTTAACTAACTATTGTCTTGTTTGTTTCAATTTTCAAATCAACCTTCATTTTCTGCTTTGCAATTTAGAAATATAACTATATACGGAAAAAAAAGAATACACTCCTATTTAGGTGCATTTTCTTGGGGTCTTAACGTGACGTCTATGACAACGAGTTTATAGTATTTCATAATTTGTATAACTTAAAAACGTTTTTTTGTATGAATCTGCGCTAATTTCTAGTTTTTTAAATATAAGGATGATTCTTACTAGATTTTTATGTTTAAAATAACCATGAGTAAATATTTCATAGTAGCCTCATTAGACCGTACATCTTTCTTGGTATATCCAGATAATAGGTATGATAGATTAGATATGAGAAAATAAAATATATATTATTTTAGAGGCTAAAACGACATTGAGCTAGGTAACACCTATAAGAATTAAAACAATAAAAGGGGTGTCATAGGTGTATTGGTTGGGCAATTGAAAGGCATTTGTTGTTCTCGCATTGATGGCATGGGGCGTCAGCCGGTAGGCATCGGTTTTTTTCATTCCACTAGAAGACGAGTGGACATGGAGGAAAGGTGTGGCTCAAGGTATTTCAGTAGGATATTTGGTATTTTGTGTATGCATATTTTATAATAATCGAACTCAAAAAACTGAAAATAATAGATATTGATGACATTAGTATGTCAGTTGATGTGACGTCGATGTGACAAAAACTGACTGCGCCATTTCGTCATGGATGACAGTGGTCTAAGGATGTCAGACACAAATACCTTTACTCTTTATTTTCATCATGAAACAAGTAGTAAAAAAATATAAATAAACAAATATGCATTCACATTAGGTCATAAATTAAATTGCACAACTTCTTTTACACCATAAACTTCAAATTTCAAGGTTGAGATGTTGTACCATCACAACAAATGTATGCAGTCAATCTCATATATCGGACATGGAAATAATCTCGGTGGTCAATATTGAAGCCGATAATCTCTCCGAGATGAGGTACAAGTTACGGGTGGTCATAGTAAGAAGGGTTTTTCTAATGTATGCTCCTGGGGTACACATTAACGTGCATTAAATGAGTTCATAATTACCAATTAAGCATAAAATCGAAATTAATGCTTTTGTTAAAATGGTAGGTTCTTGAGTGCATTTATGTCATTCAATACATATTTAGGAAATTCCAGTCTCATTTAATGCACGTTATTTTATGCTCCAAGGGCATACATTAGAAGAACCCTAGCAAGAAACGAAAAGCGAGATGAGTAGATGACGATGATGCAATTAAATTCTGTTTGAGTGAATTTGGGCTAGAAAGATTAAAAGGGTTCGGCCCAATGGACCCACAAAATCAGACTAACGCATTTGATCCTGAAATTTTAAATGTCATTTTATATGTACTTCTAAAGCCGTTAAAAGAAAAGATTTCTATTAGTCGGCGATACAAAATAAGGGAGCTGATTCGTACAGAGCAATTTTTATCCATGCAGAGCAATCTTATATCAAATGACATTGACGCCCTTAGTGGGAGGGGTGAAATGAAAAATATGATAAAAGGAAAGTAAGGGCATAATTGTCATTTGGGATCAAATTACTCTGTACGGATACAAATTGCTCTGTACGAATCAGCACCCCAAAATAAACCCAAACCCGAACGAACCCTAAGGGCATGTTTGGACTTACTTATTGAAAACTCCTGTTTTCCTAAATAATTTATTAACTTATTAACTTTTTAAGAATACAATACGTTAATAACACGTTAATAAATTACTTTTTAAAAGTTTCCAAACACCCTCTTAAATCTCTCTCCATCGCTCTCTCTCTCTCCCTCTGAAGATTTCGTTCACAGAGCTGCCGTCCCAAGGTACGATCTCCGGCTACGTTTATCAGATCCGATTTATGCACTTATAGTATTTGTTATCATTATACCCCTAGATTCAATGCGTTTGGTTTGATTTTTGATGCGATAACAGCATCATATGTCTTAATTTGTGGTCGATTTTGAATGTTCACTGATGCTGTCTTTGAATACGATGTATTTGTTAGGGTTATAGGCACCAATTTGTTGATTATTTGATACATGAAAGAGGCAGTGACTCCTGCTGCTGCAGGAGGGAGCAAATGGAAAAGGAAAGATTATCAGAAAAGGAAACAACACAAACAGTTTAGCAAACAGGTTAGTTTATCAATCAGACCTGATTATATTCCTAGATTCAATATACGATTGTTGAAGGATCGTACAGGTCTTAATTTGTGGTTGATTTTGAATGGATTGAATTTTGATTTCTGCTGTACTGATTATTAAGGTTTTATAGTATAATATATCTGAATTTGAATTTTACATATGCAATAGAAATGCATGATGCTAGTGACTTGTTCTTGTTTCTTTTGTTTTTAAGATGCCTAATGAGATGCAAGAGGCAGTGGCTGCTGCTGCAGGAGGGAGCAAACGGAGGTTCCTGAAAAAGAAAAAGAATCAAAAAAAGAAAGAGGATTTGGAAGTTGATTCTGATTTGGAAGTTGATGCTCCGGAAGTTGATGATCCGAATTTCTTAGTAGCAGTTGGCACCTTGGGACGGACCCCGTAAATTAGGGCAAGAATGGCCTATAATAGGGTTATGATGCCTAACGGGTTGCCAACTCTTCCAGTTTGGAAACTGCTTAAGAAAAGATTAATAACCGTTACTAAAATAACCCCCACAACCAGAACCAAAATCCAAACCAGACCCAAAGTCACAACCACAACCATAACAGAAACCATAACCACACCCGATGGAGAAACAAAGACGGTAACCACGGTCACAAAAGCTAACACAACTGCTGATATGAAGAAGGAGGCGGTAACTGCTGCTGGCCCTGAATGGGCGGGTTATTTCGATGGTGATCATGACTCTTCGAATGATGACTTGAATGTTTTAGTTTCCGCCAAAAAAATCTAAATTGTATTTTACTTGGTACTAGATTGACGATCGAGTTCACGTATAGATATATGTAAATGTAATGGACTAAATGGTCAATTGATGATGACATGATTAGGGTTATTTGAGTAGTTCTACTGTTACTTGTTTCATAGTAGTTCTACTATCTCATGTGATTGCTATAGTCTTTATATGAATTCCAAAACACTATGCATCATATTTTGGCCTATTTTGACCTAAAATGACAAAAATACCCTTATTTTTAATTCATCTCAATTAATTTTTTTTACTGGCCATCTTCTCCTAAGACTCCGGCGAACTTGCGGAGAACTGAAAGTCTGAAACTTCTCCGGTCTCCTGCGACTCGTTTTCTCCGGCGAACGGCGAACTTCTGGCGACCTCAAATTTTTTCAGATCATCTTTTTGTGCAACTGTGTGTGTTTTAGTGTTCGAGATAGAGACAAAGAGAAGTTAAAAACGAAAAGAAAAATAATAAGGGTATTATGGACATTTTAGATCAAAACAGACGAAAAAATAATAAGGGTATTATGGACATTTTAGATCAAAACAGACGAAAAAATTAGAAATTTGAAGTCCATAGGAACAAAAATCATGAAATTAAAAAGTATAGGGATAAAAAAAATAAAATTAAAATTATATAAACAAAATCGCGAAAATTTCTGCAATTTACTCTTATTTTACAAAAAGAAAATCCATCTTTTTGTATAAATCAATCTCCACTTATTCTAAAATTTTATGTTGAACTTGTTGGACAGATGGCAGTTGCTGCGATGGTACACGTATACGTATTTCCAGCAGCACCTTACAAACGTGGGGAACGATGTGTTAGAAACGTTGCTGTAATGACAGATTATGCATCATTAGGAACAGAACCGGCCCCCGATGAAGTTAGAGATTGTGAAAAAACCACAAAACAACGGTTTACTCATCATGATGAGATACAAAAAACGTATGAGATTACATCAAATTGTTCGTGATGTTGTTGTAGGCAGTGGCGAAATCGCAAGTTTTTAAAACTTTTTACTCAATTTTATCAGTTGGGTGGGTTGGATAACAGGTCAAAATAAGCAAGGCTATTCCTTTCACACCGCTGCCAAATTCAACCATTTCCCCAGCTTGAATCTCGTTCAACCCATAAACACGTGCAATCCCATCTCCAACTGAGACCACTCGACCAATCTCATCCACTTGAAAATTCGTGTAAAAGTTGCTAATTCTAATTTCTAATAGAGTCGTTAGTTCAGCAGCTCTCGGAGATAATTCCATAATTCTATTTATTTTGGATATAAGGGGACAGGTCAAAATAAGTATGGTCAGGTAACCTGACTAGCAAGCACTATTTTTTTATTTTTTTTTATAATCGTATAAATTGTTATTTATAGGTTGGTAATGATGTTCATCAAACTTTTGATAAAAATTGACAAATGACATAAAATAATAATATATGCTTTAGGAGGTGGTCTGTTTTGGTAAGGCTAAAATATATTTTTTGTACCCTCAACTTGTTTGACTAGGTATTCTACTACCCTGAACTATTTAAGGTGGAGCTTGATATCTTGAACTTGATAAAATGATCGATTTGGTACTTTGACTTGTGAATTTGATCGTGTTTTCTTACCTGACTTACTTTTGTTGGAGCTTTTAACGGACTAAAAAATATACGTTCATTTTAATATATTGATGTTAGAAGCAAATCACATGAGAAAATAAGACCAAATTTGTGAGTCAGTGTATTAAATCAACGATTTTTGTCAAATTCAAGGTACCATAATGCACATTTAATAATTCAATGTATTATAGGACCTAGTCAACTAAGTTTATGATATTAAAATATATTTTGGCGTTTTGATAATTATAATTTCTTAAGATCCGTTTTGTTAATTACAAGTTTTTGAACTGGTCTACTTTAATTACCAGATAGGCAAATAAGATGAAAAAACTTTTAATTATCAAAATGGATCATAAAATGTTACAATAAGCAACTGTATCTTTATTTTATGACAGTTTCCTGTAAAAACTCTTATAAGTTTCTAAAAATCACGCCTTGAACCAAAATCGACCCGTTTAATAAACGGGTTAAAACTGACTTGTCTACTTATTATCAAATTATTGTTTACAGATGGTTGATGATAAGAAGTACACAGTTTCACACGTGGTGGAGCCCGTTGAACGGGGAATAGCAAAAATAAATAAAACGTTTCATGAAATATCAAAAAATGTAAAACGACACGAGGTAAGAGCAAAAAGCTCTAAAGATGACAGTTATATTATTCCTTTAAATTCATGGACAAAAGAATTTTCTGATGACATCATAGAAGGCAGTTTTAGCGTCAGTGGTGTCTCTAAAGGGAGGAAGCAACGGCGACAATTGAAATTTTCATCGTTTTTTTCTAGCACCAATGACGGGAGAATGTATGCTAACTACTTAACTTCTAAAGTTCATAGATAAATGAGTTCAAATGTAATTATATGAAATTCAAATGAAATATAGTACATTATTCAAGAGCAAGTTGAATATACATCGAAAAGAATACCTAATCCTACTAATCCTGACAAAGTAGTGAGATGTAGACTGTCATATCTTTATTCGAGAGTAGAGAAACTATTTAACAGATTATGAAATTATAAATCATTTTGAAGATGTTTGAATGAGATGAATCATTTTCTCCAAATTAGCGACGGATGAACCACAAGGAGACCGACATGCCACGTCGGCCTTGTTCTTCAATTCAACGACATTTTTCCTCATTTCATTCCCCTTTTCTCCATTCATTAACTCAATCACCATTTTACCAACTTCTTCATTCTTTACATCATTATCAATCTCCATTGCAACACCCCATTTGTTACAACACATCCAACAATTCAGTTGTTGGTCACCGAAAAACGGCCAATAAATCATCGGTACTCCACTAGAAATACTTTCAATAGTCGAGTTCCACCCACTATGCGTTAAAAACCCTCCAATCGATGGGTGGTTCAAAACTTGTTCTTGCGGGCACCAACTAGCCAACAACCCTCTACCGCTCATCTCCGCCAATAAATCAGACGGCAGTATAGCGGACTCGCCAATCACTAAATCGGGACGTATTATCCACAAAAATGAATAATTACTTTTCGCGAGCCCCCAACCAAACTCAACTAGTTGCTGAGGTGTCATAACCGTGATGCTACCAAAATTAACGTAGATAACCGACGATTGTGCTTTTGAGTCTATCCATTTTAAACATTCACCCTCTTCTTTCCAAAGGTTTGATTTGATTGATTTTAGGGTTTTGTCTTCAATTTTGTTCTCGAGTAAATGTAAAGGGCCAATTCCATAGCAAGGAAGAAAATTTGAAGATAATTTGTCCAAATTGTAACGGTTGAGTTCATCAAATGTGTTGAAGAAGATAGCCAAAGCTGTTTTCGATCTCTTGACTTAACCCACTTAATCATGTATTCGTCACCCGGGTTGACATATCGTATCCAAGGAGGGATATCTTTTTAGACGTATACCCGACATGGTAGGTATACAATCTATAATTTTATCCAAGTAACCATTTGCAAGAAAACTCGAATCTATACAAAGATAAATTATGATATTAGTTACAAATTAGGAACAAAAAAGGTTGCTTTGTATGTTATGTGGAAGTTTATGATGCAAAAGGGCTTTTAACCAACAAATACATTTGCGACGGAGCTTGCGATTGACCACTAAACTAGGGACATAATTGTGACAAACAACTATTTTGTGTAGGATTTGTTGCATCTGACTTTTATATATTATTTTTATTTTTGTTTTACCTTTTATTTTCCAGGTGCCTTAAATTGTAAATATTAAGATTTTTAATTTACTACTTTCAAAACGGATTATGGAATTTTTGTTCGTTGTAAATTACAAATCCGACGTTATTCTGTCACAAACTGGAGTTGAATTATTGGTTTTTTGTTCCCTATATCTGTTAAATTCCCGACGCAATCTGTTGCAAGTTGCAACTTTCGTCCCAGTTTGTGTTACCGCGATACTTTAACTTTACAAAATTAAAGTTAAAGATATTTAAAAATAGTCTATGTTTTAGAATAGTCCATAGACGTTATCTTTAAGTTAGTACAAGTTAAAATAATATCTTGAAAGAGAAAATAAAAATGAAAACATGTGAAGATCCAACAATTTCCCGGCCCGAGCCCAGCGAGATCCATTCTCGAACCCAAACCCAATGATTAAAACAACTTAAGAACACGATCTATAGCATTATAAGCCCTCATAATCCGACATAAACTATCATAACATCTAGTTCTTGCTAACAAATGTAAACACACACATCATTAAAATTCACCAAAATACTTGATATATAATTATCTAAAATTCGGGTCGTTACACATACGATCTTTAACGAGCCGAAAAAGTGTTATATACAATAAGTACAAGTGTTGGTATAATAATTATAAGAATATACATATATTGTGTTAACGAGTCAAGTAATTAACGATATTTTTGAGTTTGTAAATTAGTTCATTTAAAAAATATGGAATCATAAACGAGAATCGAGCTCGAGCTCGAACACTATATGAATATTCTAAATATTCGAGCTCGAGCTCGAACACTATATAAATATTCGAGCTCGAGCACAATTTTTTAAACTAATTCAAGCTCGAGTCGAACTTGAGCCGAGTAATTATTAAACGAGCCGAACCCAAATTTCCTGATATTCGACTCGACTCGGATCGTTAACACCCCTAATCATTACTTTCCTTTCCTTTTACCACACTTGATTTCACCCCTCTCATTAAGGTTATAGTTGTCCTTTTGAACTAAATTGCTCTGGATAAATTAAAATATTCTGTAAAAATCAATTCACTTTACAAAATATTCTGTAAAAATCAATATATTGTATAGGTCATGGTGTTTTTGTGAACCGTATATTTGGCGAAAGAATGATCGCATTACACAGTTGCCATCTCCCTTTGCTTCTTTGTATCTAAACCCCTAAAAGTCCAATCTGTTTATTCAAAACCATTATTAATTTATGTTTTGTTTGACATATTAACAACAACACAAACGAAAAAGAACAAAATATATTTGTATGTTTATTAAAAACTTTTTGAATGTTTATAATACCTATAATCTAAAATAGGAACTTCATTCCTGGGCGAACTCGAATCTCTAAATCCTCGCCCCACTCCCTTGCAGACTGAAATTTTTTTACAACAAAACACAAAATTGAAAGTTACACAACAAAAATAATAGTAGTACCATTCAATATTCAAATTGCTTATTAATTACCTCCCTCCACATATCAACATCCCAAGGTTGCATGATTTCATCCAGCAGATCCATACTTAAGGCTGTGAATATACTAAAAAACATATATTTTTAAACTAAATTTAAGTTCCAAAACATATACTACAAAAAAATCCATATATTATGAGTTTTTTAAATGAGGATAGTTATTTTTATAAGTATTTAACAAAGTCTTGTAATTATAAAAATATTAAGCAAAAGATAGTACTTTATTAAAATTCTCAAAAGTAAAACACAGTAGTATTCTCTCTTCATCTCCACCAAGCATTTTACCCTTCTACAAATACCCCATTTCCACCTCCAATTAAACACCAACAAAACCAATGTTTTAAAACTGAGGTTATTACTCGGCCCGGTACAATTACCGTGTTAGGAATATTTCTATAATATTCATTAAAGATTTGATGTGTCAAAACTTATAAAATACAAGGACCTAAATTGAAGATATGGAAGTTCAAATTCAAATAAAGATTTAGGAGATAATCACTATTGTAAAAGATATAGTATATCTTGTTTAATTTAAAAGATTTAGTATTATCCATTTCCTTGTAAATCTCTAGGTTTTCTAGTATATAAAGAAACCTAGAGGTATAGAATTAGTCGTTCTTGAAACCCACGTTTTAACGTGTATGTGTGTGTACTCTAAGCCTCAAGGTCGTTTGATCCTGTTAACCAAAACCGTTCTACATATTTATATGTAGAATTGGGGCTTTTAGTAATCATTGTATATAAAGATGATGATGAAACCTTGTTTAGCAATACAAATCTGTTCGTTTAATTCCGCATTGTTTATGATTTGTAGTTGTAAATTCCAAAATCAAGAACTAACTATTCTTGAGCCTAAAGATCGATTTTATAGAGTTGTTCTAAACTCAGCAATTGGTATCAGAGCAAGGTGGCTCCAGATCTGGAATCAAACAAGGATCTATCAATGATGAAGAATCAAGCATAAAAAAAAAGAAAAAAAGAAGAAAAAAAAGGGTCAATCAACTTATATGGTCACTTTTATGAAGACAAAATTGATCAAAGGTTAGTCATGCATAAAATCTTGGTGTTCTTATTAAAAAAATTGGTTGTCTCTTACCTATTTGAGTGCTTCTTACGATCATGAAGAAATAGACAGAAGAGATCGAATTTTAATTATAAAAAAAAAGGGAAAAGGGGGCACTGAATCTTCACGCATGAATCGAGTTTTCATGTCATAATGTGCTGAATTTACATCAAGATTTAAAGGATATTTTGCAAAATCTTCATGAATATGTAATTTCTTAATGTCCCTGCGGACCCATCGCCAGTTGTACGCACACTTTTCTCAACTTTTGCAAATTCATTTGTTTGCTATTATCAACTTTGGCTTGTTTGACTTTTAGTCCATCTTCAAAGTGTTTATGTTGGTCACATATGTTACTATTGGTCGCAACTTTTTAGTGCTGATCCGTCTCAACTGCTATTTAGTTTCTACTACTGATCTTCTAATTTCAGTTACTACTGATCAGTAGTAAATGAGAAAAGTAGTAAATTACTACTGATGTTGATCCGAACTTTACTACTGCTGTATGTTCTTTACTACTGGTATCTGATCAGTACAAAGTTACTACTGGTTGCATATATGGGTTAATACTGATCTCATTTACAGCGTTACTACTGATCTTACTGATCTTCATGAGTACAAAGTTACCATGATTTCTTCCTCATAACCGATACATCATATTTTGGAAAACATGACACACACCATGTTCATTCCATACTACGGTTTATTGATCGTATCTGGTATATTAATGTGAAATAAATCACATTATTCACACACACACAGGTTGAAGGCTTGATGAAGATAAAGGAAAGTTTTATAGTTGTTACATATTTGATCTTTATCAGTTGATTACATAAGATAATTGATTATATTTTATTTGAAGAAGAAGTTGAAAGTCTTACTACATAAGATGTTATGTAAAGATGTAACTGCAATTCAACAGAATCTTAACGAAAAGATCTGTTGAAGACCAAGATGTCCTTCATACAAGATTATGACGTTGCTGATTACTATAGTTAGACGGAATGTGATGCATAGTTTGAGTTTCTACTTCAACTTCAAATAGAAGATAGTTGGTTTTCAATGTAATTGATATAGTCTTGAAAAACACAAGAATGATATCACACTTTTAGGGGAAGAAAAAGTGTTGATCATTCAAGGGGAAGTTCAAGTTTCTCGGATTTATCTGATTATGTCAAAAAGGGGAAGAGACTTGAAGATTCCTAGCTAATTCTATAAGTTTTGTCAAATCAAATAGGGGAAGATTGTTAGGAATATTTCTATAATATTCATTAAAGATTTGATGTGTCAAAACTTATAAAATACAAGGACCTAAATTGAAGATATGGAAGTTCAAATTCAAATAAAGATTTAGGAGATAATCACTATTGTAAAAGATATAGTATATCTTGTTTAATTTAAAAGATTTAGTATTATCTATTCCTTGTAAATCTCTAGGTTTTCTAGTATATAAAGAAACCTAGAGGTATAGAATTAGTCGTTCTTGAAACCCACTTTTTTTTTAACGTGTATGTGTGTGTACTCTAAGCCTCAAGGTCGTTTGATCATGTTAACCAAAACCGTTCTACATATTTATATGTAGAATTGGGGCTTTTAATAATCATTGTATATAAAGATGATGATGAAACCTTGTTTAGCAATACAAATCTGTTTGTTTAATTCCGCATTGTTTATGATTTGTAGTTGTATATTCCAAGATCAAGAACTAACTATTCTTGAGTCTAAAGATCGATTTTATAGAGTTGTTCTAAACTCAGCATACCGGATCACGGGTCAACTGGTTCAACCGGCGGATCAACGCGGGTCAACTAAGAACATATAAAATAATACTATATACCTCATATAGTAAAGTTTGTACCTTAGTTTTACATTTTAATAAGATATCATACTGATATTGTTTTTGTTTTACATTTAATTCAACCCACAATCCACAGGATTTGTTTAGGAGTTTGATATTCTTCTCATATTTAATTCATAATCACGGAAAAAGAAACCAAACAGTATCTATATATATATATATATATATATAAATTGAGTTTCAATTTGAAGTTGTAATAAATATCATGTATTAAATATTAATAATAATGTTATAATAAATATCATGCATCAAATATTAATAATAATATTATATAAATATATTAAATACCATGCGTTTAGTAAAAACTTGAATTCCATGTTATAATGTTGGATTTAATTATATAGCTTAAATGTATATGTTTAAGTCAAAATCGTTCACATGCCTTTGTTTAAGTACCAAACCGTTTAATTGCATATGTATTCCTTTAATTACAAACCTTCACTTTAAAACTAGCATGATGTGGGTACTTGTTAGTCCCAAGACTAAGTAAATAAGATTTGATGATCGATAGCCAAGAAGAATAAACAACAGCTGAAGTATGTATCTCAGCTGAAGCAAGTATATACAATAAACCTTCAGCTGAGTACGTATTTAGCTTTAGGATACAAGTCAAATCAGCAGCTATTAACGAGAGTTCATTCGAAGTCTATGACCAAAGAATAAAAACAAGAAGAAGACTATTCAGCTGATTGTGAAATCAGTTGATAGTACCTGCTGCAGATAAAGACTTAAAGGAAATGTTCATTGACACCTTGAACATTTCCCTTTCCCGCTCAAAGAAGAAGAAAACGATGAAGATCTTCTATTTTAGAATAGAAGATAATGTCAGTACATTATCATCGTTTGTCCCTCAAGCATGTAAAGAGAAAGTCAACTATTTCTGTACTTATGTAGTACACCTTTCACTGTGCGTCAGAAAGGGTACCAGAAGTAGTTGACACAAAGTACACTTGGGACAATAACTTGTGCAAGAGCATTTAATGATCCATAGACAAGTCCACATCGACGAATAATATGTTTACACGTCGTCAAGCTTGGGGACTAAGGAACATGGATCTTGGGCTATAAATACAGACGTAAATGCTTGCATTTACAACACCTTTAGAAATCATAGCACAAGAACATTCTCTGAGAGTTAGTTATTTGCCTAAGTATTAACTCCTCCATAGTTATTACTAAGGCATTAATATCAGCTGTTAGTATCAGCTGATATTACTCTCAGCATATACTCTTCTAGTTTGAGCGGTCTAAAGTGTCATTTCAAGTATAGAGTTTTAGTTAGTTTTGTACTATCTATTTCCGCAAACTTTGTACTGTATTAAGTTGTTTTAATAAACTCTTAATCATTGAAATCTTGTTGTTCATTTATCTTATCTTCGTTACTTGGCCATAACGCAACACGTTTGTGTTGTTGGGAACCAACAACTGGTATCAGAGCGGGTGTCAAAATTGTCTTCCATCAATTTTGAGCATCTGTTATGGCTGAACCTACATCATCAGACCTTCCATCATCTGGAAAACCTCCCAAACTCACTCAAACCAACTACCCCATGTGGAAAACCCGTATGTTGTCCCACATGGTTACCTATCACCCAAAACTTCAAGATAACATAACGATAGGAAAATATGTTCCCAAAACCCTCAATCCTGGTTCTTCTGAAACACCAGAACACTATGTGGTGAAGTCTGAGGCTCAGTGGACAGACGCTGAAAAACGTATTGTTCATCTTGAGAACAAGGGTCGAGATATGCTTTTTCAAGCAGTTGGTGATGAACTGTATCACAATATTCAGTTTTGTGACTTAGTTAAAGAGATGTGGGAACGGCTGGCTGAAGTTTATGAAGGCACATCTTGTAGGGATTTACTACACACCATGCGACTGATCAACCACTTGGGTCGACCACCTAGTACACGAGTTCGAACCTTGCTGACCAAGAACATGAACTTGTTCTTGACCGGTTAAAACTAACTAGCTGATTTAATCCCTAAATGCGGAACTGGGATTAAACCTAATCCTTAAATCCTAAAGGATTGGGATGTTGGAAAACTAGATTAGGTTAACAAGAAAGAAACCTTGTACGAAGAACTCGAACACACACACATACTTGTGTGTGTTCGTCGACCATCAACCAAAGAACCCTAGGGTTCTTTGGCCGAAATTCGTCCAAGAGGGAGAAGGGAGAAAAGGGTTTCCCAAAACATACCTTGTTGTTTGCTTAAGATTGATCCACTGATGATGAACAAATCGAGCGATCTTCTAGTTGATCTAAGCAATGAACTTGTTCTACAAAACTTTAAGAACACGAAGAACGAAGAACACCAAACTTGGTGTTCTTGGGAGTGTTCGGCCGAAACCAAGGGAGGAGGGGCTAGGGTTTCGAAATCTAGGTGTAAGGGAATATTATGATTAGGTTTAAATGAAACCTTAAGCCTTCTATTTATAATAGAATAAGTTTCATTTAAGTCCTTCTAGTTTAATTAAGATTAATCTCTTAATTAAACTTATCTATTACACTTTAAACCCTTATAGTTTAACTAGTTTATTATTGTTGCACTTAACTACTAAATGTCTAGTATTAACACACTAATAATTCGGTACCCATATACACGAATTATATACTTGTATTTATACTTCTAATAGTTAATTATATAATAACCTTTATATAATTTATACAACAATATTATCCAATTACTGTATGATTTAATGGCTTTAAATCATATCATGGATAATCTATAATTAACACATTGTATATTCACTCAACTAGTGAACGTACAATTACTTGTATTAATTAGTTAGTTAAACTAATCTAGTAATAAGTTAAACTTAACTTAATACTTAACTGATTCATAATGACTATTATGAATCATTCCTCTTCGTAGTATCATTGCTTATCTTGCTCGTATTACATGCACTCACCGGTGTGACCCTTAAGTGTTTCGTAGGCATGGATGTATCATCATAGGTTGACTGACTGTGCACATAATTCCTTCACATCTGTTGTGCGTGAACATAACAAAAACATGCTCATACATGATTATGAATTGTTTAAAGCCAAGCCAAGTGAGACTATAGCTCAAACTTTCAATCGTTATAACATTCTGTTAAACGAGCTGAAGTCTCATGGGGTTGATAAGGACGATATGTCCAAAATGTGTAAGTTCATGGCAGCCTTACCTTCTAAATGGGCTACCATCATAACTTGCATGAGTACATCTCCTACTCTGAAAGACTATACTCTTTCCTCTCTCTATGGTCTTTGCTGAAGCCCTAATCACCGGTCAGCGGATCGACTACGGGAGACTGGCGTACGAGGAGGTCAAGCCCAAGCTGAAAAGCAAGGGAAATCATATTCCCTATCTTCGCTTTTTCACATTGTGCGTCGCACATGTGATGGTTGAAAAGCTGAAGATAGATTATGAGGACATCCCTGGGGAATCGGTGATGGTCCGTTCCATCTCCAACCTCATCTTCCAGAATAAGGATGATGAGAAGGCATTTCCCGTCACCTCGTACATGCTGAAGATCATAGATGATCGAGTCAGATCCAAGAGGGATCGAAAGAAGGGCAAAACATCGAAGAAATCTGCCCTACAAGAAGGTTCGTCCTTTTCTCATCTGAAGTGTTTTCCATCAACTGATCGCACTCAAACTGTTGATGGAAATACCACGACTTACACTGGGATCTCAATGCCCATTAATGTGGAAAATGTGGAAACGGGTGATATTCCACGTGGTGGGAAGAAGCGTGTGAAGCGATATGCTCGTCGCCCTCCTTCTTCCTCTTCATTCTTTTTATCATCTTCTTCCACTTCCAGCGCCCCTGTTTCTCCTCAGCTGAGGGTAAGAGGGTCTGCTACCTGTGGAGATGATGATGTTGTTGATGATGTTGAGATGGCGATTGCAACATCATCAGGATTCAGCCGGAATCCGTTGGGTTCTCACTCGAGATCCCAATTGGAAGGATTACAATCAGAAGCTGTGCCAGCGTCTGAGAGCAGTCCTTCTCATTTTCACTCTTACAGTGCTTTTCCAGGAACTCCACAAATTGGAATTTCTGTCCAGACACTTCCGGCTGATTCTCTTTTTCCCTTTCCTTTCATCCACTCTCTCTCTGCTGATTTCTCAACAAGTCAGCAGACTTCAAAACGGCAATTTCGTTCTTCAGGAGTTAGTGCCGGCTCCACACCTCTGCGTAGCTCCTCGACCGATTCATTATCTGTCGTTGTATCACGGGAACAAACTCCACAAGCAACCTCAGTCTCTCAACAGACTGTTGGTGAAGTTTTCGGCTCAACCCAAGCCACCCGCGAGTCAGTTGCACACACACCACCCCCAACTTCTTCATCACTCCCTGAGTCTTCAGCTGATGATAGATTGACTAGAAACCAAGTCAATCTTGAAGCTGACCCTTCTGTTTCCCATGACGTCACCGGCTTAAACCAGCAGGTGATCAAGGAAACCACCACCGCCAATGAAGAGACAACTTTAGACCAAGTTGTTACTGAGCCATCCACCCTAGCTGCCAGTGATCGCGAAAGTAATCGCCAACTGAGCTGTGAGGCAGCTAACCAACCACCCAGAGGAACTCTTCCTCCAGTCTCCATGCCAGTATCGCCGGCTGGTGAGACAGAAGCTCCAGAGATTCAAACAGCTTTTCATCTAATGTTTGAGTCGACTGATGATTTTATTCAGTCTTACTATTCGTCATCTGAAGGAGAACATTCTGAGCTTCAAACTGTTTTGACAACTGATGTCGGCACTTCTGTTATAACCCCAGAAGTTTCAGTTGGACCCAACTCACCCCCCAAAGTTTCTGATGAACCCATAGGAACCCTTCTTCCTACCTCGGGAACACCTTCTTCCACAGCTGAGGTTACCCCTCAAGATGGAGACATGACGGACCCCTACCTCCAAAGCGTCTAAGTGTCCCATGCTGAATCCAGCAAAGCTGGAGGACGCATTCCCATCAGAGCAGCTGCTGCTCTGATGTCTAGAGTTGTTACATCCCAGATTCGACCTGGAATGGCCACGCTGAGTAAGCAGATGGACTCCCTTCGCAAGGATGTTCCAAAGAAGTTTGCCCAAACTACTGAGTATCTCTCTTCCAACATAACTTCTCTGCACACTGAGGTTCATTCTCAGGCTCCTCAGCTGGCTCTTCTTTCTGATCAGATTCGCATCAACACCAGCGGGTTCATATATCTTAACGACTACGTGCGTCAAGCGTTGAACTCCCTTCGCGATTCAGACAGAGTCGATAAAGACCAACTTCTCTCCGAAGTTCGGGACGGCTTGGCTCTTGCCCAATCAAAGCAAGAGTCTTTGCTGACACTTACTCATAGCCACCTTTCTCGGGCTCTTGAGGAGTCAGCATCAGCTGTGTCCATCAGGTTGGACAAAATGGAGACTGAAGTAAGCTCGCTGACTTCCCAAGTCGCTGGTCTCCAAGGCACCCTTGACCTCATTCTTGCAAAGCTCAATGAGGGTGCCGCTGTTGTCCGTTCTGCTTCAGCGCCAGAGAGTACCCCTCTTCTTCGGGCACTCTCTGAGGGGGAGAAAGAGGCCACTTCAGCAGGTGAACAACAAGGTGAACAAAAATAGTTCACAACCTATAGTCACCTCTGCTGTTGGAGCCAATACTGAAGACGTTCCGGCAGGTGACAACTCAAGAATTCCACCTATCACTTCTACTGGAACACAAGAAGAAGAAGATGTACCCTCAACTGGTTGTGTTACAATAGTTGATTCCTTTAAATCAGTTGAGGGTTCATAAGTCCAAGCCCCGCAAATCCAAAACCCTCAGCCTATTATACAGGAGATCCCTTATCCTACTGAGGGGGAGCCTGCATCTGTTGCGGTTAAAAACTTCATTCTAGAAGAAGTTGGAACCGTTGTTGATCTTGATACAGCCATTGCCCTTCAAAGAAAAACTCATGAAGAGCTATATCAAAGAGCTGAAGCCCAAAGAGCTGAAGCCCAAAGAGCTGAGAACATTAGGTTGTTCAACAAAGTTCTTGGTCAGCGTAGGCTCGAAGCAAAAATCACCAGTGTGAGGGCACCCAAGTCCTCTTCCAGCTCTCCACCAGAAGTAAAAATAACTAGAGCTGGAGGATACATGGCCGCTGAAAGGTTACCTCTGAACAAAATCAGTACTCACCTCAGCTATGCTGAATGGAATGAGTTACCGACAGCTTCAAAATCTGCACAACAGTCTGACATCATAACAGATCTGCAAAATGCGATCAAAGTCGCAATCAGTATCTTCAAGGGTCTATGCGACAATATCAGGAGAACCGCTCCTGAGTTGGCAAATCGCATACCAGCTGAATTGCTTGACTCACAAGAAGTTGCTGTCAGAGAACCTGCTGGTGAAGTCCGTTCTTCCTGACCCTTTTGCTGACTCCAGAACACTTGATGTTGGGTCCTCAATCATATTTGCCAAACGACCTAAACTCAACATCACAAAAGCCGTCCCCACGGGAGTAAACTTTGTCCCTGGCCTGATTGTAAAAGAACCTATCTTTGGCTTTTGTTATCTGGAGAAGAAGAAGCCTTGCTTCCAACGGGCTGATGAGCTGCACATGTGTGATATTGATCAACTGCTGCTATATCACAAGTCGCTGAGTTACTCCACTGAGGAGGGAAGACAAATGAGAAGATTAATCGACTCAGCGATCAGCTCATTATATCGCAATGTCACTGGAGAAGCCAAGACATTGTAGTAGTTTTTTTTGTTTTTTTTTTATTTTGCTTGTACTCATCAGCTTTATATCCATAGAAAATCAAATTTTTGTAATATACTTGTAAAAATTGTAAAAAGATAAACATATACAAAAGAACCCTAAGGGTCAAAGCACATAAGTATTCAGCTGACTTCATCAGCTGAATCATTATAGGGTTACACTTATACGGCTATTCGATTGCATCAAATAGGGGGAGATTGTTAGTCCCAATACTGAGTAAATAAGATTTGATGATCGATAGCCAAGAAGAATAAACAACAGCTGAAGTATGTATCTCAGCTGAAGCAAGTATATACAATAAACCTTCAGCTGAGTACGTACTTAGCTTTAGGATACAAGTCAAATCAGCAGCTATTAACGAGAGTTCATTCGAAGTCTATGACCAAAGGACAAAGACAAGAAAAAGACTATTCAGCTGATTGTGAAATCAGCTGATAGTACCTGCTGCAGATAAAGACTTAAAGGAAATGTTCATTGACACCTTGAACATTTCCCTTTCCCGCTCAAAGAAGAAGAAAACGATGAAGATCTTCTATTTTGGAATAGAAGATAATATCAGTACATTATCATCGTTTGTCCCTCAAGCATGTAAAGAGAAAGTCAACTATTTCTATACTTGTGTAGTACACCTTTCACTGTGCGTCAGAAAGGGTACCTGAAGTAGTTGACACAAAGTACACTTGGGACAATAACTTGTGCAAGAGCATATAATGATCCATAGACAAGTCCACATCGACGAATAATATGTTTACACGTCGTCAAACTTGGGGACTAAGGAACATGGATCTTGGGCTATAAATACAGACGTAAATGCTTGCATTTACAACACCTTTAGAAATCATAGCACAAGAACATTCTCTGAGAGTTAGTTATTTGCCTAAGTATTAACTCCTCCATAGTTATTACTAAGGCATTAATATCAGCTGTTAGTATCAGCTGATATAACTCTCAGCATATACTCTTCTAGTTTGAGCGGTCTAAAGTGTCATTTCAAGTATAGAGTTTTAGTTAGTTTTGTACTATCTATTTCCGCAAACTTTGTACTGTATTAAGTTGTTTTAATAAACTCTTAATCATTGAAATCTTATTGTTCATTTATCTTATCTTCGTTACTCGGCCATAACGCAACACGTTTGTGTTGTTGGGAACCAACAGTACTAAATGTAGGTAGCTTCACTATCTATAATAACAATTTAAAACAACACCATTTCAATTTAATCGGTTACGAGTTCATGCATTTATGTTTAAGTGAATACAAACTCACACATTTAATTACGTTTACGTGTATAAAAATAAAGAAATCCAATAAAGATAGACGTTTCAAGACCAATGTTTCAAAACTCATGCATTAAGTTCATGCTTTGTTAAAGCAAAATTTGGTTTAATTCATGCATTTTAAAAGTCATCCATTTAATTCATGAATTTAATTTCATACGTTTCAAACCCAACGTTTAATTACCAACATTTCTACATATAAAAAGGGTTCACCAAACGTTTCTACACTTTCTGTAATTTGCTATTACCAAATTGCTATATATTATGTCGAAATCAATAAATAACTAAACCTCCAACTCCACTCTCGATCAACTCAAAGAAGGCGACCACAAACCCATTGTGGTCATAATTTGTTGCACATGGGATGCACATAATATTAATGGAAAATGCCTAAGCACCGACTCTTTTGTTTCGAATGAAAAGGTAACATTAACAATAGCCATTTTAATTTTGTTCACTTCTTGCTAATTTGTATGTTTGTACCTGTTTTTTCAGGGAAACACAATGCACTCTGCAAAGCGAAGGCTAACCATAAATCTTTTGTTAGAGACCCCTTCCAACTTATTAATTTGAAAATACTAAACCAACGGAGCAAAAGTACCTAGGGTTTTTTTTCTATATTTCATTCATAATTTGATTGGGTCAGAAAATTATTTTTAATATACAAGTAGGATTTTACCTTTTCAATGTATACGAATTAACAACCTAATAATAGTATGAAGTATTTTACTCATTATATACGATTAAATGGTTATAAAATATAACAATTAACTACACGTCATGATGCATTAACCGAATAAGTATATTATAGTTAAATACAGTAGAATTGATATATTACTCACAGTAAAATACTCTTGATATTTAAAGTAAGTTTTAAACTATTTAATACTAAAAAAAACTATTAATTCCAATAAATTATATATTATATATATGGTTGCAAAATATGTATTTAATGCTTCATAATGATTAAATAACTAAAAAATGTCAAAACAAAAGGAGAAAATCAGAGGAAAAAAAAGTTGCACAAACGAAATGACCGATCATGAATTCTATGAAACTTTCAATAACTAACGACATACTTTAAAACCTTATTTATATATATTTTTTTTACAAATTTAGCATAAATTTATTTTATTACATTTATTTTCTTTGTATGATAGAATTCTCAACTTTCTAAATGTCAAGATACGTTCATATATATGTTTTATTTAAAATCACAATGATCTTATTTATGTTAATAACTCAAATAGTTAAGAATTATCCATTGTTAACTCACTCATATTTAAATTTATGTGTTATTGTCACAATGAGCTTATATAAAATCATAATTATTTTGTCAAGAGAATTACAATACCCACAGAACTTAAAATCATCGTGAATGAAGATAATGACAATAACTTAAACAATAACACAAGAAATATTGTGTACAAGGAAGTATTTAACAAACAAAACTAGCTGTAACATCCTAAAACCGGCCTAGTTGTTTTAGGTATATATTGATATTTAAAAAATATCTATTTGACCCTTTATGGAATAAATTGATTAAATTTTAAATGAATTTTTTGTCTTTTTGTCATTTTGTGATATTTTAATCAAGGGATTAAAATATCCGATTACTGAAATGTTTAAGGGATTGTATGACTTTTATATTTTTGGATTATTCTTTTAATTTCGTTTCCGAATATATTTTCGTGGCTAAAAACAGAGTTCATTTGGTATTTTAAATAAATTAACTACGAAAGGGACTTTTAATATTGTATTGTTAAAATGTAAAATAAAAGAAAATAAAAGTGGGCGCCCTCCATGTGTGAGCTCGGCAGATTGGTGGGGAGGGGACTCCCTTTTTACTTGCTTTTTCTCATTTGGACACATTACTCCATCTCTTTCTAAAACAAAGTCTATCCAAAACCCACTTTTGGTGTTCTTGAGCACTTTTGAAGATATTTAGCTTCATTCTTCCTCATTTCTTGGTTGAATCTCGAATCTAAGCAAGCATTTAGGTAAGCTCTTGTCACTTGTTATTTGTTCTTCGATTTCTTGCAATATGATAAACTAAGGTTATGAGTTTTGTAAGATTTTTTGCTATATTGGTTGTAATAATGATATCTTAATGTTTGTATGGATTTATTATGTTGATTACATGAGAATACATGTTAGTTGTTCATGATGTTCTTGAAAAGTGATGATCTAGGGTTTTAAGATTTAGTGGGTTTTTATGAAGATATTTAGATCTTGGATTTTTATGGTTTTTATGGTTAGTTTAGGTTAAACTAACATGTTGGAAGTATTACATGTTAAGATGTTTAATCATTAATTGTTGGATGAAATTGTTGATTAAAAGGTTGTATGGATCTTTAGTCTAAATTGCAAACTAGCTATTGTGTTAAATGACTAGTTGGTGAAAATATGTCAATTGTATGTATTATGGGTTTTGGTGCTTGTCTATGTCAAATAAGATGTTTGATATGTCAGATATGGTTTATGCCAAGTTTTGGTGATATTTGATGAAAATTACTAGTTTTATAGTTTTGGGTGGTTTATGTCAAAATATGAACTAGTTATTGGGTTTAAGTGACTATTTGATGTAACATGTCATTTGTATGTTTTATGACTTGTATTGTTAGTTATGTTAAGATAACATGTTAGAAAAGTTATTGTGGTGTTTGACAAGTTATGGTATCATTTGGTGCAAATGGTAGTTTTATATTTAAAATATAAACTAGTAGTTGGAAGTTGTTGATATTAGTCTAGAAATGGAATGTGGTCTTGTTAAAATGACTAGTAAGTTATGAATTGCCCAATGTTATGATTTTAACATTTATATTTGTGTTTGGATGTGTTAAAGTTAAATATGTGGTTTTGACCCGTTTGGGTATATAATGTGAAAGTTGTCTAAACGTGTATAGTATGGTTTGAATTGAACTAGGAGTGACAATAACATGATAATTACATATTTTGGTAATTTGTAATATGTTGACTTGTTGTAGTTAAATTCGGGTCTCGACCCATTTGGATGTATTATGTTATATTGGTTAGATATGGCTTGGTTGTATTTGACTTGAATTGCAAAAGTGTAACATGACCATGACATGTTTATATGATATTATAAGTGTTTAGTTATTCATGTGGTGCAAGTGTTAGTGTTAAATGTATATTTAACATTGTTTATAATTTGGTGGAATTATATACTAATGTGATATTCCTTTGGTGTACAGGAACCGGGATCGAGACTCAGAAATATTAGACCTCTGAGTTTGACAAGTGGAAGTAACGGTGAGTGGAATTAACCTCAAACTTGTGTTCGGTTACAATCGGTTTGGTATTGCCTGTTTGGGGAAAGGTGCAGGAAAATAGAGGAAACATGCAGGAAAATACAGGAAAAATGCAGGAAACGTTCCCTGTAGTGAGTTCACGATCGTGAACTATAGTTCACGTTCGTGAACTATTGTTCACGATCGTGAACTTCTGATTTCAGGTTTTCGGGTCGTTTTTCGGGCGCGAATCTTTGACAGTTTGCTTGGTTGGTACCTGTTCGATCGGGTTAGACAAAATAGGATATGTGCACATAGATGGAAAGGTTTTGCTTGATTGGTAGCAACAACTCGGTTAGTGGCAATCGAGGATAGGGATGAGGTCAGTGTCGGATGGATAACGGCTGGGCATAGTGTATCGACTAATAGGGTATCCGACCTTACCTGTATGCGTTGCATGGTTAAGGGGAGGGACTTACCCGGGGTGTTGGATACAGGCTATCAGTTACCGTGGTTTTGGCCGACCATGGTTTAAGGCCCGCAAAGCCACCGATTCTCTCTCTTAGTGGTTACCCAACGCCGAGATGTAGTAATACTTCTGTGTTTAGCAATCGGAGATGTAGAATTACTTCCGAGGTTAGTAGGTGGAGATGTAGAGTTACTTCCGTGCTTAGTGATTAGACAGTTAGCGGTTACTGGTTCGGTGGAACAGTGGTTCAGTGGAGCAGTGGTTAAGTGGTTACAAGGAGTAACGATCATGGAGATGTTGGTGCTTACTTGTTGAGCTTTATATAATTTGTAGATTATGTTCATTCACTTAGCTTTGTGCTAATCCCTCGTTCGTTGACTCTTTTCTGGTTGATCGGTGCTTTGGACGGAATGGGTGATCAAGCTCAAATGGATATGTTTTGTAAAATGAGTCATGTCGTTAAGTGACACCATTTAAATATTAATGTTTTGGACTTTATTTTGGGACGTTTGGTTTGTAAACCTAAACCTAAACTATTTATTATCTTTATGCTTCCGCACACCTTTAAAAAAAAACATTTTCTAAATTTTGCGGTGTTACACTAGCAACCAAAGGTATATTCTAATTTGAATATAAAAAGGTATATTTGTATGATGAATTAATTTATATTTGTGTTTAATAAATTTTTTAAAGAAATTAAAGATAATCAAACATAAAAAATTAGACTAATCCTCTACTTTTTTTTTCTAAACACATAAATTGAGTTAAAATTGTAGTAACTTTTAGTTGAAAAACATAAACCGATATTGATTTTTCATTAAATATACTTATTTTGTAAACACATAAGTTGTAATTATTACTTTTTAATAAACTTACCAGTACCCTTGAAGATATAACATCGTTTATTCATACTTACACTTATAAAATACAAAGCACAAAGATCTTTGTAATGTCATTTTGGGCGTACCAATAGATGATGCTCAGAACCGAAACGAACCGGACCGAGAACCAGTCGGAACCGAACCGAGAACCGAGGCAATTTCTTCGACTTCTTTTCATTTTTTTTCTCTGTTTTGGACCAAATCAGACATCTCAGAACCGAACCAGTTCGAACCATGAACTGAGTTTTCATAAAAATTAGAACCGACAATTAAATCGATGGAGCTCGGTTTGGCCCCGTCCGGTTATGCGATCCCGGTCGGTTCTCAGTCCAATTTGAACATGCCTACTTATGTGTACGAGTATTTCAAACTAAATAAATAATTTCAATTAACATACACAATCCATATGACTCAATAAAAAACAACAAACCCTAAACATCAATACACTTAAAGAACAACTTTGCTCATTTAGTAGAATACATGCAATCAAAATTAAACATGTAACCGATCACTCTTTTCGTACTTCCCAAATGATACTGGTAAATTGTACACGATATGCACTCAAAATAACTCATTATTGTGAACGAAGCCCGTGCATCGCACGGGCCATGGTGCCTCGTATTAGTTAATTTTTTTGTCTTAGCAATTATGGCAATAAAACTAAAACATGAATAAGGGTATTATTAACTATGGGAACGAAATCGATAAACGTGAAAGATTTATGGTAATATTAATAGTTAGAAAGCTTTAAGTGTTTTTGAGCGGGTCATTTTCGGGTCAACGGTGAAATGTTTTTGAGCTTTAACCGAATGATTTCCGTCAAATCTGTGAACATGGAGCTACGATTGGGACTCTTGCTAGCTCAACTTTCTGATGATTTACGTGATTTTGTATCTAAAAATATAAGAATAAACTCTCCGTGAAGATGGAGCTACGATCACTTGGTACAAAACACATTCGTGTTCTCGAAAACTCATTTTCCGTCGGAACAAAAATAGTGGTGAATATCATTTTCAATTGGTCTGATTCAAAAGTACTATATTTTGATATATAATTTTGAAATTACAATATTTGTTAAATATGCTCTGGTTTATAGGGTTTATGATTATGGATGTACGACAACGAAAAAGGAAGAAAAGGGTTTTGGGGTGGACAACCACCGATGTGTGTGTGTATGTGTCTGTGTGTGTGTGTGCCATCGAAGGCAAGAACTTGGGGAAGAACCCTGTAGTTCAAACAAGCTAACATGAAAGGTTTAAGGTTGAAGAATGTACCCGTTGGAGGATTGCTTCCTCGGAAAGCCGCCGGTGATGAGGGGGATGAGATAGAAGGTGAGGATAGAGCTTTTATAGGTGTAGGTGCTGTGTTGTTGCAACAAAAAGGAGGAACAGTGAATATATTAGTTCAAACAAGTTAACGTGAAAGGTTTAAGGTTAAAGAATGTACCTGTCGGAGGATTGCTTCACCGGAAAGCTGCCGGAGATGAGCGGGATGAGAGAGAAGGTGAGGATAGAGCTTTTATAGGTGTAGATGCTGTGACGTTGCAACAAAAAGGAGGAACAGTGAATATATTAGTTCAAACAAGCTAACATGAAAGGTTTAAGGTTGAAGAATGTACCTGTCGGAGGATTGCTTCGCCGGAATGCTGCCGGAAAGCTGCCGGAGATGAGGGGGATGAGAGAGAAGGTGAGGATAGAGCTTTTATAGGTGTAGGTGCTGTGTTGTTTCAACAAAAATGAGGAACAGTGAATATATTAATTCAAACAAGCTAACGTGAAAGTTTTAAGGTTGAATAATGTACATGTCGGAGGATTGCTTCGCCGGAAAGCTGTCGGAAAGCTGCCGGAGATGAGGGGGATGAGAGAGAAGGTGAGGATAGAGCTTTTATAGGTGTAGGTGCTGTGTTGTTGCAACAAAAATGAGGAAAAGTGAATATATTAGTTCAAACAAGCTAACATGAAAGGTTTAAGGTTGAAGAATGTACCCGTCGGAGGATTGCTTCGCCAGAAAGCTGCCGGAGATGAGGGGGATGAGAGAGAAGGTGAGGATATAGCTTTTATATGTGTAGGTGCAGTGTTGTTGCAACAAAAAGGAGGAACAGTGAATATATTAGTTCAAACAAGCTAACATGAAAGGTTTAAGGTTGAAGAATGTACCTGTCGGAGGATTGCTTCGACGGAAAGCTGCCGGAAAGCTGCCGGGGATGAGGGGGATGAGAGAGAAGGTGAGGATAGAGCTTTTAATGGTGTGGGTGCTGTGTTGTTGTAACAAAAAGGAGGAACAGTGCATATATTAGTTCAAACAAGCTAACATGAAAGGTTTAAGGTTGAAGAATGTACCTGTGGAGGATTGCTTTTGCCGGAAAGCTGTTGTGGTTGGGGGATGAGAGAGAAGGTGAGGATAGAGGTTTTATAGGTTTATGATGAACTAAATTGTTTGAGAAATACGTTGAAAAAAGTTTTGCAATTCAAAGGTAAAATTCTAATAATCTAATTCCTTCCTTTCTAAATATTAAGACTTAAGAGTACTACTAAAAGATCCAAAAAAAAAAAAAACAGAAGTTATAAAATTGTAATAAAAAAATTTGCATTACGTAATAATTTACCATTTTAATGGTTTTTGATTTGATTTGATTTGATTTGATGGGTAACTGTATAAAAATTGGGAGATGGGTTTAAAGACATACTATGTAACTTCAATGATTTTTAAGAACAAATTACAATTTCTTAAATAAATGAAAAGAAAAAATATAACATTTTGATTAGCTTCATATAGATGTACAAATTGAGCCTTATGCACCCCGTTCCATAAACCTTCTCGCTGAACAGAACCGGTTTAGAACCCTCCCCATTTCATAAAGTCCCTTATGCCTTGCAGATAAGTAGTTAGCTAATTACTATAAGGAATTGGGTTTAATACATAACAGTAGAAAAGTCTACATTCAAATATATAAATACATCAATATTGTACTTGAGCACATGTGGACATATCGAGACTTCATGCAGAGAATATCATACATAGTTAATAAGGATTTAATATGAATACAATATATACAACTTCATGCAAAATATAATCTTTTGGGCATATAACGCTAACTAAGACAATTTAAACTTGGTATTTGTATTATGTGATATTTTGTGTTATTTTTAACTGGTTATGTAATACTTTAGATTATTTTTATTTTTCGGCCTCGAGGCGTAACTCGTAAGCATTGGTTCGCCTCGAGGCTTACGCCTTGTGTGGCTCACCTCTAGGCGCAATTCCATGTATCCTTAGATGGAACACAACATCTGCTTTTGATTTATCATATGCTTAACTTCCATACCAAAAGGTACTCAAAATCATCACAACCCAAAAAGGCTAGAATCAAAATTTTGAGATCCTACAATATACTTGGGATTCTACAATGTTTTCATGCATGACCTAACACGTGGTTCTCCAAGGGTGAAAATGAAACCTTTTTGCAATTATGAGAAAACCATGTAGACTTCATTTATCTTGTTTTTCTCTGTGGAGATATGTGAAGATCCTTTTCTTTAAGGCATTGTTTTGCTCATTTACATATCAAGCAAATTATCGAGTTTAGCTTTTTTTGTTCCGGCAAATATACATGGCAAAGCATTGATGAACTCGGAATAGGCTTGGGTTTAAATGAGACTTGAAATCCATATCCACAATCAACCTTTCGAGACTTTCTGAAATTTCGAGAATAAACGGCATTAGAGTTATCCCAACTTTCTGAAATTTTGCATTTGAGGTACTTTATCTTGAAGTTTTTGTCATTAGTTTGTCCAACAAGAATCTGACTTGGTATTAAAAGTTTTTGGTTTGTTATCTAAAAATTATATTTCATTAATTAAACGTTTTCTAATTAAAAAAACATTTTTCAATTTTTTGATCCAATTTACTCAAGACCTTAAAACATGTGTATATAACCACTTGATATAAACTTGGAGGAAAAGAGTTGGAATTGCTTATTACAATACTTTATGACAATAATGTCAGTTTATGTGGTATTTGCCTCTTATTTGTGTATACTCATCGGTCAATTTTTTCAGTTTCTTGCTATAAATTGTATAGAATAATTAGTGTTTTAAATACGATTACAAAAACATACTATTTTGATAAAATCATTTTTTAGGAGGTTTTATCCATTGAAATACATTCGACCCAACCCATTTGACCTGTTTCTTTTTAGGTCAATTTTATTTTTTACATGTTTGACCTTTTAAAGATAAACATGATCCAAATTGTTTATAGACAGTGTTCAATTATGATTGGCTAAATACTTCATTATATCAATAATAATCTATCTTTTTGATAAAATCATTTATGAGGTTTAACTCATTTTAGAATACATCCAACTGTATGGGACACAACCCAATCAAAAGCACAAAAGCAAAGTTATCCCAAATATGATTTTGACACTCTTTGGTTCCATAAATTTGAAGTGATTAATGGACAAGAAAAATAGGTTTGCAAATTACCGATGTATTAACCTAATTTATTTTGTTGATCAGTTTGCATTTTTACTTGGTCCCGAGCAATGAACAAAAACTTGTATTTACCAGTTGTGTAACGGAATATAATATTGCAGATGTTAGCGGTTAGGGGTGAGTATAAAAACCGAAAAACCGAAACCAATTCGTTAAGACCGTCAAAACCGAACCGTTAAAACCGAAACCATTCCAAAACCGACGGTTTCGGTTTGGTTTATGTTTTAGCAAAAAACCGCCCCATTAAGAATCCGCCCCAATAATAATTAATATTATATATATTTTTATTTTTATAGTTATTAAATAGAAGCCAACTCGAGCTTTTAACGAGCTACTCGAGCTCGATCTCGTTTATATCGAGCTCGATCTTGTTTATGTAACGACCCGAAATTTGAATAAAATAAATTATGGGAAAAATATGATAAATAAAGATAAATTGTTTAAAACACGTAGGAATTGGTTTCGTATCATTTGGACATCGTACGAGGAAATTATGGGCGAAACCGAGTCGAGATAAAGTTGAAAAAGTGCAGCCCTGCTGCTTTAGAAAGTTCGCGACGCGAACTAGTGGTAACGATCGGGACGTCGGGCCAGGTAATTTGGCTTTGGGACGCGAAGTAGTTCGCGTTGAGTTAGCGATCGCTAAGTATGCGTACGATATGCAGAGTTAGCGACGCGAACTTAGTTCGCGCCGCGAAGTCTGGTCGGGCAGTAATAAATCGGGTTTGAGCTAGGGTTTGCTCATTTTCACCCCCAATTGTGGTACAGCCGATCCTAGAGAGAGAAAGAGGCGATTTTGGTGTTCTTGAGCTCAGATCTTCGCCATCTTGAAGGATCTAAACATCAAAGGTAAGATTTCTTGATTGTTGATGTTATCTAGCTAGTTATGAACTTTATTTGGGGAAATTTGGTGGTTTGGGTAACCCACCAAGTCATCTTTGGAGAAGATGACTAAGATGAGTGTAGAACACTCTTTGTAAGCTTAAGAACCTTGTGTTCTTCTTGGATCTGGGTTTTGTTGATAGAAATCTTGAGCTAGGATTTTGGGGTTTCACCAAGTTGGATGAACATGGTGTTAAGAATGATGTTATGGAGTTATTGGTAACTAGTTGTGGATAATAACTAGATTTTATGATGATATGGATGATAGGTCAAGAAGACCTAAAGATTGGTGACATTTCACAAATTGGGTAGCAAGGATTCGTGTTGATAGACACGATTTGGAGTTAGCTTGGCTAAGGTGAGTACATGTGAACTTTCAAACTGGGTACATAGCTAGTAAATGTTTTTATGATTAAATGATTTTTATCGAGTCTTTAAGTAATTTAGTCATTTATGTGATATATGATGAATTGCTTGTATGATGGTTACATGATTGATTGAATAAGAAAAGATGGAGTTATAAGCTCATAACGATAAAAGATAAGAAATGATGACGATGATGATATCCCTAGGGCCGTAGTAGATTGGAGGCATTCCGGTTATTACGGTACCTTAAGGTTAGTGGTAGATGTGAGGCATTCCAATTACCCAATACCTATGAGTCCCGGTAGATTTGAGGCATTCCGATTATCGTGGAAATGATGGTCTTGATAGATTGGAGGCATTCCGATTATCTTGACATTGGCCAATGATGAAAGTGATAAAGTGACCCCAAACAAACTTAGTAATATTATTTTAAGATTAAATGATATTATTTGACTATTTGTTTATCGGGTCTAAAACCCATGTATCTCACGAGACAATTTTGTCTCACGTACTACTTTGTTTTTTGGCTGTGTACTCAGGTTCAGGATCGTTGGATTAGAGGGTCGCGTCAGAAGTGGCCTAGTGTTGATTAGTTCGGGAGCTCGTAGGTAGTTCTCGTTTATCCTATGGTTATGATATTGCATTGTAACACCGGTTTTAATACTCTGATAAACTCTTATTGGTTTTTGTTAAACCGTATTTTGGGAATGTTGGACTTGTAATATTTTTATTTAAAAATATGATTTAAAAATGTGTTTTAAAAATTGAGGTGTTACAACTTGGTATCAGAGCTATAGTTTAAGTGAATTAGGTTGGATGTCCATCCTAGTCTTAGACTGTAGCAATAGGAATGTAAGATTCCTTGAGATCGATAGGTTGACCTTGAGACTTTATGATAAGTTTAGGGTTGAACCTAGGGGGCCTATGGAAGTTGTTATGCAGTGTGCAATATGAGCCTTTTGAGACCGTAGGGCATTAGTATGATAGGGTCGACCCCTATTATAAGTGCCATGTTTTGATCTAATCGTGTTGTTTTTGACTGTTGAGCTGAGCGTTTGAATCTTGTTTGTTGAATACGTTGGTATGGCGAAAGAATGAATGTGAAAAGTGGACGAGCTCCACTAAATTGGGAAGAGTTATGAATGAGAATGTGAACTAGACTATCGATGACCGTATGATTAAGGGTAGGAGGAATGATTCCAATACCCGCATGAAGGAAGAGTCATCGAATGGCGAAGCCCGTAGTGAGAAGTAGCTACATAAAGAGGTAGCCAGACCTAGTCGGAAGAAATGGAAGGACGTTGTATAAGGTTGTCATAGCATGTAAGACCGTGGGGTAAATCGGAAGTTCTGAACCGGAGGTCACGATTGGTGGATTCGGTGGATTGAGCGAGTGCTAGAGAGTAGCAGGCGAAGAAAGAAAGATATGATAAGTCTGACATCCATATAATTAAAGGGTGAGGCGTCGACACAGTGGAATGTGTAGTATGAAACTTTTGGAAAGAGAGTGCGGTACAATATGTTGTGAAAGGAACTCACGAGTGAGTTGAAAGGGGAAGTCTTCCCGGAAGGAAATCTAGAGGGGAAGTCTTCCCGGAAGGAAATCTAGAGTGGAAGTCTTCCCGGAAGGAAATCTAGAGGGGGGTCCATGATGCAACCTCGGAGATCTTAGGTGAAGATTGATGTTATGTGATTATGGCTTAGTTGGTTGGTTGTTGCACGAATTGGTGCTTTTAGAAATTGGAGACGAGTTGTACGACATGGGGATTTATTTTTGGGAATGGTCTTCCCGGTTAGTGATGTGTGTGGAAGCATGTATTTGAAAAGATTATAGACAGGTGTGTCGCAGGAAGTAAGGATATAAGGGTTGACACTACTATGTAGTACCAAGGGACGAACCACGAGGATGGTAAATGTGTTTCAACAAAGGATAGAGGTACAAGGAAGTACTAAGTGTTGGTAAGAACGTTAGTGTGGATTGAAATTCTAGAAATAGAAACCTTGGGAAATGGAACTTGGATGTTGGTGAGAAGCCGGATAAGTAACATAATGGTTGTTACACGTGAATGGTAAAGACAAGAATGACTAAGGTATAGTGATGTCTTAGAACTCGTAAATGGGAAATATGTGGAAATGAATAAGTGTCGGGAATGACGAATTTTGATTGTCAAAGGTGATTGAATAAAAAGTTGGCATATAGCCATGTCAAGTTTTGTGACAATTATGATGAATTCGATATCAACGGTAAGGAAATAATTATTGGTTACATGTCATAGTAATGGCATGACGGTATGGGACATGGGGTAGTGTGAGACTACGAATGGAAAATAAGTATTTTAAGTATCGCGATGTATAAAGACGGGAGTATGGAAAGTTGGGCCAATATGTGCCAAGTCATGAGTTACAAATGTGGACCGGAGTCGAATGGTCGACTTAAGATGACCGGGTTGACCGGTGGACTATGGTTGAAGGAATAGATTGATAGTTACCCCGGTGGTGACAAAGGATTTGGAAAGTTGATTAATAGGGAAATGAACCGTTTAAGGGTGATTAGTGTGTGAGTGAGACGGTAAATGGGAATCGGAAATTTTATTGGTTACCCGCGAGGTACAATGCTTGTGCATTATATGATGGCCTTAAAGGCATGTGATAATGAAAAAGGTAATGTTATATGAAACGTATTAAGTCCGACGAGAAATGTGTGAATATGGAAGAAAATGATAGCGCGATGTTATGAAAAATGTGCTGAATTGCATGGTGAATAAATGGACGATTAAAGGGGTAAGTTAGGGGTAAAGTAAGTGATGTGAAAAGGTGTATACTAGTGAAGTATGCATGGTAGAATAAGGAAGAAATGATGTGATTAGCTCGGGGGATCCCCGGCTACTATGATGTTTGGGGGTGGAATTGACTGGGCGAATCCCAATGGTTCCATTCCGAGATTTGAGATGTTCCAATCACTGTGACAGCTTGGATCTTGATGGATTGGAGGCTTTCCAGTCATCTTGATGTGATAGTTGAATTACGGATTGTTATGTCCGTATGATAATGTTTATGTGTTAATGAGATGAATGTAGGACCATGTGGTCGAATTGTATTGTTATAGTTCTACGTGTTATACAAGAAGTTGGTTTGCTGGTGCGGGTTGCATTAGGTCATGTATGGGTAGGAGATGCCTACGGTTTATAGAATATGAGGAAAGAGAACTCCTAGAGACCAATTTATTACTTGGTAACCAAGATATGGTAAAATTTCGTGAAAATTGTAGAATGTGTTGCGGTAGAGGATCTAATACCGATGTTTGAGAATAAAAAGTTATGAAGTTGATTGGTGGGGTACAAAGATGGTTGAAGGAATACTAGGTGATAGTATGAGTGACCAAGTGAAGGTCAAGAAACGGTAAGTGTTAGTGTGACCCTTAAGTAAAGGTGCGACCCTCGGATTATTTGGGGAGGGCCTTAAGTAAAAAGGAAACGGGAACAATTATTAAGGAAATAATGATGAGTAAAACCGGAAGCGATAAATTGCGGGTAGTACCTCGTGAGTAGAGAAATTGTTAGTTGGGAGAAGTATGGTTGACTTTATGCAAAAGTCAAGATTTATCAATTTGTGATTGGTTGACTTATGATGACCGGGTGAAAGAAAAGTTAGAAGTTTTAGTAATAATAGAATGGATCGAATAAGGACGGTTGATAATTGAGTAGATTGGTGGGAAGCACTAGAAATGATTATGTGTATACCGTGTGGTATGATGTATAAGTAGGAAAATTGAAAGTAAATTTGTGAAAGGAAATGATAACATGATGCTAAGTGTAATAATGCATACATGAATTGTATGCAAGACGGAATAGTTTTGTATGAGTCACTTTGGATTGGAGCCTTCCCGATCATTGTGACAGTTTGGGCCCTGATGTATTGGAGGCTTTCCGATCATCTTAGTGGCATAGTTAAGTATGATTTGATGTATCAGGAATGTGAGGTTATATCTGTTGTATGTAGAACTTTATGGTTAATTATCATTATAATTTTATGAAAAATGAGAAATTGTGTTGAAACGCGGGTCGTGTTTAAGTAAGAGTATGAGTAGGGGATACCTACAAGTTAATGGTTCATGAAAAAGGAATGCTTTAGAAAGCACAGTGGTTAGTAGCCAATGAGTGGTGAAAGATGTATATTGGGTGATTAGGCCACAATTGGATATGATTGAGGCTCTAGAGCCGGTAATCGGGAAGTTCAAGTATGGTATAAGGATGCTTGAAGGAAATTATAAAAAGTATAAGTAATTGGATGAAAGTTAAAAAGTAGTAGAGATTTGGTATTGATTTAAATGGAAGTTGTTAATCGATTGTGGAAATCGAAATCGAAGAAAAAGGGAACAATTGAGAAAGGAAATCTAAATAGGAAATCGGGAATGAAAAGCTTGGGAAGCGATGCCTTAGTAATAAAGGATATGTGGAATTTAGCAAGGTAAGTTGACCTTATTCATAAAGTCAAGGTTAGTCAACTAGTAGATTGTTGACTTTGGTCAAAAATTAGATTTTTACTTTCGTTTAAAATGATTAGTAAAGGATAAGGGCATAATATATTATATATATGTGTGTTTGATAGTGGTGGATTGATTAACGGAAATAATTATAGTCAAAGGGTGCGATTTTGACCATTGGGTATTTCGAATGGAACCTAGAAATCGAGTATGATTGTTGTTGGACCACGAGTGTAAGATTGATGGTTAAGGAATTGATGACTAATGGAACCACTAATGGATAAGGAAAGTTTCCAAAATATCGTTGGCTTTGTGCTTAAGTCAAAGATGGGACAATGTTGACAATTTGGTCAAAACGAGGGGTTGACTATCATTTTGGTCAAATGGTTATTAGTAATGATTGGGTCATATCATCCCAATGGGAGTAAGGAGTTTGGTTAAATGATGAGAAAGGTTAAGGTCAATTTGTGAAATTTTGACCCGTTCGGGTATTAGGAACTCAAGTTTGGATCTTTGGTCCGTTTGGGTATAACGGGTCGAGTGGGTGATTAAATGCATAAGTATTATTGAATCATAATTTGGAAGTGGAATGGGAATTGGAAATCCTTGAGTTGATTCCGAGGACGGAATCCTTTTAAGGGGTGGATAGTTGTAACGACCCGAAATTTGAATAAAATAAATTATGGGAAAAATATGATAAATAAGGATAAATTGTTTAAAACACGTAGGAATTGGTTTCGTGTCATTTGGACATCGTACGAGGAAATTATGGGCGAAACCGGGTCGAGATAAAGTTGAAAAAGTGCAGCCCTGCTGCTTTGGAAAGTTCGCGACGCGAACTAGTGGTAACGATCGGGAAGTCAGGCCAGGTAATTTGGCTTTGGGACGCGAAGTAGTTCGCGTTGAGTTAGCGATCGCTAAGTATGCGTACGATATGCAGAGTTAGCGACGCGAACTTAGTTCGCGCCGCGAAGTCTGGTCGGGCAGCAATAAATCGGGTTTGAGCTAGGGTTTGCTCATTTTCACCCCAATTGTGGTGCAGCCGATCCTAGAGAGAGAAAGAGGCGATTTTGGTGTTCTTGAGCTCAGATCTTCGCCATCTTGAAGGATCTAAACATCAAAGGTAAGATTTCTTGATTGTTGATGTTATCTAGCTAGTTATGAACTTTATTTGGGGAAATTTGGTGGTTTGGGTAACCCACCAAGTCATCTTTGGAGAAGATGACTAAGATGAGTGTAGAACACTCTTTGTAAGCTTAAGAACCTTGTGTTCTTCTTGGATCTGGGTTTTGTTGATAGAAATCTTGAGCTAGGATTTTGGGGTTTCACCAAGTTGGATGAACATGGTGTTAAGAATGATGTCATGGAGTTATTGGTAACTAGTTGTGGATAATAACTAGATTTTATGATGATATGGATGATAGGTCAAGAAGACCTAAAGATTGGTGACATTTCACAAATTGGGTAGCAAGGATTCGTGTTGATAGACACGATTTGGAGTTAGCTTGGTTAAGGTGAGTACATGTGAACTTTCAAACTGGGTACATAGCTAGTAAATGTTTTTATGATTAAATGATTTTTATCGAGTCTTTAAGTAATTTAGTCATTTATGTGATATATGATGAATTGCTTGTATGATGGTTACATGATTGATTGAATAAGAAAAGATGGAGTTATAAGCTCATAACGATAAAAGATAAGAAATGATGATGATGATGATGATGATATCCCTAGGGCCGTAGTAGATTGGAGGCATTCCGGTTATTACGGTACCTTAAGGTTAGTGGTAGATGTGAGGCATTCCGATTACCCAATACCTATGAGTCCCGGTAGATTGGAGGCATTCCGATTACCGTGGAAATGATGGTCTTGATAGATTGGAGGCATTCCGATTATCTTGACATTGGCCAATGATGAAAGTGATAAAGTGACCCCAAACAAACTTAGTAATATTATTTTAAGATTAAATGATATTATTTGACTATTTGTTTATCGGGTCTAAAACCCATGTATCTCACGAGACAATTTTGTCTCACGTACTACTTTGTTTTTGGCTGTGTACTCAGGTTCAGGATCGTTGGATTAGAGGGTCGCGTCAGAAGTGGCCTAGTGTTGATTAGTTCGGGAGCTCGTAGGTAGTTCTCGTTTATCCTATGGTTATGATATTGCATTGTAACACCGGTTTTAATACTCTGATAAACTCTTATTGGTTTTTGTTAAACCGTATTTTGGGAATGTTGGACTTGTAATATTTTTATTTAAAAATATGATTTAAAAATGTGTTTTAAAAATTGAGGTGTTACAGTTTATATCGAGCTCGAGCATATACTAATTCGATCTTGAGTCGAGCTCGAACATAAAACAATACTTGATAAATTTTACGAGACGAGTCTATTAATTTAATACTCGACTCGGATCGTTCGATATCTCGTTTAGTCTCGAGCCGAATGAGCAGACGATCTTAACGAGTTGATCCTAACATGCCAAAAAAGTGTTGTATACAATAAGTACAAGTATTGGTATATAATAATTATAAGAATATACATATATTGTGCTAACGAGTCGAGTAATTAACGATTTTTTCGAGTTTGTAAATTAGTTTATTTAAAAAATATGAAATCATAAACGGGTGTCGAGGTCGAGCTCGAACACTATATAAATATTCGAGCTCGAGCACAATTTTTTAAACTAATTCAAGCTCGAATCGAGCTTGAGCCGAGTAATTATTAAACGAGCCGAACCCTAATTTCCTGATATTCGACTCGACTCGAATCGTTAACACCCCTAATTATGTCTTTCCTTTCCTTTTACCACACTTGATTTCGGCCATAACTTAAAAGGGGGGAAATAGTCCTTCTAACATTAGCTTTGATGTAACCGCACCGAATAACAGGTTCCGGGTTGGCTCGGTTCCGGTTCACTTTCGGGTGAACTTGACAATACATTTTCTTTAATACTTCAGTTTCGTTGTCGGGGTGAACTTGAGACACCTCCAAAAGCTTGTGCGTGGCATTTGCAGACTAGAATCACTAAAAAATTGTAAGATTCGACAAAATTATAGCAAGGAATCAACATTATATCGACACCAACCACAATCCACTTTTTAATCGTACGAGGTCACATTATCTCATCAAAATAGTAAGGATCCATTTTGGGTTGTGAAATACATAAATGATATCAATAGCCGGCCATAACACAAATGTTTATGTTTAATAACATAACTTCAATAGTTTTCTTCAAATTTAGAAAAACAAAACTTAAAAACATATTCAATTTAATATTTATATTTGAGAAAATGTAATAAACCTCTAATTGATTCCAATATTTTAAACATCATCGAATTGCCCAACACCTTAAATCTAGTCTAGTTGGCCGGTCGAACCGGATGACAATATTTTTAAGTATTTATTATAAAATAATGATATGTAAATGGTTTAGAAAAATACCAAATAAATATCATAAAGAATCAAAATAAATCAAAAACCTATTTTCTGAACTAAATTTAAGCTCCATAGACTCGAGCGACACGTTGGTGAGTATTGGATTAGTCGCGTTTATTACCAAGTTTGTTTGAATTTGACTTGCTTTAGAAATAGTTTACCCCTTGACCGGAAGTACTCGAAACAAAAATAAATTTAACACAAGAGATTTTGTTGCAGAAATATCATGTTTGATTATATACACGAATAAGTCTCTAGAAACTATTTTCATAAACTTACAAGACAACTGCTAATTTCGTAAATCTAAAATTAAAATAAAAACCTATAAAACACACACTTTTGTTTTTTTATTTGGTTTATATTTTGGGTTGAACTTTGAATTTGGATTATTGGCAAAAAATTGGGCTATTTTAAAATTGCTTTGGGCCATTGTGTATGTTTTTTAATTTGATAGTAACATCGTAACAATGCATCCTACGCCCCTATTAATGCATGGATAACACCTTTCTGCTCGTTTTACGACGGTTTACTCTCGGATTAGATTAATCTCATAAGAAACATATAGTCTCAAACAATATGTTATTACAATAAAAATGCCGCAGTCGACAAATAGAATTACGATACCAATTTTTTGTTACTCACGGTGAAATATATTTATTGATAATCAGGTAAACTATATGAAAATTATCCAATTTTACCCAAATTGTTATTATCCATTTTATTAAACTATTGACAATAGGATCATGTATTTATTTAATCACTTTGAAGGTGTGATTAACTTTTTTGTATTGGCCTGATCAGGGCCATCCAAATATGAATCGAGGGCTACTTTATTAGAGGAGCCCATACAAATAAACTTTTACACTACATCAAGTCATCAACATTACAATTTAATGGGCCATTGTGGGCCATAGACCACACTCTAACAAGGTGGATCTGCCAAGCATCAAACTTTTATTAAATTTTAAACATTAGATATTAAACTTTATTAATGTTATTATTGAAAACATATTTAGAAATAACTAATTCATTGAATGCAATTTAACAAGTGTAATAATGACCCGTGCGTTGCTGTTGATTTTTTGTTTGCATTTTCTGTAAGTTACATTAACAAATATGTTACGCTGGATTTGTCTTCTTTAGAAAATTATCTCTACCTTATTATAAAGCATTTAGTTTTTTCTTAAAACTATGTCATACTTGATTAGTTTTAATCTTTAAAATTTATAAGAATTAAGATTGCATTATTACAAAACCCGAACCCGCCAACCTGACCAACTAAACATGTAGTTTTTGGGATGATCATGATATCAAACTTGAATTTGCCAGTCTAAACCCGACAAAAATTGCCAACCATACCCAATATTATCTTCAATATATATTTTCTAACTGAACATAAAGAAAAACTTTCGCACTTAGTCCGCATAATCAAAATAATTTTTTTGTAAGTTGTAATTATTTGTATAAATTAAAATAATGTTTCTGCCAATTTCTTGCATTTTTTCTGCTGGGCTAAATTTCATGATAATAGCTATTGGGCTTTTTTCTTTGCCTGGGCTTTTTGTAATTTTTGTAGCTTTTATGTTGAGTTGTCTTTCAATGTGTAATTAAAATAAGGGTTTTGTTAATGAGAGCGAAGTCGTTGTTTGGTCTTTCCCTTTTGGGAAGTAGGAATGGCATCTCCCGAAAGGCTCTTATGGCTGTTATTAACATGTATACAAAACTTGTACATTGATTAAAAAAGTAATATTTTTAAAATTCATGGGTTGTCTTTTGGGTATTTTGCCATCTTAATGACAACCCTAAGAGCTGTCATTAGCATTTTCTTTAAAATAATTACAATTAATAAAATAAGAGAACTACAGAAATCAGGGAAACGCGTGGTTGTTACTCGTCATTAATTTGTAATATTATAATAACTCTTATGAAAAGTACATTATGAATGATCAATGTATATATAAGGAATATTAACGGCAAAACATACATTAAAGACTCATTATATAAAGAGTTTTGATAATAAAAGCCTTAAGACCGCTCCCAAGTCCCAATGGTATAAGCAACTGACAGCGTCAGTTGCTGCTAACTCAGCGCCACTCAGCAGACAAACTAACTAAGACTAAACTGATGTAGTCATGCCAACAGCACTCCGTCACTTCACCAAATTTGGGCCCCACCATTTACTTTTCTTTTTTCTAATAAAAATATACAAGCGATGGTGTCGGGTTGCTTGTTTGACCCGAAGAAGAACCGGCCGGTGAGGGTGGGGGATCCATGGGGTTTGAATGAAATAGCTCCCACGCGTCGTTGGATACCGATAATTGACGTTTTTTGGACATTTTTTCAAGTTTGAGAGGAAGTATGAATTTGTTGAGAGATAAAGAAGGTGAATGTGGTGTAAAAAATAGAAGAAATGAGTGGGTATTTATAGATGTAAAAAGTTTTAACTTTTTTGGATTTTTTTGAAATTTTTTGAATTTCTTTGGATTTAATTTTTAACGGCTAGAAAGTACAAGGGGGTCCCACTATTTCCGTCTCTTCCTCCGTCTCCAAAGTGGCGAGATTGCAACCGGTGGAAAAAGCCACGGGTCGTGCCAACGGTGCCGCCAACCGGCGGACAAACTGGCGGACAGAGTGGCGGGCCGTCTAAGGGCTACCAATAATATCCATTAGAAATTTAATGGATAAGGAATGCCTTAAACGCAGAGGGTATTTTTTTTATGTATAAATATTAATGCTCTTATAGACAGCTCTTAGAACTGTCATCATCAAAATGCTAATATAAAAACAAAACTTCTTTAGCGATTAGGCAATCAAATACTAGGTGGCTTTTGCATTCTAGATCGATTCTTTAGTGTGTAACGGTGTAGGCTGACATTTTTCTTTATCGTCTTTTTCAACCTTCATAATGACCGAACCAGATATTCAAATATAAAATGTTAACTTAGCTTGTAATATGGGACAAAGAAGCTTTCAATTATTTACTGCCAAGTATTTTTAAAAACTTAGTTTCTTTACCGTGTTTTTCTGATATAATTAGTAGGTCTTAATTCATTAAATGTTTCTTATATCATACCTAACAAACTATTTTTATCATATTCTAGAGAAGTACTAAAACTCTAGTTTAACAAAGTCTTAATTAGATTTTACAAATAAAAAAGTAGAAAAAATTGGGCCTGAGATCTGTAGGCCGGTCATTAACTAATTTAAAGGAAATAACCTAAATGAAAAACAAAACAAAAACCCAAACGACGTCGTACGATCTGCCAAATGTATATATACACGCGCGTAACTATATTCATACAAATAACCGTAACCCTAAATGTATCGTGCTCTATCTCGTTCGCTTGTGAGTATCTCTCTGGCTCTTTAGATAAAGGTACGATCTCCGGTTACACTTTATCATATCCGATTATGCACTTTAAGTATTTGCTATCATTACATTCCTAGATTCAATATATATAGGTACGGTGACTGTGCGTTTGATTTGATTTTTGATGCGATAATTACTATCGAGGATCGTACAGATTTTGAATGTTATATATATCTGCTGCTGGAATTGAAATTTGAATTTGAATTTTACATATGCAATACAAATATCTGATGCTATAGTTGGGGATTTATATAGTACGTGACTTGTTCTTGTTTCTAAGATGCCTAAAGAGATGAAGAAGGCATTAGGTGTTGCAGGGGGGAGCAAACTGAAAAAGAAAAATTATCAGAAAAGGAAACAACGCAAACAGCTTCGCAAAGAGGTTAGTTTATGGATCAGATCCGATTATATTCTTGGATTCAATATACGATTGTTGAAGGATGGTACAAGTCTTAATTTTTGAATAAATGCTGTATTTTGATCTCTGATTATTAAGGTTTTATATTATAGTATAATATATGTGGATTTGAGTTGGGGATTTATATTCATAAGTGACTTGTTGTTGTTTCTCAGATGCCTAAAGAGATGATTAAGGATAAATTGATGATGGAGGATTCTGACGATATGGAGGATTCTGATGAAGAGGCGAGGTTACTGATGGAGAAATTGGATAAGCTGAATGCGAAATCGCTGGAGCGTTCGAAGAATTCGGATTCTTCTTCGGATGATAATCCGGCTGAGATGAAAATGGGTGTCTATTCCGATACCTCCGAGGATTCCGATTTTGAAGATCTTCATCCAGAAGACACGAAAGCCGGCATCAAAACCTGGATAGCAACCGGTGACTTTGGACGTGGTGAGGAAGTGAGGGCAGTCAAAGCATATAATGTTCTTCTGAAAGCTAGAGGGCTGCCCGTGGTCCCATTTTGGAAATTGTATGATCGGAGAGTAATATCCATCACCAAAATCTCTCCCACAACCAAGACTGTAACCGTAACCAACCGCAAGACCACAACCACAACCGTAACCAATCTCCTAACCGGCGAAACCACCGTCACCACCGCCGACACAACCCCCGAGCTCATGAAAGCCGCAACAACTGCTGCCGGCAGGAAGGATGACTTCTTCGATGGTGAGGAACACAAACCCATCACAATCCCATCAATCACAATAGGATGAACAACAAATTTCTTTTGGTCTCTTGATTAATACTCTAACGTTTATGTCTTTACTCTTTCAACTACTCTAACGTTTCTCTTGTACAGTCTGCTTTGCTTGCTAATTGGTATTATTATCTATGTGGTTGGTTTTTTTTCTATTGTTCTTTATTATAAGCTTCTATTATAATCCAAACCTGCGGCCTGAAAAGACAGTGATGTTTTATGATTCAGCCAAAATTCGATTTTATAATGGGAGTTATGCTTGACCTGAAATTAGATGCTATGTTTTATTCTTGTTTACTTCATATCGTTGATATTCATATTATTTTAAACACCAACGTAGCCCAACTCCCGCCTTTTTGTCATTGTACAAGTTTAGGCAGCATTTTTTTCCTCCGTAATTTATCTACAGTTGATAAGAAAATGATATATGCCATCTCATTTTAAACAATAAAAAGAGATGAACATATATTGGTTTAGTACCATACCTCTCTAATTCATGCACCAACATGATCAATTTAGTATCATATTCGGTCTTGTTTTCTAACATGATTTAATTCGATATATTGAGATAATAAAAAAATTTCAAAATAAAAGTAAATGAAGAAAATTAACTGCATCGACAATTGCTTGGGTAGCCACTTCAGGTGTCGATTCCCCTACTCTGCAAATGTTAGAACATATTAGACAATCACAACAACTATGATTAGGGGTGTCAAAAGGTCAACCCGACCCGATCCTAACCTAACCTGATTATGCTAACCGGGTCGGGTGTATCCGGGTCTCGTGTTGATATCGGGTTATTTTAACCCGACCCGACAAACCCGATGTTAGTATCGGGTCGGGTGTCGGGTTTGGATTGATTGCCTTTATCGGGTTTCGGGTTGACCCGATTGCCTCATAATTTATGCTTTTTTTTAGAAATAATAACAAATATTGGTATTTGTTTGAAAGACTATATGGTTTTAGTTTTGCTTTTGCTAGATGCCATCTTAATTTTTAGATAATAAAATGATGTTTGGAGGTTTATATCATAGTTGTTGTGAACAGATATTAAATCTGATATTTTCCATGTGATGTTTTACATTAGACTATTGTAAATTCATAATTTACTGGTTCGTTATTACTCATAAATTGAAAATGGATGAATTGATAACAATTTGGTTAATTAAAATTTGTAACCCGACCAACCCGATAGGGTCAACCCGACACACCCGAACCCGACTCCTTATCGGGCCGGGTTAGGATATTTCCGCTCAAAACCCGACGGAACCGAACCGATAAGAGCCGAAACCCGACAACCCGATTGACACCCCTAGTTAATGTTATAAAATTGTATGCTTACATTGATAGTTTTGCAACAAGATCATTAAATTCAGCCAGAGTTATGGGATTTTCATAATCGTAATAGTGACGATAATGTTCAGGAAACTTAAGTAGTTGTGCAACGGCAACAGAGCGGATTATTTCATGATGACGTTGTGAACCGTGGATATGGCGAGAGAATGATCGCATGACACAATTCCCATCACCAATTGCATCCTTGTATCTAAACCCATAGAAGTCCAATCTGTTTATGCAAAACCAGTATTAATTTAGTATTAAATTATGTTCATTTGTGTTTGTTTAGGTTTGCTTGACATATTAACGAGCAAACACAAGCGAACACGAACAAAATATTTTTGTATGTGTTTATTAGAAAGTTTTAGAATGTTTATAATACCTATTTTCTAAAATAGGAACTTCATTCCTGGGGTGAACTTCAGGTGCTGTTTGGTTCGCAGAATGTTTCTGATGGAATTGGAATTTAGGAAGGAATTGGAATCCTTCAGGAATTTGAATCCAATTCCATACTCTGTTTGGTTGGCATGAAAGGTAATTGAAATCCAATTCAATATTTCGTTTGATTGACATTAATTGGAATTAAAATTATCTAAAATGACGAATTTACCCTTATTGCTGATAATGGTTGGTTGGTGGATGTGGTGGCGGCGTTGGTGGCGGCGATGGAGGTATGGGTGGTGGTGGTAGTGGTGGCGGGTGGTGGTGGCGGAGGTGGGTGGTGGTGGCGGAGGTGGGTGGTGGTGGCGGCGTCGGTTGGTGTTGGGTGGCAGTGGGTGATGGTGGCCGCGGTGGGTGGTAATGGAGGCGTTGGGTGGCGGCGGTGGTGGAGGTGGGTGGCGGCGGCGGTGGTGGGTGGCGGTGGCGGTGGAGGCAGCAGTGGCGGTTGGTGTGGTGGCGGTGGGTGGAGGTGGCGGTGGGTGGTGGTGGTGGGTGGTGGTGATGGTGGTGGTGGCCGCGACGGTGGGTGGTGGTGGCGGTGAAGGTGGAAGTGGCGGTGGGGGTTGGTGGTGGTGGCGGTGGGTGGCCGTGATGGCGGTGGCGGGTGGTGGTGAGTGGTGGCGGTGGGTGGCGGTGGGTGGCGGCGGCGGTAGGTGGTAATGGTGGCGGTGGGTGGTGGTGGCCGTGGCGATGTTGGCGGTGGGTGGCGGTGGTGGTGATGGATGATGGTGGTTATGATGGTCGGTATAAAGGATATAAATGTAAAAGAACATTTCAACCAATCTTGGAATTCAATTCCATCAATATTTGGATGGAATTGAGATTCCTTCATTTGGTGGAATGTTTCCATCATTTAGGAATCCAATTCCATCCATTTTTTTGAACCAAACACTGGAATGTGATGGAATTGGATTCCAATTCCCTCAGATTCCATCGAATTCCAGCGAACCAAACAGCCCAGTGTCTACATTGGCGTGCCACCTTTTTGCATACTGAATTTTTTTACAATAAAACACAATAGGAAGTTACACAACAATAAAGATAGTAATACTATTCGAAATGCTCATTTAATTACCTGCCTCCACTTCTTAGCAAGCTGAGGTCGCATGATTTCACCCGCTGATTCATACTTAACGCTGTGAATATACTACAAAACATATATTTTTAAACTAAATTTAAGTTCCAAAACATATACTACAAAAAAATCCATATATTATGAGTTTTTTAAATGAGGATAGTTATTTTTATAAGTATTCAACCAAGTCTTGTAATTATAAAAATATTAAGCAAAAGATTAAATTCTGAGTTGCTGAAATTAAAATGTTATACTGAATTACCGTAATTTACAACATTTAAATTCTGATTTTACACAAAAGGGATACATAACTCAAGACAAGAATCGATTTGGGCTGGGATAAGTATAAGAAAAACAAATTTGGGTGGATCCGAACAAATGGGCTGGAAAATCTGAACGTTTTTAGGCTGAAGCCTTCAACTGAAAAACAGAGGTACGAACTGGGTTTTGATTCGCCGGAGCGAGTTTTAAGATCGATGCTAACACCGACGGGTTCTTGGGCACACACACACAACGCCAAACATAAACCTGAGGCACCACAACTCACCGGCGAGATGTATGCGCCGGAAACTTGGAAGCAAAAACACACAAGTTCCAAGGAAACGAGACAAGTTCGGAACAAAAACACACAATACACACACTTGTATACGTAAATCAGAAAAGCTTAAGAATAAGTTATACCTTTTGTGTTTAGGGAGAGAGAGTGACCGACTGGAGGTCGCCGGAATAGCTAGTTCGCCGGAGTTCTTGGTCGTAGCAGAAGCGGAGTCGCAGGGGTGAAAAATGCAGGCATGGAGGTGGGTTTAAGGTTGGGTAGTAGGGTTTATTACAAAGAAAGGTAATGATTTTTTTATTGGTTAAAGATTTTTAATTGTGATTGGTCAATTCAATTAGAAATAAAATAATACAAAAATGATTTACCTGTGGAGGATTGCTTTTGCCAGAAAGGTGCCGTTGTTAGGGGTTGAGAGAGAAGGTGAGGGTAGAGGTTTTACAGGTACAGTAATTCTTTCCTTTCTAAATATTAAAACTGGGGGCGTTTGGTTCGCTGGAATGTTTCTGATGGAATTGGAATCTAGGAAGGAATTGAAATTGTCAGGAATTGGATTTCAATTCCGTACTGTGTTTGGTTGGCAGGAAATGGAATTGAAATTCAATTCAATATTATGTTTGGTTGCCAGGAAATGAATTGGAATTTTGTAAAAAAATGAATTTGCCCTTATTAGTATAGGTAGTGGTGGTGGCGGCGACAACGGTAGTGGTGGAGGCGAGGCGGTGGGTTGCGGTGGTAGTGGTGGGTGGGTGGTGGTGGCGGCGGCAGGTGGTGGTGGAGGGTAGTCGTAGCGGTGGGTGGCGGTGTTGGTGGGTGGTGGTGGTGGAGGGTAGTCGTAGCGGTGGGCGGCGGTGTTGGTGGGTGGTGGTGGAGGGTAGTCGTAGCGGTGGGTGGCGGTGTTGGTGGGTGATAGTGGAGGGTAGTCGTATATCTCGCTTTCCAAGTCTCATTTGGATGAGGCGCCGGTGGGTGGCGGTGGTGGTGGGTGGTGGTGGCGGGAGGTGGTGGTGGTGGCGGGTGGTGGTGGAGGTGGCGGGTGGTGGTGGTGGCGGGTGGCGGTGGTGGCGGGTGGCGGTGGTGGCGGGTGGCGGTGGTGGTGGAGGGTGGTTGTAGTGGTGATGGGTGGCGGTGGTAGTCGGTGGGTGCTGGTGGGCGGTGGCGGCGGGTGGTGGTGGTGGCGGCGACAGTGGGTGGTGGTGGAAGTGGTGGGCGGCGACAACGGTAGTGGTGGGTGGCGGTGGCGGTAACGGTGGTGGGCGACGGGTGGTGATGGTGGGTGGCGGTAGCGGTGGTGGGCGGCGGGTGGTGATGGTAGGTGGCAGTGGGTGGTGGTCATCGGCGGGTGGTGGATGGTGGCGGCTGGTCGCGACAACGGTAGTGGTGGGTGGCGGTGGCGATAGCGGTGGTGGGCGGCGGGTGGTGATGGTGGGTGGCGATGGGTGGTGGTCATCGGCGGGTGGTGGATGGTGGCGGTTGGTGGCGGCGACGGATGGTGGTTGGTTTAAGGTTCAAAGGTGTTTAAGGGTAATATGGTAATCCACACATTCCTTCATTCATGGGATTTCAAAATCCTTCCAACTATGGATGGAATTCACATTCCCTTGTTTGATGGAATGTTTTCCAACCAAGGATTCCAATTCCGTCCAACCAAGCATAGGAATCCATAGGAATTGGATTCCAATTCCTTCAAATTCCCAAGGATTCCAGCGAACCAAACGCCCAGTACTACTAAAAGATCCCAAAAAAAAAAACATAAAGTCATAAAATTGTAATAAAAAAATTTGCATTACGTAATAATTTACCATTTTAATGGTTTTTGATTTGATTTGATGGGTAATTGTATAAAAAGTAGGAGATGGGTTTAAAGACATGCTATGTAACTACAATGATTTTTAAGAACAAATTACAATTTCTTAAATAAATAAAAAGAAAAAATATAACATTTTGATTAGCTTCACATAAATGTACAAATTGAGCCTTATGCATCCCGTTCCATAACCCTTCTCGTTGTACAGAACCGATTTAGAACCCTCCCCACTTCGTGAAGTCCCTTATGCCTTGCAAATAAGTAGATAGCTAATTACTATAAGGAATTGGGCATAACAGTTGAAAAGTCTACATTCAAATATATAAATACATCAATATTGTACTTGAGCACATGTGGACATATCGAGACTTCATGCAGAGAATATCATACATAGTTAATAAGGATTTAATATGAATATAATATATACAACTTCATGCAAAATATAATCTTTTGTACATATAACGCTAACTAAGGGGTTGTTTGTTTTTTTTACTAATTAAGTTCTGTCTGGTTAAAGTGTCTGTCTGGATATATTATGTCTATCTGAATAAGTCAGTATTCTCGTTTGTTTTTCATGCTGAATTAGTAGTCTTAATAATAAAGTTTAATATTTTTGTTTTCATTTTCAATAACTTGTTATTGTAAATAAAACATATTTAAGTGATATCTAATTTTGAGTAGAAGTTTTTAATAATAAAATAATATTGATAAGAAATAAAGTTTTAAATTTAATATAAAAATTTTATTTTTAAAAGATAATATTATAAATTAAATATTTCTTTAACCAAACCATAGAAAGCATAAAATTGCAATTAATATAAATTTTATAAATATAAAAAAAAATTATGACTTAATGGGGAAAGCATCATCTCATGGCTTATTAGGTTAAGTCATGTTGTCTGGATTAAGTTATAAACAAACAGACTCGTTATGACTTTCCCCATATAATTATTTCTCCATTAAGTCGATTAAGTCGAAATCAAACACCACCTAAGACATTTTAAACTTGGTATTTTTGTTATGTAATATTTTGTGTTATTTTTAACTGGTTATGTAATATTTTAGATTATTTTTATTTTTCGGCCTTGAGGCGTAACTCGTAAGCATCGGCTCGCCTCGAGGCTTCCTTGTGTGGCTAAAGAAGAACACATCTAGGCTCAATTCCATGTATCCTTAGATGGAACACAACATTTGCTTTTGATTTACCATATGCTTAACTTCCGTACCAAAAGGTACTCAAAATCATCACAACTAGGGATGGCAATGGATCGGATATGGATCGGGTGATGCCATATCCACATCCATATCCATTTATATTTGCACCGTCCATATCCATATCCATATCCATTTAAAATTGTTTCATCCATCCATATCCATATCCATTGGATTAGAGCGGGTAAATGGACATCCGTTGGATTTCGAACGAATTTTGATTCTTAAAGGATATACGATAATTTTATAGATAATTTACGATTTTTATTTTATACATACATAATTTCTTCAAAAGAAGATACAAATTAAAACATAACGATGAATATACATTCGATTCATAGAGCGTTGTTAATTTGTAGTTAATCTTCAAATGTTGATAGATACAAAAAAGTATGACTTGATATAATTAAAAGCTTAGAGCATGACTTATAATGTTTATAAATTTCGTTATTTTTAATATTGTGTTATGTATAAATTTTATAAATTCAGAAAATGTGTAGATATATATTCTTAATTATGTAAAATTATAATATAAAAAATTTAATTTCGGGTTAAGTGGATTCATCCATGGATTGAAAATCGGCATCCATATCCGCTCCAATAAACATCCACATCCGCTCCACATCCGATATTCACCCATTTAACTTCGTCCATATCCACCATCGATGGATCGGATCGGGTGGATGATCATTGGGGCGGAAGTTGATTGCCATCCCTAATCACAACCCAAAAAGGCTTGAATCAAAATTTTGAGACCCTACAATATACTTGGGATTCTACGTGGTTCTCCAAGGGTGAAAATGAAACCTTTTTGCAATTATGAGAAAACCATGTAGACTTCATGTATCTTGTTTTTCTCTGTGGAGATATGTGAAGATCCTTTTCTTTAAGGCATTGTTTTGCTCTTTTACATATCAAGCAAATTATCGAGTTTAGCTTTTTTTGTTCCGGCAAATATACATGGCAAAGCATTGATGAACTCGGAATAGACTTGTGTTTAAATGAGACTTGAAATCCATATCCACTATCAACCTTTCGAGTAGGGGTGAGCATTTGGACCGAAAAAACCGAACCGAAACCGAACCAAAACCGATAACATGTTATTGGTTCGGTTTCGGTTTTGAAAATTCATCGTTATCGGTTATCGGTTCGGTTCGGTTCGGTTTTGGCCCGACAATCACCCCTACTTTCGAGACTTTCATCATCGCCATCGATCATCACTACAATGATATATTCATACACACCTTCAAACAGAAACACTTTTGAAACCAAAATTTTGTTAACTAGACAAAAAGGGGGGGTTTTAAATGATCATAAAATTGTAAAAGATTCAATTTATACATGTATGAGAGTTTGGCTTGTGCTTGTACGTACCGATTTAACTTTAGGTCATGTGGGTCATGTGGCATTAACTTAAAAAAGAACAATAATAATCCACATAAGTTACATGGGTACAAACTAGGGCGGTTCAAAAATCTCTCATTTCGAACATATGAATAAAAAAATCCGACATGGGTCAGAATTTATCCAAAATTTTGGATACTAATTAATTCGGATAATATTTTTTCTTCTATTTTTTATGTTTTTAACTAATATACAAAATCAGTTGAGAATTTTTCAGTTTTCCTTCACATTTTCCAGGTTTGATATTTGCTGAGGACTTACTCCTTATGCGGTAAAAAAAAAAAGATGTGGTTTTATTATTACTATTTGACTCGAACTAATAACTAACTAACTCGTCATTAAGGGAAAAAAAATATTACCAAATGTACAAAAGTAAATATTGAATAATTATTACAATATTGTATTGTTTTCCTCGTTTTAAAGTATTTTTAATAGATTTTAACAGTTGATATTTTTTTAGATCTGTCGATAATTGAGAATTGAGTTTTTCAGACATTAGATATGTGAAGAATTTAGATATCTGAACTTCGGGTATGGTTCCGATTTCGGATTCTAATAATCCACTATACGAAATTTTGGATATTCGAATTTTCGCTAAAACCCCCTACTACTAACACAGCCCACACACCCACTCATATGCACGTGCGTATAGGGGTGTTAACGATACGAGTCGAGTCGAATATCAGGAAATATGGGTTCGGCTCGTTTAATAACTCGGCTCGAGCTCGAATAAGTTTTAAAATTTGTGTTCGAGCTCGAATATTTATATAGTGTTCGAGCCTTATCTCGATACTCGTCTATAATTCCATATTTTTTAAAATTTGAGTTCGTTAGTCACTCGACTTATTAACACCCTTAAAAATATGTGTATATTATTTTACTTATTGTATGCAACACTTGTACTTGTTGTATACAACATTTGTTCGGCTCGTTAGTATCGGCTCGTTAAGATCGGCTAGCTCGTTCGGCTCGAGACTAGTAAACCAACTATCGAACGCGCCGAATCGAGTATTAAATTATTACGCTCGGCTCTTGAGATTAATCGAGTACTGTGTTATATTCGAGCTCAACTTGAGATCGAATTAGTACTTGATCGAGCTCGATATAAACGACCTCAAGCTCGAGTGGCTTATTAAAAAACTCGACTCATTAACACATTTACGTTGAATCTCATATACGTATCATTAAAACAACAAAAGAAAAACAAAACTTTAAACAAAAGACTTTTTATATTGATCTTAATATTAAGAAGCAACAAGTTATTTCCCCCAAAAAGAATTATACTCCCTCCGTCCCTAAATAAAGTTCCCATTTGCCCTTCAAGTTTTGTCCCTAAATAAAGTTCTCATTTCTCAAACATAAGGGGCCCACTTAATATAATAATATTATTACCAATACTTTCACCACTAACTATCTCTTAAAACACTTTCTCTCTCCAATCAAACCTTATATTTTAATCAAAAGTAATACCAAATACCCCACCACTAACTATCTCCTAAAATGTTGTGCCCAACACAAATGGGAACTTTATTTAGGGACGGATGGAGTATTAATTACAAGATAGACTGTGAAATTATATTGTTATTATATAGGTAGGGTTTGGTGTAGGTTGTACGATTGCAACAAAAAGGATGAGTGCAAGGACTGAGTGTGTGGTACTAAAACTGTCACAGAGAGAGAGAGTTAGTGACAGTAAGAGGCATGATAATACATGCTACACATACATGCTCAATTAACAAAACAAAGTAAAAATTAGTGATTAGTTGAAAGACATTTAATTAAAAAATTTATAATTTAATCACTAAAAACCTGTAATTAACTTTTACTATATTTTTTAACAGCAACAAAAACGTCGAGTTTTACTATATAACCTTTTAAAATTTTTACTCTATTTATAATTTCTACTGAATAATATTTGTTTAATTATTATATAATTATATTATATGAAGTATTACATTATGTCAGTTTGTGAGAAATGTTATACAAATTTTATTAAATAGGCTTAGAGAAGATGACCTCTTTTTAATATATATAACACATAGAATAAACCAAAATTTTCTTTTTTACATTGTCCTTAGATTTGATATGTATACTAATCACATTTTTAGTCGCATATTTAGACTTAGTTATATTGTAGTCACTTTAGTATTATATAATCACATTTGTAGTAAACTAGTAGTCTTTACCCGGCGCGATGTCGTGTGAAATTTTCATATGATAACCAAATGTTTACTTATATTCACATAATCATAAAATTTTATTCTCAATAATTTATATGCTATAAATAATTTGAGTTGTAAAATCAAGTTGGTAATGTTATATTACTAATTTGCACATTTTGATTTTTATGGAGGCTGTCGATCTGTCGGAGGTTTTTATGGAGGCTGTCGGAGGTTGTGCTGCAAATTTTGATTTTTGTTAGGATTAGATTCGTTAATTGGGGGATTAGGGTTCATCAATGTTGGTTTTTTGTTAGTTGCAGGTTTGAAATTGATTAGGAATTGAAGTGATTCTTAATTGCAGAGTTTATTGTATTCTTTCTTTGAAATGTATTGTGTTGACATGTTACAAAACCCAATTTCGAAATGTTTGTGTTCTTCAGAAATGTGCAAGTCATATTCAGAAAATTTTAGCATTCTTCATCATATTTGAATGTACAATATTCAAGGCATAAGGTACATGGGGAAGAAAACAGAGTTGGAGGAGAAAAGATGAAAATGACGAAAATACCCTTATATTTTTTAGCATTTCACGTTTGTTAACCGAGGAAATTGGACGGAATGACATAAACGCAAAATCTAAAATTTTACAGGGACACGAAATCCAAAAAGAAAAGTATAAGAATAAAAACATAGAAATCGGGTATACCATGGAGATAATTTCAATAATCTACTCTTATATTAAATATCCTATGCAAACAACTCAAATTCCTACAACTTAGTTGCAACTTGCAAGTAATTTTTTTTTTTATTACAAAAATACAATCTATTTCTAAGTCGAAGGTGGGGAAGAACCGGAGGGTTGACCAAAAGTAGTGATCCAAGAGGTACCACAAAGAGAAGCTTCATATTAGTCCATTTCAACTTCATTATAACCCATTTGTTGAGGCTAAACCATTTCCCACTTTTATTTTCATTTTCTTTTTAATAAAATAAAATTTTCTCAAGAACTTGTGTCTCAGCATGTGATGACTAGTGAAGTATATCCTAATTATAAAATCATTATAAAAAAATCACTAAAACCGCAATATTAACCAAAGCACCTCAAATAAATTTAGCATAATATTATAAAAAGTGAATAAAAACTAGCAAAGATAGATGAATAGAGTTGTTAGACCACTGCCAATGCTATACGACGGCTTGTATTTGTCCCAAACGACAAATCCCATCGTTGGCACGCCCCGCCCCGTCAGTTGGTGCCGTCGGTTTCACACGCCGGTTTGAGGACGAGACGGAGGGAGAGATCGGTTGGTGAGGTGGGGCCCAAAGGGGTATTTTTCGTGTGTGTATTTTGTAATGGTCGGTCCCAAAAAACTAAAGAGTAGTGGTGCTGTTCGCATGAGTATATCAGTTTAGTGTCGGTTGGAAAGTGAGCTAACGTGGTGCTGATTTGATAAAAACTAATAGTATAATGGTTGGGACCAATCTTAGAAGGTTGTGATGATAAAGCTGACGGTTTGTTTGGTTGTGAGTCTACAAAATCCATCTGAAAAAGGAAATTTTTATCGTCTTCCTCTTCTGCGTATGCCATTTATTTAATTATGAAGATGGAAATTTCAGAAGCTTTTTTGTCTGGCACGAGACAAGATATGCATTTACTGACAAATGCAGCACATATCATTTTTTTTTGTCATGTTAATTTTCAGGTTCACTAATTAATATTTGTACTTTATAATCTTTATTAACTTTATAATTTTTTTTAGTAAAATATTTAGATTAAACTTCTTTCTAGGGGTATTTGGGATTACGAATTAAAGTAAATTATCTACTATTTGCAGTGTAAAAACGTAAAGAATCTAAAATAAGTGTTTGGCAAAACAAAAAAAAAAATCTAAAATAATCAATTATTTACATTTTTAGGCATCCAAAACCAGAGTTTTCGAAAAGCATGTGATGGGGTGCTTGTTGACTTTTAAAAACTGTTTATTTAAATTTTACCTATTCAATAAATAATAGAGTATATACAATTTTGTTTGATATATATAGATAGAAATGAGATCCATCGAGAATGATTATGCACAGTGAGAATGAGATAATAGATCTCAGCAATCGATCTTTACGTGCGCGCCCAGATTAAAGTATGTGTGATCATCATATATGAATAAACAACATTCATATATGATTACACAACAACTCAGCCGTCGATCTGGACGCGACAAAGGACGACACATGCCGCGAAGGGGCGCACCCGCCATGTGTATTCATATTTGAATACACGATAACTAATTTCATAATCATTATTTTATTTTTGGAAAAAAAATGAAATAAATATGTTTATTGATTTAGTAAGAATCATATATGAATACACATATGAATACATATGTATACTCATATATGAATAAGTATACGTGCGCGTGCCTGAGGTTCGACTTATTTACAAATTTGTCACCACATGCGTGAACCATCAAATTGTCACATTTTCACAATTTTTCATCTCCCTCGATCACCCAGCGAATTTTGGCTTTCTATTTGTTGGTGTTATTATATGTTTATTAAAATTACGTTAAAAAGTCAAAAGTTGCATAAATTAAAATCAAATTTATTATGACTATAAAAGTTAGTATTTTTTAGACTATTATCAATTGCAACTAAATTCAACCTAACATTTTCTATTAAAAAAACAATTTTTCTTTCCTCTACCTACACACCCCAATTCAACATAATTTATCACACCAATAGCAATCCTACTCAACACAAACCAAACCATCAAATAAAAAATTACATGACATGTCGTAATATATTAAAATTTGAAAAAAAAAAACTTGGGTAACCTTTTATAGTGACTCTACCTTTTATGTGACCTAGGTCACACATTTCTCATAACCCTCTTTTTTTATTATTATAATTAGTTCTATGACACAACCTAACCCAATTGCTCAACCTATATTTTAATAAGTTTTTTGAAAATCAATTTTACTTCTTACACGTTTTATAATACTTGTTAGCGCTTTTAGTAAGTTATTTATGGATATATAAAATAACAGTTACCTAGTGACAATTGACATATAGTGAGGCATTTTAATTGATTATTAATCAAATTATAATAACATTAATTAATGGTAATAATATAACTAGGGACGTAGATCCTATTACTAAAGATGTAATAAAAAACGTAATTAAAAGAAACATATTGGGCCTCGTATGAATTCAATTTAGCCTAAACATATGGCCCATTCAGTTGGGCTACTAAATCAAGTAGATCACCGGAAATACTATTCTTCCTGCAGCCAAATCCAATAATAACATCATTTTATGAGGCTTAAGACCATCCACACCCATGAAATATTATTAAGATTTCAGTTGTGTCACATCAGCTTTGCAATTCTTTTCCACGAGTTGTCTTCTAGGTAGTCCAAAGGTTTTGCATAGTCCCAAGGGACAAATCCTAGCCATTGGATCAAGATGGTCAAGATCAAATCCCTTAGCCACTGCCACATACAGCCACCACTGGCCTCCGCCTCCAGCCACTTCCGGTCGTCGCCCATCGCCGCCGCCGGCCGCCGCCCATCGCCGCCATCCGCCGCCGCCCGGCCGCCGGCGGTGGTTGTGGCTGACAGTGAAGGTGATGGTGGTAACGGGGGTGGAGGTGTTGATGTATTGAAACACATGTGCTTCACTAAACACAGCATATTATTTCGAAGCACATGTTTTTTAGGTCACGAAACACATGTGTTTCAAGTCACTAAAACACATGAGTTTCTAAACACACAGGGGAGCATACGAAGCACATGTGCTTCATTACTTGAAACACATGTGCTTGGCTGTACATATAAACTCCTTTATTTTCAAAAGACCTGTTATTAGTGAAGCACATGTGCTTCTAGCTTACAAACACATGTGCTTCATTACTTGAAACACATGTGCTTGGCTGTACATATACACTCCTTTATTTTCAAAAGACATGTAATTAGTGAAGCACATATGCTTGGTTGTACATATATACTCCTTTATTTTCAAAACAACTGTTATTAGTGAAACACATGTGCTTCTAGTAACGAAACACATGTGTTTCAAATCATGAAACACATGTGTTTGGCTGTACATATACACTCCTTTATATTCAAAACACATGTGTTTCAAAAGGTGAAACACATGTATTTCCAGTCATGACCACCACCACCAGCGGCCACCTCCGGCCGCCGTCCGCCGCCTATCGCCGCCGTCCGCCGGAGGTGAGTGGGGTATTGATGTATTGAAGCACATGTGCTTGATGGTTGAATCTTGATCTTGACCTTTAACTTTTTCTTGATCCAATGGCTATTAATTTATCCCTTGGGACTAGCTAAAATTCTTAGACTACCTTGAACATTTACCTATTTTCCACATCCCTGCAACTACAGCATAATTTCAGAAGTGGGTCCACTATCACATCAATTTTCAATTATATCTATAAAATAATAAATATTATAAAAACTACTTTCAGTTTTGTGCATGTATATATAAATATTTAAACCTGAAAAGAAAGTAAATATTATATAATAATCTTTGACTGGGCCATGTTGCATTTCTAACAGACTTTCATAATTTGAAACTCAAAAGCTGATGTGGCTTTCTATTAAATTTAAACTATATTTGCAATTCATTTGCAATTGCCGGTGTGAATGCCCTAAAATGTAATCAACGTTAATTTTAAAATATCAGCTATGGAGAAGTTTTTGGATTACAAAATTGACGTCCAAAATATGGCAATATTTTTAACTACCATTATTATGGTCATTCATGCTTAGATGTGTCTTAAATGTTCACAGTCTACTCTTCCCTTGTACCTGGAATTAGGGTGATAAAAATAACATACATTTTTTAAATACAAACATACATTTTAAAATACTTACACAATCTTCATTTCTGCTATTTTACATAATTATTTATAAACTTAGACGATCTTCCTTTTTGCTACAAACATAAAAATAATACAAAAATATGTTCGGTAGAATAAATGAACATTTAAGACATATCTAAGCATGAATGACCATAATAATGGTAGTTAAAATATTGCCATATTTTGGACGTCAATTTTGTAATCCAAAAACTTCTCCATAGCTGATATTTTAAAATTAACGTTGATTATATTTTAGTGGTTGGGGAGATGCAAACGTGGTGTGGGAGATGCAAACGTGGGATACACATTGGCAGAAAATCAAGAAGTTAGATGAGGTGGATTATAGATGGCATTACAGGGCACTATGATGTGGCTTTAGCAATAAAAAAACTCTCTTTTATTATACAAGTATATAGAGAAGAGATAGTAATAGAGATATAGATATTTATTTAACCCCGTGATAATATAGGCCCCACAAAATGCGTGATAAATACAACTCGTGACAAATCATATGAAAATTCATGTAGTATTACACGGGGTAAAGATCATCTAATTAATAATAATACATTTAGCATCGTAGATGAATAGTGGCAACCAGCACACATCGTTCTTCCATCTCTTTCTTGAATATTCGATTAACTCCCAATCAAACTTTGACATGCGTCCTCAGCCAGCTATGAGCTCCTCAATTAATGATTTATCAAAAATTTACATTTACCACCCCTTAACAGGTATAAAATAATTATCAAACGTTCCTTTCCAAAAAAATAAAAAGCCGATGCTAATGTAATGTAATGTCATTTTTGTCCCCACAGTAGTCGTATTCACTAATTGCACACTTAATGACTACTAGCAGGTACCCGCGCAATGCGGCGACGGTACCTTGTAACTATCTGCGTGGTGGCGACAATATTGATAGTGGTTGGTGGTGGTGTGTAGTGATGGAGGGTGGCGGCAATAGTGATGGTGGTGGGTGATGGTGTTTAATGATGATTAATGGTGGTCTTAGTGATTGTGGTGGTGAGTAACGATGGTAGGTGGTGATGACTGATGAGTAGTGATGGTGGTGATGGTAAATAAATAATATCCTAGTTGCTTAGAGACATTCGCTAATAACATAAAGATATTGAATTTTTCATTAAGATTGTTCGGTTTACGTTACTATTGAAGTGTATACCAAAGATAGGTTTTTGTTAAAATTAGATATGATTTCAAAGTTTTTAATAATTTGGAAAATTCATTTTCATGAAGTGTACATACTAAAGAGATAAGATTTTGTGTGAATACCAAACAAGAAGATAATCTCTACTATCAAAATCCACTTCCAAATAAATGAAAGAAACATAAAAAAAACATAGTTACAATTACAATGAAAGAAACTTAAGCAATGATACAACGATTTAACGTTTCATAAAAAATCACCCTAATAATTGCCATGAGCAATTATTGTCTGCTGTCTTTTTGCCCCTCTCTCTTTATAATTATAATTACTTTTGCAAATATGAATAAAAATCATGTCCGGAACAGTAATCGTAACGTGCACGTTCATCCAAAATCCACTCACCAAGATCCCAAATTCAAAACACTCACTCATCTTAACTTCTCTTGACCTTCAATTCAAAGTCACCATCTGCCCGATCTACCCTGCAACAATACGCAAAATACCCTGCAAGTTATGCCAATCACCCATGCTCTTCGAATCCTACAAACTTCCAGATTACTGTGTAGTTATTTCAAATTCAACACCCAAAATTCACATACCCTAGTAGCGCAAGTCAGAAACTATATAAACCGATATTATTAAATTTAAAAGTCCAATAAAAATGTACTTAAACAAATTTTTTTGACATTAAAAATCAATATCCTCAAGAGTCCAAGGGCACCAGCCATTGAACTAAAAGTCCCATAAGTTATTTTGAATCTTAAAGTACTCTGATTAAACAATGGAACTCAAACAACACATCAACATAATCAAGAAAAAACGAAATTTTCTGCATGTTCTTGACCACCGTTGCAATTGGTGAGTATGCTCTACATAATGAAATAACCCTGGTTAGTTTAAAGAAGAAAAAGTTAGGTAAAAGATTTAAGATTTACAATAATTGAGATCTAAATTAAAATAGAATGCAACCAACCAAACAAATATAATCCTCATTAGCCGCCAAAGGAGAACATTACAAAGAACTGCGAAGGTGCAACTACTTCAGTGAACGTTGTGCTGCAATTCTAAGTCCTTCATGTTGCATGATTTTCTACATTTAAAATGAGGATCTAAAACTGAATTTATTTAACATACTAATTAGATAAGATATACTAATGTCAAAATTACAAAATTCTCCCCTACCAAGTGGCTTCTTAATGTTAAAATTATAAAGGGTCCACTTCCTTTCTGCTGTTGCCTCTGTCATAGCCTGTAGAACAGCTTACAATCAATGAACGTTAATAAATATCACAAATAACCACATCATATACATCCGTTAATGAGCACCTAAACAAAAAGTTAGGGTTTCCATTATGAAAGTCAAACCAATACTTGCTCATTTTGTTCATTTTTCACTGTAGATTAGTACTAAATGAAATTGAATACAAGTAAATTGGATTACCAGGAACAGACAAACGATTCTAGTGAACGAACATGTGGGGAAGACATATTATCTGTGTTTAAACAAAATTAACAGTCACTTTATTATATATTTCTAGTGTTCATCTATAATAAAAAAAGATCTTAATTTTTGTGAAAAATTTCGAACCATTAGGGCAATTGAATTTAATAAAAATACCTGTGTGCAAGTAAACAACATAGACCATCGATTTCATCGGAAAGATTTTGTTGTAAACCTTCGTCGTCACAGTACACCACCGGAGATCCGTGTTCGGCCAGTGTGTTGTATTTATAGGGTGAAGATCTGTGCAAGCTTTAAGTAACGAGGAGGCGTTTCAGGGCCGGCCCCGAGAATTTGGAGGCCCTGTGCAATATACCTAAAAATGCCGTAAACCTTGTAAATTCTAAAATTATAAACAATCAAATTCTAATTTGTATTTAATCTCTTAATAGGACAACTTCAAGTTTTTGTTTCTTACATTTTTCATAACCAGAAGTATGTTTTTTTAGTTCTAGGAGGCATGCTAAAATACAGGAAATAATCAAAAGATCAAATACAGGAGGCATGTTCTTCAGCAACCAAATCAGATCATTTTAGTAGTGCAGTTAACAAAAATTACATTCAAAATTGCAACATAGAATCCAATGCTCTTTTAAATAACTGAACGATTCAACTTTATGAAAACTAAAATTATGTCAACAATCAATTTTAGATTCATAGATAGTTAGTTGATTACCTTCTTTAAAAGTTGAATCACAACATCAATAGGATCACCATGTAAAACCAACAATCTTGAACCAGTCTTCTTGTTAACTAAAAGTTTAAAACCAAACTGTAAAAATCACATAAGAAGAGATATTATAATCACAATTTCATATAACATTTCTCTCTTTTAAATTCAATAAATTATAATCAGTAACAATAAGCAGATAGCAAATACATATATAGATACCAGGAATCGAAGTATCGCACTTAAAATTGAAAATACCGAAGAAGGCTGTGTTCGGAGACTTGAATCGTTGCCTGAATACGGGATTATGCATTCAATCTCGCTATGATCGGGGAAGTAGCCCAAACGTTTGATGTTTGCACTCATAATCCCGAATTGTTGCCTGTGATTCTGAATTTCTTGATCGATTTGGTGATGGCTAATGGTTAATCCGTAATGTGTTATTGGGTTAAAGTACAACTGATTTATTATACAACCTTATTAAGAATGTGGGCCTAACATTAATGGACTTTAGTAAAATTCTTGGGCCCCTATCTGAAAGTAGGCCCTGTTCAGTGGCACTTCATGGCTATGACCGGCCTTGAGGCGTTTGCAGAAGGACAATCGTGGTTGAAGCAACTAAGGAGCCGTTTGCAGAATCGAGGAGGCTTGATATGACTTAGAAGAGGGATGAATGACGGGAGAAATGAAGGAATCGATGAATCGAGGAGGCGTGTAAGGTAAGAAAGAATTCCAATCGTCCGCCTAATTCACAGTGCATTATAGACAGACATCGGCTACTTCGTTTTGCATGGGCCAAACCCAGATTGCCCACCACTTTCAGCCTTTAATATTAATAAATTTATGTTTTGCAACAGGTACGAAACGCAGATCAGTTGGTCTAGTCATTTAATTAAGAACCGTAGGTCTAATTTTCGAAACCTGCTAGCACTTCCTTTTTTACAACATATATTAATTTCCATAATTAGCAAGTGTGTTGGCTGAATTTTAAGTCTTGCTAATTATGAAAGGGGTAAATGCTTTATAATATAGTAAAGATAATCGAACACATAATTAAATTGAATTTTTTGGTAACTCAATTTATTTGTTTTTCGTTTGATTTTAAATGTTATACTGTACATAAATTTTTTTAAAAAGATCTTTATATATATATTACATTTGTGATTTGTGAATAGTGTCAGGGAGGATGCACCCATTTTTCTTTTAATTTAAGATGTTATATTTGAACTTTTTTTTAATCTGAGACTTTAATATTTTTTTGACATTTAAGTTTTGAATATTTATATTTAACCTCTTTTGTTTTAACATGTTAGATTTTGTCCAAAAATTATAATGTGTATGAATATTAGTAATATAACATATTATTAACATTTACCAACTTATTTTTATAGCTCAAAATATTTATAGTATTCAAATTATTAAGAATACGAATTTATGATTGTACGAATATCATCAATATATATTATTTTGAGTATCATATTGAAATCCCCCGCGGCAACGCGCGGGGTAAAAACCCGCTAGTTTATAATATGTGTTAAATTATAAATGAAATTCGTACATGAACAAGTCGAAAAATGAAGATTAAATACATGAAAATTGGTGAAAAAATAATTTAGTGGGTTATTGCATAAAAAAGGTAAAAATGTAGGGGTAAGCGATGTCCAGAAACCGAACCAAAACAAATATGACTGAAATTCGATAATGATAATTTTTTTAAAACCGAAAGCCGAACCGATTACATGTTTTCGGTTTCAGCACGCCCCGGTTTAGTTTTAAAGCTCAAATGCGCACACATTATTTGAGGACCGGACCGAAATCAAAAATCACAAGTAGGTAATTACGAGTTTTTTTTAACTGATATGCTTTAATTACCAAATAAGCAAATGGGGACGAAAAAACTTTAATTATACTAAAAGACATTTAGTTATAAAAAAGACCCTAAGAAATTACAATTATTTTATGACAATATCATTTAAAAACCCATAAGAGTTTCAAAAAATCACGTTTTAAATACAATTGACCCGTTTATGGGTAAACGGGTTTGAAACCGACTTGTCTACTTATTCTCTAATTAATGTTTACATATAGTTGATGACACTAAGTACACAATTTGGCATGTGGTGGAGCCCGTTGAAAACGGAATAGCAAAAATAAATAAAACATGTCATGAGTGAATGTCAAAAATTGTAAAACCACACGAGTAAAAAGCAAAAAAGCTCCTTTATTATTTGAACGGCCCCAAAGATGTTTCACCATATAGCGATACAAACTCTTGGGTGGCATCAAGATATTCTGGCTAGGGGTGGCAATTGGGTTGGGTTTGGGTTAGCGGGTTCGGGTTGGCGGGTTGACGGGTTGGAATCACTAAACCCAAACCCGACCTGTTAGATTTTTGGGTCAGAAAAAGCAACCCTAACCCGGACTCATATAAACCAAGGTAACCCAGACCCAACCTGTTTAACCCATAAACTTATCAGGTTGGAGGGTCAAGTGGGTTAGCGGGTCAGAAACAGGTTGGCAGGATAGGAACAAATAAAATGAACTCAAATACAAGGTTAATCTCAATCCATTTAAAAATTAATAATAAGTTCAATTTCAAATACATAATATACCAACCTAATTTAGTTCAAAATTGAGATTGTAAAATAAGAAATTTTCCGTGTCCCAAATCTACAAGCTTTTGGTCGGGGAAAACATGCTAGAAATTAATTGCGTGAGATTTGAAGGACAAATTCAAATTTGAAAGGTCAAAAAGAAAGAGAAATACTTTAGGTAGGATAACTAATTGAAGATGTGTGTTATATTATTTATGGTATTTACTACATACATATTTTTTTGAAAAATCTTTAAAAACTAAACGGGTTGACGGGTCGACCCGGTTTTACACAAGACAACCCGAACTCAACCTGATTTATAAACAGGTTGAATGGGTCGACATGTTTTTGACCCGAACCCATTTATGATCAACCCAAACCCGACCTTTTTCGTGTTGGGTTCGTGTTGGGTTGCGGGTCGTGTCAGGAATTGCCACCCCTAATTCTGGCAGCGGGAGACCGTCGGGAATAGATTCAAAACGGAAAGAAGGAATCCGGATAGGGCGTCAGGGCCTCGGGATTTGAGGAGACGTTGGTGGTTGAATTCGGTGTTTACAAAGGAGAAATGATATTTAGTCTTCCATTTAGTACTACTAATAGTCATACCTATTTGATAGGATGACATGTGTAATCCACTAATTTATCTCTCTTAATATTATCCCTTAATTTTGACACATGTTTTCATCTAATGAGTATGATTATGTGTAGGACCAAATGGTAAGACTGAGACCAAAACTCTATATACATGGAGATCAAAGGTTGCAACTTTTCATTTTGAAAAAACAAGATCATTCTACCATAAATTTATTTAAGATCGAAGTTATTAAGAAACTAAACTAGGGTTTTGACTTTCTTGATCAAAGACATTATTTAATTAAAAGATTAATTTTAATCAATCCTTTTAAACAATAAACTTTATTTAAATTCTAAGATAAATTATAACTTTTAATAAATTTATTTAAACTTTTTAATTTAAAATACCATTACTTTTACGAAAGTGATATCAAAGCCTTTGGAATGAAGGATTTTGGCAAGTTTTAGTATTGGGTTAATGTGGCCTTGTAGTGGGGCTGGTATGCACAATGGATGTGGCTTCTTTTGTATAGACCTCATGGATATAACCCTTCTAATTAAATATTTGTTTATAATACTGAAATACAAAACATGTCGCAGCCTTTTTTATATATAGATGCAGGTCGTCTAGCAATATATCGCGCTACTATAGATACCATGGGTCGTCTAGCACTTTCTATGAGAGAAAAATGGTGTAACTAAACTAATATACTTGTAGAACGTGTAACACTTATTCAACATAAAATTTAAATTATGAACAATTGCCCAATTTCGAGACAGCTTTTAAGAGACTTGTGCATCTGGTGGAATATAGACATCTTCAATTTTCATTCTATTGATGGATTCCTTGACTGAGTTTCTTCTGCAGGTTTGGTGTATTTCCTTGTTTCTTATTTTTGATTTCCTTTATGTTGTTTTTTGTTTCATTTGCTTGCTGTTATAATAAAAAAACTTATTCAACAAAATATAATATGAACAATTATACATTTATATGAACGATACTATCCTATAACCCGTGATTTATCACTGGCTTGTAAAATTTACTTAATTAATAATGTATACTAAATACATCTTCTTAAAATAATTGGTAGGTCTCAATACATTTAATTGTTGTTATTTAACACCCAAAAATAATTTTATCATTCTTTACAAAATTGAACTGATTTTTACAGAGTGATTTTTATCTATAGAGATTAATTTCATGTCGAAAGACAATTATGCCTAGGGATGTCCACGAGTCGAGCTTTTAACGAGATATTCGAGCTCGATCTCGTTTATATCAAGCTCGAGACTATATTAATTCGATCTTGAGTCGAGCTCGAACATAAAAAAATACTCGATAAATTTCACGAGCCAAGTCTATTAATTTAATACTCGACTCAGATTGTTCTATAGCTCGTTCAGTCTCGAGCCAAACGAGCAGATGATCTTAACGAGTCTATTAATTAATTACTAAAAGGGAGTTTAACAAAGAAAATAAAATGTGTGTTCTTAATTACTAGATTTAAAAAAAAAAACAAATCGAATGTGCCTGATATTTGTGGGCCGGATCATTTAATAGAAAAAGCCCAAATGAACAATGTGTGAAGCAAAACGACGTCGTAGGATGATGCGAAAAGAATATATTGGCAGTTTCATTCATACGACATACGTAACCCTAGGCCTAAATATCTTCTCGCTGGCTCTCTGATCTCGTTCGTTAGGGAAGCTGAAATACTGAATTCCGGTCGTGACAAGGTACGATCTCCGGCTACAGTTTAAGTATTTGTTGTCGTTATATTCCTAGATTGAATCTAAGTATGTTGACTGTACGGGTGGTTTATTTGATTGTTTATACGATCGATTTTGAATGTTGTTGTACGTATCCGATGAATTAGTTAGGGTTATAGCTAGGGAGCAATATGTTGATTCTATGATTGTGTAAATGATCGTTTGAGGAAGCTGAAATAATTATCTCCATTTGTTGTTTGACTTTAACGATGTTATATTCTTAGGAGTTTGAGTTCTGCAACAATTAATAGATGTTATTTTTTGTTGAAGTGCTTATGGACCGATCATAGGCTGTTTTGTTATAGAACGATCATAGGCTGCTGTAGGTACATGTTAAATTCAGCCATTGTTAGTTGCTTGTGTAAAGGTTTTATTAGTATAATATATTTGCTGCTGGAAGATTAAAACTGCTTGTGCAAAGGAAATTGAAAATTTCACATATGCAATAGAAATATTTACATAGTTGGGGGTTTATATTGTACCTGACTTGTTCTTGGTTGGTGTTTGTAAGATGCCTGATGAGATGCAGAAGTTAGTGGATACCGCAGGAGGGAGCAAACGGAGTAGGTTAAAGAGAAGTAAAAAATATCAGAAAAGGAAACAGCAGAAAAGGTAACAGCTTCCCAAAGAGGTTAGTTTATCGATTATATTCCTAGATTCAATATATGATTGTTGAAGGATGGTACAGGTCTTAATTTTTGAATAGATGCTGTGTTTTGATTTCTAAGGTTTTATATTATAGTATAATATATGTGGATTTGAGTTGGGGATTTATATTCATAAGTGACTTGTTGTTGTTTCTCAGATTCCTAAAGAAATGATTAAGGATAAATTGATGATGGAGGATTCTGACGATATTGAGGATTCTGATGAAGAGGCGAGGTTACTGATGGAGAAAATGGATAAGCTGAATGCGAAATCGCTGGAGCGTTCGAATTCTTCTTCGGATGATAAACCGGCTGAGATGAAAATGGGTGTCTATTCCGATTCTGAGGAGGAATCGGATTTTGAAGATCTTCATGCAGCAGACACGAAAGCCGGCATCAAAACCTTGATAGCGACCGGTGACTTTGGACGTGGTGAGGAAGTGAGGGCAGTCAAAGCATATAATGTTCTTTTGAAAGCTAGAGGGCTGCCCGTGGTCCCATTTTGGAAATTGTATGATCGGAGAGTAATATCCATCACCAAAATCTCTCCCACAACCAAGACCGTAACAAAAACCACACGCAAGACCACAACCACAACCGTAACCAATCTCCTAACCGGCGAAACCACCGTCACCACCGCCGACACAACCCCCGAGCTCATGAAAGCCGCAACAACTGCTGCCGGCAGGAAGGATGACTTCTTCGATGGTGAGGAACACAAACCCATCACAATCCCATCAATCACAATAGGATGAACAACAAATTTCTTTTGGTCTCTTGATTAATACTCTAACGTTTATGTCTTTACTCTTTCAACTACTCTAACGTTTCTCTTGTACAGTCTGCTTTGCTTGCTAATTGGTATTATTATCTATGTGGTTGGTTTTTTTTCTATTGTTCTTTATTATAAGCTTCTATTATAATCCAAACCTGCGGCCTGAAAAGACAGTGATGTTTTATGATTCAGCCAAAATTCGATTTTATAATGGGAGTTATGCTTGACCTGAAATTAGATGCTATGTTTTATTCTTGTTTACTTCATATCGTTGATATTCATATTATTTTAAACACCAACGTAGCCCAACTCCCGCCTTTTTGTCATTGTACAAGTTTAGGCAGCATTTTTTTCCTCCGTAATTTATCTACAGTTGATAAGAAAATGATATATGCCATCTCATTTTAAACAATAAAAAGAGATGAACATATATTGGTTTAGTACCATACCTCTCTAATTCATGCACCAATTTATAATCATGATCAATTTAGTATCATATTCGGTCTTGTTTTCTGACATGATTTAATTCGATATATTGAGATGAACATATATTCGTTAGTCCGTCAAAAGCTCCAACTAACGTGAATCGAGTGAGTTGATTCTTACAGAGTGATTTTTATCTATAGAGAGCATCTTCATGTCAAAAGACAATTATGTCATTTTCTTTCCTTTTACCACACTTGATTTCACCTCTCATTTAAGTTATAGTTGTCCTTTTGCATGAAATTGCTCAGAATAGATAAAAATATTCTGTAAAAATCAATTCACTTTACAAAATTACTAAAAGGGAGTTTAACAAAGAAAATAAAATGTGTGTTCTTAATTACTAGATTTAAAAAAAAAAAACAAAAAACAAATCGAAAGTGCCTAGTATTTGTGGGCCGGATCATTCAATAGAAAAAGCCCAAATGAACAATCTGTGAAGCAAAACGACGTCGTAGGATGATGCCAAAAGAATATATTGGCAGTTTCATGCATATGACATACGTAACCCTAGCCCTAAATATCTCGCTGATCTCGTCGCTTAAGGAAGCTGAAATACTCAATTCCCGTCGTGACAAGGTACGATCTCCGGCTACAGTTTAAGTATTTGTTATCGTTATATTCCTAGATTCAATCTAACTATGTTGACTGTACGGGTGGTTTATTTGAGTTTTTTATACGATCAATTTTGAATCTTGTTGTACGTATCCGATTTATTAGTTAGGGTTATAGCTAGGGAGCAATATATTGATTATATGATTGTGTAATTATCTCACATATGAATATAGATAGCTATAGTTAGTTTATAGCTAGGAAATTGAAATTTTCACATATGCAATAGAAATATGTGATGCTTTATATAGTTGGGGAATATTTATATTGTACCTGACTTGTTCTTGGTTGGTGTATGTAAGATGGCTGATGAGATGAAGAAGTTAGTGGATACTGCAGGAGGGAGCAAACAGAAAAAGAAAAATTATCAGAAAAGGAAACAGCTTCGCAAAGAGGTTAGTTTATCGCTACGATTGTTGAAAGGTCTTAATTTTTGAATAGATGCTCTAATTTGATTTCTAAGGTTTTATATTAATATATGTGAATTTGAGTTGGGGATTTATATTCATATGTGACTTGTTGTTGTTTCTCAGATGCCTCAAGAGATGAAGGATAAATTGATGATGAAGGAGGTGCGTGTCTCTAAAGAGGTGGAGATTTCTGGAGCAGAGAGTGAGCGAAGGAGGTTACTATTAGAGAAAATGAAGCGGCTGAATGCGAAATCGCGGGAGCGTTTGAATTCTTCGCATTTTTCGGATTCTTCTTCGGATTCTGATAATCCGACTCCACTAGAGATGAAAATGGGTGTCTATTCCGATACCTCCGAGGATTCCGATTTTGAAGATCTTCATCCAGAAGACACGAAAGCCGGCATCAAAACCTTGATAGCGACCGGTGACTTTGGACGGTCCGAGGAGGTTAGGGCAGTCAAAGCATATAATGGTCTTTTGAAAGCTAGAGGGCTGCCCATGGTCCCATTTTGGAAATTATATGATAGGAAAGTAATATCCATCACCAAAATCTCTCCCACGACCAAAACCGTAACCGTAACCAACCGCAAGACCACAACCACAACCGTAACCAATCTCCTAACCGGCGTAACCACCGTCACCACCGCCGACACAACCCCCGAGCTCATGAAAGCCGCAACAACTGCTGCCGGCAGGAAGGATGACTACTTCGATGGCGAGGAACACAAACCCATCACAATCCCATCAATCACAATTGGATGAACTACAAATGTCTTTTGTTCTCACTGTGTTTCTTGATTAATACTCTTAACGTTTATGTCTTTACTCTCTCAACTACTCTAACGTTTCTCTTGTACAGTCTGCTTTGCTTGCTAATTGTTATTAGTAGATTCTATCTATTTGGTTGTTTTTTTATTAATCTTTATTATAAGCTTTTTTTCATTACACTTCCATTCATAGATGACAATTTTATGGTTTTCATTTCCAAACTGAAATTCAGAAGCTTCTTTAATTTTCACCCCTTCTTATTTGTAAATCTGGGTTCTCCTTTAATAATCCAAACGAACATATGAGATATAACCATTTACAATATTATATCAAGATAGGCGAATTTAACTTCTAAAACATATGTAATTTTACTTTCTATCTTACATTTTAAAAAAAGTTTGTCTAGCTTTTTATGTTATAGTGAGTTATAATTGCTCGCTAAAAAAGTATTGACGGCGATAAACATCGCCAAACCATATTGGATATTGCACCAAAAGCCCTTCCGCCAAAGGCTTAACATAGGTTAAACGATTACTTTTTTAATGGTGATTAGTTTGAGGTATTTTTTTTAGTCACAAAGGGATGTTGTAAATTAATATCGAGGATAATGTTGAGGAAACGGGTCGAAAGTTACCCAAACGGGTAAAAAAGAAATAAAAATAATATATCAGCACCCACCAAGCTACATTTTTTTCATTAAGAGGTCAAAAGCGTCCTAAGTGATGACTGGCCTGTCACTAACTGCAGTTTTTTAGTGGTTGAGCTATACAAATAGAAGTTTCAGAACTCAAATGGCCAAATTTAGTGTAACATCTCCAGGATGCTTGATCTACCTGATCCCTGCTTAAAGACATCATCGTAGACGAATAATTATAGACCATAATAAGCACACATGCAAACTCAAATCCGATATAATATAACAAAAGTGAAACTTAATTAGAAATATGAGATGGAACAGGATCCAGACCATTGAAATAAAGCTCAAGCCCTTTAGAAGCATCATCACGGGAACCAAAATGTATTGTATCAAAATCTATGTCCATTGAGAATTTCCATTTTGTGGGTGATGCTCTGCAATAGTTTTTCTTGTTTTACAGATGATAGACAGTGAAAGCTTATCCCACCCGTTAGGTACCTGCAAGTGTAAAATAAAGTCAGCAAATTCGTCACGACTGAAACTGACATAGCCAACTACTTGAGATATATCATAGGCCAGCTGTCATTACAAGTCACTATAAGCATTTTCCAGTAGTTCAAATTACATAGGAGATCATATACGAAAGACAAAATAATATATTGGCTTTGGAAGAGGTGAAAAGGCATGTAAAAATAACTTCTTCAAAAGACAAATGGATATCCTATTTCCATATGACTCCTTCAAAATTGGATTGAAAGAAAGAAGCAACCATGGAGCGATCGGAAGGAAACTAATAGTTGTTATAAAGTAAATCCATAATTGTTGATATATCTTACAGGTCTGTAGAGACTAATAGATGATGGCTTCTTGTAGCACACACTAAATTCCATTGAAATAGATTAATTAAAGAAAACTAAAATAAATACCATAATTGTTGTGTATAATGAACCATAGTCACCAAAATAGCTACAGAATCCACGATTTTCGTCTTGGTATGCTTTGGTCCCAATCACAAATCATTTGTGAACCATACGCTGTATTCTACGTGATTTGGTACGCTATCAAAATCAATCTATATCTTATGAAACTCGGACCGAATGGTTTTAAAATCATGAATTCAACATATCTAATTCGCTAATTGGTGAGTAAAATAGAAAGGACAAACCATATATGTCGATGATAGGTAGTGAAAAGCACAATAACACTGATTCAATCCATAAAATGGTGTTTGATGATGATTTTGAGGAGAAAAGTGAAGAAGATGGATTAGGGCTTTTAGTGAGAGAAAGTAGAGAGATGGGAGAGAACAATTGCTGTAAATTGGAATGTTTAATTGTGCAAAAGTTAAGGAATTAAGCCTTACACTTTGGTATTTATACCATGGCTTAATTCCTTGTTAGTTAGGACCATTTCCTAAATAAAACTTAACATATATACAATGTTACGGTTTACCCTCCTAGACTATCTATTACAACTTTCTAGTACCTAACAATCTCCCCCTTTGTAATAGTAGACTAGGTTGCATATCTTTGAAGACTTCTGTGTTTGTAAGGCTGGAGCTGAGAATTGAACCGTTGAGCAGTTATGTTGATAAAACAGCATCAGCCTTTAATCATCAGTGACAGACATACTTTTAATCGGCTTTTCAACCAATATAAAGTATTCCAGAAGACTTCATGCAAATCGACTGAATGTAGACCCATAGATAGAGCGGTTAGCAGCGGAAGTCCTTTCTTGAAGTTGTGGCGTTTGTCGATTTGCTGCAGATCCTTGGTTCCTGATGTTTGTTGAAGTTGAAGCAGTGCGGAATGTTGATATGTTGTGGATTTTCTGACCGTTGTTGATAATGTTGGAGTACGGTCATAGAATCCCTTATCTGATTTATTGACTGTTGTTGATAAGATTGAAGTACAGTCATCAGATTTTCTATCAGACATAGTGACCGTTGTTGATAAGAATGGAGTACGGTCGTCTGATCTTCGCACAAGAATGTATCAGGGTAACCCAAGATCACATAAATTGCCTGTTAGTACAACAGTTACAGAAACTGTGTGACCTACGTTCAGTGTTGGCATTGATGTTAGCACTGGTAGGATTTCCATTCAATCATCGTGGAATACCAATAATTTTGGTATCACTGTGAATGTTCCGGCAATATCTCAAAGATATGCTTGGTAGAGTGCCTGTGTCCTAGAGAAATTTAATTCGGTTCTAGACTCTATATGTGGACAAACGAAGGCGAGGACTGGAGGTGGGTCCTCTTTTTCAATATCAACAATCTCCAAATGAGATGTCGATAGTGGATGTGGTTATCTCCGTGATTTTGAAACAAGTACTTTTTGTACTTGAGTGGTCAGTGGGGGTTGTGCATTGCATCACTGGGTCCATATGTCTTAATCAGAAAGCAACATATGCAATCTGATATAGATGAGGTTACCCGGTCATTTGTTCGGTTTAGGGAGGGTTTTCCGTTTTCTTTTAACCCTTTCACACACGCTCCTCACTCAACTCACTTTTTCATTTTTCAACCACACCCTCGTTTTTGTTTTTACCATGTGATAAGCTGATTTGCACCCCATACTTCATACCCCCTCTCAATTTTTACCTCAGCGCACCCCAATCAAGATTCCATGATACTTGATTCAGCTCACCTAGACCTAGGGACCCTCACTTTTTAGTTCCTATATTGTCGGTGGCTCCGGGGAAGATCATGCTGGGTTTAGCAGATCATAGGAGTAATTTGAGAGTGGTCTATTACGCTCATGTGCATTTTAATCAGCTTTCAAAAGATGTTGCATTTTAGAAATTCACATGGATTTTTTTTTTTAATCGGAATTCTTTATGTGTTTCCGGCATAAGTTGTTGCCTTTTTTATTGAAAATTTTAGGCACAGCAACTTGAACAGTTTAGGTAATACCATGCTCACATAGAGTGACCGTTAGCACACCATTTGATTCAATAGTCGTTTGCACAACAGTCGATTCAATTGTGTGACCTGCATTTAGAGTTGGCGTAATTTTAGCTCTAGTAGGATTTCCACTCAATCTTCGTGAAGCACCAGATTGTGATGCCACTATGAGTGTTCCGATGAATTCACAGGGATTCATTTTAATAGTGTATGTGTCCTATATTGGAAATATTTGACGGTGAGATCTAGACACATTGTGCATTAAAATGAGACGTAACCCGGGGCAGGAGGTTAATGATTTCAATACCAACATAATCCGAATGAGTAGTTGATAGATTATGTGCTACGTCCCCTGATGAATTGAAACAAATTCCTGTTGAGAGGAATCTGAGTGGTTGGTGGTGGAGTGCATTTGCTTTACTGGGCCAGTAAAGTCTAGTGAAACATTCAACTTATGAATGATCACCTATTTGAATGGTTGCCCGGTTCGTTGACGGTTTGGATGCACTCAAAGGTGTATTTTCTTAGATTTATCATGTTTTCACATCACCTTGCACTCACCTATTTCTATACCCTAGACCTATACCCTCACATTTACCAGTTGGCAGAAAAATATTTCCCTGGGAAGGTAGGCCGGATCTGGCAAACCATGGGAAGGTATTGTCTTGTGAAAGATTTTTCGTTTAATTATTCAGTTGGGTATTTTTTGTTTTGAATTTCTAAATTTTCTCCCCCTAGAAATACTAATTCTCTCCCTAGAATTAATATTTCTCCCCCTCGACAAAACAAAGATATGAAGAAGTTGAGTTTTGTACGCGTACATTAAACATCGTCGGAGGGTTGGAGAAGAGTATTTGCGGTTAAGTTTGATTGAGCTTTTTTGCTTTCTTTAGATGATCGGGTTCTGAGTCTGCTTTGATCAGAAGCCATCTTTCGTTGAGGTCCGGGTTTCAAACTGAGATACTTGAAAGCCATTTTCTTTGAGGCTCGGGTCATACACTGAAGTGTGCATATGCCATTCTTATGAAGCTCGAGTTGTACACCGAATTGTGTATAAGTCATTCTGTTGTGGCGCGAGTTATACACTGATGTGTGTATAAGTCATTCTGTTGAAGCTCGAGTTATACACTAAAGTGTGTATAAGTCATTCTGTTGTGGCGCGAGTTATACACTGATGTGTGTATAAGTCATTCTGTTGTGCCGCGAGTTATACACTGATGTGTGTATAAGTCATAAACGTTGAAATGCGAGTTATACACCGAGATGTGTATAAGTCATTCTCCAAACTCCAAACACCTTTCTGGTAATTCTACATAAAACAATTAAAACATGTTTGGTACCCAATTTGGTATGGGTCCTATACGATTAGTGACAGATATTTTATGTAAAATTGTTTTAAGATCAATTTAGAGCTTTGGAGAACTGCAAGCAGGCAGTTCAGAGGTTGTGGATTTAACTACCCATTTTAAAGATTTTTTAGAGGATTGGATAATCCAATGAGATTTTTCATTTTTGATCCATGTGTATTTCACAAACGTTGAAGATTTGGTCGTTGTTTTGTTGTCGCTGTTTGAGGAACCTGAAGACTTTGGCTTAGGTGCGGAAGATCCTCGAGAAACTTTGCGACGAGAAGACGAGTGTTTATCAGAGATTGGTGGGGTTTTGGAAGAACTCTTCGCCTTTTTGGAAGCATGTGAAGATGAACCTTTTTTATTTGGTTTGTGTGGATGAGAGACAGATTTCTTGCATGGTTGTGGAAAACATGTTTTGCATGATTTTATAATTTTACCAGATTTATGGAAAACATTGATTTTTAAACCACATGGAGCATTTAGCTTAACAAAAAATCGATCATCATTCTGAGAAATTTGTTTATTTGTAGATTTATCTCTCAATATCTTTTTACCAAGTTTTTCAGATTTGACACACACATTACCAAAATCAGGTGAGTAATTTACAGGACGATAAGTAGAAGCATCATACACAGTTCCAAAAGCAAATGCAGGAGATTTAAAATTTTTGGAGTTGTTACTGTTAATTTTAACAGTGGACGAAGAAACTGAAGACGTATATGGTCTAGACTGCTTAAGCTCGCGAGGCTTCTTAAGCGTACTAGGCTTAGACGAACTCGGCTTCTTAGATGGCATATCTCCTATGACTCTATTGGGCTTGGGCACCTTGCTCTGAGGCTCTAATTTTCTAAATGAGACGTTTAAAGGTGGTGAATTAGAGGTTCTTCTCAAAGTAATTGGTACTGGATTAACAGGTGCTGGTCCTATTAATGAAGATTTAGAATTTTGAAAAACATTTTTGTCAGTTTTATGTTTTAATTCTGAAATCGTGTCCTCTAATTGATGTATCTTTGTTTGAAGATTTTCTTTTTCTTTATCAAAGGCTTTATGAGTTTCATCAATTTCAGATTCAAGTTGGACGATTTTCTTTTCTAAAATCAACGGTGGAACATAAAGCTTAGGTTCAATTGTTTGTTTTAAAACTTCATTATCTGAAATGGAAAATTCTTCTGGAGTGACAATCGGGAAGTACTCATTGTTTTCAAATTTTGCTTTATTCTTTTCATATGTATAGTTCAATTCAGAATAGTTAAAGCTGATTTGAGCGTGTTCCTTCTTTTCTCTATTGAACTTCTCGATTTCTGCTTCCTCGTCCGGCATATGAAGAAAGCTTTGCCATATTCCCAAGTTCATGTAACCGAAACCAAAACGACCTTTTTATAGCATCACTACAACCAAACCATCCAAATTAACCAAAATACAAATGTTAACATAAACCACCAAAAGAAATTAGACATGCTAAGAACCGACCATCTATACCGGATACAAACCAACTAGCCAACCCATGACAAAATGTACAAAATACTACATGTCTATACCAAAAGAGAAGCTTTTCCAAGCTTCAAGCAACTCCAACTTCAATCACCTACTCACACTTGTTCTTGCCTCTATCTATACCTGAAAATGGTGACAACTAAAAGTGTAAGCTATAAAAGCTTAGTGAGTTCCACAATGTATAATGTTATACTAAATAATTATATAAATGATCAAAATAAACAAACTGTTAGAAATGGGTCAAAGTACCGAGTTAACATATCAACATCCTCACGAGGTATCACATATCCGTAACGGGTCAACAATGATCAAAGTGTAATATCCAGATTTAACAAAGTGCGTCATTCCCCCTTAGGCCATTAGGGAATGAGGCCGATGAAGGTGACCATGGCACCCCTAACCGAGTCCATGATCCAGCTTCACCACCACGGTCCATACCACTCCTCCGCCAGGTACTCCCGCGTCCACCGCCCAACATATTACACACAGTAATACTCGAGCCGCCATGGGTCCTCGCGAAATGAAATGTCACTCAAGGGAAATCATTCAAACGGGTCAAGGAAGAATGAGTTTGATCATAAAGAATATCAATGTCTTCAACAACCGAAACAATATCCAAGGAAGTCAATTTGTTCCAAATACCAATTGATTATATTGTTTATATATATATATATATATAATTAAAAGTATACACATTGCACATAGGGAACTCACCTGGGATTAAACACTTGCCAACACGAGCCAAACACTTCCTTTAATCACAATTCCAATATCACCGATCGATGCGATCACCACAATCTCCCAATTGTTTATCTATCACAATTACACATATCTCAATCAACATTCTAGTTCATAAGCATAACTAAAATTGATCCTAATCACCAATTTTCCCCAAAAGTGGTGATGAACTCAAACCCTAATTATCAATTTATTCATACTTGCACTTGATCACATACTAACTACATTTCTCATAGCTAAATACTCAGTTATACTAGTGTACCATCTCAATTTTCAGCTGTAACTAATTCCCTAAATTTAGGGTTCATGACCTACCAACTAGATAACTCAATTTCTACACATGCATTAAGTTAGAAAGGATGAAATACCTTGATTATTAACACAATAGACAATAATCCTTTGATTCCTAACCCAAATCTGTCCAAGAACTCCCAAAATCGTCCAAAATCGCCAACTACCGAGAGAGAAAAGTCTAGAAGAAATTTTTGGCTGAAATGGGGAAAAATCCCGTTTTTATGTCTAATCTGCACAAGATAGCGCCGCTATCCTAGAGATAGCGCCGCTATCTCCACACCCGCGCTTTTTAGCGCCGCTATCTTCCAAGATAGCGCCGCTATCCCCCAATTTTCGCGTTTTTCCCCCTTTGCTATTTCGAGTCGCTGTTCCAATTTACATAAGATAGCGCCGCTATCTCTAAGATAGCGCCGCTATCTCCCAAAATGCTGCAATTTTTCACTTTTTCTTCCCTCTAACTTATACCACTTTTCTATACCCAAAATCACAGATTTCTAGCAATATTTTCAACTACAAAGTCTATTATCTTATCATTTACCAACTATTATCTATTTTTAACTATTAAATACAAAATTTTAAAACACGTATGTTACAATTACCTCCTCCTTTTGAGAATTTCGTCCCGAAATTAGGTTGACTTGAACAAGACCGGATACTTCTCAATCATATCATCTCTTCTTTCCCATGTGCAATTCGGACCTCTATGGTGTTTCCATTTCACCAATACTAACTGAATTTCCTTATTTTTGAGATTGACCGACTTTTGGTCAACTATTTCTTCCGGTTCCTCTACGTACCTCAATTTCTCGTTGACTTTGACTTCGGTCAACGGTACCGTTTCCTCATGTTCTCTAAGGCTCTTTCTTAAATAACAAACATGAAACACATTATGGATACCCGCTAGCTCTTCCGGTAACTCAAGGCGATAAGCTTGCTTTCCGACCCGTTCTATGATCTTAAATGGGCCGATAAATCGAGGACTTAACTTACCTTTCTTCCCAAATCTCATGACACCCTTCCATGGTGAAACTTTTAACATTACATAGTCGTCTATTGAAAACTCTATCGGTTTTCGCCTTTTATCCGCGTATGACTTTTGACGATCTTGGGCCGCTTTCATTCTTTCCCGAACAATCTGAATTTTATCGCTTGTATCTTGGACCAATTCGGGTCCCACCAACACCTTCTCTCCAACTTCTCGCCAACACAAAGGTGTTCGACACTTTCTTCCATATAACGCTTCATAAGGTGCCATTTGAACCGAGGAATGATAACTATTATTATAAGAAAATTCGGCTAATGACAAATATTTATCCCAACTTCCCCCAAATTCTAAGATACAAGACCTAAGCATGTCTTCCAAAGTTTGGATCGTTCTCTCGGTTTGCCCGTCCGTTTGCGGATGATAAGCGGTACTAAGAGCTACTTTCGATCCCAATTCTTTTTGCATGCTACTCCAAAAATTGGAAGTAAATCGGGAATCTCTATCCGATACAATCTTCAAAGGAACACCATGTTTAGCAATTATCTCATCTAAATATACTTGTGCCCATGAATCCATCGGTGCCGTTTCCCTCATAGCGAGGAAATGCGCACTCTTGGTCAAACGGTCAACAATCACCCAAATGCAATCATGTTGACGAGCAGTTCTCGGAAGTTTAGTAATCAAATCCATGGAGATTTCCTCCCACTTCCATACAGGAATGCTAAGTGGTTGCAAACTTCCATAGGGTTTCTGATGCTCGGCTTTAACTTGAGCACAAATGTTGCATTCTTGTACAAACCTCCCAATATCCTTCTTCATTCCCGGCCACCAATAATCCAACCTTAAATCATGATACATTTTATTCATACCCGGATGAATTGAGAACTTAAGCTAAATAAGAATAACATCCATGGGACATCAATTTACTAGCCTTCAAGAAAGAAATCACCCGCCTCTTCTTCATTTTACTTTCACCATACACGTACAAAGGTTCTCTTCCTTGTACCGGAATTCTAATCACTTTCTCATAACACATAATATCGGCATGGTACTTAGACATCCAATCCATCCCAATAATAATATCAAAATTGGGCAAATTTATCATCACTAGATCTACTAGGAACTTATGATCATCTATCTCTAACGAGCAATCCTTATACACACGATTGGCTACTAGGGTCTCACTACCCGCAGTATCAACACAGAATGGATTCAACAAAGGAGATGGAAGCACAGATAACAATTTAGCAAATTTCACAGATACAAAGGAATCAGAAGCTCCAGAATCAAATAATATATGGGCGGGTTGGGAATTAACAAGAAATATACCAGAAACGACATTTGGATCCTCCCGGGCTTCCTCCGGGGTCAACTGAAATGCACGGCTTCTAACCTTGGGGACCTCCTCCTTTTGACTTGCCGCACCCACTCGCGGAGGTATTTGTACCGAACCTCGACTTTCAACTGTTCGATTAGAAGGATTAGGACATTGACGTCTCCGATGACCCACCAATCCGCAACCATAACAAACAACATCCTTATTCGGGCACCTAGATTTTATGTGACCTTCCTCATAACAACCAAAACACTTCACGGGCCCACGATCACTATTACACCGTCCTCGGTGATTCTTGCCACAAGATTGACAATCTCGGTTAGCATCCGACTAAAATATTTCAAATGGTTAAACACAATTCATAAGATATACATAACATGATATTAAATTCAACTTCAATCTTACTTGAATAGAGAACGATTGGGATTGGCCTCGAGGCCGAAATGACCCTTGAGATTGGGTTCGACGATTAGGAATAAATCGATTAATACGACCGGAAGGAGACGAAGTAGTTTGTTCAATCTTTTGACGTTTAGATTCGGGAGTCAACTCCCTACGAAGACTTAAATCATGCTCTCTTCTTCGAGCATACTCCACCGCCTTAGCAAACGACGGGATATCACGGTTGCTCACAAAGTCTTGGATTTCATACCTTAACCCTTCTACAAACATTTGGATCTTCTCAACCTCGGTCGGAATGTACTTTGTTGCAAACTGTGCCTTTTGATTAAATAACGTCTCATACTCATCTACCGACAAAGTTCCTTGCTTGAGTTCTAAAAACTCCTTCTCAAACCTTCTTCTCATATCACTTGGGCAATATTGTTCAAGAAACCGGGCCTTGAACGAATCCCAATTCATATGATCTTGCTCTTCTTCACTCAAGATTTTAAACGTGTTATTCCACCAAGTTAATGCCTTACCGGTGAACATGGCGGTGGCATACACGGTTTGATCATCTTTGGCGACACGAGAGATACGAAATACCTTCTCCGTGTTTTCAACCCATAACAATGCTTCCACGGGGGTTGTCACACCCGAAAATTCTGTGGCCCCACTACTACGAAACGTTTTGAATGAAACCATTCCCGACTTCTTACTCGGGGATTCATCTACTACCTTCTCCTTTTCTTTTGACCTTTCCTTCTCTTCACGTCTAAATTGTTCAAAGGTGTCCCGGACCATGTCCGCCATCCTATTCATCAACCTTTCCTCCCTCAGAGATACCACTTCTTCTTCTTCTTCACGATTACTGGGGTTTGTTCCTTGGGTTCGAGGACCCGAAGGAGTTAATTCTGGATGTTCCGCACTTCTCGGACCATCATTATCATTGTTACTACTTCCTTGATCCATCCCTAACTGAAATTTTATGAAAAGATAAAGAATATATTAAATAACACTCACCCTAACATTTCTTTAGACTCATACATACATGTCCAACCTATGGTTTGTATCCGACCTAAGCTCTTAGCCTATACACTATACTATCAACGCCTAAGTTTGAGTCTAGTACCACAATGATACCTAGTTCACTCAAACCAATGCTCTGATACCATATTGTAAGAACCGAAACCAAAACGACCTTTTTATAGCATCACTACAACCAAACCATCCAAATTAACCAAAATACAAATGTTAACATAAACCACCAAAAGAAATTAGACATGCTAAGAACCGACCATCTATACCGGATACAAACCAACTAGCCAACCCATGACAAAATGTACAAAATACTACATGTCTATACCAAAAGAGAAGCTTTTCCAAGCTTCAAGCAACTCCAACTTCAATCACCTACTCACACTTGTTCTTGCCTCTATCTATACCTGAAAATGGTGACAACTAAAAGTGTAAGCTATAAAAGCTTAGTGAGTTCCACAATGTATAATGTTATACTAAATAATTATATAAATGATCAAAATAAACAAACTGTTAGAAATGGGTCAAAGTACCGAGTTAACATATCAACATCCTCACGAGGTATCACATATCCATAACGGGTCAACAATGATCAAAGTGTAATATCCAGATTTAACAAAGTGCGTCATTCCCCCTTAGGCCATTAGGGAATGAGGCCGATGAAGGTGACCATGGCACCCCTAACCGAGTCCATGATCCAGCTTCACCACCACGGTCCATACCACTCCTCCGCCAGGTACTCCCGCGTCCACCGCCCAACATATTACACACAGTAATACTCGAGCCGCCATGGGTCCTCGCGAAATGAAATGTCACTCAAGGGAAATCATTCAAACGGGTCAAGGAAGAATGAGTTTGATCATAAAGAATATCAATGTCTTCAACAACCGAAACAATATCCAAGGAAGTCAATTTGTTCCAAATACCAATTGATTATATTGTTTATATATATATATATATATAATTAAAAGTATACACATTGCACATAGGGAACTCACCTGGGATTAAACACTTGCCAACACGAGCCAAACACTTCCTTTAATCACAATTCCAATATCACCGATCGATGCGATCACCACAATCTCCCAATTGTTTATCTATCACAATTACACATATCTCAATCAACATTCTAGTTCATAAGCATAACTAAAATTGATCCTAATCACCAATTTTCCCCAAAAGTGGTGATGAACTCAAACCCTAATTATCAATTTATTCATACTTGCACTTGATCACATACTAACTACATTTCTCATAGCTAAATACTCAGTTATACTAGTGTACCATCTCAATTTTCAGCTGTAACTAATTCCCTAAATTTAGGGTTCATGACCTACCAACTAGATAACTCAATTTCTACACATGCATTAAGTTAGAGAGGATGAAATACCTTGATTATTAACACAATAGACAATAATCCTTTGATTCCTAACCCAAATCTGTCCAAGAACTCCCAAAATCGTCCAAAATCGCCAACTACCGGGAGAGAAAAGTCTAGAAGAAATTTTTGGCTGAAATGGGGAAAAATCCCGTTTTTATGTCTAATCTGCACAAGATAGCGCCGCTATCCTAGAGATAGCGCCGCTATCTCCACACCCGCGCTTTTTAGCGCCGCTATCTTCCAAGATAGCGCCGCTATCCCCCAATTTTCGCGTTTTTCCCCCTTTGCTATTTCGAGTCGCTGTTCCAATTTACATAAGATAGCGCCGCTATCTCTAAGATAGCGCCGCTATCTCCCAAAATGCTGCAATTTTTCACTTTTTCTTCCCTCTAACTTATACCACTTTTCTATACCCAAAATCACAGATTTCTAGCAATATTTTCAACTACAAAGTCTATTATCTTATCATTTACCAACTATTATCTATTTTTAACTATTAAATACAAAATTTTAAAACACGTATGTTACACAAAGGGAAAAGAGTGTACCTCATTTTCATCATCTTTTGGAATGCCTAACACAGCTGTAGCCTCAGTTGGTATTGTCATGAATGCCAGGTTGGCAATGCACTGTTTATCCTCCTTGGCGTTCGACCCGGCAGACAATGTTTCTTTGGTAGTCATGTTAAGAACAATTCACGGGAATTTTGATCGAAACGGGGTAAAGAAAATTTTAAGAATGAGAAGGTACTGGAATAGAATATGTGATGTAGACCGTGGATTGGTCTTCAAAAATTCAAAATTACCGAAATCTTAAACTGGTTATTCCAGATGATAAAGTACACTTTAAATGTGCCTAAGATTTTCGAATTAGGGAAAAACGACGATCGGGTTAGAAACTGGGGCTAAACGAAGTTTGGAAATTGACCGAGAAATCACAAAAACGCAAATTAAGCGATCGAAACAAGCGTTTTTGGGCCGGCAAGTTGGGTAAACAAGCGTTTATCACGTCGTAGCCTTCGTCTTAAGCTTCGATTTGGTTACTCGTGGGCTCGAAACGGACACCGAGCTGAAAGTTATGACCGTTACAGTACAGCCCCTTTTGTCACGCGAGTGTAGAAAGAGTTCGGGCCGAAGTTGTGTAGAAGTTCGGGCCGAAGTTGTGTAGAAGTTCGGGCCGAAGTTGTGTAGAAGTTCGGGCCGAAGTTGTGTAGAAGTTCGGGCCGAAGTTGTGTAGAAGTTCGGGCCGAAGTTCGGGGTGAAGTTCGGGCCGAAGTTCGGGGTGAAGTTCGGGCCGAAGTTCGGGGTGAAGTTCGGGCCGAACTTCGGGTTGAAGTTCGGGCCGAACTTCGGGTTGAAGTTCGGGCCGAACTTGTTACTGTTCTCGGGCCGAACAGTTTCTTGCGCAGAACAGCTACGAACAGCCTTAAAAACCACTAATTTGATCCTAAAATGCTCGTTTCTTACCCAAATTCTTTGATTTTAATCACAAACTGACCCAAATACTATTTCCTTCAATCCATTTCAACTATATTACTCAAAAACAACCTAGATCTATTCGAAAATTTGAATTTAAAGGGTTTTTGAAGCTTTAATGGTTTTTCCTAAAACTCTTAATTCTTCATCAGTATGGATTAGATTCAATCCTAGCTTGATTCTAAGCTTAATATGACAATAAAAGGAAGCTATTCAATCCATAATAACAAGAAATAGTACCTTAAATCTGATTTTTGATCTTAAACCCCTTTTTCTTCAAAAACTTTCAAAAACCCACTGATTCTTCTGATTTTAACACCAATTGATGGATTTGGATCGTTTTCAAGATGAAATTATGCTCTGATACCAATTGAAAAGCACAATAACACTGATTCAATCCATAAAATGGTGTTTGATGATGATTTTGAGGAGAAAAGTGAAGAAGATGGATTAGGGCTTTTAGTGAGAGAAAGTAGAGAGATGGGAGAGAACAATTGCTGTAAATTGGAATGTTTAATTGTGCAAAAGTTAAGGAATTAAGCCTTACACTTTGGTATTTATACCATGGCTTAATTCCTTGTTAGTTAGGACCATTTCCTAAATAAAACTTAACATATATACAATGTTACGCTTTACCCTCCTAGACTATCTATTACAACTTTCTAGTACCTAACAGGTAGCATGTATGATATTTTTTACACCTTACCTGATTTCTATTTGATCCCAACAGCTTTAAAAATGCCCAAACCCAAATTTATAGAGCATTCAGGCCTTGATTCTGTTGTATATATTCAAATATATCTTCTCAGGTCAATAATTTTCTTCACTCGTATTAATTTTACATTCTTACGACCCGTTTAGCTTAACAAATTGGTTATATTTAGAGTAAATTACATAAATAGTAATCGTAAATATTATGTAGTTATAATGTTGGCTATATTAAGACTTTATGGCGGATCCCAACAAAATGAGCCATTGTTCACGAACAAAACAAAGCTATGACTAAAGACCTTATATTTCGTTCAAAAACAGTGCCCAATATTCCAAATAAGAAATTACCTTCAACAAGTAGATGAGGAACCTAATTTCTTTATGTTTCTGCCATGAAAATCTCCAATTCACCACATCTGCAATCCTAATTTCGTTTCAAATTGCAGTGTTATTATGACGTGGTATTTTTATACGTGGCAAAAAGATCTTTTTATTATATAGAGATTTTACAACTTTTTTAAACCTAAAAACCACCATTGCCCTTATGGCAATGTTAGCATTTTCCACTAATTTGTTTTTTAAACAAAAGAAAAAGAAAAAATTGGGCCTGAGATCCGTAAGCTGGATCAATTAAAGGAAATAACCTAAATGAAAAAAAAAAGAAAAAGCCAACGACATCGTACGATCTGCCAAATATACATATGCGTAATTTTATTCATAAGTATAAACGTAACCCTAAATATCTCGCGGGCTCTCTCTCGTTCGTTTGTGAAGGAAGATTTAGTTCACAGTATCTCTCTCGTTCCTTAGGTAAAGGTACGATCTCGGCTACATTTTTATCGTATCCGATAATTATGCACTTTTAAGTATTTGTTATCATTATATTCCTAAATTCAATATATGTATGTTGACTGTGCTTTTGATTTGATTTTTGATCAATGCGATAATTATGCTGTCGTTGAATACGATGAATTAGTTAGGGTTATAGGGACCAATATGTTGATTATATGATTTTGTAAATGATCGTTTGAGGAAGCTGGAATTATCTCCAATTGTTGTTTGACTTTAACATATGTTAGTTGTTATTGTTTGAGGAGTTTGATTTCTGTTATCGGATCAACAATTAGTAGATTTTATTTTTTGTTGAAGTGCTTATAGTCCGATCATAGGCTGTTGTACGTACATCTTAAAATTCAGCTCATTGTTAATTACTTGCGTAAAGCTTGTTAGAATGTAACCTAAACTTTAGGGGTTTATTTGTATTTATGTATATAGTTTAGGGAGTTAGTATGACAATTAGAGGGTCTAAATAAGACGGTTATTACACCGGTAAATTTGAAGGGTTACATCCCTCAAATGTGTCTCTTCATGGTGACATGGTGTATATATATGTATGTAACTATTTGAGTTCTACATATGCAATCTAATATTAATGATATATATAGTTGGGGATTTATATTCATATGTGACTTCTTGTTTCTCAGATGCCTAAAGAGATGATGAAGGATAAAGAGATGATGAAGGAGGTGCCTATTTCTGAAGAGATGGAGAATTTTGAAGCAGAGAGCGAACGAAGGAGGTTACTAGTAGAGAAAATGAAGCGGCTGAATGTGAAATCGCTGGAACGTTCGAATTCTTCTAAATCTTCGGGTTCTTCTAAATATTCGGTTCCTGGTAATCGGATTCCATTAGAGATGAAAATGGGCGTGTATTCCGATTCCGAGGAGGACTCGGATTTTGAAGATCTACATTTAGAAGACACGAAAGCTGGCATAAAAACCTTGATAGCAATAGGCGTCAATGGACGGTCTGAGGAATGCAGGGCATTAAGAGCATATAATGTTTTTTTGAAGGATAGAGGGCTGCCTATGGTCCCGGTTTGGCAATTGTATGATAAAAACGTAATAACCATCACCAAAATCTCTCCCACAACCAAGACCGTAACCGTAACCACCCGCAAAACCACAACCACAACCACAACCGTAACCAATCTCCTAACCGGCGAAACCACCGTCACCACCGTCGACACAACCCCCGAGTTGATGAAAGTGGCAACTACCGGTGCTGGCACGAAGGATGACTATTTTGATGGTGAAGAACACGGACCCATCACAATCCCCTCAATCACAATCGAATGAAGAAACAACTAATGTTAATTGGTATTAGCTTTGGTTGTTTTATTATTAATCTTTATTATATGGTTTTTTCATTTTAAAATGAACAGATCATAGATTTTTTATTTGTAAATTTGGGTTGTCCTAAATATTCCAAATGAACACATTCTAGATTGTCAACTGCCTAGTAAGGATAGGTTTAAGACTTTTGTCAATGATTCCTTATTGGGTTAGGTTTTAAACCCAACAGGTCCGACACTATATGACCCCTAATTTGACCCGAGAACCCGATTCACACCCCTAGTTACAAGTCGTGTAAAGGATGTTTTTCAAGACCTTAGACTCGAGTTTGAAGTTAAAAACATATTTTAGCTCCCATTAATCGAGCCTAGGGATCGATAACCTTCATTTGATCACACTCAATTTCAAGTTAGGTCATTGATAAGAGCGAACTGTGTGAACAAAGATGGTGCGTAATAATCTAATCAACTTACATCATCTTTTACAATTTTATGTGACTCAAACTTACAAGACACAATATATGGGAGTATTTATTTGATTCACATTTTATGTTGAGTTTTGGGTTTAGACTATTTGGGTAATACTTTTCTTTTTTTGAGACAATTTCACCACCGAAGAATACCTTTTAAAAAAGAAAAAAAAAACAATAATGTTATCCATATGATGTTTTATAGTATAATTGATAAATTAACGGTGTCTAAAAGACGTCTTAGAAATTATAATCCCAAATCAAGTTCCAAACTAGAGAAACACAAATCGGATTATGTTTGAAACCGGGCCAGTTTAAAAACGGTTCGATTTCTGTCAACAGTCAAACCGTTTTGGATGAAAACATGGTTTGGTTCTCCACCGATTTTGGGGGGTGGGGTACGTATCCGGTTTCATTGAATCTGGTGTTCTAACCGGTTAACCGGCTAGGTTGAAAAAAAAACGGTTTTCAAATTGGTCCATCCCCCTAAATCTCGATCCGTTCCCTGTCCAGCTGTCGCGAACCGATATGGTAGTTGAATTCGATCCCAAATTGTTACTAAACCAATTTTAAAACCAGTCCTGAAAAACGTGTTCAGCCCATAAACGTTGTTGGATTTAAGCCAAAAGTATGATACGTAGCCCAATTTCCGCCCTTTTGTCTATGTACAAGTTTAGGAATCATTTTTTTCCTCCGTAAATTGTCTAGAGTTAATAAGAAATGACATATGCTCTTCTTATGTCATCTCATTTCAAATAATAAAATTTTAAGATGGGCTTAATAAGCTAATAAGCTTAAACGCCATATTAATAAACTTTCCCAAACAACTCCTAAGGGGGCGTTTGACTCGACGTAATCTTCCGTAATATAATTAAATTCGGTTGGAATTGAATACGGGTATGCGTTTGACTACCAAAATTTTGAGTTTGAATTCAAATCAATACTTATGTATTTTTTTTTAATTTTTTTAGATTCTTTTTTTAAATTTTATTATTTATTATTTTTCTTAATTTTTAATTTTTTTAAAGTTTTTTTTTTAAAAAAAAATTTTTACATTTTTCTAATTTTTTTTGTTTTTAATTTTTTAAATTTTTTTTAAATTTTTTTTGAACGATTTTAAAAGTTGAAGCATATAAAATATTAAAATTTGTTAGTTAACTAAATGACCGTAATTGAATTCATAGGCTCTTGGGACGGATTTCAATTACAACGAATATCATAATTCGAAATTATGTCATAATTGAATTTCGAAAAAAAATATCCATCCATACATCCCTACGTAATGTAATTGAATTACAATTACGGAGAATTACGTCAAAACAAACGGGGTGGAAGCTTTCCCAAACATGCCCATGTTAATTTGTTCTTCTTTTAGAATTGGCAGTTTATGTTTAAAAGTCAAATAAACAATATGAAAATTGCTCTATATTTTGCTTGATCATCTTTAATCTCCAACATATTTTAGGATGAATCTAAATAGAACGTTTTTAATCTAAAAAACGGCCGTTTCGGGTGTAATTTATGTATATTAGTAGATCATTTAGTGACATCGTAATGACAAGATTTTTCCTGGACCTTCTCGGGATCTTGGAGGCCTTTTGGGTGGTCAGTACACAATTTCGCATGTGGTGGAGCCCGTTGAAAAGGGAATAGCAAAAATAAATAAAACGTTTCATGAATGAATGTCAAAAAATGTAAAACCACACGAGTAAAAAGCAAAAAACCTCCTTATAATATAAGCACTAATCTAAAATGGTGTCTTCTTTCGTCTTTCCTCCCACTCCACCCACCATTCCTCAATCGGGACACCATTCTTCAATATCGAACTCACAAACTCCACACCTTATATCAAACTATATTAAACACAGATTGTGATTGTATCATAATTGATGATATATCAAACTATATATATATATATATAATTAAAGTGTAATCAAACAAACAAAAGATTACAGAAAATTATTTATTTAATTTACCTTAACAATTGTAATCTGGTTTAACCGGTCCGACTCGATTGTTTTTAAGACATCGGGTTGTCCGATTCAAAATTCGAATTACAAAAACTTGTCAGGCCACATGGTTAAGTTGTTTGGCTTCTCTAAGTAAAAGGCACACATTTGTTTGACTCGCCTCATTAATTTAATTTTTTTGTGCGGGTTGACCTAAATCCACTACCAGCTTATAAAATATACACACAAAATACTAATATTAATACAAATAACCTCAAATGGCCCCACACTTTGGCAAAGCGACGCACCAACCGACAATACTAATTGAAAGATGCATGGCAACGGTGTCGGTTTACCAAATGCCAGCAAACAGTAACATTGGTCTTCGTCTTAGTAAATAAAAGTTGAACAATTGTATCAAAACAGAGTTCAATATCTTATTGTGACACACGAAATAAATAAAATACAAGCATAATGCATTAAACATATATTATAAATCATTTTGAAGATGTTTAATGAGATGAACTAAGTTCTCCAAATTAGCCATAGATGAACCACTACATGCCACTTGAACCTTGTTCTTCAGCTCAATGACATTTTTCCTCATTTCATTCCCTTTTTCACCATCCATCAACTCAATCACAAGCTTTCTAACTTCATCACTCTTTACATCATTATCAATCTCCAAACCAATTCCCCATTTTGTTACAACACACCCAACAATTTGGTTGGTCGGCAAAAAAGGGCCAACAAATCATCGGCACTCCACTACAAATACTCTCGAGCGTTGAATTCCACCCACTATGCATTAAAAACCCTCCAATCGACGGGTGACTTAAAACCTCTTCTTGGGAGCACCACCCCACCATCATCCCCCTATCACTTGTTTCCGCCAAAAACTCTGGCGGAAGCATGGCGGATTCACCAACCACGAGATCCGGCCGCATTATCCACAAAAACGGATAATTACTCTTTGCTAATCCCCAACAAAATTCAACTAGTTGCTGAGGTGCCATCACGGTAATACTACCAAAATTAACGTACACCACCGATAACGGAGCTTGGGAATCTAGCCATTTTAAGCATTCGGATTCTTCTTTCCATAGGTTTGATTTGACCGACGCAAGAGATCGGTCAACATCGATATTTTTCTCGAGTAGATGTAACGGGCCGATTCCATAGCAAGGAGGATACGTTGAACCGATAGCTTCTAGAACGTCGCCATCGAGTTCATCGAAGGTGTTGAAAATGATAGCCGAAGCCGTTTTCGCTCGCTCTAGTTGTAAGCCCAAAAACTTAACCATGTACTCATCACCGGGGAAGAGGATTCTAACAAATGAAGGGATGTGTTTTAGACGTATACCGGACATTGTAGGTATATCATCTATAATTGTATCAAGATATCCGTTTACTAAATAACTTGTATTTGTAAATCAAAGGAAAATGATAATATTAGCTTCAATGTATAGCAATAAGTATTTAACTAAATTATCTCACTCATTTATTTTTATCTTTACTATATAAAATACATTGAAGTTTTCTAAATTATCAAATCTTAATTATATGTAAGACACTTGTTATTTTAGTAAATATTTGCGATTTGAAAAGGTTGACATCCACATAGTCGAATATGTGAGCTTCATGTTATTAATAAGGTGCTCTGATCAATTAAGCTATTAGAGCAAACACTTATTACTTGACTCTAGTTACTAGTCTACTTTTTTACTTTTATTAATCCCTAAATCCATATTGATATTATTCTATTGACTACTGCCTTTCACCACCATCACTATTTACCACTGCCACGGATCACCCACCACTATAATCACCAACCACCATCATCACCAAGGGCGGAATTAGAAATTTCCTCCTATCACCCCGGTACGGATTAAAAAACGAAGATCAAGGGAGATGCGCCCCCTTGCGGGGGTCCCGATGCCCGCTGACCAGGCGATGTCATTGGGGGACGCCCTCGTGGAGCTCGGGGCAGCGACTCAAACAAAAATGAATTTAGCATAGGGGTCACTACTATAGAAACACCATGTTTGATTATATACACGAATAAGTATCCAAGAACTAATTTCATCCTACAAGACAACTACACATTTTATAAACATAAAAGCAAAAACCTTACAAGACATATACTTTAGATTTAATGCACCCTAACATATTCCTTGGGGGCACATGTTAAAAAAACTCATTTTTATATAGGTTTGGACTATTATTGGTACTTGGGTTTTTTAAATATTGTTATGGGGTATTGCATATGTTTTTTAATCAATAGTACAACCATACTACCAAAAAAGAAATCCACAAAAATTACGTAACGCAAAAAAAAATTAAGTAGGGGCACGTGCCACTGTGTGCCCAATAACACATCCGCCCCTGATCATCACCCACAATGGCAATCACTATCACCGCCACCTATTATCACTACGCACCGTCATATAAGCTATGATATATATGTGAATAAATATTTATAATTTTTATCACCTTTCATATGTGAATTTTTTTTATTTGTTCAGGTGCGTGAGAAAAAAAAATGCAAATACTTCTTTTTTTCTAAATACTTTCGCTAGAAACACATCATGTTTTGTTTAATTTAATATGGGTAGTGATTTTAGGGTCATACAAATTACTTCGACTACCACACTGTACAACATTTAAAGTATATTATACAAGTACTGTAAACAATAATTATTATGTTTGAAGTAATTTTTGTGATTCTAAAATCACTTCTTATTATATATGTCAGGATCGATTAACTATAGATTAGTTAATAAACACATTTAGATCTAATTGATGATAGAAGTTACAGCGGATTAACACTATATCAATGTAATTAAGAACGATGAACTGTAAGAACAATATGCTAAAATATTAAGAACACAGTTTCACAAAAAGCTTCAATGTATATTATCGATTCACAATACACACGTACGTTTACAATTCGTAAGGAACTATATATAATAGTCCTTGAAGCTAAACTATTTACCCTAGTTATTCTAGGACTTGATTTACATCGATTAATAAAAGATATACATTGAATTACATTCTATAACTAATTCTGCGAAGATCTCGGACTTGATATGTTCCATAAACGCGTATCAGTAGTAATCTGCAATCACCAGTAGTAAATTTGAATCGTCAGTAGTAACTCTGGTGACCAGTAGTAAGTCCAATATCAACGTCAGTAGTAACTACTAAGATCAGTAGTATCTTCAATATGTGCTTGATCAATAGTAACTAAGTTATAGACTTCACCAGTATCAACTCATCAGTAGTAAGTGGTTCTGCCCCATCAGTATTAATCATAGTATTCATCAGTAGTAACTATGATCAGTACTAACTGCAGCATCAGTAATAAGTTGATATGTGATTTGTTCCAACAATCTCCCCCTAAACTTATTGATTATCTTACAATCAATCAAGTTTCTTCTGTTCTTCTTCTTCCCTCTTTCTCTTCTCTAGGGTTCTTTGATTTTGAGCTTTTCTTTGAGCAATGATGTACTTGTTGTTTCTTTTTGTAAAATAGTTCAATTTATTCTGAAACATTACTTCATCAAATGGTTTCATCATTGTATTTGTGAATATCTGATACATAGTCTTTTCAGAATGTGGATATTCCTTTTCATATAGGTAAAGTTCACATACTTTGCCTGATTTTTCAAAGAAGTACATTTGTGCAGTTGGAATCACATTCCAAGCATATACATTTCCTGGATCTGTAAATTGTTCTGGATAGTTGTCTGGATAAAAAGCAGCATCAATCATTCTAGTTAAGTATCCAGCACCAGACTCTCTCCATGATTTCTTATTCATCCTTGGTTTTCCAATGATCAAATTTCTTTTAACTAAATTGTTCATATTTTTGAAATTAGTGTGACACATCCTTCTATGCCAAAGTTCTGATTCAGTGGTGTTTGCCTTGGATATAAAGCAGTTGACCTCATTTGAAGGAATGAGTTCTCCCCCTATATCCAGGCAATACACATTGTTTCTCCTTGGAGTTCTTAAAACAACATATTTTTCATCTAAAATAAAGTCAGGAGAAAGAATGATGCACTCAATGTCTGTGAAAAGAATTTTATTCTTTTTATCACATACTTGAGACACACCGACTAGATTGTATTTTAGTTCAGCTACATAAAATACATCATCAAAGGTAATTTTTCCATTTGTGACCATACATTTGCCTGTAATCTTACCTCCCTTTGGGTTCTCACCAAAAGCTACATAACCTCCTTCAAATGGCTTGAAATCCTTTAAAATTTGCAGATTTCCAATCATGTGCCTTGAACATCCACTATCAATGTGCCATGTTCTTCCTTCTTCTGGGATCTGAATGCTCTGCACAAGTAAGTAAGAGGTTAGTTAATTTTTGGAACCCAAGCTTTATATGTCTTGGGTTCATCCTTTGAGAGATCAGATTTATGACTGTTAACTCTAAACATTTTTGGTACCCATACCTTTTTAGTACTGTTGGTCTGTTTTACTACTGACCTTTTAGACTTGGTACTGGTGTCTGAGTTCACTACTGATCTTGGTCTATACCCATGATTTTTAGCTTTTGAATACTTTACTACTGATGGACCAGTAGTATTTGGGTACTTACCATGTTTAGAATGACCAGTAGTGTTTTTAGGGTTGAAGCCAGTAGTGTTTAGGTATGTTGGTTTAGTAGCAGTAGTATACCTGAAATTAGGGTTTTTACCAGTAGTGTTTTTGTACTGGTACCAGACAGCATTATAATTAGGGTTAACACCAGTAGTAAAGTTGTTAAAGTTTTTACTGGTGTTGGAAAATTTAAAATATTGTTTATTTTGATTTGATTTTCCATTGTTCTTGAAGTAATTGCTGTTCTTTGGGCTTTTAAATCTTCTACTTTGAACAAACCTGGATGCACTTCTTCCAAATCTTGGTGTTTCAGCAATTGGAGTTTTTGTTTTATTTACTACTGAAGGACCAGTAGTATCTTTTAACTTCTGTGTTTTTGCATTTTCTTTAGAATTTTTAAATTCTTTGAACTCTTTACAATTTATTGGATTGAAGTGACAATCCTTTGCTAAATGATTTACTTTGTTGCAAATAACACATTTTAATTTATTATCCTTAGCCTTTATGGTTTTTCTTTGTTCTAAGAGTTGATTCCTGTTTCTTTGATTTCCCCTTTTTAAAATTTGTGGTATATTTTCTGCATCATATTTAGGAGATTCATTTGGACTTTGTGCTGTGTGAAAGCTTGTATCAATTGAGTTTGTAGTTTCAGTTTGATAAATTGTAAATTCAATTGAGTCATTAGTTTGATCATCATCAGAAGAATCATTTGATTCAGATGTTTCATTGCAAGTTTCAATTTTAGTTTCATTATTTAATTCATTAATTATTCTTTCTGAACTGTTTTTGAGTGGAGGAATGAATTTATATGGAGGTGGTACAACATGATATCCCACCCCATGGACAACTTTTTCTGTAGTTTGATTATTAGTTAATTCATCAAGAATTTTAGTGCTTCTTTCAAACTTTTTAATTGTCAATTTATTTTGTTCAATTTCAAGTTGACATTCTTCTAATTTACTTGTTAGTTCTTTATTTTTTTAATTCATAGTAATCCTTCTCATCTACAGATTGGAGCAGTTCTTCCTTTATCCTTTGATCAATCATCTGGTACACCTTTATCTGATGTTCTTGATCAGCAATCACTCCATCAAACTCATGGTTTCTTCTTAATGCTTTTGCTAGATCTTCATTTAATTTAGTGTTTTCTTTTTCTAAATTTTTAACAATTTTAACACATTCAGAAGTACAAGGTTTAGGTTTTACCTCCGATTTGCTGTCAGTAAAGGCAATAAGAGCTTGATTTTGAGCATGTTCTTCTGCTTGAAAGCTCCAGTCATAGCCTTGTCCTTGTTGTGAAACAAGAGCTGTTGATTTTGATCTTTTGTCTGACTGAGGACATTCTTTAGCAAAGTGACCAAGATTGTTACAGTTGTAACATTTGACTTTAGTTTTGTCAAATCCAGCCTTGTCACCTTTGTTGTAGTTGAGACTTGTCCTGCCAGTCCTTTTCAAGAACCTTTTGGTTCTTAGGCTTAGTATAGCCATCTGCCATTTGAGATCCATCTCCTCAAGATCATCAGGGTTTAATTGTTCCAAATCATCACTAATTAGTGCAGTATGCACATGACTAGTGAAGAAGGATTCTCTTGCAGCATCTTCACAATCTGCAGCCTTTCCTGTGGCAGTGTCTTGACCTTGACCTGTACTAGAAACAAATGCAGCATTATTAGAAGAAATAGAAGGGTTCTTTTGATTTACCTCAGTTTCAAATACTCTGAGATCATTGTAGAGTTCATCCAACTCCTTTTCTTCTAGTGGATCTCTTTGTCTATATATTACTGTGTACATGGCCCATTCTTCACTAAGAGACCTTAGGAACTTCATGTTGACATCTTCTTGATCCATCTTAATGCCAACCTGGTTAAGTTCACCAATTAACTTGTTGAATCTATCAAACACTTGAGTGAGTGTTTCATTGGGCTTTCCTTTGAAGTTTTCAAAGTCTTGTTTGAGAACAGACTTCATGTTCCTCTTGGTGCTCTTGGTTCCAACGAATCTCTTCTCCAGTGCTTGCCACAACACCTTTGCATCATCATATTCAACGAAGAGGTGTTGATAGTCATTAGGAATGACCAGTAGAAGAGTGCTTAGTGCTTTGAGTTCAATCCCTCTGTCTTTCTTCTCCTTTTCACATTTGAGTTTGTCTGCTTCAGTTGCAGAACTTGATGCTTGACCAGGACCAGTTTTGTTTCCTTCGATGACAACTTCCCACATGGAATAATCAGTAATAAGCATGTATTGCTTAATACGATTTTTCCACATCCCAAAGTTATTGGGAGTGAGTATAGGAATTTTATTAGCTTGAGTGCTTTCATTGTTATCAGACATGATTAACAATGTGTGTGTTTTATTGATTTAAAACTTTTTGTTGTTCTTAAAACTTCGTAGATCTAGAACCAATAAGCTCTGATACCACTTGTCAGGATCGATTAACTATAGATTAGTTAATAAACACCTTTAGATCTAATTGATGATAGAAGTTACAGCGGATTAACACTATATCAATGTAATTAAGAACGATGAACTGTAAGAACAATATGCTAAAATATTAAGAACACAGTTTCACAAAAAGCTTCAATGTATATTATCGATTCACAATACACACGTACGTTTACAATTCGTAAGGAACTATATATAATAGTCCTTGAAGCTAAACTATTTACCCTAGTTATTTTAGGACTTGATTTACATCGATTAATAAAAGATATACATTGAATTACATTCTATAACTAATTCTGCGAAGATCTCGGACTTGATATGTTCCATAAACGCGTATCAGTAGTAATCTGCAATCACCAGTAGTAAATTTGAATCGTCAGTAGTAACTCTGGTGACCAGTAGTAAGTCCAATATCAACGTCAGTAGTAACTACTAAGATCAGTAGTATCTTCAATATGTGCTTGATCAGTAGTAACTAAGTTATAGACTTCACCAGTATCAACTCATCAGTAGTAAGTGGTTCTGCCCCATCAGTATTAATCCTAGTATTCATCAGTAGTAACTATGATCAGTACTAACTGCAGCATCAGTAATAAGTTGATTTATGATTTGTTCCAACAATTCTATCTTATATACATATATATTACACTAATATACATTTCACAACATGAATGAATAGTGCTTGCCAGCTCTTTTGTCTTTTTCTGACTTTTCATTCAATATATATTACTAGAGATGCATTTTAATTTGCAGATGGATTCCTTGCCGACATGGTTAGCAGCCTCCTTCTAACAGTCCCCACCTTCAAACTACCCTTGTTCGATTCCTTGCAACATATTTTTTCACATTATTTTTTTTGAACCTTCGCTAAAATTACATTTTACCTATGAACTTTAACTTCTTAAAAATAACAATATGCTACCCTGGACTTTAACTTCTTTTTTTTTTAGTATAATTTACTCCCCTAAACTTTAATATTTAATTGATATACTTTTTAATATTTTTTTTTTTTTAAGTTTTAGCTTGAATGTTTGACTTTATAAATACTTATAATTTAACTCCTTTTTCTTATTAGTAAACAATATTCTTGATATCACATGAAAATCCCCCACGACAACATGCGGAGGGAAAACCCGCTAGTTTACTATAAATCTCTACTTTTTACATATATTAATACGTCGTTATAGACTCTAATCAAAGAAACACCGACCCCAAAAACTTTTGGTTATACGTCGTCCAACACATGTTACATATAAATTTACTAAATCATACTAATATAAACTAAATCATTAATTTGGGACGAAATTTATATATCCGTTGCTTGACCTTTGAAGCGCATGTAAAAGTAATCAACTAGTCAAAAAGAAAGAAACCAAGGAAAGGTAGTACATGTAACATGTGTGTGAGAGAGATGTTTATTTTATAAGTAATGATATCTATTCATATTATTTAGTTATATATATAGTAATATAAAGAGAGAATTAGTGGATTATACTCCCTTCGTCCCACAAAAATAATTCTCATTTCTCCTTATAATTTTGTCCCACGAAAAAGTTCTCATTTCTCCAATCTGAGGGATCCACTTAATTAAATAATAATATTAGAGCATCCCCAATGGTTAACCTCATAAAAGCTTATTAGTTTTGCCACATCAACATTCCACTAACCAAAAACCTTTTCATAAATGTCTTCTCCAATGGTTAACCTCTCCAAAAGCTTATTCTTTTATAATATTTCTAATTTACCTTTATCTATCTCAAATTTTCATAAATACCCCTATATATAATTTGACAATTTTTTTGACATCTTACTAAATATTATATCTTTTAAAATGTCTAATACAAAAATATTATACTAATTGACATTAAATATTATATAATTTATTTATTAAGTAATAAAAATATAATAAAGAATTTAGTTATAACAAATCTAAGGTTTAAAATGAAATGTTATTAAACATAAGGGGCTAAAAATGACAAACATTAAAAGATGGTTAAAAGGTTAGTAGAGAATAAGTCATTGCAATAAGCTTTTCAAAAAGCTAGGCATTCCAATGGTAAAAAGTCTTTCAAAAGCTTATTAGAATAGTAATAAGCTTTTGAAAAAACTACCATTGGAGATGCTCTTACTAATAATCTCACACTATCTATTCCCTAAAAGAACATTCTCTGTCAAATCTAACCTTATATTTTAATCAAAAATATTACCAATAACACCACCACCAACTATCTTATAAAAATTTGTGCCCATAAGAAATGAGAGCTTTTCTATGGGAAGAAGAGAGTATATGTTATCCTATCAAGTACATAAGACTATAAATAAGATCAAATAGTAAGATTAAATTTTATTTTATTTAATTTTATTTTGAAGCGCCTTGAAGTGGCGGGTACAAGTTGGTTGGGCAGACTTTTGACCACCCTCATTTAATTTGATCTCATCTACCACCACCATCAACCTTAATTATATCCACGTCTTGACAATTTCGTCAAATCTTTTTCTTTTCTTTTTTCCTCATATTTTACTCCCACCATTTCCTTCACCAGTTCGATTTTAACTTCAGATCTGTCAGCCACACAAAATCTTTACATATCCATCTGTATAGCTTTGAATTTCGAAACCCCACCTCCGATTTTCCTATTTCTTGGACCTCAGCAGTGACAAATTCTCAATCTCTTTTCTAATTCCACGAAACCGCCATACTCTCTCCCTCTCTCTCTCACACACACACACACACACACACACATCTTTGCTGGCATGTGCTGGACAAATTTATACTCAATTGAATGAGTTATGCAGTTTTAGCTTCTTGTACTTGAAACTGAGACTACTCATGAACCTCGTATATTACATTTCACATCGCGTATGAACAGTGCCTAGCAGGTCTCTTTTTCACGCCGTTTTTGTTGACTAAGAAAAGCACCAGCCAGAAAAGGATTGTTTTTCTGCCGCTCTAAGTTTGAATCTGAGAAATATTTGATCTGTTATATTATGTAGATATATAAATCTATGCCAAAATTGGGCTTAGGAGCCCACAACGCACAGTAAATTCTACTCCCTCCGTCCCACAAAAAACTTCCCATTTGACCTTAATTTTTTGTCCCATAAAAAACTTCCCATTTCATTCAATTGATGAGCTCCACATAATAAAATACTATTATTACTAAGGACATCACCACTAACTATCCACTAACCATCTTTCTCTCTCCAAACTAATCTTATATTTTAATCAAAATTATTACTAATGACCCCACCACTAACTATCCCCTTAAAACTTGTGCCCATGTCATATGGGAAGTTTTTTGTGGGACGGAGGGAGTATTTGATTCTAATTAAAAGATATGTAAATTACACTATTGTCTATATTTTTTAAAACTCTTTTATTTATAGTAATTTCTAAATTATTGGAATACTTTTAATGTTAATAATAGATGCACTTCATGACATATGTATTATGATACTGATAAGTAATAAATAATATTTTACTTTAAAATTTTAATAAATATAAGAACGTAATTCAATAGTATTATTTGCATTGACTACTTGAATTCATTTTCTTATATATTTATCAATGATTTTTTTTGAAAATACATTTTGTTTTATAATAATCTTTTGGGTGTTGTATGAATATCGGTAAATAGGATTTAGGTATTGTACGAAAGTCCCCCACGATATCGCGCGGGGTAAAAACCTACTAGTTTAATATATTGCCCATTATAGAACTTTGAAGTTTGAATAGAACTGTAGGTCTCTTTGTGGCTGAAAATATCACGTGCTTTTCGATTGAATGACCACTAGTGATCCTTCAATCAAGGCCTTGATATTTTACGTAGTAAATAATTTCTAATGTGGATATAATATTTTATTGGATTAGTTGGTATATTACGCAACCAAATTATTATTTTTGCATTTTATTTAAATATTTCTATTTAGGGATTTGCTAACCATTGCCCTTAGGGTAATGGTTAAGAATTATTAAAGTGGTTAATGTACAACAAATAAAGCATAACTAATTAGAGTTGGTTAATAAAATACATGGGAGTGGTTTTTTATTAGGTAGTTTACAATTAATTTAAGCCACAAAATTTTCTTAACCATTGCCCTTAGGGCACTTATTAGCATTTCTCTTATATTTATATGTGCTTAAAATGTAAATATGCGTTTAATTTATCTCTTTGACATTTTTTTATCAATTATACTTCCTTCATGTCACAATAAGTGATTCATTTTAAAAATTACCTTATTTGGTAAAAATATGGGATCCAACTTCCACTAACTATCCATTATAATAAAGTGAATTTACCCTTATACTCTTACTTTTAGTTTTAAAACTCATTAATATCATTTTATCAAAGAAAAAGTGAGACTCATCATCCACTAACTATCTACTTTATTACTCCCTCCGTCTCACAAAAAAAAGTTTTCATTCTCTTGGGCACATAATTTTAGGTGAATAAATAATGGTGGGGTCTTTGGCAATACTTTTGATTAAAATTTAAGATTAGATTGGAGAGAGAAAGTGTTTTATTGGTGGAATCATTGGTTATCATATTATTTTATTAAATGGACCCCTCACATTTGAGAAATGAGAACTTTTTTGTGGGACAAAATTTAGAGGAGAAATGAGAACTTTTTTGTGTGACGAGGGAGTATATTTTAACTTATACTTTAATTTTTTGCCTCAAAATTCGTGAAAGCTCAAATGTATCATTTATTGAGATACAGAGGAAGTATAAATTTTTAATTTTACTATTAATCTCAATTGCTTTTTTAAATTAGTTAAAATTTATAGAAATATTTCTTTGAAATTCGTTCAAAATTATAGATTGAGTACCTTATATCTTACAACTTACATATATTAGTCAAGATTTTAATTAGTATGTTAGATGACTTAATGTAGTTGTGTAGATTAGTCAAGATTCATCAAGAGTTATTATGGTGTCTCATTTATCTATATTATATTCAATAAATTATTATGGTGTCTCATTAACCTACCGGGTTTTTACAAGTGAACCTTTATGGGTTTCAACATATCCATAAATTTTGGCTTGAAATAAACGAGCCTAATTAAATTTGTCGAGCCTGAGCTTTCATAAGTTGTAACAAACTAAAATTAAACTTTACACATAAGACTTGAAATAAAGAGCTGAGCTTAAGAATCTAGTCGAGTTTTAATCCTACTTGCTGCCGGCAGGAAGGATGACTACTTTGATGGTGAAGAACACAAACCCATCACAATCCCCTCAATCACAATTGGATGAACAACAAATGTCTTTTGTTCTCACTGTGTTTCTTGAGTAATACTCTTAACGTTTATGTCCTTACTCTTTCAACTACTCTAACGTTTGTTTTGTACAGTCTGCTTTGCTTGCTAATTGTTATTAGTAGATTCTATCTATTTGGTTGTTTTTTTTTTTTATTAATCTTCATTATAAGCTTTTTTTCATTACACTTCCATTCATAGATGACAATTTTATGGTTTTCATTTCCAAACTGAATTTCAGAAGCTTCTTTAATTTTCACCCCTTCTTATATGTAAATCTGGGTTCTCCTTTAATAATCCAAACGAACATATGAGATATAACCATTTACAATATTATATCAAGATAGGCGAATTTTACTTTTAAAACATATATAATCTTACTTTTTATCTTACATTTAAAAAAAGGTTTGTCTAGCTTTTTATGTTATAGTGAGTTATAATTGCTCGCTAAAAAAGTATTGACGGCGATAAACATCGTCAAACCATATTGGATATTGCACCAAAAGCCCTTCCCCCAAAGGCTTAACATAGGTTAAACGATTATTTTTTTAATGGTGATTAGTTTGAGGTATTTTTTTTAGTCACAAAGGGATGTTGTAAATTAATATTGAGGATAATGTTGAGGTGGTGTTAAAACTTAAAATATACATTTAATACTTGTTAAATGTAGAGTTAATTAATCGGTAATAATCAAAACCTTGTAACCTAGTGGTAAAGGTGGAATGTATAAGGTGTTGCCCTTGTCCCGTCGTGGACAAATGATGTAAATTAAGTGCTGTTAAAAAAAATTCAAAAAAAAAAAATCAATTGGTAATAACCGTGTTTTTTAATATAATTAGTAGGGAGTTTAACGGTTCTTATATCATACCTAACAAAATACTTTTATCATATTCTACAAAAGTACTAAAAGGGAGTTTAACGAAGTCTTAATTAAATTTAAGTTTTACTAACAATTACTCTTATGGCAATGGTTAAAGAGAGTTTATATGATTAAAGTACAATTAAATAAGCATATGTAATTTAACAAAATTCATGAGATGATATTTATTAGTTACTAGCCTATATCCCGTGATAAATCACGGATAGAAAATTTCATAATAAATTCATAATACAAAAGACCATTAATTAGAAGTGCCTATATCAAAAAAAAAAAAAAAAAAAAAAAAATGAAATCAAATCAAATTTACAAATATAATATTTACCATATATGCATAATTACTGCATAAATTTATTGAAGAAAACTTAATACGATGTAAAAAATTGCAAATACATTAATGTCCCATAGCAAGAGTTGGACATTTCAAGCCATTTACTTATGAATATATTGATAATTCGGGTTTCAAACAGGTCAAAAGAATAAGCTTGAAAGGAAACGGGTCGAAAGTTACCCAACCGGGTGAAAAAGAAATAAAAATAATATATCAGCACCCACCAAGCTACATTTTTTTCATTAAGAGGTCAAAAGCGTCCTAAGTGATGACTGGCCTGTCACTAACTGCAGTTTTTTAGTGGTTGAGCTATACAAATAGAAGTTTCAGAACTCAAATGGCCAAATTCAGTGTAACATCTCCAGGATGCTTGATCTACCTGATCCCTGCTTAAAGACATCATCGCAGACGAATAATTATAGACCATAATAAGCACACATGCAAACTCAAATCCGATATAATATAACAAAAGTGAAACTTAATTAGAAATATGAGATGGAACAGGATCCAGACCATTGAAATATAAAGCTCAAGCCCTTTAGAAGCATCATCACGGGAACCAAAATGTATTGTATCAAAATCTCTGTCCATTGAGAATTTCCATTTTGTGGGTGATGCTCTGCAATAGTTTTTCTTGTTTATACAGATGATAGACAGTGAAAGCTTATCCCACCCGTTAGGTACCTGCAAGTGTAAAATAAAGTCAGCAAATTCGTCACGACTGAAACTGACATAGCCAACTACTTCAGATATATCATAGGCCAGCTGTCATTACAAGTCACAATAAGCATTTTCCAGTAGTTCAAATTACATAGGAGATCATATATGAAAGACAAAATAATATATTGGCTTTGGAAGAGGTGAAAAGGCATGTAAAAATAACTTCTTCAAAAGACAAATGGATATCCTATTTCCATATGACTCCTTCAAAATTGGATTGAAAGAAAGAAGCAACCATGGAGCGATCGGAAGGAAACTAATAGTTGTTATAAAGTAAATCCATAATTGTTGATATATCTTACAGGTCTGTAGAGACTAATAGATGATGGCTTCTTGTAGCACACACTAAATTCCATTGAAATAGATTAATTAAAGAAAACTAAAATAAATACCATAAAATACGTGCACAGGAATCAAGAGGACCGTCAACCGGAGCACTCCTGGTGTCCTATCATAAAAATCTGCAGGTTCGTGAGGAAGAGGCGATAATTGGGAATTTGTAGGAGAGGGAACACTCTGCAACAAAAAATAAAATAAAATTACACAATAATCTAATAAAAAAGGCCGTAAACATATTGTTGTGTATAATGAACCATATATAGTCACCAAAATAGCTACAGAATCCACGATTTTCGTCTTGGTATGCTTTGGTCCCAATCACAAATCATTTGTGAACCATACGCTGTATTCTACGCGATTTGGTACGCTATCAAAATCAATCTATATCTTATGAAACTCGGACCGAATGGTTTTAAAATCATGAATTCAACATATCTAATTCGCTAATTGGTGAGTAAAATAGAAAGCACAAACCATATATGTCAATGATAGGTAGCATGTATGATATTTTTAACACCTTACCTGATTTCTATTTGATCCCATCAGCTTTAAAAATGCCCAAACCCAAATTTATAGAGCATTCAGGCCTTGATTCTGCTGTATATATTCAAATATATCTTCTCAGGTCAATAATTTTCTTCACTCGTTTTAATTTTACATTCTTACGACCCGTTTAGCTTAACAAATTGGTTATATTTAGAGTAAATTACATAAATAGTAATCGTAAATATTATGTAGTTATAATGTTGGCTATATTAAGACTTTATGGCGGATCCCAACAAAATGAGCCATTGTTCACGAACAAAAGAAAACAAAACAAAGCTATGACTAAAGACCTTATATTTCTTTCAAAAACAGTGCCCAATATTCCAAATAAGAAATTACCTTCAACAAGTAGATGAGGAACCTAATTTCTTTATGTTTCTGCCATGAAAATCTCCAATTCACCACATCTGCAACCCTAATTTCGTTTCAAATTGCAGTGTTATTATGACGTGGTATTTTTATACGTGGCAAAAAGATCTTTATATTATATAGAGATTTTACAACTTTTTTAAACCTAAAAACCACCATTGCCCTTATGCCAATGTTAGCATTTTCCACTAATTTGTTTTTTAAACAAAAGAAAAAGAAAAAATTGGGCCTGAGATCCGTAAGCTGGATCAATTAAAGGAAATAACCTAAATGAAAAAAAAAAAAAAGCCAAACGACATCGTACGATCTACCAAATATACATATGCGTAATTTTATTCATAAGTATAAACGTAACCCTAAATATCTCGCGGGCTCTCTCTCGTTCGTTTGTGAAGGAAGATTTAGTTCACAGTATCTCTCTCGTTCCTTAGGTAAAGGTACGATCTCGGCTACATTTTTATCGTATCCGATAATTATGCACTTTAAGTATTTGTTATCATTATATTACTAAATTCAATATATGTATGTTGACTGTGCTTTTGATTTGATTTTTGATCAATGCGATAATTATGCTGTCTTTGAATACGATGAATTAGTTAGGGTTATAGGGACCAATATGTTGATTATATGATTTTGTAAATGATCGTTTGAGGAAGCTGAAATTATCTCCAATTGTTGTTTGACTTTAACATATGTTAGTTGTTATTGTTTGAGGAGTTTGATTTCTGTTATCGGATCAACAATTAGTAGATGTTATTTTTTGTTGAAGTGCTTATAGTCCGATCATAGGCTGTTGTACGTACATCTTAAAATTCAGCTCATTGTTAATTACTTGCGTAAAGCTTGTTAGAATGTAACCTAAACTTTAGGGGTTTATTTGTATTTATGTATATAGTTTAGGGTGTTAGTATTACAATTAGAGGGTCTAAATAAGACAGTTATTACACCGGTAAATTTGAAGGGTTACATCCCTCAAATGTGTCTCTTCATGGTGACATGGTGTATATATATGTATGTAACTATTTGAGTTCTACATATGCAATCTAATACTAATGATATATATAGTTGGGGATTTGTATTCATATGTGATTTGTTGTTTCTCAGATGCCTAAAGAGATGATGAAGGATAAAGAGATAATGAAGGAGGTGCCTATTTCTGAAGAGATGGAGAATTTTGAAGCAGAGAGCGAACGAAAGAGGTTACTAGTAGAGAAAATGAAGCGGTTGAATGTGAAATCGCTGGAACGTTCGAATTCTTCTAAATCTTCGGGTTCTTCTAAATCTTCGGTTCCTGGTAATCGGATTCCATTAGAGATGAAAATGGGCGTGTATTCCGATTCTGAGGAGGACTCGGATTTTGAAGATCTACATTTAGAAGACACGAAAGCCGGCATCAAAACCTTGATAGCAATAGGCGTCAATGGACGGTCTGAGGAATGTAGGGCGTTAAGAGCATATAATGTTTTTTTGAAGGCTAGAGGGCTGCCTATGGTCCCGGTTTGGGAATTGTATGATAAAAACGTAATAACCATCACCAAAATCTCTCCCGCAACCAAGACCGTAACCGTAACCACCCGCAAAACCACAACTACAACCGTAACCAATACCCTAACCGGCGAAACCATGGTCACCACCGTTGATACAACCCCCGAGTTGATGAAAGCGGCAACTGCTGGTGCTGGCACGAAGGATGACTATTTTGATGGTGAAGAACACGGACCCATCACAATCCCCTCAATCACAATCGGATGAACAAACAACAACCAATGTCTTTTGTTTTCACTGTTTCTTGTTTAACAAGGTTTACTTATGCACTATTTTATTTTTGTTAATCCCTATATTCATATTGATATTATTTTATTGACTACTACCTTCCACTATAACCACTACTCACCTCCGGCACCCACCACCCACCATCATCACTCACCACGACAATCAGTGAAAAGCATAGATTCATTGATTCAATCCATTAGATGGTGTTAGATGATGATTTTGGTGAGAAAGATGAAGAAGAACAATTAGGGCTTTTAGAGAGAGAAAGTAGAGAGATGGTAGAGAACAATTGCTGAAATGTTGAAATGATAATTGTGCAAAAGTTAAAGATTTAAGCCTTACATGTTGGTATTTATACCATGGCTTAAAACTTGGTTAGTTAGGACTAATTCCTAAACAAAACTTAACATCTATACAATGTTTCACTTTTACCCCTAGACTATCTATTACAACTTTCTAGTACCTAACAATCTCCCCCTTTGTAATAGTAGACTAGGTTGCATATCTTTGAAGACTTTTGTGTTTGTAAGGCTGGAGCTGTGATTTGAACCGTTGAGCAGTTATGTTGATAAAACAGCATCAGCCTTTGATCATCGGTGACAGACATACTTTTAATCGGCTTTTCAACCAATATAAAGTATTCCAGAAGACTTCATGCAAATCGACTGAATATAGACCCATAGATAGAGCGGTTAGCAGCGGAAGTCCTTTCTTGAAGTTGTGGCGTTTGTCGATTTGCTGCAGATCCTTGGTTCCTGATGTTTGTTGAAGTTGAAGCAGTGCGGAATGTTGATATTTTGTGGATTTTCTGACCGTTGTTGATAATGTTGGAGTACGGTCATAGAATCCCTTATCTGATTTATTGACTGTTGTTGATAAGATTGAAGTACAGTCATCAGATTTTATATCAGACATAGTGACCGTTGTTGATAAGAATGGAGTACGGTCGTCTGATCTTCGCACAAGAATGTATCAGGGTAACCCAGGATCACATAGATTGCCTGTTAGCACAACAGTTACAGAAACTGTGTGACCTACGTTCAGTGTTGGCATTGATGTTAGCACTGGTAGGATTTCCATTCAATCATCGTGGAATACCAATAATTTTGGTATCACTATGAATGTTCCGGCAATATCTCAAAGATATGCTTGGTAGAGTGCCTGTGTCCTAGAGAAATTTAATTCGGTTCTAGACTCTATATGTGGACAAACGAAGGCGAGGACTGGAGGTGGGTCCTCTTTTTCAATATCAACAATCTCAAAATGAGATGTTGATAGTGGATGTGGTTATCTCCGTGATTTTGAAACAAGTACTTTTTGTACTTGAGTGGTCAGTGGGGGTTGTGCATTGCATCACTGGGTCCATGATGTCTTAATCAGAAAGCAACATATGCAATCCGATATAGATGAGGTTACCCGGTCATTTGTTCGGTTTAGGGAGGGTTTTTCGTTTTCTTTTAACCCTTTCACACACGCTCCTCACTCAACTCACTTTTTCATTTTTCAACCACACCCTCGTTTTTGTTTTTACCATGTGATAAGCTGATTTGCACCCCATACTTCATACCCCCTCTCAATTTTTACCTCAGCGCACCCCAATCAAGATCCCATGATACTTGATTCTGCTCACCTAGACCTAGGGACCCTCACTTTTTAGTTCCTATATTGTCGGTGGCTCCGGGGAAGATCATGCTGGGTTTAGCAGATCATAGGAGTAATTTGAGAGTGGACTATTATGCTCATGTGTATTTTAATCAGCTTTTTGAAGATGTTTCATTTTAGGAGTTTCACATGGATTTTAGGTAACACCGGACTCACTTAGAGTATCCGTTAGCACACGGTATGAATCGGTAGTCGTTTGCACAACCGTTGGTTCAAATGTGTGACCTGCGTTTAGAGTTGGCGTGATTTTAGCTCTAGCAGGATTTCCACTCGATCCTCGTGAAACATCAGATTGTGATGCCACTACGAGTGTTCCGATGGATTCACGGAGATCCATGTTTGTAGTGCAGGTGTCCTATATTGGAAATATTCTTGGGGGTGAGAACTAGACACACTGTGCATACAAAGAGACTTAACCCGGGGCAGGAGGTTATTATTATTCAATACCGACATACTCCGAATGAGTAGTCAGTAGCTTTTGTGCTACGTCCCCTGATGAAATGAAACAAATCCCTGTTGAGAGGAATTTGAGTAGTTGGTGGTGGCGTGCATTTGCTTTACTGGGCCAGTAAAGTCTAGTGAAACATTCAACGAATGAATGATCACCTATTTAATTGGTTGCCCGGTTTGTTTTCGGTTTGGATGCACTCATAAGGTGTGTTTTCTTTGATTTATCATGTTTTCACATCACCTTGCACTCACCTATTACTATACCCTAGACCTAAACCCTCACATTTACCAGTTGGCTGAAATATTTCCCCGGGAAGGTGTGGCCGGATCTGGCAAACCATGGGAAGGTATGTCTTTTGAAGTAGTAAGTAACGAGAATTAAAAGAATTTGTAATAAACAGATGCAATCTTTACTAGAGAACTAGTAAAGAGATCGTTTACGGATATTACAACAACTTATGACTAACGTTACAAACATAAAACTTTTTTATTTGGGTATTTTGTTTTTGTTTTTCTGAATTTTCTCCCCCTAGAAATAATAATTCTCCCCCTAGAATTAATATTTCTCCCCCTCGACAAAACAAAAGTAATTGACAAGTTTTGAGATCGAAGGACGTACCTTATATATCGTTGGAGGGTTGAAGGAGAGGTTTTGCGGTTAAGCTTGATTGAGATTTGTGGTTTCTTTTAAGAGCGGGTTCTGAATCTGTTTTGATCAGAAGCCATTTTCCGTTGAGGACCGGGTTTCAAGCTGAAGTACTTGAAAGCCATTTCTTTGAAGCTCGGGTCATACACTGAAGTGTGCATAAGCCATTAACGTTGAAATGCGAGTTATACACCGAGATGTGTATAAGTCATTTCTGCAAAAACAAATCATACTACTTTTGGTACCCATTTTTGTTTGGGTCCGATGGTGTTAGTGTTAGAATGAAACCATCGATAAGTTGTATCAATTTGATGTAAGGATTTAGAATTCCAAGAGAAACTGAAACTCGATGTTTCACTTTCAAATAATTTCTGGGGAATTATTTGAGATTTTGAAGTTTTCGGAATCCATTTTTCTTTTATAACTGTGGGTGTTTTGTTGTCGCATTTTGAGGAACCTGAAGATTTTGGCTTAGGTGCGGAATTTCCTCAAGAAGACTTGCGACGAGAGAACGAGTGAGTATCAGAGGTTGGTGGGTTTTTGGAAAAGAATTTCGGTTGTTTGGAAACTGGGGATGATGAGATCTTTTGATTTGATTTTGCTGGTTTAGTGACGTATGATTTGCATAGATATGGAAAGCACGTTCTGCATGTGTTTATAAGTTTACCAGATTTATGATATACGATGTTCTTATGAATACTGCAAGGTGCATCAAGTCTTATAAAAAACCGTTTATCAGTTTGAGTTATATGTTTCTTTGTAATTTTGTCAAAAAATCTTTTTGTTCCAGATTTGTCAGTTTTAACATATACATCACCAAAATCAGGAGAGTATTGGACGGGACGATAAACAGTTGAATCATAATCAGTTCTAAAAGCCGTTAAACGAGTTTTCACACAGTTAGAGTTATTACATTTCTTTTGAACAGAAAAAGAAGAAACGACAGACGGACGAGGACTAGACTTCTTAAGTAGGCTGGGCTTCTTAAGCATACTATGTCCAGTCTGAATTGACTTCTTGGACTGCTTGGCTCTTGTGACTCCATTGGGCTTCTTGACCTTCTCACTCTGAGACTCTAATTTACTATTGGAAGCATTTAAGACTGGTGAATTAGAGTTTCTCCTCAAGATGATTGGAACTGGATTAACTGGTGCCGGTCCTAATACAGAGGATTTAGAATTTTGAGAAACAGGTTTGTTCGTTTTAGGTTTTAATTCTAAAATGGTGTCCTCTAAATTATGTATTTTGTTTTGAAGATTTGCCTTTTCTTTATCAAAGGCTTTTTGTGTTTCATCAATTTCAGATTCTAATTGTACAATTTTCTTTTCTAAAATTAATGGAGGAACATAAAGCTTCGGTTCAATTGTTTGTTTTAAAACTTCATTGTCAGAGATGGAAAATTCTTCTGGAGTGACAATCGGGAAGTACTCATTGTTTTCAAATTTTGCTTTATTCTTTTCATATGTATAGTTCAATTCAGAATAGTTAAAGCTAATTTGAGCGTGTTCCTTCTTTTCTCTGTTGAACTTCTCGATTTCTGCTTCTTCGTCCGGCATATGAAGAAAGCTTTGCCAGATTCCCAAGTTCATGTAATCATAGTTGTATAATGTTGGGAGAACATCAGCAGCTTTCTCCAGAACACGAGGATTATCTGCTCCAAGTCCAGCTTTTGATTTGTAGGATCTGAACTCTTTTGGTTCATTGAACTTGATTGTTTGTTCTGTATGACCGGCTTTGACAATCGTCTGCTCCAGTTTTGAGATGTGTTCTTCAGCATTTTCTTTTCGGACAGTAAGACTGTGTATGGTTGCTGATTGTTCATCGATTTCCTTTTTAAAATCGTTTGTTATGTTTTTGATTTGTTCATTCAGTTTTTGAATTTCGATGTCAGCCGTCTTCAACTGTTCTTGGTAGTCTTTTATCTTGATGTCGGAGGACTTCATCCATGTTTGCTGTCGATTTAGTTGATTCGCCAAGTCATTTATCAGCTGCTTGGAGTCATCTTTATCACTCGACACCGTTTTCATGGTTTTTAGGTTAGAAATTCAAGGTTTTTTGTATTAATAATGTGATTTAGACGATTGACCTCGCTGGTGTGAGCAGCATGAAACGATGACAACTGTTGTTGTAACTCTTGTGTTTTTTGATTTGAAAGTTTATTTTGATTTACTTGATGAACAAGAGTTTCAAGTTGACGACGAAAGGTTAAACTTTCTGCCTTTAATTTTGAGATTTGTGCATTTGATTCATTAGTTGTGTTTCCTTGTTTTTGTAAACTTTCTTGTAATTCAGAAATTTGAAATTTATAAGCAGATTTTGACAGACAACTGATTTTGTAATTCCTTGTTTACTTGAGTTATTTGAAGAGAACATTGACTTAACTCACTCAAATCATTTAAGAGTTGTGCTTTTTCAGATTCCAAATCAGTTATTTGTTTTGTCAAATGTGATTTCTCATCAATTTTAGTAAAAAGTTTTTCATTAAACAAGGAATTCTCTGATTCATCAGTGTCTGAATCAGATAATAAAGAGTCAAAGGAGAAAGAGAGTACCTCATTTTCATCATCTTTTGGAATGCCTAACACAGCTGTAGCCTCAGTTGGTATTGCCATGAATGCCAGGTTGGCAATGCACTGTTTATCCTCCTGGGCATTCGACCCGGCAGACAATGTTTCTTTGGTAGTCATGTTAAGAACAATTCACGGGAATTTTTTAATTGAGAAGGTTCTGGAATAGAATATGTGATGTAGACCGTGGATTGGTCTTCAAAAATTCAAAATTACCGAAATCTTAAACTGGTTATTCCAGATGATAAAGTACACTTTAAATGTGCCTAAGATTTTCGAATTAGGGAAAAACGACGATCGGGTTAGAAACTGGGGCTAAACGAAGTTTGGAGATTGACCGAGAAATCACAAAAACGCAAATTAAGCGATCGAAACAAGCGTTTTTGGGCCGGCAAGTTGGGTAAACCGCCTACGGCTGTTTATCACGTCGTAGCCTTCGTCTTTAGCTTCGATTTGGTTACTCGTGGGTTCGAAACGGACACCCGAGCTGAAAGTTATGACCTTTACAGTACAGCCCCTTTTGTCACGCGAGTGTAGACAGAGTTCGGGCCGAAGTTGTGTAGAAGTTCGGGCCGAAGTTGTGTAGAAGTTCGGGCCGAAGTTGTGTAGAAGTTCGGGCCGAAGTTGTGTAGAAGTTCGGGCCGAAGTTCGGGGTGAAGTTCGGGGTGAAGTTCGGGCCGAAGTTCGGGGTGAAGTTCGGGCCGAACTTTGGGTTGAAGTTCGGGCCGAACTTTGGGTTGAAGTTCGGGCCGAACTTGTTACTGTTCTCGGGCCGAAGTTGTTCTTGGCAGAACAGTGACGAACAGAACAGAAAAACCCACTAATTTGATCCTAAAATGGTCGTTTCTTAGCCAAAAACTTTGATTCTTTTTGCAAAATGACCCAAAAACTATTTCCTTCAATCCACTACTACTATTTTACTCAAAAACAACCTAGATCTATTCGAAAATTTGAATTTAGAGGGTTTTTGAAGCTTTAATGGTTTTTCCTAAAAATCCAAATTCTTCATCAGAATGGATTAGATTCGATCCTAACTTGATTCTAAGCTTAATATATCAACAAAATGAAGCTATTCAATCCATAATAGCAAGAAATAGTACCTTAAATCTGATTTTTGATCTTAAACCCCTTTTTCTTCAAAAACTTTCAAAAACCCACTGATTCTTCTGATTTTAACACCAATTGATGGATTTGGATCGTTTTCAAGATGAAATTATGCTCTGATACCAATTGAAAAGCATAGATTCATTGATTCAATCCATTAGATGGTGTTAGATGATGATTTTGGTGAGAAAGATGAAGAAGAATAATTAGGGCTTTTAGAGAGAGAAAGTAGAGAGATGGTAGAGAACAATTGCTGAAATGTTGAAATGATAATTGTGCAAAAGTTAAAGATTTAAGCCTTACATGTTGGTATTTATACCATGGCTTAAAACTTGGTTAGTTAGGACTAATTCCTAAACAAAACTTAACATCTATACAATGTTTCACTTTTACCCCCTAGACTATCTATTACAACTTTCTAGTACCTAACAATCAGTATCGCCGCCGCCCACTATCACGTAAGCATCACCATATAAGTTATGGTATGTTAATAAATTTTTTATAATTTTAGATCATCTTCCATAGCTTTTGTCATACACTATTGCCCATATTTTAAATGTAGTGATTTTTACACAATAACTTTTATTTCAAATACCACAATAATTACTTGATATGCTTGTACAATTAGTTGTAAAATTTGTATTGTGTTGCATAAGAAGTAAAAATTGTGGTGCATAAATGAATTATCATATTTTAACCCTCCCAATATATTTTAAAAGAGAAATGGTATATGTTTCTCACAAGTAATGTTATACCCGCGCGTTGCAGCGAGATTTTAAATCTAGTTTTTTTTACGTAAAAGGTAAACTATTACTTGTCGGTTTTGATTTTTTTGCTAAGACTTGTTTTATTTGTGATTCGGATCAAATTAAAGTTAATTGATTTGATATACCTACTCATGTTAAATTTTGAAAAGTCACTTTAAAAGTCACCGAATCTAATTGCCATTTTAGAGAATGAAATATATAAGAACAAAAATAAATGTGTAGGCGCGTGGGAGTACTATAGGAACCCATCCACCTAGAAGATTCCGGCGTCTTTAGACTTCAGCTAATATATCATGAATTTCATTTATTTAAGTAATATACATTTTGAACTTCAATAGAAAACGGAACGGACAGTTTTTTTAAACACTGTTTTAAATATCTTAATGAACAGTACTATCCTTCCATGAATGTATTATACGAGTAAAGTGCGTCCGTGCTCCGCTACGGATGTTCAAAATTTATGTTATTTATTCGTTTAGTATCAAAATTATAAAAATCTAGAGATTTCGTGACCTTATTTATTTGCTTATTATTAATCGTGTCATTAGAAAATCTAATATGCGTAGTATATTGATTGAGCCTTTGATACAGTAAATTGAATAATCTATTTACTAAAAACTAAAGCCTTTTGATAAAGTAAATTGAATAATTTATAAATTAAAAAGCTTTAGGGAAATATAAACGTAATATTGAGAAAAAAATACAGGACATGAAAAAGCATGACTGTTACAAAATACTGAGCCATAAAATCAATTATTTGCACTCAATGACTTACAAACTGAGCTTAGGTGGCATTATATGATTTTCTTTATATAAGAAAGGATATTATATTGATTTTTAAAACCCTTCACCAACTTCTTAAACACCGTTTACAGAAATTCCGTTTTCTTAGATTCTCTAATGAATAGTCCTTTTAGTATGGTAAATGTATTATTAGAGTAATAGTAATATTTTTTCTTACTTATTTTTATACGCTCTTAATTAATCAAAACAAATGTAAATATTAAAGACAATATAAAGAAATAGATGAAGTAGAAAGATATACTTCCTCCGATTCAAAATAAGTGATACACTTTCCTTTTTAGGGTGTATCAAAATATGTGATACACTTTGAAAATTTACCTTATTTGGCAAAAAATAGTGGGACCCACACCCACTAACTATCTACTTTAATAAAGTGAAAAGACCCATTTACCCTTACTTTTTCTTTTAAACATCATTAACTCCACTTTATTCAAAAAGTGTGGGACCCATTTCCCACTAACCATCTAATTAATCTAATTTAACCATCATTATAAACTTTTGCCTCAAAGTCCGTGAAATCTAAAGTGTATCACTTATTTTGAATCGGAGGAAGTATATTTTTTTTTTCCAAATTGACCCGTTTATGGGTAAACGGGTTGAAATTGACTTGTCTACTTATTCTCTAATTACTGTTTACAGATGGTTGATTACATGAAGTACACGGTTTCGCACGTGGTGGAGCCCGTTGAAAGAGTAATAGCAAAAAATAAATAAAACGTTTCATGAAATATCAAAAAATGTAAAACGAAACGAGGAAAACGCAAAAAGTTCAAAAGATGACAGTTATATTATTCCTTTAAATTCACCGACAAAAGAATTTTCTGACGATGTTATAGACGGCAGTTTTAGCGACAGTGGTATCTCTCGAAGGAGGAAGCAACAACAATAAGTGTATGTTAACTTCCAAAGTTCATAAAATGAGTTGAAATGTAATTATCTGAAAACTCAAATAATATATAGTACATTATTCAAGAGCAAGTTGAATATACAACAACAAAAATACCTAATCCTGACAAAGATTAAGTGAAATATAGATAATCATATTTTTATATGAGAGTACAGAAACTGTTTAACAGATTATGAAATTATGAATCATTTTGAAGATGTTTGAATGAGATGAATCATTTTCTCCAAATTAGCGACCGATGAACCATAAGGAGACCGACATGCCATGTCAGCCTTGTTCTTCAATTCAACCACATTTTTCCTCATTTCATTCCCCTTTTCTCCAGTCATTAACTCAATCACCATCTTACTAACTTCTTCACTCTTCACATCATTATCAATCTCCATAGCGACACCCCATTTGTTACAACACATCCAACAATTCGGTTGTTGGTCACCGAAAAATGGCCAACAAATCATCGGCACTCCACTAGAAATACTTTCAATAGTCGAATTCCACCCACTATGCGTTAAAAACCCTCCAATCGATGGGTGGTTCAAAACTTGTTCTTGCGGGCACCAACTAGCCAACAACCCTCTACCGCTCGTCTCCGCCAATAACTCAGGCGGCAGTATAGCGGACTCCGCCAATAACTCAGGCAGCAGTATAGCGGACTCGCCAATCACTAAATCGGGACGTATTATCCACAAAAATGAATAATTACTTTTCGCGAGCCCCCAACCAAACTCAACTAGTTGCTGAGGTGTCATAACCGTGATACTACCAAAATTCACGTAAATAACCGATGATCGTGCTTTTGAGTCTAGCCATATTAAACACCTGTCCTCTTCTTTCCAAAGGGTTGATTTGATGGATTTTAGGGTTTTGTCTTCAATTCTGTTCTCGAGTAAGTGTAAAGGGCCAATTCCATAACAAGGAGGAAATTTTGAAGATAATGTGTCCAAAATGTCGTGATCGAGCTCATCAAATGTGTTGAAAAAGATAGCGGAAGCTGTTTTCGATCTCTTGACTTGTGAACAAACCCACTTGACCATGTATTCGTCACCAGGGTTGATATATCGTATCCATGGAGGGATATCTTTTAGACGTATACCCGACATGGTAGGTATACAATCTATAGTTTTTTCCAAGTAACCATTTGCTAGATAACTCAATTCTATACATAAGAAATTATGATTTTAGTTACAAATTAGGAACAAAAACTGTTATTTTGTATATAAAGTTATGTGGAAGTTTATGATGCAAAAGGGCTTTTGACCAATTTGCGACAGAAAATGGCCGTCGCAAAATAGATACTTGCGAAATACATTAGCGACGGACCTTGCGATCGACCACTAAACTAGCCACATATTTGTGACACAAGTATTTTGTGTAGGATTTGTTGCATCTGACTTTTATAAATTACTTTTTATTTTTGTTATTATTACCTTTTATTTTCCAGGTCCCTTAAATTGTAAATATTAAGACTTTTAATTGACCACTTTGGAAACAGATTTGTGATGGAATTTTTGTTCGTTGTGAATTGCAAATCCAACGTTATTCCGTCTAGGGGTGTTCACTATTCGGATAAATTCGGATTGTCCAAATGGATAATTTGGATTGGATCGTTTGGATTGGTTTTTTTGGTTTCTTGGATCGGTTTGGACTTGATCCAAATTAATAATTTGATTTTCGGATTGGATTTTGTTTTCATTGTAAAATCCGGATTGTCCAAAAAATTAATAGTATAAATATATAAAATATAGATATATAAAACAATTCTAGCTCATTTCTAGCAAAAACTAAATATAGTGACTATGGAAATTAACAAAATATCCTATGGCCCAAAATAATTCTAAAGCTATTAACTTCTTAATTGGCCCTTTCTAAATCTAATTCCAAAAAACAAAATACATGACCTGTGATCTCATCGACTGTCCAGTTTCCACACACAATCTTAACCCTGTCAATTCTTACTTTAATCCCAATTCGTCCCTTCCCATTTGATACGTGAATCGCCCACAACCCACTCGTATCAAACAACAACGATTCGATGACATATGTGATTTTGCCCGCATGTATAACACCCTACTTGTTCATTTACATTGTATTAGTTGGCAATGGAGCAATCTTTTTGGAGCTTTTGAGAAAGTTGATGTCAAGACTTTTGCATATATTATTTTAAATGTCACAAGCTATGAATTAGACTTGCTTTTATGTATAAAGTAGTTTATCGTTTTGAAATTATATATACTACTTCTGTATCAAAATAAGTGATACATTTGGGAAATTACGGTTTTTGAGGCAAAAGATTGGAAAGTGATTTAAAATAATATAAAGTGGATAGTTAGTGGATAATGAGACCCACTTCTTTTGGATGTAGTGAAATTAATGATGTTTAAAAGTAAAAGTAAGGGTAAAAGAGTAATTTTACTTTATTAAAGTAGATAGTTAGTGGAGAAGGGGTCCCACTTTTTTGCCAAATAAGGAAAGATTTTGAAATGTATCACTTATTTTGTTCCACCCCTTTTAGGAAAGTGTATCACTTATTTTGATACGGATGTAGTATTAAACTTAATATTAGTTATGTTATATATTTTTGTAGTCTTGTGAATATATATTAAGAAAAAAAAAACGGTTTGGTTCGGACAAATCCAAACCATCCAAATTGTAATTTGGTTCGGATCGATTTGGATTCAAATTAGTTTGGACGGTTTGGTTTGAACATTTAAAATCCAAAATCCATTTGGATTCACCTATTTGGTTCGGATATATCCGGATTATCCAAACGAACACCCCTAATTCCGTCACAATCTGGAGGCGAATTGTTGGCTTTTTCCTTCCCTATTTCCGTCGCAATCCCGACGCAATCTGTCGCAAGTTGCAACTTTCGTCCCAATTTGTGTTACCGCGGTACTTTAAAGTTAAGGATATAGTCGTATTAAAAATATGAGAAATGATATTTAGTGCTACTATTTGGATTTATTTATAAGCCAACTCACTTGATAAAATGACATGTGTATTCCATTAATTCTCACTCCTAATATTATCCCTTGATTTTGACACGTGTCTTCATCTAATAAGTAGGCCTATGAGTAAGTATAAATGGTTGGCCTAAATACCATTATTCTAAAAATATTTTACTTCCTCCGATTCAAAATAAGTGATACACTTGGGGTTTCACGGTTTTTGAGGCAAAAAATTATAATGATGGTTAAATTAGATTAATTGGATGGTTAGTGGGGAATGAGTCCCACACCTTTTGAATAAAGTAAGGTTAATGATGTTTAAAAGTAAAAAGTAAGGGTAAAGGGGTCATTTCACTTTGTTAAAGTAGATAGTTAGTGGGTGTGGGTCCCATTTTATTTGCCAAATAAGGAAACTTTTCAAAGTGTATCACTTATTTTGAATTACCCAAAAAAGGAAAGTGTATCACTTATTTTGAATCGGAGGAAGTATGTTTTAGAATAGTCCATAAAATTTATCTTTAAGTCACTACAAGTTAAAAGAATATCTTCAAAGAGAAAATACAAATGAAAACATGTGAAAATCCAACAACCGCCCTTATCTATAATAACATCTTTAATATCGGTGTCATTTCAAACATAATTAGAATATCTTTTTGATGATATTTCTTGTAATTATTTAATAAAAAATTAAGAATAGTATTTTAGAGAAACATATATTGTTTATTACCTTTGAGTGGCATCAAACCCTTCTCCAAAAGATATGGATACAAATCAAAACACAATAACGAACCGGCTCCACTCGTCCACAAGAGAATCTCCGGGATACCAAATTCCTTGGCGGCATCGAGAGTGAAGCCCATGAGCAAATCCGAGACTATACAAGTCACGGGCGAATAAGAAGCACCCACTTTCGCGAGTAGGGTTTTAAACGAACCCAAACAATTTTCATCAAGACTTCTTGCTAAAGATACAACTTCTTGGGTAGCATCGAGATCTTGTGGCGGTGGAAGTCCGTCGGGAATGGTCTCGAACTGGAATGATGAGGACCCGCGTAGGGCGTCGGGTCCCCGAGATCTAAGGAGCCGTTGGTGGTTGAACTCGGTGTTTACAAAGGTGATATCGACGCCTTTGGAATTGAGGATTTTGGCGAGCTTTAGCATCGGGTTGATGTGGCCTTGTACCGGTATTGGTATGCACATTACATGTGGCTTCATCTCTTGTTTTGAACCCATGTAATGTAACTGCTCAATGTTCTCGTTCTAAAGAATGGATAATGCATAACATGTAACAATCATTTATATACAAAAGAAGACAATCGCTATTGCTAGAACAATGGCAATTCGGTCATTTTATTCAATTTAATAATTTAATTTTCTGTCAAAGAAATTTGTCGTTTTGAATATGCTTATAAATAGCTTGTCAGAGTGAAAGTAGCGATATATCTTGTTGTATGTACGTATGTTGACATGGCTTGGAAAAATATCTATGTTATTTTTCCATAATTTAGGCTAAAAAACCGAATTGAAAGCTAATCTAAACCAAAAACATGTAATAGGTTCGGTTTTCAGTTTTGTAATCTCATGATTTCCAGTTTCGGTCTTATTTCGGTACGGTCCTCGGAAAGGCATGAGCATTTGGGCTGAAAAATCGAATTGAAATCGAAAACATATAATCCGTTCAGTTTTGAAAATTCATCATTATTGGTTTCGATGTTTTCAGTTTGATTCGATTTTTAGACCACACTTAGCTCTTATATATCTTCTATAGGGGTTTGTTTCCTTTCTATTTCATCAAATGCTTAAGTTTCAATATACTCCTGCATCTTAATTTCATAAACAAAATATTCTTAAAATATGCAAATGTAGACAAACTGAAATTCCAAATAAAAGATTTAACACAAAATATAATCTAATGAATAGTATTCAATATCATGTACTTCTTCCGTATTAAAATAAGTTAATTACTTTCCTTTTCGTGGTGTATCAAAATAAGTAGATTACTTTAATAAATTATCTTATTTGGTAAGTTTTTATATTTAAAATTACTCATTTACCCTTACTTATCCCTCTTTAAACATCATCAAATATGTGGGGTCCATCCATTTTTGTCACCTTCCTATATATGACTTTTTCACCATTTAGAAAAAAGCAACAAAATAGTAAAATGTGTGGGGCCATACATTCTAATTACCCAATTTAATTTCACCAATCTCTTATTATCTTATTTTGCCTCAAAAAATGTGAACTTTAAAGTGATTCACTTATTTTGATACGGAGGAAGTATATAATAGTCAAGCGTAGTTGGGCCGCACGTTGTTGCGGAGATATAAATTTATATTATTTTCTGTTCTTTTTTGAAAAAATATGAAAAATCAAAATATAGAGCTTGATGAGTTATATTGCAGCATGTTTTGTCACAAAAGATTTGTTTGAAGCAAGATTTAAACCCTGATGGAATAGTGACTATCACTTTAAAAGCAAAGTTTTTTCCACTCCTACAACGTCTAATTTTGTTATCCTTTTCACTTATAGGAATATATATTATAATTTTTAATCATGTTTTCTGAATAGTAAATTTAAATGAAAAATGTATTATAAAAGGAATATTTTTATTTTATACAATTATGAAAATACAAATATCATTAGCCTCTAAATTTGAAGAAGTTTAATAAAACCAATGAATTGAACAACGTTTAACTGTAAATTCGAGAAAGTTTAAAATCGAAAAACATATAAAATTCAACTTCTGGCGCATATGTAATAATTACCCAATAATTATGCGTCATTTTGTATGGATATCCTACTAATTATAAAATGACATTTTACATAAAAACTTAATTTTAAGACAAGTTGAATTACTAATATACTCATGCATCTTTTATTTTATTTTTTTAAATTAATATTATTTGTCAATATTTTCCTTAAATTCATTAACTCTTCACATTGAATATTGCGGTTAAAATAGGCACTACTATGCAAAATATGTGATCTATATTTGAACAAATATCAACCACATGGAAATCCACAAGCCACCTAAGCTTTGTTCTAGAGATCATTGCCATCCTTCCTCATTTCACTCCCCCTTTCGCATGCCCAACGGACAGTTAGTAAATTAGGCAACACGTGTCGTCGCTATTGTTAAATCTGTGCTGACGAAAATTGTCGCGACGACAAAGCGTCGCTATAGAATCCGCTAGAAACGAAATTACCAACTATCATTTTTTTGAGTTTAACCATTTTAAACATTCACCCTCTTCTTTCCAAAGGTTTGATTTGATGAAATTACCAACTAACTTTTGTCTACAATTTGGTTCTCGAGTAAATGTAAAGGGACAATTTTAGGGTGTGTCCAATACTTCTTCGACGAATTAATTGAAAATGCTGAAAAGAATAACCAAAGTTGCTTTCGCTCACTCGGGTTGCGTACTAGAAAAGCCGAACCCTGTTTCGAAACAATTCTTCATTTTCTGCTTTGAAATTTAGAAATATGAGTTAAAAAGAAAGACACTCCAATTCTTATAATATTATTTGATTTTTAATTACATTTCTTTTAATTTAATTTATAACAAACAACCCAAAATACATTGTGATCACTACATAATAAAAAAGTAATATTAGTGGTAGGATTGGATTTAATGAGTTTTTTTCAGGAAATTGGTAAAGAGTTCTATTTTCGCTATATTTAAGAAGTTTGTGGTGAAAAATATTAATGTTTGGTCTTGCTAACATTTCTGAAGAAAACTGTTGGTCAGAAACCTTAAAAGTCTATTTCTCACATTTTTTATATATTTATTTACCATATCTCTAGCCTCATTTTATGTGTAGCTTAAACACTAATAAACATCTAATGTACTTTTTTCCTACCTTTGATGACAATTTACATATGTGAGTAAATAACATTTTTCTTACCCAATGCTTCTAGCCTATTGGTATAAGGTGGAAGGTTTGAGGGAAGGCATACTGCCCCTTGTGAATGTCACTGTTTATGCTCGAACCACTAACTTACTAACTTGCCGTTCAAAAAAAAATAACATTTTTCTTGTATATATATATATATAAATGCTTTAAAGATATCATATCATAAATTCTCTCAGCAAATCTGTGTCAATGAGACAGTATTATATAACGTTGATGGATTAACTGTTCATAATAGGTCGTTACGTAGACGTCTATGACAATGAGTTTATAATATTTCATAATTTGTATCACTTAACAACGTTTTTCTTATGAATTAATCTGCATTAATTTTAAGAGTTGTCATAGTTTTTTAATACAAGGATGGGTACCACAAATAAATCTTACTAGATTTTATGTTATTTTATAACAGAGCAGATACGAGAAAATCTAATACTTCGTATATGTTGTTTTATAGGCCAAAACGACATTGAGCTAGGTAGCACCTAAAATAAATAAGACAATAATTAAGGATGTTAATTGTGTTGGAACAAATCACAGTTCAACTTATTACTGATGCTGCAGTTAGTACTGATCATGGTTATTACTGATAAAGACTATGATTACTACTGATGGGGCAGAAACACTTGTTACTGATGAATTGATACTGGTGAAGTCTATAACTAATATACTACTGATCATGCACATATTGAAGTTACTACTGATTACCAGAGTTACTACTGACGATGCATACTTACTACTGGTGATTGCAGTTACTACTGGTACGCGTATTTGGAACATATCAAGTCCGAGATCTTCGCAGAGTTAGTTATAGAATGTTATTCAATGTATATCTGTTATTATTCGATGTAAATCAAGTCCTAAAATAACTAGGGTAAATTGTAAGGCTTCAAGGACTATTATATATAGTTCCTTACGAATTGTAAACGTACGTGTATATTGTTAATCAATAATATACATTGAAGCTTTTTGTGAAACTGTGTTCTTAATATTACTGCATATTGTTCTTACAGTTCATCGTTCTTAATCATATTGATATAGTGTTAATCCGTTGTAACTTCTATCATCAATTAGATCTAAAGGTGTTTATTAACTAATTCATAGTTAATCGATCCTGACAAGTGGTATCAGAGCTTATTGGTTCTAGATCTATGAATTTTAAGAACAACAAAAAGTTTTAATCTTTAAAACAAACACATTATTAATCATGACTGATAATAATGAAAGCACTCAAGCAAATAAAATTCCTACACACATTATTAATCGAACTCACGACTCTAAGTACTCTTCTACTTGCCATTCCGAATGACTATCAACATCTCTTTGTTGAATATGATGATGCAAAGTTACTATGGCAGGCACTGGAAAAGAGATTCGTTGGCACTAAAAGCACCAAGAGAAATATGAAGTCTGTTCTAAAACAGAACTTTGAAAATTTCAAAGGCCAAAAGAATGAATCACTATCTCAAATATTTGATAGGTTCAACAAACTCATTGGTGACTTGAATCAAGTTGGTGTGAAACCAGAAAACGATGATGTCAACAGAAAGTTTCTCAGATCACTTGGAGAAGAATGGTCTATGTACACAGTCATATATAGACAAGGTGATGCTCTGGAAGAAAAAGAGCTAGATGAATTGTACAATGAGCTTAGGGTGTTTGAATCTGAGGTAAGTTCTAAAACTCCAAATTTATCTTCAAACAATGCTGCTTTTGTATCTAGTACAGGTCAAGTTCCAGAAACTACCACAGGAAAGGCTGCAGAGAGTGAAGATGCTGCAAGAGAATCCTTCTTCACTAGTCATGTGCACACTGCACTAATTAGTGATGATTTGGAACAATTGAATCCTGATGATCTTGAAGAGATGGATCTCAAATGGCAAATGGCTATGCTGAGCTTAAGAACCAAAAGGTTCTTGAAGAGGACTGGTAGAACAAACCTTAATTACAACAAAGGTGACAAGGCTGGATTTGACAAGACTAAAGTCAAATGTTACAACTGTAACAACCTTGGGCACTTTGCTAAAGAATGTCCTCAGCCAGACAAAAGGTCAAACTCAACTGCTCTTGTTTCACAACAAGGACAAGGTTATGATTGGAGCTTTCAAGCAGAGGAGCATGCACAGAATCAAGCTCTCATGGCTTTCACTGATTCTCCTACTAAGGTAAATTCTAAATCTTGCACTCCTGAATGCATCAAATCATATAAAGATTTAGAAAAACTTAATAAAGAAACACTTGAAGAGATGATTCTAAATAGAAATAGAAGAATTGAATATAATGGTTGTATAGCTGGTCTTGAAAATCAAATTAAAATTTATAAAATAACTGATCAAAAGATAAAAGAAGAACTGCTACAAACCACTTATGAAAAAGAACATTTTGAACTAAAATTAAAAGAAACTTTGATCAAACTAGAAGAAATGTCAAATGGAATTAGAACAGAATAAATTAACCATTAAAAAGTTTGAAAGAAGTTCTCAAATTGTTAATGAATTAACAATAATCAAACCACTGAAAAAGTTGTGCATGGAGTGGGATATCATGCTGTTCCACCACCAACTAATTTTATCCCTCCTCTTAAATCAAGCACAGAAAGAATTTTAGATGATTTAAAATTAAAGAATCATGAATCTAAATCTGAAACAAGTAATGTAACATCTGAATCAAATGATTCTTCTGATGATGATCTAACTACAGACTCAACTGATACAAGTTATCACACAACAAAAAGTCAAAATGAGTCTCCTAAATATGATGCAGAAAATATACCAAAAATTCTAAGAAGGGGAAATGAAAGAAATAAAACCCAACTTTTAGATCAAAGAAAACCTGAAGGTGCTAAGGATAAGAAATTAAGATGTGTTATTTGCAACAAAGTAAACCATTTAGCAAAGGATTGTCACTTCAATCCAATTAACTGCAAAGAGTTCAAAGAATTTAAAAATTCTAAAGAAAAAGCAAAAACACAAAGGTTAAAAGATACTACTGGTCCATCAGTAGTAGATAAATCAAAATCCAAAAAATCTGAAACACCAAAATTTGGAAGAAATGCACCAAGGTTTGTGCAAAATAAAAGAGTTGGAAGCCCAAATAACAGTAATTATTTCAAAAATAATGGAAAAACAAATCAAAATAAACAATATTTTAATTTTTCCACCACCAGTAGAAACTTTAACAGGTTTACTACTGCTCCTAACCCTAATTACAATGTTGTTGGATATCAGTACTAAAACACTACTGGTAAAAACCCTAATTTTAAAAATACTACTGCTGCCAAACCTAATGTTAAAAACAATACTGGTTATCCTAACCATGGTAATTACCCAAATACTACTGGTCCATCAGTAGTAAAGTATTTAAAAGCTAAAAATAATGGGTATATACCAAGGTCAGTAATAAACTTAAACACCAGTAACAAATCCAAAAGGGCAGTAGTAAAACAAAACACTAGTACTAAACATGTATGGGTACCAAAAATGTTTAAAATTAAATCTTCTAAATTTTATTTTTCAAAGGATGAACCCAAGACATATAAAGCTTGGGTTCCCAAACTTGACTAATCTTTTACTCTCTTGTGCAGAGCATTCAGATCCCTGAAGAAGGTAGAACATGGCACATTGATAGTGGATGCTCAAGGCACATGACTGGAAATCTACAAATTCTTAAAGATTTCAAGTCATTTGATGGAGGGTATGTGGCCTTTGGTGAGAACCCAAAGGGAGGTAAGATTACAGGCAAAGGTACAGTTACTAATGGTAAAATCACCTTTGATGATGTATTTTATGTAGCTGAGCTAAAATACAATCTTGTCAGTGTGTCTCAGGTATGTGATAAAAAGAACAAGATTCTTTTCACAGACATTGAGTGCATCATTCTTTCTCCTGACTTTGTTTTAGATGAAAAATATGTAGTTTTGAGAACTCCAAGGAGAAACAATGTGTATTGCCTGGATATAGGGGGAGAACTCATTTCTTCAAATGAGGTCAACTGTTTTATATCCAAGGCAAACACTACTGAATCAGAACTTTAGCATAGAAGGATGTGTCACACAAACTTTAAAAATATGAACAATTTAGTAAGAAAGAATTTGGTAATTGGATTACCACAAAAACAGTTCATGTGTGATCATCATTGTGTTGCATGCCTAAAAGGTAAACAACATAAATCTTCTCATAAGTCCAAAATTGTAAACTCTATTTCTGTTCCTTTACAACTCTTACATATGGACCTTTTTGGACCTACAAATGTAATGAGTATTGGAAAGAAACAATATTGTCTTGTTATTACTGATGACTTTTCCAGATATACATGGGTTTTCTTTCTCAGGACAAAAGATGAAACAAGTGAACTTATCAAGAACTTAATTGTTAAACTGGAGAACACATCTGATCAAAAAGTTAAAGCCATAAGATGTGATAATGGCACAGAATTTAAAAATGCTAACTTAATTAACTTTTGTGATCTTAAAGGTATTGACAGACAATACAGCTCACCTAGAACTCCTCAACAAAATGGTGTAGCTGAAAGAAGGAACAGAACCATCATTGAAGCAGCAAGATCAATGCTAGCAGACTCAAAATTACCAATTACTTTTTGGGCTGAAGCTGTTAATACTGCCTGTTATGTACAAAACAGAGTATTAATAGTTAAGCCACATCATAAAACACCATATGAACTTTTTAACAAAAGAAAATCTTCCATAAGTTTTTTAAAATCATTTGGTTGTCCTTGTACTATTTTGATTACAAGAGAACAAATTGGTAAGTTTGACTGCAAAGCTGATGATGGAATCTTTGTCGGATACTCTAATCAAAGCAAATCATACAGAGTGTTCAACAAAAGATTAAGGATTATTGAAAAAAGCATCAATGTATCCTTTAATGAGAATATTCCTAATGAACAAGGAAATGGTCCAGATTGGCTATTTAACATAGACAATCTAACCAAATCCTTTAATACTAACTTGGATTTAAATGCAGGTGATACAAATTGTCATACTCAACAGGAAGGAACATCATCTTTCAATACTGGTCAAGAAGAAATGAGATACATAGTAGTTGATACTGTTCCCACAGCTAATACTGAGGACAGTAATAACTCAGATTCTGGAAGCAGTAGCGAATCAGATAATGAGGACAGTAGTAATTCAAATACTACTGAGACCAGTAACAGTACTCAAGATACTACTGGTCCCAATCTCAATTCTGAAAATACTACTAATTCCAGTAATAACATAAATACTACTGATCCCAGTAGTAACTCAGATCTAGCTAATGATGATGAACCAAACATCAATGACAATGAAGAACCTCAAGAGGAACAGATTCCTGAGACAAATGAGTCAAATCTTGAAAATCAACTAGTAGTTGATAGAGCTACAAACTCAAGGACTCAAAAGAACCATCCATTAGAAAATGTTCTAAGTGATGTTAACTCACAACTACAAACAAGAAGCAAATTAAATAAAAGTCTAACTGCAAACATGTGTAATATAAGTTTAATTGCTAATGAATGTATGTTTGAATGTTTTCTGTCTCAGGATGAACCAAAGAAGATTCAACAAGCAATGAAGGATCCAAACTGGATTGAGGCAATGTAAGAAGAATTCCTTCAATTCAAATTACAAGTTGTTTGGACACTTGTACCTCTACCCAAAGGAAAAAGAGTCATTGGAACAAGATGGATCTTTAGAAACAAGAAAGATGAAAGAGGTATAGTGATCAAGAACAAAGCCAGACTTGTAGCCCAAGGATACACTCAAGAAGAAGGAATAGACTATGATGAAGTATATGCTCCTGTTGCTAGAATTGAAGCAATAAGAATTTTCTTAGCATATGCTTCATTCAAGAGGTTTAAAGTCTATCAAATGGATGTGAAGAGTGCTTTCTTGTATGGGAAAATTGAAGAAGAGGTATATGTATGCCAACCCCCAGGTTTTGAAGATCCAAAATATGGTGATTATGTATTCAAACTAGACAAAGCTCTATATGGCCTACATCAGGCACCAAGAGCATGGTATGATACATTATCATCATACTTACTGAATAATGATTTTAAAAGAGGAGTAATTGACAAAACTCTGTTTACAAGAAAGGTCAAAAATGATATACTACTGGTGCAAATCTATGTAGATGATATCATTTTTGGATCAACTAATGATTCATTATGTAAAGAGTTTGAAAATCTCATGCAAATCAAATTCAAAATGAGCTCCATGGGTCCAATGAACTTCTTCCTTGGACTCCAAGTCAGTCAAATAACATATGGTATTTTGATAAACCAATCAAAATATGTTAAAGACATCTTGGAGAAGTTTGATATGAAAGACTGCAAGAGTGCAAGTACACCAATGGAAACACACAAACACCTACATCCTGATGTTGAGGGGGAGGATGTAGATGAACACTTATATAGATCAATGATAGGCTCTTTGATGTACTTAACTGCATCAAGACCTGACATTATGTATAGTGTTTGTGTGTGTGCAAGATATCATGCAAGACCTAAAGAACTACACTTGCAGGCTGTCAAAAGAATAATCAGATACTTGAAAGGCAAACCATCACTAGGTCTATGGTATCCACATGATTCACCCTTTGAACTCATAGCCTACACAGATAGTGACTATGGAGGTGAATGTCAAGATAGAAAGTCCACTACTGGTGGATGTCAATTCTTTGGATCAAGACTGGTGTCATGGCAATGCAAGAAACAAACAAATGTATCAACATCAACTGCTGAAGCAGAGTATGTCAAGATAGAAAGTCCACTACTGGTGGATGTCAATTCTTTGGATCAAGATAGTGACTATTGGAATGATTTTAATAAATTAATTCCTCACTCAAAATCATGTGTAAAAGTTCTGTGTTGTAAATTAATTTTCACAAGTGTTTTACTACTGGTAGGTCTGATTTACAGGTATGTAGGCGTGTGCACAAAATACTACTGGTAGGTCACTACTACTGGTGTGTATTAGGTATACACAAATACTACTGGTAAGACAGTACTACTGGTATCCACATATACTAATGGTCTTGTGTGCTGGTAGTTACTACTGATGTCAAAATCTCTAGTTACTACTGATGTTAGTCGATACTACTGACGTTTCATACTGATATCTAATTTACTACTGGTCTTTAAACTATCAAATTACCAAACTAACCCCCATGAAAATAACCGTTGTGTTATGATTCGAAGGGCAATTTCGTCGTTTTGCAGGATAAATCGTAAGATATAAATAGCTGAAGTCGATTAGTTTAGCATTATCCTTCCATCGAATTGCTAAAACCTCTCGATAAACCCTAAATCGCGATCATAAACCCTGCACCAGTAACAACATTCATACTTGTTTCTCACAAATCAAACGATCAAAACTTCTCAAAATACAAAATCGACGATAATGGCAACTCTACAATCTCTCAATGTTAATACAAATCTCAAATACTCAGAGTTCCACAACATGTGTGCATTTCTACGCAATCCAGACGGAACGAAAGACTTTCGTCCAATCGTTCAATTCTTGAAGAATTCATACATAAAGTTTGCTTTGACTGTCAATCCGAAAGCATATCAACAACACTTGGTTGACTTCTGGACCAATGCTGAACGAACTGAAGGGTCAACCATGTCTATGATCAAATCAACAGTGGATGGCAAAACTGTCACTATAACTGAACAATCCATCAGACACCATCTACAACTACATGACGATGAAGGTATGTTTTCTCTTCCTAAGGAACACATTGTTGAAATTTTAAGTAAAATGGGATATGAGGGAAGACTTGACATTGTCACTTTTCAAAAAGGTCTTCTCTCCCCATAATGGAAATTTCTTGTACACAATATTCAACATTGTATTTCTCCCAAAAGAAGTACCTGGAATGAGTTTAACAAATCAATAGCATCTGCTGTTGTTTGTTTATGCACAGACCAAGTTGTTTGTTTGTTGGGAAATCTCCCTACTTCAAAATTTTTAATGTATCCCAGATTTCTTCAACACATTTTAAACTGTGAATTACAAAACTTGTCAACTCCTAAAAACATTTTTATAACTCCAGAGTTGAACAAGAAAGTTTTCTCAAATATGAGAAAACAATTTAAATTTTCAGGCAAGGAAACCCCTCTGTTTCCTAACATGATCAATGATCAACAAAATCTTGGAGAAGGTTCAAATATCATTATAAACCAAATTGAACCTCAACCCACTCCATCACCCCCAAATGTAGCCCAAACACAACTCCAAACAGTCACTCAAATATCCACCCAATTAGATGTCCTGAATGTGTCCCAGGAACATGAAATAAATCCTCAGAGTGCTACTCTTCACTCTGTGGAAGACCTAACAAATGTAACCCAAAACATATCCACCATTTATAAAAGGAAGAAAACTTCCTTCAAGGACACCAGGGGACAAATTGAGTCACACCCCAGGCTCCAAGAGTTGACCTCACAGGAGGAGAGAGGTCATGAGGAAAGGGCTCTCACTACTGATGCCCCAAAGGTGGGTGCACAGGACAGTGAGAACATCAATAGGACCCAGACCTCGGCAACTCTTAGTGATGACTCATTTGAGGAAGCACTAAGAGGACCCCGGTGCCAAGAAACCAAAAGGGGGGGCACTACTGCTTCTTCTAGGAAGAAGAGAGTGTCCAAACAACCCATTTCATCACCAAGAAGTGATGAGGGTAGAACTGAAACTATTGATTTGACGGAAAGGATGGAAAACCTTAAAGCCAATGTACCTGTTAGTGAGCCCGATGATCTTGCTAGATGGAGTGAGGGCAGTATTAAACAAAAAACAATTGACGGATAGGATGGAAAACCTTGAAACCACTGTACATGACTGCCTTACATATCTCACCAATCAAGGAAAAACAATGACATACATGAAAAAGCATATAAACACAATCAACATAAGAATGAAAATGTATGAGCACAGGCTTCTTCAACAAACAAAGATCATAAGGAAATTGAAAAGGAAGATTGCTAATAGTGAAGCTCCACCAGTTGAGCTCACTAAGGGGGAGAAGGACAATATTCAAAGTATGATAGATGAATCCATTGCATCAGCAGCAACTTCTCTCCTCAATCTCAAAGAAACAAAAATTGATGAAGGCCAGGTTAATGATGAAGGCCTAGAACAGATGAATGTTGATGATGAGGCTACTACTACTGATCCTATGGAAGAACAAGCTCAACAAGAAGTGTCAGTAGCAATTCCTAATACTACTGATGTGATAGCAGTAGTAAATCAAGAAGAGGAAACAACTGCACCAAACACTACTGATGCCCTATCAGTAGTAACTCCTGAAGCCACACCAGTAGTAACTACCTTAGTTACTACTGAAGAGGAAGAACAAGAGTTCCCAGAGCTACTTGAAAAGGAACGTTATGTCATCATCACCAAACCACCAACTCCTGATCAACCACTTATCATACCTGACATTGATGATAATGTGAATTGGTTTGAAGTAGATGAATGCATACTTCCTCCACACCCCAAAATATTATCACAAGATGAACTTCATTTCTTTTATCCAAAGTTTGTGATTCCTGGTATCCCTGATATGAAATACACTCCACCTCCATCTGTACTTCCAGCTTGTGTTGGAAAGGGAAAGGAAATTTATGATGATGATTATCCCAACAGAGCACTAGGTCACCATATGGTGAACAAAATCAATCATGTCAGAGCTGAAAAACAATCAAGATGGAAGGTGAAACATAAGAGATATTTAGAGAGAGTGGCTATGTATCAAGCTCTTGAGGAAAAGAAAAAGAAGGCTGAAAAAGAAAGATCAAAAACTCAAAAACCTCAAGAAGCTGAAATACCTGTTCAAATAAAAGATGTTCAGATAGAAGCTCAACTAGCAGAATTTAAAAGATTTAGAAAAGTAGAAGAAGAACATCTAAACTGCCTTGAAGATCTGGTAGCTGAAAGTAAAAGAACAAAAGGTGATCTACCAGATGATATCTTTGAACAAAAGACACTAATGATAGACTTTCTCAAGTCTAAAGGGCACAGTGCAAAGTCTTTTAGCAGAATGAAGATGATTACTATTATAGACAAATATTGTACTGCTAAGAAGAAAGAATTGGCTGAACAAGAAGCTGAAGAAGAAAAGAAGTTAAAAGTCTTAAAAGCCTTAATTCCAATAACTTCAAAGTCAATCAAAACTGGTAGTATATCAACTACTGGTGAATCCTCAACTCCCCAAACAAAGAAAAGAAAGGCTTTTACTCAAGAACAGAGTATTCAAAAGAAATCAAAAACAGAACAAATCATTCCTGTTCTTGAAGTACCAGTTGTACCCCTTCAAAACAATCCAATCATCAATTGGAGAGTTATGCAAAATAATGTATTGGAAATTGTAAGGGAAGACAAAATCATTCAAAGATTTACTGGATGGTTACCATTGATCAGATCCTGTTCAAGAAGTGATGTAATTAAACTTCTGATCATTGGAAAACCAAGGATGTCAAAGAAATCATGGAAAGAGTCTGGTGCTGGATATTTAACAAGAATGATCGATGCTGCATTTTATCCAGATAACTACCCAGAACTATTTACAAATCCAGAAAATGTTTATGCTTGGAATGTACTCCCAACTGCAAATATGTACTTCTTTGAAAGATCAAGTAAAAATTGTGAGCTTTACTTATATGAAAAAGAATATCCACATTCAGAAAAGGTTATGTATCAGATATTCATTAACTCAATGATGAAGCCATTCGATGCTGTAATGTTCCAGAATAAATTGAATTATTTTACAAAGAAAAACAGCAGATACATTATTGAACAAAGAAAGCAACAGAATCAAAGAACCCTAGAGAAAAGAAAGAGGGAAGAAGAAGAACAAAATAAACTTGATTGATTGAAAGAGAATCAATAAGTTTAGGGGGAGATTGTTGGAACAAATCACAGTTCAACTTATTACTGATGCTGCAGTTAGTACTGATCATGGTTATTACTGATAAAGACTATGATTACTACTGATGGGGCAGAAACACTTGTTACTGATGAGTTGATACTGGTGAAGTCTATAACTAATATACTACTGATCATGCACATATTGAAGTTACTACTGATTACCAGAGTTACTACTGACGATGCATACTTACTACTGGTGATTGCAGTTACTACTGGTATGCGTATTTGGAACATATCAAGTCCGAGATCTTCGCAGAGTTAGTTATAGAATGTTATTCAATGTATATCTTTTATTATTCGATGTAAATCAAGTCCTAGAATAACTAGGGTAAATTGTTAGGCTTCAAGGACTATTATATATAGTTCCTTACGAATTGTAAACGTACGTGTGTATTGTTAATCAATAATATACATTGAAGCTTTTTGTGAAAATGTGTTCTTAATATTACTGCATATTGTTCTTACAGTTCATCGTTCTTAATCATATTGATATAGTGTTAATCCGCTGTAACTTCTATCATCAATTAGATCTAAAGGTGTTTATTAACTAATTCATAGTTAATCGATCCTGACAGATTGTATTAATTAAATTATGTTTCTTTTGTCATTATTTCTCCCTTTAAATGACACAATACCCATAATATCATAAAGAAACTCGAATGTACTTGTGCTTCGATGATTGTACTAAATCGATGAAATTAACCCAAAAATATTAAATTATAGAAAATATCGATCGCTTTCAAGGCGTTTCTAATGGGTATCTGCCCACCCAAAAGTTTTCTAATTAGTATAATTTTTTTTATTTATTAACTCACTTTTGGCTTTTGCTTGTAATGTATGAGTGATAACTTGTCCACGTCGTATACTATCTTAGTGCTTAACTATTGGGTTATAAAACAGATATAAACATTCTAGTATTGATGCTGCAGTTAGTACTGATCAACATATATTGAAGATAGTACTGATGGGGCAGAAACACAAGATACTACTGATGATACTAATCTCGAGTTTACTACCGACGATGGCAAATACTACTGATGTCTATATTTGGTGCTAATCGAGTCCGAGATTCTAGTATAGTTAGTTATAGAATGATTATCTTTTGTATATTAATTGTAATCGAATCCTAGAATAACTACGTTAATATTTTAGGCTTCAAGGACTATTATAAATAGTTCCTTACGAATTGTAAACGTACGTGTGTATTGTTCGACATTATCAATATACATTGAAGCTTTTTGTGATAACTGTGTTCTTCGTATTATTATTATTTGTTTACAGTTTCATAGTTCTTAATCAAATAGCAAGAGTGTTAATCCGCTGTAACTTCTCTTGTTAGTAGATCTGGGATTAAATAATCTGTTTGGGTTATTCGATCCTGACAAGTGGTATCAGAGCGTTACGGTTCTAGATCTACGAATTAAGAACAACAAAAAGTTTCATACTTTCGAACTCAAAATTGTTAATCATGTCTGATAACAATGAAAGCACTCAGGCTAACAAAATTCCAATTCTCACTCCCAACAACTTTGGGATGCGGAAAAACAGAATCAAGCAATACATGCTTATTACTGATTATTCCATGTGGGAAGTTGTTGTTGAAGGCAACAAAACCATCCAGACTCAAGTAGCAAGTTCTTCAACTGAAGTCGACAAACTCACGTTTGAAAAAGAGAAGAATGACAGAGGAATTGAACTCAAAGCCTTAAGCACTCTTTTGCTTGCCATTCCCAATGATTATCAACATCTCTTTGTTGAATATGATGATGCAAAGAAGCTGTGGCAGGCACTGGAGAAGAGGTTTGTAGGCACCAAGAGCACCAAAAGAAACATGAAGTCTGTTCTGAAGCAAGACTTTGAAAACTTCAAAGGCCAGAAGAATGAATCACTATCACAAGTCTTTGATCGGTTCAACAAACTTATTGGTGAACTCAATCAAGTTGGTGTTCAACCAGACAATGATGATGTCAACAGGAAGTTCCTTAGATCTCTTGGTGAAGAATGGTCTATGTATACAGTTATATATAGACAAGGAGATGCTTTGGAAGAAAAAAGAGCTGGATGAACTATACAATAAACTAAGAGTGTTTGAATCTGAGGTAAGTACTAAAACTCCCAATTTACCTTCAAACAATGATGTCTTTGTGTCTAGTACAGGAACAGGTCAAGATGCTGCAAAGATTGTAGGAGGTGAAGATGCAGCAAGAGAATCCTTTTTCACTAGTCATGTGCACACTACATTGATTAGTGAAGATTTGGAACACCTTAATCCTGATGATCTGGAAGAGATGGACATCAAGTGGCAGATGGCTATGCTGAGACTAAGGACAAAAAGATTTCTCAAAAGAACTGGCAGGCAAAATCTTACTTACAACAAAGGTGATCGTGCTGGATTTGACAAAACCAAAGTCAAATGCTACAACTACAGTAATCTTGGTCACTTTGTCAGAGAATGTCCTAGCAAAGATCAAAGATCAAATTACAACAAAAACAGCACATCAAACTCAACTGCTTTAGTATCTCAAGAAGGACAAGGTTATGACTGGAGCTTTCAAGCAGAGGAACATGCTCAGAACCAAGCTCTTATGGCCTTTACTGAATCTACTACCGAGGTACATTCTAAATCTTGCACTCCTGAATGCATTAAAGCATATAAAGAATTAGAAAAACTTAACAAAGAAACACTTGAAGAGATGATTTTAAACAGAAATAGGAGAATTGAATATAATGGGTGTATAGCTGATCTTGAAAATCAAATTAAAATTTATAAAATAACAGATCAAAAGATAAAAGATGAACTCTTACAAACAACTTATGATAAAGAATATGCTGAGTTAAAATTAAAAGAAATTTTAATCAAATTAGAAGAATGTCAAATGGAATTAGAGAAGTTGAAATTAACTATTAAAAATTTTGAAAGAAGCTCTAAAATCATTGATGAATTAACCAGTAATCAAACCACTGAAAAAGTTGTGCATGGAGTGGGATATCATGCAGTTCCACCTCCAACTAATTTTATCCCTCCTCTTAAATCAAGCACAGAAAGAACACTAAATGAATTAAAAATAGAAAATCAAACTGAAACCAATAATGACTCATCTGATGATGATCAAACAACTGATACAAGTTTTCATACCACACAAAGTCAAACTGAATCCCCAAAATACAACTCAGAAAATATACCAAAAATTTTAAGGAGGGGAAATCAAAGAAACTTGAACCAGTTAAAAAAACAAAGAGAGCCTGAAGGTGCTAACTCAACAAAATTAACATGCTTAATTTGCAACAAAGTTAACCACATAGCAAAGAATTGTCACTTTAATCCAAGAGTAAATTACACGGATAGTCCTTGTGGTTTGCTACGAGTTTTGGATTTGGTCACTAACTTCCAGAAATTACACTGATAGTCACTAACTTCGTCTTGCTTTTAGTCCCTAAGCGTAACAGACGTTAATTTTCTCCGTTAAACAAGCAAACCTGCTCTCCACGTGAGGGCATATTTGTCATTTTAAATTTACCCTTTCTCTTCTTGTCAACTCCCACTACCCTCTTTCTCTCTCTGTTTTGTCTTATCCTCCATATAAGTAAGAACTTAATCTTCGTCCCTAAAATGACGATCGAATCTCCACCAGCAACCACACCAAGCACACCTCTAGCTCCATTTCTTATTCTCAACTTCCTCTTACCCTTATTCATCTACACCAATAAATCACTCTTAATTTTGACCCACAAAGACAAATGATTTCAAGCTCAAATTGAACATTCATAGCTAACCTAGTTACCTTTATAACATAGTAAACCAAATCGACTCAAATTCAATAAACCTCAATATTCATGTTCAACAAACAACATAATGTAAATAAGTAAATAATTTCAAGTAATAAAATCATACAACAGATTCTTTGATTTTTAAGGACGACACCACTCTCTCCAGTCAACGTTCATCGGCAACATCTCATTTCCTTGAACGGCATACCGCTGAGTGACTGAGTCGAGTCACCTCTCTCTGCTTTGCAATCCGATGATTAACATCAGCTTTCATGCCTAAATACATCGATACTCCTCATCAGTGACGTAAGCAAACAGGTTTAATTAGATCGTATATAATGCCAATTAGAGCTTGAACTTAATGCCCAAAAATTTATCTAGCAAAAACAACAACAACTTCATCATCAAAGCAACACCGACAACCATTAAATGTCAATCCATTTTCGACGACCACCGGCCACCAATATCCGACCACCATTAAATTAAAACCCACCCAAAATCAAATCGGTGAAATCTTCAAACCCAAAAACTTATTTCGTCTACCCTGAATCATACAAGCAAAACCCTAAGATAAAACCCAAAATTAAAACGGAAAATCATCATAGCAAACACAATTAAAATCTCAAATCGGACGCACAAATGAAACCAACACCAATGATAGCCACCACCTAAAGTTTTTGAGGAGAATTGACGGTGGCAGCAAGGTTTTTGTTGAAGACGATGGATTAATATGAGAGAGGGAAGACGTGAGGGAGACGAGGGAGAGAAAGGAGGTCGATGGCTATAGCAATGGCAGTTTTTGATGGCGATGCCGGCGTCAAATGGAAAGGGTCGGCGATACAGGTGTCTGGTGGTGGCGATACCAGGGCAAGAGGACTTGCAAATGGAGATGATGATTTCAAAGGGAAATATTAATAAAATAAAATGTAACTAGACAAGTATACCCTCTTGTGCATGGCACATGACAGTGTTTAACGGATTATTTTAATGACCGTTACGTTTAGGGACTAAAAGCAAGACGAAGTGTCGAAGTTAGTGACTATCGGTGTAATTTCTGATACTTAGGGACCAAATCCAAAACTGGTAGCAAACCACAGGGACTATTCGTGTAATTTACTCTTAATCCAATTAACTGCAAAGAATTCAAAGAGTTTAAAGTTAACAAAGAAAAAGAGAAAGCATTAAAACTAAAACAAACTGGGGCAGCAAAAGAAATTAAAAATCAACATGTTGAAACACCCAAATTTGGAAGAACTGCTCAAAGATTCATGCAAAATATCAGGCATAAAAGTCCAAACAGAAGTAATTATTTTAAAAACAGTGGAAAACAAACTCAATTTCCAAAATACTCAAAGTTTTCAAATATCAGTAGGAACTATTACAGGTTTACTACTGATAAAAACCCTAATTACAATCATGTCTGGTATAATTACAAAAATACTACTGATTATGTTAGAAACTCACATTACCCAAATACTACTGGTCCATCAGTAGTAAAATACTCAAAAGCCAAAAACTATGGGTATAAACCTAGGTCAGTAGCAAAACAGAATACCGGTACTAACCAACAAATTAAGACCAAAACTGCATACAAAACTCATTCACTTAGAAAAACTTACTCTTCAAAGAATGAACCCAAGACAACACAAGCTTGAGTTCCCAAAATTAACTAATCCAATCAGATCCCTGAAGAAGGAAGAACATGGCATTTTGATAGTGGATGCTCTAGGCACATGACTGGAAATCTTCAAATTCTCAGAGATTTCAAGTCTTTTGAAGGTGGATATGTTGCATTTGGTGAGAATCCAAGAGGTGGTAAGATTACAGGTAAATGTACAGTATCAAATGGTAAGATTACTTTTGATGATGTATTTTATGTTGCTGAGCTTAAATACAACCTGGTTAGTGTCTCACAAGTATGTGATAAAAAGAATAAGATTATTTTTACAGATATTGAGTGCATCATTCTTTCTCCTGATTTTATTTTAGATGAAAAATTTGTTGTTTTAAGAACACCAAGGAGAAACAATGTGTATTGCCTGGATATAGGGGGAGTACTCATTTCTTCAAATGAGATCAACTGTTTTATATCTAAGGCAAACACAAATGAATCAGAACTTTGGCATAGAAGGATGTGTCACACAAATTTTAAAAATATGAACAACTTAGTCAAAAAGAATTTGGTAGTTGGTTTACCACAAAAAGAATTTATGTGTGATCATCACTGTGTTGCATGCCTAAAAGGCAAGCAACACAAGACTTCTCATAAGACCAAAGCAATCAACTATATTTCTAATCCTTTGCAACTCTTACATATGGACCTTTTTGGACCTACAAATGTAATAAGTAGTGGAAAGAAACAATACTTCCTTGTTATTACTGATGATTTTTCCAGATACACTTGGGTTTTCTTTCTTAGGACCAAAGATGAAACAAGTGAGATTATAAAGAATCTTGTTGTCAAGGTGGAAAATACAAGACATCTCAAAGTGAAAGCAATTAGATGTGATAATGGCACAGAATTTAAGAATACTAATCTAATTGATTTTTGTGATCTTAAGGGCATTGACAGGCAGTACAGCTCACCAAGAACTCCACAACAAAATGGTGTAGCTGAAAGAAGAAATAGAACCATCATTGAAGCAGCCAGATCCATGCTTGCAGATTCAAAATTACCAATAACTTTTTGGGCTGAAGCTGTTAATACTGCTTGTTATGTTCAAAACAGAGTATTAATAGTTAAGCCTCACTTTAAAACACCTTATGAACTTTTTAACAAAAGAAAACCCTCAATAAGCTTTCTAAATCATTTGATTGTCCTTGTACTATTTTAATTACAAGAGAACAAATTGGTAAGTTTGACTGTAAAGCAGATGATGGAATATTTCTAGGATACTCAACTCAAAGCAAATCTTACAGAGTATTCAACAAACGGCTAAGGATCATTGAAGAAAGTGTAAATGTATCCTTAAATGAAAATCTGATGAATGAACAGGGAAATGGTCCAGATTGGTTATTTAACATTGACAATTTAACCAAATCTTTTGATGTTAACTGTGATTATAATGCAGGAGATTCAAACAACCAATACCAACAAGGAGGATCATCATCAAAAGGCAGTCAAGACATGATGAAATATATCTTAGTTAATACTCATCCCACAGTTAATACTGATGACAATAGTAACTCTGATAACCCTAGTATTCTTGACACCAGTAACAACTCAAACTCTCAAGATACTACTGACCCCAGTTTTAACTCAGAACCTCAAAGGTTTGATGATGAAACACACAATAATGGTGTCAGTAACAACAATGAACCACCTGAACTTAATGAAGAAAATGTTACTACTGATACCAGTAGCAATGAGGGAACTCCACAAAATCAAGACAATCAAGAAGAAACATGGACAGATGCCCAAATCCCTGAATCCAATGAGTCAAACCTTGACAGTCATGGCACCAGAACTGAAAAGAATCACCCTTTGGACCTAGTCCTAAGTGATGTCAATTCAACCATGCAGACAAGAAGCAGATTTAATTCTACCATAAATTCAAATGTTTGTAACATCAGTTTAATATCTAATGAATGTGTGTATAAATGTTTCTGTCTCAGGTGGAACCTAAGAAGATTCAACAAGCAATGAAAGATTCAAACTGGATCATAGCAATGCAACAAGAACTTCTTCAATTCAAATTACAAGCTGTATGGACTCTTGTGCCTCTACCAAAAGGAAAAAGAGCCATTGGAACAAGATGGATCTTCATAAACAAGAAGGATGAAAGAGGTACAGTGATCAAAAACAAAGCAAGACTTGTAGCCTAAGGATACACTCAAGAAGAAGGTATAGACTATGATGAAGTGTATGCACCTGTTGCTAGAATTGAAGCAATAAGAATATTTCTGGCATATGCTTCATACAAGATGATCAAAGTCTACCAAATGGATGTGAAAAGTGCTTTCCTTTATGGGAAAATTGAAGAAGAAGTGTATGTGTGTCAACCTCCAGGATTTGAAAATCCAGAACATGATGACTATGTGTACAAGCTAGACAAGGCTCTATATGGCCTTCATCAGGAACCAAGAGCTTGATATGACACATTATCATCATACTTACTGAAGAACAATTTTAAAAGAGGTGCAATTGACAAAACTTTGTTCACAAGAAAAGTCAAAGATGATATACTACTGGTCCAAATATATGTAGATGATATCATCTTTGGATCAACAAATGATCAACTGTGCAAAGAGTTTGAAGAATTGATGCAGATCAAATTCAAGATGAGCTCAATGGGTCCAATGAACTTCTTTCTTGGACTCCAAATCAATCAAAGATCAGATGGTATTTTGATTAATCAATCAAAATATGTAAGAGACATCTTGGTGAAATTTGCAATGAAAGACTGCAAAAGTGCAAGAACACCAATGGAAACTCACAAACACCTACATCCTGATGTTGAGGGGGAGGATGTAGATGAGCATCTTTACAGATCAATGATAGGCTCTTTAATGTATTTAACTGCATCAAGACCTGACATTATGCATAGTGTTTGTGTATGTGTCAGGTATCAAGCAAGACCTAAGGAACTACACTTGCAGGCCGTCAAAAGAATCTTTAGATACTTGAAGGGAAAACCTTCTCTTTGCATCACCATTTGAACTCATAGCATACACAGATAGTGACTATGGTGGTGAATGTCAAGATAGAAAATCTACTACTGGTGGATGTCATTTCTTTGGGTCAAGATTGGTGTCATGGCAATGCAAGAAACAAACTAATGTTTCAACATCAACTGCTGAAGCAGAGTATGTAGTTGCATCTGCTTGCTGTGCTCAAGTTCTATGGATTCAAAATCAACTCCTAGACATTGGTATCTCTATTCTTAAAACTCCTATTTTTATTGATAATCAAAGTGCTATCAGTATTGTGAATAATCCAGTAAAACATTTAAAAAACAAAACACATTGAAATAAAATTTCATTTTATAAGGGATTGTAATGAAAAGAAAGGTGGCGAAGAGCCGACATCGAGGTGCCAAACCTTCCCTTCGATGTGAGATTAATCAAAGTAGAGAAAATTCATACTGATAATCAATTAGCAGATCTTTTTACAAAAGCATTTGATGTAGGAAGATTCAGCTTCTTGGTTAGCAGTATTGGAATGATTTTAATAAATTAAGTTCACAAATGAAAATCATGTGTAAAGCTTTTATACAATTTTATTTTTTTAAGTATGTTTTACTACTGGTTATTTATTACTACTGATCGTGAGTGACTCTTACAACTTAGTACTGATAGGGCTTTAGTAGAATTAGGTTAAGTATAGAATCAACAGTTACTACTGACGTTTCTACTACTGATACTTATTTACTACTGATAGACCGTTATCTGTAAAATACAACATTTTACCATACTGACCCCCATGAAAATAGCCGTTGGGTTATGATTCGAAGGGTATTTCGGTCCTTTTGCAGGTAAATTCGAAAAATATAAATAGCTGAAAGTGATTAATTTATCATAATCCACACCTCGATTCGATAAACCCTACGATAAACCCTAATCTCTGCAAAATCCGATCAAAACCCTGCATCACAATATGTGTGCATTCTTGAGAAATCCATATGTGTGCATTCTTGAGAAATCGATAAACCCTACGATAAACCCTAAAACAGATCTCAAGTTTTCTGAATTTCACAATATGTGTGCATTCTTGAGAAATCCATATGGTGCAAAGGATTTTCGGCCCATAGTTATGTTCTTAAAGAACTCACACATCAAGTTTGCTCTAACAATCAACCCTAAAGCTTATCAACAGCATCTTGTTGATTTCTGGGAAAATGCTGAAAGGATTGATGAATCAAATATGTCAAAAATCAAATCAGTTGTAGATGGAAAACAAATCATCATCACTGAATAGTCCATCAGACATCATCTTCAACTGAATGATGAATCAGGTATGTTCTCTTGACCTAAGGAAGATCTTGTTGACACTTTACAAAAAATGGGGTATGAAGGAAGACTAGATATAGTTACCTTTCAAAAAGGTCTTCTTTCACCTCAATGGAAATATCTTGTTCATACTATTCAACATTGTATCTCTCCTAAAAAGAGTACTTGGAATGAGTTCAACAAGTCAATAGCATCTGATGTTGTTTGTTTGTGCACAGGACAAGTATTCAACCTTTCAAACATGATTTTCGAAGGAATGCTTGGAAATCTATCATCTTCTAAATTTTTAATGTATCCAAGATTCCTAACTCATATTTTAAACTGTGAAATTTCAAATCTCTCAACACCTAAAAACATTTTTGTTACACCGGAATTAAATAAAAAGGTGTATTCTAATATGAGAAAACAATTTAAATTTTCTGGGAAGGTTACTCCATTGTTCCAAAATATGATCTATGATCAACCCCCAACAGGAGAAGGTTCAAGTCACCCCATTGAACCCCAACCAACTCCATCACTAAAAACAACCCAAACACAACCCATTCGGTCCACTCAACTACCTGAACCAACAGATGTCCTGAATGTGTCCCAGGTACATGAAATTAATCCACAGAGTGCTACTCTTCACTCTGAGGAAGACCAGAACATTGCCAAACAAATTTCTAAAACTTATAAAAGGAAGAAATCTTCCTTAAAGGACACCAGGGGACCAATTGAGTCAGACCCCAGACTCCAAGAGTTGTCCTCCAAGGAGGAGAGAGGGCATGAGGAAAGGGCTCTCACTACTGATGCCCCAAAGGTGGGTGCACAGGCTAGTGAGAACATCAATAGGACCCATACCTCGGCAACTCTAAGTGATGACTCATCTTTTGAGGCAGCACTAAGAGGACCCCGGTGCCAAGAAACCACAAGGGGGGATACTATTGCTTCTTCTAGGAAGAAGAGAGTGTCTAAACAACCCATTTTATCACCAAGAAGTGATAAGAGTAGAAAGAAATAAAGTGAATTGACGGATAGGATGGAAAACCTTAAAGCCAATGTACCAAATGAGCCCATGATCCACCCAAAGGGGCTGAGGGCAGTATTAAACCAAAACAATTGATGGATAAGAAGGAAAACCTTAAAACCACTGTACAACATTGCCTGGAATTATTGAACAATCAAGGGAAAACCATGACTTACATGAAGCATTACATAAACACTCTGAACAGAAGAGAGAAAAGGTTCGAGTACAAACTTCAAAAGCAATCAAATTTGATCAGAAAATTACAGAGAAAGATTGCAGATAGTGATGCTCAACAGGTTGAGATCACTAAGGGGGAGAAATATAAAATACAAGGAATGATTGATCAATCTATAGCAGCAGCAGCCCTCCTAAATCTAAAAGAAGTTCATGGTGAAACAGGTCAGAGTTAGGGTGAAGACCTGTACAGAGGAATAAAAAGTATGGATGAGGATGTATTTGTGTCTGCAAATTAATCTCAAACAGCAGAACAAGTAAACTCTCCAATTACTACTGAAGTCATAGAGACTACTGATCCTATGGATAATACTGAAGCTAAGGATCAAGAGGTTGTTACTACTGATCATATTGAAGAAGAAGAAATTCCAGTAGTAAATGCTCCAGAAGAAAATATCATGGATACTACTGATGCCCTAGCAGTAGTAACTACAACAACAACCTCACCAGTAGTAATTGAATCACAACAGTTGGTGGTATTTGAACCAGAGACTACACCAGTAGTAACTACCTTGGTTACTACTGAAGATGAAGAAGAAATACCAGAAGTTCTTGAACGTGAACGTACTGTTATCATAACAAGACCTCAAACTCTAAAATCACAACCACTTATCATACCTGACATTGATGATAATGTGAATTGGTATGAGGTTGATGAATGTGCACTTCCTCCACACCCCAAGATACTAACAGAGGATAAGATACATTTATTCTCTCCATCAATAGTATTTCATCCTGTTCTTGATATGAAATACACTTCACCTCTACTTTCAGCCTGTGTTGGAAAAGGGAAAGAAAAATTTGATGATGACTATCCAAACAGAGCACTAGGTCACCACATGGTAAACAAAATTAATCATGTCAGCCCTGCAAAACAAAACAAATGGAAGTTGAACAGGATAAGGTATCTGAGGAAAGTTGCAAAGACTCAAGCTCTTGAAGATAAGAAAAAGGTTGAAGAAGAAAAATTAAAGAATGCAGCTATTCAAGAGGATCAAAAGGCAGAGTTTGATAAACAAAGAAAAATAGAAGAAGAACATCTAAATTGCCTTGAAGATCTTGTGGCTGAATGCAAAAGAGAAAAAGCAGACCTACCAGATGAAATTTTTGAACAGAAAGCAAAAATGATTGACTACTTGAAATCAAAAGGTCATAGTGCTAAGTCCTTTGGCAGAATGAAAATGATAACAGTAGTAGACAAATATTGCCCTGCCAAGAAGAAGGAATTAGCAGAAATTGAAGTAGAAGAAGAAAAAGACAAATTCTTAGTTGAAACTGATCCCACAATCATACTCTCCAGAACACCAATACCTGGTGAATCTTGAAAGCCTTCTAAAAAGAGGAAAGAAACTGAATCTAAAACAGAATCAAGGAAGAAAAGTAAACAAGATATACAAGTACTTGATTTTCCTGTTGCTCCTATACAAGATAATCCAATTATCAACTAGAGAGTTGTTGACAATGTCATAGAAGTCATAAGAGAGGACAAAACAACTCAAAGATTTACCGGTTGGAAACCTATGGTAAGATCCTGTTCAAGAAGTGACATAATCAAAGTGTTGATTACTGGGAAACCAAGAATGGCTAAGAAATCATGAAAACACTCAGGAGCTGGATACTTGACTAAAATGATTGATGTTGATTTCTATCCAGACAACTATCCTGAAATATTCACTAACAAAGAAAATGTTTATGCATGGAATGTGCTCCCCACAGTAAACATGTATTTCTTTGAAAGAGCCAGTAAGAATTGTGAACTGTACTTGTTTGAAAAAGAATATCCACACTCAGAAGAAACAATGTACCAGATATTCACAAACACCTTCATGAAACCCTATGATGCTGTAATGTTTCAAGAAAAATTCAATTACTTTGTGAAAAGAAACAGCAAATACATAATAGCTCAAAGGAAGAAGCAAAATCAGAGAACAATTGAAGGTATACAAAGAAGAGCAAAACTTTTAGAAGAACAGGAAAAGAAGAATGAAGAAGAGAAGAAACTTGGTTAATTAAAAGTGAATTAACAAGTTTAGGGGGAGATTGTTGGGATATAAAACAGATATAAACATTCTAGTATTGATGCTGCAGTTAGTACTGATCAACATATATTGAAGATAGTACTGATGGGGCAGAAACACAAGATACTACTGATGATACTAATCTCGAGTTTACTACTGACGATGGCAAATACTACTGATGTCTATATTTGGTGCTGATCGAGTCCGAGATTCTAGTATAGTTAGTTATAGAATGATTATCTTTTGTATATTAATTGTAATCGAATCCTAGAATAACTAGGTTAATATTTTAGGCTTCAAGGGCTATTATAAATAGTTCCTTACGAATTGTAAACGTACGTGTGTATTGTTCGACATTATCAATATACATTGAAGCTTTTTGTGATAACTGTGTTCTTCGTATTATTATTATTTGTTTACCGTTTCATAGTTCTTAATCAAATAGCAAGAGTGTTAATCCGATATAACTTCTCTTGTTAGTAGATCTGTGATTAAATATCTGTTTGGGTTATTCGATCCTGACATTAACTTATATATATCTTAAACATATACCATTAAGTTCAAGTCTCTTTCATATGCATTTTTTTTAAATTTATTTTTTCCTTATTTCCTTTTTAATGTTTTTTTACTGTATTTTCTACTAAAATTTTCTTTTCTTTTGACTAATTTCCCTCATTTTTCTTAGTTTTTAAAAATGTTATGTTTTCAATTTAAACTTAAAAAAGTATCAATCAAAAACCTGACTTTCACTCTGAAATTTCGACCACCTTTGAAAATTGTTCTGGTACCGCCACTGATCGCTTTGGAGAATCTTTTGCATGTCTAAGGCTAAACGGTATGGGCATAAAAGCCCCGTGGTGTGGTGATAACTTGAAAATCTTAACCGGGTAGTGGAGAGGGGGACACCACCCCCCACCACTAGTGGTGATGAAAATATTGTTGGGTGTGGCCACGGTCACGCGTCTTAACGGGACGGGGGAGAATTAAATGCTTGTTTATGATTGGATGAAATATCTTTTTTTCTTTTTTTCTTTTTTTTGTATTTAAAATTAAATGGAATGAAATGGTGTGGTGTTGTGGATATTTCCTGGATAAAGTGGTGTGATGTGGTTGCAACAAAAATAGTGTCATGACCCATACCACATAGCCTAATAAACATGAATTATTGACATAGAAGTATATTTTATACCATTACCATCAAACACCCCCACACCCCCACAAAAGTTTGTCTTGTATTAACTTTATTGTATACATAAACTATTAATATTTCTATTAATATTAAAATTGGTGAATTGTTCTTTTTTCTTTATTAAAATATGAAAAACATAAGTTGATTGTATATAATTTCAATTTATTTTTAGTAGGTCTTCAACTTATGTCCTTTATGTCCTTTAAGCTATTAACAACACTTAGGGTATATTTGAGAAAATCTATTAACGGAGCTTATTAAGCTCCAAATAAACTTGAATTTGGTAAATTAATAAGTTCATAAGCCCTATTAATAAGCTTTCTCAAACATGCCCTTAATATCAAACATTAATATCGTTAAATTATTGGTCTACGGTGTACGTATAAATGAATAAGTTGATATAAATTATAGGAACGAAAACTTGCCGTAGATGGTAAAGCTATTTGGCTTCTCAAGTAAAATTGACATGCTCATGACCAAGGTCATGGGTTCAATTCCCGTCATGAACGTGGGGTTTATTCCCCATAGGTGGAGGGTTCGAGGGAAGGCATACTGCCCCTTATGGATGTCATTGTCTAGGCTCGAACCACTAACTTACTAACTGGCCGTTCAGAAAAAAAAAAGATAATTTTGACGCGATCCACCCTCGGCTGAAAAATGTTGGGTAAAATAAGAGAATTAACATAAGGAATTAGAGTATGAAAGTTTTCTTTGAGAGATTATTACTATTTGAATAACTTTTAAAATGACAATTTATCATTTGAATAGATGATTTTTTTAGAATGTCATTCCAACCAATTATTATTCCCCAATCATTTAATCATCTTTTATTGTTTAATTCTTTTAGTCTCTATATTTAACAATTTTACATTTTAAACTTCTATATATATATATATATATATATATATATATGTGAATCATTTATTATTTTTATAACTATAAATTATAACTTTATCATATTTTAATACTTTTTAAGGTCAAACATTATATATTTTTGTGAGAGACAATTTTATAAAAATGTTAAATTTTATAAATGTTTACAAATTGTTAGATTACAAAAGAGGGGACATTTAGTAAAATTTGATATATATAACGGTAAATTAGTAATATTAATAAAAAAAGTTTTTAGACTGGGCGTAATGCACAACCCGTATGCCGGTCGCGATCGACCACCTCACCCTCGCCGACGCGTCCCCCCCGTTACGCACCCCCTTCTCCGACGCGTCTCTCCCCTAACGGTCGGGAACTCGACCGATGGTGGTTGTTGATTTTCTAGCTGCTTTCTCCCTTTCACCCTTTCACACATGCATATATATATTATTATTATTAATTAATTTAATAATATATGGCTGAGATGGATAAGAGAAAAATAACCAGAGAAAGAAAGAGAGATGAGGAAGACGTCTGAGATAGTTAAGATGGATAAGACAAAGAGGCAAATAGGGTTTAAAATATATATTTTTACCCATTTTACTCTTTTTCATTTTCTTAAATTCAAAATAAAAGGGGTTTAAGTTGTAGAGTAATAAGAAAAGCCCAAAACTTTTATTTTTAAGTTATTATTTTGTGTAATGTTTTAATTATTAATGAAATTTAATTATTAATGAAATTTAAAAAAAAAATATTAACGATCGGTCACCTATTACGTGGGTTTGGTCACTGTCTGGTCATGTGTTTGATCAGGAGAGAGAAAGCTGATGTGGCACAGAGGTGACAAGGGTGACCAAATTGGGTTTGGTCACCCATTACGCACAGTCTTACAAAGGTTAACCATTGGAGATATTTTAATTAATAGATTATTAGATGATGTGACAAAACCCAAGGCTTCTAGCCTAGTGGTATTCAAGGAGGATTTAAGGTGTTGCCCATGACCTATTGGTCATGGGTTCAAGTCCCGTCGTGGACAAAAAGGTGGAAGGTTCGAGGGAAGGCATACTGCCCCTTGTGGATGTCACTGTCTAGGCTCGAACCACTAACTTATTAACTTGTCGTTCAAAAAAAAAAAACTTTTAAAAGATGATGTGACAAATATAATAAATTATTGGAGAGATAACCATTGTAGATACTTTTAGCAGAGAAATCAATTCCCATGGTTAGTAGCAAAAATCAAGAAAATGAAATTGTTTTTATATAGCAAAATCATCATGTTATCAACGGTGCTAAATTTTGCAATTCCTAACAACATCAATTATAGGTATTAAAGAAATAGAGGAAATGAATTTCATGAACCATTGTCAAAGAATCGCTGTTCAAAGATATATAACCATCAAAACCCCTATTCAAATTTTTCCTACTTCCTAATTGAGATGTTGTTTAAATGATCCAAAACTAAAATTCATGAATTTGTAAATCCAGAAACAAAATATTGATGCTTGATAAAAAGAAATTACCAAGTTTCTTCCTAACTGATGCTTGATGCCGACGACAAGGAGAGAATATGTCATATGCAAGAGAGATGCTCTTATACCTTATAAGTTTTGTGTGTGAATGTGACTTGCACGTGACATGTACCTCTTATACCTTGTTTTTTGTGTGTGTATTTCTCTGGCTTCATGACACGGAGAAATGTCTGCAAGCATAACCCATTTCTCCACCATTTGGATGGAAATCAAAATACACATGAACCAATTTCTCGAGAAATCTAATTCTCCACCAATTTTAATACTCTCGCCAACCAAACATGAGAAATCGTAGTATTTCTTTCTTTTCTCTTTACCAAACACACTAGAGCCAATTTCAGCATTTCCACTCAAACAATCTTTTATAATAGGATGCATCAATATCATAAGATCCTACACCATATCTTGAATTATCCTAAGAAGGAAGACTCTACATGTTATACGATACGTTAACACTTTTGATATTTCAATTTTTTATTATATCAAAACAGGGTTCAATATCTTATTGTGACACACGAAATAAATAAAATACAATTTCCAAAAGTCCAGTAGAGTATAATAAGCATACATATATAAGCATTAAACATAGATTACAAATCATTTTTAAGATTTTTGATGAGATGAACTATTTTCTCCAAATTAGCCATAGATGAACCGCTACATGCCACGTCAGCCTTGTTCTTCAGCTCAATGACATTCTTCCTCATTTCATTCCCTTTTTCACCATCCATCAACTCAATCACAAGCTTTCTAACTTCGTCACTCTTTACATCATTATCAATCTCCAAACCAATTCCCCATTTGTTACAACACACCCAACAATTTGGTTGTTGGTCGGCAAAAAACGGCCAACAAATCATTGGCACTCCACTACAAATACTCTCGAGCGTTGAATTCCACCCGCTATGCGTTAAAAACCCTCCAATCGACGGGTGACTTAAAACCTCTTCTTGGGGGCACCACCCCACCATCATCCCCCTATCGCTTGTTTCCGCCAGAAACTCTGGCGGAAGCATAGCAGCGTCACCAACCACGAGATCCGGTCGCATTATCCACAAAAACGGGTAATTACTCTTCGCTAATCCCCAACAAAACTCAACTAATTGCTGAGGTGTCATCACGGTAATACTACCAAAATTAACGTACACCACCGATAATGGCGCTTGGGAATCTAGCCATTTTAAGCATTCGGATTCTTCTTTCCATAGGTTTGATTTGACCAATACAAGAGATCGGTCAACATCGATATTTTTCTCAAGTAGATGTAACGGGCCAATTCCATAGCAAGGAGGATACGTTGAACCGATAGCTTCTAGAACGTCGCCATCGAGTTCATCGAAGGTGTTGAAAATGATAGCCGAAGCTGTTTTCGCTCGCTCTAGTTGTAAGCCCAAAAACTTAACCATGTACTCATCACCGGGGAAGAGGATTCTAACAAATGGAGGGATGTCTTTTAGACGTATACCGGACATTGTAGGTATATCATCTATAATTGTATCAAGATATCCGTTTACTAAATAACTTGTATCTGTAAATCAAAGGAAAATGATAATATTAGCTTCAACGTATAGCAATAAGTATTTAACTAAATTATCTAACTCATTTATTTTTATCTTTACTATATAAAATACATTGAAGTTTTCTAAATTATCAAATCTTAATTATACGTAAGACACTTATTATTTCAGTAAATATTTGTGATTTGAAAAGGTTGACATCCACATAGTCGAATATGTGAGCTTCATGTTATTAATACGGTGCTCTGATTAACTAAGCTATTAGAACAAACATTGATTACTTGACTCTAGTTACTAGTCTACCTTTTTACTTTTATTAATCCCTAAATCCATATTGATATTATTCTATTGACTACCGCCTTCCACCACCATCACTATTCACCACTGCCACCGATCACCACGACTATTATCAACCAACCACCATTATCACCAAGGGCGGAATTAGAAATTTCCCCTATCACCCCTGTACGGATAAAAAAATGAAGATCAAGGGAGATGCGCCCCCCCTTGTGGGGGTCCCGAGGTCCGCTGACCGGTTGATGTCATTGGGGGACGCCCTCGTGGAGCTCGGGGCAGCGACTCAAACAAAAACGAATTTAACATAGGGGACTCTACTATACAAACACCATGTTTGATTATATACACGAATAAATATCCAAGAACTAATTTCGTCCTACAAGACAACTACACATTTTATAAACATAAAAGCAAAAACCTTACAAGACACATACTTTAGATTTAATGCACCCTAACATATGTTTTGGAGCACATGTTAAAAAAAACTCATTTTTATATAGGTTTGGACTATTGCGTACTTGGGTTTTTTAAATATTGTTATGGGGTATTGAGTATGTTTTTAATCAATAGTACAACAATAATACCAAAAAAATAAAAATCCACAAAAATTACGTAACGTAAAAAAAATTAAATAGGAACACGTGCCACTGTATGCCCAATAATATATCCGCCCTTGATCATCACCCACAAGGGCAATTATTATTGCCGCCACCTATCATCGTACTACGCACCTATGTGAATAAATATTTATAATTTTAATCACCTTTCATATGTGAGTTTTTTATTTTTGGTTAGGTGCGTGAGAAAATAAGTGCAACTAACGACACTTTTTTTTCTAAACGAGGTATTCATATGCCCGGGCTTCGCTCCGGGGTAATATCACTCCTATTATTAGATCATATTTGTTAATATCGTATAGGGGTTAGCGCGGTCTAGAAACTGAACTGAAACATATAATTGGTTCATCATTTTTGCTTTCGTTTTATCGGTTTCGATTTGTTTTTTAAGCCTAAATGCTCTAGCAACATACACATTTCTTACATAACATATTACATATTTCCTCTGTATCAAAATAAGTGAATCACTTTAAATTTCACGTTTTTTGAGGCAAAATAAGGTAATAAAAGATTAGTGAAATTAAATTGGGTAATTAGAATGAATGAGGACCTACACTTTATACTACTTTGTTGCTATTATAAGAAGATGACAAAAATGGATGGAGCCACACACCTTTATTGATGTTTAAAAAGGTATAGAGTAGGGGTAATAGATAATTTTAAATATAAAAAGTTACCAAATAAGGTAAATTATTAAAGTAATTCACTTATTTTGATACATCCTAAAATGAAAGTGATTTACTTATTTTGATACAGAGGAAGTATAAAGAATATGTTTTATAACATAGACAAAATCACAAAATCAATAAATTTACAAAACTAAATATATTTGAAATTTAAATGTTGAAGAGCGAAGGAAATTAAAGAAAAATAAAATAAAATATCACCCCTTTAATGCCCATTAAATGAGGTGGAATCTTCAAATCTTTTGCCCATCCACAAATATGAAAATGGTGGGAACGGAACGGAATATATCAGAAACACCGTTATTAAATATTAATGAACAGTTACCTTGTATCGTAATTGTATATAAAAAGTAATCCTTTCGCTAGAAACACATCATCTTTTGTTTAATTTAATATATATAGTGATTTTGATATCATACAAATTACTTCACCTATAACATTATATAACATTTAAAGCATATTATATAAATACTGTAAAATAATTATTGTAGTTATTATGATGTTTAAAGTAGTTTATGTTATTTAAAAATCACTTCCCTACCCATTATAGAACTTTGAAGTTTGAACTAGATCTGGAGATCTCTTTGTGGCTGAAAATATCACGTGCTTTTCGATTGAATGACCACTAGTGATCCATCAATCAAGGCCTTGATATTTACGTGGTAAATAATTTCTAATGTGGATATAATATTTTATTGGATTAGTTGGTATATTACGCAACAAAATTATTATTTTTGCATTTTATTTAAATATTTTTATTTATATGTGCTTAAAATGTAAATATGCGTTTAATTTATCTCTGACATTTTTTATCCTCTTCTACTTCCTCCATATCACAAAAAGTGATATACTTTCTACAAAGTTAGTGCTTTACAAAAGTGATGCACTTTAAAAATTGCTTTATTTGACAAAAAAATTAGGACTCGGTCTTCACTAACTATCCATTTTAATAAAGTGAATTTATCCTTGTACCCTTATTTTTACTTTTAAAACTCATTAATATCACTTTATTCAAGAAAAAATGGTAATTATCATCCACTAACTATCTACTTTATTATATTTTAATTTTTTGCCTCAAAATTCGTGAAAACTCAAATGTATCACTTATTGAGATACGGAGAAAGTATAAATTTTCAATTTTACTATTAATCTCAATTGCTTTTTTAAATTAGTTAAAATTCATAGAAATATTTCTTTGAAATTCATTCAAAATTATACATTGAGTACCTTATATCTTACAACTTACATATATTAGTCAAGATTTTAATTAGTATGTTAGATGACTTAATGTAGTTGTGTAGATTAATCAAGATTCATCAAGAGTTATTATGGTGTCTCATTTATCTATATTATATTCAATAACTAATTATAAATAATAATACTTAACCTACCGGGTTTTTACAAGTGAACCTTTATGGGTTTCAACATATCCATAAATTTTGCCTTCAAATAAACGAGCCTAATTAAATTAAGCTTTCATAAGCTGTAACAAACTATAATTAAACTTTACACACAAGACTTGAAAAAAAAAGAGCTGAGCTTAAGAATCTAGTCGAGTTTTAATCCTACTTGGTTCCTTCACTCGCCTAATCTGAATATACAAAATCCTTAAACACGCTATAAAAGCAAAAAATATCCCTTTTGAGCTTTAACCCGTGAGCTTTAAACATTATTTGAAAGGATTTCCTTTTCCTTTTACACAATAAAAATCTTGTATGTTCTGATATAGCAGAACAAAAACAAAAAAAAAAAAAATATTTTTTGTACAAACGCACATTCATCAATCATAATTTGAAAATTATTATGAAGCCCATTGCCCGAAAAACATGTGCTATATGATTTATGTCAATTATGTTCTACTTGAACCAAATATCAATACTATTAGGATGTAGTCAACATTAAACATCAATGTCACTACGCTGAAAGCTTGAAGATTATATAAGTTTACCTAATTTTCCCATGCTCATTACTATTACTATTTGGGACATTCCCAAATTCATTAAGGTTTAGTTTTCAGCCAAATATTTATTATTTTGGGATACATTTGTGTTTATAAAAAATATGCATTAGGATTTAAACTTGTGACATGTTTGTTATTAACACAATTCCCTAACCAACTAGCTACTAAATCATATGTTTCTTACTGACACTAATTCATTTAGTAATCCCATAAACTTTAAAAAATTAAAATTACTACTACCACCCACCATATGCGCCCATCACTACTACCACTACCACCACCAAGTATAGTCACATGGTATCCGACACTGTATTGCGTGGATATTCTACTAGTAGTTTGTAAAGCTGCAACCAGCTTAAGCACGATTTCAAATATATGTAACTATTTAATTTTGTCTGTCACTGATATGATTCTCTATTCATGTTAATAACTATACATACTCTTAAATTAGTCGATATACCCATAAAAATATGTAAAATTGACACATAAACACAAAAAAAGAGTGTATTACCTTTGAGTGGCATCAAACCCTTCTCCAAAAGATTTTGAAATTGATCGTAACATAACATCGAACCAACACCGCTAGTCCATAGGAGTATCTCCGGGATACCGAACTCCTTGGCGGCAGCAAGGGTGAAACCCATAAGCAAATCGCCCAATATGCAAGTCACCGGCCCGTAAGAAGCACTCACTTTGGTTACAAGACTTTTAAACGGGCCCAAACAATTTTCATCGACCGATTTGGCGAGAGACGGGATATCTTGGGTGGCATCGGTGTTTTCGGGTGGAGGAAGCCCATCGGGAAATGTTTCAAATCGGAAAGACGGAAGCCCGTTTAGGGCGTCCGGCCCTCGGGATTTGAGGAGACGTTGGTGGTTAAATTCGGTGTTTACAAAGGTGATATCGAAGCTTTTGGAATGAAGGATTTTGGCAAGTTTTAGCATTGGGTTAATGTGGCCTTGTAGTGGGGCTGGTATGCATAGGATATGTGGTTTTCTCTCTTGTGGTGAACCCATCTCTCTAAAATTTGAAATTAGGTACACACCGAGTTTTAGACTTTTAGCATTCGGTTTATGGAGGCTGGCTATGTACCTTTTTATAGGCAGCAATGAATAAATTAGCATAAAGATATATTTGTCTTGTAGTCGACAAATGAAGGGTCTTAACTTACAACAATGCTTGCTAATAGAGAAATAAATCAATAATTTAGTAGATGCCAAATAAAATCGGTGCCAAACATAATACAACCGACCTATTTAGTTTTGGTCACTAACGGCACATTAGCTGATATTTCAATTGATATTATTATATTAGGTTGAATCGTCAATGTCAATGATACCTTTTCTCTTCAGTTTTTTCTGCACCATAATTATAAAATATAAACATACAAAATATTAAATACTCTATTAAAAATTTTAAAAAGTCTTGGGCCCACATTTCCCCTTGTTTTTTCACTTTGGTCTGTCAAACCGAAGAACAGAAGGAAATACACCACTGAGCCGTGTCAATGGTTTGACAAAAGTAGCACCCTTCGTCTCTTGAACTGAAGGGCGGTGGTACTCTCTATAATAATAATAAAATAATCAAATCTATTAAGATACCAAAAAGCTTTATTTAATTAAAAAAACGTACGTGGACGGAAAAAAAACCTTTTATAGAAAAGTTGACCAACACTCAAAATATACTATTTTAGTTGATGAATATGGGGTCCGGTATTTTGGTTTATATGTATTGACGTCCTTTCATTTGCTTCCATACATTTTTTGTTATTATTCCAACCATTCTTATTGATTTATAATATTAAATTTTCAAAAATTACAAAATAATTTTTGTATTTAATGCTGTTATTGATATGGTCACGATCCAACAGCTCAGTTGGTAATTGATGCCCCACATGCATATGTACCATACCTAATCCTATACCTATCATTCAAGATACATCTTCATTATTTGTTTCTTATTTTATTGAACTTTGTGGAGGAACAAACTTTTTATCTCTTCAAAATGTCTGAAAAATCCGTCTAAATTGTTGATGAATCTAACAACGGGGCTTACTTCCTATCTTGAAAGATTTTTAAGATAACTAACTCACATAATATATGCATCTCACATGTTTCTAACAAGATTGGAACCACTACAAGAAAATTGTCACTTAGTGACACTATAAAGAAAGTCACTTAGACTCTTAAGAGTAAAAAAAGTGTCATTAAACATAAAGTTTCAACCATTTGATTTCCCAAATGTTCTGCCTACATAAAAAAGTGTAATAAAGAATCTGTTGATAAATGTCTATTAATAGTGACACACAAAAAAAGTGAAGGAATATATATTCGACCTTTTTGACACAATATTTGTATAAAAAGTGTGATCAAAACAACCTTTTACCCTATATATGGTGCCATTTTTATTGTGTCACTTATACTTGCGTCAGTAAATCACATTTTAATTTTGTTATGAACCTATAATCTCTTGATTGTAGAGCTATTCACGTACGCGAGGCCAGAGGCCCTTTCGTCCGTCGCAAATATATTTGTCACAAGCTTTAGCGACATTTATTTTTCGTTGCAATCCGATGCAATAGCTGTTTTGCGGCGGATTTGTTCCTTTCCATAGACCCTATGGTAGTGATTGGTGAGGATTCGTCAATGGTTTATCCTGAACGGTGGAACGTTATCTTTTCATTTTTTTTTTTTAATTTACAGTGACAATGATTTAAATTGGATGAACTCTTCTGAGATGTAAATGGGCCATGTGGTACATTATATTAAATGCTAAAGATTCTGATAAAAATATATATATAATCTCAAAATTCAAAATGATATTACACATATCCGGGAATCATAAATAAGAATAAAAATATATAATCTTGTTAAAATATAATCAAAGTAAGATGTAAATAATCATATCTTTTCTTTACTTAAAAGTAAAAAAACTAACTCACATAGATATTTAAAGTACATAACCAATAACTTATAATTCTGTTATTCAACTCAATATAGAATACATCACACACATGATAAGCATCTTAAATATGAATTTAAATCAAGTTGAAAATGTTTTCAAAAGAAGAATTACTTTCTCCAAATCAACCACAGATGAACCAGAAGGAAACACACATGCCTCTTCAGCCTTGTTCTTCAAGTTAATGGCATTCTTCCTTATCACATTTCCCTTTTCGCCATTCATCAACTCGGTCACCAACACTCGTATTTCATCACACTTTGCCGCACTCTCGATCTCCATGGCCACACCCCATTTGTTGCAACTCAACCAACAATTCGGTTGTTGGTCCGCAAAAAACGGCCAACAAATCATTGGCACGCCATTAGAAATACTTTCAATCGTCGAATTCCATCCACTGTGCGTTAAAAATCCACCTATTGACGGGTGGTTTAGAACTCGTTCTTGGGGACACCAACTAGCCAATAATCCTCTATCTTTTGTCTCCACCAAAAACTCGGGTGGAACCATCGCGGATTCACCAATCACGAGATCCGGGCGTATAATCCACAAAAATGAATAATTGCTTTTCGCGAGTCCCCAACAAAACTCGACTAGTTGTTGAGGTGTCATTACCGTGATGCTACCAAAATTCACGTAAATTACCGACGATCGTGCTTTGGTGTCTAGCCATTTTAAGCACTCGGGGTCCTCTTCCCAAAGGTTTGATTTGATAGATGCTAGAGCGGTATCGCCATATTTGTTCTCGAGTAAATTTAACGGGCCAATTGCGTAGCAAGGAGGAAATATCGAGGAAAGGGTATTTAAAATGTCACTTTCGAGTTCATAAAAAGTGTGGAAAACGATAGCGGAAGCTGTTTTCGCTCTCGTGACTACCGAACACAAAAACCGAACCAGGTATTCGTCATCGGGATACAACATTCTAATGAAAGGAGGGACATCTTTTAGACGCATACCGGGCATGGAAGGTATACAATCTATGACCGTATCTAAATACCCGTTTGTTAAATAATTTGAATCTACACATAAAAGAAAAAACACAGGAAATTAGATTCATTTTGAACAACAAAAGTAGTGTCAATGTATGTAAAGTCGATATACCTTAATTAGTTAAGTTACTATAAGCTAATAACTAGGGAAAGTCACATTTAGTAACAAACTAGACCATGTCTTCGCAATTCGTGACGAATTGCATTGATACAAATTGTATTTATAAACTTATATATTTATATCACCACATAAAAAAACACAATTTTTGAACAGTTAATAACTAGTAACATCTCTACTGTGAAATGTTATCCATATTATTTTTTATAGATTTGAGCCTTTGTTAAGCTAAAACAGTTGCTATTTTAGGAAATATTAACGTTTTGAGAAAATTGACAGCATCAGAACTCAAACATGACACATTTATAGTATAAGCAAGGGCTCTAACCACACATTTATAGTATTAGCAAGGGCTCTAACCAACTGATCTATTAAGGCATGTATTAATTACTTGACTGCAATTATTTATGTACACTATCTATTATCTTTATTAATTACTAAACTCATATTATTTTGTTGACCACTATCCACTACCATCATTACTGACCATATATTATATTATTTTACCCACACTTTTAAAAGTATCAATAAAACCTAACACACAGTGGCACTTTTTTAGGTCACTACTTTCTTTGAGTTTGTATCAAGTTTTAGATCATTCCATCAAGTTTTAGATTATTGAGTTTTAGCTTATTCATCCTTATACGAAAACCGAACTGAAACCGGTAGAACTGAAACGATGAATTTTCAAAACTGAAATCAAACTGATTACAAGTTTTCAGTTTCGGTGGGTTTTCGGTTTGATTTTTTGGGTCCAAATGCTCTGTTTACCCCTAAACACGAGTTACCTTGAAATATGTCAATAAATATTGATATGTAAATAAAAAAAATTGGAGTATATTACTTTTGAGGGGCATCAAACCCTTCTCTAAGAGATCGGGATACCGATCAAAACATATTAAAGAACCGGCTCCACTAGTCCAAAGGAGTATCTCCGGGATCTTGAATTCCCGAGCGGCATCGAGAGTGAAAGCCATAATGACGTCAGCCACTATGCAAGTAACCGGAGAATATTGTTCATTTAGTTTGCAAAGGAGACTTTCAATCGCGACCAAACCCGTTTCTTCGATTGACTTGAGAAGAGATGGAATATGTTGTGTTGCATCGAGGTTTTCCGGCGGTGGGAGGCCGTCGGGAATGGTTTCAAACCGGAAAGAAGGAATCCCGTTTAGGGCGTTGGGGCCTCGGGATTTGAGGAGACGTTGGTGGTTGAATTCGGTGTTTACAAAGGTGATATTGAAGCCTTTGGAATGTAGGATTTTGGCAAGTTTTAGCATTGGGTTAATGTGACCTTGTGATGGGGCTGCTATGCACACTGCATGTGGCTTATTCTCTTGTTTTAAACCCATGTAACTATTTTTTTTTCTTTCTTCTATTTGTTTTCTAGAATATGGAAATGCAAACAACTAGATATCATTTTATAGTGGAAAAATAAAGAAGGATATTGAAATTAATTCCAAGTTGATGGTCTTAGAGGGTGTGCTACTCGAGAGTTTTAGGCTCGCCAAACACCCTATGGCCGGGGCGCTACCATAAGACCCGGCTCCATGGTTCTATCGCTCGGTTAAAGATATATTTTTTTTTAAACTGTGATTGATTTGAGATATTCTTTTGTGATTTTCAAATGAATGTTATAGGAATGAGAATGATTTTGGAATTAATGTTATAGCATACATATAAGGTTTTAAGAAACATAACACGTATCGTGGCGGCACCATCATGCTTTAGGACATAGGAGTTATGCCGTTTTTAAAGGGCTGACTTAAAGCGACAATTTTGTATGCGGATTATATTACAAACGAAGATAAAACAAAACATATAATATTAATTATAACATTGTTCATCAATTTTCTTATTTATTATCGGCATATCCAGCCATCTTATAACTAAATACGTACATATATTTGGCTCATATAATTGAGCACCTTTAATACGCCTAAAAATACAACTTATGACGGGTAATGTAACGACCCGAAATTGTAAATAAATAAATTGTATAAATTATGATAAATATGGATAAATCGTATAAAACCCGTAGGAATTGGTTTCGTGTCGTTTGGACACCGTATGAGAAAGTTATGGACGAAACCGGGTCGAAACAAGGAGGAAAAAGTGCAGCCCTAGCTGCACTCGTAGTTCGCGCCGCGAAGTAGGAGTTCCCGATCGGGAACTGCGAGCAGGTAATTGGACCTTTGGACGCGAAGTAGTTCACGATTGGGTAGCGATCGCTAAGTTTGCGTGTGGGGAAAGTTAGCGACGCGAACTTTGTTCGCACCGTGAACTTGGGTCGTGCAGCATTAAATTCGGGTTTTGGCTCATTTAATGCATTTCAAAACCCTAGTTTCTTCCATTGGCGATTTTTGAGTGCAAGTGCTGATCTTGGTCCAATTGTTCATCAAAGCTTGATAGATTTCACTCCTAAGTGAGGATTAAAGGTATATCTTCACTCTTTGATCTTTGTAGCTTAAGATCTATGTATTTTGATGGTTGGGTTGAAACCCTAGTTATTGGGGGTTATGGGTTATGGTGATATAAATGGAGTATACACTTAATAGATGGTATATTAACAAAGGAAACAAGTGTATGATGATGATTTGTAAGAATGTTAAGGGTTGGTTAAACCGAGGGTTTGGTAAATCACCATAATTGGGGGAAAATGTTAGTTATTGATATTTAGAGGTTAGTGGATACATTACTGGTAGTATGAGATGTTGAACATCTTGTGATCATTGTATTAGGCTTTCGGTGACATCTTGGGAAGTCGGTGGATTTGTGAAGCAAGAGATTTGGTGTCAAGAATTCGGTGGAAGCATCTTATTGCTAAGGTGAGTACGTGTGGACTTTATTGAGTACGTGTGGACTTTATTGAGTACATAGCCATGAAAATACTTGTTATTACATATGTCGAGTCTATTTGATAATTGTGTAGAATTTAGTAAATAGAGTTAGTTGTATATTGTTAAATATAGTTAACTAACTTGTTGATGATTGTTGTGACAGCCAAGGGCTTTCTTTGATATAACCTTTGAGTTATAGTAAGGTTGAGACGATGTGATGACGCGGGGGATCCCCGGTCATGAGGTATGGAATGGGGAGCATTTGGGCGGATCCCCATCGGCCCATTCCATGATAGTAGTCTTGCTAACTGGAATTAGTCCGGCGAGTAAGGCAGGTATAGGTAGATTGGGTGATTCCCTCTTGCCTTTACCTTGAAGCTTGTTAATGCGGGGGATCCCCGGTTAATGAGTTAATGTGGTTCTAGTTAGTTGGGGATGTCCCGATAACTAGATATGATTGCTAGGAAAGCAAGGATCATAGAGTCACATTAGGTTGACTAGATAGATGGATGAACTACTTGCATATGTGTTTATATGTCTTATGATTATTATTATTGACGGGTCTAAACCCATGTAGCTCACGAGACGTTTTTGTCTCACGTACTCCTTGTTTGTTTTGCTATGTACTCAGGTTCGGGATCGAAGGTTTAGGTACGCATGGATAGAGATGCGGGGCCTAGAGTAGAAGAACACTAGAACGGATTTAGATTTAGCTTTGGTTTTGATATATTTTGTAACACCGAATTTATACTCTGATTTTCATACCAAAGGTTTTTGTAAATCCGTATTTTGGGATAGTTCTCCTCTTTATTAAATGATTATTTGGCCAAATGTTTTGTATTAAAATTTAAGGTGTTACAGGTAAATATGAATCAAATTGGACCTTAACATACGTCAAGCGTTACGCCCAAAATTTGATCATGGTGTGACAGCATTATCAAGTCTTAAGCCTTAAAAATTAATGGCAAAACCAATTAATGCGGGCTTTTTATAGTTATGATAGCAATGTTTTAGAGAAAAACTCTGTAACATTGCTATAACAAGGCTTGTGGATCTTGTGCTCTTAGGTTTAAAAAGTCATCATGAGTGATCGAAAAGGTTAAAGTTTGATATTTTTAAATGAATGAATTGATTTTCTATCTTAATTAAAAACGACATGTTTTTTTAATTGCTGGGAATACGAAAGTATACATAAAGAAGACAACAAAACATTGCAAAAGCAATTCCAAAACTCGGTTTGTTGGACATATGATCGGTTAATTTTCAAGCTCCAAGTTCATCATTCCATCTGAACGATTATTAAGTATTACTCCATCATTTCAAAATAATTTTCAATAAACAAAAAACACACAGTTTAATACGTAAAACTTAATTTGTAATAGGCGAATACCAATTTGTTCTTAGAGCACAAGATGTTTGAGACTTGTTAAATATGTATTAAAATCAAAATGAATGTATAACATCTTTTTCGAACCTAAAAAATAACACAAATCAACCATAGTTTAAAAAGGAAAATAAAATCCTTTTAACATAACTTTGACACGCATAGTAGCGTTGGTGATGTAAAAACCTTTTTTAGAAATGATATTTAATAAACAAAAAGCAACCAGCGACAAGCTAAGAAATATATGAAGAGTGATTTTAAAATAAATACCGAATATGTGGCTTAAAAAAAAGTGTTTATTTCAGCATAAAATAAGTTTATATATTCCGTAAGCACCCAAACACTTAAAAATTGCTAATAGTTTTCAAAATAAAAAATAAGGATTTTATAAGCACTCCCTGAATAAAGTATAACTATTCTAATATGAAAATGAGCCCTTAAATTATTCTATATAAAACAAAATTAAGAATAAACATATGTTTTGGAATGATCCTAAAAAAACCATAAAAACTATTTTATATATCACCACCAACTATTTTATATATCACCACCTATGCTTTGCTATGATTGCACAATTTGGCTTTAAATTTTATTTAATATGGTGAGTAAAGTAGTTTTTATAATATAGATATGTAGGGGTGTAAGTGAGCCGAGCTATTCGTGAGCTATTCGAGCTCGACTCGTTAAAAAATCGATAAAAACTCGAGTTAAACGAGTTCGAGCCGAGCTCGAGCTTAACTTAGAGCTCGTTTAATAAACGAGCCCGAGCCCGAGCTTCATACTAAGAGCTCATTTAGGCTCGCGAGCCTAAACGAGCTAAAATAGTTGATTATTATATAAAAAATATAAATACATATTACGTATTTATCTAATTATGAATATATATATTATACATATACATATATAAATAATATATATAAAAAAAAGGATTTACATCATATATTATATATTATGATTAATTAAAAGAATTATATATTTCGTATATGTGGAAGCTTAAATGAGCTTAATCGAGCCGAGTCTGAGCCTGGAAAAATCTAAACGAGCCGAGCTCGAGCTTTACACATAAAGCTCGAAACGAGCCGACCTCGAGTTCGAGCTCGGTAAAGTTAAACGAGCCAAGCTCGAAACTAGTCGAGCTCGAGCTCGAGCTCGGCTCGGCTCATTTTCAGCCCTATAGATATCACCTTCATAATATGAATGAATAATTAATTTAAAAAACAAATTCGTGGAAAAGTTGGGCTTAATTAACTTTATAGCTAAAAAGCACGAAAGTCCAAAACTTGATAAATTATTGTATAATGATTAACTAGTAGGTTTCACTCGTGTGTTGGCGCGGATGATTTTCATATGATAAACAAAATACTGTTTATTTATTCTTATAAAAAACATAAAAATTTGTTTTAATTATATTAAGAATATACAACACCCAAAGATTGTTTCATATTAAGAAAATAAAATAAGGGTTCTAAAACATATGTTTGAAGATACTTCGTATGAGGAGAAAAATCCTTAAGGCAACGGAGGTTCATTTGCGCTGAATACGGGCTATCCACAAAGCGTGTGGTCGTCTTGTGATTAGCCAACGCATTGTGATTAGCCGGCTCAGAAAGCGGGTTGTAACCAAATTTATAAAATAAATAAATATATAAATAACTTTAAAGTCTTTAAACTTAAAAAAAATAGTAATATTCAAAAGTTGATGGGGAGTCTTAGAAAGTTTCAAAAGAGTGTCAATTTGAAAGGACAAAAAAGTATTTATTTTAAACTTTTAGAAAAAAATTGTAATATTCAAAAGTTGAGGGGGAGTTTTGGAAATTTCAAAAAGTGTGTCAAGTTGAAAGGACAAAAAAGTCCTTGTGCTTAATAAGAAAAGAAAAGGTGTTAAGGGTAAAATAGTAATTAAACATTCATTGACAATGTATGATATATAATTTCGTAGGATAAATATTTATTTATTATAGAAACCACAATTAAAAAGTATTAACTAGAGTTTCAAAATTCAATAATCAAGATTCTTTTGCTTATTAGATAAAGAACAAGTGAATGTTATATTTTAAAAATTGTAAATTTGTTTAAATTGAAACATATTTTTATTTTTTAGTATGTCAATTGCTCATAATTTGAAAGTTTGCTTTATTATAAATTTCACAAAAACTAAAATTTAATTCTTAAACTTGTCAAAAAATAAACTCTCACTTATTTCCTGACAATTTTCTCTAATTTATTATCCTCTCCGTCCAAAAATTATTATTTACAGATAAAGATCACATAGTTTAAGAAAAATGCATTTATTACACTGTTTAATCAATAAAATTTATTCATTACCACTTAACTATTTTTTGATCGATATAATTTTCAAGTTGACAATAATTTTAGGAAAAAGAAAAAAGAAAATATTAACAATAAAATTGGGACGAAGTGAGTACATGATTTGATAGGTATTCTAGTGGGAATATCTATTTGAACACCCCAACTTTCTATACAAACACCGTAATACTAAACAATAATTAACTAATGATTATTAACATATATTTATTTATTTTACATTTTAATAATTAATATTTTACTTTAATTTGTAATTTACTAATTAATACTTATTTTTTTATATTTTATGATAACAAAATAAATTATAAATAAATAAATATGACATATTAAAAAAATAGGATGGTATATTTTTTTTGAGAACATCGTATTTTTTTAATAAACAATAAAAACTACAAAAAAAAATCTGAAAAATATGATTTTTTTTAAGAAAAATCACTATTACGTATAAAAAACTTTTTTTTTAATTTTAGAAAACTAATTAATTAAGGCGCGTAGATGATTCTCGATAATAGTGTCTTATTCCTTTTTCAGAAATATAACCTGTACATAAAGTATTGATAAATTGGACATATTTTTGAATTTAAAAATTTTAACTTTGGAAAAGTAAACTAGACATAATTAATGAGGGTTTGACTATTAAGTGGGGTGTCAAAATGGTGCGCAGGGGTGTTAAAATAGAAGAACTCATTCTAGTATTTGAGGACACTATTATCTTTTTCTCTCTCATTAAGTGTTAATTATTAAAGTGCATGATTGGATACATTCGTCTGTTAAGATTAAATGTCGTATGAGAATCAAATGGCCCAATGACCTATCAGTAAAGGTGTTTACTTCCAATTTTGAGTTTAAGGGTTTAAATCACATAATGAACATATATTGATTTAAGAGTAGATTATAATTGTCGTTAAAAAAAAGAAAAAGTCGTATGAGAACACAATTTCTTTCTTTTTTCCCTTCTTGTTAAGGTGTTGTTTCGATAAAGTCCGTCTATCTAAAGCAAGTATCTATCCTGAATAAACGATATATACTAGTGATAGTTGATGACCCTTTTACCTTTTTTTTAGTTGAATTGAAACGAGACTCTTTAAAATATTAAATACTACATATGAGACTAGAAACTATTTTAAACGACATTTTAAATATGAGACTCTCGATTATGGACTCTCTTTAGACACTTCCTTATTCAATCAGTTTACAATTCATCTAGTTTTCAGTTTCATTTTAATTAGTTTATTTTTAATTTTTGGTTTATTCTTCGCATAACATTATTTTCCACTCAACCTACCAATTAAATAGCTTCAACGATCTTTTAGCCCATTTTCGCGAGAAAGTCCTGATATAAATTCTAACCCACAACGTGAGAATTTCCTGATAATAGGTTAAGCCCAAATTCTGAATCAGTCAATTTTAAAAAGGCCAAAATACATATTAGTATCCTGAATTTGGCAAACCGGGTGCTCTACTACCCTGAATTATTAAGGGTACACTATACTACCCTGAACTTGGCAAACCGGGTGCTCTACTACCCTTAACTTGGCAAATCGGTTAATTTTAGGCCTTGATTCACTTAAAACATCACATGCCTCTCCAATCACTCTCATTCCGTTGGAATTTAACTCTATTTTTACCATTTTATGTGTATTTTGATGTGTTCTGTCACAATTAGTAAAATATGACAAATTTTGGTTCAAATTTAAGCTTTTGCTTTTGTTTAGAATTAACCGAGTTGCAATTTTGTAATCTGTCAGGCTTGCAATTTTGCGATTAACCGAGTTGCAATCTGTTTAAGGTTTTGCAATCTGTCACAAATTTTAGTTCCAATTTAAATTTTGCAATCTGTTTAGAATCTGTCACAGGGAAAAAAAATTAATAAAATACGCAATCTGTAACAAACTTTGGTTCTAGTTTAGTTTAGTACTCATTTTATAATTTTGGATCCATTATACATGTGCAGCCGTCAAATTCTAACGGGTTGAGAGTGATTGGAGAGACATGTAATGTTTCAAGTGAGTCAAGGTCTAAAATTAACCGAGTTGTCAAGTTAAGGGTAGTAGAGCACCCGGTTTGCCAAGTTCAGATAGTATAGTGTACCTTTAATAATTCAGGATAGTAAAGCACCCGGTTAGCCAAGTTCAATGTACTAATATGTATTTTGGCCTTTTAAAAATTGAGGGCCCATTTTCCATTTGGACCATTTCGTTGTATACAATATTTAATTTAGTTCGTGATATAGAGCAAAAACTCGGGAAAAACTTGGAATTCGAAATGGCGACTTGACAACAAAATTGATTATGTTCGTTCCTTGGTTCCTATCCGTTTCGTTCGTTACATATCCGATAATTAATCGTTCATGAATCGTGATTTAGTTCCGGATTTCTGATTTCGTTCTTGAGTCGTGGCAGCATCACAGTAACATTTGATTATGATTTATGATTTTCTCGGTTAATCAGCTTATTAGGTGATCAATGGATGTGATATTGTTATTTGATTTTGGATTTCACGGCTAATCTCAATTTAGTGAAGGGTTTTGATGTCTAAATTTGTGATGGTATCACAGTAGTTTTGATATTATCCAGTTTTGATGTCCAATTTGTAAAATTCTGAAATTTTCTTTTATTTATCTTGCCAAATTGACTATTTATTTGCCTTGCCTAATCGATTGATTGAGTATTTGTCCTGGTGTAATATTTCATAAAAACATTTTTCATATATAAGGATATACTTCCTCCGATTTAAAATAAGTACTACACTTTCTATAAATGGGTGATTCAAAATAAGTGCTACACTTTGAAAAATTACCTTATTTGGTAAAAAATATTAGGACACACACCCACTAACTATCTACTTTAACAAAGTGAAATGACTCATTTACCCTTACTTTTTACTTTTAAACATCATTAACCTCACTTTATTCAAAAGGTGTGGGACTCATTATCCACTAATCATTCAATTAATCTAATTTAACCATCATTACAGTATTTTGCCTCAAAAACTGTGAAACCCAAAGTGTAGCAATTATTTTGAATCGGAGGAAGTATATGTTTTATATATTTTACTTATTTGGGAGCACAAAATTACTTTAAAGGCCCCCCTTTCTGATTCTGCTTAGGACCCAAAAATTAGTTAGAATGACCTTGTTTGGATCCCTATAATATAAGTCAAGCGGGCTTCTTTTTTTAGGAGAATAGACGGGTTCAAGTCAGGTGATGTTTTTACACCATAAAAATCATTTCACGGATAATAACATACATATTTCATAACAAATTATACAACATATTAAAACAATAGTTATGGTGCGAAAGATAATATATATGGTGTAAAAATAATTTCCAAAGCATAACAAATATAAAAACATAATTAATAAAGTTACAAGCATGTTAAAATATATTATAAATTATTTTGGCCATGTTTTTAGTAATTTGGTCACTTTCTCCAAATTAACCATGGATGAACCAAACCGAGAAACACACGCTCTCTCGGCCTTGTTCTTCCATTCAACAACATTCTTGCTCATCTCATTCCCCTTTTCGCCATTCATCAACTCCACCACGAGCTTTGCAACTTCATCGCTCTTCACATCATTGTCAATCTCCATGGCGACACCCGACTTGTTGCAACACACCCAACAATTCGTCTGTTGGTCGGCAAAAAACGGCCAACAAATCATCGGGACCCCACTCGATATACTCTCGATAGTTGAATTCCATCCACTATGCATTAAAAACCCACCGACCGACGGGTGGTTTAAAACTTGCTCTTGCGGGCACCAACTAGCCATCAACCCTCGATCCTTTGTCTCTACCAAAAACTCGTGCGGAAACATGGCCGACTCACCAGTGGCGGACCCTGGAAAAAAACTGAGAGGTGTCATCGGTTGCATTAGACATGTGCATGGTCCAAGAACCGGACCAACTCGAAACAAGAACCGAAAAAATGGTTTTTGTCGGACCGAGGACCGAACCGATGATGTTCGGAACCGAACTGAACTTAACCGGACCGATAACCGACCGGAACCGAACCAAGAACCGAGGTAATTTCTTCAACTTTTTTCGGGTTTTCTCGGTTTTGGACCGAACCGAACTGATTGGAACCGAGAACCGAATTTTCATAAAATTAGAACCGAGAACCTTACCAATGTAGCTTGGTTCGGTTCGGTCCGGTTCTACGGTCCTGGTCGGTTCTCGGTCCAATTTGCGCACGCCTATGTTGCATGTATTTTTTCTTAGGGGTGTTACCTGCATTAACAAAAAAAAGTTAAAAAAAAGTAACATTATCTTAACATTATTCGATAAAATTTCAGGGTCTGCCCTAGGTCCTCCTGTGGGACTCACCAACCACGAGGTCGGGCCGTATTATCCACAAGAACGAATAATTGCTTTTCGCGAGTCCCCAACAAAACTCGACAAGTTGGTTACGTGTCATCACCGTTATGCTACCGAAATTCACATAAATAACCGACGATCGTGGTTTGGAGTCAAGCCATTTTAAACATCCGGGCTCCTCTTTCCAAAGGTTTGATTTGAGAGATGATAAAGATTGATCATCTACAATTTTCTTTTCTAGTAGATGTAAAGGACCAATTGCATAACAAGGAGGAAATATTGAAGAAAGTGTGGCCAAAATGTCACAATCTAGTTCATGAAAAGTGTTGAAAATGATGGCCGAAGCGGTTTTCGCTCTGGCTATTTGTGAACACACAAACCGAACCATGTATTCGTCTCCAGGACTGATCATTCTAATAAATGAAGGAATGTCTTTTAGACGAATTCCTGATATGCTGCTAGGCGTATAGTCTATGACTGTATCCAAATATCCGTTTGTTAAAGCACTCGAATCTGTAGATCGATCAAAGGATGAAATCAGCTTAATAACTTAATATTAGCAACAATAAGGTGAGTTCATTTAAATTCGTAGTTTTAAACATTATTAACATCACTTTATTCAAAAGGTTTGGGACATATCTCTAATTAACTATCCAATTTAATATAATCCAACCCCAATACAATTTTTTGGCTAAAAATCCGAGAAATTAAAAATGTACGTATCACTTAATTTAAAACGGAGAAGTATTTAACTCTTAATTCAAATATGACTTGATATGCTCACATGTGAATAAGCATGTGTAAACTAGACCGAAGATCAAATGGAACCGCCAAACCACACTAGACTGGACAACTCGGTTCGGTTCCCGGTTATATTTTTCATGAAAAATCGGTTCTCGGTTTGGTTTGGTTCGATTCCGAGCGGTTCGGTTCATTCCAAAACCGACAGGTTCTCAGTTCGGTCTGCGGTCTGGCCAAAACCATTTTCTTGATTCTCGGTTCATATATTGTGCAATGGCTTACTTGTGAACATCCTCATATGCATCTTAACCTTTACATATGAACGAATCAAATCTCATGTGAATTAAAAGTAATTTTGTGTTTTTCAACTTTTTTTGCACGCAAAAGAAGAAAAAGGTAATTTTTTGTAAATAAATATAAGCAAATTAAAGGGAAATAAAACTAAGAGTATTACCTTTGAGGGGCATCAAACCCTTTTCCAAAAGATTAGGAAACTCATCCATACATATCAAAGAACCAGCACCACTAGTCCATAGTAATATCTCAAGAATATCGAATTCCCTAGCGGCATCGAGGGTGAAGCCCATAAGGAAGTCGGCAACTACGCAAGTCACAGGCGAACCCGAACCACTCAGTTTGACCAACAAACTTTTAAACGGTCCCAAACACGTTTCGTCATATGACTTGCAAAGCGATACAACATCTTGGGTGGCATCAAGATTTTCAGGCGGTGGAAGACCGTCGGGAATGGTCTCAAACCGGAAAGAAGGAATCCCGGATAGGGCGTCGGGGCCTCGGGATTTGAGGAGACGTTGGTGGTTGAATTCGGTGTTTACAAAGGTGATATTGAAGCCTTTGGAATGTAGGATTTTTGCAAGTTTTAGCATTGGGTTAATGTGGCCTTGTAGTGGGGCTGGTATGCATAATGCATGTGGCTTATTTTGTGTAGAACTCATGGAAGTACCCCTTCTAATTAATATGTGTTTATAATGATGAAATACAAAACAATTGGCAGCCCTTTTATAGAAGCGGGTCGTCTAGCAATTTGGCAATACCATGAATACCATGGATCGAGCCAAACCCGCGCCCAAAGACCCGTCTCCATAGCTTTAACGGGGCCTTAAAGGTAAAAAGATTTGTAAATTATGATTGATTTGTGATATTTTTTATGCGCAAATGACATTAATTATTTTTACTTGTGTACGATGTTTATTAGGAAAGTGTCATTCGCTAAAAAAGGCTTGCGCTAACTAATATTATAAAGGCATATGCTAATGTTTATCAAACAAGTATATAATTTTCCATACAAATTGAAAAATACATTTATTATAAATTGATAAATGTTATTTGCCAATTATATTAAACACATTTTTAAGTATGAATGATACATTTGAATTTATTTTATACTCTTAACATGTATTTCTATGACACAATAAAGTTACACAAATCCTATTTAAAAATGTCCGAAACTTTAGTGGCGCTTTATTAAAAGGGCAGTAAAAGCGTTACATTTGTCAATGTCGTAAAAAGTAGTCTAGGCAACGCCTAGGTACTAGGTGGGCATACACCGTTGAAAGTAGTCTACCATCCGACGGCACTAGCACTTTTTGCGACATTGACATTTGCCTACACTTTTTAGCATTGTCTGTAAACGGCAGTAGTTTTTAGTGTTGCTAGCACTTTCTATGAGACAAAATGGTGTAACATACATGTCATCATTTATTTCCTCAATCTTTTTGTGTTATTATGTATATATTTTTATGGACCAACACCTACGTTTTTCTTGTACGATACTTTCAGTGACATGCTTGTGCTAATATTTGACTTTAGAAACACCTATTTTTATGTCACCAAACGAATATACTTTTAGAATGTGTTATACTTAGGTCTATCCAAACCGTGACAGGTTTCTTAATTCTCCAGTAGCGCCACATTACCATCATCGGTACCGACGGGTTACTGACAAGGTCGTACGAACAACAATTCATCACTAAATATGAACGATTATACTTTTATACGATCAGTCTTTACGCAAACCTTATGCATTACTTGGCACACAAGTGCAATTAGTTATCATCTTTAGTAAACACTTAATGAAGGAGCAAGTATATAAAGAGAAGATGACAATTAAAGTTTCTGTAAGAGGATTAAATACAACATTTTTTCGTAATCCATTTTTTAAACGATTGAGTATATGAGGTTCTCATTCATCATCATATACACTTAGAATTCTTTTGTTTTTCGGCTGTCAAATGTGTGTCTACAAATCAATTGTAAGCCACCGGCCAAATCTTTGAAAAATACGTACTATTTGATGAAATCATCTTCTTTTTTTTTCAAACAACGAACTATCTAGTGAGTATTCACTGACATGGGTGTCATTGAGGTGGTGCGTTGCACATAACCCACGTTTTATAGGGGGCAATTTTTCGTATATATCTTTTTTTTCTTCTGAACAACACTTAATCTATTCATTTGCCCATAGCGGGACTTGAACCTATGACCTATTGGTTATGGGCAACACCATATAATTTACATTGGTATATATCTTACGTACATATATAATCTTAAATTTTAAGTCAACTTAATAATTTAATAGAAAAAAGTTAGAAAGTCTGAATTCTTATATAAATATTGTATTTAGGGGGATTGTTTTAATCGATTCGCAAATGACCTTTAGAATTTCGGAGACACCCATGTCTACTAATACATAAATTATATGCTAGAGATCATAGACTCAATCCATAAATAAACGTTTACCAGATAATCAGATGATGCTTCAAAGACTTCACGATAACAATGTTAAATACATTGCGAACAAAATTCGGGCGCATCGTGGTTAGCCAAGACAATATGTATACCACAAGTGTTTAGAACTTAGAAGTCCCGTCACGTCATAATAGAGTCTAGATTTCTATATACCAATTACTACAATTGCGTCTCATTAAGGTATATCAAATCTACGACACTAACAAAAAGGGTTTGCGTCCTAAAAACTTACACGTCTACTTTAGTGGATTATATTGTAACAATACAGCATTACCAAGTGTTTATCGGCTCTTTTTAGGTCACGTCTTTGGTATTTTGCAGTTTGTGTAACGAAAATAAGTTTTACATATAAAACTAGAGAAACGTTTAAAGTAGTCCATTATTGTTGTAAAGTCTTGAAAGATAAATCTCAATCATTGGATCAATTAACCATCAAATCACCACCACCACCACCATCACATGTCATTCAATACATCAACACCATCACCACATATGTATTAAATCACATGTGATTGTACACCACCGATCACCACCACTACCACCCTGTAAGATCTTTTAAGACTAAGATCAAGCTAGTTCATGTTGAATTGATGAAGATTGAAGCTTACGTGTGTGTGTTCTTGGTGTTTGAGTGTGTGTGAAAGATGGAGGGAATATGGTTAGCTTTCAAATGATAATTCTGTTAATGTGAAAGAAAGCTTACAAAACAATACATCATTTAATCCTTATATACCTCACCTCTAAAACAAGCTTAATTAACACTAATTAAGCTTGACTCCATTGGCTAAGACTAATGACTAGCTCATAACTATTACAACTTGACACTTCTAGTCCCATAACTATTGTCTACAATATAAATGACCCTAACAATCTCCCCCTTTGTAGCAATAGTTTGGATTAGCCTGTTCTTGAAATCTTCTTCTCTAGCAAGGTCTGAAACTGAATTACTCGTTAAGTAGTTTTTGATGTAGTATTAGTTTCAGCTTTTGATAATCAGATAAGAATAAAACTTTTTAATTGGATTTTCAACCAATATAAAGTATATCAGAAGATTTCATGAAGTCTTGTCTTAATCTGTCTTTATCATAATCTAATCTCCATCTTTTTGAGCTTTAGAACTACACCCCTGTCTTCCTTCAAAGGAGTATATTAAAGATTTGAAAAATTCTGGAAATAAAACATCAGTTTGGTAAGGATTTGACTGGGATTTAAAAATATTGGAGATTTAATTTTGGATAGAGGTTTGTGAGGATAGGATAATGATGGTTTGTATTGTGAAAAGAATGATTTGAAAGTTAAAGGTTTTGAATATGTGTGTGTGTGTGTGTGGATGTTTGTATATAGGAAAGAATGATATATACATTTAAGATTCAAATGAAAGTGGATAGTTTGTATTTTGCGTGATACAAAAGATTTGAACAGTTAAGCTTTTGTATGGATGTGATTGTTATGAATTTTTGGAAAGAATGATTTAAACGATTAGATTTTGGTTTGAAATGGATGTTTTGTGTTTTGAAATGAATGAATGGAAAACTCAAGATTTTTGAGTAGGTATGAATGTGATTCGTGGTTTGGATAGAATGATTTGTCAGTTTAAGATTTGTAATGGAAATGTTGAGATTTTGTGAGAAATTTCTGAAGATAAGTCGGTTTATATTTCTTCACACATTATTTCATGTAAATCGATGAAGATGTAGACCCATAGATAGATAGAGTTGTTTGTAGCGGAAGTCTTTTGATGAAGTTGTGGCTTTGTCGATTTATGAACTTTGATAATTGTTGTTTAGGATAAAACGTTGATGAAGTTTACACTCCCCCTCAAACAAACAATTATTCTTCAACAAATCTTCTTCGGTTTCTTGTTTAATCCCCCTTAATCGGTGCATATGACTTTTTGATGTGGAATAAACTGGGCTAATATACTCTTTGAAGTCTTGTAAGCATTTTTCTTCATAAATTGAACTTCTTAATAAATTTTCTCCCCCTCATGATGATTAAGATTAATAAATTCTGAAGTTGCTTTGTTTCAGAATCTTTTTCAAAAGTTAGAATTTTTGATTTGAAATTTGCATTTTCAGATTCAAGAGTTTGAACTTTATCAATTAAAATATCAACTTTGCAATTTCTGAAATATTCATTTAGTTTCTCACTTTTCTCCAATTTTTCTTTGTAGTCGTTACTCAATCGTAGATGCTTAACATTATCATAAAATGATTTTTCAAATAAAGCATAATTGTGTGTACTTGTAGTTTCCCACAACTCAACGGATTCTTTTAATTCACAAATTTCTTTTTGATATTGTAATTGATGAGTTTGTAAACTAGACATTTGCTCTTTTAGCTCCTGTTTTTATTTTGAAGAGATTTTATTAAATTGTCATCCATTTTAGCTCTTTTATTTTCAAAATGTGATCTTGATAAAACAAATGATAACAATTAAAAAAAAATTGATATCAGTTAAGAAAAAATATGAAAGTGATTTTACCTTTTGGGCCGAGCAGATCTTGCCGAACGTTAAAAGTGATTGGGCTTAAATCATGATTGAGCTTATGATTTAAACTTGAGCCGAACACTTTATTTTGATTAGCTGAACTCTTATATGATCGAAGCAAATAGAGGTCGGAAACGGGATCGTTCAATAAGCAGAGATAAATCAGATTCTGAAATTGTTGAGATGTTACGAATTTGATTTTGTTTTGAGTTTAAAAAAATTGTTTAGAAATTTATCACGTTAAGTTTTAAAAGTGTAAAGATTTTGATTAAAAATTTGGTTCCTTACGAATTTTGTTTAAAAATTTGGGCCATTGAAAAATTGTTGTCTTTTAAAAAGATTTCGTTTAAAGATGTAGAACCCTTTTAAAACCTTTTTTAGAAAATGTAGTTGTAAAACGGTTTGGGTTCGGTTTTGTGATCGGGTTTTAAAAAAAAATACAATTAAATGCTCAAAAATTTAAAAAAAAAATGAAAGGTTTTGGGCTTGGTTTGATATTGTGATGGGCCACGATTGTTATTAGGCTGAAAATAGGATTGGCCCAAGAACTAAAATTGGTTCTGATTTCTTTTGGGCCTTGAAGATCACTGGACCAATTAAGATCTAAATAGAGTATGGGCCAAAATCATTAATACGTTAATATCCAAACAAGCCGAACTCTACAGAGATGCAGATCGAACACTGTTGAGTTGGGAACAAATTGAAAGGCAAGGTCAATGTTGAATCGAGAGCAATCAGTGGTCAAAATCGATTGTAGATTGAAGTTTAATGTTGGACGACGATGGACGATTAACTCGAGTCGGGAACTTCGATTTTAGCCGAGTCGAAGTTTGAAACCAAAGTTTGAAATTGAAAGCCGGAATCTTCAAAAAATCAATCTTTGTTTGTTCGATGATGTTGATTATTAACAGAATTCCTTGATTATTGACAGAATCGACGATTATTGATGATGTTGAATGTCGAAATCCTTGAGCCGAACTCTTTGATTTTGTGATACCGAAGTCTTTGATTGACGAAGCCGAACACAGTTTTGATTAAGAAATTCTATTATCTTGTAGCCGAACACTGTTATGAAAAGAAATGGGCCGAACTTCAAATATTGGCCGAACTTCAAATCTGTTCGTGTTTTGGGCTGTCAAAGTCGAAGTCGCTGTTGAACATCAACAACGAAACCAGAAATCCATGGAGTCAGATGCTGTTGAAAATCGAACACGAGATTATTATCGAATTCTTTGAGTCGGAATCTAGAATCAAGAGCCAAGATGAATTTCTGAATCGAACTCTTTAAGTCGAAATTCGATTGAACTGTTTTGAACGCAGGTTTGAAACAATCGATTGAACTGTTTTGAACGCAGGTTTGAATTTTTCGATTGAATCAGTTCAAATCAACTCAAATTCGATACTGAGTAATTTGAAATATGTAGAATCAAGATTGAAGATTTGTTGATTTAATTGTGTTAAGCCGAAGTTGTTGATTGAAATTGTTGATGTAGAATACTGTGAAGAACGAACAGACAGATGCCGAACTTCACTTTTGGGCCGAACTTCAGCAGTTCGGGCCGAACTTGTATATTGGGCCGAAGATTTTCACAGTTCGGGCCGAGCTTCTATTTTGGCCGAACTTGTTCTTGATATCGAAGTAGTCGACAGGCACGTTCGTGACACTCAAAAGCTTACAAAATCGATCCTATTTTCTTCAATTCTCAACCAAATCCAATGATTTAAAGCACAAAACGTTCGAAATTGTTTTTCTAACAATCTGATTCAATCACATATCCCAAAACATAAAACATCTTCACTCGATTTTGATTTTACAGTCACTTTTTGAGTTTTTCACTTTTACACAAAAATCACGAAATTGAAGTGATTTGTTGACGGAATGGATCGAAACTTGATTCTATTTTGATTAGAATCGAAGGAGAAACATGATTCTTCAATAAAATCTTCAATTCCAACAAAAAATTCACAACATTAAATTTCTCATGACGAACGAACTTTTCTTCAAATTTTCTCACATCTTGATCATTTTAGCTGGAATTTGGATCTTCTCGCAGAGAGATTTCGCTCTGATACCACTTGTAAGATCGTTTAAGACTAAGATCAAGCTAGTTCATGTTGAATTGATGAAGATTGAAGCTTGTGTGTTCTTGGTGTTTGAGTGTGTGTGAAAGATGGAGGGAATATGGTTAGCTTTCAAATGATAATTCTGTTAATGTGAAAGAAAGCTTACAAAACAATACATCATTTAATCCTTATATACCTCACCTCTAAAACAAGCTTAATAAACACTAATTAAGCTTGACTCCATTGACTAAGACTAATGACTAGCTCATAACTATTACAACTTGACACTTCTAGTCCCCTAACTATTGTCTACAATATAAATGACCCTAACACACCCCATGTGTATTAAATCACATTTGTTTTAAAGATTAGATGTAGTGAGAGTTAATTTTTTTCCCTGTAACTCTTAATTTTCAATTAGTTCCTAAATTGTACATTATATTGACATAAAGTGAATAAAGTTGTAAGTATGTAACTTTATGTCACAACAACCTGGTCCAACTTTTGGCCGAATGAAAATAAGTGATGTACTTTAAAAAAAAAAATTTATTTAAAAAGTGAACTCCATCCTACACAAACTATGAAATAATTATGTTACACAAACTTTATGTCACAACAACCTGGTCCAACTTTTACTATGTATCCATTTTTAATCCACATTGTTATTCGGAGGTATTACTTTAGATAGAGATTAGAATTATGGATTATAAATTATAAGGGGGCAAATTTTTTTAGTAACAAAAAAAAAATGGAATATTTACAATGAGTAAAACAAAACTGAATGAAAAAAAAAAAAACCATGGAAAGAATCGCATGGGGCTCCATGCACCATGTGCAAGTGTTCGAGTGGAATGCTAAGGCTGAATGAGCAAAGCCAAGAAACAACAATTCGTGACAGCCTTCGTGGCGGTTATGTGGCATATTTGGAAGTTAAGGAATAATAACATCTTTAAAAACAATACAAGATGCTTTCAATCGATTATAGGTGAAGTCCAAGCTCAATCATTTTATTGGATCAAGAATACATCAAAGTTTAATTGGAGTAGTCTTAATTGGGGTCCATGATGCTCTGAACCGGTTAGCATTTATTTGTCAGACCTCTAGGTGATATGCTTGATTTTGGGTTTTAGTTGTTCTGGTATTTAGCGGTGTTTTCGGGGTGTTGTGGTTATGTGTGAACTTTGTAACATTCTGCTAGTTTCTGGCTAGTTTTTTTTATATATTTTAGTTCTTGGGTCTCTTAGGCTCCTAGCAGGGGTGATGGCAATGCCGAAGCTCCTGTTGGGTCTCCCTCTTTGCTGCTAAAAAAAATGAAGTAACTCGTATGGAAATCCTCCCCTATATATGGAGCTACACATGATCCTAATTTGACACCTCACCAGTTTCAAGCTCTGTGATTGGCCATTAATGCCACGTGTAATTCAATGATAGGCCCACGATTTGCTGCACAAACTTCCCTCCTCTTCCTATGATTCAGTCAACTCATAACCGGTTTTAAAGGAAACTATATCACCTTGATTAATCAACACAGCCTGTCATTGTATACTTTTAATTAGCACTAATTAAATTCGGAATTAACTAAATGCGTCACCCCTTCTCTCCCCCCCCCCCCCCCCCCCCTCAATTCCACCCAGTTACGCCATCGCCGCCGCCCTTTTCCACCTCGCGCACGCCGCATCTTTCAACTCCGTCGCTCCCCGCTTCGATCTCGATTCCCCGACCGCATGCAGGGTTTTCTACACGGTATGTAAAGCTATAATCGACAGTCTAGGTCATTTATTCGAATTAAGATCCGATTTGAACAGAATTGTGTTAGGGTTTGGTTGGATTTCACTTCCAAATTGTTGTGGGGTTTTAGGTATCGATAGTTTCGCCGTAAAAGGAAACCTTTTTGGTGAAAATGGATATGTAATGGTTCAAGCATTAGTTGATTCCGAAGGTAGGTTTCTAGATGTTTCCGCCGGTTGGCCAAGTTGTTTAAAATTGTATGATTAGATGTATCTTTCTTTGAAGTAAATTTTGATTTAATTTGTTTGGGTGATTAATTTAATATTTGGTTTTTTTAGATTTATTGATGGAGTTAATTAGGAAGGTTATAAGTAGTCCTGTTGCACCCAATCTTCTAACAAGCATTCGTGTGGTGGTAAATCTGTTTAAGAACTCAGGATTCCATCTCTGGTTGCAAAAACATCGTGTTGAGGTATGTGCATAAATGGTTAATTTTATATTTATATTTTTTAATTTCTTATAAAATATGATAAATTCTATTTTGCTAGATATTTGATGCATTTGCAAGCTGTAGTAATTCATCTCCAAATAAGAATGTCCAAATATCTTACTCTACATTGGTTCTCAAGTAAGTACCTTTAATGTAACTGTTAGTAACCAATTTAGCAGTGTATTAATTTATCACAATCTTTTAATTGCCCTAAATTTCTGAATTTCTTTTATAACTGAGTTGTTGATTATTTTTGTTGATCTTTTTTTATAGTTATGGTGTTCTGTTGATTGAAAAGAAGGATGAAGAAGGTCAAGCTCATGTCCTTTCAGCAGCTCTGGAGGTAACAAATTAAACCTTTTCACTAAATAAATACAAGAACAACCAAAAAAAGAAAAAAAAAATTAATTACTTTTTTTGTAATGTACAGATTGCGGAAGGGGAAACTTTGGAAGCCGATGCAAAATACCAAGCTTTAGTTGCTATTGGTTCACTGGTATGTCTAACTTGTCCCAAAAAAAATGTCAGTACTCACATATCCTTTTTCAACAAGGAATTACATTCCAAATAACATTTATGTGTCAAATATAATCAATTGAATTAATATCATTTATGATAAAGGCATGCCTCTTATTTTGAAAGCTTAAAATCTCATATTAACCCAACCTAAAATGCCTCTCAAAGATGAAAAATGGAAAAAAGTTAATTTAACATGATGAATCAAAGTTTTCTCATATCCAACATAAATTGAAATTTTTATTTAATTTTCTCATCTAATTTAATTGAATCCAATGACAGATGGTGGAGGGAGTGGTTTGGCGGTTTGGTTTCTTGAGGAATTTGCCATTGTATTATTACAGAAAAGTTGCAAGTTACACTGAACCATTGTAGTAAGAAACCTTTGTTGACCCGTTTTTAATTATATACTTGCTGGTGATGATTTGCATGGTTGTTGAAAATGTTCTAGATTCTGAAACGGTTGTAAGGGCTGGGAATGTACATGTCTTTGGGATGTGAAAGAGATGGATTAAAGGTAGGTGGTGATGCTGGTTAAATATAGATTTGAAATGGCTTTAATGTGGGTTAAATGTATGAGCGAAATGGTGGATTAAAGGCTGGTGGAGTGTAAGTCGTTTTTTTATAGGTTAAATGGCCACATCAAGTAAATGGATAGGCTGGAGTTTTAGGATAGGAACATTTTTTTATAGAAAATGTTTTAGATCAAACATAATGGAATTTAAGTCTATTTAATATCAATATCAAAATCAAAATGAAAGTAAAAGATGGTATTAAAACATGGAATTTAATGCAACATCAATTTTGAAACTCATCATATATATATATATATATATATATATATATATATATATATATATATATATATATATATATATATATATATATATATATATATATATATATATAGATTAAATTGGGAAAAATGTAGAAAATACTTCTTATTTCCAAAATTTGATTTATTTTCATGTGTTTTGCAGGAACTGATATTAAACTTTGGCATGGAAAATCTGGAAAAATGTTGGGAAATGTGGACACAAATCAGCTCAAGAACAATATGGCTACTGTATTTCCAAATGGGCGGTTTATTGCTGCAGCTGCTTTCACTGCTGATGTTAACGTAACATGCTCAAATAACTTAATTTATTATGCAGGTATTTTAGTATTAATGTTACGTAGCATGTATTGAATATATTAAGGTTGACTTTATTTGACCAGGTCTGGGAGATGGTGTATTCAAAGGATAGTTCAGTTAAAGAAGTTACAAATGTCGTTTACAAATAAGTCTTATTTCGTCTATAAATTTTATGTAACATCTGTTCATGTATCAAATTTTGTTCAAACTCATCATTACAGCTATCGATTATTATGTCATTTTTAAAATTGTTAATATTTGTTAGTAATATTCTATAATATAAATCTTGAAGCATGCCCGCCCAATCGGGCGGGCTATGAAGCTAGTTGTATATATAAGACTGGTGCCAATGGCTCCGCCACTTTGGCGTGAGTTTGCCGCCGGTTTGGAGATGCTATTGGCACGGCTCCGTCACTCTTTCCGCCACTTCACTCCCGTGAGTTTGAAGACGGAGGAGAAGGACGCGTTAGTTTGGGTGGGTGGGCCCAAAGGGGTATTTTGTGTGTGTGTGTGTTTTGTAATGGTTGGTCTTAAAAAATTAAAGGGAAGTGGTATTGTTTGAATGAGTACGTCAGTTTAGTGTCGGTTGGCAATAACTAGTATTTATTTCTACTTCATTATCATCAAATAAACCCTAAACCCTAAACCCGACGCTGATTTGGCAACAACTGACGGTATCAGTGGGTGCACCATTGGAAGCGATTTAAGATAATTTTTAAATTAACTAATGAAATTAAAAAATATATCATTTATTTTGAAACGATGAAGTATTTATTTCTACTTCATTATCATCAGATAACTTTTATAATTTAGTGATTATCTTTTCTCTTATCGTGTACTAGATTTAGGGGTGTTCGTTTGGACGGTTTGGTTTTATCCGAACCAAATAGGTGAAACCAAATAAAGTCCGATTTTCATAAGTTCAAACCGAACCGTCCAAACTAATTCGAAAATCAAACCGATCCGAACCAATTAACAATTTGGTTGGTTTGGTTTATCCGTTTGGTCATTCCTTAAAATTTTCAAAATACTATAAAAGTATATAACATAAATAATATTAAGTTCAATATGTAAAATTCTAAAATGATAAACTACTTTGTACATAAAACATGTCTAATTCATAATGTTGGATCCCAACAACACAAACGTGTTGCGTTATAACCGAGTTACGAAGATAAGATAAAATAACACACAAGATTGGAATGATTAAGAGTTTATTAAAACAACTTAATACAGTACAAAGTTTGCGGAAATAGATAGTACACACTAACTAAAACTTTCTACTTGAAATGACACTTTTGTTTGCTCAAATTAGAAGACTTATGCAAGGAGAGTTTTATATCAGCTGATACGGACAGCTGATATTTAATGCCTTAGTAATAACTATGGAGAAGTTAATGCCAGACAATAACAACTCTCAGAGAATGTTCTTGTGCTATGAATTCTAAAAGGTGTGTGTAAATGCAAGCATTTACGTCTCTATATATAGCCCAAGATCCGTGTTCCTTTGTCCACAAGGTAATCGACGTGTAAACATATAATTCGTCGATGTAGACTTGTCCACGGAAACATTTAATGCTCTTGCATATGTTATAGTCCCATGTGTACTTTGTGTCAACTCATTTTGCTACCTTTTCTGACGCACAGTGAAAAGGTGTACTATGATAATACAAAAGTTGTTGACTTTCCGTTTACATGCTTGGAGGGACAAACGATGATGTACTGACATAATATCTTCTATTCTAAAATAGAAGATCTTCATCGTTTTCTTCTTCTTTGAGCGGGAAAGGAAAATGTTCAAAGTGTCAAGAACATTTCCACTAAGTCTTCATCTGCAGCAGGTACCATCAGTTGATTCCACAATCAGCTGAGTGGTCTTCTTCTTGTCTCTGTCCTTTGGCCATAAACTTCGAATGAACACTCTTCTATAGTTACTGATTTGAATTGTTTTCCTAGAGCTAAGTACGTACTCAGCTGAAGGTTTATTTGCATATACTTGCTTCGTCTGAGATACATACTTCAGCTGATATTTATTCTTCTTAGCTATTGATCATCAAATCTTATTCACTTAGTCTAGGGGCTAACAATCTCCCCCTATTTGATTCAATCGAATAGCTGTATAAGTATGAACCTGTAATGATTCACCTGTTTGGATCAGCTGAATGTTTATGTGCTTTGACCCTTTGGGTTCTTTTGTATCTTTTTACAGTGTGTTTACAAGTATATTACAAAATTTGATTTTCTATTAAATAAAGCTGAAAAGTACAAGGAAAATAAAAAAAACAAAACTACAATGTCTTGGGCATAGCTTCCCCAGTGACACTGTGATAAAGTGAGCTGATGGCTGAGTCGATTAGTTTCCTCATATGTCTTCCTTCTTCAGTGGAGGAACTCAGCGACTTGTGATAGAGCAAAAGTTGATCAATATCACACATATGCAGCTCATCAACCCTTTGAAAGCATGGCACCTTCTTCTCCAGATAGCAAAAGCCGTAGATTGGTTCTTTTACGATCAGCCCAGGGACAAAGTTTACTCCTGTGGGGACAACTTTTGTGATATTGAGTCTTTTAAAAGGAGAGCTTTAACCGTGGCAGACGTAGGCTCCCCCTCAGCAGGTTGAGGATTCACCTGTATAATGGGCTGAGGGATTTGGATTTGCGGGGTTTGGACTTGTGGGCCCTCAACTGGTCCAAAGGAATCAACAATTTTAACTCCAGTTGAGGGTTCTCTTGTCCTGAGGCCTTCAGCAGCGGTGAGTGTTGGTTGAATGATTGTCTCACCTGCTGAAGTAGATACCTCAGGTGTTTCAGTAGTGACGAGTGATGTTGGAATTTGAGTCTCGTCTACTGAAACGTCTTCATCTTTTGTCATCCCAGCAGAGGTGATGGGTGGGGATCTTGGGGTCTCACCTGCTGGAATGTCTTCTACATTGGCTCCAACAGCAGAGGTGATCATAGATTGTGAAGCATTTTGTTCACCTTGTTCTTCACCTGCTGAAGTAGCTTGCTCTTTCTCCCCCTCAGAGAGTGCCCGAAGAAATAAGGTACTCTCTGGTGCTGAAGCAGGATGAACAGCAGCGGCACCCTCATTTAACTTTTGTATAATAAGGTTGAGGGTGCCTTGGAGACCAGCGACTTGAGAAGTCAGCGAGCTGACTTCAGTCTCTAATTTGTCCATTCTTGTGGACTTGAGAGTGCCCGAAGAAATAAGGTACTCTCTGGTGCTGAAGCAGGATGAACAGCAGCGGCACCCTCATTTAACTTTTGTATAATAAGGTTGAGGGTGCCTTGGAGACCAGCGACTTGAGAAGTCAGCGAGCTGACTTCAGTCTCTAATTTGTCCATTCTTGTGGACACAGCAGAAGCGGACCCCTCAATAGCCTTAGAAAGGTGGCTATAAGTGTTGGTCAGCAGAGACTCTTGCTTTGACTGTGCAAGAGCCAGTCGATCGACAGCTGTTTGGAGAGGAGACAGAGGACAAGGTATTCAGCTGTCGTTCAACTTCGGCTTCTGTGGCCTGAGCTTCAGAGAGAAGCTTGTCTTTTTCGACTCTGTCAGACTCACGAATGGAGTTCAGCTCTCGATGAAAGTACTTTTTGAGAGAGATGAACTCACTTGTGTTGTAGTGAATCTGATCAGCAAGAAGTGCCAGCTGAGGAGTCTGAGAGTGAACCTCAGCGTGCAGAGAAGTTATGCTGGAAGAGAGGTTCTCAGCAGTTGTAGCAAACTTCTTTGGAACATCCTTGCGAAGGGTGTCCATCTGCTGACTCAGCCTGGCCATCCCAGGTCGAATTTGGGATGATACAACTCTAGACATCAGAGCAGCAGCGGCTCTGATGGGAATGCTTCCTCTAGCTTTGCTGGATTCAGCATGGGACACTTGGACGCTTTGGGGGAGGGGGTCCGACATGTCTCCAGCATGAGGGGTAACCTCAGCTGTGGGAGTGGGTGTTCCTGAGTTAGGAGGAATCGCTCCTATGGGATGCTCAGAAACTATGGGGGGTGGGTTGGGTCCAGCTGAAACTTCTGGGGTTATAACAGAAGTGCCGTCATCAGCTGTCAAATCAGTTTGAAGCCCAGTATCTACTTCTTTGTCAGCAGACGAATAGTAGGGCCGAATAGGTTCATCAGCCGAATCAAACATCATGTGAAATGTTGTTTGATTCCTTTGGACTTCAGTCTCACTAGCCGGCGATACTGGTATAGAGACTGGAGGAAGAGTTCCTCTGTGTGGTGTGTCAGCTGCCTCACAGCTCAGTTGGCGAATATGTTCGCGATCACTGGCAGCTTGGGTCGGTGCCTCAGTAACAACTTGGTCTAAAGTTGTCTCTTCATCGGCGGTGGTGGTTTCCTCGATCACCAGCTGGTTTAAGCTGGTACCGTTGTGGGAAACAGAAGAAATAGCTTCAAGATTGACTTGGTTTCTAGTCAATCGATCATTAGCTGATGACTCAGAAAGTGATGAAGAAGTTGGTGGTGGTGTGTGTGCAGTTGACTCACGGGTGGCTTGGGTTGAGCCGAAAACTTCACCAGCAGTCTGTCGAGAGAATGAGGTTGCTTGTGGAGTTTGTCCCCTTATTACAACGACGGATAATGAATCAGTCGAGGAGCTACGCAGAAGGTTGGAGCCGGCACTAAATCCTGAAGAACGAAATTGCCGTTTTGAAATCTGCTGACTTGTTGAGAAATCAGCAGATGGAGGTTGAAGAGCAAAAGAGAGAAAAAGAGGATCAGCCAGGAGTGTTTGACTACGAGCTCCAATTGTTGGTGGAGTTCCTGGAAAAACACTGCCAGATTGAAAATGAGAAGAACTATTCTCAGATGCTGACATAGAATCTGAACGTAATCCTTCCAACTGGGATCTCGAGTGAGAACCCAGAGGATCCTGGCTGAATCCTGATGATGCTGTTGTCGCCAGCTTAACATCATCAACCACCACATCTTCTCCACGGGTAGCAGACCCTCTTACCCTCAGCTGAGGAGAAGAAGGATCACGTGAAGTGGGAGAAGATGATAAAAAGAATGAAGAGGAAGAAGGAGAGCGATGAGCAGCCCGCTTAACTCGCTTCTTCCCACCACGTGGAATATCACCCGTTTCCACAATTTCCACGTATGGGAATGGAGGTCCCAGTGGAAGTGGTGGTATTTCCATCAACAGTTGGTGGTCGTTCAGTTGATGGAAAACACTCCAGATTAGGAATGGACATACCTTCTTGTAAGGCAGATTCCTCCGATGTGGTGCCCAGTGATCGATCCCTTTTGGATCTAGTCCAACCATCAATGATCTTCAGCATGTACGAGGAGAGGGGAAAATCCTTACCAGCTTCCTTCTTGGTGTTGAAGATGGTGTTGGCTAAGGTGCGTACCTCAACCGATTCCCCTGGAAGGTCGTCATAATCAACCTTCACCTTCTCAACCATCACATGTGCGATGCACAAAGTGAAGAAGCGAAGATAGGGAATGTGAGTTCCCTTGGCCTTCAGCTTGGTCGTGACCTCCTCGTATACAGTCTCCCATAATCAATCCGTTGTCCGGTGATTAGGGCTTCAGCAAAGACTTGCATGCTAGAGTTGCACTGGTTGTGAGACCCGGAGTTGCCGCCTATGCACTGAATGATGTGCGTGAAGAAATAGGCCCAAGGTCTCGTCAGCTGAGACTTCTTGAAGATCTGTACCTTGTCGTCTTCATTTTCTAATCTGTATCCAGTGATACGGATTAGAGACTCTTTAGCTTCATCAGCAGATTTAGGCTGCTGATATACTTCGACAGGTAGCAGATAATCGAAGCCGCAAGCGGTTCGGAAATCATCAACAGTAATGGTGATTTCGTGACCTCCAACTTGCGCAATGATGTCGTCTCCAGAAACGGAGGCAGATATCCAGAAATCACGCAAGAGATCGTAGATACTCTTGGTGAATCTGAAGAAAGCACCACGGATAAGGCAGTGATGCAAGAACTTTCCAACCGGTCGATATACATCGATGAGATTTTCCGGTGGAGAAGTGTTGGCAACTAGGTTCGAGTTTTGAGAGAACTCAATAGCAGCTCTTATGGGAGGAGCTTTTGTGGATTTCTTCGACATTGTAGGAGAAGGAAGAAAGATAAAAGCTTGAAGGTTTAGGGTTTTTGAGAGAGAGAATTTGGAGAGTGGTGAGGATGAAGTGAGGGAGAAGGTGAGTATTTATAGGGGTTTTTGGGACGGTTTGGGTAAACATTTGAAATTAAACCGGGACATGAATGGATAGTTACAAACCAACTATGGAAATGTTGGTTATTGTGCGAAAAAGTCGTTGGATGTGACAAAGAGGGACAGTGGAGCCGTTTCGTGTGTCAGGGTGTCTTGTCCCCCATAAATGCCAAATATTTTCACTCGAGTGGAAATATTTGCCACAGAGATTGTATGGATGGGGATAAACGATGCCTTTATGTGGGAGAACCAAACGTTTTTACTTTTTAAAAACTTGATAAGTTATCATTTTGAGAGACTTTATTCGGCTGACTGATGAATTCAAAACATTTTTAGTCAGCTGAATGTACTAAATGACAAGGTGGACTTATCAGCTGTTGATAGTACTTCAGCAGTTGATTCAGGCATTTAACATACCCAGCTCGCTGATTAAAAAATTGAAGCGTTTTTCATCTAAAGGTTTAGTGAATAAATCAGCCAGCTGAAGGTCTGTTGAAATAAAATGAAGTTCCACGTCACTTTGTTCTATGTGATCTCTGATAAAATGATACCTTATGTCGATATGTTTGGTTCTAGAATGAAGAACTGGATTGTTGCTGATTGCAATAGCACTTGTGTTATCGCAGTAGATAGGAACTTCGCAAAAGTTCATATCAAAATCAACCAGCTGATTCTTCATCCAAAGGACACAACAGCTTCCTATAGCAACGTATTATGCTTCAGTTGTGGAGGTGGAAACAGTGTTTTGTTTCTTGCTTGTCCAGCTGACTAGTTTTCCACCTAGCAACTGACATCCTCCTGTGGTGCTCTTTCTATCCATCTTGCAACCTGTAAAGTCTGAATCTGAATAGCCAATTAGATCAAATCCAGAGTCTTTGGCATACCAAAGACCTAGGCTTGGAGTACCTTTGAGGTACCTCAGAATTTGCTTAGCAGCTATTAAATGAGATTCTCTAGGATCAGCTTGATACCTAGCACACATGCAAGTAGCAAACATAATATCTGGTCTGCTGGCAGTGAGATAAAGCAGAGATCCAATGATTCCTCTATAGAACGTGACATCAACTGATTTCCCAGTTGTGTCAGCATCTAGATTGTTTGGAGGAGCCATTGGAGTTCTCATGGATGATGATGAATTCATATCAAATTTCTTTAAAAGATCTTTGATATATTTTTCTTGATTTATAAAAATTCCATTTTTAGATTGCTTAACTTGTAAGCCAAGAAAATATGTTAATTCACCCATCATACTCATCTCATACTTTGTAGACATAAGTTTTGAAAAACGTCAACAAAGTTTTTCGTCAATAGCACCAAAAATTATGTCATCCACATAAATTGGAACAAGAATGATATCACCTTTGATTTTGCGAATGAATAAGGTTTTATCAATCTTTCCCCTGGTGAAATCATTTGCTATGAGGAACGTGGAGAGTGTGTCATACCATGCACGAGGAGCTTGTTTCAACCCATACAGCGCCTTATCAATTTAAACACATAGTCTAAATACTTAGGATTTTCAAACCCTGGTGGTTGCTTAACATACACTTCCTCTTGCAGTTTTCCATTAAGAAATGCACTCTTCACGTCCATCTGAAAAACTGTGAAGATTTTGTAAGCAGCATAGGCTAGAAATATTCTAATAGCCTCAAGCCTAGCTACTGGAGCAAATGTTTCATCGAAATCGATTCCTTCCTCTTGTCTATATCCTTGAGCAACAAGTCTAGCCTTGTTGCGAATAACAACTCCTTCTTCACCCATCTTGTTCCTAAATACCCATTTAGTACCAATTATAGTCTTTCCAGCTGGTGGGGGCACCAGCTGCCATACTTTGTTGACCTCAAATTGGTTAAGTTCTTCCTGCATCGCTTAAATCCAGCTTGAGTCTTCTAAGGCAGTTTTAATATTCTTCGGTTCTTCAGCTGCTAAGAAGCACGACCATAAGCAGAGATTGCATGATGCTTTACTTCTTGTGATCACTCCTTGTTGTGGATCTCCAATGATCAGATCAATTGAATGTTCTGAGGTCCACTTAGATTGAGGAGCAGCTGTAGAATAGGAAGATTCAGCAGAATTGGATCCTTGTTGAGCGGCTGAATGCTCAGCAGGATGATTTACTTCATTTTGAACAGATCTTCTTGAAGTATGAAGAGGTGGCTTAGAGATAGCCTTTGATGATGCTCTAGCTGTAGGGATTTCTTGTTGGACAGCTGCAATATCTACTAGATATGTAGGAGCATCATGGAATGTCTCATCTGATTCATTTATGGGAACATCAAAGAGGTTTAAAGCATCAGAAAATGCTTCAGTTGTATCATTAGAGGATGGTTCAGCTGATCTCTGAAATGCATCAGACGAGTCAGCAGAGGTGGGGTTTAAGGCCTTTGAGTGTTCTTCAAAAGTAACATTTATGGACTCTTCCAAGGTTTGTCTTCTTTTGTTGAAAACTCTGTATGCCTTGGATGTAGTGGAATACCCCAAGAAAATGGCTTCATCAGCTTTAGAATCAAACTTGCTTAGCTGATCTCGTGTGTTTAACACAAAACACACACACCCAAACACATGAAAGAAACCGATGAAAGGTTTCCTTTGACGAAATATCTCATAAAAATTTTTCTTGTGTCTCTTCACGTAGAGAGACCTGTTTTGAGTAAAACAAGATGTGTTAACAGCTTCTGCCCAAAATTGCTTAGGCATGTTTAACTCATCAAGTATCGTTCTTGCAACTTCTATTAGGGTTCTGTTTCTTCTTTCAGCAACACCATTTTGTTGAGGTGTTCTAGCAGCTGAGAAATTTTGGGAGATCCCAACATCTGAACAGAAGTCTTCCAAAGTCTTGTTTCTGAATTCAGTACCATTGTCTGATCTCAGCATCTTGACTCTGGACCCGTTTAGAAGTTCCATCCTTTTGATGAACTTAATGATTTTCATCAGTTGCGTCACTTTTGTGCCGAAGAAATATAACCCAAGTATATCGTGAATATTCGTCAATGATGACAAGTGTATACTTCTTCCTAGGGCTGTAAATGAGCCGACCCGAGCTCGAGCTCGACTAGGTTCGAGCTCGGCTCGTTTAATTTTACTGAGCTCGAACTTGAGCTCGGCTCGTTTCGAGCTTTATGTGTAAAGCTCGAGCTCGGCTCGTTTAGGTTTTTCCAAGCTCGGGCTCGGCTCGATTAAGCTCATTTAAGTTTACATATATACGAAATATATAATTCTTTTAATTAATCATAATATTTAATATATGATGTAAATCTATTTTTTATATATATAATTTTATATATGTATATGTATAATATATATACACATAATCAGATAAATACGTAATATGTATTTATATTTTTTTATAATAATTAACTATTTTAGCTCGTTTAGGCTCGCGAGCCTAAATGAGCTCTTAGTATGAAGCTCGGGCTCGAGCTCGTTTATTAAACGAGATCTAAGTTAAGCTCGAGCTCGGCTCGAACTCGTTTAACTCGAGTTTTTATCGATCTTTTAACGAACCGAGCTCGAGTAGCTCACGAACATCTCGGCTCACTTACATCCCTACTTCTTCCCACCTAAACTTTCGGTACTCATAGGACCAAAGAGATCCATATGGAGCATGTGAAGGCAGCTATCGATGGAAAAACATTGCTTTGATTTGAAGGAGCTTTTATGTTGTTTACCCTGTTCACAAGCTGAACAAAGCTTATCTTTTTCATACTTGATTTGTGGTAGACCATTCACCAGCTGACCTCGAGCCAGTTTAGATATATTTTTGAAGTTTAGGTGAGATAGCCTCTTATGCCACAACCAATTCAGCTCTTTAGTAGAATGAGAGAATAGAAAAACTTCTTGATTTTGAGGGTTCATGTCAAGTGTATAAACATTCTTGGTTCTTGGAGCAATTAATACAACTTTTCCACTTTTATCCGTCACCGTTCCTCTGTATTCATTAAAGTTCACATAGAACTTTGCATCACAAAGTTGGCTAATGCTGATTAGATTATGTTTCAGCCCATTCACGTAGCCAACTCTTGTGATCTTTACGGATCCATTAGAAATGGTTCCATAACCTTCAGTTGAGCCTCTACCATTATCACCAAAAATTATTGGAGGACCAGCACATACTTCAAACTCTTCCAGCAGGGATTTGTATCCAGTCATATGTCTTGAGCAACCACTGTCTAAGTACCAGACATGCTTGCTTTCATCACCCTGCACATAAATTAAAAGAGTTAGTTCTTTTTGGGAACCCACACTTCTGTGGGTCCTTGTGATTTCCCGCTGGAAATCACAGATGTTTGTTTCTCAGAAGGCTCACATGCTGAGGTTGGGGAAGGTCTCAGACATGTGCTGTCACAATCACTTGCCATATGCCCACGATCTCCACACTTGTAACATTTTCTATATCTTTGAAGTAGAGTAGAGGTCGAGGCACAAGATTTGGGAACTGGACCCAAAATCCCTTTCATTTTCTGATTATCAGAGATAGTCAGAGTTTGAACTAGTGATATCAGCTTGTTGACCTTTCCTTTCAGCCGTTTGACAGACACAGCTGAAGAAGGACTTGGAGTGTTTTTAGAAACACTCTTACCTTTGTTCTTTGCAGCTCGAGTACGAACTCCAACTGGCTCACCCTTGGAGGGTGTAAGAACAGTTTTCTTTCCTGCTGCTTTGCTAGTCGTCTGTTGAAGTCTAGCAGAGGAAACAGCAGGTGCTGAACCCAAAATAGATTTTCTTGGTTCAACAATTACTACAGTGGGTGTCCTAACTACCATGGCAGAGGAGTCAGCTGATGACTCTTCACCAGTAGCTTCAGAAGGTTCTTCTGAGGACATCTCAGTAGCAAAGGTTTTGGTAGACCTAACAAAGGAACCAAAAACCAACTCTTCAGCTGGCACAGAAGTATCAGCTGATGAGTAGTACAGATCATCTGTACTGCTGTCAGGTACAGCGGCTGCAGCAAGGAAGTCTCCTCCTAGTACATCTTGTACTTGACTAGAAATTTGTGAGTTAACACATTCACTCACTCGTTTGGATGAACGGGACCAAGATTCACAAATCTTTTTAATTGCTTCAAGTTCTTTAACTTTTTTCATTTAGATCATGGTGAAGAACTGAGTTTATAAATTTTGTTTCAGAAAGTTCTTCTTTTAAAGTTTTGTGATCAATTAATCGTTCTTTTAAAAATGCATTTTCACGTAGAATAGCACTATGTTTATCCAAACATTCACCTTTCAGCTGATCAATGAAGTGCAAGTCACAAATAATAGAATCAACAATATCTTTGGCTTTAGTAGCCTCAGCAGAGATTAGAGAGGTTACCTTTTTATGAACTATGTTGACCCATTGATACGAACTAGCATCATCAGCTGTAATACTTTCATTATCATCAGCACGAGCCATCAAACACATTGTGGCCATTGGTTCATCATCATCGGATGAGCTGTCACCTGAGTCAGCCCAGTCATGAGTATCAGCTACTAGACCCTTGTCAGCAACTTTGCCTTCAAGTGCATTCTTTTCTTCAAGGATATTTTTGGCGAAGGCTTGTAGCTTTTTATATTTTTCTTCAATGGACTCACCAGTTGAAGATGATGAACTTGCTTTCTTCTGCTTGCAGTCGTTAGCATAGTGTCCTTTCTTGTTGCAGTTGTAGCATGTTATCTCAGAAATGTCAGGTGTACTTCCAGAGGGTCTGGAAGAAGCAGATGACGAGATAGGTCTGCTACTAGAGCCTTTAGCTGAGGAGCCAGATTTGCCTTTAAAGAATTTTCTGTTTTTGACAAGTAAGGCAAGCTCAGATATAAGGGCATCATTGTCTTCGTCTTCATCGACTTCTTCAATGCTGACCTCAGGCATGTTGAACAAACCAACAACTGAAGTATTGTCAGCTTCATCATCTGAGTGTGGATATTCAATTCTGCTAGGTTTGTTTAGAGAAACAAGAGCAATTGAAGATCCAGTGGGACTCACTTTAGAATCCTTTGGAGGTTGAAATTTGTTGAGTACAGTTCTCTCATGGCTTAGAAACATACCATAAAGAGAGGAAAGAGTGTACTCTTTTAAGGTAGGAGATGTACTCATGCAAGTTATGATGGTAGCCCATTTAGAGGGTAAGGCTGCCATAAACTTACACATTTTGGACATATTGTCCTTATCAACTCCATGAGACTTCAGCTCGTTTAACAGAATGTTATAACGATTGAAAGTTTGAGCAATAGTCTCACTAGGCTTGGCTTTAAACAGCTCATAGTCATGGATGAGCATGTTTTTGTTATGTTCACGCACAACAGATGTGCCTTCATAAACTTCAGCTAGCCTGTCCCACATCTCTTTAACTGAGTCACAAAATTGTATATTGTGATACAGTTCATCACCAACTGCTTGAAAAAGCATATCCCTTCCTTTATTCTCAAGATGAACAAGACGTTTTTCAGCGTCCGTCCATTGAGCTTCAGATTTAACAACGTAATGTTCTGGTATTTCAGGAGTACCAGGAATGAGGGTTTTGGGGATGTATTTTCCTATCGTGATGTTATCTTGAAGTTTTGGGTGATAGGTAACCATGTGGGATAACATGCGAGTGTTTTCCACATGGGATAGTTGGTTTGGGTGAGTTTGGGAGGTTTTCCAGATGATGGAAGATCAGATGATGTAGGTTCAGCCATAACAGATGCTCAAAGTTGATGGAAAACAACTTTGACACTTGCTCTGCTACCAGTTGTTGGATCCCAACAACACAAACGTGTTGCGTTATGACCGAGTTACGAAGATAAGATAAAATAACACACAAGATTTCAATGATTAAGAGTTTATTAAAACAACTTAATACAGTACAAAGTTTGCGGAAATAGATAGTACACACTAACTAAAACTTTCTACTTGAAATGACACTTTTGTTTGCTCAAATTAGAAGACTTATGCAAGGAGAGTTTTATATCAGCTGATACGGACAACTGATATTTAATGCCTTAGTAATAACTATGGAGAAGTTAATATCAGACAATAACAACTCTCAGAGAATGTTCTTGTGCTATGAATTCTAAAAGGTGTGTGTAAATGCAAGCATTTACGTCTCTATATATAGCCCAAGATCCGTGTTCCTTTGTCCACAAGGTAATCGACGTGTAAACATATAATTCGTCGATGTAGACGTGTCCACAGAAACATTTAATGCTCTTGCATATGTTATAGTCCCAAGTGTGCTTTGTGTGAACTCCTTTTGCTACCTTTTCTGACGCACAGTGAAAAGGTGTACTATGATAGTACAAAAGTTGTTGACTTTCCGTTTACATGCTTGGAGGGACAAACGATGATGTACTGACATAATATCTTCTATTCTAAAATAGAAGATCCTCATCGTTTTCTTCTTCTTTGAGCGGGAAAGGAAAATGTTCAAAGTGTCAAGAACATTTCCACTAAGTCTTCATCTGCAGCAGGTACCATCAGCTGATTCCACAATCAGCTGAATGGTCTTCTTCTTGTCTCTGTCCTTTGACCATAGACTTCGAATGAACACTCTTCTATAGCTGCTGATTTGACTTGTTTTCCTTCAGCTAAGTACGTACTCAGCTGAAGGTTTATTTGCATATACTTGCTTCAACTGAGATACATACTTCAGCTGATATTTATTCTTCTTAGCTATTGATCATCAAATCTTATTCACTTAGTCTAGGGACTAACACATAACTTGTGACATTTACAATCATATATGCAAAAATCTTGACATCAACTTTATCAAAAACTCCAAAAGATTGGTATATCGCCAACTGATACAATATAAAATGGAACAAGTGCTATTATATAAATCAATTTACTATAATAAATGTAAAGAAAAGGAGTACCATAATTGCTTACAATAGAAACTAACAAGTGTTAGTATATAAATCAATTTAATATATATTACTATTCGGTTTATTTGGACAATCCGATTTTCACAACGGAAATCAAATTCAATCCGAAATCCAAACTATTAATTTGGTTTAAATCCAAACCGATTCAAAAAATCAAATAACCAATCCAAATAGTCCGATCCAAAATGTTCAATTGGATAATCCGGTTAAATTCGAATAGTGAACACCTTAACTAGATTATCAAATAACTAGTAAGATAAATTAGAAAGAAATATAATCTCTCGTGGATTCGAGATTTCCTTTTTGTCGCGAATAATAAAAAAGTACTTGCTGAGATCTTAGTCATCGATCTCCACTCTCACGCTAACATGGCTCCGAGAACGGTAGTCATCACCGTACCGGCGTTAATCCTCTCCGTCGCCGGTGCGGCTATCTTTCTCATCTTCCTCATTTCCTCTCTATCAACTTCTCCTTCCTCCTGTTCTTGCCCCACCACCGCCATACAATCAAATCGACAAAAACCGCAGATTTCAGCAACGGTAGAGGATATACACTGGGTGAAAACTCAGATCGAAGCTAACGGACTTCATATGCAAGATAATGTTCTTCGTAAAGGCATTAATCCCCGTACTCGTGCTCAACAGCTCCAGGATTTGATCCAGTAAGATAACTGAAATCGATCTCATTTCGTTTCGTTTTTATGTTTTGTTTTCTGAATTCGCCTCAAGTTAATGCATATAGATCTAGTAAGTTAGCTTATTTGTTGTGATTAGCTTACAGTTTCATGAATTAGGGTTTAATTGGAGTTCTTATATACACACCTAGGTGGAAAATTGTAGTTCTTCATTATGAATTAGGGACTAATTCAGTAATTTGAATGAGTTGGAAAATCGGAGTTCATCATTAGATAAGCTTCAAATATCATGAATTAGGGTTTAATTGGAGCTCTTCTAGACACTCTGAGATGGAATATTGGAGTACATCATTGTAATTAGCTACCAGTTTCATTAATTAGGGTTTAATTGGTGCTCTTCATGAATTAGGGGTTTCAAAATGGCTATTGCGACTTGAATAACCAGTGAGTTGTTTAAAATTGACCTAATTGTTAACAGATACAAAGGCATATCACACTATGAAGAAGATGAAGCAAAGAACCACACATCTTTTCCATGTCCAGGTGAACTTTTAGTAGAAGAGCACCACAGTAACTACGGTGAACCCTGGGCCGGAGGACGAGACGTATTCGAATTCCTCGCGGAAAATTCCCAAATTGCCCCTGAATCACGTGTTCTAGAAATCGGTTGTGGCACATTACGGGTCGGGTTACATTTCATCGATTACTTAGCACCCGAACACTTCCATTGTCTAGAAAGAGACGAGCTTTCTTTAATGGCTGCATATAGGTATGAACTACCCGCACACGGTTTATTACAAAAACGCCCTTTGATCTTAAAAGGTGAAGATATGGATTTTAAAAGATTCGGGTCGGGTTTTACATACGATTTGATATATGCTAGTGCTGTATTTCTTCACATGCCCGATAAACTTGTGTGGGTCGGGTTGGAACGATTAACGGGTCGGTTAAAACCGTTGGATGGTAGAATTTTTGTGTCACATAATGTGAAGTTTTGTTCAAGATTAGGTGGTGATGAGTGTAGTAAGAGGCTTAAAAATTTAGGGCTTGAATATATGGGAAAACATACACATGATAGTTTGCTATTTAATCATTATGAGATTTGGTTTGAGTTTAGAAGGTTTAGAGTCTAATTTTCTTGGATTAATGTTTTTGAATAGATTTGTGTAATTTTTTTGTTGGCACGTGTTGTAATTTGTATTGATGAATTGTTTTATGTAAGTAATGTGATGCATTGATGTTCCTATAGATATGTATTTGATAATGTAAATTGTTGAATTATACATTATTGCAGACTTGAATTATACGTATTAAAAATTTTGAAAATAAAATACTCTTGTACTATAGTTTTGGAGTATTGGCTAATCTTAAAATTTTACAAATATTGAACTTAGCATTAATATATGATTATGTAAAAAAAAAGTTCTAAAGGTTAACTAGGAGCATGTTTGGGAGAAATTCATGTTTTTTAAGTTTATTAAGGTAATAAGATAAAAAATCTTTAAATAAGTTTTTCCCAAATATGGCCTAGGTTTTGCAATTAACTTCTATTTCTTTTAGTAACAGAAAATGACCACAAAAATTTGCAATTAACTTCTGATTTCTTTTAATAACAGAAAATGACCATAAAAATTATAGCTTCAACATATTATCACTCAATTTTAATTACTAGCAACAATACAGTATACAAAACATAGAAAGATCTTGCATTTTAGATAGGTTCATTACAACAGGTGACTTTTACAATTCTTTTTTACCATCTAAAAGTAACTGACAATAGAGTAGAAAACTTATAAACCAAATCGAAACCGAACGAAGTGTGGAAAATTGTAATCGATTTGGTTTTTTGGTTTTGTAATTAATGATTTTAAGTTTCAGTCCGATCCGGTTCGGTCCTCAAAAAACTGAACCGAACCAACACAAAAAACATATACTTCGATTGATTTGGTTTCAGTTTTAAAATTTAATCATTAACAACTTCGGTTCAATCTATTCAATTTAGTTTCTAAGGGTTCAGTTCAGTTTCTATTCCGCTCTCATTCTTAGGAATCTAAACTTAAGTCGTAAAAAAGTTAAAACATTTCTTTAATATTCCCACAAAAATGTACAATGACATTAATATGTAATAAAATGCAAGTATGTAACACTTTATACTTGTGAAAAAAAAAATACTACAAAAAAGCAAACTACACTTTACTAAAATGAGATTTGGGGGTTGCAAACGATGACACACTCTCATCATCAACGGACCTCGCCACAGCCTCCGTCGACCTTTCCGACGTAACCGACTGAACCATCACCGTCGGCTTCAACGCCGGCAACTTTGGCACCACTTCACCTTTCAACATTTTCTCAACCTCTTTCATCGTCGGTCTCATCATATAATTCGGATGAACACAAATCAATCCCACCATTAACATCATCTCCATGTCAATCCGATTAAAGTTTCCGGTCAAATTACAGTCCGCAGCAACAACCAATTGCTTCTCTTCCCACAAATCCCACGCCCAATCCGTCACCAGAACGCCGTTTTCATCCACAGACGGCCGACCAGAAGCCACCTCCAAAACCACAACCCCAAAACCATAGACGTCTGTTTTCACCGTCGGAACGCCGGAATAGACATACTCCGGAGCTAAATAACCCATCGCACGTGCCGGCACTGTCCCGTCACGTGCCTTTGAATTATGATCGTAAAGCTCACCCATTCCAAAACCCCCTAATTTGGGAACGAAATCAAAATCCAACATTATGTTACAACTTTTAACTTTCCGGTGAATAATTGATCGTTCACATTCGTCGTGTAAGTACAGTAAAGCTGAACAAACTCCGATTAGAATATTTAATCGAATCTCGAAGGTTAATTTTTCAGTTAATGTTGTTCGATTTTGAAGAAATTTATCGAGTGATCCGTATGGCATGAAATCGTAAACGAGAATTAATTCGTTCTTCTCACAACACCATCCTTGAAGCTTCATTAAGTTTTTATGACGTAAAGCACCCACCATTGTTGCGAATTCTGCAGCGAATTGACTACCAAACGACCCCGTTTTGAATCGTTTAACTGCGAAATTCAAATTATTCCCATCGGTTTTGTATACAATCGCCGATGAGCCTTCTCCAATGATCAAATTCCGGTTGAAACCTTTTGTTACTGATCGAATTTCTGAGTATTTTAATCTTCTCGGCATTGAATTTGCGTTTTCCTGAAACGAACGTTTCCGGGTTCGGTGTTTTCCGGGTCGGGTTCCGGGCGGATTTTGTTTCTTTCTTAAGCACACATACAACACCACAGAACACACAGTTAACAGAATCAAAATTAAATTGATTCCCAACAATATGAAAGCCAATTCGAGCACCCTCTTGCCAGTGTTATTATCGTTTCGTGAACCATTTCCTGTTTCGGATCGGTTTTCGGGTTTTTCTGTATGTGAAACCTCCGGAAAACAAACTAAACAGTTATCCGACCCGACTTCTTCCACTTCAACAGTAGAGGATCCGGAATCGGAATCGGATTCGGATCCTGGATCTGTTGTTTTGAATTGCCAGTTATTGATCAAATGAACAGATGAACCTTTTCCGTTAGAAGCAGAAAACCCTACATACATAAACCCATGAAATGTTATAGAAAGATCGATCGGCGCCACGAGAGTCGGAGTATCCGGTTTGGTACCGGAGTACCCGACCCATATCCGGATCCACTTTCTGGAATTACTGTATTCAATCCAAGTATTAACCGTTTCCCCCTTTTTCAAATCGATTCCGTTCGTCTTTAAATCAACCGACGCAATAGAATATATCGAATTCAAATCAATTCCGATATGATTATGTTCGAGCAACGATTGTCGAACACAAAGACCAGGCGACGTCAACCTTGGATCTCCTGTGATGATCACAGTGCAAACCCAACAAGCTCTTGGCGAACCTAGGGTGATCGAGGTTGAGTGCGAAGGTGAAAGTAAGAGTATGTTAACTCTGTGTTTTAGGTTTCTTTCTCAGTCTCAGTGTGTTGGTGTCCCTGAGTTAGGCCATGTATTTATATGGTCAGCCTCAGGTATATGGAACGTTGGCTCATTATGACTGCAATAAAGCAGTCATGAAGAGCCATTATGACAGCGTCAATGATCGTGTAACGCCTTACTATTATGACTGTAATAAAGCTTTCATGAGGCGTTATAAGCGTCAGCCAGTAAGACACGCACAGGCGGTCGTTGACAACTTGACAGGCGGCCATGACTTGACAGGCAGCCGAAACTGTGACAGGCGGTCGTTGATAACTTGACAGGCGGCCATGACTTGACAGGCAGCGAAACTGTGACATGGGCCATCATTGGTAGCTATCCAAACTATATATACAGGGTAATCCCTACTAACCTCATCATGCCCCCGAGTTAGGATTTGCCAAAACAACTGTTTGCGAGTCGTAACTATCACATAAGTCTTTTTCCGGTTTTTCTCTCTTTTTTTTATAAAACGGCTGCGCAAGGCAGACCGGCGACCGGCGATTCAAAGATGGACTGGCGACTACGATTGACCGGGCAGCCAACCCCTTGACCGGCGGCCAACCCTTTGACTGGTGGAACGATTGAATCGGCTACGAGTGAACGATGGCTACGAATTGAATCAGTGTGTAACCCTAGAATGACCGGCGGCCAACCTATTCACCGGCCCGAGACTGACCGGCGGTTAGCCGTAGACCGGCTGCAAGCGATAACGGCTGGAGGGACCGGCGGTCATAGCACATTTGCGGACCGGTCGTCGAGGGTAATGGCGGAACCAACAGTCCTGGTCAACGGCGGAACCGACGGTCGCACAGTAGCAGACGGCGGCAAAGCACAGACCGGCGGCAGTGACCCAGACCGGCGGCCATAGGCGAGACCGGCGGTAGGGGCGTGCGATTTTGGCAGATAGGTTTCCGCCTATGCGGACCGGCGGTTAGGTTTACGATTTAAGCTGGTGGTTTACGCCGAGGGTTAGGGTTTAGAGGTCCGGTTAGAATAGGAATTAACCGGCCGGCGGTTTAGGGTTTTAGGGTTGTAACTGTCGGTGTTAGGGTTGACCGGCGGTGTTAGGTTGTCGGCGGTGTCGTGGTTTTCGACCGGCGGCCTTAGACCGGCGGTTTTAGGGTTGACCGGCAGTTTTCGAACGATGGTTTAGGGCTTGACCGGCGGTATTAGGGTTTGGGGGACCGGTAGGTTAGGGTTAAATGACCGGCGGTTTAGGAGCAGGGACATCGTCCGACTATTTTGCATGCTTTAAACGCGTAACTCCTTATTAACTTACTAATAGTTGTATGTCTTGCAGGTTTAATTGGGTTGCTCGCCACCTTACATGTACGTATTTGCGTGTCCATTGCTTTGCGTTGAAAAATAATGTTTTATTGGATGATCAAGCCAATAACACATTTTTGTTTTTATCTTTTTATTATGGATGTTGTGTCTATGACACCGTCTTAGGTGTGCATGACAGTGTGTATATTTGATTGTTCGTATGACACTTTCTTGAGAGCCCATGATGCCTTTGTATGCCAATGACCTGGGTAGATTTGGGTATCTCTGATGTATGCTTCATATTGTGCCTGTGACACTGTGCCAATGGCACTTTTGTTGGTTAACCGTTACTTTGTTTACTCGCGAGGATTGTCGCTTCACAGTGAGAAGTGCTTATCTTTTATCAAGTAGATTAAAAGACGAGTATGATTGTATGTTATTTGGCCAGACAAGGTTGTCTTTCTTGGCTTCATACATGTTGTATTGAACTATGTTCGTAGTTGTGTACATGCACATGCATGCTCAAGTTGTAACATTGTACGTAATGAAAGTGCATGTTTGGCTTTAGACTAAGATGTCTATTGTGGCCTTATGCTTTTTGTATTGAACCTTACTTCAATATTTATTTGTTTATGTAAAAACCATAGAAAAATGATATTGTGAGATAATATTGGGATACAAGATCAGACCAAATGCTATTATCGCCAGTTTCATGCATGACCATGACATTCCATGTGCTTGGAAACATGTATTGAAAACATAAAGGAAAAAATGACAGTAAAGACTATCGCACCTTGGTAGGTCAGTTAATATTGGCTCCCTCATGTATCATGAGAATATGACCATCAGGTGGTCCGGGATGTTCTGTGTCTTCCCCCCTCTTTTGCCAGGCATAACTCTTCTTAAGTGGAGATTTATTTGCTTGCTGCTTAGCGCCAGGGACAAGGTGTTCTAGTTTGCCTTCTTCCAAAGCCCGCCTGATTTCCCTTTTTAGCTCTCTACAAGCATTCGTGTCGTGTCCATGATCTTCATGGAAATCACAGTATTTATTCATGTTTTTCGTACCCGACCTATGCTCCATTTGGGGTGGAGGTGTGAAGGTAGCGCACACCTGCTCTGTTATCAAGATTTCTTTTGGTGTTTTGCTAAGAGCACGCTCAGACGGATGTTTATCGTATGGGCCAAACCTCCGGTTGCTCCTTTCATCTCGTTGATGATCACCAGTTAGAGCTTCATGCCTGCGATCTGACGTGTCGGTCCATGACTTGCCGCCTACCTCTCTTGTCAGGGAGACAGTTTCTTTGGACCTTAGATAGTCATATGCCCTGTCCGTGGCTTCTTTGAAAGTAATTGGAGTTCTCTTGATTAACTTTTCTTGCAGTTGTCCTGGAAGCAAGGAGAGGGTAAAACCCGAAATTTGTTGGCTTTCGGGTAAGGCGACAATTTTCTGGCATTCCTGCGTGTAACGCTGAATGAAGTCGCGTAACCCCTCGCCTTCCCTTTGTCTCAGCAAATGTGCTTCTATATGAGTTCTCTGCTGCTTCTTTTGCTGGATAAAGTGAGTCACAAATTTAGCCTTTAGATCTGCAAAGTCTTGAATACTCCTCTCCGGTAAGTCAGCAAACCAATCGCGAGCGAAACCCTGCAACGTGCCAGGGAACATGTGACAAGCGACCGGGTCTAGCCATTTCTCTGTCATAATGGCCTGTTCAAAAAGAGCAAGGTGGTCATCGGGATCCCGTGTACCGTCGTAAGTACCAACTATGGACGGAACTTTTTGTTTATCTGGGAGAGGGAATCTGGCTACCCAGTCACAAAACTTCGAACTAACCACCGACAAAGGCATAGTGGCCGCTCGGGGTGGTGCGGCTGCTGCCACGAGTGCTTGCAACACGCGCAACATATCATTAGATGTATCCTGTGGTGGAGGTGGTGGTGGGGTATGAATGGGTGGTTGTCGTAACTGCTCCAATAATTGTGACAACGGATCTACTGGTTGCACGACCGTTGGCTGCGGTGCTGGGCGTAACGCCGCCACCAATTGAGACAACAGGTCCGATGAAGTAGGTGGTGGAGGAGGTGGTGGCAGCTGAGTACTCTGAGTCAACCTGCGGAGTAACTCCACAATTGGATCCTCCCGAATCCCTGGTGTAGCGGCCTGCGGAAAGTTGGAAGCAGGCTGTCTGACCGGATCCGTGCCATCCTCTTGAGAGCTTGTCCCGTGGGACAAAAGAGGCTGAACTGAAGGGATGGGCGTCACTGGCTGTGGTGAAGTAAACGAACTTGATCCAACGAGCCTTGTGGAGAAAAGTGGACTTGTTAAAGAGGGATACCCTCGTGTCGTCCTGACATCCGACACTGTCCACTCAGAATCGACGTATGGCTCCATGATACGACTAGGCGAGGTTATCACCGCCTCGGGTATAGTTGTAATCACGGTAGTGGTTATTAATGGCGATGAAGAAGTGACCAACGATGGCTGTGTATCCGCCATAGGAACGGTTTGATTATTGAGGGAAAAAGTTTGGAAAAGTGAAACGCCGTTTAAAAACGTGTCCCACGGATGGCGCCAATGTTCGAGCAACGATTGTCGAACACAAAGACCAGGCGACGTCAACCTTGGATCTCCTGTGATGATCACAGTGCAAACCCAACAAGCTCTTGGCGAACCTAGGGTGATCGAGGTTGAGTGCGAAGGTGAAAGTAAGAGTATGTTAACTCTGTGTTTTAGGTTTCTTTCTCAGTCTCAGTGTGTTGGTGTCCCTGAGTTAGGCCATGTATTTATATGGTCAGCCTCAGGTATATGGAACGTTGGCTCATTATGACTGCAATAAAGCAGTCATGAAGAGCCATTATGACAGCGTCAATGATCGTGTAACGCCTTACTATTATGACTGTAATAAAGCTTTCATGAGGCGTTATAAGCGTCAGCCAGTAAGACACGCACAGGCGGTCGTTGACAACTTGACAGGCGGCCATGACTTGACAGGCAGCCGAAACTGTGACAGGCGGTCGTTGATAACTTGACAGGCGGCCATGACTTGACAGGCAGCGAAACTGTGACATGGGCCATCATTGGTAGCTATCCAAACTATATATACAGGGTAATCCCTACTAACCTCATCAGATTATCATTAATATCACCAAGATCCTGATCAAATTTGGAATCAAATTCAACCGCTAAAAACGAATTCGAATTTGTATTCTGATTTATGGCTTCTGGTAACCCGATACAACCAACGGAATACGGTAACGAATTTGAATCCGATGTGATTACAAACGCAATTCCTTCGCCGGAGTGACAGTGCGAAGGCGGAGGGACGATGGTGAACGAGAAATGCGTGGAGAAAGAAAGTGTGGAATTGAAATTGGAGTCAAGAAATTGAATAGGGTTTTTGTAAAATAACCTTCCGGCGGTGTCTGGATACGGTGGAATTGAGGTGCAATTTTTGAGGTTCTGAGTTAGGGTTATGGAGGTTAGATTCAGGTGAGCTGTGCCGGAAAGAGTGAAGTTTGATTGGTGAGATGAAGAAACAGGTGTGAAGATGAAGGTGATGCAGAAGATGAACAGATAATGAATAATCATATTATCAATCGAGTTGTGAACATGGAAACAAGAAGAAGAAGACTATAAAGATGAAGGTATGCAGATAACTGCAACTCGATAATGGAAAGTATATCAATTAGGGGAGATTAGAAATATTAAGGCGGGAAGACTTACAATTATTGGTTATATGAAAATTAATACCATATTAATTAAATTTAAATTTTAAACAACTTGTACAAGGCGATATATAGAATTACTTTAGAGATTAGAGATATAGGTTGTGAAGTTTTCTTCCAGGATTGCATGATTTATAGATGACAAATGCTATTGTTTATACAATTTCTGCTTACTTCGCTTTGCTACTCAGTATAAGATAAAATATGTAATCTACTAACTATATTTACTCATATCATCTATTGATTTTGATACTTGTTTTGATCTGATAAGTATGAAGATGAATACACATTGTAAAAATTAATAACATTTCTCTTTACGGAATGCATTATGCATACAGTACTTAAGTTTGGGTCTTGATTGATACTTTTGACTAATACATGTTATTTGCATACCGACATAACTCACATACACGTCATATGCGTGCACACATACATATTTACATGTTTTTTTCTTCTTCTTCATATTCACACATTCTCACATATAAAGGCCACACACACATATTTGCATACACATTTTCATAATCATTGTGTATAGTTTTATAGACATGAACACACATATCATATACATGCATATACTTTACCTCTATTTTTTGGAGGTCTCTTTAGAAGCCGTCAAGTTAAGACTGTCCACATCTTACCACTCTCATACCTCTTATTTAAACAAATTGGATAGTTATCATTTGTGAAATTTTACAGAACTTTTACATTTTTTGTTTTATAGAAATGTGTGTAATATTTGAACTTTTTTTTTCGTGTTCTTTAGTTTAATATATAAAATTATAAATGGACCTTCAAGCAATCCATGAATGTTTTGTTGAACACTTGAGCATATAAATCGTTTACAAGTAGTTATTCTAACACTATTATTAATCACACTCAATTTTCATACCTTCATTTTGTTCTTTTTGACTAATGTGTTTTTATCCCTTATTTAGTTTAACTAATCCACATAATCATAACACGCATGTGCAATAATACAAACCAATTACTAAAGTTTATATTTCTAACTAATACTTATTTTCCTTGTTGATAATTTATAACTATTATAATAATGTCAAGGGTGTGATAGCAACAATATTAAACCACGAGGTACAAATTGCAATATATACAAAGTTTACATAAGAATTGGCAAGCCAAACTATCGAGCTGTCAACCTCAATCCAATTAGGGTTAGGGTTTTGGGAAAACGAAGAGGACGAACTCAAACTCTATCGCTTCTACACGCAGTAGTCTCTGAAAAACATGTAAGCACTTCGATTCCCTAATTTTAAAGCCAAGCAGCATCTTTAATTCCATCTTTCTTCCACAATTAAAGTGTTTATCTGTATGATTTTGGAAATTTCATTATCTTAAAAGCTGTTTTTTGTTCATAGTAGATTCATTTTGTATTCTCTACACTTTTTTTCATATAATCAGCGCATATATCAAGCGATTACTAACCAATTCGTTGTGAGCTCGCACATGTTGATTTATCGTAGCCTCAAAACCTCAAGTACTAACCAATTTAGCGCTCAGAAATTTCTCGTAATACCGTTGTTATCATGAAATATTGATGAATGATGAATTACGTTCTTCACAGCTTATAGATGTATCAAAACACAATGCAGGATATAGTCTTTGAATTTGTTTATGCTGTATTAACATATACTCAGCTGATACGATGCTTTTTAGGCAAATTCTGATTATGAGGTATAAAGTACTGATTTGAAATAGCTTACTAGCTGTATCATAATGCAATAAGCTGATTAATTGTTTAAATAAGCAATCCAAAACATCCTCTTAATATTTTAATCTCCAAACTAGAGAACAATTTCTAAAAGTGTAGCTTACGTTTAAGATTGCGGATTCCAGAGTGTGTGTGTGTGTGTTCATATGTTAGTTTTATGTGACACCTTTGGTTTTATATTTTTTTCAGCTGAAGATGATTGAACAGGATGAGTACCGTTGTTTCATTGGGAATCTTTCATGGTCAACGTCTGACCGAGATTTGAAGGAAGCTTTTAAGAAGTTTGACCATCTTGTAGATGCTAAGGTATTCGGAAACATGTTTGACCAATATTATATTGCTAAATGGACTAATAGGTAATTCCAAAAAGCTTAACATAAAAATGAAAAAAAAAAAGTTGAATGATACTGTAATGAATTTCAGGTAGTTATGGACAGATCATCTGGGCGATCACGTGGGTTCGGTTTTGTTACATTTGATGAAGAAAAGTCAATGGAAGATGCAATTGAAGCAATGAATGGAATTGATTTAGATGGAAGAAATATCTCAGTAGATAAAGCTCAACCAAATCAAGGTAGAGACCGTGACAATGGGCGGGACCGTGACAGAGGTAGAGACCGTGACTATGGCGGCGGTGGCGGTGGTGGCCGGAGGTCAGGCGGAGGCGGTGGTGGTGGTGGTGGTGGTGGTGGTGGTGATTGTTTCAAATGTGGGAAACCGGGTCATTTTGCTAGAGAATGTCCATCTGGAGAAGGGTCAAGAGGTGGTGGTGGTGGTGGTAGGTATGGTGACAGAGAGGACAGATATGGTGGTGGTGGTGGCAGCCGCCATGGGCCTGACCGGAATGGTGACCGGTCAGGTGGCCGGAATAGGGATTCCAGTAGGAGTGGTGCTGATAGACATAATCGTGATCGTTCTGGTCCTTATGAACGTCATTGATCAAGTGATTTGTCTCAGGTACTTCTTTTATTTTATTTAAAAAAAAAAGTATAAAAGATTTGGTTTATTCAAGTAAATTAATTAAAATGTGAACTGGTAGCATAAATTTTACCAAGCTATCCTACTCTAATATTATAGTTTTTGTAAGGCTAGTTAAGACATTAACTACTAAACCAAATAAAAGTTGATTATGGGTCGACCCGTATAAAAAAGTTACCCGTTTTGAGTTTTGACCCATTATCTAACTCATCCGACCCGCCCGTTTTTGCAGTGAAGCTGGATCTAGTGACATGAAGATTGTATCAGGGCTTTCCGAATCTGCAAGATTTTAAGTAATTACATTCAGTCTTATTTAATTACAAAAAATTGATATCTGCTATTATTATTATTATTATTATCTTTTTTTTTTCTTTTTCTTTTTCAAATTCTAGTATTGGTTTCAGTTTCAGACAATTTATCTTGGTGTTTAACAGATCGATTTTAGTATTTTTTTTAATGTTGGTTTTCCTTTTTTTGGTTCAAGTATTCTCGTCTATTTCGGGTTCTTCTAAATGACTATAATACCCTCATGTGCAATGCTCGTGGGGTGTGGTGGTAATGTCTGAAATAGACAGACATCCATTGAAAGTATTTCTGTTTGTAATTTTGACCAAAGTTGAATGATTATTTGTGTAATTTACTCCCTCTTTCTCTCCCTTTTTGGTTACATGATTGAAAACAAAATGTTAAGTGTTGTTAACCTTAAAAATTATTTGAAAAAGTACTAAAAAGTACCATAGTTTTTAGCAGAACTCCCATTTGTGGTGCGTAATTTTTTATGTGAAGTAATAACATTTTCTTGGAATGTGTTCCTTATTGTGTAGTGGTTATGGGTTCAAATTGTGATTTGTATAATATGGTGTTGGTTTAGGAGCTCGTGTGTAATGTGTTTGCTGTTAAAAAATCACATTTCTTGAGCTTAGGACATTTCCAATGCATAAGTCATTGTAAAAGGAATTGTTACTTACATTCTCCACTTATAAAATTGATAAATAATGCATATAGATTTACATAAAGACTTATAAAATATAAGGTTTTTGATGCAAAAGCTTTTTGCTAGAAGATTATATTTATTTAAATGTCTTGTAGTAAAAAATTTTATAAAAAAATTGCATTGGAGATGCTTTTATAAGCTTAACTAGGGGTGAGCATGTGGCGGGTTGAGGCAGTTTTTCACTAAAAGCAAACCCCGAACCGCAAACTTCGGTTTTTAAGAACTAGAAACCGTTCGGTATCGGTTTTTTCGGTTTCGGTTTTTTGGTTTTTCGGTTTTTCTCGGTTCGGTTTCGGTTTTTCTCGGTTCGGTTTCGGTTTTTTTTTCGGTTTTTTGTTTTCCTTCAAATTTACCAATTTGTTAAGTTAAAAGTTATTATTCCAAACTTTAATACTTATAAAGTTATAAGATATGGAAAACATTGGATTAAAACGTGTGAAAAATTACAAATGATATACTTAAAACTTTCTTTTATATAAATAAGGATCAAATTTTTTATAAATATACAAATAATTTTATAAAATTTGAAATATATATATGGTGGGGCGGGGCGGTTTTTTCGGCTCGGTTTTCCGTATGCACCCAAAAGCCGCCCCAAACATTCGGTTTTTCAAAAAATAGAAACCGCTCACATCGATTTTTCAAATGGTTCGGTTTTTTCGGTGCGGTCTTTTTGGGTTTTTCGGTTTCGGTTCGATTTTCGGTTTTTATGCTCACCCCTATGCTTAACAATGATAAGGTCAAAGTTTGTGGATAACAAGTCTTAGTGTTTTGGTGATATCGATGATCTTGATGATATTGATGCTAGTAGGGGTGAATATTTTGGGAAAAAATGAATTGAACCGAAAACCAATAGACATCAAACTGAAGACATGTTACTAGTTCGTTTTTGAAAATTCATTATTTTTTGTTCTATCGATTTCGATTTGGTCTTCGGATAAGGATAAACATTTGTGCTAAAAAAATTCAACCGAAACCTAACTGAACTTAAACAGAACTATACCAAAACTTAAAACATTTAATCGGTATGGTTTTGGAAATTCATCATTTTCTGTTTTAGTTATATCGATTCAGTTCACATATATTTTTGGATCACGCCTACCCCTAGATGCTAGTTACGATATGTTGATATGAAGCTTGAACTGTTAATTAGCAAGTTAAAATAAACACCTGCTAAGAAATTTGACCTCAAATCGTAATATAATCAAAACAAGTTACAAGAAAAAGAAATTTAATTAAAGTACATTATTATCTTATATTTTACTCCGTCTCATAATAAAATTTTCATTTACTTCTAAATTTTTATGCCAAATAAGTATTCTTTATTTAAATTTGATAGAGTCCATTCAATAAAATAATATTTTTTATACCACAAACTTACCACTAAGGCACTAACTATCTTTTGTCTCTCTAAACCAATCTTATATTGTAACCAAACTATTACAATGAACAAATCACTATCTGTCTCTTAAAAATTTATACAAGATAAAAATAAGAACTTTAGACAGGAGCAATAATAAAATAAGTTGTTTAAAATATGAACCATAAAAGTTATACATACATGGCAAGCGCCATTTGAGTTAGGAAGTGGGCAACTTTGTTTTAGTAAAAAAAAAAAGGATGGAAGTTGAAAAGGAACACGACTCAATTTTGGCAAGTCAAAGAGGTACAAGATTCCAAATTGGTAGCCATAACTCGTAAGTCTTTATTGGACCAATTCTATTTTTTATAGCTTAGTCGACAAGCTGAAATTTTATCACTTTTTTTTTTTAATTTTGAAGTTGGTATATAGTAATGTCTAGGACAAACCGGTGAGGCAATTATGTGTATATTAAAATCTTGAAGGACTATATTGTAAATTGTTGGTACCCCTTAATCGATTTAAAACAACAACATTAGTTCGAACTATGGTATCAAGTATTGTTTTACTTAATTTAGGCCATGTTTGATTGAGCTTTCTAATTCAGACTCAGTCTGAAATTTTGGACCCGGTCCGAATCCGACTGTTTGATAATCTCGCTTTTCTTCGGACTCGGTCCGATTTTCTGATTCAGTCCGTTTACACTTCCTGATCCGGTCCGATTGATAAACTCCATTGACTGGGTCTGTTTTTTCTTTTTGCCCTTATACATCGACGCATAATCTTTCTTCCAGGTAAACAAATAACTTTTTTCTAGTTTCAAACTTGAATTTGTTTCAATGTTGTTTTCTAATTTATATTAATATGATTTCTATAGGTCCTTAACACAAAGTGGGTTCATCCGAAGCAGCTTTGTTAGCAATCTATTTTGTTTCTTATGTTATTTTCGGAATTTAGATTTTATATCATGATTTTTATTTAATTATTTTTAATTATTTAGCAATTTAATCAATATTTAGCAATTTAATCAACACACATATATTTTATCTAGCACAAAAGAGAAGGATAATAAGGTCATTATTCATCAATTAGCACATTCAATTAATAATTTAATCAAACACATGGACTCAATCCGATTTTCTGACTCAATCTTATTCTAACTCAATCCGATTCTGACTCAATCCGATTCCGACTCAATCCGACTAATCAAACGGGACCTTAGTCACAAGAAAGATTGCAGATAGCAGCGAGCAGAATGCAGTGAGTTGTCTTCAAGAGAAAAACTGTTGTTATTTGCTTTTATATATTTGTGTGTGAGTTTGTAAGTTCATATTTACTTTGGTAGTTGAATAGAGTATTTATACATACAATATGTATAAAACTCTGTAAACAACTTTGACCTATTTTATATATATATATTAATTAAACGTATTTATCTTCAAATATAAAATACATCATGCATTTTATTAAAAAAATATGAATGGACCGAGGTTAAGGAAAAAAGGTAACTTTATAAATAACACTTAAATTCCATTTTAGTGGCTAATTAATTAGTTCATGTATATTTGTGATTATTAAATTAGTTGAGAATAATTTAATAGTTTTTATATATCAAATGCCAATAACTATTACTACTTCTATTTAAAAAATAATATTAGTAACTTTATTTTGATACACATGTTTTTTTTATTTATAACTAGTCCTTATTGATAAGTGCTTTACATATTTGTTAAATTAAATGTTGCTTTTAGAAAGATAGAAAAAGTAGTATGGTGAACAAGAGAGTGGTTTTTTTTTTTTTTTTTTTTTTTTTTTTTTTTTTTTTTTTGAACCGGCAAATAATTACATATAAATCTCCTATGTTTGGAATTGAACCCAAGACCTCCTTATTAGTTTCTCTCCATGTTAGCCAAGTGGGCTAGCCCCAACTTGTTAACTAGACAAATTGGATTTTTGTATTTTGTCCTTATTAATAAGTACTTTAATTCTATGTTTAATAAATATATAATCTTTAAGCTAAAAAACGTAACGTTCATACAAGATGAGACCTTTCAACATACCTTTGGAATAAATTAGTTTGAGTATTAATCAGGTAGTCATTAGATAGTTAAAAATGTAACGTGGCCGTTATGACATATTCAACAACATGCCATGACTATGAGTGTGCTCTAAAGAGAAACTTGACAATAAATATATACAGTATAACAAACTTAACAATGAGTTGTATTTATGTCATTCATTAAAATGTATAATAGAAATCTAATTTCATCTTATTTAGTGGAAATTAAATGGGAAATTGCAAATTAAAAAGTGAATGGTAAATTCGAATATCCAAAAATTATGATAATGGATTTCAAGTACCTGAACCCCTATCCAAAATTCCAAATTTTAGATAATTGGATATCTAAATATTCGAAATTATTTAAAATATCAAATTATCTAAAAAACATTTAAAAATACAAAAAAGTGATCAATTTCTTTTAAGATTCAAATGTCAAAAACATAAACTTATTATAATTATTTAATATTTACTTCTTTTCATTGGATATATCTGTTAAAAGTATATAAAATAAGCGGAAATAATATTTTCTCGCAAATATTTGGGATATTTGAATATCTAGAAATTTGGAATCACTATCCTAATTGAAATCCGATTTCAGAAATCTGAATTTCATATCAGATTCTACAAATAACGGATTCGAATACAGATATTTTTGAACACCGATCTTGAAACATGGGTTAATTTTAGCAAGTAGGAAATCATGAATTTAACTAGGGTTTTCATTATAAGTTTAAAATTCATATTATTTGTCATCCTTATGCTATCCGGTATGGGTACCACATGTAATACCCAATTTTTTTCCCACATCATCGCCACCTCAGCAACCACACCACCACCACACCACATTATCTCTAAAAAATACCTACCACACCACACCACACCCTTTTATTCCATTTAATTTGAAATAAAAAAGAAAAGAAAATACCCATTAACCAATCATAAGCCACCATCCATCAAAAATCATCCCTTCCACACCGTTCACAGCCTCGCCCCACGCAGCCCCCCCCCCCCCCCCCCACGCCGTTGAGGGGGGTGGTGTTCCCGTCCTACCCACGCCGTGCCAGCCTGTCATCTCACCTCCACCTCACCACCACGCCGGATGGCGTGGACCCATTCCAGGCAACCTAAGAGCAACTTCAACAATGCTAAAACCATTAAATCCTTTTCCCATAATTGAAGGGCTTGACGGCCTTTTGTAGGACATCTTTGCGTGTTTTACGCATCAAACAACTGTTCAATGAAATGCATTTTATATGAGAAATTATAATGCTTTCTAATTCATTCATTCTTCATAAATCTAAGATTATGTGTAATGAGTGATCAAACCTAATTTGGTTATCACTGACACATTAGCGTCACGTTAGTTTTTTCTCTTCCAATCAAACACATGACAAATCTCAACCAAACACACGTAGCAGACAACCAAACATTTTCCCTTTGAAAATCAAGCGACCGACACCAGTTGCCTATGCGATCGAATGAAGCTTGGGACGCGTAGACGATGGCATCACATAATGAGGGCTAGGGGATGTGTGGTGACGGAGGGGTGCGACACACCCCATTAGGCACAGTCTGAGCACATAAGACAGCTTTTTGCCTAATTTTCTCTAAAAAATTGTTGTTTTTTCACTAAATTTTCATATGTTATCATCCTATAAAATTATTGATAATTAGAATTCACTAAATTTTTTGCTTTTAGTTGATTTGCCCGAATTCAGAAGCTTATCAACAATATGGTGCAAAGATGAATGGGATCCAATATCTGTTTGGCACCACTTTAAAAGCCAAACCCATAAATTTGACCTTGTAATGCAATCATAAAAAAGATGATTGACGATTTCTTCCTCAACACTACCGCACTACGGGTGAGCATTTGTGCCAACGGAACTGAAAACCAAAAGACACCTTACCCAACCAAAACTGAAAACATGTAATCAGTTTGGTTTCGGTTTAGAAAATTTATCATTTTCGGTTTTGGTTCTATCACTTTCAGTTTGGTTCGGTTTTCGGATAAAGACGAGCATTTGGGCTAAAAGAAATTGAACCGAACCAAACCAAACAAAAACCAAAAACCAAACAAAAACCAAAAACACATAATCATTTCGGTTTTAAAAGTTTATCGTTTTCATTCCGTTCAATTCAGTTTTGAACTATGACCACCTCCACTTACCACCACATACCGAGCATAAGATGAAAGAGCAACTCACCCCGATAATGGCATTTATATCAATTCATAACGAACGTTGTTATCATGTGCGGTTCCCTATGTCTTTAAAATTACATGGACCCATAAATATTCATTTGGATCATAAATTAGCACATGTGGCATCATGGGAAAATTTAATGACTTCTTATCTTACTACTATATAAAGCATTTAGGCTTATCCCATTAGACAAGTTTAAGGAGCTTCTTAAACTTGATTTTAAGAACTTTTTTCACTTTTGTTAGTTAGTTCTCTACCTTAAAAAAAATAAATCGCGGCTAATAAGATTCGAACCCAAGACCTCTCCTAACTTATCACTATGTGTTAACCACTTGCTATGAATTACACTTTGGTAACACCACCCACACTTAATAACAAAAGTCTGTTACTCGAAAACCATTTTACCCAATAACATTAAATATACGACGCTGTAAATCATCAACTCTTACCAAAATTCACATTTCCGTTTAATTATTTATTTCTAGCAACAATTATTACCGTGTAAACGAACAACACTTGCTCGCCACGAAATATGGTTTCTGGGTATCCGCCGCCGCATTACGCGGGTACCCTGCTAGTAGGTTATGGACTATGCTACAAGCACTTTCACCTTTTATTTGTTTATTATTCTAAAATGAATCACAATTTCTTGTTTGAAGACTTTCTATACATAAAACAATGCTTTTAATCATCAACCAAAAACCATACTTATAAATTTAACGAAAAACTCTTGTGTTTCCTTGTTGGTTTTAACTCATTGATAGCTTGTTTCATTAATTGTCAAAGAATCGGAAAGCTACAAAAAGGCGTTTCGTGATATTTTGGGGTATCGATATCAAAACTTGGAATGTGAGATGTAAATTGTAATCGAATATCAATGACATAATATATGTATCTACCCTCGAAACCTTTTTGTATGATCTTTATCACAGTAGTGGCCAGTGAGTCTTGATTCGTATTATACCTGTTTCTGACCTTTACCACTAGCAAAAACTTGCATTTTATTCGGAAAAGGAGTACGCATATAACTTTTGGCACTATGGTTAGTACTTAGTAGCTAGTGTTTCTATTTGTGCTTTAATCAAAGGTTGTGTGGTCGGAAAAGGGCCATGCTTTTATAGAATCAAACTAATTTACAGTTTTGACCTTCTTTATTGATCGGTATAAAGTCGACCCTTCAACGAATTTTGAGCTTTAACAATCAACATATATACTTTGCTTTTTGTACTGTAGTATCGACATCGAAGGTCTTACTGACCCACAGGATTTATGCAAAGCGCTTTATTCCATCGATACTTACGTAAAGGCACAATGAATCTACAAAAATGATACACAAACACAACCCGAAAACTACATTTATAGTAACATTACATCGTAGCACTTTCATGGCTAAGATGTGGCTAAGATGCCTAGAGATATAGAGTGGTATATATTAAGCAATGCCATTTTGACAAATCTTAATTCTTCAACTTGAGTTAAAATGTAGAATATAAGAATTCAATTCTTCTAATAATATACAATTCATTTCATTATTCAGTTGTGACAAGTTAGCATCACATTAGTATTTTTAAATTTACATATTTACGTCAAAAACACATCTTTACTTCATTCTATACTTTATTTTACACACACACGTAGACCGGCAAAGGAAGTTAAGAACCTGTACAAATGGTGCCGGCTTGGAGACGAGCCTGACAAGCTAACTGACGAGCCGTTGGCACGAGTCTAAAGTGCAAACCTTAAGAACAATTTTTGTCACAATATTCTTGAAACCAATAATGGAAATCATGCTTTTAACTAACGTCACATATTCCTTGCATATAATGAAAACACGCTCGGTTGAAATTATACCCACAACTTTAAATGATGTCCAGCATAGTCAAAAGCATAGACCTAAAAATATCATAAAATGGTATAAACATTCATATGGTCAAAAACTTAGATGTCAAAAATAGCAGTCCTTATGATTTAATTATTAATTTATGTTTCATATATAAATATAAATATTTTGTTTTCGTGGTTTACTAGCTTAACCTATACACTTGTTTAAAATATAATTTTCCAGTTATTGCGATTTTAAGTCAAAATATGTGTATTTTTAACTGAACTTAAAACAATTTGTCAAGATATTCATGGTTAAAACAATTTACATTCAAATATTAATACCTTTTAAATTATTGATTTGTTGTTTACTAGCTTCATTTATACACTTGTTTTAAATATAAATTTTCTAGTTATTGCGATTTAAAGTCCAAATATGCGTATTTTTAACTGAATTTTAAACAATTTGTCAAGATATTAGTTTTTTACTAGTTGGTAATAATTTGTATTTTTTGTAATCAATTTGATTTACAGCTTTGGATCTAATCGTAAGTTAAATGAATCCTAAACAAACAAAAACGTTTTATGAACCGAGTTGATTGAGTCAATACGGCGTGATGTGAGTTGTCCGCGTTTCGTAACTCGCCAAACATGATTTTGAGTTAACTCGGAAAACCTTGACCAACTCGCCGCACATTTGCCTCACCGTGCCGGAGCAATTACTCTGCATCACGAGCAACACCTTCGTCAATCCATTATTCCTCATTGCAGATTCTTGAGCAATCCGATCTCTAGACATATGACACAAGCTCCAGATTACTCCGATACCGTGGTCCGTTGCCGCCGTTGATACTTTCATCAGTCTCTGTACGACGGCGGACACACAGTTTTCGTCGACAGAAATCGCCGCCCGTCCTTCCGTACATGTAGACACCATTTCGAGAATCTTCATTACCTTTTCGATCACCGGAGCTGAATTTTCCGGTCCGGCGAGGATTTTACCGGCGATTCTAACGATTCCTAACCGGACGAGCTCCTTCTTCGACTGCCGTGATGTAGAAATGGCGATTAGAGCAGCTAAACCGGCATCCACCGCCGTCCGGTCGGTTTCAGAGCTTGTAAGACGATATAGCTCTTTTAATAAAATGCTTTGATCGGCGATTGCTCGGCGAGATTCGTTGTCAAACGCCGCGAGCGATTCCAAAACCTTAGCGGCACTAATTCTCGATTCCAAACCGCCGCGTTGAAGAACGAAACTGAACGGCGATAATGAAGCATCATCGGAGTTCAATTTGATTAACTGCTCTTTAACTCCTTTTTCCGGCAAAATCAGATCCAAACCGGTAACCACTAGCTCAATCACTTCAATCTCATTACTAATTTTAAAAATCCTCGCCATCATCGGAACGAATCCGTCCAATTTCGCTAACGATTCTCTATTTTCCACTGACAATTTCGCGAAATTAACAATACTCGTTAACGTATCTAACGAGAGGTTTTCCGTTTGTTCGTTACTGATCAATTTCTTCAAGGATTCCAACGCGAGGTAGTTGTTGAAGGAAGCGTGAGATTCAGGTTTCAAAAGGTAAGAATCAGACCAGACACGAATTAACCGTCGCAGTGTAAGGTTAGGAACGACGTCAGTTGATTGTAGAACTTGCATAGTGGCCGGACATGTATTGTGGCCTGAATCGAGCCATTTCTGGATGCTTACACGGTCGTAAGTAACGCCGGTGCAGAGACTGACCGGAGATGTCATGACGTCCATTGATATCGGACACTTGAAGAAGCTCGGCACACTCAGGTGTAATCCATTGCTGCTTTTCTCTCTCGCCATTTGTGTGTGCTTTCGGTGGGGAATCAATTGTGTGTTTAGAGAGAGAGAGAGATAAAGTGGTGGAGGAGAGAGAGGGGAGTTTGGAGGTTTTGAAGGGGTGGGAGAGAGAGTCAAAGGGGTGGGAGGTGACGTTGTTTTAGTCAACGATTCGTTGTTGGGTGGGTACGTACATATTTATATTGAATTGAAGTTGTGTTTATTGCAAATTTATTATTTTCGGGTTTTAAGAAAGCGTGTTTGATCTTATTCAAGTCGTGACAATCATAAATTAATAACGTATCGTAGGTGATACTATATAATACAATCTATCTATGACACAAATATCAGAAGGCCGTTGGTCTAGTAATAAAGGAGTTTGCCATTAATTTTAAAATTGAAAGTTAAGTTTCATAGTATACATAAATAAATATAGAAGTAGATTATGATTTGTCATTTAAAAAAAATCTATGACATGAAAATAAACGGGTCTAAGTTGGTGCTAAGCAGGTTCGTGTCATTTTCAGATCAACACACCTAAGCCCGTTTAATATATGAATCGTGTCTAAGTTAGCTTGTGGTTAAACAGGTCGATCTACAAACCCGTTTAATATAATATGTATTATATATATTTGAATCCGATTGTTTTCGTTGATGTTTTGGGTGTAACATTTTGAATTTTGGAATGTACTTTAAACTCAATAATTGTTTTATTGTGTTAGATATTGTGATGTTGTTTTAGTATATAATCATAAGTTCAATAACTTACTTTATGTGGCATGTGTTTAAAATTTAAACATGTTAAAGTTGACAACTCGTTAACCTATTTAACCCATAACCTTTTTAAATAATTGAGTTACACAGATCAAGTTAGAGTTGGTCTCTTTAACATAAATAATTACATAGGTTATGTTCGGTTGGCTTATTTCAACCCGAGAACTCACCAAAACAAACTTAACATGAATTACCACTCCTACTCTAATTATATTATTCCTTGTATTCGGTATACCATCCATTTATTTTAGTAGACAATGATTAGTGGTAAGCCAGGATTAATGGTTAAGTTAAGTAAGGTAGAATCTTTGAAATGAAGAAATGGAGGTGAATGGGGTCCACAACGTTTGAAGATGCCCATGCAATGCAAGTCAAACCATACAATTCACTTTTTCAATTCGAATATTTTTTTTTTTAAAGAGTCCAAACAAACAGCAAGTTGGAATATATAAGTTTCTATACAACAAATGCATACATACATATAGCCGTGCACAAAATAACCGAACCGAAACCAAAACCGGTACCCGAACCGCAACCGAAACCGGTCAAAACCGGTTTTGACCATAACCAGTTCGGTTATTGAGTAACCGATCGGTTAGTAACCGGTTGGGGGTTTTATGGTTCGAACCGGTTAGTAACCGGTTAACCGAACCAGTTTTGACTCGAAACCGACCGCAAATTTGGTCAACACACCGGTTTTGACCGGTTAACCGGTTTGTAACCGAAACCGAACCGGTTACAATACCCCTTACACCGGTTAGAGTTTTCGAGTCCCCAAAGAAACCGGTTAACCGAAAACCGGTTATTACGAGCGTTGACCAAAACCGGTTACGGTCAAAACCGAAACCGGTTTTTGGCCTAACCGGTTTTTGTGCATCTCTACATACATATAGTGTTTGGAAAAGGGAAAAAGATAACATAGTTAACAATTATTTTCGTCAACTGAATTTGAGTCTAAAATTCAAGAATAAAGATAACGTATGTTAATAGTTAAGAAAAATTAAAAGAAAGATAATATAAATTGGTCCATATTAAAAATAATGGAATATATAATCAACATGACACTCCTTTTTCAAATGACAAAAAAGTTGTCTTGAATTTGGTTTGTAAAATCGAATATAAATAGTTATGATTATTTGAGAGTTGAGACAAATATACTTGAGTACCACATGTGTAAAAAATACAGTAGTTAATATTCAGAGGAAATTACTATTGTTATTATCATGAATATTTATGGCTTTGGAGGAACCCGTGTTTGTAAGTTGTAATCATTATATTTTACTTTTGTTTTAAAAAGTGAGGACCTATCTTGCAAAAAGAAAAAATGCTTTCTATTAAATATTCTAAAAGTATTCAAAGGGTAAAATATAATTAACCGATTTCATGAGTGAATAATTTTGTTGGTAAGATGATAAAATAAGAATATTTAGTTGAATTTAATATAATTTTCTTTGCAAAATAAGTTTAAGTTTTGTCATGGACCGATTAAATTATATTAGGTGTCACTTAAAAAAATATTATGTAAGAAATAAATATGTGCGAGCAGTGACGGACCCAGGATGAATGTCTAGGGATAACACAAACTTTTTTGTGCATAAATATAATTAGATTGGAATAAAAAAACATATGTTCATTAAACATTACAAAACGACAAATTAAACTAAAAACTAGATATTATATTTTAGATTGTCATCTTCGTGACCCGTATTCCGAATATAAGCTATTACATTTTCATTTATAACCGCCATAAATGATTACACATTACAAATTGGTTGGTTTCTATTGTTCAACTTTTGGCTTTAATATTTCCAATTGAGAGACAAAAAACGTATTAAATTTTTACTCAAACTAAAAAGAAAATTGAGTTTTATTTATTTAATTAAATTGATATTTGAGCTCTATAATAATCTAAATAATTTTAGAGTTTTTAAATTTGAGCTATTTTTTTCCTACAGTTATAAGTGAATGACAACTGAACAACTTTTTAGGAATAGAACATGTATATAAGCTATTTTCTTTTTACAAAAATATTTATACTTATAATTAAAAATTAAGGATTAGCAGTCCCATGATCCAAACAACGTCTTAATATTATAACAAAGTAATCGTGGTGGGTCATCTTGATCATAATATTAATATTATTAAATGAATTGGATGATGACATGTCATCATTATAACTTATAAGCTTCTAAAAGATACAAGGTTACTCTCGAACATCATTTAACTCTTTTATAGAAGATAAATCCAAAAAAAGTGTCACCATTTTTAGTAAATGTAGTTTAAAACGTAATGTGTAATGAAAACTTACAAGTTAGCATTACCCAACAACTTATTTGCGTTTGGGAAGTCAGCCTTATATATCTGACTTTTGACCAACCAGTCAAACTAAACTAACTTAACTGGACACACCCATTTTTGAATACTCGCCTAATTTGAATTCGTAACCATCACTACTTATAATTCCACTTACCTTTTATATGAGGGGTGATTTTCACACCACATCTATTAAGCATTATACAACAATATATGCTTTATATATTTGTACAGTTTGTAGAAATATTTGTATATTGTGGTAGGGGAATCAAAAATTATGGTATGAAAACTAATTCCCTTTTTATGGTCTTTTGCTTACTTCTAAAACAACAATCATTTTAGAAGAAAATATATATGAACACTCACTTTATGAACATGTTATTATAGTTAGAAAAATCGTACAGATAATTACTAAATCTTTCTTATGCCATCCTATTATAGTCCTACATATAAATTAATTGACATGTGGAATCCACAAATTATCTTTTATAATCACATCATTTGATTTGAGCACTTGTATTAATCAAATGAGTAGAAGATAAACAGAAAGTAATATCATCTTTCTTATACTTAATATGATCATAATGTAAAATGATAAAAAAAAAATCAGAGGGAATTGAAGTCACATGTTCGATTCTTCCTAGATAAACATTACGAAATGGTGTTAGATAATATACTTTACGATTATTGTATAACTCAAGGCGACTGGTTTAGGACCCAAGAGGGGTTTCCATGTATTTTTGTTGTAATTTCTAACCTAAGGATTGCCTATATAAATCAATTTGTGTGATGTGGTTGCCTTGAATTAACACTAAACAATAAGAGTTCGAACAAAATGATATGATTACGTTATTGGTTCATAAATGTCTTTACCAACCTTTAGTGGTTCGTTCAAAAGCAAAAGCAGACCGATATTTTCTATTTTTCAAACTTATGAAATTGTGAGCAATACTATTTACATTTATATTTCGAATTTAGAAAAAATCATATGCATCTGATTTACAATCTAATGAGTTATCGTACCAATTCTAAACTGAAACTGAACTAGTTTGAATTTAATTTTCCAGTTTTTGAGTTGGTTGTAACTTGTGATTTAATCCGTAACAATCCGATTCCAACACAATGTCGAGCTTTGCTCGTGATGTATGTGACCTAATTGTTATCGTGACCATTTTGATTTGGTAAATGTTAATTAATTGTTGAAGTGATCGAGCTCGTTACCTCTATGAGATCATTTCAGACATTTTTACCATTAGACTATCAGAGAGTTTATATATATTCACATCATTATATGATACAAATACACATTATAACGCTATGTTTAACATGTGCATTGAGATTGAACAAGTAATGTATTCAAGTACAATGACTTCAAATTCGAAATGGACCTAAACATAAACGCAAACTACTACATACACTCGATGCTGAGAATCTCATGATTGCGTGAAATGTTGGTTGTTTTAGTCGGTTTTTTTAATAGTTGATATAGACACCAACGACATATGTAACACGTTAGGGTGTAGGGGTCTGGTTAACATTGTATACAAAAGACTATAGACTATGCAACCTTGTTATTAATGTAATCAATAAAGTTTAGGTTACATCAAATAAATAGTTGTACTATTTCACATTGTTTTGGTATTTATTTTTTGCATAAATATTTCTCTCATTTCTATAAATGACATTTATATAGTTTGGCACTAAAGATATGCATGGTATATCTGACCAACACAATCTTATAAAATCATACCTAATGTTGAGCATGTGTATTCTTCCCAATCCTCTAAAAAAGCGGAAAAATAATTGTGGAAAAAGTTGAAGTTGGGTGTAATTTTGCTAATGGACAAACCATCCATCTTATTAAGCGCACATGCATCAAAGATAAAGATAGAATATAAATCTTATATATTTTTATGCTAGAAAAGATTTTTAGGGAATTTGAAGTTGATACTATCATAAAACAAATTGATGGAATGATGGTTGAGATGGTAGGCATGTCAAGAAGATACCACAAACAATGTTAATTAAGAAAGTAGAGGACGTGATCTCTAATTGGAGTTCTTGGAGGATTGTTATGTGTTTCTACATTTTAGTTAGGAGCCTTAGGTTTACCTACATTAAACATACCTAATATGATGTCATTGACATGTTTTTATGTTTTATATGTTATACTTGCTCCGCAGGTCATATATGCATGCATACTTCACATGTTTTACAAATATTTTATTTGTTTTACATACCTTACTTAATTTACATATTCTATATGTATCTTACATGATTTTTTAGATTTGTAGGCTTGCATATTTCAAATATTTTTCATATTTTACATTATACACAAACTTCACGCTATATAGTTGTGACATCACACATTTAATAAGTAAATCATTTATGGGATACAAAAATGAATGTATGGAAATTGTAAATCCGGCCCATATAGAAATTACTCAACTCAGCCCATTACCAACCCAAATGACAACCCATTTTGCTAACTCTAAAAATAGCATGCGAAATTATTGCATCTTTGTTGTGATACATAATTTCGGCATTAAGAAATAAGAAACCACATAAAACTAAAATCACATAAAATAAGGGTAAGTTTCTTGTTAAATATATCTAAATCAGAATAATAACTGAGTTTATGTACACTATTACATCACAATAGAACCCCGAATCGAATATATAAATTTGATTTTTTTTATAAGGAAAATGAGATTTGCGGGGCAGTCTCGGAAGCACATCCGGCGATGCTATATTAGTTACCGGGCAGGCGATGCTAGTGATTCAGATGACCCGTGGGCAGCAGTCTGGGAAGATTTTTTGGGCCAACAAACATTATATCGATCGTAAACTTTTTCACGGTTTTCAAACCACCATGTTTCAGCTTGGTGCTTCTCAAATCTCCTACGACTGCAATATAAAACCAACATGTTAGACTTAACTCTTAAGAGTAAATTTCAGAAACTGTCCCTTAGGTCTTCCAAATTTTACAATTTTGTCCTTGTACTTTTTATTTCGTTTTTTTGTACTTTTTAATTTCGTGATTTATATCCCTATGGTCTTCAAATTTCAATTTTTTCGTCCATTTTAACCTAAAATGACCAAAATATTGTATTTTATTTCCTTTTTTAATTTATTTTTCTTCTCATGTCGTGTTCTCCTGTGAGTTCTTTGGCAAACTTCCGGCAACCTCAAATCTCTATCATCTTTTTCATCACGAAATTACCGGAGAAGAAACGAAAAAAATTTAGAAAAATAAGTAAAATAAAAATAAAGGTATTTTAGTTACGTTATGTCAAAATAGACAAAATAAACATGAAATTTGAACACAATAAAGGATAAAATTTACGAAATTAAAAAGTACAGGGTAAAGAAAATGAATTTAAAAGTATTTAGGATAAAATCGTAAAATTTTAAAGACCAGTAGGTAAATTTGGGTTGGTATATCCAAACTAACCCAAACTGTTTAAAAATCAGTTAATTAGAATCTTTTCCAGGTAATTATTACCTTTTACTAAATTAACAAATTAGCAAAATTTTAATTTATGAAATCGTAATAGTAGGATTATCCCAAAACGGTCAAAGGAGAATGATAAGGATGATTTCTTATATTAAATTTTAATTTTTTTAAAAAAAACAGAAAAACAAAATTAAAAAAAATACCTGAATCGCACTCTTTTAAGATCTCTAGTCCCATCTCGAAGATCCACAAGTGTTACATATACACCAGGCTCATACTGTTCAACCCATTCAGCCTCAACTTGACCAGGGGCATTATAGTCATTATCATTATTATTAGACCCACTTACCACCGTTTTAAACCCGTTATTCTCCCCATCTTGTGATCCCACATGATCCGAAAAATATTTATTTCCCATTTCTACCCCTGATCTGGCGGCATCTGAATAACCGCCATTCCCATTAGATGACGTGTCAGTGTTGACCGGGTTGGAATTTGGTTGACTTTCTCCGTTTGTCTCAGAATTATGAAGAATGGAATTGGGTTCCAGACAATTGGGTAATTTGATGTTTTCCATGTCATAAGATCCAGGTGGCAATCTTTCCGCCATATCCTTAAGCTGCAAAATATATAAAAATTAATAATTAATACTCCCTCCGTCCCTTAATAAAGTTCTCATTTCTCCTGGGTACATATTTTTAGGAGATAGTTAGTGGTGGGTCCTTGGTAATAAATTTGATTAAAATATAGGGTTTTTTTGGAAAGAGAAAGTGTTTTTAGGAGATAGTTAGTGGTAGGGTATATGGTAATAATATTATTTTATTGAGTGGGTCCCTCTAATTTAAGAAATGGTACCTTTATTTTGGGACAAACATATTAGAGGAAATGGGAACTTTATTAAGGGATGGAGGGAGTAATATTTAATATACAAAGGGTAAAAACGTAATTTCTTGACAAAGGTAAAAATGTAAAAAATGTAATTTTTTAATATAGTAAAAATCTTTAATAATCTATGCACCGTTGCTTCTTGAGGTTGTTTTCTTGATTTTTCAAGCTCTGTTTCTTGAATTTCACATCGATTTCTTAAGCTCTCAACCTAAACAAGATCAAACACAAAAATTAATAACTAATAATTAATAATCTTTAATATAAAAAGGGTAAAAATGTAATTTTTTGACAAGAAGCTACCTGTCCAGTAAGAGAATTGATGACATCTTTTGCAGCTTTACATTTTGCAGATTCATCAGCAGCTTGTTTTCTTGATTTGTTAAGCTCCGTTTCTTGAATTTCACATCGATGGCTTAAACTCTCAACCTAAACAAGATCAAACACAAAAAGTTAGGTTATTATACCGCTAAATGAGTTGATTCGGGTCAATCGGGCAAAATTTGGGAAAAACAAATTTGGTTAGTTAGAAATGGGTCGAAAAAATACCCGTTTTGACCCGTCACACAACCCGCCCATTTTCCCACCTTACCCGTTAAAAAACGTTGAAATCTACCTGGCCACGTAATTGAAGAACTTCTTGATTCAACGAATCATTTGTTTTCTTCAAACTATCAGCGACATTTTTAGAAGTTTCTGCCGGAACAATTTCAGAGCAGTTTCCGAGAAGTTTCTGCCGGAGAGAGTCGCCGGAACTGTCCGGAACATTCTTCATCTTACTTGCACACTAGTGAGGAGGGTGACCGAAAACTATATGTAATATATATAGAACATTAACATCGTGATCTTGTTATTCTTATACTTTATAATAATTTACAATATTGATTACAACGAGTACTAAATTTCTAAAATAACAAAATATTTGCTCAAATTTTTACCATAAACTTTCTAATTTAACATGTCACACATATAACCAATTACAACCAATCACAGTACAACTGACATATTTACTAATGTAAACAATCTTTTAGACATAGTATAAAAAACCCTGCAACATCGTGCATGATACACTCTGCTAGTTCATTCTATAAGCCCAATTGTTATAAACCAATTTAACATCATTAACGTGATAATTTATTTCTTGTGGGTACACATCTACAGTCAATTCAACTGTGATTATAAACTAATTATAGTGACATATATCAGTTTTACCATTATCATTGCTATTGTTTATGTTATAGCGACACAAAATTATAGTGACTATGCTTTAGGGAATCGCACATATCAATCATATAGCCACACATACACAAAATATTAAGTGGCTATTATTTGGCATATAGCCACATGACACACACAATAATGATTGTGGTTATTAAACAACAATGAATTCATGTGGCTATTAAACGCCACTTTTGGACACACAAGCAATTCATTGACGTGACTAAATATGTGTTTTGGGCCACACATATTAACCATCACAAAATAATGTGACATTTAAGAAACGAATTTGGCGAAAAGTTTGATATTTGGCCACACTACATGAATGTGGCTAGCAATAGACACTTTTATCATATTCAATCGTGGCTAAAGTGTTCTCTCTATCTAAAATTGTCACATTAATCAAGTTAAATATGGCTAAAGCAACATTAGAACTTTATTTGTCACTTTTAGCCACACGAACAAGTCAAACTGTGGCTAGACTATTTTAACAAACTGTGGCTATAGCTTATTTGTGTACTAGTGGTGGTCACACCACTTCACCATCCACGTCATCTTTTTTTCTCAATTTACCTCTCGTCACGTCATCTTTTTTTCTCAATTTACCTCTCGTCATTTCTGCTCACCTTTCACTTTAATGGTCACACCATCTTTATCTTTTATTCCGTAACAAAAAACTCATTTAAAAAAATAAAAAATAAATAAATAAACTCATTTAAATAGGGAAGGGCCCACTTTCCTCACACAAAATGAGTAGTGACCTATCTCACCATTCACTATCTTGGGAACCACTCCCACGCATGAAAGCTTCTCCATTTAAAGGGGTGGCGTATGAGATGATGGCTCACCACCTCTCACCCTTCCAAATAAGGATATAAAAGCAAACTAGCAGGGTACCCGCATGATGCGGCGGCGGGTACCCTGTGTAACTATATTTTTGCGGCGAACAAATGTTGCTCGGCTACCAAAAACGTGACCCGCAATGAAGTTGTCAACTGAAGTACCCACGAATTCCATATCCAAAGCCAAATGTGTGAGAGGACAGTTTCCTCCTACAACAACACGAATTCCATATCCAAACCCAAATGTGTGTGTTTTGTCCTCCAATATGCTCCCGTGCTATCATTTTGTTTATAAAATATTGATATTACAGAATACAATCTGCCATGTGATTTAAGCACATTTATTAATAGCTCAACTGAAAAACATAATAACTTGTCAGCCTACTTTTTTCCTACGAGTCCGGCCCGATTTTTGTGAAGACCGTCGGGATTAACCCGGACAGGCCCGAAAACCAAAAAACATACAAAATGAGAACAAAAAACCGGACCATTCATGTGTATACAAGTCCGGTCCTAGTCCGGTCCGGTCCTTCGGGTCGGTTCGGTCTTACGGGTCGATTGCTCACCCCTAATTAAGTATGTCCATCAACACAATTGCAATTCCTTCAGCATTCACAATTTCTGACAAACCGCAACATTAGCTTTCTTTTAATTTCACAGAAATAATATTTAATTACTAATATAGAAATTAAAATACCTTAGACCGGGAGCATGAGTCTGAAGGGATGCTTAAATAGCTAATTCATCATAAGGTGAAGTATGGTGGTGAGTTTGAGTTTGTGGTGGTGTAAATAATGGTACGTTATTTTCTTCTCTTGGTGGAAAATCTAGTCCTTGCATCCTGAAGACCTAACATTATCATTATATTGAACAATAAACCATTTCTTAATAAAATTTAAAAATGAAAAACTCTATTGTTGCTCGATATGACATAACATTTTATTATTTAAGTGTATTTACCAGTCACCTTTAGTTCATCGTAGGCTTGTATACCTTCCCCCGCATCTGATAAAGACCTATTCGAGATGGTCAATCTCCCAAGAATCAAGAGAGGAAACTAAAGACTTTTAACAACTATTTTTTCTTCTTTTTTTAATTAACCAAAGAAGTACAATTTATAGGAATAAACATAACTACTAAGCACACGATTAGAGATGTGCTACATGAATCTAGGAATTAAAAGAGAACATGGGTGAGTGGAATAAGTGGTCTAAAATGTATGCAACAAATAATGTAAAGTAACAAAATAATAATAGCCTTCTATTTCTATAGTCATCATGTGAACGTGGATTAGGAACGTATCAATACCCCACGCCTCAAAAACGACCTTGTCCTCAAGGTCGGAGTTCTTGTCCGGTGGTTTGGGAGGAGGTTTAGGTTGGTGACTAATGTAAAATATTTTTAGGTGAGATTGGCAAGGTCGTAAAATTAGCGAGGTTGTGAACTTGTCCTCGATGAGATTGGCAAGGTCGTAACATTTGTGAAGTTTTGATGGATGGACAATGACTATCTCCTCTTGAAATTTTGGGATGTTTTGAGTTGGTTTGGTAGGTGGAGGAGGCGGCGGTGGGGAAGTTTCGCTGGCGACTTCTATGTCGGTATTGGTGATATTTGTGGTGGTATTGGTTTGGGGAGAGGGATCTTGGGTGGTGAGGTTGGTGTTATTCTTGATTATGGCGTTAAGAAGATTGGTGGTAATAGTGGTTTGGATGGCGATATTGTTGGAGATAATTTCAAGATTGGTGTTAATTGAAGTGAAAATGGTGACCAACTTACCCATGGTTTCGGGGAAGGATGCCATGGATTCTTCGAGGTTTGGAGGCATGAGATGAGTGAATGAAAGCACCATTGATAAAGACCTATTCGAGATGGTCAATCTCCCAAGAATCAAGAGAGGAAACTAAAGACTTTTAACAACTATTTTTTCTTCTTTTTTTAATTAACCAAAGAAGTACAATTTATAGGAATAAACATAACTACTAAGCACACGATTAGAGATGTGCTACATGAATCTAGGAATTAAAAGAGAACATGGGTGAGTGGAATAAGTGGTCTAAAATGTATGCAACAAATAATGTAAAGTAACAAAATAATAATAGCCTTCTATTTCTATAGTCATCATGTGAACGTGGATTAGGAACGTATCAGCATCCCACAAACTTCTTGCCATTAATCTATAAAAAAGAGGAATCTTTTCACATACAATTTAATCCGGCTGCAATATCAAAATTATTTCCTTGTTTAATTTAATAAGAAATAAAATAAAGAAAGTCATTGTAACCAAACCGAACAAAAAAGATCAACTTGTGACTTAAGTGTATGTTGGAGATGTATGTTTCTAAAGTGCTGCAGAGATAAACCACCATATTTTGCAAGTATCATTGGCAATAAAACAAGGAACTATGAATGCACAGATAAACTTCATGGCTCTCTGCACATATCAACAATCACATTGTCAATTTAAACCGAGTGGACCGTGACCAAGACATACAACGAATCCAAAATAACCAGCAAAAACTCAACCAGTCAAAGAACGGGCCTTTAGTCAAACTCGGGTAAAAATTTTGCTTATCTTGCTTTATGATTTAGAATTCCTGCACTACCACATGATTTAGCAGTAAACATACGATAAAAGTTGCAGAGTTTTAATAAAATTGAGCGTATAAAAATCATTTATGGACCTGCATAGAAAATCAAATACCATGCGTAGTTCACCTAGCGTATGCACTACATAAATCATATGGGTAATTCAAACAGAATTTCAGTTTCGTGAATCAGAATACAAACTTCAATAGCTCGTCGAATCATCTTGCATGTTAACAGATCCCCAGTTTGGCTTATTTCACTGCACAAAAGATCAAACACAGAAATGAAAACCATAGAAACCTAATTTAACGTGGCTTTGCAAATAATAATAATTCATCTGCATTATTTGTTTCTTCAATGCTTGGTTTATTGGAAGACGACAATTGACTCAATTGATGAAAACGATTCATTGCCCGATACAAAATAGGTATGTGTATATTCTGATTCTCAGCCTATCTACTTCCCTAAATGAACCGTTCGAATGCCGTAGACAAATCTTAACGTTTAATTATGTGATGTATAGCTCACTAATCAAATTCGGCAAGTAGTTCAGTTGGCTGGTGCTCTCGCCATTAACCTTAAGGTAGCGTGTTCGAGTCCTGTAATAAGCTGTTTTTTTTATTGAACACAAATGTTTCCCGATTTAGAAAGTATTTGGCTGAATTTTCAGTCGGCTATTTAGGGAAATGTCCTAAATGCTTTATAAGTAGTAGAGATAATCGTGTTATATGTCTAAGTATTAAGTATATTATCTTACTAATATATAATGCATTTAGGCCTACCACATTAGGCAATTTTTAAGGACCTCCTTAAACTTAATTTTAAGGAGCTTTCCTCTTTTGTTACTTACTTCTCTGCCTTAAAAAAATATAAATCACAGCTTTTAAGATTCGAACCCATGACCTCTCCTAACTTAGGACTATGTGTTAACCACTTGCTCTACATTACATTTTATTTAAAACCACCCACACTTCCCGTATTAACCTGTTACTCCAACCGATTTATCACTAACATTAACTATACCGCTTTAGTTATAGCAACAATTGACTATACCAAACTCATTTATAACCGAAAAGCATATATAACGGGCTGTATATCAACAATTTCTAGAAACAAAAGCCGTTTAATTTATAACCGAAAATCAAATTTTGACCATACCAAAACCATTTTTTAACCGAAAAATCACTTTTGACCATACATAAACAACCATCTACAATTCATGCAAAGCATTTTGGGATACAAAAATTTATAACCGAAAAGCATATATAACAGGCTATATATCAACAATTTCTAGAAACAATTTCCGTTTAATTTATAACCGAAAATCAAATTTTGACCATACCAAAACCATTTATAACCGAAATCAACTTTTAACCATACATAAACAAGCAGCTACAATTCAGGCCACACTATATGCTCCACGTTAATGTTTAGTGTCCGGTTCATAACAAATATATATATATATACAATCCATTGTCAAATTGTCATACCAACTTGAAATAACTATACATATTTCAACTAGCTACGTGTAAGCAACAAAGACAACTAAAATGTCTTCAACTTTTGAGGCTCTAGAGGTACAAGTTTCATAACCAATTTGCAAATACTATAATGTCACATACTGATTAGTACGCGTGTGTATTTCAGGGTTATTTATTCTAATGTAATTATTTCATTCTTTTTTTTGCAAGGCTTTTGGACCATACGAGACGATTGAAAACTTTCAAGACCTCTGGAAACCTCAGAACTGGTACAAATGCAGATGCGTGCGCGTTGAATGTACTTGGTTTGACCACAAACAAAACAAACTGTATTTGTTTTTGCTTGACAGATTTGTAAGTAATTGTTAATTTTCCACGTTAATAATTCCTAACTATATATGTTTCTACCAACGTTACTAATAACCATTTCTTTTTAGAGACACAAAATTGCGGCGGTAATTCCCTCCACTTTAATAACTGCCTATCAGGGACGACAACTACAAGGTGGTCTATTTTCACTGAAAAATTTCAAGATTGATTACAACGACGTCGATGACTTTCCACGACTAGACAACTATACCTTTGTTCGCAATGAATGGGCTATAGTATTCAACATACATACCGTCCTTGCCGATACTACGAATACAGAAGATGTCTGGTTTCCTAGATACCCGTTGGTCAGATCTCCAACATGGCTCTTGAATGATCACTCAAGGCGACAAATGTTGATTGGTACAACTATTTTATATAACTTTTTTTAATTAAAAATAATATATTTAATAACTTGCCTATGTCGTTTGCTTAACCATATCTTTTCATTAATACCGCTATCATAGATGTTGCTGGGAACATGTCGAACGGCTGCATTTTTTTTTTACCAATGGTCGGATATCGTGCGCGTTTCTTTTACATGATTGTCGGTAAGTGTTTATAAATACTTTACATGCGTACATGAACTTGGAATTAACTCATTGTAATTTTGTCTCCCGCAGGGGAAAACACATAAAGATAATCTTGTATCATATACCAGCATCCACAGCCACCATGATTGGCAGATCATCTTTAGAAAACATAACCGTATACGCAGCGCGCGTTAAACTGGTTCAAATAGATGGAGGTAAAAAACACCCCTAACATATGCGTTAAATACATCATTTTTTAAATATATTTTTCGGTTTTATACAAAATTTATTGATAACCCTTTTTTTTTACATTTCAGGTAACATTCTTGTTTCTACCGACGTTACGAACATTGAATTCAATCCTGTAATGCCAGAAGCATTTGCACTTCAACTTATCCATCCGATAGTACGAGACGTCAATGATGTCGATATGAGTGGTGAAGAACCCGAAGTGCCACCCGAGCCTCAACCAACAAGTTATTTCAGCCGCTCAAGAACTTCGTTGTTTGGAAATAAACGACTTCGCGTTTACCACCGCGACATCTAAACACACAATCAATGAATTCAACACCACTCATAAAATGTACCCCAAATGCGTTTATGCAGCAATAAAATGAAGTTCTTTTATGATCATGTCAACAAAATTATATAAAACACTCAACTTGCAATATGAAATTCTTTTACGTTTTTAGATATTGTTAATTTTCTGTTAACTAAAACCGGTTTTTTTAAACCGTTGTCGACGTTTAGCATAAAAAAAAGTTATATAGTATAGACAAAACTAACAACTTAGTCAATACTTTTTATGGTAATTCGCATACATTAAGTGTTTCTTTTAAAGGATGACGTTTTCTCCATCAATATTACCAAGAAAACGTATTATTCATGAATATTAACAAAATCGGGAAACGTTTTTTTAGTAAATGTTGAAATAATTACAGTCAAAGTAACAGCTTTGGACTTTTCTAAATAAGGAAATGTTTTTATGGTCTATTTTTGTAACGTCGTTGAATTGACTGTAATTAATATGAAGATATATATCGCATGTTTACTTGGTCAATGATTAGGTGAATCCGTGATATTTACATTCATTTGGCCATTTTTTAAATTTTGACGGCATTAACTGAAATTCGTCATTAAGGTGTACACATAACGTGCATTACGCATTAGTCAATCACTCCGTTTATAAATATATCTACACTACAGCTAAAGTGATATAGTAAACCATTGAATCACCAATATATTTTTAAAACGTTTGCAGCAGATGGAATGCCCCTTGTATGTACCAATAGTGAGCCTTGACTCTCTCTGCCAACTTGAGTGGACTTACAGCTGCAACTATGTCCGGGTTGATTATGTTTGGAGGGACGACAAACAAAACAACATGTGGCTTGTTTTGCTCGACAAATTTGTAAGTTGCTATTAAATAATGACATGTAGTACCTTTAAATTTCTTAACTTTACAATTACCAATTCATTGATTTCGTCTTAGGGACACAAAATCATGGCCTTTATCCCCCACATTTTAAGGACTATATATGACGGACTCAATTTACAAGGTTGTGTGTTTTCGTTGAAGGGCTTCGAGATAGATTTCTACCTACCCAAAGACTATCCACGTTTTGGAAACTACAACTTCGTTCAAAACTATTGGACAGTAGTGTTCACTAAAAAAACCGAGCTTGCTAGGACTACTATGGGAGATCTTGGATGTTTTCGCAGCTATCCATTTGCTTCCTTGTACCAATATCCACTTTATGTGAACAACAATATTCATTGTTTTTAATCATTTAACGTTTTTTTTTTCATTCTATTTTCCCGTTTTAAATTATTTACTTCCATCCTATATGTAAATTGACATAATTGTCGGTTGAAGTTAAAGAAAATCACGTGAGTTTCTACCATGTTATCTCTCTATGGATCAGATGATTGTTCTGGTAAATTCGTGTTATGATCGACCAATTGAAAATCATATAAATTTTTTTATTTTTAGTTTAAGTTGTTGATGTTTGTTTATGAATGTTGTGATTTAGACAAGCATGTTGATATAAGTTATTTATATAAATTTTGCCGACAAATTATGTTCTATGCTGAGAAATAATCTATTTTATTATATAAAAATTCTCAACTTTCCCAATTAATGTTGTTTGGTTACCAAAAAAATATTGGAGATGCATCATTTATGTTATTATATATCAAAGCATGTAACCGAACAAAATTTACACGCCGATTATCATTCTTAATTTATATCTCTACTTTTATACAAGTTATCATGCTGTTGTACTATAATCGTTATAAAAAATCTGCAACCAAACAACATGTTGATCGCCGAGAACATATAGTTCGCAGGGTACCCGCCACCGCATTGCGCGGGTACCCTACTAGTAATGTAAAAATTATAAACTATTGTTAAGTTAGGAAAAATAAGGCAGAATGCAGCCACTTCGTTTGGCTGCTGTATAACCGCCAATAACTACCAACTGCTGTGGATTGGCAGTTTAGAATAACTGCTAAAAGTCAGTTATATATTACCTGTATATATATGTAAATGTAAGAACGAAATCAGTATCAATTCTTCAATAAAAACTGTGTTTTATACATATACGTTTTCTGTTTCTGTGCATTATTATTTACTGCATACTTTACACAGTGACTAAATGCATATACGGGTCAAACAGAAGTAATTAAGGTCAAACAGAAGTAATTGGTGTCCTAAATGCATTTCCAACCTCGTTTGACTTTGACGTTCAATGTCAAAAACAGGTAATTAAGGTCAAAACACACAATCTATTTGGATATAATGTTTATAAGAATTTAAATAGTGCAAATAATCGTGTAAAAATAATCAATTATGAAATAATTAAAGTAAATCAACACAAAATTCAAGAAACCGTGTGAAATATTATTAAATCACACATTGTAAAACTTACAAAATTTTAAACTTAACACATTTGGATCTATTATAAATAGAAGATGACCCAAACTGAAATCTCAATGTTCTTCATTATCACACCTTTGACTTTTGAAAAATGGGCTTTGACTTTTAAAACCTTGCTGTTTTCTTCAGGATGGTCGACACAAAAAAAAAACTAATTTTAACCAAAACAACATAAAAAACTCATTTCAATCAAAACCTACATAATCATGTCCAATATAAACAGTAAGGAAATAATCTTGAGATTATCAGATTGGAAGATTTTTTGAACCAATTTGGCCCGTTTGGCCCGTTTCTTTATTTTTTTGATCAGAAGTGGGTCATGTATCTAAGGTTAGGCACACACTCACTTTTCCCTTTATATGTTTTCTTAAAAAGTAAATTTGATTTTTAAATATTATATAAAGTATAATTAATATGTCAATATATTTATTTTAAGATTAGTTGGTCTTATGTCAGCAAATGCAAAAATAGTTGGGGTAGTTTCCATTCTAATGGCCAACAAGGAACACAAGTCCAATACGTTTAAGCAAAACCAGCTAATACAAGTTGCCAGAATAAACCAATTCCTATTTCTGCTATTTTCAGAATACCTTGATTTTGATCTAAAAATTGATTTAATAGTATGAATAGTTGACTTGAATCAAGACACGCTCAACTTCCTATTGGGTTATAAAAACAAAACTGTACTTGATGGATGTTAAAACTCGACATCCAATATTGAATTAATTTATAATGTAATATATTAGTCTCCTAAAAATCTGGTCAAACAGCAACAACATTTTCTAAATCTGGTCAATGTACTCAAACAGCAGCAACAATGTGTCAACGTGTCTTTGGGTATAATTTTGTAAATCTGCTCAAATTCTATCTTTTAGAAACCAAAAAGTGTGTCGATAATACCTCAAGTGTGTCGATGGTAGCAAGCATTATTTGAGCATCAGTACCATCCATATTACTATTTTGTTCCATCCTAGAAACCAAAAAGAAGGGACATTAGTTACTAATTTAAACAATCTCAAAGAGGAACGAACACTAATTCAAACGGAAATGAAACCAAATACAAAGCATTAATTATTGATTAAGCAAATATCATGGAAACAAAAGATAAACCTGGATTTCGTTCATACAAAACAGTAAAATAAGCTTGTGAAAGTGAACTGCTCTTGCTCTGTACTTCTTGCTATTCAAGGAAAACGGAAAAAGTTAGCAGAGATTGAGTATGTGCCTTTAAAATGAATTTGGAAATAAACAGATTTTTTGAATTGCAAGACTAAATCAAGAACACTTACGTGAGATTTCCGGGTGGAGATTGTGTAAAATGAATTTCCCATATGCGTTTTCTTTTATAGGGTTAAGAAACGTGAAGGCAATTGCAGAATCGAGGGTACATGAATCGAGGGTACATGTCAGAAACGTGAAGGCAATTGCTAGAATCAAGGTGTCATTTGAAAGGGCTAATTGCATAATCGAGGAATTGGCGTGTTCGAGGTGGGTATTGAAAAGCCTGATTGAAGAATCGAGGTCATCATCGAGGGACATGAACAGCCGTGGTTGAAGCGTGCAATGCCTGATTGAAATCGCAGTTGTAGTAGACCAGGTGGTAAAGCGTTGGTTGTTGTAGCCCATGTAGTTGCAAAGCCTGATTGGTTGTTGTAGCCCATGTAGTTGTTGTAGCCCATCTAGCATTAAAATCGTAAGTCCGGTGTTTATTAGTCTGGTGTTTAGGATTGAAATCGTAAGTCATTGCTAGATCAGGTGGTAAAGCGTTGGCATTTAAGCGGGAGGTCTCGTGTTCGAGGCTTGGGTTCAACATTATTTTTTGTCAGAATTGAGAATCTCAAAATGGAAAGAAATTGATTGAATTTTCAGTCTGCTATTTGTGGAAAGGCCTAAATGCATTATATATAGTAGAGATAAAAGCATTTGCAGAGTCTTTCATAGGGTTTGAAGAAGTTTTCCTCGAGAAAAAGCGTTAACAAAAAAGAAAAAGAAAAGAAAAAGTGAAAAAAGTTGTCTCCTCGTAATCGGAAATTGGTTTCAGAATAGTGGGACGGCGAGCTACGGAGATTTTGTAGGTGAGCGACCATGGTATGAATGATGCATGTGCATGGTCACATTTGTAATCAAGTAAAGTGAGTGGGGTGTAAACTTTATGTTTGTTACAAAAGAACTATTCAAAGTTTTTTTATTTCGTGTTTTGATAATAAAAATCCTTCAAATTATCAATAAATATTAAGAAGTTAGATTTCATTTAATAATACTTTTTTTTAATGATTTTGGCAAATGTGAGTACTTCAAAACATGCACTTTCGACTGCTTAGATAATATAGTTAGATACAATAAGTAAAAGGAGAAAAAGAAAGGGAAAAATAACAATTTAGGTGACTTAAATAACAACTAATTTGTGCCAAAAAACTAACTACTTGGCAATTTGGCATGCTTTGTGAGTAATTTGTATTAGGACTCTCGCACTTATGACATGTGTGATTAGTGGGACTCCATCAAACAGCCCCTACATTCTATTGGTATTTTGGAGTTCTTGTACGTTACATTTTTTATATGATCCATCAGATAGTTTTGAGTAAATTACGCAAACTCGCTCTTCCAAATTCTACGATTTTATACCTATAACTTTTTTTTTCGTGATTATTGTCCCTGTGGTTTTTGATTTTCTGTCATTCCGTTCAAGTTAAACTGTTAAGTCACCTCACGTCCTAAATTACCTCAAGTGAGGTGAGTTGGACGGAAGGACAAAAATCCGGAAAATTGAAAACCACATAAACAAAGTTCATGAAGAAAAAAAAATGTAGGGACAAAATCATCATAGGGAGCTAGCATTTATGGTGTTACATAAACGAGGGAAGGTAATACCGAAATGAATTCTAACACATTCTATTCCTCTATCAGAGCCTGTTTTCAATGACCCGTGATGGGCCCACGGGCCAAGATCTTGTATTAGCGGTCGGCCTGTTTCATTTGATCATCATTCACCCGTTGATTTTATGGCTAGGCCTGCACATGATACAGTACATGTTCCTTGCATATGCATCTAGTACCTTATATATTGAAGGCACTTAAAAATAATTTCGAAATTTTTTATTTTTTATTTATTATTATTTTTTATTATATTTGTCATTAAAAATAATAGTTATTTGATAATTATCTGTAGTACCTAATCATATTAAAATAATTTTTAATCATATGTGATTCAGTACGTAATCACATGTGATATAGTATGCAATCACATTATGTGTTATTAATGAAAAATAATTTTTTTTAAATAATAAAAATAATAATAATTCAAAAATAAAAAATAAAGTAAAATAAAAAAATATTTTATTTTTTTAAAATGACCAAAATACCTCCCCATGTATACAATATGTGATTAATCTTGACCATTATATCATATTGATCAATAATTGAGATTTGTTCATCGAGATCTCGTAAAAATAATAGAGCTCCTTGAATGCAACTCGTAATACTATAGTTTGTAATCATATTTGATAAATAAGTTATTTGTTTTTCGTTTAATTGACAGAATGAACAAATTGTTTAGTGGCCCAACAAGGCCCAACTCGTACAAAAGAGTAAATAATAGCCATTATCTCTCTCTCATTTATTTAAGAAAGAAAAAGAATTAGAGCCCAAAGTAGTTTTATATTACAATTTATATGTCTAATGAATGCACTAAAAAATCTACTATTTTAATCTAAAAAATAAATCGTTATGGAATATGCTTTCACTAAAAAAGCTTTACCACAGCACTAAAAATCTTTTATGCTAAATATTCTTTAATTTATTTAAAATCATATTTCAAAAATATAGTTTATTATTATAATCTTATTGTCTTCTTTTTAGTCCAGGAAATAAAATTATTTTAATAAATATATTATATAAATTATGTTATATATTACTAAAAGTTATTATATTCATAATATAGCTGAATAATGTTATTGCAAAACACACAACTTAATTAAGTACAACATTACTCAAGGTTTCTAGTCTAGTGGTATTAATGAAAAAAAAAGGTGTTGTCCATAACCCATACGCCATGAGTTCAAGTCTCGTCGTGGACAAATGATAGGGTTTATTCCCCATGGGTGGAGGTTCAAGAGAAGACATATTGCCCCTTGTTAACAAATAAAGCTTTAATCTTCAGAATTATCATATTGCTTCCATAGAGTTGCGTTCAGGGAGGATTTATGCCCATCATGTGCCTGGCACATGGACAATTTAACGTCCAAATTGGACCGCCGTTAGATCGAGGGACGTCCAGTGTGACAAAGTGCATACAACATGGACGCCCAGTGTAATAAATGAAGTTCAAGTACTGTGACTGTAATAAGTGGCAAACCACATGAACCTTCCTTGTAATTTGCTCATTTCTAAATGATCCCAAAATCATAATTATCGTGTCAATTTCGTGTTAATCTCTGAATACGAACACGACACGACACAACATGACTTCGTGTTTGTTTTACACGACACGAATTCAAATTTTAATTTCGTCCCAATTTCGTTTTATTTCGTGTATTTTTATCGTGTAGTGTCAGGTTTGACATCCCTAAATAAAACCATCGGTATTACCACAACATTTATACATGACAATATGTAAAATAAATGATTAACAAAAACACGTAATTAGGTATATTTATATTTGGGTTGATTTGATTTTTGAGATGAATTTCGGAAAACCCAATTGGCAAATCATGTAGTACACATTATGATGTTAGAACATCAACAATGACAATAAAGTATGAATACGAGACAATCAAGATTCGAACGGGTCCAGGGGCGGGCTTCCTTGAAGCTCGGGTGAGACAGTGTTATCACTCAATATTTTAGTGATGTTTTTATATGTATGTATTACCCCTACAAAAATGTCGGGTTACAGTTTACTTATGATTTCAATAAAGGAATCGTCCAAACTTGAAATCCCAAAATTATGTAGATTATTATTGAGCGCAAATGACAATTTTATTTAATAAACAAAGTCCAAATTTCACTTTTTGACAATTTGAACAGGGAAAAAAAGTCTAATACGTTGTTTGTCTCTCAAACAACAGACGTCAATTGATTTGTAGTGTAGAAAATGAATATTTATGGCGGACACACATGAAAATTTAAGGATTCATTTTCGAAAAATGGGTCCACGAAGAGTAGAACTGTAAAATGTAATCTTCAAGTTTTAGTCTAGTTTGTCGTTTTATATGTTTAATGAAAAAATATTCTTTAGTTTTAATCTTATAATATATTACGCGGTAAAAAAATTGTACTACCCCTTGAATTTCGTCTTGATCCTGGGGTCATGAATTGTTTTGTATTTTTTATTTTAACTGCAAAACAAGAACCAAGAAATGAGATTCGACATGACCATCACCAATAACATTAAAGCTTGAATACGTAACAATCTATATTGTAACAAGCTATGACTTATTTTTGTGCTATCAAATTCTACTTGTAATCTGAAATGACTATTCAGGATTATTTATTTTTTGTTTTACAACATATTTAATTTTATTTTATTGAAAACCTTCATACAATGTTTGTGTGTATACTTCATATGATTCAAAATAAGTGATACATATTTTTTTCATGTGATTCAAAATAAGTGAAAATTTTAACAAATATTAGATAAAAGACGGTATGTGCAAAGAGTTTTCAAAAATATAATTAGAATAATGGTATTTAGTCATACCATATGGTCCTGCACTCCTACTTATAGTCATACTCATTAGATGAAAACATGTGTTAAAGTCAATTAGATAATACTAAGAAAAAGAATTAATGAATTACACATGTCATCTTATCAAGTAAGTAAGACTATGAATATGACCAAATGGTATGACTAAATATTAGGGCTGTCAAATCTGTTGGAAAATTTTGGACACATATAATTATATATAATTCATGGTTTGCATGTCCAAAATGTAGTTGTGGTGAATGAGATATCGACTCTCAAAGTGGGGTGTACGGAACAAAGAAATCAAACAAATAAACTAGTGGAAACTTGAACCTATCCACACTCGTCTCCCGGGTTTCATGGGGTTCGTATTTTGCCATTCGGTTTTTTGTCACTTGAGTTAGTGGAAGTATTCAAATAATAATATTGATAATATTATTTATATTTTAATATTTGTCATTAAAATAAATTTGAATTAATGGTTTCATTTCTTTGTAATGAATTGTGTTGAATTGACATAATGACATTAATTTGTGTCACTAGACCTTTGAACCATTTCTATTATAAATAGTAGAGGTTGGGTTCATTTGTAGACACATTCTTGACAACTTGAAACACATTCACCAACTTGTCTACACTCACTTACAAGCATCACAATATGCTCTCTCCATTTTTAGAGTTCCTTAAACACATGAACTTTCGATAAGTGTTTTGGCTTGGATTATATTCGGTAGTGTAAAACTACTCGGTTGTTTTACCCTGGGAGATAGACGACGAATCTATTTTAAGGGGATCGTGAATTTCACGAGACTCAACCAAAATTTGTTTCTTCTTTGTTTCTACATATTCTTGTTTCAATCTTGTATTTGTTTTCGTCAATTTCCCAATTGTATTGTATTTTATTTAATGAAAATTGGTATTAGCTCCTACAAACTTAAAATAGATTTTTCCTTTCTAAGCTAATACCGGTTGGAAAATACATATTTTTTTTTTTCGGATTTTGCTTGTTGATAGCATAGATTCGGAAAAAAATGGTGATTGAAATGTTTTATAGAACAAAAGGTTCAATTGAGTTTTTAGAAAATTTCCAATTTTGTTTTGTTTAAATTGTTAAATCAAATTTTTGAATTTAAAGTTTATTATATCAAGTGTTTAAAGTTTGATTTTAAATAACTTGATATATTGTTTAAAACAATTTTGGACTTAAAATTTATATTTGTGGACATTGTTTTGTAAGTGATTTTGATTTCCATTTTCTTCATCTCAAGGTAGCTTTGGCTTCTTGACATATGGTTTCAATTTGTGAGACTATTTGGAAATCAAATATCGTGGATTTATATTTTATAATGTTGTCGTTATTCTTCAATTATAAAGAATTTGTTTGAGAAAATATTTTATAAACTTTTCGTAATTTCCATTTTATACATATCAAGATTACTTTGGTATTTTGAATATAGTCTCATTGTGTGAGATATTTGGAAATTAAAAGTTTTTGGATATAAATGTTTTGATTTATTTTGTTCCAAGTATCAAGATAATTTGGGTTTTCTTGACTTTAATCTCATATAGTGAGAAAATGTACTTGAATTTTTGGATTTAAAATTTTTTGGTAATCAAGTTTGCTTTGGCTACTTGATTTCTCATACTTGTGAAAAGCTATAATTCTTCGGGATTTTTATCTATGGATTGCTTTGGCATCTAGAATTTTGCTTTCAAAGTTTGAGAATTATTGGGGTTTTTCTATGAAATTTGTGATTGATGGTTATAGACTTTTCTTGAAAAAAAAATTAATTTTCATTTTATACATATCAAGATTACTTTGATTTCTTGAATATAGTCTCATGAGGTGAGATATTTGGAAATTATAAGATTTTTGAAATAAAAAGGTTTTGTTGTTTTAAGATTTCAAGTTAATTTTGGTTACTTGAATTTTCTCAAATTTGGTAAAACTTAAATTCTTCGGATTTTATATCTATGGATTGCTTTGGCATCTAGAATTTTACTTTCAAATTGTGAGACTTGGTAAAAGTTTGGTGTATATTAGTTAGTAAGATACAAGATAGCCGTTGGCTTCTTGAGCTGATTCTTGGAAAAAGGATACTTGCAAGAAATCTTATAACTAATTAAATTGTGTTTCTTTTGTGAAACTTATTGGTTGTTGAGGCTTATTGGTCAAATTTGCATTTTCTATTTGATAAAAATGACAAGTGTTGTGACAATGCCTAACATGGAAATGTACATGAAGGAAGATGTGCATAATGTGGCCATGATTTACGATTTGTCGGAAGTGAATTTGTGGGAACCAATTGAATTGGATGGTATGTCGATACGGGTGCTACCCGTCATGTGTGTTTCTATAAAAATATGTTTATCATTTTCAAAGATGTTGAAAAATGAGTAAAAACTTTATATGGGAAACTCGGCTACCACATATATCAAAGGTGAAGGAAATGTCATCTTAAGGATGATTTCCAGAAATGATGTCCCATTAAGCAATGTTTTGAATGTTCCGTAGATTCGTAAGAATCTTGTGTCCGGATGGTTGCTTACTAAGTTTGTTATTCGGATTGTGATTGAATCCAATGGAATTGTGCTGTAAAAATGTGGAATTGTTATTGGTAAAAATGTTAAAATTAAATATGACAACTTGTAACCGCAATTTGATAAATGCTAATAAAGTTGTTCATTCATTTTAAAAATTGTTAAATATTTAATATGGTTGATTATGCAATATAAATGTAATTAAATTTGTTGTTTAAATAAATTAAATTGCATACCACCAACATTCCCAATTGATTCAAAGTCACAAATGTAACAAATGTAACAAATTCATCATTTCATTTGGTTGAAAGAAATAACCAAACTCCTTGATATGATTCATACAAAAGTGTGTGATTTAAAATCAACTTCTAAAGGTGGTCACAAGTAAATCATAAGTATATTGATGATTGTAATACATAGTGATATGTACGAATTAAATTATATTGTTAACTTTACTTAAAGAAGAGTAAAAATGAAGCAATTGATTTACTAAGCTGTACAAATGTGGGGGTATGTCGTGTGTGGACTACTTATCGTCTATGTAAGATACCTCGTGAAGGTTAGATGAATCATTGTACGAATTTTGGTTTTAAAGAAAATCGTCTTATAAATTCGTACGAATGTGGGGGTACCTTGCTAAGGTATTCATTCATCTTCATAAAAGTTACATCAATTAAAGAAGATATTCTAAATAATTGATGTATATATTGGTATATATTATTGTCTTACATTTACATTAGTCAAGTGTACAATGTATAATGGTAAGACAAAATATGATATGACAACTACTCTCAAGTGAAGTTATCATGATTGACTATAAAAGTTAAATGATAACATTGTGGATCCGCTTATGAAAATGCTTAAGTAGAAAGTTAGTTATAATGGAATGGGACTAAAGCCCTTGGAATAAAAGTTTATGCGAAGGAAACCTAACCTAGTTGACTGGAGATCCCAAGATCTAGGTTCAATAGGACAACCTAATTGTATAAACGAAGGGATGTCACTATGGGGATGACGGAATTTCTCCAAACATTCTTAAAGGGAGTACATTGTACTACTTCCTAGTCCATTCCTAGTTCAGTGACAATGAGGATAAGCACTGTGGTTTTTAATGATTCGTTATAGAGAATCACCTATGTGAGGGAGAAGTGGGGTCGCTTCGAATGAAATTGTTGGGCACAATTCTTAGTACCTCTCGCAGAACCAGGCAGTGTCCATGACCAAGATGGGCACGATAAGAGGATATGAACAAGTTAAGGAGAGTCTTGTGAGAATGTATACTGTCGTCTACACAAAAGGCGGATTCAGTTCAAGGACATCGCGTCTACTGACTGCTAGGAGACTAAGTGTGCTTCTCAAGGGAAGGTTCAAAGGCCAACACCTACCTATCCTTTGCAAGACTTGACTGTTGAACATTTATCGAAATTTTGTTGTGTTTTCGATCGATCTCTATTCATGTGGGGGATTGTTGGAAAATTTTGGACACATATAATTATATATGTAATTATATATAATTCATGGTTTGCATGTCCAAAATGTAGTTGTGGTGAATGAGATATCGACTCTCAAAGTGGGGTGTAAGGAACAAAGAAATCAAACAAATAAACTAGTGGAAACTTGAACCTATCCACACTCGTCTCCCGGGTTTCATGGGGTTCGTATTTTGCCATTCGGTTTTTTGTCACTTGAGTTAGTGGAAGTATTCAAATAATAATATTGATAATATTATTTATATTTTAATGTTTGTCATTAAAATAAATTTGAATTAGTGGTTTTATTTCTTTGTAATTAATTGTGTTGAATTGACATAATGATATTAATGTGTGTCATTAGACCTTTGGACCATTTCTATATATAAATAGAAGAGGTTGGGTTCATTTGTAGACACATTCTTGACAACTTGAAACACATTCACCAACTTGTCTACACTCACTTACAAGCATCACAATATGCTCTCTCCATTTTTAGAGTTCCTTAAACACATGAACTTTCTATAAGTGTTTTGGCTTGGATTATATTCGGTAGTGTAAAATTACTCGGTTGTTTTACCCTGGGAGATAGATGACGAATCTATTTTAAGGGGATCGTGAATTTCACGAGACTCAACCAAAATTTGTTTCTTCTTTGTTTCTACATATTCTTGTTTCAATCTTGTATTTGTTTTCGTCAATTTCCCAATTGTATTGTATTTTATTTAATGAAAATTGGTATTAGCTCCTACAAAATCATGCTATCGTTTCGTGTTATCCAGTAACACGACACGACACGACACGAAATCGTTCAACACGAAAACGACACGAAACGAAGTTGTGTTTTATTTTGCTAACACGCACACGAACACGACACGATTAAAAAACGATAAATATGATTAACACGACAAACACGACAAACAAAATAAATAACAAATTTCTTACTTATTACATGCTAAAAGCACGACAAACACGAATAACACGACAAAATTATAACTATCGTGTCAATTTCGTGTTAATCTCTGAACACGAACACGACACGACTTCGTGTTTGTTTTTTACACGACACGAACACGACACGAACACAAATTCAAATTTCTGTTTCGTCCCAATTTCGTTTCATTTCATGTATTTTTACCGTGTCGTGTCAGGTTTTGACAGCCCTACTAAATATCATTTCTCATATAATTATCAATATAACTTTTTAAATCCCCCAGAATCTGATGATACGTTTCCTATTTTCTTAAATCCCCCATGGTTTTTATTTATGTTACACATGTTATCGTTTTTAATGTTGAAAATATAAGTCAATAAAAAGAGCTAAAAGTTTTTGCCATTAAACTTTAAACAAAAGTGGAGGCGAGTAATAGTAGCATTTTGTTACGCTGTCTTTGTCCTACCCTAACGTCAATAGTCAAAACCAACTACACCTTGCTGGATTACACTTCTAGTACTTTAGTCAAAGTAAATCATATGTCAATTCATTTGCCAAATTATTTTCTTCTTTATTTTCCACGTCTCATTCTTCATCCATCAATCATGCATGGAGCGACGTGTTTTGTTATTTTTGTCATTATTAGTTTTTATTATTATTTAGTTTTCATTTGAAATTTAAAAAATGATTTGAAAGGTTAAAAAGTATATTTAAAATTATAGTTTGAGAAAGAGCCATTTACCTATTATGGGTTAAGATTCGGTGAATACTTAAAAATCGGTGAAGATTATGAGAACAATTCACAACCAATCATTTAACTCTTTTTTATTGTGAAAACTATTGGATCATTATTTTTTCTTCATCGGGAGAAATTGGATTATTATCAGCAAATGTGAATCATTTTCAAGAAATTTTGGATCACAGTAAAAAATTGGATCAATATTATCAGTCTTCACAATATTCGCCAAATTTTAAGTCCTTACTTAATATCACTTCTACATATTATAAATATGGTGCAACTATTAGTGGACCCGATTAATTTTAATCCTAGATTTGTCACTGGTCTTACAGAAATACACATACTCCATGATCGGCATTTCTTTAAATATTTTGTACTAGACGAAGGTAAGGGCATGTTTGGGAAAACTTATTAACGGGACTTATGAGCTTATTAGCTTATTAAGCTCCAAATAAGCTTGAATTTTGAGCTTAATAAGCTAATAAGCTCATAAGCCTCGTTAATAAGTTTTCTCAAACATGCTCTAAATTTAAGCTTGTAAATGAGTTCTAATTCAGCTTTCGGTCAAACTCGAGAAAACAGTTTATATACCTAACATTAAACCAATAAAGTGAATTAAAATTGTGTTCAGCCTACTGAACTTGAATCACTCGAATTATATTATTTTATTTCTACTGAAATATTCATATTTTTAGATTGACATGAGTTGTATATGTTAACGAATATAAACTAAAAGAAACAAATCGTGTATGATTTCATTAGACACAAAGAAATAAAGAAAATAAACTAGTGATAAATTATAAATTTTTTCATAACATCAAAAAATACATGTTTTAAATTTCAGTATAAAACGTGAACAAATATTTTTCATTGATTAAAATTGACAATGAACATAGAAACTTAGTTAGATGTCATACTCAACATAGACTAGTTTCATATAAAAGTCATGAAGGAAATTGATAGTTATATTTTTTGTTTAAAATATATAATATGGAGAAAATTACGAAAGTTATCCATGTCGTATATCTGATTTTACATTTTTGTCCTTAAAATTTTTTTTTTAGTTTTTTTGTGCATGTACATTTTTAGATTATACTTTTATATCCTTCCGTCAACTTTCGTTTGATTTTAACCGTTAACTTGGCTCATGTGCGAAACACATGAGGGTATTTATGTCTTTTTCCTTAAATCACTTGTACCTTGTACTTTAAAATTTGTACACGCATGTTTACTTTTAACTTTCTTTTAAAAAACATTAGTCTTCAATCCATCCATCTTCAAACTTTTATCTTAAAAGAAAAGAAACATCACACTCGATCAACCCATCCACCTTCAAACAAATGAAACTCAAAATTTACAAAAATCAGACCTCGCAGTTCTTCTTCACCGACATTTTTTCTGTTCTTTGTTATCCAAAACCATCGCACATCACCCCTCCGGCGACCCACCACCACTATTTCAATATCCACTGTTGCTTTGGTTTTTTTGGTTTTGTTCCGGTGGCCACCAATATTTGACCACCCGCCACCACCAACGGGGAGGAAGAATATGAGGCGGCGTAGAAGCAGCTCAGAGACGAAGAATTTCGGCGCCGATGACGGTGGACTGGTGGTGCTGCAAAAGCAAATTTACGGCGGTGGTTGGGGTAGGGGAGCAGGAGGCGGTGGTGGTGCCGGTGGTTCTTTCACTTCTTCTGGTGTAGACCCAAATTAATTTTTCCTTTGCTTATTTTATCAGCTTCCAAAAGAGAAAAGAATCTCGATTTCCTCGCATGAAAAAAAGAAATTGATTTCGTTAAAAAATGCAGAGTTTAAAATGACTGAACTCGATTACAATTAATCGATGTCCATACTTTTAGTTACGAACCCAAAATTCAAGCACTGTCGTTCCAATAAATGGAACCGTAACACAAGATTTCCTCAAATCAAGAAGAAAAAAGAAGATTGTATATGTGATTCTGATTCTTGATTTGTTTTATATGTGCTCATGGTGGTAAACAAAGAATTGGGAAGAAGATGAAGAAAAGAAAGAATAATGAAAACTGAAATAAAAAAGAAAATAAAAAAGACAGAAATACCCTTTGCGCTTGGCACATGAGGTAGGTTAACGGCTAAAATCAAACGGAAGTGGACGGAAAGACATAAAAACATAATCTAAAAAAAATCAGGGAAAAGAAACTGGAAAAACAAAAGTTTAGAGATAAAAACGCAGAATAAGGTATACCACATGGACAATTTCTGTAATTTTATTCTATAATATTTTAATATTTTTATTTTGAATTAATCAAATTATGATAACGACATAAAATAAAATTCAACAAATTGACTAAAGTAAATATTGCATTGTTAAATAATGAATAGTTTTCCTACATAAAAGCAGTTCAATCCTTTAAAGTTCAAATATATTTTCCTATGATTTTATATAGAATAACATTTGAATACAAATGGTTTTACAAGTTGTCTTTGGCTGCAATTGTGTAGGGCCCATATTTTATAGGGGTCAAATTTATATACTTCGTATATATTTTATGTATATAATTTTAAAATCTAAGCCAATTTAATAATTTAATAGAAATAAATATTAGATTTTTTAATTTAATATAAAAATATTGTATATAGAGGTTCATTTTCGTGTTTTAGCACAAGGTCTTCAAATTTTTGGATACGCCCTGATGGTTTTATATCATAAGCTTTCTTCTAAGGAGACTCCAGACCGAGTTTATGTAACTATGTATTTGAAACTCGAAAATTATTAAAGGTTGACATATATTTGTACCTAGAAATATGTAACAATTTTATTTCTGTGACGTCGCATTTGGTAACAAGTGGGCATAAGTTCCACGCACACAATTAGTTACTAAGACAAGTAAAACGTTAGGTGCATGATTTTTATAAAATCTTGTGGAATAAATTTTAATTCTTGGATCAATCAATCACTACAAAAATCACAAGTGATTCGACACATCCAACACCACCACCACTCCATGTTATGAACAACTTTTACTATTTCTTGATCTTTTTAATTATATTCTTTACTGTTTTTGTAAAAATTTCTTGTTTTTTACTTCATTTCATCAATCGTCGGCGATCATCAAGACCAACAATGACCAAATCTATGACCAGACATGTTTTTGAATTTAGTTTAAGAGAACGATGAAAGAAAGAGGTGATATTGACGTTTTTAGACACGTTCAAACCCGTCAATATCGTCTATTTTGAGTACGTTTTAGAAGCAAATACATGTGATATTACTCAATTATGTGTTTATTTTACATTTCAGGTGATATAGCGAAAGAGGTGTCAAAAACGGGCCAAAAGACAAAGAAAAATACAAGATTTCAGGCCAAAAATAGTTCACGATCGTGAACTGATCGTTAACTATTCACGATCAGTCACCAAAATCTCTGACGTATGTTACCGATCGACAACAAGACTTAACGATCGGGATGTCTGCAAAACGGAAAGTTCACGACGCGAACTATAGTTCGCGCCGTGAACTATGCGTGTCTGGTCGTGTTAAATGGCAGATCAAAGGGAAATGTTCAGTGATCTTTTGGACGTGTGTGTTTTTGGGAAGTTAGAGGAGACGAATTTTAGAGCATTTCATCAAGAAATTCTTCAAGATTATAGCAATTACTGATTTCTTGTCATTTTGGAACAATTTCATGGTTGTAATTCTATACTTTAACTCTTGTTTGTTGATTTCTAGCATGTCTATGTGCTAGTAATCTTTATATTCGCTATGTTTGGATGATTCTAGGATTAAGTATGATTTAATTTTAGGGTTTGTTTGTGTTCAAAATAATTGTTGATGTTTAATTACTCTTCTTGGTTTAATTTATGAGTTTTCGTTTCTTTATCATTGGTAATTGATTAAATTAGACATTGACAACATTTGGTTCAATTGATTACTTCCCCAACTTTTCATTATGACCTAGTTGGTAATTCACTAGAAATAGGGATTAGAGACAAGATTCCAATAAGTTAGATTAAACAAGAAGTTCAACCCTAGTAATGAAAATTCTAGGTTAGAGGTCTTAGTTAATTCAAGACGGTAATTTCAACAAACAGAAGTGTGATTAGTTATAACTTTTGAGAGAAGAAATTCCTATTAGTTTTAATTAGTTTATTAAATGGGATTGAGAGAAATCTAATACCGTGACTTCTAGAACATTAAACTAGCCGGTGCTTAATAACCATACTTAGAACTAGATAAATCCATACATAGTGAATATCCCTTAAATCTCATTTCAAACGTTCAAATTTGCGTTTCTTGTCATTTCAAACATTAATTACATTTCATATAAATCAAAACATGAACAAAACTCTTTTCTTGATTAATTCTTTAACTTTCTTTAACTGGATTACATAAACTGTTCCCTGTGGATTCGATAACCCGAAATACTTACCTATTCTATATTACCCACGATTAGGTATACTTGCCTATGAATGTGGTAATCTAGATTAGTGGTATTTAGGAGCTTAAATTTTATAACTAGATCCAACACATCAAGTTTTTGGCGCCGCTGTCGGGGAGCGGTTTTATGTTTTTAGGTTTTTGAACGTTAATTAGTTAATTGATCCTTATTTAGGAATTTATTCTTAAATAAGTTATTTAATTTGTAATTTCTGTTTTCCTTTATTTTGTCTATCAGTTGCGTGCTAACTCTTTGCTTTGAGTTGTGCAGGTGCATGAGCAATAAGAATACTCTTAGAGGCAAAAAGTCTAAAGCTGATCAACCCTCACCGTCCTCTGATCCAGAGAAACTTTTTCGAAGGAGACAGATGATTCAATTAGAAGCAAGATACAACACAACCATAAAGAAAGCTCAAAATATTGGGAAACCGAGTCTTGAAAATCAAAATCCGCTTTTTGAAATTCAAGTCCAAAGTTCTGAAAATCAGGAGCAAATTCTTGTTACTTTAGAACCAATAGTCAATCAAGAGTCGATTCTTGATAATCAAATGGGTGACCAAGACCCACCACCGGAACGTCCGATGTGGCAAACGAGGCTAAATGCCCCGATTGATGCCATTCCGGCAATTAGACTCCCGGAAATAAATGGCATAAATTTTGAAATAAAAAGTCAATTTCTCAGTATGGTTCGTGACTTGGGTTATGATGGTAGACTCACAAATGACCCAAATCACCATATTGAGTGCTTTAATGACATATGCCAATTGTTTAGAATTCCTAATGTTTCGCAAAATGCGATACGACTTAGACTATTCCATTTTAGTCTAATTGGAGAGGCTAAAATTTGGGTCAAATCCCTTGAGCCAAACTCCATTTCGACTTGGGAAGAACTCCGAAGTCGATTTATACACCGTTATTTCGACTTGGGAAGAACTCCGAATTCGATCATCAAGACCAACAATGACCAAATCTATGACCAGACATGTTTTTGAATTTAGTTTAAGAGAACGATGAAAGAAAGAGGCATGAACGTTCTGTCGGCTAGGCGACTAGACCAAAAGAAAAGGAAGATGTCGTCATTACACCTGGTCTAAATATAACTCTATTTTAAGAGGTGAATAAAAAATTATCTTGAAGTAGACATGCTTTTTGGCTTTTGCAATTGTTGGCCTTATTCTTCTCTTTTTCACATTAGGTTTCTTGAAACTGTCCTCTGTCATTTTTTTCTTCTATGCTTTCATATTCAAAACTGTAAACAAAAGAACATAGAACAAGATAAAGTAGTATTTGTAGCCTAAGTTTCTTAAATTTAACTTTATTTGCAAGTGGGTTTATGTAACAACTAACCAAATTTATTATACACTAAGTTATTTTGATTCCTTAGTTAATTTTTTTTTAACAACAAAAAAGAAGGCAACGGGTCAAGCTTCGGTATTGCCATCACCCGACCGATGACCTCCATACTAACATAAAAACTCTTGAATCTAGCAATTTGCTAGATTAAACAATATTACAATACATAAGGTTTCTTAACCAATCATTTCATGCAATCTGACATTTACGATTTCGATGAGATAAGCACGAAAAGGAAAACAAACGAATATAATAAAAAATATCCGACTTTTTAAACCTACCACAATCAAATAACACCGAGCTCCTGAACCTCCGTATTAACCAACAAGTCGTATATCTGATCACGTGAAATTTCATCTTCCTGCTATTTGCATTAGATAAGTTTTCAAAAAACTCCCACATCTCACGGACATAAACACCAACATCCGCAACACCCAAATCGCACCAAATCAATACTTTCTCCCAAACCTGCCTTGCAAGAACACACCCAAAAAACAAATGATCCAAGGACTCCATACTCCCTTGACAAATCGGACACGAAATCGCCGGAATTTCCATCCCTCTTTTTGAAAGGTTTTGTCTAGTCGGAAGACGATCCAACGCAAGGCGCCACATAAAAATATTGACTTTTATAAGAACACTTTTACACCAATTAAAATTATAGTCAATACCCGTATGTATACATTTATCTATAATTTTACGAGCAGCAACCGAAAACCCCAATTGTTGGTCTAAAGACCAACAAAATTTATCACTACCCACACCAATATTAATATTATCAAGAAGCATCTTCAAATTTTCAAATTGTTTCGCTTCTATGCCCCCTCGTAATTGTCTTCTCCAATTCCACAACCAACCACCATCACCCACGATCTCTATAACCCTCACTCCCGATCCAGGTTTAGCGGAAGGAACATATATTATGCTTCTTACTGCCTACATATATAACGGGTTTACCCATGATTCCCACGATCACATAAACTCCGGCTAAACATAATATTTCATACACAAATCATTCAAATGAGGTATAATCACTTTTTATCTCTAAACAATTCGCTCTCTCGCAAATCACCCTCAATATTTCCATTTTCCACCACTTATTCTCACGTCTAAGAGCATGAGGTATGGTCACATGGGTGAAATGGTCACCTTTGCGCCACATATGCGCCACATCATTATTTCACATTTCACATTCAAAACCCCCAAATACCCCTCTACTATCACTAACCACTAATACTCCTTTGTAACCCACCAAAATATCCTTCACTCAATAAATACCCTTTAAAAAAAATAAAAACTCTCTCTCTCCTCTCGCCAATGCTCCGGCGAAATGCCTCACTCAACCCATGAGGGGTGTGGTGATGAAGGGATGTGGCTCGCCAAAACATGTCACATAGGCATAAATTGGTTCGGCGAAGGTGGGGTGCGCCACTGCACCCGATGCTAGGGAATCCTCTCTGCGTTCACTCTGAAGTAGAGTGATTTATTTTTCTTTCTTAAATCGTATTGCCGTAAACCCATGAGTGAGAATATCTATCAGGACTCAACCAAAATTCAGAGTTCATTATACAAAATTACAAACAATACGTAAATGGGGATGTTTTTTTTTATTTTATTATTAAAAGATTACTCAAGCATCATTTGCTCGATAATGAATCGATAAACAATATTTTAAAAGTACAATCACCTCTATTTGACTTCCAACGGATCTTCATACTCTCTTCCGTCCATGATTAATTATTTAAAAATATAGAAATATCAATAGACATTGACCGTAACTTATTGTGGTTAGGTATGTCGGCGAATATATATATGCTCCGTAAAATAAGCTCCAAGAGCAGAGTTATCATCTTCTTAATTAGTAATCCCTCCGTCCCTAAATAAAGTTTTCATTTCTCCTCCAAATTTTGTCCCTAAATAAAGTTCTTATTTCTCAAACTTAAGGGCCCCACTTAATATAATAATATTATTACCAATACTTTCACCACTAACTATCTCTTAAAACACTTTCTCTCTCCAATCAAAACTTATATTTTAATAAAAAATAATACCAAATACCCTACCACTAAATATCTCCTAAAAAGTTATACCCATAAGAAATGAGAACTTTATTTAGGGACGAAGGGGTACTTAATAGGCATAATCTCAAATTAATAATATTTCTTAAATTAAAAGTAATATATGAAATTTTTGTAGCATTTCTTATTGTATAACATTAGAAACTAAACATAACTGAAACTGGCGTTCACATTCAATCCCGTTACACGAAACAGTTGGACGGGTCCCACCCACTTTAATTTTCTCTTCCATTTGTTGATTGGTCTGGCGATCGATGCCGGTCGCTGATAACGTGCATTGATTCCTTGTACATTATGCATGAAAAATTGTGTATATGTATTAATAAAATCAATTTTAAGCTTTGATCGTGAGTTAGTTCACCTGTACGAGGTTTGGTGGGGTCTTGTTATTTGTTTTGTTTGAAGAGAGAAATCTAACTAATATGTTGTTGATATGATAAATATAACCATATCTGAGTTAATTTGTCACCGTTACACTTAGTGTTAAAGCTTAAATTATTATTTAACGAGTGGTTTTTATCGCTTGCTTCAGCAAGTGTAAAAAGCAAGTGTAAAAACTTATATGAATGTTGGGAAAGCACAAAAAAAATAAAATCTTAACATTGAAATAGAAAGTTATAAAATACTTAATTAACATAGAGATTGTGTTTTATTTTTGTCAATCAATAACAGCAATAAAAGTAATAGAATATCATTATAATTTAACTGTATTTGATTTTTCTAGTCAATAAAAGAAATATTAAAAAGACATAAAGAAAGACATGGGCATTTGAAATTGACGACTAGTTTATAAAGATATAAATTACCATGACTATTGGACTCAAAACCATGGATTATAAAATATAAAGTAATATTTCCGTATAGTTTCAATGCAATGTGCATTGTATTACGTCAAAATATTTAACTTCTTTACCTACCACAATTTATCAATTATCATTTCATATTTTTCTCACGTATTTACATTATTTAATCAACAAAAAGTCATCCAATCCAGTCTGTACGTATCTACTTCTCAGCCAATTGAATTGCACTTACGTAATTAAAAATTTACCTACATACATAATTCCCAGTTTGCACGTGATTAACTTTTTGGTTCTTACTTTTTGTCTTTTTTCATCATCATTAATCTAACAAACTTGATCCATGGCGGCTAAGACCGGTGCCAACGGTCCGCTGGTTTGGCACCGTCAGTTTTCCGCCGGTAACAGCACCGTTGACATGGGCCGCCAGTTTGAGCGCCGGTTTGGGTGCCGCTGGTTTGGAGACGAGCGAAGGGACGGAGGAGGAGGCGCGCGTGTGGGGCCCATTGTACCTTTTACCCAATAAAAAAAAACCTTTTTTTTTAAAACGGTAATAATTCAAAATAAACGACAATAAATACAAAAAAACAGTAATAATTCAAAAAAATTCAAAAACAATTCCCCCTCATTTACATCTATAAATACCCACTCATTTTTTCTATTTTTTACACCACATTCACCTTTTTTATCTCTCAAAAAATTCATACTTCCTCCCAAACTTGAAAAAATATCCAAAAGATGTCAATCACCGGTATCCATCGACGTGTGAGAGCTATTTCAAAATTCCCCCATTGATCCCCCATCCTCACCGGCCGGTTCTTCTTCGGGTCAAACAAGCAACCCGACACTATCGCTTGGTTTTGGGGCTTACTCTCAACAACCACCAAACTACCAATACCAACAACCACCACCAAACTTTCAATACCAACAACCACCACGCAACTTCCATTACTCTCAACCACCAAACTTTCAATACCAACAACCACCACCAAACTTTCAATACCAACAACCACCACCCAACTTCCATTACTCTCAACCACCAAACTTTCAATACCAACAATCACCACCAAACTTTCAATACCAACAACAACCACCCAACTTCCAATTCCAACAACCTCCTCCAAACACACCTCCGTTTTCACAAAATTTTCAATCACAATCACCATCCAAAAATGTGGGGGACACCCAACCCGAACCGACACCCACAAGAAAAGGGAAAGAAAAAAGGAAGGAAAAAGGGAAAGAAAAAGAAGCGCAAAAAGGGCACAAACAAAGTGGTCAACCCCTGACGTGGTGATTTTAACCAAACGTTGGATTCATAACTACGAAGATGGTGTTAAGGGGAATAGCAAAAAACATATCGTCCATTGGGGTCAAATTCTCGCGGACTTCAACTCGGTTGCTTCTGTGAAGCGTAACATGAACCAACTAACGGGCAAATGGTCCAAAATAGCGCATGACATGAAATCGTTCAGTGCTATATACAATTCTTTAAATGACATTCATGGAAGCGGTACGCGAGACGAGGACGTTCTAAGAGCTTCTCGTCAACAATTCTATGAAAATGTTGGCCGTAATTTTATATACGAGGAGTATTGGAAAGTGCTAAAAGATTGCCCAAAGTTCTATATTTCTCAAGGCGTCATGGATACCGAGCCGATAAGCCTCGATGAAGACAGCGAACCGGTTAGCATGGATACAAGGACGACGGCACCGGCTAACATGCATGCGTTGTTCCAAGATGACCCGTTGAGGCGCCCCCCGGCCGCAGTCTTAGTAAGAAAAGTCAAAAAACTTCATCTTCGTCCGATACCGCAACTTCTTCAAGGTCCATTAAGTTGGACACTTTGGACGTGGTTAGACAAACCTCCCATAAGCAATCTAACGCTATCGCTAAGGTTGCAAAAATGGCGCATCAAAAATTAATTTTGAAAACTTGGAAATTCCTAGCCACAAAAGTACCGAAAGATATTAGCGAAAGTCGTAAGAAAATGCTTGAAGAAGCTCAAGAATCAATTGCAAGGAAATTTCATAAGGATTTGGCAATTTTTAACGAGGATGACGAGGAGGGTGACGGTGAGGGTTCGGGAACACAAGGACCGGTTAGCGAAGATGAAGACGACAATGAATCTATTGACTAGTAGTTTTTTTTATGAATGTCTTGTTTTATTTTTATTAATGTCTTTTTTGTATTATTAATGTCTTTTTTTTAATTAATGTCTTTTTTATGTAATGTTTTTTAATTAATGAAATGTATTTTTATTAGTTATATGTTTTAATTAGTTGTATATTTTTATTAGAAAAAGAAAAGTAAATGGTGGGCCCAAATTTGGTGAAGTGACGGAGTGCTGTTGGCATGTCTACGTCAGTTTAGTGTTAGTTAGTTTGTCTGGTGACGTGGCGCTGAGTTGGCAGCAACTGATGGCGTCAGTTGCTTATACCATTGGGACCGGTCTAAGACGGGTGCCAACAATGGCGTCTCTTTTCCGCCACTATTCCGCTGGTTAAGTGGCACCATTGGCACGGACCCGTCAGTTGTCCCGCCAGTTGGTGCCTCGCCGCTTTGAAGACAAGAGGGAGAGGTTCGCCGGTTGAAATGGGTGGGTCCAAAGGGGTATTTTGTGTGTGTGTGTTTTGTAATGGTGGGTCCCAAAAATTAAAGGAAAGTGGTATTGTTGGTATGGGTACGTCAGTTTAGTGTCGGTTGGAGGGTGAGATGACGTGACGCTGATTTGGCAACAACTGACGGTATCAGTTTGCCAAACCATTGGGAGCGGTCTAAAAGTCCATCATATTTTCATACAGATAATTTTTACATCAAATCTTTATTATATTCATTACAATTATTATTTTATATAACTATAATTATTCGTAAAATCTGTACTGAAGAGTATATGAAATAAAAATATAATTATAATTATTCGTAAAATCTGTATTGAAGAGTATATGAAATAAAAGTTATGATGTATATATAAATTATCATTTATATTATTAGTATACATACTTTTTTTTTCTTCCCAAAAGAGTATATTTATGATAGATTATTTTGAGATAGACGAGCTTTGCTAGTAAGAACAACATATTTTTCTTTCTAATTCTCTAGGTTAGATTCACATGAAAGAAGAAAGAAGTTACAGCTACATAAAGCACTAGCAAAGAAGAAGGAAGATTTGAAAATGAATTTCATTTTTAAGTGGAGTAAATTTATTTTTGGGTAAATCACAGTTTTTGTTCCTAACCTTTTCTCGATTCGGGGTTTTTATTTTTAAACTTTTTTTTCTGTTTTTTTATTCTTTATGTTTTTAAAATTCTGCATTTTTGTCCTTCCGTCCAAAATCATCCGTCAACTAACGATTTCTTTGTCAATTTTCCCAAATTGCCCCTGTTTTAACCTTTTCTTTACATTTTTCTGTTTCTTTATACATTTTTCTTCATCTTTTTGTTTTTTCTTTCTCTCTCTTCATCTTCTCAAATCATTTCGAGATGAAGATGAAGATTAACGAATCACATTTCCAAATTTGATTGTGGATTCATTCAAAATCACAAAACTTACAACATCTAGCCTCTTTTAATTGAGATATTGAGTCCCGCCTTTAAGTTCCTCTTTTAATCCACAATGAAATCAGAAAAATCAAACCATTTTTGAGGAAATTAAAAACCCTAAAACCTGGATTTTCACATCCAGCCAACACGATTGTGGTGCGTAGGAGAAAGATGAAGCTATCTTCCTCAAAACAACATTTTCCTTTGTTTTCTTCTTCTAATGGCACCTCAAAGTTACACTTTACCACCCTCATCAAACCCTCATTTTCACATTCACGCCTCCAATTTCCACCTCTACCTGCTCTCGATTCATCTTCCTCCGCCGTCGCATCGTCTCCGGCACCGGCACCGATTCTCCGAGAAGATGCATATCGTGTTAAATTCGATGATTCTGGAAGCAGCGAAGCTGCGAAACGAACATTAGAGGAGTTGCTTGTTGTTCGTCGGCCGGTAATGGAGTCTACGAACATTTTTGAAGGCATAATTTCGATTTTGTGTGGTGATAAAATAAAGAAGAAAATGGAAACTATAAACTTAAAAGTAGTTACAAAAGTAGATTTTGGGTATAATTGGATTTCGATTAGAGGAGTTGTTTTTTGAAAGCATAATTTCGTTCTTGATTTTGTCCCCGTGTGTTCTTGATTTTGGATTTCTTCATAATAATCAGGTAAAAGAAAGAAGAAGAAGAAAACGAAGATGGAAGAGGGGAAACTCCATCTGCTCGAGATCATTTTTGGGGGTTTTCAATTTAGGGTTTTGAATCTTGGGCAGATGATGATCGATGGTGAAGATGACGAAGAACAGAGATGACGGAAGAGGGAAGATCAGATCTCTTCCGCCGCCTTTCAATGGTCTCGGTGGTGGCTGACTGTGGTTGTGACGGTGGAGTTCACTGATGGTGGCGGTGGATGAAGAACATGAAGAATATTTGGTAGATAAAGATAATGTTTGGTAGATGAAGAACATGAAGAATGAGGAAAAAGGCGAAAATACCCTTAGTTTTTTTGAATTTCACGTCAATTAACGGATGATTTTGGACGGAAGGACAAAAATGCAGAATTTTAAAAACATAAAGGACAAAAAAACAGAAAAAAAAAGTTTAGGGACAAAAATCCCGAATCGGGAAAAAGTCGGGGACAAAAACTGTAATTTACCCTTTATTTTTTAAACCTAACAATTATATAAATAGAATCTTTTTTCGAATATTAGTATCATGCATAATTTAGTACTATAATATTCATCAATAAGAAAAAAAATAATATTAAATACTAAAGCTCAAACGTTGAATTATTCCAAGGTGAGAATACGACGGCTTGTCATGCATGTTATCTTTAGTTACGCGTATATAATTTCTTTATTGTAGTTGGTAGAATAATTTCTAACAAATATTTAGTTTAATTACATAAATCATTATTGTGGTCTTAAATTTAAATTAAAATGGCAGAATTTTAACTATATAAAGGATGAGAGGTTTCCTAAAAAAACACAACTCAAATCCCACTTCTACCAGAAATGGGGACAACAGGAAAGATGCCTTCAATGGCCACCCTTTTATTCACCATTTTCATGGTTATTGTTTCTTTAAGCTTGCCATCCATGACTACCGCCACCTACTCTTACTCTTCTCCACCACCTCCACCTAAGAAGTCTCCACCACCACCACCACCTAAACATCATTATGTTTACAAGTCACCGCCACCACCACCGCCGGTTCACAAGTCACCACCTCCGCCTGTTTACAAATCACCACCTCCACCGGTTCACAAGTCCCCACCTCCACCTGTTTACAAATCCCCACCTCCACCAGTTCACAAGTCACCACCTCCACCAGTTTACAAGTCTCCACCACCACCAAAGAAACACTACGTCTACAAATCACCGCCTCCACCTCCTCCACCAAAGAAATCTCCACCTCCACCACCCAAACATCACTATGTTTACAAGTCACCACCACCAGTTCACAAGTCACCACCTCCACCTGTTTATAAATCACCACCTCCCCCGGTTCACAAGTCACCACCTCCACCAGTATACAAGTCTCCACCGCCACCAAAGAAACACTACGTATACAAATCACCACCTCCACCACCCCCCGTCCACAAGTCACCACCACCTCCAGTTTACAAGTCACCACCTCCACCAGTACACAAGTCGCCACCTCCACCGGTGTATAAGTCTCCACCACCACCAAAGAAACCATATGTTTACAAGTCACCACCTCCACCAACCCCAGTTTACAAGTCACCACCACCACCAACCCCAGTTCACAAGTCTCCACCACCACCACCAAAGAAACCCTATGTATACAAATCACCACCACCACCTCCAGTCCACAAGTCACCGCCACCCCCAGTTTACAAGTCGCCACCACCACCTCCAGTCCACAAGTCAGCGCCACCCCCAGTTCACAAGTCCCCACCGCCACATTACATCTATAGCTCACCTCCTCCTCCACATCATTACTAAGGAGTGACAACTATATATGTTTAAGGTTAGTGATTTCATGCATGAAAGATACCTTAATTAATTATTAACAGTTTTTTATTGTATATTTTTATTTTATTTATTAATTTATTCTTGTTATCATAATTCTTGCAGGTTAAAAAAAGGTAATGAGTTTATATTTGAGAGCTTCCAAGATGAAGAATAAACACGCATGACACCGAATGATTTAAATTAGTTGTACGGAAAAAGCGTGTACTTTGATTCATGCATGTATTCAATATTTATAAAGTTGTTTTTCTGTTTTGTGTTTTGACAATAAATAAATCTATAGCAAAATGTTGTTCCTTAATTTTCATTTTTGTGTTTCAAAATAAACAAAGAATAATAATAATTATATTGCTTCTTATTATTTATTCATATTTATCTTCATACTCATTATATCAAAACATATGTAAAAATCAATGGACAATATTAAGAGAGAGAATTAGTAGAATAGACATATCATATTAAATGTATCACTTATTTTAATATGAAGATAGTATTGATAATGACTCAACAACTAACTTTCTCGTTAAAATTTGTGCCATAATTTTATTTAGAGATTGAGAAAGTAATTAATTAAATATATGCTTTCACTTTACCTATCACCGCCTGATTAGCTCTTTGCTACTACATGCAAGATTGTGTGACGTTATTTCTAAACTATATTAAAGGAGCAACTTTGACTTCATTAAGTTTATCATTTATGTCAATACAATTGCTAAAATTTTAATGGTCTGACTAATCAAATAAAACACAAATCACTCAATTTTGATTTGGAATCATCATATTAAGATATTATATGAATCATTTTTATTATCCATCAGGAGTGATACTAGAAAAATATTTAAAGATGGACAAAGTTTAAGGGCGTGAGTCGCATCATCGGTGGAGTTCTTACTTTTGACATCGAACCTTAAACTGAAAAATGAATTTGAGTTAGAAATCTTATGCCTAATATCAATTTTTATAGCCATAAAAATTTGTAATTACTAAAGATTGAACTTGAGAAATCTTACTAATTTCATGCTTGTAGAGACCAATGTTAGGACCATTATTGTAATAGGTTTTGACCTTTAATCTTGTTAAATAACTAGGAATAGTGGTAAGTGGTAGGAGGTATAAATACTTGTATTTTGACTTTTAATGTAAGCTTTTTCCCACTTATTGTAAAACACGTTCAGAAAGCTTCATCACCATCTTCAATCTCTCTCAACTCTCACATACTAAAAACACACACTAAATCTTCAATCTCATAGTAAATCTACATGGATTAGCTTGAATTAATCAAATTTTGATCTCTCATTTGGTATCAGAGCAAAAACTCTCTGTGAGTGGATCCAAATTCATGCTAATTCGATGAAGATATGAGATTTTTGAAATTTTCGTTCGTTCGTGTCTGTGATTTAATCTGCAAATTTTTGTTTCGAATTGAAGTTTTGATTGAAGAATCATGTATCTCCATCGATTCTAATTAGAATAGAATCAAGTTTCAGTCAAATCCGTCAACAATTCATCTCAATTTGATGATTTTTGGGAAAAACTAGAAAAGTTCAAAAACTCAACAAAAAAAAAAAAAAAAAAAACGATCAAATGTGTTATGTTTTGGGTTATATGATCGGATCAAAGTGTTAGCAAATAGATTTCGACCAGTTAGCAAAAAGAATCACTGAAATTGATCAAGTATTAAGCAGAATCGGATCAAAAGAGTGAAGCATAAGAACGTACCTGCTCGTCGAACGAAGAACACCGAACTCCACTATCTTCGGCCCGAGAATTGAAAGTGTTCGGCCCGAGCATTATATGCGGCCCATTCAAGCTCGGCCCGAACTTCAAAGTGTTCGGCCCATATTAATGTTCGGCCCGAACACAACAATTGAATCACCAAAGTGTTCGGCCCATTTTCAAAATCAAGTGTTCGGCACTTCATTAACAGGAGTTCGGCTTCAGCAATTAGATCAACAAATCAACACTTCGATTTAAATTATACCATCAATCAATTCGATCAGAGAAAAAGTTCGATTTCAATTCGATTTAAACAAATCGATTCGATCAGAGAAAAAGTTCGATTTCAATTCGATTTAAACAAATCAATTCGATTAGAGAAAAATTTCGATTTCAATTTCGATTTATCAAGATTGAAAGTGTTCGACTTCAAGACTGTTAGTCCCAAGACTAAGTAAATAAGATTTGATGATCGATAGCTAAGAAGAATATATATCAGCTGAAGTATGTATCTCAGCTGAAGCAGGTCTATGCAATAAACCTTCAGCTGAGTACGTACTTAGCTTTAGGAAATCAAGTCAAATCATCAGCTATTAACGACATGTCATTCGAAGTCTATGGCCAAAGGACAAAGACAAGAAGAAGACTATTCAGCTGATTGTGGAATCAGCTGATGGTACCTGCTGCAGATGAAGACTTAGTGGAAATGTTCTTGACATTTTGAACATTTCCTTTTCCCGCTCAAAGAAGAAGAAAACGATGAAGATCTTCTATTTTGGAATAGAAGATAATGTCAGTACATTATCATCGTTTGTCCCTCCAAGCATGTAAAGAGAAAGTCAACTATTTCTGTACTTATGTAGTACACCTTTCACTGTGCGTCAGAAAGGGTACCGGAAGTAGTTGACACAAAGTACACTTGGGACAATAACTTGTGCAAGAGCATTTAATGATTCATGGACAAGTCCACATCGACGAATAATAAGTTTACACGTCGTCTAACTTGTGGACAAAGGAACATGGATCTTGGGCTATATATAGAGACGTAAATGCTTGCATTTACACACACCTTTAAGAATTCATAGCACAAGAACATTCTCTGAGTGTTAGTTATTGTCTAAGTATTAACTCCTCCATAGTTATTACTAGGACATTAATATCAGCTGTTTGTATCAGCTGATATAACTCTCCTTGCATAGTCTTCTAGTTTTGAGCGATCTAAAGTGTCATTTCAAGTATAGAGTTTTAGTTAGTGTGTACTATCTATTTCCGCAAACTTTGTACTGTATTAAGTTGTTTTAATAAACTCTTAATCATTGAAATTTTGTTGTTCATTATCTCATCTTCGTAAATCAGTCTTAACGCAACACGTTAGTGTTGTTGGGATCCAACAACTGGTATCAGAGAGAGTGTCAAAATTGTTTTCCATCAATTTTGAGCATCTGTTATGGCTGAACCTACATCATCAGATCTTCGATCATCTGGAAAACCTCCTAAACTCACTCAAACCAACTATCCTATGTGGAAGACCCGTATGTTGTCCCACATGGTTACCTATCACCCAAAACTTCAAGATAACATCACTATAGGAAAATATGTTCCCAAAACCCTCATCCATGGTACTCCTGAAATACCAGAACATTATGTGGTGAAGTCTGAGGCTCAATGGACAGACGCTGAAAAACGCCTTGTTCATCTTGAGAATAAGGGTAGGGATATGCTTTTTCAAGCAGTTGGTGATGAACTGTATCACAATATTCAATTTTGTGACTCAGTTAAAGAGATGTGGGAGAGGCTGGCTGAAGTTTATGAAGGCACATCTGTTGTGCGTGAACATAACAAAAACATGCTCATACACGATTACGAGCTGTTTAAAGCCAAGCCTAGTGAGACTATAGCTCAAACTTTCAATCGTTATAACATTCTGTTAAACGAGCTGAAGTCTCATGGGGTTGATAAGGACGATATGTCCAAAATGTGTAAGTTTATGGCAGCCTTACCTTCTAAATGGGCTACCATCATAACTTGCAGGAGTACATCTCGTACTCTGAAAGATTATACTCTTTCAATACTCTATGGTATGTTTGTAAGCCATGAGAGAACGGTACTCAACAAATTTCAACCTCCAAAGGACTCTAAAGTGAGTCCCTCTGGATCTTCGACTGCTCTTGTTTCTCTAAACAAGCCCAACATAATTGAATATCCTCCATCAGATGATGAAGCTGACAACACTTCAGCTGTTGGTTTGTTCAACATGCCTAAGGTCAGCATTGAAGAAGTCGATGAAGACGAAGAAGATGAAGCCCTTATAACTGAGCTTGCCCTACTAGTTAAAAATAGAAAATTCTTTAAAAACAAGTCTGGCTCCTCAGCTAGAGGCTCTAGTAGCAGACCTATCTCATCAGCTGTACCCTCCAGACCCTCTGGAAGTACACCTGACATCTCTGAGATAACTTGCTACAACTGCAATAAGAAGGGACACTATGCTAACGACTGCAAGCATAAGAAAGCAAGTTCATCATCTTCAACTGGTGAGTCCATTGAAGAAAAATACAAAAAGCTACAAGCCTTCACCAAAAAGATCTTAGAAGAAAAGAAGGCACTTGAAGGCAAAGCTGCTGACAAAGGTCTCGTAGCTGAAACTCATGATTGGGCCGACTCTTGTGACAGCTCATCCGATGATGATGAACAAATGGCCACAATGTGTTTGATGGCTCGTGCTGACGATGATGAAAGTATTACAGCTGATGATGCTAGCTCTTATAAATGGGTCACCATTGTTCATAAAAAGGTAACCTCTCTAATCTCTGCTGAGGCTACTAAAGCTAAAGATATTCTTGATTCTATTATTTGTGACTTGCACTTCATTGATCAGCTGAAAGGTGAATGTTTGGACAAACATAGTGCTATTCTACATGAAAATGCATTTTTAAAAGAACTTTTAATTGACCACAAAACTTTAAAAGAAGATCTTTCTGAAACAAAATTTATAAACTCAGTTCTTCAACATGATCTAAGTGAAAAAGTTAAAGAACTTGAAGCTATTAAAAAGATTTGTGAATCATGGTCTCGTTTGTAACGACCCGAATTTTGTAAATAAATAAATTGTACAAAAATATGTTAAATAAGGATAAATCGTTTAAAACACGTAGGAATTGGTTTTGTGTCGTTTGGAGTCCGTATGAGGAAGTTATGGACGAAACTGGGTTGAAACCTAGACCGAAAAGTGCAGCCCTGCTGCACAGGCAAGTTCGCGGCGCGAGCGAAACGCGAGGTTGAGCAGAGGGACCAGAGCTGGAACGCGAGAATCTCGCGTCGACTTCGCGTCGACTTCGCGGCGCGGGCCAGGCGCGAACCTGGCGTGAAGTCTGGTAAAATCGGCTACTAGCGGGCAGACTCGCGTCTTCTCGCGACGTGAGCTCCGCGCGAGCGGGGCGCGAGCTCTTCCGACCAGAGCAATAAATTCGGGTTTTAGCCATAAATGCATTTCCAAAAAACCCTAGTTTTCTCTCTTCAAGTGTGTGAACGGTTTTTGAGTGTAAGGCATCGTTTGGAGCTCAATCTTCATCAAATCTTGGTGATCCTTGCTCCTAAGTTGAAGATCTAAGGTAAACCTTCATTTCTCTTGAGTTTTTAGCCATAGATTCAAGTAGGGAAAGCTTGAATCTCAAACCCTAGTTATGGAATTGTTCATAAATGGTTAAAGGGAAGTAATATAACTTAGATCTATGGTATTTTGTCATGGAAAACGTGGTCATGCTATGAATACATGAAAATGTGGTGATTTATGAAATTAGGGTTTGGTAACTTTGGGGAAAATGGTGCTAGTAGTTAACTAGCCATGGATTATGTAGTTAGTGTAGATGATTAATGCAAACCATTGTATTGGTTTTGATAATAGATTGTCGGTTGGAAGATTTGAGGCATTCAAATCTCGAGAAGTGATATTGGTGATTAAAGAACGCAACAATTGGTTAAGCTTGGCTAAGGTGAGTACATGTGAACTTTCAAACTGGGTACATATCTAGTAAATGTTTTTATGATTAAATGATTTTTATCGAGTCTTTAAGTAATTAGTCATTTATGTGATATATGATGAATTGCTTGTATGATGGTTACATGATTGATTGAATAAGAAAAGATGGAGTTATAAGCTCATAACGATCAAAGATAAGAAATGATGATGATGATGATATCCCTAGGGCCGTAGTAGATTGGAGGCATTCCGGTTATTACGGTACCTTAAGGTTAGTGGTAGATTGGAGGCATTCCGATTACCCAATACTTATGAGTCCCGATAGATTGGAGGCATTCCGATTACCGTGGAAATGATGGTCTTGATAGATTGGAGGCATTCCGATTATCTTGACATTGGCCAATGATGAAAGTGATAAAGTGACCCAAAACAAACTTAGTAATATTATTTTAAGATTAAATGATATTATTTGACTATTTGTTTATCGGGTCTAAAACCCATGTATCTCACGAGGCAATTTTGTCTCACGTACTATGTTTGTGTTTTTGCTATGTACTCAGGTTCAGGATCGATGGATTAGAGGGTCGCGTTAGAAGTGGCCTAGTGTTGTTTAGCTCGGGAGCTCGTAGGTAGTTCTCGTTTATCCTATGGCTATGATATTGTTTTTGTAACACCGGCTTTAATACTCTGATAAACTTTGATGATTTTTGTTAAACCGTATTTTGGGGAATATCGGAATTGTAATGTTTTTACTTAAAAATATGTTTTAAAAGGTGTTTTGAAAATTGAGGTGTTACATCGTTCATCCAAACGTGTGAGTGAATGTGTTAACTCACAAATCCCTAGTCAAGTACAAGCTGTACTAGGAGGAGACTTCCTTGCTGCAGCCGTTGTACCTGACAGCAGTACATATGATCTGTACTACTCGTCAGCTGATGCTTTTGTGCCAGCTGAAGAGTTGGTTTTTGGTTCCTTCGTTAGGTCTACCAAAACCTTTGCTACTGAGATGTCCTCAGAAGATCCTTCTGAAGCTACTGGTGAAGAGTCATCAGCTAACTCTTCTCCCATGGTTGTTAGGACACCTAGTGTAGTAATCGTTGAACCAAGAAAATCTATCTTGGGTTCAGCACCTGCTGCCTCCTCTGCTAGACCTCAGCAGAAGACTAGCAGAATAGCAGGAAAGAAAATTGTTCTTACACCCTCCAAGGGCGAGCCAGTTGGAGTTCGTACTCGAGCTGCAAAGAATAAAGGTAAGAGTGTTTCTAAAAACACTCCAAGTCCTTCTTCAGCTGTGTCTGTCAGACGGCTGAAAGAAAAGGTCAGCAAGCTGACATCACTCATTCAAACTCTGGCTATCTCTGATAATCAGAAAATGAAAGGAATCTTGGGTCCAGTTCCCAATCCTATTGCCTCGCCCTCTACTCCACTGCAAAGAAACAGAAAATGCTATAAGTGTGGAAATCGTGGGCATATGGCAAGTGAGTGTGAATCACATGCTTGAGACCTTCCCCAACCTCAGCTTGCGAGCCCTCTGAAAAATTAACACATGTGAGCTCCAGCGGGAAATCACAAGGACCCACAGAAGTGTGGCATCCTAAAAAGAACTAACTCTTTTAATTTATGTGCAGGGTGATGAAAGCAAACATGTTTGGTACTTAGACAATGGTTGCTCGAGACACATGACTGGATACAAATCCCTGCTGGAAGAGTTTGAAGTTTGTGATGGTCCTTCAGTATTTTTCAGTGATAATGGTAGAGGCTCAACTGAAGGTTATGGAACCATCTCCAATGGATCCATAAAAATCACAAGAGTTGGTTATGTGAATGGGCTGAAACATAATCTAATCAGCATTAGCCAACTTTGTGACGCAAAGTTCTCAGTGAACTTTAATGAATACAGAGGAACGGTGACGGATAAAAGTGGAAAGGTAGTATTCGTTGCTCCAAGAACCAAGAATGTTTATACACTCGACATGAATCCTCAACATCAAGAAGTTTGTCTATTCTCACATTCAGCTGAAGAGCTGAATTGGTTGTGGCATAAAAGGCTATCTCACTTAAACTTCAAAAATATATCGAAGCTGGCTAGAGGTCAGCTGGTGAATGGTCTTCCACAAATCCGATATGAAAAAGATAAACTCTGTTCAGCTTGTGAACAGCGTAAAGAACATAAAAGCTCCTTCAAGTCGAAGCAATGTTTTTCCATCGACAGCTGCCTACACATACTCCATATGGATCTCTTTCGTCCAATGAGTACTGAAGGTCTAGGTGGAAAGAAATATACACTTGTCATCGTTGATGAATATTCACGATATACCTGGGTTATATTTCTTTGTCACAAAAGTGATGCAGCTGATGAAATCATTAAGTTCATCAAAAGGATGGAACTTCTAAATGGGTTTGGAGTCAAGATGCTGAGATCAGACAATGGTACTGAATTCAGAAACAAGACTTTGGATGACTTCTATTCAGACGTTGGGATTTCCCAAAACTTCTCAGCTGCTAGAACACCTCAACAAAATGGTGTTGCTGAAAGAAGAAACATAACCCTAATAGAATTTGCAAGAACAATGCTTGCTGAGTCGAACATGCCTAAGCAATTTTGGGCAGAAGCTGTTAACACAGCTTGTTTTACTCAAAACAGGTCTCTCTATGTGAAGAGACATAAGAAAACTTCTTATGAGATTTTCGTCAAAGGAAACCTTTCATCGGGTTCTTTCATGTGATTGGTTGTGTGTGTTTTGTGTTAAACACACGAGATCAGCTAAGTAAATTTGACCCCAAAGCTGATGAAGCCATTTTCTTGGGATATTCCACTTCATCCAAGGCATATAGAGTTTTCAACAAAAGAAGACAAACATTGGAAGAGTCCATAAATGTTACTTTTAAAGAACACTCAAAACCCTTGAACCCCACCTCTGCTGACTCGTCTGATGCATTTCAGAGATCAGTTGAACCATCTCCTGATGATACAGCTGAAGCATTTTCTGATGCTTTAAACCTCTTTGAAGTTTCCATAAATGAATCAGATGAGACATTTCATATGCTCCTACATATCTTGTAGATATTACAGCTGTTCAACAAGAGATTGCAACAACTAGAGCATCATCCAAGGCTATCTCTAAGCCACCTCTTCATACTTCAAGAAGATCTGTTCAAAATGAAGTAAATCATCCTGCCAAGGAGTCAGCCGCTCAACAAGGATATAATTCTGCTGAATCTTCCTCTTCTAGAACTGCTCCTCAATCAAAGTGGACCTCAAAACATCCAATTGATCTAATCATTGGAGATCCACAGAAAGGAGTGGTTACAAGAAGTAAAGCATCATGCAATCTTTGCTTATGGTCTTGTTTCTTAGCAACTGAAGAACCGAAAAATATTAAAGCTGCTTTAGAAGACTCAAGCTGGATTCAAGCGATGCAGGAAGAACTTAACCAATTTGAGGTCAACAAAGTATGGCAGTTGGTGCTTCCACCAGCTGGAAAGACTATAATTGGTACTAAGTGGGTATTTAGGAACAAGATGGATGAAGAAGGTGTGGTTATTCGCAACAAGGCTAGACTTATTGCACAAGGATATAGACAAGAGGAAGGAATTGATTTTGATGAAACATTTGCTCCAGTGGCTAGGCTCGAGGCTATTAGAATATTTCTAGCTTACGCTGCATACAAGAACTTCACAGTTTTTCAGATGGACGTGAAGAGTGCTTTCTTAAACGGGAAGCTGCAAGAGGAAGTATATGTTAAGCAACCACCAGGGTTTGAAAATCCAAAATATTTAGACTATGTGTTTAAGTTGGATAAAGCGATGTATGGGTTGAAACAAGCTCCTCGTGCTTGGTATGATACACTCTCCACGTTCCTCATAGCAAATGATTTCACCAGGGGAAAGATTGATAAAACCTTATTCATTCGCAAAATCAAAGGTGATATCATTCTTGTTCAAATTTATGTGGATGACATAATTTTTGGTGCTACTGATGAAAAACTTTGTAGACGTTTTTCAAAACTTATGTCTACTAAGTATGAGATGAGTATGATGGGTGAATTAACATATTTTCTTGGCTTACAAATTAAGCAATCTAAAAATGAAATTTTTATAAATCAAGAAAAATATATCAAAGATCTTTTAAAGAAATTTGATATGAATTCATCATCATCCATGAAAACTCCAGTGGCTCCTCCAAACAATCTAGATGCTGACACAACTGGGAAATTAGTTGATGTCACATTCTATAGAGGAATCATTGGATCTTTACTCTATCTCACCGCCAGCAGACCAGATATTATGTTTGCTACTTGCATGTGTGCTAGGTATCAAGCTGATCCTAGAGAATCTCATTTAATAGCTGCTAAAAGAATTCTGAGGTACCTTAAGGGTACTCCAAGCCTAGGTCTTTGGTATGCCAAAGACTCCGGGTTTGATCTAATTGGCTATTCAGATTCAGACTTTGCAGGTTGCTAGATGGATAGAAAGAGCACCACTGGAGGGTGTCAGCTGCTAGGTGGAAAGCTAGTCAGCTGGACAAGCAAGAAACAAAGTACTGTTTCTACCTCCACAGCTGAAGCATAATATGTTGCTGCTGGAAGCTGTTATGCTCAAGTCCTTTGGATGAAGAATCAGCTTGTTGATTTCGATATGAACTTTTGCAAAGTTCCAATCTATTGTGATCACACTAGTGCTATTGCAATCAGCAAAAATCATGTTCTTCGCTCAAGAACCAAACATATCGACATAAGGTATCATTTTATTAGAGATTACATAGAACAAGGTGACGTGGAACTCCATTTCATTTCAACAGACCTTCAGCTAGCTGATTTATTCACTAAACCTTTAGATGAAAAACGCTTCAATTTTCTGATCAACGAGCTAGGTATGTTGAATGCTTGAATCAACTGTTGAAGTACTATCAGCAGCTGATAAGTTCACCTTTTCATTTAGTACATTCAGCTGACTAAAACTATTTTGAATTCATCAGTCAGCCGAATAAAATCTCTTAAATTAATAACTTATGGTGTTTTATAAGTTAAGTGTTTGGTTCTCCTATAAAAAGGCATCTTTTATCCCTGTCCATACGTTTTCTGTGGCAAATATTTCCACTCGAGTGAAAATATTTGGCATTTATGGGGAGAAGACACCCTGACACAAGAAACGGCTCCACTACCCCTCTCTGTCACATCCAACCACCACTTTTGCACGATAACCAATATGTCTATTGTTGGTTTGCAACTACCCATTTATGGCCCGGTTTAAATTCAAATATTTACCCAAACCGTCCCATACACCCCTATAAATACCCATCCATTCTATTCACTTCTTCCTCACCACTCTCCTCAATTCTCTTTCAAAAACCCTAAATCTTCAAGCTTTTGTCTTTCTTCCCTCTTCCAAAAATGTCGAAGAAAGCCCCCAAAGCTCCTCTCACTAGGGCTGCCATTGAGTTCACCCAGAACTCTAATCTTGTAGCCAAAACTTCCCCACCAAAAGAACTAGCCGATGTATATCTACCGGTTGGGAAGTTCATACGTAACTGCCTCATTGGTGGTGCCTCATTGGTGGTGCGTTATTCAGATTCACCAAGAGTAACTGCGAACTCTTGCGTGATTTCTGGGTGTCTGCTGTCGTTTCTGGGGACGACATCACTGCGCAAGTTGGAGATCATCAAATCACCATTACTATTGATGATTTCCGAACCGCTTGCGGGTTCGACTATCTGCCACCTGAAAAAGAATATCGGCAGATGAAATCTGCTGATGATGCTAAAGCGAATCTAATCCGTATCACTGGATATAGATTAGAAAACGAAGAAGACAGGGTGCAGATCTTCAAGAAGTCTCAGCTGACGAGACCCTGGGCCTATTTCTTTACCCACATCATTCAGGGTATAAGAGTCAACTTCGGGTCTCACAACCAGTGCAACTCCAGCATGCAAGTCTTTGTTGAAGCCCTAGCCACCGGTCAGCAGATTGACTATGGGAGACTGGTGTACGATGAGGTCAAGGCCAAGCTGAAAGGCAAGGGAAATCATATTCCCTACCTTCGCTTCTTCACACTGTGCATCGCACATGTGATGGTTGAGAAGCTGAAGGTCGATTACAAAGACCTTCCAGGGGAATCAGTGATGGTACGTACCATCTCCAACATCATCTTCAACCAGAAGAAGGATGCTGAAAAGGATTTTCCTCTCACCTCGTACATGCTGAAGACCATTGATGGTCGGACCAGATCCAAAAAGGATCAAATAAAGGGCGCAACATCGAAGGAATCTGCCCTACAAGAAGGTATGTCCTCGTCTCATATGAAGAGTCTTCCCTCAACTGGGCGACCATCCAGCTGCTGATGGGAAAACCTCCACCTCAACAGGGATCTTAATCCCTGAGGATGAGGATTCTGCTGATGCAGATGACTGTCCTCTGGTGGTGAAGAAGCGAGTTAAGCGAGCCGCTAATCGCTTTCCTTCTTCTTCATTCTTTTTATCATCTTCTCCCACTTCACGTGGTCCTTTTTCTCCTTAGCGGGAGGTAAGAGGGACTGCTACCAGTGGAGAAGGGATGATAATTGATGATGTTGAGTTGGCGACAGCGGCATCATCAGGATTCAGCCGGTATCCGCTGGGTTCTCACTCGAGATCCCAGTTGGAAGGATTACGATCATAAGCTATGTCAGCATCTGAGAATAACCTTCTCATTTTCATTCTGGCAGTGTTTTTCCAGGAACTCCACCAACAATTGGAGTTACTGTTCAGACACTCCCGGCTGGTCAGCCCCTCCTTTCCTTTCATCCACTCTCTTCTGCTGATTTCTCAACAAGTCAGCAGACTTCAAAACGGCAATTTCGTTCTTTAGGAGTTTGTGCCGGCTCCAACCCTCTGCGTAGCTCCTCCACTGATTCATTATCCGTCGTTGTAACAAGGGGACAAACTGAAGGAATTATGTGCACAGTTAGTCAACCTATGATGATACATCCATGCCTATGAAACACTTAAGGGTCACACCGGTGAGTGCATGTAATACGAGCAAGATAAGCAATGATACTACGAAGAGGAATGATTCATAATAGTCATTATGAATCAGTTAAGTATTAAGTTAAGTTTAACTTATTACTAGACTAGTTTAACTAACTAATTAATACAAGTAGTTGTACATTTACTAGTTGAGTAAATATACAATGTGTTAATTATAGATTATCCATGATATGATTTAAAGCTATTAAATCATATAGTAATTGGATAATATTGTTGTATAAATTATATAAAGGTTATTATATAATTAATTATTGAAAGTATAAATACAAGTATATAATTCGTGTATATGGGTACCGAATTATTAGTGTGTTAATACTAGATATTTGATAGTTAAGTGCAACAATAATAAACTAGTTAAACTACAAGGGATGGAAGTGTAAAAGGATAAGTTTAATTAAGAAAATTAATCTTAATTAAACTAGAAGGGCCCTAAGTGAAAGTCCATCTATTATAAATAGAGGGCTTAGGCATCACTTATTAGGTTACACCAAAAAGGCCGAAAGCCTAACCTCACTTCCTCCATTCGGCCGAACCTAGACACCAAGTCTTGGTGTTCTTCGTTCTTCGTGTTCTTCAAGTATTGAAGAACAAGTTCATTGCTTAGATCAACTAGAAGATCTCTTTTTTTGTTCATCATCAGTGGATCTATCTTAAGCAATCAACAAGGTATGTTTTGGGAAAACCTTTTCTCCCTTCTCCCCTCTTGGACGAATTCGACCAAGAACCCTAGGGTTCTTTGGTTGATGGTCGAACGGACCACACAAGCAATGTGTGTGTTCGAGTTCTTCGTACAAAGGTTTCTTTCTTGTTAACCTAATCTAGAACTCCAACATCCCAATCCTTTAGGGTTTAAGGATTAGGTTTAATCCCAGTTCCGCATTTAGGGATTAAATCAGCTAGTTGGTTTTAAACCGGTCAAGAACAAGTTCATGTTCTTGGTCATCAAGGTTCGAACCAAGTACACTAGGTGGTTGACTTCAAAGTGGTTGATCAGTCGCATGGTGCGTAGTGAAACCCTTCAGTGGTATCAGAGCGTTGGTTTAGAGATCTAGACTAGATTAACAAAGATTGTTTGTTTACTTTAATTTTAAGTTTTTTTTTTGTTTCAAGAGGTTTCTAAAAACCCTAGAATTTTTGAAAAGCAAGAAAGAACCCTAGGACCATGAACATTAAACTAGTTTAGTTTAATTGGTCAAAAAGGCTTCTTTCCCTAACCCTAGAATTTTCGAAAAATTGGAAGAACCCTAGGATCAAGAATTTCAAAGTTCTTGATCAAGAGGATTCTTTCCTTATTGTTTGATCTTCAAAATCTAGGATCAAGTATGTTAAACCATGTTTTGGTTTAATTGATCAAAAAGGATCCTTTCCTTTTCTCAAAGATTTCGAAATCAAGAAGGTTACTTGGACACCAAGTTTGTTAAACTAGCTTAGTTTAATTGGTGGAAAAGTTCCCTAGGCTTTAAGAAAATTTTCGAAACCCTAGATATAATCTAGGATTAAACTATTTTAGTTTAATTAAAAGAATTAATTAGTACAATAATAATCTAAAAACCTAGATAATTAAACAAGTTTATGTTTAATAGCTTTAATTATTATTTTGGTAGATTTATTTAACTAGTTCTTTAAACCTAGTAATTTAGACAAAGTTTTATTGTCTATAAGGTTTAATTTAAAAAGTTCAAATAAATTTATTAAAGATTATAATCTATCTTAGAATTTAAACAAAGTTTATTGTTTAGATAGCATTGATTAAAAAAAGGAATTAATCTTTTAAATAAAATGATGTCTTTGATCAAGAAAGTCAAAACCCTAGTTTTGATTGATCAAAAACAAGATTAGGGTTCATCTAATTAATTTAGGGAATTGATAAAGAGGATGTTAATTTTTAAGTTCTAAAATTAACAAGGTGTATTTAATTATTTATATATATGTATTTAAAATTTTCAGAATTTTTAATTATTAAGTAAAATTGAATTTTTAAAAGATATAATAAGTTTATACGTATTTTAATTAGATTAAGTTAAAATACATATGTATAAACTAGATGTAATATTCTTATTAGAATGTTACAAGTTTATTATAGAAATATACATATATACGAATATTTAAAATACAAGATAAAAATGGAACAATTAAAAAGGGTAATGTTATTTTGATCTTTAAAGATAATATTATAATTAGTTATTATATAAGTTATAATATAATTAAAACTAGAAAGTACAAAGTTATGATTTTATTATAACTAGAAATTGTACAAGTTGAAATTATATGATTAACTAGAAATATACAAAGTTATACATATTAAGATGTATAAAGTTATAAGTTATTATAACTAGATAATTATACAAGTATAATATAAGTATTTTACAAGTCATGTAATATACTAGATTAATGATCAAGTAAAAATAACAAGAACCTATATTTAACTAGTTCAAGTTGAATATAAGAAAGATTTAAACAAACTAAGAATTATTTTATATAGTCTTTATATAATAAGTTTATTAGTTTCACCAAGTATAAACCGGTGATTGTGTTAGCTTAAGTTTCATTATGGTTGTTGAAGCTAGTGGGAGCTACACAAGAAAATCACAAAGTTTATAAGTGTGTCGTTAAGATACAAGTCTTGGTCGAATCTAGTAAGTCAAAACGAATGTCTAATTTCATTATTAAACAAGTGAAAAACTAGATGTGTTAAACTAGATTTATGATTCAAGTTTATGAATCATAATAGAATTATAAGTCTAACATAAGTTTATAAGTTTTTCAAGTAAGATAAAACAAGTAAGTTTTATTCTATATAAGGTTTTTCACAAAACCTAGTAAAACGTTTTGTACACCTCGTTTTAGGTATACATGTAAGATCGCGCAAATTCTTGAAACTATAAGTTTTAAAAGAATAATTCTTATGTTTTAAAAAGGTGTCTTGTAGAATCCTTCAATTCACAAGTCACACATTTTAAACAAGGATTAAGATTGGAATAAAAGTTTAAGTTTAGTTTAAGACTTAAACAAACCCAAGAAAATCTTAGATCTAAGTACTATCCACCTAATGGAACACCTCACTTGTTAAACGATATTCATATTGTAAGGATAAAGAACCTTAGATATGGATTCAAATCATTGCGAGTGTTAGGGTGCGTAAGGTTCTGTGATAATCGGGAGTCCCGGCGCAGAGCATCGCACTGTATTAGATGGTCTGATCTACTTTGGTGATAATCGGGAGTCCCGGCCCAAAAAGTACTTGAGTAGAATAAACATACTAGACTTTATTACTAACTTAGAAATGTACAATTAGATTGTACAAAGTTGTAATAAGTTATAAGTCTAAAGATTCTACGACCCCTAGGAATCGTGTCAAGTCTTGATACGATCGGTAAGGACGTTACCTACCAGAAATAGCATGTCTCGTCGGGAAGTGCCCAACCCTTGCGGCGAGAATATGATATATGGATCCTAGGCCTAAAATATTAATTATGGGTTGATAATATATTTTAGAGAATGTTTATTGATGATTACTAATTAAACTGGGTTTGATTTGTAGATGGCAGCAACAAACACAACGATAACCTACAACAAACTCTCGCGACGTTTCTTTCTCGGAAAGAAAGAAAAGACTGGGTCAAATTTCCTCAATTGGAGGCGTGATTTTAAGATCATGCTCAGGCAAGAGAGGGATAGGATTTACCGAGAAAGAAACATATTGAAAACCCCTGCCAAGGATGAAGAAAACGAACCAGGACAAGCGTTTTATGCTTGTAAGGCGTTCGCTTCTTGCAAGATGGCTGAGGGAGCATCAGTAGGTGCACACGTCATGAGAATGAAAGTGCAATTTGATCACCTTACTAGACTTGGTCACCACATGCCATTGCAGTTTGCAATTGACATGATACTCAACTCATTGTCCGATGACTACAAGTTCTTTGTAGCCAACTACAGCAAACGTAATATGGATAATTCCATTCCCGAGCTACAATCCATGCTCGAGGCTGTTGAGTTGAATATTGAGACCAATTCTAAAAGGGGTCGCACAACTGATGACCGCGATGAGGATGGGCATGGTGGTAAAGGAAAGGATAAAACCTATCCTAACCAAGGAATTCCAAATGGTAAAAAGTGTCAAACAAAAGGTCAAGAAGGTTAAGCCTAACACTGCGAGGACCGAGAACCGGTGCTTCAAGTGTGGTGAGGCTGGGCATTGGAAAAGGAATTGTCCAAAGGGTGCAAGTGGTAGTGGAGGAAACGCAAGTTCCTCAGGTAACACAACCACACTTCTTAATCACTTTAAGATACTTGTAAAGTACGTTACGAGTAATCTAACTTTTGCAATCGTTTATTGCAGGAGGACATGGAAAGTGATAGTGACCTGCATGAGATGGTGATGATCCCACGAGCACCAAGTTTTTTTATAATTCAGTGTTTTGTGGATTCGTTTTAAACAATTTTACTTTATTGTTTGGATAACTTTATTTTGTTAAAACAAGTTTTATTTTGGTTTTAATTAATCTCGAATCCATGGTTGAATTATATTGTGTGCATGTGTGATAATTACACTAGTCAAGGTTTATGACTAGATTGTAAGTCAAGTTTTGATTTACTTATATTTCATGTTTATATATATATATATATATTTGTTTGATTGTTGTTTAAATAATGCCTTGATAGCTCAAGGTATTTAGATGCTAGTAATTAGAGAGTTTTTCTAATGAAAGTATTTAAGAGTTTTATGGAAGCATAAGGTTCAAAAGTTATTGAACTTAGTTAAAACATCTTAAGTAATAGTCATTACTTATGATAGAAAGTTTTAAAGTATTAGTGTTAATATAGTATGATTGTATTGGATATAATCAAGAATAGACTTTAAGAGTATTATTACAAGTCTTTTATACTTGTAGTAAAGGATTTAATGAAGTCATAATTCCCTTATAGGAATAATTGGATATTCGTATAATCCAAGTAAAGTGACTTAGACATTAAATGACTTTTAAAAGGGACAAACTATATTAAAGCATTTAAGAATTAAAAGGTATTATTGCAAGTCTTTTATACTTGTAATAAATACAATATTTAATCAAGTCATAATTCCCTAATAGGAATAATGGAGATTTAAGAAATCCAAGTAATGACTTTGCATTAAATAAGATTCTTAAAAGAATACTAATGTGTTTAAGAATTGATAGTAACATTTCAAGTGTTTCATACTTGTTAGATACAGTAATCAATAAAGATCATAATTCCCTAAACAGGAATGTTGGATATTCGCAAATCCAAAGGATGATCTTAATTATTGATAGAATTCTTAAAAGATTAAACTACAAGTTATTGACTAGGTCAAAGTACTAGTTTAAGAGATGCTTAAATTCCATAAAACTAAGTGGGAGCTAAGACTAACGTAGTTCATTAAAGATGTTAATGAATTCAGTAAGTTAGCAAGACATTGACAACAAGGTTTTACCAAGTCGTAAGCCAATGAGTTAAGAGAAATAATAAATGACCGTTAATTAGATTATTGCAAACCTAATAGCGTGATCACAAGTCTTGTGATTAATTATTTCATATCTAATAGTTTGTTAACACTTTAGTGGATAACACAATCATTTAAGGAAATTTCTTTAACTAGTAAGAATATCTACAAATCAAGTAACTAAAAGAGGCTTTAGTTGCAAGGATAATTTTATGAATTCAAGAAACTAAGGAGTTAATTTCCAATCCTCCTATGTTTACCGAATTGCATAAAAGGCAAGACTAGAATATGTTCTAAAATGTTGCAAGAACAATATCTAGCAAAGGCAAAAGTAATAGTATTCCTAAATACTCGTCTTATGTCTTTAGTTTAATAGAAATGATTGGTTTAGTGATAAAGTTACAATTAAGTTTGTAAGAATTATTAAGTAATCAACACGAACGAAAGGAATAAGTAATGATCCAGTAATAATTCAGTATCTATGTCAAGTGAGAAATATTACATGAGTTAGTATCATTTTATTCAGACTTTGTATGTTTTACATCATCCATGAATAAAAGTCTATTTATTCAAAAAGATATAAATCCGTGACTACTCGTCTTGGTGGGAACCTCGATGGGACGTTAACGTCATCGCGATATTTGGTGGTAGATTCGAAGTTCTTCGAAGATAGCTACACAAGTTTTGTGTAAACCAAATATCGGTGATATTCTGTTGGAGCTCAACGAATATTGGATTGACCACCGTGACAATACTTCGTGGTTGAAAAGTTCAAAAGTATTGTTCACTAGGATTTTCCTTAAGCCTGAGGTGTTTGGTTTAGGATACAATGACTAATGTGCTTTGGTTCAACTCAGATAATTCTGAAATACGTTTGTCATACGAGGCGATACTGGGTGCAAAGGAAGTTGTATTTTAAATCGAAATACAACAAGATGGTAATTGCACCTCCTTTTTAGGAGAGATATTTATACGTCCTTTGACTTGATGAGAAACTGGCAAGTGCACGGTCGTGCCCAAACGAACTGATTTGTTCTTCGTCGTTTATCACAGCAGTTTGAATCAAGAAGTCATAAAATGATTTCAAATACAGGAGTTGATAATTTCTACCATGCTCGTATTCGTTATCACAAATATCGTGCTGCAAGGGATAAGCCTAACATAGTTTGCCCAAGAAGTAGAGACAGAGTGTTCTTTACTAGGAGACGCTATTAAAGAGTTTTTCATAAACTATACCCGGGTTATGTAAGCTGTTTTTATGGGGTTGGTTACCTACATGCCCATCTAGAACGCCACTTTAGCTCGTATCATTAAGACAAAGGTTACAAACTTGCACAAGTGGGAGTCTGAAGGAATTATGTGCACAGTTAGTCAACCTATGATGATACATCCATGCCTACGAAACACTTAAGGGTCACACCGGTGAGTGCATGTAATACGAGCAAGATAAGCAATGATACTACGAAGAGGAATGATTCATAATAGTCATTATGAATCAGTTAAGTATTAAGTTAAGTTTAACTTATTACTAGACTAGTTTAACTAACTAATTAATACAAATAGTTGTACATTTACTAGTTGAGTAAATATACAATGTGTTAATTATAGATTATCCGTGATATGATTTAAAGCTATTAAATCATATAGTAATTGGATAATATTGTTGTATAAATTATATAAAGGTTATTATATAATTAATTATTGAAAGTATAAATACAAGTATATGATTCGTGTATATGGGTACCTAATTATTAATGTGTTAATACTAGATATTTGATAGTTAAGTGCAACAATAATAAACTAGTTAAACTACATGGGATGGAAGTGTAAAAGGATAAGTTTAATTAAGAAATTAATCTTAATTAAACTAGAAGGACCCTAAGTGAAAGTCCATCTATTATAAATAGAGGGCTTAGGCATCACTTATTAGGTTACACCAAAAAGGCCGAACCCTAACCTCACTTCCTCCATTCGGCCGAACCTAGACACCAAGTCTTGGTGTTCTTCGTTCTTCGTGTTCTTCAAGTATTGAAGAACAAGTTCATTGATTAGATCAACTAGAAGATCATTTTTTTGTTCATCATCAGTGGATCTATCTTAAGCAATCAACAAGGTATGTTTTGGGAAAACCTTTTCTCCCTTCTCCCCTCTTGGACGAATTCAACCAAGAACCCTAGGGTTCTTTGGTTGATGGTCGAACGAACCAAACAAGCAATGTGTGTGTTCGAGTTCTTCGTACAAAGGTTTCTTTCTTGTTAACCTAATCTAGAACTCCAACATCCCAATCCTTTAGGGTTTAAGGATTAGGTTTAATCCGAGTTCCGCATTTAGGGATTAAATCAGCTAGTTGGTTTTAAACCGGTCAAGAACAAGTTCATGTTCTTGGTCAGCAAGTTTCGAACCAAGTACACTAGGTGGTCGACTTCAAAGTGGTTGATCAGTCGCATGGTGCGTAGTGAAACCCTTCACAAACTCCACAAGCAACCTCAGTCTCTCAACAGACTGTTGGTGAAGTTTTCGGCTCAACCCAAGCCACCCGTGAGTCAGCTGCACACACACCACCACCAACTTCTTCATCACTTTCTGAGTCTTCAGCTGTTGATAGATTGACTGGAAGCCAAGTCAATCTTGAGGTTGTTCCTTCTGTTTCCCACAAAATAACAGCTTAAACCAGCTGGTGATCGAGGAAACCACCACCGCCAATGAAGAGACAACTGTAGACCCAGTTGTTACTGAGGCACTCACCCAAGCTGCCAGTGATCGCGAACGTACTCGCCAACTGAGCTGTGAGGCAGCTAACACACCACCCAGAGGAACTCTTCCTCCTGTCTCTATACCAGTATCGTCGGCTGGTGAGACTGAAGTCCATGACAATCAAACAGCATTTCACACGATGTTTGATTAGGCTGATGAACCTATTCGGCCCTACTATTCGTCTGGTGACGAAGAAGTAGATACTGGACTTCAAACTGTTTTGACAGCTGAGGACGGCACTTCTTGAAGGAATTATGTTCACATTTAGTCAAACTATGATGATACATCCATGCCTACGAAACACTTAAGGGTCACACCGGTGAGTACATGTAATACGAGCAAGTTATGCAACGATACTACGAAGAGGAATGATTCATAATAGTCATTATGAATCAGTTAAGTATTAAGTTAAGTTTAACTTATTACTAGATTAGTTTAACTAACTAATTAATACAAGTAGTTGTACATTTACTAGTTTAGTAAATTACAATGTGTTAATTAAAGGTTATCCATAATATGATTTAAAGTTATTAAATCATATAGTAATTGGATAAAATTATTGTATAAATTATATAAAGGTTATTATATAATTAACTATTAAAAGTGTAAATACAAGTGAATAATTTCGTGTATATGGGTACCGAAATTATAGTGTGTTGACACTAGACATTTGATAGTTAAGTGCAATAATAATAAACTAGTTAAACTATAAGGGATGGAATTGTTAAAAGGAAGTTTAATTAAAGTTCTAATATTAATTAAACTAGAAGGGTTTTAAGCGTAACTTATTTGTATATAAATAAGAGGCTTATGGTAACCCTAAAACCCCATGATCACCTCACGAAAATCCCTTCCCCCCTCCCCTTCGATTTTCGGCCGAACACAAGATCAAGAACACAACTCTTTGTGTTCTTCGTGTTCTTCATTCGTTCTTCGTGTTCTTCAAAGTCTTGAAGATCCAAGATCGTTGCAAGTGATCATCTAGAGGATCGTTCGTCGTGTTCATCATCAGTGGACTTATCTTAAGCATTAACCTAAGGTATGATTCATGGAATACTCTTTCTTCCTCTCCTCTTGTTCGAAGTCGATAGTCGACGAACACACAAGTATGTGTGTGTTCGAGTTCTTCGTACAAGGTTTCTTTCTTGATAACCTAATCTAGATTTCCAACATCCCAATCCTTTAGGGTTTAAGGATTAGGTTTAATCTCAGTTCCGCATTTAGGGATTAAATCAGCTAGTTTGTTTTAACCGGTCAAGAACAAGTTCATGTTCTTGGTCAGTCATGGTTCGAACCAAGCATACTAGGAGGTTGACCCAAGTGGTCGATCAGTATAATGAAACCCTACAGTGGTATCAAAGCGTTGGTTTAGAGATCTAGACTAGATTAACAAAGATTGTTTGTTTACTTTAATTTTAAGTTTTTTTTTTTTTGTTTCAAGTATTTCTTCTTTCTTCTTCTTCTTCATGTTTTTCGAAAAAGAGGGTAAGAATCCTAAGACCAAGAATATTAAACTAGTCTAAGTTTAATTGGTCAAGAAGGTTTCTAGAAAACCCTAGCAATTTTCGAAAAGCATAGGAAAAACCCTAGGATCAAGTATGTTAAACAATATATGTTTAATTGATCAAAAGGATTCTTTCCATAATCCCTTAAATTTTCGTGACCAAGAAAGATCCCTAGGATCAAGTATGTTAAACAAGATTTGTTTAATTGATCAAAAGGATTCTTTCCTAAATCACTTAGGATTTTTGAAAATCTAGAGGTTACTTGGACACCAAGTTTATTAAACTAGCCTAGTTTAATTGGTGGAAAAGTTTCCTAGGCTTAAGAATTTCGAAACCCTAAAAAACCCTAGAATATTAAACTAGTTTAAGTTTAATAGTTTAAAAGTATTAATTAGGATAATAATCTAAAACCTAGTTAATTAGACAAGTTTATGTCTAATAGGTTTAATTATTATTTTGATAGATTTATTAAAGCTAGTTCTTTAAACCTAGTAATTTAGACAAAGTTTTATTGTCTATAAGGTTTAATTTAAAAAGTTTAAATAAATTTATTAAAAGTTATAAGCTATCTTAGAATTTAAACAAAGTTTATTGTTTAATAGGATTGATTAAAATTAGTCTTTTAATTAAAATAATGTCTTTGATCAAGAAAGTCAAAACCCTAGTTTTGATTGGTCAAAAACAAGATTAGGGTTCATCTAATTAATTTAGGGAATTGATAAAGAGGATGTTAATTTTTAAGTTCTAAAATTAACAAGTTGTATTTAATTATTTATATATATGTATTTAAAATTTTCGAAATTTTTAATTATTAAGTAAAATTGAATTTTAAAAGGTATAATAAGTTTATACGTATTTTAATTAGATTAAGTTAAAATACATATGTATAAACTAGGTGTAATATTCTTAATAGAATGTTACAAGTTATTATAAAATATACATATATACGAATATATTAAAATACAAGATAAAAAATGGAACAATTAAAAAGGGTAATGTTATTTTGATCTTTAAAGATAATATTATAATTAGTTATTGTATAAGTTATAATATAATTAAATCTAGAAAGTAAAAAGTTATGATTTCATTATAACTATAAATTGTACAAGTTGAAATTATATGATTAACTAGAAATATACAAAGTTATATATATTATTATATATTAAAGTGTATAAAGTTATAAGTTATTATAACTAGATAATTATACAAGTACAATATAAGTATTTTACAAGTCATGTAATATACTAGATTAATGACCAAGTAAGGAATAACAAGAACCTATATTTAACTAGTTCAAGTTAAATATAAGAAAAGTTTAAACAAACTAAAGAATTATTATATAGTCTTTATATAATAAGTTTATTAGTTTCACAAAGTATAAACCGGTGATTGTGATAGCTTAAGTTTCATCATGGTTGTTGAAGCTAGTGGGAGCTACACGAGAAAATCACAAAGTTTATAAGTGTGTCATTAAGACATAAGTTTTGGTCGAATCTAATAAGTGAAAACAAATGTTTAATTTCATTATTAGACAAGTGAAAAACTAGATGTGTTAAACTAGATTTATGATTCAAGTTTATAAATCATAATAGAATTATAAGTCTAACATAAGTTTATAAGTTTTTCAAGTAATATAAAACAAGTAAGTTTTATCATAAAATAAGGTTTATCATAAAACCTAGTAAAACGTTTTGTACACCTCGTTTTAGGTATACATATAAGTCGCGCAAATTTTTGAAACTATAAGTTTTAAAGAATAGTTCTTATGTTTTAAAAAGGTGTCTTGTAGAACCCTTCAATTCACAAGTCACACATTTTAAATAAGGATTAAGATTGGAATAAAAGTTTAAGTTTAGTTTAAGACTTAAACAAACCCAAGAAAATCTTAGATCTAAGTACTATCCACCTAATGGAACACCTCACTTGTTAAACGATATTCATATTGTAAGGATAAAGAACCTTAGATATGGATTCAAATCATTGCGAGTGTTAGGGTGCGTAAGGTTCTGTGATAATCGGGAGTCCCGGCGCAGAGCATCGCACTGTCTTAGATGGTCCGATCTACTTTGGTGATAATCGGGAGTCCCGGCCCAAAAAGTACTTGAGTAGAATAAACATACTAGACTTTATTACTAACTTAGAAATGTAACATTAGATTGTACAAAGGTTGTAATAAGTTATAAGTCTAAATATTCTACGACCCCTAGGAATCGTGTCAAGTCTTGGTACGATCGGTAAGGAAGTTACCTACCAGAAATAGCATGTCTCATCGGGAAGTGCCCAAACCTTGCGGCGAGAATGTGATATATGGATCCTAGGCCTAAAATATTAATTATGGGTTTATAATATATTTTAGAGAATGTTTATTGATGATTACTAATTAAACTGGGTTTGATTTGTAGATGGCATTAACAAACACAACAATAACCTACAACAAACTCTCGCGACGTTTCTTTCTAGGAAAGAAAGAAAAGACTGGGTCAAATTTCCTCAATTGGAAGCGTGATTTTAAGATCATGCTCAGACAAGAAAGGGATAAGATTGACCGAGAAAGAAACGTACTCAAAACCCCTGCCAATGATGAAGAAAATGAACCAGGACAAGCGTTTTATGCTTGTAAGGCGTTCGCTTCTTGCAAAATGACTGAGGGGTCATCAGTAGGTGCACACGTCATGAGAATGAAAGTGCAATTTGATCACCTTACTAGACTTGGTCACCACATGCCATTGCAGTTTGCAATTGACATGATACTCAACTCATTGTCCGATGACTACAAGTTCTTTGTAGCCAACTACAGCAAACGTAATATGGATAATTCCATTCCCGAGCTACAATCCATGCTTGAGGCTGTTGAGTTCAATATTGAGACCAAATCTAAAAGGGGTCGCATAACTGATGACTGCGATGAGGATAGGCATGGTGGTAAAGGAAAGGGTAAAACCTATCCTAACCAAGGAGTGCCAAATGGTAAAGGTGTCAAACAAAAGGTCAAGAAGGTTAAGCCTAACACTGCGAGGACCGAGAACCGGTGCTTCAAGTGTGGTGAGGCTGGGCATTGGAAAAGAAATTGTCCAAAGGGTGCAAGTGGTAGTGGAGGAAACGCAAGTTCCTCAGGTAACACAGCCACACTTCTTAATTACTTTAAGATACTTGTAAAGTACATTACAAGTAATCTAACTTTTGCAATCGTTTATTGCAGGAGGAGATGGAAAGTGATGACGACCGGCATGAGATGGTGATGATCCCACGAGCACCAAGTTTTTATAATTCAGTATTTTGTGGATTCATTTTAAACAATTTTAGTTTATTGTTTTTGGATAATTTTATTTTATGTTAAAACAAGTTTTATTTTGTTTTTTAAATAAATTTCGAATCCATGGTTGAATTATATTGTGTGCATGTGTGATAATTACACTAGTCAAGGTTTATGACTAGATTGTAAGTCAAGTTTTGATTTACTTATGTTTCATGTTTATTTTTATATATTTGTTTGATTGTTGTATAAATAATGTCTTGATAGCTCAAGGTATTTAGATACTAGTAATTAGAAAGTTTTTCTAATGAAAGTATTTAAGAGTTTTATGGAAGCATAAGATTCAAGAGTTATTGAACTTAGTTAAAACATCTTAAGTAATAGTCATTACTTATGATAGTAAAGTTTTAAAGTATTAGTATTAATATAGTATGATTGTATTAATCAAGATAAACTTTAAGAGTATTATTACAAGTCTTTCATACTTGTAGTAAAGGATTTAATAAAGTCATAATTCCCTAATAGGAATAATTGGATATTCGTATAATCCAAGTAAAATGACTTAGACATTAAATGACTCTTAAAATGGACAAACTATATTAAAGTATTTAAGAATTAAAAGGTATTATTGCAAGTCGTTTATACTTGTAATAAATACAATATTTAATCAAGTCATAATTCCCTTATAGGAATAATGGATATTTGAGAAATTCAAGTGATGACTTTGGCATTAAATAAGATTCTTAAAAGAATACTAATATATTTAAGAATTTATAGTATCATTTCAAGTGTTTCATACTTGTTAGATACAGTAATCAATAAAGATCGTAATTCCCTAAACAGGAATGTTGGATATTCACAAATCCAAAGGATGATCTTAATTATTGATAGAATTTTTAAAAGATTGAACTACAAGTTATTGACTAGGTCAAAGTAGTAGTTTAAGAGATGCTTAAGTTCCATAAAAGTAAGTGGGAGCTAAGACTAACGTAATTCATTAAAAGATGTTAGTGAATTCAGTAAGTTAGTAAGACATTAACAACAAAGTTTTACCAAGTCGTTAGCCAAAGAGTTAAGAGAAATAATAAATGATCATTAATTTGATTATTGCAAACCTAATAGCATGATCACAAGTCTTGTGATTAATTATTGCATATCTAATAGGTTGTTGACACTTCAGTGGACAACACAATCATTTAAGGAAATTTCTTTAACTAGTAAGAATATCTACAAATCAAGTAACTAAAAGAGGCTTTAGTTACAAAGGATAATTTTATGAATTCAAGAAACTAAGGAGTTAATTTCCAATCCTCCTATGTTTACCGAATTACATAAAAGGCAAGACTAGAATATGTTCTTAATTGTTGCAAGAACAATATCTAGCAAAGGCAAAAGAAATAGTATTCCTAAATACTCGTCTTATGTCTTTAGTTTAATAGAAATGATTGGTTTAGTGATAAATTTACAATCAAGGTTGTAAGAATCATTAAGTAATCAACACAAACGAAGGGAATAAGTAATGATCCAGTAATTATTCAGTATCTATGTCCAGTGAGAAATAATACTTGAGTTAGTATCATTTTTATTCAGACTTTGTATGTTTTACATCATCCATGAATAAAAGTCTATTTATTCAAAAAGATATAAATTCGTGACTACTCGTCTTGGTGGGAAACTTGATCGGACGTTACCGTCATCGCGGTATTTGGTGGTAGATTCGAAGTTCTTCGAAGATAGCTACACAAGTTTTGTGTAAACCAAATATCGGTGATATTCTGTTGGAGGCTCAACGAATATTGGATTGACCACCGTGACAATACTTCGTGGTTGAAAAGTTCAAAAGTATTGTTCACTAGGATTGTCCTTAAGCCTGAGGTATTTGGTTTAGGATACAATGACTAATGAGTTTTGGTTCGACTCAGACAATTCTAAAATACGTTTGTCATACGAGGCGATACTGGGTGCAAAATAAGTTGTATTTTAAATCGAAATATACAAGATGGTAATTGCACCTCCTCTTTAAGAGAGATATTTATAGGTCCTTTGACTTGATAAGAAACTGGCAAGTGCACGGCCGTGCCCAAACGAACTGATTTGTTTTTTGTCGTTTATCATAGCAGTTTGAATCAAGAAGTCATAAAATGATTTCGAATACAGGAGTTGATAATTTCTACCATGCTCGTATTCGTTATCACAAATATCATGCTGCAAGGGATAAGCCTAACATCGTTACCCAAGAAGTAAAGACAGAGTGTTCTTTACTAGGAGACGCTATTAAGAGTTTTTCATAAAACTATACCAAGGGTTACATAAGCTTTTTTTATGGGGTTGGTTACCTACATACCCATCTAGAAAGGCCATTGTAGCTCGTATCATTAAGACAAAGGTTACGAACTTGCACAAGTGGGAGTCTGAAGGAATTATGTGCACAGTTAGTCAACCTATGATGATACATCCATGCCTACGAAACACTTAAGGGTCACACCGGTGAGTACATGTAATACGAGCAAGTTATGCAACGATACTACGAAGAGGAATGATTCATAATAGTCATTATGAATCAGCTAAGTATTAAGTTAAGTTTAACTTATTACTAGATTAGTTTAACTAACTAATTAATACAAGTAGTTGTACATTTACTAGTTTAGTAAATTACAATGTGTTAATTAAAGGTTATCCATAATATGATTTAAAGTTATTAAATCATATAGTAATTGGATAAAATTATTGTATAAATTATATAAAGGTTATTATATAATTAACTATTAAAAGCGTAAATACAAGTGAATAATTTCGTGTATATGGGTACCGAAATTATAGTGTGTTGACACTAGACATTTGATAGTTAAGTGCAATAATAATAAACTAGTTAAACTATAAGGGATGGAATTGTTAAAAGGAAGTTTAATTAAAGTTCTAATATTAATTAAACTAGAAGGGTTCTAAGCGTAACTTATTTGTATATAAATAAGAGGCTTAGGGTAACCCTAAAACCCCTTGATCACCTCACGAAAATCCCTTCCCCCCTCCCCTTCGATTTTCGGCCGAACACAAGATCAAGAACACAACTCTTTGTGTTCTTCGTGTTCTTCATTCGTTCTTCGTGTTCTTCAAAGTCTTGAAGATCCAAGATCGTTGCAAGTGATCATCTAGAGGATCGTTCGTCGTGTTCATCATCAGTGGACTTATCTTAAGCATTAACCTAAGTTATTATTCATGGAATACTCTTTCTTCCTCTCCTCTTGTTCGAAGTCGAACCAAGAACCCTAGGGTTCTTGGTAGTAGTCGACGAACACACAAGTATGTGTGTGTGTTCGAGTTCTTCGTACAAGGTTTCTTTCTTGATAACCTAATCTAGATTTCCAACATCCCAATCCTTTAGGGTTTAAGGATTAGATTTAATCTCAGTTCCGCATTTAGGGATTAAATCAGCTAGTTGGTTTTAACCGGTCAAGAACAAGTTCATGTTCTTGGTCAGTCATGGTTCGAACCAAGCATACTAGAAGGTTGACCCAAGTGGTCGATCAGTATTATGAAACCCTTCACTTCTGACCGAACCCCAGAAGTTTCAGCTGGACCCAACTCACCCCCCATAGTTCCTGAGCATCCCATAGGAGCCATTCCTCCTAACTCAGGAACATCCACTTCCACAGCTGAGGTTACCCCTCCAGTTGGAGACATGTCGGACCCCCTCCCCCAAAGCGTCCAAGTGTCCCATGCTGAATCCAGCAAAGCTGGAGGAAGCATTCCCATCAGAGCCGATGCGGCTCTGATGTCTAGAGTTGTATCATCCCAGATTCGACCTGGGATGGCCATGCTGAGTCAGCAGATGGACACCCTTCGCAGGGATGTTCCAAAGAAGTTTGTTACAACTGGTGAGAACCTCTCTTCCAGCCTTTCTTCTCTGCACACTGAGGTTCACACTCAGACTCCTCAGCTGGCTCTTATTTCTGAGCAGATTCGCCTCAACACCAGCGAGTTCAACTCTCTCAAAAACTACTTTCAGCAAGAGTTGAACTCCATTCGCGAATCTGACACAGTCGAGAAAGACGAGCTTCTTTCCGAAGCTCGGGCCACAGAAGCCAAAGTTGCCCGACAGCTGGATACCTTGTCCTCCAAGATGTCTCCTCTTCGAACAGCTGTCAATCGACTGACTCTTGCACACTCAAAGCAAGAGTCTCTGCTGACCAATGCTCATAGCCACCTTTCTAAGGCTATTGAGGGGTCCGCTTCTGCTGTATCCACAAGAATGGACAAATTGGAGACTGAAGCCAGCTCACTGACTTCCCAAGTCGCTGGTCTCTAAGGCACCCTCAATCTCATTCTACAAAAGCTTAATGAGGGTGCCGCCGATGTTCATACTGCTTCAGCACCAGAGAGTACCTTCATTCTTCGGGCACTCTCTGAGGGGGAAAAAGAGCAAGCTACTTCAGCAGGTGAAGAACAAGGTGAACAAAATGCTTCACAACCTATGATCACCTCTGCTGTTGGAGCCAATACTGAAGACATTCCAGCAGGTGAGACCCCAAGATCTCCACTTATCACCTCTACTGGGATGACAGAAGAAGAAGACGTTTCAGTAGACGAGACTCTAATTCCAACATCACTCGTCACTACTGAAACACCTGAGGTAACTACTTCAGCAGGTGAGACAATCATTCAACCAACACTCACCACTGCTGAAGGCCTCAGGACAGGAGAACCCTCAACTGATTATGTTAAAATTGTTGATTCCTTTGAATCAGTTGAGGGCCCACAAGTCCAAACCCCGCAAATCCAAAACCCTCAGCCCACTATGCAGGTGAATCCTCAACCTGCTGAGGGGGAGTCTACGTCTGAAACGGTTAAAGCTCTCCTTTTAAGGGAAGCTGGAACCACTGCTGATCTTGATGCAGCTATTGCCCTTCAAAGAAAAAATCCCGAGGAGCTGTATCAAAAAGCTGAGGCACAAAGAGCTGAGAACGTTAGGTTGTTCAACAAGGTTCTTTTCCAGCGTAGACAGGAAGCAAAAATCACCAGCGTAAGGGCCGCCAAGCTCCCCACAGGAAGTAAAAATAACTAGAGCTGGTGGACCCATTGCGGCTGAAAGGATTCCTCTGAACAAGATCAGCACTCAACTCAACTATGATGAGTGGAATGAGTTGCTAGCAGCTTCCAGAACTGCAAAATCGTCTGAGACGATAACGCAGCTGCAAAATGAGATCAAAGTCGCAAGTGTCATCTTCAAGACACTATGCGACAACATCAGGAGGACATCTCATGCGTTGGCTAATCGCATACCTGCTGAATTGCGTGATTCTCAAGAAGTTGTTGTCAGAGAACCTACTGGTGAAGGCTCCTCAGCAAGAGGGGAGAAACGTAAGTCCGTTCTTCCTGACCCCTTTGCTGACTCCAGAACACTTGATGTTGAGAAGTCAATTATATTTGTCAAACGACCAAAACTCAACATCTCAAAATCTGTCCCCACGGGAGTAAACTTTGTCCCTGGGCTGATTGTGAAAGAACCTATCTACGGCTTTTGCTATCTGAAGAAGAAGACGCCTTGATTCCAACGGGCTGATGAGTTGCATCTATGTGATGTTGATCAAATTTTGATGTATCACAAGACGATGAGTTCCTCCACTGAAGAGGGAAGAGAAATGAAGAAATTAATCAGCTCAGCCTTCAACTCACTGTACCAAAATGTCACTGGGGAAGCTATGTCCTAGACATAGTAGTTTGTTTTTGTTTTTTTTTTATTTTCCTTGTATTCATCAGCTTCATATCAATAGAAAATCAAAATTTTGTAATATACTTGTAAAAATTGTAAAAAGATAAACATATACAAAAGAACCCTAAGGGTCAAAGCACATAAGTATCCAGCTGACTACATCAGCTGAATCATTACAAGGTACACTTATACAGCTATTCGATTGCATCAAATAGGGGGAGATCGTTAGCCCCAAGACTAAGTAAATAAGATTTGATGATCGATAGCTAAGAAGAATATATATCAGCTGAGGTATGTATCTCAGCTGAAGCAAGTATATGCAATAAACCTTCACCTGAGTACGTACTTAGCTTTAAGAAATCAAGTCAAATCAGCAGCTATTAACGAGAGGTCATTCGAAGTCTATGGCCAAAGGACAAAGACAAGAAGAAGACTATTCAGCTGATTGTGGAATCAACTGATGGTACCTGCTGCAGATGAAGACTTAGTGGAAATGTTCTTGACATTTTGAACATTTCTTCCCGCTCAACGAAGAAGAAAACGATGAAGATCTTCTATTTTGGAATAGAAGATAATGTCAGTACATTATCATCGTTTGTCCCTCCAAGCATGTAAAGAGAAAGTCAACTATTTCTGCATTTATGTAGTACACCTTTCACTGTGCGTCAGAAAGGGTACCGGAAGTAGTTGACACAAAGTACACTTGGGACAATAACTTGTGCAAGAGCATTTAATGATTCATGGACAAGTCCACATCGACGAATAATAAGTTTACACGTCGTCTAACTTGTGGACAAAGGAACATGGATCTTGGGCTATATATAGAGACGTAAATGCTTGCATTTACACACACCTTTAAGAATTCATAGCACAAGAACATTCTCTGAGTGTTAGTTACTGTCTAAGTATTAACTCCTCCATAGTTATTACTAGGACATTAATATCAGCTGTTTGTATCAGCTGATATAACTCTCCTTGCATAGTCTTCTAGTTTTGAGCGATCTAAAGTGTCATTTCAAGTATAGAGTTTTAGTTAGTGTGTACTATCTATTTTCGCAAACTTTGTACTGTATTAAGTTGTTTTAAAAAACTCTTAATCATTGAAATCTTGTTGTTCATTATCTTATCTTCGTAAATCAGTCTTAACGCAACACGTTAGTGTTGTTGGGATCCAACAAAGACGTTGTTCGGCCTTTAATCAGTGTTCGGCTCAAACATTTAGAAAGAGTTCGGCTCAATCGACACATTAATCTCAATCGATTAAATCGTTCAGTCGTTCATTAAAGTTTATCGCTTGATTTCATAATTGATCGAATTAAACGATTTCACAGAATTGCAAACGAATCTGCGTGTTTTCAAAGTTCGGCAAAAATAATTGACTGCTTAAACGAATCTGGATCGTAAACAATTGACTGCTTATGTGTGATTTCATCATCGACTTCAATCCTCTTTGGCTTCTGCGTGTTCGTCCTCTTTGGCCCAAATTCAGGATTTTAAGCCCAATCACCCAATTTCAACTTTAATCTGCTTCTTGACCTGTCAAAAGATTAAACCCAAAACGTTTTCAAAACGTTTACAAATTTCAGCCCAATACAATTTGTTTTGGTCCAATCAAGAATTAACCCAATACATCAATATTAATACAAGTCCAAAGATCTATTTCGGCCCAACATTTAATATTGGTCCAAATTTCAATTATCAAACCCGAAAAACAATTAAAACATTTTTTTAACCCGAAAAATAATTAAATTATTTAACCCAAACTCGATCAAATTCTCAACTTTTTAAAACCTTTTAAACACATTTAACTTCTACATTTTTTTTAAAGTTTTAAAAGAAAATTTTCACATTTTAAGAACACGAGAACTTTTACTCAAACCTCAAAAAATTTTACATTTCTCAAATCAACCCTAATAATCGCAAGAATGGAAAAATCTACACCACCAATAACTGATGATTTGGATAAAGAACTTCAAGACGTACTACGAGTTATGTCACAAATTTCAGACTATGAGAAGAAATGGTACTCAAAGCCTACCAATAATAATCAAAAATCTTCATCAACTTTTGAGCCTGCTAGATCTGCTACAATCTCAACTGAAAAGCCAACCGTCACACCTTTGAATGCTACAAAGAAATCAATCGTTCGTGATTCAGAGTATTATGAACGTAAGATGTTGATGGCTAAACAAGTTGAGACTGAAAAAGTGTTATTAGCTGAATATGAAGAACATGTTGCAAATTTGTGCTTTATGACAAAAGAGAATACAGAGGTTTTTGATCGTTTCAATGATGAAGCCAACAAAGAAATTGAGGTAATCAGTTCCCCCTTATCAAATTCTTATAATCTCATTGGTCCTGATACTTGCTTTACTAAAACTCCGATATCTGAAATTGATTCTTTAAAACAAAACTTTTTAAATGAAAAAGATTTAAATAATCAATTTCAAGAACGTTTAAATGATTTGCAAAATGAAAATGAACAACTTGTTCAACAGATTAAACAAACTAAAGTTTTGAAACAAGAGAATCTGGATTTACAAACTAAAGTATCAGAATTGACGGCAAGGCATGATCACAATCACAAACAATATGCTAAGACATGGTATGAATATCAAAGTACTAAAAATTGTTTGGATCATAAACAACAAGAATTTGACGAAAATGAACAACAGTTTAAATCTTTAAATTCACAAATCAAAGAATTAACTGAAAATCTTCATGAACAAAACATCATTTCATCAAATGAAATGCTAAACAAACAAAATATTATAAACACACTCAAGCATGAAACCAATAAATTGAATTCCCAAATCAAACATCTTGAGGAAATGAGTGCCAAAATCAACCAAGAAGTTTCTGAACATAACGCATTACTCTTGAAGATTGATACTCTAACAAAAGATTCTGAAACAAAGCAACTTCAGATTGCTGAATTAACAAAGACACTTCATGACACAAATACTGTTAATATTTTGAACATCGAAAAATATGCTTCTGTTTGTGCTGAAAATTGTATTTTGACTGATAAAATCAAGCTACTTGAATGTAATTTTGGATCTGATTTACAAAAACAAATCAATATTTTTAATATTGAGAAAACAAAATTTCTAGATAAAATTACATCTCTTGAAACAGATCTTTCTTTGTCTCAAAATAAAAACGAAGGTTTGTTAATTAAGCTAGAAGAAAAATGTAAAATCTTTGACAACGACAAATCAGTTTTACAAACCAAAATTTTTGAATTAGAAAATAATATTGATGAGTCACATAAATCTTTTGATGAAGAGAAACTAAAGTTGCAAATACAAATTCAAAATTTAGAATCTAAATCCTCTTATCTTCAGAAAAGAAGCCTAGTGCATCTATGAACTTAGATTCTCCTTTAACTACAAAGAATAAAAGTAAAAAGTCCAGAATGTTTTCTCCTGTCATGGCATATCGTGATTTATATACAATCAAGCAATCTGAGATTAATAGAGGAAATTCTAAACCTAAACCGAAATCACAGGTAAGTTCCTCTACCAAGCCTAAGCCTAGGAGATCCACGGTTCCACCACACTCTGATAAGAAATTGAATGCTCTCAAACAAGATATTAGAGGAAATTCCGCGCATAAAACCCCAAATAAATTAGGTTCCTCTTCTAGACTTAAGCATTCTCAAATGGATAAATCTAAACCATCAACCGTGTTGAAACATTCAATTGCTTCAAAGAAAATCTTTTCCAAAATTAAATCTTTAAAATACTCAAGAAAAGATTTACTTTCCTTGGCACCTAAAACGACTTTTACACAAGTGTCAAAAACATCTCTGTTTTTGTTTACAAAACATCCTCGATCTTAAAAGCAAAATGGGTTCCTAAAACTCCAAAATCTCAAATAATTCCCCGGAAATTATTTGAAAGTGAAACATCAAGTTTCAGTTTTTCTTGGAATTCACAATCTTTAAATCAAATCGATACAACTTATCGGTGGTTTCATTCCCACGCTAACATTGTCGGACCCAAACAAAAATGGATACCAAAAGTTGTTTGATTTATTTTGCAGGAGGATGACTTATACACAATTCAGTGTATAACTCGCGCCACAACATGGTGGCTTATGCACACATCAGTGTATAACCCGTTCCTAAATAAATGACTTATACACAATTCAGTGTATAACTCGAACCACAACAGTATGGCTCTTACACACTTCAGTGTATGACCCGAGCTTCAACATAATGGCTTTCAAATACATTAGTTTGAAAACCGCTCTTAACCAGTTTTACACATAAATGTAAAAACTCTTTCCCACCCCTCTTAAACTGTATATTTTTCATTACCTTTATTTTATCGAGGGGAGAAATATTAATTCTAGGGGGAGAATTAGTATTTCCAGGGCGGAAACTTTCTTATATCAATACTTTTATACCCGTTTGAATTTTTTTTAATGATACATTTTTTTATCAAACGACAATACCTTCCTATGGTTTGCTAGAACCGGCCTTACCTTCCAAGGGATTATGTTTCAGTCATTTGGTAAATGTGAGGGCATATGTCTAGGGTATAGATTTAGGTGAGTGCAAGGTGATGTGAAAACATGATAATATCAAGAAAACACACCTTTGAGTGTATCCAAACCGACAATAAACCGGGCAACCTCACAAATTTGTGATCATTCATGTGTTGAATGATTCACCAGACTTAAGTGGCCCAGTCAAGCATTTGCACTCCACCACCAACCAATCAGATTCCTCTCAATAGGAATTTGTTTCAATTCATCAGGGGACGTAGCACATAATCTATCGACTGCTCATTCGGAGTATGTTGGTATTGAAATCATTAACCTTCTGCCCCGGGTTACGTCTTCAATTGAATGCACAATGTGTCTAGATCTCACCGACAAATATTTCCAATTTAGGACACATACACTTTTATAAATGAATCTCCGTGTATTCATCGGAACATTCATAGTGGCATCACGATCTGGTGTTTCACGAGGATTGAGTGGAAATCGTGCTAGAGCTAAAATCGCGCCAACTGTAACTGCAGGTCACACATTTGATTCAACGGTTGTGCAAACGACTATCGTTTCATACGGTGTGTTAACGGATACTCTATGTGAGTCCGGTATTACCTAAATAGTTCAAGTTGCTGTGCCTATCTTATAAATCATTAAGGCAACAAGTTATGCCGGAAACACATACTTTTCCGATGAAAAATCCATGTTATTCTTAAAAAGTAACATCATATATGATGATCATTTGCACATGAGCGTTATAGTTCACTCTCAAATTACTCCTATGATCTGCTATAGCCGGCATGATCTTCCCAGGAGCCACCTACTATATAGGACAAAATGTAAGGGTACATATGTCTAGGTGAGCAGAATCAAGTATCACGGGATCTTGATTGGGGTGCGCTAAGATAAAATTTTCGAGGGGAAATGTAGTATGGGGTGCAATTCAGCTAAACATGGTAAAATGAAATGAGGAAGTAGTCGAAAAATGAAAAAGTAAGCTTGAGTGAGGAGGGTGGGACAGGGTTAAATAAAACGAAAAACTCTTTCCAAACCGATAAACAGCCGGGTTGCCACGTCTCTATAAGATTGCATGTGTTGCTCTCTGATATTGAAATAGACATCATGGACCCAGTGATGCAATGCACAACCCCCCCCCCCCCAGCCACTCAAGTATTTCTTAAAAAGTACTTGTTTTATTTCCACGGAGACTATCTCATATGCTATCGACATCTCAGTTAGAGATTGTTGATATTGAAACAGAGGACAAGTCTCTCCAGTCCTCGCCTTCGTTTGTCCACTAATTGAGTCTAGAACCGCAGTACACTTTTAGGACACAGGCAAAATATCAAGCATATCTTTGTGATATAGCCGGAACATTCATAGTGATACCAAAAATATTGGTATTTCACAATGATTGAATGAAAATCCTACCAGTGCTAACATCTAAGCCAACACTGACTGTAGGTCACACAGTTTGTGTAACTGTTGTGTTCACGGGTAATCTATGTGATCCCGGTTTACCCTGTTCGATTCCATGTACATTTTTTATTACTGTACTCCATCGATATCAACAACAGTCGGGATATCAGATGATACACACGATACTGTTCTTTCTTGTCATCTTCAACGGTCATTGAGATTAAACGATATAAGATTTGATCGTATTTCTTCATACTCAACAACAATCTGGGTTTATCTGATTAAATGTGAAATATATTGATTCATTCAAAATATGAATATATCATTATTCAACACATTTTAATCCTTGAGCTTCGAAGATTCTTTCTAATTCCAACTCGATGAACTTCTTATTTTACATGATGATTCCGATAAATCTTGATCATCATGAGGGGGAGAAAATATTACAGAAGTTTTTATTATAAAGGTACATTTAGAAGATAGAATATATGAGCTCAGTTTACTCCGCATTGAAAAGACATATGCACCGGTTAAGGGGGAGTAAACAAGAAACCGAAGATTCGTTAAGAAATAATTGTTTGTTTGAGGGGGAGCGTAAACTTCATTAAAAAAATTCCCTAACAACAATTATCAATAATCACAAATCGACAAAGCCACAACTTCAACAAAAGACTTCCGCTATAAAACAACTCTATCTATGGGTCTACATTTTCGTCGATTTACATTTGTGAAGAAAAAGAAACCGATACATTCATAGAAATGTCAAACCACAAATCCACATTCATTTCCATCCGAAATTTAATCGTTTAAATCATTCTTTCCAAATTCTATAACAACCATATCCATACAAAAGCTTAACCGTTTAAATCCATATTTCCATACTGAATACAAAATTATCCACATTCATTCAAATCTTAAATGTACATATAATTGTTTCCTACATACAAACCATACACATGTCATATTCAAAACTTAACCGATACAAATCATTCTTACATTTTACACACACATCCAAAACTTTAACTGACAAACCATTAAAAAACATTATCATTTTATCCTCAATAAAATCCCCTACCACAAAATTTCAAAACAACCCCTCCATTATCTGAAATCCCAGTCAAATCCTTACCTAACTGATATTTCATTTCCCAAAATTTCAAATCTTTAGTAAATCAATCATAGGATTTCCTCTCAGAAAAATATTTTCTTGCCAAAGACAGACTATAAGAAGAATCTGAAGTCAGAAGACTGGGATGACGTATTAAAGCTCAAAAAGGGGGAGATTGTTAGGACCATTATTGTAATAGGTTTTGACCTTTAATCTTGTTAAGTAACTAGGAATAGTGTTAAGTGGTAGGAGGTATAAATACTTGTATTTTGACTTTCAATTTAAGCTTTTTCCCACTTATTGTAAAACACGTTCAGAAAGCTTCATCACCATCTTCAATCTCTCTCAACTCTCACATACTAAAAACACACACTAAATCTTCAATCTCATAGTAAATCTACATGGATTAGCTTGAATTAATTAAAATTTGATCTCTCAACCAAGTCCAATAACTGGGCCAACAATTTGTAGCTATAAATGTTGTTTTTTATATACATAAATAACGTGTATTTTAGTTCATGAAGGTGATGTATTTTAATTCATGGAAGGGTAATATTGTAACTAAAGAGATTGTTATTAGTTATTGTACAAGTATGTAATAGAAGTCCTAACATCTCTTAGTGTTGTAATTATTATTTTTCTATATTTAAGTGGCTCTATAGTACAACTTCCTTTTGAAGACATGCGAGACCTACATGTTATATAGGTTAAGTTGTAATCTATATCTTAAAATTATATCGTATATTACATGTAGAAGTGATATCTAGTTAAATTGTTGTTGCAAAAAGGTACATAATATTAATATGGAAATTTAATGTTCACATGCCAATTACTGTATTTACTACTATTATGTAGAAAAACTCAGAAGTACGTACGTGTTTTTGTCGATCGCGATTGGGTCCCACCCAAATGGAAAACTGTCACGCGTTTATCATACAATATACGAAGTATGAAAGATACTTGTTCACATTATTATTTTTCTAATAGCGTCATATTATATAAACCTAACAAAAAAAAACCAGACGAAAAAAGTTACAAGAGAATTAACAGCATGCAATAGTACGAATCTAACCAATTTACTATGTATTTTTTTTTTCTTTATTAGAAAATCGAAAGCAAACTACTTGTTTAATTATTATATTGCAAAGACACTCTAATTCCATGTCACCAATTTTTCACTCCATGGAAAATAGCTACGATAACCGTCTTGTTTCAGCAGGGTACCAGCTAGAGTTAGCACGAGTCGAGTCTTGTAACCCGCATTCTTTATTACTGGAATCTTAAATTTTTTGAACTTATGAACTTTTTATCAGGTAGTATACATATTACTTGAAATCCATATCAGATAATCATGTATTTAAGATGCTAAAAACTCAAAAGTTGAATTATTGCAAGGCCCCCATACGACGGCTTGAAATATATGCATATTAAAGTCTTTAGTTTACGTGTATATAACTTATTTATTATAGTTGGTAGAATAATTTTCAACAAACATCTAATTTAATTACATTAAATTATTAGTACAGCCTCAAAATTTATTTTAAAAATGCTTGAAATTTTACTATATAAACGATGAGAGGTTTCCTCAATAACACAACTTAAAATCCCACTTCTAGTACTAGAAATGGGAGCAATAGGGAAGATGTCTTCCATGGCCACCCTTTTAATCACCATTTTCATAGTTTTTGTTTCTTTAAGCTTGCCGTCGATGACCACCGCCACCTACCCTTACTCATCTCCACCACCTCCTCCGGCACCTAAGAAGTCTCCACCACCACCACCTAAGCATCATTATGTCTACAAGTCACCACCACCACCGGTTTACAAATCACCACCTCCACCGGTTCACAAATCACCACCACCACCGGTCCACAAGTCACCACCACCACCTGTTTACAAATCACCACCACCACCGGTTCACAAGTACTCACCACCACCACCGGTTTACAAATCACCACCCCCACCGGTCCACAAGTCACCACCACCACCAAAGAAACCATATGTGTACAAGTCACCACCACCACCACCTGTCCACAAGTCTCCGCCACCCCCAACCCCTGTTTACAAGTCGCCACCGCCACCTACTCCGGTTTACAAGTCACCACCACCACCAAAGAAACCGTACGTGTACAAATCACCACCGCCACCTCCAGTCCACAAGTCACCACCACCACCGATTTACAAATCACCACCCCCACCGGTTCATAAGTCACCACCCCCACCTAAGTATGCATACAAGTCACCGCCACCACCGACGCCAGTTTATAAATCACCGCCGGTGAAAAAGTCTCCACCGCCACATTACATCCATAGTTCACCTCCCCCTCCTCACCATTACTAAGAGGTGACAACTACGTTTAAGGTTAATGAGTTTATGCATGAAAACTTGTTTAATATAATATATACAATTATTTTTCATTTTGAACGGACAAAATTTTATAACATGACCCAAAAAACGGGCCCAAAAGTACAAACACGAAACAAAACCATGCCATCATAGGCAACCAAAAGTTTTGCTTATTATATATTTATATATTTGTGTTTTTTTTTTTTTTTTTGTTTTTTTTATTTAAAATATATTTCCAATTTGCAGAATAAAGTAATACAAGCCGAGGTAATAATGAGATTATATTTTGGAGCTTCCAAGATGAAGAATAAACATGCAGGACAAAGAAGGTTTACAGTTGTACGGAAAGGACGTGTATTTTGATTCATGTACTCAATAAATACTTGTTATTATGTTTGTGTTTGATAATAAAGTAATCTATAGTAAAAGGTTTCCTTGATTTTCGGTCTTGTTTCACAATAAAGTAAATAATTCGTCTATTAAAAATTTGAATTTGTGAAATATGTTTCGACATAACATAAATATATAATGATAACATTATTCCAAAATAATCGAGAACCTATCGGAATGGTCAAACCGAACTAGACAGAATTGAGTTACACTGGTGCAAAACTAGAAAAAAAAAAGCCATAAAAGTTGACTTTTTTGGAAAAAACCTTGGGCCTCAACTCGGTCGAAGATATCATTAGTTTAGTCATTGGTCCAATATAAAACGAAACATGACACGAATTATACACACATATAAGCAGGCTAGGGTTGAAATTTTCGACACAATTAATTAAATGGGTTGGTTCTGGGTTGACAACGCTAACACATTTAGTAAAAAAGCTGGTGTTGGGACACCGAAAGTGTCTACTCACATTGTATAAATTTAATACATATAAACAAACAAGTGTCAAAAACTTTAAGATAAATTAACAACACGTCAAAACCAATTTTATTAACATATTCCCTTTACCGAAAAAGAGCCACGCATAACAAAAACCAAGGAAACTAACGAAATTTAACAGATAGAATAACAATCAACCAGGGAAGTATAAATTATATGCGTGATTTTTACACTACATAATTTAATCTTTTATTTATACAATGTATAATTATTTGTACAACGTAATATATGCATTAAAATAATTGTTGACAAATTAATTCCTATAAATTTTAGATAAGAGCATGAGGTTTGGTCATATGGGTGAAATGCGTCACACCATTATTTCACAGTTTACATTCAAAACTCCCAAATACCACTTTACCATAACTTAAGTCAATTGGTCCCCACATTTTTTTCCTTTTTTCTTTTTTAGAAAAAACGTAATACTTCAATCCGAACATACCGTTCATTTCCCAATCCGGCATTTCGAAATTTTGGGTGGAAGATACTAATTGTTGGGACGATGGTGTAGACGAGTTGGACGCGGATGAGCCAACATTTGACGTGGCGGGCATAATGGTAGCGAGGGCGGATGACGAGATGGCAGCCAGCGTGTGGTGGGGATCCGTGACTACACCCCATGCTCTAAATATTATCAGTTTTGAAATTTAATATCGTCATCCCAAAGTATTATACTTCCTCCGTTTCAAAATAAGTTATACAAATTAGAATTCACGGTTTTTGAGGTAAAATATGATAATGAAGGTTAATTAGATTAAATTTGATAGTTAGTGGAGGATGGGTCCCACATATATTGATTAAAATGAATTTAATGATGTTTAAAAGTAAAAATAAGGGTATATGTGTCTTTTCACTTTATTAAAGGAGATAGTTAGTGAGTGTAGTCCCCACTACTTTTTACCAAATATGGTAAGTTTTTAAAGTGTATCACTTATTTCGAAACACCCTAAAATGGAAAGTGTATCACTTATTTTTAATATTATTGCACTATGTGTAAAACAAATCAAAAGCATGTGTATTTGACCATTCGTTACTATGATTAGGGGTGGCAATTCCTGACACGACCCGTAACCCAACACGAACCCAACACGAAAAAAGTCGGGTTTGGGTTGATCATAAATGGGTTCGGGTCAAAAACAGGTCGACCCATTCAACCTGTTTATAAATCAGGTTGGGTTCGGGTTGTCTTGTGTAAAACCGGGTCGACCCGTCAACCCGTTTAGTTTTTAAAGATTTTTCAAAATAATATGTATGTAGTAAATATCATAAATAATATAACACACCTCTTCAATTAGTTATCCTACCTAAAGTATTTCTCTTTCTTTTTGACCTTTCAAATTTGAATTTGTCCTTCAAATCTCACGCAATTAATTTCTAGCATGTTTTCCCCGACCAAAAGCTTGTAGATTTGGGACACGAAAAATTTCTTATTTTACAATCTCAATTTTGAACTAAATTAGGTTGGTATATTATGTATTTGAAATTGAACTTATTATTAATTTTTAAATGGATTGAGATTAACCTTGTATTTGAGTTCATTTTATTTGTTCCTAACCCGCCAACCTGTTTCTGACCCGCTAACACACTTGACCCTCCAACCTGATAAGTTTATGGGTTAAACAGGTTGGGTCTGGGTTACCTTGGTTTATATGAGTCCGGGTTAGGGTTGCTTTTTCTGACCCAAAAATCTAACAGGTCAGGTTTGGGTTTAGTGATTTCAACCCGTCAACCCACCAACCCGAACCCGCTAACCCAAACCCAACCCAATTACCACCCTAACTATGATCGTACAAAAAGCGGAAAAAGGTAACGCGTTTTGTCATAAAAAATATGTAAGATATAGTACTTGTTTAACTTGTTAATAGAATCGAAGGGATATGACAAGTGACTTGACAAAACATATCATTCGCAGAGGAAATATTCTTTTTTGAGTAAAATATTCATAAAGTAAGAGTTAAATATATAATTTGTGTTTTGCTTAATTTTAATCTAAATCTAAGAATACAAATAAGTTGAGCTTGTTGGGGTGACTGTGAATAACAGATCGAAATCGATTGGAATTGATAGGACTAAATTTGAAAAATTAAAAATTCCTTGAAATTACAAAACTGAAAAGTGAAACTATAATCGGTGTTGGTTTGTTTCGGTTTCGATAGTTCAGTTTGATTTTTAAGCCAAAAAAATACTCCTATCTGAGTATCTGGCCGAACTGGATAAAAACCGAAAATCATGAAATTATAAAACCCCGAAAACCGAACTAAAATTTATAATCAAGGTTGATTCGATTCGGCTTCAGTCGATTTTCGGTTAGGCCAAATAATCACCCATGTATGTATTTGAGTAAAAAATATAACATCTTTAATGAATTTGTGCAACTATAATGTACCATTTTATATCCTTTAATAGTAGATCCAGAACCAATATGCTCTGATACCACTTGTCAGGATCGATTAACTATGAAGAAGTTAATAAACACCTTAGATCTAATTGATAATAGAAGTTGCAGCGGATCAACACTATATCAATATATTAAGAACAATAAACTGTAAACAATAAGCGAAAGTATTAAGAACACAGTTTCACAAAAAGCTTCAATGTATATTATCGAGTTAACAATACACACGTACGTTTACAATTCGTAAGGAACTATTTATAATAGTCCTTGAAGCCTAACTATTTACCCTAGTTATTCTAGGACTTAATTTACATTCGAATTATAAAGATATACATTGAAATACATTCTATAACTATCTCTGCGAAGATCTCGGACTTGATATGTTCCATAAACGCGTTATCAGTAGAAAAAACTAATCACCAGTAGTAAGTTTGCAACATCAGTAGTAAGTAAGGTGATCAGTAGTAAGTCCAGATACATCGTCAGTAGTAACTACTATTGATCAGTAGTATCTTCAATATGCCTTGATCAGTAGTAATTAAGTTATAGTCTTCACCAGTATCAATTTCATCAGTAATAAGTAATTCTGCCCAATCAGTACTAAGCATGATCAGTACTAACTGCAGCATCAGTATTAAGTTGATCTGTTATTTTGTTCCAACAATCTCCCCCTAAACTTATTGATTCTCTTTCAATCACATAAGTTTCTTCTGTTCATCTTCTTCTTTCTTTCTTTTCTCTAACGTCCTTTGATTCTGTTGATGTCTTTGCTCAATGATGTATTTGCTGTTTCTCTTTGTGAAATAATTCAATTTGTTTTGGAACATAACAGCATCATAAGGTTTCATCATTGTATTTGTGAATATCTGATACATAGTCTTTTCATAATGTGGATATTCTTTTTCATATAAGTATAGCTCACATACTTTGCCTGATTTTTCAAAAAAGTACATGTTGGCAGTTGGAATTACATTCCAAGCATAGACATTTCCTGGATCTGTAAATTGTTCTGGGTAGTTGTCTGGATAAAAAGCAGCATCTATCATTCTTGTCAAGTATCCAGCACCAGAATCTTTCCATGATTTCTTTGACATTCTTGGTTTTCCAATGATCAGTAGTTTAATGACATCACTTCTTGAACAGGACATGATCAAAGGTAACCATCCAGTAAATCTCTGCACAATTTTATCTTCCCTTATAACCCTCCAGTTGATGATTGGATTGTTCTGTAAGGGAGAAACAGGCACTTCAAAAACATGAATGATTTGTGTTTTTGACTTCTTTTGAGTGCTCTGTTCTTGAGTAACCGCTTTTCTCTTCTTTGATTGGGGATTTGAAGAATCACCAGTAGTTGATACACTACCAGTTTTGATTAATGTTGGACTGATTGAAATTAGGGCCTTTGCTTTCTTTGCTTCTTTTGCTTCTTGTTCAGCCAAATCCTTCTTCTTGGCAGCACAGTATTTTTCAATAATAGTCATCATCTTCATTCTGCCAAAGGACTTTGCACTATGCCCTTTTGATTTCAAATATTCAATCGTGTTAGCTTTCTGTTCAAATACATCATCTGTCAATTCACTCTTAGTTCTCTTGCATTCAGAAACCAAATCTTCAAGACAGTTAATGTGTTCTTCTTCAACCTTTCTAAGCCTCTTGAATTCTGCTTTTTGAGCTTCTATCTGAATGTCTTCTTGAATAGGTATTTGAACAGGGATTTTAGTTTCTTGAGTTTTCTTCTTTTTATTCTCCTCAAGAGCTTGATACATCTCCACTTTCTCCAAGAATTTCCTATGTTTTATTCTCCATCTAGATTGCTTTTCTGATCTGACATGATTAATTTTGTTCACCATGTGGTGACCTAATGCTCTGTTTGGATAATCATCATCATATACTTCTTTTCCTTTTCCAATGCAAGCAAATGGTGGAGGTGGAGTGTATTTCATATCAGGGATACCAGGAAGTAGTAATTTTGGATAAAACAGTTTAAGTTGGTCTTCTGGTAGTATCTTGGGATGTGGAGGAAGTGTACATTCATCTACCTCAAACCAATTCACATTATCATCAATGTCAGGTATGATAAGTGGTTGATCAGGTGTTGGAGGTTTGGAGATGATGACATGTTTTTCTCTTTCAATTAACTCAGGAAGTTGCAGTTCTTCCTCTTCAGTAGTAACCAATGTAGTTACTACTGGTGTGACTTCAGGAGTTACTACTGATAGGTCATCAGTAGTATTTGTTTCTTTTACTTCCTCTTCCTGACTTACTACTGCTATGATATCAGTAGTAGGGTTTACTACTGATACTTCTTTTTCAGTTTGTTTTTCCATGGGAGCAGTAGTAGGCTCATCATCAACAACCATCTTTTCTGGGCCTTCATCAATATTTGTTTGTTTAAGATTGAGGAGAGAAGTTGTTGCTGCTGCAATTGATTCATCAATCATATTCTGAATATTGTCCTTCTCCCCCTTAGTGAGCTCAACTGGTGGAGCCTCACTATCATCAATCTTCTTTTTCAATCTTCTTATAATCTTTGTTTGTTGATGAAGCCTGTGTTCATAAAATCTCATTCTTTTGTTAATGGTGTTCATGTGCCTTTTCATGGCAGCCATTGTTTTTCCCTGATTTGTGAGATACTTAAGACAATCTTATACAGTGGATTCAAGAGAATCCACTTTATCCGTCAATTGTTTGGTTTTAATACTGCCCTCACTCCATTTAGCAAGATCACCGGGCTTACTAACAGGTACATTGGTTTGAAGGTTTTCCATCTTTTCCATCAAATCCACAGATCTGCCCTCATCACTTCTTAGTGATTCATTGGGTCTTTTAGACATCCTCTTCTTCCTATAAGAAGCAGAGATGCCCCCCCTTGTGGTTTCTTGGCACCGGGGTCCTTTAAGTAATTCCTCAAACGAGTCATCACTTAAAGTTGCCGAGGTCTGGGTCTTAGTGATGTTTTCACTGTCCTGTGCACCCACCTTTGGGGCATCAGTAGTGAAAGCCCTCGCCTCATGTCCTCTCTCCTCCTTGGAGGACAACTCTTTGAGTCTGGGGTTTGACTCGATTTGTCCCCTGGTGTCCTTGAAAGAAGATTTCTTTCTTTTATAAGTTGTGGAAATATTTTGGGTTTTATTTGGTAGGTTTTCCACAGAGTGAAGAGTAGCACTCTGCAGATTTATTTCAAGTTCCTGGGACACATTCAGGACTTCTGTATTAGGAGGTGATTGAGTGACTATTTGGGGTGGTGTTTGGGCTGTATTTGGGGGTGATGGAGTGGGTTGAGGTTCAATTTGGGTTGTATCTATGATTGAACCCTCTCCAAGTAGTGTTTGATCTTTGATCATATTAGGAAACAAAGGGGTTTCCTTGCCCGAAAATTTAAATTGTTTTCTCATATTTGAGAAAACTTTCTTGTTCAACTCAGGAATGATAAAAATATTTTTGGGAGTTGACAAGTTTTGTAATTCACAGTTTATGATATGTTGGAGAAATCTGGGATACATTAAAAATTTTGAGGAACTAAGATTTCCCATCATACCTTCAAAAATCATGTATGAAAAATTAAATACTTGGTTTGTGCATAAACAGACAACAACAGAGGCTATTGCCTTATTAAACTCATTCCAAGTACTTCGTTTTGGAGAAATACAATGCTGAATTGTATGTAGAAGAAATTTCCATTGTGGGGAGAGAAGACCTTTTTGAAAAGTTACTATGTTAAGTCTTCCCTCATATCCCATTTTATTTAAAGTTTCAGCAATGAATTCCTTAGGGAGTGTAAACATACCTGCATCATCGTGTAGTTGTAGATGGTGTCGAATGGATTGCTCAGTGATCGTGATCGTCTTTCCATCCACCGATGATTTTATCATAGGTGCAGTTGCACCTTCTGTTCTTTCAGCATTGGTCCAAAAATCCACCAAGTGCTGTTGGTATGCTTTCGGTTTCACAGTTAAAGCGAACTTAATGTATGAGTTCTTTAAGAATTGAACGATTGGTCGAAAGTCTTTAGTACCGTCTGGATTGCGTAAAATCGCACACATATTATGGAACTCTGAATATTTGAGATCGGTTTGAACATTGAGAGATTGTAGAGTTGCCATTGTTGTTGATTTGAGAGAAACTATTAAGAATTTTGTTACTGATGAAGGGTTTTTGATCGAAAGCTAGGGTTTATCGAGAGGATTTAGTGAATCAAAGTAAAGATAATGCTAAACTAATCGACTGCCGCCTTTTATATCTTTCGATTTAACCTGCAAAAAGACTGAAATGCCCTTCGAATCATAACATAACGGTTATTTTCACGGGGGTTAGTTTGGTAATTGTGATTCTGAAAGACCAGTAGTAAATATGATATCAGTAATAAAACGTCAGTAGTATCTATGAACATCAGTAGTGACTAAGGATTTTGACATCAGTAGTAACTATAGACATCAGTAGTAACCACCAACACACAAGACCAGTAGTATATGTGAATACCAGTAGTACTGACTTACCAGTAGTATTTATGTAAACCTAATACACACTAGTAGTAATTAACTACCAGTAGTATTTTGTGCACATGCCTACAACCAGTAATACAGATCTACCAGTAGTAAAACACTCAAACAAATAAATAACATTTTACAACAAAACTTTACACATGATTTTAAGTGAGATTTTAATTTATTAAAATCATTCCAATACTGCTAACCAAGAAGTTGAATCTTCATACATCAAATGCTTTTGTAAAAAGATCTGCTAATTGATCATCAATATGTATTTTAACCACTTTGATTAATTTCTTTTTATTGCAATCTCTTATAAAATGAAATCTTATTTCAATGTGTTTAGTTTTAGAGTGTTTTACCGGATTGTTCACAATACTAATAGCACTTTGATTATCAATAAAAATAGGAGTTTTAAGGATATAGATACCAAAGTCTAGAAGCTGGTTTTGAATCCAGAGTACTTGAGCACAACAAGCCCATGCAGCTACATACTCTACTTCAGCAGTTGATGTTGATACATTTGTTTGCTTCTTACATTGCCATGACACCAGTCTTGATCCAAAGAATTGACATCCACCAGTTGTGGACTTTCTATCTTGACATTCACCTCCATAGTCACAATCTGTGTAGGCTATGAGTTTAAAGGGTGAGTCATGTGGATACCATAGACCAAGTGATGGTTTGCCTTTCAAGTATCTGAATATTCTTTTTACAGCCTGCAAGTGTAATTCTTTAGGTCTTGCTTGATATCTTGCACACACACAAACACTATACATAATGTCAGGTCTTGATGCAGTTAAGTACATCAAAGAGCCTATCATTGATCTATATAAGTGTTCATCTACATCCTCCCCCTCAACATCAGGATGTAGGTGTTTGTGTGTTTCCATTGGTGTGGTTGCACTCTTGCAGTCTCTCAAATCAAATTTCTCCAAGATGTCTTTAACATATTTTGATTGGTTTATTAAAATACCATCTGTTCTTTGACTGACTTGGAGTCCAAGGAAGAAGTTCATTGGACCCATAGAGCTCATCTTGAATTTAATCTGCATCAACTCTTCAAATTCTTTGCATAATAAATCATTGGTTGAACCAAAGATGATATCATCTACATAGATTTGTACCAGTAGTATATCATCTTTGACTTTCTTTGTAAACAAAGTTTTGTCAATGGCTCCTCTTTTAAAGTTATTCTTCAATAGATATGATGATAATGTATCATACCATGCTCTTGGTGCCTGATGTAGGCCATACAGAGCTTTATCCAGTTTGAACACATAATCACCATGTTTTGGATCTTCAAAACCTGGAGGTTGGCAGACATAGACCTCTTCTTCAATCTTCCCATATAGGAATGCACTCTTCACATCCATTTGATAGACTTTGAACTTTTTTAATGAAGCATATGCTAGGAATATTCTTATTGCTTCAATTCTAGCAACAAGAGCATATACTTCATCATAGTCTATTCCTTCTTCTTGAGTGTATCCTTGGGCTACAAGTCTGGCTTTGTTTTTGATCACTATACCTCTTTCATCTTTCTTGTTTCTAAAGATCCATCTTGTTCCAATGGCTCTTTTTCCTTTGGGTAGAGGTACAAGTGTCCAAACAGCTTGTAACTTGAATTGAAGGAGTTCTTCTTGCATTGCCTCAATCCAGTTTGAGTCCTTCATTGCTTGTTGGATCTTCTTTGGTTCATCCTGAGACAGAAAGCATTCAAACATACATTCATTAGCAATTAAACTTATGTTACACATTTTTGCAGTTAAGCTTTTATTTAATTTGCTTCTTGTTTGCAGTGGTGAGTTAACATCACTTAAAACAAGGTCTAACGGATGGTTCTTCTGAGTCCTTGTAGTTGTAGCTCTATCAACCACTAGTTGATTTTCAAGGTTGGACTCATTTGTCTCAGGCAGTTGTTCATCTGGTAATCCTTCATTGTCATTGATGTTTGGTTCATCATCATCTAGGTCAGAGTTACTACTGATGTTGTCTTCATTGAGATCAGTAGTATTGTTGTTGTTACTGGGAACAGTAGTATCTTGAGAATCTAGGTTATTGCTAGGACCAGTAGTATTTTGAGTACTATTACTGGTACCAGTAGTATTTGAATTACTACTGTCCTCATTCTCAGAGTTACTACTGGTTTCAGAATTTGAGTTATTACTGTCCTCAGTATTAACTGTGGGAGCAGCATCAACTACTATGTATCTCATCTTTTCTTGACCAGAATTAACAGATGATGTTCCTTCTTTTTGAGTGAGACAATTTGAATCACCTGCATTTAAATCCATGTTAGAATTAAAGGATTTGGTTAGATTGTCTATATTAAATAGCCAATCTGGACCATTTCCTTGTTCATTAGGGACATTTTCATTAAAGGATACATTGATGCTTTCTTCAATTATCCTTAGTCTCTTGTTGAATACTCTGTATGATTTGCTTTGAGTAGAGTATCCCGCAAAGATTCCATCATCAGCTTTGCAGTCAAACTTACCAATTTGTTCTCTTGTAATCAGAATGGTACAAGGACAACCAAATGATTTTAAAAAACTTATAGAAGGTTTTCTTTTATTAAAAAGTTCATATGGTGTTTTAAAATGTGGCTTCACTATTAATACTCTGTTCTGAACATAACAGGCAGTATTAACAGCTTCAGCCCAAAAAGTGATTGGTAACTTTGAATCTGCTAGCATTGATCTTGCTGCTTCAATGATGGTTTTATTTCTTCTTTCAGCTACACCATTTTGTTGAGGAGTTATGGGTGAGCTGTATTGCCTGTCAATACCTTTAAGATCACAAAAGTTAATTAAGTTAGCATTTTTAAATTCTGTGCCATTATCACATCTTATGGCTTTAACTTTTTGATCAGATGTGTTCTCTAGTTTGACAATTAAGTTCTTTATGAGTTCACTTGTTTCATCCTTTGTCCTGAGAAAGAAAACCCATGTATATCTGGAAAAGTCATCAGTAATAACAAGACAATATTGTTTCTTTCCAATACTCATTACATTTGTAGGTCCAAATAGGTCCATATGTAAGAGTTGTAAAGGAACAGAAATAGAGTTTACAGATTTGGACTTATGAGAAGTCTTGTGTTGTTTGCCTTTTAGGCATGCAACACAGTGATGATCACACATGAATTGTTTTTGAGGTAGTCCAATGACCAAATTTCTTTTTACTAAATTGTTCATGTTTTTGAAATTAGTGTGACACACCCTTCTATGCCATAGTTCTGATTCAGTGGTGTTTGCCTTGGATATAAAACAGTTGACCTCATTTGAAGAAATGAGTTCTCCCCCTATATCCAGGCAATACACATTGTTTCTCCTTGGAGTTCTTAAAATAACATATTTTTCATCTAAAATAAAGTCAGGAGAAAGAATGATGCACTCAATGTCTGTGAAAAGAATTTTGTTCTTTTTATCACACACTTGAGACACACTAACAAGATTGTATTTTAGTTCAGCTACATAAAATACATCATCAAAGGTAATTTTGCCATTAGTAACAGTACCTTTACTTGTGATCTTACCTCCCTTTGGGTTCTCACCAAAGGCCACATATCCTCCATCAAATAACTTGAAATCTTTAAGAATTTGCAGATTTCCAGTCATGTGCCTTGAGCATCCACTATCAATATGCCATGTTCTACCTTCTTCAGGGATCTGAATGCTCTGCACAAGTGAGTAAATGATCAGTTAAGTTTGGGAACCCAAGCTTTATATGTCTTGGGTTCATCCTTTGAGAAATCAGATTTAGAACAGTTAACCTTAAACATTTTTGGTACCCATACCTTTTTAGTACTGGTGTTCTGTTTTACTACTGACCTTTTAGTTGTGTCTGTGTTTACTACTGATCTTGGTCTATACCCATTGTTCTTTGCTTTTGAATACTTTACTACTTATGGACCAGTAGTATTTGGGTACTTACTATATTTAAAATGACCAGTAGTGTTTTGAAAGTTTGGATTGGTAGCAGTAGTATTTTTGAAATGAGGGTTTTTACCAGTAGTGTTTTTGTACTGGTACCAGACAGCATTATAATTAGGGTTAACACCAGTAGTAAAATTGTTGAAGTTTTTACTGGTGTTGGAAAATTTAAAATATTGTTTATTTTGATTTGATTTTCCATTGTTTTTGAAGTAATTGCTGTTCTTTGGGCTTCCAACTCTTCTGTTTTGCACAAATCTTGGTGCACTTCTTCCAAATCTTGGTGTTTCAGCAATTGGAGTTTTATTTTTATTTACTACTGAAGGACCAGTAGTATCTTTTAACTTTTGTGTTTTTGCTTTTTCTTTAAAAGTTTTAAATTCCTTTAACTCTTTGCAGTTTATTGGATTGAAGTGACAATCCTTTGCTAAATGATTTACTTTGTTGCAAATAACACATTTTAATTTATTATCCTTAGCCTTTATGGTTTTTCTTTGTTCTAAGAGTTGATTCCTGTTTCTTTGATTTCCCCTTTTTAGAATTTTAGGTATATTTTCTGCATCATATTTAGGAGATTCATTTGGACTTTGTGCTGTGTGAAAACTTGTATCAATTGATTTTGGAGATTCAGTTTGAGAGATTATAAATTCAATTGAGTTTGTAGTTTTATCATCATCAGAAAAATCATTTGATTCAGATGTTTCAGTATTAAATTCAGTTTGATTTTCATTTTTTAATTCATTAATTATTCTTTCTGAACTGTTCTTAAGTGGAGGAATGAATTTATATGGAGGTGGTACAGCATGATATCCCACCCCATGAACAACTTTTTCTGTAGTTTGATTGTTAGTTAGTTCATCAAGAATTTTAGTACTTCTTTCAAATTTTTTAATTGTCAATTTATTTTGTTCAATTTCAAGTTGACATTCTTCTAATTTACTTGTTAATTCTTTATTTTTTAATTCATAAAACTCTTTCTCATCTACATCTTGAAGTAATTCTTCCTTTATCCTTTGATCAATCATCTGGTACACCTTTATCTGATGTTCTTGATCAGTAATCACACCATCAAATTCATGATTTCTTTTTACTGCTTTTGTTAAATCTTCAATTAATTTAGTGTTTTCTTTTTCTAAATTTTTAACAATTTTAATACATTCAGGAGTACAAGGTTTAGGTTTTACCTCAGATTTGCTGTCAGTAAAGGCCATGAGAGCTTGATTTTGAGTGTGCTCTTCTGCTTGGAAGCTCCAGTCATATCCTTGTCCTTGTTGTGAAACAAGAGCAGTTGATTTTGATCTTTTGTCTGGCTGAGGACATTCTTTTGCAAAGTGACCAAGGTTGTTACAATTGTAACGTTTGACTTTAGTTTTGTCAAATCCAGCTTTGTCACCTTTGTTGTAGTTGAGACTTGTTCTACCAGTCCTTTTTAAGAACCTTTTGGTTCTTAGGCTCAGCATAGCCATCTTCCATTTAAGATCCATCTCCTCAAGATCATCTGGATTCAATTGTTCCAAATCATCACTAATCAGTGCAGTATGCACATGAGTAGTGAAAAAGGATTCTCTTGCAGCATCCTCAGAATCTGCAGCCTTTCCTATGGAGGTTTCTTGACCTAGACCTGTACTAGATACAAATGCAGCATTATTAGAAGAAATAGAAGGGTTCTTTTGATTTACCTCAGTTTCAAATACTCTGAGATCATTGTAGAGTTCATCCAACTCCTTTTCTTCTGGTGCATCTCTTTATCTATATACCACTGTATACATGGCCCATTCTTCACTAAGAGACCTTAGGAACTTCATGTTGACATCTTCTTGATCCATCTTAACCCCAACCTGGTTAAGTTCACCAATTAGCTTGTTGAATCTGTCAAACACTTGAGTGAGTGTCTCATTTGGCTTTCCTTTGAAGTTTTCAAAGTCTTGTTTGAGAACAGACTTCATGTTCCTCTTGGTGCTCTTGGTCCCAACGAATCTCTTCTCCAGTGCTTCCCACAGCACCTTTGCATCATCATACTCAACGAAGAGATGTTGATAGTCGTTAGGAATGGCCAGTAGGAGAGTGCTTAGAGCTTTAAGTTCGATTCCTTTTTCTTTCTTCTCCTTCTCACATTTAAGTTTGTCTGCTTCAGTTGCAGAGCTGCTTGCTTGACCAAGACCAGTTTTGTTTCCTTCAAGGACAACTTCCCACATGGAGTAATCAGTAATAAGCATATATTGCTTAATACGATTCTTCCACATCCCAAAGTTGTTGAGAGTGAGTATAGGGATTTTGTTGGCTTGAGTGCTTTCATTATTATCAGTCATGATTAATAATGTGTGTGTTTTAAAGATTAAAACTTTTTGTTGTTCTTAACAAATAGTAGATCTAGAACCAATATGCTCTGATACCACTTGTCAGGATCGATTAACTATGAAGAAGTTAATAAACACCTTAGATCTAATTGATAATAGAAGTTGCAGCGGATCAACACTATATCAATATATTAAGAACAATAAACTGTAAACAATAAGCGAAAGTATTAAGAACACAATTTCACAAAAAGCTTCAATGTATATTATCGAGTTAACAATACACACGTACGTTTACAATTCGTAAGGAACTATTTATAATAGTCCTTGAAGCCTAACTATTTACCCTAGTTATTCTAGGACTTGATTTACATTCGAATTATAAAGATATACATTGAAATACATTCTATAACTATCTCTGCGAATATCTCGGACTTGATATGTTCCATAAACGCGTTATCAGTAGTAAAACTAATCACCAGTAGTAAGTTTGCAACATCAGTAGTAAGTAAGGTGATCAGTAGTAAGTCCAGATACATCGTCAGTAGTAACTACTATTGATGAGTAGTATCTTCAATATGCCTTGATCAGTAGTAATTAAGTTATAGTCTTCACCAGTATCAATTTCATCAGTAATAAGTAATTCTGCCCCATCAGTACTAAGCATGATCAGTACTAACTGCAGCATCAGTATTAAGTTGATCTGTTATTTTGTTCCAACACTAAGCTTTCACCTATTTAATGGTTTAACCCTTTTTTTCTCAATATTTTCCCTATGTATTTAAACTTAACAACAATATTATCCCTTAATATTTTTATAAAACAAAGTTGAAGGATTAAAATGAGGAGGAAAAAAGTTTTAAGGGTTAAACTGCCAAATAATGAGGAAAAAGAAAAGTAAAACACAGCACTACTAAGTTTGACCCGTTCTAGAGAAAATGACCCGTTTCAAGTTTTCAACCCAAATTAATAAATTAAATAATTATGTACCTGAATTTCTTGTAGTAATTTCACGAGTTCAACTTTAATTTCAGAAAAAGAAGGCCTGATTACAGGATCAGTTTCCCAACATTTTTGCATTAATTCCAACAATTTTGGGTGTGTATTAGTGGGATTTAGCTCATAATAAATTTACACGTGTGGATTTAAGTCTTTTTTAGCTACATTATAATGAAAACTGCAGCCAGTTTTTATATGGTTTCTTTTAAAAAAAAAAAAAATATGTTGGCTGTCGCAAGCTCCCACAGAACAATAGCAAAACTAAAAACATCGGGTTTCTGGTCGTATGGTTAATGATTTATAACCTACAAACACAACAAATACAGAAAAAAATTCAGTTTCTAGTTTGTTTCTTTGACCATATGAATCATTTGACCGATAGGGGAAACATTGACCCATTTGACTCATAAGAAGTCAAAATGTGATGTACAAATGCAATGGATTTATATACAAACCAAAATCAGCCACCTTTAAAACCTTTAAAAAAAAAAGATTAACCATTACATAGAATATCTAAGCATTTAAATTTAAAATAAAAAAAATAGTTACATTGTGACTATCCATAAGCAAATTTGCAGTTTTTAAATCTCGATGGATGATATTACTCTTATGCAAATACTCTGCTTAGACTGTGCGTAATGGGTGACCAACACATCAGATTTCTCTCTCATGATCAAACACATGACCAGACAGCGACCAAATGTCCGTAATGGGTGACCGTTCGGTATTTTTTTTTTAAATTTAAATTAAAAACAATACATTAATAATAAAAAAATATTACATTAATAATAAAAAAAATACATAAATAAAAAAAACATTACATTAATACTAAAAAAAACAAACTAAAAATCCAAATTATATTTGGCCCTGATTTTCGCCTTCCTTGCCAAAACCCACTCAAGATTTTTGCCGATGAGGTGATCATGCGACTTATTGTAGAATTTCATGTGCTTAAGCTCTTGGTTATCTTTTTGCATCTCCATTAAATCAGATATGTTTGCTTTGCGGAAGTCAAAAAAGCCGTCCGTGGCGTCTTTCCAATGCCCGACTAATTCCTGAGCCGATGATGGCGGGGGGGCACCGAAATCTGAACTTTGAGCAGCTGATGACGACGCCGTTGCTTTCTTCTTCGCCTTGTCCCGCCCCATTGGTCGAGGGGGTGCAACTTCCACTTCTTCATCATACTGATCATCTTCTTCACCAACCCCTGAACCTTGAGCAGCTGATGATGACGACGTCCTTGATTTGTTTCCACTAGCCTTCGCGAACATCGCCAACTGTTTTGGGTATTCAACCTCCTTCCACTTTGGATGGACCTTCAACAATCTCCAGCACTCCACCTCTGTGAACTCCCCTGCATGTTGAGCACTAAATTCACCACAAGCTCGCTCGTACAAAATTTGGTCGTTCGCCCCACTTGGGTTTCTTCGTACGAGGTTGTCATAAATATAACAAAAGTTTGCAATTTTAGGACGAAGCTTATTCTTCCACTTGCAGTTTAGTGAGTCGTATGTTCGGTTCGTCCCACCCATTTCGCTCGCAAAGTGAACTAACACATCGTGCCAAAATCCACATTTAACCCTGTAGTTCGCCTTAATGACATTTTCGGAAGTGTCGATCCAAGACTTGCATAAGGCTATCTCTTCGGGCTTCGTCCATGTCGCGCTTCCGCCGGTCACCCCCTTTGTCGGTGGTTGACGCCTTTTTGGTACCTTCTTTTTTGTTGGCGCTACAACGGGCTCGGGCTCGTCGGAAGACTCGGAAGACTCGACATCGAGGGGCGCGGCGGGAGTGGCGGGGGAACCATTTTGTGTTCGTGGTTGGTAGTCGTATTGGTCGAGCCCGACGAAAGGATCAAAACTTTGGTGGTCGTATTGCTCCCCACCAAAATAATTTTGATAACTTTGTTGTGGTGGTTGTTGATATTGTGGTGGTTGTTGTTGTTGTGGAGGGTATGGTCGGTATGGTTATGGGTAGTAGGGGGAGCAAATGGATTATTTTGATAACCTTGTGGGATTCGTTGAGTTGTTTGGTGTACGAAATTTGGTGGTTGAAAGTTGATCGAGGGTGATTGAGAGGGTGTGGGAGTGTTTGCTTGGCGCCTTGCCTTGCCTTTGCCTTTGTTCTTGGAGGAAGACATTTTTGGAGAGGGTGATTGAGAGATTTGAGTGTGTGTTTGAGTGTAGAAAGAAATGAGAGTTGTGAATTATTTGGTAAAAGAATTGGGTATTTATAAGGTAAAAAAGGGGTGTTGGTTTAAGTTTTAGCCGTTGGAGAGGGGGAGAAAGAGTCGTTCAACGGTCGACTTGAACGGTCGAGTAGTCGACCGTAGGAGGACCTCGACGCGTCGCAGGTTCGGGCTCGTACCGCGGGGGACGCGTCGCCGAGACTGAGTTGGCCGGTCGCGACCGTTGGTCGCGTCATGCATAACGGACGGTCTTATGTAAGTATTCATAAAGACTGCCTTCAGGCATGCATGTACTCTGCAATCAGACATGTCATCGATGATGTCATCAAAACCCATTTGTACCAGAACTCCAAATATTAATTCTAAAGATTTCAAAAGCTTATACAAGTTTAGTTTAGTGCCTGTTATAATGCACAGGTAAGGTTGTTTTGTACAAACGCATATAAAACGAACCATGTTTCTATGTTGTACCTCCCTGTAAAAATAAACAAAAGCAAAAAATTGAATATTCAAATAATTGTTTTTTTATAAAATGAATCAAAGTTTACCTAATAATTGCTACTTCATGACGAAATTCATCCTCCAATGCTTCATTTTGGGTTTCAATCAACAAATTTTTGTATACAGAGTCGATCAAATGAAACATTTAAAAAGACAAGTAATTGAGAGCGGAACTATGATGTTGATGTCACTTGGATTCACATGGATCACATACTTCAGTTTTCGTGACAAGAGTTGCAAGACCGAACTTTACAAACTTCTACCTCGAAATTCTCTATTAATGGCCATTGAAGCACATGTTTACACGTACGTTAGTATTGACCGCGTATTGGATTTGGAGATGACTGTACTACCTATTATGGCTATTATCATGCTTCTTAGTTTTGGGAGATATCTGTTTGTGGCTCTATCTGGCTTTACAATTCCTCCTGAATTGAAAACGGTCTTTCCAACTCCTCCTCATCTGCAAAAGGGGCCTACCAGATCAGAAGCTATTATCAATTTACTGAATTCCAATGATGTTGGTGGTAATGAAAACAACACCATTACCACCAACATCATTGGAATTCAGTAAATTGATAATAGCTTCTGATCTGGTAGGCCCCTTTTGCAGGTGAGGAGGAGTTGGAAAGACCGTTTTCAATTCAGGAGGAATTGTGAAGCCAGATAGAGCCACAAACAGATACCTCCAAAAAAAACAAAGCATGAGGATAGCCATGAGAGGTAGTACAGTCATCTCCAAATCGTATACGCGGTCAATACTAACAAAGAGGTTAGTATACGTGTAATTAGGTGCTGCGATGGCCATTAACAGAGAGTTTCGAGATAAAAGTTTGTAAAGTTCGGTCTTGCAACTCTTGTCACGGAAGCTGAAGTAGGCGATCCACATAAATCCAAGTGACATCAGCATCATAATTCCGCTCTCAATTACTTGTGTTTTTAAATGTTTCATTTGATCAACTCTATACAAAAATTGAAACGAATAATACGGCAAAGATCGCGAGCAATGGTACAAGTACCACGGATACCACACTTTCCATTTCTTTCTTTTAAGTCTGAATACAAAGTTAAAAGTTTAATTATATATCAAAATAAACATAAACATGTTATTTATATATATATAATATATATATATATAATACAATCTCCTAGTGCGTTATGAATAGTTCCCTAAATAACACATCACAGTTATTTTGACTATGAATATTATTTTTACTAAACAATAAATTTACTTTTGTGACAAAGATTTGATTGTTGGTTGGTTTGTATATTTGTCAGGAAACACAGGCTTTACATGCAACAATGGAGAGAGCAATTGCTTAGAGTGAGGTACTTCAGTATTTACTTGCCAAGTTTTTGTTTTTTTATAAAATTATGTGGTATAAATATTAGTATGTGTACTTGAAACTACATTACTTTATAGGGTTCATCATGGCATTCAAAATCAAGTGTAGAAAGAGCAATAGTTGCTCAAGTCAATTTTGTAGATACAGAGATAGAAAAAGTTGCCTCTGGATCTTGTGGAGATTTGTAAGTGGATTATACCTTATAATTTTGCTATAATTTATTCTATTTCTTTTCATTCTTTCTAATATCGTGATTTTGATATGGGTGAATTAATAGTACAAGGACCACTGTATATTTGGAAAACATGGGAGGGTTGAATTGTAAAATTGTTAAATACTATTAAGTCTGTTTAATAGTTGGTTACGAAACCGTTAAGACTAAAGTAGTATAAATAAGGGATCATAAGAACGGTATCTTGTAACTGAACATCTATTGTGCAGTAGAAAGTGGTACATTGAGTTGTTCTCATTGTACATTTGTGTTGATAAGTTTTTGAAGCTTGTCAGATTTTGCTTTGCTTTTTTTTTTTTTTTTTTTTTTGGTAAGGCATCATGGAATGTATGTTGGTCAAGATGTTGCTGTAAAAATTGTTAGATCTGAAACCCTAAATGAAGCATTGGAGGATGAATTTCGTCATGAAGTAGCATTCTTATGTAAACTTTGATTCATTTTATAAAAGACAATTATTTAATTATTTGAATATTTAATTTTTTTGCTTTTGTTTATTTTTACGGGGAGGAGGTACAACATAGAAACATTGTAGTATTAAACTAAACTTGTATAAGCTTTTGAAATCTTTAGAATTAATATTTCGAATTCTAGTAAAAATAACGAGAGTTTGTTTGGTGGCGGTAAGGGATCAGTAAGGGGATAAAATTGTAATTTTGATGAAATTGTTAGGACAATTTGGTCAGCCATTACAACATCGAGAGAATTTAGAGGTTTTTCAAACATTGAACTTCACTCAAGTTGAACTTTACTGATTTGGCTTTCATAATAAAACAAACCTGAAACTAAAGTAAAATACGATAATAGAACTAAAGGAGTTATTAATTCTGAAAAGTAAACAACATTTGGTACACTCTTTTTGGTTGGAGAATATTTTGATACATAATCGAAGGGTAAAAGAAGCTTTTAGGCAAGTCACTAACTCACTATCACCATTAAAAAACCACAATCAAAATCTTGTTTAGACAAATGGTAGGCTTGTAACTATGTTAACAATTAATCATTTTGAAGTTTTTGACTAGTTAAAAAAATAAGAACTTCATTTTATCTGTTCATAATTTCATTAAAATAGTTTTAACTATAATTTCGATTATTTTAAACCCTCATCTGATTAGTTTTTGATCATACAACCCTCTACTATGTTGATTTTAAGAATCATACAGCCCTCTTCTGATTATGATATATCGAATTCGAAAATAGAAAAGCTAGAAGTTTACCTTGAGAATGACAACCGGCGAGAGGAGACCAGAGAACGACGACAACCGGCCGGCGAGAGGAGACTAGAGACGACGGTGTTGTGCGGCTGTTTTGGAGATTAGGGTTGTAGAATGTGGGTTTCTAATTTAAAAAGAAAAGGGTGTTTTCATTAGGGGTGTTCAAAACCGGGTACCCGGATTTTCGGATACCCGAAATTCGGGTACCCGGATTTTCGGATAGTGATTTTTACTACCCGCATTTGGTACCCGGATTTCGGATACCCGGATTTCGGGTACCCGGAATTTCGGGTATCCGAAATCCGGGTATCCGGTATCCGGAAAAAACAAAATATTAAAATATTTTTCGAATATTTCGAGTTTTTTTCGGATATTTCGGGTACTTTTTAAATATTTTGGGTATTTTTGGGTATTTTTGGGTATTTTCTCAAATATTTTGTGTATTTTTTGTAAATTTTTTGAATATTTTTTGAATATTTTTCGTATATTTTTTATATTCGGGTAATTTTTCGGGTATCGGGTATCCGAAAATCTTGAAAACGCTACCAGTATTTGCTACCCGGAATTCGGATACCCGGATTTCGGATACCCGGATTTTCGGATACCCGAATTTTCGGATACCCGGATTTCGGATATCGAGTAATATTTCGGATACCCGGTTTTTCGGATATTTTTGAACACCCCTAGTTTTCATATTTACGTTTTTTACTTCATTAATTACTCCCTTCGTCCTACAAAAAATTTACATTTTACCTTAAAATTTTATCCCATAAAAAAGTTTACATATCTTAAATTTGGGGGTCCACCTAATAAAATAATATTATTATCAATCATTCCACAATAAAACACTTTCTCTCTCCAATCTAACCTTATATTTTAATCAAAAATATTACAAAGTACCACACCACTAACTATCTCCTAAAAGATTGTGCCTAAATGAAATGTAATTTTTTTTATGGGCGGAGAGAGTATAATTTATCAAGGGTGCTTTTATTAAAACAGGTCAAAATCAACATTTATTAACTTGAAACTTGTAATTTGTTTTTAATTAATTATTAACAATTAACTTTTTGCCTTGAAGGATATTAATTGTGGCTCATCTTTACAACCCCACCGAAAACCACTAACCACCGGCGGCCACCATCGTCCCCACCGGAAACCACCATTCACCGACGACCACCACCATCCCCACCAACCCCAATGCCTTCGGCGGATCTGAAACCCGCCAACTGGAAACATGCCTCCGCCCCAAAACCAATCAACACCACCACCGCCTCTGCCGCCCCAAAACATAGAGAGCCAGATATAGGGGGTGCCTAAAAAAGATTATAATAGGGACGTGGGGACGTGTGTGCGTGGGACGTGACGATATGCAAGCAGAAAATATATAACCAGATTTAACAAATCCTTACTCGGTACTTCCCTTAAGTTAGTTTCCAAAAATGTCAAAATTTAATTCCCGAAAAAGATTTTTTTTTTTTTTTTTTTTTTTAGGTTACCACATTTCTCCAACAGAACGGATTATCTAACAGGCTCACTCCGGCCTTATAAAATCCTTGTTTTTGGGTCACTCGATGGTAAGCTAAATGGTTTTCAAAGGAAATAATAAAATGAATATATACATAAATAAAATTTTTATTACAGACATATATTACAAACTGGGAATCAAATATCATGACATTTAAGGACTTAAGGTTTTCCCTTTCGGGAGATCCCTTACAACACTAAATAGGAAAAGAAAGAAACTTACATAAACTGGAGAATATCATACAAGTTACAAGTTTATTACAAGCTGTTTGGATTGTGGAGGATTGATAAATTTTTTCTAAGAGAGGGTTTTTTGGGAAGTCTTTCTGCTACTTGGGTATTGTTTTTGTGTCTTCTCTCTTTGCTAAAGACCCTTTAAACAGAAAAAATTCAAGGGAGCCCTTAATGCTAGGACTGTTGTAGGTGGAGCACCATAGTCTTTTTTCTTCTGTCGTTTCTGAATTATTGGATAAGAGAATCTTTATCTTCAGCATAGTGTAGTCAATTCTTGTCTAGAGCCATAATGTGTTTGTAGTGGGAGCACTGTATGGGCATCTTTTGTCTAATCACACTAGCTGTCTTGGTATCTTAGACTCACTAGGTGTCCAGATTATGTCTGGCTATTGTATCAAGTGAGTAAGTATCATCATTATCTGTGTAATTCTCTTCATTTGGATCAAAATGCTCTTCATTATCACTTGTATTTTCTTCATTGGACATAGGGTCATTAGTCTCAATATTAGATAAATTAACGGGGTTTAAGTTTCCAGTAATTAATCCATCTTTAATAGTAGGTTTTTGAGAACTTTCCATTAATTCTGGTAACATAGTCTTAAGAATTTCTTTAACCGTCTTATTTACTGTTTCATGGAGGGTTTTTTACTATGTTTTTTCTTTTTTGGTTTCTTTTTTGAGGAAGAAGCTTCGTAATAGTTTTTTAGTTCTTCTGAATTTTCTAGAATCTGATCTAGAAGTTGTTCAGTGTTTTCTGGTTCTTGCGCATCTTGGACATTTGGGCTATCAGGGAGTAAATCAAAGGAGGGATATTCTGAACTTGGAGTAGGGTTGTATTTTACTAAGAAATCCTTATGCTTTCCTGGTTCCCCCAAAGTATCCCAAATTTCTTTATTCTTTTTAGTAGAGGAATCAGGAGTCCTCTGTGTCTCCTGGGATTTTAGCAATCCCATAGCTATATCCGGACTTGAAAAGTCTTTACCAGTGGCCGGAAACACTGGACTAGCTAGCAAGTTAATAGGTTTACTAGTACCTTCTTTCCCACTCATTGGGGAGTGAGTACCCTTCTTACTCTTCTGTTTAGGGTCAGAAGAGGAACCGCTTGAAAGGTTTACAATTTCTGATTTATTCTTTTGTAATCTGTTGATCTTATTAATTAAAATTTTGTTTTCTTCTCTTAGTTTATAAATTTCTTCATTAATACATCTGTAATTGTCTTTCATACTTTCACAATGGTCACAAAAAAGAATTTGATTTGTATCTTTAGTAACTGAATAAGTAGGTGGAGGTTATGTGTGATGCTTAAGTGATTCTGAAATATAAAAGTTCATTCCTAAATGCATTCTTGATGTAGTTAAAGCTTGTTGGTAGTCATTGAAACCTTTATATAAAGGATCTGGATAACCTTGGATAGTTTCTATTACTTCTATCCAAGTATGGAAAAAACCTGTCTTTTTAGCCTTTAAAACAACATAAAATTTAAAACGATTACGATTCTGGCTAAAATGTTCTGATAAAGCATTTAGACATGCAATAAAATATTTTCTATCTTTGGGATCTCGGCCATAGGAAATCCATAAATTATCTAAAGTGCACTTTTCTTCTTTACTAAGTGAAATATGGGGTAAAGCTTTAAATGAAATATTACTATTTGGAAAGACTTGTAAATTCTGATTACCAAATCTAATATTTTCTTGATAATATCTGGGTGAATTCTGGATAGGCCTTGCAGCAAAAGAATTTCCCGGTGGAATTCCTTCTGGCCTCATACTCCTTGGAGAAGGGCCACTTGGACTTGGTCTAGACATCTGTGCTAAAAACATGATTAAACATTTTTATTTTCTTTGTAATGAAAGATAAATTATATTCTTATAATGTTAATATTTTTATTTTTTCTTCTATAATTCTTTTTTCTATCATTCTTTTTTCAAGCCTATTTTCTAAAAACATTTTTACCCTAGCCATAGTTGGCTTATGTTCATGTTGGCTATTTTTTTATTCTTTCCCTTATATGAGCTAAATCTCTTTCTGCAATAGATACTTCCTCATTTATATTTTCTATGGTGGTGTTTATTTGTTCCTTCAAAAGTAAAGTCATTTTATTAAACATTTTTATTTTCTAATAATCTACTTAAAATATATGCTGCTTTATTATCTTTTCCTTTAATATGTTCTATATTGACTGTTAAGCCTGTGTTATATATCCTATCAAAAAAATTTAACCATCTTCTTCTACTACTCCTCTTGCTATCTCCAGTCATCTTATTATAAAATGAAACAATAGCTTCACAATATGTTCTAAGAGTTATTTCTTTCTTTGAAATAATAAATAATTCAAAACTATCTAAGGCATAACTTATTGCAAGGAATTCTGCATCAATACTACTAATATTGCCTTTTTCTTTATATTTTCCACTATTATACCTACAAATCCTTTCGGTACTTTTATCACTGAATTTACTTGGTTTGCAACAAAGTATTGCTCCCCATCCCTGACTACATCCATCCGTTTCTATAATTAAATAATATGTATCTAAGGGAAGAGCTAATTCTGGAAGATCTTTAATTTTTTGTTTTAGTGTCTGGACTAGTTTTATGTCTTCTTGATTAAAGTATTTCTGGCATGTGGCAGATGTCTTCGAATATAGGGGACCTGCTATCTTTCCTAGGTCTTTAATAAATGGTCTAGCGTAGTTTATTAATCCTAAAAAATTTTGTAGTGATTTTAGATCTTCTAATTTGTCTGGAAAATTAAATGCTTTTTGGGTTATATGAGGTTGAAGTTTTATTTTTCCTTCTCCTATGTTAACTCCTAAAAAATCAATATATGTTTTAAAAAGGTTCATCTTGCTTTTACTTATTATTAAACCATGTCTAATAAATTCTGATAATATAATTTGTAAATGACCTCAATGTTCCTGCCTATTTTTGCTAAAAACTAATATATCATCTATATATACTACTACCTCCGTATCAAAATAAGTGATACACTTTCTATTTAGGGGTGAAACAAAATAAGTGATACACTTTCAAAACTTACCTTATTTGGCAAAAAAGTGGGACCCGTTCTCCACTAACTATCTACTTTAATAAAGTAAAATTACTCTTTTACCCTTACTTTTACTTTTAAACATCATTAATTTCACTACATCCAAAAGAAGTGGGTCCCATTATCCACTAACTATCCACTTTATACTATTTTAAATCACTTTCCAATCTTTTGCTTCAAAAACCGCAATTTCTCAAATGTATCACTTATTTTGATACGGGGGTAGTATTACAAATTTTTTATGTTTATTAAATATATCCTCCATCTTTCTTTGGAATATACTAGGAGCATTTTTTAATCCAAAATGCATCACTAACCATTCAAAATGCCCTTCTGGACTTGTGAAAGCAGTCCATTCTATACTATCTGGGTGCATTTTTATTTGCCAAAATCCTGATTTAAGGTCAAATTTGCTAAATATTTTGCAATTTTGAATCCTATTAATTAATACATTTTTATCAGGTATATTATAGGAATCATCAATAGTGTTATCATTTAATCTTTTGTAATTAATTACCATTCTGCTCTTTCCTCTAACTATTTCTGAATGTTTTTTTTACTATGAATGCTGTTGATCTATGAGGACTATCTGATTTTCTAATTACTCCTAATTTTAATAATTCTGAGATATGAATTTTAAAGTCATTAATGTCTTCATTTGTTGGTTTTGTTCTAATTATGTACTCTGGGTTTTTTATTTTTAATTCACATATTACTTTATCATTTTCCCAATAATTTAAAACATTTTCTCATATTATCTCCATTTTTTCTAATTTTGAAATTAGGTTTTCAATATCATGTTCTGTTACTAAGTTTATATAAACTTGTTCCATATTCACAAAATCATAATTATACTCTATATCTTCTTTTAAATCTACCTCATAATCTCTTTCATCATAAAAATTATTTTCTTCTATTAATTGACACTCATTTTCTTCTTTACAATCACATTCTTTTGAGTTTATTGAGCTCTTACCAACCTTCTCAATTAGAGTAGGAAAATGAGAAGTTGAAGCAGGGGCTATTAAGTTATGTTTTGAAAACATAAGAAAGTCTTTAGAAAGAATAGAGATTCCACTATCTTTTAACAAAAAACTTAAACCAAGGACAAAATCAATGTTTATTAATTCTAATGGTCTTACCCATGTTTTATGGGGTAGGGTGTATTCTTACACTTAGAACGCAATTGTCTTTGAGGAAAGAAACTGCAAATAAAGCATGAAATATTATCAGATCCTGATTTTTTATCCCATTTATGAGAACATTCAATATCTTCTATATTTACCAGTTCATATTCTTCATCACTAATGCATTCTATGTTTTGTTTTGAAAATTCATTTATGATGTTATAAGTTGAGGGAATTTTTTCTTCAACAACTGTTTCTTCTACAGAGATAATACTATAAATTGACTCGTTATCACTAATGCATTCGTCTACTGGTATCAAGTCTTCATTTACACATTCAATTAAAATACTATTTTTCTCGTAGCTATTTTGTCTTTTAGGACATGTTTTGGGTAAGTGTTCATAACTATTACAGACAAAACAACTAAGTTTATTTTTATAATTTCTTTCCGGCTTAAATTTTATAACATGTCTCTTTTCATCTAAATAAGGCTTCTTCTTATTAGATTTTCTAAGTTAATATTTCTTTTGGTTTGTTTTGTTATATTTTTTATAATTCTTTCTTGGTGGTTTTTCTGCTCCATATGTCTGTGGAGTGTATATCTCACTACAAAATTTATAATCGGTTTGCTTTAATTGTTTTTGTATTTGTAAATTTACACATTTTCTTCTAGCATTTTAGTTATAAATTGAGCTCTATGGGTTATTGTCCATAATGCATTTGGATTATTTTTTATTTCTGGAAGTTCATTCAATTTTGTATGAATTTCTAAGCCTAACGGGGCTGGTAATTTATGGAAAAGTTTCTCTCCTATTTCTTTATTAAAAGTATTTCCTGCTATGGTAGTTAGATATACATAATGATTTAAAAATCTTTTTACGTATAATCCACTAGTCCAATTTTTTAGACTTAATTGCTCTAGGTCTCTCATAGCTTTTTTCTGTACTTCTATATGTCCTGAGTTTGGATCTGCTCCTGTTATTAAAGATTGAATTTTATTTACAAAATTATACGGGTTACTACCTAAGCTTCTTAGGTTATTATACTCTTCTTGTTGTTTAATTTTATATGCTTCCCACATTGCTTTTGTACTCTCTCCTAAGAACGTTTCTAAATATTTATACACACTCTTTTTGGTTGGAGAATATTTTGATACATAATCGAAGGGTAAAAGAAGCTTTTAGGCAAGTCACTAACTCACTATCACCATTAAAAAACCACAATGAAAATCTTGTTTAGACAATTGGTAGGCTTGTAACTATGTTAACAATTAATCATTTTGAAGTTTGACTAGTTAAAAAAATAAGAACTTCATTTTACCTGTTCATAATTTCATTAAAATAGTTTTAACTATAATTTCGATTATTTTAAACCCTCATCTGATTAGTTTTTGATCATACAACCCTCTACTATGTTGATTTTAAGAATCATACAGCCCTCTTCTGATTATGATATATCGAATTCGAAAATAGAAAAGCTAGAAGTTTACCTTGAGAATGACAACCGGCGAGAGGTGTAACATCCCGAGACCCGACCTTTAATATTTTATTACTTTTGGTAAGTAATATCTTATTGTTTATTATTATATTAATTTATAGAATTTTATTTGATTTAATTGAATTAATTGTATTTTTAACCATGGGGTTAAAAATTAAGTAAAACTGAGATATTTAAATGTTAAAATGATTTTTACATATTTGGGTTCATTTCTGAACCGGGGTTCTAAAAATATCTTTGTTGTTAAAATTGGAGTTAGTTAGGTCTAATTAAATTATCTGCGAACCTAATATCTTGTACTGTGTTTAACTGAAAATACCTGTGATGGTGAGTTGGGGTGTACGTGTAAGTTAAAGGGCAGATGTCATTTTTACTCCTCATTTTCTCTGGTCTTTCTCTCTGTCTCGACATCACACACACACTACACACACACTTGAGTTTTCTTCCAATTTGGTGTTAATTGCTTGAAGATCTTGCCTATTCCTTGTGATTTTCTGAATCTAGAAGCTAATCTAAGTAAGTTCCCTCCTTCCTTGAGCTAGGGTTCATGTTCTTGAGCTTTGTTGTGATAGGGTTCTTAAGTTAAGTGGGTTTTCTTGTAGTTATTGTTGAATCTTGATGGAAATCCGAAATTGATGCTTGATTTGGTGTTTATTCGAGTTCTTGCAAGTTATATGTGATGAATTGTTAGTGGTAGTGCATTTGGTGAAGCTTTCATAAAGCTCCATCAATGGTGGATTGGGGAAGAAGATGGAGATCTTCCCTAAATTGGTGAAATGTGAATTTTGATGTTCTTGATGTTGTGTTAGGTTAGTTATGCATGTTAGAATGGTAATTGTTAATCATGAAGATCACTAGTTAGCTATTGTGAAAATGCATAAAAGATGGTAGTGTTTGGCTAGATGGAAATTTGGTCATAACTAGTTAAATTTGTGAATTGTTGACTTTGGTCAAATCTGGGAATTGACTTTTAGTCTTGTATGGCTTGTAAACTTTAATTATCAAATTCATGCTAGAAATGTGTTAGTTGAATGAATTGTAAGCTCAAGTGTGTAGGTTTCATGTCTTGACCCGTTTGGTTGCTTAATTGTGAAATTGACTTAAGTAAAGTCAAAATTGGTAACACTTGCAATTGGATGCAAGAAGTATGTTGGTTATGTAAATTGGATGTTGATCATGTAGTTTAACTCATTGGATTATGTTGTGTGAATGTCCGACATATGATTCTTGTTTTGACCCGTTTGGGCCTAAGGTGCAATGTGACCAATTGGCATAACGAATTGACTTGTTGAAGTTTAGACCTTAGTAGTTGTTATGTGTATAAATACAAGTAATTGGTTGTAAGTTGTGGTTGCAAGATGTGGCCTTAAGCTTGTATTACTTATTAATCATTTGGTGATTTCGGGTGACTAATTCGGTATTCATTTTGTACAGGAAAAGGGAAGGAGCCTCAGTGATATAAGATCATTGAGCTCGGCACAAAAAAGGAAGCAAAGGTGAGTGGACTTAACCTTCTTTCTTGTGTGATGTTCAAAATTAGAGAATGGTAGAGTTTTGAGAAAAATGCAGGATTTTGACTGTCTGAAGGAAATCGCGACGCGATCCTCTGGTTCGCGACGCGATGCCGTTTCCGGCTAGAACAGAAAACCGAAATAGCGTTTGGGAAAAATAATAGCGTCGGGAGTTCGCGACGCGATCTTAAATAGCGACGCGATCTTTGCCTGGTGCAAATCCTTGTTGTGATTTTCTTGGTTTACTTATTTGATGCCTAGTGGTTAGTGGTATTAGAAGTAAGTGGTTATGTGCACATGTTTTTTTAGAGGTTAGCTATGGTGGTTTTCGGCTACGCTTCGTTACTCTTGGCAGGGGCGATCGGACTCCTTCGTATTCGTTATGTAAGGAGGGATCACTGTGCCTCTAGTAAAGAAGCCATCGGTTGACTGTTGTTGGCCGACAACAGTTGAAGGTCCTCGCCCGACCGCCGATCCTCTTTTAACGTCCAATTGCTTGTGGAAGTTTGGACGGGTTTCCCTATTGATTTCCCTCGATGTTCTAATTTGTTGTAGTTATGCAAATTGATGTTTATTTCTATTCACTTAGCTTTGTGCTAATCCCTCATTTGTTGACTCTTTTCAGGTTGTGGATTAGGCTTGTTTAGAGTCGGGTTTTGGAAGTATGACCGCACTCTGATTTTGTATACCGGGTCGAGCCTGTTTTAGTAACACCTTAAAATGTTTTAAATATTTAGTTAATATGTAAAGTTTTTATGTTGTGTAATAATTTAGGATGTATGTCTTCTTAAATCGCTTCCGTATGTTTATTTATTTATTTAAAAAAAAAAAAAAAAATGGCTCTAGATTGTGGTGTTACAAGAGGAGACCAGAGAACGACGACAACCGGCGAGAGGAGACTAGAGATGACGGTGTTGTCCGGATGTTTTGGAGATTAGGGTTGTAGAATGTGGGTTTCTAATTTAAAAAGAAAAGGGTGTTTTCATATTTACGTTTTTTACTTTATTAATTACTCCCTCCGTCCCACAAAAAAGTTTACATTTCATCTTAAAATTTTATCCCACAAAAAAGTTTACATTTCTCAAATTTAGGGGCCCACTTAATAAAATAATATTATTACCAATCATTCCACCAATAAAACATTTTCTCTCCAATCTAACTTTATATTTTAATCAAAAATATTACAAAGTACCTCACCACTAACTATCTCCTAAAAGATTGTGCCCAAATGAAATGTAAACTTTTTTATGGGACGGGAATATAATTTATCAAGGGTGCTTTTATTAAAACAGGTCAAAATCAGCATTTATTAACTTGAAACTTGTAATTTGTTTTTAATTAATTATTAACAATTAACTTTTTGCCTTGAAGGATATTAACTGTGGGTCATCTTTACAACCCCACCGAAAACCACTAACCACTGGCGGCCACCATCGTCCCCACCGGAAACCACCATTCACCGACGACCACCACCATCCCCACCAACCCCAATGCCTTCGGCGGATCTGAAACCCACCAACTGGAAACGTGCCTCCGCCCCAAAACCAATCAACACCACCACCGCCTCTGCCGCCCCAAAACATAGAGAGATTGAGAGAGAGAGAGAGAGATCTGTAACGAGATAGAGAGATCCCTAACATGCTAACGACAATGGCGGCTGAGGCAACGTTGGTGAGCGGCAGTGGTGGTATCGGCTTTGGCAAAGGACGACGGAGGTGAAGTTAACGGTGGTGGTGGTGGCGACCGACGGAATTAGTGGTGGTGGGAGTTTGTTGCTGTGGTGGTGAGAGAGAAAGAGATGGGGTTTTGGAATTTTGAAGATGAAAGAGATAGGTTTTGGGATTAGAAGTGGATGGGTACTGATATTTATTTTGGAGAGATAATATAAAAAGTCTGTCTCAATAGATGATTGGATTGTGTTAATAGGCATTCCCTTTATCAACGCTATGAGTTATAACTAAAATAAAAGTATCTTTTTTTTTTTATCAAAGGGCTTTTAGCCTAGCGGTATGGTGTATAACTCTAAACCTTGAGGTCTGGAAGTCCCGTCGTAGACATATGTAGTAATTAGGGGTAGATTATATTTGCCGTTTTAAAAAAAAAAAGTATCTTTTTTAACTAGGATACATATACACGAACATAAACGAACCCTAATAAACGAACGGGTGTTCACGAACGTTATTGAACGAACGTGGTCTTTGTTCGTTTGTTTAACTAAACGAATACAAAATCTTGTTCGTGTTCGTTTGTTTAGCTGAACGAACGAACATAAACGAATTCTTGCCGAACGGTTCACGAACGGTTCGTTGATCGTTCGGTTCGTTCACATACCTAATTGGTTGTGTTTGGAAATACGAATCTCCAAGTTGATCGTTCGGTTCGTTTACATACCTAATTGGTTGTGTTTGGAAATACGAATCTCCAAGTTGAACTAGGCACGGAACAATTGCATGCTTAATTTATGGGAAGTGATTTTGGGACGATATAAAGTACTTTAAAATAATACTACAACCATTATTTTACAGTATTTGCACAATATGCTTTAAATATTGTACAATATGGTGGGTGAAGTAATTTGTATGGTGTTAAAATCACTACATTTAATTTATTAGTTATGATACAAAAATATTCATCAATATCTTCTCTACTGACAAAAAAATTAACAAACTCATACTAATAATATATCTTCCTTCATTCTTCAATTTTATCATATTATTATTTTTTAATTAATATAAATCTTAATATATAATTACTTTTTATATGTTAAATTTATAATTACTGTTTTACTTTTGGTTGATTTAAACATGCAGAAAGGCAAATGTTCTATAAATCCATTTATAGTTAGTTTACTTTTGGTTAATTTAGTTATTACTGTATTATTTTTGTTTAAATCTATTACTATTTATATTTTACTAAAAACGGGCACTTAATATAAAAAAGGTTTAGTGCTTGCTAAATCATAATTAAAGACATGATTAAGATTTTATTCTCGTGGAGGTATTTGCTTTGGGAACAAGTAATGGCCCATTTCCAACTAAATTATGCACGTTTTATATATTCATAAAAGATAAATGGTATCTTTTTTAACCAAAATAAAGGATCTTGGAAAGTAGCTTGAGCATAGTAATCATCCCTCCGTGAAAACCAGAAGAAGAACTATATAAATAAAAAACATAGCAACGAGCTAACGCCAATATACAAACCCGAATTAAAACATATAGAATCAAAAGGGAAATAAATTAACTAAACAAAATAGCACCAAAAAAAACCCCTAGGATCCTAAAACATAAATTGATATCATTAGAAACCGAGGATCCGAAAGCCAAACATCCCAGCTATCTACCGATAAATCACATGGTTTTCTAACGTTCTCCATTTAGTGCCTCCTTGTCACCATTGCATACTTCGGTAATTATTATTTATGACACCTTCAACTTTATTATTTTTATTTTTAATACACAAGTAAATGAACCAGGGGTCATACTAGAAAAATATTCAAAAGGGGGGTAAAGTCTATGAGTGTAAGTCGCATCCTCATTGGAGTTCTTACTTTTCACGTCAAACTTTAAATAGGAAAACGAATTTGAGTTAAAATGTTCCCCAATTTTAAATTTTAGTTTAAGTTCTTATATAAAATTCAATTAATCCATCTATAGTAGTGAAATTTTCGTATAAAATTACAGGAAAAAGTGTCTCGTTATAATACAAATTAAGTTTGATTCGAAATTTATACTTCCTCCGATTCAAAATAAGTGATACACTTTGGGTTTTACGGATTTTGAGGCAAAAGATTATAATGATGATTAAATTAGATTAATTGGATGGTTAGTGGGGAATGAGTCCCACACTTTTTGAATAAAGTGAGATTAATGATGTTTAAAAGTAAAAAGTAAGGGTAAAGGGGTAATTTCACTTTATTAAAGTAGATAGTTAGTGGATGAGGGTCCCACTTTTTTTTGCCAAATAAGGTAATTTTTCAAAGTGTATCACTTATTTTGAATCACCCAAAAAGGGAAAGTGTATCACTTATTTTGAATCGGAGGAAGTATGAATTTTTAACGAGAGAATAACAGAAAAAATAATAAACTAAATAATAACAAAGTTGAGGGGAAATTATATTGGAGATTATACTACTTTTAAGTAGGCCTGTAAACGAACCGAACGAACACGAACGAGGCCTTGTTCGTGTTCGTTTGTTAAGGAAAAAATGTGTTCGTAAACGGTTCACGAACACTTATCGAACGTAATTTTGTGTTCGTGTTCGTTTATTAAGAAAATTTAGTGTTCACGAATGGTTCATGAACGAGGGTAACAAACATAAACGAACATAAACAAACACAGATGTACACGAAACAAACACAAACGGACATAAACAAACACAAACGTATACAAACGACTATAAACAAACACAAACGAACAAAAATAAACTTAAACAAACACAAACAAACATAAATAAACAAGCCAATTTAAACTAACTGCCAATTACAAAAAATTACATGCCATGTACTAAATCATAAAAAAAAATAAAAAAATTGGTGACCTTTTTGTAGTAACGTAGGCCACTACTTTTCGGTGACCTCCTCAAAATTATTACTATTATAATAATGTGACCCAACCTAACTTACACAATGGAGATACTATGAAGTTTGAATATATAGTCATAAGTTAGTCAGTTAGACATGTCTTAATAACTCTATAAAAATCATCATATCTTTATAATCAGTGGACCTATTTCCTCTAAATAAAACTTCAACTCCAACCATTCTATCAATCTTTCTAAAACTAGTGGGACTCATAACTAAATTAGTTAAAGAGTTAAATAGAAAGCAAATGTTAGAAAAATTAAATAGAAATTAAATTATTAAATGTGGGGTCCATGGATAGAGGGAGTACCATCTCACTTCAAATATAAAGTGAGTTTTAACAAACTCTATATTTGAAATGAATTATAGAGTTGGATTAGAGATAAAAAAAACTTTAAATATATTAATAAAGTTAGGGATATAGCGTGATTGGAGATGCTCTAAAAGGTATGTTTTGAACTTGTGATAAAGTTAATCATGTCATAACTTGTGAAAAATTAATTAATCACTTGTTAATAAACTTTTACATATAAAATAAGCATAATAAAAAGAATTTTGTTATAAAAAAATAACTAATACTTGAAATATACCTGAAATTTTCGATTAGCAGTGACCATCTTTCAACAAAGCATCCCATGACGTGAAGGTGCCAATGCCATTCAGCCTAAAGACTTGTTAATAATAAGACAAAATTAATGTGAAAACATCTTTTAAATCTTAAGATTATTATTTTATCAATGAATAAATAAAAATTTTTATGCATGTTAATGACGATGTTTATATTTGTCATTAAGAGAATCCTAAGGCTATGGGGTATGGGCCTCACCTTAACTTGAAAATTGCTGCCACATCATCTGCCACCTCAGCAACCACACCACACAACACCACATCACTTTATCCAGGAAATACCCACCATACCACACCACACTATTTCCTTTCCATCTTATCATTTATTTTCCATTTATTTTAATAAAAGAGATTTAAATTATAGTTTTAAAAACATATACCATTTATTACTACTTAATCTTAAAACAAATTATTTAATTTTATATATTCATCTAAAATTTCTGTAATAAAAAATATGACCAAAGCCCAAAACAAAAAGTTTGCCCAAGTTTTAATAAAAGTCCAAAATAAATAGCAAAGGCCCAAAATAAAAAATATGACCAAAGCCCAAAACAAAAAGTTTGCCCAAGTTTTAATAAAAGTCCAAAATAAATAGCAAAGGCCCAAAATAAAAAAGCTAATATTAGAAAACCCTAAAAGTTGTCTTCTCCAAAACGTACAACGTCTTCTCCAACCCTAGCCATGGCAAACATACCAGGTAAGTTTTATTTTTTAATGTATAAACTTTTCTTCCAAAAAAGCTTCCAACGGTCAAAAAACCACACCCCCACGTCCGTTAAAGCCCGTGCTCGTTACCACCGACGTCCACCACCCGCCCCCAATCCGTGAAGGGGGCGGTGTTCATTATTCCCAGCACGTCGTGACCATAGGCCACCTTAGCACCACGCCAACGGCCTTTAGCCTATATCGTTCAACCTAAATACAAATAAGGTGAGGACAATATTCACCACGTGAGAACGTGATCCAATCTTGATTCTTGAGCCAAGTCTAAAGTTTTGTTTTGGCGGAAACAAATTTCTGTGATTTGAAAAAACACACGGATCACAATCCGCGCGCCTTCTGAAAATATCATCTAGACCTTTCATTGCTTTCTTCAACAAATCAACGGCTCATTTTCACTCGCGCTAAATAATTTCAATTCCCCCCAAATTATCTTTCCACAAACCCTAATAAATACAAACACCTTAATCTCCACTAGCTGGTACCCGCGCAATGCGGCGGCGGGTACCATGTAACTATATTTCGCAGCGAGCAATGTTATATGGTTATGAGTGGGGCCTGTCAAGATTCAATAAGTCTCCCAAGCCTTTCAATTTTTGTATGTTGCATGTTGAGTCTCAGTTCTCTCTCTGGGTAGTTAGTAGTTACGGTCAATGACTTAAAACCGAGTTTTTTGGCAACTTGGTTCGATGTTCGGGTAAATGGACAACCAATTGAATCAGAAAGTCAACCCGGGTCACTAAAAACATAGAGGCGATTCCCCATCCCCCATCCGCAATTGCAATTTCAGTTGGAAGCATCCATCAGTTTTACCATAATCAAAGGCTTACATATTGATATAAAATAAAATGTAAACCAAAAGCAACTACGTGTGAGAGTAGAAACCCTAAACCTATTCATCAACAATTATTTTCATTTTGTATAACAATTACAATATATCAAACACGATTAAAAACACACCCGACAATAGAAAATTGTAGTCACACATAAATCGAAACACAGAAATGAGATGAAGCATGTCACTAATATATGTTTGACCAAATTATTTGGAATATATAAACATAACATATGGTATAAGTAAGGAACCATTGCAAGTTCAGGGACTGTTCATTCTCCATCCACAAAATTGCTTGAAGCTCATTTACAGTTTAATCTGCCTTGACAATGCAATACAATCCTGCAACAATAACTGACCTCAAAATAAATAGATAGATAGATTAAAAAGAGAAAACTGATGTTCGATGATGGGTCAACCCAACCAAACCCATTTTGCCCCGAACTTAAAAATGGCATGTTTTGACGCCGAGTTATAACTTATAAGTTGTTGAAATATTGTAACTGGGACATAGATTCATGTTCTCGAGAAGGACCACCTGCTTTGTAAAGAAACACCAATTGCCATCACGAATCCAATATAAATGTTATCATTTTTTCCATGATGGGAGAAGTACTGCAGCATCAGATAAAGCACCATCGGCATCCAAAAAGTAAATAACATAAACTTACACATGCCTTTAACAAAGTTGGGGTCACTTGAATCACCAGAACTTGAATCATGGTTTGGAGAGATACTCACCGGGACTCAATGTAATTGGCTTTTCAATAGCTGATGCTTCAACACAAACCATGATTTTATAATTTATACTATTTATCACCAAAATCAGCTATGTTTTGGACTTCTCTACCCATGGATTCCACAACACTATCACAAACAGAATTAAACAATTTTTTTTTTCTAGAAACTCAAAACTATAGACAGTCGGAACACTGCATAATCTTCTTACCAGCATCAGGAAGCCCATCTTTTCAAATGACAATCTTTCGTTTCTTTTGATGATCAAGAATTGCAATCTTTGGTGGTGTGCTGAGATAAATCTAGTCAAACTGCATAAACAATTGACACTACATAAGCATAAGCATAATGGGAAAATAAAATATAACTAATTAATGTGAGGAAAAAATTACCTCTTAATCAATGGTTTTTGCTTCACCTTCACCTTCATCTGTAAATCTCATTGTGTTCTTCGTGTTGTCAACTTTGTCAAGCCTCTCTAATACATATGAATATATATGATATTTAGCCTGATAACCAATTTACCTGATATTTGGAACAGAAAAATAGGTGTGAGCTTCCTAGTCTACATATTATCAAACATTAATTTAATCATATTATCAAAAGATTATTTTATAAACAACTAATCGTATATGCAATATTTAAATTTAAAATACTAAATAAGACACTAAAATGTAAATGAGATATTATTGAACCGTACTATATAAACATGAAGATCATTAGCCTTGATAGTACCATCAGCTGAACTACAAAACTATGCACAGATGACATCCCAACCGTATAACCAGGTTCTTGTAGCTCAGTCCTGAATGCTAAAGGCACTTTTACACACAAAAATCAAACATTTAAATAAAAAAAAACCAAGAAAATTAACTGACTGTTGGTTAATATTTCTCCATTATTATTTCTAATCTTCTCATTCTGTATTCTCAAAACAATAATTATTAAATATAAACGAATTATGAATGTTACTCACCGTAGCTGAATTCTTGAATATACTTAACCATTCGCTTATAAAGAAGATGATGCAATTGTTTGCCTCTATAACTCTGCTAAACATAAAAATTCACAAATCAACTAAAACATAATACCTATATCAATATCAAATACGCATAATCGTTGGTATATAATTAATCAAATTGGGGGATTAATTAGTAGCATACATCACCGAAATCAATAGCTAGTTGTTGAAGTTGTTCCTCCAACATGCCGTGAATCTCGGTGGAACCTGGTGGCGACGGCCTTTACGGTGGTGTTCGTCCTCAAATTTGTTATCGTTTCTGGAGAATCGAGGAGGGTTGATACCACTGGGGAGATGGATGAAGGAATCGAAGGGGGAGATGGGTGTAGGAATCGAGGAGGTAATCGTTTGCCCATTGGCCTTCTGATATATTTAGCATAATCGAGGAGGCAATTGAAGAGTCTGCGAGACTGCTATGGCCTATTGGTTTAGCCGGTTAGGGGAATTGTAGGGATTTATTGGGTCGTTGTGACAAGGTGGCTTAATTATCGGCCACTCGTTTAATATGTATAAGTTGAGAAATGTTGACAGTCCGGCTAGCAGACCAGCTGGTTTCGGCCTTATGATTATAACAGTTAGGTTCCATGTTCGAATCCTGGTGCCTCTTTTTAATTAAGAAAAGGTAAAGGTTAGGGGTGTAATCGAGTCGAGACAACTCGTGAGTTACTCGAGACCGACTCGAAAGATACTCGAAATCGACTCGTTGTGAACCGAGTCGAGCTCGAGCTCGAGCTACTCGAGTAGGGTTTCGAGCCGAGTTCGAGTTCCAAAATACACAGCTCGTTAGGCTCGCGAGCCTTATCGAGCTTTTATTTAATTACCATTTTACCCTTTTTCCATATACATAATTACTTTTAACCCTTTTCCATATACATATTTACAACAAAAAAGTGCACTTTAAAAAAAAATATTAATTTTTCGAGCCTAGCCGAGTATCGAGTCGAGTTTCGAGCTTTCACCGAGTCGAGTTCGAGTTTAAAAATGGAAGCTCGTCGAGTATCGAGTCGAGTTTCGAGCTCGAGTTTTAATTGGCGAGTCGAGCTCGAGCTTGGCAGAACTCGGCTCGACTCGACTCGTTTACACCCCTAGTAAAGGTCTCCATAATTAGCAAGTGTGTTGGCTGAATTTTCAGCCTTGCTAATTATGGAAGGGGTAAACTCTTTATAATATAGTAAAGATAACCCACACAACAATTTCATCCAGCTTTCAAAACACACAAAATTTCAACTACAAATGGCGAGAACAAAGCAAACTGCCCGCAAATCAACCGGAGGAAAAGCTCCAAGAAAGCAACTGGCGACCAAAGCCGCGAGGAAATCAGCTCCGGCGACCGGAGGAGTGAAAAAACCACACAGATTCAGGCCAGGAACGGTGGCGCTAAGAGAGATCCGTAAGTACCAGAAAAGCACCGAGCTTTTGATCCGTAAGCTCCCGTTTCAGAGGCTGGTGAGGGAAATCGCTCAGGATTTCAAAACTGATTTGAGGTTTCAGAGCAGTGCGGTTGCTGCACTTCAGGAAGCATCGGAAGCTTATTTGGTCGGTTTGTTTGAAGATACTAATTTATGTGCAATTCATGCTAAGAGAGTTACAATCATGCCTAAGGATATGCAATTGGCTAGAAGGATTAGAGGCGAGAGAGCTTAAATCTGTGAAATTGTTTTGTGTTTGGTGACAAATTAGGGTTTTTCTGCTCTGTTGGTGATTGATTGTATGGGGCTGAATTCAAACTGATTTAATGAAAATTTTATGTTTATGATCTAAATTGAATGTTTGATGATTAACCATTTTTCTTTAGCACATATAGACAAATTTGAATATGTTGGTTGTGTTTGTTTTTTACATAATTACCCAACCCTTCCCCATCACTAAACCCATCACTAGCGCCATGTCATCGCATCCTTACTGACCTGCTACTGACACGTTCGTGCCAACCCTACCCATCACTAACCCATCACTAAACCCATCATTTCCACATCATCATTTCCACATCACCATTTTAATTAATAAAAAAACACATTATATTAAATAAAAAAACATTACATTAAATAAAAAAAACATTACATTAATTAAAAAAAAATTACATTAAATTATAAAAAGACATTAAAATTAAAAAAAAAACATTAAACTTAAAAAAAAAACATTAGACCTAAGAAAATAAAAACATTAGACATAAAAAAAACATTAAACTTTTAAAAAAAAAACTACTCGTCGTCCTCGTCTTCCTCTTCTCCCTCATCGGATGAGTCCGGTTCGGCGTATTTGTCCAATAAACTCCGGCGATATTTTAAAACCGTTTTTCGCTCTCTTCGGCTCAAATTATCAGGAACCGAACAATGAAGGACTCTGAAAGCATCCGATATCTTTTTCTCCACGGTCGCTTCTTTGATAGTCTTCAAAGTGTCGGCTTGCAGTATGGCGTTCTCACATATACGGTCACGAGTTTCGTCACTTGAATACCGTGACGAAGTCGCATCCGAGGAACTTGCCGTACGCCGGCTAACGTTACGACCGATTGGTCGACGGATCGGGTCGTCACGGAATAGACCTTCCAGATTTTCGGGAGGGAGCGGGTTGGGGTTGTCATCGCCAAGGTTCACCGGGTTGGGCACGGGAGTGGGTTGGGGATTCATGACGTTGTAATCTACCCAAAACTTGGGGTAATCTTTTAGTTCCTGCCAACACAGTTCGTACAAAAAGTTCCTCCGGTTGTTGTTGTCATAAAATTGTTGTTTTGCGGCGTTGATCATGTCTTGGTCACCCGCCCCACTTTGTCGATTTGACTCGAACCGTTTATAGATTTCCCCAAACTTCCGAACATCCATTTTTATCTTGTTCCATTTCCCTTGGAGTTGACTTCTGGTGCGTTTTGTATCAACTATTGAGTTGTACTCGGCTTCAATCTGGCCCCAAAGTCGATCACCGGGTTGTGAGTTCCCGTGTTCTGCGGATTCTGAAGCATTTATCCACCGCTGGGATAAAATAACAGCCTCCTGGATGGACCACTTCTTTACCGTACCAGGCTCCCTAACCGCTGGTGTAGCTCTTCTTCTTCTTCCCGTTCCCCTGCTTGGTTCGACCGGGTCGGGAACCGCTTGTGGGCCCTGTGCTTCGGCTTCCTCTTCGGGCGGGGATTCGGGTTGATAGCCAGAACCCGAACCCGAACCGGGATGATAACCGGAGCCATAGAAACCGGGGTGGAAACCGTGTTGGTAACCGGGTTGGTAACCGGGTTGGTAACTGTGACAACCCTCGAAATTCGATATTTGACCCGATAATTATTTTAACTCACTTTGTCTTAGTATAATCATCTTATTTATAAAAATATTCATTTACCATTTAAGTCTAGCAAAACCTCTTATATTATGTGTCGGTAGCACACACCATTATTAGGCATGCGTCAGTTTGTCTGTGACATGTCTTAAAATTTAACGAAACCAAAAATATGCATTGGTCAACTAAATCAATGGGTATGAAAAACAATTTTCTAAACATCCTTGCGGTTAAATATACAAATAACAACATAAAAATTTACCGGTACGACATAAGAATATAGAAAGTGAGTATATAGTTTCCCAAAACAATATCTTTAGGTAAGGAAATAACTTGCCTCAAAAACGAGTAAAACACTGTTAAAATATTTTACCGGATAACTATGTCGTTACATGTGTACATAATATTCATTAATAAAGTAAATTAATAGAATTTAATTTATCATTTAAAGGTGATACCCATACAACTTACCCATGATGTACCTCATAACGGAAGCCCAAAGTATCGGTCAAACCATACATACCATATTCCTATAATAAAACGATAGTGATTGACCAATCTTTTTCCATAAAATCCTAACAAACCTATGCGCTCTCTCTAACAGCCGGCCACTCCCAAATCAACATATAATACTCATATTCACAGAAATGTAAAGAGGAAACCAGTAACCTCTCGATATCTCTACCTCTGATTCCCTTTTAACCGGAAATGAAAAGCAAGAATCATAAAATCACGATAACTTCCGGCCAAGCAAATCAGACACCCACCACCTTTCTTGTATATTTCCGGTTACCAACTAGCAACCCTCACCACTTCCTTCTCACGTTTCCGGCGAGCTCAGGCTTCTCCGGCCGCCTCCATTCCCTGTTGGTTTCTCCGAGCAAAAATAGGCAGCCACCTCCGGCAAACAAACAAAACTCCTCCGGCGATTACAGCCTGTCTCCGACGACATCTCAGACATCTCCAGCAATCTTCTATCTTATCTCTCTCTCTCCGATCGTAAGGTATAACAAGTTCTTCTTCTCTCTTTTTGATTTAGTGTTCGAGCGTATACGTTGGTGTGGGTACGACGTCGTTTGCGGGTGTATTGTGTACACCGCCGATCATTCTTTGTCTCTCTCGTTAATCATATCCGAGCATGGCTGTCTTCGTTATGCTTAGACAGTCACAAACCCAGTACATAAATACTTGCAAACCCAATTTGCAATAAACCCACTAGCACTTAATTTTAATCGAGTCCATCCCCACAATATAAAACGATAACCAAGATAAATAAGCCCACTTTCAAATAAAACTTTTGGTTAACTAAGTTGTAGTCCAACTTCTGTTTTTTAACATATATCCAATTTTGTTTTTAAAGATTAATGTTTAATCATAAGTATAAAAATAATGTTTTCTGAATTTATTAACTGATTAATATCTAGTTATTAATCATTTAAATGTTTGTTTTAATTATTTTCTTAAAATAAAACTTTTATTTAATTTTCTTTATTAAATACACATTTGATTTATAAATAACGATAACTGTTTAAATTTATAGTTATCAGATGGTCCACAAATCGTTTACTTAAAAGCAAAGAGTAAGACATTTCTAAGAAACTATACAATCAAATAAAACGTATTTAAATAATACACCACTTATCACAATGTCACCAACGTATCGCTCGAGTTTAATTTCCGTTTTAGGAAATCATTTTGCATCATGTAGCATAGACGGGTCATTTAGACTGTCACTCATTTAATTATTTCTACGCGTTTAGGACGCTAGGATCATTTGGTTGGAAACCACATTATTATCTACATTTTGGCTAGCATTGCATCAGGTGAGTTCACAGCCCCACTTTTTACCACATTTTATGTACTGTTTTATAACTTTGGGGTGGAAAACATAATAACTGCTTTTATAAATCTATTTGTGACTTTCAATTCACAACCTCTCTTTTACTACTTTTTAACTATTTCACTTTTTGGGTGAAAAACATATAAACTAATTTATGAATGTTTACAATATTTATAAACGTTTACTATATCGTGATGAAAACTATTTTTGGAAACTAGACAACGAATCCTTATGCTTGGACTAAGTTTAGATGTACATGGAAGTGCGTATATGTTACATACATAATCATTAGCTAGTTGCGACTAGGCCCTGGATATGCAAATAGTACTATTGGCGGAGACCTACCCTCCCACGATTTTGATCATTTATCGGTGTTTACCGACCACGAGGAGTGCATATCTAGCACGTTTAAGGTTGTTGTTTTGATTATGGACTTAGGGTCAGTATTTTAACTCAAAAGGGTATAGCTAACCTTTTGGGGGATCACCGTCTATTATGTTTCTACTACTGCTCTCGGAGCAGGCCAATTTTTAACATTTTATATCATCACCCTATATTTTTGCCGATTATGGCATACTAAAACTATTGTTTTTACTATCACGATTTATATCGTACTACTGCTCTCGGAGCAGGTCATTTTTAACATTGTTATCATCACACTATTTTTGCCAACGATGGCATACGAAAACGATTACTCCTGCTACTGCTTTTGAGCAGACTGTTTTTAACGTTTATATCATGACACTGATTTTGCCAATGAAGGCATACGAAAACAACTATTTCTACTACAGCTTTTCAGCAGACTATTTTTAAACGCTTTACATCATCAAACTATATTTTTTTTTTTTTTTTTGCCATGAATGGCAACAAAAACTATGGAACTATTTGATCTTATTAAAAACCTGTGAATTCACTCAACAATTTTGTTGATACTTTTACTTATGTTTTTCAGGTATCTTAGCTAAGCATTGAGTCGCATGCATTGGAGTCAAGCTTTTGTTTTGTAAAGATGTCACCTTCAAATTTTAGTTAAAACTATATTTTGGTTCAACTATTTTGTTTACATTAAATTTTGGTGACATTACTTTTTATCAAACATTTATTGTTTACGATAATCATATGCTATGTTTACTCATGATTGTCGCACGCCCGTTCTTCCGCAAACCACTTTTGGCGGGGTGTGACAGATTGGTATCAGAGCTATTGGTTATAGTGAACTAGCGAGTCTAGTCTATAACTTCAAAACGATTTTGGGTCAAAACGTTTTCATTGCATCAAGAGTCTAATTGCATATAGAGTTGCATTGCATATAAAGATGCATTACATATCATTCATTTACCCCTTGCCTTAGTAATAGATCGCTTGCTTTATATTGCCTTACACTTACCCTTAGGTATAGTGCTTTATTCCATTGGATACTTACTCGTGAACCTATATGTGAAACATATTACACTATATCGCCAATAAGTTCATTTGAATCCTTAGTACACGACATTACACTACTTACTGAACACTTACATCACATACCTAAATCGAATATATTACTTACACTCCAATAGTCACTTACACAAAAACATGAATTCGAGAATTGTTACCGAACGTCTATGAGCAACGAACACTTTGAAAACTCTATGCGCCTGAACATCGAGCATGGCGGCACATCATCGGACGACCTTCAACAATAAACACATATATATGTGCACCGCGTATCTTAGTCACACAATATATATAATCATCTCACACATTGTTCGTCACCCGATTATCAACAAATCCATCCTATTTTTTTTCCTACTCAAAAAAAAAAATCGTAAAACTCGAAAGATTCCTCGTATGACTAACAAATGAACGTCTATCCACTAATCTTTAACACCACGAAATGAAAACGCGAAAGACGTGACAAGCCTGGTCTAGGGCTTCTCAAAAATTAAACCCTAAGCACAACTTCTGAACTCGTATAATACATTATGGAGAAAAGATTCCAAATTTCCCTAAAACGAATATATGAAGTGATAATGATGATGAAATATTGTACGATGATATTATAAACCGCCTGGCCAACGTGTTTATAATTACATGGTACAATGTAGACTTATCTAAGTCATGGATTATTGAAACAAACCGATGAATAAAACAGTTGAATACAATCAGCCTCATTAATATTAAAATAAGAGAACAAGAAAATTGAATATAAATCAGTCAACTTTGAGAATAAAGTCCTCTTGACTAATAACGTAAATTAAATATGACAATTAAGCATATCCGAACCGCAATAAGAAGATAAGCATAATGATGATCACACGGTAAATATCAATCAGTACCAAAGCCGATTACTTGAGAAGAAATGAGAAGAAAAATTAATAAAGAATTAGTCGAAATTATTTCGCGTTAAAGAAAAACGATGTATCGAAAGCCTATCTATCATACAGAACTATTAGAAAATACTCCTAGAAGAACTTACTAATTTTCCTCCACCATCATCAAATCGAATTAAGAACTAAACTAATCATAAGAGTCTCACTGATCACGCGTCAACTTTACCATTTAAATCCACTTAAAGTTACCTCATATGAATCATATCAACAAACTCGAAACAGTATACTACTAGTTAAACGTATAAGATTTAACACGTTTAACCAAGAAAATTAAATTGCCCTTTACGTCAAAGAAATTTAAGTTGTTGAATATGTACGAAGTATATGAGAAACAAAATATCCATTTCTATCATATATAAAAAATATACCGTTAGCCGACTTTTGGCACCCAAATATATATATAGAGAACTTATTTAAAGTTTCGCATTTGAAAAATGATTTAGGTATGGTCAAAGCGGTCAACAAATTATATCATGTTTATAAGTACATGAAATAGTTTATATCTGTATTTTAATAAACAAAATATCATACCTCGTGCACTATAAATGCTTAAAACACTTTTTTTTAAATGTAATTATCCATCAATAAGAGACAATTGTCAACGCTAATAGACGATCTGTTTGACCTACAACAAGTTTTAGATTCTACTCGAATATCAATCTACATTCCGACCATCTCAACCGAAGTACGATAATTCATTGGTCTTTCGGCTACTAAACGATAGTGTATTGGAAATTATACCCAACACGGTCCAAAACCTAATGTTCTTGTTACAAATTATTGTAAGTTACTAATCAATATATTTAGATATATAAAACTCTTACGAAACTACTAATAAAATAAAATAAATAAATATATATATTCCTTTTAACAATCTAAACAAGGGTTTGTAAACAAGTCTGAAATATTTGTTACAAACTAGGATCGCGACTGTCGCGCATAGCAGTTTATTTTCATTTTCATTTTTTTTTTTAAAAAGCTTATTTTTTTCATGTTCAGGTAAAGTTATATAATTTTACAAATTTTAATACAAATTCTCCTCTCTCAAATACATGTAATATTAAAGTTCTTATGATGATATTAACATAAAACAAATTTAGTACCGCACCAAACATTTTATTTTATTTTTCAAAGGAACAGAAATTTCATCTTATATTGTGACACGTCTAATGAAGGATTAGGACGGAATGCAAAACGGAAAAATAATAACCTACGTCTCAGTCAATCAAAAATCCACGGAAAAAAAAAAATAATAAAAAATTATACCACTCATGACCTCGAACTAGGTGTCCCGTTAAAAACCTAGAAACATTATCTATACGATATTGAATGCACAATTCTCACCAACCACCAAACTCTATAACATATACTTGATCTACAGAACCTAACATGAGGCAACGACAATGGGTCGAGTTGCTAATTGATTACGTCTGCGAACTAAATTATCACCCTGGGAAAGCCAACGTACTGGCCGACACACTTACTCGAAAAAAAAAGAAGCGACCCAAACTACATCAAATGCTATCGTTAAATATGTTTATTCATAAATTTCTTTTTCCGACTCTCAAACCTAGTGACAAAATGTCTTAAATTTCGGGACGAAATTCCTTTAACAAAGGGAGAATGTGACAACCCTCGAAATTCGATATTTGACCCGATAATTATTTTAACTCACTTTGTCTTAGTATAATCATCTTATTTATAAAAATATTCATTTACCATTTAAGTCTAGCAAAACCTCTTATATTATGTGTCGGTAGCACACACCATTATTAGGCATGCGTCAGTTTGTCTGTGACATGTCTTAAAATTTAACGAAACCAAAAATATGCATTGGTCAACTAAATCAATGGGTATGAAAAACAATTTTCTAAACATCCTTGCGGTTAAATATACAAATAACAACATAAAAATTTACCGGTACGACATAAGAATATAGAAAGTGAGTATATAGTTTCCCAAAACAATATCTTTAGGTAAGGAAATAACTTGCCTCAAAAACGAGTAAAACACTGTTAAAATATTTTACCGGATAACTATGTCGTTACATGTGTACATAATATTCATTAATAAAGTAAATTAATAGAATTTAATTTATCATTTAAAGGTGATACCCATACAACTTACCCATGATGTACCTCATAACGGAAGCCCAAAGTATCGGTCAAACCATACATACCATATTCCTATAATAAAACGATAGTGATTGACCAATCTTTTTCCATAAAATCCTAACAAACCTATGCGCTCTCTCTAACAGCCGGCCACTCCCAAATCAACATATAATACTCATATTCACAGAAATGTAAAGAGGAAACCAGTAACCTCTCGATATCTCTACCTCTGATTCCCTTTTAACCGGAAATGAAAAGCAAGAATCATAAAATCACGATAACTTCCGGCCAAGCAAATCAGACACCCACCACCTTTCTTGTATATTTCCGGTTACCAACTAGCAACCCTCACCACTTCCTTCTCACGTTTCCGGCGAGCTCAGGCTTCTCCGGCCGCCTCCATTCCCTGTTGGTTTCTCCGAGCAAAAATAGGCAGCCACCTCCGGCAAACAAACAAAACTCCTCCGGCGATTACAGCCTGTCTCCGACGACATCTCAGACATCTCCAGCAATCTTCTATCTTATCTCTCTCTCTCCGATCGTAAGGTATAACAAGTTCTTCTTCTCTCTTTTTGATTTAGTGTTCGAGCGTATACGTTGGTGTGGGTACGACGTCGTTTGCGGGTGTATTGTGTACACCGCCGATCATTCTTTGTCTCTCTCGTTAATCATATCCGAGCATGGCTGTCTTCGTTATGCTTAGACAGTCACAAACCCAGTACATAAATACTTGCAAACCCAATTTGCAATAAACCCACTAGCACTTAATTTTAATCGAGTCCATCCCCACAATATAAAACGATAACCAAGATAAATAAGCCCACTTTCAAATAAAACTTTTGGTTAACTAAGTTGTAGTCCAACTTCTGTTTTTTAACATATATCCAATTTTGTTTTTAAAGATTAATGTTTAATCATAAGTATAAAAATAATGTTTTCTGAATTTATTAACTGATTAATATCTAGTTATTAATCATTTAAATGTTTGTTTTAATTATTTTCTTAAAATAAAACTTTTATTTAATTTTCTTTATTAAATACACATTTGATTTATAAATAACGATAACTGTTTAAATTTATAGTTATCAGATGGTCCACAAATCGTTTACTTAAAAGCAAAGAGTAAGACATTTCTAAGAAACTATACAATCAAATAAAACGTATTTAAATAATACACCACTTATCACAATGTCACCAACGTATCGCTCGAGTTTAATTTCCGTTTTAGGAAATCATTTTGCATCATGTAGCATAGACGGGTCATTTAGACTGTCACTCATTTAATTATTTCTACGCGTTTAGGACGCTAGGATCATTTGGTTGGAAACCACATTATTATCTACATTTTGGCTAGCATTGCATCAGGTGAGTTCACAGCCCCACTTTTTACCACATTTTATGTACTGTTTTATAACTTTGGGGTGGAAAACATAATAACTGCTTTTATAAATCTATTTGTGACTTTCAATTCACAACCTCTCTTTTACTACTTTTTAACTATTTCACTTTTTGGGTGAAAAACATATAAACTAATTTATGAATGTTTACAATATTTATAAACGTTTACTATATCGTGATGAAAACTATTTTTGGAAACTAGACAACGAATCCTTATGCTTGGACTAAGTTTAGATGTACATGGAAGTGCGTATATGTTACATACATAATCATTAGCTAGTTGCGACTAGGCCCTGGATATGCAAATAGTACTATTGGCGGAGACCTACCCTCCCACGATTTTGATCATTTATCGGTGTTTACCGACCACGAGGAGTGCATATCTAGCACGTTTAAGGTTGTTGTTTTGATTATGGACTTAGGGTCAGTATTTTAACTCAAAAGGGTATAGCTAACCTTTTGGGGGATCACCGTCTATTATGTTTCTACTACTGCTCTCGGAGCAGGCCAATTTTTAACATTTTATATCATCACCCTATATTTTTGCCGATTATGGCATACTAAAACTATTGTTTTTACTATCACGATTTATATCGTACTACTGCTCTCGGAGCAGGTCATTTTTAACATTGTTATCATCACACTATTTTTGCCAACGATGGCATACGAAAACGATTACTCCTGCTACTGCTTTTGAGCAGACTGTTTTTAACGTTTATATCATGACACTGATTTTGCCAATGAAGGCATACGAAAACAACTATTTCTACTACAGCTTTTCAGCAGACTATTTTTAAACGCTTTACATCATCAAACTATATTTTTTTTTTTTTTTTGCCATGAATGGCAACAAAAACTATGGAACTATTTGATCTTATTAAAAACCTGTGAATTCACTCAACAATTTTGTTGATACTTTTACTTATGTTTTTCAGGTATCTTAGCTAAGCATTGAGTCGCATGCATTGGAGTCAAGCTTTTGTTTTGTAAAGATGTCACCTTCAAATTTTAGTTAAAACTATATTTTGGTTCAACTATTTTGTTTACATTAAATTTTGGTGACATTACTTTTTATCAAACATTTATTGTTTACGATAATCATATGCTATGTTTACTCATGATTGTCGCACGCCCGTTCTTCCGCAAACCACTTTTGGCGGGGTGTGACAACCGGGTTGATAACCCGGTTGATAACCGGGTTGATAACCCGGTTGATAACCGGGTTGATAACCGGGTTGAAAACCGGGTTGAACCGCGCCTTGGTTCGAGAAACCGCCGGGGGTGGATTGGAACGGCATAAAACCCGAACCCGAACCAGATGCGACGTTGCTCGGGCTGGGCTGGCTAGTCTGTCCAGCATTTGACGAATATGCTGGTGACGGGATACGGGTGTTTAACAAATTTTGGAAGTGATCATTTGACGCAGAGGAGTTCGATCTACGACTCATGATGAAAATCTGGAAAATAGGTAATGAAGGTAATGAAGAAGTGGGAGAAGTGGTGTAAAATTATGAATGTGAGGGTGTTGTATTTATAGGTAAAAAATAGGATAAAGGAAAAAAAAAAAAAAAAAAACAAAAATTAAATTTTGAATTTAATTTATACGCTCCCTCGATCCTCGCCACACCCCCGACGGATTCTCTACCCCGTCGAAAACACGACGTGTTGTTGACGACGCCGGCCACGACGGCTCGGTGCCAACGCCGTCGTGGCTCGACGCAAGCTCGACGCCCCCCGACGGATAGCGTTGGCAGCGGTCTTAGGAAAAAAGATCCATAAGAGACAACATCGTTTAGTAAATTATGTTGGCCGGCTTTCCTAAACAAACATTATGCTAATTATTGTGGATAACAAAGCTTTTGTATGTCATGTTGTTGGTGTACTCAACCTTTATAAATATATCGAACGGCAAGGCTTTCCTATATATAAATTTCCAATCTTTATATAGTTTTGTAGTTTAATTTTTTAAAATAAGTCGATTATTAGTTGATCCGCCCAAAAGATGCATTATTGTGTGGTGGTGTTCTTGATGATTATTGTGGTAGCGAATGGTATAGAAAACGGGATTAGAGAAGTCGGATTAGGTGTTATTCTTGATATGGACACGCATGTCGGGAAAAGCTCTCGGGTTTGTATTTCAATGGCACTTGAAGAGTTTTACGGAGCACACGATCACAACTACACGGCCATCATCCGCCCATACTTGCGTGATTCGGAAAATAACGATTTCCAAGCTGCTTCTGCTGGTTCGTAAACTATATTTAGGGGTGAACATAGTCTAGAAACTGAACCGAACCGCACAAAAACCAATAGGACCGGAAGTCCGGAACTGATAATGATGAATTTTTAAACCGAAAACCGAACTGATTACATGTTTTTGGTTCGGTTTGGTTTTTTCAGCCCAAATGCTCACCCTGTCGGATGAGTGGACCGAATCGGACAAAAACCGATAGGACCGATGCCGAAAATCATGAAATTACAAAACCGAAAACCGATTACATGTTTTCGGTTTCGGTTGGTTTTCAGTTCGGTTCGTGTTTTTCAGCCTAAATGTTCACCTATTTCCGAGGATCGGACCGAATCAAACCAAAACCAATAGAATCGAAACTGAAAATCATTAATTTACAAAACCGAAAACCGATTACATGTTTTCGGTTTCGGTAGGTTTTCAGTTCGGTTCGGGTTTTTCAGCCTAAATGTTCACCTATATCCAAGGATCGGACCGAATCAGACCAAAACCGATAGAACCGAAACTGAAAATCATTAATTTAGAAAACCGAAAACAGATTATTTGTTTTCGGCTTCAGTTGATTTTCTCAGCCCAAATGCTCACCCCTATCTAAGTACCTAAATGATCAGACCAAAACTGATAAGGCCGAAACCGAAGATAATAAAATTACAAAACCGAAAACTAATTACATGTTTTCAGTTTAGTTCAGTTTCTACAGCTCAAATGTTCAACCTAAGTATATTCATTAAAATATATATTATTACCGTCTTTTTGGATTTTATATGTTCTTACCAAACTTCTTAGGTAGCTATCTTGTTTTTATGCTAAAATTTTGTATGCAGCCATAGACCTTGTAAAAAACACTCAAGTTATGGCACTTCTTGGACCACAGCAATCATCAGAAGCACAATTTGCACTTGATATTGCAAATGTGTCCAAAATTCCAATAATATCTCCCGCAACAAGCCCCGATCTATCCTCAAAACAAAACCCGTACTTTATCCGTATAGCACAAAGTTCCGCGACACAAGCGGGCCCCATTGCAGCTTTAGTCAAGTCATTTGGTTGGACCGAAGTCGTGTTTGTTTATGACGATAGTGATTTTGGAAGGGGACCGATTCCTTATTTATTCGACGCGATGGCAAATATTGGTACTCAAGTCAAGTACTACACTATTTTGTCACCTTTCTCAACCGATGATTCAATTATTCAACAACTTCACAAGCTAAAAAGCATGCAAACTCGGATTTTTGTGGTGCATATGTTACCTACTCTCGGGTCACGGTTTTTCAAGAAAGTGAACGAAGTTGGAATGATGGCTCGAGGGTATGCGTGGATCATCACGGATGTACTCACCGGGCTCTTGCATCATTTAGATCCTCAAGATCTAGATTTTATGCAAGGTGTTCTTGGTGTGAAGCCTTACATACCGCCATCCAACAAACTAACCAACTTCAAGAGGAAATGGAGACAAAGGGTTATTAAAGAATACCCCGAAATAGACTTTTTCGAGCTCGATATGTTCGGAATATGGTATTACGACTTTCTCTTTGCTCTAGCAACCGCGTTACAAAGAGTTGAAACCGAATTAACTACCTCTTTCATGACACCAATCAAAATCAGATCAAGGATTCTTCCAATGATCCGGAATGTAAGGATTAAAGGGTTAAGTGGCGATTTTCATATAATCGACGGACAATTACAAACATTAACATATCAAATAGTGAACATGATCGGATATGGGGCGAATCCGATCGGTTATTGGGATTCTATAAATGGATTATCGCATAACAAAATCCTTAATCAAAGATTAGGTTACACTAGTAACAAAGATGATCTTGGAGCCATCATATGGCCCGGTGACACTTCAAAAGTTCCTAGAGGTTGGGAGATACCGCACCTACGAGTGGGAGTTCCCGCCGGTAAAGAATTTGTTGAGTTCATCGAGGCCTACAAAGATCCTAAAACCAATATCGTTTATGCGAACGGATTTTGCATAGATGTTTTCTACGCAGTAATTGCGGAATTGTCGCATGTTGTACACTACACACTTATTCCCTATGAAAATCCGGATGGCAAGCAAACCGGAAATTATGATGATCTTGTTTATCAAGTCTATCTCGGGGTAATTACTTAACTTAGTCTATCTTGCACACCTTACATGATTTACGTGTCTTATATGTTTTACGGTTTTACCTTATCTTTTCAGTTTGTAATTTTACATGCTTCGATTTCTTTTCATTTCATGTTATACATAATTTTTAGGGCAAAGTGCAATAAATAGCAAAATACCATTAGGTGATTCTTAATTTTAGCAATCAACTATTAAAATTGTCATAAATAGCAACAGACTTTTAATTTTTGTAATTTGGGAAACGCAATAGAAGAGGAAGAAGGGGTCGACATCTGTTTAAACATTATGCCTTAAATCAGTTTTAAATTATGCCTCAAATCAATTTTAGATTAATAAGTATCTTTCTATTTTATGCAGTTTTCCCCACTTTTTATATTTGTATTTTATTAATTTATATATATATTTTTCATTATTTATTCTGTTATTATGTTTTTTATATCGCATGACTGTCTATATCTCACGTTCCATACCCCGTCTTTGACAGAATTGGATATCGTTGTTGTTGTAGACATGTATATATGTACCAACATATATAGTTAGTTATGAATTATGATGCATATAGGCTTGTAATGTTTAAGTTCTCATTGCTTGTTTATGACGAATAGAATTTCGATATGGTGGCTGGGGACGTGGCGATCTTGTCTAACAGATCAAACTATGTTGATTTCACTTTGCCATATTCCGAGGCGGGAATTGCAATGCTCGTTCCCGTTAAGGTTGATGATAGAAAGAACGCTTGGATTTTCATGAAGCCGCTAGAAACAACGTTGTGGATAACAATAGGTGCGTTTTTCATATACACCGGATTAGTTGTTTGGCTTCTAGAGTATCGAGTAAACAAAGAATTTCGTGGACCTCGTCATCAACAAGTTGGAATGATCTTCTGGTTTTCCTTCTCCACCCTTGTTTTTGCACATAGTAAGTCTTTATTCATTGATATTACATTATGGTGCTAATTTTTGACCCGAAACGAAGAAAAAAAAAGGTTAGTGTTGAGGCAAATAAGTTTTGGGTTAGGTTTAGGTTAAGTCAACTTACCTGTTTATTCGGGTTGATGATAATTCAAATGAATCGACCCGCCAGCCCGATTAACGTGGAAAACATATTTAAAAATAAATATATTTATACCTTAGTAGTTTATATAAATTAATTTGGAAAATATATATGTTAAAAAAACAAAAATACTTTAGTAAGTTCATACAAATTTTAAAAGGTCGACTTGTTTGACTCATTCAAACCGCTAACATGTTTAACGGGTTTAACTAAAAAGGTTATGTGGGGAGTGTTCAGGTTGAAAGTAAATAACTTGGCGTTGAAATATCTGAATTGTTTATATAAACAGGCCGGGCTCAGGTTGAATATTTCCGACCCGCCAACCCGATCCTATCAACGCAAACTCGGCCTGAATTGACAGCCAAAATATTATTATTACATGAAACTAACGAAGTGTTGTTATTAAAATGAGTACGTACCTTTTTTATAGAGGAGAAGATAATAAACAACTTATCAAGATTCGTGGTGATCGTGTGGATCTTTGTGGTTCTAGTTTTGACCTCAAACTACACGGCAAGTTTATCATCCATGTTAACCGTACAAAAGCTCCAACCAACGATCACAAATATATATGAACTCTTAGCAAAAGGAGACAACGTTGGATACCCGGATGGTTCTTTTGTCGAAGGTTTGTTGAAAAACATGGGGTTTCCTAGTAACAAGTTGAAGAAGTATTACACCTTTGAAGAGTATGCAAAAGCTCTTGCGGATGGGAGTAGCAACAATGGAGTATCCGCCATTGTCGATGGGGTGCCTTATCTCAAGATGTTGCAGGCAAAAAATTGTAATAAGTATCTCATGGTGGGTCCAATCTACAAGACTGCCGGCATGGGATTTGTGAGTATTCCCTTGAACCCACAAGTAGGGGTGGACATAAAAGCTGAAAAACCGAAACCAATCCGTTAGAACTGAAAAACCGAAACCAATCCGTTAGAACTGAAAAACCGAAATCAATTCGTTAAAAACTAACAAAACTAAAATCATTTGAAAATCGACGGTTTGGTTTTAAATTTTGAAAAAAACTATGAGTTCAATTTCGGTTATTACTAGAAATTGTCCCACTAATTTCATTTCATTTTATATTATGATCATATGATACGACATACGTTTACATTTTGAATTTTTTTAGTTGGAAATGGTATTCGGTGTTGAAATATGTTATTAGACATTGAATTTAATGCTGAAAACTATGTTGTTGCTGAAATTTGTGTGTAAGATTGGAAAAATGAAGGTCGATGTAGAGAATTATATACTAATGTTGAAATCCATGTGGGTTTAGTTTCTAAACCGAAACCAAACTTTTAATAGTCAGAACCCGCTAAAACCGAAACCTACAGAAAACTGAGAATATTGGGTTTCAAAATCCTAAAAGTGAAATTAGTGAATTGAGTTCAGTGTGAGCTTAAAACCGCCTCATACACACCTCAACAAATGACCTTGTGGGACAACTAAACGTGGATAGGTTTGCTATAAGCCATTTGATTCGCTTTATTTGATTCGCTTTAGTACTTACGTGACATATTCAATGAAAATTGCATTATAAGTGACCAAGTTTAAATTTAAATTGATCACTAAAAAGACTTTTCATATAATCATTTTCTAGATAATGAGAACTAATTCAAAAGTGGGTGGTTATGACTTATGATTAGGTATTTCCAAAAGGATCGCCACTTGTAGCCGAGTTTTCGAGAGCAATCTTAAAGGTAATAGAAGGTCAAATGACAAACATATCAAACAAATGGTTTGGGCACGAAGACAATTGCCCCGATCAAGATGGGCAAGTCCAACCCTTTGAGAAGCTCACATTGGCTAGTTTCAGGGGTCTTTTTCTGATCGCCGGTTTATCTTCAACTTATGCAGTTGTTGTATATATAATTATGTTCTTGTATGAAAACAAGGAGATATTAGTGTCGGAAACATCATTGTACGGGAAGATGAACGCAATTTTAAGAAGCTTCTTATGTGTTGAAGATACGATACCCCTTGAAACAGAATTAGAAACAGCCGATGATGAAAATGGTGATGAATGGTTTAGTTTTTAAGGTTTGGAGAGAATTTGGTTTGGTTGTTAGTATTTGTGCTATTAGACATTTTCATAAACCATTATTTACTAAAAGTAGATGTTAATTAACTTGATTTATTCAAAAAGATTAATACAACAATAACTACCATTATCACTACTATCTCCATCACTTGAATCACCACCAACGCTGCCGCCATCAACACCACCGCTCACGGGAAAACCCAAACCAGGCACTAACATCATGACATTAAGAGGTAATACAATAAACTCAACAATGTTAAGGTATCGGGTGGGACTAAAAACGTTGCATATTGCGTACAGCGGAGCAGAAACAGCAGCAACAACCATTCCGGTCTTCAGCACGTGATACAACCAACAATCACGTGGGTCTCCCTTATAATCTTTGTAACGAAAATAAAGGGCATTCGAAAAAAATATAGCAGCCAGCATCAACATCAAGCTCTCGAAAACGAATCTGATACGTTCGTCAATCTTGTCTTTTTTATACAAGATAAATGTTGAATAAAAACAAATATCAAACACGGCTATAGATGGTAGTAAAAGCGTGTTGACGTGTTTTCTCATCTTTTCAACGAACCTAAAGGAAAGAAGATAGATAACGTTAGTGTTGAAACCGGTTCTTCAGGGTCTCGGGCGAAAGGTCGTCTCCACCTGAGACCTCGCAATGGGACCTGAAATCAACCGCAAATCTTGGGTTAGATGCTCCCCGAGGGTAATCCTCGTGAGGGCACTCCAACGCTCAAGTCAGTATTTATCGACGTGAGGTCTATCGGGCATTCAATGCGGGAAATGTAAGAAATGTATTGAATGCTAAGAATAGATAGTAAATGTACCGAACGTGTCTTGTCCGTTCCTTGCTTATGTCCCGGTACTTATAGCCAAGTTGAAAAGCCTGAGGACGGAGGGAGACCTTCCTTTGGACCGGTCGCACGGAAGGTCTATTGGTTAAAGAGCATTAAATGAAGCCTCCACCCGTCGTATCATAGGGCGGCACCACGCCACCGCCGTCTTGGGAATCTGCCTGCATTAAATGCTCCGGGACTCGAAGTCGCTTTTGCCGTAATATCCGCCTATCCCTTGATTGGCATTATAGGGATTCGTGCCCTGCCACCGTTCGTCCCTCCTGCGCCCGAAAGGCTTCGTTGGCTCGGATGGTATTTGCTATACCTCATCAAGTCCCTTAAGTTAAAAGAGACTTATTGTGCGAGAAGGCTCGTTTTCACTTGTGACGGCGCTCCGCTGTCTTGTCATTGGGAAAATGACCGTTGTAATTTTATGACCGTTAGATCCCGTCACTTCCTCAGCGATTTGTAAGGGCTCTTTAAATTCCTTTCCTATATATATACGTTTCCTCTTTGCTTTCCAAGCCCTTACTTCCTACTCTGATTTCCCGAATTTTCCCCTCTCTCCTAACCTTTCCTTCTTCTTCTTCTTGCTAATCATGACTAAGAAAGATAAAACTTCCAAAGACAAAGGTGAGAAATCCGTTCAACGGACTGCTGCCAATACCCATACAACCTTAACCCCCCCCTGATATCTCTGCACTTTATGATGATTTTCATATCGACCGGTGTTATCGACTTCTGCTTCCTGGCCCTTCTGACACGATTCTTTCCGCTCCTGAGGGATTTGAACCGATATACATGCAACACGTTTTGGGAGGGTTAAGGCTTCCGATAGATGATTTTATCCTTGCCCTTCTTCAAGATCTCGGGCTTCATCTTGCCCAACTCGCTCCGAATTCCTTCCGCAAGGTTATTATCTTTATGATGCTTTGCCGTTCCCTTGGGATTCCCCTGTCTACCAAGGTATTCCGCCATATGTACGTTGTGACTGGAAGGGGGGATTGGGCCGTCTTCACCCTTCGCCCTGGTCGAAGTGAACACATTACCGGGTTAAGGGATTCTATCCGAGATTGGAAGTATGCTTTCTTTTATGCTGATCGTTTGGCTTTCAACGATGTTTCCCTTCCTTGGGGAAAGATCACCGGCCGGACCTCCGAATCTGCTCCTGAATTGAGCGCCGAGGAACACGGTTATGTTAACAGCCTGTCTTCCTCAGAGGTTGTATGGGAGGATCCAGACGAAGTGTTTCTTGGGATGGCTGACTTAAGTCCCCATTATTTCGTCCGTCAGGTTCGACCCATATGGCGAGTTAACGGGGAAGCCGTTTCATTATTTCACCGTTTACGGATGCCCAAACCGGTGAGCGGAGACGTCTCTTTTGTTGAGGGAGCTATAACTCCCTTCCTTCCCCCTTCAGAGGATGTCCTCAGTTCTGAGGGAACGCCGGATGCTCCGGGGCGTGAAACTGAGGTTACTTCTGGTGGGGTAACATTTGTCGCGGAGTCCCCGGCATTCAGAACGCAGGACACTATGGTTCATGATTCTCAATCAGACATTTCAGAACCCCGGAAGGTCGGGTCCGTCAAATCTCTTTCTAAACGAGTTCGTGAGAAAACAACTTCTTCCCCAGCCAAGCGACCAAGAATCGAAGGTATGAGTCGAATTTAAACTTTTCCCTTTTACTTTAGCTAAACCTGCGCTTGGCTTTGCTGTAGGAAGTGCGTCGGACGCTGTTATCATTACTTCTGAACCTGAAGAGGTTCCCGTAACCGTATCTTTTAAACCATCATCACTAGTTATTCCTCCCATAATCACTTCAAGTGTTACCATGCCGGTGGCTTCATTCGGGCTTACATCAACACCACCTAACCCGTCGGCCATAGCCCTGTTCAGTAGCCTTCTTTTCTCATCCGGCCTTCAGACACCTCATGCCGGAAGGGGTGCCCAGTCGCTCCCGCCCGTTCGGCCTCAGTCTTCATTACCCACGTTCCCTTTTCGACGTAAGTGTTTGCGTTTGTCTGTTTCTTACTTTATATACTTGCTAACTTGTTTTTACTTTTCTCAGCTCGCCAGGTGCGTACTACTATCTCAGAGTCTACAAGGGGTCCATCCTCCGTCAGTCTTCCTGAGCCTGAGGGCCCTTCTGAAATTCAAACAACCCGAGAGCGAGGTCTTCAAGCAACAGCCACCCCTACCCCGTCAATTGTTCATACCTCGACACCCCCTTTCTCCATGTTTTTAAATGCCGCTAACGTATCGGATGAGGGGATCTTCCTACGCGCACGAACGGACCTGCTTCGTGCCGTAGAGTTACTATCTGAGCTTCAGATTCGGGGTATTCGTAATAGGCAAGCGGCGTCCTTTCACTCTGAGGAGTTTAAGCGAATGGAAGAGTTGTTAAGTAAGTTGAAAATTTTGCACCAGCGGGTGTTAGAGGAAAAGGAAAATTTGTCCAAGCAAAACGAGCGTTTGTTAGAGGAGAACAAAGATCTTTATTCGTGCATAGAGGACATGAGACGTGCCGCTGCTGAAAAGGATGTCCGTATTATCAATCTGAATGCAGAGCACGGATCCCTTTCTGCTCGTATTGCCGAGCTGGAAGCATCCCTTGTTGAAAAAGACTCCCAGTTGGGTGAAATGGAGCGCCTCTACCACGAGCTGGATGTTAAAAACGATAGGCTGAAGGAAGATTTCGCCTTACAATCCCATCGGTTAGGAGCTTGCCAGGATGATGTGGAATGGTTGGTTAGGAAAGGAGGGCCTGGCTTATGTGGGCTGTTGTTGAATTCGGAGGACTTTGTGGGTCGTAACTCCAAAGTGCAGATGGAGTGTGTGAAGTTTGGTCAGTATAGGGGTTGCATAGATACTCATGAGGAGTATGCTGAGTTTTTGAAGGATGTTCCTCTTGTGCACAACTTCCCGGACGCGCAAACCAACATTATGAGCCTCTTTGGTGAACTGGTGACCCCAGACTACCCTCTTCTGCAATCCCTCAGAGCTGGAACTATTTCGTTGAATGAGCTGAAGAAATTAACGGAGAAGTCTTTGTCTGCGCCGGAGGACATCGCGGAAAGCTCTCGCAGGGATGCTCCACCCGAACCATAGCTTAATTATGATGAACGTTTTTTTTTTGTATAACCGTTGGGTTTTTAGTTAGGTTCGTATTTTGTACTGTATTGCCTCGTGCAATTTCTAATGTTTAATGGATCGATTTATATTTTCTGTAGAGGCGTCCCTCGTACTTTAGAAAATTTGTTCATTCGTTCGTCGTTTGGTTTTGATAATTCGTTCGTTTTGTTCGCTCACACACCGTGACTCGCTGGTGTGGGTATCTTCGATACGATATTAGCGATTACCTAACAAACTTGGCCAGAGATTGTCATAATTAATGCGTTGTTCTTTTTTTTTTTTTAAGAAAATGAAAAACCTTTCTCGAAAGGTATTAGATTAATTCGCACGCATCGTTGGGTACATTGCTAAATAGCTGAATGACAAAAGAAATTAAAAACATTCGAACGGATAAAAAACCCCTCGCCCGTGCCTTACATGTATGAAGGGTTTACTAGAAATGGAACTTGCGCAGGTTCCTCATGTTCCAAGTTCTGGGGACGCGTGAACCGTCCATCGTTTCCAAAACATGTGAGCCATCCTTTCGCGCCTCTTTCACTCTGTAGGGCCCTTCCCAATTAGGGGAAAGCTTACCCGGTCTGTAATGTAAGCTGGCTTCGTTTTTTCGTAACACTAAGTCCCCCGTTCTGCATACCACCTTTCGGACTCTCGCATTGTAGTACCCTTCCGTTTTGGATTTGTATGCAGCTTGCCGTAACGCAACATTCTCCCTTCGCTCTTCCACGAGATCCAAGTTATGTCTTAATGCTTCTTCATTACCTTCTAAGCGGAAATTCTCCGTTCTGGGAGATGGTAAGATGACTTCCAAAGGGATCACTGCCTCCGTCCCGTACACCAAGCTGTAAGGGGTTTCTTGCGTGGCTCTTCTGGCAGTCGTTCGGTACGCCCATAAAACGCTCTGAAGCTCATCCGCCCACGCCCCTTCTGCCCGATCCAATCGAGTTTTGATCCCTTTGAGAATAGTTCGGTTGGTTACCTCAGTTTGACCATTTGCTTGAGGATGGGCCACCGAGGTAAAATTTTGTCGAATGCACAGACCCGCACACCATTCTTTGAAAGGATTACTGGCGAACTGCTTCCCGTTGTCACTGATAATGGTGTTCGGAAGACCGAATCTGCACATGATTTGCGTCCAAACGAACTTCACCACGTTAGCTCCGGAAATGCAAGCTAACGGTTTTGCTTCGACCCATTTTGTGAAGTAATCTATGGCAACCACCAGAAACTTGAGCCCACCAGGAGCTTTCGGAAAAGGACCCACTATGTCAATACCCCATTGACAAAACGGCCATGGGCTGTGTATGCTAGTTAGGTTTGCCGGCGCTTGGTTTGGAATGTTGGAATACGCCTGACATTTCTGGCATTTTTTGACATATTCCTGGATATCCTTTGACATTTGGGGCCAAAAGTATCCGGTTCTAAAGACCTTCTGTGTTAATGCTCTCGAACCGGCGTGTGCCCCGCACAAGCCCTCATGCACCTCTTCTATAGCCCGCATGGATTCCGTCCTTCCCAAACATCGCAACCACGGGGTCGAGTATCCTTTTCGATACAACGAATTGTTCTTCAATCTATACTTCGCTGCATTTATCCTTATCTTTCTTGCCCGGCCAGGGTCTTCAGGGAGGACTCCCTCTCTTAAGAACTGTACGATTGGCCTCATCCAACAGCCTTCATCTTCCTCTACCTCCTTTACTTCCTCGCTCCCCGTCCGTTCTATGCTCCTTTTTGAGAGGACTTCCACCAATACCTCCTTGGTGAGGTGGTGGTATAGCATAGATGCCATCTTACTGAGTGCATCCGCTTCTTTATTTTGGGTACGAGGTACCTGAGTTATCTGGAACTTTTCGAACTTTGCTATCCCCAACCTAACTTGCTCTAGATAACGTTTCATATGGCTCTCCTTGGCTTCGTACAACCCATTGATCTGGTTTACAACCAACATTGAGTCTGCGAACGCTTCTAAGTCGTTCACTTCCATGTTGGCAGCCAAGTTCAACCCTGCTAATAATGCTTCATATTCGGCTTCATTGTTGGAGCAAGCGAAATCGAACCTTAAGGCGTACGTTATCTTTTCCTCGTTGGGTCCGGACAGGACGACTCCCGCTCCACATCCGTCCGCCCCAGCGGCTCCGTCAGTGTACATCCGCCATGGTGCGTGCCTTCCAGACGTAATAGTTTCTTTCGTCACACCCTGCTCCGCCTGCATGTTTTCCCCCATCAGTTCCCCCTCTCCGGGCATCTCCAGCAGGAAATCCGCTAAGGCTTGGCCCTTGATACTAGGTCTGGGTTTGAACGCTATATCATATTCGCCCAATTCAATTGCCCATTTGGTCATGCGTCCCGACCGTTCGGGCTGGAGCAGTATGTTCTTGATTGGTTGGTTGGTTAAGACCGTTATTCGGTGGGCCTGAAAGTATCTTTTCAAGCGCCTGACCGAATACACGAGGCTCAGAATCAACTTTTCGATTAAAGAGTAATTGATTTCTGCTCCCTGTAGCACCCGACTGATGAAGTAGACCGGAACCTGCTTTTTCTCCCTTTCCACCAAGAGGACCGAACTAATGGCTTCCTCACCGGTAGAAAGGTACATAATCAACTCCTCTCCCTCCTTTGGGCTGGCCATGGTGGGAATAGTCTGGAGGTGTTGCTTGAGCTCCACGAACGCTTTTTCGGCCTTCTCTGTCCATTCCACTTCCCCCTTTTTGATACAACCATGCAACGTTTTGAAGAACGGGATGGACCTTTCTGCAGATTTGGCCAGAAAGCGTCCGAGCGCAGCTAACTTTCCGTTCAAGGCCTGCACATCTTTTACCGTTCGCGGAGTTCTTAACCTTAGTAGGTTGTTTATCTTCTCCGGGTTGGCTTGTATCCCGAACGGGGTAACAACATGGCCCAGGAACTTTCCTTTACTCATCCCGAACGAACATTTTTTTGGATTTAGCTTCATGTTGATCCTCCGCAACTGCCGAATGGTTTCTTCCATGTCCTTCACCAAATCTTCGTCCTGCTTACTCTTGATTACCATGTCATCGACGTATACTTCCAGGTTTCGCCCTATTTGCTTTTCGAAAGCCTTGTCGACCAATCGTTGGTACGTAGCTCCGGCGTTCCGCAACCCGAACGGCATCTTGACATAGCAGTACGTACCCTTCGCTGTATGGAAAGCTGTCTTTTCCTCATCCTCCTTAGCCATTTGTACTTGATGGTAACCTTTGTAAGCATCCAGAAAGGATTTCCATTTGTATCCTCCCAATGCCTCCACCTTCTGCTCTATCTCTGGTAGCGGGTAACTATCCTTGGGGCACGCCTTATTAAGGTCTTTAAAATCCACACACATTCTCATGGATCCGTCCCCCTTCTTGACCAACACATGATTGGCTACCCACTCGGGGTACTGGGTACTTCGCAGAACCCCCGCCTTTACTAAATCTTCCACCTCTTTGTTGACCACCTGATTTCGTTCGAACGCCATTCCTCTCTTAGCCTGCTTGACGGGTGTAAACGCCGGGTTTATGTTGAGCTTGTGTTCTGCAATGCTTCTTGATACCCCGGTCATGTCTTTAGGCTCCCACGCGAACACATCCTTGTTCTTTTTCAACAAAGCTTCCAACTCCCTTCTTATCCCGGGCGGGAGGCCGCCGCCCATCCGGACGGTTGTTTCTGGAAAATCCGGGTTTATAACCACTTGGACTTCTTCATGTTCCGTCCAGCTATCTTGATGCACGATGTTTCCACACTCCGTCACCGGAACAGGCATACTCTGCATGGTGAGTATTCCGTGATCCGAGGGGAATTTGAGCAGACCATGGATGGTGGAAGCTATAGCTTGTAGCTGCCACATTCCGGTCCGCCCCAGTATGGCGTTGTATCGAGACGGAGCCTCTATGACGATGAACTCAGTGACTATAGCTTTGCTGCGACTTGTATTGCAGCCAGTCAACACCAAAGGAAGGTGGATCTTCCCCCGTGGCCATACCGATCTTCCAGAAAAACCAATAACTGAGGAAGTTGCGGGTTTGAGAAGGGTTTTAACACTCGGGGGGAACTTGTCGAAGCAGTGGTCATACATAATGTTGGCCAAACTCCCTCCGTCCACATATATACGACGCACCATCGTTCGGGCGATGGTTCCACAAATTACGAGGGGTTCCATCCCTACGTACCCCTCGGGAACCGGCTCATCCCTTCCGAACTCTATGGTTACTTCCTTTCTTTTCCTGAAAGGGATGTTCGAAGGCTCTACCCCCTCTATTGCGAGGATCTCGGTTTCATAGACGGCCTCCTTAGCTTTCGGAGCCTCCGTTTGAGCTTCCTTCGCCTTTCCTCTCCTCAGAGCGTCCTTCTCTCGCTTATAGCTTTCACAGGTAGCTGTGGCATGACCCATTATTTTGTGAAACTCACAGTATGCATTGGGGTCCCTTGGGTACCTCTTTCGGAGAGGTCTCCCTTCCTTATCCTCCTTTGAATCATTTGTCGCGAATGACTCTTGACGGTAGGGTTCGTACCTATCGGCTTGGGACCTGCCTCCGAGCAACCTTCCCCGGAAGGTTGTCCTCCCCGGAAGCGGCGACCGATACGTGTTTTTCGGTTTTTCTAGGTTTCGGTGTGGGGAGGGACCGAAAGTTCCCTTTCTTTCTTGTGCTTTGAAACGTAACTTCTCTGCACTCTCCTCTTCCTGCTTCAGTACCTTGTTGACGACATCAATCATATCGTCGGCCTTATGAAAATCTTTTTTGGACAGCTCTCTGAACAGTTCACCCTCCCTCAAACCGTATGTAAATGCAGCAATAATGAGGGAGTCTTCTCGCACAGGCATTTTTCGGCTTTGCTCGTTGAATCTTTTGAAATATGACCGGTTGGATTCCCCTTCCCGTTGTCTGCAGGCCATTATAGACTGTGATCGCTACTGGTACTTCTTTTGTTGTATGAAGCTATGGCTGAATTGCGTCACCAAGTCTTCGAAGTTAGAGATACTTTTCTGCGGAAGGCTTGACAACCAATACCGTGCGGATCCTTCAAGGGTCCCAGCGAAGTAGAGACACCATAGCCTCGAATCCATAGGGATCATTTTTACGGCCCAGCGGAAACTGGCCACGTGGTCGTCAGGATCTCCCGTCCCGTCATACGACTTAACTCGGGGTCCCTTAAGACTGGGAGGTATGGGCATTTCATTGATGTCGTCTGTGAATGGAGAGCGAAAACCCTTATCTCCCGCCGCCTTCTGCTGGTCCCGACCTCTAGCTTCCTTTCTTAGTGACGCATGTCTATCCCCCCTTCGTTCTTCTGGCTGGAAGGTCTTCTCTTCTTGGGCCCTTATTGAAGGAGGGGGATCTTTGTATACCACCTCCACGGACTCATCGTCACTTGAATATGTCAAGTTCCTCTCCACACCAAGCGTTTCTTTGGCTTTCGCTCTAGTTTTCTCCATCTGTCTCATCTTTCGGAATCTGCAGAAGAGGTTGTAATCTTCCAGCTCTTCTTCTGTGGGCTCGTTTCCTTTATTTTCCGGTGGGGGGCATGCGGAGACTGACGCAGGGGTCAACACCCCTCCCATCGGTTCCATGGATCGTAACGGCGTTGTTTGGTGGCGATCGTTCCGCGACGCTTCTTGGACCATTTTGATCGAGGTCCCACGGATGGCGCCAAATGTTGAAACCGGTTCTTCAGGGTCTCGGGCGAAAGGTCGTCTCCACCTGAGACCTCGCAATGGGACCTGAAATCAACCGCAAATCTTGGGTTAGATGCTCCCCGAGGGTAATCCTCGTGAGGGCACTCCAACGCTCAAGTCAGTATTTATCGACGTGAGGTCTATCGGGCATTCAATGCGGGAAATGTAAGAAATGTATTGAATGCTAAGAATAGATAGTAAATGTACCGAACGTGTCTTGTCCGTTCCTTGCTTATGTCCCGGTACTTATAGCCAAGTTGAAAAGCCTGAGGACGGAGGGAGACCTTCCTTTGGAACGGTCGCACGGAAGGTCTATTGGTTAAAGAGCATTAAATGAAGCCTCCACCCGTCGTATCATAGGGCGGCACCACGCCACCGCCGTCTTGGGAATCTGCCTGCATTAAATGCTCCGGGACTCGAAGTCGCTTTTGCCGTAATATCCGCCTATCCCTTGATTGGCATTATAGGGATTCGTGCCCTGCCACCGTTCGTCCCTCCTGCGCCCGAAAGGCTTCGTTGGCTCGGATGGTATTTGCTATACCTCATCAGTTAGGGTTTTCTCATCTTATCTTTTTTCTTGAACAAAACACAAAAGCAACTCGGCACCGGGTCATGATTCAACCGGAATCACCTAAACTCATAAAATAAATATTACATAAAATGACTTCAAACATCCTACATCATTTCAGAACGAACAAAGTAGTGCTAGCTCATAAGACTTTTCATATTAACAATAAAAGGTTTCATGTTGTTTTTTTAAGTATCAGATTTTATGTTGACACCATTAGAAAAGCACAAATATGAGCATTAAACAGAAGACGAGGGACTGATTTCGTAAATTTAGATAGGGTGGGAATGTAAATATCTGGATTTCGATTTTGTTACCTATTAATTCCATTAATCCTAATTTTCTAGGGTTTTATCATATTCTCCGCCTTCGATGTCGGCTCTTCGCCACCTGGGGCTGTAGTATGTTCCAAGGGTTGGGCTGTTCGCCCCGCTACTTTCAAGCTTTTGCTGCTTCGAATCCAACCGGATTTACTTTTCTAATTCTGAACGAAACAAGTTGGCCGCCGGTCGATTCAGAAAACAAGTCGTGACGGTTGATCAAGGTGAGAAACGACTGATCAATTTTCAGATCTAGGGCAAAAAAAAAACGGGTATCAACCGGGTACCGGCCTCCTTTTGTATAAAACTTTGAAGAAAATCAAAAGGTTCGACATAAAAACAAAACATAATAAAAATAAAGAAGAATTATCGGTTACTTACAGCTTATCTTGTGCCATTAATTTTTCGAGAGAGGGAAAGTATGTAGAGAGAGAGAATGGCGATTGGAATAGTTCTTGTGAGAAAATTCACTTGAGAGTTATATGTGAAATTAATAAGCTATGCAATGTATAAATTGGGCCACAGGCCTTTCATAAAAATAAATTTCATTTGTTATGTCACGACAACTTTGACTTGTCAACATTCTATGATTATTACTTTGAACATTATAAACACAATGTCATCACTCTCTATACTTAAAAGATGTGTTTGCTTGTAACACGATTATTCGTGATTAATAAATATAAATAGTTGAATTGTTCGATAGAATACAGAACTCATTAAGTCTAGATTCATACAATGACGTATTTTAGGTTAATCACTTAATCGTTATTTTAGAGGATGTTCGCTCCATTATAACTATGTGTATATAACTTTTTAATAACCCAAAATACATAATACAAGAACGAAAACACAAATTCAAATGTTGAAACAGTTTGAATTATAAAAATGCAATCCTATAAATACACAAATATATAGTTTTACTCCTTTAACTAAATAAAATGAAACTGAACATTATTTTCACATCACAACCATAAAATAATTTGATCCATTCACTGGCTTTGAGGTCAATATCATCAAAAGTTGACCACCAAACCAAACTATTCCAATTACTTGGCCCTAATTAAAGTCACCTTTATATTCTAGCCTAACCATGTGGCATGTGTGCAAGGTAATTCCGTTGGTCCAAAACATACATGAAAAGCATATAATCATATATTCAATCCATTTCAATGGTGTTTGATGATGATTTGGCTAGAAAAGTGAAGAGAGAGATTAGGGCTTTTAGAGAGAGAAACAAGAGAGAGAGAGAGTGAACAATTGCTGTGAAATTGAAATGAGATTAATGGCAAAAGTTAGAGAATTGAGCCTTACATCTTGGTATTTATACCATGGCTCAATTCTTGGTTAGTTAGGACCATTTTGGTAATAAAAACTAACCTATATACAATGTTACACTTTAGCCCCTAGACTAACTATTACAACATATTTAATACCTAACAATCTCCCCCTTTGTAATAGTAGACTAGGTTGCATATCTTTGAAGACTTCTGTGATTGTAAGGCTGGAGCCGAGAATTGAACCGTTGAGCAGTTATGTTGATAAAACAGCATCAGCCTTTGATCATCAGTGACAGATATACTTTTAATCGGCTTTTCAACCAATATAAAGTATTCCAGAAGACTTCATGCAAATCGACTGAATGTAGACCCATAGTTAGAGCGGTTAGCAGCGGAAGTCCTTTCTTGAAGTTGTGGCGTTTGTCGATTTGCTGCAGATCCTTGGTTCCTGATGTTTGTTGAAGTTGAAGCAGTGCGGAATGTTGATATGTTGTGGATTTTCTGACCGTTGTTGATAATGTTGGAGTACGGTCATAGAATCCCTTATCTGATTTATTGACTGTTGTTGATAAGATTGAAGTACAGTCATCAGATTTTCTATCAGACATAGTGACCGTTGTTGATAAGAATGGAGTACGGTCGTCTGATCTTCGCACAAGAATGTATCAGGGTAACCCAGGATCACATAGATTGCCTGTTAGCACAACAGTTACAGAAACTGTGTGACCTACGTTCAGTGTTGGCATTGATGTTAGCACTGGTAGGATTTCCATTCAATCATCGTGGAATACCAATAATTTTGGTATCACTATGAATGTTCCGGCAATATCTCAAAGATATGCTTGGTAGAGTGCCTGTGTCCTAGAGATATTTTATTCGGTTCTAGACTCTAAACGTGGACAAACGAAGGCGAGGACTGGAGGTGGGTCCTCTTTTTCAATATCAACAATCTCCAAATGAGATGTCGATAGCAGATGTGGTAATCTCCGTGATTTTGAAACAAGTACTTTTTGTACTTGAGTGGTCAGTGGGGGTTGTGCATTGCATCACTGGGTCCATGATGTCTTAATCAGAAAGCAACTCATGCAGTCTGATTTAGATGTGGCTACCCGGTCATTTGTTCGGTTTAGGGAGGGTTTTCCGTTTTCTTTAACCCTTTCACACACGCTCCTCACTCAACTCACTTTTTCATTTTCAACCACACCCTCGTTTTTGTTTTTACCATGTGATAAGCTGATTTGCACCCCATACTTCATACCCCCTCTCAATTTTTACCTCAGCGCACCCCAATCAAGATCCCATGATACTTGATTCTGCTCACCTAGACCTAGGGACCCTCACTTTTTAGTTCCTATATTGTCGGTGGCTCCGGGGAAGATCATGCTGGGTTTAGCAGATCATAGGAGTAATTTGAGAGTGGACTATTACGCTCATGTGCATTTTAATCCGCTTTTTGAAGATGTTTCGTTTTAGGAGTTTCACATGGATTTTAGGTAACACCGGACTCACTTAGAGTATCCGTTAGCACACGGTATGAATCGGTAGTCGTTTGCACACCCGTTGATTCAAATGTGTGACCTGCGTTTAGAGTTGGCGTGATTTTAGCTCTAGCAGGATTTCCACTCGATCCTCGTGAAACATCAGATTGTGATGCCACTACGAGTGTTCCGATGGATTCACGGAGATCCATGTTTGATGTGCAGGTGTCCTATATTGGAAATATTCTTGGGGGTGAGAACTAGACACACTGTGCATACAAAAAGACTTAACCCGGGGCAGGAGGTTATTATTATTCAATACTGACATACTCCGAATGAGTAGTCAGTAGCTTTTGTGCTACGTCCCCTGATGAAATGAAACAAATCCCTGTTGAGAGGAATTTGAGTAGTTGGTGGTGGCGTGCATTTGCTTTACTGGGCCAGTAAAGTCTAGTGAAACATTCAACGAATGAATGATCACCTATTTAATTGGTTGCCCGGTTTGTTTTCGGTTTGGATGCACTCATAGGTGTGTTTTATTTGATTTATCATGTTTTCACATCACCTTGCACTCACCTATTACTATACCCTAGACCTAAACCCTCACATTTACCAGTTGGCTGAAATATTTCCCTGGGAAGGTGTGGCCGGATCTGGCAAACCATGGGAACGTATGTCTTTTGAAGTAGTGAGTAACGAGAATTAAAAGAATTTGTAATAAACAGATGCAATCTTTACTAGAGAACTAGTAAAGAGATCGTTTACGGATATTACAACGACTTATAATTAGCGTTACAAACATAAAACTTTTTATTTGGGTAATTTGTTTTTGGTTTTCTGAATTTTCTCCCCCTAGAAATAATAATTCTCCCCCTAGAATTAATATTTCTCCCCCTCGACAAAACAAAGATATTGAAAAGTTGTCAGTTGTAGAAACGTACCTTATACATCGTCGGAGGGTTGAAGGAGAGGTTTTGCGGTTAAGCTTGATTGAGATTTGTGGTTTCCTATAAGAGCGGGTCCTGAATCTGTTTTGATCAGAAGCCATTGTGGAACAGGTGAAGTGCATCCCAGCATTTGAATGTTAATGCCGCCCACGTCTTTCATACGGTTTTTGGCGATTAACTGATTCGTCCTGCCATCTTAGCCCATGATATTGACCGAAAGGTAGTGGCATGTTAGGAACTTCAGTTGTGTAGGTAGGCGTGTTTCTTCTTTGTCGTACACCCAGGTGAACCTCAAAATGCCTAATCACTATTCGCCAGCTTAGTCTTTCCTTAATGTCAGTGATTAGTGTGTCAATATTGCTTTGAAGAGAGGTGTTTTCTGGGTTGCTGGGATCTCTGTTCATGTGCCTCCCCTTTTTCTCCAATTTCTTCTTAAGGATGTTCAATGTGCCGTCACAGTACTTGGCAATGTCAGACACACGGAAGTAGACTCGTTCTTTGAAGTAGTTTGTGTAAGTCATTCCCAAGTTGGGTTCACCTAGTACAACTGTTCTCTGAGTTTTAATCTCGGAGGGAAGTGATCTGTAAGGAGCAGCTAAGTGAACCTTTGCTGTACCACTCTCAACAGCCATCTGCACATCTTCCATTCGAGCAGCTAATGTTTTAACAAGCATGAAGCGCTTCAGAGCAGCCTGAGCGAAATTTCTCGTATGATTTTTAACTGGATGAGGCGTGTCTGGTAGTAAGCGTACTGTGTTGTAAAGAAATTCTATATCCCGAGGTTCAAGAATATAGAAGTCTCCTTCAGTAATTGTGTACAGTTGATCATCTGCTCTGCGAATATGGAAGATTGTGTACCAGTAGTAGCCTGAGAAGTGGTCGGTCGTTATCTCCAGGAGTTGTGTTATCGGGAATTTGCTGTAGCGATCGGTTTTGCCCCTAAGGTAATGCATTGTAAGGTAATACATTTTCTTTTCTCTGAAAGGCAGTACCACTTCTTTGTACAAATCCTGATAAATTACAGGCAGCTTTGTCTCCTGGAAAATAGCGGAGAAGCGATCTTCAACAAATGGCATTTTGACTTGTTGAAAGAGGCACGCTTTGGAGATCTTTAGGCGGCGTTTGTTAGCTTTTTCCGCCGCCCTCTTCTCGCTATATGATAAAACCGGCACATCATGTGTAGGAGAGGCAGTTGGTGGTTCCGGTGCTGGAGTTCTGGCGGCAACCAGTTGATCGTAGTTCCGGAAGTAACGGTGATAATTTTCTCGGGTGAAAGGATATCTTTTGACGTCAAATGGTTCATCCTCCCCTGCTTTGTCGCTGTCGGAGTCATCGTTTGAAGGGGAGGAGGCAGGTTGAGTTGATTCGTTAAAAGCATCCCTCACAATATTGTCTTCTTCCGGGTCACTAGGTAAATCAATCACTGTGTCCGCCTCTTTTCTCAGAACCTGTTGAACATTGTCGTTTTTATTGTTCTCAACCTCAAAATTTATAGATTGGAGATGACACATAGATTCAAGTTTTTCGGCTTCAGTCATCTCACTGGATTTACGGTTATTTTGGGGCAAGATGTCTTCACTCTCATCTACTCGCCACTGGTTGAGTGGTTCAACGTTCAGCACCTGATCGTAATCAAACTCAACAACCGCCCAGTCATGAAAGTATTCATAGTCTTGTTGTCCTCCTCCCTGTGTTTGATGAGAGGAGCTGGGTTGTTGTTGAGAATGACTTGCACCTCCTTGAGTTTGAGAACTGGATCCACCACGTTCCAGAATTCTCCTCTGTCCTCCTCCTCCCTGAGGATCATCCTCAGGGTCTCCCGGTCTTCTGTATATAAGGGATCCTTGCCTGCATGGCTCGACCAGTTCTTCTAAGCGATAGTTGAACATCGCTTTAATTTGTTCAATTGTAAAAGAACGGGATGCTTCCAGGAGCATTTCTCTGTTTAGTGGATCAGAAGTCGGTGGAAGAGGAGCAACAGTTGTCAGCCTACTCTCAATGTTCTCCAACCTCGTACTTAGTGATTGGATTGTTGAGGTGAGATGAGGGATAAGCTGCATTTCAGGATTTGGCATTGCAGTTGTGGTGGTGGTGGTAGCCTCAGATGGTGTAGTCTGTTGAGGGAGGGTCATAACAACCGTTGTAGATGAAGTTGTAACGACCCTCGAGGCAGTACCAGTAATGATGGTAAACGGGGGAAGTGAGGTGTCAATTGGAGGTGTTGTGATTGTGACTGGCGGTGTTGTGGTTGTTACTGGTGGGGTTGTGGTTGTTACTGGTGGGGTTTTGGTGGCGACTGGTGGAGTTGTGGTTGTTACTGGTGGAGTTATGGTGGTGACTGGTGGAGTTGTGGTAACTGGTGGAGAAGTGATTGTGGAGGCTGGAATTGTGGATGATAGTGGGGGGACTGTTGTTGTGGTAGTTGTGATGGTTGACGTGATTGGTAGTTCGGAGGTTGCAGTTGTTGGGATGGTGGATGAGATAGGAGGAACGGAGGTTGTGGTAGTGGGAATTGTTGATGTGATTGGTTGTTGAATGTGTGGTGGAGAAGGATCCGTGAAGATAGGATCATCAAAAGGATTTGGGGATCCTTGTGGTGGCGGTGACGGTGGACCTTGTTGTGGTGGTGAAGGTGGACCGTGTGGTGATGGTGGTGAACCTGGTCGATCAGATATCGTTGCAGCTGAGTCGGTTGATGATGAAGAAGAGGACGGTTCAGCTGGTTGTTGTGGTTGTCGTATGATGGGTCGAGTTGGCGGAGGTAGAACTTGTTCAGATGATGTAGTGGCAACCGACCCACTTCCTGAGGCACCGCTGGATAAAATTCGAGGTCGTTTAGCACGTTGGTGAGTCGGTGGTTGTTGCTGTTCAGCCTGTCTACGTCTAGGCCGTGGTTGAGGTGGGGGTTGGTGTGGTTGAGCTGGTGGTTGTTGTACTGGGGCAGCTTGTTGTGCAGGAGCAGCTGGTTGAGCTGGAGCAGGAGGTGCTCCTTCAGGTGTCCAGTCAGGATAATGAAGAGCCCGGTAGTGGTTCACACTATCAAGATTGAAGTTCGCGATTTTAAGAAGTGGGAGTGGGATCGCGGCATCAATGACTGCAGTTGTACCACTGTTGCCCCTTAGAAAATTAACGCTCGATGGTATGAATTTTCGTGCAACATCTCTGGTATGAATGTTTTGGTATCTCTCCATGAAATGTTCTATCATAATTGCCCAGAACCTCGGGTATGGCAGAAATGCCGGTTCCTTTGATTTGGAGAGCTTGAATTCTTCCCACAAGTAGGCAGCATAGTCAAAGTGGCGGTTGTAGCACATGGCATGATAGGCATGGTGAACTTCTTTTGATGCCCTGTCGTGACCACCTTTCTTTGCTGTCATACAGCGGTTAAAGATCGTGAAGACATGGGACCAGCTCCGTGCCATATTTTTCTTCTTGAATTCTCGGAGGTCAATAGTGTGCCGAGGAAGGTCTAGACCTAGGTCGTGTATTCCGAGATACACTTCCTCGAATGGCAGCTGTGGTTCAAATGCAGTCAGTGGTGGTCTAGAGTCGGCACGAGGTAAGTGGAAGATGTCATAAAGATCATCTTTTGTAAAGTGAATTTGTTGTTCATCAATTATGGTTTCGAAATGTGAGGGGGTTGTTGATGTCACCAAAGTTAGGTTGACAAAGAACTGTTGTACATACACCGCTGGAACCGATGGTCTGGCATTTATTGAGTAGAAGAGAGGATGGCGTTGGAGAACATGAGAATGAATCGGGTAGTTGATGGAGAACGAGACTTCTTCCTCCGGTGACCAGTAGGGGTTGTTCTCCGCCATGGGTTTGAGCCTGTATGGAGGAACCAGGGTGTTCTCGTCAATGATTTGTTGTGCTGCCATCTGTGATTTAGACACTAAGAACACATGGCATAAAATGATTAAAGTTAGTGCACAGTGGTAATAAAAGAAATGTAACGATGATGTTTCACACTAATCGAGACGAGAAGGTTCAAAGTAATTTTAATAGTATTTAAAATATAAGAATAATATAAAAATTTTAAATTTATTAAAAATATTTAATAAATAAAAATTAGTAAATTATAATTATAAAGAAAATAAAATTAAAATAAAAGTAAAAAAACTTAAAAGAAGTTCGGGCCGAGCTACAGTAACAACTTCGGGCCGAAACAACGTTGATACAGAACTTCGGGCCGAACATTTGAGAACTTCGGGCCGAACAACTTTGGTGAAGAACTTCGGGCCGAAGTTGTGGCACAAGTTCGGGCCGAACTTGTTATACAAGTTCGGGCCGAAGACTTTTACGATCGAGGGTTTGAACACTGTTTTTTTTTCAAATTTGGGATTTCTAGATCGAGTTAATCCGTAAAAACTGGCCAATAGGGTTCGGTTTTCCTAAACGAGCATACAGAACTTCCTATTGCAAACACTACAACCTCAGATCGAATTAATTTACTACGTATAAAACCCTAAGTCTCGCCGAACCGTCAATCGGTTGATTTCGGAACAACGAGCATCAAAAAGACAGAATCGAAGGTAGAAATCGTACCGAATATGGTTGTAGAAGGATTGGAGATGAGATGGAAACGTAATCGAGCAGATTTGAAGTCGTGAATCGAAGATCGTGCTTAACTGTGTGTTTTCGCGGTGTATCGAGTGTGTGTGGTCGAGATTTGAAGTGTACGAGAATAGTGAAGTTCGGCCTATTTTATAGGACAGAAGTTCGGGCCGAACTTCTTTGCCGACTTAGAACTTCGGGGCTTTTTTTTTTTTTTTTTTTTTTTTTTTTTTTTGCTGAATGACAAGGGAAACATAAGTAAAATAAATCATTAAAAATTAAATGAAATTAAAAACTAGTTAAAAATAAAGAAGAACTAGTAATGACTGTCGAGAGACGAAATTAAGGAAAGATGCATCAGCTCCCCCGATACTGATGTGGTGAGTGAAATCTCTCCATTGACAGTTGACGATGATTTGACGATCGGGTTTCAAGACGAGTTTCTTGAAAGCCATTGTGATGATACGAAGAATGCAACGATTTACCAATTTGAAAAATATGAATTGTAGACAATTAAGTTTTGAGATTTAGCATACCAAGCTTTGAGACAAGATAATTAAAGCGTTTTTCGTCCAAAGCCTTGGTAAACAAATCTGCTAATTGAAAATCGGTGGATACGAAGTACAATTCAACATTGCCCAGTTCAACATGATCTTTGATAAAGTGATATCGAAGATCGATATGTTTGGTTTTAGAATGTTGAACTGGATTGCAAGATATTGCAATTGCACTTCTGGAATCACAATATAAAGGAATGCGGCTATAGGAAAAGCCGTAGTCCTTTAATTGTGATTGCATCCATATCACCTGGGATAGACAGCTAGCGGCGGCAACATATTCTGCTTCAGCGGTTGATAGTGAGACGCAGTTTTGCTTTCTTGATGACCAGCTGACTAGCTTATCTCCCAAAAATTGAACTCCCCCAGATGTACTCTTCCTGTCCAACATGCACCCAGCATGATCAGCATCAGAGAAGGCAGAAAGATCAAATGAAGTCTCCTTGGGATACCAAAGACCAAGATCTCTGGTGCCTTTCAGGTAGCGGAAGATTCGTTTGACTGCCAGAAAATGAGATTCTTTGGGAGCACAGATGCATGTTGAAAACATGATATCCGGACGACTCGCCGTTAAGTAAAGGAGTGATCCAATCATACCCCGATAGTTTGTGACATCTACCGGTTTACCATCTAGATCGGCATGTAGTTTGGCGGTCGTGGACATCGGTGTTGAGATAGGTTTACAATCGTCCATGAGATACTTCTTCAACAGATCAGAGATGTACTTTGATTGATTGATGAAGATGCCAGTTGGAAGTTGACGAACTTGAAGACCTAGGAAGAAGTTCATCTCACCCATCATGCTCATTTCGAAGCGTTTTACCATGAGATCGGAAAAACGCTTGCAATATTTCGGATTTGTAGACCCAAAAATAATGTCATCGACATAGATCTGAATTAGTATGATGTCTTCCCCGTGTCGTTTGATAAACAATGTGGTATCAACTTTTCCCTTTGAAAAGCCAGTATCAACTAAGAATTGGGAAAGGACATCATACCATGCCCTAGGGGCCTGTTTCAAGCCATATAGAGCTTTGTCGAGAACATAGACATAATCTGGATGTTTGGGATTTACAAACCCTTCAGGTTGATGAACAAACACCTCCTCTTTTAGAATACCATTTAAGAATGCAGTCTTTACATCCATCTGATAGATAGTAAAGTTTTTGTGAGCTGCATATGCTAAGAAAATGCGAATGGCTTCTATGCGGGCAACAGGAGCAAATGTTTCTTCGTAATCAATGCCTTCCTGTTGAGCGTAACCCTTAGCTACCAACCTTGCTTTGTTACGAATGACGATTCCATTTTCATCTTTCTTGTTCTTAAAAATCCACTTAGTTCCGATTACTGATGATCCCGGGGTTTTAGGAACTAAGCGCCAGACCTTTAATCTTTCGAATTGATTAATCTCTTCCTGCATCGCAATTATCCAGTCTGGATCGGTAAGCGCTTCACAGACTTTCTTCGGTTCAGTGGAGCTTAAGAATGATGCATGATGACATTCATCTGCTGAAGCCCGTCTAGTTTGGACCGAGGAGGCTGGGTTTCCGATGATTTGGTCCAAAGGATGTTCCTTTGTCCACTTCGTAGAATGAGGAAGTGGGAGTTGACCAGGGTTAACGTTGGAATTATCAGTGAAAGCGGGATGTGGTATGATTGCAGTTTCAGTATTGTGAGGATTGATCGGAGGTGGTGGATCGACTCGAGGAAGATGAAATTTAGAGAAATCAATCACCAGTGGAGCGATAATATCTGAGGGAGGTGGGGGATCGACTGGTGAAGATTGAGTTCCTTGTGTCGATGTTGAAGGACCTGCACTTGATGTGGGTATTGGTGAGTTTGGAGCAGGTGAGGTAGGTGATGGGGTCTCATTTGGGGATGGAGTGTTGATTTCCGGAGCTGTGATTGATTGAGCATCAGCCGGAGGTGGGGGTGGAGGTGGGGGTGTAGGTGGGGGTGGAGGTGGGGGTGGGGGTGGGGGTGGGGGTGGGGGTGGGGGTGGGGTTGGGTGTCTGACGTTGTGGTATTCATCATGGAAGTGTTGGAATAGGATTTCAAGATCATTCAGAGAGTATGAATGGTTAGTGGAGGTTGTGGGTAGAGGTCTTTCAATGCCAGTTGAGCTTGAATCAAGCAAGAATGTTTCATCAAATGAGACATTGACACTTTCTCTGACCATTCTTGTAGAGCGGTTGTATACTCTGAATGAGGCTGAATCCTTTGAATAGCCTATAAAGACTCCTTCCTTGGCTTTCTCTTCAAACTTGTTGAGTTTCTCGTTATCAGATAGGATGAAGCATCGACTACCAAAGATGTGGAAGAAGTTAACATTTGGTATTCGATTGTTGATGAGCTCATAAGGAGTTTTGTTGTATGTTTTGTTTATGATGGAGCGGTTCTGTGTAAAACAGGCGGTGCTGATGGCTTCTGCCCATAACGACAGAGGAAGTTTTGAAAATGAAAGCATCGTACGAGCAGCTTCCACTAAAGTGCGGTTTCGTCTTTCAACAACACCGTTCTGTTGAGGAGTTCGTGCAGCGGAAAATTGATGGGTGATGCCAGCAGATTCAAGATAAGAGTCAAGAACCCGATTCTTGAATTCAGTACCATTGTCGGTACGGATTGTTTGAACATTTAATTCCAGGTTAACTTGAGTTTTCTTGATAAATGAGATTATGATCTCTGCGGCTTCATCCTTTGAACGAAGAAAATAGACCCATGTGTATCTGGAGTAGTCATCAACAATAACCAAAACATAACGTTTTCCTGCAAGACTGTGAACGCTCATTGGACCACATAAGTCCATATGTAGGAGTTCAAGAGGTTTGGAAGTACTTGGAGCAGGTTTAGGTTTGTGAGACTTTTTGGTCATTTTCCCTTTTTCACACGAAGAACATTTGTGATCTTTGTCAAAGGCAACATCAGGTAATCCCGACACATGACCTCCTTTTACGAGTTTGTTCATTGTTTTAAAGTTGAGATGAGACAAACGTCGATGCCATAACCATGACTCATTGGCAGTAGCTTTTGACACGAGACAGACTTCTTCGGTTGTACTAAGGTCATTAAGATCAATAGTGAAGAGGTTTATGTCACGAGTTCCAGTTAGAAGTTCATCCCCGTCATATGTCCGAATGGCACACTTCTTTGTGCGAAAGTTTACTTCTAGAGTCTTGTCACAGAATTTTCCGATACTGAAGAGATTATGTGAGAGATATTCGACAAAGGCAACATTTCTGATTATCAGGTTATGGCAGATAAGATCACCAAGACCTAAGATGGCTGCTAAGTGATCATTTCCAAATTTGACCGTTCCTAAGTATTTTTCCCGAAAGTTGGTCAGGAGATTTTTGTTTCCTGTCATGTGCCTCGAACAGCCCGAGTCGAGGTACCACACATTCTACATAAAACAAATAAAACATTTTAGGTACCCAATCTTGTATGGGTCCAGAACGATTAGAAACATATGTTTTATGCAGATTTTATGAGATGATCAGTTTAGAGCTTTTGGGAACTGCTAGGAGGCAGTTCAGATTTGATGATCCATTTGAGAGATTTTTCAGAGGATTGGATAATCCATTGAGATTTTTCATTCTTAACCCAAGTATATTTCACATGAGTAGACGTTTTAATGGATGGTTTGTCGAATTTGGGGAGAACTGACGGTTTTGGCTTTTGTGCAGCTTTAACCTGAGGAGATGTGCGACTAGAAGAGAAGTGAGAAACAGAAATTTGTGGTTGTTTAGACGGCATCTTTGATTGTTTCGAGGGTAGCTTTTGAGCTTTTGATCTTTTGATCTTTTGTTAGAAACAGAAATTTGTGGTTTAGTGACGTGTGATTTGCATAGATATGGATAGCACGTTCTGCATGTGTTTGTAAGTTTACCAGATTGATGGTAGACGATGTTCTTATGAATACTGCAAGGTGCACCAAGTTTTACAAAAAAACGTTTATCAGTTTGAGTTATCTGTTTCTTTGTAATTTTGTCAAAAAATCTTTTTGTTCCATGTTTGTCAGTTTTAACATACACATTACCAAAATCAGGAGAGTAACGGACAGGACGATAAACAGTAGAATCATAGTCCGTTCTAAAAGCTGTTAAAATAGTTTTCACAAAATTAGAGTTTTTACACATGCCATGAGCTTCTTTTGGAGAAATAAACTGTCTAGAGTCATTACATTTATTTTGAACAGAAAAAGATGAAACTACAGACTTAGGTGGACTAGACTTCTTAAGTAGACTAGGCTTCTTAAGCATACTGGATCCAGTCTGAATAGACTTCTTTGACTGTGTGGCTCTGTTGACTTCTTGTTGCTTCATGGACTTCTTCCCTCTGGACTCTAATCTTCCATCAGCAAGATTCAAAATAGGTGGATTAGAGCTTCTCTTCAAGATCGTTGGAACTGGGTTTGTCGGTGCTGGCCCTAATAGAGAGGTTTTAGAATTTTTGGAAACAGCATTGCTCGTTTTAGTTTTGAATTCTAAAATGGTGTCCTCTAAATTATGTATTTTGATTTGAAGTTTTTCCTTTTCTTTATCAAAGGCCTTGTGAGTGTCGTCAATTTCAGTTTCAAGTTGAACAATTTTCTTTTCTAAAATCAACGGTGGAACATAAAGCTTTGGTTCAATTGTTTGTTTTAAAACTTCATTATCAGAAATGGAAAATTCTTCTGGAGTGACAATCAGGAAGTACTCATTGTTTTGAAATTTTGCTTTATTCTTTTCATATGTATAGTTCAATTCAGAATAGTTAAAGTTGATTTGAGCGTATTCCTTCTTTTCTCTGTTGAATTTCTCGATTTCTGCTTCCTCGTCCGGCATATGAAGAAAGCTTTGCCATATTCCCAAGTTCATGTAATCGTAATTGTATAGTGTGGGAACAACATCAGCAGCTTTTTCCAGAGGACGGGAGTTCTCAGCGCCGAGACCCACTTTTGATTTGAAAGATCTGAACTCTTTTGGTTGATTTAATTTTATTGTTTGTTCAGTGTGACCAGCTTTCACAATCGTCTGCTCCAGTTTGGAGATGTGTTCTTCAGCATTTTCTTTCTTGACAGTAAGACTGTGTATGGTTGCTGATTTGTCATCGATTTCCTTGTTAAAATTGTTTGTGATGTTTGTGATTTGTTCATTTAGTTTTTGAATTTCGTTATCAGCTGCCTTCAACTTATCTTGGTAATCCTTCATCTTGATGTCAGCAGACTTCATCCATGTTTGCTCTCGACTGAGTTGGATAGCTAAGTCACTTATCAGCTGCTTGGAGTCATCTTTGTCTTTTGATACCGTCTTCATCATTTTTAGGTTTGATATTTCAAGATTTTTTGTATTAATGATGTGATTTAGACGATTTACTTCACTGGTGTAAGCAGCATGAAATGTTGACAACTGTTGTTGTAACTCTTGTGTTTTTTGATTTGAGTTATTAATTTGATTTACTTGAGGAACAAGAGTTTCAAGTTGGCGACGGAAGGTTAAATTTTCATCTTTTAATTTTTGGATTTGTGTGTTTGATACATTCGTTGTATTTATTTGTGTTTGTAGATCATTTTGTAACTCAGTAATTTGAAATTGAAAAGCTGATTTTGATGTAGACAACTGATTTTGTAAGTCCTTGTTTACTTGAGTTATTTGAAGAGAAACTTGACTTAATTCACTCAAATCATTTAAGAGTTGATCTTTTTCAGATTCCAAATCAGTTATTTGTTTTGTCAAGTGTGATTTCTCATCAATTTTAGTAAAGAGTTTTTCATTAAACAAGGAATTTTCTGATTCATCAGTGTCTGAATCAGTTAATAAAGGGTCAGAGGAAGAAGGGTGTACCTCATTTTCATCATTCTCAGGAATGCCCAGTGCAGCTCTGAGTTCGTTAGATCTCGCCATGAGTGCCAGGCTTGCTGTGCATTCCTCTTCCTCTTGATCATCAGAGTCCTCCAACCACTGTAGATCCTCAGCCAGTAGAACTTTCCCATTTTCAACTTGTTTGGCCATGAGCATTTTCCGTTTAAAGTATTCTGAGTCCTTCACCTTTGGCTTCTGGCATTCTTTGGCAAAATGGCCAGTCAGACCACAGTTGTAACATTTCTTAGGTGGCTCGGTGGAGGAGGATGGGGATTTGTTGTTCGGGGTTTGAGAAGAGGAATTGAATTTGAAATTTGAGGATGATCTAAGATTGTTGTTGGTTGGTTTCTTATAGTACTTTTTGTTATAGGTGGAAATGAGAGCCAAGGCTTGACGAACAGAGTCGATTTCATCTTGTGTCCCCGCTGGGATCAGAGTTTCTGGTTCTTCATGTACCACCTCTTTTGTTTGTGCTGCAACCATTGCTTCGTTGATACCTTTGTTAAGAGCCAGATTTTGTTTGGTCAACATTGCCAAGGTGTCTGTCATATCTTGCCTGTTTTTGACGATTCCTTTCACCATTGGCTCGTTTTGATGTAGGTACTCATATAGTTCATGAATATCTATGGAGCTCAAATCTTTGTGCTGCATTGCACTGTTTCCAAACATCTCCCACTCCGGTAGTAGGGATTGGATGAATTTGATGTTGATCTCAAGTTTCTCTTTGATGAGGTTGTTCTTTTGGAGATCGTTGAGCATGTTGCAGAATCTAAGATACGTTTCCCCTAGTTCTTCCATTGGGGTAGCTTTGAATTGACCATAGGCGTTTAAGGTCGAAACCATCTTTGCTTTATTACCCAGGTCGGTACCCTCCATTTGCTTTTGAATTTCATCCCAAAGCTCTTTCCCCGTGCTGAAGCTATCAAGGCTGCTGTAGATTTCATTTGTTATGCCTTGTAGCATGTAGGAGTGTGCAAGCACATCCGCCCTAGCCCTATCCTTTTGCTCTTGATTGTATTCCGCCGGGGGAATTTCGATTACACCTCCAGGTATTGCTGGTTCGGTGTTTAGGGCTGGAGCCACTGCACGATAGAACTTAGCGGGTCCGGTTGTAAGGGATTCAAGGATAGATGGACCAGCTTGTTGGCTCAGGATGAAATGGAGAAACCGTTTCTTCCATTGACCGTATTCTCCTCGGTAGAGAACATGTGGTTTCGTGTCTGATCCAATAGACAAGGCGTCTTTGGAAGTCATATCTAGTTGGAAGAAAGAACGACCGAAAAAAAATATTTAAATTTGGAAAAGAAGTTCGGGCCGAAGTACTGGTGAAGTTCGGGTCGAAGTGTAAAGGAAGTTCGGGCCGAAGTTCAAAAGAAGTTCGGGCCGAGTTTGTGAAAGAAGTTCGAGCCGAAGTGGGGTTTGAAGTTCGGGCCGAAGTTGGGTAGTAGTTCGGGTCGAAGTTGTGGTGTGAAGTTCGGGCCGAAGTAGTGATGAAGTTCGGGCCGAAGTTGTTGATGAAGTTCGGGCCGAACTTGTTACTGTTCTCGGGCCGAACAATTTCTTGAACAGAACAGTTACGAGCAGACCTGAAAAACCCACTAATTTGATCCTAAAATGCTCGTTTCTTACCCAAATTCACTGATTCTTATAGCAAACTAACCCAAATACTATTTTCTTCAATCCATTGCAACTATATTACTCAAAAACAACCTAGATCTATTCGAAAATTTGAATTTAAAGGGTTTTTGAAGCTTTAATGGTTTTTCCTAAAACCCTTAATTCTTCATCAGTATGGATTAGATTCGATCCTAGCTTGATTCTAAGCTTAATATATCAATAAAAGGAAGCTATTCAATCCATAATAACAAGAAATAGTACCTTAAATCTGATTTTTGATCTTAAACCCCTTTTTCTTCAAAAACCTTCAAAAACCCACTGATTCTTCTGATTTTAACACCAATTGATGGATTTGGATCGTTTTCAAGATGAAATTATGCTCTGATACCAATTGAAAAGCATATAATCATATATTCAATCCATTTCAATGGTGTTTGATGATGATTTGGCTAGAAAAGTGAAGAGAGAGATTAGGGCTTTTAGAGAGAGAAACAAGAGAGAGAGAGAGTGAACAATTGCTGTGAAATTGAAATGAGATTAATGGCAAAAGTTAGAGAATTGAGCCTTACATCTTGGTATTTATACCATGGCTCAATTCTTGGTTAGTTAGGACCATTTTGGTAATAAAAACTAACCTATATACAATGTTACACTTTAACCCCTAGACTAACTATTACAACATATTTAATACCTAACAATACAAGATTCATATTAAAGTTTGTCTTAAAAACTATATTTGTTTGAAGAAAAAAAAAATTCTATTTAGTTCAAATTTTATTTTTACAAGATGTCAGTGAAATTTCTCCGGTTTAAATAATCAATTGTAGTTGTGATTAATTTTTTTAATGGCAAGAGATTCTATTATTCCCAATAAACGGGACCAACAAATATTTATAAATAGCGATGAGATTTGTATTTATGTATTATTGTTTAAAAAATAAGTTTTCAAGCAAGTTAATCTTAAAAACAGTAAAGGCCAACGATTAAGATATTATTAGGTAACATATTGATGATTAGTATCTAAATGATTCAGACTTCCCATTAGATCTATGATCCGTCCAATTAAGAGGAAAACGAGATTCAGTTTTATATTCAGGTGCTCATTAAGAAGGTTTATCAAACACTTTGTATTTACCTGATTAAAAAGTTATCTTCTAATGAGATTATTAAGAGAGATTACCAAATAATATAGTATAGAACGTGAGTATGGTATATTCTTTTTCACTATGTACATTTCAAAACAAACTTTGTTTCATGATCGATAACCTTTCGTAAATATCACTTGATTTGTAGGTTGGTGGCACATTGTTAATATCTAGTTGTCGGAGAGATATTTATAATGAATGGACCACATAGAGGCTGTTGATAGTGATATGTAGCTACTTGTTATATATCCTTAAAAACGTATTTGTGTTGTTAGTTATAGCACTTCTTTTGTAAGATTTACGATTCATTTATTTTCCTTTGTCGTAGTTAATTAGTTTTTTCTAAAGGCACGATAAAATTCCCTAAGAAAAACACAAGGATACATGAGACTCTAAGAGTAGTCCCAACCATACGTCCTGACGCACGTCAAAACCATTTTTAAACACGTCGGGGGGTGATGCTTTGGCATCACCCCCGTCACTAAACCTGTCAACAAAAACCCGTCGGACCGGAGACGTGTAGGGGATGGCGTCGTGGGGCTTTTTGTGTGTGGGGAGGGGGTTAAATGTAATATTTTAAGGGTTAGTGATGGGTTAGTGATGTGTTGTTGTTGGCACGACCTCGTCAGTAACCCGTCAGTAGGGATGTGTTTAGTGATGTGTTTAGTGACGCGTCACGGTTGGGAGAGGCCTAAACGTCACAACCAAAATAAAAACCGCAACACACTTATAAAGCACAAACTGCAGACTGAATCGAAACAACATATGATAGTATTTGCCTGCATAGTTCAAATTGTCATCCCCTAAGGGGAGATGGGTTGGTATGAGACTATAATAGATTTTTAAATTAAATGTCTCATAATAACTAAAATATATTTTTTTATATATAATATACACATTTATATTAAAAAAAATAGTATTAAAAGTGAGTTTAATATAAAAGTGGGCCATGAGCCTATGATGTGTAGTTTAATATTACTTTTTATATCGATATTTATTGTTACAATTACGATAAGGATTACAAAATTCATCTCCGTCTACTGTCCCGACAAATTCAATGCCGACCATAATATTTCAATAACGGCTTTGACACTTACTTCAAACCAAAATTAAAAAAATGTGCCAGTTTTTTAATTTTCTTAGTACAGTGTTGTTTAAGCCGGTGAACATATTCTATGATGTAGGCATGTGCAAACTAAATATAGATCCGACCGGAACCGCAAAATCGAATAGTACCGAACCGAACTATATTGGTCTAGTTCTCGATTCTATTTTTCATGAAAAATCGGTTCTTGGTCTGGTTTGGTTCGATTTCGAGCGATTCAAATTTGGTTTAAAAACGAGAAAAAATCGAATAGAATTTCTTAGTTTGGTTTGGTAATAGTTGCTTCTCGGTTCAATTTGGTTCTGTATAATTCATAGTTCGGTTCCAAGCATCATCAATTCAACCAACCATATTTTAGTTCTCAGTCCGGATTAAATTATATAATTCGGTTCTTGAACCGTATATATCCTACTAGGATGCAAACTTGGTACATGTATATTCACACTATAATATACTTGTAATTTAAAAGGGAAAAATATGTGGGCATTAATGCGTATAAAAATAGCTGTATGAGAAAGAGAGATAATAATCTCTATCTCTATCTATAATAAAAGAAAGCGTGTCACGTCAACTAATCCACGTCACATTTGCCATGTCATCTTTACCACGTCATTAATCATCCACAAATGAAAGCATTCCACGCCATCCTTTTGAGATAAACCTAATCCACATACCATCATTTAAGATAACTACCATTTAAGATAAATATAATTTGAATTTTTTGTCATCAACTTAAAGTTTAAAATAAATATGATTTCCTAAAACATATTTATTTTTTTAATATATAATTAAAAAAATTATAAACTAATTTAAAAATCGTATTTGTTATTTTTTAAAATAATTGCATATATATATCTTATTTTAAAAAAGTAATCAATTTTCTAAGGCGGTCATAATAAATATTCTGTTTTTTAAGAAACTGATTTATCTTTATTCTTTATTAGACTTTTATAATATATATCAAAACTTGACATTCTTTTAAACTTAGTAAGTGGTTGAATATATTTTTCTTTAAATTTTTAAACATTTTTTTATACAAATTTAGTATAATTAAATAAAAAACAAATCTCTTTGATTTGAAAGTCCTAACTTTTTACGATTTGTAGACAATGTCTTTCAAAATATATTTCATCAACGAATTGACCGGAAATGTTAAGGAATATGTTAAGAGTGATTAGGTTGTGTAAATCCAACAATTTCAAAAATAAACTTGTGGCCTAAAGAATAGACAAAATGAAAACGTATTAAACTTTCAATTAATCTCTTTTTAATCAGACTTTTAAATGATCACCATCCGTGTTGTTTATAGATATTTATATACTTCCTCTGATTCAAATTAAATGATACAGTTTCCTTTTTGGGGTGATTCAAAATAAGTGATACACTTTAAAAAATTTACCTTATTTGGCAAAAATTGGTGGGACCCTCACTTACTAACTATCTACTTTAATAAAGTGAAAGGACCCCTTTACCCTTACTTTTTACTTTTAAACATCATTAACCTCACTTTATTCAAAAAGTATGGGACCCCTTACTCACTAACCATCCAATTAATCTAATTTAATCATCATCATAATGTTTTGCCTCATCATCATAATTGCTAATTTGTGTTCCACTAAGGTTGGTGCCAACCCCACGTCGTGGGGACGTTAGGAGCAAAAACAATCCGTCGACCATCCGTCGTGGTTGGCACGGATCCGTCAGAAGGCCGCGTAGAAGCAATGCGTCGTGGTGGAGACGGGTTCAAGGCATCCGTCGTTGCTTTTGTGTGTGGGGAGGGGTAGGGGGTTGGGGGTTTTTAATATTATTTTAAGTGGGGATGGGTTAGTGATGGGTTGCTGTTTGCAAGACCTCGTCAGTAACCCGTCAGTAAGGATGAGTTTAGTGATGGGTTTAGTGACGCGTCACGGTTGAGAGAGGCAATCAAAAGATTTTTCTTTTCAAATCATGGTAAGTTTTTTTTAATTGGTGGAGATTTCGTACTAATTATCGTATTGCTGTATTACCATATTAATTTAGTGCCATATCTTTCAGTAACTAAATTCCTGAAATGACAACAAATTAATTACTAGAATTTCCGGAATGGTAACTAAATTTCAGTTATAATATTACCAAGATATGATATTTAATTATTTCCATATTTGACTAAAATAGTATCTTGCTGATTGTGAATGTAATATTTCATTTTTATTATGGGTAATGATTTGTTCAAGGTACTATTTTTCATCCAATGCAAATTAAAAATATTTGACATTTATACCCTCATAAATATTTGACTAAAATAGTTTGTAATTGCGTGGATTGGAGTATTTCGCCTTTCAATTTATCTTTGTAATTCTCTGTTTTTTTTGTACTTTTCCCTCTTAGTATCTTGCTAAGTTGGGCCCTTTTATATCAATTGCCGTTTCTAAAAAAAAAAGAAAAAGATAATGAATCATTAATTGTGGGTAAAAATGTCAAATAACTTTAATTTGTCTTATGGGGAGTAATAAATGTCTTGAACAAATCATTTCCAATTTATTATACTGGTATGTTTTTATTACACATCCGTGATAATTGGTGTATTGATTAAAGTAAATTACACTGATGTCCATTAGGTTTATAGCAAATTTCACCGATGGTCCTTTGATTTCAAAAATTACACTGATGAGCCTTATTTCTGAAAGGTTTTTTTTTTTTATCAATGGTCCTTTAAGAAAATGACCATTTATTTTTCACGTTAAATGATCTCACATGTTTACCGAACACTAATGTTTTGACCATTCCATTCCTAGTTCATTCAGGTAATTGTCATGCACTCAATGATTTATTGAAAACCTTGTACGTACTTTTATTGTTTTACAATTATATTTTCCTTTTTAATTATTTGAAATTTTGTTTTGAAAATTTTTAAAGGCCACCCGTGATTTATCACGGGTAATCTATTTTCGATCATCAAAATGAAAAACTTTGATATACTTAAACGATTATAAATGTGCATGAAAAATATTAAGATCACTGTAAACTGTCCATTTGATTGGAAACCACTTCGGCTCAAAACGACATGGTTGGAACCACATCTTCGGTTCTGCTTCAATTGGGTTTGCTGTGGTAAACCAAAGTAAAAAGTGACGAGCCGATAAAGGTGTGGTTAAATTTTGTGCGTATTGATACTTTTGTGTGCATTTACTTTATGTATAAAATATTAAGTGATTATAATTATTGACATGAATGTTAGTTAAGTGTAAGTTGGAATATCAGCTGACGTGATGATGATTTGACAAAAAGTAATCAAGATAGGTCAAGGGCGCGTCGGAACGGTCGGTAGCTACTTAGTCTCATCCAAGAGTCTAATCTCTGTTAAAAATACTACTAATCTTGTAATCTTAACTTAAAATGTTTAATGTTCTTATTTCAGGTGATAAGTGGAAGCTTTTGAACTAAAAGGTAAAAAAGGTAATTTTAGTTTTAAGTATTTCTAATTGCTGGTTGTTTGTGTTTGTTGGTAAAGTGCAGGGGTTGGATTGTAACTTCTCATTGGTAAGTTGGACAGGTAATATATATTTGATATTTTCTTCATTTGTTGAGGTATGTGTGTATTTTGTATTCTCTCTCTTGTTTGTTTTCTCTCAGTCGTTGTGCAGGTTTAGGGTTTAGATTCAATCTTTGAATCTTTAGTTTTGTGTAGTTTTAGTTGAGAGATTTGAGTGCTATAGTGAGGCTATTTGTTGTGTGATGAGAGTTTTATTGTAGAGAAGATTTTGGTCTTGTTTTTGATCTATTGATCGGTTTCAGTTAAATGGAAAGGAAGTTTGTTTGAGATCTTGTTGTTCCTGTTCGTATTACAAATTTCTTCATGGTATCAGAGCTAATCGCTCTTGATCGGTGTTAGTTTCAGACGATTTCTTCATCGTCGGTTTTAGGGTTTGGTTCCGTCAAAGTCAGATCTCGTCAGATCTTGTCAGATTTTGGAGATTCATGTTGGCTAGCTAGTGTTACTCATTGATCGTTGGTTCGTTCGTTGAAGTTCTTGTCTCGATCCAAAAATTAGGGTTTCAGATTTTTTGAGTTTCTCAGATCCAGATCTGGTTAACTCGAGTTGTGATATTCTGATTCTTCGCTCGTTTGGTGCTGTCTTCCGCTATAAGTACATATTAAAGTTTGCGAGGAGTACTCTGTAAGTTTTCTTCTCCTTCTTGTTTCAGTAGCAAGCCTCTGGTCCTTGGAGTCCTCGTTGCTTAACGACGATAAACTGCCCCTTGGATTTCACGCTTGGCCTATTGACAAGGCTCTCAGTGTGTTAACTGTTTTTTATTTTTGTTTACCTAGGTTACTCTAACCGGTTGTTTGTAGCAGAGAAGAATCTGAGTTAATACATGTCCAGACTCCTCTAGAGAGTTCTGGAATCTTGTAACTTGCTCATGTGTCTTTTAGGTTATATTAGTTTCTGTTTGTGTGTTGTGATTGATCTGTTTGGTGGTGTTTGGTAATTCTGTTGTGTTTGATCGGGTTATAATTGTTGTTCTGTGTGTTCTTGTGGCGTTATATGCTTGCATTGTTTGGTGGTGACATGGCAGATCAAAATGAAATTACTCTTATAAGTAAGTTAGACTTTAGTGATCCATTGTATCTTCATGCTAGTGACACTGCTAGTACTCCTATTATAAGTATTAAACTAAAAAGAACTGAAAATTATAGTTTGTGGAGTCGTTCTATGTTACTTGCTTTGGAAACAAAAAATAAGTTGGGTTTTGTTGATGGATCATTTGAAAAGAGTCTAACAAATGAAGTTTTAAGTAAACAATGGGATAGATGTAATTCAGTAGTATTGTCTTGGATTTTGAGTTCTATATCTGAAGAGTTATTTCCTGGACAAATTTTTAACACTAATGCGTCTATTGTGTGGTCTGAATTAAAAGAAACTTATGATAAAGTAGATGGGTCAGTCATTTTTAATCTACATCATCAAATTAATTCTTTAAAATAAAATGGTATTCCTATTTCTGATTATTATCATAAACTTAATTCTTTGTGGAAACAATATGATGCATTAATAAAATTACCTACATGTGAGTGTCCAGGTGGAAATGGTTTACTAAATCATAATAAGTTGTTAAAAGTGATGCAGTTTTTAATGGGTCTAGTGTAACACCTCAAATTTTAATACAAAACTGTAACACCCAAATTTTTACAAGATTTTTAAAACTTTTAAAAACAAAATTATAATCAAGAGGTCCCAATAACTTAAATAATTAAATCCCAATAATAGTATTTTCATTTAAAAATGTATTTAATGCGGAAATAGTTAAAATTAAGTGTTTTAAAAATATTAAGTGCCGTCCACATCGGTAATGAAAGATACAGTGGTCAACCGTCCACCTTCTCCTTTCCTCTGCTGGTACCTGAAACAATGTGGGGGAAATAGGGGTCAGCTGGGGAAGCTGAGTGAATAATTCTCAAAATGCAAAAAATCATAACATACAACACATGAGGGCACATCGGTGTACTCCTACTCAGAATCTACTCGATTAATTACTCAGATTTATTTATCAGATTTTATTACTCAGATTTTAATTTATATAGCGCGCTTGTGTGATTTGGGACGAGAGATCAACCTCGCCCCTCCTCACACCTCAGATAGGCATAAGCCAAAAACTCAGACGGGAGTGATCCCAAAACTCAGACGGGAATAATCCCAAAACTCAGACGGGAATAATCCCAAAACTCAGACGGGAGGTGATCCCAGGCATATAGCCAAAAACTCAGATGTGTGTTATTATGTTTTATTATCTCTTTAACATAATTATCTCAGATGCCCTAGCAAGTAGTAGCACAGAATGACCCTGTGCCGAGCTCAGTTACCCAGGCACAATGTCTCAGATTAAAATAAATCAACAGCTGCTCAGATACTCAGATAGCATGTCAAACTCATATAACAAATCAAACTCAGATAGCGGATCAAACTCAGATAACAGCTCAAGCTCAGATAACAATTATGGTGCAAGAAATGTAACACATAAGTCATGCATGTACAACGTTAAAACTGAATACACGGTGAGAATACTCACCTCGAAAACGTAAGCTCTGAAGATCTCTCAACACCCTACAATACTGCTCACCTAGCATCTTGACGACCCTAAGGCACGAAGGATAACCCAAATTAAACTTAACTTAAACCTTTTAAAATGTAAAGTTTCTAAATTAGGAAACCTCAAATTTTGAATTACTCATGTTAGTTAAGTGATTTAAAAATGTAATCATTTTCTTTCTTAAAACAATCTTAACTTCACATCTTTCAGGAATCATTTCACTAGTTTTACTTATTATCCAAAAACCTTTTTCTTTAATAATCAAAACCATGAACTTACTAAAGAAAACCATGCATCGAATAATTGAGCAAAATGGTATAATATCAAAATCATCAAAATCCTATACTCACTTTATTAGCGTTTCGAAGGAAAGTTTCTTTTTAATTTAAAAATATATATCATACACTGTTACACGAAAAGACTACTGCTAAAAGACTACTGCTCCCTTTCCCTTTTCGCATAAATAGACAAATCGAGAAAGAAAATGAAGCAAAAGGTTTCTTTAAACATTCTATCAAAACTTTAAACACCAAAATGGATTAAACCCAAACTCTTGAAACATGCAGGTTTGCTAAAACGTTTTCCTTCTTATTAAACTAATAAAGTTTTCCCTAGATGAAAGCAATAAAAATTTCCTTGATAAAAAGAAAAATAAATGATAAAAGAATGGGGCATGCAAAACGGACGAACAAGAGGAATGGGAAAAGGGTTTGTACCACATGGCTTGCTACAAGTTCTGCTTGAAACCGCACAATCGGAATCAGAAACGGAGCTCCACGGCCGCAACGGTGCTCACCGGAAAGAAAAGTAGTTCGCCGGAACCGTACGGAAACGACACGAGTTCGCCGGATCAGAAACGAGCTAAGGCTCACCGGACACGAAGGCTGAAGTTGACGGGAAGATCGAGCTCACGGTGGGATGGCGGTGATGTCTTCAGAAACGGACAACCGAGTGCTTGCCGGAAACAGAAACGAGATGGACTGTGGCGGAACAGAAACTTACGGGAATAGAATTGGGACGACGGGGTGTCACGGTGGTCGATAGAGGATACGGTGGTGTTTTCATGGAGAAGAAGGTGGTGGTACGTTCATGGCTGCCGGAAAGGTGCTAGCCAAATACACAAAAGTGGGAATAATAGGGTTTGGCGGCTAGGGTATAGGGCAACACTTTTTAGTTATATACATGCTACAGCCACAAGATGACAGCCAGGCCCCAAATATCGAAATGCATGGGCCTTTCTAAATCGGACAGGTGGTACACTAGCCCAAAAGTTTACTCCTCAACCGAACCTCACCTGCTCTCTTTTCCCATCTGATATACCCCCTACACACATATTCATTTGACTTGGGACTAGACTTATTCTGATCACGTGACATCAATAATAAAATTCATTATTTATGTTAAATGGTTAAACCAAGAAGTGTATTATATCACACAAGGAAAATCATGTAATTAACATTAGCGAAACTTTCACAAACCATTATTCCCTAACTCAAGTTAATTGGATTTTAAAGTAATAAATATACTTATCCGAAATTTTGGGGCGTTACAAAAACATTTGCCCAAAATAAAACATTTCTATAAATAGAAGAACATCCTCAATTTGGATTTACAAAAACCTTGGTATGAAATCAGAGTATAAAAGTAGGTGTTACAAAATAGATCATAACCAAGCTAAGACTAAATCCAATCTAGTGCTCTTCTAATCTAGGTCCCGCATCTCTATCCATGCGTACCTAAGCCGTTGATCCCGAACCTGAGTACATAGCAAAACAAAACAAGGAGTACGTGAGACAAAAACGTCTCGTGAGCTACATGGGTTTAGACCCGATAATAAAATGAATGTCACATTTCATATAACCAATCAATATACGTATATATGTATTCAACTATCCAGTCTAGTCACCTTAGTGTGACCCTATCAATCTTGCTTACCTAGCAATCACGTCTAACTATCGGGTTACCCCCAAACTAGCTAGAAACAAGGTACCGGCAATAGGATCGCCCACGCTACCGATATCTGCCTTGCCCACCGGAATACGTCCAATGAGTAAGACTACTATCGTGGTTGAGTCGATGGGAATATGCCCAACTGCCCCTCACACCACACCTCATGACCGGGAGTAGCCCGTGACATCGCATAACTAACGTGGAAGAGTCGATGGGAATCCACCCCAACTGCCCCTCACTCCACACCTCATGACCGGGAGTAGCCCGTGTCATCTCATGACTAACGTGGAAGAGTCGATGGGAATACGCCCAACTGCCCCTCAATCCACACCTCATGATCGGGAGTAGCCCGTATCATCACATCATCTCAATCTCATCATAACCCTATGGTTATGCAAATCTAGCTCTCGGCTATCACTTTCATCATCAACAAGTTAGTTCAATACTATCATCGGTATAACTAACTATCAACTACCAGTCTACACAATTAAGCAAATAGACCATAACACAAGTAATGAAAATATTTAACAGGGCTATGTACTCAGTAAATTCCACACGTACTCACCTTAGCAATAAGATGCTCAAACCGTGTTCTTGACACCCAATCTCTTGCTTCTCAATCCAATCAACTTTCCAAGACTTCACCAAAAGCCTAATACAATTATCACAATATGATCAACATCAATTTCTGCTACTAATGTGTTCATCTACCTCTAGATAACACTCATCAATCCATTTCCCCCAAATATATTGATTTACCAAACCCTAGGTTTAACCAACCCGAAGATTCTTACAAATCATAATCATACACTTGTTTTCCTTGTTAATATACCATCTATTAAGTGTATACAACATTTATTTCACCATAAATCACCAATCCAAGAACTAGGGTTCCAACCCCAAGCTTCTAAATCCATAGATCTAAAGCTACAACTACAAAGGATTGAAGATATACCTTAAATCTTCAACTAGGAGTGAAGAATCACAAGATTTGATGAAGAAATCAGCTCCAGATGATGGTTTACACCCAAAATCGCTCACAAACTCGAAGAGAAAGAAACCAGGGTTTTTAAATGCATCAAATGAGCTCAAACCCGATTTATTGCTCTGGTCGGAAGAGCTCGCGCCCCGCTCGCGCCGAGCTCGCGTCGCGAAGTGACGCGGATCTGCCCCCTAGTCGCCGCTTTTACCAGACTTCGCGCCAGGCTCGCGCCTGGCTCGCGCCGCGAAGTCGACGCGAAGTCGATGCGAGATGCTCGCGTTCCAGCTCTGGTCCCTCTGCTCAACCTCGCGTTTCGCTCGCGCCAGGCTCGCGAGAGCTGCACTTTTCGGTCTAGGTTTCAACCCGGTTTCGTCCATAATTTTCTCATACGATGTCCAAATGACACGAAACCAATTCCTACGTTCTTTAAATGATTTATCCATAAGTATCATATTTTTACATATTTTATTTATTTACAAATTTCGGGTCGTTACATCTAGATGATGTTTATATGCGTATAAGAAGTAATATTTTAACTAGAGAACCCATTCTTGATGTTAAAACTGCTTATGCTATAATTTCCAAAGAAGAATCACATAGAGGAGGTTTAGGAAGTAGTGGAACTAAAAGTCAAAATTCCAATTTTGCTACTCAGTTTAATTCTAATAAAAAAGGTTTTAATAAGAACTTTAATAATAACTATAATAGAAATCAAGGGTCTAATCTGAAATGTACAAATTGTGACATGGTTGGTCACACTGTTGATAGATGTTTTGATATAATTGGATATCCACCTAATTACAAACCAAAAACCAATTTTCAAAACAAAGGTCGAAGTTCTAATAATGTGTTAACAAAAGATAGTAACTCCTCTACTGGTTCTTCTATGTCCTTTAATAGTGAACAAATTACTAAGCTGATGTCTTTAATTGGTGAAAGTTGTGCGTCTACTTTTGGATTACAATCTAATATGGCAGGTACTTGTTTAATAATAGTAAAATTTTTAATTCAAATTTTAAAGAGTTTTTTAATGGAAATGTTAGTTGTGCTAATAATAATGTTGCTCCCGGGTGGATTATTGATTCAGGAGCAAATCAGCATATGACTAGTAGTTCAAAATGTTTAATTGATGTTGTTAATGTGTCTGATTTAAATATTACTGTGAGTCATCCTAATGGAACACAAGCTGTAATAAAACAAATTGGTAAAATGAAAATAGATGATAGGATAACATTGTTTGATGTTCTTGTGATTCCTGAGTATTGTGTTAGTCTTTTGTCTGTGCAAAAACTTGCCAAAGATTGTAAACTGTTTGTAGGTTTTGATGAAAATCAATGTCATATTCATGACTTGAGAACAAGGGTGAATGTGGGGATTGGTAAAGAAAGTGGTGGTTTATATGTCCTCAATGTGAGTAGTAAACTTCCTAATTGTAGTAATGCTAGTTTCTGTTACTTGTCTAAATCGTTGTGGCATAATAGACTTGGTCACCCTGCAGACCAAGTCATTCAGTTGTTAAAACCAGTTATACAACTTGATGGAGAGGTTAATACTTCTCCATGTGATATCTGCTATAAGGCAAAACAAACTAGACAATCATTTCCTTTAAGTGAACATAAAACCAAGTGTTTGGGAGAGTTAGTACACATTGATGTTTGGGGTCCTTATAGGGTCACCAGTAAGGATGGTTTTAGGTTTTTCTTAACTGTGGTTGATGATTTTTCTAGAGCAGTGTCGGTGTTTCTGTTAAAGTGTAAAGATGAAGTTTTTGAAAATATAAAGATATTTTATAATCTTTTAAAAAATCAGTTTAAAAAGTCTGTTAAAATCTTTAGATCAGATAATGGTAGTGAGTTTTTAAATCATAATATGAATTCTTTTTGTAAAGAAAATGGTATAGTTCATCAAACATCATGTGTTTATACTCCTCAACAAAATGGAGTAGTGGAAAGAAAACATAGACATCTGTTAAATGTTGCTAGATCTCTTATGTTTCAAGGAGGGATTCCTCTTTATTTGTGGACTGATTGTATTTTAACTGCTGTGTACTTAATTAATAGGTTGCCAGCTTCGGTTCTGTGTGGAAAATCTCCTTATGAATTAGTATTTAATAAAAATCTCCTTATGATTTTTCTAGAGCAGTGTCGGTGTTTCTGTTAAAGTGTAAAGATGAAGTTTTTGAAAATATAAAGATATTTTATAATCTTTTAAAAAATCAGTTTAAAAAGTCTGTTAAAATCTTTAGATCAGATAATGGTAGTGAGTTTTTAAATCATAATATGAATTCTTTTTGTAAAGAAAATGGTATAGTTCATCAAACATCATGTGTTTATACTCCTCAACAAAATGGAGTAGTGGAAAGAAAACATAGACATCTGTTAAATGTTGCTAGATCTCTTATGTTTCAAGGAGGGATTCCTCTTTATTTGTGGACTGATTGTATTTTAACTGCTGTGTACTTAATTAATAGGTTGCCAACTTCGGTTTTGTGTGGAAAATCTCCTTATGAATTAGTATTTAATAAAAAACCTTCCCTGTTTCATCTTAGAAGTTTTAGTTGTTTGTTTTTGCAAAAGTTTTAAATGAATCGGATAAATTTTCTTCAAGGTCAGAAAAATGAATTTTTTTTGGATATTCGTCTTCACAAAAGGGTTATAAGTTGTTTTCTTTAGAAAATAAAAATGTTTTTGTTTCAAGAGATGTTGTTTTTTATGAAACTGTTTTTCCATTGAAAATGACTTCAAAAAGTAAAGTTTTAGTTGAAGAAAATTTAAGTTCGATAAATCAGTTAAACTTCTTTGATGAATATAACGTGCCCAATGATGATTGGGGGGGTGTCTCAGGGTGATGGCAGTGTTGGCGGGGACTTTCCTAGTAATTCTAAACCGAATACTAGTGGTGAGAGTCAGCCCACAACAACACCTAATGATGAAACAAATGAGCATTCTGCTCCTGAGGGTCAACCTGTCCCGAATCAAAATGATAATGCTAATCAGTTAAGGAGATCCACCAGAACTGTTACTCAACCAAAAAGGTTCAAAGATTTTATTTTAAATCAAAATTTTAAATTAGATATAGGTAAAGTAGTTAGTTATGCTAATTTGTCTGTGGAAAATATGTGTTTTGTTAGTAGTTTAAATAAAAGTGTAGAACCTAGTTGCTATAAAGAAGCATCTAATAGTGATAAATGGGTTGAGGCCATGAATAGTGAGATGGAGGCTTTATATAGAAATAATACATGGGTAGTTACTGATTTGCCTAGTGGTAGAAAACCTATTGGGTGTAAATGGCTTTATAAAATTAAATATAAGGCAAATGGTGAAATTGAAAGATATAAAGCTAGGTTAGTTGCTAAAGGTTAACGGTTTCTTTGAAAAAGAAAAAAGGTCGATTTAGACTCCGTGTTAGTTAACGATTCTGCTTCAATTGGTTTTGTTGTGGTAAACCAAAGTCAAAAGTGACGAGCCGACAAAGGTGTGGTTAAATTTTGTGCATATTGATACTTTTATGTGCATTTACTTTATGTATAAAATATTAAGTGATTATATGTATTGACATGAATGTTAGTTAAGTGTAAGTTGGAATATCAACTGACGTGATGATGATTTGACAAAAAGTAATCAAGATAGGTCAAGGGCGCGTCGGAACGGTCGGTAGCTACTTAGTCTCATCCGAGAGTCTAATCTCCTTAAACTGCTTTTTTTCTTTGAAAAAGAAAAAAGGTCGATTTAGACTCCGTGTTAGTTAGACCGGTGCCAATGGTGACGGAAACTGACGCCGTCAGTTTCTGCCAACTCAGCGCCACGTCAGCAGACAAACTAACTAACACTAAACTGACGTACCCGTGCCAACAGCACTCCGTCACTTCACCAACTTTAATTAATTTACTTTCTTTTTAATTAAAATAAAAATATACAACTAATTAAAACATATAACTAATAAAATTAAATTTCATTAATTTAAAAATACATTACATAAAAAAAAGACATTAATTAAAAAAAAAGACATTAATTAAAAAAAATAGAAGGTGAACGTGGTGTAAAAATAGACGAAATGAGAGGGTATTTATAGATGTAAAAAGTTTTAATTTTTTTAAATTTTTTTGAATTTTTTTAAATTTTTTTGAATTTTTTTAATATATTATCATTTAAATTACCATTTAAAAAAAAAAAAAGAAAATCAACTGGTCTCCGTCTCTTTCTCCGTCTCAATTCCGGCGAGCCAAACCGGCAGACCCAACCGGCGGGGCCGTGCCAACGGTCGCCACAACCGGCGGGTCAACCGGCGGGCGTCGGTTGCCCCCGTTGGCACCGGTCTTAGTGTCACGATTGTTGAGTTGAACTAAGTATATATATTGAGGAATCATGACTCGTTTTTATTGAAAACCGTAAACATGTTTGGTCGGACTAAATTATGTCATTTGGTGCTTTATCATATAGAAGTAGTATTTATTAGTATTAATATATAGTTTAAATTTAGTTACTTATAAGTGTACAAGCAAAGATGCAAGTGAGCAAATACTATTGAACAACTAACAACTCCTCTTGAATATTCTAAGTTATTTTTCCCTTGCACCAACACGTACTCTTCTACACACAGCACGTTCATGTTCTTTGACTTGTATATAATCTTTATATTTATTAATTAATTTTAGAGTAAATTACATGGATAGTCCTCTCTGTGATTTAACCCGAGTTTTGGATTTGGTCCTTAGGTTCAAGAAATTACACCAATGGTCACTAAATATCGGACTTCGTATTCTTTTTGAACCCTAAGCGTAACGAACGTTAAATCTCTCCGTTAAATATGGTCATGTGCTATGCAGATGAGGGTGAATATGTCTATTTACCTATATCCTTCTTTATCCAAATGTTCACCCATCCACACATTCACACGTCCTTCTCCCTTCTTCTCTCTCTATTAACAGAGTTACAGAAACAACTAAAATTACTTTTGGAAACAAAATTGATTGCAGAAACCAAAATTGTAGAAACAACTCACCATGTGTGGATTGATTTGCGTTTGGATCGCTGCACACCCACACATCACATCAAATCTGAAACATTTAAACCCTGAAATCAAAATGCCACTAATTTCTTCATCTTCTTCAACTGTGTTGGGTTCGTATTAGGGACTATGTTTTAAGAGTTTGTCAAAATAAATTCATGTTCGAGTATCAACATAAACTTATTGTATCCGATAATTTTATATCATCCCATTGGGTATTCAATTGAAACAAGAACACATACCACATTTATGCTATACCACTATGTATTAATTGTTTGTCAAGAGAAGAGGGAATACGGTGAATTGATTGTTAGAGAATGGTGAGAGGGATGAGATGTGAGAGAAGAGAGAAAGAGGGGTTTATGTTAATGGTGATGATGAGGAAGATGAAGATGATGAGGAGGGTAAAAGGACTAAATTACCCCCATGTGCAAAGCACATGTCTAGATTTAACAGCCATTTTTAACGGCAGTTAGCGTTAGGGACCAAAATCGATACAGAGTCCGATACTTAGTGACCATCGGTGTAAAATCTGAAACTTAGGGATCAAATCCAAAACTTAGGTCAAACCACAAGCACTATCCGTGTAATTTACTCTTAATTTTATACGAGTAATACTTAAACCGTGTTGGTGGTTGTGTAATTAGACACGTATTTACTAGTTCGAAAACAATAAGGGGGCTGACATCATATGTTGGGATATATTACTGATATGGAATATATTACTGATTTGCAGAGTTATTACTGATCAACTACTTAATGCTGCTAAAGAGTTGATACTGATTACAAAGATACTACTGATCTCGTGTTTAATACTGATGTTCAACATTTACTACTGCTCGATGAAGATTACTACTTCTATGCTTATTTATGGAGTTTATCGAGTCCGAGATCTTAGGAAAGTTTGTTTAGAATTAATATCTTTTGTAATTCGATTGTAATCGTATCCTAGAATAACTAGGGTAAATAGTTAGGCTTCAAGGACTATTATATATAGTTCCTTATGAATTGTAAACATACGTGTGTATTGTAACCCATTCGATCAATATACATTGAAGCTTTTTGTGATAACTATGTTCTTATAATTGTTCTTACAATTTACAATTTATTGTTCTTGATTAAATCAACATAGTGTTAATCCGCTGTAACTTCTATTGTTGAGTAGATCATTGTGATTATTAACTGTTTTGGTTAATCGATCTTGACATCATATATTCTCAACTTTTTTTATTTGAAAGATCATTAAAAATAATCATCAACCTAAGTACTTAAAAATATTGTGCTTTTAGTTTGAAATAAACCACAATGTACTGTGTATCAAATACTTCAAACATTACAATAACTTTTGCAATTCCAAACACTAACAATTAACGATACAGTACATTCAAATAAGGAGTAAGAAGGAGTAAGATACAGACAACCATACTCCTGTCCTTAGTTAAAAATACTACTTCCAAACAGTCTCACAGTTAGGGCTGTCTCGTTTCGTGTTTTTAGGTCACACGAATTCGTTTTTCTCAATACGAAAACGACACGACACGAAGTTGTGTTTAATTTTGCTAACACGACTCAATTAAAAAATGATAAACATGACAAACACGACAACGCGAGTTAAATAACATATATCAAATTTCTTACTTAGTACATGTTAAAAACACGACAAAAATATAACATAAATTTCTAAATGTTCCCAAAATCATAACTATCGTGTCAATTTCGTGTTAATCTCTGAACCCGTACATGACACGATACGGCACAACTTCGTGTTTGTTTTAAACGACACGAACATGAATTCAAATTTCAATTTCGTCCCAATTTCATTTCGTGTATTTTTTCGTGTCGTGTCAGATTTTAACAGACCTACTCGTAATAACCTAGTTATTATAAAGATCGTAATGTCTATTGGTCATAAGTAAAGGGATGGTTTTTGTAGTTACTTACTTTTCATTTGTTATAATTTATTTAAGTACGAGCAAATTAAAATTTTAATAACTCCTGCTAACTAAACAATTAATTAAAAAAATACTAATAAGTTGTCTAATGGCCAACTTTCATCACTTCAACATAAAATAACCCAATATAGAAGTTAGTCAATTTAAAACAATCCAAAGTGAAGTTATTATGATTATGCTTAGTCGGACATAAATGATGAGACATTTCATTTCAAACCATGCTTCCAAATGAAGTTAAATATAAATACATATATTGTGTACTTAATTTAGCTTACCACATGCTCTTTTGGAATCAAAATGTGAAGATCTGAATAACTCTTCATAAACATAGATCTTTAGGCTCAAGAATAGTTAGTTCTTGATCTGGAATAAGCATATACAAATAACAAACTTGCGGAATTAAACGAACATATTTGTATAGCTAAACAAGGTTTCATCATCATCATCTTTATATACAATGTTTACTAAAAGCCCCAATTCACATATAAATATGTAGAACGGTTTTTGTTAAACAGGATCAAACGACCTTGAGGCTTAGGTTTTACACACAAACACGTTAAAACGTGGGTTCTAAGAACATCTAATTCTATGTCATTAGGTTTCTTTATATACTAGAAAACCCAAGACTTACAAGGAAAAGATAATAACTAAATCTTTTAAACTAATAAAGATATACTATATCTTTTTACATTAATGATTATCTCCTAAATCTTTATTTGAATCTTGAACTTCATATCATCGACTTAGGTCCTTGTAGTTTAATAGTTTTGACATAATCAAATCTTTAATGAATATTATTAATAATATTCCTAACAATCTTCCCCTATTTGATTTGACAAAACTTGTAGAATTAGCTAGGAATCTTCAATTCTCTTCCCCTTTTTGACATAATCAAATCAATCCGAGAAACTTGAACTTCCCCTTGAATGATCAACACTTTTTCTTCCCCTAAAAGTGTGATATCATTCTTGTGTTCTTCAAGGCTATATTAATTACATTGAAAACCAACTATCTTCTATTTGAAGTTGAAGTAGAAACTCAAACTAAGCATCACATTCCGTCTAAATATAGTAATCAGCAACGTCATAATCTTGTATGAGGGACATCTTGGTCTTCAATCAGATCTTTTCGTTAAGATTCTGTTGAATTGCATTTACATCTTTACATAACATCTTATGTAGTAAGACTTTCAACTTCATCTTCAAATAAAATATAATCAATTATCTTCTGTAATCAATTGATAAAGATCAAATATGTAGCAAATAAAAACTTTCCTTTATCTTCATCATGCCTTCAACCTGTGTGTGAATAATGTGATTCGTTTCACATTATTATCAGATACGATCAATAAACCGTGGTATGGAATGAACATGGTGTGTGTCATGTTTTCCAAAATATGATGTATCAGTTGTATGGAAGAAATCAGTAAAAAAAATTTCTTCAAAAATTTTTCGGTCAATACTGTTTAATAATTGATCAGTCAACGCAGCAGTAGTAAAAATTTCAGTCTATTACTGATCCTTAGAAAAAATTTCGGTTTGTTACTGATCAGTTGTATTTTTCTTCATTTACTACTGATCAGTAGTATTTAATATGGATCAGTAGTAAACAGCGAAGATCAGTAGTAACTTGTCTGAGCATTGGATCAGTAGTAATCGGGACATACTACTGATCAGTAGTAAAGTTGGCATGAAACAGCAGTAGTAAAATTGACACATGGATCAGTAGTAATCGAAATTGAGATATCAGTAGTAATCAGATCCGCACAAACATATAGCAGTAGTAGCAATTTCTACTACTGGTGAAGTAGCAGTAGTAGAAAAGAATGATCAACATAAACAATTTGCGACCAGTAATAACTAATTGTGTTCCACCTTGTTTTTGCCTCCCAATTCGTGGGTCCGCGTTTTAAATATGAGATCCTCCCATGTTCACCAAATATTCAAATTCCCTTTTTAATTATCATGTGTGGCAATCTATAACTGATGTGGCCTCCTACGGTTCACCAACTCCAACAATTTCATAGTAAAAAAGAATTAACGCAACAAAAAAAAGTGTTACCTCCCACGTGTTGAGTCAATACCATCATGACCTCCATCTTTTATATTAATTTCAGCTAACTTTATCGTGGTCTACTTTGAATAAATCAGATTCTGATTGGTCATGGACTGCTAACGGCGGGTTACAGCTTCTTCTTCGTTTTATTTTCTTGTAATTACTGATAGATTCTTGTTTCAATCCAGATCTAGAGCCACCTGCTCTGATACCAATTGTCAGGATCGATTAACTATAGACAAGTTAATAAACACCTTAGATCTATTTGAATATAGAAGTTGCAGCGGATCAACACTATATCAATGTAATTAAGAACAATGAACTGTAACTAACATGCAAAGTATTACGAACACAGTTTCACAAAAAGCTTCAATGTATATTATCAAGTTAACAATACACACGTACGTTTACAATTCGTAAGGAACTATTTATAATAGTCCTTGAAGCCTAACTACTTACCCTAGTTATTCTAGGACTTGATTTACATCGAATAATAAAAATATACATTGATTTACATTCTATAACTATCTCTACGAAGATCTCGGACTTGATATTCTTCAAAAACGCGTAGCAGTAGTAAAACTCATCACAAAAGTAGTAAATGTGTAACATCAGTAGTAAGTCTTGTGATCAGTAGTAAGTCCAGAAACCAACGTCAGTAGTAACTACTATTGATCAGTAGTATCTTCAATCTGTGCATGATCAGTAGTAACTTTAGTTATACTATACACCAGTATCAACTTCATCAGTAGTAACATGTTCTGCCCCATCAGTACTAATTATTGTCAGTACTAACTGCAGCATCAGTATCAAGTTGATCTGTGTTTTACCCTAACACAAAATATCAACACCTTTCATATTAAGTAACGAAAAGATCTAATAACTTTTAGGGTAACTTGTTTCTAAAAGCAACATACACATTTAAAGTCAAGCATTAAACTATTATTAAATGGAATATTGCAAATTTGCAATCCTTCACATACATGTAAAATTGTTTTTTAGTAGTTTAGTACACAGTCCAATCATTGAACCACACTGAATGAAAAACCAATAAAATGGTTTCGGGAAGACTGAGGACTGAATAAATACGCCTTGGACCGGCCCGAACTAAGAACCGATTTTTTCAAAGTTTTCCGACTTTTCGGTTTTGGAGCAAAATCGAAAACTAATTTGCGTGAAAATTCAAACTAGGAACCGGACCGGTATAACGCAGTTCTCAGTCCAGTTTACACATACATATTTTTTTAGTTGTCTATTTTATCCAACATTACAATTAAGATCAACATTAAAAAAAACATGAAACATTTGACAAAAATTACTAATATATCCCCACAAAATCAACATTAAATACACTAAACCATACTTATAAAGCTCACAGTATGGATGTGTTAAAACTCGTTATCTTACCTTTGGCGAGACGCTTGTGCCAGACTCACGTCAAAAGTCCGATGCCAAGGCTTTAATTACCCATTTACAAGTATTATTTTGATAAATTGTGATTGATTTGATTTTTTTTAGTTTAAAAAATGTTATAAAAGAAATGATTATTTTAAAATCAATATTATACTATAATTATAATAATATTATAAGGCAAAAATCTGATAACTTGGCTAAAATATATAGTAGTAACAACTAACTATAGATGGTTGACGAGAAAATAAGAACTTTTTTTAAAGATTAATAAGCAAAGAAGTCCAGTTCATTACCAACAGAGGACAATAATTTTAATGGGTTAAAATTACTAAAATACCCCAACATCTAAATTTCCAGTCACATGTTCCTCGATAAATGTGACAACCCTCGAAAATGTGTCATTTTCCCGGCACTTGATTGTTGCCGAGCACGAAAATGAAAATGATCAGCCATTTGTGAAAGAATTTATTTATTATAACGAGTTTAGCGAAAACTCATATCATATTTTGATAGTACACATTTATTTATGTACACGTTAGTTTGTCAGTATTTTATCCATTTGGAAACCGTAAATTTAGCGAGTTGGTGACGTAACATGAACAAAATCGAACTGAATCAAAAATATAATCATTATGATTTTATAATAATAATAAAAAAAAGAATATGTTCCAACTGAAACATCGAAGATGAAAATATTGAGCGAAAAACTAACCACGTCAAAAATTGTTAACTACTAATTTAATACGCAACGTTTAAATGCGAATATTTAAAGTGACAAAATATTTATCCGAAACAAAACTTCTGAACTAATAATTAACCACTATTAATTGTCAAATAAAACATAAGTTTAAATAATACATTGGTTAATAGTACAAATACCCAGTCGACTCAATACCCCAAATTAAATCCTACATATTTTGGTTTACCTCCAAAGAAAGTCAAACAAGACTTCATACGTCTTTTTCTTCCCTGTGCCCTTCTACTCCTACCCATACACTCAATACTATTATAATGTATGTACCTCTTTTCCTTACACTTTCCATACCCCAAGGGTGTTCAACTTGCCACAAATGACTACACTTACTTTTTACCATTATCCTTTTTAACTCTTTCTCACCAACTACACAACAATACTCCAGAGAATTCCATTGTGAATTTTGTCTATATCTCTCTCTCTCTTGTCTAGAAAATAACAGAGAAACAATTGGAAAACTCCATTCTTAAATTTACCCTTGAATTCTTTGCGCTCACTTAAATTTCGACACCATCACAAGAACATTAACACCACATCTTTGTAGTAGATCTTTGTGACGTTATAGCAAGAAGAAGGAGATCACTAGGTGTTTGGCCAAGCAAAGCAAGAACTATCAAACTCTGAAACTCCAAAGTGAAATCTTGTGGGTATATTCTTTTCTTGTGATTTCACAATAAATATGCTATTTTATGCTAAATATATGTTCACTCCTAATGAAGTACTACTTAAAATGTATATTTACATAATCTACAGCATCACACACAAAAAGATACCATTTAAACACACATTTACAAACCAAAATAAAAACTGTTTTCTAAAGCTAAAATAAACATCTCAAACCTTTGGATCTTATGATTAAAATTCCATAATATGTGGATATGTACACGTTTTATAAAGTATAGTGATGTTAAACACTCAAAAATTTTGTCAAGAACCACCTTGAAAGCCACCCTGCTTTTACTTGTTGGAATGGCTGTACACGAGAGCTGTATGAAATGCCATGCGCAAATACTTATTTGAATATCCATTCATATATGCTAACTAATTAAGATAATATGTACAACATAAATGAGAAGATATACGTTATACAAAGTGTAGAACAAAATACTATATTTAAGATGCAAAATTTATATTAATAAATTTAATAAACATTTGTTTTGAAATAAAAATATACATAGATGTATTTATGGAATACCAATTTATTAGTAACATGAAACATTTATTTATTTATTTTTTAAAAGGCACCACCGAGGCGCTATCATTTAAAAATATACCATTGGAGTGAACCACTAGCATAGACGGGCATAACGAGCCGTCTACTAAAACTATTATTTTACCTCACATCTATAGGTAGCCGAGGCTTTGTTTGGGCACATTTATATCATTGTTTGTTGTTAGCCCATCTACTCATCAGGTGAGTTCTACAGCCCCACTTTTTACCATATTTTGACCGTTTTGGGGTGAGAAACATATTAATGTTTTTATAACATTTTAGTACAATCAGTCTTTGCGAAAACTTGGATAGACAATACTTTTGAGATAACTGGTCATTGAAAAGACATACTCAAACAACCATTTTTACGAAAAAGTCTTAATTAAAACTCTGAAAAACTAAACGAGTTTGACGAATACTTGCCATGAGGTTGGTGAATACTTGCCAAGAGTTTGGTGAATACTTGCCATGAGGGTGAATACATGCCATGAGATTGGTGAATACTTGCCATGAGTTTGGTGAATACTTGCCATGAGTTTGGTTAACACATGCCATAAGGCGATGTACACACTGTGATACTAAGATGTGACACTACATTTAAAACAAAAGAATTCAAAGATAATCTCAGTACATGAGTTGTACTTGCAAACATTTTGGAATAAATCAACGATTTATAGTCATAAACCTGTGAACTCACCAACCTTTGTGTTGACACTTTTTTTCTAATATGTTTCTCAGGTACTTTATATTAGTCAATACAATATTGACCATAGTTATTACACATTAATATTGTAATTATTCCATCCCATGATCTCCTCTATGTAATTAGGACAATAGAATATCTTAGGGAATATTCTTGTATCTCTTGTACTATAAGAACCATTGTTTTGTAACAGTGAAGATCAAGGAATACGGATTACCTTTATGGTATCAGAGCCACCTTCCTCACCTCCATTTTTTTTTTCCATCACCTAGCAGGCTTCGGCCTCAAGTTTTTCCACAGCAAGCTTCCATGACACCACCTCCATGTCCATACCCGACACAAAACGGGTGGCCATTTCCATGGTACCCACAACCACCCAGGTCTAACCAAAACCGCAACTCCCAAAGATCCAACAGTACACAAAATGAAACCAATCAAGCAAATGTCGCCGGTTCGTACGATGCTCTAGAACCGACGGACATTGGAGCCGTGTTTCAAGCCGTATCACTCAATACTCAAGAAGACAATGAGTGGTATATGGACACGGGAGCATCCTCTCACCTTTCGGGTGACGTCGGTAAACTTGAGAATTTTTCGCTTTATTCTCGTATCAAATCTATTTTTGTTGGTAATGGTAACCACATATCGGTGAACGGAACCGGCACTCACACATTAAAAACCAATCAAAAACCCCTTCATTTAAAAGATGTCCTTTACACACCCGATATAATTAAAAACCTCGTGTCCGTTCGCCAATTCACCATTGATAATAATGTGTCTCTTGAATTTGACCCGTTTGGTTTTTTTGTGAAGGATTTCAAGGATGGGAAGATTATTTCCCGCCACAATAGTACCGGAGCTCTTTATCCCTTCACAACACTAAGATATTCTATTGTCCTAATTACATAGAGGAGATCATGGGATGGAATAATTACAATATTAATGTGTAATAACTATGGTCAATATTGTATTGACTAATACTTTAGCTTGAAGTATTTTGCATGGCATTTGAACAAACCGGATTACCACTTTTGGAAAAATCGTATTTTATCTAGTACGAAGTCAACTTGAAGTCTATATAATAGACATTTTATTCAAATCGATTGCCGTAAACAATTTACGTTGTATTTGTAAAAGTTTAACGATTGGTAATCCCTTTTTATGCTATGTTTTACTATGGATCGATTGTTGTGATATCCGATGTAAGTCGCACGCCCACTCTTCCGCAAAACCAATTTTGGCGGGGTGTGACAATAAACACACGAAATAGAATGATAACGTTTCACATATATTTCGCCATACCCAACCGGTAATCAAGCTTATTTTCATGTTTTATTATTTTATTTTATTACTAGGTTATAGCCCGTGAAAAATCACGGGTTATTTCTTATTATGTTGAACGTTAATAATACTTCATACAATTTTTTATTTTGTTAAAAGCGTGATGATTACAATCACGTAACTAAATACAAACACAGATTAGAAAAATTATTCAAAAATGTATTATAAAGACAAAGCAAATTGTTTAACAAAATAATAAAATTTAAGATAAATTCTAAACATCAATACAACAAATTGTGGTTTCATTTCTCCCCAGCTCATCATCTCACCTTCTCGTTGCTGTAGAGATAACCTAAAATCCTAAATGCAGACCCGAAAGAGATATATATATATATATATATATATATATATATATATATATATATATATATATATATATATATATATATATATATATATGTATGCAGAACTACATCTATTAAACCTTAAAACAAATTTGGTGGCAATTTCAGCCCATTATATGATTAACCTAGAAAAAGGTTATTTGGGTTATATCTTACCTCTAACGGGTCAAGTGAGAAAGCTGTAAAATCTTGATTAGAAATAAAATAAGTCAAACGGGTCTAACAGGTTGAAAGTTGCCACCTCTTAAACAGCTTTAGATTAAAGAAAAAAATGAGTAATCGTCTAAAAATATAGTTTTGGTAATCATATTCAATACATTAATCACTTACATAATTTAAGAAATAAGGAACAAAATATTTGTGGGCCAACTTGCCCATTTTAAACTGCATTTTATTAAAATAAATAGAGTGATAGTGTAAAAATATAGTTTTAGTAATCGCATTTAATACATTGATTAGCTGCAAAATTAAGGAAAAAGGGGACAAATATATTTGTGGGTCAACCTGACCCATTTTGACCTGTAACAAAATCACCTGCTCTGACCCGTAACACAACCAGACCCGCTCATTTTTCCACCTCTATTAAACAATCAAGAGAATTAGCAAAAAAAAAAAAAACCTGCCAAGAGTGGGCCCAACAAAACCAAGTTTATCATTTTTTAAGGTTTTGGATCTTGAGGCTTTGTCCATCTTCTTTTTAACAAAAGCAATGACTTCCTGTGCAAGTCTTGATCTCATGTCCCTGAAATCCTCAGATGTTTCGTCTTAGTTGACTTCTGACATTAAAAACTCGATTTTTGGATCTATCAAAAGCCATCGATTCCGTACAACCGCTAAATCTAGATGATGACCCTGTTTATTATATCATTTTATAAAGAATTAGTATTTTTAAACTCAAACAAATTATAACACCTTCTCCACCAAAATTGAAATGTTATCAGACACCACATCATATTAAAAATGTAATTACAGATTTATAGACTCTCTAAAGGTGGCAAAATGGGTGGGTGGTGATGGCCCGAAATGCTTTTCATCCAAAAAACACTGAACTAAAAACCTGAGGAACTTTGTAGATAGATTGGGACAGTATGAAGAGCAAAACATGCCTATAAAACAATGAACAAACACAACAATCTTCAAAATATGTCTTTTTTAAATTCAGATATGTTCCTCCAAATAAGAAAAAACAACTGAGCTACGAAAATATGTAACTCATAATTACATTTGAATAAATTAAAAGTTCAAAACAAACACAAAAATTAATTGAGAGTATATATATCTGAAGTTTTACAGCAAGACTAACATTCAATTTTAAGGTCAATAAAACAGTCAATTTTAAAGACAATATAAAGGCAATTGTTTATTGTATCTTAGCATATCATACTTATGATGAGTTTGACCCGTTTAAACCAATATTAAATATCAAATAACCCTATTTTGGTAAGCATTAACTAAGAGTGAAAAATTAGGAAAAATATTGACTTTTAAAACCTAAGTAACATGAAGACTGAGCCCTGAGGTCAACAAACAACCACCAAACTTTTAGTAATCAACATATCGCTCTAAAGAATTAATTAATTAATTAGAATTAACAGTCAGATGTAAAAGAATTTTACATTTGAAGAAGACATTTTGGACCATGATAACTGCCTTTAATAAAATCCACATGCAAAACACATGTCACTTTAATCAACACATTTACATCTCATCTGAAACAAATCAGAAAATTACAAAATCACGAATTATATATAATTGAAGTGAATTAAAAAGATTAAAAATACCTGTGTATGTGACTGTTTCACCAAGATTCCTCAAAAATAGGCGAACTGGTCATATACAAAATTTGACTAAAAGGATGACGGGTCAAATGGGTTGAAAGTTGCCAAACGTCTATTTTAAGATCAGTTTGACCCGTTTCAGCCCATATTAAAAATGACATGCTTTGACCGGTTAGCCAACTTTCCGATCTTGCCAAACGTTAGTTCTAAAATATAGATTTCGCAACGATCCACAAAATTGGAATACCTGATTATTATTTTAAAAATAATCATGTTATTATTAACAAAACACCGATTATATAATTCACCAACCTGATTCGATGGCGAGACAAATCCTGTATCACAAGCCTCAGTAATTCCAACTGCTTCCCCATATATGATCTGTATAATTCTCACTTATATTGTGTTAAAGAAAACTTATATTTATGCTAAAAATTAAATCCTTTACTTCAAATTTCACACCTCTTAAGACGTGTTTCTCCCCAAATGAGTTGTAAACATATTTGCACTCAATAAGCACATCAGTCTCTTCTGATTCTTCTGATTTAAAGAAGAATCCTACAAAAATAAACATACAAAAAATTCACCATTTTGCAACCAATCATCAGCAAATTCCTATACAACAAAAAAAGTTAAAGGAAAACTCGAAAAACATAACTAATAAATCCTGCAATAAGAACCAGTAGAGTAGCAATTGAAGAAGACCGCATGTTCTTTACCGGATGCTTTTAAACACTGTAAAACAAATTAAAAAAATCGCATAATTAATTACTAATCATGAATTAAAAGTGTACGCAAAACTTTGTTCAATTTATGGTTAAACCCATAAACCCAATTTAATTATGAAGAATGAAATTATGAAAATGAGGATTCAACCCCATGAATGCAATCACAATCACAATTTTAATGCAATGGGCCAATGGCAATCAAAAGAATGAAAATGGAGGAATGTTACCTCAAAAAAATTCGTGTGTGAATCTGTTCGCAAATTACAAAAATTTCTTTTTGACTGGTGGGTGTTGCTTCTGAATACATGTGAAAAAAAAATCTTGAATTCTTACTTGTTTTTCTTTCAATTTTTGGGTTTTTTTTTGTTGAAATTGGTTCCAGAAGGTCTCAACTTTAGGAATTTTTATTCAGTTCAAGATTCGAAGGACGTGTTTCTTGAAGGGTTTTTGGTGGGTTTTTGTTGACTTTGGTAAAATTCAAGAAATTAGGTATTGAAATTACCTTCCTCAGCGTCATCATCTTCTTGGTCGTCATCACGGGATCTCCTTCTCACCAAAACTTGGTAAAAGTTTTCTCACCCCTGGTCCTTTGATTTTAAAGTTATGAGCTTTTTAGATCTAGGATTTATTCTCTAAATTTCTGATCTAGGTTTTGATTTAATGTTTGTGTGTTTTACTGTTAGGTACTTCAATAAATGAAGATCGGCCGCTAAGTTTGTGGTTTAAACATATGTTCTGCTACATCCAACAGCAGCAAGACGTGCCCTTTCATTCTCTACCTAAGTGTAGATCCCTACATTTTATCAAAGAGTTTGGTTAGGTTAACTTCTAACTATTTTTACTAATATAAGTAAGTGATCTGCAACTGCTGTGTTTTGTTAAATAAATAATAAATATACGCCTAAAGTTTCTAATGAACTCAAATTAATTGTGCATTTGTAAGTTTGTTTCTTAGCTTCTAATATGTTTTAATGTATACCCCTTGAGTGCGGTTTAACAAGAAGAATATTTCTTGCGTTTTAAATGAAAATGGAATTAAAGTTTAGCAGATCCAGATGGAATTAGGCTCTTGAAAACAATGGAAAACCATTCTCTTGACCCATCTAGAGTTGCATATGAATTGAGCTGACATAAAAGCGGATGTAGGGGTGTTGTAGAGAATATACAAGCTTTTTTCAAGTTTAATGATTTCTTTTATGAATAAAAAATGGATGTCCATATTCTTATGGTGTTTAAGGACGGTGAATGTGTGTTTATGTTAATAAAGTGCCAATGTGGTAAAAAAGTAAATAGCATATTGTACATAAGTCTTGACAATTATTATTTTTTTTTTCTTTTCCAAACTTAGCATTTCAAAGGTTGTTTGTTAGTTGTTGAGTTTTTAGTTGATTGGAGTTTTTTTTATTTGAACTTCTTTTTTCTACCATTCTTTTCTACCTCTATGCCTTTTCACAGATGACATGCTAACAAGTGCTTGCTACGGTGATTAGTTGTACAAATAAACTCCAAAATATTAATTAACTAAAATAAGACCAACTTGCAAGAATTATTAAACATTTAACAAATTGTGAAATTATAGACCGACAAAATACAACTTCACCAATGCCACAATCACCCACCACAACAATCATTAACACCGTGGTCACTTTGCACCATCACCCACAACCAACACTATTGCCATCACCATCACGATCGCCACTGCAAATAATAGTTACATAGTATCCACCGCCGCATTGCGCGGCGGCCAACTAGTATTTCATAATTGATAAAATGTTCATACATCAAGTTAGGGTATAAGAACCCTTAAATCAGAAAGGTACAACTTCTAATGCATGACATACTACATATTCTAAACCACTAAGATTATGACACGTGGCAATAAGAAACTAATATAAAAACTATATATATATATATATATTAAGACTAATATAGTAAAATGACCCGTATCAGTAATGAAATGGATAATGATGAAATTAGTGAGCATTTAAGCAAAAAAGTTAGTGAAATTACAAATGAAGAATCTTGTACTGCTACTACTTCTAATGAAAATGTTTCATCACCAAAAGGATAGTTGTGGGTCTGTTGATCTGGTGGGGTATAAGAGGATATATCAATGATTTTAGGAAGAAGTTAAATCTTAATCCAATTGCTTATTTTAGCATGTACCTCCTGCTTCAATTAAATCAAGCCTCTTGCTTTAGAATCTCTCTCTATTGAGTCCACATCTGTTTTGCCACCTCATGCTGCCTCTGTGGATCACCCACCACTCGCCAAGGCGCTCATACAAAGCCAATTTCCCTCTTGCTGGGGTTTCTTATTTTCTATTTATTCATCTCCATTTTCAGCTCATTTTTTAAACTTTCCTTCTTACTTTTGAACACAAATTATAGCAAATTTCTCCTCACTCATTTTACTCTTGATTAACCAATACTCTTGACCAACCAAACACTCTTCATTAACCAACAAAACAAACATTAACCTTTGCCTTAACTTTAACTAACCATATGTACAGTTTAAAAGGATTTTTCGTGCAAAAAAAAGCTCATTCAATAAACATAGTCAGGAAAGAAGGCTTAAAATTATTGTTTAGAGTACTCTTGATACTTGCAGTGGGCTGGATATTTTGTAAATAAACCTAAAATGATCTTGTGATTATAAATATATCCCTCCTTGAGAATAATTTGCATTACAAACACAAAAATTCACACAATGGCATCAAATTATATCATTTCATTTTAGCCACTTATGAAACTAGTTTTACATCTTAACAACTGAGCCTAAAAGCATGATCAATAAGGACAATATGACAATTAAAATTGATCAATAGGAAAAAGTAAACATTTTAATTTCATTACAAAACTGACAGACATACCTAATGCCCTGATTGCTCCACTGTGCAAGTATTCCTTTCGAAACTTCATTCCCAAACACCTTCGAAAACAGCTGTTGTGCTTCCTCCAATGACAACTCATCCTCCAAATTCTTATCTTCCTTCACCACCGGCACACACTTATCCACCTTCATCGGTAAAACCTCCGATGAAGAAACATTCTTCGCCGTACTAGTACTAGCACCAGTAGTAGCCATAGCTGCCGACGCTGCTAACATACGCTTTTCAGCTGCTGCCGCCATCAACTCCCTCTGTAACCGCCGATTCTTCACCTCCGGCGACTCTTCCATCGGAGATGCAACACTGTCGTCTCTCGCTTTACTCCTCTTTGGCTCCGGCGGCTCGTGTTGCATGCTCATCCGTAACGCCTTTTGCAAATCATCCTCATGATCCTCCATTCAAATCAAATCAAATCAAATCGAATCGAATTAAAAGCTTTACTTTTCAATCTGATCCAGATCACTCAGATACAAAACCTTCAACCGAAATTAGGGTTTTCGATTTCCAAATCGGATATCCAATCAATTATACACGTATATACACACTAATGAAAAACACGTCGAAATCAATACATGAAATTATACAAACATCTACACACAGGATTTACTTTTAAAAAACCCTAAAAAAATTTGACTTGAAATCTCAGTCTCTCTGCGAGAAAATGGAATCCGTTATTGGGGGTTTTAATTTAAACCTAATTTATAGCTAACGAACATTATTTCGCGTCTGTAACTATTGGCACCAACGACATCGTATTGTGTTTAGCTATCAAATTGAGGGTTGTGTCCTTAGAGCAAATGGTTAATCTTACAATATCTTATACTCTTATCACATCAATACTTCATTAACCAAAAATCTATTTATAAATAATTATTCTTTAAAAAAAATTATTTTACAATCTTTTTAATTTATTTTTGTAACGATCAGAATTTTCATAATTTGTATTTGAATTATTATTCGGTTTGTATGAATTTAAGATATTGTGATTAGACTATATTACCGTTATATTATATTAAGTGTTTTGGATGTTTGGAACTTGTGATAATGAAAAATGGATCAAGATTGGGGTAAGTCAAGTTGGAAAATCGACTTTTAGCTAGAGCAGGGAGATCGCGGCGCGATCTCCGAATTCGCGGCGCGATCGTTGTGGGGGTCGAACAGCGACCCGAAATAGGGAAGTCTCATGATAGTAATACTTTTTTTATGCTTTATCAATGGAATTTAGTGGAGATTAAGAAATAATAATAATAGTAATACTTTTTTTATGCTTTATCAATGGAATTTAAATATTAAAACATAATTAATCGTTATACGTATTTGAAAATTATTTACAGCTCCAGTTGTTGGTGGTACTGATGAGTGGGAAGCTGCTGCAACCCCTGTATCAACAGCTTAAGGAGTACCTGCTGCAAATGGTTGGGAATGAACTTGATTTATTTTTGTTATTAATTTCTATATTTATTGCTAGATTTTATTAAATGCTACAAGTCGTAAAGATATGCTTTTCGTGGAACATGCAAGCCCGGCTCTTTTTTATCTCATTTATAACTTTTAAATGTTATTTGGAATTTTTTGATGATAAGATAAAGAAGTATTCGCAAGTACCCAGTCATATTTTGGTGCATCTTTCTTTGTGTTTCTTTATAATCAGTGATATTGTTCATGACATCGAGTTTTATCATGATACTTCTGGAGATTAAGAGTTAAAGAACATGTATTGATTATAATATATATTTGGTATGTTTCATTGATTGTTATTTGTTTGATGTTAGTTTGTTACAATTGAAGTTTTAAAAAGTTGAGTCTGTTTAAGTTATTACAAAATATTAGAGATAAAGTTGCGAGCAAATCGAATTGGGCGAGTTTTCCACCTTCACCACATGTTCTCCACATCGCTTAGCTAAGTTTTTTTTTAAATATTATATCGGTAAATAGTATTTTGGTAGCATGAAAATCTCCCGCGGCAACGCGCGGGTACGCCCTACTAGTTAGAGATATAACATAACCCGAATTGACCCGTTCTTAAGTAAATGGATCACATTTATAATATATATCACATGACAAGAATTTTTATTTACTTTTATGGGTTGACTTTTATGCAGATTGGGGCCCATTAGTGGATGTTGTTGGTTATTGTTTTTTGAATCTTGGATCTAAATACAAACCACCCGAAGAATTTATCCAATGGATTGGAAAAGGAACAAGTCCTGTATATATCGGGTTCGGGAGCATGGTATGGATTAATTTTTTTTATATTATTATGAATATTATCTTGTTCTAATGAATCACAAAATTTAAGTATAGTAAAGTCAAACTGACTAATTTCAACTTCAATAAGAAAACTATGAATTGATTGCATGTTTTAGATTATGGGTGTTCGTTTGGACGGTTTGGATATATCCGAACCAAATAGATGAAACCAAATACAGTCCGGTTTTCAAAAGTTCAAACCGAACCGTCCAAACTAATTCGAAAACCAAACCGATCCGAGCCAAATAACAATTTGGTTGATTTGGTTTTATCCGTTTGGTTTTTCCTTCAAATTCCCAAAAATACTATAAAAGTATATAAAATAAATAATATTAAGTTCGATATGTAAAATTCCAAAATGATAAACTATTTTGTACATAAAAACAAGTTTAATTCATAGCTTGTGACATTTATAATGATATATGCAAAAATCTTGGCATCAACTTTATCAAAAACTCCAAAAAGATTGGTATATCGCCAAATGATACAATATATAATGGAACAAGTGTTAGTATATAAATCATTTTACTATAAGAAATGTAAAGAAAATGAGTACCATAATTGCTTACAATGGAAACCAACAAGTGTTAATATATAAATCAATTTACTATATATTACTATTCGGTTTTTTTAGACAATCCGGTTTTCACGATGGAAACCAAATCCAATCCGAAATCCAAACTATTAATTTGGTTCAAGTCCAAACCGATCCAAAAAACCAAATAACCAATCCAAATAGTCCGATCCAAAATGTCCAATTGGACAATCCGGTTATATCCGAATAGTGAACACCCCTATTTTAGATGATCTTGATGAATACAATTTGTATCCATTTATATTACTTTGACAGTTTGACCATAAAAGTCAACAATCATTATTTTCTTAATCAGTTATGTCTAGTTATTATCGTTTTAAATATATTATAACAAAGTAAATTAATTTCTTTTGTTTTATTTTTAAGCCTCTTGAAGATTCGACGAAGACATCGAATATAATTTTGGAAGCTTTGAGAAGAACTGGTCAAAGGGGAATTATTGACCGAGGTTGGGGTGATCTCGGGACGTGTAAGTTTTTCCTCCAATCTTTTTCCATTTTTTATAAGTTTGAGAAAAGGATAAATCAATAAAATTGCTTCTTTAAGTTTGTTTGACTTTTTGACCTTCTTATATTTTGACTTTCTTGACCATTGGGTAAAATTGGGATTTTTAGTTCCAAATATTCCGGAAGACGTTTTTCTTCTAGTGGATTGTCCTCATGATTGGCTCTTCCCTCAATGTGCTGCTGTGGTGAGTTTTTATATTAAATCATAATAATCTTTAATTATATAATCTGAGGTGGTAATAGGTTTGGGTCAAAATGGGTTGGGCAGGGCGTATTAATACCGAAAATATTAAATTGTTAATAGTTTATATGTCCTAAAATTAATACGAAAAATATAATTTTCAGTCGTAATATAAGTTTTGGAATAATTGGTGATTTAGCACGGCGTATTAGTTAATTAGTTAATTAAAAATAGGCACGATAAGAATATTAGTTAATTAAAAATATATTTTTAAAATTTTGCAGGTTCATCATGGAGGGGCTGGAACGACTGCAACAGGATTGAGAGCTGGGGTAAGATTTTATTTTTTTTTTAAATTATTTATAAAACTTGTCCAACGGGTCAAATTGGCCGTAATTTGTTAAAGTGTAACTTAATCCATGAAACCTCTCAAATATCACAAACTATTTATTTATAAAAGATTTTTAAAACTACTTTTACAAATGAGTGTTTCATGTCAACCCAACCTGTTTCTTCCTATACCAAAAAAATATCATTTGGACCGACCCGTTTGACATGTTACAATCTTATTCAAAACATTATCAAGTTCATCGAGTTATATTGGTTATTTAATTTATATATTTATATTTTATGTGAAAATGCAGTGTCCTACGACTATCGTCCCGTTTTTTAGAGACCAATATTTTTGGGGTGATAGAATATATCATAGAGGGCTCGGGCCCAGCCCGATCCCAATAAACCAGCTTACAGTTGAAGCACTTTCAGATGCAATAAATTTCATGCTGCAGCCCGAGGTACTATTATTTATTTATTTATTTATTTATTAATAAAAAATCAATTTGTTTAACATTTTTGAATTTTTGTAGGTCAAAACCCGAGTAATGGATTTAGCAAAAATAATAGAAAATGAAGATGGTGTTGCAAATGCAGTTGATGCATTTCACTGCCATCTGCCGCCCGATATGCCGCTAACACCGCCATTAAAACAAGAGAATGATGATAATTATGATTATCCGAACCCGTTACAATGGTTATTTACTCAAATCGGGTTATATTGTGGTTGCGGTTCTTAAATTATTCATATTTTTTTCATTTATTTGTATATTTTTGGGCATTTTTCATTCATTTTGTTCATGGTTTTGAACACCAAAGAAATAAGGTTTTGCAACGAGAATTGAAGTAGTTATAGGTGGTGTGTATTTAGTTGTACATTGTGCATTAATCGTTGTACATGTGTTTGTTAGTGATTCTTTCTATTGTGGTATTGTATGATTATTTCATGATTGAACTTTAGCAATTCTTGACATGAAATGAAAAGTAACATGAAACTTACATAAAAATATAAATGGGTCGGGTTGAGTTGTAAATGGGTCAACCCGTCTATCTTGATTAATAAACGGGTCACATTTGAGTTGGGTTGTGGATAAATGGGCTGACCTGATAACCCGTTTACCTGTCTAACCATGTACAACCAAGAGAAGAAAGGTGCAATCTTAATGTACAAGTGTTTAATGCATAAAGTAATGTTTTTATATAGTTAGATGACTTTATAAAACCTCTTACATAAAGGTGTACTAAATATGCATCTCGAAGTTCTGTTTTTACCGTTAAGAAAATCGAGAATGTGATGAATAAAAAAAATGGATGTTTTTACCGTTAAGAAAATCGAGCATGTGATGAATAAAAAAAATGGCGATGAAGAAAAAGATTATACATCAGAGTTGAAATTAGAGTAAATAGTTGATAAACCTACTGACAATAAATTTAAATTATAAAATCATACTTCCTCCGTTTCAAAATAAGTGATATACTTTACATTTTAAGGTATTTCAAAATAAATGATACACCTTGAAAACTTATCATATTTGGTAAAAATTGGTGGGGCTCACACCCACTAACTATCTCACTTTAATCAATATATGTGGGACTCATCATCCACTAACTATTCAATTTAATTTAATTAAACTTCATTATTATATTTTGCCTCAAAAACCGTAAACTTTAAAATGTATTACTTATTTTGAAACTTATTTTGAAACGAAGGAAGTATAATAATATAAACATTTACCAACTATAATAGATTTTTGCTCTTTATTTTGAAAGAAACAAACATTGATGTGGATGCCGTTGTCGTTATATGCTTTTTTTGGTTTCTAAAAATGAGTGGTCAATATTGGAAGCATTATATGTGAGATCCCCAAAACTATATATGAATAGTATGGTACTGTATTTTTATTATATTAGGTTAATTATACTAATAATGGGTTCTAATTAAGAGGCAAGTAAATTGGATAGGTCCAATAATTGAATTGAACCGGACTATTTGGAACTGGATTGGACATAGGATCAAGAAAATGGTCGCGGGCAGATCATGGAGAGACTGATGATGTCTTGGATCGGACCAAGAATTGGTTTTTTGTGATTTTGTTCGACTTTTTTCGGTTTTGGACTGGTATAGCTAGGCTGGACGATTGCAGACGGTTCTCAATCCAGTTTGCTCATACCTAATTTGGAGGTTGATGGAGTAGTTAGTGCTTTAGTTAGTCGCCTTATTTCTTTTTTGTTTTCTTGCAACAATTGTATAGCTCGTGTTTGTTTCATCGGTTTGTTTGGGTAGTCCATGACTTGTGGGCTCCTAGTTGTTTCTGTTTATATAAAGTAATTTTTGTTCATATAAATCAGCTTCATTTTAAAGGCATATGGTAGTTATTTTTTTTTAAATTTTGATTTCTATCATTTATACGCTTAATGATAGATTAGTATGAGAGTAAGGTACATGGCATTACATAAATTAACGTAATTTTCTAAATTGTTTGGCATTAATTTATATCATGTTTTGGTTCTAAACAAAAATTAAGCTCTAAATGAATTTTAATGATTATCTTGCCTTTAAGTTGTTTATATCATGACATGTTTTAATCATTAATTAACAGTATATTAAGAATCAATCAATTCAGTTTTAAGTTAACCATATTTTATAAACAAAATCACAACAGAAACTGGTCAATTGGTCAAACCAAAGTCAATTCTAATGCTCAAAAAGCTCCTAAATCGGTATTAAATAAAAATTAGATCAACATTCAAAATATAACAACCAAAATAGAATAACCAAATCTTGGCTACAATCAATCTTACTGGTCTCTTCTTCCCGTGCATACAACATGACAAAATTTCTTACACATTTAGCAAAATATCTTTAATTTCACTATGAAAGCACAGGCATATACGCTAACTACAAACACATAACATTGGTTCTCCTACTGCCTTATTATCTCAGTTTTTGGTTCTACAGCCTCACAATTGTTCTTCAGCCTTGGTGTCATCGGCCTTTTTTACCAACTCCATTATTTTAAGGATGGTTTGCATTCGATTTAGGCCGGGTAGCTCACGAGGAGGATACGTTGGAATAACCACTTGAGATTCCCGATAAATCGTAAGCGCATATATCACAAGAAGAAAACCAATGAATATACCGAGTGTAGCAAACACCGTAATCTCCAAAGTGTGTGTGTGGTGTTTGCTAACAAACAGGTTAGATATCCCGTACACAACAGCTGCAGCAGCGAATGACACAGAAACTTGTTTAAGAAGGCAGTACAATGCAGTCTTAGTTGACTTGTCATGATAACCGAAGTATGTTATCCATAAGAAACCTAGTGATATCACCATCAGCACAACACTCTCACAAACCTGTCTTTTTAGTTGTTGAATGTCGTTCGCTCTAAAAACGAAGACTGTACCAAAAACTGCAACAAAGACGGTGAGCGCCGGTAAAATGGCCAAGTTTACCACATCTAGGATCTCTTTACGAAGCCTGAAAACAAATAAAAAGGAAGTCAAAATTAGTTGACTAGATTAGACTTTTGTTAACCAAAACCTATGCTAGACTAACCCTAACCGAAATCTAGAAATCCAATTTTGACTTTCGTTGACTATTTTGACCTAAGTTGACTTCTAGAATTGACCAATGTTGACCAATAAGTCAAACCGGGTCAAGGCCGGTACTTGACCCAAACCGTGGACACAAACCCGAATACCTAATCGGGCCAAGGCCCGTACTTGGCCCAATTCGATCTATCTTAGTCCCTCGAGCCCAAATCTTAGTTGGCCCATTAGTATTCAAGCCCAATTGTATTGTTCGACATCTGCATATTTAAAAATAATGTTATATATACCTTTCCCGTCTATCATGATCTCCTTCATTTGTATTGTTCGCCATCTGCATATTTAAAAACAGTTCATGTCAAATCCTGGTCAACATTGGTCAACGTTTACTTTCTGTCACGTGCGTGTCACGTGACAATTGTAACAATAACTCTGCTTAATAACGAGTAGTGAACCAGTTAGTTTTTATTCAGATAATTGTTGTAATCGTTTCCTTTTCTCTCCCTAAGAACTATTAAGCGTTTGGCTATTGATTTGTAAGCACAATTTCAATAGCCAAACGCTTAATAGTTCTTAGGGAGAGAAAAGGAAACGATTACAACAATTATCTGAATAACAACTAACTGTTCACTACTCGTTATTAACAACAACAATGATCAAATCAAATAGATCATAGATGAACTATAACAATTGTTTAGAATTCACAACTAACTGTTCACTACTCGTTATTAACAACAACAATGAAGTAAAAAGTGAGAACAGATTATGCACATAAACTGTTTGTACGGAGTCGATAAATAATAGATGAACTGTAACAATTGTTTAGAATGAATTGGAAACAATTAAAGCAAATAAGGAATTCAATATCAAAAACAGAATTCAATTACAAATCTATAGCCAAACGCTTAATAGTTCTTAGGGAGAGAAAAGGAAACGATTACAACAATTATCTGAATAACAACTAACTGTTCACTACTCGTTATTAACAACAACAATGATCAAATCAAATAGATCATAGATGAACTATAACAATTGTTTAGAATTCACAACTAACTGTTCACTACTCGTTATTAACAACAACAATGAAGTAAAAAGTGAGAACAGATTATGCACATAAACTGTTTGTACGGAGTCGATAAATCATAGATGAACTGTAACAATTGTTTAGAATGAATTGGAAACAATTAAAGCAAATAAGGAATTCAATATCAAAAACAGAATTCGATTACAAATCAATAGCCAAACGCTTAATAGTTCTTAGGGAGAGAAAAGGAAACGATTACAACAATTATCTGAATAACAACTAACTGTTCACTACTCGTTATTAACAACAACAATGATCAAATCAAATAGATCATAGATGAACTATAACAATTGTTTAGAATTCACAACTAACTGTTCACTACTCGTTATTAACAACAACAATGAAGTAAAAAGTGAGAACAGATTATGCACATAAACTGTTTGTACGGAGTCGATAAATCATAGATGAACTGTAACAATTGTTTAGAATGAACTGGAAACAATTAAAGCAAATAAGGAATTCAATATCAAAAACAGAATTCGATTACAAATCAAAAGCCAAACGCTTAATAGTTCTTAGGGAGAGAAAAGGAAACGATCACAACAATTATCTGAATAACAACTAACTGTTCAATACTCGTTATTAACAACAACAATGATCAAATCAAATAGATCATAGATGAACTATAACAATTGTTTAGAATTCACAACTAACTGTTCACTACTCGTTATTAACAACAACAATGAAGTAAAAAAGTGAGAACAGATTATGCACATAAACTGTTTGTACGGAGTCGATAAATCATAGATGAACTGTAACAATTGTTTAGAATGAATTGGAAACAATTAAAGCAAATAAGGAATTCAATATCAAAAACAGAATTCGATTACAAATCAATAGCCAAACGCTTAATAGTTCTTAGGGAGAGAAAAGGAAACGATTACAACAATTATCTGAATAACAACTAACTGTTCACTACTCGTTATTAACAACAACAATGATCAAATCAAATAGATCATAGATGAATTATAACAATTGTTTAGAATTCACAACTAACTGGTTCACTACTCGTTATTAACAACAACAATGAAGTAAAAAGTGAGAACAGATTATGCACATAAACTGTTTGTACGGAGTCGATAAATCATAGATGAAATGTAACAATTGTTTAGAATGAATTGGAAACAATTAAAGCAAATAAGGAATTCAATATCAAAAACAGAATTCGATTACAAATCAATATCCAAACGCTTAATAGTTCTTAGGGAGAGAAAAGGAAACGATTACAACAATTATCTGAATAACAACTAACTGTTCACTACTCGTTATTAACAACAACAATGATCAAATCAAATAGATCATAGATGAACCATAACAATTGTTTAGAATTCACAACTAACTGTTCACTACTCGTTATTAACAACAACAATGAAGTAAAAAGTGAGAACAGATTATGCACATAAACTGTTTGTACGGAGTCAATAAATCATAGATGAACTGTAACAATTGTTTAGAATGAACTGGAAACAATTAAAGCAAATAAGGAATTCAATATCAAAAACAGAATTCGATTACAAATCAATAGCCAAACGCTTAATAGTTCTTAGGGAGAGAAAAGGAAACGATTACAACAATTATCTGAATAACAACAAACTGTTCACTACTCGTTATTAACAACAACAATGATCAAATCAAATAGATCATAGATGAACGATAACAATTGTTTAGAATTCACAACTAACTGTTCACAACTCGTTATTAACAACAACAATGAAGTAAAAAGTGAGAACAGATTATGCACATAAACTGTTTGTACGGAGTCGATAAATCATAGATGAACTGTAACAATTGTTTAGAATGAATTGGAAACAACTAAAGCAAATAAGGAATTCAATATCAAAAACAGAATTCGATTACAAATCAATAGCCAAACGCTTAATAGTTCTTAGGGAGAGAAAAGGAAACGATCACAACAATTATCTGAATAACAACTAACTGTTCAATACTCGTTATTAACAACAACAATGATCAAATCAAATAGATCATAGATGAACTATAACAATTGTTTAGAATTCACAACTAACTGTTCACTACTCGTTATTAACAACAACAATGAAGTAAAAAAGTGAGAACAGATTATGCACATAAACTGTTTGTACGGAGTCGATAAATCATAGATGAACTGTAACAATTGTTTAGAATGAATTGGAAACAATTAAAGCAAATAAGGAATTCAATATCAAAAACAGAATTCGATTACAAATCAATAGCCAAACGCTTAATAGTTCTTAGGGAGAGAAAAGGAAACGATTACAACAATTATCTGAATAACAACTAACTGTTCACTACTCGTTATTAACAACAACAATGATCAAATCAAATAGATCATAGATGAATTATAACAATTGTTTAGAATTCACAACTAACTGGTTCACTACTCGTTATTAACAACAACAATGAAGTAAAAAGTGAGAACAGATTATGCACATAAACTGTTTGTACGGAGTCGATAAATCATAGATGAAATGTAACAATTGTTTAGAATGAATTGGAAACAATTAAAGCAAATAAGGAATTCAATATCAAAAACAGAATTCGATTACAAATCAATATCCAAACGCTTAATAGTTCTTAGGGAGAGAAAAGGAAACGATTACAACAATTATCTGAATAACAACTAACTGTTCACTACTCGTTATTAACAACAACAATGATCAAATCAAATAGATCATAGATGAACCATAACAATTGTTTAGAATTCACAACTAACTGTTCACTACTCGTTATTAACAACAACAATGAAGTAAAAAGTGAGAACAGATTATGCACATAAACTGTTTGTACGGAGTCAATAAATCATAGATGAACTGTAACAATTGTTTAGAATGAACTGGAAACAATTAAAGCAAATAAGGAATTCAATATCAAAAACAGAATTCGATTACAAATCAATAGCCAAACGCTTAATAGTTCTTAGGGAGAGAAAAGGAAACGATTACAACAATTATCTGAATAACAACAAACTGTTCACTACTCGTTATTAACAACAACAATGATCAAATCAAATAGATCATAGATGAACGATAACAATTGTTTAGAATTCACAACTAACTGTTCACAACTCGTTATTAACAACAACAATGAAGTAAAAAGTGAGAACAGATTATGCACATAAACTGTTTGTACGGAGTCGATAAATCATAGATGAACTGTAACAATTGTTTAGAATGAATTGGAAACAACTAAAGCAAATAAGGAATTCAATATCAAAAACAGAATTCGATTACAAATCAATAGCCAAACGCTTAATAGTTCTTAGGGAGAGAAAAGGAAACGATTACAACAATTATCTGAATAACAACTAACTGTTCACTACTCGTTATTAACAACAACAATGATCAAATCAAATAGATCATAGATGAACCATAACAATTGTTTAGAATTCACAACTAACTGGATCACTACTCGTTATTAACAACAACAATGAAGTAAAAAGTGAGAACATATTCTGCACATAAACTGTTTGTACGGAGTCGATAAATCATAGATGAACTGGAACAATTGTTTAGAATGAATTGGAAAGAATTAAAGCAAATAAGGAATTCAATATCAAAAACAGAATTCGATTACAAATCAATAGCCAAACGCTTAATAGTTCTTAGGGAGAGAAAAGGAAACGATTACAACAATTATCTGAATAACAACTAACTGTTCACTACTCGTTATTAACAAAAACAATGATCAAATCAAATAGATCATAGATGAACTATAACAATTGTTTAGAATTCACAACTAACTGGTTCACTACTCGTTATTAACAACAACAATGAAGTAAAAAGTGAGAACAGATTATGCACATAAACTGTTTGTACGGAGTCGATAAATCATAGATGAACTAGAACAATTGTTTAGAATGAATTGGAAACAATTAAAGCAAATAAGGAATTCAATATCAAAAACAGAATTCGATTACAAATCAATAGCCAAACGCTTAATAGTTCTTAGGTAGAGATAAGGAAACGATTACAACAATTATCTGAATAACAACTAACTGTTCACTACTCGTTATTAACAACAACAATGATCAAATCAAATAGATCATAGATGAACTATAACAATTGTTTAGAATTCACAACTAACTATTCACTACTCGTTATTAACAACAACAATGAAGTAAAAAAGTGAGAACAGATTATGCACATAAACTGTTTGTACGGAGTCGATAAATCATAGATGAGCTGTAACAATTGTTTAGAATGAATTGGAAACAATTAAAGCAAATAAGGAATTCAATATCAAAAACAGAATTCGATTACAAATCAATAGCCAAACGCTTAATAGTTCTTAGGGAGAGAAAAGGAAACGATTACAACAATTATCTGAATAACAACTAACTGTTCACTACTCTTTATTAACAACAACAATGATCAAATCAAATAGATCATAGATGATTTATAACAATTGTTTAGAATTCACAACTAACTGGATCACTACTCGTTATTAACAACAACAATGAAGTAAAAAGTGAGAACATATTCTGCACATAAACTGTTTGTACGGAGTCGATAAATCATAGATGAACTGGAACAATTGTTTAGAATGAATTGGAAAGAATTAAAGCAAATAAGGAATTCAATATCAAAAACAGAATTCGATTACAAATCAATAGCCAAACGCTTAATAGTTCTTAGGGAGAGAAAAGGAAACGATTACAACAATTATCTGAATAACAACTAACTGTTCACTACTCGTTATTAACAAAAACAATGATCAAATCAAATAGATCATAGATAAACTATAACAATTGTTTAGAATTCACAACTAACTGGTTCACTACTCGTTATTAACAACAACAATGAAGTAAAAAGTGAGAACAGATTATGCACATAAACTGTTTGTACGGAGTCGATAAATCATAGATGAAATGTAACAATTGTTTAGAATGAATTGGAAACAATTAAAGCAAATAAGGAATTCAATATCAAAAACTGAATTCGATTAGAGATCAATAGCCAAACGCTTAATAGTTCTTAGGGAGAGAAAAGGAAACGATTACAACAATTATCTGAATAACAACTAACTGTTCACTACTCGTTATTAACAACAACAATGATCAAATCAAATAGATCATAGATGAACCATAACAATTGTTTAGAATTCACAACTAACTGTTCACTACTCGTTATTAACAACAACAATGAAGTAAAAAGTGAGAACAGATTATGCTCATAAACTGTTTGTACGGAGTCGATAAATCATAGATGAACTGTAACAATTGTTTAGAATGAACTGGAAACAATTAAAGCAAATAAGGAATTCAATATCAAAAACAGAATTCGATTACAAATCAATAGCCAAACGCTTAATAGTTCTTAGGGAGAGAAAAGGAAACGATTACAACAATTATCTGAATAACAACTAACTGTTCACTACTCGTTATTAACAACAACAATGATCAAATCAAATATATCATAGATGAACCATAACAATTGTTTAGAATTCACAACTAACTGGATCACTACTTGTTATTAACAACAACAATGAAGTAAAAAGTGAGAACATATTCTGCACATAAACTGTTTGTACGGAGTCGATAAATCATAGATGAACTGGAACAATTGTTTAGAATGAATTGGAAAGAATTAAAGCAAATAAGGAATTCAATATCAAAAACAGAATTCGATTACAAATCAATAGCCAAATGCTTAATAGTTCTTAGGGAGAGAAAAGGAAACGATTACAACAATTATCTAAATAACAACTAACTGTTCACTACTCGTTATTAACAAAAACAATGATCAAATCAAATAGATCATAGATGAACTATAACAATTGTTTAGAATTCACAACTAACTGGTTCACTACTCGTTATTAACAACAACAATGAAGTAAAAAGTGAGAACAGATTATGCACATAAACTGTTTGTACGGAGTCGATAAATCATAGATGAACTAGAACAATTGTTTAGAATGAATTGGAAACAATTAAAGCAAATAAGGAATTCAATATCAAAAACAGAATTCGATTACAAATCAATAGCCAAACGCTTAATAGTTCTTAGGAAGAGATAAGGAAACGATTACAACAATTATCTGAATAACAACTAACTGTTCACTACTCGTTATTAACAACAACAATGATCAAATCAAATAGATCATAGATGAACTATAACAATTGTTTAGAATTCACAACTAACTATTCACTACTCGTTATTAACAACAACAATGAAGTAAAAAAGTGAGAACAGATTATGCACATAAACTGTTTGTACGGAGTCGATAAATCATAGATGAGCTGTAACAATTGTTTAGAATGAATTGGAAACAATTAAAGCAAATAAGGAATTCAATATCAAAAACAGAATTCGATTACAAATCAATAGCCAAACGCTTAATAGTTCTTAGGGAGAGAAAAGGAAACGATTACAACAATTATCTGAATAACAACTAACTGTTCACTACTCTTTATTAACAACAACAATGATCAAATCAAATAGATCATAGATGATTTATAACAATTGTTTAGAATTCACAACTAACTGGATCACTACTCGTTATTAACAACAACAATGAAGTAAAAAGTGAGAACATATTCTGCACATAAACTGTTTGTACGGAGTCGATAAATCATAGATGAACTGGAACAATTGTTTAGAATGAATTGGAAAGAATTAAAGCAAATAAGGAATTCAATATCAAAAACAGAATTCGATTACAAATCAATAGCCAAACGCTTAATAGTTCTTAGGGAGAGAAAAGGAAACGATTACAACAATTATCTGAATAACAACTAACTGTTCACTACTCGTTGTTAACAAAAACAGTGATCAAATCAAATAGATCATAGATAAACTATAACAATTGTTTAGAATTCACAACTAACTGGTTCACTACTCGTTATTAACAACAACAATGAAGTAAAAAGTGAGAACAGATTATGCACATAAACTGTTTGTACGGAGTCGATAAATCATAGATGAAATGTAACAATTGTTTAGAATGAATTGGAAACAATTAAAGCAAATAAGGAATTCAATATCAAAAACTGAATTCGATTAGAGATCAATAGCCAAACGCTTAATAGTTCTTAGGGAGAGAAAAGGAAACGATTACAACAACTATCTGAATAACAACTAACTGTTCACTACTCGTTATTAACAACAACAATGATCAAATCAAATAGATCATAAATGAACCATAACAATTGTTTAGAATTCACAACTAACTGTTCACTACTCGTTATTAACAACAACAATGAAGTAAAAAGTGAGAACAGATTATGCTCATAAACTGTTTGTACGGAGTCGATAAATCATAGATGAACTGTAACAATTGTTTAGAATGAACTGGAAACAATTAAAGCAAATAAGGAATTCAATATCAAAAACAGAATTCGATTACAAATCAATAGCCAAACGCTTAATAGTTCTTAGGGAGAGAAAAGGAAACAATTACAACAATTATCTGAATAACAACTAACTGTTCACTACTCGTTATTAACAACAACAATGATCAAATCAAATAGATCATAGATGAACCATAACAATTGTTTAGAATTCACAACTAACTGGATCACTACTCGTTATTAACAACAACAATGAAGTAAAAAGTGAGAACATATTCTGCACATAAACTGTTTGTACGGAGTCGATAAATCATAGATGAACTGGAACAATTGTTTAGAATGAATTGGAAAGAATTAAAGCAAATAAGGAATTCAATATCAAAAACAGAATTCGATTACAAGTCAATAGCCAAACGCTTAATAGTTCTTAGGGAGAGAAAAGGAAACGATTACAACAATTATCTGAATAACAACTAACTGTTCACTACTCGTTATTAACAACAACAACGATCAAATCAAATAGATCATAGATGAACTATAACAATTGTTTAGAATTCACAACTAACTATTCACTACTCGTTATTAACAACAACAATGAAGTAAAAAAGTGAGAACAGATTATGCACATAAACTGTTTGTACGGAGTCGATAAATCATAGATGAGCCGTAACAATTGTTTAGAATGAATTGGAAACAATTAAAGCAAATAAGGAATTCAATATCAAAAACAGAATTCGATTACAAATCAATAGCCAAACGCTTAATAGTTCTTAGGGAGAGATAAGGAAACGATTACAACAATTATCTGAATAACAACTAACTGTTCACTACTCGTTATTAACTACAACAATGATCAAATCAAATAGATCATAGATGAATTATAACAATTGTTTAGAATTCACAACTAACTGGTTCACTACTCGTTATTAACAACAACAATGAAGTAAAAAGTGAGAACATATTCTGCACATAAACTGTTTGTACGGAGTCGATAAATCATAGATGAACTAGAACAATTGTTTAGAATGAATTGGAAACAATTAAAGCAAATAAGGAATTCAATATCAAAAACAGAATTCGATTACAAATCAATAGCCAAACGCTTAATAGTTCTTAGGGAGAGATAAGGAAACGATTACAACAATTATCTGAATAACAACTAACTGTTCACTACGCGTTATTAACAACAACAATGATCAACTCAAATAGATCATAGATGAACTATAACAATTGTTTAGAATTCACAACTAACTGTTCACTACTCGTTATTAACAACAACAATGAAGTAAAAAAGTGAGAACAGATTATGCACATAAACTGTTTGTACGGAGTCGATAAATCATAGATGAATTGTAACAATTGTTTAGAATGAATTGGAAACAATTAAAGCAAATAAGGAATTCAATATCAAAAACAGAATTCGATTACAAGTCAATAGCCAAACGCTTAATAGTTCTTAGGGAGAGATAAGGAAACGATTACAACAATTATCTGAATAACAACTAACTGTTCACTACTCGTTATTAACAACAACAATGATCAAATCAAATAGATCATAGATGAATTATAACAATTGTTTAGAATTCACAACTAACTGGTTAACTACTCGTTATTAACAACAACAATGAAGTAAAAAGTGAGAACAGATTCTGCACATAAACTGTTTGTACGGAGTCGATAAATCATAGATGAACTAGAACAATTGTTTAGAATGAATTGGAAACAATTAAAGCAAATAAGGAATTCAATATCAAAAACAGAATTCGATTACAAATCAATAGCCAAACGCTTAATAGTTCTTAGGGAGAGATAAGGAAACGATTACAACAGTTATCTGAATAACAACTAACTGTTCACTACTCGTTATTAACAACAACAATGATCAAATCAAATAGATCATAGATGAACTATAACAATTGTTTAGAATTCACAACTAACTATTCACTACTCGTTATTAACAACAACAATGAAGTAAAAAAGTGAGAACAGATTATGCACATAAACTGTTTGTACGGAGTCGATAAATCATAGATGAGCTGTAACAATTGTTTAGAATGAATTGGAAACAATTAAAGCAAATAAGGAATTCAATATCAAAAACAGAATTCGATTACAAATCAATAGCCAAACGCTTAATAGTTCTTAGGGAGAGAAAAGGAAACGATTACAACAATTATCTGAATAACAACTAACTGTTCACTACTCTTTATTAACAACAACAATGATCAAATCAAATAGATCATAGATGATTTATAACAATTGTTTAGAATTCACAACTAACTGGATCACTACTCGTTATTAACAACAACAATGAAGTAAAAAGTGAGAACATATTCTGCACATAAACTGTTTGTACGGAGTCGATAAATCATAGATGAACTGGAACAATTGTTTAGAATGAATTGGAAAGAATTAAAGCAAATAAGGAATTCAATATCAAAAACAGAATTCGATTACAAATAAATAGCCAAACGCTTAATAGTTCTTAGGGAGAGAAAAGGAAACGATTACAACAAGTATCTGAATAACAACTAACTGTTCACTACTCGTTATTAACAACAACAATGATCAAATCAAATAGATCATAGATGAACCATAACAATTGTTTAGAATTCACAACTAACTGGATCACTACTCGTTATTAACAACAACAATGAAGTAAAAAGTGAGAACATATTCTGCACATAAACTGTTTGTACGGAGTCGATAAATCATAGATGAACTGGAACAATTGTTTAGAATGAATTGGAAAGAATTAAAGCAAATAAGGAATTCAATATCAAAAACAGAATTCGATTACAAATCAATAGCCAAACGCTTAATAGTTCTTAGGGAGAGAAAAGGAAACGATTACAACAATTATCTGAATAACAACTAACTGTTCACTACTCGTTATTAACAACAACAATGATCAAATCTAATAGATCATAGATGAACCATAACAATTGTTTAGAATTCACAACTAACTGGATCACTACTCGTTATTAACAACAACAATGAAGTAAAAAGTGAGAACATATTCTGCACATAAACTGTTTGTACGGAGTCGATAAATCATAGATGAACTGGAACAATTGTTTAGAATGAATTGGAAAGAATTAAAGCAAATAAGGAATTCAATATCAAAAACAGAATTCGATTACAAATCAATAGCCAAACGCTTAATAGTTCTTAGGGAGAGAAAAGGAAACGATTACAACAATTATCAGAATAACAACTAACTGTTCACTACTCGTTATTAACAAAAACAATGATCAAATCAAATAGATCATAGATAAACTATAACAATTGTTTAGAATTCACAACTAACTGGTTCACTACTCGTTATTAACAACAACAATGAAGTAAAAAGTGAGAACAGATTATGCACATAAACTGTTTGTACGGAGTCGATAAATCATAGATGAAATGTAACAATTGTTTAGAATGAATTGGAAACAATTAAAGCAAATAAGGAATTCAATATCAAAAACTGAATTCGATTAGAGATCAATAGCCAAACGCTTAATAGTTCTTAGGGAGAGAAAAGGAAACGATTACAACAATTATCTGAATAACAACTAACTGTTCACTACTCGTTATTAACAACAACAATGATCAAATCAAATAGATCATAGATGAACCATAACAATTGTTTAGAATTCACAACTAACTGTTCACTACTCGTTATTAACAACAACAATGAAGTAAAAAGTGAGAACATATTCTGCACATAAACTGTTTGTACGGAGTCGATAAATCATAGATGAACTGGAACAATTGTTTAGAATGAATTGGAAAGAATTAAAGCAAATAAGGAATTCAATATCAAAAACAGAATTCGATTACAAATCAATAGCCAAACGCTTAATAGTTCTTAGGGAGAGAAAAGGAAACGATTACAACAATTATCTGAATAACAACTAACTGTTCACTACTCGTTATTAACAACAACAATGATCAAATCAAATAGATCATAGATGAACTATAACAATTGTTTAGAATTCACAACTAACTGTTCACTACTCGTTATTAACAACAACAATGAAGTAAAAAAGTGAGAACAGCTTATGCACATAAACTGTTTGTACGGAGTCGATAAATCATAGATGAATTGTAACAATTGTTTAGAATGAATTGGAAACAATTAAAGCAAATAAGGAATTCAATATCAAAAACAGAATTCGATTACAAATCAATAGCCAAACGCTTAATAGTTCTTAGGGAGAGATAAGGAAACGATTACAACAATTATCTGAATAACAACTAACTGTTCACTACTCGTTATTAACTACAACAATGATCAAATCAAATAGATCATAGATGAATTATAACAATTGTTTAGAATTCACAACTAACTGGTTCACTACTCGTTATTAACAACAACAATGAAGTAAAAACTGAGAACAGATTCTGCACATAAACTGTTTGTACGAAGTCGATAAATCATAGATGAACTAGAACAATTGTTTAGAATGAATTGGAAACAATTAAAGCAAATAAGGAATTCAATATCAAAAACAGAATTCGATTACAAATCAATAGCCAAACGCTTAATAGTTCTTAGGGAGAGATAAGGAAACGATTACAACAATTATCTGAATAACAACTAACTGTTCACTACTCGTTATTAACAACAACAATGATCAAATCAAATAGATCATAGATGAACCATAACAATTGTTTAGAATTCACAACTAACTGTTCACTACTCGTTATTAACAACAACAATGAAGTAAAAAGTGAGAACAGATTATGCTCATAAACTGTTTGTACGGAGTCGATAAATCATATATGAACTGTAACAATTGTTTAGAATGAACTGGAAACAATTAAAGCAAATAAGGAATTCAATATCAAAAACAGAATTCGATTACAAATCAATAGCCAAACGCTTAATAGTTCTTAGGGAGAGATAAGGAAACGATTACAACAATTATCTGAATAACAACTAACTGTTCACTACTCGTTATTAACTACAACAATGATCAAATCAAATAGATCATAGATGAATTATAACAATTGTTTAGAATTCACAACTAACTCGTTCACTACTCGTTATTAACAACAACAATGAAGTAAAAAGTGAGAACAGATTCTGCACATAAACTGTTTGTACGGAGTCGATAAATCATAGATGAACTAGAACAATTGTTTAGAATGAATTGGAAACAATTAAAGCAAATAAGGAATTCAATATCAAAAACAGAATTCGATTACAAATCAATAGCCAAACGCTTAATAGTTCTTAGGGAGAGATAAGGAAACGATTACAACAATTATCTGAATAACAACTAACTGTTCACTACTCGTTATTAACAACAACAATGATCAAATCAAATAGATCATAGATGAACCATAACAATTGTTTAGAATTCACAACTAACTGTTCACTACTCGTTATTAACAACAACAATGAAGTAAAAAGTGAGAACAGATTATGCTCATAAACTGTTTGTACGGAGTCGATAAATCATAGATGAACTGTAACAATTGTTTAGAATGAACTGGAAACAATTAAAGCAAATAAGGAATTCAATATCAAAAACAGAATTCGATAACAAATCAATAGCCAAACGCTTAATAGTTCTTAGGGAGAGAAAAGGAAACGATTACAACAATTATCTGAATAACAACTAACTGTTCACTACTCGTTATTAACAACAACAATGATCAAATCAAATAGATCATAGATGAACCATAACAATTGTTTAGAATTCACAACTAACCGTTCACTACTCGTTATTAACAACAACAATGAAGTAAAAAGTGAGAACAGATTATGCACATAAACTGTTTGTACGGAGTCGATAAATCATAGATGAACTGTAACAATTGTTTAGAATGAACTGGAAACAATTAAAGCAAATAAGGAATTCAATATCAAAAACAGAATTCGATTACAATTCAATAGCCAAACGCTTAATAGTTCTTAGGGAGAGAAAAGGAAACGATTACAACAATTATCTGAATAACAACTAACTGTTCACTACTCGTTATTAACAACAACAATGATCAAATCAAATAGATCATAGATGAACGATAACAATTGTTTAGAATTCACAACTAACTGTTCACAACTCGTTATTAACAACAACAATGAAGTAAAAAGTGAGAACAGATTATGCACATAAACTGTTTGTACGGAGTCGATAAATCATAGATGAACTGTAACAATTGTTTAGAATGAATTGGAAACAATTAAAGCAAATAAGGAATTCAATATCAAAAACAGAATTCGATTACAAATCAATAGCCAAACGCTTAATAGTTCTTAGGGAGAGAAAAGGAAATGATTACAATAATTATCTGAATAACAACTAACTGTTCACTACTCGTTATTAACAACAACAATGATCAAATCAAATAGATCATAGATGAACGATAACAATTGTTTAGAATTCACAACTAACTGTTCACAACTCGTTATTAACAACAACAATGAAGTAAAAAGTGAGAACAGATTATGCACATAAACTGTTTGTACGGAGTCGATAAATCATAGATGAACTGTAACAATTGTTTAGAATGAATTGGAAACAATTAAAGCAAATAAGGAATTCAATATCAAAAACAGAATTCGATTACAAATCAATAGCCAAACGCTTAATAGTTCTTAGGGAGAGAAAAGGAAACGATTACAACAATTATCTGAATAACAACTAACTGTTCACTACTCGTTATTAACAACAACAATGATCAAATCAAATAGATCATAGATGAACTATAACAATTGTTTAGAATTCACAACTAACTGTTCACTACTCGTTATTAACAACAACAATGAAGTAAAAAAGTGAGAACAGATTATGCACATAAACTGTTTGTACGGAGTCGATAAATCATAGATGAATTGTAACAATTGTTTAGAATGAATTGGAAACAATTAAAGCAAATAAGGAATTCAATATCAAAAACAGAATTCGATTACAAATCAATAGCCAAATGCTTAATAGTTCTTAGGGAGAGATAAGGAAACGATTACAACAATTATCTGAATAACAACTAACTGTTCACTACTCGTTATTAACTACAACAATGATCAAATCAAATAGATCATAGATGAATTATAACAATTGTTTAGAATTCACAACTAACTGGTTCACTACTCGTTATTAACAACAACAATGAAGTAAAAAGTGAGAACATATTCTGCACATAAACTGTTTGTACGGAGTCGATAAATCATAGATGAACTAGAACAATTGTTTAGAATGAATTGGAAACAATTAAAGCAAATAAGGAATTCAATATCAAAAACAGAATTCGATTACAAATCAATAGCCAAACGCTTAATAGTTCTTAGGGAGAGATAAGGAAACGATTACAACAATTATCTGAATAACAACTAACTGTTCACTACGCGTTATTAACAACAACAATGATCAAATCAAATAGATCATAGATGAACTATAACAATTGTTTAGAATTCACAACTAAATGTTCACTACTCGTTATTAACAACAACAATGAAGTAAAAAAGTGAGAACAGATTATGCACATAAACTGTTTGTACGGAGTCGATAAATCTTAGATGAATTGTAACAATTGTTTAGAATGAATTGGAAACAATTAAAGCAAATAAGGAATTCAATATCAAAAACAGAATTCGATTACAAATCAATAGCCAAACGCTTAATAGTTCTTAGGGAGAGATAAGGAAACGATTACAACAATTATCTGAATAACAACTAACTGTTCACTACTCGTTATTAACTACAACAATGATCAAATCAAATAGATCATAGATGAATTATAACAATTGTTTAGAATTCACAACTAACTGGTTCACTACTCGTTATTAACAACAACAATGAAGTAAAAAGTGAGAACAGATTCTGCACATAAACTGTTTGTACGGAGTCGATAAATCATAGATGAACTAGAACAATTGTTTAGAATGAATTGGAAACAATTAAAGCAAATAAGGAATTCAATATCAAAAACAGAATTCGATTACAAATCAATAGCCAAACGCTTAATAGTTCTTAGGGAGAGATAAGGAAACGATTACAACAATTATCTGAATAACAACTAACTGTTCACTACTCGTTATTAACAACAACAATGATCAAATCAAATAGATCATAGATGAATTATAAAAATTGTTTAGAATTCACAACTAACTGGTTCACTACTCGTTATTAACAACAACAATGAAGTAAAAAGTGAGAACATATTCTGCACATAAACTGTTTGTACGGAGTCGATAAATCATAGATGAACTAGAACAATTGTTTAGAATGAATTGGAAACAATTAAAGCAAATAAGGAATTCAATATCAAAAACAGAATTCGATTACAAATCAATAGCCAAACGCTTAATAGTTCTTAGGGAGAGATAAGGAAACGATTACAACAATTATCTGAATAACAACTAACTGTTCACTACGTGTTATTAACAACAACAATGATCAAATCAAATAGATCATAGATGAACTATAACAATTGTTTAGAATTCACAACTAACTGTTCACTACTCGTTATTAACAACAACAATGAAGTAAAAAAGTGAGAACAGATTATGCACATAAACTGTTTGTACGGAGTCGATAAATCATAGATGAATTGTAACAATTGTTTAGAATGAATTGGAAACAATTAAAGCAAATAAGGAATTCAATATCAAAAACAGAATTCGATTACAAATCAATAGCCAAACGCTTAATAGTTCTTAGGGAGAGATAAGGAAACGATTACAACAATTATCTGAATAACAACTAACTGTTCACTACTCGTTATTAACTACAACAATGATCAAATCAAATAGATCATAGATGAATTATAACAATTGTTTAGAATTCACAACTAACTGGTTCACTACTCGTTATTAACAACAACAATGAAGTAAAAAGTGAGAACAGATTCTGCACATAAACTGTTTGTACGGAGTCGATAAATCATAGATGAACTAGAACAATTGTTTAGAATGAATTGGAAACAATTAAAGCAAATAAGGAATTCAATATCAAAAACAGAATTCGATTACAAATCAATAGCCAAACGCTTAATAGTTCTTAGGGAGAGATAAGGAAACGATTACAACAATTATCTGAATAACAACTAACTGTTCACTACTCGTTATTAACAACAACAATGATCAAATCAAATAGATCATAGATGAACTATAACAATTGTTTAGAATTCACAACTAACTATTCACTACTCGTTATTAACAACAACAATGAAGTTAAAAAGTGAGAACAGATTATGCACATAAACTGTTTGTACGGAGTCGATAAATCATAGATGAACTGTAACAATTGTTTAGAATGAATTGGAAACAATTAAAGCAAATAAGGAATTCAATATCAAAAACAGAATTCGATTACAAATCAATAGCCAAACGCTTAATAGTTCTTAGGGAGAGAAAAGGAAACGATTACAACAATTATCTGAATAACAACTAACTGTTCACTACTCTTTATTAACAACAACAATGATCAAATCAAATAGATCATAGATGATTTATAACAATTGTTTAGAATTCACAACTAACTGGATCACTACTCGTTATTAACAACAACAATGAAGTAAAAAGTGAGAACATATTCAGCACATAAACTGTTTGTACGGAGTCGATAAATCATAGATGAACTGGAACAATTGTTTAGAATGAATTGGAAAGAATTAAAGCAAATAAGGAATTCAATATCAAAAAGAGAATTCGATTACAAATCAATAGCCAAACGCTTAATAGTTCTTAGGGAGAGAAAAGGAAACGATTACAACAATTATCTGAATAACAACTAACTGTTCACTACTCGTTATTAACAATAACAATGATCAAATCAAATAGATCATAGATGAACGATAACAATTGTTTAGAATTCACAACTAACTGTTCACAACTCGTTATTAACAACAACAATGAAGTAAAAAGTGAGAACAGATTATGCACATAAACTTTTTGTACGGAGTCGATAAATCATAGATGAACTGTAACAATTGTTTAGAATGAATTGGAAACAATTAAAGCAAATAAGAAATTCAATATCAAAAACAGAATTCGATTACAAATCAATAGCCAAACGCTTAATAGTTCTTAGGGAGAGAAAAGGAAACGATTACAACAATTATCTGAATAACAACTAACTGTTCACTACTCGTTATTAACAACAACAATGATCAAATCAAATAGATCATAGATGAACGATAACAATTGTTCAGAATTCACAACTAACTGTTCACAACTCGTTATTAACAACAACAATGAAGTAAAAAGTGAGAACAGATTATGCACATAAACTGTTTGTAAGGAGTCGATAAATCATAGATGAACTGTAACAATTGTTTAGAATGAATTGGAAACAATTAAAGCAAATAAGGAATTCAATATCAAAAACAGAATTCGATTACAAATCAATAGCCAAACGCTTAATAGTTCTTAGGGAGAGAAAAGGAAACGATTACAACAATTATCTGAATAACAACTAACTGTTCACTACTCGTTATTAATAACAACAATGATCAAATCAAATAGATCATAGATGAACTATAACAATTGTTTAGAATTCACAACTAACTGTTCACTACTCGTTATTAACAACAACAATGAAGTAAAAAGTGAGAACAGATTATGCACATAAACTGTTTGTACGGAGTCGATAAATCATAGATGAACTGTAACAATTGTTTAGAATGAATTGGAAACAATTAAAGCAAATAAGGAATTCAATATCAAAAACAGAATTCAATTACAAATCTATAGCCAAACGCTTAATAGTTCTTAGGGAGAGAAAAGGAAACGATTACACTAATTATCTGAATAACAACTAACTGTTCACTACTCGTTATTAACAACAACAATGATCAAATCAAATAGATCATAGATGAACTATAACAATTGTTTAGAATTCACAACTAACTGTTCACTACTCGTTATTAACAACAACAATGAAGTAAAAAGTGAGAACAGATTATGCACATAAACTGTTTGTAAGGAGGTGATAAATCTTAGATGAACTGTAACAATTGTTTAGAATGAATTGGAAACAATTAAAGCGAATAAGGAATTCAATATCAAAAATAGAATTCGATTACAAATCAATAGCCAAACGCTTAATAGTTCTTATGGAGAGAAAAGGAAACGATTACAACAATTATCTGAATAACAACTAACTGTTCACTACTCGTTATTAACAACAACAATGATCAAATCAAATAGATGCTATATTGGTACGAGATCTTATGAAGAAAAGCGGTGCTACGCGGAGAACTCCGGCGGTGGTTACGGCGAGAAATGTTCGGCGGTGGTTGCGGCGAGAAATGTTAAAATGAAAGACTGTTTGAAATAAAATGAGAATAGAGATTAATCTAAAAAGTAATTTGTTTTATAAGCCGGTTTTAATTTTATATATTAAAGTAAATTACATGGATAGTCCCCATTGCACGTATTTTAGTTCATAAATTAGTTCAATTGGTTAGATTGTTCTACGTTTCTAACCCTAACTTATGAACTTTTATCAGTCTCACTTAACAGTTGACTTTCTTTGTTTGACTATATTCACTGTAATGCAGGAATTACTGAAAATGAAGCACAATTCAAATAGGTAAGGAATTACTGATTTCATTAAAAAGGTAAATTTCATATGTGATAATTGTAGGAAGAGAAAGAGAGACTTGAGAAGCAGCTGCATAATATGATAGTAGTTGTTGATAATATGGTAGTAGCTGTTGAGAGATTAGAGAACATCAGACCAAGACTACTATTAGAGGTCAACTTTTGACTTGAATTTGTTAGGTCAACATCCATGTTTGACTTTATTATGTATAATACAATCTCCTGGCTATTTGAGGATAATTCTAACTCATCATCAAATTATCAAGTGGCAACAACCATTGTGGCACATTGGAAGATCGGGTATAGCGTGCATTTTTTATGCTACAATGGTCTTGCTCATTGTATGCTCTCATCCCTACTCTTTTTTATTCATTTTTCCATTTCAATTTTTATGCTAACTTTTATTCATATATTTAATTCAAAGTTTTGTAGCTACAAATCCGTATTATGTAACATTTGAGAGTAATTTACTCAGAGTGAAGCAAGACAGTTCAATGACAGTGCAATAAAGTGAAGGGTATACACATTTCTGGTAAATTGACTCTTATAAATGTTACTGAAATTATACTGTGTATCGATTTGTTTAGTCTTATACTCTTAGACCATAGTTACAAACTTACAATCTATATTAATGTGCTTTCTTTACCTACTAACCATTGTTGAAAATATTTAAAAAACAAAATATTTGTGTATACCGAACATGTTTTGATCTGTTAGCTGACCCACCCATTCAACTACATTATAATATGCTAATATGTTAATACATTTGTGTATGGCGAATTTATAATCTCTATAATTGTTGTTATGTCAAATGTATGAAAAATACTTATTTTAACTACGAACAAATATTTTCAAAGGTACAAATTTTCAATGAATAAAAGCAAAATACAAATAAGGTGAGGACAATATTCACCACGTGAGAACGTGATCCAATCTTGAGCCAAGTCTAAAGTTAGTAAGTATTTTTCTTTTTTTGTTTTGGCGGAAACAAATCTCTGTGATTTGAAAAAGCACACGGATCACAATCCGCGAAGATATTATCTTGACCGTTCATTGCTTTCTTCAACAAATCAACGGCTCATTTTCGCTCGCGCTAAATAATTTCAATTGCCCCCAAATTATCTTTCCACAAACCCTAAATAACCCACACAACAATCTCATCCAGCTTTCAAAACACACAAAATTTCAACTACAAATGGCGAGAACAAAGCAAACTGCCCGCAAATCAACCGGAGGAAAAGCTCCGAGAAAGCAACTGGCGACCAAAGCCGCGAGGAAATCAGCTCCGGCGACCGGAGGTGTGAAGAAGCCACACAGATTCAGGCCAGGAACGGTGGCGCTAAGAGAGATCCGCAAGTACCAGAAAAGCACCGAGCTTTTGATCCGTAAGCTTCCATTTCAGAGGCTTGTGAGAGAAATCGCTCAGGATTTCAAAACCGATTTGAGGTTTCAGAGCAGTGCGGTTGCTGCACTTCAGGAAGCATCGGAAGCTTATTTGGTCGGTTTGTTTGAAGATACTAATTTATGTGCAATTCATGCTAAGAGAGTTACTATCATGCCTAAGGATATGCAATTGGCTAGAAGGATTAGAGGCGAGAGAGCTTAAATTTGTGAAATTGTTTTGTGTTTGCTGACAAATTAGGGTTTTTCTGCTCTGTTGGTAATTGATTGTATGAGGCTGAATTCAAACTGTTTTAATGATAATTTTATGTTTATGATCTAAATTGAATGTTTGACGATTAACCATTTTTCTATTAGCACATATAGACAAATTTGAATATGTTGGTTGTGTTTGTTTTTTACATAATTAGGAAAAAAGATCCATAAGAGACAACATCGTTTAGTAAATTATGTTGGCCGGCTTTCCTAAACAAACATTATGCTAATTATTGTGGATAACAAAGCTTTTGTATGTCATGTTGTTGGTGTACTCAACCTTTATAAATTTGTCGAACGGCAAGGCTTGCCTATATATAAATTTCCAATCTTTATGTAGTTTTGTAGTTTAACCCCAAAAGATGCATTATCGTGCGGTGGTGTTCTCGATGATTATTGTGGTAGCGCATGGTGTAGAAAACGGGATTAGAGAAGTCGGATTAGGTGTTATTCTTGATATGGACACGAATGTCGGGAAAAGCTCGCGGGTTTGTATTTCAATGGCACTTGAAGAGTTTTACGGAGCACACGATCACAACAACTTCACTGCCATCATCCGCCCATACTTCCGTGATTCGGAAAATAACAATTTCCAAGCTGCTTCTGCTGGTTCGTAAACTATATTTATTTAGGGGTGAACACAGTTTAGAAACTGAACCAAACCGCACAAAAACCAATAGGACCGGAAGTCCGGAACTGATAATGATGAATTTTCAAACCGAAAACCGAATTGATTACATGTTTTTGGTTCGATTTGGTTTTTTCAGCCCAAATGTTCACCCTGTCGGATGAGTGGACCGAATCAGACCAAAACCGATAGGACCGATGCCGCAAATCATGAAATTACAAAACCAAAAACCGATTACATGTTTTTCGATTTCGGTTGGTTTTCAGTTCGGTTCGGGTTTTACAGCATAAATGTTCACCTATATCCGATGATCGGACCGGATCGGACCAAAACCGATAGAATCAAAACTGAAAATCATTAATTTACAAAACCGAAAACTGATTACATGTTTTCGGTTTCGGTTGGTTTTCAGTTCGGTTCGGGGTTTTCAGCCTAAATGTTCACCTATATCCGAGGATCGGACCGAATCAGACCAAAACCGATAGAACCGAAACTGAAAATCATTAATTTACAAAACCGAAAACGGATTACTTGTTTTTGGCTTCAGTTGATTTTCGCAGCCCAAATGCTCACCCCCTATCTGAGTAACTAAACGATCAGACCAAAACTAATAAGGTCGAAACCGAAAATAATAAAATTACAAAACCGAAAACTAATTGCATGTTTTCAGTTTAGTTCTAATAATATAATTACAAACCGAAAACTAATTACATGTTTTTAGTTTCATTCGGTTTTTACAGCTCAAATGCTCAACCTAACTATATTCATTAAAATATATATTATTACCGACTTTTTGGATTTTATATGTTCTTACCAAACTTCTTAGGTAGCTATCTTCTTGTTTTTATGCTAAAATTTTGTATGCAGCCATAGACCTTGTAAAAAACACTCAAGTTATGGCACTTCTTGGACCACAACAATCATCACAAGCACAATTTGCACTTGATATTGCAAATGTGTCCAAAATTCCAATAATATCTCCCGCAACAAGCCCCGATCTATCCTCAAAACAAAACCCGTACTTTATCCGTATAGCACAAAGTTCCTCGACACAAGCGGGCCCCATTGCAGCTTTAGTCAAGTCATTTGGTTGGACCGAGGTCGTGTTTGTTTATGAAGATAGTGATTTTGGAAGGGGACCGATTCCTTATTTATTCGATGCGATGGCAAGTATTGGTACTCAAGTCAAGTCATACACTATTTTGTCACCTTTCTCAACCGATGATTCAATTATTCAACAACTTCACAAGCTAAAAAGCATGCAAACTCGGGTTTTTGTGGTGCATATGTTACCTACTCTCGCTTCGCGTTTTTTCAAGAAAGTGAACGAGGCTGGAATGGTGGCTCGAGGGTATGCGTGGATCATCACGGATGTACTCACGGGCCTCTTGCATCATTTAGATCCTCAAGATCTAGATTTTATGCAAGGTGTACTTGGTGTGAAGCCTTATATACCACCATCCAACAAACTAACCAACTTTGAGAGGAAATGGAGACGAAGGGTTATTAAAGAATACCCCGAAATAGACTTTTTCGAGCTCGATATGTTCGGAATATGGTATTACGACTTTCTCTTTGCTCTAGCAACCGCGTTACAAAGAGTTGAAACCGAATTAACTTCCTCTTTCAAGACACAAATCAAAATCGGATCAAGGATCCTTCCAATGATCCGGAATATAAGGCTTAAAGGGTTGAGTGGCGATTTTAATATAATCGATGGACAATTACAAACATTAACGTATCAAATAGTGAACGTGATCGGATATGGGGCGAATCCGATCGGTTATTGGGACTCTATAAACGGATTATCGAATAACATAATCCTTAACCAAAGATTAGGTTATACTACTAACAAAGATGATCTTGGAGCCATCATATGGCCTGGTGACACTTCAAAAGTTCCTAGAGGTTGGGAGATACCGCACCTACGAGTGGGAGTTCCCGCCGGTAAAGAGTTTGTCGAGTTCATCGAGGCCTACAAAGATCCTAAAACCAATATCGTTTATGCGAACGGATATTGTATAGATGTTTTCTACGCGGTAATTTCGGAACTGTCGCATGTTGTACACTACACACTTATTCCCTATGAAAATCCGGATGGCAAGCAAACCGGAAATTATGATGATCTTGTTTATCAAGTCTATCTTGGGGTAATTACTTAACTTAGTCTATCTTGCACACCTCACATGATTTACATGTCTTATATGTTTTATGGTTTTAACTTATCTTTTAAATTTGTAATTTTACATACTTCGCTTTCTTTTCATTTCACGTTATACATGCTTTTTAGGGAAAATTACAATAAATAACAAAATACCATTAGGTGGTTCTTAATTCTAGCAATCAACTATAAAAGTTTTCATAAATAGCAATAGACTTTTAATTTTTGTAATTTGGAAACCCAATAGAAGAGGAAGAAGGTGTCGACATCGGTTTTAAAATTATGCCTCAAATCAGTTTTAAATTATGCCTCAAATCAGTTTTATGCAATTTGCAATTTGCCCTACTTTTTATATTTGTATTTTATCATTTTATATATATTTTTTTCAATTCTTATTCTGTTATTATGTTTTTTTCATCGCATTCTCTTGCCGGAGGTTTTCTATACGCGTTCTCTCTACTCTCGGGTAAACGTATGACTGTCTATATCTCACGTCTCATACCCCGTGTTTGACAGGATTGGATATGGTTGTTGTTGTAGACATGTATATATGTACCCACATATATAGTTAGTTATGAATTATGATGCATATAGGCTTCTAATGTTTAAGTTCTCATTGCTTGTTTATGACGAATAGAATTTCGATATGGTGGCTGGGGACGTGGCGATCTTGTCTAACAGATCAAACTATGTTGATTTCACTTTGCCATATTCCGAGGCGGGAATCGCAATGCTCGTTCCCGTTAAGGTTGACGATAGAAAGAACGCTTGGATTTTCATGAAGCCGCTAGAAACGACGTTGTGGATAACAATAGGTGCGTTTTTCATATACACCGGATTAGTTGTTTGGCTTCTAGAGTATCGAGTAAACAAAGAATTTCGTGGACCTCGTCATCAACAAGTTGGAATGATCTTCTGGTTTTCCTTCTCCACCCTTGTTTTTGCACATAGTAAGTCTTTATTCATTGATATTACATTATGGTGATAATTTTTGACCCGAAGAAAAAAAAGGTTAGCGTTGAGGCAAATAAGTTTTGAGTTAGGTTTACGTTAAGTCAACTTACCTGTTTATTCGGGTTGATGATAATTCAAACGAATCGACCCGCCAGCCCGATTAATGAGGAAAACATATTTAAAAATAAATATATTTATACCTTAGTAGTTTATATAAATTAATTTGGAAAATATATATGTTAAAAAAACAGATATACTTTAGTAAGTTCTTCGTACAAATTTTAAAAGGTCGACTTGTTTGACTCATTCAAACCGCTAACATGTTTAACTGGTTTAACTAAAAAAGTTATTTGGGGCGTGTTCAGGTTGAAAGTAAATAACTTGACGTTGAAATATTTGAATTGTTTATATAAACAAGTTGGGCTCAGGTTGAATATTTCCCACCCGTCAAACCAAACTCGACCTGAATTGACAGCCAAAATAGTTGACAGCCAAAATATTATTATTACATGAACTAACGAAGTGTTGTTATTAAAATGAGTACGTATCTTTTTTATAGAGGAGAAGATAATAAACAACTTATCATGATTCGTGGTGATCGTGTGGATCTTTGTGGTTCTAGTTTTGACCTCAAACTACACGGCAAGTTTATCATCCATGTTAACCGTACAAAAGCTCCAACCAACGATAACAAATATATATGAACTCTTAGCAAAAGGAGACAACGTTGGATACCCGGATGGTTCTTTTGTCGAAGGTTTGTTGAAAAAACATGGGGTTTCCTAGTAACAAGTTGAAGAAGTATTACACCTTTGAAGAGTACGCAAAAGCTCTTGCAGATGGGAGTAGCAACAATGGCGTGTCCGCCATTGTTGATGGGGTGCCTTATCTCAAGATGTTGCAGGCAAAAAATTGTAATAAGTATCTCATGGTGGGTCCAATCTACAAGACTGCCGGCATGGGCTTTGTAAGTATTCCGTTTTCGTTGAGTAGTTTCTTTTTAACAGCTAGCACACACTTCTGAAACCAAAAAAACTCGGAACCAATCCGTTAAAACTGACAAGACCGAAATCATTTGAAAATTGACGGCTCGGTTTGAGATTTTGTAAAAAATGGTGGGTTCGGTTTCGGTTATAGCGATAAACCGTCCCACTAATTTTAGTTTATATTATGATTATAAGATACAACGTACGTTTGTATTTTGAATTTTTTGGTTGGAAATGGTATTCGGTGTTGAAATATGTTATTAGACATTGAATTTAATGTTGAAAACTAGATGTTGTTGCTGAAATTTGTATGTAAGTTTGGAGAAATGAAGGTCGATGTAGAGAATTATACTACCTCCGTATCCAAATAAGTGATACACTTTGTATTTAGAGGTGGAACAAAATAAGTGATACACTTGTAAAACTTACCTTATTTGGTAAAAAATAGGACCCTTTCTCTACTATCTACTTTAATGAAGTGAAATTACCCTTTTACCCCTACTTTTTCTTTTAAACATCAATAATATCACTTTATTCAAAAGAAGTGGGAAACATTTTTCACTAACTATCCACTTTAATCTATCTTAAACAACCTTTTAGTCTTTTGTCTCAAAAACTGTGTTTTCTCAAATGTATCACTTATTTTGATACGGAGGTAGTATATTAATGTTGAAGACCATGTGAGTTTAGTTTTTAAACTGAAGGTCAAGGTCAGAACCCGCTAAAACTGAAATCTAATAAAAACTGAGACTATTGGTTTTGAGAATCTTAAAACTGAATTTAGCGGATTAAATTCAGTTTGAGCCTAAACCGCCTCATGCACACCTCTACAGACGGGACAACAAAAGGTGGATAGGTTGGTTATAACTTATAAGCCATTTGATTCGCTTTAGTACTTATGTGACATAGTCAATGAAAATTGCATTAAAGGTGACCAAGTTTAAATTTAAATTGATCACTAAAAAGACTTCTCACATAATCATTTTCTAGATAATGAGAACTAATTCGGAAGTGAGTGGTTATGATTAGGTATTTCCCAAAGGATCGCCACTTGTAGCCGAGTTTTCGAGAGCAATCTTAAAGGTAATAGAAGGTCAAATGACAAACATATCAAACAAATGGTTTGGGCATGAAGACGATTTCCCCGATCAAGATGGGCAAGTCCAACCCTTTGAAAAGCTCACACTGGCTAGTTTCAGGGGTCTTTTTCTGATCGCTGGTTTATCTTCAACTTATGCGGTTATTGTATATATAATAATGTTTTTGTATGAAAACAAGGAGATATTAGTGTCAGAAAGTTCATTGTACGAGAAGATGAACGCAATTGTAAGAAGCTTCTTATGTGTTGAAGATACGATACCACTTGAAGTAGAATTAGAAACAACCAATGATGAATGGTTTAGTTTTTAAGGTTTGGAGAGAATTTGGTTTGGTTGTTAATATTTGTGTTATTAGTACCGAGGGTAAGGCTATGCGTTCAATGGTGTTGGTTTTGTTCATATGAAATTTACTTTGGTCTTTATATGTAAATATTTTTATATATTTAATTTTGTAAAATTATACATTTTAAAAATATATAATAAAATGATAAAGAAAATGATAGATGCGTAGAAAAATTTAATAGAAAATAATATTTTCTCTTTAGCAAATAATGGTTTATGAAAAAAAAAAAGTAAGATCGGGTGATGACTTAAAATTTGGTGAGAACAATGAGGACTGATAATAATTCAATTTTTTTATTATGATCCAAAAATGTTTAGATAATGATCCATATTTCTTCATAGTGTTCTAATTTTCTTTTGTTATGATCCAAAATAAAGCTCCAATATTTTTTATAATGATCTAATATTAATTGGTTGAGAATTATCCTCATGGTCATCAACGTTTTTTGGTACTTACCGGATCTTAACCCTATGAAAAGTTTAGTTGCAAATTTGATAATTTCGTATATATTAGATTGTAATTTTGATACTTTTATCTTAATTAGTGATGTTTACCCGCACAATATCGCGGGGATTTCATATAATACAGAAAAGATTATTTAGTGATATTAATATAACACCTAAAAGATTGTTTAATATATAAAATATATAAGTTCCAAGATATTTTATATTTTCTTATAACATAACTCTCAAATAAATATATTAATTTTATATTTAATATTTTTTTTATATAAAAAACAAAACATAGATTTCAAGATATTTCTTATGAAAAAAGCTCCCCTTAATGCCACAAAGGTTTATCCATACTGATTCTGAGCTACCCACAAAACATATGATTATCCTAATATTAGTCGACTCAAAAAGATAATTGAAACTTAAGTTTTATTGTTTATACTATTACTATATTACATAAATTTCAAATGTGTTATAGAAGTATATAGTAATGTCAAATATTTGTAAGTTTTATATGACTATATAAAAGATTTAAAGTTTTAAATGAAAGTGGTAATATCAGAAAGTAAAAGGGGTTTTTTGAAACTTCCAAAAAGTAACATTAGAGTATTTGCTTGGATAGCATTTCTCCGGTTAAAAAAAAGTTGAGTTAGAAACAGACAAAATTGCTGACATTAACTTACTGTTGATGTAAATTTGTAAATGTATATATTTCTCATTCTTAAAAAAAAAAAAACTTTTTATTTCATTTTAACACAAGTTTCTAGATAATAATTAGTGGTGGAGTTATTGATAATAGTTTTGATTAAAATAAAAAGGTTGATTTGAAGAGAGAAAGATAGTTTGTTAATATTTTAGTGGGTTTTTAGTAAGAATACTATTTTATTATGTGGAGTTCATCATATGTGGGAAATGAGAATCTTCTTGTGGGATAAAAATTTAGTAAAAAGTAAGAATTTTTTGGTGGGAAGAGAGAGTCATAATAATTTGTGTATATGAATTGTGGAGGGTGCATTATGTACAACTTTAATAGTTGAAGGGTATGACATTTGTTATTTAGAGTCTTTGACTGTAGTAGAAACTTCAAAGTGTTTTTCTGGTTAACACTTGTCTTTGATCATTCAAAATTGAGCATGTTTTCACTCAAATTCCAATTACGAATCAAATCAATTAGATCCAAATCAATTACGAATCGTTCAAATTTCGCTCTTTTTTTCACACACACTACTGTGTGTGATCAACAAACGGAAGAACAACAACAACAGCAACAATTTGAAGAAAGCATTACCAACAGATCTTACTGGGCCAAAAGAATCCACAAGCTTTGCGCAATCGATCACAATGTAGACGAAGCAATTCGTCTTGTTGACAACCTCACCGTACATGGATACCACCTCGATTCGTTAAACCTCAGCAGCATAATTCACGCGCTATGTGATTCAAACCGGTACGTTGAAGCTCACACTCGTTTTATTTCATCAATTTCTTGTTCTTCGAGTAACCGTTTCATAATTCCTGATGAGAAAACGTGTAATGTGATCATCGCGCGTTTGTTGAATTGGGGGGAAAAACCTCATGTCACATTGCGAGCTGTGCGTAGAATTATGGCGGTCAAACCTCATTTTGTGCCGTCGTTGATTAATTTCAACCGTTTGATTGATCGATTTTGTTCGTTTTCGTTCGTTCATTATGCACATATATTGCTCTATCATATGAAGAGTTTAGGGCATTATCCGAATGTGGTTTCATACACTACTTTAATCAAAGGATACTGTAGAATTGGAGAACTGAGTTATGCACATAAGGTGTTCGATGAAATGTCTGAATCTGGGATAAACCCTAATTCGTTAACTTATAGTGTTCTATTTCGTGGGGCTGTTAGTAAAAAAGATGCTGATCTTGAAAAATCATTGCTTGATAAACTATGGAAAACAATGGCTCATGATAATGATGGTACTTATGTTAATCATGCTGCTTTTTCAAACCTAATTTACACTTTATGCGAAGTAGGATCGTTTAAATCGGTTTTTGATATTGCTGAAAAGATGCCACAAGGAAAGAATGTAAACGAATCGTTTGCTTACAATCAAATGATAGATTCACTTTGTAGATATAAACGGTATCACGGTGCATCAAGAATCGTATATTTAATGACAAAACGAGGGTTTATACCAAGTTTAATTTTATATAATTCCATAATTCACGGACTTACAAAAAACAATGGATATCTAAGAGCATATCAGTTACTAGAACAAGGTACTAAATTCGGTTACACACCGTCAGAAAATACATACAAGATTTTAACTGAATGCGTTTGTTCACAAGAACACGATCTTATCAAACCAAAAAAGATTCTTGAAATAATGTTGACCAAAAAAGACATGGAAAAAGTTAAAATTTACAATATTTTTCTACGCGCATTATGCCTAATCAAGAACGATGTTTCAACCGAGCTTTTAAACACACTTGTGATAATGCTCGAGACAAATTGTCACCCCGATGTTGTCACCTTAAACACCGTTATACTAGGGTTTTGTAAAATGGGAAAAATCGACGAGGGATTAAAAGTACTTAATGATATGATTATGGGAAAATTTAATTTTTGTAATCCCGATAATGTGACGTTTACAACTATAATTAGTGGATTATTAAACATTGGTAGAACACAAGACGCGTTTGATATACTTTATAAAACCATGCCCGAAAAAGGTTTTCACCCAAAAGTTGTAACTTATAATGTGGTTATCCGCGGTTTATTTAAGTTAAATCTTGCTAATGAAGCAATGAATGTGTTTAATTTCATGATCAGTAGTGGTGTTTTTGCTGATTGTACTACTTATGCGTTAATAATCGATGGATTATGTAAATGTAACCGATTAAATGAAGCAAAATTATTTTGGGATGATGTAATTTGGCCCTCGGGAATTCATGATAATTTTGTGTATTCGGCTATTATTAACGGGCTTTGTTCTTCGGGGATGTTTAATGAAGGTTGTGATTTTATTTATGAATTAGTGGATTGTGGTGTTAAACCGAATATTTTTAATTATAATATTTTGATAAATTGTGCTTGTAATTTGGGGTTAAAGAAAGAAGCTTATCAGATTGTTGGAGAAATGAGGAAAAACGGGGTTGATCCGGATTCGGTCACGTGGAGGATTATTGATAAATTACATAAACGAAAGAAAGAATCAGGTTTTGAAGATGCGATTAACGGCTAAAATGGATATTTTGTGTGATTTTGGTTCATAAAGTTGTATAATTTTCTCATAATTCTTGAAATTTGGATTTTTTTTTTAGTTTGTACATGATTAAAATTGTGGGAACCGGTAATGAAATACTGCAGGTTTTAGAGACGAGTGATTTTAGTTTATGTGACAAATGATGGAGTCTCTATTAACTGCAATTATTTAATTATCTAATTGTATAAATAATATACCTTATATTTAGTATTAAGAGAGTACATAAAACTCGAACCGAATAATATTCACCCAAATTGATAAAAACGCAAGGTAGTAACACGTATATATAGTCTTGATTCATTCATATGAAACAAGCTTATTAGAAAAACATGATATGATAACAAGTTATTAAGTAAACGTTCAGAAAACAATACAGAATAAATATAAATAGAAAACGAAAACTAGCAATCATGGATAAGAATTTGAAAGCGAGCGACACCATATTCTTTACAAAAAGTCCAACTAACACGAAAAAAGTTTCCTTAAAAAAATACCATAAATACGAAACTATGAAATTGAAGACTAGTCGTCCAATCCAAACCAACGTACAACTTTCAATGCATAAAATACAAGTCAACCAAGCATAGTCACCTTCCGATTCACCACCACCATGATCAACCAACCATATAAATCAACTCCGTGAAATTTCTCAATATGTATACGCACTTAAATCCCGTAAAATCTTGAACCACCAAGACCGCGGTCAAGTCAACCCTTGGTCAAACTATGCTCGGCGGGTCCCCTTCCCAATGACAAACGGCTCGGGCCCACCGAGTCTTGATACAATCCACCAAAGGAACGTGTTGAGTCGGTTCGGGTTTCGACACTTCCACCACTTCATCTTGGTTCGAACCGCTCCCACCCGCCATAAACTCCTCCGGGGTCCACCTCGGCGGAACCGAAACCCGCAACTTGGTCAACCGCGGTCTTTGACCCGAACCGCCCGAACTACCCGTAACCGACTTCGCGATCCCGTTAAAATGGTAAAGATCGAACACCTTCTTACCCATCAACCCGGTCGAGTCTTTCAACCCGCCGAACCCTTTATCCAAATCCAAAAGCACTTGCCAAAACTCGCTCCACACGATAAACCCCGACCCGCAAAGATGGTTGACTTTTTCGGTTGAAAGGTTGACTTTGGCGTCTTTGAGGACTTGGTGGAACCCTTCCACACTTATGAACCCGCCACCGCCGCTTTGGTCTTGCGCATCGAATGCTCGGCGGATGGCGGTTTCACGCCCTTCGAATTCGTTCTCGGCCTGGACATTCGGGTCGAGGGCGAATAGGACAGTGTAGTGGGATTCGGAGCCCACGACCCAAATGGGCCATTTTGGGGATTTTAAGGATTGGCCCACTTTGCAAAAGTTTAGGGATTCTAGTAAAGTGAGGAAACCGACTTCTACGGGTGTTAATATGCCTTTGACAAACATGCCGCCGCCTAAGTCCATTTTCCCGTCAAAAACATTCGCAACCGCCATCCCGGAAAGTAGGAGATTAACAATTTCCTAATCATAAGATATTAAAGTTGTCGTTCAAAAAATAATAATAATAAAAAAAGGCCGATATACATTTGAACTTGGCTAACTAGGTGCGCTACTACCCTGGACTATTAAAGGTGCAGAATGGTACCCTGAACTTGACAAAATCGTTGATTTAGTACCCTGACTCATTAATTTAATCGTGTTTTCTTACTTTACTAACTTCCGTTGTAACTTGACGGACTAAAAAATATAAGTTCATATGAAGATGTTATTGGAAGCAAATCACGTGAGAAAACAAAACTAAATTAGTGAGCCAGGGTACTAAATTGTGACCATTTTATCAGGTTCTATGTTGCACCTTTAATAGTTCAGGGTAGTAGAAAACCTAGTTAGCCAAGTTCAGGGTACTAAAATGCATTTTGGCCTAAAAAAAAATAAGATATTAAATTTACAGACGGTAGGGGTGAGCATTTGGGCTGAAAAATCCAAACCGAATTGAAAACATGTAATGAGTTTAGATAACATGTAATCAGTTTAGATTTCGGTTTTGTAATTTCATGATTTTCGGTTTCGGTTCGGTCCGGTTTGGTCCTCGACAGGGATGAACATTTGGCAAACCTCGACAGGGATGAGCATTTGGGCTGAAAAACCCGAACCAAAAAACTTTCTGTTTGAGTGAAAACTTATAATATTTAAGAATACTTGGTGTGTTAATTATGATTACGAAAATTATATTATTTCAGTAATAATTTAATAATTTGAATAAAATGGTTTATGAGGTTTTGTGCATTACAAAATGTACTTTGGGAGGATCTAGACTTGTTCGACTGGGTAATTTTTTTCGAGTAAATGACCAAAATACCCTCACATGCTTGGCATGTGAGGTTAGTTAACATACCAATTTAGACGGAAGGGCAAAATTCAGGGAAATTGAAGAGTACAGGGACAAAAAAGACTAAACTGGAAGTTTAGGTACAAAATCGTAAGATTTGGAAGACCATATGGACAATTTCAGTAATTTACTATTTTTTCTTTAAACTTGTTTAAGTAAATGGGTCAAAATTGAGCTGTAATTGAAAATTTAAATGGTTAAAAAAAATATAAAAATACCTGTGAAGCATGCCCGAATGGAGCTGTAACTAAAGGTTGGCTAGGGTCATCCCTATCAGCTTGAACTGTTTCCTGAAAATTAAAATTAATAAATTAATAAACAACACTAGACTAACCGACTTAAATCCTTATTATGAGTAAATGGGCCTAATTCACTTACACAGCTATACATTTCCTACGGGTCATATATGCACAAAACTAATTTTTTAGCTAACATGGAAACGGGTCAAATGTGCCAGAAGTCATCTTTTAACAAAATTTTATCGATTAAAAAACAGCTCAAACAGGTAAATTAATAGATGAAGATACACATACGATCAGTATATTAAATACGATTATTAATAGTATTATTATAAACACTTAAGAAAACACACAAACACACACACACACATATAGATATATATTATATATGTATATGATTTTTTTGTTAAGGTACCAGTCCTCGAGAAAGCAAAGCAGATAGTAGGAATAACAGAGCTCCCATACGACTACTAAAAATTGGAATCATTTCTTCAAGTCTTTGCATTGCAGTTGAAAGAGATGTGAATGTTGTAACTGTCAGAAACTTCTGAAGATCACTACTTGATTCAATTGAAAAACCATCCAGAGATCGAGCAACAATCTGTTAAATTAAATCAATTTTTATTAAAAAAAACATATTATATCCACAAATCTGACTAAAAAGTCAACCCAATTATCTGACCTCATCTTTTGAGGCTTCATCTTCACCCTCGATCTGACGGTCAAAAATACTTAAAGATGCAATTGTTGCACTCTTATTACTTCCACACAGAAATAATATCTCACACATGCTCCTCACCAGTGCCCTGCAAGGAAGAATAAAATCTTTTAGAAATTACCAATCTACCCCTCATATTAATCAACTGATTACCTTGATTTTGTTTCCTCAGTTAGAGACCCAAATATATTTGAAACAGAATCTTGAGTTTCTTGCAGTCGTTTTGAAACTAAGTCTTGTGGGAAAAATAAGAGGTATTTAAGAACAAATGCCTGTAAAATGAAAAAAAGTAAATTGTAGGAAATGATAATAGAAACAATAATAAATTAATAATCTTTTGTGAATCTTAAAACATGTAAACATAATAAAGAAAACTATTTACTTGTATAGCTGCTAATACACCACATGGCCCACCTTCATGCTGAACTAAGCCCATTGATGTTTCTTCATCAGGACTAAATCTACAAAAAAAATCACCAACAATAATCCATATAAAAGCATATGATTCACTTTTCCATTGTTCAATTTAGTCCAAGTTTTAATCTAAATCCAAAGGGATTAATCTCACTTGTTGGATCAGTGTCCTCAACGTTCTAGATTGCATCTCAAAATTAAATAAAGTTTTTGGGAGGAGTGGGTGGCACTTTAGACATTTTACCCTTGATTAATCTTGATAATTAATTAGTATCAATCCAATGGTTGTAATTTGTCCCTTGGAACTAAGTTTTTTACATATACTTTACAGAACACAACTCCTACCATCCTGTAATTAAGTTTTAACACTAATGTAACTGTATAAAATAACAAAAACTGAACCAATAGGTATACAAAGTTCATTCTATAAACATTGTCAGGAAAGAAGACTATAAGTTATTGTTTATTAGAGTACTCTTGATACTTTGTAAATAAACCTACATGGTTCCTAGACCTAAAATGATCTTCTATTCTTGTGACATCATGTGATTATAGCCCTAATTGAGAATAATTTGCATTTACGAACACAAAAATTCACACAATTGCATCATGATACATATAAACGACTGATGCTAGAAGCATGATCAATAATATCAATATGAGAATTAAAATTAAACTATGCACTGTACAGACTATGAGACCAAATGACCAATAGGAAAAAGTAAACATTTTTATTGCATTATGTAATTGATAGACATACCTAATACCCTGATTGCTCCACTGTGCAAGTATTCCCTTCGAAACTTCATTTCCAAACACCATCGAAAACAGCTGTTGAGATTCCTCCGGTGATAACTCATCCCCCAAACTCTTATCTTCCTTCACCACAGGCACACACTTATCAACCTTCATCGGTAAAACCTCCGATGAAGAACCGGAAGCCACCGGCACAAACTTATCCACCTTCATCGGTAAAGCCTCCGATGAAGAAACATTCTTCGCCGTACTAGTACTAGCACCAGTAGTACCCATAGCTGCCGACGCTGCTAACATACGCTTTTCAGCTGCTGCCGCCATCAACTCCCTCTGTAACCGCCGATTCTTCACCTCCGGCGACTCTTCCATCGGAGTTTCAACACTGTCGTCTCTCGCTTTACTCCTTTTCGGCTCCGGCGGCTCGTGTTGCATGCTCATCCGTAACGCCTTTTGCAAATCATCCTCATGATCCTCCATTAAATTCAAATCAAATCGAATCGAATTAAAAGCTTGACTTTTCAATCTGATCCAGATCTCTCAGATACAAAACCTTCAACCGAAATTAGGGTTTTCGATTTCCAAATCGGATATCCAATCAATTATACACGTATATACACACTAATGAAAAGCACGTCGAAATCAATACATGAAATTATACAAACATCTACACACAGGATTTACTTTTAAAAAACCCTAAAATTTTTTTACTTGAAATCTCAGTCTCTCTGTGAGAAATTGGAATCCGTTATTGGGGGTTTTAATTTAAACCTAATTTATATCTAACGAACATTATTTCGCGTCTGTGAACTATTGGCACCAACGACATCGTATTGTGTTTAGCTTCCAAATTGAGTGTTGTCTCCTTAGAAGTTAGAACATCCCAATGATTAACCTTACAATATGTTACTAGGTACCGCGCAATGCGGCGTCGGGTACCCGTAACTATATTTCGAAGTGACGACAGTACCAGTGGTGGTGACAATAGCGATGGTGATGAGTGGTGGTGCGTAGTGATGGTAGGTGCTAACATTAGTGATGGTAGGATAATATCCGAAATTAGCATTTTTTGTGAAAGTAAATATGGGCGTTTTAAATAGAGAAGTGATGGTTGAGTTCTGGTGACGTTAAAACTTATATATAATAATATCTGGAATAAATCAAAATAATCAAGTAGTTGAAGTGGTTAACACACAGTGATTACTTAGGAGAGGTCTTGTGTTCGAATCATGTAAGCAACACTTTATTTTTTTAGTTAAATAACTTACTAAAAGTGTAAATCTCCTTAAACTTAAAATTAAGGAGCTCCTTAAACTTACTAAAATAGGTAGGCCTAAATGCATTAGTAAGTAGTAAGATAAGTACTTTTCTTACATCAATATTTCATTAACTAAAAATTTATGTGTTTTATTAATGACAGCCCTAACATGCATAAAAATCTTGTATATTGATTAAAAAAGTAATATTCCTAAAATTCAGGGGGTTGTCTTTTGTTATTTTTCCTTCTTAATGACAGCCCTAAGAGCTGTCATTATCATTTTCCAAAATTTATTCATAAATAATATTCTTTTAATCTTTTTTTCTTTTAAAATTTTTAAAATTTACTTTTATTTATCTTAAATATTTTATAAATACCCTCTATATAATTTGACAATTTTTTTAACATTTTATTAAATTTAATAATTTTTAAAATGTCTCATACAAAATTTTTATAATAATTAATATTAATATTGAAATAGATAAAAATATTATATTATAAATATTAAAAAATATAATAAAAAAATTATATATATTATATATATGGTCTAAACTGAAAAGTTATTAAACATAAAAACTAAAAACAACAAAAGTTTTAAGTTATTTAGAAAGTTAAGAGAAATTTTTTTACAATAAGCTTATTAAAAATTAACTATTATAATAATAAAAAATCATTTAAAAACTTATTAAAATAGTAATAAATTTTTAAAAAGAACCTAATAAAAATGCTCTTAGAATGATTGGGAACATTCTTACATGTGGAAGGGTGTTTTGGTCTTTAAGAAAATGGATTTTTATTTTTATTGGGGATAATATACTTGCCTTGCATGAAGAGCAAAAAAGCATGGTGGTGGTCTCTCTCTATCTTACTGGGTTTGTCTCGAGTTGGAAAAGTGATTTGGATAGTGTGAGTTTGACACAAAATGCACAATTTATTTTTATTTATATATTTTATAATTAATACTTCGTAATTTATAATGATATTGGCATGAATTCACACAATAAAGCGAAAAAATATTAGTTGAATTTTAACATACAAGTGACTTAAATTGAATTTTCAGTTATTTCTTAGCTTCAACAAATATTCTTCCGAGTTTATTGAATCGTTTTTCATTAAGTGGATGTAATATTTTTAAATATTTTTCTAATTTAAATGAAAATATGTAAAGTCCTTGTAGTCAAATTGTGCGGTTATATGTATGAGATTTAAAAGGTTTATAAATCATACTAAAATTAGCAATTTACTTAAATTAGATCATACTCCATTAGTTGGCTTACAAGAAAGGACAATGTAATAAAATCAACTTAGTTAATAGATAAATATTTTAGTTTTATTTTGCATGTGAATATAATGTTATCCATGTAAATTGTATTGTCAATCCGTTTATATAATGAAAACAATTACAAAGAAAAAGTGTGAAGGAACAAGAAAAGTTACAACATGTAAAAAAATACATTTAACATACTTACAAAAAGAATATTTGAACGAAACAAACAAATTTTTATAAGTGATTGATAATATTTAACAAGAGACATTGTCCGAACCATAACTAATTGCTTGTAAGTTTGGATCCGATAAATTTGTCATCCATTTTCTTGGACCTCCGAATTCTCCTTCCAAGTTATAAGCATACGAAGGCCACTTTACATCGTTCCCACACGTGTGCGAAACACCCATTTTGATCCTTTTTTGTGTTCTTTCAAGAACTAAAAGACTAGAAAATGTGGAATAACTATTGCCCACAAACACATCGGACATCAAACAAACTTCATAATCTATAGCTGCTTGAATTAGATAAGGATGTTTTTTATAAGTCTTGGATAACCCTAACCGTTTCTTGTCAATTGGATGCATACCTTGTTTCCAATCATTCAAGATTGAATTATCCTCGAGAAGTTCATCGGCCACGGCTAGATAAAGAATTGTTGGCGGTTTTAGGGTTTGGATATTAGCTACTCTAGTTATGATTTCGTCTTTACTAATACAAATGTTTGATACATTTGATCTTTGTTCGCGTTTTTTACAATGTATCATCCAATCTTTTTCAATTCTCATGTGGATCGCGACATATGGTGTTTGATGATTAGAAGAAACGCGATTTATTTCACTTCCAAATGAACGAATCTTTGTGACAACTTCGTTTGCTTCTTTCGCGATTTCGTCTACTAAAACTAAACATTCAAACACTTTCGCGTAATCACTAACGGGCCAATGATCATGCCATAAAAAGGGGTTTTTCCCGAGTACTCGAATGGTTTCATACACGTCGTAATCTTGTTTGCTAAATTGTTTTAATTGATCATAATCTCTCTCGGGTGTCCATCTCCTACCACTCCCTTTTTGGAGCTCGATTGAGTCGCTTTGATTCTTGACATCGGAATACTGACCCAATTGGACAAAACTATTACAACGAGAATTAAACTTCTCGAAATTGAAAACTTTTTCGAATGAAATCGGTTGTAATTGATCGATTTCTTTATAAAACAATGATGCGCTTAAGCTAGGCATTAGAAGGGTTCTATTTAACATTCTTGCGGTTAAACAAGCTCTTGCGAACGCGATTTTTTGATTGTTTAATCCCCAAACAATTTGAGGTACTTCTATAAACTTATTTCTAACATTACCCGATTTCAAGAACTCGAATTGGTCGGTTTTAGACACACGAAATCCAAATGAATTGGGGAGTAAAATTGTTTTGATGATCAAAGCCGTTACAAGCAAGAACACACATTTGAAAGCCAAAGAATTCACATGCAACTTCAAGAATCTTAAACGTTTCAATTTTGATGATAAATCCATCTAAGATCCAAAGTTGGTACTAAACTTAGATACCCATTTGAATTAAGCTCAATTCACTTCATAAAAACCTAAACTTTAATGATTTTAAAATAAAAAATTCAATTATGCATAATCAAACAGAACTCACCTTTACTATGGAAAAATTCAAGGAATTTGATGAATATATTATCCAGTTTCTCCAAGGCGTATAATTAAACACATAAACCAGTGCTTAATCGACTGACAAATCGATCAAAATCAAACAATCCGTTGACCTTTTTATGATCGAAATCAGAGGAATTCGATTCAAATTGATGATATTATATCGAATCACCAGAAAATTGTGAAGAATTATGGGAAATTTGGGAAGAAAAAGGAGGTGAGAAACAGAGTAATTTGTAGACAGGGGTGAAGAACGGAAAAACCAAGAAAATGAAAACGAAGACAAAAAAAATTATAAATTCTCTCGTGTCTGAAAGCACACATACGAAGAATAAAAACCCATCAACGAATCATGAACCTGACAACCTGTTTTGTTCGGTTTTTGAGTTGTGTATAATTTGTTATTTTTTTGTCATAAAGTGGGACAATTTGAGTGTAACATTGATTGTAAAATATATAATATATATACGATTAATAATATAATAATGCAAATTGGTAAAGCAATAATCGGTTAAAGTTGACTAAAATTAGTATTTTACGCATGCAGTTTATAATGGCTTTAAAGCCTTGGAAGATGCCACGATTTCGCCTTAATCAAGTGATAAAATTTATTACATAAATATTTTTATTCGGGTATGTACTAGATTGTTACTCTGCTTATTACATAAATAATTTAGATAGAATATAGATAGAATAATTAAAATCGTAAAAAAATGCCTATTTTAATGTCTAAATTAGAGATATTAGCTTTATGAAATTTTAAATTGTAGAGATTTTTTTTATTAAAAATCGTAGACTAGTAGAGACAAATAATAAAAAATATAAAAAAATTTGATCAAAAAGTATAATTAAGTATTAATTGAATTGTCCGGATTTGCTAATTTTACCTAAAAAATGTATCCATGTAGTCCTTTATTAATTACTATAGATATATATATTTTGGGAAAAATAAGTGTGTAGCTGTTACATACCTAAATTTAAGTGTGGAACCATCTAAAACTACATAATTTTATTTAAAAAATCTTATAACTCATTATATAAACTTATTATTATAACAAATCCCGCCTAAAACTCATCAGTTATCTTAAATCTCAATTATTTTTTTTGTTGAATTGGTGTTTCAAGTTTCATATTCTTGAAATAGTGTTTATATTGAACACATGTCATATTCTTAAAGTGATGTTGACTTGGTGTTTTTATATTATGTAAGTGTTTTAATATGGTAAGAAAGTGATAAGATATTGTAAAAATAACCGTTTTGACTTTTTTCCCAACCAAAACTATGTAGTTATAGGTGGTTCCACACCTAAGCATAGGTACGTGACAGTCACACACTCACTATCCCCATATATTTTTTATTATGAAATTTAAGGACATGCATAGCTCGAACGGGTTAAAAAAATATGCGGTAAATCGAAATTTTTTGAGTGATTTAAATTATCGTATACAACTTAGTTTGTACTTGTAAGGTTCGAATCAATTATTTTGGCCAAACCGAACCATGTTATGTTGTAGAGTTATTTGCTTAAGCATAAATGCACTTCTCAATTTGTTATTATTTAGTTATTGAACAAATTTCTATTTTACAAATCATTAAAATATATTTTGTATCTCATATGGTCTTTTTTTTGGTTTCAAATTAGTTAAGTCCATATCATACTTATCACTATACATACTAGTACTCCATTTCACTCAATAAGTTAATACCCGTGTTTGATACTATATCAAATGTCTAATATACGTCTAAATAAATATAAAAAAATTATATATATTCATACTAAAAATTTGTAATTTATCCGCATACCCATAAAGTAATTGACACGTGAAATTCAATAATTTTTTTTTTTTCCTAATATTATTATGTGACTTAGACACTTGTATTAATCAAATCAATATGACGATAAATATAAAGAATCACTATGAAACAATACCATTTCAGTAATTGTCAAAGATTAAGTATGGTTGTTGCTGGTTGCATTAATCTTATATATGCGGTACATACACACCATAGCAACAATTATTAAAGTAAATAAATATTGGAAAACACGCTAATACGACGTATGGCTACTTGCAATTGTTACTCATGTGATATGTTTCTATCACCACAAACTTCCAAAGAAATTGGGATATTGGGAAGAAAGAAAGGGTATTGAATAGTATTGATTTGATCATACGCATTTAAGTCACAATATCTGATAAATAATCCTGTATATTACAGCTCCTTAAATTTGCTACACAAATCAACTTTTGTATCTGTTCATTGCATGTGGCATTTCTACAAACAGGTTGTGTTCATAACTCTAGTCCTCTTCTATTAGGATTGATGATGGTGTGTTTCTAACATTCACATGATTCATTGCCTTTAAATCTCAAATTACAAAATCAATAAAACACATAATTGCATAAACAAATATACCTTCTTGTTTGAGGAAGGCCAAGAGTAGGTGAATACAGAATACCTATTAAATTTCTGAGAATTAAGAGCACCAACAATTCAGCAATTGTAGTGGAACAAGGAAACGTAGTTCGGTCACCCATTCCAAGAGAAATCAATCTCTCATCATCATTAACACCCGCCATTAACAAACCGATAATTCGAACAACTGTTGCCTAAATTAAATATTAACCAAACAATGTTGGATGATCCTAAAAATTTGATATTTTGTTAGGAATCAAAATTCGAACCCATTGGTAGTTATAATGAACAATCAACAAATACACGGTAATCTGAATAAGAAGAAGATTTAGCACCGATCGATTTGGATAAAAAGATGAGTATACCTGCTGAATGTCTCGAGCTTTTTCAATTACCAGGAAGAGGCAATGAGGCGAACATAAATGATAACCCAATTACTGTTCTTCAAATCGTGGGCCGACTATTGATTACTTGGCGTTTAAGAGAAGCAATTTTAAAGCGGAAACCAACCGACTGTGAAGCAAGCATGAGGTGGAGTTGGGAGGGAGGCTCTTTTGGAGGAGAGAGATTGAAGAAATTGAAAAAAGAAAAACGGAAGGGGTGAGGTAACAATGGCGGCAGGCAATTTTAGTTGGAGAATACGAAGCAGGTGATAAAAGGCAGTGGAGAAGGGGGTAGACATGGGCAATTTTGAAGAAGTTGATAGACGTGGCCAATTTTGGAGGAGCTATCCACGTGGCATAAAAATCAAAAAGCTTTATATAGGTATAGACTAGTGACGTTGAAGGCACGTGTATAGCAAAAGCCCATCATAAGAACCACATGATTATCCGAACAAGTTTAAATTACAAAGTATAAAACTGTTATTGGTTAGATTTCTCATATTACCTCACCATAAACAAATAAGAGTATGAATAACACCTAACATTAATGAAAGTTAGTTGCTAGTTATTCTATTCTATTCTACTATTATACATTTAATATTATGTTAACTTTACTTTCATAATATTAACGGAAAAATTGATGGCGTTAAAGATTACTTGCTGCCATCCCAAAGTTCATTCATTTAAGCAATAAAAATTTAAAATATAGTTTAACATATTTTTCAATATAGAGAAGCTTATATTATTTAATATAAGGAAAATGTTAACCATTGCCCAATGGTTAAGAAAATATTTTAGGTTTTAAAAGACTGTAAATTAACTAATAAAACCATCTCATCCATTTTATTAACCATACATGCTTACATGCTTATTTAATTGTAAATTAACCATTAAAATTATCTTTAACCATTGCGCTGAGGGCAATGGTTAGCAAAACCCTTAATATAAATGAACCAATTACAATAATTTGTTGATTGATATATTTACTCCTAATGATAACCATAAGTATTGTCATTAACACCTCTTAAAAATAAATAATAAATTAAAACAAGTATGATTTAAAGACCCGCTGCAACGCACGGGCAAGCACTATCCTTGTTGTTATAAGTTCATTGTTATTAGGTAGTCTAATGTTTCATTAACTACAACGTAAATATCAACATTATTATCAACATTACAAATATCTTGTTCAAGTCAATTACATTCTTTTCATATTTGATCCACAAGTTCTAGTCCTTTTTACTCAAATCACGAAATGGATATGTCTTCGGTCCATCCACCCTACCATTTGATTTGCCATTCACCCTACCATTTGATTTGCAGTGCGTTTCTGAAATGATCTTGGAGTTTTTTCCTTCTCGGTACGTGGAAATTTGTATTACGTTTTTTGCTTTTCAAAACAGGCCGTCTTTTTCACCTTTTCTGAATTGGGTTGGTTATGGTTTCATAAAAAAATGTTCTTGTGGGGTTGATGATTTCTCTTTTAATAGAAATTTGTGTCTTTGCCTCATGCACTTGTGAATGTTCAGACAGACAACAAACATTAAAACATGAAGGTTCAGTTCTGATATGTTTTAACCGGTTGGAACCGCATTTTTTCCTTCGATGCTGCATTTTACATTTGCTGCTGCTTTTTTTCCTTTCTCTATGATATACTCTGCAATTATTAATCACCTAATGATCATTTCATATTATTGTAACATTTCATCCCAGAAAATCATCATGTTAACAACAGAGAAGTATCTTGGTACAAAACCTAAACCAGCCATGAAGGCTACGACATTTACATAGTAATTGGGCTAGGGTAATAATCGGTTTGGGCAGGTTCCGGTCATCGGTTATAACCCGAAACAAAATGAAGTTCCGGTTTCAAGATTTTAAGAACCGCGGACCGGACCAGGAACTGCGGTTCGTTGCTGGTATGGTTCGGTCCCGTCCCGTCAGTTCCGTGCGATTCGGGTCAGTTCTAGTTATTTTTGCACAGGCCTAGTCTCAGGAGCACACATGTGATATGAGTCATTTCTTGCAACGGGCTGAGAATTCCAATAAGCACCACCAAATGCCCAATTACACCCTAAACCTGTAAATATAAGAAAAATAATGAGCAATTTTCAACAATAATTTATTAATGAGAAAATTTAAAAGAGCAAGTAAGAAAAATAATGAGCAATTTTCAACAATAATTTATTAATGAGAAAATTTAAAAGAGCAAGTTCTTCATCACTGCGTTTTAAAGAAGAATCACTTTGCAATATTTCCTACAAAATAAGTAGCATACAAATAACTCAAAGGTATTAAAGTTACCTTTATAAGTAAACAAGGTATAGATAAACATAACAATAATAAATCATCAGGGTTGAGATAACGTGAGCAATTTCGATGAATAAATTGCAGTAAGGGCACCTTCCATTCAAAAATCATATTAATTTAGTAAAAATAATCATAATTTAGATTTCATACAATGAGATGTATTAAAGCATATGAGGAAAAACCTTATCAAAATCAGTTCCTTTAGTACTTGTGCGTGAATTACCATCTGTAATTTAATCCATATGGTTTTAACTGTATGTATTTGTGGCGGTTTGTATATGCTTCAGAGTACGAAGAGACAATATCAATGTTGCAAACAGAGGCACCTGCAATTTGTCGTTGGTAGATGAAATGAAATCACGATTTCCATTTTGTATATATTTTAATACACTCAACTTGAATTGTTTACATTTACATAACTATAGCATTCTGTGTCAATGGTCACAACAAAAGATCGACTCCGATAAAACTCTAAGAACCAAGTTTTCGGTATTCTTAGTACCAATTCGTTGGATAAAAACAAATTCCTGCAATAAGATTAGAAACTACATTAGTAAAATTACAAATTAAACTTAATTAATGCATAATCAACTTGTCTGATCTAACTACTGGTTTTTAATTTAGTTTATTAATAAAATATAAAAAAATATGAAGAGAAAAAAGGCTTCCACATGATAGACATAAATCACTCACAAATAAGATAGTCTTCAACATCAAGACCAAATTCTGAAGCTAATCAACCAACCACTTTCTTCACCACTCGCTCAATATATTATCCCTCGGTGATTCCTCCAATACTCCTCTCCGCCAGTCAATCCTAGATTTCTCACCACCATTATCAATTTAAATATACCATACCACTAAATCATTTGAGAAAACCAGACCCAATATTAAACCCTAAAACTTCAACTCCAATCAAATTCACAGTCACTCAAAATTCCGATTGAAACCCTAAGCGAGAATTGTTTTCCGATCAATCTCGTCCTTGTATCAGCCTTTTCTACAGAATTTTCCTCTGTATACTCCTAATGAAACGAAAACAACAATAATTGGAATTTTTTGATAGAGACGTACCAAATGTTTGTGATATTTAAGTAGATGTGCGTATGTATGTGAAAACGGTGGGCTGTTGTCGCGACTATGGGCGGCGGATAATACCAACTGGAGAAGAGAACCTGCTCATCAACGTGTATGTGTGACGATAAAAGCTGAATTGAAAAGGTGGCTTCTTGCCTCTAATTTAATTTGTTGTTATGGCGAAAAGGGGAAGCAGAAACGAATGTTGATTGATGAATATGAAGGACGCTATGGGCGGTGGAGGAAATAATTATTTGAGATGTAGAGTTAATTTAAATTGGAGTTTTGGAAATGCTACGTGTAGAAATCTTATGAACCCTACGTGGCATCAAAGTAGGAATCTGGTGAATCTGATGTGGCATCGTGTAGAAATCTTATGAACCCTACGTGGCATCAAAGTAGGAATCTGGTGAATCTGATGTGGCATCAAAAGCCAAAAGGCTTTATATAGGTAAATGATATCTAACTATTTTCATAAACAAATATAACATTCTTTTTAATACGAATAATCTGCTTTCAAACTAACTTTTTGTGTAATAAAAGTATATTTTGATTATTTGATCGAACACAAATTTGTACGATAATTAAATCACAATAAATTAAAAGCATGTTGACAATAAATTTAACGACCCGAAATTTGTAAATAAATAAAATATGTAAAAATATGATAATTATGGATAAATCATATAAAACATGTGGAAATTGGTTTCGTGTCGTTTGGACACCGTACGAGAAAGTTATGGGCGAAACCGGGCCGGAACAAAGTTGAAAAAGTGCAGCCCTGCACTCAACAGGAGTTCGCGACGCGAACTCAGGTTCGCGATCGGGAACTAGCTCCAGGGAGTTTGGCCAACGAGCGCGAAGTAGTTAGCGATGAGTTAGCGATCACGAACTATGGGGAGTCACAGAATTCGCGACGCGAACTATGGTCGCGTCGTGATCTTATGTCTGGCAGCATTAAAGACGGGATTTGGCTCATTTATGGCATTTATGAACCCTAGTTTTCTCTCTTCAAGCTTGTGAACGATTTTGGGTGTAAAGCATCATTTGGAGCTGATTTCTTCATCAAATCTTGTGATTCTTCACTCCTAGTTGAAGATTTAAGGTATATCTTCAACCCTTTGTAGTTGTAGCTTTAGATCTATGGGTTTAGAGGCTTGGGTTTGAAACCCTAGTTCTTGGGGGTTATGGAATATGGTGAAATAAATGGTGTGTACACTTAATAGATGGTAGATTAACAAGGGAATCAAGTGTATGGTTAAGATTTGTAAGAATCTTAAGGGTTGGTTAAACCTAGGGTTTGGTAATCACCATATTTGGGGAAAATGGATTGATGGGTGTTATCTAGAGGTAGATGAACACATTGGTAGTAGTAATTGATGTTGATCATATTGTGATAATTGTATTAGGCTTTTGGTGAAGTCTTGGAAAGTTGATTGGATTGAGAAGCAAGAGATTGGGTGTCAAGAACACGGTTTGAGCATCTTATTGCAAGGTGAGTACGTGTGGACTTTACTGAGTACATAGCCTATGAAATACATTTTATTACTTGTGTTGTGGTCTATTTGCTTATTTGTGTAGACTAGTAGTTTATAGTTAGTTATACCGATAGTTGTATTGAACTAACTTGTTTGATGATAGACGTGATAGCCGAGAGCTAGATTGACATAACCATCGAGTTATGATATGGTGAGATGATGTGATGATGCGGGGGACCCCCGGTCATGAGGTGTGGTGTGAGGGGCAGTTGGGTGGATTCCCATCGACTCCACCACGATAGTAGTCTTGCTAACTGGAGGTAGTCCGGCGAGTAAGGCAGGTATTGGTAGATTGGGCGAATCCCTCTTGCCAGTATCTTGAGGCTTATTAATGGCGATGGATTTCGGTTAATAAGTCAAGGTGGTTCTAGTTAGTTCGGGGGCAACCCGATAACTAGATATGATTGCTAGGAAAGCAAGGTATTAGAGTCACAATAGGGTGACTAGTTAGATGGATGAGTTACTTGTTCTATGTTACATGTTATATTATACTTACCATTATTGTCGGGTCTAAACCCATGTAGCTCACGAGACGTTTTTGTCTCATGTACTCCTTGTTTGTTTTTCTATGTACTCAGGTTCGGGATCGAAGGCTTAGGTACGCATGGATAGAGATGCGGGACCTAGAATAGAAGAGCACTAGATTGGATTTAGTCTTAGCTTGGTTATGATCTATTTTGTAACACCTACTTTTATACTCTGATTTCATACCAAGATTTTTGTAAATCCAAATTTGGGAATGTTCTTCTATTTATAAAATGTTTTATTTTGGCCGATTTTTGGTATTAAAATTTGAGGTGTTATAACTTGGTATCAGAGCTATAGTTTAAGTGAATTAGGTTGGATGACCATCCTAGTCTTAGACTGTAGCATTAGGAATATAAGATTCCTTAAGATCATAGGTTGACCTCGAGACTTTATATTAAGTTTAGGGTTGAACCTAGGGGACCGATGAATTCGATATGATTTTGGGTATTGAGTCTTATGTGACTAATGGGTTGTACACAAGGTACTAAATGTTTAATGTTTTTCGTATAGTCTTGATTGAAAGAAAATGGTGACCACACGTAGAAGTGGTAAAGCCCCGGAGGGCCGTGAGGAGGAAGTACCTCCTGTTGAGAGGGTGGATGAGCAAGAAAGTCAACCATCAATGCATCGGGTTGATGAATCGGAGGTCGGAGCTAATAGAACTCCGGTGACCATGGCGGATCTCCAAACTATTATCGACCAAATCAAGGGAACGGTGGCCGAGGAAGTGCACCGAATTATTGGAGACCGTGAAAGATCGGGTGGAGACCGTGAATCCGAAGCTAAATCAGAAGAGAGAACCGGGGGTAGTGGCACCGGGGAAGGAAAGTCCTCCACGGGTGGCCAAAGTGATGCTAGGGCTAGGCCCGTTGTGAAAGAAGGTTGTTCATTTAAATCCTTCATGGCTTGTAAGCCAAATGTGTGTGCGGGTAGTTCGGACCCGAAGGTAACAATGAGGTGGATCCGAGAAACCGAGAGGGTTATCGGAAGTAGTAAGTGTAAGGATGTTGATATGGTGACGTATGCGTCACAATTGTTGAAAGAAGATGCCATGGTGTGGTGGGATATTGTGTATGAGACCCTCGGGAGGGAGGTGATTGAGAAGATGACGTGGGATGAATTCACCACGAGGTTGAAAAAGAAATTTTGTCCCGAGAGGGATATGGAGAAAATGCATGAGAAATTCTTGACCCTTAAGAAGGGTGATATGTCGATTGAAGAATACTGGAGGGAGTTCACGGGATTGCTCCCGTTTGTTGCTAAAACCTACTCGGATGAGAGGTTGAGAGTGGTTCGGTATGCAAGTGGGCTACCTTGGGATTATCAATTGGAAGTGAAGAGGGCGGTTTCACTCGATGAGGCTATTAGTGCCGCCCGGAGTGTGGAGGAAGTAAATGAGGCACGTGTTGCCGAGAGGGCCCATGTGGGCGAGAAAAGGAAGGCGGAGAGCGGCTCTAGTTCGTTCAAAAAGGGGAAGTTCACTTCGAACTTCTCTAAACAAGGAAGTGTTGGCCCGTGCAAGAAATGCGGGAAAAATCATACCGGCATATGCCGAGGAGAGTCAAAAGCTTGTTATAGTTGTGGGAAGATGGGGCACCTAGCCGGGGATTGTAAGGCCAAGTTGTCGGCCGATGTGGAGTGCTACTCATGCCACGAAAAAGGGCATTATAGTAACGTATGCCCGAAGAAGGGAATTGAGTCGATGGTGTCCACGGCTCAAAAGAAAGTGGAACCGGCAAAGGTGAAGGGGCGGTCCTTCCAACTCACTCGGGAGGAGGCGAAGGAGGCACACGATGTGGTGTCAGGTACTTTATTCATTAACTCTTTGCCAACTCATATTTTGTTTGATTCGGGTTCTAATTATTCGTTTGTGTCTTATGAGTTCGGTTGTAAATTGAATGTGCCGTCCGAGATGTTAGATGAGGTTTATGAAATAGAAGTAGCCGACGGGAAAACGTCTATGGTTGAATGTATTTATAGAAATTGTGAAATAGAGATAGACGGTAGAAAGTTTAAGGTGGATTTGTTGCCCATGGGAATTAGGGCGTTTGATGTGGTTATCGGTATGGATTGGTTGGGTAGGCACCAAGCCAAGATTTTGTGTGGAAAGAAAATTGTGTCGATTAGGACACCCGAGAATGAGAAAGTGTATGTGTATGGGGAGAAACGACATCACATGCCTAATGTGATTACCGCCATTAAGGCGAGGAAAAGTATATCGAAAGGTTGTGCATCGTTTATTGCATATGTATTAGATGGCCGAAAAGAAAAGAAAACAATGGATAGTGTAAAAATTATTCGGGAATTCCCCGAGGTATTTCCCGATGACTTGCCCGGTTTGCCACCGGAGAGACAAGTCGAGTTTAAAATTGATTTAGTGTCGGGGGCGACGCCGATTGCTCATGCTCCATATCGTTTAGCTCCCACCGAGATGCGGGAATTGATGACCCAATTGCAAGAATTGTTAGATAAAGGTTTTATTCGTCCGAGTTCGTCACCATGGGGTGCACCGGTGTTATTTGTTAAGAAGAAAGACGGGTCGATGAGAATGTGTATCGACTACCGAGAATTGAATAAGGTAACTATTAAGAACCGTTACCCGTTGCCGAGAATTGATGACTTATTCGACCAATTGCAAGGTGCTAGTTATTTCTCAAAGATCGATTTGAGGTCGGGTTATCACCAAGTTCGGGTGAAAGAAGGCGATACCGAGAAGACGGCTTTTCGTACACGTTATGGTCATTATGAGTTTCTAGTGATGCCGTTTGGTCTTACAAACGCGCCGGCTATTTTTATGGATTTGATGAATCGGGTTTGTAAACCGTTCCTTGATAAGTTTTTAATCGTGTTTATTGACGATATTTTGATTTATTCGAAAACCGAGGAAGAACACGAAGGTCATTTGAGGCTTGTGTTAGATGTGTTAAAACGGGAAAAGTTGTATGCCAAATTCTCGAAGTGTGAATTTTGGTTGCGGGAAGTACAATTCTTAGGTCACGTGGTGACATGTGACGGTATTAAGGTTGACCCGTCCAAGATTGAAGCGGTGTCAAATTGGGAGCCTCCGAGGACTCCTACCGAGGTTAGAAGTTTTCTTGGATTAGCCGGTTATTACCGAAGATTTATACAAGATTTCTCGAGAATCGCGATTCCACTCACGAAGTTAACAAGAAAAAGTGAGAAGTTTGTGTGGGAGAAGAAGCAAGAAGAGGCGTTTAAGTTGTTAAAAGAAAAGTTATGTAACGCGCCGATCCTTACGTTACCGGATGGTATGGAAGATTTTGTGGTTTATAGTGATGCTTCGAACCAAGGGCTCGGTTGTGTGTTGATGCAAAGAGGTAAAGTGATCGCGTATGCCTCGCGACAATTGAAGAATGCGGAATTAAGGTACACGACACACGACTTGGAATTGGCGGCGATTATTTTTTGCCTTGAAGTTGTGGAGGCATTATTTGTATGGTACTCGATGTACGCTGTACACGGATCATAAAAGTCTACAATACGTGTTTACTCAAAAAGATCTTAATATGCGACAGAGAAGGTGGATCGAGTTGATAGCCGATTATGATTGTGAAATTGTGTATCACGCGGGTAAGGCAAATGTGGTGGCCGATGCCTTGAGCCGAAAGGTATATGAAAACCCGAACCGAGGAATTTTAACACGTATAGAAGTCGTCTCGAGCATTATCGAAAGGATCAAGAATGCCCAACGAGAGGTTATGGGAAAAGACGAGTTAAGACAAGAACGGTTAGGTAAGAACCAACATTTTCTCGAAAATGCACAAGGGTTGAAGACCGTAGGCGGTCGTATTTGGGTTCCTAAATTCGGTGGCATCCGAAAAGAGTTGTTGTATGATGTGCACAAATCGAAGTATTCGATTCACCCGAGAAGTACAAAGACGTACCAAGATATGAAACGGGTTTATTGGTGGCCCGGAATGAAGACGAGAGTGGCCAAGTACATCTCTAAGTGTGCCACGTGTGCACAAGTGAAAGCCGAGCATCAAGTACCGTATGGGATAGCTCAATCATTGGTTGTGCCGGCCGGGAAGTGGGAAGATATAACTATGGATTTCATAGTAGGTTTACCGAAGACGAGTAGAGGTCACGATGCCATTTGGGTCATAGTTGACCGGTTGACCAAGAGTGCACTATTTTTAGCAATTCGGGAAACGTTGCCACTTGAGAAATTGGCTAAGTTGTATGTTGATGAGGTGGTTCGACTCCACGGGGTTCCGTTATCGATTGTATCCGATAGAGACGCGAGGTTTACCTCGAGATTTTGGCGATCTTTACAAGAAGAGTTGGGTACAAAGTTGCGGTTGAGCACGGCTTATCACCCGCAAACCGACGGTCAAAGTGAAAGAACGATTCAAACAGTCGAAGACATGTTGAGATCGTGTGTGTTAGACTTCGGGGGTAAATGGGATGAACATTTACCGTTAGTCGAGTTCTCGTATAATAATAGCTATCACTCGACTATTAAGATGCCGCCTTATGAGGCGTTGTATGGAAGGAAATGTAGAACTCCATCTTGTTGGTTGGAAGCGGGAGAGACGAAACTCACGGGTCCCGAGATCGTGAGAGTGACGAATGAAAAGATTGGTATTATTCAAAACAACATGAAAGTCGCCCAAGATAGACAACGAAGTTACTCGGGTTTGAAGAAAAGACCATACGACTTGGATGTCGGTGATATGGTGATGTTGAAAGTGTCACCTTGGAAAGGTGTAATGCGGTTTGGTAAGAAAGGGAAATTAAGCCCAAGGTATGTTGGACCGTTTAAAATATTGAAACGGGTCGGGCTTCAAGCTTTTAAGTTGGAACTTCCACCCGAGTTTCAAGGTGTGCATGACACCTTCCACGTGAGTTATTTGAAGAAGTTTATCGGGGAAGTTGAAAATATTATTCCGTTGCAAGAGTTGCGGGTCGACGGCCCGAACCGGTTGATTGAGGAGCCCGAGGCTATATTAGAAACGAAAACAAAGAAGCTTCGGAATAAGGAGATCGAGTTGGTGTTGGTCAAGTGGAAGCATTCACTTGGGCCGAATTTGACTTGGGAAGTCAAGGACGAGATTCGGAAGAGGTACCCGGATTTCGTGAACTATGATGAGATTCCGAGGACGGAATCTTCTTAAGGGGTAGATAGTTGTAACGACCCGAAATTTGTAAATAAATAAAATATGTAAAAATATGATAATTATGGATAAATCATATAAAACATGTGGAAATTGGTTTCGTGTCGTTTGGACACCGTACGAGAAAGTTATGGGCGAAACCGGGCCGGAACAAAGTTGAAAAAGTGCAGCCATGCACTCAACAGGAGTTCGCGACGCGAACTCAGGTTCGCGATCGGGAACTAGCTCCAGGGAGTTTGGCCAACGAGCGCGAAGTAGTTAGCGATGAGTTAGCGATCGCGAACTATGGGGAGTCGCAGAATTCACGACGCGAACTATGGTCGCGTCGTGATCTTATGTCTGGCAGCATTAAAGACGGGATTTGGCTCATTTATGGCATTTATGAACCCTAGTTTTCTCTCTTCAAGCTTGTGAACGATTTTGGGTGTAAAGCATCATTTGGAGCTGATTTCTTCATCAAATCTTGTGATTCTTCACTCCTAGTTGAAGATTTAAGGTATATCTTCAACCCTTTGTAGTTGTAGCTTTAGATCTCTGGGTTTAGAGGCTTGGGTTTGAAACCCTAGTTCTTGGGGGTTATGGAATATGGTGAAATAAATGGTGTGTACACTTAATAGATGGTAGATTAACAAGGGAATCAAGTGTATGGTTAAGATTTGTAAGAATCTTAAGGGTTGGTTAAACCTAGGGTTTGGTAATCACCATATTTGGGGAAAATGGATTGATGGGTGTTATCTAGAGGTAGATGAACACATTGGTAGTAGTAATTGATGTTGATCATATTGTGATAATTGTATTAGGCTTTTGGTGAAGTCTTGGAAAGTTGATTGGATTGAGAAGCAAGAGATTGGGTGTCAAGAACACGGTTTGAGCATCTTATTGCAAGGTGAGTACGTGTGGACTTTACTGAGTACATAGCCTATGAAATACATTTTATTACTTGTGTTGTGGTCTATTTGCTTATTTGTGTAGACTAGTAGTTTATAGTTAGTTATACCGATAGTTGTATTGAACTAACTTGTTTGATGATAGACGTGATAGCCGAGAGCTAGATTGACATAACCATCGAGTTATGATATGGTGAGATGATGTGATGATGCGGGGGACCCCCGGTCATGAGGTGTGGTGTGAGGGGCAGTTGGGTGGATTCCCATCGACTCCACCACGATAGTAGTCTTGCTAACTGGAGGTAGTCCGGCGAGTAAGGCAGGTATTGGTAGATTGGGCGAATCCCTCTTGCCAGTATCTTGAGGCTTATTAATGGCGATGGATTTCGGTTAATAAGTCAAGGTGGTTCTAGTTAGTTCGGGGGCAACCCGATAACTAGATATGATTGCTAGGAAAGCAAGGTATTAGAGTCACAATAGGGTGACTAGTTAGATGGATGAGTTACTTGTTCTATGTTACATGTTATATTATACTTACCATTATTGTCGGGTCTAAACCCATGTAGCTCACGAGACGTTTTTGTCTCATGTACTCCTTGTTTGTTTTGCTATGTACTCAGGTTCGGGATCGAAGGCTTAGGTACGCATGGATAGAGATGTGGGACCTAGAATAGAAGAGCACTAGATTGGATTTAGTCTTAGCTTGGTTATGATCTATTTTGTAACACCTACTTTTATATTCTGATTTCATACCAAGGTTTTTGTAAATACAAATTTGGGAATGTTCTTCTATTTATAAAATGTTTTATTTTGGCCGATTTTTGGTATTAAAATTTGAGGTGTTACAATAAATGGCATATATATATATCAATGTTAAAGATTAAAGTTTAAACGTATAAAATATTTATAAAAATTCATAGGTTTGCCGTTTACCAAATACTTGTATTTAACTTGGGGTTAGTTTTGTCACATAGGACCCGTGTTTGCATAGGGGCTCCTCTGTCCAAAACCTTTTACTTTAAATTTTAAAATGCACATATGTTTGCATGCATGTGAGCTACTTAATCCATGTGAGCCATTTGAACCCAAAACGGATAAAAAATGCTTCTTCTATTTAATAGGTCAACTTGTTTGTTGCTTTTTTTCTTTATATATTTGTTTCCCGTATTTAAATTAAAATTACACTATATTTTATACGTGTTTATAGTAATGGAAGTTGTAGCATTAATAATTACATTCTTACATTATTAAAGATCATTTGTTTTTTTTAATGTTATAAATGTTTCTAGTAATGGTATTATACTAACTTGGTTTGTGAAAGATTTATATTTGATGTTATAAAAAAGTTCACCCAAAACACACCTTGCCCTCCAGGCCTCCACTAGTCGAACCTACACCCTCACAATTCCAACCTAACCCTACCAGTTTAATCAACATTCTATTATAAGAAAAAAGTAACATAAACCATTTCATAATAAGCAATTACATTGCCTGAATTTTATTTAGGGAAAATCCAAAATACATTATAATGTAATATAGGTTATTATTATTAGTAATATTGTGTTATATTATTAATACTATATTATTATTATTATTGTTATTATTATTATTGATATTTGGTTATGCTGAGTTCTATTCAAAATATAAGTTCTTAATATAACTCTCCAATTATTATTAAGAAAATGATAATGACAGCCCTTAGGGCTGTCATTAAGAAGATAATATAACAAAAGACAACCCCCTAATTTTAAGAATATTATTTTTTTAATTAATGTACAAACTTTTTATGCATATTAGTGACAACCCTAAGTACTGTTATTAACAAAACCCTTCTTATTATTATTACTATTATTATTGCTATTGCTAGAGAATTCTACTTTTTTGCTAGTCCTAACTCATAATTATAACGTGGAGCCCAACTTTCAGCCCACTATTCCGTGCAACTTTGATGTAAAAAATCGTGTGGTAGAAGGATGTTGGAGTTGGATCAAAGTAAAAAAAAAGAGAGAGATGCTTTATGAGATTGGGCCAACGGCTTTTACAATAGAAAAAACTAAATTTGGATAATGGTATTAGTTCGTTAGAAAAAACTAAATTTGGATAATGGCATTAGTTCGTTGTTATTAGGGGGGAAAACTTAATTATCTGATTTAATCCTTTTATTAAGGGTTTTATTAATAACTGCCCTTAGGGCTATTACTAACATACATAATATGCTTGTACATTCATTGATGGAGTAGTGATCCTAAAATTCAGGGGGCGGTTTTTACATTGATTTTGTCTTCTTATTGACAGCCCTAAGGGCTGTCATTATCATTTCCTTTTTATTACAGTAATATGTATAATGTTTATATAGTCAATAGTGTGTCGTTTGATAACGCATTAATAGATAAAATAGTGTTTTTTTGTGTGGTAAAAATGACCGTGTCAATTTATACTTACAAATTTAGAATGATTTGTCACACAAAGCATTAGATATGATGACTAAAGCCAAATAAACACCTTAACGCAACCTCAACAATCATATTTTCACATTCATACACAAAATACTCTCTTCACTCGTAATCATTACATCATTTTTAAGAGTTATCAAAATACCCTCTAACACTCTAACTCATACCAAACATCAACAAACCAAAAAAAAATAAAATGAGATTCTACAGAAGATCGGCGCCAGCAGTTTGGCGTGAGCCGTGAGGGCATGCCATTGTCATGGTACAAGGGCACCCCGCTAAAAGGAAATGTTGCTTAGATTTGGTGTATCTGCACCCAGGGGTGATCATTTGGACCCAAAAGCCAAACCAAACCGAAACAAAACCGAATTGAAAACGAAAACATGTAATTGGTTCGGTTTCGGTTTTGAAAATTTCATAACTTTCGGTTTGGGTTCGGTTCTCGGATTGGATAAGCACTTAGGCTAAAAAACTGAACCGAAACCAAACTGAACCAAAACCCGAACCGAACAAAAATCAATACCATGTAATCGGTTCGTTTTGCACACGAAGCTTTAAATTGGGCAAAGTTTTAAAGAACAAAAATATTACATTCCCAAAATGCAAGGACTAAAATGAAACTCATATCATACAAGCCAAAAAAGTCCAAAAGATTGATTTGTCCGTAACCCACTATCCAAACGCACTCAATTACTTTCACTGTCACACTTGTAAACTACAAGGACCAAACTGCAAATTATTTACACTGCAAGACGAAAACACAAAAATTGAATTTGTCCAAAACTCCCGCTGCCTGCCATAAACCGAAGAAGAAGCTTTCATTTTCCTTTAACAAAATTATCCTCTGCTGTTACGTGACGGCCTCTAGCGTCACCGTCACGCCGTACTGCCGCCACGTGTCATCTGACCTTCCACTGACATCAGATAACCTAATCCTCGACTTCCGTTATAAAAATCGTTATTTAATATCTTAAAAGTCTTCTTGAAATGCGTGATTTTGTCAACCGATGAAATTCAATCTCGCTTGATTTTGGGATAAACTGAAGGAAAAAAAAAAAAAAACTAGAGCGTTATCGGAGGTCAACTATTTCGCCGGAGAAAAATGGATCACGCCGCCGATGCTTTCCGGACGGATTTGATGACTATAACTCGGTTTGTGTTGAATGAACAGTCGAAGCATCCGGAATCGCGCGGTGATTTCAGTATTTTGCTTAGTCATATTGTTTTAGGTTGCAAGTTCGTCTGTGCTGCTGTTAATAAGGTTAATTTGTTATCAATTTATTAGTTAATCATTTAATTAAGTTCTGATGTGTATTTGCAAGCGATTGAGCTTCTAATTATCATGTTCCTCATGCTTAATCGCATTTAATTGAGCTAAATTACTTGTGAAATCATAGTGATTGCTGTAGCGTATTGTAGTTATTTGAGCAAGTTTTATTTGTTAAAGCTTAATCACACTGATTTTATTGGTTTTGAAGTACAAAATTTTGTGTGATGTTAAGTGATTAGTGATTAACATCTAGTTTAACTTACTATAGTTAGCTAGTAAACTTGCTCATTCCAGAATTATTATGCTAATAAGTTACTATAATTAACTTACTATGTGTATTAAGTAGCTAATTAATATGCTAATTAAGTTGAGGTTTGGTTATGCAGGCAGGTTTAGCTAAACTCATTGGACTTGCTGGAGAGACAAATGTGCAGGTGAGAACACTCTTCATCTTTATCCCATAATCGTTGCAAAATTCGTTGGTGTTCATACGACGTGATTATTATTATTATTATTATTATTATTATTTTTATTTTTATTTTTTCTTTTTCTGGTTTTAGGGAGAAGAACAGAAGAAATTGGATGTTCTGTCGAATGAAGTTTTTGTGAAAGCTTTGGTCAGCAGTGGCAGAACAGTGAGTCTTTTGTAAACATCTTCTTCAGAAAATAATAATAATAATAATAAATCTGTGGATTTGGGTTATGTTATGTGTAAAACGGGTCAGTAAACACAATTTTTTCAGTGCATACTGGTTTCTGAAGAAGATGAAGAAGCTATAATTGTGGAACCATCTAAACGTGGAAAGTAAGAGCAAATTCACTTTATTATTTTGAAGTTTTGAACAATTAAACTTTATATATTTCAAGAAATTAATTTAATTCTAGAAAAATTATGCAGGTATTGTGTTGTGTTTGATCCACTTGACGGATCCTCCAACATAGACTGTGGTGTTTCCATAGGAACTGTATGATACTGATTTCAATTTCAATTTTATCTTTATTAATTTATTTAAATTCTTTTACATTTTACTGAAATTAAATATATTTTATTTAGATATTTGGGATTTACATGATAAAAGATGGCGGTGAAGCACGTTTGGAAGATGTATTGCAGCCCGGAAAAAATATGCTGGCTGCTGGATACTGCATGTATGGTAGCTCCTGCACGGTCAGCACAATATCTTTTTATTTTTATTTTTAGATTATTATTTATTATTTAATTATTTATTTATTTATTATTTAATGAGAAATGCATTATTTTTCAGCTTGTGTTAAGCACTGGATCTGGTGTAAATGGATTTACTCTTGATCCATCTCTTGGGGAGTTTATTCTTACCCACCCGGACATTAAGGTAATACGGGCCCACATAACTTGAAGCCCGTTATCAGATCATGATACTAATACGGGCCCACATAACTTGAAACCCGTTATCAAATTTTGATGCTAAAACGGGCCCACATAAGTTGAAGCCCGTTATCAAATTTTGATGCTAAAACGGGCCCACATAAGTTGAAGCCCGTTATCAGATTTTGATACTAATACGGTCCCACAGAACTTAAAGCCCGTTATCAGATTTTGATACTAATACGGCCCCACATAACTTAAAGCCCGTTATCAGATTTTGATACTCATACGGGCCCACATAACTTGAAACCCGTTATCAAATTTTGATACTAAAACGGGCCCGCATACCATCAAGCCCATTATCAGATTTTGATAATACGTGCCCACGTAACTTAATGCCCGTTATCAAACTTTGATACTAATACGGGCCCGCATAACTTGAAGCCAGTTATCAATCTTTGATACTTAAACGGGCCCGCTTAAGCTGAAGCCCGTTATCAAAATTTGATACTAATACGGGCCCTCATAACTTACAGATCCCAAAGAAAGGAAAGATTTATTCTGTTAATGAAGGAAATGCTAAGAACTGGGATGTTCCCACTGCAAAGTATGTCCACTTTCAGTTAGATTTTCTTTATAATTCTTATTTTATTTTTTTATTTTTAATTTAATTTATTTTTTATTTTTTTACTTTCAGGTTTGTGGAAAAATGCAAGTTCCCGACAGATGGTTCATCTGCAAAATCTCTAAGATATATCGGAAGGTACTCAAATTATTAATCTTTTTTTGGGCCCTAATTATTATTATGAAAATAGTTTAATGATTAAATTAAAAAAAGACAAAAAAAAGTTAGCGGGTCGATCTAACCTGACCCGGCCCGTTTTGCCACCTGTACTTAAACCCTGTTTTGTTATTGGGTACAGTATGGTTGCTGATGTGCACCGTACCTTATTGTATGGGGGTGTGTTTTTGTACCCTGCTGATAAAAAGAGCCCGAACGGGAAACTAAGGTACATTTAAATATATTATATAACTTTTTTAAAGATTATTTTCATTAATTATGTCACAAATTTAATTTGAATATATATTACCAAATAGGGTTCTGTATGAAGTCTTCCCTATGTCATTCTTGATGGAACAAGCTGGAGGACAATCATTTACCGGAAAAGAACGAGTAATTAATTTAATTTAATTACACCTTTTAATTTTTTTAATTTTTTAAATAAATAACTTGATAAATATGAATCTAAGACAATTTATTGTTAGGCACTTGATTTGGTTCCTAAGAAAATACATGAACGGTCTCCAATATTCTTGGGAAGTTATGATGACGTGGAAGAAATCAAGGCATTGTATGCAGCTGAAGAAAAAGTATAATTAAAGGGAAATTTAACCTCATTCTATATTATGTGTTGTTGTGCAGTTGTTACTCGCTATTTCTCTGTTTATAATATAAAACCATGTTATTTTCATTCTTATTTGTAATAAAAATACTACCTTTTATATAAATGGTGGTTAATGATAAAATATCAAATTTCTAGGCTCAGTTAACATTTTTGATTCGGACATAAATCAATGAACTAGGGGTGAGCATTTTGACCGAAAAAACCGAACCGAACCGATAACCGACCGAAACCGAACCGAAACCGATAACATGTTATCGGTTCGGTGTCGGTTTTGAAAATTCATCGTTATCGGTTACCGGTTCTATCGGTTCGGTTCGGTTTTCGGAAAAGGATGAACATTAGGTCTAAAATAACCGAACTGAAACCGGACCGAACCGACACCGAACCGAACCGAAACCGATAACATGTTATCGGTTCGGTTTCGGTTTTGAAAATTCATCGTTATCGGTTATCGGTTCTATCGGTTCGGTTCGGTTCGGTTTTGGCCCGATAAGCACCCCTACAATGAACTATGAAAATTAGGCACTTTGAAATAATACTTTTCTTGTATGTAGGTCTCCACGAGTAGGGGTGTTAATTACACGGTTTGACCCGAAAAACCAACCAATCCAAATGATATTTGGTGAAATGGTTTGGCTTATTTGGGTTTATGGATTTACCCGAAATAATATACCGGTTGATGGATTGGATTTGGGTTCAAAAATCCTTATTTGGTTTACACCCGAATAACCGAATAGTAAAAAGGAACTTACATATTAAAGATATCTAAATTAAATATACATCAACTTTGTTGAACTATTTTTATAATGTGCTTTTATGTCTATTGTTTTTATATAAATGAGTTTGGCTCATTGTTGCTTTGAGTTTGTTTCACAATTAATAGAAATTTTTGGCGTGAATGATTAATTAAGTTATAATGATACTAAAGACAATTACTTTTTATAAATCATGTTTTATTTGGTTTTATAGTAAACCGAACCGAATAACCCGATTACTTATTTGGTTGGTTTGGTTTGGTTTTAATTAATTTGGTTGGATATTGGTTGGTCAAAAATATTTTTAAAAACCAAATAACCAGAACCGAATAACCCTACTAAACCGTAAACTGCCCGAACGTACACCCCTATCCACGAGTGAGCATTTGGATTGAAGAAACCAAACCGAACCGAAAATTGAAACCAAAACCGAACCGAAACAGAAAACATGTAATCGGTTCGGTTTTCGGTTTTGTAATTTCATGATTTTCGGTTTCGGTTCGGTCCAATCCACTTTTGCGCTTAAAAAATTGAATCAAACCCAAATGAACCAATCCAAACCGAAAATTTTTATTGGTTTTCGGTTTTATTGGTTTCGTTCGGTTCGGTTTCTAAATCATGCTCACCCTTAGTGCAAAGTGCAAATTGGATCGATAACTGACCGAAAACAATTAACTGAAAATGAACTTAACTGGACCACGCCGAGCTATACTGGTCCGATTCTCAGTTTGGATCTGCATGCGAAACCGGTTCTCGGTCCGGTCCAAAACCGGAAAATACCAGTTCTCGGGCCTTCCAAAATCATTTTTCCGGGTTTTGGTTCGATTTCAACGGGTTCGGTTCGATTTTGGACCAGCGAAGGCCTACTTGTATGAATTAAAGCTTGCGTTTAAAAATCAAACTCATATGGACTTGAACTTTACAATTGGGCTTGGGCCTCTTGGCTAAATGGGGTTTTATCCATTATTTTTTTAAGAATCCATATTTGGGCTTTAAAATAATATACGTATCTTACTATCCGTAGTCCAACTAATTACAATCTATAAGGAGATTAAGAGAGAATTATATAATACTACATCCGATTTAAAATAAGTGATACACTTTCCATATTTAGGTGTATCAAAATAAGTGATACACTTTAAAAACTTACCTTATTTGGGAAAAAATAGTGGGACTCACACCCACTAACTATCTACTTTAATAAAGTGAAATGACATCTCTACCCTTACTTTTACTTTTAAACATCATTAACCTCACTTTATTCAAAATTTGTGGGACTCATTCCCCACTAACTATCCAATTAATGTATTTTAATTATTATTACATATTTTGCCTCAAAACCCGTGAAACCAATAATGTATCATTTATTCTAAATCGGAGGAAGTACTACCATTTATCAAGATAAAAAATTATTTAGTTATATGTTTACATATTTCTATTGGATATGTATAACATCTCGATCTCTTATTTACTTAATGACAAGTCTAATTATAAATTAACTATACATAAGTTTCATGGAGTTCGTGCATCATCACCAACTCAAAGAAAACTCGACAAATTTAAGTATAACGTTGCATAACGCCGTATCGACATTTTAGCCCGTGTTAGTCATAACATTCACGAATCTTTGATTTTATTCATAATTATTTTAAAGGATGATTACTTAAAACAAAAATCAGGCCAAAAGTGAATTTAAGTTTAACCTTCAAAGACAAAGAATTACCTTCAAAGACAAAAAATTACCTTAAAAAATCAGGCCAAAATTACCTTCAAAGACAAAAAATTATATGAAATTAAATAATAGAAAAAGATTGTATTGGCGAACGTGTTTTTACTTTTTAGCTTCCAATTATAAGAAGAGAACACAAGAATCTTCCATGGAGCTGACTACATAATATCATAATCTCTTAAGAGTAGTGTTTATAGAACCACAAATGTATGTAAGGAGAATTTGACATTATTGTATATGTATAAGTAAATACTATTGTTATTTTATGTGAACATTTGATTTGTATACTAATTTTTTTAATCAATTTGACCATGAAGGAGCAACTATCCCCTAAAAAGTCAAATTTTAAGGAGGGTATTTCGGTAAAAGTGAATTTAAGTTTAACCGGATCCTTATCCGGATGTAACATACTTCCTCCGTATCAAAATAAGTGACACACTTTCCATTTTGAGGTGTATCAAAATAAGTGACACACTTTGAAAACTTTCCTTATTTGGTAAAAATAGTGGGACCCATACCCACTAACTATCTACTTTAATAAAGAAAAATTACCCTTATACCATTACTTTTACTTTTAAAACTCATTAATATCACTTTATTCAATAAAAGTGGGACCCATTCTCCACTAACTATGTACTTTAATCTATTTTAACCTCTACTTTAATCTTTTACCTCAAAAAACGTGTAAGCACATTTGTGTCACTTATTTTGATACGGAGGAAGTATGTGAAATGGACGTATGTCGAAATCAAGAGACCATGTGACGCTTCAAATGGGGACATCTTGGTAAAGCAAACACTTTTGAAATTACAAAATTAACCATATGTAAATCCATCAACCTTCACTTTCATCATTTATAAAAGTTCACAATTTTGTTTTATATTTTTTTATCAAGTGCACAATCTAAATCAAAATATTCAATATATTTGTGATTGATTGACTTCTTATATGTTGTAACCATCGTATTTATTATGATGATGAAAGAACATTACTCAATCATGAAGCATAGTGTTATAGTCCAGCGATGTTTGTTGTTTAGGTACCTCACAAGGTGTATGTTCAAGTCTAATTGTGGACAAAAAATGATATAAATTTAAGAGAGTGTGTGTTAGTTGATAAAAAAAATTTATGAGGCCCCATATGGTCAAGTTTACTAATGGGCAACCTATTTAGAGCCAAAAGCCATATAAAAATGTGGATTTTTGTTTGGAATCTGCCTCGAACCACTAATTAAGTTATTAACTTGCCGTTTAAAAAAAAAGAAAAAAAAAAAGGTTTGGAATCAGCCTGCTCCAGTGCTGAGTTTTAGAGAGCTGGAAATCAGCAAGAAAAACGACGTCAATTAATTTAGATATATAATTAATCGTAAAACTATTGATCGAGTCTAAAACCCAATTCCCATAATTTGCGAGATCAGGTTATAAGGATGTGTTACATATAAGAACCAACATATCAGAATACTCTTTCATTAGATTATTCTTGCTAACCAAATGCTCCACACCAAACCACAAACTACAATTTCTATAAATAATCTTCGACTTTTGGATTTCTCCGAATCAATGATACCTAGAAAAATGCTGCATAAAAGAATTGTGATGACCTAAACGTTGCAATGAAATCAGCCGTAGCTAGCGGGATTTTTTCGGGAATTAAATTCCCAAAATCCAATGTTACAATATCACACATGCAATTTGCCGATGACACTATCTTTATTGGGGAATGGTCCGAAAGCAACATGGCAAATCTTATTCGGATATTGAGATGCTTTTTTCTAGCATCGGGCCTCAAAATTAATATCAACAAAAGCTGTCTCATGGGTGTATCGGTTGACATAGACTCAGTAAAGAACATTGCAAATAAATTTCATTGCAAATCGGGGACTTTGCCATTCTTATATCTTGGTCTCCCTACTGGATGCTTGATGAATAGAACGGAATATTGGGAGCCGATTATCAACAAATTCACTTCTAAGCTCTCGAAATGGAAGGCTTCGTCCCTATCGACCGGCGGAAGATTAACAACCATCAAATCAGTCTTAGGTAATCTCGGTCTCTATTTTTTCTCCGTTTTCAAAGTACCCGAAAAAATCATTAAAAAATTAGAAAGCCTTCGCTTAAACTTCTTTTGGGGGTCAAAGGAGGGACACAAAAAAATTCCTTGGGTAGCATGGGATGTAATGTTAAATGAGAAAGAGAAAGGCGGATTGAGAATAGGAAGCTTAAAATCACTAAACCTAGCTCTCTTAACCAAATGGTGGTGGAGATTTAAAACGGAGAACAACACTTTGTGGAAACTAGTAATTCAAGAAATTCATGGCCCACACGGAGGGATTGACCTTAATAATCCCTCCGGCAAAACATCCGGTGTTTGGAACAATGTGCTTAAAATCCATAAGTCATTAGACAAATAGAATATCCCTCTAAAATCGTGGTTCATTATTCAACCGGCGTCCGGTAGTGGAGGTCCGAGATACAAATGGTCTCTTAGTCCAACCGGGTTATTCACAGTTAAATCAACAAGAACGGTAATAGACGCATCTCTTTTGAAAAGTACAGACAAAGGCGATTTCCCATGGGTTAATTGGATTCCTACTAAGGTGGGGATAATGGCATGGCAAGCTTACAATGAAAGGCTCCCCACCAAGGCAAACCTCCAACACCGCAACATCCCAATTATCTCCTCGGACTGTGAATTGTGCGGTTCACAAACAGAATCAGAAGAACACTTATTTGTTCATTGCCCGATCGCACGACAATTAATAGCAGAATTTGGTCGTTGGTGGGGTATTAACCCGCAACCGAACAACAACATCAAAAGCATGTTAAAATGGGGCCAAGACATCGATCGGATTATCGGGGAAGAATTTAAAGGCATTCACAGCATCTGTTCAATGTCTTTTATGGAGCATCTGGAAATTCCGAAATGCTAAAATATTCGGATCAACACAAAGGGGTAGAGAGGCATTAATATTTAGTGAAATTCAAAGTAATTTTTACTTTTGGATAAAAAATAGGGTAAAATCCAACTTCTTGAACAATAGGTGGTCAGATTGGTGCATTTGTCCTATGTCTTGCATGTAATCTTTGTTTTCTGAATTTCTTTTTCTTGTTTGTATCGTTCTAGCTCCTTGCTATCTTAATAAAAATTTGCCGTTCAAAAAAAAAAAGAAAGAATTGTGATGACCAATATCAATTTGGCACCAACTTTGAAATCACACCCATAATTCCGAGCTTACTTGACAATAATAGAATAAATGATATCTATCTTCAACCTTCTCGTTACATACCTGACAACCCATAATTCCAATCTTACTTGATAATAATAAAATAAATCATCTCTATGACTCTATCTTAAACCCAAAACCCTATTTAATGTGTGTACTACTATATATTTATATAATTTCGGCGTTTAAATTCCACTTGTGTAAAAGCAACATACAAAAGGGGTTTGACCCTTGGGTCCACATCTTATTTGAAAGTGAAGGCACGCATAAAATAAAGATAGCGTTAAGCAAGTAGAGAGACTACGTTGAAATCTAATGTGAAGTATAAGGGAAGTGAGTATACTAAAAATAATTGTTTCTTTGGGTCAACAAACAAACAATTTTTATTATTGATTCTCGTAAGTAATAAAGAAAAATATAAAAGTTTCTCGAATCTTGATCGTTCATCAGCGCACCAACTCAACTTTAACAGTTGAACACTATGCTTTGGCTAAGCTAATGAGGGTTTGATTCTACTAGCCTCATTATTGCTCATGTTTGTTCAACCTTTTTAAGATAAAAACATGAGCACCACAATTTGTTAGATAATTTCATGTTTTAGGATCGATTAAACTGCGCTTGTAACACCTTTATTCCCAAAATCGTCACGAAATATTTAAACATTCTTCCGCTTTTGTGACCGATCATCGATCCATCTAAATAGAGATGCCATGTGTGCATATCATATCCTAAAATTAGTTATTTTTGTTCACCAATTGCATTTACATGCAACTCTCGATGTCTTTCAAGTGGGGTATCATTAAGAATTGATGGGGACCATTAATACCAAGTAGTGATAATGCTCAATATGGGCTTTTGAAGTGCCTACTTTTTAGTGTCTTTATACACAAAGGGTCCCTACTTAATAGTGACCAAATGGTCATCTCTAAATATTAATACTACAAGTCCACAATCACAACTCTCAAGATATCATTTTCACAATTACATGGATTAAAAATCAAGCTAGAACTACTTTGATTCTACAACGGTAAAAAATGTATATGTGAATATATATATATTGTTAATATCAAAGGTAAAATTAGAAACATAACACATTATACTTCATATCAACTAATTATCATTATTATCATTATTATTATTATTATTATTATTATTATTATTATTATTATTATTATTATTATTATTATTATTATTATTATTATTATTATTAATATATACAATTACCATTCCTTAAAATGCACTATAAACAGTGCTTTTGAGCTTTGTTATTGTGCACCTGTGAAAAGCATAATAATACTGATTTAATCCATACTTGATGGTTTGATGATGATTTTGGTGAAAAGCGATGAAGAATATTAGGGTTTTAGAGAGAGAAATTCTAGAGAGAAGTAGAGAGAACAAATGCAGAAATGTGAATTTGATTAATGTGCAAAAGTTGAGGAATTAAGCCTTACACTTTGGTTTATATACCATGGCTTAATTCCTTGATTATTTTAAGACTAATCCTAATCTTAACTAAACTATTATACAATGTTACCATATACCCCCTAGACTATTCTTTACAACTATTTAGTACCTAACAATCTCCCCCTTTGTAACAGTAGTCTAGGTTGCATATCTTTGAAGTCTTCCTTGTTTGTAAAGCTGGAGCTGAATGTTAAACCTTTGTGCAGTTTTGTTGAAGAATCAGCATCAACTTTTGATCATCGGTGATAGATATACTTTTAATTGTCTTCTCAACCAATATAAAGTATTCCAGAAGACTTCATGCAAATCGACAGAATGTAGACCCATAGATCGAGCGGTTAGCAGCGGAAGTCCTTTCTTGAAGTTGTGGTGTTTGTCGATTTGCTGTTGATCCTTGGTTCCTGATGTTTGTTGAAGTCGAAGCAGTGCGGAATATTGATATGATTTGGATTGTCTGACCGTTGTTGTTAATGTTGGAGTACGGTCATAGAATCCCTTGTCTGATGTATTGACTGTTGTTGATAAGATTGGAGTACAGTCATCAGATCCTCTATCAGACATAGTGACCGTTGTTGATAAGAGTGGAGTACGGTCGTCTGATCTTCGCACGAGAAGGTATCAGGGTAACCCATGATCACATAGATTGCCTGTTGGCACAGCAGTTACAGAAACTGTGTGACCTACGTTCAGTGTTGGCATTGATGTTAGCACTGGTAGGATTTCCATTCAATCATCGTGGAATACCAATATTTTTAGTATCACTATGAATGTTCCGGTAATATCCCAAAGATATGCTTGGTAGAGTGCCTGTCTCCTAGAGAGATTTAAATCGGTTCTAGACTCTATAAGTGGACAAATGAAGGCGAGGACTGGAGGTGGGTCCTCTTTTTCAATATCAACGATCTCCAAAAGAGATGTCGATAGTGGATGTGGTTATCTCCGTGTTTTTGAAACAAGTACTTTTTGTACTTGAGTGGTCAGTGGGGGTTGTGCATTGCATTACTGGGTCCATGATGTCTTAATCAGAAAGCAACATATGCAATCCGATATAGATGAGGTTACGCGGTCATTTGTTCGGTTCAGGGAGGGTTTTTCCGTTTTCTTTAACCCTTTCACACACGCTCCTCAGTCAACTCACCTTTTCATTTTCAACCATACCCTCGTTTTTGTTTTTACCATGTGATAAGCTGATTTGCACCCCATACTTCATACCCCCTCTCAATTTTTACCTCAGCGCACCCCAATCAAGATCCCATGATACTTGATTATGCTCACCTAGACCTAGGGACCCTCACTTTTTAGTTCCTATATTGTCGGTGGCTCCGGGGAAGATCATGCTGGGTTTAGTAGATCATAGGAGTAATTTGAGAGTGGACTATTACGCTCATGTGCATTTTAATCAGCTTTCAAGATGTTGCATTTTAGTTCACATGGATTTTTCATCAGAATTTTATGTGTTTCTGGTATAAGTTGTTGCCTGAATGATTTTGAAGTTTAAGGCACAACAACGTGTTCTTTTAAGGTAACACCGGACTGACATAGAGTATTCGTTAGCTCACGGTATGAATCTGTAGTCGTTTGCACAACCGTTGATTCAAATGTGTGACCTGCGTTTAGAGTTGGCGTGATTTTAGCTCTAGCAGGATTTCCACTCGTTCCTCGTGAAACATCAGATTGTGATGCCACTACGAGTGTTCCGATGGATTCACGGAGATCCATTTTTGTAGTGCAAGTGTCCTATATTGGAAAGATTCTTGGGGGTGAGATCTAGACACACTGTGCATACAAAGAGACTTAACCCGGGGCAGGAGGTTATATTTTCAATACCGACAAACTCCAAATGAGCAGTCAGTAGATTATGTGTTACGTCCCCTTATGAAATGAAACAAATTCCTGTTGGGAGGAATTTGAGTGGTTGGTGGTGGTGTTCATTTGCTTTACTGGGCGAGTAAAGTCTTGTGAAACATTCAACGCATGAATGATCACCTTTTCGTGTGGTTGCCCGGTTTATTTTGCAGTTCAGATGCACTCAAAGGTGTGTTTTCTTAGATTTATCATGTTTTCACATCACCTTGCACTCACCTAGTTTTATACCCTAGACGTATACCCTCACATTTACCAGTTGGCTGAAATATTTCCCTGGGATAGGTTAGGCCGGATCTGGCAAACCATGGGAAGGTATTGTCTTTATGAAAATATTTGTCGTTCGTTTATTCATGTTGGGTATTTTTTGTTTTGATTTTCTAAATTTTCTCCCCATAGAAATAGTAATTCTCCCCCTAGAATTAGTATTTCTCCCCCTCGACAAATCAAAAATATTAAAAAGTTTTGAGATTTGAAGACGTACCTTAAACATCATCGGAGGGTTGGAAGAGAGTTTTTGCGGTGAAGCTTGATTGAGCTTGTTGCTTTCTTTTGAGAGCGGGTTCTGAATCTGATGTGATCAGAAGCCAATTTTTTCGTTTAGGACCGAGTTTCAAGCTCATATAGTTCATGAATATCTATGGAGCTTAAATCCTTGTGCTGCATCGTACTGTTGCCAAACATCTCCCACTCCGGTAGTAGGGATTAGATAAATTTGATGTTAATCTCAAGCTTCTCTTTGATGAGTTTGTTCTTTCTGAGATCATTGAGCATGTTGCAGAATCTGAGATAGGTTTGCTCCAGTTCTTCTCCCGGGGTAGCTTTGAATTGACCATAGGTGTTTAGGGTTGAAACCATCTTTGCTTTGTTACCCAGGTCGGTACCCTCCATTTGCTTTTGAATCTCATCCCAAAGCTCTTTCCCCGTGCTGAAGTTATCAAGGCTGCTGTAGATTTCATTCGTTATGCCCTGTAGCATATAGGAGTGTGCGTACACATCAGCCCTAGCCCTATCCTTTTGCTCTTGGGTGTATTCCGCCGGGGGAATTTCGATCACACCACCAGGTATTGCTGGTACAGTGTTTGGGGCTGGAGCCACTGCACGATAGAACTTAGCGGGTTCGGTTGTAAGGGATTCAAGGATATATGGACCGGCTTGTTGGCTCCGGATGAAATGGAGAAACCGTTTCTTCCATTGACCGTATTCTCCTCGGTAGATAACATGTGGTTTTGTGTCTGAACCAATGGACAGGGCGTCCTTGGAAGTCATTTCTAAGTGGTAAGAACAACGACTGCACAAAAATTAAGTTTGACAAAACAAAAGAAGTTCGGGCCGAAGACTTTTGTAGAAGTTCGGGCCGAAGTATGAGAGAAGTTCGGGCCGAGGATTGAAAGGAGTTCGAGCCGAAGTTTGAAAGAAGTTCGAGCCGAAGTTCGGGTGTAGTTCGGGCCGAAGTTCGTTTTGATGTTCGGGCCGAAGTTTGTGATGAAGTTCGAGTCTAGTTCGGGCCGAAGTTTGTGATGAAGTTCGAGCCGAAGATTGTGGTGTAGTTCGGGCCGAAGTTCGTTTTGATGTTCGGGCCGAACTTGTTACTGTTCTCGGGCCGAACAAGTTCTTGAGAGCAGAACAGTTACGAGCAGACTCTGAAAACCCACTAATTTGATCCTAAAATGCTCGTTTCTTGCCCAAATTCTTTGATTCTTATAGCAAACTGACCCAAAACCTTTTTCCTTCAATCCATTACTACTGTAATACTCAAAAACAACCTAGATCTATTCGAAAATTTGAATTTAGAGGGTTTTTGAAGCTTTAATGGTTTTTCCTAAAAATCTAAATTCTTCATCAGAATGGATTAGATTCGATCCTAACTCGATTCTAAGCTTAATATATCAACAAAAAGAAGCTATTCAATCCATAAGAACAAGAATTAGTACCTTAAATCCGATTTTTGATCTTAAACCCCGTTTTCTTCAAAAACCTTGAAAAACCCTCTTGATCTTCTGATTTTAACACCAAGTGATGGATTTGGATCGTTTTCAGAATGAAATTAAGCTCTGATACCAATTGAAAAGCATAATAATACTGATTCAATCCATACTTGATGGTTTGATGATGATTTTGGTGAAAAGATATGAAGAGTATTAGGGTTTTAGAGAGAGAAATTCTAGAGAGAAGTAGAGAGAACAAATGCAGAAATGTGAATTTGATTAATGTGCAAAAGTTGAGGAATTAAGTACCTATTTAGTACCTAACAATTTAGTACCTAACAATCTGAATTGTAATAAAACCCGCGCGATGCGGCGGGCTGCGAAATATATAAACCTGACGATTAAAAGTCCATTGCTTACATATTTTTATAACGAATACAATACATAATCATAAACTGTGTATACAAATAGAGGTAAAAAGTAAGAATTAGCATTGTCGTTGAAATGTTGTTTGGTTACATGTTTAGATATATAAACTTACAACACAAACTCGTTGAAATATTTGAGGAGATAATAGTTGGCCAACGACGACAAATTAGTTGCATATTGAATAAAAAAACATATCACCAAATATAGTAATTAAATTGAAGAAACAAACATTGCAAAATTGTTATCTTAAAAAAGAAATGTTTTCTTCTTATAATAACTTCTGAGATTTTGATGATGTTGCTACATCATTTCCCTCCATATCGCAACAGTCATCTAATTGCCTCTTTAAGTTCACCGGGGTGCTGCAAAATTTTGATCGAGTTGATGACGGTGATGGGTCGACTGAAATTGGGGTGATATCATCCCCGACTTCTGAAATTAGACTCTGTATAATAGATTCACGTAAATATTAGTATGACAAAAAATAGGGTTACAATTTAAATAATATATTTTGAATTTAAAATGGTTCTCCAATATTACCGTGCAACCATTTAATTTTATTTCTAACTCTGATAGTATTTCTTCTTTGTTAGTGATGGTTGCAATACCATAAACGCTACTACCCGACTCGATATTGTATTGCCTCATGTCTAACTTGAAAGCCAATTTTTTATTTAAGAGCAGCTTGAAATCAGTAGGAATGGTTTTGAGGGGCATACCAGCCTGCTTATAATAAGAAGACATATAAGGATTAAACAGATTAAGTAGAAACCATAGATGTAATATAGAAGTTCACCTTTTCAAATTCATCGACGTGGTACTTAGCAGTTTTACCAAGCAAGTAATTAGCATCCCGGTCAAACATGGTAACAGTTAAAACTCAAGTGTTGTCTTCAACAATGACCGGAATTTTAAACCTTGGTGACAAATTTAGGAAAATATTATAAATTCATAACTAAAATTTAGGGTAAATGGAAGAAAACGTTATGTTAGTTATATTTACCGGGGAACAAAAGACAGGGTTTTTCCTTTACATGGATCTTTAGAACACACTTTAATAGACACCTGATGGCTCCCTTGAGTACCGTCTTCGTTTTTCACCATCAACACCTTTTCTTCCATTCCACTTTTACAATAGGCACACGCGTTGTAGTACCACGGGAAATCATCACCTACGCCGGTTATGGTGCATAACACAATAACTTTTTTAACCTGTTGCATATATTACAGCCAAAGTATTAAATATAAATTTGTAAGACCATTCGAATTACATGTTGTTTATTTAAAATCAAAACGTAATTATAAATATTGTACCTCAGCAGGGGTCAAGATATCAGCGATAGCTACAAACTTATGGTTTATTAAGAAATCATTCTTTATAGAGTATGAAGATGTAACTTTCTTGGTGATGCTAGACGGTGGCGTGTCCATTCCCGATTCAACCATGACAGTTTTCATTCTATAGTTAGGAAAAAGCTCATTATATATAGCGATGACAATATAAGTGGCATATAAAAGTATACGTATCAAACGGTAATTGAAAGTTACTTATGATTGAAATCTTGTATCTCTTGTATTCCACTGTTGACAAACACACGAGTTGCATCAAAGTAAGTGGCAACCGATGTTGTACCTATACATTTAGGAACAAAACACTCGTTAAAGTTTTTATGTTGACAAATAAAATATCATTTATGTTAATACTTAATATTATTAAATTTTCCCAACTAAAAAGTAAAAAGTACCCTTCCATGTGTCTATTTTGGCAAATTGAAGTATTATTACGATACGATCGGTTGGTTGTGTGGAGTCTAGGTAATTTTGCAAACTATGAGCATATTCCCCCCACAAGGTTATAAGGATTTTGTCACCCCTGCAATTAAACCAAATCGATTAGTTTATGACATCGATTATATTATATATACATATATAATGCGAACTCTATGTTTTTTATTTCTATTGGGAGCTTGTGCTTGCTTCTATCTTCACTTGAAGAATTAAGGCTTTCGACGACACAAATTTCTCCGATTACATCTAAAAAAATTTTGTTAATTAGTATGGGTATAGGGTAATATGACATATAAATCCTACATAGTAAAATGGACTTTTCTTTTACCAATTGACTTTGAAGCTAGTAATGAGTTATTCAAAATCTTATCGTATGCGGCAAATTCAAAACCATGTAAAGGGCCAGACCACTCAGCGCATTCTTTAACCGTTGTGCTTGATTGAAATGAAAACTTTTCATTGAGGCCAGTAAACGTGAAACTTGATTTGGTCGCCCACAACTTACCTCCTTTGATAATGTAAACACCGTCTTCCTTCAGTTTTGTTTGAAATTTACTCATTAACTTCACGTAAATAGAACCTTGAATCCTGCCTCCCCACAAAAATTTTAATACAACATGTAGTTAATTGTAAGTTAACATTGTTGAGATAATATATATATAAGTAGTGATGATTCGAATATGATTAAGAGTAATACCTCTTCGTCAATTAAAATCAACTCAAGTGATATTATCTCGTTTTTGTTGTTGAAGTTTGTTTGGGGCCAAATCCGGCAAACCTTGACCTTGATGTGAATTTTGTCCTTGAAATCATGAATGTTTCTTACAAAGTGCAATCCGGTTGTTGACATGGTTTGCCGAATTATGATGATAGTCGATGACTGGTGATGTTTGGTGGTATTAGAATTATCGTATCGTGAATTGAAGTATAATGGTTAATTTGTCTATTTATACACAATTAAAAAAACGTATATATGTTATATTAAATGTAATATCACGACCATTAAATTGCATGGACATTTTTAAATGTAATAAAACGTATATTAAATTGCATGGTCAACTTAAACGTCTGTATTTATATGGTAATTACGTTTCAAGGTTATAATACATTAAATACGTTTTTGTGGTAATTACGTTTTGATTTAGGAAAATACATATTGTAATTACGTTTTCTAAATAATACGTCTGCATCTTTTCAAACATGGTAAGTAAAATATGGTCAAAATAGTATATATATACCGAATTTTATTAAACAACTTAAAATATTTTATTAAAGACGTAATTGACAGTTTTAGTTGGACAATAAAAACGTCTATAAGTAATTCAATTTTCGTCAACCGAATTACGTTTTTTGCGATTCCACATATGGTGATTATAAATACATTAAATTGAGATATGATAGTTACGTTTTGATGAACGATTTATATGGTAATTACGTTTCAAGGTTCTAATACATTAATTACGTTTTTATGGTAGTTACGTTTTGATTTTCAAAAATACATATGGTAATTACGTTTTCTAATAAATACGTCTGCATCTTTTCAAACATGGTAAAATATGTTTTATTTTAGCCTTTTAAATATGGTCAAAAGACTATATATAAATCGAATTTTTTTAAACAACTTAAAACTTATTTATTAAAGACGTAATTGGCAGTTTTAGTTGGACAATAAAAACGTCTATAAGTAATTCAATTTTAGTCGGTAGTAAAAAACGTAAAATATCTACAGTTTCATTACGTGCTGACGAAATATTTCCATTAACACCACAAAATAAATAATTCGAGTAGGTGTACAAAATTGTACAGTACACAGACAACAATTATTTGGTTCATGACAAAATTAATATTATTAAGGCAAACCATATTAAAACAAAAAAAACACCAATTGTGTAACAGAAATTAAGAGTAACCTAACAATTAATTATTGTTGTCCGATTAGTAGGGCTCTATTGTTTTTGTGTGTATGTCGATAGACGCTTATTTCCAGAGAGGGTAGTTCTTAAGCGTCTCAAACTACTATTTGGTTGCGTGTCGGACGCGACATCGGGTTCTTCATCACATAAAACAATGGCATCATCATATTGCACAATCGGATGGATGCGTTGAAGTGCATATGTTTCTGGCATCGGCGGGTTGAACTCGATGTTTGTAACGTCAGTAGAAACAAAATATTTGACTGAAATTTAACCAAATAAAAAAGAGATATCAATATATTTTTAATAAAAGTAAAATGAAGCACTTCATTGGAATTAAGCTGTTGGTTTGATAATCAGTTTAACGCGACATGCGTACACAGTTATGTTTTCAGAAGCACATCTCCCAATCATTGTTGCAGTGGCTGCCGGTATATGATACAAGATGAGCTTGATACGGTTGCCCCTGTCGGAAATTACATTTTAAATGGGTTATTTCGTAGGTGTGGTGATCATGTAAATCAGGTATAAATACTTACAGACAGTCATGCAGCAGCATTGCACACGATATCCGAGCGGATGTAAATAAAAAGCAACCGTTCGACATGTTTCCAGCAACGTCTGTGAAATGTTTATTAATTACGAAAAATATTAAAATATTATCACTTTAAAGTAAAACATCTAAAAATGTAACGTACACGTACGAATCAACATTTTTCGAGTTGTTTGATCCTGCAATAGCCATGTCGGAGATCTGACCAACGGGTACTTAGGGAACCAGACATCTTCTCCATTCGTAGTTTCAGCAAGCTCGGTTAGTGTTAAATACTATTGCCCATTCATTACGAATAAAGCTATAGTTCTCGAAGCGAGGAAAGGATTCGACATCGGTGTAATCAATTTTAAAATACTTTAAAGAGAAGACACCGCCTTCTAGTTTTCGGTTTTGGTACGCAGAAAATAAGATGGGGGGGGGGGGATAATGGCTGCGAATTTGTGTCTCTGAAAATAAATGATTAGTAGTTAAAACCAAAAACAAAAAATAGTATCTTAATTAGTAGGAACTTACAAATCTGTTAAGCAGGAACAAATATAGTTTGTTATGTTTGTGGTGAAGACAAACATATTCAACGCGAACAAATTTGCATTTGTACCACAAATGTGGATTCCAGAGGTCTTCAAAGTTTTCAACAGGTTCGTATCCATCAAAATCCATCGTTTGTATGTTGCACAACAACTCCATCGTTAGTTGATGGAGTATATATATAGTTTTAAAAAAACGTATAATTCAATATGTATATAATTTTTAAAAAAACGTAAATCATAATATTTAGTAAACGTAATTGACTGTTTGTAAACGTAAATCATAATATTTAATTCAATATGTGTTCAATATGTATTTAATTTTTTTTAGAAACGTAAGTCACTGGAAATAATTAGTTTGTAAACGTAATTATAATTTAGGAAGGCTATTAAACGCGAATTATCAGTTTAGGAAGTTGACTGTTTATTGATACGTTTAATACCGTGGACGTTATGTATATTAGTCGAGGTTAACAAAAGCATAACAAAAAACCACATGGCCTAGTGGTTATCACCATGGTTGTTTTCCGAATGGTCTTGGGTTCGAATCTCTGGTAAGGCACATTTGTTTTGATTTTGAATGGTGTTTGAACATTGCTAAAAATGGAAGTGTTGAAAATTCAGACTTCCTCTTTTAGAAATGTCTATAATGCTTTTTAAAGTAGTAAGATATTGACGAAAATGGTTCTGATAGTTAATGTTTCTTTGTGATACAATGGTATGAAGTTAAATCTGTATCCTCCTGATCTTGAGGTTGAACCTTGACTCCTCCTCATTTTTTTCAATAAATTTCTAAACCAACCCTCCTATATATTCAAGCTCTGGCACATATTCTTTTTGCTAAAAATTTCTAAAACAACCTCATATGTGTTATTTCATTTGAAAGGTCACCTTCATAGTCACATAGGACGCGGTACACTCCGGTACGGGTACGCGGTACTGGTACACGATTCACTAGTTTAGGTGTATCCGGTACTTAAGGGGGTAGGTTCATTTCGGAACGTATCCGGTACGATGTACCTTACGTGTTGGAACGATGTACCTTTAATTTAAGTTTCTTTTGCATGTATATAATTATATTTAAAAGTTCAAAGTTCAAAACTTCAAATAACAAAAACATAGCGCAAAATTCATAAAACTTTAAAGACATTAACAAAAATACTTAAGCATATACCAAAAATTAGAACACATAAAGCCAACAAAAACACTTGTCAAGTAATCTTCCTGAACTATAAGGGTGATTTGATTCTGAATCATTCCTACAATATAAAGATATACACAATTGATCCTAAAATTTAAAAATTATGTCAATACATTCCTGACTTCGTGGGAAACGCGTTCCATATTAATCGGGTACGAAGTTCCCATCTATTGGGAACGCGAATTACAACGTACCAATTCGTTTACCTTCTTTTATCGGGAACTCCAAATTGGCGTACCAAATAGAGATCCCGGTAGCGTTCGGTACACCAACGTATCGCGTTTCGGTACGCGGCGTCCGGTACGCAGTACACACCCTAACCAGCGTATCGTGTGACTATGGTCACGTTTTCTTTTATTCTATATTATTCGTTCCGGAGAAAATATATTAGGCATTTTTACACCTTATTGAGTATATTAAAAAATGTACGACCGCAAATATATTGTCAAAAAAGTAAAAAAAAAAAAAAAATAAAAATAAAATATCCGCGGCAACCCGCGAAGAAAACATCATTGTTCATGACTATTATATGGTATATAGTAGTGAATAGTATAATTTATTGTTGAAACATATGTTATTTGCATAAGTGTTTGAAAAAAGTTGTGCATTAGTTTAAAAAAAATGGTTTACTTTAAAAAAATATCCATCTCATGCATCCAAAAACTCAGAAGTCATTCAGAATGTTTTACTACTACACCATCATCAAGTTATGCTAGGAGCACACAAAAACGACAGAAGCTATTTCTCGTGATTAATCCTCTTAAACCTTCTCCACTCAAACTATCTTACTTAGACCGGTGACAATGGTGACGGAAACTGATGCCGTCAGTTTCTGCCAACTCAGCGCCACGTCAGCAGACAAACTAACTAACACTAAACTAACGTACCCGTGCCAACAGCACTCCGTCACTTCACCAACTTTAATTAACTTACTTTCTTTTTAATTAAAACAAAAATATAACTAAAACATAATACTTTTATTAAAATAAAAAACACATTACAATAATTTAAAAACATAAAAAAAAATACAATAATTTAAAAACATAAATTAACGTTGGCGGAAATTAGGTGGGAGTTGCGAAATGTGGTCGACTAGTGCATTGCGAAGTCTATGTGGCGTTGCTTGATCTCGTAGTTCTTTGGCCATTCGAGCGTGTGTTGCAACTCTCTCATTCCACGAGCGTTGCGCTGTGTTTGCGGGGTTATCCATATACGCCTTCTCAAGTGGACACATGTTGCGACCGTTGTCCTCAATTATCATGTTGTGTAAAATTATACAACAATACATGATTCGACTTATTTTATTGACGCAATATGGTCTTGCCGGGTTTTTAAGGATTTGCCAACGACCTTGCAACACACCGAATGCTCGTTCGATATCTTTTCTTGCGGCTTCTTGATACCTTTTAAACCGAGTTTGTTGTTCAGATAACGGATACTTAAATGTCTTCACAATGGTTGCCCATTCTGGATATATCCCGTCACCAAGATAGTATCCTCTAGTGAATTGTTGCCCGACAATGACAAAAGGAATAGTGGGAGTTCTGTCTTGCAGCAAGTCCTTGAATAAGTCTGACGCATTAAGGACATTGATGTCGTTGCTCGAACCAGCTGGGCCGAAGTAAGCATGACGTTGATGTAAGCGCTCGACGTCATGCGCGTTGGGTTTTATTAAGTACTCAACACCAAATAGATGGAATACACATTTGACAAAATTATCCAAACAATCATACGATGTTTGTTGTCCCATGTGTAGATATTCATCAAACAAATCGGCTGAACAACCATAGGCCAATTGTTGTACATCGGATGTACATTTTTGAAGAATATTAAAACCCGCTCTTCCGGTAGCGTCGTCTCATTGACGAAAATACAAAAAATGCGCAGGTAAAGGAGTCTCAGAGTAATTTGTTATACCGTCACATATACGGAGGAACAACGGACGGACCATACGAAAACGTCGCCTAAAATAATCCAGCGGGAACGTGGGATTTTCAGCAAAGTAGTCTGCGTACAAACGCTCACCGGCACCTTCACGATCTCGTGGCACATACCTTCTCGGCGCTCTGGGGATCGGCTCGATCTCTTCATCGTCCTCTGTATCAGATGAAAGAGCATTCACAATGGCTTCCACTTCGGCATTGTACGAATTGGCACACGCCAAAACAGCTTCCAAATCGGAATCATATTCGGCAGAGAAATCAGAAGCATTATACATTTTGTAAGTATGGTTGGGTGGGAGAAGAGATAATTTTTTTTGTGAAAATTTTAGAATGAGAGTGGGGTATTTATAGGGATTTAAAAGGGAAATATATATATATATATATATATATATATATATATATATATATATATATATATATATATATATATATATATAGTGCCCGATTCAGCGCAGAACCATTTAAAGCTGCAGAACCGCAGAACCATCCTAACATCCAATGTTTACTATGTTATACATAAGCTGTAATTTTTCATACACACTGTAACCATCCTAACATCCAATGTTTCCAATTTTTTATACAAATAATATATAAATATATTTATATATTATGTGTATAAAAAATTGAAAACATTGAATGTATAAATGTGTTATAGCGTGTATGAAAATGCAAATTAATGTATAACATAGAAAACATTGGATGTTAGGATGGTTCTGCGGTTCTGTACCTTTAAACGGTTCTGCGCTGAATCGGACCCTATATATATATATATATATATATATATATATATATATATATATATATATATATATATATATATATAAACGGTCATATGACCGTTAGAAAAAAAAAAGAAAAAAAAATCAAACAATCTCGCCGCTTCTCTCGCCACTTAACCGACCGGCGGCCAACCGGCGGTCCGTGCCAACGGCGTCGGAACCGGCGGTGGCCAACCGGCGGCCAACCGGCGGTCCGTTGGCAGCCGTCTTAGGAGCATACGAAAACGGCAGAAGCTATTTTTGTATAAATCATTGAAGTTACTTCATTTCAAAAGTAAGAGAAAAAATATATATTTTTATTAGGTCTGTCAAATCGTGATATCATTTCGTGTTTTTGGGTAACACGACACGAATTCGTTCCGCATGAAAACAACACGACACAAAGTCGTGTTTTATTTTGCTAACACGAACACGACACGATTAAAAAACGATAAACACGACAACACGAGATAAATAACAAATATATCAAAATTTTTTACTTACTGCATGCTAAAAACATGACAAATACGTCAAAAATATAACATAATTTTCTAAACGTTCCTAAAATCATAACTATCGTGTCAATTTCGTATTAATATCTGAACACGAACACGACACGACATGCATTCGTGTTTGTTTTACACGACACGAACACGAATTTAAATTTCGGTTCATCCTAATTTCGTGTCGTTTCATGTATTTTTGTCGTGTCGTGCCAGATTTTGACAGCCTAATTTTTATCCTCATTGATCGGAGGACTAGTCATCATGGAAGGGCTACAAGTGTTTTGTGCGTCTAGAATACTTAAATATTAATGACACAAGACTAGGAATTAAGATAAGTGCAAAATCATATTAAAAATAACAATATATGAATTAATGTATACATTGTAATATTTTTTTTTAACAACGATGAATATACATAGAAATTTTATATTGATTGCTACTAAGTTTTTATATTTAATCTAATTATTCATAAAACGATTGATATATCTAATACATTATTTTTTATTTCTAATTTTATCATTTGATCTTAATATTTTTATTTGTCAAATGAGTAGAAAAATAAAAATTTAATATGAAATGGTAGCCTTTCTTACAATGTAATATTATTTACATAGATATTACAATGTACTTTCTTACACACGTAGCTTTTTCTTACGAAAATTGAACCTCATATATAATTACTACATGTGTTCGTAACATTGCTTCGATGTCCTTTTTTCCGTTAAGAACCCTACTATAGTATAGAAATCATGTACAATTTTTAAACAAAGTATGACTTTATTGTCTATTTTTTTCTTTACATCAAAGGTTGATAAACCAATTTCAACTTAGAAATATATAATGTACTTTTAATGATATCAGAATTACTTTTGATAACAAAGTGTCCTTTATATTATTTGTCAATCATCTTTAGATGAAATAACACATGTTTTCATGTGTGAAGAACAATAAAATGAAAATGAATCCACCATGGTATAGTGCTTTTGCTACACTTTTGTCTCACCACACGCTTAGATTATCAAATTTATTAAAATGATATATATTTTAATCGCCTTCTAATATACGATATATTAACAAATAGTTATTTATATTAGTTGTGCAAAGGAATTGAATAATTTATGTTATGATTGTAGAGATTAGGGATGAGTCACCTGACCGAATAGTCGAATACCATAATCGAACTAGTACTGTAACGACTTGAGGGAAAGTGGTGTTCCAAACTTCATATTTTATCGAAATGATTATTATATTATACGCATTTTCATGTGTGCATGTGTTTTTTTAATTATCTAAGTGTTTTAATATAATGGGAAAGTGTAAGACTTTTGTGAATAATAAGTGTTTTTAATTAAACCAACATAGTTTTGGATGGTTTTAATGTTTTATACTCAAATTTATTTACGTGACAACCATATACTCATTATCCCTAATTTAAATTTGTTTAATTTTTCCCCCATAAAATGATGATATATATTATTGAAATATACGATACTCCAAATTAGCGTAATAAAATAAGTAACGTGGTAGGCAAAATGGACGATTAATGTGTATTATTGAAATAAACCGGTATAATACAAATTAGCGTAGTTAAATAAATGTCGATACAATACTAGAGGAGACATCGAATTAATGGACGATTAATGTGTAAACTTTATCGTGTTATAGTAACGTGGTAGGCAAAATGCAACAAAAGAAAAAAAAAAAGTTGTGGTAAAAATTCATTGGCACATGGATTAGTAGATTACCACATGATACATGTTCGCCACACCCACATGCCCATCATGTTCAATTAAACCCCTATTTGTCTTTGTAACTTTTATATACTTCTCCTTTTCAAAATAAATGATACATTTTAGGTTTTACGTTTTCTGAAACAAAAAATTATAATAAAAATTAATTAAATAATTAATGAATGATAAGTTTCACATATTTTAATTAAAATGTGTTTAATGATGTTTAAAAGTAAAAATAAGAGTAAATTAGTCATTTAACTTTATTAAATTAGATATTTAGTAGGTATAAGACTATAAGCCCCACTACTTTTTATCAAATAAAAGAAATTCCAAAGTGTATCACCTATTTTGATAAACCCCGAAATGAAAAGTGTACCACTTATTCTAAAACGGAGGAAGTAAATACAAATATTTTTATAAGCACTCGTTTTATTTTTTTTATTACTTATATTCTAATTTTACCTTGCAAGTTGATTAATTTCAAGACAATCGCCATTTTTCAGAAAAAGGTGGCTTTATAAGATAAATTGATTTTTATTTTTTTGTTAATCATATGATGCCATCAAAGGTTTTGATACGAGACAGCTCATATTTTGGAATGTGTCAAGGACTCAAGGCTTTTTATAGACAACTCATTGGTGATTGGTCCATGTTATTTTTACTTATAACTATATCTATTTTTTTTTTTTCAATTTTCAGTAACTAACCTTAATTGTTTAATTAGTCAGTAAATTTCTTTGTTTCATAGAATTGCCATATAACGATGATTTGGGCATAATATTTACGGATGGCCATATACATGAATTCAATTTACAATATACAGATCATCGTTTATAGATGTGGTAATTTTGCAATACTTACTAAAAGGATTTTTTTTTAACAACAAAAAGAAGGCAATGGATTGAACTTCGGTATTGCCATCACCCCCCGAGGACCTCCAAACTAAAATAAATAACTTGAGTCTAGCAAAAAGCTAGACTAAAATGAAACAATTACAAAGAGTTTAATAACCAGTCCACCCAAGGAATCTTAATTTTTTGATTCCGATGGGTAAGCCATGAAAAAGAAAATAACTTAATGCTATCAACTAAACTCGATTTAAGCATCCTACCATTATCAAACAAGAAAGAGTTTCTATATTTCCAAAGGACCCAACACGTGGTGAAACCAATAACTTTGAACTTAATACGCCGGAAGGATCTATTAGGCAATGATTCCGCAAAATCCCACCATTCAGAGAAGGACCGAGCTTGAGAAAGATCCGATTGACACCATCTGTTGATGCTTGCCCAAACATCGATTGCTAAGGAACAAGTGAAGCACGAATGGGAAATAGATTCAACGCCAGCTTCACAAACCGGACAAATAATAGAATTAATATCGAGGCCTTTTTTTGAAAGATTTAGCCTTGTAGGGAGCCTATCCAAATTAAGCCTCCAAATGAAAATGTTAACCTTTATAGGAACTGAAGTGCATCATTTAGAGACATAATCAAACCCGGGAAAAAGCAATCTATTGATATGCATTCTTGTTTCACCAACCACATAATCACAGGAGTCACCAAGAGACCAAACTACTTTATCATCTCCTTCTTGTAAACGATAATCTCTAATAAGAGAGAGTAAACTATTCAATTGGTCCTCTTCAATACCTCCTCTAATTGGCCTTCTCCAATTAAACGACCAACCCATTAAATTGAGTCTGTCACTAACCTTACAATAAGGATTTAAATCTAGTTTGAAAAGCCGATTGAAAAGAGATTGAAGTGGCACACAACTAGCCCAAATATCCGACCAAAAATTTACACTTTTCCCGTCCTTAACTTCAAATTTCAAGTTATTATAATGAACAATATTCGAGTCGTGCAAATAGTTAATAGAACCGATAACTTGACCCCAAAAACATTTCTTATGACGAGATAGAAACAGGCTTACAAAACCCACCACTTTCACCATAGATAGCATGAATAAGGCGACACCAAATGGAGTTTTTTTCTTTATAAAATCTCCACCTCCATTTGGTAATAAGAGCTAAATTAAGAGCCTCAAAACTGGCGATATCCAACCCGCCATTGTCTTTAGACGCTAAGCAAGAGGTCCATTTGACCCAACTCATTTTTATACTATTTTCCGTACTACCCCAAAAGAATTTAGCTTTTAGTTGTTCCATCTTATTAAGGACAGACTTAGGAGCTCTAAAAATAGACAACCAGTAAATATGTTTTTGAATTAGAAGATGAAGACCCTCCATGGCAATAATGAACAAAACAGGAGATAATGGGTCACCTTGACGTAACCCTCTATGCATTGAAAATTCTTCAGTAGGGCTACCGTTAATAAGGATAGAAAGTCGTGCCGAAGAGAGGCATTCTTTAATCCAGTTCCTCCATTTAGAACCGAAACCCATATGCATCATAATGTAATCTAAATAGTCCCAGTTCACCGAATCAAATGCTTTATCAAAATCTACTTTAAAAAGAAGAAGATTTTTATGCTTAAGTTTGTACCAATCAATGATTTCACTTAACATGAGAGAGCCATCTAAAATTTGTCTCCCTTTAATAAAAGCCATCTGAACATTGCTAATAATTGGATCAGTAACCTTTGCTAATCGCAAAGCAAGTATTTTAGCTAAAATTTTGTAAATAAAACCCAGCAAAGAAATAGGGCGGAAATCTTTCACTAAAGTGGGGTTCGGAACTTTAGGCACGAGAGTAATAAACGAGGAATTACATCCCAAAGGCATTTTACCCAAGGAAAAGAATTCCTGAACTGCATTCAAAATATCACGATGGAGCATATCCCAATATTTTTTAATAAATTTAAAAGAAAACCCATCCGGACCCGGCGCTTTGTCACTTCCGCAACTCCAAACGGCCACTTTTAATTCTTCTAACGAGCAAGATTCCTCAAGAAAATCAGCGTCAGAAGACTTCAACTTCTTAAAATCGGCTTGATCAATACTCGGATAAACAACCTGTAACGCATTGAACTTCTCTTTGAAGAAGTCAAAAAAAATCGATTTTACAATAGGAGGGTCTACAAACCAATCACCATCTTTCATGACACCTTGGACTGATTGATATCGTCTTCTTTGATTAATTAAACCATGAAAATAAGAAGAGTTTTCATCGCCGTCAACATCCCATTTAATCTTAAGCTTTTGCAAAAGGTCAAGATTTTCCATCTTGTTAAAATGATTAACTTCTTTGAGCCAAAAAATACGATTCTCAATATCTTCCGGGGACGCACATCCTTGATCTAATTTCCGGTCAACTTCGGCAATTGAGGAGCATAAATCTTTATAATGACCTTTATCATTATCTTTTTTAAGGAGATTCCACTGGCGACATTGGGCTTTAATTAGCTTCATTTTATTTTTTAAATCAATAATTTTTGAACCCGAGGGTAAGATCGGGCCCTCATAGCCTTTTTTAACCGCCACTTCAAAAGATTCAAATTCGAACCAGGAATGAAAAACTCGGAACGGAATGGGACCGTAATGATTCTTCCTCGAATGCAAAAGGATGGGAATGTGATCAGAAAGATTTCTATCAAGAGCAGTAACCTTCAAGTTTGGATCCAAGGTATGCAACGAGTCTGAAATGAGAAACCGATCTAGTTTGCTCATTTTAGAACCAACCTTATTCATCCACGTAAACTTTTTTCCTCCAATGCTCAAATCAATAAGGCCATTAGACTCTATAAAATGATTAAAAAAATCTGCACCAAGTTTGTTAAAAACTGAGCCATATCTTTCCGATTAAGTTCTAACTTCATTAAAATCTCCAAAAACAATAAAGACACCCGATTTAGAACGAATATACGAGATGAGATTATCCCATAAAATGTTTCTTTCTTCAACATTTGAGGAGCATAAACATTAATAAAATGCGATGATTCTTGAGCACCCATCCACTTTCCTTCAACAATAACAAAATTATCATGGCAAATTAAATTTTTCTTATGGAAAACCGCAGGGTCCCACATAGAAATAATACCACCCGATCGACCACAGGCCGAGCTACAAACAAAATCAAATTTAAAATTACCCCACAACGATTTAATTTTAAAGAGGTTAGGCTTAGTCATAAGAGATTCTTGAACACTTAAAAAAGAGATACTATGTTGGAAACAAAGCTTTTTTATCCACTTCCTTTTGTCCACGTTACCAATTCCCCGGGCATTAATTGAGAGGACGTTCAACATTAAAATTATTGTCAATATCACCATTACTGTTAACCTTTAATTTGCTCGATATATATGCTGTTTTTTCCCCAAAAAAAGAACCGCTGCTAGACGAAGAATTATCATCCGGGGAAGAGTTTTGCATAACAAATTTAGCTTTATCAAAACCAGGAGGGCAACTCAGTGATTTGACCGGAGACAAGTCAGAACCGGGAGAAGAAGCCTTTTGCACACGAGAAGAATTGGGGCTCGACAAATCAATATTAATGGGATGAGGCTCGTTATCAACTTCTAAGTCAAGCGCTGGCTTTTGGGCTTGATCATCAGGATTCTGAGAAGGAACTTCAGAATTCTTATTAGGAACTTCTTCATCAGGGTTAGATTGAACATCTTCATCATGTGCTGGATTAGAAACATGATTAAGAAACTCAAAATGATTCGGCTCTTCCACATCTTCAGAACTTTGGGAGCTTATAGAAGAAACGGACTTGCTTTTAGGCCTAATAATGGTAGGCTTCCAAAGCTCAGTTTCTCTAACTCTAACTAAGAAAGGAACATCTTCAACTACCACTTTAATGGTATCATTAATAATGGAATCAATCGGAGTACTAAGGCAAATTTTACCCCTACTCTTGTTATCGTCATTAACATCGAAAAAAAGAAAGTTGCCCCAAAGACCCGCAATCTTTTTATACACATTTGAATCCCAGGCACATAAAGGAAGGCCTTCAATTTCAATCCAAGAGATTCTTTCTTTAATAACAAAACTGCTAGTAGCATGTTGAATATCAAGGAAATAATGCTTAAGGTTTTTAGATTTGAATCTGTTGCAAGCTTTAATAGAAGTGAATTCAATCCATACCCAATACCCACCAACATGGTGGATAGAAACATCATCAAACCCTTCCATTTCCAAATGTTCATATAAATGAAACATTACCTCAATTTCACGGACTTTCGCTAGAACAATCAACTCAGAATCTTCAAGAACAACCAAGTCATTATCTGTAAGAATCAAGGATTTCATGTTAGAATCTTTCACGGAAGGAGGTTTAGGGGGAATCCCCACTACTGCGCTTGCGTATGAAAATTTAGGCTTAACTCCATTAGAAGGAAAATGCATGCGATGATTTGATGCATGCATGGACGGCTGCTTCAATTGCTTCTCCTGTTTTTTAACGGGACGATTAAACCTAGCAATTGATACGTAAATATGATATGATCCAATCCATTGAAGAGAAAGGGATCGAGAAAAATCCAAATCATTATCAATCCCCTTGAATCGGATGAATCCAAATCTTTTCCCGTATTTAGAGATTTTTTTTGCTATATAGACATCAACGACATTACCTTGGGTTTCACACCACTTCCACATATCGTTTTCATCCATATGTTTTGGGAAATTGGTGATGTAGAACGAAGAAGCAACAATAGCATCGGACTTACGATATGGATTTTCAATAGGTTTCTTTGCCTTTCCGATCTTCCAAACACAACCATCAGAATCCGTTTGAAATCTAGGTTTAAAACCCATAACCCAACCCTCCCCCCGGCCCCCGGAGGCAGAAAAAAAGAACAAACGGCGGCGAAGGACACGCGTCGGCGTCGCTAGGGTTAGAGAGCTACTTACTAAAAGAATAGTAACACAAATTGTAGCAATTGCCACTTGTCATTTAATTACCTAGGGGCGAGCGTGGTCTATATTGGGATATAAGCATTCTAGTTCTGATGCTGCAGTTAATACTGATGAAGACTTAATGAAGTTAGTACTAATGGGGCAGAAAAGCAGAAATACTACTGACTAGTGATCTACTACTGATGGGTGCGAATACTACTGACGTTCATATATGATGCAGATCGTGTCTGAAATTCTAGTTTAGTTAGTTTAGAATGCATATCTTTTTGTAATTCAATTGTAATCGTAATCTAGAATAACTAGATTAAATGTTTAGGCTTCAAGGACTATTATATATAGTTCCCTACGAATTGTAAACGTACGTGTGTATTGATCGATCATTAATATACATTGAAGCTTTTTGTGATAAACTGTGTTCTTTATAATTCTTATTCGATTACAGTTTACATTGTTTTCAATCAAATAACAAGAGTGTTAATCCGCTGTAACTACTCTTTGTTAGTAGATATGTGATTCAATAACTTGTTTGAGTTATTCGATCCTCACAGTCTAGGATTCCATTCGAACCGATTACAGTTTACATTGTTTTCAATCAAATAACAAGAGTGTTAATCCGCTGTAACTTCTCTTTGTTAGTAGATCTGTGATTCAATAACTTGTTTGAGTTATTCGATCCTGACAGTCTAGGATTCCATTCGAACCGAAACCAATAGAACCGAAATCTAAAATAATGAATTTTCAAAACAGAATTCGAACCGATCACATGTTTTAGGTTTTTTGCTTCGGTTAGGTACGGTTTCGATGCGGTTTTTTTTGTTGCCTAAATGCTCATTCATATCCGAGGAACAAACTGAAATGATAGAACCGAAACCGAAAATGATGAATTTTCACAACCGAAATGGAAGCGATTACATTATTCGGTTCGGAATTTTAGTTCGGTTCGATTTTTTCTGCCAAATCCTCACCTCTACAATTACCATATTAAACTCAGCATTTATACACGTGTCATTCTCAATATTCAAATATCTTGCTTTGATAAATTTATTTTACGTGTACAATGAATTATTTTGACATTGTTACATAAATGTATCATAATTAAAAGTCTTTTAAAAGTCACCCGTAATTTATTCGGGTTTTAAGCTAGTTTAAAATATATATTAGTCAAGTTGTTAAAGTCTTATAACTAAATTTACAGTTTCATTATTATTTGATAACCCAGTTGTTAAAATAATTCTAGTTTCATCTTCTTTTCATTATTTTAGTTACTTGTATTTTCGTCAATTTCCAGTTGGTTTCACAATTATTTTTTGGATAATGATAGCCATAAGGCTGTTTTAAGTGCATAAAAAACTGTACACTACTTTATGAGGGGAGTAGTTCATGAAATGCAAGAGTCTGTTACAATGAATGTACAAGTTTATTATGCATTACTTTTTGATAACCTTAGGGCTGTCATTATCAAAACTTTTTTTTATCACCATCAATTAATAAAAATTACATATTCAATCTAAATTTATCAACTAATATTAAAATAATAACAATATTTACTTTCATATCTATTTATCAACAAATCCGTGTTTTTTTTTCTTAGCCCATATATTTCAACTTTTTTTCTTTTTAACTCTATATATTTCAAAAAAATTATTTATATCACTATAAGGGTGCTACCACTGGTGGAATTTTCTAGTTCCGTCCCTGAATATGTATGCTTTTATTTTATCATAGTACTAGTTTTGACCCGTGAAAAATCACGGATTTGTTGAATTTGCTGAAAGTAAGTATTATAGAATAAAAATATGAACTGTGAAAACCTATGTTAAATATGTATAAGATAATAAGGGGTATACAAATCATATCTCATAGCGATTACAACTTATCATTTCTTTAGATATACATTATTGGCACCTATTATATGTATTACATTTGAGAACTCGGTGAATAGTAAAACCACCATCAGCTCCCACCTCCTGCTTTGCCTTCTCCTCCTACTAGCGCCACCTCTCCTCCCTTATTGACTTTTGTGGCCATACATTTTATTTCATAAATTATATTTTAATGTTTCTTAATATATTTTGTCAATATATATCTACAAATTGCAATCATAATAAAAGTTGTCTGAGTAGCATAAGCTTTTAAGTTTTTGTCTTTAGAGTTTTGGGTTTAAGACTTGTTAAGGTATTTCTCAGTAGATTAATAAGGATGTAAGGTTTATTCCCCCAAAAGGATGATATGTTCAAGAAATGCATACTGTCCGTTTGGATGTTACTGCATATGTCGAACCACTAACTTACTAACTTGTCATTAAAAAAAATTTCATGTAAATAATTATAAACTTTAAAGTATTAAAATACCAGCAACAAATTAATGAAATACTACGTATGAGTTTTAAGATTGGATTTCATATTATACTTAACTTTAAGTAAATAATTATAAACTTATAATATTACACCTTTTAGACAAAATTAACTTTTATTCCTAAATTCACATCTAAACCCAAAAACTAAACATACCTTAAAAAAAATCATACACTACTTAACATGTATTGTATGCATGTCTTAATACCCGCTGCAACGCGCGGGTCGAATACCACTAGTTATTTTACAAAATTGGTATATTTTTGTAAACGTATTTCGCTAATATTCGAACTTAAAATAACATTTTAAAGACTTAAATAATCAAAGAATGTTTGTGAACCATAATTAATCTGACCGATACCTAATAATGATTACTTAATTAATCTTATTGATACCTAATAATGATTACTATGGGAGAAAATATTACATTTTGTTTGATTAAGTTGAGGTTGCTTGACGTAATATTATCATTTGTCTTGTTTAGGGGTGTGTTCAGTTTCGGAATCGGACCGGAACCGGTAAATCCGCTTGCCAAAAAAATGAAAATTCTAAGACTGAAAATTGGATCGGTTTAACCGATGCCTGTTCCGGTTCGGGTTCGGTTCGAGTTCGCCAGTCTTCAAGCGGTTCCTGAACAGGTAAATCCCGTTTATTCGTAATTCATTACAAAAAAATCATTATGATACAAAAAACTAATAATGAATCAATGGATCATGATAACATGGTTATGTTCCATTCGAGATAATCAATGGATCATGATAACCAAACCGTCCCAGAACCGGTAAACCTGGTTTGTTATTTTTGATCAAATCTAAGAACCAGAAACCGGACAGGTTAAGCCGATTCCGTTTCAGCTCGGTGCCAGTTCTGATGCGGTTTCGATTTTCCGATTTTTATACACCCCCTAATCTTGGTTCATGACATATACCTATACCAAATTAACGAGCGGATAAATTAAAATGGAATAGTAGAGGGCCCCGTTAGCAAATAATGTACAATTGTCGACCCTCATTAAATAGAAAATTAAATGCGTATAATATTCAACAATAATTACTGGCTTATAAATGATAGTATATTTAATCCATTATGTATTAAATACCGTGGGGGTTAGAGTGTAACTACCATCAAGACTTTTAATTGTGCTTTTCCCGTATAATTCTTGTTTCCAAGTAATTATTAATTTGATTAATATCTAATTTAATTAAGCGAAATCGTAAATCAAAGTCGAAGCTATAGTGTTCGAAGTAATATATCCCTGAAAACAAATTGGATCCTTTGCCTAGGGTGATGACGTTGTCCAAGCTTCTTCTAGTTTAGGTTCCCTTCTTGCCATTCAAAAAAATAAAATTTTGATTTCGTTCAGAATATAATTCAAACGTAAATAAAAATCATGCTTTTTAGTTGAAATAAATGAATGAACCAGATGGCGGTGATGCTCGGTGTGTGTCATGGTAAGCTCTCTTTTACATACCTTGGGCTCCCGGTGGGGGCTTGTATATCTAGAAAAAAGAATTGGGACAGTTTGGTTGATAAATTTAAAAACAAGCTTTCGGGTTGGAAAGTAAGTACTTTGTCGGTTGGTGGTCGGTCGTTGTTAAAATCGGTGATGGGTGGGTTGGGCATCTATTATATGTCTCTCTTTGTTATGCCGAAAATAGTTGCGAGTACTTTTGAGAAGTTGACAGCTTCGTTCTTTTAGGGTGGTACCGAGGAAAAAAGGAAAATTCATTGGGTGAATTGGGAGATGGTGTTGACTTCTTTTCAGAATGGAGGGTTTGGTATAGGGAGTCTATATGCGTTTAATACCACCCTTGTGTTGAAATGGGTTTGGAGATTTGTGAATGACGGAAATATGTTGTGGGCAAGGGTCATTAGATCGATATATGGGGATAACGGTGCGTTAGATTTAGTGAATTGTCACCGTCTTGGGTCGTCGCCGTGGGCGCAGATTTTGAAGATGATTAGTAGGTTTAAAGACAATGGTATGAACTTGTTATCAAACCTAAAAAAAACGACCGGTGATGGGAGAGCGACTCGGTTTTGGACGGATCGGTGGATAGGCACGAATACTTTAGGTTCGTTGTTTCCAAGACTTTGCTTGATTGACAATAATAAACATTGTATGGTATCCGATCGTATCCATAGCAGTTCTTTCGTTTGGGATTGGTGGCGGCAGTTGCGTGGTGGGAGAGAGGAGGAGCAAGTCCAAGAACTGGTCCGTGTCTTAGAAGGTGTTGTGTTGTCGAATGATCCGGATAAGTGGAAGTGAGAGATAGGATATACATGGGAATTCGAGGTGAAGAGCACGAGGCGGTGGCTCGAGAATTTAACGTTACCGGCGTCCGTTGTCCAAACTAGATGGTGTTCGTTGGTTCCCCAAAAAGTAAATATCCTTTTTTGGAAGATAAGTCTTAACCAAGTGCCCACGAAAGTTAATTTATTGGTGAAGGGTACTCAGTTTGACGATCTGAAATGTGTTATGTGTGGGGATGGAATTGATGATACAAACCACATTTTTTGGAACTGTGAGGTTTCAAAGTCGGTTTGGCGGGCAATTGGTAATTGGCTACAAGTTATTGACACTAATATAGATGATTTGGATGAGTTCCTCTTTAACTTGGATTCGAGCTCCATTAGTGCAAAAGCGAAGACGGTTGTAGAGGCAGTGGCTCTAACGGTGATGTGGATTCTTTGGCGACATAGGAACACGATTACCTTTAATAATGGTGAATGTAACACCTTAAATTTTAATACAAAACATTTACCCAAAATATATCATTTTCATAAATAGAAGAACCGTTCCAAAACTATGGATTTACAAAAACCTTTGGTATGAAAATCAGAGTATAAAGTTGGTGTTACAAAATAGATCAAAACCAAAGCTAATCATAAATCCAATCTAATGTTCTTCTACTCTAGGCCCCGCATCTCTATCCATGCGTACCTAAACCTTCGATCCCGAACCTGAGTACATAGCAAAAACAACAAGGAGTACGTGAGACAAAAATGTCTCGTGAGCTACATGGGTTTAGACCCGATAATAATAATAATCGTATGACATATAAACAAACATATAAGTAAGTCGTCCATCTATCTAGTCACCCTATTGTGACTCTAATACCTTACTTCCCTAACAATCATATCTAGTTATCGGGTTGCCCCCGAACTAACTAGAACCACATTAACTTATTAACCGGGGATCCCCCGCATTAATAAGCTTTAAGGTAAAGGCAAGAGGGAATCACCCAATCTACCTATACCTACCTTACTCGCCGAACTACTTCCAGTTAGCAAGACTACTATCATGGAATGGGCCGATGGGGGTCCGCCCAAATGCTCCCCATTCCATATCCTCATGACCGGGGATCCTCCGCGTCATCACAACGTCTCATCCTTACCATAACTCAATGGTTATGTCAAACAAATCCCTTGGCTATCACGTTAATCATCAACAAGTTAGTCTAATATTATCAATAATGTCTATCACTAACCCGACATACTATAAGTCTACACAAATAAGCAAATAGACTGTAACACATGTAAGAAAAGTAATTCAAAGGCTATGTACTCGATAAAGTCCACACGTACTCACCTTAGCAATAAAATGCTCCAACCGTAATCTTTACGCCAATTTCCTTGCTTCACAATTCGGTCAACTTTCCAAGACTTCACCAAAAGCCTAATACAACAATCACAAGATGTTCAACATCACATACTACCAATAATGTATCCATTTATCATTAGATACCATCAACTAACACTTTCCCCCAATTATGGTGATTTACCAAACCTTAGGTTTAACCAACCCTTAAGATTCTTACAAATCATAATCATACACTTGTTTACTTTGTTAAAATACCATCTATTAAGTGTATACACCCTTTATTTCACCATAATCCATAACCCCAAGAACTAGGGTTTCAAACCCATACATCAAAATACATAGATCTTAAGCTACATAGATCAAGGAGTGAAGATATACATTTAATCTTCAACTAGGAGTGAAATCTACCAAGGATTCGTGAAGAAAATCGACCTCCAACTGTTCTTGAGCTCAAAAATCGCCAAAGGAGAAACTAGGGTTTTGATATGGCATTAAATGAGCCAAAACCCGACTTTAATGCTGTCGACAAAAGTTCACAGCGTGAACTTAGTTCGCGTCGCTAACTTTTCACCTCGTGAACACTTCCCGATCGCGACCTAGGCGTGAACTCTGATCGATCAAAACCACCAAGTCGCTGAATGGAGTTCCCGATCGGGAACTCAAGTTCACGGAGTGAACTTCTATGCAGCAGGGCTGCATTTTTCGGTTGTTATCTCGACCCGGTTTCGTCCATAACTCCCTCGTACGGTGTCCAAATGACACGAAACCAATTCCTACGTTCTTTAAACGATTTATCCTTATATTTCATATTTTTATACATTTTATTTATTCACAAATTTCGGGTCGTTACAACTATCTACCCCTTAAGAAGATTCCGTCCTCGGAATCTCATCATAGTTCGCGAAATCCGGGTACCTCTTCTGAATCTCGTCCTTGACTTCCCAAGTCAAATTTGCCCCAAGTGAGTGCTTCCACTTGACCAATACCAACTCGATCTCTTTATTCCGAAGCTTCTTTGTTTTCGTTTCTAATATAGCCTCGGGCTCCTCAATCAACCGGTTCAGGGCATCAACCCGCAACTCTTGTAATGAAATAATATTTTCAACTTCCCCGATGAACTTCTTCAAGTAACTTACGTGGAAGATTTCATGCACACCTTGAAGCTCGGGTGGAAGTTCCAACTTAAATGCTTGAAGCTCGACCCGTTTCAATATCTTAAACGGTCCAACATATCTTGGACTTAATTTCCCTTTCTTTCCGAACCGCATTACACCCTTCCAAGGTGAAACTTTCAACATTACCATATCACCGACATCCAAGTCGTATGGTCTTTTCTACAAACCTGAATAACTTCGTTGTCTAACTTGGGCGGCTTTCATGTTGGCTTGTATTATACCGATCTTTTCATTTGTCACTTTCACGATCTCGGGACCCGTGAGCTTTGTCTCTCCCGCTTCTAACCAACAAGATGGAGTTCTACATTTTCTACCATATAACGCCTCATAAGGCGGCATCTTAATAGTCGAGTGATAACTATTATTATACGAGAACTCGACTAACGGTAAATGTTCATCCCATTTACCACCGAAATCTAACACACACGATCTCAACATATCTTCAACCGTTTGAATTGTTCTTTCACTTTTACCCTCGGTTTGCGGGTGATAAGTCGTGCTCAACCGCAACTTTGTACCCAACTCTTCTTGTAAAGATCGCCAAAATATCGAGGTAAACCTCGCGTCTCTATTGGATACAATCGATAACGGAACTCCGTGGAGTCGAACCACCTCATCGACATACAACTTAGCCAACTTCTCAAGTGGCAACGTTTCCCGAATGACTAAAAATAACGCACTCTTGGTCAATCGGTCAACTATGACCCAAATAGCATCGTGACCCTTACTCGTGTTCGGTAAACCTACTATGAAATCCATAGTTATATCTTCCCACTTTCCGACCAGTACTAACAATGATTGAGCTACCCCATACGGTACTTGATGCTCGGCTTTCACTTGTGCACACGTGGCACACTTCGAGATGTACTTGGCTACCCTCGCCTTCATTCCGGGCCACCAATAACCCGTTTCATATCTTGGTACACCTTTGTACTTCCCGGGTGAATCGAATACTTTGACTTGTGCACATCATTCAACAATTCTTTTCGGATACCACCGAACTTAGGAACCCAAATACGACCGCCTACGGTCTTCAACCCTTGTGCATTTTCGAGAAAATGTTGGTTCTTACTTAACCGTTCTTGTCTTAACTCGTCTTTTCCCATAGCCTCTCGTTGGGCATTCTTGATTCTTTCGATGATACTCGAGACGACTTCTATACGTGTTAAAATTCCTCGGTTCGGGTTCTCATAAACCTTTCGGCTCAAGGCGTCGGCTACTACATTAGCCTTTCCCGCATGATACACAATCTCACAATGATAGTCGGCGATCAACTCGATCCATCTTCTTTGTCGCATATTAAGATCCTTTTGAGTAAACACGTATTGTAAACTTTTATGATCCGTATACAATGTACACTGAGTACCATACAAATAATGTCTCCACAACTTCAAAGCAAAAATAATCGCCGCCAACTCCAAGTCGTGTGTCGTGTACCTCAACTCCGCATTTTTCAGTTGTCGCGAGGCATATGCAATCACCTTCCCTCTTTGCATCAACACACAACCAAGTCCTTGATTCGAGGCATCACAATAAACCACAAAATCTTCCATACCATCCGGTAACGTAAGAATTGGAGCGTTACACAACTTTTCCTTCAAAAAATTAAACGCGTCTACTTGCTTCTTTTCCCACACAAACTTCTCACTTTTTCTCGTTAACTTTGTTAGTGGAATCGCGATTCTCGAGAAGTCTTGTATAAATCTTCGGTAATACCTGGCTAATCCAAGGAAACTTCTAACCTCGGTAGGAGTCCTTGGAGGCTCCCAATTTGACACCGCTTCAATCTTGGACGGGTCAACTTTGATACCATCACACGTCACCACGTGACCTTAGAATTGCACTTCCCGCAACCAAAATTCACACTTCGAGAATTTAGCATACAACTTTTCCCGTTTTAATACATCTAACACAAGCCTCAAATGACCTTCGTATTCTTCCTCGGTTTTCGAATAAATCAAAATGTCGTCAATGAACACGATCAAAAACTTATCAAGAAACGGTTTACAAACCCGATTCATTAAATCCATAAAAATAGCCGGTGCATTTGTAAGACCAAACGGCATCACTAGAAATTCATAATGACCCTATCGCGTTCGAAAATCCGTCTTCTCGGTGTCGCCTTCTTTCACCCGAACTTGGTGATAACCCGACCTCAAATCGATCTTCGAGAAATAACTAGCACCTTGTAATTGGTCGAATAAGTCGTCAATTCTCGGCAACGGGTAACGGTTCTTAATAGTTACCTTATTCAACTCTCGGTAGTCGATACACATTCTCATCGAACCGTCTTTCTTCTTGACAAATAATACCGGTGCACCCCATGGTGAGGAACTCGGACGAATAAAACCCTTATCTAACAAATCTTGCAATTGGGTCATCAATTTCCGCAACTCGGTGGGAGCTAAACGATACGGAGCACGAGCAATCGGCGTCGCCCCCGGAACTAAATCAATCTTAAACTCGACTTGTCTCTCCGGTGGCAAACCAGGCAAGTCATCGGGAAATACCTCGGGGAAATCCCGAATAATTTTGACGTTATCCATCGTCTTCTTTTCTTTTCGGCCATCTAATACATATGCAATAAACGATGCACAACCTTTCGATATACTTTTCCTCGCCTTAATGGCGGTAATCACATAAGGCATGTGATGTCGTTTTTTCCCCGTACACTTGTTTCCTTTGTTAAAATACCATCTATTAAGTGTATACACCCTTTATTTCACCATAATCCATAACCCTAAGAACTAGGATTTCAAACCCATACATCAAAATACATAGATCTTAAGCTACAAAGATCAAGGAGTGAAGATATAACTTTAATCTTCAATTAGGAGTGAAATCTACCAAGGATTCGTGAAGAAATTGACCTCCAACTGTTCTTGAGCTCAAAAATCGCCAAAGAAGAAACTAGGGTTTTGATATGGCATTAAATGAGCCAAAACCCGACTTTAATGCTGTCGACAGAAGTTCACGGCGTGAACTTAGTTCGCGTCGCTTCCCGATCGCGACCTAGGCGTAAACTCTGATCGATCAAAACCACCAAATCGCTGAATGGAGTTCCTGATCGGGAACTCAAGTTCACGGCGTGAACTTTCCTATGCAGCAGGGCTACATTTTTCGGTTGTTGTCTCGACCCAGTTTCGTCCATAACTTCCTCGTATGGTGTCCAAATGACACGAAACCAATTCCTACGTTCTTTAAACGATTTATCCTTATTTATCATATTTTTATACATTTTATTTATTCACAAATTTCGGGTCGTTACAGTGAAACCCGGAGAAGTCTTCTTGTTGATTCAATTAAAAAAGTAGCGTATCTTTGGATTTGTAACCGTCGTTTTAAATTTAGAGTTAGTTGGCCTGAATGGCTGAATGGCTTATTCTTCCTTGTAATTAAACTTTGTAGTAGGTTTTCTAGCTTTTAATTAGTTTTTATCGAAAGCTGTTCAAAAAAAAAAATGAATGAACAATTACATTGAGCACCTAATGAAGCACAAGTTCGTATGGATCGTGTTACGACACAAAAATGTGTGAATTTTTTTTGTTCATTGTTCATAGTCATACAATTCCGAAAGAAATTTATGAAAAATTGTATTGTTCATAGTCAAAAGGTTTATTTTTGTTAATTAACCCTTTGAATTCCTGGATTCTTGCTCATGGACTCATGGTTCAAAAGAATTAGCACTACACAAGAACAGTTGCATCTAGTGACTTTCATGAAAGTGTCATTAAAAATGAATATATATATATATATATATATATATATATATATATATATATATATATATATATATATATATATATATATATATATATATATATTAATAGTATATTTTCAAATTTTTTCTTTTTGAAAGCTGACATATTTATTTAGAGGTAAAAGGAGGCCATCCACTTGGGAAATAGTAACCAAACGAAATACAACCAAATTCCAAATTTAAATATGTTTTAGTCTTTAAACTTGTACCTATTTAGTAGTTTAACATTTAAGCTTCAAAATATTGTTTTAATTCTTAAAGAGTTAATTAAAGTTCCACATATTCGGTAGTTTAATCATCAATTTTTCATTTTGTAAGTATATTAATTAACATATTATAAAAGTTCACAAATATTTTGTAAAACAAGTTAACCAAATTTTAGGCTAAGATCATTGTCATAAAGGGTTAAGGGTTGTCAGGATCGAATAACCAAACAAGTTATTATAAACTCAGATCTACTAACACAAAAAGTTACAGCGGATTAACACTTATGTTATTAGATTAAGAGCAATGTAAACTGGAATTTGTATATGAATAATACGATGAACACGGTTTATTACAAAAAGCTTCAATGTATTAATTCGATTGATCAATACACGTATGTTTACAATTAATAAGGAACTATATATAATAGTCCTTGAAGCCTAACTATTAAACCTAGTTATTCTAGGAATCGATTACAATTGAATTACATAAAGATTTACATGCTATAACTAACTCTACTAGAATCTCGGACACGATCAGCTCTAAATATAACATCAGTAGTAATCTTGATCGTCAGTAGTATTTTGCCTTTAGCAGTAGTAGAACGAGATCAGTAGTAACTTCTATTAGCAGTAGTAATTCAATCTTCAGTAATACTTCAGGATCAGTAGTATAACCTGTATGTTCCAACAAGGGTTAGACTATTTTCTTGTAAAGAGGGGACACATAACATTAAGATAGTATGATGGTGTCCACTAATTATTAATTGTATAATACTTTGGGAAATGCATGAACGTAGGGCGGTCAAAAGCTGACGTGACACGACAAAAATACATGAAACGAAACGAAACGAAATTAGGACGAAATCAAAATTTAAATTCGTGTTCGTGTCGTGTAAAACAAACACAAAGTCAACACGAAATTGACACGATAGTTATGATTTTGGGAAATTTAGAAATTTATGTTATATTTTTGTCGTGTTTATCGTGTTTTTAGCATGTCGTAAGTAAGAAATTTGATATATTTGTTATTTATCTCGTGTTATCGTGTTTGTCGTGTTTATCATTTTTTAATCGTGTCGTGTTCGTGTTATCAAAATAAAACACGACTTTGTGTCGTGTTGTTTTCGTGTTGAACGAATTCGTGTCGTGTCGTGTTACCCAAAAACACGAAACGATAGCACGATTTGACAGCCCTACATAAACGACAACGAATTAATACAAGTGCTTTTTTAGTTGTACAAAACCATGATCTCTAGCTAGAAAATAAGACTTGTTATATGTTTAGAGGCTTGAAAAGCAAACCATAAGTGTGGTGTACTAATTATATTATTTTATCTTAAAAATTATGTGAAAATTCAGTTGGTCTCAAGTTTAATCCCTACAAAAAGCAACAAAAACATCCCCTTTGACCACAGAATTTCATCTGCCGCGACTCCTGGTTACCTTTAAAGTGAATGATCACTCTATGATTAGTCGGTTCGCATAACAGGTCGGAACCTAAGTTTAAAAAAAAACTAACAGGAACTCTTAAAATGGCATTCTTAAATTTTAGACTACTAACATTGATTTTTCTTTATATAGCTTAAACTATGTATCGGAATAAATGCATGTGCAATGATGATTGTTGTCCAAGTAAAGTTTGCATGACAATACGATGGTAGTTGAGAACATATACTAACTAATGGAAATTAAACAAGTAATCTTTTAAAGGTTTTAATCGGTGAAGATCCCCTAAATATCGTTGCTAAGGAACCTAAGCTGCAAACAATTAGAACTTTATATTAAGGTTCCGAAAGTTGAGTTTGTTAACAATTAGTCGAGCTTGGCATGCTTACTTTATGCTATCGAACCAATTTGCATGACATTATATTTCTGTGATCAACGTTAAGATGATGAACTTGGTTTTTAGCTCGTTCGATGATTTCATAAAGACGATTAGTATAATTTACTCTATATAGAATGTATAAATAATTGGGCCCCCTTTAAAGTATGGGCCCCGAACAACTAAACCACTTTAAAGATACCCCTTTAAAGTGTGGGCAATGAATGATATTTCGGAAGATGTGAGTGTAGATAAACGTCTATATGATGTTGAGATATTGACAAAACTAGGTGATATTTATTCCAAATAAATCTCTGAGATATCTTCATACTCATTTGATCAAAATAAGTGTCCAAATTAAATGATAAGTTTAGGAAAGAGAATCAGATTTCACATGTCAATCTTTACTTTGATTTAATGTTTTTATACGAACTTTCTAGCGTCTTGCTAGTCTTTTTAATCCCTTTTCTTTTGGGTTGCTTACCTAGGATGATGACATTGCCAAAACTCTAAGTAGGTTTCCCTTTCGCTGTTAAACAAAATAATAAGGGCTCCGTCGGGGTGGTTGTGCTTATGTTCGTAATGTATTGGACCTAATCGCGTTGTGACAGTTTTTGAACATTCCCATGTTCATATGGTAAATATTTACATAGAAAGACATCAAACATTTGACATCAAAGAACTCATTTAGAAACCCTTACCATAAGAGTAGATTGACTCCCTGAATTTGATAAAACATTTTTTAACGACACCTAATTTACTTCAATATATTTATAGCGGGACTTGAACTAATGACCGAAACCGAACCGAAACCGATAACATGTTATCGGTTCGGTTTCGGTTTTGAAAATTCATCGTTTTCATCGTTTTAAGATTCGGTTATATCGATTTCCGTTCGGTCTTTGAACCGAGCTCACCCCTACCTTGCGTATTTGATAAACATATGGTATATGCTATGTATTTATAGAATTCGTAAAAGAGTACCATTAAATTTGAGTGGGTTGGAGACTTGGAGCCTAACTAGATTTGTCACTGTTTACTCTATCTTCATTAATGAGTTTGCCTAATAACATGACATTGCCTTACATCTAAGTTTTGTATACTTCAACACTGGATCCCGCTCCCCCGAATCACCCATATTAATACAACTTTAATTAGAACCGGGAACCGAAAAGATATACCTCGGTTCAGTCCCATTCTGTCTAGTCTAATTCAATTCTGCGATTATGATCGGTTCTCGGTCTAGTTATATTAACTTAAAAGTTCAGTTTTACTATTGAATAAAATAAATACACAACAAATAAGAGAAATAGATAGAAAATATATAAAATCAAATCAAATATATAGTAATAGACAATTTGTAGACCAATTATATAAACCATATAGGATGAGTAAAGTAAAAGTAACCTTTGAACTAAAAAATCGATGTACAAAAGTTCATGATGATGGTAAGAAACGAAAATTTAAATTACTGGTATAATATAATATTCAACTTTTTATCAAAATAATATGCATTTGATCCTTTTACACTATTGATTTCTAAAATAAATCGTCAAAGCCAACTAAGTCACCGTCTATGTAGGCCCCTATTCCCTTACGTGGGTGCACAAGCACCACACTCCCAGTTCGCAAGTTGTTAAATTAGAATTAGAAACTCCTTTCTAATTTGTTGTTATTATATAAAAAATGTGACTTATAATCTAAGTATTAATGATATGTAATTTTTTAAAAACAACATATGTGATAAATATATAATCACATGTGATTATACGAAAATATTACATGTGACTACTTTTGACAATTAATTATTTATCAAATTTCTTACATAATTTAGAAATATTCAATTAATCAGGTAATTAATTAAATTAAAAAACCCTATTTTCAAAATATAATATTTTTTTTATTGACAGCCTCAAGTGTTATAATTGGATATAATTTTTTAACATCAATTTTTAAAATAAATAGAAAAATTAAAAACCAACTCAGATAAAAAGAAAATTGATGATATAAGTGCTTTGACCTTGTTATTTAAAACACAAAATTTAAAAATTGAATATTATACCAGTAATGTAAATTTTCGTGCATTATTAATTAGGAAGGGTGGTAGAAGAGAAAAGAAGATAGATGGACAGCGAAGGGTAAAATTAAATGTGAAGGATGTTATGGGCAAAATAGTCATTTGCCATGGGTTTCTATTGTAGAGCAAACGCAAACACCCATTGAAGTCCAAAAAAGAGAGCCCGGAAAGCAAAGTTGAGCTACGTGGGTTCCACTTTTTAACTAAATTTAGTTGAACAGACAATATCCTCATATTTTATTTTTTCTATTTTCCATAAATTCGTTTTTAAATGGCAAAAAAGTAATACAGAGAGCATCCGGAACAGTGGCGGGGACTTGCCAGCCGCCACGTTGGTGCGCCGGCTTCGCCACCAGACCACCCGTTACGCCAAGGGCTCTGCGCGCCGAAAGTTCAACGAGGCTAGCGGACGAATGGTGGAGTGACTCGTGGACCGCAAATTATTTTTATTTTTTTTTTTAAATCTAACCAATTATAAATATCCCTTTCAAACATAATTTTTTTTTCCACACAACTCTACGAACTCTCTAATATTTTCTACACTCTCTTCCAAATACCCACAAAAATGTCTCAACAACCAAACGTGTGGATGAACGGTGTGTTTGGATGGGGAAATGCCGGCTCATCCGCGTCCAATCCGTCTACACCTTCGTCTCAACAATCAGTATCATCCACCCAAAATACGGAAATGCCGGCGTATGGTACCCAAATGTGATGCCTACTTTCACCCAAGAGCAACTTCAACATTATGTGTTGAACCAACAATTTCGAAACCTACAACAAAAGCCACCTCAAGTATGATCACAACCACAATGGTAACAACCACAACCATCACAACCAAAACAATCACAAGACACGACGGCCACTGAAAAAGCACGCCGAAAGGGGGAAAAATTGCAACCAACCAAAGTCGGGCGGTAATGCGGTGGGACCAAACACAAGAAGTGAAACTGGCCAAGTGTTGAGTTAGCATTTCCGAGTATTCCGAAACGGGCGCCGACCAATCTGATTGTTTTTGGAACAAAGTCCTTATTGAGTTCAACAAGGATCTGGAGCCGCCGCGTACCAAAGACATGTTTACGGGGAAGCGACGACTTTAAACATTAATTGTCAACGTTTCAACGGTATCCACAAACGTTTACAACGTACAAGTAGGAGCGGAGAAAATGAAGTTGATTTTTTGAACCGTGTCCGACAAGCGTTCCGTGACGAGTCGGCGTCAAAAAAACAGTTTAATAATGAAGGTGCGTGGGAGGTTTTGCGAAAATGTCCGAAATGGGACGCCCCCGACCCCATTTCGCTCAGATCACGAAGAACTTTTCGGAGAAGATACGAGAACACGTCCGGCGGGAAAGTCTCGTAAGGCCAAAAAAGTAGGTCGAAAAATTCGTCCGGCACCGGGGGGGAGTACGACGCCCGACTTTGGCGACACTATGGTCGCCGTATTTAAGGATAAATGCGAAGCCGCTAATTCCGCTTATGAAAGGTGAAAGGAGAGGGACAATTTATTCATAACGTTGGAACGGCACTAGCACCAAAGGGATGACGCGCGTTGATATGGCAAGAATCATCAAGCAAAAAAAACAAACAAATTCGTCTTAAATACCTCGTATAGCCGGATGAACTTGACCTTGAAGTTGACGATTAGTTTTTTTTCTTAATTTTCAAATTTTTTTATTTTTGGTAATTGATTTTATTTTTTGGTTTTTTTTCGGTATTTTATTTGTAGTTTGTAATGTTTATTTTAATGAAGTATTAAGTTTTTTAAAAAAAAGAAAAAGATAAAAAAAGAGGGTGGGCCGAAATGGCTTAAGTGATGGTATAGGGGTATTCGGGGGGTTTAATGTGAAATGTGAAATAATGATGTGGCACATAGGTGACGCAGAGGTGTCACTCCGACTTAAGCCACCACACCCCTTGCTCTGAGGAAAAGAGTTTTGACAAGGTCACTGTTCCCTCTAAATACATCCCATATTTTATGTGAAATGTTCAAGGTAATACTTAATTTTAGTATACAAAGACAAATTTGAACCATTAATCAATAAAATCTAATGGTAAGATTAATCGCATATTCTATTAATAAAGGAGTATTTTGGTCATTTAATATTTAAAAAAAAATATGCTTTTTTTATTTATTATTATTTTTTTTTTAAAAAAAATAATATTATTTTGAAATCACCCTAGTTACTAAATCACAGGTGGTTTTATTGTACAATCACATTTGACGTTTTAGTACAATCAAATGTGATTAAATATATACAATCACATGTGATTCAATATAAAATCGCATGTGATTATAACATATTTTTTTTTTTTGTAAAAATGATCAAAATACCTTTTTATGTATAAAATATGTGATAAATTTTGACCATTAATTATAATTAATCAACGATTAAGATTTATCTTTTGAAACTAGATAAAAATGAAGGACTATCTTGAATACATCTCTATAACCTCATGTTTTCGTCTATTGGAACAGAACTACAAAACCCCCACATTCTATAGGAGCACCTACTTCAAACATTTGAAGACAGCCATGAGCCTACATAGATATAGGGTCCCTACACCAACTTCCTCAATCGAGATTATTCCACCCCAATTTAAATCGGTATTTTTTTTTTTGGAAACGGAATTTGGATCGGTATTTAATCTAAAAAAGATTGTGCTTGGGCGTCCGAGCCAATCGATTAAGATCTCTTATCTTCATTCTTAAAGATTTGATTATTTCGTTTTTTTCCAAATGAACCAAAGCACCGTAAACAAAGCCATCGACAATGTTTGGTGTTTTTGACCTGGCATCCGGCGACTCCAATCAAGAACGTCATCAAGACACCAAAGATCACCTATGTTTAATTTCCACCAATTACAAATGTCAGGATCGAATAACCCAAACGGATTATTTAATCACAGATCTACTAACAACGAGAAGTTGCAGCGGATCAACACTCGTGTTAATTGATTAAGAACAATGAATACTGTTAATGAATACGAATAATAGTATGAGCACAGTAATCACAAAAAGCTTCAATGTATATTGATATGCTCGAACAATACACACGTACGTTTACAATTCGTAAGGAACTATTTATAATAGTCCTTGAAGCCTAAAATATTAACCTAGTTATTCTAGGATTCGATTACAATCAATGTACAAAAGATAAACATTCTATAACAAACTATACTAGAATCTCGGACTTGATCAGCACCATAAATAGAATCAGTAGTAAACTTGATCATCAGTAGTATTTCAGTCGATCAGTAGTATATGCCAAGATCAGTAGTAAGTTGTATCTTCAGTAATAGTTGTAGTATCAGTATCAAGTAGTCATAGCAGCAATAACTCTTGATCAGTAGTATCTATACATCAGTAATAGAATACTTATAACCCAACAACAAATTCCAACCAAACCATAAGGGTCGAATTGCAAGACCAAACAATATGCTCCACGCCCGCTATTTGCGTTTCACATGAGCTACAAACTGCCGATTGAATAGCTATTCCTCTTTTCAAGAGGTTGAAACATGTAGCAACGCGCCTATGTGCAAGCTTCAAAATAAAAATGTTAACTTTTATCGGAATTATATTGATCCAAGGAATAGAATAAATGGCCCTAGGCCCCGAGACGGAATTATATAGACCCAAGGAATTATGTTAACACCGTATCCACACATTATGCTCTTATAATTGAATGGTTATGTACCCTAAGATTCTCAAAGGAGATACCGGGTTCAAACCTCAGTATATATAAATTTGGGTTTGCATGGAAAGAGTTCGGAAACGACATGGAGATAATCCAATTAGTACGTGTACGTTTGAGTTAAGAAAAATCATCCTTATTGTATAACCTGTACACGGAAAAACTCATATGTTTGCATGTTTTGAGATAAAGATTAAAACAAAATCTCTAACAAAATACTTATTAACATTAAGGATGACAATATTTGATCCGATCTAAAATTCAACAAGAGATCGACAAAAATAAACAGGTTAAGGTAAGATTGAAGTAAATAAGTTTCAGGTCAGTTGTGGATCAACTTAACTGACTCGTTTATTAAACTGGTTAAGTTCAAGTTGATAATAATGTAAATGGGTCATCTCTTCAACTTAGTTAATTATTAAAACATATTTAAAATAAATATATTTATATTTTCATAGTTTTCTTACTAAAGATGTTAAATTCATGTTGATGATAATTACACATATTTAATTAAATGGGATACATGTTTAACCATTTCAAACCACTAACATATTTAACCTAGTTAATTAAACATGTTACATGTGTCGTTTTAGATTGAAAATAAATAGGTTAGGGTTGAGGTATCATAATCATCTTTACTATATTTAAAGCATTTAGAACCTCCCCAAATTTATAAAGTTTAATGTCAGGATCGATTAACCCAGACAGATTAATTAATCTAAGATCTACTAACAATAAGAAGTTGCAGCGGATCAACACTTATGTTAATTGATTAAGAACAATGAATACTGTTAATGAATACGAATAAGAATAAGAACACAGTAATCAGAAAAAGCTTCAATGTATATTAATTTGATCGATCAATACACACGTATGTTTACAATTCGTAAGGAACTATATATAATAGTCCTTGAAGCCTAAATTATTAACCTAGTTATTCTAGGATTCGATTACAATCAATATACATAAAGATATACATTCTATAACAAACTAAGCTAGAATCTCGGACTCGATCAGCACCATAAATAGGATCGATCAGTAGTATTTGTTAATCATCAGTAGTAAATCCAGATTCAGTATCATCAGTAGTAACTTGCTATTCTACCCCATCAGTACTAACTTCAATATTCTTTGATCAGTACCAACTGCAGCATCAGTAATAGAATGTTTATCTGTTTCATATCCCAACAATCTCCCCCTAAACTTGTTAATTCATTTGTAATTAATCAAGTTTCTTCTGTTCTTCATTCTTCTTATTTTGTTCTTCTAACAATTTAGCTCTTTGTCTTCCTTCAATTGTTCTCTGATTTTGCAATTTTCTTTGATTTTGCAATAATTAAACTTTTCTTGAAACATAACAACATCATAGGGTTTTACTAATGTGTTTGTGAATATCTGATACAAAGTTTCTTCTGGATGTGGATATTCTTTTTCATATAAGTACAATTCACAGTTTCTGCTTGATCTTTCAAAGAAGTACATGTTTACTGTGGGGAGCACATTCCAAGTATAAACATTTTCTTTATTTGTGAATATTTCAGGATATCTATCTGGATAAAATGCAGCATCAATCATCTTGGTTAAATATCCAGCTCCTGAATTCTTCCATGATTTCTTTGTCATTCTTGGCTTTCCAATGATCAGTACTTTAATAATATCACTTCTGCTACATGACATGATCATTGGTTTCCATCCAATAAATCTTTGAGTTGACTTATCTTCTCTTATGATTTCAATGACATTATCAACAACCCTCCAATTTATAATCGGATTATCTTCAATGGGAGCAATAGGAACATCAAATACTTGTATTTCTTGCTTTCTTTTCTTCCTTGATTCTATTTCAGGCTCACTTTCTTTCCTCTTTTTGATTATTGAAGATTCACCAGGTGTAGGTGTTCTGGAGAGAATGATTATTGGATCTATTTCAGTTAAGACTTTTTCTTTTTCTTCTTCTACTTTACTTTCTGCTAATTCTCTCTTTTTAGCAGTACAATATTTGTCTACTATTGTCATCATTTTCATTCTGCCAAAGGACTTAGCACTGTGCCCTTTTGACTTTAAGAAGTCAATCATTTTCTTCTTTTGTTCAAAAACATCATCTGGTAGATCAGCCTTCTCTCTTTTACATTCTGCTACTAGGTCTTCAAGGCAATTGAGATGTTCTTCTTCTATTTTTCTTTGTCTTTCAAATTCTGCCTTTTGACCTTCTACCAGGACTCCTTCTATACTTGGAATTGGTACCTCAGTCTCTTGATTTTCTGTTCTTTTCAGTCTTTCTTCTTCAGACTTATCCTGATCTTCAAGAGCCTGAGTCTTTGCAACTTTTCTTGCATATCTGATCCTTTTCACCTTTAATTTATCTAGTCTTTCTTTACTTACAAGGTTCATTTTGTTCACCATGTAATGGCCTAGAGCTCTGTTTGGATAGTCTTCATTAAATATTTCTTTTCCTTTTCCAATACAGGCTGATAGTGGAGGTGGAATGTATTTCATATCAGGAACTTCTGATATTATAATTGATGGAGAGAATAAATGAATTTCATTTTGGGGTAATATCTTGGGGTGTAGAGGAAGTTCACACTCATCAACTTCATACCAATTAACATTATCATCAATGTCAGGTATGATAAGTGGTTCTTCTGGTGCTGGAAGTTTTGTTACAATTATAACCTTTTCATGTTCAAGAACCTCTGGTATTTCTTCATCTTCATCTTCAGTAGTAACCAAGGTGGTTGCTACTGGTATAATTTGTGGTTCAAATACCACAATCTGTTGATTTTCATTTACTACTGGTGAGGTTGTTGTTGGAGTTACTACTGCTAGGGCATCAGTAGTATCCATGATTTCTTCTTCTGGAGCATTTACTACTGGTGTATCTACTTCTTCAACATGACCAGTAGTAACAACCTCTTGATCCTTTGCCTCAGTTATATCCATAGGATCAGTAGTTTCTATGACCTCAGTAGTAACTGGAGAGTTTATTTGTTCTGCTGTTTGAGATTGATTTGCAGACACAAATATATCCTCATCCATACTTTTCATTTCTTTGTTCAGGTCTTCATTAAAAATTTGACATGTTTCACCATGGACCTCTTTCAGATTTAGGAGAGCTGATGCTGCTATGGATTGGTCAATCATCCCTTGAATTTGATCTTTCTCCCCTTAGTGATCTCAACCTGTTGAGCCTCACTATCTGCAATCTTCCTTTGTAATTTTCTGATCAAATTGGATTGCTTTTGAAGCCTATACTCGAACCTCTTCTGTCTTCTGTTCAGAGTATTGATGTAGTGCTTCATGTAGGTCATGGTTTTCCCTTGATTGTTCAATATATTCAGACAATTTTGTACAGTGGTTTTAAGGTTTCCCTTCCTATCCGTCAATTGAGTTTGTTTAATACTGCCCTCAGCCGATTTGGGTGGATCATTGAGCTCATTTGGTACATTGGTTTGAAGGTTTTCCATCCTATCCGTCAATTCAGGTTGTTTGTTTCTACCCTTATCACTTCTTGGTGATAAATTGGGTTGTTTGGACACACTCTTCTTCCTAGAAGAAGCAGTAGTGCCCCCCCCCCCTTGTGGTTTCTTGGCACCGGGGTCCTCTTAGTGCTGCCTCAAAAGATGAGTCATCACTTAGAGTTGCCGAGGTCTGGGTCCTAATGATGTTCTCACTAGCATGTGCACCCACCTTTGGGGCATCAGTAGTGAGAGCCCTTTCCTCATGCCCTTTCTCCTCCTTGGAGGACAACTCTTGGAGTCTGGGGTTTGACTCAATTGATCCCCTGGTGTCCTTTAAGGAAGTTTTCTTCCTTTTGTAAGTTTTAGAAATTTCTTTGGCTATGGTCTGGTCTTCCTCAGAGTGAAGAGTAGCACTCTGGGGATTGATTTCATGTACATGGGACACATTCAGGACATCTATTGGTTCATTTATTTGAGTGGACTGAATGGGTGGTGTTAGGGCTGTATTTAGTGGTGGAGTTGGTTGGGGTTCAATGGGGTGACTTGAACCTTCTCCTGTTGGGGGTTGATCATAGATCATGTTTTGGAACAGAGGAGTAACCTTTCCAGAAAATTTAAACTGTTTTCTCATATTAGAATACACCTTTTTATTTAATTCTGGTGTAACAAAAATGTTTTTAGGTGTTGAAAGATTTTAAAGTTCACAGTTAATAATATGAGTTAGGAATCTTGGATACATTAAAAATTTAGAAGATGATAGATTTCCAAGCATTCCCTCAAAGATCATGTTCGAAAAATTGAATACTTGTCATGTGCTCAAACAAACAACAGCAGATGCTATTGACTTGTTGAACTCATTCCAAGTACTCCTTTTTAGGAGAGATACAATGTTGAATAGTATGCAATAAAAATTTCCATTGAGGTGAAAGAAGACCTTTTTGAAAAGTGACTATGTCTAGTCTTCCTTCATACCCCATTTTTTGTAAAGTATTAACAAGATCTTCCTTAGGTAAAGAGACCATACCTGATTCATCATTGAGTTGAAGATGATGTTTGATTGATTGTTCAGTGATGATGATAGACTTTCCATCTACAACAAATTTGATCTTGGACATATTGGAATCTTCAATTCGTTCAGCATTGGTCCAGAAATCAATAAGATGTTGTTCATATGCCCTGGGATTGATTGTTAAAGCAAACTTGATATGAGAGTTCTTCAGAAACATAACTATAGGACGAAAGTCTTTTGTGCCATCAGGATTTCTTAAGAAGGCACACATGTTGTGGAATTCTGAATATTTGAGATCGGTTTTGACTGTAAGAGATTTTAGCGTTGCCATTTTATTGATTTTGATCTTTGGAGATGAAAATTTCACAGAAAGTTCAGTCGCTTTTGCAAGAATTTCGGATTTGTGGAAGGAATTTAGTTGATACTGATGCAGGGTTTTGATCGGAATTTTCAGAGATTAGGGTTTAGTGTAGGGTTTATCGAATCGAGGAGAAGATAATGCTAAACTAATCGCAATCTGCTATTTATATTTTTCGATTTTACCTGCAAAATGACCGAAATGTCCTTCGAATAATAACCTAACGGCTATTTTCATGAGGGTCAGTATTGTAATTTATGTATTTTACAGATAACGGTCGATCAGTAGTAACTAAGTGTCAGTAGTAAAAACATCAGTAGTAACCATTTTTTTCTATACTTAACCTAATTCTACTGAAAAACCCTATTAGTACTAAATTGTAGAAGTAACATATGATCAGTAGTTGTAAATAACCAGTAGTAAAAAAAAATTGTACAAAACACTTTACATATGATTTTCTTTTGAGAATTAATTTATTAAAATCATTCCAATACTGCTAACCAAGAAGCTGAATCTTCCTACATCAAATGCGCGCTTTTGTAAAAAGATCTGCTAATTGATTATCAGTATGAATTTTCTCTACCTTGATTAATTTCTTTTCATTACAATCTCTTATAAAGTGGAATCTGATTTCAATGTGTTTTGTTTTTGAATGTTTTACTGGATTATTCACAATACTGATAGCACTTTGATTATCAATAAAAATAGGAGTTTTAAGAATAGATATACCAAAGTCTAGGAGTTGATTTTGAATCCACAGAACTTGAGCACAGCAAGCAGATGCAGCTACATACTCTGCTTCAGCAGTTGATGTTGAAACATTGGTTTGTTTCTTGCATTGCCATGACACCAATCTTGATCCAAAGAATTGACATCCACCAGTAGTAGATTTCCTATCTTGGCATTCACCACCATAGTCACTATTGTGTAGGCTATGAGTTCAAATGGTGATGCATGTGGATACCAAAGACCAAGAGAAGGTTTTCCCTTCAAGTATCTAAAGATTCTTTTGACAGCTTGCAAGTGTAGTTCCTTAGGTATTGCTTGATACCTGGCACATACACAAACACTATACATAATGTCAGGTCTTGATGCAGTTAGATACATTAAAGAACCTATCATAGATCTGTAAAGATGTTCATCTACATCCTCCCCCTCAACATCAGGATGTAGGTGTTTGTGAGTTTCCATTGGTGTGCTTGCACTTTTTCTATCTTTCATTGCAAATTTCTCCAAAATGTCTCTAACATACTTTGATTGGTTGATCAAAATACCATCTGATCTTAGATTGATTTGTAGTCCAAGAAAGAAGTTCATTGGACCCATTGAGCTCATCTTGAACTTGATCTGCATCAGCTCTTCAAATTCTTTGCACAGTTGATCATTTGTTGATCCAAAGATGATATCATCTACATATATTTGTACCAGTAGTATATCATCTTTGACCTTTCTTGTGAATAAAGTTTTGTCAATGGCACCTCTCTTGAAATTGTTCTTCAGTAAGTATGAAGACAATGTGTCATACCAAGCACTTGGTGCCTGATGAAGACCATATAAAGCTTTGTCTAGTTTGTACACATAGTCATCATGTTCTGGATCTTCAAATCCTGGAGGTTGACATATATACACTTCTTCTTCAATTTTCCCATAAAGGAAGGCACTTTTCACATCCATTTGGTAGACTTTGAATTTCTTGTATGAAGCATATGCCAGAAATATTCTTATTGCTTCAATTCTGGCAACAGGTGCATATACTTCATCATAATCAATGCCTTCTTCTTGTGTGTATCCTTGGGCTACAAGTCTTGCTTTGTTTTTGATTACTATACCCCTTTCATCCTTTTTGTTTCTAAATATCCATCTTGTTTCAATTGGCCTTTTTCCTTTTGGTAGAGGCACAAGAGTCCATACAGCTTGTAGTTTGAATTGAAGAAGTTCTTCTTGCATTGCTATGATCCATTTTGAGTCTTTCATAGCTTGTTGAATCTTCTTAGGTTCTTCCTGTGACAGAAAACATTCATACATGCATTCATTTGATATTAGACTTATGTTACAAACATTTGAATTTAATGAAGAATTAAATTTACTTCTTGTCTGCATGTTTGAATAGACATCATCACTTAGGACTAAGTCCAAAGGATGATTCTTTTCAGTTCTTGTTCCTGGAACTTTGTCAACAGTAATTTGAGTATCTAGATTTGACTCATTTGATTCAGGAATTTGTGCATCTGTCCATGTTTATTCTTGATTGTTTGTATTTTGTGGAGATTCTTCATTGCTACTGGTGTCAGTAGTAACATTTTCTTCATTGACTTCAGGTGGGTCATTGTTGTTACTGACATCATTGTTGTGTAGATCATCATCAAAACTCTGAGGTTCAGAGTTACTACTGGGATCATTAGTATCTTCAGAATTGGTGTTGTTACTGGTGTCAATGAAACTAGGGTTATCAGAGTTAATACTTTCCTCAGTATCAACTTTAGGATCAGTATTAACTAAGATATATTTCATTATTTCTTGCCTGCCACCTGATGATGGTCCTCCTTGTTGGCTTTGATTGTTTGAATCTCCTGTATTATACACATAATTATCATCAAAAGATATGGTTAGATTATCAATGTTAAACAACCAATCTGGACCATTTCCTTGTTCATTCATCAGATTTTCATTAAAGGATACATTTACACTTTCTTCAATGATCCTTAGCCTTTTGTTGAATACTCTGTAAGATTTGCTTTGAGTTGAGTATCCTACAAATATTCCATCATCTGCTTTGCAGTCAAACTTACCAATTTTTTCTCTTGTAATTAAAATAGTACAAGGACAACCAAATAGTTTTAAGAAACTTATTGATGGTTTTCTTTTATTGAAACGTTCATAAGGTGTTTTAAAGTGCGGCTTAACTATTAATACTCTGTTCTGAACATAACAAGCAGTATTAACAGCTTCAGCCCAAAAAGTTATTGGTAATTTTGAATCTGCAAGCATAGATCTGGCTGCTTCAATGATGGTTCTATTTCTTCTTTCAGCTACACCATTTTGTTGTGGAGTTCTTGGTGAACTGTACTGTCTGTCAATGCCCTTAAGATCACAAAAATCAATTAGATTATTATTTTTAAATTCTGTTCCATTGTCACATCTAATTGCTTTCACTTTGAGATCTCTTGTATTTTCCAGCTTTACAATCAGATTCTTTATAATTTAACTTGTTTCATCTTTGGTCCTAAGAAAGAAGACCCAAGTATATCTGGAAAAATCATCAGTAATAACAAGGCAGTATTGTTTCTTTCCAATACTCATTACATTTGTAGGTCCAAAAAGGTCCATATGTAAGAGCTGCAAAGGATTAGAAATAGAATTGAATGGTTTGGTCTTATGAGAAGTTTTGTGTTGTTTACCTTTTAGGCAGGCAACACAATGATGATCACACATAAATTCTTTTTGTGGTAGACCAACTACCAAATTCTTTTTGACTAAATTGTTCATATTTTTAAAATTTGTGTGACACATCCTTCTATGCCAGAGTTCTGATTCATTTGTGTTTGCCTTAGATATAAAACAGTTGATCTCATTTGAAGAAATGAGTTCTCCCCCTATATCCAGGCAATACACATTGTTTCTCCTTGGTGTTCTTAAAACAACAAATTTTTCATCTAAAATAAAATCAGGAGAAAGAATGATGCACTCTACATCTGTAAAAATAATTTTGTTCTTCTTATCACAGACTTGTGAGACACTAACCAGATTATATTTAAGCTCAGCAACATAAAATACATCATCAAAAGTGATCTTACCATTTGATACTGTACATTTACCTGTAATCTTACCACCTCTTGGATTTTCTCCAAAAGCAACATATCCTCCTTCAAAAGACTTGAAATCTCTAAGAATTTGAAGATTTCCAGTCATGTGTCTAGAGCATCCACTATTAATATGCCATGTTCTACCTTCTTCAGGGATCTGAATTCTCTGCACATAAAGTAAAAGGATAAGTTAATTTTGGGAACGCAAGCTTGTTTTGTCTTGGGTTCATCCTTTAAAGAGTAAGTTTTTCTAACCGAATGAGCTTTGTATGCAGTTTTTTTCTTAGGTTGTTGGTTAGTACTGATGTTCTTGTTTGCTACTGATCTAGGTTTATACCCGTAGTGTTTGGCTTTTGAATATTTTACTACTGAAGGATCAGTAGTGTTTGGGTAATATGAGTTTTGAGCATGGTTAGTAGGGTTTCTGTAATTATACCAGACAACATTGTAATTAGCCTTTTTACTAGTAGTAAACCTGGAATAATTCCTACTAGTGTTTGAAAACTTTGAATATTGAGGAAATTGATTTTGTTTTCCATTGTTTTTGAAATAATTGCTTCTTTATGGACTTTTATAACTGATATTTTGCAAAACTCGTTGTGCAGTTCTTCCAAATTAGGGAGTTTCAACTTGTGATTTTTTAAGTTCTTTTGCTTTTGTTTCTTCAATTTGTTTTAATTGTAAAGCTTTCTCATTTTCTTTGTTAACTTTAAATTCTTTGAATTCTTGGCTGTTAATAGGATTGAAGTGACAATTCTTTGCTATGTGGTTAACTTTGTTGCAAATTAAGCATGTTAATTTTGTTGATTTAGAGCCTTCAGGTTTTATTTGTTCTTTTAACTGGTTCAAGTTTCTTTGATTTCCCCTTCTTAAAATTGTAGGTATATTTTCTGAGTTGTATTTTGGGGATTCAGTTTGACTTTGTGTTGTGTGAAAACTTGTATCAGTTGACTCAGTTGTTTGATCATCATCAGAAGACTCATTGGATTCATTTGTTTCATTACTGGTTTCAGTTTCAGTTTGACTTTCTATTTTTAAATTATTTAAAGTTCTTTCTGTACTTGATTTAAGAGGAGGGATAAAATTAATTGGAGGTGGAACTGCATGATATCCCACTCCATGCACAACTTTTTCAGTGGTTTGATTACTTGTTAATTCATTAACAATTTTAGAACTTCTTTCAAATTTCTTAATAGTTAATTTATTCTGTTCTAATTCCATTTGACATTCTTCTAATTTGATCAAAGTTTTTTTTTTTTTTAATTCAACATGTTCTTTTTCATAAGTGGTTTGTAGCAATTCATCTTTTATCTTTTGATCAGTTATTTTATAGATTTTAATTTGATTTTCAAGATCAGCTATACAACCATTATATTCAATTCTTCTATTTCTGTTTAATATCATTTCTTCAAGTGTTTCTTTATTAAGTTTTTCTAATTCTTTATATGCCTTAATGCATTCAGGAGTGCAAGATTTAGAATGTACCTCAGTAGTAGAATCAGTAGTGAAGGCCATGAGAGCTTGGTTCTGTGCATGTTCTTCTGCTTGAAAGCTCCAGTCATATCCTTGTCTTTCTTGAGATACTAATGCAGTTGAATTGGAAGTGTTGTTTTTGTTGTAGCTTGATCTTTGGACTTTGTTTGGACATTCTCTGGCAAAGTGACCCAGATTGCTACAGTTGTAGCATTTGACCTTGGTCTTGTCAAATCCAGCACGATCACCTTTGTTGTAAGACATATTTTGCCTTCCAGTTCTTTTAAGAAATCTTTTTGTTCTTAAGCTCAGCATTGCCATCTGCCACTTGATGTCCATCTCTTCCAAATCATCAGGATTGAGTTGTTCTAAATCCTCACTAATCAATGCAGTATGCACATGACTAGTGAAGAAGGATTCTCTTGCTACATCTTCAATGCCTGCATTCTTTATAGCCTCCTGACCTGTTCCTGTACTAGACACAAAAGCAGCATTGTTTGAAGGTAAATTTGGAGTTGTAGTACTTACCTCAGATTCAAACACTCTCAGCTCATTGTACAACTCATCCAGCTCTTTTTCTTCCAAAGTATCACCTTGTCTATATATCACTGTATACATAGACCATTCTTCACCAAGAGATCTAAGGAACTTTCTGTTTACATCATCATTGTCTGGTTTGTAACAAACTTGATTCAGTTCACCAATAAGTTTGTTGAATCTATCAAAGACTTGTGATAATGATTCATTCTTTTGGCCTTTGAAGTTGACTTCATGTTTCTTTTGGTGCTCTTTGTGCCAACAAACCTCTTTTCCAGTGCCTACCATAGCTTCTTTGCATCATCATATTCAACAAAGAGATGTTGATAATCATTGGGAATAGCAAGCAGAAGAGTGCTTAAGGCTTTGAGTTCAATGCCTCTGTCTTTCTTCTCTTTTTCACACTTGAGTTTGTCGACTTCAGTTGAGGAGCTTGCTACTTGAGTCTGGATGGTTTTGTTGCCTTCAACAACAACTTCCCACATGGAATAATCAGTAATAAGCATATATTGCTTGATTCTGTTCTTCCACATCCCAAATTTGTTGGGAGTAAGAATGAGAATTTTGTTAGCTTGAGTGCTTTCATTGTTATCAGACATGATTAACAATTTTGAGTTCGAAAGTATGAAACTTTTTGCTGTTCTTAATTTGTAGATCTAGAACCGTAATGCTCTGATACCACTTGTCAGGATCGATTAACCCAGACAAATTAATTAATCTAAGATCTACTAACAATAAGAAGTTGCATCGGATCAACACTTATGTTAATTGATTAAGAACAATGAATACTGTTAATGAATACGAATAAGAATAAGAACACAGTAATCACAAAAAGCTTCAATGTATATTAATTTGATCGATCAATACACACGTACGTTTACAATTCGTAAGGAACTATATATAATAGTCCTTGAAGCCTAAATTATTAACCTAGTTATTTTAGGATTCGATTACAATCAATATACATAAAGATATACATTCTATAACAAACTAAGCTAGAATCTCGGACTCGATCCCATAAATATGATCAGTAGTATTTGTTGATCATCAGTAGTAAATCCAGATTCAGTATCATCAGTAGTAACTTGCTATTCTGCCCCATCAGTACTAACTTCAATATTCTTTGATCAGTACCAACTGCAGCATCAGTAATAGAATGTTTATCTGTTTCATATCCCAACATTTAATCTTTAGACAACACACTTGCGATCTTTGTTTTATCAACTCAATGTTATAAACACTTGAGCTATTAGACCATATGTTCATTATTTAACTACTATTATTTTTACTAATCTCCTACACTTTAAAAAGTAGAAATTATCACCACCATCACCCACCGCCGCCACCACCATCCACTATCTGCGGCCACCAACAGTCACCATCACTATTGCCACAATCGACCAATTGGTTGCAAAACATAGTTACACGCTACACGCCGCCACATTGCGCATATAGTCTTCTACTTTATATAAACATATTGCAAGTTCATCTTGAATATTTTTTGTTCATCAACTCACGAACTTGAACTCGGTCTGAATTATCACCCTAATTAACATGCATTAAAATTTGCACATAACATTTTAAATTGGTTATTCCAAAAGTGGAAGTAAATATATGTTAAATCTCCACTCTTACTGAAAATGCATTTGATTAAAATATTAAATCCTTTAATTTAATTTTATTATAACATGGTTCTAACTTGTTATAAGATTAGGTTAATATAAGTGCAACTACCCTTTTCCTGTGTGACCAGGTGAACCTTCCTGATCACAATGGAGTATTTTTTGCTCTTAAAGATTGAACCTGAGATCTTCTAGTAGTTTCACTTTTTTGGATACCAAATTCAATCATTAGACTACCACCCTTGTAAAACACAGTGTATTAACTGTTAATCGTTTTTTAAAAGTTAAATTCAAACAAATTAACTTTTCATTCATTAAATATTAAATACAAAATCACGATCCAAATTTCTGTAAAACATAACGTATTAACTATTTTTTTTTTTTTTGAAATGGCAAATGAAATAACGGAAGCCTACTCGCAATTTTTCAGCAAGCACCCCGAGTTCGAGCTCGGCATAAGCGGGCAAACCCAGCCCCCAAAGGGTTCCCAAGGAAAATCCCCCATATGTGCCCGTGTGAGGTATGAGTTAAATTACGCTAATGCAACGCTCCCAAAGGGATTCGAACTCACGACCTGCAGCCCACATGGGTATAAACCCAGTGCCTCAGACCAGCTAGGCTGGCCATCATTGGCAACGTATTAACTATTAACTGTTAATCCATTTTTAGTTTTACACATTTAAAATTTGCATATAACTTGAAACAAGAAATTTAAAAAGCTCGAATTAGTATATTTCTATATATATATTTAAATAAATTATAACATGTGAAAGTTCACGGGAGATCGTAATTTTGTTTTCGTAAATTTATAATAACAAATATGAATGGTTAATTGTATGATTATAACAAAAGTGATAATAAGTAGTAAACCTTTTCTAGAAAGTAAATTATTAGTTCAATTGTAACTAATGAAATAGAAACGAGGACATAAGATTACGAAATAATACAATTTTTAAAAATAAAATAACAAATCAAACAAATTCAAATAATTGCTAAAAAATGTGATTTTTTACAAAATGATCGCCTATGGTACTATGAATTATCTTTATTGATCTTCATGTGAGCCTACTGATAAAGTTTAACACAACGTGTTAATTGTTAGTCCATTTTTAGTTTTACGCATTTAAAATTTTGCGAAATTTAAAATGCATATAACTCGAATTAGTATATTTCTATATACTCAATTAGATACGTCTATATATTGAAAACCAAAAAAAAAAAATATTCGATACTTTACACGTATTAATGTTGGTTTTTACACAAGTTTAACATAGTACTTCTGCAAAATAGCGGATACTATCACATTCTTCATGTCTATTTGAACTTGTTAAATAAATTTTCACATTTTTTTTAACTCAAAAGAAATTATTTAGGTAGAGTTGTATTCGAGGCAGTCTTTAATTCTTACGTACTCTTGAAAACCAAATTATAACCATTGATTAATTATAATTAATGGTTAGGATTAATCACATATTTTATACATGGAGGGGTATTTTAGTCATTTTTACAAAAAAAATATTTATTATTATTCTTATTATTAATTTTTTTTAAAGATAATTCTTTTATTGTAATAACACATAATGTGATAATCTCATGTGATTGTATATTTAATCACATGTAATTGTATACTGAATCATATGCAATTGTACTAAAACATCACATTTATTCAAATATACAATCACATGTGATTGTACAATAAAATTATATGTGATTAAGTACAACTCGTGATTATTAAATAATATTTTTTTACAAAAATAATAATAAAAAAACAAAAATCAAAATTGTTTTTGTATGTTCTAAGTGACCAAAATACTCATCCATTTATAAAGTTATGATTAGTCTTGGCCATTATATATTATTGACCAACAATTGCTATTTGTCTTTTAAAATTACACAAAAATAAAATAGTACTTTAAATATTTCACTATTTGGATAATGTCATAACTTGAAAGAATAAATTTAAAAAGATCGAATTAGTATCTATATCTATATCTATATATCATATATGAGGCCTAAATTTGAAGAGGGTTTGACACCATGGCAATTCCAAGCATTCCTATTCGTCCATAATGCCACTTGGAATTCCCTGATTGGTCCACGTCATTTGCACTAATACAAACGAATCTGGTACAGCTTACGGTCTACATTCATACGCTCCATATACGGCAAACGAATCTGGTACGGTTTACGGTCTACATTCATATGCTTCATATACGGCTTCCTACATACAAGGAAACAAATAAATAACTATTTAAAAGATCCTACATACAAGGAAACAAATAAATATTTAAAAGATCAATCAGCGACTCAATCGTATTTATTCAGAAGTGATACACGACTCAATATAATTTCTATAAAACCGGCATTCTATGATTACGGCATAAAAAGCTGGATTGTGCAACGGAACCAGACTTCAGATATTACGAATTACGGCATAAAAAGCTGGATTCTTCATTTAATAAAATGCCCGTGTAACATTTCTTCATTTACCGTTTTTTTGTACAAAATCATCATCACATCTATCGATTATTATGTCATTTAGAAATATATAAAGTTTTTGGACATTTTTCTACATACTAAAATTTACAGCATACCCGCCCATCGGGCGGGTTTTGTAGCTAGTATATATATATATATATATATATATATATATATATATATATATATATATATATATATATATATATATATATATATATATATATATATATATATATAGTGTCCGATTCAGCGCAGAACCATTTTTAGCGACAGAACCACAGAACCATTTTAATTTTTAATCTGGACCGTTGATATTTAGATCTATGGTTAATATGAAAGATGCCTTTTTTGAATTTTTAATTATTAAATAAAACCGGATTTTTTTGTTGATGGGGGTATTTTCGGTAGTTTGATGAGTGAGACATTTAAACCATTTTAATTGAAGATTCCATTCCAATCATGTGCAGAAACTTCGGAGAGCATGATAACAACTAACCCCATTTTCACGTCATTTCCATTTCCAAATCATTGAAATTTGTCAACGTGATTTTTTCAGCCGGGAAAAATATACGATTTTGATTAGATTAAGAAGGAAATCATGGTTGTTTTATCCCATCGCTAAGTGTCTGTTATCCAATTTAGGGTTTTAACGTTCGTAAGACGAAGGAGACGAAGTGAAATTGAAGCTTCAATAATGATGACCGGTTAGTAATATGCTAGTATTTGTTTCTTTTTATCCGATTTTATTAATTTGGCTAGGGTTTTATGTCGCAAACATTATCAGAAATAATTTTTCGCTCAAAATTTACTGGTTTTTTTTTCCCCAGAGTTTTAGCTCTTGTTATTCATAAATATACGATTTATTCTGGTTTATTCTGGTTCGAATTAGGGTTTTGTACCGATTGAAACAATTTGCTTTATTCAATTCACTCGATGTTTTCTGTTGATTAGAAAAATTAGTATGTAATCGTGTTTTGTAACTTAGATTCGCTATAACAGTTTATGATGTAGCAGTAAAATTAGTATGTAATCGTGTTTTGAAATTCAATTTGTCACTAAATCTGGTAGTCAATTACTTAAAGAAGTTTAACTTATTTAAATTGATTAAAGAAGTTTAACTTAGTATGTAATCGTGTTTTGAAATTCAATTTGATGTTTTTCCTTTGGAAATCTTTTTTTTTTTCCTGAAAACATTTGATGTTGATGCTTTTTCAGTTTAATACATTGGATGTAAAATAATACATTGGATGTTGATACATTTGATGTTGATGCTTTTTCTGAAAACATTTGTGTTATGTTTTGTTTTCAGTTAATTACAACGAAAGTCGGAGGCCTAAACCGGTTGTCATAGTCGGTATGTTGGTTTGATTTATTATTGTATGTATTTAATCTAATGTATCTTATTTGTTCAGATTTAGATGATGAAGAAAAAGATCGACTTGATCATAATTGGAAAGGGAACGCAAGATTGGTGAATCATCTAACCGAGATGAAGCTAATGTTATTCGTTCAACAATATCGTGTTGAATCTTAAAAATGCTTAATCAATATCGTGTTATACATTTGATGTTTTTGTCATTATTAAATTTGATATTAAAGTGTTTTCGTATAAACATTGTATTGAAAGTGTAAACATTGTATGTATTTGGGTCAGCATCATATAATGATTATTTTACGTAACACATTTCGTACAATACTCATTGCCTAATACCAAAGACATCTTATGTTCCATAGATCAATCACTGTATGTTGAATACGTCTGATTACAGGCCGCAAACATCCAATTTAAATACACGAATGTTATAAAAAACTCATAATTAATATCGTGGTATTGATAAAAAAAACTGACTTCCCATGTTTTAAGGAATCCAGCACACAATGATTGTATTTCCATGAATAACCGATTTGTGCAATTTGACATAAATACCCTTTTCGTTTAATATTAATAAAAACATATTAAATATTAAATGCTGCGATTTGATTGGCTGGAATAGGGTTCTGTGGTTCTGTCGCTAAAAATGGTTCTGCGCTGAATCGCACCCTATATATATATATATATATATATATATATATATATATATATATATATATATATATATATATATATATATATATATAAAACTGAACTATAACCAGTGAAAATTCACGGATGATCGTAATTTTTTTACATAGTTTTATAAATAACAAATATGAATGGTTAATATAGTTATAACAAAAGGGATAATAAGCAGTAAACCTTTTCTATAAAGTAAATTATTAGTTCAGTTGTAACTAATGAAATAGGATCGAGGACATACGATTACGAAATAATAAAATTTTAAAAATAAAATTACATATATAATAAAATAAAGATTAATAAAAAATGTGATTCATTACAATATAATCTCCGATAGTACTATCATCTTTATTGATCTTCATGTGATCCTTCTGATAAAGTTTAACACAGCGTATTAATTGATAATCCATTTTTAGTTTTACGCATTTAAAAATTTGCGAAATTTAAAATGTGTGTAACTCGGATTAGTATATTTCTATATTAAAAACCGAAGAAATAAATATTCGCTACTCTACACGTATTAATGTTGGCCATCTTACCAATTTAGAATAAAATCTCTTAATGTCAGGACTCAGGACCAGAGAAATTTATTAATTTAAAGAGTTATTAATTTATCGCTAAATTAATAAGAATAATTTTAAAGAGTTTTAAGTAAGTATACTCTACATAGCAAACAAAATGACAAATTAGTTTGGGCATCTTAGAATTATGTTGCAGCAAACTTTGGTATTCAACGTAAATTAATAACTACTATGTTCATATGCATTGGAAATCAATAATGACTTTTAAAGTACAATAAATGTAAAAAAAATTCAGTTTCTATAATTTATTAATTTATAATTTTTTTGGGGACTGAAAATTATAAAGAGGACTTCTAAAAGATTATTATCTTATTATTTTATCGAGTTTTTTAATTTTTTACATTGGCCCAAACTGGGAGCAGATAAATTTATTATTTTAGAGAGTATATATTAATTTATCGAGAATTAATTTAAAAAGTTTTTACCTTAATTATCTTATTTATCATCTTTTTATTATATAGCATAGTACTTCTGCAAAATAGCGTATAAATATTACATTCTTCATGCCCATTTATACGTGTTAAATAAATTTTCACAGTTTTTTAAACTCATGATAAATAATTTAGGTATGTTATGAAGTGTCAAGATACAAATCTTAACGATTGAATCAAAAGATCACTTAACCACCACCATCATCAAATTACTTATGATTCAATATACACCAACCACCACCGACTACCACCGCCACCGTTGGCCACTGCCGCCGCCGACAACCTCCGCCCGCCGCCCCTGATCGCCGCCAACCACCACTACCCGGCGCCTCCGGCCGCCTCAATCACATGTGATTGGATACGCAATCACATGTGATTGAAAGCAGACGGTGGTAACGAGGGGTTAGCGGTGGTGGGGATGGTGGCCGGAAGAGGTTGGCGGCGGCGGCGGTGTTGAATCACATGTAGTTTAATACACATGTGGTGATGCTGGTCGGCGGTGTACAATCACATGTGATTTAATACACATGAGGTGTCGGTGATTATGTATTAAATCATATGTGATAATGGTGGTTGTTGTGGTAATTTGGAAATTGATTAATCTAATAACTAAGATTTATTCCTCAAAATTTTACAAAAATATAAATTTCTTTGAACATTTCCCTGTCATAATAACATGATAGTAAATATTGTATACGTATAATGTTGTATTTAATAATTAAAAAGGGAGTTATCTATCTGTGCCATTTACTGACAGATAAACCAAAGTGACCCTTGTGGTGGTGTCTGAAACTTTTCGTAAACGAGCAGATAAAGGGAAGAAAAATTACTTCGTATAACAATACCAAAAGATTCCCCCACCTATTTATTAGTATTACTATTATTAAAAGAATTTATATTGATACCTATTATTTATTTTTATTTCATGTTATTACTTGCTATAAATTAACATGTGTAATTTTGTTCTTCATATCACTTTTTAATTTTAATATTTTTATTTATCAAATAATTATGTATGAATAATAAATACCAATATCATTTCTATTATTATTATTATTATTATTATTAGATAATAAATATTTTTTCCATCTTTACTGCCCCTTTTCCTAATTTTAAACTAAAAGAATAGTTCAATTTCATTTTTCCCTTTTTTGGATGTGAGATTGACAGGCAGATGAGATCCCCACCGAAATATAAATTAATAAATTCACCATACATCTATTCTTACATAATACCCTCAAGAATTCACCATCGTTTTTGTTTTTTTTTTCTTTTTCTTTTTAATTTCTATCACCTCTAGTAAGTTTCAACAGTATCTTCTCTATCAGATGATGCTGCAGGGTGGACTTTCTCCCGGAATTACAAACTCCGGCGACGGTGCTGCTGCTGCTTCAGCTCAATCTCAACCACATGGTCATGACACCGCCACCGCCACCGGCGGCGGAGGTGAAGTTGGTAGTGGTAGCGGTGGATTTAGTGAAGACGAAAGAGGAAGACTAGAAGACGGTGGCCGGAGTTCCGGCGGAAACCGGTGGCCGCGACAAGAAACGTTAGCTCTGCTTAAAATCCGGTCAGATATGGATGTTGCTTTTCGTGATTCAAGTCTTAAAGGTCCATTATGGGATGATGTTTCAAGGTAATTAAGTAATTGTTAATCGAGATCTATGAATTTTCCGGTTAACCTGAATTCATCTCCTCCCATTCAATTCAAATTCCGGCGAAAAATTTGAACTTTGAAAAATTTCCGGTTAAATTCGAATTTTGTAATTTGAATTTTGAAATTTGTCTTGTTATATTTAGATTTATTGTTAATATTGTTATTAATCACATCTTCAAAACGCTGGCCGGATTCCAGAAAGTTCTCCGCCGGGATTTAATTAATTAAATATTAATTCTCTATATTTGTTTTTTTTACAGAAAATTAGCTGAGCTTGGCTATCATCGAAGTGCAAAAAAATGCAAAGAGAAATTCGAAAACGTTTATAAATATCATAAAAGAACTAAAGAAGGTCGAACCTCAAAAGCCGACGGAAAAACCTACCGGTTTTTTGATCAATTACAAGCTTTAGAAGGCAGCACCGCCGTCAGCCACCACCAACAACCGGTATCTTTTCCACCACCACCACCACCGGTTGTTTCAAAGCCACCACAAGCTTCACCAATGCCGAATTCTCAAATTCCGGCTATACCATCGGTTGTAACTCCGGTTAATACCGCGGATCCGATATCAGTTGCAGCGCCAGCTGTCACAATGCCGGCAATGAATATTAATCACGTCGGTGGGTTTCCATTTTCTCAGTTAAATATTTCGGCTTCAACGAACTCAAGTTCTTCATCGACGTCTTCCGAGGATGAGCCGCCGGAACGGCGACTCAACCGAAAACGGAAATGGAAGGAGTTTTTTGGGAGGTTGATGAAAGAAGTTATTGAGAAACAAGAGGAATCACAATCTAAATTTCTTGAAAGTTTGGAAAGACGGGAACGCGATCGGATGGCGAGAGAAGAAGCACGGCGGATGCAAGAAATGACAAGAATGAAACGAGAACATGATCTTTTAGTTCAAGAAAGATCGATGATCGCTGCTAAAGATGCAGCGGTCATCGCTTTCTTGCAAAAAATTACCGAACAAAACCCTAATGCAGTAATACCGCAAATTCCCGCAATGCAATTACTACAACAACAACAACATAATCTTCCACCACCGTCGGTACCGGTATTTTCTCAACCGGCACCGCCGGTGCAACAACAAGAAGCTACACCACCTATATCAGGTACAATTACATCTCACCTCTCTAATATTTATAAATAGTAAATAGAAAGGTTTAATTTTATTTATTTACATATTTTTTTCTACCACGTATTTCAGTGCCTGTACCTATACCTGTACAGGTACAGGCACTACCTGTATCATCAACACTAGCTCCGCCGCAGCCGTTGGCAGTGATGAGTCTTGACAATGGAGGCGGACCTGGAGGTGGAGAGAACATGCTCCAACCGAGTCCATCACGATGGCCGAAAGCAGAAATTAACGCATTAATCCATCTCCGAACAACTCTCGACACCAAATATCAAGAAAACGGACCGAAAGGGCCGTTGTGGGAGGAGATATCATCCGCCATGAGGAAACTCGGGTACAACCGGAATGCAAAACGATGCAAAGAAAAATGGGAAAACATCAACAAATATTACAAGAAAGTTAAAGAAAGTAGCAAGAAACGGCCCGAAGATTCGAAAACTTGCCCGTATTTTCACCAACTCGATGCGATATACCGTGAGAAAGCTACTGGTAGCGGTAATCATAATCTCGGGTTTACAGTTAAACCCGAAACCCTAATGCCTCCGATAATGGTCCGACCGGAGCAACAATGGCCACTTCCGGCGGTTGTTCAAGATCAACACCACCACCAACAACCACAGCAGCAGATAACACAAACGAACAATGAAAACAACCAAAATGTCGATCAAAACGATGACGTTTTCGACGATGAAGATGAAGAAGATGATGAGGAAGAAGAGGGTGGTGATTACGAGATTGTTCCAAACAAGACATCATCAATGGCTGCAGATGAATGATTGAATTATATAAGACAATGAAATGGAAGACACTGCAAATGTGGGTCATGAGTTGCAGAAATTGTCCGGTGGGTGTGCGGGTCGGGTTGCGGGTTTGATTGTAGAAACCTGAAAAACTCGAAAACCAAACACATGGGGTGGGGGCGAGGGGGTGTAAGTGTAACATTGTAAGTTTTTATTACAGTGGTTTTATTTTTATGATTTATTTATTATTTGCAAGAAGAATAAAATAATGAGGGAGAGAGATAGAATGAAATAATCCAATAAAAAAAGTCATTTGTAATTTTATAGTTTTGCTCATGGGGTGTAAATGTGAGAAATAGTATTTTTATCTCTTTAATGAAATGGGTTCATTGAAATTTTCTCTTATTTTATTTTTTATTTATCAATGTATGAAATTTGAGCAATAGCTGTATAAATAGTACTCCCTCCGTCCCACAAAAAACTTCCCATTTGAGTTTGGCACAAGTTTTAAGGTGATAGTTAGTGGTGGGGTCATTGGTAATAATTTTGATTAAAATATAGAATTGGTTTGGAGAGAGAAAGATAGTTAGTGGATAGTAAGTGGTGGGGTCCTTAATAATAATAGTATTCTATTATGTGGAGCCCATCAAATGTATGAAATGGGAAGTTTTTTATGAGACAAAAATTTAGGGTTAAATGGGAAGTTTTTTGTGGGACGGAGGGAGTATTATTTTATGAGAAATAATATTTATTTCTATTCAATATTTTTAAATTATGTTGTTTATAAAATAATTGATATGAAAAATTCACAATTTTTTATAGCCTTATCTATTATACTACCTCCGTATAAAAAAAGTGGTACACTTTTTATTTGGAGGTGGAACAAAATAAGTAATATACTTTTAAAACTTATCATATTTAATAAAAAATGTGGGACCATTTCTTCATTAATATCTACTTTAATGAAGTAAAAGTACTCGTTTATCCTTAATTTTACTTTTAAACATCATTAATATCACTTTATTCAAAATAAGTGGGATTCATATACCACTAACTATCCACTTTAATCTATCTTAAACTATCTTTTAATCTTTTGCCTATAAAATCGTGATTCCAAATGTATTACTTATTTTGATACGAATGTGGTATTTGACATTTATGATCAAATAAGTAAGATTATAAAGTAAAAAGATTTAAGAGTAATTTATATCTTTTCACTTATTCTATATACAATTTCAAGGGTTATCGACCAAATTTTATATTGAAAAGACAGAATATATTCTCCCATTTGGTCTTCTGTATTTTTTAGAGCATTTGTTGTGTTGCGAATTTATATATTTATATTCTTATTATTTTATTTTATAAATGTTTATTTTCTTAAATAAAATAAAGTATATCATACGATGAATATGTCATTGAACTTGTTATTTGATGACATCACATGATAATGTATTTTAAGGTATATTTTTCTGATATGAGAAAAATAAGTGTATGGCTGTCATATATGTAAACTTAGATATGAAACCATACAAAACTAAGTTATTTTGGTTAAAAGAAAATTATAACTAAACACATAAACTCATTAGTATATCAAAGGTATCAATGCCCATTTAAAACTCAACACTTATCTTGAATCTTAATTGTTGTTTACATTGAATGTATGTCCCATCGTCCATGTGTGTGTGTTTTTTTTTTATTGTGTAAGTGTTTTAATATGGTGAATTGGAAAGTGACAAGACTTTGATAAAAGTAATCGTTTTGTCACCAAAACATGTAATTATGGGTAATTCCACACTTAACTTTAGATACGTGATAACTACATACTCACTATCTCTTCTAATATATTTAAATGGCTTTGTAATAATAGAAATACATTAGATTTTATCAATGTTGTTACTATATTTTTTTAAGTAATGATATTGATATCTATTTTTTATGTCTATTTATATTCATATCCACTTTTTGTTCATGTCCGCTTGGTAGCAATCTTTGGATGTGGCTCTTGAGATGGTGCCACTTAGATGTTGGTCAACATAACTCGTTGGATAAAAATTAATTAACGGTATTATTGTTGAATCAAGGAAATCTAAAAAGAAAGAAGCAACTATTGCAGACGGTAATTGGTGACGTATCATGGTTAATATTGAAAACGAGAAACAATTTGAGTTTTCACAACAGTGTGATTTCTATCCAAGGCATTTAGGATGATTTGCAAGCCATGCTTTTTTCGTAGCTTAAATATAGAGCTAGATGTAGTTAATGTTTTAAAACCGGGTCGACCCGTCCGGTTCAATCCGGTTAACCTGGGTCCCGGCAAAGAGAACGTGTCAAAAGTTTCCGGGTTTTTGCCCATTAACGACCCGTTGAGACCCGACCGCTTTTTCGTGAAAAACCTGGGGACCCGGAAATCATTTTTATACCCGGAAATCCTCTTAAGATATAAAAAAAAAGAAGGTGATGTTTATTTAAAAAAAAAAGTATTCGAAAAATGCATGTTTCCCGTTTGAATATCATTAAAAAAAAATATAGTACAAGCTAGTTTACCAATCATATTATATGATTATTTATTTAATACAAATTATGTTCATTAATATCCTCACGGCTATCATTATAAAACTTATATTTTAATACCAAATATCCGATCGGTAGATTGTACATTTTTAACCATTATTCTTCGAAAAGATATTGTTTACTTTGCAAACAATAATATGAATAGCATAATCAAATATACATTTTCCCAAAATTTCCATGTATCTTGTTTTTGGAATTTATTAGCCATTCCATTATTATAACAAACAACTTTTATATATAGCTTTCAGTTTGCTATTTTTGTGATCAATTTATCACTTTATTTCAATTCTGCTCGTACTTTCATCTTCTTATATATATCTTTTGTATATATTGTACACTATTCATATCACATGGAACCATTTTGCTAAGACAGGTCCAACACGATCGAGTCACCGTATGTATCATCAGCTTGATCATCATCATTATGGTTCAGGCGGGTCCATTTTGCGTGTAGAACTAGTTATTGTAGAATTCATGCATCGATCCACATGGATTTAACCGATATTACTCGAGGTTTATTGAAATAACTACTTTTAACTGCTTCTAATGGTTCGTTGGTTTTTATGTTGGATTTGTTATATATTTGTTTTTTTAATTTGACATCGTTCTTCTTGAATTATGATGTATGCTAGTATTTAATATGTACGTACATGCATAACTAGTTTAACATTCCTATAACTTTTGTTTAGAATGGTCCCTATGGTTTGGCTAAATTGCACGTTTGATCCTTGTGGTTCATTAAGTGCAGACGCGGTACCTATGGTATGCATTTTTGTTCACTCGTGGTCCCTCTGCCCTAACGCTGTTAAAAAAACATTTAAGAAGAGTTAAACTCATGATGGAGGAACAACTCAGCGCAGGACATCATGTTGTTTGGTAGGTTTTGGTGCAGATTTTTACACCACACTTTTTAATTTATATTTACCACATGAATAATTATATTAGATTTGTACAGTCTGCAATAATACGTGAACTCTGTGGTATATAACATTAAAAAATGTGGTACATAACATAAATTAATTACCTTAAGATCTAGGTGATGTTTGTAAGCCTCTTAACGATTTTATTAAGAGTGCACCATCTTAATCGGACAGATGCAGCTCATTTTAGAGTCTTCTTAATCAATATCTGAATAAAAAATTGTACATGTTCTACGTATTAATTAGACAATTACAAGTGAAAATCTTGACTAATTCATACATTTATATCATTCAGATATTAATCTGCAACTTAGTATTTCATCAAAGTTTAAAATTTTTAAATGTAGTGGAAGTGCGTTTAGATATTAAAACATGTGATGGGTTGCATATTGCGTGGGGTAAGGTCCACTTACCAACATATTCTTGATCCTCTGACTCATATGCATAGCATAACCAACGGAATCATTTCATAATTTTACTCGCAACTTAAAAACCACATTTCATAATTTTATTTTACACTATTTATATATCGTATATGAGTTCGGTGCGAAATGAGATAAAAAAAAAACGGGATGTACAAATCTAAATTTCTCATTGTTTATTATTCTTAAACCTTAAAGTTAATGTTAACTCATAATAAGTGATAATATATACAATTGAACTGAAGTGAAGAATAAGTCTAATATATTTTAAATAAAGTGAAGTTAATGATATTTAAAAGTAAAAATAAGGTAAATAAGTCTATTGATTTAGATTCAAGTATTGAACTATAGATTTAGCAATAACAATTAGAAATTAGAAGGATTTAGATAGAAATTAGAACATTGAACACTTTGCATTGTATGGAGGCTGTTACAAAATATGGCAAAAGTTGATTGAAAATTAGGTTACACTTACTATATATACCTAGCCTTAGTTTAGACTAAATACAGAAATGGTCCCTAGACTATTGGTTACAACATATGAGACCCAACAAAGTCATATCACTATATTAAACAAGATAGTTAGTATGTGTGAGTTTTATTATTTTTTATTAAATAAGTTAAATTTTCAAAGTGGATCATTATTCTGATACATCTAAAAATAGGTCCAACTTTATTTACCAAATAAGGTAAATCTTCGTATAAGTTATTTTGATACATACAAAATAAAAAATGTATCAATTATTTTGAATCAAAGGAAAAACTAAATCAACTAGTCTAATGTAATTAAAAAGAAAAGTTGTTTGTTATAAACGTGATAATGCAATGTTAATCACATTGAATGTAATATTCCATGAGAAACCTTATTTTCTATTCCATAACTCTCCCGTGTATTTTCTTCCTTCTATTTGCGGGTTTTCTAATTTTTTCTAATTTCATCTACGAAGTATATTATATGTAAAGCATCTAAACTGTTACAAAATAATGATAAAATACACGAGTTGATAAATGAGTACAATAATAATAATAAATATTACTATATGTTAAGAAACAAAATCTTCTAATATGGTGCAAGTTGCTTATTGATTGTAGTTTGGACATGCATACCGTGTGATACCATATGCTTTTACGTTGTCATTTCATACTCTGTTTTTAACCGTCAACAATTCTGAATGAAATTATTAGAAGTATATAACGTACGAACACGAAAAATAAAATTGTAGAATAAGTTGGTAGTCTAATTTCTACAGAATGGTCTAAACTAATGTTAAAATGGCTTCTTTTGTATTAAATTATTTGAGTTCTGTACCTAGATGAATTGATTTGTTAAGAACTAAAAATATGATCAAGTTAAAAATAAGACGGAAATTCTAATGAATAACTAGATTAACAGAAATATATATTATTTATCTAGGGATAATTTTCTTTTATATCCTTAAAAAATTTATAAATTATTTTTATGTTCATCTCAAATTCATAAATTATCTCTATATCTTTCTAAACTTTACTAAGTAACTTTATATCCTTCCAAACCATTAAAATCTTTTTTATGTCCAAAGAACTATTTTATTATTTATTAAATAATGATAATATCAATAATACAGGCAGATAAACATGATTTCTAGTATATCATTAATAGATATATTTCATACTTATTTGATAATTATTGACATTATAATAATTTAATAAATATTAAAATAGGTTTTTGGACATAAAATAGAGTTTTAAAAATTTAGAAAGGTATAGAGGCAATTAAAAAGTTTAGAAGGATATAAAGATAACTTATAAATTTAAAAAGATATACAAATAATTAATAAGCTTTATAAGGATATAAAAGAAATTATCTTATTTATCTAATGGAATTGAAAAGAATAAAATAAGGGTCCTCCTATTCAAACATCCTATCCTACTAAAAACACACCCTTAATCATTTGTCCACGTTCTTATTATCTTGGAAATGTGTTAAAAAATACTCCCTCCGTCCCACAAAAAACTTCTCATTTGACCTTAATTTTTTGTCCCACAAAAAACTTCTCATTTCATTTAATTGATGGGCTCCACATAATAAAATACTATTATTACTAAGGACCCCACCACTAACTATCCACTAACCATCTTTCTCTCTCCAAATCAATCTTATATTTTAATCAAAATTATTACCAATGACCCCACCACTAACTATCCCCTTACAACTTGTGCCCATATCAAATGGGGAAGTTTTTTGTGGGACGGAGGGAGTAATAAATTACATTGGTATTACAATTTTTCTTTGAAACTAATAATTGACATATATAGATTTATTAATGATAAATTGACTTATACAATTCGCATATAAATTAAAAGTTAATAGAAAGAATAAGGTATCACTTGGAAAAACAATTAAGTAAGAAACGGTAAAAAGAGTAAATAATATATTTATTGTTTATGTACATACTCAACTACCATTGCCCACGGAAACAACCACCACGGTCACCGGAAAACAACTACCACTACCACCTGAAACAACCATTACCACCACCGAAACAACCACTAACCACCCCTTTACATTTTTGACCTCTGAATGTCTACAAACGAGGATTATTGGGCCGGCGCTCCGCAGCGGGATTTTAAAACGTTCATTGTTTTAAACGAAAATTTAGATTTTGTTTATCGCAGATTTGTTTCTATTTCTTATTTAGTATTTATGAACTAACATTTATAGGATTCTTTGTTATAATAATAAAATAATAAAATATTATAATGATTATTGATAAAATATTATTATGATTATTGATAAACTATTATCTAAAACTAACTATTGTTACACACTTATATAAACGTGATCTGATTTGATTTTTAATCGGAAATTAATAATACTATATGAGTTTAAAAGTTATATACTATTATAAAACTTTTAAGTGTATAATACAAATTAAAAGTTTAGAGGGGAGTTTAACTAAAAGGAAAATGATAATCACAGCCCTAAGGGCTGTCACTAAAAAGTTAAGACACGTAAAAAAAACTTATACAATAATTAATAACCACCCCCTGCATTTTAGGAATCAACCTCCCCCCATTGAAAGTACAAACGATTTATGCACGTAACCACCTCTTAAAGACAGCCCTTTAACAAATCTCTAACTAAAAACTAGGAATTTGAAAAAACAGAATTATTGCTAGAGTCAAACACGTGTATATTAGTTGTTATCCGCATCATGCCTTAATTTTGCTTGTAAAGCCACTTACCCGACTTGCAATTTAAATACTTTTTCAAGTCTCCTATTTATGTAGTCAAATGAGGTGAATGTTTGACCAACACTTAAACTCTGTTTTGTCTATAACCCCGTTCCAAAAACTCTAATGAACAGTATCTAACAACCATAATTGTATATATAGTAAATAAATAAATGGGTTATGGGTACTTTTACAAATGAACATTTTTACGCATGGTAATTTTTACAATGGGCATGAGGTTTTTACATTTTCATTTTAAATTTTTTATCAACTATTTTTTATTTCTCTTATTACAAAATAAATTCACAAATTGGAAGTTACAAAATAAAAATATTTAATAAAATACAAAATAGCTAACCTCATAATAAATAAAATAATATATAAAAATAATAATAATCAAGTAATCATTGGGATCTTTGAATATAATAAATAAAGTAATTAATAAAAATAATAAGAATTAAGTAACTTAGGGTGTTTGAATAGATTAAAGGGGTGTTCAAATAGGCAATCCCTAAAGTAAACATAGCTATTATTTGTATTTTTAAAAACCAAACAATTAAATTATCTCACCAGATATAATGCGGCTTTTTACTAGTTATATACTCAAGTATAGGCAAGTCAGGCCGTGGCTTTGTCCTAGGTGCTCCTAAGGCTTCACGGAATGGGTCCACGCCCGCCCAGTGTGGGGGTGTGACAAGACGGCAACATCGTGGGCAAAACATGGAACACCGCCCCCTCCCCACGGCGTTGGGGATCGGCGTGGCCGAAGAACGCAACGGGCAACGCCCCTCCACGCTGGTGGTTTGATCGATTTGAACGTAAATATAGCCGTTGAACGGCTATTATTATTATAGTCGTTGGTGAATAAAAAAAATTAATAAATTAATTTAAGTTATTTATTTCCTATATAAACACACTCAAAACACTACCAAAACACACCACAACTCTACCAAAATACCCCAACTCACAAATAATGAATTATCTTGGTTCATCATCTGACGACGATGACGCGTTTATGCTAACAATATACTCAGAACTCCTCGATGATATATCCTCCGATGAAAGTGAAGAAATCTTTGACATTGTTACCGCGAAACTAAATAGAAATCGAGAAGCTGGACACGACATGTTAAATCGAGATTATTTTGCGGATGATCTTGTTTATGAAGACAACGATTTCAAACGAAGGTTTCGTCTGTCCAGAAATTTATTTATGCGCATATGTAGCGCATTAGAACACAGGTATCCTTTTTTTCAATTGAGATATGATGCTAGAGGTAGGCGGGGATTCACTGCTTTGCAAAAATGTACTGCAGCAATTCGAGCTATGGCCTACGGGTCATCACCTGATTCTCTTGACGAGTACCTACGCATGTCTGAAAGAACTGCTAGGGAAAGTATGTATAGATTTTCACAAGGTGTTTTACAAATTTTCGGACCTATTTATTTGCGAAAACCAACTACAACCGATGTTCAAAAATTATATGAGGCACATGAAGAGAGACATGGTTTTCCTGGAATGTTTGGTAGCATTGATGTATGCACTGGGATTGGAGGAACTGTCCACAAGAGTTGTAACATCCTAAAACCGGCCTAGTTGTTTTAGGTATATATTGATATTTGAAAATATCTATTTACCCCCTTTATGGAATAAATTGATTAAATGGTAAATGAATTAATTGACCTTTTGTCTTTTTCTGATATTTTAATCAAGGGATTAAAATATCCAGTTTCTGAAATGTTTAAAGGATTGTATGATTTTTATATTTTTGGATTCTCCTTTTAATATCGTTTCCGAATATATTTTCGTGGCTAAAAACCGAGTCCGTTTGGTATTTTAAATAAATTAACTACGAAAGGGACATTTTGTATCGTATTGTTTAAAGTTAAAAAAAAATGGCAAAGTGGGCCCCTTGTGTGTGAGTGTCTCGACAGATTTGAAAGGGGTTGAGGACCCCTTTTTCCTTCTTCTCTTTTGGCACCTTATCCATTCTTTCCATCCAAGAATCCTCTCCCAAAATAATAATCCCGGTTTTGGGTTTTCACCATACAAATCAACCTTCAAATCTTATAACTTCTTCATTTTAAGTCCAAATTTGATGATTCAAGTTGCCAAATCACCATAAGAACTTCCTCTACAACATACCACCTTTAAAACACCCACAAAGGGACTGCAACACTGCCGAATTCAGTCCCTAAACTGCTGTCCAGATTTGGTACATCTTCATATCCTTGATTTAACCAAGTAGAACAACTCCATACTTGTTCTTGGTGTCTTTTTGAAGGTCCTTGCATAGTTCTTGCTCTTTCTTGCTCATAAAATCGTTGGTGTAAATCTTAGGGGTAAGCTTTTATCTCTTATTGTTTGTCTTGAAGTTTCTTGACTAGTTCATGAACTAGGGTTTTAATATTTAGTGGGTTTCTTGCTAAATGGTGACATTTATGAATCTTGTATGTTTTATATGTTAAATGAAACTTGTTATATGCTTTTGTATAGTGAAATTATGTTGTGGGTGTAAGATCCATAAATCACCATTGTAGGTGATTTTGGAGAAGAAAGTGGGTTTTACCAAAATAGTTAGATCTTGGATTTTTGGTGGTTTTGATGTTAATTTAGGGTAAACTAATATGTTGAAAATATTAGTTGTTAATATGGATGATTTTGATTTGTTTAATGAAATGGTTGGTTAAAAAGCTGTATGGATCTTAAGTCTAAATTGTAAACTAGTTATTGTGTTGGTGTGACTAGTTGGGCTAAAATGTCGTCTATATGTTTTATGGATGTAAAGTCTAGATATGTTAAAATGACATGTTAAATGTGTTAGTTGTATTAAACCAAGCATTGGTGAGATTGATGAAATGCTAACTAGTGTTTGGATGTTTTTGGTTAAAATGGTTAACTAGTAATTTGGAAGTTAAATACATGGATTGTTGGTGACTATGAACTTGATGAATTGCTATATGATTATGACTTGTTAGTTGTAGTAAGTGTGTGCTAGATGGTGGAATTTTGGTAAGTATATAGTTATGTTCGGGCTTTGACCCGTTTGTGCCATTTGGTAGTAAAGTGACTTAAGAAACTTAGATTGTGCAAGTATAAGTGTTTTGTTAGAAATGTTATTGATAACAATTGGTGAATTGTAAGTGGATGATGTGATTGTAGTTGTAGAAGGTATTATTGTTTAATAATCCGTTTTTGACCCGTTCGGGTGATTAAGTGGTGGAATGACTCAATTGTTGAATTGCGTATGTATAAGTGGTTTTAATATGCTTATGTGTTAGAAATGGTATTTATAACACTTAGTTGAAAGTTAGTGTTTATTATTGTCAATATTGGTAATTATTGATAAATACCGGTTACTGATTCGGTATTCCTTTGATGTACAGGAACGGGGATCGAGACTCATAAACATTAGACCTCTGAGTTCGACAAGTGGAAGTAACGGTGAGTGGATTTAACCTCCAACTTGTGCTTGGTGACAATTGGTTCGGTATATGCATACTTGGTAAAATTGCAGGAAATGTACCAGCTTCGGGCAGTTCGCGACGCGAACTAGAGTTCGCGAAACGCGAACTCGAGACAGGGAATTATGGAGTTGATCGTGAACACTTCGCGACTGAGTTCCCGAACGCGAACACGAGTTAGCTACGCGAACTCCGAGTTCGCGATGGGAACTCAGTTGCAATGTTTTTTCGATGAGAATTTTGTATCTAGCTTGCTAGTTTAGTACATATTTGCTAGTATTGAGTCAAATAGGTTATGTGCACATATGTGAAGAGACTTTGCTTGATTGGTAGCAACCACTCGGTTTGACTTGGTGACCGAGGTTTGAGAAGTCAGTGCGCTGGGCATCGGGTATTGACTAATAGGGTATCCGACCTTACCTGTATTTGTTGCATGGTTAAGGGGAGGGAGTTGCCCGGGTGTTGGATACGAAACGCTATCGGATACCGTGGTTTTGGCCGACCATGGTTTAAGGCTCCGGCAGGACCCCGATCTTCTCGAACAAACAGTGTTATTTGGTTATGTGGCTTTTCGATCGTAGTAGATGTTTATGATAGCTTGTTGTGCTTTACAGAATTTGTAGATTATATTCATTCACTTAGCTTTGTCCTAATCCCTCCCTCGTTGAATCTTTTCAGGTGATCGGTGCTTTGGACGGGATGATTGACCAAGCTCAGTTTGTTATGTTTTGAAAAATGAGCCGTGCCGTTTATTAACACCGTTAAATATTATTATTATTATTTGGAGTTTATTTTGGGACTTTTAGTTTGTAAACCTAAGCCTAAACTACATATTATCTATATGCTTCCGCACACCTTTAAAAAAAAACGCTTTCTAAATTTTGCGGTGTTACAAGAGTGGGGAGGTGAGTACACTGGTGGGCATCATGGAGTACCGTCGTTGATATTAGAAGTTGTTGCTTCCCAAGATTTATGGTTCTGGCATGCTTACTTTGGGGTTGCGGGTTCTTATAATGATATTAACGTGCTTGATCAGTCACCAATATTCAACGACTTGTTATCAGGAAAGGCACCCGATGCTCCTTTTACGGTGAATGGCAATCCATATAGATTCGGTTATTTCCTTAACGATGGTATATATCCTCGGCATGCGACGTTTGTCAAAGCCTACCGACATCCAGTTGATCCAAAAGAGGTCTTGTTTACCAAAAAAAACAAGAATCCACGCGTAAGGATGTGGAACGGGCTTTTGGAGTTTTAAAGACGAAGTGGCACATTGTCAAAAACGCGGCCCGTTCATATGACCTTGAAAGATTAAGATATTTTTGTATGCATGTGTTGTAATACATAATATGGTTGTCGAAGATAAATGTCGGATGATTTCTCCATATGTGCCGGACGGTCCCTGACATGCTTTGTATGTACCGGGAAGTGCAGAATATTTGCACAGGGTTGTCGACATTCGAGACGAAACAACACACGAACGACTTCGACGGGACTTGGCGGACCATCTCTACAACAACGCACATGCCGACGATGAAGACGATGAAAAGTAATAATTTATTTTAATTATTGTAATTTTTAATTTAATGTTTAATTTCTAGTATTTTAATGTTTAATTTCTAGTATTTTCATTTTAATTTAAAGTATTGTCATTTTAATTTTATTTAATGTAATTTAATTTTAAATTAATTAAAATATTATTTGTGTGAAAACTAAATGGAAATGAAATGATGAGATGAAAATAAAAGGGTGTGGTGTGGTGGATATTTCCACCAAATGATGTGGTGTGGTGGTGGTGTGGTTGCTGAGGTGGCGATTATGTGGCAGAAAAAGGCACCACCACATGTGGTGCCCATACGCAGGAGCCTAAGTGATAACTACTCATATAAGTATCATTAAATGTACAATGATATTACTAAAAACTCCAAAAGTTACTCCATAAAAAACACTTAAATAGAAGACGTTATATTTATAACATAATGCAAATATTAAGACACGATCCAACGGCTTATCAGTTTGCCATCAGTTTCACGTCGGTTAAGGAAGCTATTGACACGCTCCTTCAGTTAGACCTTCGCTTGTTTTGTTTCGGTTTACTGAAGTATAAAGAGAAAAGAGTGAGATATATTTTATGAATATTGGTACTTTGTTTATGTATTTTATGTATAATATATTAAAATAAAAAAATATTGTTGGCATTAACGTGACAGTTGAGTATCAGCTAATGTAATATTTTTTTATTAAAAACTAAAGACTAAGTGTCAGTTAATAAATGAAAAATATTAACTTTTTATCTTTATTTTAATATTTATTAAATTATAATAATATTAATATTATCAAATAGTTAAGCGGTGGAATGTTGATGAGATCACTCCACTCCTATACTTCCTCCGATTTAAAATAAATAATATATTATTTGGTTCACGTTTTTTGAAGCAAAAGATGGTAATGAGAGTTAAATTAAATTAATTAGATGATTAGTGGATAATGAGTCTCACAATTTTTAAATAAAGTGTGGTTAATGATGTTTAAAAGTAAAAATAAGGGTACATGAGTCATTTCACTTTGTTAAAGTAGGTAGTTAGTGTGTGTGGGGTTCACTACTTTTTACCAAATAAGATAACTTTTTAAAGTATATCATTTATTTTAATACACCCAAATATAAAAAATACATCACTTATTTTAAATCAAAAGAAGTATGATTTTACACGTTTCTCTTACCATTGCCGCCATAATCAACTCCTTATGCGTCATTTTAGTTACTTCCTTTAAATTTCTTTATCCACTTTAGCTCAATTATTAAGGAAAAACTATTGATAAACGTATCGATTTTGGGTATGAGTCACTTGAGCAGCCGTTTATAACTCACAAAATTATGACTCATTAAGAAAAGGAAAATGCTAATAACAGCCCTTAGGGCTATCATTAAGAAGGTAAAATACACAAAAGACAATCCATTGAATTTTAGGAATATTACTTTTTTAATCAATGTACAAGCTTTTTATGCATGTTAGTGACAGCCCTAGGGGCTGTCATTAGCGAAACCCTTAAAAAAAATTTACATATGTGTGTAAGCCCACTTAAATCAAGGTAAAGTACTGTTTGATAGGAACAAAATGATTAAGCGCTGAATGATTCAACGGTCTGTATGATTTAGAGGTTTTGTATGAAACTTGTTTTGAATGTAACAAACTTTTTTTTATAAAATTTCTAACTGCTTAATGATTCAACATATGTTATATGGAAGAATGATTCAGCAATTTTTGCTATTCCATTCAGCATATACTTCATTAAGAGGCGCTAAACAAACGCACTGAATGTTGAATGGTTTAACATTAAACGTTGAATGATTCCATTAAGCTGCAAACAAACACCACCTATATCCAATTAAATATTGAGAAATGACGTACTGAATTGCACAAAAGAAAAACCCATACATATAACATTAGGATTGGGAAACTTTTAATTTTTCAGAAGAATTTTACTTATTTTCAAAAATATTTTGCATGATGGACCCCTTATAAGATTATGTAATGGGTTCAAATTAATTAGACCCACCGTGTTTCTGATCCGCTTTGCGAGTCGACTAGTGTTAATACGACTATCCTTTTTATGGGCAGGCAAGAGTCATTACGGGTGAATCTATGTAGCTACAAAGGCCGTCATATGGTAATTAACATATTATATAATTCAGAGTCGTCGCACGTAAACATTTGTATGTCATTGTCCATGTTATTCACTAAAGTTTTTTATCTAGTCAATTTAACACTAATAAGCAAGATACTAAGTTTATGTGTTGGATAGTAATAGATTAGCTCCAACATATCTTTATTTGTGTAATGTAACATCACATGATTAAAAAAAGTTTGTAAATATAAAACATAGAATTAATATTACTGTATTATTTTACATAGTGAAACTATATACGTAGTATTAAATTCAGTTTTTAGGAATAAAATGTAAGCCTAACTTTGCCGACTTTGTTGGCAGGACCCAGAAAACATGAGTTGTCAAGGTCAAAGTTATTTCACATGGTAAAAAATAGTATATAACGACATGCAATTAAGACCTTTGTTGCCTATCAAACGATTGTACTTATCCTTATGTTCCTTAAGGACCACATAAACCAAACTTAGCATATATCAAGATTTTGTTCCTTTTCAGAAAAATTCTAAAGGTTTATTTAACGATCAACTTGTAAGGTTTTGTATTTAATTCAATTTATAAAGGTATAAATTATCTCTGTTTCGGGTGTCACATAATCCAACAATTGATTTTTTTTTTCCAAATCTCAATTACCGTTTGGAATATACATCAAAGTTGGTCAAAATCAGATCGATTGGAACTGGATTCGGATCGAAAACTTAGAGCCCAACAGAAACCGAATTGGATCGGATAAGATCAGATTCGTAGTGGATCAGGTCGAAGCCTTTTCTATTTGTGTTTGTACATTCGCCACTCAAATCACTTATAAATACCCAGTTGAACAGTGAATCTTGTTTTAAAATCCTGTTTGTGGCTATACACCAATTTGGTTTCTCTAATCCAGTTCCCCCACGGATACTTGAACCGATCCCAATCCTAACAGATTTGGACCTAAACCAATCTGATAGCCTTCAATCCGGTTATTAATTAATCTGGTTTTGAATCTTGATATGGTATTTTGTGCACCTGTAACATGGAACAAAGAATGAACAAATGGTATTGTTAGATAAAAGTGGAGTCCAATAGTAGTTGGATCATTTGCCATGAACAAATGGACAAAGCCCACACTTATTTCTTAGGCTGTTGATGTAGTTGATCCAATTCATATTTCATTTTATCTTAGCATAAGATTTTTCTCCAACAAATCATATTGGAATGATAATAAAGTTACAAAAATGTTCATAACCAGAAACGCTATCCGGCTCACATACGTTGGAATAAGGGTAAACTAATTAGAAGTCTTAGTTAGTTCTAATTTCTTCAGAAAATGTTGATTTAGGGTATGTTTTAATTTATCAACTCAAACGGCTAAAATAAAACTTTAATTAAAACAAAAAAAAAATTAAACGGATTCAAAGTTGTGTGTTTGTCTTAACTTTAGGGCTGTCGAAAATAACCGAAACTTATTATATCCGCCCGATCCATTTCGAATTTGGGTAGAATGAGTTGGGTAGGTCGGGTATCAGGTGACCCGAAATAAACCGGATCGGGTATAAAGTAATATTTTAAGTTGGTGAATATACCCGAATTTCGTCTAAAAGTCAAAGATAGATCACCATGTTGGTTGGAATTTGATAAAATCACGAACACATACGATGTATTAAAATTGAAATATAAATATTAGGCTGGCGGAATACAAGTATGTCAATTCTCGGGTATTAGTGGATATACCCATATCTGACCGATCACCCAAACTACCCGAATTAATTTGGCTTGGGTAGTGGGTATTTATTATATTTGAAGAAACGCAAACTACCCGATCCGAAGTACCCGAACCCGAAGAATATACCCAATCAACACCCCTACTTAATTCTATATATCGTAATTACACTATTTAGCTAAGATATAATGTAATGTTACATTCTATCTGTATTCCTTTCTCTAGATCTACGTCTTAAATCTATCCTATTTACACTATTTAGCTAAGATATTTGAATGGGTAATGGTATTTAGTCATACAATTTGGTCTTACTCATAGTCCTACTTATTAGATGGAGACATTTGTCAAAATCACGGGATAATATTAAGCAGAGATTTAGTAAATTACACATCTCATTCTATCTAGTTGTTAAAACTATGAGTAGAACTAAATATCATTTCTCTATCAGAATTACACTAGATTTACGTCTTAATTCTATCGTAATTACACTATCTAGATAAGATACTTGAATTACACTAATATATTCTAATGAGGGGAAAAAAATACGTCTTTATGTTTTAAAGCCGAAAGTTCTAAAAAGAATACTCACTTTCCTTTTAGTTATCTATCTAAATTCACACTTTTGGCTTTCATATTTCCGACCTCAAATTCTCAAAAGAAAATTGAAAGTCGACGCAAATTGCCCTTGTAAATGTGGTTAAAGTTGGCAAGAAAATGATACTTTGGTGCACATGCAACATGTGTAGTAAGCGAATTTTAATGCAAGTTTGCAAGTTTTCTTTTTCATTAACAAACGTTTTGATTCCTAAACAATGTATTAATAAAGACTTGATCAAACCCACCTCTTCCCGTCTTCAGCCGAAACTTTATGGGCTAACCAGCTTTATGGGCTACGATAGAGGGCTAATCCGATTATTGGGCTTCGAAATTTTCATCCCACGGATGAATTAACACTTTCCCGAAATCTCTGCAGGTTTATCTTTTGCTTCCATGAAATTTGTTTAATTTTTTTATCTTTAGTAATGTTTAATTTGTTTATCTTTAGTAATGTTTAATTTATATCGCAAATTATGAATTTCAAGGTTTTATACATTTGTTTGAATTTGTTTGGTTTGATTTCGTTTTCATGTAACCAATTAGTTCAGTTTGGTTTAATAAGTTTTGTTTGGTGAAATTCGAACCTCGTAAAATTGGACTATTCGGATATTACAGTTATTTTTTTTATCTTTATTAAAAACTTATGGCCTGCCATATTTTACTAATATAATGTATTTTTTCCTATTTTCATGCAGCTGCCAAAGTCATGTTGAAGGAGAGAAAGGTATAATTTTTTGTTTTTTCCTTTAATTTACCAGATCCAACGCTTATGGTTTTTACTAGAAAAGATAATTTGATTGGGAAGAATAATAAATGTTGCATCTGTTAGTTTGGTTGCCAACTACAGTGCTTCAAAAGAAAAAGAAAAAAAAAGTGATATTGATTTAAGGGAATACTCAAGAAGAGGTGCAAATATTAGTTAGTTTTTTTAAACATGTTTAGGTACTAATTAAATAATATGTTATTATGGTTGTAGATAGTGTTGCTTGTTTTAGTAGTGAATGTGATTTCGCTTGGATCTTAGAAGGTGTTCAGTATTCGGATATAACTGGATTGTTCAATTGGACATTTTGGATCGGACTATTTGGATTGATTATATGGATTGGTTTGGACTTGAACCAAATTAATAGTTTGGATTTCAGATTGGATTTGGTTTCCGTTATGAAAACCGGATTGTCTAAAAAAACGAATAGTAATATATATTAATTGATTTATATACTAACATTTGTTGGTTTCCATTGTAAGCAATTATGGTACTCTCGTTCTTTCCATTTCTAATAATAAATTGATTTATATACTAACCCTTGTTCCATTTTATATTGTATCAGTTGGGGATTTACCAATTATTTTGAAGCTTTTGATGAAGATAATAGGGGTGTTCACTATTCGGATATAACCGATGTAACACCCCGAGACCCGGCATAGTATTTTATTACTTTCGGTAAATAATATTTTAGTGTTTATTATTTTATATGCTTTTATTTAAATTATTTGAATTAATTGTATTTTTGACCATGGGGTTAAAAATTAGCAATACTGAGATATTTAAATATTAAAATGATTTTTACATATTTGGGTTCACTTCTAAACCGGGGTTCTAAAAATATCTTCATTGCTAAAATTGGAGTTAGTTAGGTCTAAATTAATTAGCCACGAACCTAATATCCTGTACTATTTTTTAAATGAATTGGATTGTGTTGGGGAAGGGGGGTACGTGGCCAAGGGGTGAGTATGTGTCAAAAATTGGTTTTCTCCTTCTTCCTTTGCCTGTACACGACACAGCACACACACACACACATTTTTCTTGAAGTTTTTCCAAAAATTGAAGATTCTAGCTCTATCCTTCTCAATCATCTCTGTGATTTTGTTTTTTGGAAGCTAAACTAAGTAAGTTTTCTTCTTCTTTAACTAGGGTTTCATGTTCTTGATGTTGGGATGATTTAGGGTTCTTGAGTTAGTGGGTTTTGATGGAGTTCTTGTCAAATCTTACTTGTAATCCGAAATTGTTAGATGAATTAGTGATTTAGTTCTTGCAAGTGTTACATGAATTGTTGTTAGTTATAGTTAATTTGGTGAAGCTTCCATAAAAGCTCCATCAATGGTGTTCTTGGGAAGAAGATGGAATCTTCCCCAATTTGATGAAATGTGTAATTTAATGTTCTTGAAGTTTTGTTAGACTAAAACAATTCATGTTAGGTTTATAATCGATAATGTGGAACTAGCTAGTTGATCTTGTTATGAATTGGCAAAATGTTAGTAGTGTTTGGCTAGAATGGAATTTAGTTATAAACTAGTTGAATTCATGGATTGTTGACTTTGGTCAAACCTACAAATTGACTTCTTTAGTCTTGTGTGACTTATAAACTTTAATTATCAATTACATAGCATAAATGTATTAGTTGAGTGATTGTAAGTTTGATTATGTTAATCTCGGGTCTTGACCCGTTTGGTTGTCAATTTGTGCAAATTGACCTAAATAAGGTCAAAGTTGGTTAAACTTGTAATTGGATGCAAGTAACTTGTTAGTAAGTGATTTTGTAGTTAAGTTGGTAGCTTAACTCGTTGGAAAGTGTTGTTTGTATTCCCGATTCATTATTCTCGTTTTGACCCGTTTGGGCTTAAGGTATAACTTGGATTAAGTGCATAATGAATTAACTAGATGAAATGCTAGAATTTGGTAATTGTTTTGTGAGGAAGAACAAGTAATTAGTTGCAAGTATTGTGTAAAGATGTCATTTTAAATTTATAGCATACTTGTTACAAATTTGGTGATTTCGGGTAACTAATTCGGTGTTCGTTTTGTACAGGAAAAGGGAAGGAGCCTCAGTAATATACGATTACTGAGCTCGACATGAAAAGGAAGCTAAGGTGAGTGGATTTAACCTTCCTTCTTTTGTAATTTGCAAAAATTATGGAATGGTAGAGTTACAGGAAAACGTGCAGGATTTTGGCTGATCTGGGAAGATAGCGGCGCTATCTTGGCTGGTTCAGGGAAAAATCAAACAGAAACTCGAAATAGCAGATGCTATATCAAAATAGCGACGCTATCTAAGATAGCGACGCTATTTTGGCTGATTTTTGGGAAAATGCATTTTTTTGACATTTTTTGATTTTCCGCGGTGCCATTAATTGTGGGATTGTTAATGGTAGCATGTGCACATGTTTTTTAGTGGTTAGCTATAGTGGGTTTTGGCTAGGCTTAGTTACTATTGGATGGGGTGCTCGGACCCCTACGAATGTGTTCCGTCAGGGGGGACTATCGTGCCAATAGTAAAGTAGCCATCGGTAAACTGTTGTTCGGCCAACAACAGTTGTAGGTTCTGCGCCCGACCGCTGATACTCTCATAACGTCGAATTGCTTGTGGAAGTTTGGACCGGTTTCCAGATTGATTTCTCTTTGTTTCTAATTTGTTGTGGTTATGCAAATTGATTGTTATTTCTATTCACTTAGCTTTGTGCTAATCCCTCATTTATTGACTCTTTTCGGATTGTGGATTTGGCTTGACTAGAGTCTGGTTTTGGAAGTCTGACCGTACTCTGATTTTGTAAACCGAGTCGAGCCCGTTTTCAGTAACACCTTTAAATGTTTTATATATTTGGTTAATATGTAAATGGTTTTTATGATGTGTAATAATTAGAATTTATGGTATTTCTTAAATCGCTTCCGTATGCATATTAAAATAAAAGAAAAATATGGCTCTAAGATTGTGGTGTTACAATTGAATTGTCCAAATGGACAATTTGGATTGGATCGTTTGGATTGGTTTTTTTGTTTTTTGGATCGGTTTGGACTTGAACCAAATTAATAGTTTGGTTTTTGGATCGGATTTGGTTTGCATTGTAAAATCTGGATAGTCCAAAAAATCCTAATAGTAATATACATATATTTAAATATTTAATAGTTTTGCATTTTAAGCAATTCGGATACTCCTTTTCTATACATTTCTTATGGTGAATTGATATCTCTACTATATTATTAAGCATTTACCCTTTCTATATTTAGGAAGGCTGAAAATTCAGCCAACACGCTTTCCTTTTTGGTCTTAAATTCGATTTAAAAAAAAAACCCTAAGCAAGGCTCGAACTCGGGTCAACGGGTTCAACGAACGAGACTTAACCAGCTGAGCTAAAGGGCAAGACAGTATTTACTTCAAATCAATATTATAAAATAGATTGCATATACGCCATATATATCCCGATTCCTAAAGCGTCGATTCAATTCCCATTTCAAAACCCTCTGCCTCTTCTTTCAAATGTGTCCTCATAAAGCCCTAACCTAGACTCCCGTCGATTCAATTCCAAACCCCTCGATTCCTTCAAGCCTCGATTTTGTGAACCTCGATTCCTTCAAGCATCGATTCTGTGAACCTCGATTCCTTCAAGCATGCTTCCTGTGTATAAATGTTACATTTCGGTATGCCTTTGATGTGTATTTGTTAATCATTCATCTAATTTGAAACACCACAAAACGAAATCTGAGATTTCTCTGCATTGTTTGTAGGGTTTTGTATATTAAATAAACAAATTCATATAAATTATTCGATATCGTTAGTGGGTCTAATCTCTGACTTTGATATCCTTTTCTAATTGTTACAGTATTTCAAATGAGAATACATCCTTGGATAGGAGGATCTACGTCCTGACTTGAGAAACTCCTACACATGTTTGAGTTTCTTAAGCTTGTTAACAAGTATCACACAGATGCTGAAGATGAGGTTTATCCTTTTTTCCCCAATTTATCTGCTACTTACTCTTGGATTATGAAATATTGAATGATAATAGGATTACATCTAATAATATAATATAGGTTGACTTTTCAAATTCAACGTAAAATAGTTCAATTTTTCTAGTCAGATTAGAAGTTGTGTATTGTTGATTTATAATTAACAAGTTGTTTGTGAGCTGAAGCCTTATTTAATTGTATGAATAGATAATTGTAGTGATGCACTGAAGTAGTTCTTATCCCTGTAAAGCATTTGGCGTCTGCATATTCACTTGACATACAAGCACAAAATTGTGTATATTCATTTTTAACATTTATAATGATCGAATTTGATATTTTTGTGTTACAGAACTCGATTGGCAGTATACCACATCTTTTTGGGGATTAATTGGGGATGAAAATTATGGTTCAGTGATTGCTTCAACTTTGGTTGAACCAAATGGGAAGTGCATTATGGCCTTTGCATTTGATGGTCTCTCTTCAACTTGGGTTGCTTATTTATCTTTACAAATTTCTCACTTCAATTAGTATTATTATTATTATTATAATCGATCTTTATGCATTTTATTATTGTTAATGCTTCAGAGTAACCATTTTGTTCCTTTTGCTCTTATATTTCAGACTAGAATCAAATTTCAAAAACAGAATTCCAATGACAAAAGGAGACATTTCTGTTTTTACTGGTTGGGCGCAAACTTGAAACTCTTATTTCTCCGTTTCTATTAAAAAAATTCATGTTTTATACACTAACAATGTGGTTTAACATGCACTCATAGCAAATGGAGTTAGATGAGTTATTGTTTCCAGTTTTTGCATTTTATGGCTTATGAATTACTAACATTTTCGTTTTTTCCAGGTGATGTTCAACATTATATAAGAATGTAGTGTTTGTTTGTGATGTGTAAGATTATTATATAATGTCGTGTTTGTTTGTGATATGTAAGATTGTAATAGAATGTAGTGTTTGTTGTAATGTGTTAAGATTGTAATAGAATGTAGTCTTAGTTTGTAATTTGTATGACTCTAATAGAATTTATTGTTTGTTTTGCCTATGTTTATGTTTTAAGAAACCAATAGTTGATTCATTTTGAGGGAGAAGTTTATTAAACCCAACTTTACTTCCTTTCTAAATCTTAATTAGTCTTTGTGAAACAAGTTTTAAATTGCCAAGAGATATAAATGTACAATAAAAAAATACAAATTCGCCAAATTTAACTCTTTTACAAACATAAGAGTGATAAAACACAAGTGATTAAGTTGAACATCACAAGAAATTGAAGACAGGTAAAGCTCATGCGAGACATTTTTCTTCTTACATTGTTTTCAATTAAATATTAAATACATGTTATCGTATGCCGTGGAGGCATACGTTAAAAACACCAAAAAATTAGTTGTGAAGACCATTAGATTGCATTCTGCTAATGTTAAAAGTGAGTTTTTTTTTTTTAACTTTTATATGTGTTTGTGAAAGTGAGTCTTTTTAACTTTTATATGTGTTTGTGAGTAATCCAAAATTATAGAAAGAGTAGATCTTTTTAACTTTTTTGTGTGTTTGAAAATGAGTTTGATTAAACGTCCAAGTTTATTTATTGTTGTAGCTTTGACTGTGTAGATAATTACTACCATGGAAGACGATATGTTTCCTTTTAAAGTAAAGTAACAAAGATGACATGTCTCGACTGGAGAATATTTGATCGCCGCAAAATATCATTTTAGGGTATTTACCGCCGCATTGCGCGGGTACCTGCTAGTATATGATAATACTTGTTCATTTATATTGTATCAGTTGACAGTTCACCAATTTTTTGGAGTTCTTGAGGAAGTTGATGTCTTGTCTTTTGCATATATATTATTGTAAATGTTATAAGCTATGAATTATACTTGTTTTTATGTATAAAGTAGTTTTATCATTTTAAAATTATACATATGAAACTTAATATTAGTTATGTTATATACTTTTGTAGTTTTGTGAAGTATATTAAGAAAAAAATGGTTTGGTTCGGACAAAACCAAACAATCCAAATTGTAGTTTGGTTCGGATCGGTTTGGATTTAAATTAGTTTGGATTTGTTCAGTTTGAACATTTAAAATCCAAAAACCATTTGGATTCACCTATTTGGTTTGGATATATCCAAATTATCCAAACGAACACCCTTAGAAGTTAATGTCAAGATTTTTGCATATATGATTGTAAATGTCACAAACTATGAATTAGACTTGTTTTTATTATGTACATAGTAGTATTATTTATGTTATATACCGGTGTAGTATTTTGAAAATTTTAAGGAAAAACCAAACGGATAAAACCAAACCAATCAAATTGTTATTTGGTTGGATTGGTTTGGTTTTCGAATTAGTTCGGACGGTTTGGTTTGAACTTTTGAAAACCGGACTTTATTTGGTTTCACCTATTTGGTTCGGATAAAACCAAACCGTCCAAACCAACACCCCTAGATATGACTACTAAGCTCGGTGAAGAGTTTTAGAAATTAATTATGGATTCATTTCTACTGAGTGAGCTTTTATGCCATTTTTGTAATTATAGTGTATAATGGTAATTCTCATAGTCATTATTCTAGTCAATCCTTTTTTAAAATGAAATTTTCACTTTTATTGGGATATCACCTTTGGTACAAAGATCACTTTTAAAAAAATGTCTGCAATTTTTTACTTCAGCTAGCAAGATAGTAAAAACATATTTAATCATTAATTTAATTATTATCATCTTACACATCTGAATATTAAACTAGCATCTCTTCTTATTTGACCCACTAGTCCAATTTTACACATGTGACCAATTAGACTCGTTTATGGTGATATGCATGTAATCTTTATATTGTGTTTGACCCGATACACGAGTTTTACAAATTGACACATTTGACCGCTTAGACCTATTTATGGTAATATCCATGTAATCAGTATGTTGAATCAGTATGTTAAAGCTTAGAGCATTTCCAATGGTAGCTTTTTAAAAACTTTTTACTATTTCAATAAGTCTTTCAAAGACTTTTTACCATTGGAATAGTTAGCTTTTTCAAAAGCTTATTCCAATGACTTTTTTTCTACTAACCTTTTAACCAAGTTTTAATGTTTGTCCTTTATAGTCCTCTATGTATAGTAAGTTTTCATTTTAAACCTTAGATACATTATATATAGATTGTTTATTATATTTTTATTAATTAATAAATAAATTATATAATATTTTAATGTCAATTATTATAATATTTTTGTAAAAGATACTTTAAAAAATATTATATTTAGTAAGATGTTAAAAAAATGTCAAAATATATGTAGGGGTATTTATAAAACATTTGAGATAGATAAAGGTATATTAGAAATATTATGGAAGAAAAAACTTTTGAAAAGGTTAATCATTGGAGATGTAATTTATGAAAAGATTTTTGGTTAGTGAATTGTTAATTTGACAAAAATAATAAGCTTTTGTAAGGTTAACCGATGCTCTTAGAAAGATTATTTTTGTTAAATTGTTGGTTTTTGAATTGTACAGTACAAATCGTACTTGAGTCCTTCATATGCTTGGCAGACTTGTATAGTACATATTATTGAAAAAAAGTTGTGCATAGAATCTGGATTTTACTTTCCAGTGATAACGAAATTACCAAACTACCCTCTTCTCTGCCTTTCAAATACCAAAGCTCAAACCTTTTTTCTTGTTTCTTGATAACTAACCCTCACACTTTCACTAAAACCTCTCTTGAAACCCTGCAAATTATTGGTCGAGTGAAAAAAAAAACAAAACAAAAAGGGGTTTTAATGGAGTTGAAAATTTGTAAGAATCTGATGATTTTCACTCTCATTGGTCGAGTGATGTTTTTTTTTTGCAACAATTTGGTCATTCTACAACACTTGTTGTTGATGGTGTTTCTGAATGGAAGAACCCTACTATTCAAGTTGGTGACTCAGTTAGTAAGTTTTAACATTTTTGGAAATTTCATCTTATTTTGTAATTTTAGTCACCAAAATCTTTCTTCTTTTTTTTTGGAATTTGCAGTTTTCAAGCACAAATACAACTACAATCTCTACATTTTCAAGAACACACACACTCAAACACTGTGATTTCTCCATGAACTACTTGTACATAATGCTTAAAAAATTGTACTTTCTTGTTCATCTTCTCTCTATCATCAACATTAAGAACAAATTCTAGATTATTTTCGTTTTATGCATCATTTCTTCAACCATCAAAATTTCTTCCCGTTTCTTCTGCTCTTCCGACGACATTTCTGGTCGATTTCACAAATCTAACCATACGAATCGATTTCACAGATCTAGGGGACCTCCATCGCCAATTCCGACGAACAGGGGAACCTCCAAGATTTTGTAAAATCAAAACGAGATCTGGAAGATTAATTAGGATGAGGAAGATTAAGTTCAAGAAATAACGTAGAAAGAAAGAAAATAGTAAAAACACCACAAACACCGTACTGAATCCCAGGATCACCACAACCTACTCTGTTTTTTTTTTTTTTCAAAATGAAAATTTTGAAATGATCCTAAAAAATGAATAATGTTTTGCAGGAATAGATAGTGAGAAATCGTCACTTATGCCTCAAATAAAATTTGAGAAAAAATTCGGCCAATCTCCAGTTTTTATCGCTTCAACACTTTTGGAAGATGGTGGTGTTCCTCCAGGTGCCACCTCAGCATCAGTCTTGAGAGAAGTTTTTCATGTTATTAGCTGTGGTTATGAAGATAAAACTGAATGTTGAAAAAAGGTACGTGTTGTTTTTTTTTATGAATTTATTTAGGTGATTAAAACGGTTCGTGTTGACTTGTGGATTTATGAATTTATATGTTAATGAGTAGTTTTAATAATAAAATTTAACAATCTATTCATTTTCATTACCTAGTTATTATAAAAAAAATAATTAATAAGTTATATATAAATTTGAATTAAAGTTTAAAAAATGTTAATATACTAAATTAAGTTGAAATTTAAAATGAAAAAAATATATAATGCGAAAAGTATCATTTCATGATTTTTTTCGGTTAAGTCATGTTGTACATATTATGAACCACAAATATCCACGATTTTATAATACTCTCTCATCAGTCATCACATCTTCCTCTCTGAACCATGAAGAAAACAACCATCACGCACCACCCTGGTGTGGGCACCACGCGACCATGAAACCTCTATGGTTAGAAACATTCAAAATATTAGATTGATTGGCGTAAGTTGATCGATTGAGATTTGATAAACAATGGCTAGAAATCCAACCTACCAAATTATTAGATATTTTATAAGAAACATTCTAATTTTAAGTGAATTTGGTTTACCACTGCATGCCATTTCTATTCGGACAGTTAATTGCTAGATAGATTATGACTTTTGCTATATCTCATGTTTGACAATATTGCATTTTCTTTTTCTTTTTTAAAAAGGTAAAGGAACTATGTATATATTGAAATTTACAAAACTATACATTGTCAAGCAAACTAAAAACATTCATTGTCTCCATTGTCATCAAAAACTTCAACGGTATCATAAAAAATATCAGCATCATCATCATAACCATCACCCTAATCTTTGTGATCTCCCGGAGTGGAGGTTAATGCCATGAGAAAAATTTCGGCTCTCGTAGGCTTCTTTTCCAAATAAGGAGGAACCTGAAACACATACATTTACCTCTAGAAGCATATACTTTTGCCAAAAACAAAGCATGATAGATCTAATGAGAAGTATTATAGTTAGCTCAAAAGCTATTTCGCGGCTGATACTAATGAATAAGTTTATAAATGCCTAAGTAGGCGTAGCTACTCCCATTACTAGAAAACTCCTTAATAAAAGTTTATACCCTTCACTCTCACAACTCTTCGCTTTATCACGAAAGTTATAATACATGAGCCAGATAAATACAAGGCCCATCAGCATGAAGAGTCCGCTTTCAAACACTTGCCTTTGCAAATATTTCATGTCATTCGCTCTATACACAAATACGGAGGTGAAAAATATGCCGAAGAGATTGATTGACGGCACGAGTACCACTAATACTAAATTTTCGATATCCAGCTTAAGCCTGTTAAAAAAAAAAAGTTATGTTTAGTTGTTTATTTTATAATTTAATAAGGGGTCTGACGTAATATTTCGATCAGAATTTTCTATTCTATTGGTTTTACCATCGAAATATTACGTCCGACCCCTTATTAAATTATAAAATAAACAACTAAACATAACTTTTTTTTAGCAGGCTTAAGCCAGATATCGAAAATTTAGTATTAGTGGTACTCGTACCGTCAATCAATCTCTTCGGCATATTTTTCACCTCCGTATTTGTATATAGAGCAAATGATTTGAAATATTTGCAAAGGCTAGTGTTTAAAAGCGGACTCTTCATGCTGATGGGCCTTGCATTTATCTGGCTCATGTATTATCACTTTCGTGATAAAGCGAAGAGTTGTGAGAGTGAAGTTTATAAACTTTTATCAAGGAATTTTGTCTTAATGGCAGTAGCTGCACCTACTTACGCATTTACAAATCTTTTCATTAGTACCGGCTGTGTAGTATCTTTTGAGCTACTTATACTACTTCATATGGGAGTTATCATATTTTTAATTTGGCGAAAGTATATGCTTTTAAATAAATGATTGAGTTTAGTTTATGTTGTGTCATGATCATATAGAATTCATGATTTAAATAAATATTTAGCAATTTTTAAGTTATCTGTGAGAATTTGCTTCTCAACCGGTGAAATTACGAATTAGTGATGAATATATCATAATAAATTCATTGTCTTTATTGAATAACAAATAACTCGCACTAAAGTGCCCGTGTAGCGAATACGAGAGGTAGGTCGTGTCCAAGGGTTGTCACATTACTATTAATTAAATTATAAATATTAGTGGCTAATATTCAACTCAATTAAGGATGATATTGATACGAACAAACAAGAAATAAAATAAGTAAAGAACAAAAGATAGATTGATAGGCAGGCCTACTCTCCAAGGTATCAAAGCCACTTGATCATATTAAGCATAATCAAATTACATACCGTAAAGCCTTATTTATAGATCTCCAAATAAGACCCATTTTTAATAAAACCTAAACTCCTAATCCTTATCTAAAATAAAACATATTTCTAAATAATTAGATTTATACTAATAACTAATCCTATTTACCTTCTTTCCTTAGTTTTTTGTAGCTTCCTCCTTATGTTATTTTCAATCTTAAAGAATGTTAATATCACCATATACTCGATCCAATCGACGTAATGGTTATGGTTATAGGGGGCAAATAGGATCGCCACAAGTGCTAACCGCAAAAATATAAATACGCCGTATTTTACATCATGCTTTTCGCCCAAATCTCGTACAACAATACTATAATGGTACAATAAACAAACGGGCAGAAGGAGTAGAAACGCGCCAAAATACCCGATCACGTTAAGGTTGGGAGGGAGTACTGCCACCATTAAAAGCGAGTAAATTGCAAGAATTGCTAAACGGGTACCGCCAATTTGTAAGGCAATGTATCCGTAATCCGTTTTTTGGAATAAAGAATTTGTCATGTACAAGATCCCGGTTATTAATTCAGCCCCGAGTAACGAGAGGATGGATGCAACCATAAAGTCACCGTTAGTTTCAAAAGGAGATTCTTTTTTCCAAAGAGAAAGGGCTCGAACAATCAGTAATGCAACCATGGTGGGAAGGGTTAAGAGGTTCAAATAATAATTGTATTTTGCAAGCCTGAAACACAAAAAAAATGTTCAAATTAGACTTTTTAGGAGAAAGTTAATAGAAAAATCACTTATGAGTTTTAAATGAACACAAAGGCCTATACGTAAAAACTGAACTTACGATGGACGGGCGGCGGCGGCAGCAGCGGGGGTGGTGGCGGCAGGGGCATTGGGGGCGGCGATGGCGGCGGAGAAAGCGCTCTCGGCGGCAGTGGCGGCAGCGATGGCGGCGGCGGCGGTAGCGGCAGAGGAATGTGACGGTATATCGATTATAATCCTCATATCCTTTCGAGTGGGAAGACTTGCAGTTGAATTAGTTTTTTGTGGGAAGAAGAATGGCATACTAACAAAGCAGCTTATTAAGTATAAACAGTAACATAATTCGACAATACCTGTTTCAAAGATTTATGATGCTATTGAAGGTTGATGCAATTTTGTGAAAGAAGACTAAAAGTGGGGATAGGTTTATATAGAATTGTGTTAGGTGGAAAGATGTATGCAAAACAAATACTCCGGTTGAAAGATATTGGAATTTGTTTTGAAATTTAGATATGGACACGTTCGGTTGAAAGATATTGGATGGAATGTGTTTTGAATTTGGATTTGGACACATGTTTTGATTTAAAGATTAACATGGCATTTAGTATCTATCGAAATATTAATTGGATGGAATATGTTTTTAACTAGATATATCACAATTTACAACTTTGCTGTATGTAGAAGCAATCTCGTGTCTGATATTGCTTTCCATTTTTCAGCTGATCGTACGTTTTCATAGATTTTTTTATTATTTCACGTTGCATTCGCGTGTCTAATAAATGAGTAGACACACCACTCTACCCTACCCTTTTGTTTCTTGGGTAAATTCACAAAAACTTTACATTCTAAAACTCACTATTTGTTTCCAGCTAAATGTTCAAGGTAGTTCAACTAGTCCCAAGAGAAAATTAATTCTCATTGGATCAAGAAAAAGTTAAAAGTCAGGATCAAGATTCAAACCATACAAACACATGTGCTTCAGTACATCAATAACCCACCTCCGGCGGCCGGAGGTGGCCGCTGGCAGTGGTGACCGGCGGTGGTGGTCGTGACTGGAAGCACATGTGTTTGAAACACATGTGTTTCACCTTTTGAAACACGTGTTTTGAAAATAAAGAAGTGTATATGTACAGCCAAGCACATGTGTTTCATGACTAGAAGCACATGTGTTTCGTTACTAGAAGCACATGTGTTTCGCTAATAACAGTTGTTTTGAAAATAAAGGAGTGTATATGTACAGCCAAGCACATGTGTTTCAAGTAATGAAACACATGTGTTTGTAAGCTAGAAGCTTCTTTTGAAAATAAATGAGTGTATATGTACAGCCAAGCACATGTGTTTCAAGTAATGAAGCACATGTGTTTGTAAGCTAGAAGCACATGTGCTTCACTAATAACAGTTCTTTTGAAAATAAAGAAGTGTATATGTACAGCCAAGCACATGTGTTTCAAGTAATGAAGCACATGTATTTGTAAGTTGAAAGCACATGTGTTTGTTTCAAGTGCTAGAGTCATGGCACAACTCCAAACATTATAATTTTCAGTTCCATTTAGTTTGAAAGAAAGAATAGGTGTACCACTTGTATCACTAGCATGCAAATATAACGGGTCACCAAAGTCTAAACTACTTACTTGAGTTGATATAACTGTTGGCCCAAACTAAGTAAGGGTTTAGATCTGGATCGATATAACAGTTACACCAGAAACGTTAACAAAAAATGATTCTAAAACACAAATCTATATCAACTCAATGATGAACGCGCTAAATCTGAACCTAAAACTAACAAAATAATCAGATCTACACTAAGACAATGTAGAACTGTATTCTGAACATTCTAATTTGAGAATGAAAGAGATTACGAAGACGAGAGCTACAAAATATCTGAGAGAATATGTGTGATTAAATGAATGAGAGCCACACACATCTCTTTTCCTTTAAAACAGAAAATAGAAGCTTTACGCAAAGCTACCTTCAACTTCTACAACTTTAGCATTCCAGCCCTAGAACTATCCAGCCATGACTTTACAACACTTTAGATGGCAGCCTTTTAAACAACTTACCTAACAAACAAATTACAACACAAACCAACTAAAGTTAGAATCACTTTAACCATTCCAAACTAAGATTGATACACTTATAATTTCAACAGAAATGCATTTAGGCCTTTCTAGAATTAGCAAGAATGAAAAATGGAGGATGCAAGACTTGAACTTGCCACCTTTATGTTATTAGCAAGAGTTTTAGCCAAATGAGTTACTAAGTAAGATGTTACATATGTTTATTGACTTCTTGTTACTACTTTGAATGGAACATCATTACTACCATCGAAGATGGTATGTAGGCTTTCAAAGTTAAGTGTCAAATACGACATGTTTCTACCAGAATAGAGTTATTCGTCGGATAATATTGTTTCAGGGTACCCGCGCGCCGCTGCATTGCACGAATACCATGCTAGTAAATATTTACTACATACAAAAACTACATACAAAAGTTACATACATATATATAAAATGCAAATGTTTACTACATACAAAAACCCAAACAGAATATAAAATACAACCTACTACACCATATATAGACCTACATCACCACCGGTACAAATGATCACTCCATTTAATTCTCAATTTGCAGCATCAATACATAAAGATAGACATATTGCACAAATTATAGAAACACTCACTCCCTCTTCTTTACTACTATAAATAGTAGAGGTGAGCACAAAAACAAAAAAAAGCTGAATCATTTGAAAATGGATGTGAATGGTTTTGGATTTTGAAAAAACCGAATATTTGGGGCGGCTTTCGAGTGTATACGAAAACCGAGCCAAAAAACCCGCCCTCCACGCCATATATGTTTCTCAAAATTTTGTAAAAATATTCTTATCTATATAAAGATTTGATACTTAACTTTTTCAAAATAAACAAAATTAAGAATATCATTTGAACTTTTTCACACGTTTTACTCATATAATTTATAGGTCTTATAATTATATAAGTGTAGAGATGTGGATTGTCTATTTATTTTGTTTATCGAGGAACTGAGTTAAAATTTGGAAGTTTAGATCATAACTTTTAAGTTAACAAATTAATAAATTTGAAGGAAAATAAAAAACTGAAAACATAAACCGAAACCGAACCGATTTGTTCGAAGAATCGAAAAAAACCGAAACGGTTTGTAATTCTTGAAAACCGAAGTTTTCAGTTCGGAATTCGATTTTAGTAAAAAAAAACTGCCTCATATTCACCCCTAATAAATAACGGTATTAATAAGTGTGTTAAAATTATCGTAATAATCTAATCTAAGCCTGATATAGTTGTTGGCCTTTACAAATTATAATAATCATGTTCAAAGTAATAATCATAGAATGTTGACAAGTCAAAGTTGTCGTGGCCTAATTCCATAACAAATGAAATTTGTTCCGGCCCAATTCCTATGAAAGGCCTGTGGCCCAATTTATACATTGCATAGCTTATTTTCAGATATAATCTAAGTGAATTTTCATAATTTTCTCACAAGAACTATTCCAATCGCCATTCTCTCTCTCTACATACTTTCCCTCTCTCGAAAATTAATGGCACAAGATAAGCTGTAAGTAGCCGATAATTCTTCTTTATTTTTATTATGTTTTGTTTTTATGTCGAACCTTTTGATTTTCATCAAAGTTTTAAGATGAGAAAACCCTAACGTTATCTATCTTCTTTCCTTTAGGTTCGTTGAAAAGATGAGAAAACACGTCAACACGCTTTTACTACCATCTATAGCCGTGTTTGATATTTGTTTTTATTCAACATTTATCTTGTATAAAAAAGACAAGATTGACGAACGTATCAGATTCGTTTTCGAGAGCTTGATGTTGATGCTGGCTGCTATATTTTTTTCGAATGCCCTTTATTTTCGTTACAAAGATTATAAGGGAGACCCACGTGATTGTTGGTTGTATCACGTGCTGAAGACCGGAATGGTTGTTGCTGCTGTTTCTGCTCCGCTGTACGCAATATGCAACGTTTTTATTCCCACCCGATACCTTAACATTGTTGAGTTTATTGTATTACCCCTTAATGTCATGATGTTTGTGCCTGGTTTGGGTTTTCCGGTGAGCGGTGGTGTTGATGGCGGCAGCGGCAGCGTTGGTGGTGATTCAAGTGATGGAGATAGTAGTGTTAATGGTAGTTATTGTTGTATTAATCTTTTTGAATAAATCAAGTTCATTAACATCTACTTTTACTATTATAATAAGGGATAATTTCATATGTATCCTTATAAACTTCCAATATTACGTATATATATCCTTGCAAACTTTATTGCTATGTATATATCCTTCCAAAAATTTAAAATTCTCACCTATATCCTTTATTCTAATTTAATAATATGTAAAACTTTCAAAATTTAAAAAAACATATATCCTGATCATAATAAATAGCAAAATACCTTAAATACCCTTAATCCTTTTAAGCGATTAACCTAGCTGGCGCAATCATAAACCTCATCTACTGATACGTTCCACTATTTCATATTTACATCTATGTTTTGAAACTCCATACCCCATTTGCGCATTATATATGTTGATAATCTTGATTTTGGTATATGGCATCAGACCCTCATCTCATCTTGTTGCTTCCAAATAAATCATTAAATGAGTTTCATTTGTGATGACGAGATGCATGTACGAGTAAATGATTTTGTGATGACGAGACGTCGAGATTTATGTACCAGTAAATGAATTTTGTGATGACCGGTCAAGAAGGTTAATTACTTGGAAGGTTTAAGGGTACTTAGGGTATTTTATTATTAATTTACACTAGAATATAGGGTTTTGCTAATGAAATAAGCGGATTAAAATGTTGTACTTTTATTACCGGATGAGTGATACCTAAAATGCAGGAGGTGGTTGTTGATTAATTTACAAGTTTTAATGCGCTTATTGAATATATATATATATATATATATATATATATATATATATATATATATATATATATATATATATATATATATATATATATATATATATATAATAGTGAAGGATTATATTGAGAACTCTGATTTCAAAAAGAACTCTAAGAACTTTTAATTAATCAATCACAACCATTAGATTTAAGATTAACGGTTAAGATTTATCATGTCATTTTCGTAAATAAGTCAACTTATGTATTTGGTAATTAATAAACGAAAAGGGTGAATTAGTAATTTTAGAAAAAAATAAATAAAAGAAAACTAAAAAAAAGAATACGTAAACAGTTTCCTTAAAATACTCCCTCACTCTCTATTTCTTCTCACCACCCTTTGTTCTCTCTCCCATTTATTCTCACTAACCCTAAATTATAGATTTAAAACCCTAATATGTGCGGCAACCGACTTCAAACCCAATCATCGGTGCATCCAAAGGTTAGCAGTAATGTTGATGGGTGTCAGAGTATATGGCTACGGTATGATTGTTGAAGGTGAGGGTGTTTGCCAGTTCATTGACGAAAACCACCGCTGCTCAAGTCGGTGAGCCATTTAACAAACCAACCGCTGCTCCGTCGAATTCACTTGCGAAACCTCAGGTGATTTCACCACCAAAGCAATCTTCGCCGATGCAGCAGCGCCAAAAGCTCCACTGCCTGGATTTTTTTACGAATAGTTATTTTGATGGCGTCGATAAATTTAATTCTATCGTCGACGGTGATGAGGTAATTGTTATTTATTTTCTAGTTTCTATATTCTCTGTTTTTTGGTGTTTAATTGAATAAAATTAAGTTTAATTTGGTTTCGTACTTTTTTTTTCAATTTGTAGAACGATTACAGTTATGTACTAGTTATATTTGAAAGGATTTATGGATGATAATTTCGTTGCTTTTTATTCAAGATGGTTATAATTCCATGGCAAATCCAAGGTGAATTTGTAGGTAGGTTCTTAAAAAATAATATCCTTCCAAGCTGGGTTTATTTGTTTCATTGGGTTTAATTGAGAAATAGTGGAAACTTGTTGTCTTTATCTTGTTATGTGCATTAATATTGTGCAGTTCATTACTTATTCATTTTATAAATTTTTTTAATACATCTAAGTGATTAGCCAGACAAGCAAAAACTCACCATCATTACCGCTAATAGAAACAAGATACCGTTGGGCTACCAAATCCATCACATGGCCATACCGTTGGGCTACCCAATTGTGAAAACAAAGAATTCAAACAAGTGTTTTTTAATTATCTAGTATGTGGTTTTCTTTTCCAGTAAGTTGTGGACCAATATGAAAATTGATAAGATATATTATTCTGAATATGATTGATTATCCAAAAAGAATAAATATTTGAACATTCGAATTAGACTGAATTTTGCATATATGTTCTTGATTAGGGTAACATAAATGTTATTGTTTGGATCCATATACGTTATCCATGCATGTGTGTAATTCAATTTTTTTGATCTTTTGCAGTGGATAAGGCAAGGAGCATTTGATGTTAAAATTGGTGTAAACCTTTTTGCTGAAGTAACTGATGAAGATGAAGGATTTGATGATCAAGCAGTCATAGTGTTGTTGATTTTAACATTGATGTTGATGATTATGTTTTACGAGTTTCCATATGTGTTATTGATTAGGGCTTGCGAGTTTGCATATGTGTTATTTGATTAAGTCTTTCGAGTTTTGCATATATGTAATTCATTACGATAACACATGTATTGTTGAATGTTCTTGAACAAGATTACGATATTTCTTCGTAATAATCATAAATTCTGGTAAACTAATTGTTATATGAAAATAATGCACCGAACAAAATTATGGTAATATCATAAATAGAACATATATGTTCAACTGTAAATTAACATATATGCTTATCCGTAAATTAACATATATGCACCAATAAATTTTCAAAATTAATTCCTAAATTTTAGGATTTTTCAAAAAAGGAAACAAATGCAAAATGTCGTAAATACCCCTGAATAATTAATATGAATTAAGTAAATCAAAATTAATTTACTAAATTCTGATTGGTTAATAAGAGTTCTCAGAGTTCTTTTTAAAATCAGGGTTCTCAATATAACTCGACCCTATATATATATATATATATATATATATATATATATATATATATATATATATATATATATATATATATATATATATATATATATATATATATATATATATAGGGGAGGGTTACTTTGAGAATTGGGAAAATTGTAAGAATGTGAGAATTAGTGTAATCATCGATGATTAAACAGGGCACATGTGGCCCCTCGCGCCGCGCGGCAAATTTTGCCGGGCCTTGAGCCCCAGATCCACCCAAATCAGTGGCTGAGATCTATTCTCACTTTCTCACCCAATATATTAATTCTCAAAGGAACTCATTCCTATATATATATATATATATATATATATATATATATATATATATATATATATATATATATATATATATATTATTTTAAAAGTCTTAAATATTATTAAATTAAGATAAAGGATATATGTGAGAATTTTAAGGTTTTGGAAGGATATATACATAATAACGAAGTTTGTAAGGATATATATATGTTTTATTGAAAATTTACAAGGATAAATATGAAATTATCCCTTATAATAAAAGCGAAGTTGTTTGTAGCATGTGTCATATTGTTAGGCATCCTCTAAATCGTTTTCGCGCCCAACTAATCCCCTCTATGTTTTCGCCAGTCAAACAAGTTTCCTTATTTTCAGGAACAATTTATGGATTTTGAATATTTTTTTCTCACATCTTTATCTCCTTTCATGTACGCCAAATTGAGAAATTAGGTTGCACACATTTGTATAACACAGTGAATTAAGTGTAGTTACTTATCAGAGAAATTAGGGTTGCACACATTTTGTATCTGAGAAATGTGTGGAGGCATCCGTGTGGGGTGTTGGTGATGGTGGTTGACGATTAATTTTGTATCTGATCGTCATATGTACGATTAATTTGTAAATCTTGTAAAGTGTAGCGATTGAATTTTCGGGAGAAAGGTTGACTTTCAAAAGTCAAATCTAGTACTATGTGGATGTATAATTAACATGATCTTCTGAACTAATTAAGCTTCTACTTTTTGCAATTTTGTTGTGTTTGTAACACAGTTTATTATAGATGATTAATTTTGTAAATTAACTTGAGATTGAACAATAGTTACAGCAAAATATAAAAGAATTAAATTGGTCTTTGTAACACTTAATGCAATTCATTTAAAATTGAAAAATTTGTGCTTTTTGTTGAATTGAACTATAAGTTCTGCTAGCTATGGAACCTAGAGACCTGGTATCAACAACCCAAAAAGTCTTTAAATAAATACAATATAAAGTGTAAACTTTTGGCTGAAAAATTCAAGGAATTATGAAAATTTTGTGCTAAAACATCATAAGCATAACTCTCTACCGACCAATGTCTTTAACACGGTTAAACCGTGCACATCAGATTAGCCGGCCGGTTGAGAATTATAATGCAATAAACATGTAAATAGTGTAAAATGTCAAAAAGCTAGAAGTATACAAAATAATTACATTACAAAGTGGAAAAATTGTAGTACATGGTCTATATTTCCTCTGTTAACTAGATACATTACAACTACTTTGTATGTAAATACTAGAAGCAATAATTAATCTCATGTCTGACATTCTTTTCCATTTTTCAGCTAATCATACGGTTTCATAGTTTCTATTATTTCACGTTGCATTCGCGTGTCTACTAAACGTGTAGACACACCACGCTACCTACCATTCTGTTTCTTGGGTAAATTCACAAAAAATTTACATTCTAAAACCCACTATTTGTTTCCATATTGTCGATCTTTTTTCACACTCATTATGTATGTTTTAGTTTTTTTTTTATTCTTTATATTTTCTTTATGTTTTAGTGAATTAGATTTAAATTATTAACTTTATATCAAATTAATTATGTAATTATGTAATAAATTTATGTAGTTGTATTTGATATTTTACACTGATTATGCATCTTGAAAGTCAGTCCTTCAAACCCCTCCAAAGGATAGTAGGAAGGAAGATGGATTAGAAGGATATCAACGATTTTGACCAACTAAAATATGGTTTTCATAGGAATCTAAACCAAGGATATTATTTAATTTTAAATGGGCTGACTTAATACATTTACCCAATTTACTTAGATTAATGTGAGCCCAATATTATATAAGCCTCATCTGGAAAACAAGTTACAACTGAATGTATGATATGACTAGGTCGTTGACAATAATTGTAAATTAACAAAAGGTATATGGTTACCAAAAGTTGAATACTTTAAGCCATAAGAATGTATGATATGATATATGGATATATCTAAGTTTTAATTGTACGCTCTTATGTCGTATAGATAAAAAATGACCATAGTTGACTCGATTACCAAACGATGACAGTAATACCACACGAATTTTGTGAGTCCATCATTATTTGTACGTTGCTATTGCTCTTATATTTGGTTTTACCAAATCCTATGAAGGACGGTGTACACTTTGTTTCTGAAAACGAGAATAACCAATTCATTCAAACGAAAGATACGAATAAGGTAAGATATAAACATTCAATTATGCAAAAGGAGAGTCACAAAACAGATCCATTGAAAGATTGGTACAATAATCATCAAAACCCACCATTTTAATTCAAAATTCACCCTACCCCTCTACCCCAACCCACCCCACCCCTCTTCATTCTTCTCTTTACATGCATTACTTGCCACCCATTTTCATTACACCACCACTAACAAAACCACACACCAAAAAGCTTTAACAAACCCCACAACCTACAAAAAGAAAACACAAAATTCCAATCATCATCATTACATTATTCCTCTCATTATTCAAATAATTGTTTTAATTAAGACTTATAATAATAACAAGAATAATGAAAAAGTAACGTTTACCTCTAAAATATTGGCACTAGAACTTGGTGCCGGCCGTATTGTGGCGGAATCGACTTCGCCGGTCGGTAACGGGACCGCCGGGTTGCTATTTATAAATGGTAACGAACCGCCACTTTTTCTAGGTGCACCCATTGGCCCGCTTGTTGGGAAAATTGCGTTCATTGGTGATGGGCTCGGAGATGTTAATTCTTGTGGGCGGTTAGGCCACGGGTAAGACGGTGATGATGATACTATGTTCCCGCCGCCACCACCGTTGCCTCCAGTGCCACTAGAGGTAGTTGGCGGCGGGGTTGTGGGTATGATGGTGGCGGGTACACCGCCGGAGATGGTAGGTGATGGTGCCGCCGCTGGCGGTGGTGGTGGAGAGGTGGAAGTTTCCGGTGTGAGTGAGGAGGAGACTTGTATGGCAAGCTTTTGGTTGTCGTCGCAAGATTTTGTTGAGCCGTTTTTGAAGGCGAAGTAGAATGAGCCGAGCCGTGAAGGGTGCCACTTCATTCCCGTAAAAAGAAGGAAAAGGTTAAAAATTAGTAAAATGCTCGGACATGTATAAAAAAAATGTACATTAATTAATAATCGACTTCTGCATTTAAGAAATTCTACTTGTATTGTTAAAATTTCTTAAAAGACAGTTCTAGTTATTGTTATTAACAAAACTATTTATTATTTATTAATTTTTTAAAGGCTTTAGTAACATTAATTGGTTTCATAAGTTTTGTGTATATACGTTGTGTAAAAATGTTTGAAATATTTTTAATGTAAACAATGTGCTATAAATCAAATTAATATTATAATTTTTATTGAATATAAAAGATGTTTCTTCAAAAAAGGTACAAAATAAAGTAAGCATATAAACTATTACTACTAAAGTTCTGTTTGTAAATAAGTAAAAAGCTAGGTAAATAAAACAAATTAAAAAACTAGGGGTAATTGCATTATTTAAACTTAACCAAAAATAATAAATAAACATTAATTAGTATTGTGTTGTTATAGAGAAAAAGGTAACAATTTCATCCTAAATTGAAATTCTTACACAGTACAAAAGTACATACTTCATGTCTTTGCAGTATGCTATAATTAGATTTTTCTAATTCTATATATCTTTAATAAAACACATTTTTAACATTTTAATAATCCAATTTAACAAATTGATATACTATTATACTTCCTCCGATTCAAAATAAGTGATATACTTTGTGTTTCACGGTTTTTGAGGTAAAAGATTATAATGGTGATTAAATTAGATTAATTAGATGGTTAGTGGGGAATGGGTCCCACACTTTTTGAATAAAATGAGTTTAATGATGTTTAAAAGTAAAAAATAAGGGTAAAGTGGTCATTTCACTTTATTAAAGTAGATAGTTAGTGGGTGAGGGTCCCACTTTTTTTGACAAATAAGGTAATTTTTCAAAGTATATCACTTATTTTGAATCACCCAAAAAGGAAATTGTATCACTTATTTTGAATCGGAGGAAGTATAATTATTTGTGCATTAACAATAAATCCTGTTTATGAACAAAACAAGCTTAATCATTGTTCTAACTATTTTGGTAAATTATAACGTTTGCTAGAGAGGTGGAAAGTAGAACTTTTTTTTCTTAAAAGTGAAATGTACAACTAAAACAGCGTATGATACAATGATTTAAAAGAATAAAAAAAGTAGAGTGTACAAACAAGGATTCACATGGTACAATAGCATTATGCACACATCCATTGTTTTTAAAGTAATCACAGTGTGTTAGTGTGTGTGTGTGTGAGAGAGAGAAAGAGAGAGGGAGTATACAGTGAATGTGGGACTTGAAGGTGTGAGAAGGGTTGATTCGGTAAAATTGCACAAATTGAAGGCTCTTCTGTTCTTGAAAATGTAGAGATTGTAGTTGTATTTGTGCTTGAAAACTGAAAATTCCAAAAAAAAAACAATATTTTGTTAGCTTGAGACTAAAAAACAAGATTAAAATTTCCAGAATGTATAAACTTACTAACTGAGTCACCAACTTGAACAGTAGGGTTCTTCCATTCAGAAACACCATCAACAACAAGTGTTGTAGAATGACCAAATTGTTGCAAAAACAGAGTAATCAAAGTGACAATCATCACATTCTTACCAAACTTCAACTCCATTATAACCCCTTTTGTTTTCCTTTTTAACTCACCCAACAATTCGCAGAAAAAACAGAGAGTTTTAAGAGAGGTTTTAGTGAAAAGTGTTGAGGTTTATCAAGAAGAAGCAGGAAAAAGCTTTGAGCTTTGGTATTTGAAAGGTAAAGAAGAGGGTATTTTGGTAATTTCGGTATCATGGGAAAGTAAAATGCACACTCTCGATGCATGTTGTACTAGTCAATGAAGCATTAACATTGAACAATGTGTAGCCAAAACTAGGGGTTTTTTTTAATTTAAGTTATGTATGTAAAAGTTAATTAAGTAATCGATTTTTTTTTTCTTTAATTTAAATGTTTATAACTTTAACTTGTGATTCTTACACTATATTTTAATTGAAAATGCTAATGACAGCCCTTAGGGCTGTCATTAAGAAGACAAAATACACAAAAGATAACCCCCTGAATTTTAGGAATATTATTTTTTTAATTAATGTACAAGCTTTTTATACATGTTAGTGACAGCCCTATTAGCAAAACCCTATTTTAATTTATATATTATAATAATTACATTATATATTTATATAGTATATAAAAATATTCTCAGCTTTAACATGAAAAATATATATACTTGGTAGGTCTTTTTTATATATTACATGAGATTATTTGTAATGTACATATTCTAATGGATAGTGTACTAGGTAAATAAGTAATGATCTAAATCCAGAAGAAATAGGTTTAAACAAATTTGTCAAACAAAAGAGGTACAAGTGTGCAGCTCTTAACGAACTTTTTACAAGTCAATGAAGCATCAACCTTGAGTAAAGGGCTAGCCAAAATGTGAAGGTTTTGTGCAAACATGAGATAGTTGAGTCACATCCGCACATATAATTTATGGGATTTGCACTTCTAAGATTGTGGTTGACAATAAGAAATATGTTTAATTTATTTGAATTATACTCCCTCCGTCCCTTAATAAAGTTCTCATTTCTATCAAAATATTTGTCCCAAAATAAAGTTCTCATTTCTCAAATTAGAGGGACCCACTCAATATAATAATATTATTACCATGTACTTCACCACTAACTATCTTTAAAAAACACTTTCTCTCTCCAAAATAAACTTATATTTTAATCAAATTTATTATCAAGACCCCACCACTAACTAACTCCTAAAAACGTGTGTCCACTTGAAATGGGAACTTTATTAAGGGACGGAGGGAGTAACTTATAATAAACCACGAACTAATTTAGGGTGTTTATATTTTAAAAAATTGTCCTTAAACTATTTAAAAGTTTTTAAACATTGTTTGTAGGGGATTCTTTAGCATTTAAGTTTTAAGTAGAAAATAGAATAAAATGGTTTATGGTAAAATAAGAAGTAGTGAATAATGACTGCTTGAGTCCGTGTGTGTGGGGTTTGTCACGGGAAAAGTTTGGATGTGTATCTATAGACAATTAAAGAGTGTTCCCCTTCTTAAATAATGAGATTCTTACATATTGCATTTATCAAAATAATTGTTTAGTGTTATTGTACTCAGTTGTAAAACTTCCATTAGACTACTGCGAATGGGGTTTATTCCCCTAAAAAGGGGATATTTGAGGAATGTATAATGCCCGTTGGAATGTATACTGTCTGTTTGGATGTCACTGCACATGTCGGACTACTAACTTACTAACTTGTTGTTCAAAAAAAAAAACTACTGCGAATGGTATAAACATTTGTATGTATGTATGAAAATCATATTAAAGGGTCAATGGCTTAGCGGTAAAAATGTGTGCCCTTAATCAGGCCCGGTTACAGGGATGTTCAACAAGTGCCTTTGAACAGGGCCCACTTGTCTATAGGGGCCCAAAACTTTTAACTAATGTATATGTACAATAGGCCCAGTTTCTTAACCAGGTTTACCGTAAGTTCGTAATAGGGATGTATATAAAAAATTGGGTCCCCTCCGAAATAGGGGCCCTGTGCGGCTGCACCTGTTGCACCTCCTTAAAGACACCCCCGGTTCGTAACTGCATAACAAAACTTCCAACAACTATTCAGCCGTTCGGGAATATGATTGCAAACAGCAAACGGTTCATGTCTCCGTCAAACAGCAAACGATTCGGCTACTTCGTCGATTTCCTCCTTCAAATAGCCTTGCTTTTCACTTTTAAGTGTGATTCCTCGTTATGGGTTCAAGTCCCGTCGTGGACTTTGGTGGTGAGATTTATTCCCCATAAGTGGATTTGATGGAAGGCATACTGCCCCCCTTGTGAATGTCGTATATGCTCGAATCACTAACTTACTAGATTGCCGTTCCAAAAAAAAAAGTATGATTCCTCGTTCGTGTATTTGTATTTGATATTTAATTTCTTCCTAATTCGCAATCGATCAGTCAGTCACAATTAGTTGGCTTCAACTTCTTGTTCTTATTTCCTATTAATAATTTCCTCCAAAATCTGAGGTAACATATGATTTGTTGGTTTATCGATTTGCTGATTTGTGATTTGTGATTTATTAATTTCCTACATGTCTCCATATGATTTATTGATTTATTATTCTTACTGACTTGATATTACAATAATTATTATAATTCATTCTTATTATAAACTTAGTATTTTATAAACTTAGTGTTGATTTATTGTTTTGAATAAATGAATATTGATCTGATTTTTCTTCAAAGACGTGAAATTAGAAGGGAAAGACATTTTGATGAGATTTTAAGTGATAGTCTTTGTGTTTCACCAGTAGCCGAAGAATCTTTTAGAGTTAATATTTTGATTATACAGAGGAGCTTTTGGATAAAATCTCTTACAACGACCTAAATGAAAAGTTTCTCACAAATATTTGAAGAATGACAATTTTTTAAGTAGTAATAAGTTAAATTTTTTCTGCAATATTTTGATTGAGAAAGCATTTTTTATGTTAAATACAGACTAGAATTTTTAATATTATATATACTACTCCCTCCGTCCCATTTTAATTGTCCAGTATATTATTTTAGTTTGTCCCACAAAGAGTGTCATTTCCTAAATTTCAACCAATCAAAAAACATTTAAGTGGGAAAAAGGATATTTGATTGGTGACATTATATAATTAATGTACTTTTCTTAAATTGTGTGCTTTTTTGTAGTGGATAATTAAAGTGGGACGGAGGGAGTATAATTTTAGGGCCCATTTTAGGGCCCATTTTAGTAAGATCGTCATTATGATTGACCTCCTATAATAGACATAGATGAATTTATAAAAAGACTAAAATCGTCATTCAAATAAAATGTACATATGAAAATCTAATTGATTGGGAATAGTTTTAAATAATTTTTCTGGAAAAGATAAAGTAAAAATGAGTGGAAAAAGAGAGTGTGGAGACTAGAGAGTGATGATAATGATGATGTTCATGATGGAGATTATTATTCTAAAATCATTATTCTTGTGATTAGCAACCTCTTTAAGTTTTCTCCTTTTTATTTCGAGTATCGTTACACAGTTTTATAAAAGAAAAATTCATATTAAATCGTGTATATATATATATATATATATATATATATATAATTGACATATGAAATTTGATGAGGTTAGTAGGGATTACCTATGTATATATAGGTAAATATCACCTAAACATGAAGATGTGCTACTACCAAGCCCAAGTTGTCATCCCCTATCCAAGTTGTCAGCGCCTGTCCAAGTTGTCAGCGCCTGTCCAAGTTGTCAGCGCCTGTCAAAGTTGTCAGCGCCTGTCCAAGTTGTCAGCGCCTGTCCAAGTTGTCATCGCCTATCCAAGTTGTCAGCGCCTGTTGCCAGCGCCTGTCCAAGTTGTCAGCGCCCGTCAAAGTTGTCGGCGCCTGTCCAAGTTGTCGGCGCCTGTCTAAGTTGTCAGCGCATGTCCAAATGGTCAACGCCTGTCAAATTGCCAGCGCGCCCGTCAAGTTGTTAGCGCCTGTCCAAATGGTAATGGTCAGCGCCTGTCAAGTTGCCATCGTCTGTCTTATTGGCTGACGTCCACTCATAATGGCACTTCATGACTGCTTTATTGCAGTCATAATAGTAAGGCGTTACACGATCATTGACGTCCTCATAATAGCACTTCATGACCGCTTTATTGCAGTCATAATGAGCCAACGTTCCATATACCTGCCATATAAATACATGGCCCAACTCATTGTCGAGCACACACTGAAACAGACCAAGAAAGCCTAAAGCACAGAGTTCGTACACTCCCGCTTTCACTTTCACACTTAACCTTGATCACCCTAGGTTCGCCAAGAACTTGTTGGGTTTGCAATGTGGTTATCACGGGAGATCCAAGGTTCACATCACGTGTTTGACAATCGTTGTTCGAACATTGGCGCCATCCGTGGGACCCGTTTTTAAACGGCGTTTCACTTTTCCAAACTTTTTTTTTCCTCAATAATCAAACCGTTCCTATGGCGGATACACAGCCATCGCTGATCACTTCTTCATCGCCATTAATAACCACTACCGTGATTACCACTATACCCGAGGCGGTGATAACCTCGCCTAGTCGTATCATGGAACCATACGTCGATTCTGAGTGGACGGTGTCGGATGTCAGGACACGAGGGTATCCCTCTTTAACAAGTCCACTTTTCTCCACAAGGCTGGTTGGATCAAGTTCGTTTACCTCACCACAGCCAGTGACGCCCATCCCTTCATGTCAGCCTCTTTTGTCCCACGGGACAAGCTCTCAGGAGGATGGCACGGATCCGGTCAGGCAGCCTGTTTCCAACTTTCCACAGGCCGCTATGCCGGGGGTTCGGGAGGATCCAATTGTGGAGTTACTCCGACGGTTGGCTCAGAGTACTCAGCAACCACCGCCTCCTCCACCACCTACTTCATCGGACTTGTTGTCTCAGTTGGTGGCGGCGTTGCGCCCATCACCGCAGCCAACGGTTGTTCAACAAGTAGATCCGTTGTCACAATTATTGGAGCAGTTAAGACAACCACTCATTCACACCCCACCACCACATCCACCACATGACACATCTAATGACATGTTGCGCGTGTTGCAAGCACTCATGTCCGCAGCCGTACCACCCCGAGCGGCCACTATGCCTTTGTCGGTGGTTAGTTCGAAGTTCTGTGACTGGGTGGCCAGATTTCCACTCCCTGACAAACAAAAAGTTCCGTCCATTGTTGGTACTTACGACGGTACACGAGATCCTGATGACCACCTTGCTCTTTTTGAACAGGCCATTATGACAGAGAAATGGCTAGACCCAGTCGCTTGTCACATGTTCCCTGGCACGTTGCAGGGTTTCACTCGTGATTGGTTTGCTGACTTACCAGAGAGGAGTATTCAAGACTTTGCAGATCTAAAGGCTAAATTTGTGACTCACGTTGTCCAGCAAAAGAAGCAGCAGAGAACTCATATAGAAGCACATTTGCTGCGACAAAAGGAAGGCGAGGGGTTACGCGACTTCATTCAGCGTTACACGCAGGAGTGCCAGAAAATTGTCGCCTTACCCGAAAGCCAACAAATTTCGGGTTTTACCCTCTCCTTGCTTCCAGGACAACTGCAAGAAGAGTTAATCAAGAGAACTCCAATTACTTTCAAAGAAGCCACGGTCAGGGCATATGACTATCTAAGGTCAAAAGAAACTGTCTCCCTGACAAGAGAGGTAGGCGACAAGTCATGGACCGACACGTCAGATCGCAGGCATGATGCTCTAACTGGTGACCATCAACGAGATGAAAGGAGCAACCGGAGGTTTGGCCCATACGATAAACATCCGTCTGAGCGTGCTCTTAGCAAAACACCAAAAGAAATCTTGATAACAGAGCAGGTGTGCGCTACCTTCACACCTCCACCCCAGATGGAGCATAGGTCAGAGAGCTAAAAAGGGAAATCAGGCGGGCTTTGGAAGAAGGCAAACTAGAACACCTTGTCCCTGGCGCTAAGCAGCAAGCCAATAAACCTCCACTTAAGAAGAGTTATGCCTGGCAAAAGAAGGGGGAAGACACAGAACATCCCGGACCACCTGATGGCCATATCTTCATGATACATGAGGGAGCCAATATTAACTGACCTATCAAGGTGCGATAGTCTTTACTGTCATGTTTTTTTTCTTTATGTTTTCAATACATGTTTCCAAGCACATGGAATGTCATGGTCATGCATGAAACTGGCGATAATAGCATTTGGTCTGATCTTGTATCCCAATATTATCTCACAATATCATTTTTCTATGGTTTTTGCATAAACAAATAAATATTGAAGTAAGGATTCAATACAAAAAGCATAAGGCCACAATAGACATCTCAGTCTAAAGCCAAACATGCACTTTCATTACGTACAATGTTACAACTTGAACACGCATGTGCATGTATACAACTAAGAACATAGTTCAATACAACATGTATGAAGCCAAGAAAGACAACCTTGTCTGGCCAAATAACATACAATTATACTCGTCTTTTAATCTACTTGATAAAAGATAAGCACTTCTCACTGGGAAGCGACAATCCTCGCGAGTAAACAAAGTAACGGTTAACCAACAAAAGTGCCATTGGCACAGTGTCACAGGCACAATATAAAGCATACATCAGAGATACCCAAATCTACCCCGGTCATTGGCATACAAAGGCATGCACACCCAAGACGGTGTCATGGACACAACATCCATAATAAAAAGATAAAAACAAAAATGTGTTATTGGCTTGATCATCCAATAAAACATTATTTTTCAAAGCAAAGCAATGGACAAGCAAGTACGTACCTGTAAGGTAGCGAGCAACTCAGCTAAAACCTACAGCAAACAACGTACAATTACAGTTAGGAAGGAGTTAACGGTTTAAAGCATATAAAACAGTACGCCGGTCAAGCCGCGGTTCAATCTAGCCAGCCGACTACTTTTGGTTTGCGATATAAGTGCCGGCCCATACAACCCTAAACGTCCCGTAGCCCTTATACCGCCGGTCAAACCGTAACCCTAAACCAAATCCTCGGTCGAACAACCCGATACCGCCGACCGAACACCAACGACCGCCGGTCCACCACACCCAAAACCGCCCGGTCCCCCAAACCCGTAAAACCATAAATCGACCGCCGAACCGTGAGAACCGATCCACCTAAAACCGCCGGTCGAACAATAACAACCTGACCGATCGTAAAAACCACCGGTCAACTAAAAACCGTCGGTCGAATTAATACCCTGCCCGATCGAACGGTCTTGCTCGGTCTAAAACTGGCCCGAACTACCGCTGGTCTAAAATTGACCAGTTAAAATCGACAGCCACCTTGTGATCGCCGGTATTAACCAACTTATGTCCGCATGTATTAGTCAAGTTAAGACCGCCGGTCTGCCTGGGGCAGCCGGCCAACCCGTCGACCGCCAGTCTGCATGAGCAGCCGGTCCACTCGTGTATCGCTTAGGACCGCCGGTCTGCTTGAGCAGCCGGTCGAACGAACGCTACAGCCTGCGCTGTCGGATCAACGCTACTACCGCCGGTCCGAACGAATCTGCCCTGCGACCGCCGGTCGGCATCGCCATACTACCGCCGGTCCCGGGCACGATTGAATAGCCGATCAAATCGAGAAAAAAAAAAAACAAAAGAAAAACGGAAGAATACTGACGAAGTGATGATAGTTATGACTTGCAAACTGTTGTATTGGCAAATCCTAACTCGGGGGCATGATGAGGTTAGTAGGGATTACCTATGTATATATAGGTAAATATCACCTAAACATGAAGATGTGCTACTACCAAGCCCAAGTTGTCATCCCCTATCCAAGTTGTCAGCGCCTGTCCAAGTTGTCAGCGCCTGTCAAAGTTGTCAGCGCCTGTCCAAGTTGTCAGCGCCTGTCAAAGTTGTCAGCGCCTGTCAAAGTTGTCAGCGCCTGTCCAAGTTGTCAGCGCCTGTCAAAGTTGTCAGCGCCTGTCCAAGTTGTCATCGCCTATCCAAGTTGTCAGCGCCTGTTGCCAGCGTCTGTCCAAGTTGTCAGCGCCCGTCAAAGTTGTCGGTGCCTGTCCAAGTTGTCGGCGCCTGTCTAAGTTGTCAGCGCCTGTCCAAATGGTCAACGCCTGTCAAATTACCAGCGCGCCCGTCAAGTTGTTAGCGCCTGTCCAAATGGTAATGGTCAGCGCCTGTCAAGTTGCCATCGTCTGTCTTATTGGCTGACGTCCAGTCATAATGGCACTTCATGACTGCTTTATTGCAGTCATAATAGTAAGGCGTTACACGATCATTGACGTCCTCATAATAGCGCTTCATGACCGCTTTATTGCAGTCATAATGAGCCAACGTTCCATATACCTGCCATATAAATACATGGCCCAACTCATTGTCGAGCACACACTGAAACAGACCAAGAAAGCCTAAAGCACAGAGTTCGTACACTCTCGCTTTCACTTTCACACTTAACCTTGATCACCCTAGGTTCGCCAAGAACTTGTTGGGTTTGCACTGTGGTTATCACGGGAGATCCAAGGTTCACATCACGTGTTTGACAATCGTTGTTCGAACAAAATTCATTAATTATCTTTCTTAATTTTATTATTTATTTTGAACATTTATATTGATCAAATGAGTTAAAAAATAAATATGAATATTTAGTAGCAAGCCATACAATCTCTCTTTAAAAAAACAACATTTATGCATAATTAAACATTCATAACAAAAACAGACCCATAATTATATCAAAAAATGAAAACAATGAGCATAATTTTACCCATAATGTACGCGACGTAGTTTTTGTCGTAGGAAGATAAATATGAATATTTAGTATGAAGCTAAATGTTTTTAAAACAATTGTTAAAGAGTATTCTCCTTTATAACAAGTTTTCTTAAGGTGTCTAAACTTTATTTATAATGTACACAATTTAATTATTTTCGCGTTAGTTTAAAATGAAATATGTTTATTCATCTGTATGACTGTATGTACACAATAATTTATGGACATGAATCTAGAGCAATGTGTTTGGAATCTTAGTTGATATGTTTGAGGGTGTACTTGGAGATTGCATAATATTTTAATATTATAAGGGTTGAATTGAGAGAATAAAATCTTGAAAGAAGCCATCTTTTTAAATTTTGATACTACAACAAAGCGACAATTCAAGAAACAATCAACCAAACCATATATTCTATTTAAAAGACTTCAATTTTTTTGTCATTTATTACTTAACACACCATGAGCTATGGGGTAACTTCTATGCATGAAATTCAAACAATGTAAATTGATAAAATATCAATATTAATTATGAGTAAATATATAGAGCAATCCAATTTTTCATTTTTCAATTTTTTTGAAGTATATAGTAAGTTCTGAGTTTACTATATATCTATATCTATATATTACTCCATCCGTCGCACAAAAAAAACTTCTCATTTTACTCTAAAATTTTGTCCCACAAAAAACTTCTCATTTTTCATATTTGATAGGCTCCACACAATAAAAAACTATTATTACTAAATACCCCACCACTAATATCCACTAACTGTATTTCTCTCTCCAACCCAACCTTATATTTTAATCAAAAGTATTATCAGTGACTCCAGCACTAATTATCACCTAAAAATTTGTGCAAAAGTCAAATGAAAAGTTTTTTTTTGGGACGAAAGGAGTATATAAAAGTTACACTGGGTTTGAAAATTTAAAACGCATATCATATCATTTTCTATAAGAATTAAAGTAAAAAAATTTTAACAAATTGAACAATATAGTCAAATTGATGTAATAGGGAACAATATCTCAAACCAAGGTCCAAACCCAGGCTAGAAAGCAGTTGAAACAGGCCCATGGTGTGGGGCTAAACAGAGCCAGAGCATGAGCCAGTTGTCTGAGCCATGGGTGTGGGTGGGTGGGGTTGGTTCGGACCAGACCACCATTTTTTGTCCTGTTTTTTTAACCTTAAAAGGATAGAAAACCCCAAAGGCACTGCACTCTCACAATGACAACCAACTAAAAGACAACTTACCTTTTCTTTTTTACCTTTTGCTTTTCACAAACCTTTAAACATAATAACTCCATAGTCCATACCCTTTATCTATGATAATAGTGATAAAATAGTAAATAAATAAGTTGAAATAACTCGATATATACCATTTATCTTTCTAGAGTTATTCCTGGAAGTAGTTTCTTTACTCACAAATAGAAATACAACTGTCTACATCATACCTTTCAGTAGTTTCTTTACCTTATTTGAAAAGATTGTGTATCGTTGTCGTTGTCAAGTAATTTTTAGTAAGACTTCAGACTAGTTGGTTAGCAGGATCATAGTCATGATTTTTCTTTAAGGAGTTTTTTCATCTGTTTGAAGATACAATATAACCAATATCAACTCGATTTAAATAAATTAATCAAAGTTGTTCAATATAAGAAAACAATTGCTTAACGCTCTTCTCTCGGTCCATTTTACTACTTTATGTTTGGTACGCTTATTAAAAAATTGAACTTTATGTTCAATTTCGAAGAAAAAATATGTATTAAATAGCTAAAGTTAGTTATGTGAAAAACCATAGGCCAAAAGAAAAGGAAACAAACATAAAACATCAACTTTAATAATCCAAAACCACACAAGAACCTAAAAAAGTATATTCCTTTTTAGGCTCCATATTGACAAATATTGGTTCTTCGAAGATTATTCAATAAATCTATTTCTCATGTTCTTTGTCGTTTGTTGCTTTGGAGTGACATCAAATAAAACCGTTTACAAAGAAAATTTTGTTTGTATATGTCAAGTTTAAATAGAAGAAAAGTATTAAAGTTTGTATAATATTTTAAAGACTAAATTACAAGGATAGTCTTGATGTTTTCTCAAATTTAACCTATAGTCATTTACTTTAAAAAATTATATCGGTGGTCTTTTTTTGGAAAGTTTTTTATGCATGAAGTCCTTTAGCTTACTGCACGATCAAGATAGAAAATTTAGGTGCAATGTCGCAAAGTTTACTATTAACACCACCTCACATATCTTTCCAAAATGGGATTTTCTAATCCATGACATTTGTACCAAATCTTACCAAAATAGCATAGATATTATGATTTATAATGTATGGTGGTCAAATCATAGTTTGGTAGGTTAGAAGATTGGTTACAAATAATTCGAGGGCCAAAACGGACTCAAATTCTTCATAATTCTAACCTTATTTCAATTCCTATTCGAGGTCGAATAGTGTTGCTAGTTATCAACGTTTTGCAAATTACCATGTCTAACATACTTAAAAGAAGAAATCAAATCAACTTAAAGTAGATTGGTTAGAGTTGCAAAAAAATTCGAGGGACAAACTATTTATTGGCGCCTTTTTTTTCTTATTTTATTTTGTTTGGATATGTGATATTTCATGGGCTTCCCTCTAAATACTTGGGTATCAAATCCAGCCCACATTGATTATGCATCCTTCTGTCATACAAAATACTTTTTCCCACCAAAGAATGTAATGGTGGATAAATATATAGTTTAATAAAAAATAATACTAATATTATTGATCAAAATCATAAAGTCCAAACAAATCAAATGATGTAAATGCATTATCCTTATAATAATAGTTATTACAAGTAATTATTATCTAAGCCTAACCCTAACCTAAGTTCGTTATAACTATTATCAAAATCACATTAAGCCAAGCCTAAGCCTAACTCTAAATTCATCTATCTATAACGGGCCAACTCTCTAATAACAATTAGGATAAAGCAATTACATTAACCATAAACTATAAACAACGCAAATTAAATAACATATTTAATAGTGAACTTTTATTTTTTAGAGATGCAAGACAAGATTTTTATAATGATACATATTTTGTATTAAATATTTAACAGAAAAATGTGAATTTGTATATTCAAAGATTTTAATGGCCAAAATGTAAAAAATTAACTCTGCAATTTTCCGTGAGAAAAGAAAAGAGTAATGATGCAGCAACCTAAAAAATCTACCTTATATTCAACCTTAGGGTTTATCAAGCTGAGATAGATCACAGTCTACTTGATACTGACTTTAAAAATACTCAAAGTTGACTCGTTGTGAACCAAGTTAAGCTCGAGGTACTCGAGTAGGGTTTCGAGTCGAGTTAGGATTCCCTAATACTTAGCTCGTCAGGCTCCCGCGCATTATCAAGCTTCCATTAATTACCCCTTTTCATATGTATTTTTAGACTGTGGTGTATTATACATTGTTTTGCTTGTTATTTTGTAACTATATTTTTTTCTAGATTGTTGAAATATAATGAGCAGATGCAACTTATTACTGCATTTTTAGAAAAAATCAAAAAAATTCGAGCCGAGTCGAGTCGAACTCAAAAGTGTCGAGTATCGAGTTTTAGTTGATGAGTCGAGCTCAAGCTTGGCAAAACACGGTTCGATTACACACATAATCAACTTAATCAGTTAATCTATTGACACATGCCATTTGAATTTTCCCACTCCTCAAACTATTCACTGGATTTGCCATATACCTCAATCTTATTACTAGTCAGATTGTTAAATCATTTTCTTGAAAAAATTGTCATACAAATTGCCAATTTGGAAATACCATTCTAAAAGGAGTTTTTAATGGAATGAAATGTGGTTGGAAGATTGAATACTAGTGGGTAGATAGTAACGTGCCATAGACAGAATGGCATAATTTCATCCTACACTTATTAAATGACTTCCACAACAATGCTCGACAAGATATAATTATATAGTTCAATCAAATTATCTACCGTATCACATCAAAGAGTAATGTGTTGGGATATAAAATAAAGATATCATTCTATTACTGATGCTGCGGTTGGTACTGATTCAAGATTACTGAAGATTAGTACTGATGGGCAGAACTACATTTACTACTGATGCTACTGATCTCAAGTTAGTACTTATGACAGCAAATACTACTGACGTTCTATTTTTGGTGCTGATCGCATACAAGATTCTAGCATAGTTAGTTACGGAATGTATATCTTTATGTAATTCAATTGTAATCGATTCCTAGAATAACTAGGTTATTAATTTAGGCTTCAAGGACTAGTATATATAGTTCCTTATGAATTGTAAACATACGTGTGTATTGATCGATCAAATTAATATACATTGAAACTTTTTGTGAATCACTGTGTTCTTATTTACATTCGTATTCATTAAACAGTATTCATTGTTCTTAATCAATTAAACTATAAGTGTTGATCCGCTGCAACTTCTAATAGTTTGTAGATCTGTGATTAATTAATCCTTCTGGGTTAATCGATCCTAACAAGTGGTATCAAAGCTTTACGGTTCTAGATCTACGAATTAAGAACAGCAAAAAGTTTCATACTTTCGATCTCAAAACTATTAATCATGTCTGATAACAATGAAAGTACTCAGGCAAACAAGATTCCAATTGTCACTCCCAACAACTTTGGGATGTGGAAAAACAGAATCAAGCAATACATGCTGGTTACTGATTATTCCATGTGGGAAGTGGTTCTTGAAGGCAACAAGACTACTTCAACTGAAGTAGACAAACTCAAGTGTGAGAAGGAGAAGAAGGACAGAGGGATCGAGCTCAAAGCCTTAAGCGCTCTTTTGCTTGCCATTCCCAATGATTATCAACATCTCTTTGTTGAATATGATGATGCAAAGAAGTTATGGCAGGCTCTGGAAAAGAGGTTTGTTGGTACAAAGAGCACAAAGAGAAACATGAAGTCTGTTCTGAAACAAGACTTTGAAAACTTCAAAGGACGGAAGAATGAATCATTGTCTCAAGTATTTGATAGGTTCAACAAACTCATTGGTGAACTAAATCAAGTTGGTTATCAACCAGACAATGATGATGTCAACAGGAAGTTCCTCAGATCTCTAGGTGAAGAATGGTCTATGTATACTCTGATATATAGATAAGGTGATGCACTAGAAGAAAAGGAACTTGATGAACTCTACAATGAGTTAACAGTATTTGAATCAGAGGTAAGTAATAAATCTCCTAATTTACCTTCAAACAATGCTGCTTTTGTGTCAAGTACAGGAACAGGGAAGGACAATACAAAGAATGCAGGCATTAAAGATGTAGCAAGAGAATCATTCTTCACTAGTCATGTGCACACTACATTGATTAGTGAGGATTTAGAACAACTCAATCATGATGATTTGGAAGAGATGGACATCAAGTGGCAGATGGCTATGGTGAGCTTAAGAACCAAAAGATTTCTTAAAAGAACTGGAAGACAAAATCTGTCTTATAACAAAGGTGATCGTGCTGGATTTGACAAAACCAAGGTCAAATGCTACAACTGTAGCAATCTGGGTCTCTTTGCCAGAGAATGCCCAAACAAAGACCAAAGATCAAACTACAACAAAAACAGTACCTCAAATTCAACTGCTTTAGTATCTCAAGAAGGACAAGGGTATGACTGGAGCTTTCAAGCAGAAGAACATGCACAGAATCAAGCTCTCATGGCCTTTACTACTGATCCTTCTACTACTGAGGTAAATTCTAAATCTTGTACTCCTGAATGTATTAAAGCATATAAAGAATTAGAAAAACTTAACAAAGAAACACTTGAAGAGATGATACTAAACAGAAATAGAAGAATTGAATACAATTGTTGTATAGCTGATTTAGAAAATAAAATTAAAATTTATAAAATAACTGATCAAAAAATAAAAGATGAATTGTTACAAACTACTTATGAAAAAGAACATATTGAATTAAAACTAAAAGAAACTTTGATCAAATTAGAAGAATGTCAAATGGAATTAGAACAGAACAAACTAACTATTAAGAAATTTGAAAGAAGTTCTAAAATTGTTAATGAATTAACTAATAATCAAACCACAGAAAATGTTGTTCATGGAGTGGGATATCATGCAGTTCCACCTCCAACAAATTTTATTCCTCCACTTAAATCAAGTACATAAAGAGTTTTAAATGATTTAAAAATTGAAAGTCAAACTGAAACTGAAACCAGTAATGAATCTTCTGATGATGATCAAACAACTGAATTAAATGATACAAGTTTTCACACAACACAAAGTCAAACTGAATCCCCAAAATACAATTCAGAAAATATACCTACAATTTTAAGAAGCGGAAATCAAAGAAATCTAAATCAGTTAAAAGAACAAAGAAAACCTGAAAGTGCTAAAACAACAAAATTATCATTGTTAATTTGTAACAAGGTTAACCACATAGCTAAAAATTATCACTTCAATCCTATTAACAGTCAAGAATTTAAAGAATTCAAAATCAACAAAGAAAAAGAAAAAAGCCTTAAAACTAAAACAAATTGAAGAATCAAAAGAAAAGGAATCTAAAAAACCGAAACAAAAAGAACTCAATAAACCATGTGCTGACACTCATAAATTTGGAAGAACTGCACCACGATTTGTGCAAAATACCAGATATAAAAGTCCAAACAAAAGTAATTATTTCAAAAACAATGGAAAACAAAATCAGTTTCCTCAATATTCAAAGTTTTCAAACATCAGTAGAAACTATTCCAGGTTTACTACTGGTAAAAACCCTAATTACAATGCTGTCTGGTATAATTACAAAAACACTACTGATTATGCTCAAAATACATATTACCCAAACACTACTGGTCCATCAGTAGTAAAATTTTCAAAAGCTAAAAACTACGGGTATAAACCTAGATCAGAAGTAACTAATAACATCAGTACTAAGTACAAAACTGCATATAAGACTCATTCAGTTAAAAAGACTTACTTTTCAAAGGATGAACCCAAGACAAAGCAAGCTTGGGTTCCCAAAATTAACTAATCCTTTTACTTTCTGTGCAGAGTATCCAGATCCCTGAAGAAGGTAGAACATGGCATATTGATAGTGGATGCTCTAGACACATGACTGGAAATCTTCAAATATTTAGAGATTTCAAGTCTTTTGAAGGAGGGTACGTTGCTTTTGGAGAAAATCCTAGAGGAGGTAAGATTACAGGTAAAGGTACAGTATCAAATGGTAAAATCACTTTTGATGATGTCTTTTATGTTGCTGAGCTTAAATACAATCTGGTTAGTGTCTCACAAGTCTGTGATAAGAAGAACAAAATTCTTTTTACAGATGTTGAGTGCATCATTCTTTCTCCTGATTTTATTTTAGATGAAAAATTTATTGTTTTAAGAACACCAAGGAGAAACAATGTGTATTGCCTGGATATAGGGGGAGAACTCATTTCATCAAATGAGATCAACTATTTTATATCTAAGGCAAACACAAATGAATCAGAACTATGGCATAGAAGGATGTGTCACACAAATTTTAAAAATATGAACAATTTAGTTAAAAAGAATTTTGGTAGTTGGTCTACCACAAAAAGAATTTATGTGTGATCATCATTGTGTTGCCTGCCTAAAAGGTAAACAACACAAGACTTCTCATAAGACCAAAGCATATAACTCTATTTCTAAACCTTTGCAGCTCTTACATATGGACCTTTTTGGACCTACAAATGTAATGAGAATTGGAAAGAAACAATACTGCCTTGTTATTACTGATGATTTTTCCAGATATACTTGGGTCTTCTTTGTTAGGACCAAAGATGAAACAAGTGAAATGATCAAAAATCTGATCATAAAGCTGGAAAATACAAGAGATCTCAAAGTGAAAGCAATTAGATGTCATAATGGAACTGAGTTTAAAAATACTAACCTAATTGACTTTTGTGATCTTAAAGGCATTGACAGGCAGTACAGCTCACCAAGAACTCCACAACAAAATGGTGTAGCTGAAAGAAGAAATAGAACTATCATTGAAGCAACCAGATCTATGCTTGCAGATTCAAAATTACCAATAACTTTTTGGGCTGAAGCTGTTAATACTGCTTGTTATGTTCAGAACAGAGTATTAATAGTTAAGCCTCACTTTAAAACACCATATGAACTTTTCAATAAAAGAAAACCATCAATAAGTTTCTTAAAATCATTTGGTTGTCCTTGTACTATTTTAATTACAAGAGAACAAATTGGTAAATTTGACTGCAAAGCAGATGATGGAATATTTGTAGGATACTCAACTCAAAGCAAATCTTACAGAGTGTTCAACAAAAGGCTAAGGATCATTGAAGAAAGTGTAAATGTATCCTTTAATGAAAACCTGATGAATGAACAAGGAAATGGTCCAGATTGTTTGTTTAATATTGATAATCTAACCAAATCTTTTAATGTCAATTATGAGCTTAATACAGGAAATTCAAACAATCAAAACCAACTAGCAGGACCATCATCAAGTGGAAGGCAAGAAATCATGAAATATATCTTAGTTAATACTGTTCCCACAGTTGATACTGAGGACAGTAGTAACTCTGGTAACCCTAATTTCATTGATACTAGTAATAACACAAATTCTGAAGATACTACTGATCCCAGTAGTAACTCTGAACCTCAGAGTTGTAATGATGATTTACTCAATACTGATGCCAGTAACAACAATGATCCTCCTGAAGTCAATGTAGAGAACGTTATTACTGACACCAGTAGTAATGATGAAACTCCACAAAATGCACACAATCAAGAAGAAACATGGACAGATGCACAAATTCCTAAATCAAATGAGTCAAATCTAGACTCTCAAATCTCTGTTGACAAAATCCCTGGAACCAGAACTGAAAAGAATCATCCTTTGGACCTAGTCCTAAGTGATGTTAATTCAAACATGCAGACAAGAAGCAAATTTAATTCCTCATTAAATTCAAATATTTGTAACATAAGTTTAATATCTAATGAATGCATGTATGAATGTTTTCTGTCACATGAAGAACCTAAGAAGATTCAACAAGCTATGAAAGATTCAAATTGGATCATAGCAATGCAAGAAGAACTCCTTCAGTTCAAACTACAAGCTGTATGGACTCTTGTTCCTCTACCAAAAGGAAAAAGACCTATTGACACAAGATGGATCTTCAGAAATAAGAAAGATGAAAGGGGTATAGTGATCAAGAACAAAGCAAGACTTGTAGCCCAAGGATACACACAAGAAGAAGGAATTGATTATGATGAAGTATATTCTCCTGTTTCCAGAATTGAAGCCATACGAATATTTATGGCATATGCTTCATATAAGAAATTCAAGGTATACCAAATGGATGTAAAAAGTGCATTCCTTTATGGGAATATTGAAGAAGAAGTGTATGTATGCCAACCCCCAGGTTTTGAAGATCCAGAACATGATGACTATGTGTACAAGCTTGACAAAGCTCTATATGGCCTCCATCAGGCACCAAGAGCTTGGTATGACACATTGTCCTCATATTTACTGAAGAATAACTTTAAGAGAGGTGCCATTGACAAAACACTGTTCACAAGAAAGGTCAAAGATGATATTGTAACGCCCCAAAAATTTGTATTAATTAAATAATACTATTTTAATCACATTTTTATTATTTATAATTGATATTATTCGGGTGACCTGTAATTGGTCGGTTCATATATTTTTATTTGACGTTTTGATTCGCATTTTCGGGTCTTGACCCGGTCACTTAATTAATGGGCCGAGCTACTTTACCATTCTTTCATGTTCGGTTGTACCATAGGAGTCTAGAGCCTGAATTGTCAAGCCAACCCGATTAAGAGGATTAAATCTGTTTATATGATGCTTGTTATGGGCTCAAATTGGCGTCTTGCATGGAGGGCCGCAAATAAAAGAACTTCGGGCTTGAGGCCCATTAATTCCGAGCGGGTCTAGGTGATAGCAGTGGCGTGAACTCTCATTTCCACATACCCTAATTTTTCCGACAAGGCTCTCACCCAAGAACCTGTAATTCATCGACTTTTAGTTTCTGCCCCATCTCTATTTCGTTTTTCTCCCTTCTTATTCTTCCCCCGATTAGTTCCAAATCCTAACCAGTTGCATGGTTAATTTTCCGACGATGAATATCTCGAGCAGGAGGTGGTGTTCTTATTTCGTAGGGTATTCAAGGGCGAGCCAGAAGGAAGAAAATATCAAGGGTTGTGATCGAGTATTTGAGAAGCTAAGCAATTGTCCCGAGCCGATCCCCGTTCAGAATTCGGTAGATATTCTTTCGTGTTTTCTTATTTTGATCAATCTAAATCCGATTTTTTTAACCATTCATAATTCTGTGTTGCGGGTTTGATCCAGATTGCATACCAGGTGTCGAGTTTAAATAGCGAAATCGCCGGGCGGATGTGTGGGGAACTTTCCTCGAGCAGATTTCCCCGAGCCTAGTGATCGTGCCTCTTATTCGGTAGAACCCTAAATCACTCTTTTGTTAATTGAATACGTTAAACCACAATTGATTGAGTGTGATTATAGGCTGCGTGTGTGTGTATCGCAGGGTTGGGATCAAGCCGTTGAGGGCTTGGTTCCGTTTTGTTATTGTTGTATCATTTCTAGGAGTTCGGTTTCTTTGTCGTTTCGATATGGCTGTCGTTATTAATCGAGTCTTGCATGGAATCTGTTTTGTCTCGAGTTGGTTTGAGTTAACGTCTTTTGGTTAAATCATCTACACGTTTTAATAATCGAAAAACCGGAAACCGAACCTTTAGGTTCTTGGTTTCCAACCGGGAAAATTGGTAACATCTAGTTTTAATACAAATCAGTTTTTAAACCTAGATAACTGTGATGTAGGAAGGGCTGTCGAGTAATGAATTCTAAATGCTCGGGTTTTCGGTGACGAGTCGGGTTGTTAAAACGAGTTTAATAAAGCAATATTTTTCTGGCAGGATCTGCCCTACTGTTCTAATCTGTTTTTGAAGTACTTAAAATAATCTTTAGGGTTTTTGGCCCGTGCAGGGACCTTGGTTTTCGAGTTAGCTTTCCAACACCGCAACCCTCTCGTCAATCCGAATTACGGTTAAAAAGTTATAGTCAATTTAGTATGCGGCTGTTAGGAAGATGACCTGTGCAGCAGGTCTGTCTTGCAATGCTGTTTTGAGACACTTAAAATCTGTTTTGGCCAGTGACCGTCTCACAGTAAATTGTAGTTCTGATTGTCTAGTTGTCATGGTAAAAAGATGGGGAAAATCTAATGAACCGTTTAAGAGTTTTGGCAGTTCCCGTGAGACTGACGGGTGCTGCCAGTTTTCTGAAATAAACTCTCGGGTAGAATTTTAATTCAGGGTTTCGTTTTTGGTTTTAGGACCGTCTAGGAGATAACGTGCTGTACTTTGACTGTCGGGACCCTTTGGAGCTTACGTTTCTCGAGGTGAGTATTCTCACCGTGTATTCAGTTTTAACGTTGTACATGCATGACTTATGTGTTACATTTCTTGCACCATAATTGTTATCTGAGCTTGAGCTGTTATCTGAGTTTGATCCGCTATCTGAGTTTGATTTGTTATCTGAATTTGACATGCTATCTGAGTATCAGAGCAGCTGTTGATTTATTTTAATCTGAGACATTGTGCTCGGGTAACCGAGCTCGGCACAGGGTCATTCTGTGCTACTACTTGCTAGGGCATCTGAGATAATTATGTTAAAGAGATAATAAAACATAATAACACACATCTGAGTTTTTGGCTATATGCCTGGGATCACCTCCCGTCTGAGTTTTGGGATTATTCCCGTCTGAGTTTTGGGATCACTCTCGTCTGAGTTTTTGGCTTATGCCTATCTGAGGTGTGAGGAGGGGCGAGGTTGATCTCTCGTCCCAAATCACACAAGCGCTCTATATAAATTAAAATCTGAGTAATAAAATCTGAGAAATAAATCTGAGTAATTAATCGAGTAGATTCTGAGTAGGAGTACACCGATGTGCCCTCATGTGTTGTATGTTATAATTGTTTACATTTTGAGACTATTCACTCAGCTTCCCCAGCTGACCCAAACTTTTCCCCTCATTGTTTCAGGTACCAGCAAAGGAAAGGAGAAGGTGGACGGTTGACCGCTGTATCTTTTCATTACTGATGTGGACATCATTTAATATTTTAAAACACTTTACTTTATCTTAACTATTTCCGCAATAAATACGTTTTAAATGTTAAATATTAATATCGGAGATTTATTTATGGGACCTTTTGATTATAATTTTATTTACAAAAATTTTAAAAATCTTGTAAATTTTTGGGTGTTACAAGTTGGTATCAGAGCTCTGACTTGAGGGATTTGGATTCACAAGGGGTGGATTCAATCTCAAGTTTGAGTCTCGAGTTTTAAAACGCGTACTGAGTAAAATATTTTCTGAGAAAAGTTTCCACATCAAGCATACAGCATGTCACGTCGACCTCTCGCTTTTCCCCATTGCTGGTAATATTTAATAGTTTTTATTTATCTGAGATGTATGTTGTATTCTGAGTATGGATGAGTAGAATAGTCTGAGATTTTTGTGTTTATTTTCTAAGTATATTTTTCCGAGAGTTGTTTCTGATTACATCTGTGAAATAAACCCTAAAAGTTATATTAACATACGAAAATTACATATGAAATGTACGACTCAATACTATGTATATATATAGGTATACGAATGCGAGGTTTGATAATTTTGGGTATAATTTAGAGCATAATTCTGAGTAGAATTCTGGTTTTAATTCCCAGTGTTTAATATAGTTATACATATGCAAATGCGCAAACTAGAGGAATTATGAATTTTAATGGGAATAATAAAAGTTTTCAATTTAGAGGAACACCTAAAACAGTTTAAATGAGATTTTATAATTCTGAGAAATTTTAACCAAAAGTGTGATAAATGAATACCAATTTGTAATACAAAATTCATAAATTATCAAATGAGAAACATGCTTGAGTAAATGAGAAACGGAGAAGTTCCAAATATTAAAGAGAAGTAATAAATTTTGAAACTCAGAGAATATTAAAAGTTTTCATTTCGAAGAAAAACACGTTATAGAAAGAGTTATTGAAGCTAGTAAATCAGAGATTAATAAATATTTAAATGAGGGTTTACCAAGTTGTGTAAGGAGAAATTATTAATTCAAGAAAATGAAAAATAATTACATTCAAGCTAAACGAGGGGATATCGAACTAAATTTTTGAGAAATACGTTTAATGAAATAATAAAATGAGTATTGCATAATGAGAAGATATGGAATCAAGATTTAGTATCCAAAAGATACATTAATATGGAATTCCAAAGTTGTGTAAGAATCTATAGAATGTATTAAAGAGAATTATTAAATAGTGTTAAAAGAGAAGTAATTATATTAAACTTATTAAATGAGAAATTAAAAATTCGAGAATACCATGAGTCGTAATTGAGAAAATTCCAGGTTGAAAAGTCATCAGATTGATATTTATTTAAGAATCATTAAATTGAAATAGAATGAGAAAACATTATGAGTAAGTGGTTTAAATAGCTGAGTGCAAGACGTCGTGTGAATAACGAGTTCAGTGTGAGATTGTTAAGTTAACGCAGAGCTAATAAACGAGCTATATAAGCTTATTAGAATAATTAACCGAGAATGTTGAACTAGAAAATATTAATTGTCGCTCGAGACGGCAATAAATCGGATAAAATTTTGAGAAAGAGTAAATGTTATTCATGGGAAATGACAAATGAGATAACTAAGAGTAGAAGATAAAACGATATTCATAATGTGAAAGTAACAAAGTGGAAATATTTCTATGAATCTGAGTTATCCGAGTATCGCGTATGAGACTAAATATACGCATGATTTCTGAGTAATGTTTATGAGGTTTTGAGTAACCACAGCCGAGTGCATATCTGTATTTATCAGGTATTGAAAGTAAACGTTTCTTTCTTCTGAGTGTGATTTGTTTGTGGATTATTTTTATGTGTGGGAAGTTGTGAACTTTGGGATTGACCCGTGACCAAACAAAGGTAGGTGTCGAAAGTAATAGAAGGGCCCTATTATCGTACACACCGAACTTTTGGTTGGTTATGGGGAGATTTTGAAGGGAACGATGGACCAATGCTTGTTATTGTGAATTTAGTATGTGTATCCTAATTGTTTGTGTGAATACATACTTGCTTGTTTATTTTGGTAGACAATACTAGTTCCAAACTCGAGGACGAGTTTTCTCCAAGTGGAGTTGAGTAGGGGTAAAAAGGAAAATTGTCAAGAAATAATTATCATTAATTATTATTTATAAATATTATGAGCATGATGTTTATGCAGAGAGATTATGTTGGTATGAATTTAAAGTGCGAAATCTAGATGCATATAATTGATCAAATAAATTATAAGAGTAACTATCAAATCAAGCAGTTAAGAATAATTAAATTTATTCCATGGGTAATTATAGAGTTTACAACAAAATGATAGATCGGGTTTACTGGAGAAATTAACAAATCAAGTTAATTGGGTTGAATGAATATCGTGCAAAAGGGAAGTAGTAATACTACAATTATATACAAAATAAGACAGTATACTTATTCTTGGGTGGTTATAAAGGTGATAATGAGAAACCATTAAATTAAAGTGAAGAGAACTTATTAATGAGTCGTATATGAGAAAATTGCTACAATGAAATTTTGAGGAAAATGAGTTAAAATGAGATCGATAATTTGCTGGTAATGAATTATTATTAAAACGAGCTAAATGATAGAATTTTATTTTGAGTAATTATGGAGTAATTTTGAGTTATAAGAAATTTACAAATCGAGTTACATAAGCAAATTAATAAAATGAGTCAAAAGAGAAAAGTATTAAATTAACGGGAAGTGTTATTCAAATTTTTGAAGTATTATAAAGTGTTCTATTTATGAATAATTATTAAACTTGAGATGAGAACAACTATTCAATAAATTTATATTGAACTTAGGAGAAATTTCGTAAAGACGGGAATGTACTGAATTGATGAACCATGAGTAACCCGTAAGATTTAGAATAAAGTGTAACTGCGACTAAGGAATTAATTCGTAATTTGAGTAACGAGAAATCATTATAAACGAGAGTATGAAATTTAATTGGAATTTTAGTGGGTAACATGAAATTAATGAGTAGATATGGTCAAAATAATTAAGAGACATTTTAAATTGTGTAAAATCAGTGAAACGGTCTATTAAATGATCGTTAAACTAGATTAATGAGAAAAACATCTATTAAAATATTATCGAGAAACCACTAAATGTAGTAGAATGGGAACCTGATAAAAACGAGTTAAATGACAAGATCGTTAATTTGAGCTATTTAAAGGGTTATCAACATCGGTAATATGCAGACCTAGTAGAGTAAGATAACAATATAATGTTAAAGAAGAGTTATCTTGAGAACCAGTAACGCGGTTGAGAGAGAATATATCATTCCAAGTATTATAAGCTGGTAAATTGGAACACGTGAGTAGTAATAAGAATGAGTAGAGATGTGATTTATACCTAATGCTATTACTTGTAAATATTATTACCTTATGAGTTGTTACTGAGTTAGAGTTTTGGGTTTGCTTCTGAGTTAAGATTTATGAGTTGCTCCTGAGTTATACAGTTCGAGTTATACTCCTGAGATATGTTTTGAGTTTATTTCTGAGTTGGACTTCTGAGTTATATTTCCAGATCATATTTTGGAATTTTGTACCTGAGTATATGAGAATTCTGCGTGATATGTATATTCCTTGTGATTTATGTGCATGGTTTTTATATTAATTGATAATGGTGTAAACCGCTAAATTATTTATTATGCTGTTAACAACTGTTGACCCATAGAGTGGAGAACCTTCCGAGTCATTTTGGTAGAAATTGTCGATAATGAAATTTTTACCTGTTGCTAAAATGTGTAAGTGGTCATTTGAGGGAGTTGTGCGGGAAGAAAATTTTTCCATAAAAACTTGTATCGTCATGAGAGATCCGAGTGTGATTGTGCAATTGGTTTGGATGACCTGGTACTACGCTGAGCATCTGGTATCGTCAACAAATCAATAGTAAATTTCCAAGTGGAGTTGAATCGGTGATTCAACGCGACGTTAATCGCTGAGTGCAACAACTGTATCCGAATGCGAGAGCAAGAAGACGCCTTCCGTAGAGTATCGTGGTGTATTTTATGCTCATTATCAACATTTTCTTTGCATACTGAGATCCATAGTGAGCATCCTGACCTTACTTCTTTTAGCTTTATCGTTTTTATTCTTCTTTTCCATTTGAGTATGCATGTCGTAGGTCACCCTGAAGAATTTCCTTTTTTCATTCTTAACCTTATCATTTTGTTTTCTTTCCCCATTTAAGGACGTGTGCCGTTGGCGAGTATGAGTTGAGACGCGAGATTACTACCCTGAGTTTCTTCTGAGCAATGACTTCGAGGACGAAGTCTATTTCAAGTGGAGTTGAGTTGTAACGCCCCAAAAATTTGTATTAATTAAATAATACTATTTTAATCACATTTTTATTATTTATAATTGATATTATTCGGGTGACCTGTAATTGGTCGGTTCATATATTTTTATTTGACGTTTTGATTCGCATTTTCGGGTCTTGACCCGGTCACTTAATTAATGGGCCGAGCTACTTTACCATTCTTTCATGTTCGGTTGTACCATAGGAGTCTAGAGCCTGAATTGTCAAGCCAACCCGATTAAGAGGATTAAATCTGTTTATATGATGCTTGTTGTGGGCTCAAATTGGTGTCTTGCATGGAGGGCCGCAAATAAAAGAACTTCGGGCTTGAGGCCCATTAATTCCGAGCGGGTCTAGGTGATAGCAGTGGCGTGAACTCTCATTTCCACATACCCTAATTTTTCCGACAAGGCTCTCACCCAAGAACCTGTAATTCATCGACTTTTAGTTTCTGCCCCATCTCTATTTCGTTTTTCTCCCTTCTTATTCTTCCCCCGATTAGTTCCAAATCCTAACCAGTTGCATGGTTAATTTTCCGACGATGAATATCTCGAGCAGGAGGTGGTGTTCTTATTTCGTAGGGTATTCAAGGGCGAGCCAGAAGGAAGAAAATATCAAGGGTTGTGATCGAGTATTTGAGAAGCTAAGCAATTGTCCCGAGCCGATCCCCGTTCAGAATTCGGTAGATATTCTTTCGTGTTTTCTTATTTTGATCAATCTAAATCCGATTTTTTTAACCATTCATAATTCTGTGTTGCGGGTTTGATCCAGATTGCATACCAGGTGTCGAGTTTAAATAGCGAAATCGCCGGGCGGATGTGTGGGGAACTTTCCTCGAGCAGATTTCCCCGAGTTCGGTTTATTTGTCGTTTCGATATGGCTGTCGTTATTAATCGAGTCTTGCATGGAATCTGTTTTGTCTCGAGTTGGTTTGAGTTAACGTCTTTTGGTTAAATCATCTACACGTTTTAATAATCGAAAAACCGGAAACCGAACCTTTAGGTTCTTGGTTTCCAACCGGGAAAATTGGTAACATCTAGTTTTAATACAAATCAGTTTTTAAACCTAGATAACTGTGATGTAAGAAGGGCTGTCGGGTAATGAATTCTAAATGCTCGGGTTTTCGGTGACGAGTCGGGTTGTTAAAACGAGTTTAATAAAGCAATATTTTTCTGGCAGGATATGCCCTACTGTTCTAATCTGTTTTTGAAGTAATTAAAATAATCTTTATTTTGGCCCGTGCTGGGACCTTGGTTTTTGAGTTAGCTTTCCAACACCGCAACCCTCTCGTCAATCCGAATTACGGTTAAAAAGTTATAGTCAATTTAGTATGCTGCTGTTAGGAAGATGACCTGTGCAGCAGGTCTGTCTTGCAATGCTGTTTTGAGACACTTAGGGTCTGTTTTGGCCAGTGACCGTCTCACAGTAAATTGTAGTTCTGATTGTCTAGTTGTCATGGTAAAAAGATGGGGACAATTTAATGAACCGTTTAAGAGTTTTGGTAGTTCCCGTGAGACTGACGGGTGCTGCCAGTTTTCTGAAATAAACCCTCGGGTAGAATTTTAATTCAGGGTTTCGTTTTTGGTTTTAGGACCGTCTAGGAGATAACGTGCTGTACCTTTGACTGTCGGGAACCCTTTGGAGCTTACGTTTCTCGAGGTGAGTATTCTCACCGTGTATTCAGTTTTAACGTTGTACATGCATGACTTATGTGTTACATTTCTTGCACCATAATTGTTATCTGAGCTTGAGCTGTTATCTGAGTTTGATCCGCTATCTGAGTTTGATTTGTTATCTGAATTTGACATGCTATCTGAGTATCTGAGCAGCTGTTGATTTATTTTAATCTGAGACATTGTGCCTGGGTAACCGAGCTCGGCACAGGGTCATTTTGTGCTACTACTTGCTAGGGCATCTGAGATAATTATGTTAAAGAGATAATAAAACATAATAACACACATCTGAGTTTTTGGCTATATGCCTGGGATCACCTCCCGTCTGAGTTTTGGGATTATTCCCGTCTGAGTTTTGGGATCACTCCCGTCTGAGTTTTTGGCTTATGCCTATCTGAGGTGTGAGGAGGGGCGAGGTTGATCTCTCGTCCCAAATCACACAAGCGCGCTATATAAATTAAAATCTGAGTAATAAAATCTGAGAAATAAATCTGAGTAATTAATCGAGTAGATTCTGAGTAGGAGTACACCGATGTGCCCTCATGTGTTGAATGTTATAATTGTTTACATTTTGAGATTATTCACTCAGCTTCCCCAGCTGACCCAAACTTTCCCCCTCATTGTTTCAGGTACCAGCAAAGGAAAGGAGAAGGTGGACGGTTGACCGATGTATCTTTTCATTACTTATGTGGACATCATTTAATATTTTAAAACACTTTACTTTATCTTAACTATTTCCGCAATAAATACGTTTTAAATGTTAAATATTAATATCGGAGATTTATTTATGGGACCTTTTGATTATAATTTTATTTACAAAAATTTTAAAAATCTTGTAAATTTTTGGGTGTTACAGATATACTACTGGTTTAAATATATGTAGATGATATCATCTTTGGATCAACAAATGATCATCTATGCAAAGAATTTGAAGAACTAATGCAAATCAAGTTCAAGATGAGCTCAATGGGTCCAATGAACTTCTTTCTTGGACTCCAAATCAATCAAAGATCAGATGGTATCTTGATCAATCAATCTAAATGTAACACCTCAAATTTTAATACAAAATATTGGCCAAAATAAAACATTTTATAAATAGAAGAACATCCTCAAATTTGGATTTACAAAAACCTTGGTATGAAATCAGAGTATAAAAGTAGGTGTTACAAAATAGATCATAACCAAGCTAAGACTAAATCCAATCTAGTGTTCTTCTAATCTAGGCCCCGCATCTCTATCCATGCGTACCTAAACCTTCGATCCCGAACCTGAGTACATAGCAAAACAAAACAAGGAGTACGTGAGACAAAAACGTCTCGTGAGCTACATGGGTTTAGACCCAACAATAATGGTAAGTATAATATAACATGTAAACATAGAATAAGTAACTCATCCATCTAACTAGTCACCCTATTGTGACTCTAATACCTTGCTTTCCTAGCAATCATATCTAGTTATCGGGTTGCCCCCGAACTAACTAGAACCACCTTGACTTATTAACCGAAATCCATCGCCATTAATAAGCCTCAAGATACTGGCAAGAGGGATTCGCCCAATCTACCAATACCTGCCTTACTCGTCGGACTACCTCCAGTTAGCAAGACTACTATCGTGGTGGAGTCGATGGGAATCCACCCAACTGCCCCTCACACCACACCTCATGACCAGGGGTCCCCCGCATCATCACATCATCTCAACATATCATAACTCGATGGTTATGTCAATCTAGCTCTCGGCTATCACGTCTATCATCAAACAAGTTAGTTCAATACAACTATCGGTGTAACTAACTGCTAACTACTAGTCTACACAATTAAGCAAATAGACCATAACGCAAGTAATAAAATGTATTTCATAGGCTATGTACTCAGTAAATTTCCACACGTACTCACCTTAGCAATAAAGATGCTTTAACCGTATTCTTTCCGCCAGTTCCTTGCTCACAATTCGTCCACCTCAACACTTCACCGAATGTCTAAAACAATTATCACAACAAGGTTATCATCACAAACTACTACCAATGTGTTCATCTACCTCTAGATGACACCCATCAACCTATTTTCCCCAAACATGGTGGTTTACCAAACCCTAGGTTTAACCAACCCTTAAGATTCTTACAAATCGAAATCTTACACTTGTTTCCTTTGTCAATATACCATCTATTAAGTGTATACAACCTTTATTTAACCATTAATCACCAACCCAAGAACTAGGGTTTCAAACCCAAGCTTCTAAACCCATAGATCTAAAGCTACAACTACAAAGGAGTGAAGATATACCTTTAATCTTCAATTAGGAGTGAAGAATCACAAGATTTGATGAATAAATCAGCTCCAAAAGATGGTTTACACCCAAAATCGTCCACAAACTCGAGAGGAAGAAAACTAGGGTTTTGAAATGCATTAAATGAGCTCAAACCCGACTTTAATGCTGCACGACCAGACTTCGCGGCGCGAACTAAGTTCGCGTCGCTAACTTTGCGTTTCGTTCGCAGACTCAGCGATCGCCATCCAAACGCGAACTACGCGCCTCATAGCCAAACTACCTGGCCCGACTTCCCGATCGCGACCAAAGTTCGCGTCGCGAACTTCCAATGCAGCCAGGGCTGCATTTTTCCAACTTTGTCTCGACCCGGTTTCGCCCATAACTTTCTCGTGCGGTGTCCAAACGACACGAAACCAATTCCTACGCTCTTTAAACGATTTATCCTTATTTATCATATTTTTGCACAATTTATTTATTTACAAATTTCGGGTCGTTACAACTATCTACCCCTTAAGAAGATTCCGTCCTCGGAATCTCATCATAGTTCACGAAATCCGGGTACCTCTTCCGAATCTCGTCCTTGACTTCCCAAGTCAAATTCGGCCCAAGTGAATGCTTCCACTTGACCAACACCAACTCGATCTCCTTATTCCGAAGCTTCTTTGTTTTCGTTTCTAATATAGCCTCGGGCTCCTCAATCAACCGGTTCGGGCCGTCAACCCGCAACTCTTGCAACGGAATAATATTTTCAACTTCCCCGCTAAACTTTTTCAAATAACTTACGTGAAAGGTATCATGCACACCTTGAAGCTCGGGTGGAAGTTCCAACTTAAAAGCTTGAAGCCCGACCCGTTTCAATATCTTAAACGGTCCAACATACCTTCGGCTTAACTTTCCCTTCTTACCAAACCGCATCACACCTTTCCAAGGTGACACTTTCAACATGACCATATCACCGACATCCAAGTCGTATGGCCTTTTCTTCAAACCCGAATAACTTCGTTGTCTATCTTGGGCGACTTTCATATTGGTTTGAATAATACCGATCTTCTCATTTGTCACTCTCACGATCTCGGGACCCGTGAGTTTCGTCTCTCCCGCTTCCAACCAACAAGATGGAGTTCTACATTTTCTTTCATACAACGCCTCATAAGGCGGCATCTTAATAGTCGAGTGATAGCTATTATTATACGAGGACTCGACTAACGGTAAATGTTCATCCCATTTACCACCGAAATCTAACACACACGATCTCAACATATCTTCAACCGTTTGAATTGTTCTTTCACTTTGACCGTCGGTTTGCGGATGATAGGCCGTGCTCAACCGCAACTTTGTACCCAACTCTTCTTGTAAAGACCGCCAAAATCTCGAGGTAAACCTCGCGTCTCTATCGGACACAATCGATAACGGAACCCCGTGGAGTCGAACCACTTCATCAACATATAACTTAGCCAACTTCTCAAGTGGCAATGTTTCCCGAATGGCTAAAAATAACGCACTCTTGGTCAACCGGTCAACTATGACCCAAATGGCATCGCGACCTCTACTCGTCTTCGGTAATCCTACTATGAAATCCATAGTTATATCTTCCCATTTCCCGGCCGGTACTAACAATGATTGAGCTACCCCATACGGTACTTGATGCTCGGCTTTCACTTGTGCACACGTGGCACACTTCGAGATGTACTTGGCTACTCTCGTCTTCATTCCGGGCCACCAATAAACCCGTTTCATATCTTGGTACGTCTTTGTACTTCCCGGGTGAATAGAATACTTCAATTTGTGCACATCATACAACAACTCTTTCCGGATGCCACCGAACTTAGGAACCCAAATACGACCACCTACGGTCTTCAACCCTTGTGCATTTTCGAGAAAATGTTGGTTCTTACCTAATCGTTCTTGTCTTAACTCGTCTTTTCCCATAACTTCTCGTTGGGCATTCTTGATTCTTTCGATAATACTCGAGACGACTTCTATACGTGTTAAAATTCCCCGGTTCGGGTTCTCATAAACCTTTCGGCTCAAGGCATCGGCCACCACATTCGCCTTCCCCGCATGATACACAATCTCACAATCATAATCGGCTATCAACTCGATCCACCTTCTTTGTCGCATATTAAGATCCTTTTGAGTAAACACGTATTGTAGGCTTTTATGATCCGTGTACAATGTACACCGAGTACCATATAAATAATGCCTCCACAACTTCAAGGCAAATATAATCGCCGCCAATTCCAAGTCGTGTGTCGTGTACCTCAATTCCGCGTTTTTCAATTGTCACGAGGCATACGCGATCACCTTTCCTCTTTGCATCAACACACAACCGAGCCCTTGGTTCGAAGCATCGCTATAAACTACAAAATCTTCCATACCATCCGGTAATGTAAGAATCGGCGCGTTACACAACTTTTCCTTCAACAAATTAAACGCCTCTTCTTGCTTCTTTTCCCACACAAACTTCTCACTTTTTCTCGTTAACTTCGTGAGTGGAATCGCGATTCTCGAGAAGTCTTGTATAAATCTCCGGTAATAACCGGCTAACCCAAGGAAACTTCTAACCTCGGTAGGAGTCCTTGGGGGCTCCCAATTTGACACCGCTTCAATCTTGGACGGGTCAACCTTAATACCTTCACACGTCACCACGTGACCTAAGAATTGCACTTCCCGCAACCAAAATTCACACTTCGAGAATTTTGCATACAACTTCTCCCGTTTTAATACATCTAACACAAGCCTCAAATGACCTTCGTGTTCTTTTTCGGTTTTCGAATAAATCAAAATGTCGTCAATAAACACGATCAAAAACTTATCAAGGAACGGTTTGCAAACCCGATTCATCAAATCCATAAAAATAGCCGGCGCGTTTGGAAGACCAAACGGCATTACTAGAAATTCATAATGACCATAACGTGTACGAAAAGCCGTCTTCTCGGTGTCGCCTTCTTTCACCCGAACTTGGTGATAACCCGACCTCAAATCGATCTTCGAGAAATAACTAGCACCTTGCAATTGGTCGAATAAGTCATCAATTCTCGGCAACGGGTAATGGTTCTTAATAGTTACCTTGTTCAACTCTCGGTAGTCGATACACATTCTCATCGAACCGTCTTTCTTCTTAACAAATAACACCGGTGCACCCCACGGTGACGAACTCAGACGAATAAAACCTTTATCTAACAAATCTTGCAATTGGGTCATCAATTCCCGCATCTCGGTGGGAGCTAAACGGTAGGGAGCACGAGCAATCGGCGTCGCCCCCGGAACCAAATCAATTTTAAATTCGACTTGTCTCTCCGGTGGCAAACCGGGCAAGTCATCGGGAAATACCTCGGGGAAATCCCTAATAATTTTGACGTTATCCATTGACTTCTTTTCCTTTCTGCCATCTAATACATATGCAATAAATGATGCACAACCTTTCGATATACTTTTCCTCGCCTTAATGGCGGTAATCACATTAGGCATGTGATGTCGTTTCTCCCCATACACATACACCTTCTCATTTTCGGGTGTCCTAATCGACACTATTTTCTTTCCACACAAAATCTTTGCTTGGTGCACACCCAACCAATCCATACCGATAACCACATCAAACGCCCTAATTCCCATGGGCAACAAATCTACCTTAAACCTTCTACCGTCTATTTCTATTTCACAATTTCTATAAATACATTCAACCATAGACGTTTTCCCGTCGGCCACTTCTATCTCATAAACCTCATCTAACATTTCGGACGGCACATTCAATTTACAACCGAACTCGTAAGACACAAACGAATAATTAGAACCCGAATCAAACAAAATATGAGTTGGCAATGAGTTAATGAATAAAGTACCTGACACCACATCGTGTGCCTCCTTCGCCTCCTCCCGAGTGAGTTGGAAGGATCGCCCCCTTCACCTTAGCCGGTTCCACTTTCTTTTGAGCCGTGGACACCATCGACTCAATTCCCTTCTTCGGGCACACATTACTATAATGCCCCTTTTCATGGCATGAATAGCACTCCACATCGGCCGACAACTTGGCCTTACAATCCCGGGCTATGTGCCCCATCTTCCCACAACTATAACAAGCTTTTGACTCTCCTCGGCATATGCTGGTATGATTTTTCCCGCATTTCTTGCACGGGCCAACACTTCCTTGTTTAGAGAAGCTCGAGGTGAACTTCCCTTTTTTGAACGAACTAGAGCCGCTCTCAGCCTTCCTTTTCTCGCCCACATGGGCCCTCTCGGCAACACGTGCCTCATTTACTTCCTCGACACTCCGGGCGGCACTAATAGCCTCATCGAGTGAGACCGCCCTCTTAACCTCCAACTGGTAATCCCACGGTAGCCCACTTGCATACCGAACTACTCTCAACCTCTCATCCGAGTAGGTTTTAGCAACAAACGGGAGCAATCCCGTGAACTCTCTCGAATACTCTTCAATCGACATATCACCCTTCTTAAGGGTCAAGAATTTCTCGTGCATTTTCTCCAAATCCCTTTCGGGACAAAATTTCTTTTTCAACCTCGCGGTGAATTCATCCCACGTCATCTTCTCAATCACCTCTCTCCCGAGGGTTTCATACACGATATCCCACCAAACCATCGCGTCTTCTTTTAACAATTGTGACGCATACGTCACCATATCAACATCTTTACACTTGCTACTACCGATAACCCTCTTGGTTTCTCGGATCCACCTCATTGTTACCTTCGGGTCCGAACTACCCGTATACACATTTGGCTTACAAGCCATGAAGGATTTAAACGAACAACCTTCTTTCATAATGTGCCTAGCCCTAGCATCACTTTGGCCACCCGTGGAGGATTTCCCCTCCCCGGTGCCACTACCCCAGGTTCTCTCATCCGACTTAGCCTCGGATTCACGGTCTCCACCTGATTTCTCACGGTCTCCAATGATTCGGTGCACTTCATCGGCCACTGTTCCCTTGATTTGATCGATAATAGTTTGGAGATCCGCCATGGTTACCGGAGTTCTATTAGCTCCGACCTCCGACTCACCCACCCGATGCATCGACGGTTGACTTTCTTGTTCAACCTCAACCTCTACATGAGGTATCTCCTCCTCCCGGTTTTCTGGGGCTTTCCCACTTCTACGAGTGTTCACCATTTCTTTCGATCAAGACTATACGAAAGACATTAAACATTTAGTACCTTATGCACAACCCATTAGTCTCATAAGACTCAATATCCAAAATCATATGAAATTTCATCGGTCCCCTAGGTTCAACCCTAAACTTAATGTAAAGTCTCAAGGTCAACCTACGATCTTAAGGAATCTTATATTCCTAATGCTACAGTCTAAGACTAGGATGGTCATCCAACCTAATTCACTTAAACTATAGCTTTGATACCAAGTTGTAACACCTCAAATTTTAATACAAAATATTGGCCAAAATAAAACATTTTATAAATAGAAGAACATCCTCAAATTTGGATTTACAAAAACCTTGGTATGAAATCAGAGTATAAAAGTAGGTGTTACAAAATAGATCATAACCAAGCTAAGACTAAATCCAATCTAGTGTTCTTCTAATCTAGGCCCCGCATCTCTATCCATGCGTACCTAAACCTTCGATCCCGAACCTGAGTACATAGCAAAACAAAACAAGGAGTACGTGAGACAAAAACGTCTCGTGAGCTACATGGGTTTAGTGTAACGACCCGAAATTTGTAAATAAATAAATTGGATAAAAATATGATAAATAAGGATAAATCGTTTAAAGAACGTAGGAATTGGTTTCGTGTCGTTTGGACACCGTATGAGAAAGTTATGGGCGAAACCGGGTCGAGACAAAGATGAAAAAGTGCAGCCCAGCTGCCTAAAGGAGTTCGCGTCGCGAACTAAGGATGGCGATCGCGAACTAGCTCCAGGGAGTTTGGCCTTTTATCGCGAAGAAGTTCACGTCCGATTAACGATCGCGATCTATGAAAATCGCATAGTTAGCGACGCGAACTATTGTTCGCGTCGTGAACTATTGTCGTGCAGCATTAAAATCGGGTTGGAGCTCATTTGATGAAATAGAAAACCCTAGTTCTTCCTTTTGGCGATTTTGGAGCTCAAGTGCAGATCTTGGTTGATTTCTTCTCAAATCTTTGTTAGATTTCACTCCTAGTCGAAGATTAAAGGTATATCTTCACTCTTTGATCTTTGTAGCTTAAGATCTATGTATTTGGGTGTATGGCTTTGAAACCCTAGCTCTTTGGGTTATGGGTTATGGTGATATAAGTGTTGTATACACTTAATAGATGGTGTATTAACAAGGGAAACAAGTGTATGATTCTGATTTGTAAGAATCTTAAGGGTTGGTTAAACCTAGGGTTTGGTAAATCACCATATTTGGGGGAAATGGATTGTTGGGTGTTATCTAGAGATAGATGAACACATTGTTAGTAGATTGTAATGTTGATCATATTGTGATAATTGTATTAGGCTTTTGGTGAAGTCTTGGGAAGTTGATTGGTTTGTGAAGCAAGAGATTGGGTGTCAAGAACACGATTTGAGCATCATATTGCTAAGGTGAGTACGTGTGGAATTTACTGAGTACATAGCCCTGTTAAATATTTTCATTACTTGTGTTATGGTCTATTTGCTTAATTGTGTAGACTAGTAGTTGATAGTTAGTTATACCTATGATAGTATTGAACTAACTTGATGATGATGAAAGTGCTAGCAGAGAGCTAGATTTGCATAACCATAGGGTTATGATGAGATTGAGATGATGTGATGATACGGGCTACTCCCGATCATGAGTTGTGGATTGAGGGGCAGTTGGGCGTATTCCCATCGACTCTTCCACGTTAGTCATGAGATGACACGGGCAACTCCCGGTCATGAGGTGTGGAGTGAGGGGCAGTTGGGTGAATTCCCATGTGAATTCCCATCGACTCATCCACGTTAGTTATGCGATGTCACGGGATACTCCCGGTCATGAGGTGTGGAGTGAGGGGCAGTTGGGGTGAATTCCCATCGACTCATCCACGTTAGTTGTGATTGCTAGGTAAGCAAGTTTGATAGGGTCACACTAATGTGACTAGACTGGATAGTTGGATATATATATGTATATTGATTGGTTATATGAAATGTGACATTCATTTTATTATCGGGTCTAAACCCATGTAGCTCACGAGACGTTTTTGTCTCACGTACTCCTTGTTTGTTTTGCTATGTACTCAGGTTCGGGATCGAAGGTTTAGGTACGCATGGATAGAGATGCGGGGCCTAGAATAGAGGAACTTTAGATTGGATTTATGCTTAGCTTTGGTTTTGATCTATTTTGTAACACCAAACTTTATACTCTGATTTTCATACCAAAGGTTTTTGTGAATCCATATTTTTTGGAATAGTTCTTCTATTTATGAAAAAATGTTTTATTTTGGCCACTATTTGGCATTAAAATTTGAGGTGTTACAACTTGGTATCAGAGCTATAGTTTAAGTGAATTAGGTTGGATGACCATCCTAGTCTTAGACTGTAGCATTAGGAATGTAAGATTCCTTGAGATCGATAGGTTGACCTTGAGACTTTATATTAAGTTTAGGGTTGAACCTAGGGGGACCGATGAGAATTGATATGATTATGGATATTGAGTCTTATGAGGCTAATGGGTTATACACAAGGTACTAAATGTTTAATGACTTTCGTATAGTCGTGACTGAAAGAAATGGTGACCACGCATAGAAGTGGTAAAGCCCCGGAGGGCCGGGAGGAAGAAATACCTCATGTCGAGGTGGTGGTTGAACAGGAAAGTCAACCGTCGATGCATCAAGTTGATGAATCGGAGGTCGGAGCTAATAGAACTCCGGTGACCATGGCGGACCTCCAAGCTATTATTGAACAACTCAAGGGAGTGGTGGCCGATGAGGTGCACCGCATCATTGGGGACCGTGAGAGGTCGGGTGGAGATCGTGTATCCGAGGCTAGATCGGATGAGAAAACCAGGGATGGTGGCACTCGAGTGGAAAAATCCTCCACAGGTGGTTGTAGTGATGCAAGGGCGAGACCCGATGAAAATTATGGTTGTTCTTTTAAGACATTCATGGCTTGTAGGCCAAACACGTATACGGGTAGTTCGGACCCGAAGGTAACAATGAGGTGGATCCGAGAAACCGAGAGGGTTATCGGTAGTAGTAAGTGTAAGGATGCCGATATGGTGACGTATGCGTCACAACTATTGAAAGAAGATGCCATGGTGTGGTGGGATATCGTGTATGAGACCCTCGGGAGGGAGGTGATTGAGAAGATGTCATGGGACGACTTTACCACGAGGTTGAAGAGAAAGTTTTGCCCCGACGGGGATTTGGAGAAGATGCATGAGAGGTTTGTAAACCTAAAGAAGGGTAATAGGTCGGTTGAGGAGTACTCAAGGGAGTTCACGGGATTGCTCCCGTTTGTTGCAAGAACTTATTTTGAGGAAGGATCGAGGGTAGTCCGGTATGCTTGTGGGCTACCTTGGGATTACCAATTGGAGGTAAGGAGAGCGGTCACACTCGATGAGGCCATTGGTGCCGCCCGGGGTGTGGAAGAGGTAGATGCGACAAGGAATGCCGTGAGGGCCCATGTGAACGAGAAAAGGAAAGCCGAGAGTGGCTCGGGAACTTCTAAAAAGGGGAAGTTCACATCAAATTCCTTCAAGCAAGGAAGCGTTGCCCCGTGCAAGAGATGCGGGAAGAACCATGCCGGCGAGTGCCGAGGAGTTTCGAAGGTGTGCTATATTTGTGGAAAGACGGGGCATATAGCACGGGATTGTAGATCCAAGACACTCTCCGAGGTGGAGTGTTACTCGTGCCATGAAATGGGACACTATAGCAATGCGTGCCCGAAAAAGAGGATCGAGCCAAAGGTGCCCGCGGCTCAAAAGAAAGAGGAACCGGCTCAAGTAAGGGGACGTTCCTTTCAGGTGACTCGAGAGGAAGCAAGAGAGGTGCACGATGTAGTATCAGGTACTTTATTCATTAACTTCATGCCATCTTCTATATTATTTGATTCGGATTCTACTTATTCGTTGTGTCTTATGAGTTCGGTTGTAAATTGAATGTGCCGTCCGAAATGTTAGATGAGGTTTATGAAATAGAAGTAGCCGACGGGAAAACGTCTATGGTTGAATGTGTTTATAGAAATTGTGAAATAGAAATAGACGGTAGAAAGTTTAAGGTGGATTTGTTGCCCATGGGAATTAGGGTGTTTGATGTGGTTATCGGTATGGATTGGTTGGGTATGCACCAAGCCAAGATATTGTGTGGATATAGCTTAATGGTTGGATTATCGCACGGATTGGTGGTTATAGGAATTGGAGGAAAGTTGTATGACGTGGATGTTTATTTGGGGAATGATTTTCCCGGTTAGTTATGTGTATGGAAATTATATTTTTAGAAAGGAATATGGTTCGATGTGTCGCAGATAGTAAGGATATAGGGGTTGATGTTATTATATGGTATCAAAAGAGGAACCGCAAGGACGGTAAATGTTTCCAACAAATGGATAGTAGTACAATGAAGTACTAAGTTTTGGTAAGAATTGTAGTAAGAATGGAAATTTGGAAATGGAAATCTTGGAATTGAAACTTGAGTATTTGGCGGGAATCCGGATAAGAAATGTAATGCTAATGTATGTAAATGGGAAAGAAAAGAATGAGTAAAGGTATAGTGATGCCTTGGAACTAATAAATGTAACATAGGTGGAAAAGAGTAAGTGTCAGGAATGGCATATTTTAATTGGTAGAAATGGTTGAGTAAAAAAAAAAAAAAAAAAATTGGCATGTAGCCATAACAAGTTTCGGGGCAAGGGATGATCGATTTGATATTAAGGGTAAGATGACGAGTATGGGCAAGATGTCATAATAATGAGGTGATATAATATGACATTGTGTGTGTGAGGCTACGACTGGGAAATAAATATCTCAAGGTATCGCGATGTAGAAAGACGGGAACATGGAATGTTGGGCTAATGTGTGCCAAGTCATGGGTCACAAATGTAGACCGGAGTCGATTGGTTGACTCAAAGGCGATCGGGTTGGCCGGTGAACTTTGGTTAAAGGAATAGATTGGTGGTTACCCCGGTGGTAATAAAAGGATTGGAAATCGGTAATAAGGAAATGGACCGGTCAAGGATGATTGATGTGTAAGTGAAACGGTAAACGACAATCGGAGATTTTATTGGTATACCCACGGGGTGCAATGCATGTACATTATATGATGGCCTTGGAAGGCATATAATAATGGAAGGATAATATTATATGAATTGTGCTAAGTACTATGTTCGATGGGAGACTTATGAATAGGGAAGAAAAAGATAATGCGATTTTTTTTATGGGAGAGGTGCTAGAACGCACGATGAGCGATTGGATGATCGAATGGGTAAGATAGTAGCAAGGCTACGCGATGCGAAAGGATGGATGTCAGATGACATTGGCGTGACATATACATATGGTTGTATATGCGCATGATGATGATGCTTGGATGGTATTGGTGACATATACATATGATTGTATATGTGCATAATGGATACGTTCAGATTGAGTTGGCGTGATATATATATGTATATATATGTAGGTGTGTATGCGTATGTGTTTATATGACGAAGATAGAACCAAGGGGTTAATGAGTATTGCTATTATGTTATGGTAAATGAAAATTTGGTTGGAAATGCGGGTGGCATTAGGTCATGTATAGGTATGGGATGCCTACGACTTCTCGAATATGAGAAAAAGGATGCTGTTAGAAAGCAATTGTCATTGGGAACCAGGATATGGTCAGCTTGTGTGAAATTATGGTATGTGAGGCGAAGATGATTGAAATGGTACTAAGAAATGGTATAGGTGACCAAATGAAAGTTAAGAAACGGTAAAGGGTTGATGTGACCATAAGGGAATGTGAGAACTTGGGGAAATTTGAAAAGGTTTGAAATTTTGGAAATATGGACGATTGTTAAGGAAACATTAATGGGTGTAACCGGAAGTGATAAGTCGAGAATGAGATCTCGAGGGTAGGGAATCTGTTAATTGGAAAAAGTATGGTTGACTTTAGGCAAAAGTCAAGTTTTGTCAACATATGATTAGTTGACTTGGTTAAGGATGGGTTTTGACTTTCGTTTCGAATGACTCGCAATGATAGTAGTATAATGTATTAGTTGTGTGTATGAGAAAGAGGTAATGACGTAATTAAAAGAGTTATAGACAAATTATGTCACTTTGACCCGTTGGGCGTTTTCAAGTCGAATTTGGGAATTGGGTATCTAATGGTTGATAAATTATAATTAGAGGTCGATGGTAAAGGAAATTGTTAAAGTGTAGTTGACTTTGTTCGTAAGTCAAGGGTTAGACGAGGTTGGAATGTGGTAACTTGGTCGAAGCTAGACTTTGACATTGGTGTTGGTCAATTAGTTGATTATAATGCGTGGGTCATGTCATTTCTATATGTATAAGATGATTGGTTAAAGGATTGAAAGTCTTGTGGTCAAAATTGTGCAAGTTTGGCCCATTTGGGCACTAAAGGCTTAAGATTGATTTTTGACCGTTTGGATCTAACGGGATTAATTGAATGTTTACATACATATTGTTGACTAATTCGGGATGAGAAAAGGTTGACGGTAATAACCGCGGGAGAATGAGAATGGATACTCGGTAGAATGTAAATTGGAATTTCTTTTGAGTGATTCCGAGGACGGAATCCTTTTAAGGGGAAGATAGTTGTAACGACCCGAAATTTGTAAATAAATAAATTGGATAAAAATATGATAAATAAGGATAAATCGTTTAAAGAACGTAGGAATTGGTTTCGTGTCGTTTGGACACCGTATGAGAAAGTTATGGGCGAAACCGGGTCGAGACAAAGATGAAAAAGTGCAGCCCAGCTGCCTAAAGGAGTTCGCGTCGCGAACTAAGGATGGCGATCGCGAACTAGCTCCAGGGAGTTTGGCCTTTTATCGCGAAGAAGTTCACGTCCGATTAACGATCGCGATCTATGAAAATCGCATAGTTAGCGACGCGAACTATTGTTCGCGTCGTGAACTATTGTCGTGCAGCATTAAAATCGGGTTGGAGCTCATTTGATGAAATAGAAAACCCTAGTTCTTCCTTTTGGCGATTTTGGAGCTCAAGTGCAGATCTTGGTTGATTTCTTCTCAAATCTTTGTTAGATTTCACTCCTAGTCGAAGATTAAAGGTATATCTTCACTCTTTGATCTTTGTAGCTTAAGATCTATGTATTTGGGTGTATGGCTTTGAAACCCTAGCTCTTTGGGTTATGGGTTATGGTGATATAAGTGTTGTATACACTTAATAGATGGTGTATTAACAAGGGAAACAAGTGTATGATTCTGATTTGTAAGAATCTTAAGGGTTGGTTAAACCTAGGGTTTGGTAAATCACCATATTTGGGGGAAATGGATTGTTGGGTGTTATCTAGAGATAGATGAACACATTGTTAGTAGATTGTAATGTTGATCATATTGTGATAATTGTATTAGGCTTTTGGTGAAGTCTTGGGAAGTTGATTGGTTTGTGAAGCAAGAGATTGGGTGTCAAGAACACGATTTGAGCATCATATTGCTAAGGTGAGTACGTGTGGAATTTACTGAGTACATAGCCCTGTTAAATATTTTCATTACTTGTGTTATGGTCTATTTGCTTAATTGTGTAGACTAGTAGTTGATAGTTAGTTATACCTATGATAGTATTGAACTAACTTGATGATGATGAAAGTGCTAGCAGAGAGCTAGATTTGCATAACCATAGGGTTATGATGAGATTGAGATGATGTGATGATACGGGCTACTCCCGATCATGAGTTGTGGATTGAGGGGCAGTTGGGCGTATTCCCATCGACTCTTCCACGTTAGTCATGAGATGACACGGGCAACTCCCGGTCATGAGGTGTGGAGTGAGGGGCAGTTGGGTGAATTCCCATGTGAATTCCCATCGACTCATACACGTTAGTTATGCGATGTCACGGGATACTCCCGGTCATGAGGTGTGGAGTGAGGGGCAGTTGGGGTGAATTCCCATCGACTCATCCACGTTAGTTGTGATTGCTAGGTAAGCAAGTTTGATAGGGTCACACTAATGTGACTAGACTGGATAGTTGGATATATATATGTATATTGATTGGTTATATGAAATGTGACATTCATTTTATTATCGGGTCTAAACCCATGTAGCTCACGAGACGTTTTTGTCTCACGTACTCCTTGTTTGTTTTGCTATGTACTCAGGTTCGGGATCGAAGGTTTAGGTACGCATGGATAGAGATGCGGGGCCTAGAATAGAGGAACTTTAGATTGGATTTATGCTTAGCTTTGGTTTTGATCTATTTTGTAACACCAAACTTTATACTCTGATTTTCATACCAAAGGTTTTTGTGAATCCATATTTTTTGGAATAGTTCTTCTATTTATGAAAAAATGTTTTATTTTGGCCACTATTTGGCATTAAAATTTGAGGTGTCCTAGGTTCAACCCTAAACTTAATGTAAAGTCTCAAGGTCAACCTACGATCTTAAGGAATCTTATATTCCTAATGCTACAGTCTAAGACTAGGATGGTCATCCAACCTAATTCACTTAAACTATAGCTTTGATACCAAGTTGTAACACCTCAAATTTTAATACAAAATATTGGCCAAAATAAAACATTTTATAAATAGAAGAACATCCTCAAATTTGGATTTACAAAAACCTTGGTATGAAATCAGAGTATAAAAGTAGGTGTTACAAAATAGATCATAACCAAGCTAAGACTAAATCCAATCTAGTGTTCTTCTAATCTAGGCCCCGCATCTCTATCCATGCGTACCTAAACCTTCGATCCCGAACCTGAGTACATAGCAAAACAAAACAAGGAGTACGTGAGACAAAAACGTCTCGTGAGCTACATGGGTTTAGACCCAACAATAATGGTAAGTATAATATAACATGTAAACATAGAATAAGTAACTCATCCATCTAACTAGTCACCCTATTGTGACTCTAATACCTTGCTTTTCTAGCAATCATATCTAGTTATCGGGTTGCCCCCGAACTAACTAGAACCACCTTGACTTATTAACCGAAATCCATCGCCATTAATAAGCCTCAAGATACTGGCAAGAGGGATTCGCCCAATCTACCAATACCTGCCTTACTCGCCGGACTACCTCCAGTTAGCAAGACTACTATCGTGGTGGAGTCGATGGGAATCCACCCAACTGCCCCTCACACCACACCTCATGACCGGGGGTCCCCCGCATCATCACATCATCTCAACATATCATAACTCGATGGTTATGTCAATCTAGCTCTCGGCTATCACGTCTATCATCAAACAAGTTAGTTCAATACAACTATCGGTGTAACTAACTGCTAACTACTAATCTACACAATTAGGCAAATAGACCATAACGCAAGTAATAAAATGTATTTCATAGGCTATGTACTCAGTAAATTTCCACACGTACTCACCTTAGCAATAAAGATGCTTTAACCGTATTCTTTCCGCCGGTTCCTTGCTCACAATTCGTCCACCTCAACACTTCACCGAATGTCTAAAACAATTATCACAACAAGGTTATCATCACAGACTACTACCAATGTGTTCATCTACCTCTAGATGACACCCATCAACCCATTTTCCCCAAACATGGTGGTTTACCAAACCCTAGGTTTAACCAACCCTTACGATTCTTACAAATCGAAATCTTACACTTGTTTCCTTTGTCAATATACCATCTATTAAGTGTATACAACCTTTATTTAACCATTAATCACCAACCCAAGAACTAGGGTTTCAAACCCAAGCTTCTAAACCCATAGATCTAAAGCTACAACTACAAATGAGTGAAGATATACCTTTAATATTCAACTAGGAGTGAAAAATCACAAGATTTGATGAAGAAATCAGCTCCAAAAGATGGTTTACACCCAAAATCGTCCACAAACTCGAGAGGAAGAAAACTAGGGTTTTGAAATGCATTAAATGAGCTCAAACCCGACTTTAATGCTGCACGACGAGACTTCGCGGCGCGAACTAAGTTCGCGTCGCTAACTTTGCGTTTCGTTCGCAGACTTAGCGATCGCCATCCAAACGCGAACTATGCGCCTCATAGCCAAACTACCTGGCCCGACTTCCCGATCGCGACCAAAGTTCGCGTCGCGAACTTCCAATGCAGCCAGGGCTGCATTTTTCCAACTTTGTCTCGATCCGGTTTCGCCCATAACATTCTCGTGCGGTGTCCAAACGACACGAAACCTGTTAGAATATGCTCTAGAATATGCTCTAGAATATTATGTATTTATGTAATATTAACGTAGTATCCTTGGTCAAAGATGTAGATATGGTAGGCATAATTCTTGGTATTAATGATAGGCTAGTGGTAAGGAAAGTTTGTATATTTATAGTCAATAATGTTGAATAAGAAAAGCAAGGGATTATCTTCTTTCATGGTATCAGAGCAACCACAATCTTCTCCCTAAAATATATATTTCTTTTCTTCCTTCCGCATCACACCCACTCGTAATCTTTTTTGTTTTCTCTTAATTCTTCACTGCTTTGGTTTTCTAATTCCTAAAGCAAATCAATTTCAATGACGAACACAGACATCAACAACACCACCTCCAATTCTACCAATAACACTAAGTTTCATCCCGCCCTTGGTGTCTCGAATATCCGGAATCACATACCAATTCAACTCGAGTTGAAAAATGTTCAATACTCCACGTGGGCCGAGTTATTCAAAATATGTGCTCGGTCTATGAAAGTCTTGCACCATATCATACCGCCGTCCAACACCACCACGGCTGCCACCAATCCGGACGATGATCAATGGTCTACCCTCGACGCAACTGTTTTGGGTTGGATTTTTGCAACCATTTCTCATGATCTAATCACTACAATCATGGTGCCGGGTTCAACCGCCATGGATACTTGGAATCGTTTACGTGACTTATTCGAAGACAACAAGCATGCTCGGGCCGTCACGCTTGAACAAGAGTTTTCTCACACAGTTTTGTCCGATTTTGAGAGCGTCTCGGCATATTGCCAACGCCTCAAAGAACTATCCGATCAATTACGGAATGTCGGAGCCGAGGTATCTAATGACCGTCTTGTTCTACAAATGGTGTCGGGGCTCACGGATGCCTATAATGGTGTTGGAACACTTCTACGACAAAGTAATCCCCTACCCTCGTTCCACCATGCTCGGTCCATGCTCACTCTCGAAGAAGCCGGCCTCGCTAAAAAGGCGGCCACATCGTCAAATTCAGCACTCATCGCCCCTACTGCCGATGTATTGACCGGCAATAATTCTGGTTTGTCGTACCGTGGTCGCGACAACACATCGCGAGGTGGTCGCCGGGGTAAAAATGGCGGACGTAACAGTTATGGGAATCGCCAGAATAATGGGGGACGAAGCAATGGAGGCAATCAAAATGGTGTCGGCAATCAGCGTCGATCGAATGGAGGTGGGCAGAACCTACAATCTGCGTACAATCCTTGGGCCCCATGGTTTGCTTCACATGGAAATTGGGCTTCCCCTCTCCCTTGGGCCATCCCCCCATGTCCATACCCTACAAACCCATGGACCAACAATAATTCTGGATCCAACAATAACCACAACAGTAAGGATGGTATCTTGGGCCGTTCACCAAGGGCATCCCAACAGGCGTATACAGCAGGCCCAAACGACTATGCACCAACCGACATCGATGCCGCCATGTACACAATGAGTCTAAATCCACCAACGTCTCCTTGGGTCATGGACACCGGTGCCTCATCTCATGTCACTGCTGATAAGGGTACACTCTCATCTCTTTTTAATTCGAGCAAAACAAATGGTATATTAGTCGGAAATGGCCAATATATTCCTATTCTCGGTTACGGGCACACTAAAATGAAACACCCACATCCACCCTTAGCCTTAAAAAATGTCTTATATGCCCCACATATTATCAAAAATTTAATATCTGTTCGGAAATTTACTATTGATAATTTTGTTTCTGTGGAATTTGACCCATTTGGATTTTCTGTGAAGGATTTTCAGACAGGGAAACGTATAATGAGATGTGACAGTCATGGCGATCTTTACCCGGTCACGACCAAGTCTCCGGTTCAACATTCTAGCTTTGCAGTTTTAAATTCTTCATTGTGGCATGATAGGTTGGGTCATCCGGGTCATCCAGTGTTTGAGGCCTTAAGACAAACCAAAAGTATTGAGTGTGGTCCCAATAATAAGTCTTCTTTATGTCAATCATGTGTTTTTGGTAAACATCATAAGTTACCTTTTCATATGTCACCAAATAAAACATTATTTCCTTTTGATATTATTCATTGTGATCTTTGGACTTCTCCGGTTTTGAGCAATACGGGTTTTCAATATTATCTTGTGTTCTTGGATGACTTTACTAACTTTGTTTGGACTTTTCCTTTGGCTAGGAAATCGGATGTTTTCTCCATCTTTGAGAAATTTCATGCTTTTATTCGTACTCAATTTGAACGTAACATTAAATATTTGCAATGTGATAATGGCAAGGAGTTTGATAATCAAAATTTACGACATTTTTGTCACAAAAATGGGGTCGGCCATCGTTTTTCTTGTCCATATACATCTTCACAAAATGGTAAGGCCGAACGTAAAATTCGCTCCCTAAATAATGTCATTCGTACTCTTTTATCTCATGCCTCGGTCCCTCCGTCATTTTGGCCATATGCTTTAAACATGGCCACATATCTTCACAATGTTTTACCGAGTAAAATTCTAAATTTTCAAACTCCTCTATCTATTTTATATCAAAAAAACCCGGATTTATCTCATTTACGTGTTTTTGGATCCTTATGTTATCCTCTTTTTCCGTCCACCACTATTCATAAACTTCAATCACGGTCAAAACCATGTGTTTTTTTGGGTTTCCCGGACAACCATCGCGGGTATCGTTGTTATGATATGCTTTCAAAGAAAATAATAATTTGTCGCCATGTCATTTTTGATGAAACCAAATTCCCATTTGCATGTCCATCGTCACCACCTAAATACGATTTTTTGGATACTGACCGAAATAGTTACGTCCAAAAACACATGCATCATAATGTCCAAACTCAATCTCCACCTACCCCACAAAATTCACCATCTTTTTCTAATCACCAAGTGGCCCAAGACGTGCTTAGTCCACCAACAAGTCCACAACATCCTATTGGGCCTCAACCAAACCCCACACCAATTTCGACTCCACCCCCTTCTCAGTCCACGGTTGTCCAACCCCCACCCATCATCTCGAAACCTGTTACTAGAAGTCAAAGGGGAATTTTCAAACCTAAGTCCATTTTTAATCTTCACACTCTAAACACACCCTCACCTATACCAAAAAATCCCGTAACCGCACTTCGTGACCCGAATTGGAAAATGGCCATGGATGACGAGTACCAAGCTCTTATTAAAAATGAGACATGGGTTTTGGTACCACGTCCACAAAATGTTAATATTATGCGAAGTATGTGGATTTTTACTCATAAAATAAGTGCTAATGGTTCTTTTGAGAGGCATAAAGCCCGTCTTGTAGGTGATGGAAAAACACAACAAGTTGGCATTGATTGTGGAGAAACATTTAGTCCCGTCGTCAAACCTGCCACCATTCGCACGGTTCTCAGCCTCGCAATCTCAAAGTCGTGGCCCATGCGACAACTTGACGTTAAAAATGCATTTCTTCATGGCAAGTTAAATGAAACGGTATACATGCACCAACCATTGGGCTTTCGTGACCCAGCCCATCCAGATTATGTTTGTTTACTCAAGAAGTCATTATATGGTTTAAAACAAGCCCCCCGGGCCTGGTACACCAGATTTGCTGATTATGTTTCCAAATATGGTTTTACTCACAGTATATCGGATAACTCCTTGTTTATTTTTAGACAGGGTAATCACATGGCTTATTTACTATTGTACGTTGATGACATTATTCTCACAGCATCATCCGATACACTCTTGAACAACATCATATCTGTTCTTGGTTCCGAATTCGCTATGAAAGATTTGGGCACGTTGAGTTCTTTTTTGGGTGTGTCCGTTACACATCACACGCATGGTTTGTTTTTGTCACAATCACACTATGCTACGGATATCATTGCTCGCGCTGGTATGACTAACTGCAAACCATCTGCTACTCCAGTTGATACCAAGCCCAAACTCAGCGCCAACGACAGTCCAAAGTTTTCTGATCCGGCGTTATATCGCAGTTTGGCCGGGGCTCTTCAGTACCTAACGTTCACCCGCCCGGACATTTCATATGCAGTTCAACAGGTGTGTTTATTTATGCATGATCCACGAGAAGTGCACATGGCTGCGTTAAAACGGATCATACGTTACATTCAGGGCACATTGAAACTTGGACTTCACTTATATAAGTCCACCACCTCTACACTTTTGTCATATACCGATGCTGATTGGGGTGGTTGTCCAGATACTAGACGCTCCACGTCTGGGTATTGTGTCTACATGGGTGATAACTTGATATCCTGGTCTGCCAAACGTCAACCGACGTTATCCAGGTCTAGTGCCGAGGCAGAATACCGTGGCGTTGCCAATGTGGTCGCCGAATCATGTTGGCTACGAAACTTGTTATTAGAACTTCATTGTCCAATCCAAAAAGCCACATTGGTATACTGTGACAATGTCAGTGCAATTTACTTATCAGGCAATCCAGTCCAACATCAACGAACTAAACATATCGAGATGGATATTCACTTTGTTCGTGAAAAAGTGGCACGAGGACTTGTTCGAGTTTTACATGTTCCATCTCGCTACCAGATTGCTGATATTTTCACCAAAAGCTTACCGCTAGTCTTATTTCAAGATTTTCGAAACAGTCTCAACGTTCGTTCTTCTCCCGCTACGACTGAGGGGGAGTGTTAGAATATGCTCTAGAATATGCTCTAGAATATTATGTATTTATGTAATATTAACGTAGTATCCTTGGTCAAAGATGTAGATATGGTAGGCATAATTCTTGGTATTAATGATAGGCTAGTGGTAAGGAAAGTTTGTATATTTATAGTCAATAATGTTGAATAAGAAAAGCAAGGGATTATCTTCTTTCAATTCCTACGCTCTTTAAACGATTTATCCTTATTTATCATATTTTTGCACAATTTATTTATTTACAAATTTCGGGTCGTTACAACTATCTACCCCTTAAGAAGATTCCGTCCCCGGAATCTCATCATAGTTCACGAAATCCGGGTACCTCTTCCGAATCTCGTCCTTGACTTCCCAAGTCAAATTCGGCCCAAGTGAATGCTTCCACTTGACCAACACCAACTCGATCTCCTTATTCCGAAGCTTCTTTGTTTTCGTTTCTAATATAGCCTCGGGCTCCTCAATCAACCGGTTCGGGCCGTCAACCCGCAACTCTTGCAACGGAATAATATTTTCAACTTCCCCGATAAACTTTCAAATAACTTACGTGAAAGGTATCATGCACACCTTGAAGCTCGGGTGGAAGTTCCAACTTAAAAGCATGAAGCCCGACCCGTTTCAATATTTTAAACGGTCCAACATACCTTGGGCTTAACTTTCCCTTCTTACCAAACCGCATCACACCTTTCCAAGGTGACACTTTCAACATGACCATATCACCGACATCCAAGTCGTATGGCCTTTTCTTCAAACCCGAATAACTTCGTTGTCTATCTTGGGCGACTTTCATGTTGGTTTGAATAATACCGATCTTCTCATTTGTCACTCTCACGATCTCGGGACCCGTGAGTTTCGTCTCTCCCGCTTCCGACCAACAAGATGGAGTTCTACATTTTCTTTCATACAACGCCTCATAAGGCGGCATCTTAATAGTCGAGTGATAGCTATTATTATACGAGGACTCGACTAACGGTAAATGTTCATCCCATTTACCACCGAAATCTAACACACACGATCTCAACATATCTTCAACCGTTTGAATTGTTCTTTCACTTTGACCGTCGGTTTACGGATGATAGGCCGTGCTCAACCGCAACTTTGTACCCAACTCTTCTTGTAAAGACCGCCAAAATCTCGAGGTAAACCTCGCGTCTCTATCGGACACAATCGATAACGGAACCCCGTGGAGTCGAACCACTTCATCAACATATAACTTAGCCAACTTCTCAAGTGGCAATGTTTCCCGAATGGCTAAAAATAACGCACTCTTGGTCAACCGGTCAACTATGACCCAAATGGCATCGTGACCTCTACTCGTCTTCGGTAATCCTACTATGAAATCCATAGTTATATCTTCCCATTTCCCGGCCGGTACTAACAATGATTGAGCTACCCCATACGGTACTTGATGCTCGGCTTTCACTTGTGCACACGTGGCACACTTCGAGATGTACTTGGCTACTCTCGTCTTCATTCCGGGCCACCAATAAACCCGTTTCATATCTTGGTACGTCTTTGTACCGGCCTGTATAACGCAGATCGCAAACTAATTTTGCATGGAAATTCAAATTGGGAACCAGGACCTGTATAACGCAGTTCTCAGTCCAGTTTGACATACATATTTTTTTAGTTGTCTATTTTATCCAACATTGTAACTAAGATCATGCAAACCCACAAACATAGGCGTGTTTATAGTTCGATTAACATAAAAAATATACAACCACCATAGTTTGTACTAATCAAAATTGATTTATGTATGAACCGATTAAAAAGGAGCAAAATCTTCGTGATTTCAACACATGAGAAGTATCTTTAAACACGGTCATAATTAAAAAAATAAAACATGAAACATTTGACAAGTAAAATTACTAATTTATCCCAACAAAATCTAACATTAAATAGACTAAATCATACTTTTTTTTTTTTAACCGGCAAATAATTACATATAAATCTCCTATGCTTAAGATTGAACCCAAGACCTCCTTGTTAGTTTCTCTCCATGTTAGCCAAGTGGGCTTGCCCCAACTTGTAGACTAAATCATACTTAAGCTCACCATATGGTTACAAGGCTCGTTATATGTGTTAAACTCACGCCAAATGTCTGACACCGTGACTTTAATGCCCATTTACATATATTTTTTTGGGTAAATTGTAATTATTTTAAAGTATTTTTTATAGGTCTTAAAAGAACGTGATTTGAGTAATGATAATTTTAAAGTTACTATTACACTCATATCATTATAAGGCAAAAATCTTATATATTAGCTGCAATATAGTAACTATAGATTGTGGACACGAAAATAAGAAGGAAAAAAAAGATTTAAAGATTATAAGCAAAGAAGTCCAGTTCATTACCAACAGAGGACAATAATTTTAATTGGTCAAAATTACTAAAATACCCCAGCAAATAAATTTCCAGTCACATGTTCCTCGATAAACACACGAAACAGAATGATAACGTTTCACATATATTTCGCCATACCCAACCAGTAATCAAGCTTATATTCATGTTTTATTATTTTTTTATTATTATTTTGTTTTTTAAAATCAAATAGATTAATCTTGACCTAAATAGACGGAGTATTGGTCAATTTTGATATAATTTTCCTGTGTTTTGTCTCTGTTTTTCCCTCAAAATTCGTGTGTGAATCTGTTCGCAAATTACAAAATTTTCTTTCTGGGTGTCCCCTGTTTTGACTGGTGGGTGTTGCTTCTGAATACATGTGAAAAAAAAATCTTGAATTCTTACTTCTTTTTCTTTCAATTTTTGGGTTTTTTATGTTGAAATTGGTTCCAAAAGGTCTAAACTTTATGAGTTTTTATTCAATTCAAGATTCGAAGGACGTGTTTCTTGAAGGGTTTTTGGTGGGTTTTTGTTGACTTTTGTAAAATTCAAGAAATTAGGTATAGAAAACTGCTGATTTCAAGAATTAGGTCAAGTGGGGTCTCAATTTTCTTCAAGGGTTTTGCTGGGATTCTCTTAATTTTGTGAAATTAGATGGTAATGAAATGGATAATGATGAAATTAGTGTGCATTTAAGCAAAAAAGTTGGTGAAATTACAAATGAAGAATCTTGTACTGCTACTACTTCTAATGAAGATGTTTCATCACCAAAAGAGATCATTAAACCCAAAGAATTAAGTTACAGTGCTCCACCACATCGTAGAAAAGGTTAGTTAACTTAATCTTTAATCTGCAAGATTTAATTTTTATTAACTTTTTATATTCTTGAACTTGTATAATCTCATTTTGATTCGAACCCACAAAAATTTAAGACATTTTTTGCACTATGTTTGTTGTATATTTGTATATATAATATATAATTGCATGTGATTCGAACCAAAACTGCTAACAAAGATTGCACTTTTAACTTTATTGACTGTAAAATGATCATGTATATGCTTTTGTATTGATATTAGAATCTAATTTTGTAAATATCTTTAATTCAATAAGTTAATTTATATTTTTTTGAAGCATTTGAGCATAGTGTTACTGCTCCTGCAACGGTTCGTAGAAATCTTTTTCCTGAAACTAAGGAATCTGCATATTCAAGATCAATGACTGAAAAATGGTGGACACAATCATGGATTCCAAAACATGAACTTAAATTAGATCGGTTATCGGAACGCGAAAAAGTGAGTATTAGACTTTATAATTGTATAAAAATGTATAATTCGTGCTATATCAACCTATATCTATATTTATACTTATGAACAATATCAATGTTCATATTTTTATTTTCATTATATGTAATATTTTTCGGAAAAGTTTGAGACTTTATTTCTATAAACTAATTTTTCATTTTATATAATGTTTATTTATTTTTTCAGCAAAAACTTATAGTGGAACTTGTAAAAATCCAAAGTGATGGTACGGTTGAGGTGGATTTATCTAAAAGCGCGCCCGTTGCTTCAGAGTTATTTGAATATCAAACAATTGAAGGATTTCATCCCGATAATATGGAATTTATTGTAACCGATTCTAACAAATCAATTCCAAAACTAAAGATTGCAGTTCTTGTTGTTGGAACAAGAGGAGATGTTCAACCGTTTCTTGCTATGTCAAAGAGACTTCAGGTATATATTGACTAAAAGTAGTATATTTTGACTAAAAAAGTCAACTTTATAAAAAAAAGACCCGAATATTTAATGTTCTTGGATATTTTCCGAATTAAAGTCTCGGGACGTGTTTAGTCTCAAATGGGTCAAATCAAGAAATTAGGTTAGAGAGGAATGGGTCAGACGGGTTCAAAGTGGCCCGAAATATGTTTATCATTTTATTCAAATATTTAGGTGGTTATAATGCATTATTTGTTAAAAAAAAGATGTATAAAATGTACGCAAAAGTATTTGACGGGTCAATCCGACCCGTTTTGACATAAACCAAAATAGTAAAATATGACTCGTTTCAACCCAAACCTGTTTTGACCTATTTCAAGAATAGTTTTGTTAAATGAGTCTAATATTACATTTCTTTTTATCATTTTTTCATGATTATATATTTATTTATTTATTTTCAGGAATTTGGTCATCATGTACCGCTGGCAACACATGCAAACTTCCGGTCTTTTGTAGAGTCAGCTGGAGTTGACTTTTATCCTTTGGGTGGTGATCCCCGAGTTTTAGCAGGATGTAAGAGGTCTTCAACATTTTAACAATTATGTCCCTATATTTTTTTTAACTTAAATGGGTCAATCGGTTTATGTTTTATCTCTAAAGGGTCAAACGGGTAAATATAAAAAAAAAATATATACTAAAAAAAGAAACGGGTCGAAAGTTGCCTAGAAACGCTTTTAAAACCTCCTAAATCTTTTTGTTCAGATTATTATCAAAATATTCTTTTTTGTATGACACACTAATTGTTCTCAAAAAATAATAACTTTTCGGGCAAAACATGTTTTGGTCAACCCGGCCTGACCCATCTTTGACTTATTTGACCCAAGCTACTTTTTCAGGTGAAATTTACTGACCCATGTTTCCACCTCTAGTTTGGACTATACCCTTAATAAAATTATGTAGTTTTTTATAATCTTTTGTTTGATTTTCTTTTTATATTTAATAAAATATTTTGATTTAATAATTTAGATATGGCGAGAAATAAAGGTCTTATTCCGTCAGCACCTGGTGAAATATCTATTCAGAGGAAACAATTAAAAGCAATTATTGAATCTCTTCTTCCCGCTTGCACTGAGCCCGATTTGAAAACCGGGCTGCCTTTTCGGGCTCAAGCTATTATTGCAAATCCACCTGCTTATGGTCAGCAACTTCATGCCAATTAATATTTTTTTATATTATTATTTATTTAAAATGTTTCTTTTTATTTTTAATGAATTTTTGAGTTTCTTTTTATTATTGATAAATTTTTGATAGGGCATGCACATGTGGCGGAAGCTCTTGGTGTACCTCTTCACATGTTCTTCACAATGCCTTGGACGTAAGTTTAGACTTTAGATTAAAGTTTTGTTAATTACATTTTGACCAAATTAGTCCTTTTATTATTATATTAGCAATAAATTTGGTTATTGTCTGCTTTTTTAAAATTTTGTAGTAGTAATCTATTACGGTTGAATCGGTCGGATAATTTGTGCAAACTGGACCAAGAACCGACCGGAACCGTAGAACCGAACATGACCAAATTCGGTTCTCAGTTCTAATTTTCATGCAAAATCGGTTCATTTCGGTCCAAAACCGAGAAAAAACCGAAAAATGTCAAAGAAATTTTATACGGGCTCAATTTCCTCCAAGTCAATAGTAAATTTGCTACAAACCGTTTTTTTGCGGATCAACTGAACCTGACCCGGCCCATTTTGAACCTGACCCGGCCCATTTTGATCTGTATAAAAAAAGACCACCAAACACGACCCGGCCCGTTTTGTTGTGTTAGTTCTTACATCTCTTTTGTATAGGCAGGCCGACATCCGAGTTTCCTTCTCCATTGGCCCGTGTCCCTCAAAGTGCTGGCTATTGGGTACATACTCACACTCAATAACAAAAACTATATAAAAAGATCATTTTTTTTATTAACAATTTTTTTAACTTTTATATGTAGCTTTCGTATATAGTTGTAGATCTGTTGATCTGGTGGGGAATAAGAGGATATATAAACGATTTTAGGAAGAAGTTAAATCTTAATCCAATTGCTTATTTTAGCATGTATCGTGGCTCAATATCTCATTTCCCAACGGGCTACATGTGGAGTCCTCATGTTGTATCTAAACCAAGTGGTAAGTGGGCGGGCTTTGTAACGGGTCAAATCGGATCCAACTGACCCGCAAAAAAAAATACCTTTTTTTTCTTTTCTTTTCTTGCATTTTATTGAAATGGTTACATTTTGGGTGACTTTTGACATGTTAATCTTGTTAAAAAAACTATAAATTACTCATATGACATGTTGGAGGCAAAGTATGACCTGTTTTTTTATAAACGCGTCTAAATTGCCACCTTAAATGGGCGGGTCAGGCATGCTGGGTAACGGGTCAAAAAAAGTATTTTTTGGAATTTATTCAAAATAGTTTATCAATCTTTTTTTTTCTAAAAAAATAAAATTTAGGAGGGTTAGCTTTTATTTTCTGTACTCATTTGACTCATTAGAGATATAACATAACCCGAATTGACCTGTTCTTAAGTAAATGGATCACAATTCTAATATATATCATATGAGAGGGAAAGATTTTGACTTTTATGAGTTGACTTTTATGCAGATTGGGGCCCGTTAGTGGATGTTGTTGGTTATTGTTTTTTGAATCTTGGATCCAAATATAAACCGCCTGAAGAATTTATCCAATGGATTGGAAAAGGAACAAGTCCTATATATATCGGGTTTGGGAGCATGGTGTGGATTAATTTATATTATCAATTTATTGTGAATATTATCTTGTTCTAATGAATCACAAAAATTAAGTATACTTTGACTTTGAAAGTCAAACTGACTCATTTCAACTTCAAAAAATATGAATTGATTGCATGTTTTCGATAATCTTGATGATTATTCATATCCATTTCTTGTACGACAAGTCATATTAGTTTGACTATAAAAGTCAAAAAGTCATTATTTTCTTAATCAATGTCTAGTTTTTATCATTTTTTAATTATATTATATCAAATAAATTACTTTCTTTTTTTGTTTTATTTTTAAGCCTCTTGAAGATTCGACGAAGACGACTAATATAATTTTGGAGGCATTGAGAAGAACTGGTCAAAGGGGAATCATTGACCGAGGTTGGGGCGATCTTGGGACGTGTAAGTTTTTCCTCCAATACTTTTGCATTTTTTAGAAGTTTGAAAAAAAAGAGAAACCAATATAATTGCTTCTTTAAGTTTGTTTGACTTTTTGACCTTGTTCTATTTTGTCTTTCTTGACCGTTGGGTAAAATTTGGATTTTTAGTTCCAAATATTCCGGAAGACGTTTTTCTTCTAGTGGATTGTCCTCATGATTGGCTCTTCCCTCAGTGTGCTGCTGTGGTGAGTTTTATATTAGATAATAATAATAACAATAATAATAATAATAATAATAATAATAATAATAATAATAATAATAATAATAATAATAATAGTAATAATATTTAATTATATAATCTGAGGTGGCAATAGGTTCGTGTCAAAATGAAATGAGCCGGGTTGGCATCCCACAAACACATTTTTTGTTCATTTTTAAAAATAATAGTTTATATGTGCTAAAAATATTACTAAAAATATATAATAGGTCATAATATAAGTTTTTTAATATGAAGTGATTTAGCAGGGCGAATTAGTTAATTTAAAATATGCACGATGAGAATATTAATTAATTAAAATAAAAATTTCAATTTTGCAGGTTCATCATGGAGGGGCTGGAACGACTGCAACAGGATTGAGAGCCGGGGTAAGATTTTTGTTTTTTATTATTATTAATAAAACTGGTCCAACGGGTCAAACGGCCCATAATTTTTCAAAGTGAAACTTAATCCATAAAACCTACTAAATCATTACATAATAATAAGAAGAATATTATTGCTATTATATAGCTTCCATAATCAAATATGACAAACTATTTATTTATAAAAGATTTTTAAAACTATTTGTACAAAAGAGTGTTGTAGGTCAACCCAACCTATTTACAATATTTAAAACATTATTTAGTTTATATTGGTTATTTAATTTACATATTTATTTAATTAATATATTTATATATGTGAAAATGCAGTGTCCGACAACTATCGTCCCGTTTTTTGGTGACCAATATTTTTGGGGTGATAGAATATATCACAGAGGGCTCGGGCCGAGCCCGATCCCAATAAATCAACTTACAGTTGAAGCACTTTCAGATGCAATAAATTTCATGCTGCAGCCCGAGGTACTATTATTTATATATTTTTATTTTTTTTAATAAAAAAATTAATTTATTTAACTTTTTGAATTTTCATAGGTCAAAACCCGAGTAATGGATTTAGCAAAAACAATAGAAAATGAAGACGGTGTTGCAAATGCAGTCGATGCATTTCACCGCCATCTGCCGCCCGATATGCCGCTGACATCATCACCGCCATTAAAACAAGAAAATGATGATGATTATCCGAACCCGTTACAATGGTTATTTACTCAAATCGGGTTATATTGTGGTTGTGGTTCTTAAATTATTCATTTTTTTTCATTGATTTCGTAAGTATATTTTTTGGTATTTTTCATTCATTTTGTTCATGGTTTTGAACGCCAACGAAATAAGGTTTTGCAACGAGATTTGAAGTAGTTTTAGGTGGTGTGTATTTAGTTGTACATTGTGCATTAATCGGTGTACATTTGTTTGTTAGCGATTCTTTTTATTGTGGTATTGTATTGTATGATTATTTCATGATTGAAGTTTAGCATTTCTTGACATGAAATGAAGAGTAACATGAAACTTACATAAGAATATAAATGGGTTGGGTTGGGTCATAAATGGGTCAACCCGTCTATCTCCATTAATTAACGGGTCATATTTTAGTTGGGTCGTGGATAAATGGGCTTACTTGCCAACCATGTACAAGTGTACAACCAAGTGAAGAAATGTGCAACCACAATGTACAAGTGTTTAATGCATAAGGTAATGTTATTACATAGTTCTATGTCTCTTTGAAACGTCTTACATAAAGGTGTATACTAAGACCCGTGCTAACGGCACGTCGAGGGAGCCCGTCGAGGGTCTTTTTTTGCCATCGCCCCACGACGCCGTTGGCACCGGGCCGTCGTGGATGCCGTCGTGAGGGAGACGTCGGGGTGAGGACGGGCTGCATTGGGCGTCGGGGGAATCTGGTGGGGCCGAGGGGAGCGTCTAAATTGAATTCAAAAATTCAAATTTTAATTTTGTTTTTTTTTTCTTTATCCTATTTTTTACCTATAAATACAATACCCCCTCATTCATAATTTTATACCACTTCTCCCAATTCTTCATTACCTTCATACAAATTTTCATCATGAGCCGTAGATCCAAATCCTCCCCATCAAATGATCACTTCCAAAATTTGTTAAACACTCGTATCCCGTCACCAGCATATTCGTCAAATGCTGGTCAGACTAGTCAGCCCACCCCGAGCAACGTAACATCTGGTTCGGGTTCGGGTTCTGGTTTTCTTCAGTTCTACTCATCTCCCGGCGGTTTCCCGAACCAAGGCGCTGTTCAACCGGGTTATCAACCCGGTTATCAACCAGGTTATCAACCGGGTTATCAACCCGGTTATCAACCCAGTTTCCAACCCCGTTTTTATGGCGGCGGTTATTATCCCGGTTCGGGTTCTGGCTATCAACCCGATTTGCAAACTGAATCCCCGCCTGAAGTGGAAGAGGAAGACGAAGGAGAGGGCCCACAAGCGGTACCCGAACCGGTCGAACCAAGCAGAGGAACAGGAAGAAGAAGAAGAAGAGCTACACCAGCGGTTAGGGAGGTTGGTTCGATGCGGAAGTGGTCCATCCCGGAAGTTATTTTATGCCAGCGGTAGATAAATGCTTCACAATCCGTAGAACGCGGGAACTCACAATCAGGTGATCGACTTGGGGGCAGATTGAAGCCGAGTACAACTCACTAGTTGATACAAAACGCACCAGAAGTCAACTCCAAGGAAAATGGAACAAGATAAAAACGGACGTTCGGAAGTTTGGGGAAATCTTTAAACGGTTCGAGTCAAGGCGACAAAGTGGGGCCGATGACCAAAGCATGCTCAACGCTGCAAAACAAAAATTTTATGACAACAACAACAGGAGCACTTTTTGTACGAACATTGTTGGGACGAACTAAAAGATTACCCCAAGTTTTGGGTAGATTACAACGTGATGAATCCCAACCCCGCTCCCGAGCCCAACCCAGTGAACCTTGGCGAAGACAACACAAACCCGCCCCCGTCCGCAAATATGGAAGGTCTATTCCGTGACGACCCGATCCGTCGCCCACCGGGTCGTAACGTTAGCCGGCGTACGGCAAGTTCCTCCGATGCGACTTCGTCACGGTATTCAAGTGACGAAACTCGTGACCGTATATGTGATGCCGCCATACTGCAAGCTGACGCTTTGAAGACTATCAAAGAAGCAACTGTGGAGCGCAGAATATCGGATGCTTTCGGAGTCCTTCATTGTTCGGTTCCCGATAATTTAAACCGAAGAGAGCGAAAAGCGGTTTAAAATATCGCAGGAGTTTGTTGGACAAATACGCCGATCCGGACTCAACCGATGACGGAGAAGACGACGAGTAGTTTTTTTTAAAGTTTAATGTCTTTTTTTTATGTCTAATGTTTTTTTTTAGGTCTAATGTTTTTTTTTTAAGTTTAATGTTTTTTTTAAGTTTAATGTCTTTTTTTAATTTAATGTAATGTTTTTTAATTTAATGTAATGTGTTTTTTTTATTAATTAAAATGATGATGTGGAAATGATGGGTTTAGTGATGGGTTAGTGATGGGTAGGGTTGGCACGACCGTGTCAGTAACCTGTCAGTAAGGATGTGATGACGTGGCGTTACTGATGGGTTTAGTGATGGGTAAGGGTTGGGAGAGGCCTAATATACATCTCAAAGTTCTGTTTTTACCGTTAAGAAAATCGAGCATGTGATGAATAAATATTGGCAATTAAGAAAAATATTATACATTAGAGTTGAAATTAGGGTAAATAGTTGATGAATCTACTGACAATACATTATAAAATCATATTATATAATACAATATAAGTAATAACCGACTATGATAGGTTTTTGCTCTTTAATTTGAAAGAAACAAACATTGATTTGGATGCCGTTGTCGTTATGTGCTTTTTTTGGTTTCTAAAAATGAGTGGTCAATATTGGAAGCATTATATGTGAGATCTCCGAAACTATATATGAATAGTATGGTACTGTATTTTTATTATATTAGGTTAATTATACTAATAATGGGTTTTAATTAAGTGGCAAGTATATTTGGATGATTTTAATTAAATGGCCAGTATATTTGGATGGTTTTAATAAATGAATTGAACTTGATTGAGAACCGGAAAAATGGTCTCGTGCAAATCAAGGTCTAACTGATGATGTCTTGGACCGGACTGAAAATTGTTTTTTTGCGATTTTGTTCGACTTTTTTCGGTCCTTTTCGGTTTTGGACCGGACAGAGAACCGGTTTTGGATGAAAATTCAAACCGATAACCGGATCGGTGTAGCTTGATTCAACGATTGCAGTCAGTTCTCGGTATAGTTCAGTTTGGAGACTAATGGAGTAGTTGGTGCTTTAGTTAGTTGCTTATGTGCTTTTCGTTGTTATTTGGAGAATTTCTTTTCTGTTTTCTTGCAACAGCTGTGTAGTTCGTGTTTGTTTCTTTGGTTTGTTTGGGTAGTTTATGATACTATGTGTAAATTCAGTTTGGTCACCATTGTTATATTAATATCACATTAATTTTTTATCTTACACCCAAATATATTAGTATTACAGACCCTAACTAAACCCGCATATATTTGTTGTTTGGGCATATGGTTTTTAATGCATATGCCTTTTAAAAAGGAAGGAAGTTGATTTGTAAAAATTTTTTACCATAATTATGTCATTTTATTTCTTTTATTATTCTTTGCAAATCACCCCCTCCTTCTAAAAGGAAAAGAATAGCATAATTGTTCTTTAACATAAAATTGATTTATATTAATAAAAATTGTTTTGTCAATATTCTTTAAAAAACACATTATCGTCCTGTACATGGTATTTTCTTAATTTGATTTCTACAAATTATGCTTTATATCATGTTGCTTAAATAATGTGTGTTAAATACAACATATAAACCAGCTAACTCCGCCACACTAAATAATTTAGTCACTTGTTCATTCATATTTTTGTTTTAAACAAAATAAACCTCTAAATGAATTTTAATGATTGTCTTGCCTTTTAGTTGTTTATATCATGACATGTTTCAATCATTAATTAACAGTATATTAAGAATCAATCAATTCAGGTTTAAGTTAACCATATGTTATAAACAAAATCACAACTGAAGTGGTGATGTGTGTTTTGCTTCACCTGCCTTTTTTGCTTTACTTGTCCAAGCAAACTATATACTTGATTTTGCTCGTGAATCTCGCAATTCATGATTTCTTTTATTGGAGTAAAATCCAAGTAATGCTTTTACATAGGTTGCATAATAAAAATGCATATTTTAAGATATGAAATGGGTTTATTTTAGTTACTAACGAATTAAATAAATAAAATTTTAGTAAACAAATCAAGTTAAATTGGTCAAATATATCGAAAGTAAGGTTGTGCAACTGAACGGTACCAAAGTGATATCGTAGACTCCTATTTACTTTGAGAATAGGATAACCAAAAGTCAGATCGTATAGTTCCGGTTTAGAACCGGTTCCATCCAAAAACAAACCATAATCTAGAATCACAAAAACTTATTCACATACACAATGTACATATTTTAAAAATAAATTGTACAAAACATATATTGCGATGTGTAAACAATTTGTGTCTGTAGATATCACCATCTTTTACTTAATAAACATAGATGATAGAAAACTCCATTTTGAACCAGTCCGGTACCAAAATGGTAGTTTGGTTTACAATTGTGTCCCAAAGTTATGTATGCTATTGACTCAAAAGTCATCTAAATTTATTTAGTGCATTAATCTATTAAATCTTTTTATTCAAAATTTAGAACTATTCACTCGCTTTATCAAACTTTATCCACCTTGTCTAATCTGTTTTGTACCTTTGTTTGTTTGTCTATTTTAAAGATTAAAAAAATCAAAATTTCTTTTTTTTTATAATTAATGAAGAGTTATGGTATAGTTAGTTAATTAGGCATTCTATCTCAAATATATATGTCCACCAAATAAAAATATAAATGAATTTCGAAAATGCAATTACTGTACTATTAATTAATAAAATCCACGTAAATATGATATAATTAGTTGTAATTTAAAAATAAACACTTATTTTAAACATTAAATTTTGACATTTATCTTTGTTTTGAGACGGGCAAAATAGTAAATATACAAACAACTAAAAGTCTAATATGTAAGATGTTGTCCATAAACTGTTGATCATGGATTTAAATCTCATTATTAACAATATGAAGTAAATTAGATGTTATTAATTAACTAACTATACCTTTAGTACATAAGTTTAAGTTTGCCACACACTTTTTATATTAGTTTGAGAACTAATTAATAAGAAGTGGTGCGATATTCTGGAGCTAATGGCCATCAGAGGTGGTCACCCGTATTCACTGGACGGTTGCACGTGGCAGACAGTTTACATGCAAGTATATTTAAACATTCTAAATATTATGTGCTCATGATTGACAGCTAATTAAACATTTCATTAAATTACTAATTACAATGTTTTTTTCTTGGTTGATGTTTCCAAAAAGGTCATCATTGGTACCCTTCAATAGTCAAAAGTAACGGTATTTTATAATAACGGTATATTTCATTAGTCGTTAAAGTGATAAAGAAAATGAAGATATTAACATAAATATGTCAGTTGGTGTATGCTAGTTAAAAAAGTTGACGAAACCAATAAAGAATGAAGGTGAGCCATTGGGAGCAAACTTGTAAGTTTTAAAAGAATCTTGTAAGTATTTTATTTAGTGTTTCTGTTGGGTACAAATTCGATCACACTTTTTGCAATTATGTTGTTCTGCACACAACATATGTTTCACTGAATTCTTTATTGACAAGCAAATTGGCACATGAAACTTTAGAACTGTAGATAGTATACCTTTGGTCCAGATATAATAAATGTGGATATCATTAGTGATTTGCTCAATTTTTGGCATGATTGAAAATCATGTTTATTCAAGCTATGTAAGTACATTAATACTGTATGCATCATATACAATTTAGTAAAACACTTTATTTTTACAAAATTTTGAAGTAGATTATATTTGTCATCTTATAAAGTAAATAAACATACAAAATAAGAATCAATATAATATAACTTTTGTTAAAAAAATATATAAATGGGAAACTAGTTTTTGCTTCATTAAAATTTCATTTTAATAGACAATACAAAGGGTAATATTGGAAATAAACAGTGGTGTGACTTAACATTTTGGGCAGATACAGAAATTAATGCCATGATGCCAGCCAAGCTATTGACAATAATCCTACCCACTTGTTTTATTTATTTATTTATATAATATAATATAATAATTGCAATGTGTTTTGTCACCACCTTCCCTTTAAATAATAAAATAAGTAGAATAGAATTAACTATTAATGAAAAACATCTTATACACTCCATGGCCCATCGCCAATTCGCCATACCATGTGGTTTTACTTTCTTCTCCATCACTCACATGCTTCTTCTTGAATTACTTTTGTTATATTTATATTGGTTTTTTATTCTTGATTTTAGTTATTGATTAGAACTTATAATATAAAGGGTGCTATTTTAAGTATGATTTTACATATACTTTTGATAAGTTTTCGGATAATACCTAAGAATATGAATTTTTAAGAATTGGATGGTTGTCTAACTTTTGATAAATTATGGTTGTGAAAATGAATAATCTATAGTTACAAATAGTATACTATTAAAGTCTACAAATAACATATTAAAGTCTACTTTTTCAGATTAATCAAACTAATTGGTTAATTGATCATCTTATGGTAAATATATTATAGTTTATATTAGACTGGGCGTAATGGGTGACCAAACCCAGTTTGGTCACCCCTGTCACCTCTGCGCCACATCAGCTTTCTCTCTCCTGATCAATCACACGACCAGACAGCGACCAAATGCCCGTAATGGGTGACCGTTCGAAATTTTTTTTTTAATTCAAATTAAAAACAAATACATTAATTATAAAAAAAAACATTACATTAATAATTAAAAAAAACATAAATAAAAATAACAATACAATAAATACTAAAAAAAAATAAACTATCAGTCCAAATTATATTTGGCCCTGATTTTCGCCTTCTTTGCCAAAACCCACTCAAGATTTCTGCCGGTGAGGTGATCATGGGACGAATTGTAGAATTCCATGTGCTTGAGCTCTTGGGTATCTTTTTGTATCTCCATGAAATCAGATATGTTCGCTTTGCGGAAGTCAAAAAATTCGTCCGTGGCCTCTTTCCAATGCCCGACTAATTCCTGAGCCGATGATGGCGGGGGGGCACCGTAATCTGAACTTTGAGCAACTGATGACGATGCCGCTGCTTTCTTCTTCGCCTTGTCCCGCCCCATTGGTCGAGGGGGTGCAACTTCCACTTCTTCATCATACTGATCCTCCTCTTCTGGACCAACCCCTGAACCTTGCGCAGCGGATGATGAAGAAGTCCTTGATTTTTTCCCCTAGCCTTCGCGAACATCGCCACCTGTTTTGGGTATTCAACTTCCTTCCACTTTGGATGGTCCTTCAAAATTCTCCAGCACTCCACCTCTGTGAACTCCCCTGCATGTTGAGCACTAAATTCACCACAAGCACGCTCGTACAAAATTTGGTCGTTCGCACCACTTGGGTTTCTTTGTACGAGGTTGTCATAGATCGCACAAAAGTTTGTAATTTTAGGACGAAGCCTACTCTTCCACTTGCAATTGAGGGAGTCGTATGTTCGGTTCGTCCCACCCATTTCGCTCGCAAAGCGAACTAACACATCCTGCCAAAATCCACATTTAGCCCTGGAGTTCGACTTGATGACATTTTCGGAAGTGTCGATCCAAGCCTTGCATAAGCCTATCTCTTCAAGCTTCGTCCATGACGCGCTTCCGCCGGTCACCCCCTTTGTCGGTGGTTGACGCCTTTTTGGTACCTTTTTTGGCGCTACAACGGGCTCGGGCTCGCCGAACGACTCGGAAGACTCGACGTCGACGGGCGTGGCTGGAGTGGCGGGGGAACCACTTTGTGTTCGTGGTTGGTAGTCGTATTGGTCGAGCCCGGCGAAAGGATCAAAATTTTGGTGGTCGTATTGGTCCCCACCAAAATAATTTTGATAACTTTGTTGTGGTACTTGTTGATATTGTGGTGGTTGTTGTTGTGGTCGGTATGGTTGTGGGAAGTAGGGGGGAGCAAATGGATTATTTTGATAACCTTGTGGGATTTGGTGACTTGTTTGGTGTACGAAACCGGGTGGTCGAAAGTTGATCGAGGGTGATTGAGAGGGTGTAGTAGAGGGTGCTCCGCGTCGAGATTTTGTAGCCTTTCCTTTGTTCTTGGATGAAGACATTTTTAGAGAGGGTGATTGAGAGATTTGAGTGTGTGTTTGAGTGGAGAAAGAAATGAGAGTTGTGAATTATTTGGTAAAAGAATTGGGTATTTATAAGGTAAAAAAAGGGGTAAAAATTAAATTTATTTGGGGTAAAAAGTAGCCGTTGGAGGCTTGCAACGTTCGGATTCGAACGGTCGATTACTCGACCGTTGGGGGAGGTCGACGCGTCGGGCGTTTTGCCCGTAACGGAGGGGGACGCGTCGGGCTTGCTTATTTGGCCGGTCACGACCGAATTTTCGGTCACCGTTACGGACAGTCTTAGGGCCTATCTAATATGTATTTTAATGAACTAACGGTGCAATCTCTTAGCAATTAACCCATAAATATTAAATTAATTAAGATTGACTATATACTTAAGGGATTTTTTAATATGTGTTCCGGGAGCACATCATAGTAATATTAAATGTAATATTAAAAAAAAAAAGTAATATTAAATGTCTTTTATGCCCCTACATTTAATTCATAAAACTCTTCATTTTCAATTATGGTAAAGGTAAAATCGATATAACACAAAAGTACATATTAATGACTCATTAATATCATTTTACTTTAATTAAAGAAATTTTAGTTTATTAAAAAATCATTAGTCTATGCTAAAGACACGTATTAGCAAAACTCTATACTTAATATTCCTTATCTTATTGTCAGGATCGAATAACCAGAACAAGTTATTGTCAACCCAGATCTACTAATAACAAGAAGTTGCAGCGGATCAACACTTGTATTAATATATTAAGAACAATAGAATACTGTATATTGAACGAACAAAGAACAATAATATTAAGAACACAGTGATTCACAAAAAGCTTTAATGTATATTATTGATTAACAATACACACGTACGTTTACAATTCGTAAGGAACTATATATAATAGTCCTTGAAGCCTAACTATTTACCCTAGTTATTCTAGGACTTGATTTACATCGAATTATAAAAGATATACATTGAATAACATTCTATAACTAACTCTGCGAAGATCTCGGACTTGATTTGTTCCAAATATGCGTACCAGTAGTAACTGCAATCATCAGTAGTAAATATGAATCATCAGTAGTAACTCTGGTAATCAGTAGTAAGTCCAAAACCAACGTCAGTAGTAACTACTTATGATCAGTAGTAACTTCAATATGTGCATGATCAGTAGTAAATTAGTTATAGACTTCACCAATATCAACTCATCAGTAACAAGTGTTTCTGCCCCATCAGTAGTAATCATAGTCTTTATCAGTAGTAACTATGATCAGTACTAACCGCAGCATCATTAATAAGTTGAACTGTGATTTGTTCCAACAATCTCCCCCTAAACTTATTGATTCTCTTTCAATCAATCAAGTTTCTTTTGTTCTTCTTCTTCCTTCTTTCTCTTCTCTAGTGTTCTTTGATTCTGTTGCTTTCTTTGTTCAATGATGTATTTGCTGTTTTTCTTTGTAAAATAGTTCAATTTATTCTGAAACATTACAGCATCGAATGGCTTCATCATTGAGTTAATGAATATCTGATACATGATCTTTTCAGAATGTGGATATTCTTTTTCATACAAGTAAAGCTCATAATTTTTATTTGATCTTTCAAAGAAGTACATATTTGCAGTTGGGAGTACATTCCAAGCATACACATTTTCTGGATTTGTAAATAATTCTGGGTAGTTATCCGGATAAAATGCAGCATCAATCATTCTTGTTAAATATCCAGCACCAGAATCTTTACATGATTTCTTTGACATCCTTGGTTTTCCAATGATCAGAAGTTTGATTACATCACTTCTTGAATAGGATCTAATCAATGCTAACCATCCAGTAAATCTTTGAACAATTTTGTCTTCCCTTATAATTTCTAATACATTATTATGCATAACTCTCCAATTGATGATTGGATTGTTTTCAAGGGGAGCAACTGGTACTTCAAGAACAGGAATAATTTGTTCTGTCTTTGATTTCTTTTGAACACTCTGTTCTTGAGTAAGATCCTTTCTTTTCTTTGTTTGGGGAGTTGAGGATTCACCAATAGTTGATATACTATCAGTTTGAATTAACTTTGGACTTATTGGAATTAAGGCTTTTAAGTCTTTTAACTTCTTTTCTTCTTCAGCTTCTTGTTCAGCCAATTCTTTCTTCTTGGCAGTACAATATTTATCTATAACTGTGATCATCCTCATTCTGCCAAAAGACTTTGCACTGTGCCCTTTTGACTTGAGAAAGTCAATCATAAGTTTCTTCTGTTCAAAAACTTCATCTGGTAGATCACCTTTTGTTCTTTTACTTTCAGCTACCAGATCTTCAAGGCAGTTTAGATGTTCTTCTTCTACTTTTCTAAGTCTTTTAAATTCTGCTAGTTGAGCTTCTATCTGAACATCTTTTATTTGTTGAGCAGGTATTTCAGCTTTTTGAGATTTTTGAGTTTTTGATCTTTCTTTTTCAGCCTTCTTTTTCTTTTCTTCAAGAGCTTGATACATAGTCACTTTCTCTAAGTATCTCTTATGTTTCACCTTCCATCTTGATTATTTTTCAGCTCTGACATGATTGATTCTGTTCACCATGTGGTGACCTAGTGCTCTGTTGGGATAATCATCATCATAAATTTCCTTTCCCTTTCCAATACAAGCTGGAAGTACAGATAGAGGTGGAGTGTATTTTATATCAGGAATACCAGGAATTTCAAACTTTGGATAAAATAAATGAAGTTGATCTTCTGGTAGTATTTTGGGGTGTGGAGGAAGTGTGCATTCATCTACTTCAAACCAATTCACATTATCATCAATGTCAGGTATGATAATTGGTTGATCAGGAGTTGGTGGTTTGTGATGATGACATAACGTTCCCTTTCAATTAGCTCTGGGATCTCTTGTTCTTCCTCTTCAGTAGTAACCAAGGTAGTTACTATTGGTGTTTCTTCAGGATTTACTACTGATAGGGCATCAGTAGTGTTTGGTGCATTTGTTTCCTCTTGTTGATTTACTACTGCTATCACATCAGTAGTATTAGGAGTTATTACTACTTCTTGTTGAGCTTGTTCTTCCATAGGAGCAGTAGTAGTATCCTCATCATCAATATTCATCTTTTCTAGGCCTTCATCATTAACCTGGCCGTCATCAGTTTTAGTTTCTTTGAGATTGAGGAGAGAGGTAGCTGCTGCTGCAATGGATTCATCTATCATACTTTGTATGTTGTCCTTCTCCCCCTTAGTGAGCTCAACTGGTGGAGCTTCACTATTAGCAATCTTCTTTTTCAATTTCCTTATGATCTTTGTTTGTTGAAATAGTCTATGCTCATATAATTTCATTCTTTTGTTGATGGTGTTGATATGCTTCTTCATATAGACCATAGTTTTCCCTTGATTTGTTAAGTATTTCAGGCAATCTTGTACAGTGGTTTCAAGGTTTTTCATCATATCCGTCAATTGTTTTTGTTTAATACTGCCCTCACTCCATCTAGCAAGATCATCGGGCTCACTAACTGGTACATTGGCTTTAAGGTTTTCCATCCTTTCCGTCAAATCACTGGTTTCAGTTCTACCCTCATCACTTCTTGGTGATGAAATGGGTTGTTTGGACACTCTCTTCTTCCTAGAAGAAGCAGTAGTGCCCCCCTTGTGGTTTCTTGGCACCGGGGTCCTCTTAGTGCTTCCTCAAAAGAGTCATCACTAAGAGTTGCCGAGGTCTGGGTCCTATTGATGTTCTCACTATCCTGTGCACCCACCTTTGGGGCATCCGTAGTGAGAGCCCTTTCCTCATGTCGTCTCTCCTCCTTGGAGGACAACTCTTGGAGCCTGGGGTGTGACTCAATGGGTCCCCTGGTGTCCTTTAAGGAAGATTTCTTCCTTTTATAGCTTTTCTGGATTGATTTGGCTAAAGGCTGGTCTTCTACAGAGTGAAGAGTAGCACTCTGCAGATTGAATTCATGTTCCTGGGACACATTCAGGACATCTAATTGGGTTGATGATTGAGTGACTATTTGGGTTTGTGTTTGGGTTGCATTTGGGGGTGATGGAGTGGGTTGAGGTTCAATTGGGGTTGTGTCTTTGATTGAACCTTCTCCAAGATTTTGTTGATCTTTGATCATGTTAGGAAACAGAGGGGTTTCCTTGCCCGAAAATTTAAATTGTTTTCTCATATTTGAGAAAACTTTCTTGTTCAACTCAGGTGTTATGAAAATATTTTTGGGAGTTGACAAGTTTTGCAATTCACAATTTATTAAATGTTGAAGAAATCTGGGATACATTAAAAATTTTGAAGTAGAAAGATTTCCCAACATTCCCTCAAAAATCATATTTGAAAAATTAAAGACTTGGTCTGTGCATAAATAAACAACAGCAGATGCTATTGATTTGTTAAACTCATTCCAAGAGCTTCTTTTAGGAGAAAGACAGTGTTGAATGATGTGTATTAAAAATTTCCATTGTGGGGGAGAGAAGACCTTCTTGGAAAGTGACAATGTCAAGTCTTCCCTCATATCCCATTCTGTTTAAAATTTCAACAATGTGTTCCTTAGGAAGAGAAAACATACCTTCGTCGTCGTGCAGTTGTAGATGGTGTCTGATGGATTGTTCAGTTATGGTGATAGACTTTCCATCCACTGTTGATTTGATCATAGACACAGTTGCACCTTCGGTTCTTTCAGCATTGGTCCAGAAATCAACCAAGTGTTGTTGATATGCTTTCGGATTTACAGTTAATGCAAACTTTATGTATGAGTTCTTCAAGAATTGTACGATTGGACGAAAGTCTTTCGTTCCGTCTGGATTGCGTAGAAATGCACACATGTTGTGGAACTCTGAGTATTTGAGATTTGTATTAACGTTGAGAGATTGTAGAGTTGCCATTGTCGTTGATTATGTATTTTGAGAATTTTTGATCGTTTGATTTGAGAGAAACAAGCAAGAATGTTGTTACTGGTGCAGGGTTTATGATCGCGATTTAGGGTTTATCGAGAGGATTTAGCAAATCGATGGAAGGATAATGCTAAACTAATCGACTTCAGCTATTTATATCTTACGATTTATCCTGTAAAAAGACTAAATTGCCCTTCGAATGATAACACAACGGCTATTTTCATGGGGGTTAGGTTGGTAATTTGATAGTTTAAAGACCAGTAGTAAATTAGACATCAGTAGTAACTAGAGATTTTGACATCAGTAGTAACTATTGACATCAGTAGTAACCACCATCACACAAGACCAGTAGTATATGTGGATACCAGTAGTACTGTCTTACCAGTAGTATTTGTGTATACTTAATACACACCAGTAGTAGTGACCTACCAGTAGTATTTTGTGCACACCTACCAGTAGTAAAACACTACCAGTAGTAAAACACTTATGAAAATAAATAACTTTTTACAACAGAGAAATTTTACACATGATTTTGAGTGAGAGATTAATTTATTAAAATCATTCCAATACTGCTAACCAAGAAGCTGAATCTTCCTACATCAAATGCTTTTGTAAAAAGGTCTGCTAATTGATTGTCAGTATGAATTTTAACTACTTTGATTAACTTCTTTTCATTGCAATCTCTTATAAAATGAAATCTTATTTCAATGTGTTTGGTTTTAGAGTGTTTTACTGGATTGTTCACAATACTAATAGCACTTTGATTATCAATAAAAATAGGAGTTTTAAGGATAGAGATACCAAAGTCTAGAAGCTGATTTTGAATCCAAAGTACTTGAGCACAACAAGCAGATGCAGCTACATACTCTGCTTCAGCAGTTGATGTGGATACATTTGTTTGTTTCTTACATTGTCATGATACAAGTCTTGATCCAAAGAATTGACATCCACCAGTGGTGGACTTTCTGTCTTGACATTCACCTCCATAGTCACTATTTGTGTAGGCTATGAGTTCAAATGGTGAGTCATGTGGATACCATAGACCAAGTGATGGTTTGCCTTTCAAGTATCTGATTATTCTTTTGACAGCCTGCAAGTGTAGTTCTTTAGGTCTTGCTTGATATCTTGCACACACACAAACACTATACATAATGTCAGGTCTTGATGCAGTTAAGTACATCAAAGAGCCTATCATTGATCTATATAAGTGTTCATCTACATCCTCCCCCTCAGCATCAGGATGTAGGTGTTTGTGTGTTTCCATTGGTGTACTTTCACTCTTGCAGTCTTTCATATCAAACTTCTCCAAGATGTCTTTAACATATTTTGATTGGTTTATCAAAATACCATCTGTTCTTTGATTGACTTGGAGTCCAAGGAAGAAGTTCATTGGACCCATGGAGCTCATCTTGAATTTGATTTGCATGAGATTTTCAAACTCTTTACACAATGAATCATTTGTTGATCCAAAAATGATATCATCTACATAGATTTGCACCAATAGTATATCATTTTTTACCTTTCTTGTAAACAGAGTCTTGTCGATTGCTCCTCTTTTAAAATCATTCTTCAGTAAGTATGATGATAATGTATCATACCATGCTCTTGGTGCCTGATGTAGGCCATATAGAGCTTTGTCTAGTTTGAATACATAGTCACCATGTTTTGGATCTTCAAAACCTGGAGGTTGGCATACATATACTTCTTCTTCAATTTTCCCATACAGGAAAGCACTCTTCACATCCATTTGATAGACTTTAAACTTCTTGAATGAAGCATATGCTAAGAAAATTCTTATTGCTTCAATTCTAGCAACAGGAGCATATACCTCATCATAGTCTATTCCTTCTTCTTGAGTGTATCCTTGGGCTACAAGTCTGGCTTTGTTCTTGATCACTATACCTCTTTCATCTTTCTTGTTTCTAAAGATCCATCTTGTTCCAATGGCTCTTTTTCCTTTGGGTAAAGGTACAAGTGTCCAAACAGCTTGTAATTTGAATTGAAGGAGTTCTTCTTGCATTGCCTCAATCCAGTTTGAATCCTTCATTGCTTGTTGAATCTTCTTTGGTTCATCCTGAGACAGAAAACATTCAAACATACATTCATTAGCAATTAAACTTATATTACACATGTTTGCAGTTAGACTTTTATTTAATTTGCTTCTTGTTTGTAGTTGTGAGTTAACATCACTTAGAACATTGTCTAATGGATGGTTCTTTTGAGTCCTTGAGTTTGTAGCTCTGTCAACTACTAGTTGATTCTCAAGATTTGATTCATTTGTCTCAGGAATATGTTCCTCTTGAGTTTCTTCATTGTCATTGATGTTTGGTTCATCATCATTAGCTAGATCTGAGTTACTACTGGGATCGGTAGTATTTATGTTATTACAGGGATCAGTAGTATTATCAGAATTGAGATTGTTAAAGGGACCAGTAGTATCTTGAGTACTGTTACTGGTCTCAGTAGTATTTGAATTACTATTGTCCTCATTATCTGATTCACTACTGCTCCCAGAATCTGAGTTATTACTGTCCTCAGGATTAACTGTGGGAACAGTATCAACTACTATATATCTCATCTCTTCTTCACCAGTATTGAAAGATGATGTTCCTTCCTTTTGAGTATGACAATTTGAATCACCTGCATTTAAATCCAAGTTAGTATTAAAGGATTTGGTTAGATTGTCTATGTTAAATAGCCAATCTGGACCATTTCCTTGTTCATTAGGAATATTCTCATTAAAGGATACATTGATGCTTTCTTCAATAATCCTTAATCTTTTGTTGAACACTCTGTATGATTTGCTTTGAGTAGAGTATCCCACAAAGATTCCATCATCAGCTTTGCAGTCAAACTTACCAATTTGTTCTCTTGTAATCAAAATAGTACAAGGACAACCAAATGATTTTAAGAAACTTATGGAAGGTTTTCTTTTGTTAAAAAGTTCATATGGTGTTTTATGATGTGGCTTAACTATTAATACTCTGTTTTGTACATAACAGGCAATATTAACAGCTTCAGCCCAAAAAGTAATTGGTAGTTTTGAGTCTGCTAACATTGACCTTGCTGCTTCAATGATTGTTCTATTTCTTCTTTCAGCTACACCATTTTGTTGAGGAGTTCTAGATGAGCTATATTGTCTGTCAATACCTTTAAGATCACAAAAGTTAATTAATTTAGCATTCTTAAATTCTGTGCCATTATCACATCTTATGGCTTTAACTTTTTGACCAGATGTGTTCTCCAGTTTAACAGTTAAGTTCTTGATGAGTTCACTTGTTTCATCTTTTGTCCTGAGAAAGAAAACCCATGTATATCTGGAAAAGTCATCAGTAATAACAAGACAATATTGTTTCTTTCCAATACTCATTACATTTGTAGGTCCAAAAAGGTCCATATGTAAGAGTTATAAAGGAACAGAAATAGAATTTACAATTTTGGACTTATGAGAAGATTTATGTTGTTTACCTTTTAGGCATGCAACACAATGATGATCACACATGAACTGTTTTTGTGGTAATCCAATTACCAAATTCTTTCTTACTAAATTGTTCATATTTTTAAAGTTTGTGTGACACATCCTTCTATGCCAAAGTTATGATTCAGTAGTGTTTGCCTTGGATATAAAACAGTTGACCTCATTTGAAGAAATGAGTTCTCCCCCTATATCCAGGCAATACACATTGTTTCTCCTTGGAGTTCTCAAAACTACATATTTTTCATCTAAAACAAAGTCAGGAGAAAGAATGATGCACTCAATGTCTGTGAAAAGAATCTTATTCTTTTTATCACATACTTGAGACACACTGACAAGATTATATTTTAGCTCAGCGACAAAAAACACATCATCAAAAGTAATTTTACCATTAGTAACTGTACCTTTGCCTGTAATCTTACCTCCCTTTGGGTTCTCACCAAAGGCCACATACCCTCCATCAAATGACTTGAAATCTTTAAGAATTTGTAGATTTCCAGTCATGTGCCTTGAGCATCCACTATCAATGTGCCATGTTCTACCTTCTTTAGGGATCTGAATGCTCTGCACAAGTGAGTAAAAGATTAGTCAAGTTTGGGAACCCAAGCTTTATATGTCTTGGGTTCATTCTTTGAAAAATAAGATTTAGAAGATTTAATTTTAAACATTTTTGGTACCCATACCTGTTTAATACTGGTGTTTTGTTTTACTACTGCCCCTTTGGATTTGTTACTGTTTAGTACTGAGTTTACTACTGACCTTGGTCTATACCCATTATATTTAGTTTTTGAATACTTTACTACTGATGGACCAGTAGTATTTGGGTAATTACCATGTTTAGGATAACCAGTAGTGTTTTTAACCTTTGGTTTGGCAGCAGTAGTAATTTTAAAATTAGGTTTTTTACCAGTAGTGTTTTGGTACTGATACCCAACAGCATTGTAATTAGGGTTAGGATCAATAGTAAACCTGTTAAGGTTTCTACTGGTGTTGGAAAAATTAAAATATTGTTTCTTTTGATTTGTTTTTCCATTATTTTTGAAGTAATTGCTGTTCATTGGGCTTCCAACTCTTTTGTTTTGCACAAACCTTGGTGCATTTCTCTCAATTTTTTGTGTTTCATGTTTTTGAGATTTTTGTTATTTACTACTGGTGGACCAGTAGTATCTTTTGACTGTAACACCCGTATTTTTAAAACATCGTTTAAATCATTTAAAATACATTTTCCCAATATTTGACATATTGTCCAAAGTACGGTTTAACAAAAAAAAAACTTTAAAACCTATATCAGAGTTTACAAAAATACGGTGTCACCAAGTATATCAAAACCATAGGCAACGAGATCTACCTATTAGCTCCCGATCTAAACATCTCTAGGCCACTTCTAGTGCAACCTTCTTTCACTTCAAACCTGTACCTGAGTACACAGTCACAAACAAACGTAGTACGTGAGACAAAATAGTCTCGTGAGATACATGGGTTTTAGACCCAAATAACAATAATAGTCGTTTCATAATTAGATGTATATGAACATATATATATATACATATACTAAATCATTATAAGCTAGCCACCCTATAGTGACCCTATCGTTCCAATGCCTTCCTAGCAATCATATCTAGTTATCGGGTTGCCCCCGAACTAACTAGAATCTCAACATATCTAACTATCGGGTTGCCCCCGAACTAGCTAGAAGCACTATCCTATCTAACTATCGGGTTGCCCCCGAACTAGCTAGAACTCCAATATATATATCTAGTTATCGGGTTGCCCCCGAACTAACTAGAGTCACAAACATATCTAACTATCGGGTTGCCCCCGAACTAGCTAGAAGCACTATCCTATCTAACTATCGGGTTGCCCCCGAACTAGCTAGAAACATCACCATGTCTAGTTATCGGGTTGCCCCCGAACTAACTAGCATCACATCATCTCGTTCTTACCATAACTCATCAGTTATTCCAATCAAAGCCCTCGGCTATCACATCAATCATCAAACAAGTTAGTTATCTAATAATAACAACATATAATTAGTTCAACACAGTGTGAACGTACCTGTATGGTCCCATGGACCCGATCATAAGCAACCCACATTTACTTCTACATCTATGAACCCTATGAGGTCCATACTTACTTTATACATAAGATACATTTCTTATTTTATCGATATCATAATACTTTTATCTCTTCCTTGACTATAATACACAATTATTACTAGTCACATCATATTCTTTTTCATATACATTCGTGTTTTACTTTTATTAGTATATCTTACCAATAGGTACTCATTACTATAAAATCATTCCCAATTGCTTTACTAATACATATTTATTAATAAAGGCTCCGTATACATTCTTTTAATCAATTACTTCCTTATTATTGTTCATTAACACAGATTCCATAATTACTTGAATCTATCATATTTTACTTCCAATTCATCAATCATACTAGACATATTCTAGTATCACATTCTACACACTTTCATACATTTTCAGTCACTATCTTTATCAACATATTTATTAATAGAGACCAATAAAATATCATATGTATTTTCAAAACTATTTACTATGTACTCAGTTTAAAAGTCTCATGTACTCACCTTAGCAATAAAGTGCTCCAACCATATTCTTTACGCCAATTTCCTTGCTTCATAGCTCAATCAACTTCCAAGACTTCACCAAAAGCCTAATACAATTATCACAACATGATCAACATCACATACAACTACTATTGTGTCCATCTATCTTTAGATAACACTTATTAACACATTTCCCCCAATTATGGTGATTTACCAAACCCTAGGTTTAACCAAATCCTTAAGATTCTTACAAATCATAATCATACCCTTGTTTCCTTTGATAATATACCATCTATTAAGTGTATACATCATCAACATCACCATATCCCATAACCCATGAACTAGGGTTTCAAACCCTTACATCAAAATGCATAGATCTTAAGCTACAAAGATCAAAGAGTGAAGATATACCTTTAATCTTCAACTAGGAGTGAAATCTATCAAAGATTTGTGAAGGATTCGACCTCAATCAGTCCTCAAGCTCGAAAATCGCCAAAAGGGAGGAACTAGGGTTTGCACATGCCATTAATGAGCCAAAACCCGATTTTAATGCTGCTCGAAGGAGTTCGCGTCGCGAACCCCAACTTCGCGTCGCTAACTTTGCGTCCTTATGAACTTCGCGATCGTTAACTGGCCGGGAACTACCTCACGATCGAAGGCCAATTTCCCTGTCGCTACTTCGCGTTTCGCGAACCTAGTTCGCGTCGCGAACTTCGTATGCAGCCAGGGCTGCACTTTTTCATCATCGTCTCGACCCGGTTTCGCCCATAACTTCCTCATACGGTGTCCAAACGACACGAAACCAGTTTCTACGAGTTTTATATGATTTATCCATAATTATCATATTTTTATACATTTTATCTATTTACAAAAAAATTCGGGTTGTTACAACTATCTACCCCTTAAAAGGATTCCGTCCTCGGAATCGCTAAGAATTCCAACCCACATCCGACCGAGCATTCCGCTCTCATTCCCTTGTGGTCATTTCCATCAAACTTTCCTCATTCATATTCCGTTAACATTACATATCCAAACGTTCACTTAACTCCGTTAAGTCCGAACGGTCAGGACCCAAATTTTTTTTTTAAAATTCATAATACCCAAACGGGTCAAAATTTCACAATTTGACCATAACACCGCCACTCTCTCGACCGATCCTTTCATTCCCATAACAATGGTATGACACAATCATACCATTGACTAGTTGATTAAAACGAATGTCAAACTCTAGCTTTGACCCAACCGATATATCCCGACATTGGTATATCCCCACATTGTCTACCCTTTGACTTAAGCACAAAGTCAACTATACTTTAACATTTTCCCTTCTCGTTAAAGGTTTCATTAATTTTTCATTCCTTTACTATCGTCTTTAATTTCATGATTTTATCAATAATCATATACTCGGTTCCCAAATTCAACCCTAAACACCCAACGGGTCAAAGTCGCACAATCCGACTATAACTCTTTTAGTTATTCCATTACCCTTTTTCTCGCACATAACATCGACACATGATGCTCTCAATATTCACTAATTGTTCATAACAAGAGTCAAGCCCATCTTTGACTAAGTCAACCAATCACAAATTGGTCGAACTTGACTTTTGCGTGAAGTCAACCATACCCCTTTCAAACTAACCAATTTCATACTCACGGGGCACTATCATAATATATCACTTCCGGTTCTACTTATTATTGTTTCCTTAACAATTGTCCCCGTTTTTCCACACCTTCAATATCTCCCCAATTATGCGAGAGTTGCACATTCAAATACGGTCACATCGACCTTTACTGATTATTGACCAACACTTGGTCACTCACACCATCACTTAGTTTTCTTTCAACCATCTTTGCATCGCAACAATCAATTTCATAACTCTTATTCTCAATTACCGGAATTTGTTCTCCTATCGCAACATATTCCGCGATTTCATACAAGTTTACCATACTTTGGTTATCAAATGATAATTTGCTCACTAGGAGTTTCTCTTTCCTCCTATTCTATAAATCGTAGGCATCCCCTACATTTGCATGACCTAGATGCAACCCGCATTTCGAACTAGGTCCTCATATACCATAACATAATAGTAATACATTATCAACCACATGGTTCTACATTCATCATTTAAACACGTAAACATATACACACACACACATATATATATACACATATGTATCACGCCAATTCAATCTAAACACCTCTATTGTGCACATATACAAACATATGTATATGTCACACCAATACCATCTATACATCTCTATTGTGCACATATACAAACATATGTATATGCCACACCAATGTCATCTGACATCCATCTTTTCGCATCGTGTAGCCTTGCTACTATCTTACTCATTCGATCATCAAATCATTCATCATGCATTCTAGCACCTCTCCCATAAAATCACATTATCGTTTTCTTTCCTATTCACATATCTCCCATTGGACATACTACTTAATACATTTCATATAATATTACCTTTCCATTATCATATGCCTTCCAAGGCCATCACATAATGCACATGCATTGTACCCCGCGGGTAACTAATAACATTCTCTAATTGCTATTTATTGTTTCACTTACACAATAACCGTCCTTAACCGGTTCATTTCCTTAACAATTTCCAAGACTTTTGTCACCGCCGGAGTAGCTACCACTACATTCCATTAGCCAAAAAAAATCACCGACCAATCCAATCATCCTTGAGTCAAACAATCGACTCCGGTCCACACTCGCAACCAAAAGCCCAACACTCGGTGTTCTACTTGTACACGTCGTGGGACTCCGAAATATTCCTTTTCAAATCGTAGTCTTACACTACGCTATGACATACATTGTCACACTTATTACTATGGTATTTTACCAATAATTGTCTTTTCACTCTTGACATCGAATTTATCAATATTATCACGAAACTTGCTATGGCTATGCGCCAACTTTTACTCATCCGTTTTCAACAATCAAAATTCGTCATTCCCGACACTTATTCTTTTCCACATATTTTTCATTTATAAATTCTAGGTATCACTATACCTTAGTCATTCTTTCCTTTACCGTTCCCGTATAATATCACGTTACTTATCCGGATTCCCGCCGGAAATCCAAATTCCATTTCCAAAGGTTCTATTTCTAAAATTTCCATTCATACTTATCAAGACTTAGTACTCCATTGTACTGCTATCCTTTTGTTGAAACACATTTACCATCCTCGTGGTTTTTCCTTTGATACTACATAATGGCATCAACCCTTCTATCCTTACTACATGCAACACACTTGTCTATAATCCTTTCCAATGCACACTTCCATACACATAACTAACCGGGAAGACCATTCCCAAATATAAATCTCCATGACGTACGACTCGTCTCCAATCTCTATAAGCACCAATTCGTGCAACCATCAGGCAATTAAGCAATATTCACATAACCTCAATCTTCACCAAAGACCTCCGAGGTTGCATCATGACCCCCTCTAGATTTCCTTCCGGGAAAAACTCCCCTTTTTCAACTCACTCGTGAGTTCCTTTCACAACATTTTGTACCACGCTTTTTTTTTTCCTCAAGGTCTCATACAACACGTTCCACCGTGTCAATACCTCATCCTTCAATAATGGTGACGTCAATGTCGCCATATTGTTCTTCCTTCATTTGCTACTCTCTAGCACTTGCTAAATCTACCGAATCCACCACATCGTGACCTTCGGCTCAAAACTTCCGAATTACTCAACGGTTTTACATGCTATGAAAACCCTATACCACATCCTTCCATTTCTTCCGACTAGGTCTTGTTACCTTTTTATGTAGACACCTCCCACTACGGGATTCACCATTTGATTACTCTTCCTTCCTATGGGTATTGGAATCATTCCACCTACCCTTATTTATTCAATTATTCAAAAATCTTGTTCACATCATCATTCTTAACCTTTCCCAACTTAGTGGAGCTCACCCACTTTACTCATTCATTCCTTCGCCATAACAATGTATTCAACAAACAAGATTCAAACAGTCGACTCAACAGTCGAAAACAATACAATTAGATGAAAACATGGCATTTCCCATAGGGGTCGACCCTAGCTTACCAATGCCCTACGGTCTCAAAAGACTTCACATTGCACATTTCCTAACAACTTCTATAGGTCCCCTAGGTTTAACCCTAAACTTAACATAAAGTCTCAAGGTCAACCTATCGATCTCAAGGAATCTTACATTCCTATTGCTACAGTCTAAGACTAGGATGGACATCCAACCTAATTCACTTAAACTATAGCTCTGATACCAAGTTGTAACACCCGTATTTTTAAAACATCGTTTAAATCATTTAAAATACATTTTCCCAATATTTGACATATTGTCCAAAGTACGGTTTAACAAAAAAAAAACTTTAAAACCTATATCAGAGTTTACAAAAATACGGTGTCACCAAGTATATCAAAACCATAGGCAACGAGATCTACCTATTAGCTCCCGATCTAAACATCTCTAGGCCACTTCTAGTGCAACCTTCTTTCACTTCAAACCTGTACCTGAGTACACAGTCACAAACAAACGTAGTACGTGAGACAAAATAGTCTCGTGAGATACATGGGTTTTAGACCCAAATAACAATAATAGTCGTTTCATAATTAGATGTATATGAACATATATATATATACATATACTAAATCATTATAAGCTAGCCACCCTATAGTGACCCTATCGTTCCAATGCCTTCCTAGCAATCATATCTAGTTATCGGGTTGCCCCCGAACTAACTAGAATCTCAACATATCTAACTATCGGGTTGCCCCCGAACTAGCTAGAAGCACTATCCTATCTAACTATCGGGTTGCCCCCGAACTAGCTAGAACTCCAATATATATATCTAGTTATCGGGTTGCCCCCGAACTAACTAGAGTCACAAACATATCTAACTATCGGGTTGCCCCCGAACTAGCTAGAAGCACTATCCTATCTAACTATCGGGTTGCCCCCGAACTAGCTAGAAACATCACCATGTCTAGTTATCGGGTTGCCCCCGAACTAACTAGCATCACATCATCTCGTTCTTACCATAACTCATCAGTTATTCCAATCAAAGCCCTCGGCTATCACATCAATCATCAAACAAGTTAGTTATCTAATAATAACAACATATAATTAGTTCAACACAGTGTGAACGTACCTGTATGGTCCCATGGACCCGATCATAAGCAACCCACATTTACTTCTACATCTATGAACCCTATGAGGTCCATACTTACTTTATACATAAGATACATTTCTTATTTTATCGATATCATAATACTTTTATCTCTTCCTTGACTATAATACACAATTATTACTAGTCACATCATATTCTTTTTCATATACATTCGTGTTTTACTTTTATTAGTATATCTTACCAATAGGTACTCATTACTATAAAATCATTCCCAATTGCTTTACTAATACATATTTATTAATAAAGGCTCCGTATACATTCTTTTAATCAATTACTTCCTTATTATTGTTCATTAACACAGATTCCATAATTACTTGAATCTATCATATTTTACTTCCAATTCATCAATCATACTAGACATATTCTAGTATCACATTCTACACACTTTCATACATTTTCAGTCACTATCTTTATCAACATATTTATTAATAGAGACCAATAAAATATCATATGTATTTTCAAAACTATTTACTATGTACTCAGTTTAAAAGTCTCATGTACTCACCTTAGCAATAAAGTGCTCCAACCATATTCTTTACGCCAATTTCCTTGCTTCATAGCTCAATCAACTTCCAAGACTTCACCAAAAGCCTAATACAATTATCACAACATGATCAACATCACATACAACTACTATTGTGTCCATCTATCTTTAGATAACACTTATTAACACATTTCCCCCAATTATGGTGATTTACCAAACCCTAGGTTTAACCAAATCCTTAAGATTCTTACAAATCATAATCATACCCTTGTTTCCTTTGATAATATACCATCTATTAAGTGTATACATCATCAACATCACCATATCCCATAACCCATGAACTAGGGTTTCAAACCCTTACATCAAAATGCATAGATCTTAAGCTACAAAGATCAAAGAGTGAAGATATACCTTTAATCTTCAACTAGGAGTGAAATCTATCAAAGATTTGTGAAGGATTCGACCTCAATCAGTCCTCAAGCTCGAAAATCGCCAAAAGGGAGGAACTAGGGTTTGCACATGCCATTAATGAGCCAAAACCCGATTTTAATGCTGCTCGAAGGAGTTCGCGTCGCGAACCCCAACTTCGCGTCGCTAACTTTGCGTCCTTATGAACTTCGCGATCGTTAACTGGCCGGGAACTACCTCACGATCGAAGGCCAATTTCCCTGTCGCTACTTCGCGTTTCGCGAACCTAGTTCGCGTCGCGAACTTCGTATGCAGCCAGGGCTGCACTTTTTCATCATCGTCTCGACCCGGTTTCGCCCATAACTTCCTCATACGGTGTCCAAACGACACGAAACCAGTTTCTACGAGTTTTATATGATTTATCCATAATTATCATATTTTTATACATTTTATCTATTTACAAAAAAATTCGGGTTGTTACATTGACCTTTGTGTTTTTGCTTTTTCTTTAGAGTTTTTAAATTCTTTGAACTCTTTGCAGTTAATTGGATTGAAGTAACAATCCTTAGCTAAATGATTTACTTTGTTGCAAATAACACATTTTAGTTTCTTATCTTTAGCACCTACAGGTTTTCTTTGATCCAAGAGTTGATTTCTGTTTCTTTCATTTCCCCTTCTTAGAATTTTTGGTATATTTTCTGCATCATATTTAGGAGACTCATTTTGACTTTTTGTTGTGTGATAACTTGTATCAGTTGAGTCTGTAGTTAGATCATCATCAGAAGAATCATTTGATTCAGATGTTCCATTACTTGTTTCAGATTCAGATTCAGTGTGATTCTTTAATTTTAAATCATCTAGTATTCTTTCTGTGCTTGATTTAAGAGGAGGGATAAAATTAGTTGGAGGTGGAACAGCATGATATCCCACTCCATGCACAACTTTTTCAGTGGTTTGGTTATTTGTTAATTCATTAACAATTTGAGAACTTCTTTCAAACTTTTTAATGGTTAATTTATTTTGTTCTAATTCCATTTGACATTCTTCTAGTTTGATCAAAGTTTCTTTTAATTTTAGTTCAAAATGTTCTTTTTCATAAGTGGTTTGTAGCAATTCTTCTTTTATCTTTTGATCAGTTATTTTATAAATTTTAATTTGATTTTCAAGATCAGCTATACAACCATTATATTCAATTCTTCTATTTCTATTTAGAATCATTTCTTCAAGTGTTTCTTTATTAAGTTTTTCTAAATCTTTATATGCTTTAATGCATTCAGGAGTGCAAGATTTAGAATTTACCTTAGTAGGAGAATCAGTGAAAGCCATGAGAGCTTGATTCTGTGCATGCTCCTCTGCTTGAAAGCTCCAATCATAACCTTGTCCTTGTTGTGAAACAAGAGCAGTTGAGTTTGACCTTTTATCTGGTTGAAGACATTCTTTAGCAAAGTGCCCAAGGTTGTTACAGTTGTAACATTTGACTTTAGTCTTGTCAAATCCAGCCTTGTCACCTTTGTTGTAGTTAAGGTTTGTTCTACCAGTCCTCTTCAAGAACCTTTTGGTTCTCAGGCTCAGCATAGCCATCTGCCATTTTAGATCCATTTCTTCAAGATCATCAGGATTCAATTGTTCCAAATCATCACTAATTAGTGCAGTGTGCACATGACTAGTGAAGAAGGATTCTCTTGCAGTATCTTCACACTCTGTAGCCTTTCCTGTAGTAGTTTCTGGAACTTGATCTGTACTAGATACAAAAGCAGCATTGTTTGAAGATAACTGAGGAGTTTTAGAGCTTACCTCAGATTCAAACACCCTAAGCTCATTGTACAATTCATCTAGCTCTTTTTCTTCCAGAGCATCACCTTGTCTATATATGACTGTGTACATAGACCATTCTTCTCCAAGTGATCCGAGAAACTTTCTGTTGACATCATCATTATCTGGTTTCACACCAACTTGATTCAAGTCAACAATGAGTTTGTTGAACCTATCAAAGATTTGAGATAGTGATTCATTCTTTTGGCCTTTGAAATTTTCAAAGTCCTGTTTTAGTACAGACTTCATGTTTCTTATGGTGCTTTTGGTGCCAACAAATCTCTTTTCCAGTGCCTGCCACAACATCTTTGCATCATCATATTCAACAAAAAGATGTTGATAATCATTAGGAATGGCCAGTAGAAGGGTGCTTAGAGCTTTGAGTTCAATTCCTCTGTCTTTCTTCTCCTTCTCACACTTGAGTTTGTCTGCTTCAGTTGCAGAACTTGTTGCTTGATTGTGAACGGTTTTGTTTCCTTCAACAACAACTTCCCACATGGAATAATCAGTAATAAGCATGTATTGCTTAATACGATTCTTCCACATTCCAAAGTTATTTGGAGTGAGTATAGGGATTTTATTTGGTTGAGTACTTTCATTGTTATCAGTCATGATTAACAATCTGTGTGTTTTAAAGATTAAAACTTTTTATTGTTCTTAAAATTCGTAGATCTAGAACCAATAAGTTCTGATACCACTTGTCAGGATCGAATAACCAGAACAAGTTATTGTCAACCCAGATCTACTAATAACAAGAAGTTGCAGCGGATCAACACTTGTATTAATATATTAAAAACAATAGAATACTGTATATTGAACGAACAAAGAACAATAATATTAAGAACACAGTGATTCACAAAAAGCTTCAATGTATATTATTGATTAACAATACACACGTACGTTTACAATTCGTAAAGAACTATATATAGTAGTCCTTGAAGCCTAACTATTTACCCTAGTTATTCTAGGACTTGATTTACATCGAATTATAAAAGATATACATTGAATAACATTCTATAACTAACTCTGCGAAGATCTCGGACTTGATTTGTTCCAAATATGCGTACCAGTAGTAACTGCAATCATCAGTAGTAAATATGAATCATCAGTAGTAACTCTGGTAATCAGTAGTAAGTCCAAAACCAACGTCAGTAGTAACTACTTATGATCAGTAGTAACTTCAATATGTGCATGATCAGTAGTAAATTAATTATAGACTTCACCAATATCAACTCATCAGTAACAAGTGTTTCTGCCCCATCACTAGTAATCATAGTCTTTATCAGTAGTAACTATGATCAGTACTAACTGCAGCATCAGTAATAAGTTGAACTCTGATTTGTTCCAACACTTATACCATAACGTACAAGTTAAATAGACAGTTATATTAAACCATAATTTAATTGTTGTAGTCTTGTAGACTATATATTCTTTTAGTTCTTTCTTGAAGTATTTAAGTGCATTTAATGTAAATAGCACATATATAAATTATTATTGACTACTAATGTATATAAATATATTAAAAGGCGCACTAAATAATTTAAGGTGTTTGGTAGAGCATATAATCAAGTGTTAGTTAGAACATTTAGTCCAAGTGTTAGCTAAAACGTATACTTCAACCGACAACCGTTAAATACTATAAGTACGTGGTAAATTTTGTAAGAGCATTCCTAATAGTTAAGTTATTGCAATGATTTATTAGAATTGTTATGTAGACTTTTCATTCAACATTCATAAAACGCTATTAAAAAAGATTTTGCTCCAATGCATGTAAATGTAAAAAAGTTTTTTGTGTGTCTAAAGCAAAAGCTTTTTCATAGAAGGTCATTTATTTTCAAATGACCTAGAGAGAAGGTAAAAAACTTTAGAACAAACTTCTATAGAGATGCTCTAAGTTCAAAACGTTGAAATGTGTTTCTTTCAAATACCATAATACACTTTTACCTTTTTATTATTTTTATATGTCACCTAAAATATTGTCTTTCTATTTGATTCACAGATTTCGCTAAACGGGTTTATTAATATTATAAATAAGTATAAGTTTATAGTAACATTTAACACCTAAGTTGTTTATAGATTTAAATAATAAACAAATCAAATCAAAAAATTGCTTATGCTGTTGGATATCCCATTATAAATAACTGATATGAAAAATGCAATGGTGTTTTTATTTACTTTGAAAAAAGGGTTAAATATGGTGAATAATAACAACATACTTAAAATTAATTTTCATGTGACATAATGTATTATCTAACCATCCATTCAATGTACTGTACTTCTCTGTCCATTTTCGAGTAAACACCATATCTTTCGTGATAAATGTCGCTATTTGGCGAGTCATAAAGTTAGTTTATTAGTAGGTTGTGTGGTGAAGCCGGTTTATTTGTTTTTTTATTGATTAAGTTCTGTATTGCTAAAGTGTCTGTGGATATATCATGTATGTATGGATAAATTAGTACACACATTTGTTTTACATGCATAAATGGAAAAAGTAAGTTGAAATCAAACGACACCTAAGTGTCACATCAATGGTACATCACATATCCACTCAACACCACTATCACCAATATCATGTTAGGAACCACACTCACAATACCACAATTTTATAATACTCTCTCATCACATCTTCCTCTCTGAACCATGAAAACAACCATCACGCACCACCTTGGTGTGGGCACCACGCGACCATGAAACCTCTATGGTTAGAAACATTCAAATTGTTAGATTGATTGGCGTAAGTTGATTGATTGAGATTTGATAAACAATGGTTAGAAAGCCAACTTAACAAATTATTAGATATATTATAAGAAACATTCAAATTTTAGGTGGTTTTGGTTTACCACTTCATGCCATTTCTATTCGGACAGTTAATTGCTAGATAGATTACGACTTTTGCTATATCTCATGTTTGACCATATTGCGTTTTCTTTTTCAAAAATGTAAAGGAACCATGTATATATTGAAATTTACAAATTAAACTATACATATGGATTTACGAAGATAACCTCAAAAGAATATTCTCAATTAGCAAACTAAAAGAGTATCTTAATTATTTTTTGACAATATATCGTATGTATGAACACCGACGGTTGATACTTGAAAGCCAATTTGCTATCTTGTATATATGACAAGTAGCTTGAGGCTACATCAATCCTTACATTTGAGTAACTTAGATTACTCAAAACTGAGATTTTACTTTTTACCAAATCAGTTACTTATCGTATTACCAAGAAATGTCTTTCTAAGTATCACATTCATGTAATATACGATACGTTAAAAACTCAAAGAGAACATATGAGAATTGACATTGATATTCTAAAAACTTTTTTATACAATAAGATATAAAATTATTAATCTTGGACCATGTATAGTCATTGAATAAGACTTAACCAACATACATTTAAATTAAACTTGTAGACAAATAATTAATCTAAAAGTTGTGTATACATCCATTTCTAAGGAAGAGACTAAAAGCTAATGTAATCACACAATTGTACACATATCAATTTAATTGCTTAACAAGTACACCAGAGTACTATAACCCTGTGTCGATTAACAAATTTTGGCAAAGTATTTATTGGATTGATGTTGGAGTACGTTTGAAAGGGCATATGCCTACACAACCAACAACATGTGCACCTACATGTTCTACAAGTGTTGAATCTTTGTATGTTTTTGGTTTCCTACGTATGTAACATGTGTTTTTTTATTTTTGTTCCTTTTAATTTTTATTATACACAATGTTTTCTATTATTACCCATTTATGAAACACCCCATAAAGAGCTTTGACTTCAAGATGTAGCACCAAATAAGTGCTAAACGGGCTTCAATTTAAAAATTGGCAAATATTAGATCTTATTATGATTTTCTGTTATTTAAAGAATTATTGCTTTTATAGACATTGACAATTTTTCTATTTTTAATCTTTACATTTTTAAAAATAGCTTTTGCTTTTTAAAAACATGTGATTGCCAAAAATAAAAGGAAAATGATAATGACAACCCTAAGGGTTGTCACTAAGAGGTCAAGACACGCAAAAAATACTTGTATAATAATCAATAACCACCACTGTATTTTAGGAATCAACCCCAACCACTGAAAGTACAAACGATTTATGCACGTAACCACCTCTTAATGACAGCCCTAAGGGCTGTCATTAACAAAACCCAAAATAAAATATAGGATTCCTACTCTGCACCGACACAAACGATGGCCCTTTGAAACATATAATATCCCTCTTTATGTCTTGTTTAATTTTATTCGTATTAAAAGTTTTGCTTACATCAGTCAATAGTGTAGTTACATAAATACCCTCCAACCTGTGCCTAAAGGTATAACTTAAACGTTCATTGTCTAAACACCAAAATTGTAACACGTATCTATTTCATACTAATATTGACATAATAGCATACGATGCGGAATTAGACCACGACCACCAGACGCAAAACTTTAAATCCGCCTTTTAATGTGTATGTTAAACCATGTTATAATGACAAAAAAATCTTTAACATGAAGTTTAACACACTGACATACATTATGCGTTAATAGTTTCCATAATAATTTTAGCATCTAATCATTTTAATTATCATTATCACTAATTTTAATTTCAATTCCAGTTAATTTTATATACCATCAAGATTTTCACCTTGGGATATGTAAAAACACTCGTAATACACAAATGTAGTATGGAACTATGGACATATTGGTGGGTGGCAATCCACCCAAAGTTACATCTCATATTGTCTGGTTGCATATACAAATAGTGGACAATGATATTTATTACACGTAAAAACAAAACGAAATATAAAAATAAAAATGTATAAATTGTGATTATGAGGACATATTTGTAAGATCAAGGTGTCTTGCATAATTACAAGAATTTTACGAATTTCATAAATATGATTATGGAAGGAAAGATAATAAACACTCGTAATACCATATATTTAATAAAAAAATATACCGTATATATAACAAAAAGCCTAGCCGATACATTGACGTCGTATTAAATGACTTTTGATGCACGTCAAAGACACATTTATGATGTCAAAATATGTAGTTCACACATAATTGTTTTAATTAGTGGTTTATAGTTCATTATTTTTCACTTCTAAAAATATCAAAGGATGAAAATTCACATGAGATAAAGTAATTAAAAATAGAAAAATGATAATGACAACCCTTAGGGCTGCCATTAAGAAGATAAAATAACAAAAGATAACCCCTGAATTTTAAGAATATTACTTTTTTAATCAATGTACAAGCTTTTAATGCATGTTAGTGACAACCCTAAGGGCTGTTATTAACAAAACCCTTAAAAATAATGTACTATTACGGTGACTAATTCACCAACTTTACAGAGAAAATGACTAAATTATATATCAAAACTATAATTAAATTAAGTTTATTTTCAGGTTGTTTAATTGATATTATTAAACTTAGAAGTTCGCTAAAACAATAAAAAAATTTGTAAGATAGGTACATTGTAACAAGTTAACAACTACTTAAAATTCTAACACGTGGGTTGCTCGTGACCAACTGTGTCTTAAGCTGTAACTCTTTGTGTAATGTTTACCGTTTACTGTGTTTACCTATACATACATCATTTTCTTATGTAAAACCTTTCTCTCTCATTTGACACTGTATACACACGTTAAAGCCATGAGATGGTAGAAAAAAGCTAAAGGCGAAAACCCCACCACCGCCGACACCACCGTCTCCACCACCGCCGGCGGCGGCCACCACTTCAAGATTCAAGATTTTCTGTAAATCGCAAATTAATCCGAAAAATCCAACCTTTTTAAACCCCGCCGACAGCTAATCTCAAAGGGTTTCCGAAAGTCAGAGAATTTACCAAAATACCCTTGCCGGACCCCTCCAAGAACCACCGTACATGGTGGGGCCCACCTCTCCCACCACCACCGTCACCATCTCTTCAGCAAGGGCCCCACTTTCCTCCAAATTACAACTCATACTTCACTTTCTCTCACTAAAATCATCAAAATAAAAACCTCACAGAGATCCATCAAAGCGATCTGTGTCTGTGTCCCTTCTGTATTACGCGTTGAACTTTCAACGTTTTCTCTCTCTAGAATATTTAATACAATTTATATACATTTTTTTTAATCTTTTTTTATCATTTATCAATCTCTTCTTCTACCCATCAACAACCCCCAACTGGGTTATCATCTCTCTATCAAGAAAAGAATCAATCTTGATTTATTTTAATAAAAATTAGGTCTTTTTACCCTTTTATTAATCTTTTTCATATATTTTATTATAATTATATACCTATTTGCTGTTAGCATTTCATTTTCAGTCATATTATATTGTGGGTTTGGTTTGGTTTATTTCTTAGATGGGTGTTTTAAGAAAGTGAGAGAACAGAGATAGAACACACACACAAGTGTAGAGAGAGAAAGAGATAGAGAGAGAGAGAGAGAGTAAAAGCTCTCTACTTTCTGGATGTGGGTTTTTTCTTAAGTGTGTGTATCTTGAAAGTGTTTTATATGTCAAGTTAGTGTGTGTATTTCTGTGAAAGATTCAATGGATACTAAAGGACGGCTGGTTGCTGGTTCACACAATCGGAATGAATTTGTTCTAATCAATGCTGATGAAGTTGGAAGAGTAAGTGAAAAAACCCTATTTCCCAAATCCCCAATCTAAATCTTTCATTTTCTGATCTGGGTTTCATATCTTACATCAATTTATTGCTTAATATGCTAAATCTTGAACTTTTAAGCTGAAATGTGTAGTCAATTGAATCATATCTTGGTTAATTTCATTATTTATTTCTGTCGGTGGGTTAAATAGTGTTTAAAACCCACCCTTTCGGATAAGAAACACTGTCCACGTGTCAGATTTAGGTTCTACATCACACAATTCATCAAGATTTCATAGATTACCACTTCATTTTCACATTATTTGTGCTTATGCTAAATAAAGCTTACAACTTTGACCAAAATCTTGGCTAATTTGGGATCTAAGAGTTAGTTGACTTTAGATGTGTTACTGTTCGTGATCTAAAATAGGTTTTTTGGTTCAATTTCAACAGGTTACATCTGTAAAAGAATTAAGTGGCCAGATTTGCCAGATTTGTGGTGATGAGATTGAAATTACAGTTGATGGAGAACCATTTGTTGCTTGCAATGAATGTGCTTTCCCAATTTGTAGACCTTGTTATGAATATGAACGAAGAGAGGGAAATCAAGCTTGCCCTCAATGCAAAACCCGATTCAAACGAATTAAAGGTAGTTATAAACCGATAATCGGGTCAAACGTTAGTTGAATTTCTCAATCTTCAAGGTTTTTTTTAATGAAATTGATGATTTGGATCATGATTTTAGGGAGTCCAAGAGTTGATGGTGATGAAGATGAAGAGGAATTTGATGATTTGGATAATGAATTTGATCTTGCAAACTATTCAAGAAGAGATCCACATGGTGTTTCTGACCCGGGTTTCATGATCGGGCGGGGCCCGTCTGCTGCCCCTTCTGAGGTCGATGGTGCCACTTTAAACCCCGATATCCCTCTTCTTACTTACGGGCAAGAGGTAGTTATATAACTAATTTTTTATTTTTTTTTAATTGTTTTTCTTTATATGTTAGTGGAAGTGTCAGGAAATCTATGAAAACGATGTAAAGTTTGTTAAAGTTGTGATTTTTATAATATCCCTGCAACCCATTATGTTATTTATATCAAGATTTGTGATATAAAATCAAGATTTGTGATTTTTCTTGTTGGTTAATGTGTTTATTTATATTGTTATTATCATTGTTGTTATAGGATGATGGGATTTCGGCTGATAAGCATGCTTTAATCGTCCCACAATTTATGAACCGAGCAAAACGTGTTCATCCTATGCCGTTTTCTGACACTGCTTCAACGGTTTCTTGTAAGTATTTTGTTTCTTGATCATAAAGTTCTTAACTTTATTAGTTTTTTAATTGTTTTATTCATTTTTTTTAATGTTGGTTTTTTAACAAAATGTTTTAGTGCCACCTAGACCAATGGACCCCAAGAAAGATTTGGCGGTTTATGGTTATGGAACGGTTGCATGGAAAGATCGAATGGAAGAATGGAGAAAAAGACAAAATGATAAACTTCAAATGGTTAAACATCAAGGTGATGGTAATGGCGGTGGTCTTGATAATGGAGATGTTGACGATCCCGATATGCCAAAGTTCGTACTTTTTAAATAAAAATTAAATCTTTATATAAATTAAAGATTTGAAATCTTTATATTATATATGGAATTTACTAATTTGTTATGTTTTATAGGATGGATGAAGGAAGGCAACCACTTTCAAGAAAATTACCAATTTCTTCAAGCAAAATAAACCCGTACCGAATGGTGATATTGACCCGTATGGTGATTCTTGGTCTCTTTTTTCACTACCGAATATTGCATCCGGTTAATGATGCGTACCCTTTGTGGCTCATATCTGTTATTTGTGAGATTTGGTTTGCGGTTTCTTGGATCTTTGATCAATTCCCAAAATGGTTTCCAATTGAACGGGAAACTTATCTTGATCGGTTGTCACTAAGGTATGTGGACCCATTATATTTACCCGACCCGACCCGTCAATATTTATAATATTTTTTTTTTTATATTTTAGGTACGAGAAAGAGGGAAAACCGTCAGAATTAGCTCCGGTAGACGTTTACGTGAGTACGGTTGACCCGTTAAAAGAACCGCCATTAATTACCGCCAACACGGTTTTATCAATTTTGGCGGTTGATTATCCGGTTGATAAAGTTGCTTGTTATGTCTCTGATGATGGTGCTGCAATGCTCACATTTGAAGCATTATCTGAAACCTCAGAATTCGCGAGAAAGTGGGTCCCGTTTTGTAAGAAATTCAACATCGAACCACGGGCTCCCGAATGGTATTTTAATGAAAAAGTTGATTACTTGAAAGATAAAGTGCATCCGTCGTTTGTTAGAGAACGTCGTGCTATGAAGGTACGGGCCAATTTTGACTTTTTTGAGGTCAAAGTCAAATAAAGTTCAAAACTTTACCACTCGGGTCAATTCTTTTTCTAATGTTTTTATATTATTTGAAAAATTTAGAGGGATTATGAAGAGTTTAAGATAAGAATAAACGGGCTGGTGACAATGGCACAGAAGGTTCCGGAAGAAGGATGGACGATGCAAGATGGTACTCCATGGCCCGGAAACGATGTTAGGGATCACCCCGGAATGATCCAGGTGTGCATAAATATTATTTTTTATTATAATTATTTTTTTTATCATAATTAATATTTTTTTAATTAAAAAATAGGTTTTTCTTGGAAACAACGGTGTTCATGACATAGAAGGAAACGAGTTACCACGTCTCGTTTATGTTTCTCGTGAAAAGAGGCCTGGATTTGATCACCACAAGAAAGCTGGTGCTATGAATGCATTGGTATGAACTTTATTACGGGTCAACCCGACCCGACCCGTTTGACATTTTAATGTGCTGTTATTAATTTTTTTTTGTTTTTTTTTTGAAGATTCGGGTATCGGCTGTGATTTCAAACGCGCCTTATATGCTCAATGTGGATTGTGATCATTACATTAACAATAGTAAAGCTTTGAGAGAATCTATGTGTTTCATGATGGACCCCACATCTGGGAAAAAGATCTGCTATGTTCAATTTCCTCAAAGATTCGATGGTATTGATCGACACGATCGGTACTCAAATCGAAACGTTGTGTTCTTCGATGTAAGTTGACTTTTACCTTTTTAGTCAAATCTTTATATAAGAATTAGTGATTTAATCATCATAATATTTTCTAATTTTTTTTTTTGTTTTTTTTAAGATTAATATGAAAGGGCTTGATGGAATCCAAGGCCCGATATATGTTGGAACGGGTTGTGTGTTTAGGAGACAAGCGTTGTATGGATACGATGCACCAAAAAAGAAAAAAGCACCGGGAAAAACGTGTAATTGTTTGCCTAAATGGCTTTGTTGTTGTTTCTCATCAAGAAAAAAGAAAGCTAAAGGAAAGTCAAAGGAAAAGTCAAAGAGCAAGAAGAATAAAGATGCACAGACACAAATTCATGCTTTAGAGAATATTGAAGAAGGAATTGAAGGTACGTAAATCTTAATGTGTAAAAAGATGACAACTTCATAAGTATATATATCTTTGAAGTTGGGCTTATTTGTCAAACGGGCCAAATTTCTTAATTTAGTTAGAGATGATATGGATCAAACAGGTCAAACCGGTTGAAAGACGACAATTTCTGTTACCTTTTTAGCTTAAAACTTTTCAAAAGTAACCCGTTTTGACCCGTTACCTGACCTACTCTGTTTTTTTTTTCAAAATAAAAAATTTGAAATGATCCTAAAAAATGAATAATGTTTTGCAGGAATAGATAATGAGAAATCTTCACTTATGCCTCAAATAAAATTTGAGAAAAAATTCGGTCAATCTCCCGTTTTTATCGCTTCAACACTTTTGGAAGATGGCGGTGTTCCTCCGGGTGCCACGTCAGCATCACTCTTGAAAGAAGCTATCCATGTCATTAGCTGCGGTTATGAAGATAAAACCGAATGGGGAAAAGAGGTACACAAAAATATAATTCAAAATTTTGGTGATTAAAACGGGCCCCATAAAAATTTAGTTGCCACCTCAGCATCACTCTTGTGGATAAACAAATTGACCCACTAACCTTTTAACTAATAAATAAAATCTAAACTTTAAATTTAACCTGCAAATAGGTCGATTTCCCAACCTGTTTGACTAATAAAATAAAAATATATAAATATATTAAATTCGACTTGTTTACATGTGGGTTGTGGATAAACGGGTCGACCCATCAACCCGTTTGACCCATGAAATAAACAGGTTACACTTGTCGGATATATAACTAACTTGTATTATGAAAATAGGTTGGATGGATTTACGGGTCGGTTACAGAGGATATCTTAACGGGCTTCAAGATGCATTGTCACGGTTGGCGATCGGTTTATTGCATCCCGAAACGGGCCGCTTTCAAGGGTTCGGCTCCTATTAATCTTTCAGACCGTCTTCATCAAGTGCTTAGGTGGGCCCTCGGGTCAGTTGAGATCTTGTTGAGCCGACATTGCCCGATTTGGTATGGGTACGGGTGCGGGCTGAAACCGCTGGAACGGTTTTCTTATATTAATTCGGTTGTTTACCCGTTGACTTCTGTCCCGTTGGTTGCTTATTGTACACTGCCAGCTGTCTGTCTACTCACTGGAAAGTTTATTGTGCCCGAGGTAAGAAAAAGTTTTAACCTTTTTTATTTTATATTTTTGCATTTTACAATTAATTACTATAGTCTCGAATTTGGTTAAAAGATATATTTTTTTAATAAAAATGTAAATTTTTATGTGGTTTTTCTGCGTTTAACATACACTTTGGGCTACTTTTGACATGTTCAACCCATCTGACCCGTTTTCTTTTCTTAGCCATTGTTTTTTGATAATTTTACCAGTTGGAGATAAAACATAACCCGAATCGACCCATTCATTATTAAACGGGTCAATCTCACCACTTCTTTCTAATTATTATCTTTTTTTATAAAAAAATTATCTTTTTAATTCTACCCGTTAAATTTTTTTATCTTTTTAATAAAGTCGTTATTTTTATGAGGTTTTTCTGCATTTAACATGCACTTTGGGCTACTTTTCTCCTGTGCAACCCATATGACCCGTTTTCTTTTCTTAACCGTTGTTTTTGGATAATTTTACCCGTTAGAGATAATATATAACCCAAATCGACCCATTCATAACTAAACGCGTCAAGCTCACCACTTCTAAACAACAAAAAAAGTCAAAAACAAACCCTAATATTTTTTTTATTTTTTTTTTTGCAGATAAGCAATTATGCTAGTATTCTCTTCATGCTCATGTTTTTATCCATTGCGGTTACAAGTATTCTAGAAATCCAATGGGGTCGTGTTGGAATCGATGATTTATGGAGAAATGAACAATTTTGGGTAATCGGGGGCGTTTCGGCCCATTTATTCGCCCTTTTTCAAGGTCTTTTAAAAGTCTTAGCAGGAGTCAACACCAATTTTACAGTTACTTCAAAAGGTGGTGATGATGGTGAATTTTCAGAACTTTATCTGTTTAAATGGACCACAATCTTAATCCCGCCATTAACTTTGTTAATCTTCAACATAATCGGTGTAATTGTCGGGATTTCGGATGCAATTAGCAACGGGTACGAATCGTGGGGACCGTTATTCGGGCGGTTGTTTTTCGCCATTTGGGTCATTTTACATTTATACCCTTTTCTTAAAGGTATGATGGGGAAACAATCGAATGTACCGACGATTTTGATCGTGTGGTCGATTTTGTTGGCGTCGATTTTGTCACTTTTGTGGGTTCGGGTCAACCCGTTTTTGGACCGAGGTGGGATTGTGTTGGAAGTTTGCGGGCTGGATTGTGATTGAAGAAATGGGCCTGATTTAAGGTTGAACACAACACGTTATGTTAAAATCAAGATTGAGTTTCTTGAAATATTTATGAAGTGAATGTGTGTAGATAAAGAAGAAGAAAGAAAAGGGTTTATTATGGGACCTTTTTTGATACATTTGATGATTGATTTTGGAAAAAAAAAGGTCTTTTTTTTGTTTTGTTTTTAAATATTTTTAATTGATTCTTTTTAAATTTGGGTTTGTGGGTTGTGAGGATAGACTTCAAAAAAATAGATGAATCTGTGTCTGTAATCCCAGGAAGAACATAAAGTTTAGTAATTTTCGTATAATTTAATATTTTCTTTCTGAATAATTAATATTTCAATCTTAGTTATGTGATTTTGTTCAAGTATATATGTTCATGGACTATTATACTCTTTAAATTATTTCTGAATTACATAAATAAGCATGCTTCTATACCTATTCCTCTTTTTGGAGTACGATGTTTTAAAAACTTGGTTGAATTGGCCGTTGAATTAATTGAACCGGTTATAATTATGTCGGAACTTTTGTTAGTTGGCCATAAAAATACTGGAAAAATCCGATTTAAAAAACTAGATAAATAAAATGCATTTTTTTATATAGGTTTTGGAACTTAAAATTGACAAATTTAGTTGAAAAATAGGTTTTGGAAAAATTTTGATTTTTTTATATTGGCTTGGAACTTAAAAAGCATAAAATATTTAATAGTATTGTCATTCTGTTAATCCGGCAGATGAATCTAATCCGGCTGAGATTAGGCTGGTTCAACATATTAAAAACATTGATCAGTTTAATACAAAAACTGAATTTTAAACCATTGCATAATTTCTCAGTGACTCTTTCCTTCAATGATATCAACACAACCCAGTTTCCTTGCATACTTTAGTGTATGATAAACAAATATGAACGTAACTGGAGGTATTATTTGTTGAAGTCAGAAATAAAATTGACAAAGTATAAGAACATAGAGAGTATTATGAGAGGAAAAATGAAGCTTTTATTTAAACTTACTTTTTAAAATGTACAAGGAGCGAATCAATGATCATTTTACCATTTTACAACTTTATTGAATTTGAGTTATGTTAATAGGTGTAACTAAAAAGAATTCACATATTTCATAGGGAACTAATCCATAAACAAATAATTTTAATGCATATATCAAACTGTTCATGTTGTTAAAATAAAAGGCAAATTGTATACATATTATTGTAGACTGTACAAATATATAAAATAATAATTGTGGTGCATGACATAAAAATATGCAACACAATTATATGCACCATGTAGGACTTAAACTCGTGACCCTTACGTTATTAACACAATGACTAGCCATCTGAGCTACTATAAATTATATGTTTATAACTTGACTATAATCATATTTATAATTCTGTAAACTATAAAAAGTTTAAATTACCAGCATCACTCATCATAACTACCACCACCCACCATCCTCGATCACCGCCAGCATCAACCACCATCACTACCACCGCCACCCCAATTGGTCACCGTAAAATACAGTAACAGTGTACTGCCGCCGCATTGCGCGGTACAATGCTTGACATATAAATGATTTATGAACAATTTAACAAAACTTGATGCAAGTTGCATTTTTTATAAAGTCTATGTTGCTTTTTATGCATTTTATATACTTTAAAACTAGGTTAAAACTCGTGAAAAATCACGAATTGTCGCATGTTACCCTATACGTTAATAATAAATAAAACAACGTTTTTTTGTTAAAAACATGATGTTATAATGACGTAACAAAATAGAAACTCAAATTTGAAAAATAATACAAAAATGTATTGTAAAGACAAAGCGTAATGTTTCAACATAATGATGTTATCCAACTTTTTGTTTAACAACGTATGTTAAAGAACATATGTCTAGTAGATTGTTGTATGTTAACAACACATATCTAGTAGATTGTTGTATGTTTGATGTCGTATAAATTTAGTTGGATTTACTATTATCCATATACAATTTTTTAACTCTTCTTCTAGATCAAACGTCTTGCAAATTTATGTTGAAGTTTAATATTTGTTTGTTAAATTGGTGATAATTACAGTGACATAATAAAATACAAACATAAAAAAATGTATTATAAAAGCAGACCAAAGTCTCTAACAAAATAATATGGCCCAAACCCACGTTAAACCGGCCCATTTAAATATACATTTAACAAACGGTCCAATAAGCCAACCTCAAACCCTCATGTATATAAGTTAGGGTTTAAGTTTAGGGTAAACATCTCGCCGGCTATCTTCGCAGCAACCGCAGGTGTTCTTCATCTTTCAATTAATTTTCTAGATTGTTACATCATCTGATTTTAGGTTATTATCTGTACCAATTGCTGTTTTCATTCGATAATCATAGATGATATCTGCTTTTCGATTTAATTTGTAATTTGAGGCTTCTTAAAACCCTAATTTGGTTGTTTTGCGTAGCTGTTTTCATTCGATTATCAGTAGGAAAACCATCTCAAAACAGCTACGAACATATTAAAAATTCATTTTGAAATCTTCAATTGATTTTGTTGTTTAGCTTAGCTGATTTAATTCGATTATCATAACCGATATGTGATTTCGATCTAATTTGCAGCTTCTGTAGATCTATTACCATATATATGTTTTCAGTTAGCTATACGGATTTCAATTGATGTAAATTTGGGGTTCTTACAGTTTGAATAGCTACATTTCATTTTGCATTCGATTCAAATGCTAATTATTTAGAGTTTTCTGGTTAATTTTAAAGGAGAAGAATGTCGCACAGGAAGTTTGAGCATCCCAGACATGGTTCCCTTGGGTTTCTTCCAAGGAAACGTGCTGCTCGCCACAGAGGAAAAGGTATATTTTAATATTATTTTTATTATCTTTTCTTTCTATGATAAAAGATTTTAGCCTTATGATTCTAAAATATAAAATATGTGCATGCATCAAAGCAGTTGAAGCTTAAAAACAGATTTTCTAATAATAACAGAATTTTGATAACATTTTTTATGGTCATACTAACTGAAAAATTAGTTATTTGAAGTAAATTTATTAATAAAATATGTTTTTTTTTGTATCTAACAGTGAAGGCATTCCCCAAGGATGACCAAACCAAACCTTGCAAGCTAACAGCCTTTTTGGGTTACAAAGCTGGAATGACCCATATTGTCAGAGAAGTCGAGAAGCCCGGATCAAGTAATTTATTATTTTTAAATATTAATTATTTACAAATTAAAATACATTTTACATATGATTAGTTCTGATTTTAATTCACAGAGCTACACAAGAAGGAAACATGTGAGGCAGTTACAATCATTGAGACCCCACCAATGGTTGTTGTTGGTGTCGTTGGTTATGTGAAAACACCACGCGGTTTAAGGTCTTTGAACACTGTGTGGGCCCAACATTTGAGTGAAGATATTAAAAGGCGATTTTACAAGAATTGGTGTAAGTCAAAGAAGAAGGCTTTTGCTAAATATTCAAAGAAGTTTGAATCTGATGAAGGAAAGAAGGATATTCAGTCTCAGTTGGAGAAAATGAAGAAGTATGCAACTGTCATCAGGGTCTTGGCTCACACTCAGGTTTGAAAATGAAAGATTACATTTTTACCCCCGTAAAAAGATTACATTTTTACCCCTGTAGAAAGATTACATTTTTACCCATGTGGAAAGATTACATTTTTTACCCCTGTAAAAAGATTGCATTTTTACCCCCTATAGAAAGATTACATTTTTACCCCTGTAGAAAAATTATATTTTACCCCTGTAGAAAAATTATGTTTTTACATTTTTACCCCTGTAGAAAGATTACATTTTTACCCATGTGGAAAGATTACATTTTTTACCCCTGTAAAAAGATTGCATTTTTACCCCCTATAGAAAGATTACATTTTTACCCCTGTAGAAAAATTATATTTTACCCCTGTAGAAAAATTATGTTTTTACAATTTTACACCTGTAGAAAGATTACATTTTTACCCATGTGGAAAGATTACATTTTTTACCCCTGTAAAAAGATTGCATTTTTACCCCCTATAGAAAGATTACATTTTTACCCCTGTAGAAAAATTATATTTTACCCCTGTAGAAAAATTATGTTTTTACAATTTTACACCTGTAGAAAGATTACATTTTTACCCATGTGGAAAGATTACATTTTTTACCCCTGTAAAAAGATTGCATTTTTACCCCCTATAGAAAAGATTACATTTTTACCCCTGTAGAAAAATTATATTTTACCCCTGTAGAAAAATTATGTTTTTACAATTTTACACCTGTAGAAAGATTACATTTTTACCCATGTGGAAAGATTACATTTTTTACCCCTGTAGAAATATTGCATTACTAACCTATGTAGAGAGATTATGTTTTTACCCCTTTAGAAAGATTATGTTTTTATCCCTGTAAAAAGATTACATTTTTACCCCCGTAAAAAGAATACGTTTTTACCCCTGTAAAAAGATTACATTTTTACCTCCGTAAAGAGATTACCTCTTTACCCCTTGAAAAATATTACATTTTAATCCGCGTAAAAAGATAACATTTATAACCTGTGTAGAAAGATTACATTTTTACCTATGTAAATAGATCACATTTTTACCACCGTAAAAAGATTACATTTTTACCCCCTTTAAAAGATTACATTTTTACCCCCAAACGCTAACTTCGGTTATTTTTATCTTTCTGCAGATCAGGAAAATGAAGGGATTGAAGCAAAAGAAGGCCCACCTGATGGAAATCCAGGTCAACGGCGGGTCAATTGCCCAAAAAGTTGACTTTGCTTACGGGTTCTTTGAAAAACAGATCCCAATTGATGCTGTTTTCCAGAAAGATGAGATGATTGACATAATTGGTGTGACAAAGGGTAAGGGTTATGAAGGTGTGGTGACCCGTTGGGGTGTAACCCGTTTGCCACGTAAGACTCACAGAGGTCTCCGTAAGGTTGCGTGTATTGGAGCGTGGCACCCTGCCCGAGTTTCTTACACGGTTGCCCGAGCCGGTCAGAACGGTTATCATCACCGTACTGAGATGAACAAGAAGATTTACAAGCTTGGAAAAACTGGTCAAGAATCACACACTGCTCTTACTGACTTTGACAGGTAATTGAATTCATCACATAATTAATTTGTTTACCATTTTTTATATGGCCAAAATGCATTTTAGTAGTACATTCCAAAAACCAAATCGAACCGAACCGAAACCGATAGAAATGAAATTGAAGTTGATGAATTTTCAAAACTAAAACCGAACTGATTACATCTTTTCATTACATCTTTTCAGTTTTTTGTTCGGTTTGGTTTCAGTTCACTTCTTTTAGCCCAAATGTTAATCGCTATACGAGGACTGAACCGAAACTGATAAAAATGAAACCGAAAATAATGAATTTTCATAAACGATTGGTTTTTGGTTTGGTTTGGTTTTTTTGGCTCAAATGCTCACCCCTACCGTGAACTAGGCCGACTAGGTTCTCTACCACCTGAACTATTAAAAGTGTAATATGGTACCCTGAACTTGACAAAATGGTTGATTTGGTACCTTGTATCACTAACTTTGTCTTGTTTTCTCACGTGATTTGCTTCTAATATCAATATATTGAGATGAACTTATATTTATTAGTCGTAAAAAACCAAACAAAAGTGAGTCACGTAATAAAACACGATCAAATTGACAAACTGGTCGATTTAGTACTATGACTTGTCAATTTGATCGTGTTTTATTACGTGACTCACTTTTGTTTGGTTTTTTACGACTAATAAATATAAGTTCATCTCAATATATTGATATTAGAAGCAAATCACGTGAGAAAACAAGACAAAGTTAGTGATACAAGGTACCAAATCAACCATTTTGTCAAGTTCAGGGTACCATGTTACACTTTTAATAATTCAGGGTAGTAGTAAAAAACATAGTCATCATAGTTCACGGTATTAAAAATATATTGTGACCCTTTAATATCCATATTTAGGTCAACACACATATTGACCGATTACAAATTATGTAAATTAACTTTTCATAAATTGTGTCAGGACCGAGAAGGACATAACCCCAATGGGCGGTTTCCCACATTACGGGGTGGTTAAGGATGACTACTTGTTGATCAAAGGTTGTTGTGTGGGCCCCAAGAAACGGGTTGTTACTCTTCGCCAATCATTGCTTGCTCAGACTTCCCGATTGGCTCTCGAGGATATTAAACTCAAATTTATTGATACATCTTCTAAATTTGGGCATGGTCGTTTCCAAACTGCTGAGGAGAAACTTAAGTTTTACAACCGCATGAAGGCTTGAAAAACGGGTGTCAGTTATGCTAGTTATTGTTTGTTTTAGATGATGATACTCTTTTGTTGTTTGAATTTTGGTTATGTGACGTTTTTTTAATTATCTTAAATGATACTTGGCTGTTATGTTTTTGGTTACTTCTGGTTTCGTTTTAATTTTATTTTTGTTACTTGTTTATTTAAATTCCTATATTACAAGCATGCTATATAACTGGAGCTCATGGTATCTTTCACTAGTTTGAGTGGTATGTATAGTAGAGATGCCAATTTTATCCGCGGGTACCCGACCCTAAGGGGGCGGGTATTACCCGTTTAAACGGGTAACGGGGCGGGGACGGGTAATGATTTTTACGCCTGAAACGGGGGCGGGTCGGGTACGGGTATTCATTTACCCGCACCGTTTCATACCAGAATATATAAATTTTATGTACAAATACTATGTATATTGCATATTACATACTAACACAAAGTTTTATTTTTATTTATTAATGCCCTTCTCTTTTTATAGTGTAATTCTAGATGATTTGTTCTTTCTAGAAGTGATATGCGACAACAACAAAGAAAATAAGATCTCACATTGCTAGAATACAACTCATAAACAAACTTTCACATCTATAAAAATGTACTATCTCCAAATAGCAAGTTATTATCCATCAATCAACATAGATACATGTATGTGTGTATTAAAATACACCAACCACATGTGTTGTGTTTACTATATTTTTTTCTTGAATATTTGAACAAATACCCATCGGGTAACCCGTACCCGCACGGGGATTTTTCTACCGAACCCGACGGGGATTATGCGGGCGCGGGCGGGGACGGGTATGGGGATTGGAGTTCGGGTGAGGGTACGGGTTTTGCAATATCCGCTACTACCCGCGCCCGTTAGCATCACTAATTATCAGTGACATGTCATTTGAGTCAAACTATGTTTTATCTACCTGCATAAAACATTACCAAATACATTTTTGTTATAGTTGTTAAAAGAAGGAAGATATAGCAACTAAAACATCAATTCAAACAATGTCACTTGATTCAGTTGTTTTAAATTGAAATTCTACTCATTTCGAAAACGCCAAATCTTCCACCATATATTTATGTCGATTGGAACGAAAAAGTGATTTATCATAAAAATTTGAACTGAGAACTGAACCAATATAACTCGGTTCGGTATGGTCCGGTCCGGATCTGCGGTTCAAGTTGGTTTTCGGTCCAATTTGCACTGACTTGTAGTCAATTTATCCAAACTAATTTTCAAGACAAAAATGTTTATTTTTATCGGAATGGATTTATCCATCGTGTTAAATCAAAAAGCTATTTGTAATTTTTGATCATCCAAACACTTTCGAATTGAAGTAACAGTGAACTCTCATCATCACTCATCAAAGACTAAATATATTTATCATTAATATGAGATAAGATAACATCGCTTAATCTGAAGGACAAAATATGTTTAAGTTTGAATTGATATACATGTATTAGTAGTTATCGACTTCAAGAAAGTTTATTAAACTATATATTTAATAAAAAAATATATATGGTGTGTTTTTGCATGGGGTCAAAGACTGTAGGATAGAAAGACCAATAAGAAATTAAATGTTCTGACACCTCCTCTTGGAGTAGGTAAAATGACATCTCTCTTCTTGATTTTCCATCGCCAAAATACCATTTTTCCTCTACTTTTTTCTTATATTTTAAAAATCCACTATTTTAAATGCTATATATTACTCCATTTGATCTAATAATCAGAGTTTATAATAATTTTATATATAACAACGTGGTTAGTCTGTGTATAGACACCATTATTCATATATATTAAATTATTTTCAAAAAACTCGTATGAACCGATTATCTTTTTCAAAGCGTAGTTCTGTTATACGGGCTTCCCGGGCGGTCGAACTTTGCTAATGAAGTACGGGGCCTAACTATTACCGTGACTGTTTTTTGAACTTTTCTCTAGTCATTTGATAAATGTTACATACGGGGAAATCGAACATGTGACTCTCTATGAACCAATACTGATATAAAGTGTTTACCTAATAAGAGATTGAACACATGACAATTAAATAATTATTACAAATGTTCTTACTGCTAGAATATTATCATATAGTTTGCCAGGTTGATTGAGACTTTGAGAGTGACATATCTAAATAAATTCTAACATAGCTATGCATTATCATAGGTAAGGAGCTATCCTTATTAATCAGAAAATAATGCATTCATTCATTAAATAATCTTGCACAATCATTGCTTTTATGTCTTTTGTCCTGATAATAACAATAAAAAATTGCCTCATTAAATCCTGTGTTGTCTAAAATTATTTCTCAAGAAGAAAATTCCACCAACCCATGCATTGATGTGGAGCTTTAAATACATAACAACAATTTCTATAATAAATGTTGTGCACAAATATAACCTAACCATGGACCATGGTAGCTTCTAAATAAAAATAACCATCATACGTTTAAAAACTTATGTTTATCAATCATATACAAAAAAATGGAGGAAGAAAGAAGTGAGGTTGTTTATGACATTGTATATGGTTATGGTAACCCTTGTAGGTATTTACAAGAAGTTTTTAGAGGCTTTCTAAAGTGCTTAGGGTTTGAGAATAAAGAAGAAGGCCAAGGAAATGAATCATCCGGTAGTGGCAACGGCGGCAATGATCTTGGTGGCGGTGATGTTCCACCGGCCGCCAATCCTACCAATGAATCTACCACCTCAAGTGTAAGTAGCCTTACTTTTAACATTTTCTTGCATTGATCACCATTTAATATTAATTATATTGTAACGAACTATAGTATTACGTGTTATTAACAAATTAAAGATATTTGTTTTGCTTTGTAATATAACTTATTAAGATTTATTTGATAGTATTTAATGAAAGTATTTAGGAACTATATTTTAAATCGGTGTCCATTAAATTGGTTTAAGGTTACAGATATTTGAAAATACGGGCCTCTATTATTTTTCTGAAAGACAAAGATTACAAGTTTACATCTAACTTAATATTCTGAAGAGAAATAATAAAAGTATTTTTTCCTATATTCCTACCTATCTCTAAACTTGACATGTGTAATCCACTAATTCTCTTTCTCCATATCATCATTTAATTTTGACACTTGTAATGATCAAATTGGTAAACATATAAATAAGCACAAATGATAAGAACCAATACCATTTTTCTAATCTGAATAACTAGAGTTTATTTACCAAGCATATAATCTCTATTATTTTATTTATCTATTGTGAAGTCTTAAATCTCTTTACCAATTACACACATCGAAAGTGCCTACAATGGCCGCTTAGAAAGCAAAACTCATTTGGTTTTATTCAATTGTCATTACTTATATATATATGCTACACATTATTAACTACGGCAGTAAAACGATCAAATTCGTTTGTATAACAAAATTTAATGAATTTTGCTTGACATTCAATCCGATTTTGTTGGTGCAGGATTTGTCACGAAGACGAACTCTAGGTCGGATTTCCTCGGGAGGTCCTGGTCAAACCAACTAACTAATCAAGCCTCTATATTTGGTCGGTTTTAAATTAGGATGTTTATTGTATTGTAGTTATATTCCACTTATTTCTTAGTTTTGTAAAATGATCACAAGCAAGATTTGCATCAATTTATGTTGAATGTACAATATCGTGTTTTAGTGTTTTTAGACATATATAGTTTATTAAAGTATTAATGTAATAGATCCATATAAACCACTAAGCTTTGCTCAAAACATATAAATCGGAAAAAAGAGATTCACCGGTACGTTATATAACCAACTAATTTATATATATAAGTAAATAATGGCGAAATATATAAAATAGCAAAATAATATACCTTAATTCATAATACTACCAACCAACTAACAAGATTACCACAAATAGGAACATTCAACATGAGTATCTAGCAGTAAACAAGTCAAGTCAGTCTTGACTTTTTTTTTTTAAAATTCTAAAAAACTTCTTTGTATCTCAACAATTATATTTACTTTATTCAAATAAAAAGTACAAGTAAATTTACTGAAAAACAGTAGATTAAAAAACAAATAAGATGAATCGTATTAATGGAATTTTTTCCAGATAGCAGTCATTGTTGATGTATTAAGTGACTTCAATTTGGAAAAGACGAAACCAGCCTTTGGGGGTTTTCCATCAATAAGAGTATTCTCATATATTTCCTTGCATTCTTGTACAACCTGATTTTAAAAAAAATAATAATAAATATTTGCATTAAATCATCTGATTATTTCATGAGTTTAATTAATTATGATTAATTAATCAGAATTTTCCAAACAATTAAACGTAAAAGAGCCGAGGATTTAGTCAAAAAGAAAATGGGTCAATGTATTTTTAATGCATAAAACCTCCTAAATCTATTTTATTCAAAAAAATGGGTTATTTAAAAAAAAATAATAACATCTTGCATTAAATCATCTAATTATTTCAAGAGTTTAACTAATTATGATCAATTAATCAGAATTTTCCAAACAATTAAATGTGTGATTAATTGATTATTACAACTACAAAGAGCCAAGGATTTAGTCAAAAAGAAAATGGGTCAACGGGTCGAAAGTAACCCAAAGTGTATTTTACTATTTTTAATGCATAAAACCTCCTAAATCATTTTATTCAAAAAAATTGGATTATTTTTAAAAAATTGTCAAAATGTTATAATTCCCATATAATTATATCTGACACTAATTATTCAACAAAAAAATATATCTTTAGACAAAAAGTGTTTTAGGTGAACGGTCAACCCAACCTAACTGGTTTCGACCCGTACCAAATTAACCCGTTTTGACCCGTTACCCACCCATTCTCCCATCTATAATTATCAACATTAAATTATAAATAAATAAATGAATATATGTATATTTATAAATGAATATATAAATAAATAAATAAATAAATGTACCTCCTTTGCATCCTTTCGCGGAATTCCTTCACGCAAGCTAACAATTCTCTCAACAACATCTGGCTGCAACAATTTATCCAAAAAAATATGGCAAAATTAGCAAATTAAATGAGAAGATTAATTAAAAAAATAGTCATAATTAATGATTAAATTAAAAAAAACTTACAGGGCAATCAGGTTGATGTTCAAGAATGTGTGTGTAAACAAGAGTAAAAGTATCTGGGCTTTCAGCTGATGCAAGCTCTCTCAAATCAATTAATATCTTTAATCTGTTTTCAACTTTCTGTGTGTACCAGATACAAGTTTTTTAATTAATTATAATTTAAAATACATAATAAAACAATATATTTCAGTCATTTTAATCGATTATAAATATTAAATGATTATAAAAGACTTCATTTCATAAAAATCATAAATAGATATTAAAAACATATGAAATATTATATACCAATATTAGACTCATTAGGAAGGTAATAATTATATAAATTATTCAATAATGATAAAGTCATAAATACATTCTTATTCAAAATAAATAAATATTTCTAATGTAAATAACTTACATTAACACTTATATATTCCCTGAAGAAATCCATAAGAACTTCTTCATCAAGCCTCATTCGTTCAATAGTTTCCTCCTTGATGTAATTTTTCTACAAAAAATTGCAATATTAAAATTAATTTTACATAACAACGAAATTAATCTATAAAATAATTGCAAAAAATATATATTAAAATATTAATCGTTATGCAACCTGACCCAGAAGACGGTCAACATAAACAATGACTGTTTGTTCCAAACAAGACTCAACAAATCGCCTAAATGATCTTTCTTCAATATACCTGAAATTATTAAATCATGACAAAAAATAATGATTTAATTATGAGTTTTTAATGTTAAAAAAAATAATTTCTAATCTTACATTTTCACATCCGTAAAGTAATCACCAAATGTTGCGACTAGGTATTCAGTAACTTGTCCTTCACTCCATTCTGTATACACAATAAAAATACATCATTCCATTAACAAATAAACAATTAAAAAATATATAAATAAATAAATAATTACCTTTTAGATAAAGTTTGACCACTAGTTCCTGAACTCCTGGATCGTCAAATATGACATTGACCGTTTGAATTATAGCATCCTAAATTCATTAAAAATGTCAATTTACAAGAATTTTACAAACAGTTAATTTATAAATTATAATTAATAGCAATAATGCAATAATGTACCTTTGCAACTTCTAGAAACCCTTTGCAGGTGTCTTCAAAATTAACCTATTGCAAAAAGGTCAAAATTTTGAGTTTGACTAATTAGAAAATAAAATAATTTGTTTATTTTTTCATGATTAAAATGTGAAAAAGTAACCTAACCTGCTCAACATAATCTTCATTAAGGGCTTCAATGGTGCTAGAAGCTAATTCCATAGCAAGATCATAACAACGCAAATTGTTGTTAATCTATTAAAATTATGAAAAAATGAGTGATTTAGACATTTATTAATTTTATGGAAATTTTAAAATTTAGATATAACAAATATACGGAAATAGAATATTACAAACCATGGCACATATTGGTTCTAAACCAATTTCGGAAGCAGGTTCTTCAAGTCTCTTTTTTTGTGCTACTTGAAAATCAAGCATTACCTAAAAAATTAATTTTAAACGATTTATTTTATAAAAAATTCAGCATAAAATTATATTTTTATCACTTAATTTTTTAAATTATCATACCTGAATGATGGATAACGAGATTCTATATAACATAATTTCGGTGCTATTTTCTCTAACAATTTGCACTTGTTCACCAAGAATTCTAAATAAGTCAACAGCAGCTGGTGTATAAAGCTTTCCCTCATCTGTTGACTTTGGTGGTTGCACTTTATCAGCTTCAAGTATATTCAAATACCATTTCTAAAAAAACAAAATAAATATATTTTTATCAAATAATATAATAAAAATTACCAAAAATAAAAATTACAAATTTACCCTTGTTGTTGCTTGCATTCTCTGAACATATGCATCCATTAATGGATCCATTGCACCACTTTCTGAACAAACTTGAGCTAATGCTTCATCAACTCCAAGTGCAATTAGGTTATCTTGGTATTCAACCACCCAACCAGTTACCTGATTTTAATTTTATTTATAAAAATATATTATAATAACAATAATAAAATATTAAAATGTAAAATACCTTTAAGATTTCAATATTTGTAATATCATTAGCATGATCACTCAGCAATCTTAGCCATTGGATAAACCTCTCGGTGTACAGATTCACCATGAGTTGGAATATTTCATATCTGCAAGAATAATAGTTTAAATCGAAAAAAGGAAAAATAAAAAATAAAAAATCATAGTGTAAATTAAAACACGAATTGGAAATAGTATAAAGATAATAAACAAAATTAAATAAAAAACCTTGGAGGAAAACAAGGAGCCACATGATCGTATATATCTCCGAGTTCTTCCCCAATCTGAATATAATTTACAAATATATATTATATAAATAATTTACAGATGTAATTTACAATTAGTTTAAATGAACATAAAGCATACCTTTTTTGCCTCCTCTATAGCACCTTTTAGGTTTTCAAAAACATCCTGTCACAAAAACATCGTTAAAAATATCTATTAATTTTTTTTTAAAGTTACAAAATTGCATAATAAGTTGAAGAATTACGTCAGATAGAAGTTTGCTGAATCTTGTTTCAACCGCTTTTGTTATATGTTCATAACATTTATCCTTGTAGCATTTTCCCTGTTTTGCTTTTTGTGCTGCAAGGTTTTTGGAAGATGGTACTCTGCATTTCAACATAAAAAATAAATAAATAAAAAAATAAAATAATAATAATAATAATAATAATAATAATAATAAATAATAAATTATAATATTAGTAACACGTACTTGCCAGGTCTACGAGGATTTGCTACAGATGCCATTGCACCACCACCTTCAGCTTCAGCTGCTTCTTCAGCAACTTGTTCATCAAAAATTTCTTGCATTTCAACAACCCTAAAAAAACATTAATTATATGTTTTTGTATTTTAAAAACATGTTTTCTAGAAGAATCTAGAACATATATGATCTTATTGTTGATCGATAAACATACCTTAAAGCACGTACAAGTTTTTGCGGGCTGCAATTAAGACAAATAATGTGAATTAAATTCAAGATTAAATATAAATGCATTTAAAGTAGTTACAAAAGATACCTTTCTTTGGCAAGTTCAAAGAAATTAGAAATATGTGACCATAATGTCTGTTCAAATGTCTCCCATGTTCTATCCACTTCTTCAAAATATTCTCTATAAAATAATTTAAATGCAAAAAATAAAAAATTAATAATAAAAAAAAAATGAATTTAATCCTGACCTTAATCTGCCAACTTCGTCAGGATGAGATGCTGCAGCAGCTAATGCAAACCTCCTCTTTCCATCAAGAGCTGTTAATCTCTGAAAATTTGCATGTTTATGAAATAACAGATTAACTGTCATGATATTATATTTAAAACACAAGACAATTTTTTTTTTTTTTTTAATAATTTACCTCAAATGTGTTAATGAGCTCTTTATCATCACTTAAAGAATCTTGTGCTGCAGCAGCTTCCACAGAAATTGACATCATTCCCTCAACATCCTAAAAGTTGTGTAAAAAAATCACACTTTATATATCCAAGTGATAGTAAATTTTATTTATTTAAAAAAATAAAAAAAAAAAGAATGAAAAAAGAGAGGAAAAAAGTGGATTTATTAACAGCCATTTTACATGCATACCTTTAATGTTGTGTTTAAGTTATTTCGTGCATTGCTAAGAAGCTTAATCTGATCATGATTATCAATTAATGTTTGGCATTCCAAACATAACCTGAACAAGTAAACCACTATAATCAGTCTTAAAGTCATACATACATACATACATACATACATACATACATACATACATACATACATACATACATACATACATACATACATACATACATACATACATACATACATACATACATACATACATACATACATACATACATACATACATACATACATACATACATACATACATACATACATACATACATACATACATACATACATACATACATACATACATACATACATACATACATACATACATACATACATACATACATACATACATACATACATACATACATACATACATACATACATACATACATACATACATACATACATACATACATACATACATACATACATACATACATACATACATACATACATACATACATACATACATACATACATACATACATACATACATACATACATACATACATACATACATACATACATACATACATACATACATACATACATACATACATACATACATACATACATACATACATACATACATACATACATACATACATACATACATACATACATACATACATACATACATACATACATACATACATACATACATACATACATACATACATACATACATACATACATACATACATACATACATACATACATACATACATACATACATACATACATACATACATACATACATACATACATACATACATACATACATACATACATACATACATACATACATACATACATACATACATACATACATACATACATACATACATACATACATACATACATACATACATACATACATACATACATACATACATACATACATACATACATACATACATACATACATACATACATACATACATACATACATACATACATACATACATACATACATACATACATACATACATACATACATACATACATACATACATACATACATACATACATACATACATACATACATACATACATACATACATACATACATACATACATACATACATACATACATACATACATACATACATACATACATACATACATACATACATACATACATACATACATACATACATACATACATACATACATACATACATACATACATACATACATACATACATACATACATACATACATACATACATACATACATACATACATACATACATACATACATACATACATACATACATACATACATACATACATACATACATACATACATACATACATACATACATACATACATATACATACATACATACATACATACATACATACATACATACATACATACATACATACATACATACATACATACATACATACATACATACATACATACATACATACATACATACATACATACATACATACATACATACATACATACATACATACATACATACATACATACATACATACATACATACATACATACATACATACATACATACATACATACATACATACATACATACATACATACATACATACATACATACATACATACATACATACATACATACATACATACATACATACATACATACATACATACATACATACATACATACATACATACATACATACATACATACATACATACATACATACATACATACATACATACATACATACATACATACATACATACATACATACATACATACATACATACATACATACATACATACATACATACATACATACATACATACATACATACATACATACATACATACATACATACATACATACATACATACATACATACATACATACATACATACATACATACATACATACATACATACATACATACATACATACATACATACATACATACATACATACATACATACATACATACATACATACATACATACATACATACATACATACATACATACATACATACATACATACATACATACATACATACATACATACATACATACATACATACATACATACATACATACATACATACATACATACATACATACATACATACATACATACATACATACATACATACATACATACATACATACATACATACATACATACATACATACATACATACATACATACATACATACATACATACATACATACATACATACATACATACATACATACATACATACATACATACATACATACATACATACATACATACATACATACATACATACATACATACATACATACATACATACATACATACATACATACATACATACATACATACATACATACATACATACATACATACATACATACATACATACATACATACATACATACATACATACATACATACATACATACATACATACATACATACATACATACATACATACATACATACATACATACATACATACATACATACATACATACATACATACATACATACATACATACATACATACATACATACATACATACATACATACATACATACATACATACATACATACATACATACATACATACATACATACATACATACATACATACATACATACATACATACATACATACATACATACATACATACATACATACATACATACATACATACATACATACATACATACATACATACATACATACATACATACATACATACATACATACATACATACATACATACATACATACATACATACATACATACATACATACATACATACATACATACATACATACATACATACATACATACATACATACATACATACATACATACATACATACATACATACATACATACATACATACATACATACATACATACATACATACATACATACATACATACATACATACATACATACATACATACATACATACATACATACATACATACATACATACATACATACATACATACATACATACATACATACATACATACATACATACATACATACATACATACATACATACATACATACATACATACATACATACATACATACATACATACATACATACATACATACATACATACATACATACATACATACATACATACATACATACATACATACATACATACATACATACATACATACATACATACATACATACATACATACATACATACATACATACATACATACATACATACATACATACATACATACATACATACATACATACATACATACATACATACATACATACATACATACATACATACATACATACATACATACATACATACATACATACATACATACATACATACATACATACATACATACATACATACATACATACATACATACATACATACATACATACATACATACATACATACATACATACATACATACATACATACATACATACATACATACATACATACATACATACATACATACATACATACATACATACATACATACATACATACATACATACATACATACATACATACATACATACATACATACATACATACATACATACATACATACATACATACATACATACATACATACATACATACATACATACATACATACATACATACATACATACATACATACATACATACATACATACATACATACATACATACATACATACATACATACATACATACATACATACATACATACATACATACATACATACATACATACATACATACATACATACATACATACATACATACATACATACATACATACATACATACATACATACATACATACATACATACATACATACATACATACATACATACATACATACATACATACATACATACATACATACATACATACATACATACATACATACATACATACATACATACATACATACATACATACATACATACATACATACATACATACATACATACATACATACATACATACATACATACATACATACATACATACATACATACATACATACATACATACATACATACATACATACATACATACATACATACATACATACATACATACATACATACATACATACATACATACATACATACATACATACATACATACATACATACATACATACATACATACATACATACATACATACATACATACATACATACATACATACATACATACATACATACATACATACATACATACATACATACATACATACATACATACATACATACATACATACATACATACATACATACATACATACATACATACATACATACATACATACATACATACATACATACATACATACATACATACATACATACATACATACATACATACATACATACATACATACATACATACATACATACATACATACATACATACATACATACATACATACATACATACATACATACATACATACATACATACATACATACATACATACATACATACATACATACATACATACATACATACATACATACATACATACATACATACATACATACATACATACATACATACATACATACATACATACATACATACATACATACATACATACATACATACATACATACATACATACATACATACATACATACATACATACATACATACATACATACATACATACATACATACATACATACATACATACATACATACATACATACATACATACATACATACATACATACATACATACATACATACATACATACATACATACATACATACATACATACATACATACATACATACATACATACATACATACATACATACATACATACATACATACATACATACATACATACATACATACATACATACATACATACATACATACATACATACATACATACATACATACATACATACATACATACATACATACATACATACATACATACATACATACATACATACATACATACATACATACATACATACATACATACATACATACATACATACATACATACATACATACATACATACATACATACATACATACATACATACATACATACATACATACATACATACATACATACATACATACATACATACATACATACATACATACATACATACATACATACATACATACATACATACATACATACATACATACATACATACATACATACATACATACATACATACATACATACATACATACATACATACATACATACATACATACATACATACATACATACATACATACATACATACATACATACATACATACATACATACATACATACATACATACATACATACATACATACATACATACATACATACATACATACATACATACATACATACATACATACATACATACATACATACATACATACATACATACATACATACATACATACATACATACATACATACATACATACATACATACATACATACATACATACATACATACATACATACATACATACATACATACATACATACATACATACATACATACATACATACATACATACATACATACATACATACATACATACATACATACATACATACATACATACATACATACATACATACATACATACATACATACATACATACATACATACATACATACATACATACATACATACATACATACATACATACATACATACATACATACATACATACATACATACATACATACATACATACATACATACATACATACATACATACATACATACATACATACATACATACATACATACATACATACATACATACATACATACATACATACATACATACATACATACATACATACATACATACATACATACATACATACATACATACATACATACATACATACATACATACATACATACATACATACATACATACATACATACATACATACATACATACATACATACATACATACATACATACATACATACATACATACATACATACATACATACATACATACATACATACATACATACATACATACATACATACATACATACATACATACATACATACATACATACATACATACATACATACATACATACATACATACATACATACATACATACATACATACATACATACATACATACATACATACATACATACATACATACATACATACATACATACATACATACATACATACATACATACATACATACATACATACATACATACATACATACATACATACATACATACATACATACATACATACATACATACATACATACATACATACATACATACATACATACATACATACATACATACATACATACATACATACATACATACATACATACATACATACATACATACATACATACATACATACATACATACATACATACATACATACATACATACATACATACATACATACATACATACATACATACATACATACATACATACATACATACATACATACATACATACATACATACATACATACATACATACATACATACATACATACATACATACATACATACATACATACATACATACATACATACATACATACATACATACATACATACATACATACATACATACATACATACATACATACATACATACATACATACATACATACATACATACATACATACATACATACATACATACATACATACATACATACATACATACATACATACATACATACATACATACATACATACATACATACATACATACATACATACATACATACATACATACATACATACATACATACATACATACATACATACATACATACATACATACATACATACATACATACATACATACATACATACATACATACATACATACATACATACATACATACATACATACATACATACATACATACATACATACATACATACATACATACATACATACATACATACATACATACATACATACATACATACATACATACATACATACATACATACATACATACATACATACATACATACATACATACATACATACATACATACATACATACATACATACATACATACATACATACATACATACATACATACATACATACATACATACATACATACATACATACATACATACATACATACATACATACATACATACATACATACATACATACATACATACATACATACATACATACATACATACATACATACATACATACATACATACATACATACATACATACATACATACATACATACATACATACATACATACATACATACATACATACATACATACATACATACATACATACATACATACATACATACATACATACATACATACATACATACATACATACATACATACATACATACATACATACATACATACATACATACATACATACATACATACATACATACATACATACATACATACATACATACATACATACATACATACATACATACATACATACATACATACATACATACATACATACATACATACATACATACATACATACATACATACATACATACATACATACATACATACATACATACATACATACATACATACATACATACATACATACATACATACATACATACATACATACATACATACATACATACATACATACATACATACATACATACATACATACATACATACATACATACATACATACATACATACATACATACATACATACATACATACATACATACATACATACATACATACATACATACATACATACATACATACATACATACATACATACATACATACATACATACATACATACATACATACATACATACATACATACATACATACATACATACATACATACATACATACATACATACATACATACATACATACATACATACATACATACATACATACATACATACATACATACATACATACATACATACATACATACATACATACATACATACATACATACATACATACATACATACATACATACATACATACATACATACATACATACATACATACATACATACATACATACATACATACATACATACATACATACATACATACATACATACATACATACATACATACATACATACATACATACATACATACATACATACATACATACATACATACATACATACATACATACATACATACATACATACATACATACATACATACATACATACATACATACATACATACATACATACATACATACATACATACATACATACATACATACATACATACATACATACATACATACATACATACATACATACATACATACATACATACATACATACATACATACATACATACATACATACATACATACATACATACATACATACATACATACATACATACATACATACATACATACATACATACATACATACATACATACATACATACATACATACATACATACATACATACATACATACATACATACATACATACATACATACATACATACATACATACATACATACATACATACATACATACATACATACATACATACATACATACATACATACATACATACATACATACATACATACATACATACATACATACATACATACATACATACATACATACATACATACATACATACATACATACATACATACATACATACATACATACATACATACATACATACATACATACATACATACATACATACATACATACATACATACATACATACATACATACATACATACATACATACATACATACATACATACATACATACATACATACATACATACATACATACATACATACATACATACATACATACATACATACATACATACATACATACATACATACATACATACATACATACATACATACATACATACATACATACATACATACATACATACATACATACATACATACATACATACATACATACATACATACATACATACATACATACATACATACATACATACATACATACATACATACATACATACATACATACATACATACATACATACATACATACATACATACATACATACATACATACATACATACATACATACATACATACATACATACATACATACATACATACATACATACATACATACATACATACATACATACATACATACATACATACATACATACATACATACATACATACATACATACATACATACATACATACATACATACATACATACATACATACATACATACATACATACATACATACATACATACATACATACATACATACATACATACATACATACATACATACATACATACATACATACATACATACATACATACATACATACATACATACATACATACATACATACATACATACATACATACATACATACATACATACATACATACATACATACATACATACATACATACATACATACATACATACATACATACATACATACATACATACATACATACATACATACATACATACATACATACATACATACATACATACATACATACATACATACATACATACATACATACATACATACATACATACATACATACATACATACATACATACATACATACATACATACATACATACATACATACATACATACATACATACATACATACATACATACATACATACATACATACATACATACATACATACATACATACATACATACATACATACATACATACATACATACATACATACATACATACATACATACATACATACATACATACATACATACATACATACATACATACATACATACATACATACATACATACATACATACATACATACATACATACATACATACATACATACATACATACATACATACATACATACATACATACATACATACATACATACATACATACATACATACATACATACATACATACATACATACATACATACATACATACATACATACATACATACATACATACATACATACATACATACATACATACATACATACATACATACATACATACATACATACATACATACATACATACATACATACATACATACATACATACATACATACATACATACATACATACATACATACATACATACATACATACATACATACATACATACATACATACATACATACATACATACATACATACATACATACATACATACATACATACATACATACATACATACATACATACATACATACATACATACATACATACATACATACATACATACATACATACATACATACATACATACATACATACATACATACATACATACATACATACATACATACATACATACATACATACATACATACATACATACATACATACATACATACATACATACATACATACATACATACATACATACATACATACATACATACATACATACATACATACATACATACATACATACATACATACATACATACATACATACATACATACATACATACATACATACATACATACATACATACATACATACATACATACATACATACATACATACATACATACATACATACATACATACATACATACATACATACATACATACATACATACATACATACATACATACATACATACATACATACATACATACATACATACATACATACATACATACATACATACATACATACATACATACATACATACATACATACATACATACATACATACATACATACATACATACATACATACATACATACATACATACATACATACATACATACATACATACATACATACATACATACATACATACATACATACATACATACATACATACATACATACATACATACATACATACATACATACATACATACATACATACATACATACATACATACATACATACATACATACATACATACATACATACATACATACATACATACATACATACATACATACATACATACATACATACATACATACATACATACATACATACATACATACATACATACATACATACATACATACATACATACATACATACATACATACATACATACATACATACATACATACATACATACATACATACATACATACATACATACATACATACATACATACATACATACATACATACATACATACATACATACATACATACATACATACATACATACATACATACATACATACATACATACATACATACATACATACATACATACATACATACATACATACATACATACATACATACATACATACATACATACATACATACATACATACATACATACATACATACATACATACATACATACATACATACATACATACATACATACATACATACATACATACATACATACATACATACATACATACATACATACATACATACATACATACATACATACATACATACATACATACATACATACATACATACATACATACATACATACATACATACATACATACATACATACATACATACATACATACATACATACATACATACATACATACATACATACATACATACATACATACATACATACATACATACATACATACATACATACATACATACATACATACATACATACATACATACATACATACATACATACATACATACATACATACATACATACATACATACATACATACATACATACATACATACATACATACATACATACATACATACATACATACATACATACATACATACATACATACATACATACATACATACATACATACATACATACATACATACATACATACATACATACATACATACATACATACATACATACATACATACATACATACATACATACATACATACATATATGTATACACACACACACACACATACTAACTATTTGAGCCCATAAAATATACCTCTCAATATTAATAAAGTTTTCACGAAGATGATTTACAGCTTTCTCTGATGAACCAAGTGCTTTTAGACCAGCTTGTGCTTGTTCTACCTGCAAACAAAATGCATAAAACCGTAAAATTAAACAAATTAAATTATAACTGAAAGCCAATTTATCTTCATAAGTTTGTTTAGGAGATAAAATTCAATGGCAACTAGAATAAATTTGAATTCTTTTTTTCTGTAGAGACATAGTTTACCTGTTCAGCAACCATGGTGCTAAGTTGTGCATCATTTGCCTGAAATAAGTGGAGGAAAAATCAAACCGTGTACTCATTTGGCTATTTTGATCTCTTCGATTTGTATTCTAAATTTAGGATCTTGAAATTACATATTAAATCATGCTTCAAATAACAATTGCAAATACTGGTTTGGTAAAATTCAGGTTTATGTGAAGATAATATATTAATATCTAACTGGCATGTTTATTCGATAGAAAGTAACTGTAAGTTTGATACTAACTATTGACCTTACTTCAATCAACAAGTAAAACCTTCTGAAATTTGCACAAAAAAATAAATAAAAAATAGCAATGAAAAAAAACCTGTTGGCGTGCAATGTAATCCGCTTTGATTGAAGAAATGGATAACAAAAGCTCAGGGAGCGGTAAAAGCTTCACAACCTCACGAACTGCAGCTTCCTTAGCTTCGATTCCTAGATCTTCTACCATCATCTTGCCTGTATTATAAACACATCAAAAATGATTATGTGAATTTAATAATTTCTTAAATAGAGCGAATTCTAGGGATCTACAGCGTACCTGATCAATTAGATCACTGTTTACAGATCATAATCTACAATTTCACCTGAATTCGCAAATTTTTAGTTCATTAGATCTAACTACGACGTATGAATGATATATAGAGGTTAAAAGTTCGATTTGATTTAAAATAGATCACTGTTTACAGATCATAATCCACAATGTCACCTGAATTCGGAAATTTTTTGTTCATCAGATCTAATTCTGAAGAATGATTCGAATTGATTCGATTTGATTAAAAGTTCGATTTGATTCGAATTTGGGGAGAAGTATAGCAGAAACTTGAATGATTTGAAATTATCGGTAACGAATTGAAACGAACTTACCTTTTCGAAGTGCGGAGATACTGTAGGTTACAGGAAGCGAGACTGAGACAACGGTGGCGCCACGTAGAACGACGGTGGCTGATTCCGGCGACGATGAGGGTGTGCGGTGGTCTGTGGAAGAGAACGTGATAGGTGTGTTTTTGTTGAGTTTTGACCGAGTTGATTACAAGAAACTCGGTTTTCCTTTTTTCCCTTTGTTTTCAGTTTTCTAGCATTTTATGATTTTTATTATTATTTATTGATTTTTGATAATTACATTTGTCATAACAAACGACTACATCCATTAAAAAATTATATTTTTAATAATGGATAAGTGATACATAAAATGTAAGGGTGATTATTGATTTAATGTATAAATTCTAATTTTTTTATAGATAGTTTTTAGAATAAGGGGTGTGGTAATATTATAGGCTCGTCAAACTCTCTTTAACATCATTAAAGGTGAATTCACATAACGTGCCCACCGCCAAAAAGTATTTCGCTGAGGTCACAATGATACGCCAAAGGTTTTCCTTTTTTTATGATGAAATAACTAACTACTAAAATGACAATTTTAATTCTTGTATGTTTGTGTTTGACTTTGGTTGATATATTATGTTAGTGAAAAAATCTATAAATTATCCGTGATTTATCACTGGTTAATGGTTATAGATTACTCATATATATAATAATCATAAAATTAATAATATATATTTATATTCTATAAACTTACGTTCAATTAAAATTAATGACCAACTACAAAATTTCACGAGTTATAAGAACTACTTAAAATAGTATAATGCATGAAATGTTTAATTTAAATACTTGTAGTTTAAATATGTCCTATTAGAAAGTAATTAAAATATTGAATAGCTAAGTCCACGTTTGATCCTAATGTATAGGAAGGTGTATTTACTTCTAGTATTGACTTGTTAAACAAACTTTTGTAAAATCTGGCCTAATAAACAGGGGTTGTTATGTTCATATTTCTACTAAATAACAAGTGTCTCTATTTACTTTTTCTATTGAATTAACAAGTACAATTCCCACCGGAAAGGAAATGAGCATAGATTTGAGAGTGCAGCTGGTTATTCCCGTCGGAGATGATCACACACCACCACATTCCTCCGACACTAAAGCCGCCATCACTGCCGCCGCCACCGCTGCCACCACCAATCCACCGTAAGTTTAGTTTTTACATGTGGATTTTTTGCTCATTTAAGATGCGTTTAGTTTTAGAGAATTTTCTTTAATTTTACAACTATATTTTTCTATAAATATTAGGTCTTTTTATGATGTTTTTATTTTACAGCTTAAAAAAAAAAGTTTTCTAGCTACCAAACTTCATTATTAAAAGCCAAAAAAACATACTACCTCCGTCCCAAAAATCACACACTTTAAGAAAATTGCACTTATTATAAAAATTTAGTTTTAAATCTCAAAGTGATTATTCTATTTACTATTAATTTTAACATTTTCTTTTCTTATTATATTTTGTGTTTCAGGCTTTTTATATACAGTTTGTCATCAAACATCTTATGCCAACTCTCTTTGTGTTTATTAGTGGTTGTTCGAGTCCTTTCTGATAGGAAAAAAGAATCTCCTTTCGAAACTAACGGCCCATTTATGATTATATCCATCGTCTCATTATTCGGGGCCGAATTAGTAATAGGGCTCTTGTATTATACAAAGTGTCACTTCAAAGAAAGTTGGGTTAAGGATATTCATTTCACCGCCTTACAAATTATCGGTACCTATTTTGCAATTCTGGTATTTATCTCGCTTATAATGGTGGCAGCACTCCCTCCCAACCTTAACGCGGTCGGTTATTTATGTGTATATCTAATGTTTGTGCCAGCCTTTTTTATGTACTATAATAAAGTTGAACAAAGTGTGGATATAAAGAATAATATAAGTTATGTTGGATTAGTTCTTCTACCTTTAGAATTTGTGTTGGTGATATTCATCCCCTATAACCATAACCTCGAGTATATTCCGGATATGGTGATGATAACATATTATGCGACCGAAATTGTTTATCTCATAATGTGGTGGCTACGTCAGCCTACAAGAAGACGTTATTAGCGAAGGAAAAAGAATTATGCAACTTGATATCTAAAGGTTACGTTTGATGAGTAGGAATCATGATAGGAATGAAATGAAACATTCTTAAGGAATGAATTTAAACATGTTTGTTTGCATTTTGGAAAGGAATAGACCATTCAATTAAGAATTACATTCCTTTATAACCGTATATTTTCATTTATCACTATTTGGCCGCTTTTTTTCATTTCATGATGAAAGAGGTAACAAATTACATTCGTTACCTCTCACCATGTGCATAACCGTCTTTCTTTTTCTTAATTTTTTTGCTGTAAATTCTCTTTAGATTTGAATATACTTTCTCCGATTTAAAATAAGTGATACACTTTCTATATTTGAGTGTATCAAAATAAGTGATACACTTTGAAAACTTACCTTATTTGGTAAAAAGTAGTGGGACCCACACCCACTAATTATCTACTTTGATAAAGTGAAATGACATCTTTACCCTTATCTTTACTTTTAAACATCATTAACCTCACTTTATTCAAAATTTGTAGGACCCATTCCCCACTAACTATCCAATTAATCTAATTTAATTATCATTATCATATTTTGCCTCAAAACTCGTGAAACCAACAATTTATCACTTATTTTAAATATGAGGAAGTATGTATATAACAAGGCATGTGTTATTCCGCGCGTCGCTGCAGAGTTTTAAATCATACGTTTTTTTTTATAATTTGATATTAATATTCAGTTTTAATTAAATTTAAATTCTTTAACTTGTATTTATGAATAAAAAATGTATATGCTCATATATATATATATATATATATATATATATATATATATATATATATATATATATATATATATATATATATATATATATATATATATATATATATATATATATATATATATATATATATATTCCTTACAAACAATACTATTTGAGGAGTGCAAACGGTCACGTCAGTAGCCCATCAACACCCAAATAGTGCACGTCGTTGCACGACGCCGTTGGCACCGCGCCGTCAGTAGCCGCGTCAGTAGAAACCCGTCGCCATGAGGACATGAGAGAGGGGGCGTCAGTAGCTTTTGTGTGTGGGTGGGGGGGGTTAAATGTAATATTTTAAGGGTTAGTGATGGGTAATGATTGGCGCACGATCGTGTCAGTAGCATGTCAGTAAGGATGAGATGATGTGACGCTTCTAATAAAGTATCTTAGTTTTGTCTTTACAAAAGTAGAAGATTAAAATAAAGTTAACTAAGAAAGTACAAATATAGAATGACTACAACACCAAAGTATCTAAACCGCCAAGCTACTATGCTTTTATTGCTTAAGTGTACAATTATCAAATTTAATATGTATAAAAATCCCACCTAACAAACAAAATATTAGACCCCGCTTTACTTCATTCGTTCCGTTTGAATTTGTAATGAAACAGTTAGTTTTCATCCGTTCCGTTTGAATTTGTAATGAAACAGTTAGTTTGAATGAGGATTGTATATATGTAAAATAAACCATACATGACTATGTAATGGAATAATACATTCAATTATCTTGTAGATTTTCAACACATCACATACTAAAAAATTACAAATTTTCACTGCTTGATATCCACCGTTGTTATACACAATACTCCAAACAGTACATGAACTTTATTATAGTAAATGATATTTACTTTATTTATATGGTGTATTAACTATGATGTCATCACACCTCTATCACACCAAACCCCAGAAACTACAATTTTAAGTGTAGTCCCCAGATCCAGAAACAGAGCAAGAGAAACTAAACCTGTGAGCTGCCTGAGCCATAGGAGATTTGCCGACCGGAGCCGGAGGAAGATTACTGATTGGAGCAGTATTGGCCGGCTGATCGGCTGACGAGGGAAGTACCAACCAGTAACGAGGAAAAAGATAATGTTGTAAAACACGAGAAACTCCGCATAGATCAAAAACTCTGAAGGGAGGAAGAGATTGATCAACGCATAAACTGAAGCATTTATGCCTGTTATGGAGACGGCCAACTTGTGCATCATGTAACTTGGTAGGTTCTGATGTGTCGCCTTCGGTTCCTTGCCAAAGTCAGAGTAAAGCTTAATCGATAATAGGCTACAAACAATCATCAGGACAACATCCTCTGCGACATTTCAAATGCGATGGTGCATTGTTACGTTTGATAAGTAGGAATCATGGTAGGAATGAAATGAACCATTCTTAATGAATGAATTTGAACATATTTGTTTGCATTTTGGAAAGGAATAGATCATTCAATTAAAAATTGCATTCCTTTATAACCGTCCATTTTCATTCATCACTAGTTGGCCGCTTTTTTTCATTTCATGATGAAAGGGGTAGCAAATTACATTTGTAACCTCTCACCCATGTGCTTACCCCAAATTTTTCCTATTTGTTTAATTTTTGATAGGTTTATCTTTTCGTTTTTGCTAATTAATGCAAGTCATATCTTATCTCTGACTTGCAACAAAAACATTTGCCTACCTTTGTAAAAATTCAGCAACTCAAAATGTTTTGCGCACATTTGAATAAATTTCTGGTACCGCCCTGACATCCCGTAAATTTAGTAATCAAAGTAAAATTGTACGGTAGATTTAGATCCACCCTAGAAAATTACACATTACCACTACTTGATATCCAATATTACACACTACTTGATATCCACCATTACAGGAAAATGTTATACACAATACTCCAAACATAGTACATGAACTTTATTAGTAGTAAATGATATTTACTTTATTTCTATGTGTATTAACTATGACATCACACCTCCGCCACTATCACCAAACCCCAGAAACCGCAAGCCTAAGTGTAGTCCCCAGATCCAGAAAAAGGGCAAGAGAATTTAAACTTGTGAGCTGCTGGAGCCAGAGGAGATTTGTCGACCAGAGCCGGAGGAAGATTACCGATTGAAGCAACAGGATTGGCCGGCTGATGATGGAAGCACCAACCAGTAATGAGGACGAAAATGATGTGTAAAACACAAGTAACTCAGCATAGATCAAAAACTCCGAGGGGAGGAAACAAATTGATCAACGCATAAACTGCAGAATTTAAGCCTTTTATGAGAACGGCCAACCTGTTCATCATGTAACTTGGTAGGTTCTGATGTGTCTTCTTTAGTTCCTTACCAAAGTGATATTAAAGCTTAATCGATAAGAGGCAACAAAAAATTAGCAGGATAACGTCCACTGCAACGTTTCGAATGCGATGGTGCATTGTTTCACTGTGGTATCCAAAAGTACATCCAAAGAATACATAGAAGCTAGGAATTACTACACCTAACAATACAGTTAGGAACTCTGTGATCTCAACAGAAAGCGTGTTTCCAGGATTTGTTGCCTTGGACCTTGACAAGTTACAGGAATAACTATCGGAGAGGGGGACTTTCACCACCTCCATTATTATGACCTTGAGCAATTACCACAGGCGGATCGACATGATGATAATTTGAGCCATATCTAGATGAGGAAATTTGAGAGGTTCACGACGCCCTCGAGGAAGTAAACCTTCTTCGTGAATTTTATCTTCGTCAGAGTCATCGTAAAGACGATCATTGTTAATTAGAAAACAATATGATAAATACAGTTAGAGATATATACAGTAAGATGTATGAGATATGAACTAACCCTAGCTGAGCGTTCATGGTAGCCGTAGGGGCGTAGGGTTGCTTTTTTGAAAAAGATGGTAATGAGTACTGTTATTTATGCTAATTACGCTACGTCCCTACCTACCCTCATCTCGATCTACTAACAAACTTAGTTACACGGATGAAGTAAGTGAGAGTTTTTGCCAGCTAATCAATTAACTTTGAATTATCCCGCCCATTTTTAACAATTCTTTTCCCCAAATTTGATTCACATATGGAAAGGTTTAAAAAGTGATATGTTTGTACATTTTAATTATTTTATATTAATAAAATGTATATGAGTAAACCTTAGATATACTATATATAAATTTATTATTATAATATCATTAGTTAATAAATAAATATAAAATTACACTTTATAATTATTATAAGATGTAAAAGAAAATATTAAATTTAAAAAAATATTATTTTTTATAAAATGTCGAAAAAGTTGTCAATTATATATATTGGAGTTAAGGTAAATTATAAACATTGTATAAAAAAAACTTTTGGAAATATTAACAATTGAAAATATAATATTATTTATGAATAAATTTTTAATTAATTAATATTAATGTGATAAAAATAATATAATATTATACATGATAATCACTTTCTAATTATGTTCATGTGCTAAAACTTGCCAAAGAGGTTAGATATTTTGATGTGACCTCAATCATAGTCACATCTTTTTGTTTTGAGAATATATCTATTAATAAAACTATCTAAACATGGCTTTTTGAAAAAAAAAAACAAAGGAATGTCCATTGAAATTCAGAAGCTCTCTCTCACGTGCCTAAAATCTTTGATTATTTTTTATTTTATTTAAATTTGAGAAAGCTTTTGATTCGATATATTGGGATTTCCTTGATGATATTCTCTCTCAAATGCATTTAGGTCAAAAAAGGAGATGTTGGATCCGGGGACGCCTTCAATCCATCTGCGTTTCTGTTTTAATCAATGGATCGCCTTCTCGGGAATTTGATATGGGTAGGGGTATCTGGAAAGGGGACCCTCTTGCGCCCATGCTCTTTATAATTGTTGCCGAGGCTCTCAACGTGATGATGCGTGAAGCTAATTCTAAAGGAATTTATTGCTGGGTGAAGCTTCCTAATTCAGGGCCTTTTATCACACACCTTCAATTCGCCGATGATGTATTTTTTTCCGGTGAATGGTCCTTATCAAATGTGTTTAATCTGATTCGTTAATTGTGTTGCTTTCAACTCTCTTCTGGGCTTAAAGTAAACATGAGCAATAGTTGTGTTATGGGGGTGTGCGTCGACAAACCGGAGGTTGATGACCTCGCGCTCTCGCATTTTTTGCATATTTGGTTAACTCTCAATCACCAAATTTTTGGGAACCTCTCATTAAGAAATTCAATGCTAAACTATAGCGTCATGGAAAGCTAAATCTATGTCTTTCGAGAGTCGTTTATTACTGGTCAAATCACTCCTCGGTAGCTTGGGCCTTTACTATTTTTCCCTTTTTAGAGCTCCCAAGAAAGATATCAGCAAACTTGAGAGTATCAGACTCAATTTTTTTGGGGTGCGTCGGACGGAAGGCGGAGAATCTCATGGGTCAACTGGAGAACTGCTCTAGCCGAGAATGATAAGGGCGGCCTAGGCATCAGAAGCCTTAGTGTAACACCTCAATTTTCAAAACACCTTTTAAACATATTTTTAAATAAAAATAATACAATGTCCAATGTTCCCAAAATACGGTTTAACAAAAACCATTAAAACATTTATCAGAGTTATAAAATCCGATGTTACAAAGATAATATCATAACCATAGGATAAACGAGAACTACCTACGAGCTCCCGAACTGATCAACACTAGGCCACTTCTAACGCGACCCTCTAATCCATCGATCCTGAACCTGAGTACATAGCCAAAAACAAGTAGTACGTGAGACAAAATAGTCTCGTGAGATACATGGGTTTTCGACCCGTTCTCAAAAGATTTATAAAATATTATTTATAACATTAAAAATACTTATCCTTATCATTTCTTATTAATTCAATATTCATCTTCCATTCATTTAACCGTATAAACTAATAAGCTTACCGTAAGCTTACTCGTCATCTAATCACATACTTGTAAGTTATCTCCAAACTTACCCTTTCATTATCACATATGCGACGGACCTCTCCGAAGCCAACTCTCCCGATATGGGACGTCATAGGTAAACTATCAAGGTAATTGGGAACCCCCATCTTACCGAGATTCATAAGCTCTCCCCGCTCCCGGGTCGTCATACTCACTCATCATTGAGTGTCGTAAACTGTGACATTCTACTCTTTGCGCAGGGAGGTACCACCCCAAGTAGACGTCTCATGCTCCCCCATTTCTGGGCGGTCTTATTCCGGATTTTTCATTTCACATATGAGCCTCAGCTCCTTTCATCAAATATGAGCATCAGCTCCTTTCATCACTTATTAGAATACATTTATTCTAATTTATCATGCTATTCTCTTTATTATTTCATTTTAAATCTTGACTTTACCAAGTCCTTTACTAATTTAAAACATATTCATCTTTTATCAAAATCTTATTACTTTGACTCTTCTTTGACTAGAATACACGTTTATTACTAGTCACTTATTACTTATTCTCTTAGTATTTCAATATCTACTTTTATTAGTATAATATACTAATCGATACTCATTACTTTAAAATCATTGTCTCAAGCTTTATTAATACATATTATTAATAAATCGATTATCAAGCTCTTTCAAATCATTATCTTTATTCATACATCTTATTTATAAAAACTCATTAATTACTTTTCATAATCATAATCTCTTTCAAAATCATCAATCATTTAGACATACTAAAATAGTCTATTACTAGCATTTTCTCATCATGTCAATCATATCTTTATTAAAAATGTTTATTAATAAAGACTCTTAAAACCTCATAGTATTCAAAATCATTTGCTATGTACCCAGTAAAAGTCTCATGTACTCACCTTAGCCAAGCTAACTCCAAATCGTGTCCAACAACACGAATCCTTGCTTTCCAACTTGTGAGATATCACCAATCTTTAGGCCTTCTTGACCTATCATCCATATCATCATAAAATCTAGTTATTATCCATAACTAGTTACCAATAAACCCATAACAACATTCTTAACCACCAAGTTCATCCAACTTGGTGAAATCTCAAACCCTAGTTCAAGATTTCCATCATAAACTCAGATCCAACTTGTACACATTGATTACAAGCTTACAATGAGTGTTCTACACCCATAATTAGTCATCTTCCCCAAAGATAACATGGATGGTTCCCCAAACCACCATTTCTAACCATACAAAGTTCATAACTAGCTAGATAACATCAACAATCAAGATATCTTACCTTTGATGTTTAGATCCTTCAAGATTGATGAAGATTTGAGCAAGGAATCACCAAAATCGCCCCTTCTCTCTCTAAAATCGGCTGCCCTTCAACAATGGTAGAAATGAGTGAAAACCCTAGCTTTCCCGATTTAATACAGCTGGTCTCGCAAAGTTCACGCCGTGAACAAACTTCGCGTCGCGAAGTTCGCGTGTCGTGAACACTTCGCGATCGGTAACAGGTCGTGAACTCAATGTCTGAAAACCCCAAGTCCCTGGACGGAGTTCGCGATCGCGAACTCCACTTCGCGCCGTGAACTCCATCAGTCAGCTAGGCTGCACTTTTCGGTCTTTGTCTCGACCCGGTTTCGTCCATAACTTTCTCATACGGTGTCCAAACGACACGAAGCCAATTCCTACGGTTCTGGAATGAATTATCCTTATTTATCATATTTTTCCCAAATTTTATTTTATTCAAATTTCGGGTCGTTACAACTATCCACCCCTTAAAAGGATTCCGTCCTCGGAATCAACTCAAGGATTTCCGATCCTCATTCCACTTCCAACTTATGATTCAATAATACTTACGCAATTAATTGCCCACTTGACCCGTTATGCCCAAACGGCCAAAGATCCAAACTCGAATTCCTAACACCCGAACGGGTCAAAATTTCTCAATTCGACCTTAACATTTCCCATCATTTAACCAAACTATTTATTCCCATTGGGATGATATGACCCAATCATTACTAATAACCATTTGACCAAAATGATAGTCAACCCCTCGCTTTGACCAAATTGTCAACATCGTTCCATCTTTGACTTAGCACAAAGTCAACCAAATCTTAAAAATTTTCCTTATCCATTAGTGGTTCTATTAATCGTCAATTCCTTAACCATCAATCTTACTCTCACGGTCCAACAACAATCATACTCGATTTCTAAATTTCATTCGAATTGCCCAAAGGTCAAAGTCGCACCCTTTGACTACAATTATTTCCATTAATCAATCAACCACTATCATACACACATACATGATACATTATGCCCTTATCCTCGACTAACCTCCTTTAAACAAAAATCAAAAATCCAATTTTTTACCAAAGTCAACAATCTACTAGTTGACTAACCTTGACTTATGAATAAGTCAACTTACCTTGCTAAATTCCACATATTCTTTATTACTAAGGCATCGCTTCCCAAGCTTTTCGTTCCCGATTCCAATATTTAAATTTCCTTTCTCAATTGTCCCTCTTTTCTTCGATTTCAATTTCCCCAATCGATTAACCATTTCCACTTGAATCAATACCAAATCTCTATTACTTCTTAACTTTCATCCAATTACTTATACCTTTTTATAATCTCCTTCAAACATCCTTATACCATACTTGAATTTCCCGATTACCGGCTCTAGAGCCTCAATCATAACCAATTGTGGCCTAGCCACCCTTATACCTCTTTCACCACTCATTGGTTATTAACAAACTTTGCTTCCTTAAAGCATTCCGTTTTCATAAACCATGAACTCGTAGGCACCTCCTACACTTACTTATACTTAAACACTACCCGTGTTTTCAATCCAAGTTCTCACTTGCCATAAAAATCATAACAACAACTAACCATACGGTTCTACATTCGACAGATATAAACCTCACAATTCTGATACATCAGTTCATACTTTAACTATACCACCGAGATGATCGGAAAGCCTCCAATCCATCAAGGCCCAAACTGTCACAATGATCAGAAAGCCTCCAATCCAAAGTGACTCATACAATACCATTTCATCTTGCATACCATTCATGTATGCCTCATTCGCTTAACATCATGCTATAATTTTCTTTCACAATCAACCCCATTTTCTATCCACATTTTCACTTTTCCACTTACACCCAATACCACACGGTATGCACAAATTCACTAACCAATTTATTTATCAATCGACCTTTACTAAACATGCTTTCTCAACATTAGTATCTTCCGATCTTTCATTTACCACCAAGGTAACCACTAACACCCTTTTAATAACCATATCTTACCGATTCACACGGTCCTTATGAATCAACCCATTGACTCCGATCGATACCCAACCTTGAACTATCTCATCATTTTTTTTTTAACTTTACCAACAACAAACTATTCACCCTTGCCATTGCATACGTCAATCCTGACTTGAATATCTGCACTACTTATCAGGATTCCCACCGAACACTAAAGTTCTATTTTCAAAATCATTATTTCTATGGCTTTCCATTCATACTTCACCAGTCTTACCGAAACTTAGTACTTCACTGTACTACTACCCTTTCTTTGAGCACAGTTACTATTCTTATGATTCACCTTCCGATAATTTATAATGACATAATCCTTTCTATTCTTATTTCTCGCGTCATACCGGTCGCCAACCCATAACCATACGCATAATAACTCGGGGAGATTATCTCCCAAACTTATTTTTCACATCATATATTCTATCTAATATTATTTCCATACTTATATCACATAAGCACCAATTTGTGCGACATAAAAGCAATTGAATTCTAATTATCTATCAAAATTTCATAAATGCATTACCTGAAGCGGCCCCACGGGTTTCCTTCACCCGATTCCTGTTGGCGGTTGATGCTGACGTGTCGGTTCTCTTCCTTGGGCACGCACTACTAAAGTGTCCCACCTCGTGACAAGTGTAGCATTCCACTTCCTCGAGGTTCCTTACTTTGCAATCCTTTGCTCGGTGTCCTACTCGACCACACTTGAAGCATATAGCCGAATTTGCCTTACATTCCCCATGATGATTCTTCCCACAACTTTGACAACTTCCAATACCACTATGCTTTGACGAACTCGACCCCAATCCTTCTCTCTTTGTTAATCCCAAGCTACTATCAAACTTCTTCTTTTCTTTTCCTGATGCCGACTCTTGTGCCCTTCGCCGAAACACCCTTTCAACACTCCGAGCGGTATTAATGGCCTCATCCAACGTGGTCGCTCGCTTGACTTCCAATTCAAACTCCGGTGGTAGTCCATTTGCATACCGAACCACCTTCATACGCTCCGTAGGATAGGACTTGATTACAAACGGAAGTAATCCCGTAAACTTTTTGGTGTATTCTTCCACCGACATATTTCCCTTCTTGATGAACATGAACTCTTCTTGCAACTCTTCTAGATCTCTCTCGGGACAAAACTTTTCCTTCAACCTTCTCGTGAACTCCTTCCACGACATCTTGTACACTTTCTTTCCCAAAGTCTCATACATGGTATCCCACCATGTCAACGCTTCATCCTTCAACTGTCGGGATGCATAAATGACCATGTCTTTCTTTAAACACTTGCTACTTTCTAGCACTTGCTCGGTTTCCCGAATCCAACGCATCGTGACCTTCGGTTCCGAACTTCCATAATACACACCGGGGTTGCACGTCATGAATGCCTTGTATGTACATCCTTCTCTTTCCTCCGACTCCGAATCGTCGGTCTCTTCAGTCAATGACTTCTCTGTACGGGTCTTGCTACCCGAAGACTTACTTCCACCGTGAGATTTAGAATCATCTCGCCTATCCACATTCAAACGGTTATCGATAATCCGGTTCATATCCACATTCACCTCATCCCTCATCTGATGAAACAAATTTCTGATCGCTTCCATAGTTACCGGGGTTTGGTTTGCATTCACACCGGAACCTTCTCCAATATTACCGGGATGAGTCGGGATTCGATTTGAATCCGTCTCATGATCTCGTGGAATCTCTCCACTTCTTGGGTTCACCATTTTCTATATCAACATATTAAACCATCAAAATTCAAAGATTGACTTATTAGTCAAACATAACCCATATAGCCCAAAACATTATCCTTTCACTTAGGGATCGACCCTAATATACCCATACTTTACTGTCTCAACGGACTGATCAAGGACATCCTATGGAAAACATATGGTCCTACTTAGCATAGCTTAAGACTAGAGAGGTCAAACCTACCTAATTCACTTAAACTATAGCTCTGATACCAAGTTGTAACACCTCAATTTTCAAAACACCTTTTAAACATATTTTTAAATAAAAATAATACAATGTCCAATGTTCCCAAAATACGGTTTAACAAAAACCATTAAAACATTTATCAGAGTTATAAAATCCGGTGTTACAAAGATAATATCATAACCATAGGATAAACGAGAACTACCTACGAGCTCCCGAACTGATCAACACTAGGCCACTTCTAACGCGACCCTCTAATCCATCGATCCTGAACCTGAGTACATAGCCAAAAACAAGTAGTACGTGAGACAAAATAGTCTCGTGAGATACATGGGTTTTCGACCCGTTCTCAAAAGATTTATAAAATATTATTTATAACATTAAAAATACTTATCCTTATCATTTCTTATTAATTCAATATTCATCTTCCATTCATTTAACCGTATAAACTAATAAGCTTACCGTAAGCTTACTCGTCATCTAATCACATACTTGTAAGTTATCTCCAAACTTACCCTTTCATTATCACATATACGACGGACCTCTCCGAAGCCAACTCTCCCGATATGGGACGTCATAGGTAAACTATCAAGGTAATTGGGAACCCCCATCTTACCGAGATTCATAAGCTCTCCCCGCTCCCGGGTCGTCATACTCACTCATCATTGAGTGTCGTAAACTGTGACATTCTACTCTTTGCGCAGGGAGGTACCACCCCAAGTAGACGTCTCATGCTCCCCCATTTCTGGGCGGTCTTATTCCGGATTTTTCATTTCACATATGAGCCTCAGCTCCTTTCATCAAATATGAGCATCAGCTCCTTTCATCACTTATTAGAATACATTTATTCTAATTTATCATGCTATTCTCTTTATTATTTCATTTTAAATCTTGACTTTACCAAGTCCTTTACTAATTTAAAACATATTCATCTTTTATCAAAATCTTATTACTTTGACTCTTCTTTGACTAGAATACACGTTTATTACTGGTCACTTATTACTTATTCTCTTAGTATTTCAATATCTACTTTTATTAGTATAATATACTAATCGATACTCATTACTTTAAAATCATTGTCTCAAGCTTTATTAATACATATTATTAATAAATCGATTATCAAGCTCTTTCAAATCATTATCTTTATTCATACATCTTATTTATAAAAACTCATTAATTACTTTTCATAATCATAATCTCTTTCAAAATCATCAATCATTTAGACATACTAAAATAGTCTATTACTAGCATTTTCTCATCATGTCAATCATATCTTTATTAAAAATGTTTATTAATAAAGACTCTTAAAACCTCATAGTATTCAAAATCATTTGCTATGTACCCAGTAAAAGTCTCATGTACTCACCTTAGCCAAGCTAACTCCAAATCGTGTCCAACAACACGAATCCTTGCTTTTCAACTTGTGAGATATCACCAATCTTTAGGCCTTCTTGACCTATCATCCATATCATCATAAAATCTAGTTATTATCCATAACTAGTTACCAATAAACCCATAACAACATTCTTAACCACCAAGTTCATCCAACTTGGTGAAATCTCAAACCCTAGTTCAAGATTTCCATCATAAACTCAGATCCAACTTGTACACATTGATTACAAGCTTACAATGAGTGTTCTACACCCATAATTAGTCATCTTCCCCAAAGATAACATGGATGGTTCCCCAAACCACCATTTCTACCCATACAAAGTTCATAACTAGCTAGATAACATCAACAATCAAGATATCTTACCTTTGATGTTTAGATCCTTCAAGATTGATGAAGATTTGAGCAAGGAATCACCAAAATCGCCCCTTCTCTCTCTAAAATCGGCTGCCCTTCAACAATGGTAGAAATGAGTGAAAACCCTAGCTTTCCCGATTTAATACAGTTGGTCTCGCAAAGTTCACGCCGTGAACAAACTTCGCGTCGCGAAGTTCGCGTGTCGTGAACACTTCGCGATCGGTAACAGGTCATGAACTCAATGTCTGAAAACCCCAAGTCCCTGGACGGAGTTCGCGATCGCGAACTCCACTTCGCGCCGTGAACTCCATCAGTCAGCTAGGCTGCACTTTTCGGTCTTTGTCTCGACCCGGTTTCGTCCATAACTTTCTCATACGGTGTCCAAACGACACGAAGCCAATTCCTACGGTTCTGGAATGAATTATCCTTATTTATCATATTTTTCCCAAATTTTATTTTATTCAAATTTCGGGTCGTTACACTTAGAGCTCATAATCTTGCTCTTTTGGCCCGATGGTGGTGGCGTTTTTTGACCGATGATAACGACTCTCTTTTGAAACAGGTTATTTCTTCCCTTCATGGGAGTGACGGGGGGTTGGGGTCCCCTAATAAAGGCGGTAAGTTTGCAGGAACGTGGAGAAATATCATTAAAATTCAGAAGGATTTCAGGGTTCTGAATCTCCCCCTTAACAACAATCAATGGGTTTGGGCGCTTGATTCAAATGGTTTCAGATATCTTCTTTGAGATATGCTTATGACGATAGCTCCTAGACAATCGAGAGCTTTTTGGTGGGTAAATGTTGTTCCTTCGTAGATAAACGTTCTGGCTTGGCACATTTTGCACAAAAGACTTCATACGGAATCCAACTTGCTCAAGCAAAACATTACTCGCCTATCCCAGCTCTGTCCGATGTGCGACGGGGTAGACGAAACCGAAGATCACAATTTTTTCCAATGCCTTGTGGCTCGGCACCTGCTAAACGACTTATGTTCTTGGTCGGGTATTGATCTGTCATGCGTTTCATCTATTTAAAATTGTTTGGATTGGTTCGCAGCTGTTCAAATGTGTGTTGCAGCAAAAAAGGCGCTCCTCGGGACCTTTTATGTTTTTTTCTGGATTATTTAGAGATTTCGCAACAACAAGGTGTTCCCAAACCCCTCAGCTCCTCGGGAATGTATTTCGGGTGGTCAGCTTCAGGCTCTCTCCTTTTTTGGATCAAGACAAGAATCCATAGTTATAATTTATCTAATAGGTGGTCGGATTGGTGTGTCGATCCAATTTCGTGTTTTTGATTTCCGTATTTTTTTTCTTTTGTTGCTATCTCTTTTCTAGCTCCTTGCTAGTTTTAATGAATTTTGCTGTTAAACAAAAAACTACCTTTCTCATTATTACTTTTTTTGTTTCAGAACTTGAAATACTTGTTTTGCAGTATGATGCATTTTATATTGGTTTTTTTACATTTTGCATCCTCTAAATTTCTTGCCAGTTCTGTCACGGGTTGTGTAACGGGTAAAAACAGGTTTGGGTTGGGTTGGCCCGAAAAAAGTTATGTCCAAAGTTTTTACATGTTCTATAAACAATTAGCGTGTTAAATATAATTATAAAAATTTATTTATTATTCTCAAAGTAACCTAATTGTAATGTAACTGTAGTTTGTTATGTATTTTCATGGAAATGAAAATTTTATATTATTATTTGTTTGTTTTTATTTAATGTAGGTTTGAAAAGATGTTTATAACATTTTATGTCTCGTTCCGGTGATTACAAGCTTTTGTCATAGCTATTTCGGTATTTTTGTATGGTAATTACAAGTTCTTTTTGGGCATTATGTGGTTATTACTTTTTACCTTTTATTGTTATACTTACTAGAATAGATTGGGTGAAAACTTATAAAGTTATAATTACCAAATTAACATCAACTAAAGTATATTGTTGTTTAAGTCATGAAAATCCTGTGCCACATGTATAATACCTACATGTCCTTTATAGCCAATCAAAAGACTCCTCACGTGCTGAATCAAAGGGTAAAATGGTAATAACCACATGGGGCCATCAATTGAATTACTTATTTGGGGTCAACTTTGATTAGGGCTCAATTTCAGACCTGCATTTACCTCTCGATTCAATTTCAGACATGCTACATTGCTACCTGCCGATGATCGAAACCCTCCAACAATGGTTCATTCGATCAACCTACCACGAATCGAATTGCAATTGGATCAACTACATGCCGATGAACACCTGAAACGAATCGGCAGCAGTTTAGTTCTGAACCCCTCGAATCGATTAGAGCATGCTTCATGGCGATGATCGAAACCCTTACAACTACTGTTCATTCGATCAACTACCTAAGGTAATTCTACATTTCTTGACTTGTGATTTATGAGATTGTTCCATACCTCACGAATCGAATTGCTAACTTTTCAGACAATGGATCGAAGTAGCTCTTAAAATGGCATTTAGGAAATTCTTGGTTGATAATCAATTGCTTTCTGGGGCTCAGGATAACAACAATCATGAAAGCAGTATTGAACTTAAGGTATTTTTTATTTTTGTATTAATTTTTTTATTAGTATTATGGATGATATGTTTCATTACTATCATATGCCTAATTATCACTCCTTTTTAGGTTGTAGCTCTTAGAGGATCTTATCATGGAGATACATTACATGCCCCATCTCCCTACACTGGTTTTCTTCAGCAACCATGGTATGCTACCTTTTTACTTTCTTTCTTTTTTTTTTACATTTTTAGTCTTTTTTAATCAGTATTAGTATTTTTTCAAATAATTCTTTGATTTAAAAGGTTTGGTGTTTATGCTTTTATATATTTATACTAATTTCCCGCCTATGATCAATTAGTTTGGTACTATCGATCTCCAGTTAATTACTCAATTGCTCAGATTGAGATTTCCTTTTGTGCTTTTATTAATTATCTTACTACTTACTAATGCATTTAGGCCTACCTCTTTTAGTAAGTTTAAGGAGCTCCTTAATTTTAAGTTTAAGGAGATTTCCACTTTCAGTAAGTTCTTTAACTAAAAAAATAAGGTGTTGCTTACAGGATTCGAACACAAGACCTCTCCTAAGTAGTCAATGTGTGTTAACCACTTCAACTACTTGATCATTTTGATTTATTCCAGATACTAATATATATAAACTTTAACGTCACCAGAACTCAACCATCATTTCTCTATTTAAAAGGCCCATATTTACTTTCACAAAAAAGACCAATTTCGGATCTGATCCTACCATCACTAATGTCAGCACCTACCATCACTACGCACCACCACTCAACACCATCGCTATTGTCACCACCACCGGTACTGTCGTCACTTCGAAATATAGTTACGGGTACCCGTCGCCGCATTGCGCGGGTACCCTGCTAGTTAATATTAATATGCCTAGGTTGGTGGATGAAATCTATTTGCAGGTTTATTATTTCTTTCTGTTTATATTCAGTTATTCATATAAGATGGTGAAATTGCGATTTGATACAGTTAATAAGCATTTTTGAGTATAAGTTATATCAACAATTTGAGTATTCGGTTATGCAACTTTTGACATTAATAAGCATTTTTGAGTATTCGGATGGAGCCAAACAACTTAAGTTATGCTTATCACCTTAATTAAGCTATTATAAGAAGATTGCTTACCTTTGACATTTATTTACTATGAAGAAAGGAAGGAATAATCAATAATCCCTTATTTTAAAACTTGTAACATTAACGATTCCTAATTTTAATGAATAAAGTATTCTTATACCCCTGCTGCTGCTACTACCTGCAAAGGTAACCTTCATTCACCACTTATTTCTTTAGGTTTTGTTTATTTAATATTTGAGTTTGTGCTTTCAGGTTAGGACTCATAAATTTCCATTTGTTCATATAATATTTAGAGAAATTGTCACTCTTAGTAAGTGCAATAGTTATAAGATATATAATTAGAAATACAATGAATCAATGATCTGAACTAGCGAAATAGGTACTTGGACTAACTTCCTGACTAAAATCTATAAGGTCGACCTTAGTGTTTAGAAATTCACAACTACAATCAAGTATTGATTTTAGGAATCAATATTACAGAAAGAAGATTGTTGTACCAAATTGTGAGATTTCAAAACGGTAAAAGGAGAGAGCAACAAGAAAGTAAATAAAACAAAATAATTCTTGCAGATCAATTAAATAGCTGCAATTTTTCAACCCGAATAAAAGTTTGCTTGTAGATTGGCTACTTCGGGCCTAATTAAAGAATTTGATACTCTTAGTAAGAGTAAAATTTATAAGATGAGATCTTAGAACATACTTAAGGAGATTCTTAACCGCCTGTTTAAGATTAAAAAAACCCAAAATCGACCCATTTCAGAAACGTGTAGTAGAATTGAAATTACCATCCAAGCAAAAGCCATGAACCAGAGGTTGTTGTAACCCATTTTAAACCGTTTAGGATATATACACATTTTAAAAGTATGAGATTGAAAATACAATAAAGTAATAATTTTTCACATAGACATTTTAGTTATTGGCTGGTTATATCAACAATTTTTTACTCTTTCCATGCTAGGCATTATTATCTTAGCCAACACTAAACTTTGAAAATTAGTCTGCTTGACCTCAATAGTCAACCTTCAAAGATGCAGAATACACTTCCTGACATATATGCTTACTATTAAATTGGTACCTCTATTTTAAAAGTATGCTTCAAAGATTACACAAATCCAACAGATTTTTATCCAATGTTGTTCTGAAATCTGAACCGATGTTGTTGCTAATATAATTAGATATAGTATATAGCATTACATACCGCTAAGAATTGAGGTTAAGTAATTAAGATTTATAGGATTTCCAGATTTGGACTACATTATTAGAGCAATGATCTAATTTGGCCCGTTTGACCCATTTGACATGTGTCACCTAAATGATTCGCCCTGACATCTTTTTTTTCACTTATGCATATACCAAGACTGAATCAAGGAAGAGAAGCAAACCCTCAAGTAGCATGCCATAATTAGCTGGATAACAAGTAAATTTACTAATGTAAACAACCTTTTTCAGGCCATGTAAAATTAATTTAACAATCTTTTGGGTAAAGTTAATGTAAAGTTAGTTCTTCCTTAAATTACAGCCAAATTGACATAAATTGGCAGTTTTAAACGGCACTCAAATTTAGGAAGTCATTTACCCCTCTTAAAACATTTTTGACATAATTGGTTCTTCCTAAATTAGAGCCAAAATTGACTTTAATTGGCAGTTTTAAATATAACGGAAAAACTGCAAATTAATTGTGTTTTTCTTCGTGGTGTAAATTATAGCAGATTCAAATGTCACTACATTGAATATCATTGATTCAGCTTATGACATGAAGAGTATACATAAGGTATTTAAATTCAATTCAAATGTCACTATATGTTTGAAGGCAAGTGTTTCTACATATCTTTATATTTTTATATATAATAAAAGACACTTTTTTTTAATTGTTAATGCCACTTGGCACTAAAATGCCAAGTCATTATTGCCACTAAAAGTCCACCTATGCAATTTAGTGCCACCTCACATCCATGTGATGAATTAGTGTCAGACAAATTTCCAAAAAGAGGTTTCATCCATATGGTCAACCATCATGTATACAGGCTTTTATTTGTATGATTGGTATCTTTCTTTTTTTTTTTTTTAAATTGTGTTGCAGTATAATGATAACTATATGCACACCAAGTGTTTGTTGAAATGCTCCTATAAATTATATACTTTTCTATAATTTTTAGTATTAACAATTTTGCTCACGCTCTTGATGAATTTGACCATTCAAATAGCATAATTTTGAATCTTCAATGTTTTATAATAAATTTACTGAATACTTAAATGTGACTTAAATTTTGATAATGATATAACAACCATAACAGTTGTTTATAATGTCTCTTATAAGGTCCATACTCCATATTGGTGCTCAAGCATATAAAAGGAAAAACTAAGTCAGAGGATTAGCATAAGGTTTGAAAATTTATTATTTTTATCCGATAAGTGAAAAATTGAATTTGAGATTATTTTTATTTTTATGTTATTCACCATTGTGATGGAATATGCAGCCATAAATGTTCAAGTGAACTGTAGATGTTCTATCAAAGGCCAGGTTTAAACAAATCCATTATAATAATAAAATTAAATAATTAGTGAATATTTTTTGATATTGATTTTGATTTTGATTTTGATATGTTTTCTTAATAATATGGTATTCTTATTTTATATTGGTCACTGTTAAGGTGTTTGTGGGCTCGGTCTGGTAAGTTTGAAGCTTCCATAATTTATTTGTTAATTATTTACACTTAATTCTTTTTATCAGTACTAATATCTTTCTCGATTAATTATCTCTATCTCTATCTCTACTATCTATAATGCATTTATGACCTTTCTATAAATAGCCGGCTGAAAATTCAGCCAAATTCTTGCTATTTATAGAATTGCTTGCCCGTTGAACTATAAAGCCTAACGTTATTTATATCTGTCATCTTTTAAAATATTTTAAAACTAACTGAATTTCCAAAATTCAAATCTCTATCTTGAATAATCAACCGATGGGAAGTCGAAAGGCATATTGGAACTCACAATTCCTTATATTTGAGATCTGTGTTTGCTTTCTTAAAGTGAGTTAGGCCTTTTAACACAGATTTCAACCCGATTTCAAACCATGGAGCATAGTAGAGATTGACGGTTTTTTGCCTGAATCCATTTGATTTTCTAAATTTTCTGTGTTTTGGTTTGAAATCGCAACGTTTTTAAGGTATTTACACTCATCTTTTTAGTGTTTGTGAAATCACAGTGGCCAAAGCAGTTGAATGCTCCACTTGAAGTCGTGGTTCCTGAGATTGCAGTTGATTTTGCTCATAGTTTATTTTCGTTATATTAAACCCATTTCGTCAAATTGTGGGAGTTATCTAAAGGATTTTTATAGTGTTTTTATTGTATGCTGCATAACATAACTGATATAGAAAATGGGTTCTGAAACAGAGCATTTCAATGTAGAAAAAGAGCCAATTCTAATGGAGCAAAATCAGAGGTTTTTTATATGTTTACATTTAGATACCATCAACTTTGGGAGTTGTACAAGAAAACACAAGCCAGTTTTTGGATTGGTAATTAATTGTTTATTAATTCATTTTTAGTACTCTTTTTTTATGCAATTCAAGAAATTTTGTGTGTTTTTCCTGTTTAAATCATTTTAATTTTATTAAATTTAAGTTAATTTTGATAATCTACATGTGAAGGAGTGAATTTCTTCCTAATTATGCAATTTTATCATTAAATTAGTAGACATATGATATGAATCATATGATTGTCTATTGCTATGTTTTAAGTTAGTATTGTTCCCCAATTTTGGTGTTTTTCCTGCTTTTAATATTCCAATTTTTTGTCTAAACTTTTTGTAATTTTTTTTCCAGCTGAGGAGGCTGATCTGTCTTTGGATGTACCACAATAGCAAAAATCAAATGTATTTTAATGACATTCAATGACCTGACGTCTGTTTGTTTCTTTGTTTAATTTATATTAATTGGGAATATAATATAAATTTTAAGTTTCTTTGAATTTGTGACTAATTTGAGGTGTCATGGTGTGCTAACAGGCTCGAGCATTTTACCAGGTTCAAATTGAAAAGGAGAATGTTCAACTAACCATATGGAATACCGATTGCGATTCGCGCTGCGACATACAGTCACCGGGTACCTGCCGCCGCATTGCGCGGTACCCTGCTAGTAGTAATATATAGGAATTGACACATGAATTGTTAACATTTTGGGTGAATCTGCACTTCTTTGAAGACTAAGATTTGAGAAGATTGCAGAAAGAGATTTTGAGACAATTTGCAAACTTATTTACTTTTTCTAATCCATTCGAGCAAAGAAAAGAGAATCAAATCCCACCCGTAACAAAAACATTTCATTTTTATATGCATCAACATGTTCAAATTCTTAATTAGGAAATAAACAAAAATACTATAATGCAAAGTGTTTCTAATAAAGGAGATTCTTCCAAATGAGTTATTGTCTGCCAAAACACCCAATACAAATAGAAATGAAACACAGGTCAAATTAGATAGCCCCAATGGATAGCACGATTCACACTTTATATTTTCGAGTGACTGTAAATATTAATTTATTTAAAAAAAATGAATGAAAAAAGAGAAGAAAAAACTGGCTTTATTAACAAGCCATTTTACATGCATACCTTTAATGTTGTGTTTAAGTTATTTAGTGCATTGCTAAGAAGCTTAATCTGATCATGATTATCAATTAACGTTTGGCATTCTAAACATAACCTGAACAAGTAAACCACTATGATCAGTCTTAAAGTCAACTATATATATTAAAAAAGAAATTTGGATAATAAAACTGAGACAAAGAAAGTATTAAAAAAACCTTAGGTGTGCCTATATAAAAAACTCTAGCTACGTTTTTCCTTTCACCTCTTCTCCACTGCACAAAAACTAAAAAAAGAGTAACTACAAGCTTTTGTGTTGGTGTTTTTATACTTGTTCTTTTTTATTTGGATGAAAAAAAGAATAAAAGCTTAAAATTTAAAAGCTCCCTAAAATAGAAAGCGTGGAAGATCCATTCATGTTACTTTAGATTATAAGTAAAAAGTCAATAGTTATGACTTATGATAATGCGAAGTTTGTATAGCCGCATAGTTGAACGAATGAAGCCTTATTTTTGTATTTTTATGCAACCTTATTATATAGACAGGGTTAATTTCATTTAAACAAAATGAGATCTAAAAGAAAAAAAAAACATTACCATTCGATCTCAAATGCACTTATATAATGGAAGATAAATTTGATCAATATATAGACTAATTGTGGTTTTGGTACTTGAGAAGTAGGGGTGAGCATTTGGGCTGAAATAACCAAACCAAACTGAAAACAACCGAAACTGAAAACAAATAATCGGTTCAGTTTTGACAATTCATTATTATCGTTTCGGTCCTATGGGTTTCAATGCGATGCAATGTGGTTTATGGACCACGCTCACCCCTACCTTATATTACTAACTATTGAAGCGACAATTGTGATTCTTGTATGTTTATGCTCCCTATATATCTTTTACTTTGGTTTATAATATTTGTGAAAAATTTTATAAATCATTCGTTGTTTATCACGGGTATATGCGAGTCGTATATATAACAATCATAAAATTAACAATTCATATTTGTATTGTATAAAACTTAAGTTCAGTTAAACTAATGACAAATTATGTGTTTTAATGTTGCAAGCTAGTATTCTAAATTAGTAAAATGTATGAACTGTTTAATTAAAAAACGTCTAGTTTAAATATGTCTTTTTATAAAGGAAGTTAATACTTACGGAACAATAATTCATACAAAGCAATTTAATGTCAAGTTCATATTACCACACATTGTATTTCACATCTTACTCTAATGACATCATTGTCCTTTAAAATAAAATTGCTCTACATAGATAAAAAATGCTCCGTAAAAATCAGCTCCATTTTATAAAGTAATTAGCTTATAACTCGTGATAAATAATGAATGACTTATAAAAATGATGTAAATGCGTAAAAGATATTTTCGTAAACTCGCAAAATTTTAGTTAAAACCAACGGATGAATAAAAATATATATATTGAGACCAACCATGGCCCGTGCAGTGTGCACTATTTACACCGCCCTCCTTCGAGAGGTGTATATTTCTACCATACAAAATTATTTTAACCTTAAAGGCATGATATTATCATCATTGATTAAACACTCTCTGTAGTGTTATGTATGAAATGTTTAATTTCAAATACTTCCGGTTCAAATATGTCCTTTTATAAAGTAATTAAATTAAAAATTGAATAGGTAAGTCCGCGTTTGATCCTAATGTATAGGAGGTATCTTTACATATTTTTAGTGAAATCTCCCTAATACACAGGGATTGTTATGTTCATGTTTCTATTAATTAACAAGAGTCCCTATTTATTTTTTCTATCGAATTAACAACAAATGGAAACCGATTCAACAACTATTCCCATTGGAAAAGAAATAAAAATAGAATTGAGTGTAGAGGTGGTCACTCCCGTTGGGGACGATCACACACCGCCACAATCCTCCGTCGCTAAAGCCGCCACCATTGCTACCGCTACTGCGACCACCACCACCACCACCACCACCGCTATTGCCACCATCTCCAATCCATCGTAAGTTCAGTTTTTATGGTTGGATTTTTGTGTTCATTTAAGATGCATTTAGTTTTAGACGATTTCCTCTAATTTTACAAGAATATTGTTTTATAAATTATTAAGTCATCTTATGATGTTATTATTTTACAGTTTACAAAACAAAATGGGTTTTCTAGCTACTAAAAGTTCATATTAAAAGCCAAAAATATATATTAATATCCTAAATTTGTAACTTGACTCACTAATTTAATCTTAGTGATTTGATTCTATTAATTTATTGGAACTACTCATGTGAGAAAATGAGACTGAATTAATAATTCAAGAGTATTAAATTGATGAAAATTTTAAGCTCATGATGTCATGTTGTACTTTAAAAAGCGCTCGGTATGGCACCACCAAAGACTTGCCAAACACCTTTGGCGGCCACCAAACTACCGCCCCTCCCACTATTCACTCGCCAAATCGATTTCGCCAAGGAGACGGCGAGTAATAAACTCTTATGCTGAAAAGGAAAAAGATTGACGAGCCTTTAACATGAGGGAACCTTTTAACACTAAGGAGGAAGCCTTAAAGAGCAAAAAAATATTTAATATGACTTTAATACCAACACCATAGCGTGCGCTTTAATAATTCATACTAGAAAGTAGAGAACTTAGTCACTCAAGTTCAATTTTCATGGGGCTGCCGAAAGTGATTCTTCAACATCATTTTATGCAATGTCCTTACTATATCACTTCCCATTCAACCTTCATTACCTTGTTGAAAGACTTTGTTTGACATATATCAAATGACATGACACATTTAAAGACTTTTAAAACCGGTTTTAAAGAGGATTGTTTACACAACGCATGCATAACTGGTTTTTAAACTGGTATTTTTGGCAAAGTTAATCCGGTTTTGTAACCGATAACTAACATGATGTGGCATTTGAGCAGCAAAATTTTTTAGCCCAATTTTTAATGATACTTCTCTCATCTGGTCCATTTTGTTAAAAAATCAGATGATTATTTAAGGTTTAAATGTTTCACTACATCATGCAAATATATAGGTGCAATTTTAAATGTTAATGTAAATTAACATATAGATTGAAACGAATTACTTTTGTGTAGGACTGGATAGTTACTAATAATAGTCTTCAAGGCAAGTATTTCCTTTTAACACCAAAACATCAAGACTTCTAGAGTTCATTTGGTTTACAAAATCCCAAATACCAATTTTTGAAAACACATATACATATAGATCTCTATTAAAAATCAAGCAATTCAAACAAGATACTATAATGCAAATTGTCTCTAGGATTTGCCTTCCATGTTTTGGAACAAAACTTGCAAGTCTTTCTGCAGCTTTCTTTACTGACGGATCACTTGGTGTTGCATCTCATTTAAGTATCGATTTAATCCAAGAGGATTGTGAATTGAATTTTTTTTATTTATAATTCTTGTAGCAGGCTGCCAAACAGATTCCAAATCCTGTCAACTTTAAAAGAAAGTAGCAAATGTATTACCTTATTTGACCAATTTCTGATAAAACTTAACCTAAATCAAGGTATTCATAAATAAGTAGATAGATATTGTACCTATAACATTAGTAGCAATCAGACATAGATGCAGGACCACTGGGAAGCAACATTTGACAATCAACAACGCTTTTCCCTTGTACTTGCTAAGCTCCACATCTTGCTCTTTTACGCCCTGAAATTAATCACGCATAATCATGTATAACGATTGAAAATATGGATTCTTTAATTATAAATAAATAGATAATGAAACACATAACCTATAAACTAATTGATCATAAAAATCACAAACATATGCGAAAAAATTAAACCCCAAATGAATTTAGCTTCTAGAATCCGGCCACAAGAAATCCACAATTGCATACACAAGAAACAAATTTAGGACCCACATGATCAATTAGAACAGTTTTAAATTAAAAAAAGAAGTCAAGATTTAATTAAAATATATATAAATCACCTAAGGCAGCCTGCTTCTGTGTACTTCTGTGTATGTATCTTCACTGTAACTCTCTTAACATCTTCCCAATCTTGGTTCTCTACATACATATAGATTAATTGCGACCTTTAAAAACAATATAATTAACTAAAGTTACCATTTATTAAAAAAAATTTATATTTGTAGGTATTTAATATACTTATAGGCTTACAGCAATAGAAGGAGCAAAAGCATATGGAATTCCAGTTGCTCTTACTTCCTAAGTAGTGGCAGCACCAATTCTCTTCACAAGATCAGGGTCCCTGATGTTGCATTAAAGATTATAGAAAGTTTAATGTCAATGATTAATTATGTTATAATTAGATAATTAAAAAATTATAGGATTAAAAGCTTTAACATGCCTAGTAGCTCCAAGGCCAATATTATGTGGAAATATGGTAGCATTAATTACATTTTGATGCTCATGAAAACATCAATCCCATAAATTATTGAAATCCAACCATTTTGGAACTCATTTACCATATTAATCTAATCAATCAAAGTTGTTGAGGATTTGGAACACTCCCTCCACCACTTAATAAGCAACCTGCATTTAAGAATAAAAAAATAAAGCATTAACCAAAATACAAACTTTTATCACAAATGATTTTTGAAGCAGTTAGTTATCACAAAATGTACTACTTTCTAGGCAAAAGAAAGAATAAAGAAATAATTGTATTGAGCATACATGCACTCTATAATATTTGCTTAATAACGTACTGACGGTAGGCATTTAGTCCTGATAATACAAGATAAATTCATATTTAATAAATAATAATGTTAATTACCAATGAAGTAGTACTTCGAGTAGCTGATAATCTTCCAACCAAACATAGTGAATTACAATGGAAAAGCACCGATAATTGAATTCCATGAAACTTGATCATATTCACCCATCGATGAAATTTCTTGCAATTGTTTATACAACAATAAAAGTCAACGAGAGAATTTTAGATTTTAGATTGACAAGTCAGCATTTAATTATCAAGTCCTAACTTAACGGCTTCACAATGTATTTATTCACATAAAGTCAACCAACCTAATTCAGCACACAAATTCAACGTACTAATGAGCGTAAAATTTCCGGGAATTAATTGATTTTGTTTCATTGCACAAACTGTCGTTATTGCATCTCAAAGGTAACCATTTTGATCAAAACCGGTGATGATTAAATTCCATGAAACTTCATCTTTGTTTATCAGTTATCACAACTTCACAAGGTTAAAAAAGCATTTGCGTTACTAATGGAACTACATCTCGAATATATATTTCTCAAACTGCTTCCCATTGCAATATTGGAATCGATTAGATTGTTACCCATGCCGTAAACAAGAATTAGAATTGGGTGTTAATTTGACTAATATTTTCGTTTTCATGAAAACTTCAACAGCCTTTTCACCATGTTTTGGGTTTTCCCCTCACATTATGTCAATATTTATTAAATTAAAATACCAAAAGGATCATGTCTAATTTTAGCACTGCTATAATCCCACATGTATTTAGCTTCTATTTCTACAAACCGAAAAACTTCCGTTTTTCACATATAACAAAATTAAGGAACCTAAACAATGATTTAAAATGAAATTAACACTAATATTCTGCCAATATTATAAGATTTATAAATTAACGCTAACAATCATGTATACAAACTTACAAAACAGCAGAGCATTTGAGAACGCAAATTGATGGGTGCAAAAATAAGTAAACCCTAGAACGAGCTTAATCGTAAAAGAATATCAAACTAAAAAGTGTAAATTATACAAGCAAAAAGTTAAAATGGTTTAGAAATCAAATAAAAAAGGGATCAGAGAAATTTACCTGTTGATCGGCTAAGAGTAATTAGGGTTTGATGTTGAAGAAAGAGTAAGAGAAATCTAGGATTTTAAATGTTAGATTGAGGTGGTGGATGGAAGGGCGGCGAAGAAAGCCTGTAGAGATCAGGTAAGCTAATTTCAAACTTTGAAGAAATGGAAGCTAATTTCAAATTTTGAAGAAAACTCTTGTCGTGGTGGAGAACAAGGGGAAGACGGTTTGAAAGGCTGTCAAAATCACCCCATTGGAAGCAGCACATCGACGTGGGTGATAAAAAAATTTCAGCCAAATAGTTACTAATTATGAAAATTATTACTTTCAGTAAACAAATTGAGGTGGCAAGTATCGAACCCTCAACCTGTGGCTTACAAACACAAGACCTAAACCAGCTCAACTGTGATCTCTATCTGTTTATCTACCTAAACTGTTACTTAATAATGATTAAAGAAGTGGACAAGGGTTTGGGCTAGGGCAACGAACATTTATGAGTGGCCCATCTGTTCGGTCCATGGGAAAACATAGTCGGCACTGGTCCGACCGCCTCCACGATTCCATGGCAAAACGAAGTGGCATGTCTCCTCGATTCCTTCATCTCCCTCATCGTATCAAACCTCCTAGATTCTGCAAACGCCCCCTCGATTGCTTCAACTATGTGTATCTCGGTTCTTTAAAAGCTACGATCTTCACCCTATAAATACATCACATCTGCCCAACACTGATATACAATTCCATAAATTTCGAAACACGGATCTTTTGATTTGGAATCTCCATCAATGATAGCAAATTTTAGGTAAGTAATACGTTCGCTCAATGTTAGTTAGGGTGATGTGAATTTATATTTCAATTTTAGTTACTGTTTTTTTAATGTGAATTTGGCCTATTTAATAGTTAAGGTGAAGACTAATTCATGTATAAATCAAATTAATAGTTAAGGTGAAGACTAATTCATGTTACTTTTAATTTATGTCTCTCACATTTTTCCTTACCATCAGGAGTCACTCCAAGTTCAACCAGCCACCAGCGTCGGCTTACACAGGCACGTCCACAGGCCACCATCGTTACCGGCACAAGGTAAATTCTATTTCTTTCTTCTTTTTCGATTTACGATGAATGTTTTTAAAACATTTGTGGCACGTGCGTTTTCAGGTCAGGTGTATTGTGGATATCTGATTGTGTATACCGGGGGTGTCGATTAATGTGACGACAACTAATTTTTGGGCTCCTGATTATGGATTCTCGAAACGGTGGCAGCAAGTGTAACCTTCCAAATGCTCTTTCTGTTTTTCTGATTGAGATTTTGGAGAAGATTGCGATTTGAAAAGCGCCCATTCAGTACTCTTTCTACAGTCTATACCTTTCTATATAATCATGAATTCATGCTTGAATATTTTATTGTTGGTATTGTTTAGTTTCACTTATTTTTGGTCGGTTTTTAAATTGAAGATTTAATTTGAATATTTTTGGGATTTCTTGAACTACAATGGAGGAAAAATATGAGCCTTTGAAAGAACTTGGTTCTGGTAAATTTGAAGTAGCAATGCTGGTTATAAATAAGAAGACTAATTTTTTCTTGTTGCTGTCAAATACATTTGAAGAGGGAAAAAGGCATAAAATTAATTAATTTGTTATCGTTTTTGCTATTTTGGATGAATTTGGTTGATTGTTTTTGATTGTCTTAGTTCTTCAAACGTTGTATACGTTGTAAATAGGTGCTAGCCCACATTTTAACTTATTATTTATTTTTGGATTAAAATGATGATCAAGATCAAAATGGGTATAAAGTAAAATAAAAAGTTTACTGGGTTCTTTTTTCTGGAGTTGAAACTATCGAGTGCAATAAATTAAGTTGTTACAAATAAACACTCAATACCCAAAATGCATCTGAACCGCCTAATGTTAAAGAAGCTGTTAAATGGTTATATCAAGCTTATATTGGTGGTTAAGTTCATGGCCAATACCAGCTCGCTCTTTGTTTGCAATGGGGTAATGAAACAAGCCTGGCAGAATTGCTAAATCATTCACGTCTTATCTCCGTTTTTTTATATTTATTGGCAATTTGAATTTTCTTAATTCTGCTTTTGTTGAACTCTATATCGAGTTAATAAGATATTGTATCATATGTTATCATGTTTATTTAATTCAAAAATGTGTCAGGTTTTCCTCATTCAATTGTTGACACTCTATTTGTAAAGATAATTATAAAATTTGGACGTTACCATTGTGAAAATGTTGGGTGTAATAGAGAAGATTTTGTTAAACCAAATAACATTTTGAAACATCAAATTCAAAAAAAACTTATGTTTCTATTTATAATTCTGTGTTTCAAAGACAATTGCATGATAAAGGATAATCAATTCATGTTGCAACTAAGGATGAGTCTGTGTAACTTATGTTTTGATAGTTATTTAACCGATTTAAGTTTCCATGCCAACTTAGAATTTAGGAAATCAACAATGTACAATTTTCAAGTAAAATGCCTGCTAATCAGAACAAAATTGCCAACCTTACGACTCACACAAGCGAGTTTGAAGTTATTATCAAGGCATCTAACCAATTGAGCTACCAGTGTGCATGATTACTTGACTTATATTATCTGTATTAATCTCTAAACTTATATCATTCTAATGATCACCACATGCCATAATCACTACTCACCAAAATCAATACCGCCGCCACCTACCTTTACTACCTGCCGTTATCGCCGTCCCTAATGAATAGTTACCGGGTACCTGCCGCCGCATTGCGCGGGTACATGCTAGTCAATTAATAATGTAAGTTATATGCGAATGATCCAATTCTAATACTTTCTCCGTTTCACCCTTTATTCGTCAAAAATCACTTACCATGGTGATTTTTATTAAACTTCACTAAAGAAGAATTCCTCTAACTAATAAACATGTAATGAGTTCTAATAACACATATTAGCAATAATAATCCATCATTTTAATAAGATTAACAAGAATCATAGAAAAACCCTAATATAAAATAAAGTTTCTACTAAGATTAAAACCCTAGAATTAAAAGATGAATTCTTACATTATGTTAGTTTAAATCTGAATTTCATGACAACAAATGCAAACTTTCAATCTTAGTTCTTCAATTTCCACAAAAATTATGGTGATTTATTCTTTTGAAAATTGCAAAGAAAAGATAAATACATATGATGCATTTTAGGAGGACACATACGAGGTGAGCAAGCAAAGAAAATGGAGTCTTCAACACATACACACATACGTGTAATGTGTAGAAAAAAAGTTAATTTCTTGTAATACTTATTATCTAATTCACAGTTAGTTTATTTAAAATACCTAACTAACTCAGATTCAGGCAACGAAGATATATTTGAAACTTTAGTCCAACGCTGAATCTAATGATAATCATTAAAATACCATATACTTTAATTTCAACTAATTTAAACCCTTGATTAAAATATCAATTAATTCAAATTAATAACATATAATACCTATCACTTACTGAAAGTGATAAAATACTAGGCTGGGATTTTTTGGGTGTTACAGACATCAAATCACAGGTAGGCATATCAAAACACTAAAATTACTTTTTATCCAATAACGTAAAACGAAAGATAAAGACAATTACTTTTTATCCAATAACGTAAAACGAAAGATAAAGACAAACTGTACATAAATACATATTCGAATTTTTGTAATACATTATGTATTAAAAGATATGAATGATAAATCAAATTTTAAGTAAAATAAATATTATTATTAAAAAAGTTAAATTGATTTGACCTCTCTTTTGGCACCAAATAGTCCGAGTAGCAGGTCCCAAGACCTAACCCTAGGCCCTAGTCTCTATAAAATACTCATTACCCTAATACTTTTCACAACCCCAGGTGAAAAAGCAGTCGCCGCCGTAGTTCTTTGGAGCACTCCAATGGAAGAACCAAATACGTAACAATATTAATTAGTTACTTATTAATTAGTGAATGATTATTAACCTTGTTTCTTTTTTACCCACACAGGATTGAGAACAAGCTGAAAAAAAGGATGGCTGGACTTTTTGGAGTATCTGTATTGGTGTATATTGCTACACTATCTTACATTCACAAATTTCATATGTTGTGCTTATCATTTTTCTTCCTCGTTTCCCTAAAGGCTTGAAGATACTTATTGAGTGTACTGTTCTTTTCCTTGTGTTCTACGTGATAGTAATTCATGATGAAAGGGGTAGCAAATTACATTTGTAACCTCTCACCCATGTGCTTACCCCAAATGTTTTCCTATTTGTTTAATTTTTGATAGGTTTATCTTTTCGTTTTTGCTAATTAATGCAAGTCATATCTTATCTCTGACTTGCAACAAAAACATTTGCCTACCTTTGTAAAAATTCAGCAACTCAAAATGTTTTGCCCACCTTTAAATAAATTTCTAGTACCGCCCTGACATCTCGTAAATTTAGTAATCAAAGTAAAATTGTACGGTAGATTTAGATCGACCCTAGAAAATTACACATTACCACTACTTGATATCCACTATTACACACTACTTGATATCCACCATTACAGGAAAATGTTATACACAATACTCCAAACATAGTACATGAACTTTATTAGTAGTAAATGATATTTACTTTATTTCTATGTGTATTAACTATGACATCACACCTCCGCCGCTATCACCAAACCCCAGAAACCGCAAGCGTAAATGTAGTCCCCAGATCCAGAAAAAGGGCAAGAGAATTTAAACTTGTGAGCTACCGGAGCCAGAGGAGATTTTTCAACCAGAGCCGGAGGAAGATTACCGATCGAAGCAACATGATTGGCCGGCTGACGAGGGAAGCACCAACCAGTAACGAGGAAGAAAATGATGTGTAAAACACAAGTAACTCAGCATAGATCAAAAACTCTGAGGGGAGGAAACAAATTGATCAACGCATAAACTGCAGAATTTAAGCCTTTTATGTGAATGGCCAACCTGTGCATCATGTAACTTGGTAGGTTCTGATGTGTCTCCTTTAGTTCCTTGCCAAAGTGATATTAAAGCTTAATCGATAAGAGGCAACAAAAAATTAGCAGGACAACGTCCTCTGCAACGTTTCGAATGCGATGGTGCATTGTTTCACTGTGGTATCCAAAAGTACATCCAAAGAATACATAGAAGCTAGGAAGTACTACACCTAACAATACAGTTAGGAACTCTGTGATCTCAACAAAAAGCGTGTTTCCAGGATTTGTTGCCTTGGACCTTGACAAGTTACAGGAATAACTATCGGAGAGGAGGACTTTCACCACCTCCATTATCATGACCTTGAGCAATTACCACATGCGAATCGACAGGATGATAAATTTGAGCCATATCTAGAGGAGGAAATTTAAGAGGTTCATGACGCCCTCGAGGAAGTAAACCTTCTTCGTGAATTTTATCTTCGTCAGAGTCATCTTAAAGATGATCATTGTTAATTAGAAAACAATATGATAAATACAGTTAGAGATATATACAGTAAGATGTATGAGATATGTACTAACCCTAGCGGAACGTCCATGGTAGTCGTAGGGGCGTAGGGTTGCTTTTTTTGAAAAAGATGGTAATGAGTACTGCTATTTATGTTAATTACGCTACGTCCCTACCTACCCTCATCTCGATCTACTAACAAACTTAGTTACACCGGTGAAGTAAATGTGAGTTTTTGCCAGCTAATCAATTAACTTTGAATTGTCCCGCCCATTTTTAACAACTCTTTTCCCCAAATTTGATTCACATTTTTGCATATTTGGTTAACTGTCAATCACAAAATTTTTGGGAACCTCTCATTAAGAAATTCAATGCTAAACTATAGTCATGGAAAGATAAATCTCTGTCTTTCGGGGGTCGTTTATTACTAGTAAAATCAGTCCTCGGTAGCTTGGGCCTTTACTATTTTTCCCTTTTTAGAGCTCCCAAGAAAGTAATCAGCAAACTTGAGAGTATCAGATTCAATTTTTTTTGGGGTGCGTCGGACGGAAGACGGAAAATCTCATGGGTTGACTGGAGAACTGCTCTAGCCGAGAATGATAAGGGCGGCCTAGGCATCGAAAGCCTTAGAGCTCATAATCTTGCTCTTTTAGCCCGATGGTGGTGACGTTTTTTGACCGATGATAACGACTCTCTTTGGAAACAGGTTATTTCTTCCCTTCATGGGAGTGACTAGGGGTTGGGGTCCCCTAATAAAGGCGGTAAGTTTGTAGGAACATGGAGAAATATTATTAAAATTCAGAAGGATTTTGGGGTTCTGAATCTCCAATCTCCTCCTTAACAGTTGGTATCAGAAATCAAACAATCAATGGGTTTAGGCGCTTGATTCAAATGGTTTCACGATATCTTCTTTGAGATATGCTTATGACAATAGCTCCTTTTCCTATGCCCTGTGGCTCGGCACCTGTTAAATGACTTATATCTGTCATGCTTTTCATCTATTTATAATTGTTTGGATTGGTTCGCAGCTGTTCAAATGCGTGCTGCAGCAAAAAAGGTGCTCCTCGGGACCTTTTATGTTTTTATCTGGATTATTAGAAATAAACTGTGGTACAATTAGTTCAAATTATTTCAGAAGCGAATGCTATGGAATATTAAGTTAACAATTTTTTGGATGTATTGTAAATATCAGCACACAATCTTTTCGGTAACACATTACAACGCGCTAGTTAACAAACATTAGATAAATAAATAAACTCGATAAAAATACACGTACGAAATCCCTTTGCATACCTCATGAATCATGATCAAACAATTTCCAAATATCAGATAAATCACATATTGATTTCTAGCAAACTGGGCAATAACCCCTGTGACATCATCACAAAATTTTAGATTTTATTCGTTTATACCATTGCTTTAATATCAGAATTGTACTTTGATAATGTGTTTAATTGAGTTTCACCAAAATTTCATCACAACATGGTGTCTTGATCTTGCATTTCCTCTTATAATGTGTGCACCTATACAAACATGAAAACTTGTAACAACCCAAAAATCAAGGGGAAATTTAAAAATTTTTAAATAATAAAATAAGACAATTTCCCCAGGTACAAGTAAACAAAAACGGTCCCAACTCATGAAATAATATAACCGACTCATGGTCTTTAATGCGGAATAATAAATGTGTTCAAAAATTTGTTTGACTCAAAAGAATTCAAAACCAAATCCAAAACATTAAATCAGGATGCAGCCCATCAACCGTTGACCTTCTCTTTGCCCTTGCTAGTACCTGCAAAATGGGAGGGAGTGTTTGGGGTCAGCCACCGCTGAGTGAATAATATCAAAATAAACAAATAAATACAAACAACTCAAGTCACATAAGTGATCCCTAGAGACTCTACTCAATTCTCAATTACTCATATTTATTTCTCAGATTTTTATTTATATAGCGCGCTAATGTGACTTGGGACGAGAGATCAACCTCGACCCGCCTCACACAACTCAAGGCTCAACACCTGTACTCTTCGGTGTTGAGTCAAAACGTCTGGCACCAGTACTCTTCGGTGCCAAGACAAACATCTGACACCAGTGCTCTTCGGTGTCAAGTCAAATATATTATGTTTAATGTTTTAACTCAAGAACTCAGAACTCAGATAACTCAGTCTCCAGATAACTCAGATCACAGATAACTCAAATAAATCACACAATCAATACTCAAGCTCAATCAACAAGACAATTCACAACACATAGCACATAATCATGAATCGAAAGTAAGTACAAGTTTATAGTGAGATTACCCACCTCGAATAGACGTATGCTCATAAATATCCTTGGTACAGTAGAGCGTCTCTAACAGGTTCTAGAAGGGCCTACAAAATACAAGGAAGCTCGGGTTAGGATTTGGCTCAAAGGTTGTTTCAACAGAAACTAAACAACACTCAGCACTTTCGCGGGAACGGCTATAACTCTCAAACCGCTCACTAGAATTTATTCAAATTTTTATAGTAGCTAAATGACTCAGAGAACTACAATTTTACAGAAGACCTCAGAAACTGAATCCAAACAGAAAATGTTCAAATCAGGCTTACGAGACAGAATAGCTGAACCGAAAACTATTCTGCGATGGCTTTACTAAAACAGGGATATCTTTTAAACGACAAATCGGATTAACGAGCCGTCAGCGGAAACGGAAAGAGGACTCAGAAAACTAGAGACCAACACGGGCCAAAAATCCAAAAATGTATATGAAGTGTGTTAAAAACGGACTTGAACTCAGTTTATCAGTTCTGTCAGATTTCAGCATGTCCTTTAAAACCCCGTTTTGAATCCCGACATCAATCCGTTTATTCCCGAGACACACGACAGTCCCAAAACTTATTTTAATATCAGAAATATGTTTACCATTACTCTAGTATTTTATTTAGAAATCTCTTTCGGTTTAGGAAACCAAGAACCCTACGGGTTCGGTTCCCGATTTTTCGGTTATCTAAACGTTTAACCGTTCAACTACGACTTTTACCCATCCCTAGACCCGATTCTCATAATAATTCAGTGACCACAATCTGAATTACAAACTTACGAACTTAAGGACTCATAATTTCAAGAACCCGACAACAATAAAATACGGCGTCAACAAGAAAAATCATAAAACGATTTTAACCAAAACCACCAACAACAACTTGACATAATCAATAACACAAGCAACAAACTCGAAGCCACCAACTCGAACCCTGTTACAATCTGATAAATCTCGAGGGTCAACTCAATACGCAGGAAGTGTGACCTCAAAACTCACGAAGTGTGACCTCAAAACTCCCGCAATTCTTCCCAGCTCGGTGCTCACTCAATACGCAGGGGCTGCTCGATACCCGCTCACTGTTTTCTTTATGCTCGATCTCTTGACCACCAATAACAGTTCATACTTGAGAATCAGAATAAATAACATGAATAGGATTGACTCCTAAATCACAGAAATCAATAAGCATGGAGTATCATAAACTACCGAGATGATAACAACATCAGATTGACACCACGCCAAGGATTTCACCACCGATCCAAGAACTGCACAGGCTTGATGTGCTCAGTCACGATCGGTATGCAGCAGTAAAAGAAACAAGATGGTTAGGACATAGCCGACTGAAAGGAGAGAAATAGGAAGAATAAATCTTACCACCAGCAATAAATAAAAAAAAGCTGGAATGGAGCTGCTATGCTTCTGCTTGGACGAAAACGAAGAGAGGAAGGGTTCTTGTCGGCTGGATTGGTACAATAGGTGAATTTTTAAATTAAATAGTATGGGTTTCCGGGCCCTACTTTCTCCGGTCCTTATATAAATTGGTCAAGGGAATAACTTATATTTGGCCCTTACTTGATCGAGAGCTGTATTCTTCACTACATGGGCTCGGCTAGCATACAAACAATCCAAATCTTGATTTCTCACTACATGGGCTCGGCTAAAATGCAAATAAGGATCTCGGGTTTTTATTGGTGGAGCACGAATAGAGTAGATGGCTAAAATCTTAGACACTCAGCTAGAAAAGATCGTGATGCTAAAACGTCACTAAAAGAAACATACCTAATAATTGACAGCTATTAAATAATTTACCAACCATTACACGTTTAATAATTACAACTAATCAATTGGTCACCAGACGATACACATTTGTTATTAAGACCCTAAAATTAATTATCGCTTAATTTAAATTAATTTAAAGTATTATTTAATTACTAAAAAAATTCAGGGCGTTACAAAACAGGTTGGGAAGATCAACTTGAATCCACCCCTTTTATTAAATAGATTATTGGTGTTCACCCGTTTATTTTTTGTTTCGGGTTCGTGCCTTATCTGTTTTTGATATTTCTAAGTTAAATTAATTACATAAAAAATACAAATACAAACACCCCCTAAAGTCACAAGATGGATTAAATGAACAAAGATAAAAGTACTCAAAGCATCATAATAAAGTTGAAACTAAAAACATACCCAAAATTGCCTTCATCAACGTCCAACATCTGCATTGGTGACTTGTACTTTAGGAAGGGATGCTTTGAACTCCATTTCATGGTCATATTTCTTCTTGCTTTCAAATCTATCTATACACACATATACCAATTACTAAACTTGTATCGAAAAATAAAATTCAAATTCAATTATAGACGGTTTTAAATTTTAATACATGATTTAAAACATTCAACATCAAAACACGTAAAGTGAATCGAGTGATACAGCTCAGAAATTATGTTTACGATATTCAAATTGACAGCTCAAAAAATATATTCTCGGATTGGTTTTGGAGATTTTGTGTATTTCAAATTTGAATACATTTTAGCTAAACGTGTTGAAAGTGGTTAAAAATTCCATAAAAATATTAGCAACTGGGCCATCTTTCAGGTAATACAATTCTGAAATCACAATTATATTGGCTTCTTTTTTTTTTTTAACATCAGATCCATATGTTGAGTTTTAACTCAGATCATCCACTACAAGTACAAAAAGTCATGAATGTTTCTCAAATTTAAATAACCAAACAGCAAGATCATATCTGTAGATCATAGAAACGATAACAAAGATTAGCTTTAAAGGAAATGGGAACGTCGGAAGTGAGAAATAGAGACTTACGTTGCGAAAGCTTCAATAAATGTCCTAAATAAGCCCTGTGATTCGATTGCTACCGGCCGATGATCGAAACCCTCCAACAACGGTTCATTCGATCAACTACATAAGGTAATCCATCTGAGACCGGCGTTGTCGTCTACCACGAATCGAATTGCAATTGGATCAACTACATGCCGATGAACACCTGAATCAAATCGGCGGCAGTTTAGTTCTGAACCCCTCGAATCGATTGCGATGATCGAAACCCTACAACTACTGTTCATTCGATCAACTACCTAAGGTAATTCTACATTTCTTAACTTGTGATTTATGAGATTGCTCCATACCTCACGAATCGAATTGCTAACTTTTCAGACAATGGATCTACGTAACAATCATGAAAGCAGTATTTAAAAGGTTTGGTGTTTATGCTTTTATATATTTATACTAATTTCCCACCTATGATCAATTAATTTGGTACTTATATACGTGGAGTTTCTAACTAAATCCACAATTTTGCTCTAAAAGTGATTACCATTTATTCTGAAAAAAAGGTAGACTTTGGATGAGAACACTGGTAATTTATGTATGCAGTTTTAATCTTTTAGGTTATTTCTATCGATCTCCAGATTGAGATTTCCTTTTGTGCTTTTATTGATTATTAATTATTAATATTAATATGCCTAGGTTGGTGGATAAAACTAATATATCAATTGGACAGTTTCTGTTGCTTCTTCAAAATTCCTGTTTGGCTACCTGCTTGATATTTATGGTTTTAAGAACAGCTTCGAGCAATTTTCCATTAACTTTACAAATGAGAAACTGCAGAGCCCAAAATTCTTAATTACTGTTAGGTATACACATTCGTATTGATTGATATGAAATATAATTTTCTATTTGTTTATAATTGATTAGGGCTGTTATTGTTCAACATTAAAGAGGAAGATAAAGATGGAGAACTAACTCTTCAAGAGATATTCAACATCAAGGTATGATTTTTGTCACATGTTCTGTTTAATTAGGGCACAACTTCTGCTATACTGTGCGTCTGATACAGCTTTCTAAATTGAAAGTTTGGTTAATTCGTTAATAAAGTATGTAATCAATGTTTTGTTCAACTGTTTTAGTTAATTGATAGCAGAGAGAAAGAACGATTGAAGGAGATTTTCAGGGAAAGACTTATGGAATGTGGTTGGAAAGATGAAATGAAATCTATTTGCAGGTTATTTATTTCTTTCTGTTTATATTCAGTTATTCATATAAGATGGTGAAATTGCGATTTGATATAGTTAATAAGCATTTTTTAGTATGAGTTATATCAACAATTTGAGTATTCGGTTATGCAACTTTTGACATTAATAAGCATTTTTGAGTATTTGGATGGAGCCAAACAACTTAACTTATGCTTATCACCTTAATTAAGCTATTATAAGAAGATTGCTTACCTTTGACATTCATTTACAATGAAGAAAGGAAGGAATAATCAATAATGTAACTTAAAATAATAGTCCTTTATTTTTTAAACGTGTAACTTCAATGCTCCCTTATTTTAAAACTTGTAACATTAACGATTCCTAATTTTAATGAATAAAGTATTCTTATAAAAGTAAAATATTAAGAAAGTTTTTATAGGCTAGTGATATATTATTTCACAAGACCCCTTTTCAAAATTCACTTTACATTTCGGATACTGGAAATTCCACCACACTTTAATGTCAATCATTTAGGTCATCTATCCAGTCATAGTTAATTAATATAGATTCACTTTTATGATGAATTTAAACCCAATTTTCATTAGTTCAATTATGATTCAATTGATAACCCATTGCAAAATCCGCATAACTTATCTCTGTTCAACTTGTCGATTAAATTGCTGGTATCTGCAATTCATGACATGTTTTTTATACTACTATGTAAAGTTAGTTCTTCCTAAATTACAGCCAAATTGACTTAAATTGGCATTTTTAAAACGCACTCAAATTTAGGAAGTCATTTACCCCTCTTAAAACATTTTTGACATAATTGGTTCTTCCTAAATTAGAGCCAAAATCGACTTTAATTGGCAGTTTTAGGGCTGTCAAATCGTGTTATCGTTTCGTGTTTTTGGATAACACGACACGACACGAATTCGTTCAACACGAAAACGACACGACACGAAGTCGTGTTTTATTTTGGTAACACGAACACGACACGATTAAAAAACGATAAACACGACAAACACGACAACACAAAATAAATAACAAATTTCTTACTTATTACATGCTAAAAACACGACAAACACGAAAAACACGACATAATCATAAGTATCGTGTCAATTTCGTGTTAATCTCTGAACACGAACACGACACGACTTCGTGTTTGTTTTACACAACACGAACACGAATTCAAATTTCAGTTTCGTGCCAATTTCGTTTCGTTTCGTGTATTTTTGTCGTGTCGTGTCAGGTTTTGACAGCCCTAGGCAGTTTTAAATATAACGGAAAAACTGCAAATTAAATGTGTTTTTCTTCGTGGTGTAAATTATAGCAGATTCAAATGTCACTATATTGAATATCATTGATTCAGCTTATGACATGAAGAGTATACATAAGGTATTTAAATTCAATTCAAATGTCACTATATGTTTGAAGGCAAGTGTTTCTACATATCTTTATATTTTTATATATAATAAAAGACACTTTTTTTTTTAATTGTTAATGCCACTTGGCACTAAAATGCCAAGTCATTATTGCCACTAAAAGTCCACCTATGCAATTTAGTGCCACCTCACATCCATGTGATGAATTAGTGTCAGACAAATTTCCAAAAAGAGCTTTCATCCATATGGTCAACCATCATGTATACATGCTGTTATTTGTATGATTGGTATGTTTCGTCTTTTTTTTTATTTTATTTTATTTTATATATATTGTGTTGCAGTAGAATGATAACAATATGCACACCAAGTGTTTGTTGAAATTCTCCTATAAATTATTTACTTTTCTATAATTTTTAGTATTAACAATTTTGCTCACCCTCTTGATGAATTTGCCCATTTGAATAGCATAATTTTGAATCTTCAATGTTTTTTTAATAAATTTACTGAATACTTAAATGTGACTTAAATTTTGATAATGATATAACAACCATAACAGTTGTTTATGATGACTCTTATAAGGTCCATACTCCATATTGGTGCTCAAGCACATAAAAGGAAAAACTAATATTATTCTTTGCACCATGTTTTATGACATCTGTCATGGTGGTTATTTATCAACTCTGTTTGTTGTGTACGATTTCTCGTGTTTCTGTTCATCTTTATCAATTTAGGGATTTGTTAATGCTATTTTTCTTTGTTTCTCTTTTCGTGTACAGAAGCATCAGCATAACAAGTAAATGATCATAAATTAACAGGTTCTGCACCTTAACTTTGATTCAATGTTTATGATATTAATATGATATGGTGAATATTAATTGATTTAATATTTACGATATTAATTTCGTTCATTTTGAAACATCTAGGTATGTCTAGAAAGCTCGATTCAACGGTCATTTTGTTAAATATACTCCATGGTATAGGACAAGATGCACAAAGAGGATTTGAGGTAACTTTTGATTTTTGAAAATATTATTTTCTCAATTATTATAATTTAAGTGTTTATCAATAAATTTATGTTATTAATTTCTTCTTTTTGCATAATGAAGTCGATTGGTTTGGTAAACTTAAGCATCAAAATAGCGTTAATCTTTTTGGTTCATGATGGCACAAGGTTTTTGGTGTATAAAATGATGCAAATTAACCATACTTTTGTTATTGGCTAGTCCTTTCTATAAAACATTTTTAAGGTTTGAAAATTTATTATTTTTATCCTATAAGTGAAAACTTGAATTTGAGATTTATTTACTATATAGTTAATATTGTTGGTTGTAGGTTGGTGATCCTCTTGAAAAAGCTGCAATCAAGGGTGTAGAATGGAGTTATGGAAAGCCATGCCTAAAAAGTGAGCGATTCTTTATTTTTATTTTTATGTTTTCTTTGTGAGAAATAATTAGTAGGTGAAATTATTTTTATTTTTATGTTATTCACCATTGATCTTTAATTGAAGGTATTCAACTCTATTACTGTACTAAATAATGATATTTTAAAATAAAGTGGCCTTGAATATATATTCAAACAAATTTCAATATGTAAGCCTTGAATATGAATTGCCATCTCACTGTAGCTTCATAATCACACTCCTTCATACCGACTCATCGCCATTGTTACTCCTTCTTCTTCATTAGGTAAATTTTTAGTATTCCTTTTAAAGTTTCCCTTTTCAATTTTGGGTTTCTTACTTCTAAATTAGGGTTCCCATGGATCTCCGTTTGCATCACATTTTCTGGCCATTTTCTTCATGTAGGTTTAGTATTATATTACTCTTTTAACCCTTTTTCCACGAATTTGGCTGTTCAGTTTTGGAATTAGAGTCTATTAGCAAACACTTTCCATCAGCATATACACTTCTACTACTATTTGTGAAGGTCTTCAAGTTTTGTTTATTTAACTTTTAACTTTATGCTGATTACGACCATGATTCTATTCTAGGGTTATTACGTTAGTAAAAAGGAGGAAGAAGAATTAGGGATTCTTATTTTTGGACTACTTGGAGCTATTGCCACTGCTCTAAGTGTATGTATTATCTTCTAAAAGTTTAATCTCTGTTATTTATTACTATGTAGTCTAAATTCATTGATTAATTCATCACTTTGGCGGTTATGCACTACTAATTATTTAAGTTAATTATGATTAGTGCAGAAACATTGGAGGTGAATTATTCCTATAAGTTTGGTATTTTAGTATCTTGATGTGTAAACATCTTCAAATTACTCATTCAACTAATTTAGTAGGTTGGACATATGTTCCTTTGATAGGTTGGACTTCTGTAGGATAATATGTGCAGTGAAGTAGTGAGAAACATATTATCGGTAGAGTAATGCTTTTATGAATTGGAACACATAGGGTATCCCTATATGTGAGATTAAGAGACTTACATTTTGAGCTGGTATTTGGGTTGCTAAAAGCTTATTGTTGTAGTTATTACCATAAGTGCATTAACCATTGGTGTTTAGTGAAAAAAGTTTTTCCATGTTTAGGTTAAGGTGAATTCATAGGAAACTTTTAACTCATTTTGGCCCGTTTAGGATAAATACTAAATACTACCCAAATTCACTCATATCAAGAACATATATTAGAATTGAATTTACCATAAAAGAACATGTGCATCACAACAGCCCTCCCACCCATGAGTTTGCTTAATAATAATTAAAATAAAATATATTTTAATAAATAATGTTTTTAATGGAGAAATTTGGTAACAAGCAAGCCCTGTATCATTTCATAAATTAAAAATGGTAAGTTTGAGACAAGAATAATCCCATAACAGAAGGGAATAATACCACAACAGAAGGCAACATGATATAATAGTAAAAAAGCGAGGGCAAACTCATAACAGAAGGCGGTAAAAAAATAACACTTACACAAGGCGGTAAACTCATAACATACGGTATTATAATACGAAGACTTACCAATGTCAAATTTTTTCAAATGGTCAACACAGTCCTGATGGGCAAATAGTCAAATACCAACAAAAGATTAATGATTCATCACAAAGTTTAACCACTGATAGTGGGCCCGAGTTACAATCCAAGAGTTTGCGGGCCTGCTGTAGTGACGTGGTCCAGAGTTGGGTCAACGACCCGATCTAGATATGCGTGTATGTAGTTTCAAATTTTGGTTAGCACAACTTTAATGAATTAGTTTTTTTGGTTTTCATTTGTCATATCTTAGAACCCGTTTTAAGCTTTGACTCTTTTGGATAATTAGGGGTCAAATTGATTATATTAGAGGCTACTTTGACTTTTGGTTTTTCTAAGTACAAATATGTGTATATGAAGTTAGAACATTTGAATTGATTAATAGGAAAATATATGCCGTTTTCATAGCAGGTCCTCTGTCAAGATATTTAAAGAAACAGAAAATATGTGAAGAAAATCGATGGCTGTCAAAAGATATTTGTTTACTATGTTGTTTACATATTTCTAATATGATGTAGGATTTAAACTACTGTTCTGAACTAACTAATGAAATCCTAATTTCGAACCAGATATTGTTAAGAAGAAATGTGATGTTATTCTTTGATAAAACGAGAACTTAGGAAATCCGAATTTTGAACCAATAATATTATTGCTAATATAATTAGGTAGCGCATTACATATTGCTAAGAATTGGGGCAAAGCAATTAAGATTTATAGGGTTTTCAGATTTGGACAACATCATTAGAGCAATATTTCTAAATTTTTAATAAACTATTTACTATGTTGTATATAGATACACTTTTTTTACCACCTTTGCCCCATTTGACCCGTATGAAATACATGACTGGTTATATAACCCGAATAAATAAATAATACTGCGCAATATAATCACCTTTAACATGATGGTCACCTTTAACTGTTAGAAGTTACGACAACGTATCTTGATCTGTAGTTGGCCACTAAGTTTATTTTATTTGCTAATAAATAATACCCATTTTCGCCTATGTTAGACCCATCTGACCCGCTTGCGCCACATGACTGGTTTGACCCGTTTGACCTATTTTCGGTATCATATTAAAATACCCCGCGGCAACGCGCGGTGTAAACCTACTAGTTTCAAACAAATTTCAATATGTAAGCTATGTTAATTGAAACTTCATTTCAACCGTTTCTTTTGTAGTTTAGAGATCTCTGATTGCATTCTGTATCTACATTGAATTACAGTATAGATACTTCCCATTTTTCACAGATTTTAATCAGCAAAATTAATCAGTTGATTATTTATACTTTTTATTTCATGTTTTTCTGCGGGTTAGAAAGCACCAAAGTAACCTGTTTATACTGTCATGTAAGGTGTTCAGCACATAGATGCTCTATCAAAGGCCAGGTTTAAACAAATCCATTATAATAATAAAATTAAATAATTATTTAATATTTTTTGATTTTGATTTTGATTTTGATTTGTTTTCTTAATAATATGGTATTCTTATTTTATATTGGTCACTGTTAAGGTGTTTGTGGGCTCGGTCTGGTAAGTTTGAAGCTTCCATAATTTATTTGTTAATTATTTACACTTAATTCTTTTTATCGGTACTAATATCTTTCTCGATTAATAATAATAAATAGGAATTGACACATGAATTGTTAACATTTTGGGTGAATCTGCACTTCTTTAAAGACTTGCATCATAAGATTTGAGAAGATTGCACGATTCACACTTTATATATCCGAGTGACAGTAAATATTAATTTATTTAAAAAAAATGAATGAAAAAAGAGAAGAAAAAAGTGGCTTTATTAACAGCCATTTTACATACATACCTTTAATGTTGTGTTTTAAGTTATTTCGTGCATTGCTAAGAAGCTTAATCTGATCATGATCATCATTAACGTTTGGCATTCTAAACATACCCTGAATAAGTAAACCACTATGATCAGTCTTAAAGTCAACTATATATATTAAAAAAAAATTGGACAATAAAACTGAGACAAAGAAAGTATTAAAAAAACCTTAGGTGTACCTATATAAAAAACTCTAGCTACATTTTTCCTTTCACCTCTTCTCCACTGCACAAAAACTAAAAAAAAGAGTAACTACAAGCTTTTGTGTTGGTGTTTTTATACTTGTTCTTTTTATTTGGATGATAAAAAGAATAAAAGCTTAAAATTTAAAAGCTCCCTAAAATAGAAAGCGTGGAAGATCCATTTATGTTACTTTAGATTATAAGTAAAAAGTCAATAGTTATGATAATGCGAAGTTTGTATAGCCGTATAGTTGAACGAATGAAGCCTTATTTTTGTATTTTTATGCAACCTTATTATATAGACAGGGTTAATTTCATTTAAACAAAATGAGATCTAAAAGAAAAAAAAAACATTACCATTCGGTCTCAAATGCACTTATATAATGGAAGATAAATTTGATCGAGCTTACTAATTGGTAAACCATCAATATATAGACTAATTGTGGTTTTGGTATTTGAGAAGTATGGGTGAGCATTTGGGTTGAAATAACCAAACCAAACTGAAAACAACCGAAACTGAAAACAAATAATCGGTTCAGTTTTGACAATTCATTATTATCGTTTCGGTCCTATGGGTTTCAGTGCGATGCAATGTGGTTTATGGACCACGCTCACCCCTACCTTATATTACTAACTATCGAAATGACAATTGTGATTCTTGTATGTTTATGCTCCCTATATATTTTTTACTTTGGTTTATAATATTCGTGAAAAAATTTATAAGTCATTCGTTGTTTATCACGGGTATATGCGAGTCGTATATATAACAATCATAAAATTAACAATTCATATTTGTATTGTATAAAACTTAAGTTCAGTTAAACTAATGACAAATTATGTGTTTTAATGTTGCAAGCTAGTATTCTAAATTAGTAAAATGTATGAACTGTTTAATTAAAAAACGTCTAGTTTAAATATGTCTTTTTATAAAGGAAGTTAATACTTACGGAACAATAATTCATACAAAGCAATTTAATGTCAAGTTCATATTACCACACATTGTATTTCACATCTTACTCTAATGACATCATTGTCCTTTAAAATAAAATTGCTCTACATAGATAAAAAATGCTCCGTAAAAATCAGCTCCATTTTATAAAGTAATTAGCTTATAACTCGTGATAAATAATGAATGACTTATAAAAATGATGTAAATGCGTAAAAGATATTTTCGTAAACTCGCAAAATTTTAGTTAAAACCAACGGATGAATAAAAATATATATATTGAGACCAACCATGGCCCGTGCAGTGTGCACTATTTACACCGCCCTCCTTCGAGAGGTGTATATTTCTACCATACAAAATTATTTTAACCTTAAAGGCATGATATTATCATCATTGATTAAACACTCTCTGTAGTGTTATGTATGAAATGTTTAATTTCAAATACTTCCCGTTCAAATATGTCCTTTTATAAAGTAATTAAATTAAAAATTGAATAGGTAAGTCCGCGTTTGATCCTAATGTATAGGAGGTATCTTTACATATTTTTAGTGAAATCTCCCTAATACACAGGGATTGTTATGTTCATGTTTCTATTAATTAACAAGAGTCCCTATTTATTTTTTCTATCGAATTAACAACAAATGGAAACCGATTCAACAACTATTTATTTCTATGTTCATGTCATGTTGTACCTTAAAAAGCGCTCGGTTTGACACCACCAAAGACTTGCCAAACGCCTTTGGTGGCCACCAAACTACCACCCCTCCCACCATTCACTCGACAAATTCGATTTCGCCAAGGAGATGGCGAGCATTAAACTTTTATGCTGAAAAGGAAAAAGATTGACGAGCCTTTAACATGAGAGAACCTTTTAGCACTAAGGAGGAAGCCTTAAAGAGCAAAAAGATATTTAACATGGCTTTAATACCAGCACCATACCTTGAACTCTAATAATTCATACTAGAAAGTAGAGAACTTAGTCACCCAAGTTCAATATACTAAAATACATTCTGACCTTTTTAAAATTTTATTTTAAAACTCAAAAGTAATATTTATATTTACTATTAATTTTGATATTTTTTTTCTTATTTCATTTTGTGTTTCAGGTTTGATTCATACGGTTTTATTTTGTTCCTCATATCCCTTCCCCTCATGGGTGTAATCGTGATGGTTCATTTCCTTTCGGATTGGAAAAAACAATCTCCTTTTAAAATTAACGGCCCGTTTATGATTATATCCATCGTCTCGTTATTTGGGGCCGAATTAGTAACCGGGATCTTGTACTATACAAAGTACTACTTCCAAAGAAGTTGGATCAAGGATATTCATTACACCGCGTTGTAACACCTCAAATTTTAATACCAAATATTGGCCAAAATAAAACATTTTTATAAATAGAAGAACATCCTCAAATTTGGATTTACAAAAAACCTTGGTATGAAATCAGAGTATAAAAGTAGGTGTTACAAAATAGATCATAACCAAGCTAAGACTAAATCCAATCTAGTGTTCTTCTAATCTAGGTCCCGCATCTCTATCCATGCGTACCTAAGCCTTCGATCCCGAACCTGAGTACATAGCAAAACAAAACAAGGAGTACGTGAGACAAAAACGTCTCGTGAGCTACATGGGTTTAGACCCGATAATAAAAATGAAATGTCACGTTTCATATAACCAATCAATATACATATATATATATATATATATATATATATATATATATATATATATATATATATATATATATATATATATATATATATATATATATATATATATATATATATATATATATATATATATCCAACTATCCCGTCTAGTCACCTTAGTGTGACCCTATCAACCTTGCTTACCTAGCAATCACGTCTAACTATCGGGTTGCCCCCGAACTAGCTAGAATCACAAACATATCTAGTTATCGGGTCGCCCCCGAGCTAACTAGAAACAAGGTATCGGCAATAGGATCGCCCACGCTACCGATACCTGCCTTGCCCACCGGAATACGTCCAATGAGTAAGATTACTATTGTGTTTGAGTCGATGAGAATCCACCCAACTGCCCCTCACACCACACCTATCGTGGATGAGTCGATGGGAATCCACCCAACTGCCCCTCACTCCACACCTCATGACCGGGAGTCGCCCGTGTCATCACATAACTAACGTGGAAGAGTCGATGGGAATCCACCCAACTGCGCCTCAATCCACACCTCATGATCGGGAGTCGCCCGTATCATCACATTATCTCAATCTCATCATAACCCTATGGTTATGCCAATCTAGCTCTCGGCTATCACGTTCATCATCAATCAAGTTAGTCCAATATTATCGGTAATATCTATCACTAACTCAAATTACTATAAGTCTACACATATAAGCAAATAGACCGTAACACAATTAATGAAAATATTTACAAGGGCTATGTACTCAGTAAATTCCACACGTACTCACCTTAGTAACAAAGATGCTTTAACCGTAATCTTTCCGCCGGTTCCTTGCTCACAATTCGTCCACTTCAATACTTCACCGAATGTCTAAAACAATTATCACAACAAGATTATCATCACAAACTACTACCAATGTGTTCATCTACCTCTAGATAACACCCATCAATCCATTCCCCCAAATATGGTGATTTACCAAACCCTAGGTTTAACCAACCCGTAAGATTCTTACAAATCATACTCATACACTTGTTTTCCTTGTTAATATACCGTCTATTAAGTGTATACAACATATATTTCACCATAAATCACCAACCCAAGAACTAGGGTTTCAAACCCAAGCTTCTAAACCCATAGATCTAAAGCTACAACTACAAAGGAGTGAAGATATACCTTTAATCTTCAACTAGGAGTGAAGAATCACAAGATTTGACCAAGAAATCTGCTCCAAATGATGCTTTACACTCAAAATCGTTCACACACTTGAAGAGAGAAAAACTAGGGTTTTGAAATGCATTAAATGAGCTCAAACCCGACTTTAATGCTGTCGTCCAGAGTTCACGGCGCGAACTAAGTTCGCGTCGCTAACTCCAAGCCTTGCACGCAGACTTAGCGATCGCCATCCAAACGCGAACTACTTCGCGACCAATTGCCAGACTCCCTGGAGCTAGTTCCCGATCGGGAACATAAGTTCGCGTCGCGAACTCCTGGTGTAGCCAGGGCTGCACTTTTTCAACTTTGTCTCGACCCGGTTTCGCCCATAACTTTCTCATACGGTGTCCAAACGACACGAAACCAATTCCTACGTTCTTTAAACGATTTATCCTTATTTATCATATTTTTGTACAATTTATTTATTTACAAATTTCGGGTCGTTACAACTATCTACCCCTTAAGAAGATTCCGTCCTCGGAATCTCATCATAGTTCACGAAATCCGGGTACCTTTTCCGATTCTCGTCTTTGACTTCCCAAGTCAAATTCGGCCCAAGTGAATGCTTCCACTTGACCAACACCAACTCGATCTCCTTATTCCGAAGCTTCTTTGTTTTCGTTTCTAATATAGCCTCGGGCTCCTCAATCAACCGGTTCGGGCCGTCAACCCGCAACTCTTGTAACGGAATAATATTTTCAACTTCCCCGATAAACTTTTTCAAATAACTCACGTGAAAGGTGTCATGCACACCTTGAAGCTCGGGTGGAAATTCCAACTTAAAAGCTTGAAGCCCGACCCGTTTCAATATTTTAAACGGTCCAACATACCTTGGGCTTAACTTTCCCTTCTTACCAAACCGCATCACACCTTTCCAAGGTGACACTTTCAACATGACCATGTCACCGACATCCAAGTCGTATGGCCTTTTCTTCAAACCCGAATAACTTCATTGTCTATCTTGGGCGACTTTCATGTTGGTTTGAATAATACCGATCTTCTCATTTGTCACTCTCACGATCTCGGGACCCGTGAGTTTCGTCTCTCCCGCTTCCAACCAACAAGATGGAGTTCTACATTTTCTTCCATACAACGCCTCATATGGCGGCATCTTGATAGTCGAGTGATAACTATTATTATACGAGAACTCGACTAACGGTAAATGTTCATCCCATTTACCACCGAAATCTAACACACACGACCTCAACATATCTTCAACCGTTTGAATTGTTCTTTCACTTTGACCGTCGGTTTGCGGATGATAGGCCGTGCTCAACCGCAATTTTGTACCCAATTCTTCTTGTAATGACCGCCAAAATCTCGAGGTAAACCTCGCGTCTCTATCGGACACAATCGATAACGGAACCCCGTGGAGTCGAACCACCTCATCAACATACAACTTAGCCAATTTCTCAAGTGGCAACGTTTCCCGAATGGCTAAAAATAACGCACTCTTGGTCAACCGGTCAACTATGACCCAAATGGCATCGTGACCTCTACTCGTCTTCGGTAAACCTACTATGAAGTCCATAGTTATATCTTCCCACTTCCCGGCCGGTACAACTAATGATTGAGCTACCCCATACGGTACTTGATGCTCGGCTTTTACTTGTGCACACGTGGCACACTTCGAGATATACTTGGCCACTCTCGCCTTCATTCCGGGCCACCAATAAACCCGCTTCATATCTTGATACGTCTTTGTACTTCCCGGGTGAATCGAATATTTCGACTTGTGCACATCATACAACAACTCCTTCCGGATGCCCCCGAACTTAGGAACCCATATACGACCACCCACGGTCTTCAACCCTTGTGCATTTTCGAGAAATTGTTGGTTCTTACCTAATCGTTCTTGTCTTAACTCGTCCTTTCCCATAACCTCTCGTTGGGCATTCTTGATCCTTTCGATAATACTCGAGACGACTTCTATACGTAATAAAATTCCCCGGTTCGGGTTCTCGTTGGGCATTATTTATTTACAAATTTCGGGTCGTTACAAGCGTTACAAATTATAGGTACCTATTTTGCAATTCTCACATTGTTCTCGCTTTTAATGGTGGCAGTACTCCCTCATAACCTTAACGCGGTCGGGTATTTAGGCGTATGCCTAATCTTTGTGCCCGCTTTTTTTATGTACTATAATCATTTTGAACAAGATGAAGGTGAATTAAATGGTGTAATTCACGGTGGATTAGGTTTAATACCTTTAGCGCTTTTGTTGGTGATATTCATCCCCTATAATCATAACCTCGAGTATATTCTGTATATGGTGATGATAGCATTTTATATCATCAATATTATTCAGAGCATAATATTGTGGTACATTAAGAAGTATAATATTGTGTTACATTAAGAAGTAAGAGAAACGTTCAAGGAGGTCCATTATTTTATGGAAGTCTCAAGGAACAAATCTCAACCATTGATCAATAGGATCTAATGGTCAAGATTAATCACATATTTTATATATTGAGGGGTATTTTGGTCATTTTTGAAAAAAATAAAAATATTTTTTTATTTTTTTTTTTTTATTTTAAAATTTTATTTTTTTTATTTTTTATTATGAAGGGGTATTTTGGTCATTTGGCACTTAAAAAAATTTCGATTTTTTTTCATGTTTTATTTTTTATTTTAAAATTTTATTATTTTTTATTATTTTTATTAATTTTTTTAATTAAAAAATAATATTTATTTTTATAATTACGTGTATAACTTAATCATATGTGATTTTAGTATAAATCATATGTGATTTTAGTGTACATCACATGTGATTTTAGTGTAAAATCAGGTTTTAGTTAAATCACATGTGATTCAGAATGCAATCACATATGATTCACTATGCAATCACATGTGATTGCAATAACATTATGTGTTATTAATGAGAAATTAATAATTTTTAAATAAATAATAATAAATAAATAAATTTTTTTTAAAAATATTTTTTTTAAAAAAAATTAAAAATTTTAAAATAAAAAATAAAAAATAATTTTTTTTTGTTTTTTCAAAATGACCAAAATACCCCTCAATTAAAAATTAAAAAATAAAAAAATAAAAAAAATAAAAAAATTTTAAAATAAAAAATAAAAAATAAAATAAAATAATTTTTTTAGTGCCAAATGACCAAAATACCCCTTCATGTATAAAGTATGTGATTAATCTTGACCATTAGATCATATTGATCAATGGTTGAGATTTATTCCTTGGGACTTTGTAAAAATCGTGAACTTCCTTGAACGCAACTCTAAGAAGTAATTAGCGAAGGAAATATGGGTATGCAACCTATTTACTTTTATTGTTTATCCTACTTTTTTTGAAAAATATTTGAGTTTGGTTTCTAAAATCTATATATTATGTCAAACTATAGCTAGTTGCGTTAAATATAACCAAAATAAATATTGCGTTTAATATAACTACTGTATATGAACATGAGAACATAATTATTTAGTTAATAACATCGATTCCAATGATAAAGGTTGAAAAAAAAAATAGTAAATTAAACTAACCCTTGGCCAGACAATATTCCGTATGTTGAACTAAGCCGTGTGTCGATTTTGTGAACGTGAAATTGAAGACAATGATCACATATTTTGGGCATGCCGAGAAACCCGCAAAGTGTGGATCGATGTCTGTTAATAGTGGGAATTAGTCATTGGCGACATTCATTGTATGGATCATATTATGAAGGATAAGGAGTCGCTAAATCTCAATAGTAAATTCCACCCGGTATATCTTACTTCGGTATATTCAATGATATTTCAGCATCAAAATTCTGCGCATGTTCCTGTTTTTGCCGAGGCTCGAGCTTAAAGTTTTTTTTTTATTAGGTGTAGATCAAAGCTCGGTTGACACAGTTTGCATTGGCCAGTATGGTGTAGTAATCCGAGGTGTTTATGTCAACTCTCGACTACACTTATACATATGTAATAGAAGATAAATTTGATTGAGTCCATTAATTGGTAAACCATCAATATATAGAGTACAAAGTACGTGGGCCGCATGGTGTTAAAATGAAGTAGTCCAACTTAGAGGTGAACAAACCCGTTTTTTTTCTTTTCAAAAACTAGTTTGGTTTTTCTAGGCAAACACTAAAGCCGCCGGTATTGGTCAAACCGGTTCGGTTTTGGGCAGGTTTTTTTGAGGTCGGAGTGTAACCGGTCTAAAGCGGTTCAAATAAAATTCCGGTTGGATTTTTGTATCGGTTTTGAAACCCGGTTGGTCCGATTTTTGGGAGAATTCGAGTTTTTTTAATTTCTTTTTGTAATAAGCAAGGTTAATAACCGAGAGTTAAAGGGATCCTTGGTCGACCGGGTGTTTTTTTTTCTTTTTGAACGGCAAAATGAAGGCCTTGGTCCACCGGCAGTTTAAACAATTTTCATGGGGTTGCCGAAAGTGATTCTTCAACATCATTTTATGCAATGTCCTTACTATATCATTTCCCATTCAACCTTCATTACCTTGTTGAAAGACTTTGTTTGACATATATCAAATGACAACACATTTAAAGACTTTTAAAACCGGTTTTAAAGAGGATTGTTTACACAACGCATGCATAACCGGTTTTAAATAGATTAGTAGTGAGCAATCGGCGTTTATTAAAGGTCGTCAAATTCTTGATGGCCCTTTAATAATTGATGAAATTATGGAATGGTATCGTTTCAAGAGAAAGAAACTTCTTCTTTTTTAAGATTGATTTCGAGAAGGCGTATGATTCATTGAGTTGGGATTATCTCGATTTTATTATGATCAATCAAGGTTTCGGGTCGAAATGGAGAAGTTGGATTCGAGAATGTTTATCGTCGTCTAGACTTTCGGTTTTGGTGAATGGTAGCCTGACGGAGGAATTTGCTATGTATCGGGGTCTTCGTCAAGGTGACCCCTTATCCCCGTTTTTATTTATCATAGCTATGGAGGGGCTTCATGTTTTGATTGAGAAGGCGGTTCAAAACAACCGTTTTGTTGGGGCGACGGTCGGTGTTAGTAATAAGGTCATTTCTCATCTTTTTTATGTGGATGATGTTATGTTTGTTTCGGATTGGAGCCAATTGCGAGATTGGGTCTATTATGTGTCCGGTGTGTAATGATGCCGTCGAGACCATATCGCATATCATGTTCAACTGTTTTATATCGAAACAGGATTGGGGAATGGTGTACAAATGGTGCGACGTTGGGCTTTTCAGTAGTGATTCGGTTCGTCATTGGTGGGAGTTTTGTGATAGCTTGCCTAATCGTAACAATCGCCGCTTAAAATTCCGCCTCATTGGTTTTACCACTTGTTGGGTTTTATGGAGATTTAGAAACTTGAGCCTTTTTTATTGTAACAAAATGCGTAGATTAGATTTGTTAGATATTATTCGTTTATTTGCTTTTTCTTGGATCACTCATCGAAATCAAAAAATTAAGATTTCATGGGTAGATTGGCTGAGAAACCCTGTGTATTGACTTTATTTTAGTCTAGCTTTTTGCTAGACTCAAGTTTATTTAGTTGGAGGTCTTCGGGAGGGTGATGGCAATGCCGAAGCTCGACCCGCTGCCTTCTTTTTTGCTGTTCAAAAAAATCAATATATTTAATTAATATTTTCCTACTAATTAATCTCAAGTTTATGTTAAAACTCTTGATTTTACAACTATTGAGCTTCTCAATCTTTATTAACATGATTTATTTAATATTATAATAAATGCAACATCAATATAAAACTCATTTTTTATATTTTATTATACATATACAAACGAAAATAAACATCAATTCAACAACCACCAATATTGGATTAAAACCATCAATCGCAAGATGTGAAAAATGGCGATCAAAACCTATTAATTGGATTAAAAGTAAAATAACAAATCAAATGAACAACAATTTGTGACCATTAACATGATAAGATATCCATCTTATATAATTGTGATAATATCATACACAATCGCATATACTATATAATATTTTTATACAAAATGTAAATAAACAACGAATAACAATTTTGTACATATATACAAAAGAGGTTGTGTAATTTTAAACAAAAACAACTAACATACACTCTTTAAAACAAAATCATAAAGATTATGTTGGATTACCAATTAATAGCGACGATATCTTACTACTTTAAATAGCATGCTTGACATTTCTAAAAGAGGAAGTCTGAATTTTCAACACTTCCATTTTTAGCAATGTTCAAACACCCTTTAAAATCAAAATAAAAGTGCCTTACCCAAGATTCGAACCCAAGACCTTGTGGAAAACAAGAAAGGTGATAACCACTGGGCCATGTGGTTTTTTTGTTATCCTTTTGATAACTACAATTAATATATAATTAACTAACCTATTATACGTAACAATTAAGAGACAACTGCCTTAACAGAAAATTCGCATTTATTGTCCTTCCAAAATTATAAAACCGTTTACAAACTAAACACACATTAATTTAAATGTTGACTTCTACATTTTTTTGGATTTACATTTTTTTAAATATTAATTACATATTGAATATTAAATAGGCACATACTAAATATTTTGATTTACGTGTTTTTAAATATTAAATACATATTGAATTCAGTATACATATAGTATTTTGACCATATTTAAACGGCTAAAAATATGCATGTTTCACGTTTACTGGCCTGAATGAGAAGCTTTCATTTCAATCAAGCACAACGGTTAAAGAATGCGCTGAGTGGTCTGGCCCTTTATATGGTTTTGAATTTGCCGCATACGATAAGATTTTGAATAACCCATTACTAGCTTCAAAGTCAATTGGTAAAAGAAAAGTCCATTTTACTATGTAGGATTTATATGTCATATTACCCTATACCCATACTAATTAATGAAATTTTTGTAGATGTAATCGGAGAAATTTGCGTCGTCGAAAGCCTTAATTCTTCAAGTGAAGAAAGAAGCAAGCACAAGCTCCCAATAGAAATAAAAAACATAGAGTTCGTTCGAATCATTATATATGTAATATAATAAACCTAATTCATGTCATAAACTAATCGATTTGGTTCAATTGCAGGGGTGACAAAATCCTTATAACCTTGTGGGGGGAACATGCTCATAGTTTGCAAGATTACCTAGACTCCATACAACCAACCGATCGTGTCGTAATAATACTTCAATTTGCCAAAATAGACACATGGAAGGGTACTTTTTAATTAATAAATTTAATAATATTAAGTATTACCATAAATGATATTTTATTTGTCAATATTAAAACTTTAACGAGTGTTTCGTTTCTAAATGTATAGGTCCAACATCAGTTGCCACTTACTTTGATGCAACTCGTGTGTTTGTCAACAGTGAATTACAAGAGATACAAGATTTCAATCATAAGTAACTTTCAATTATCGTTTGATACGTATACTTTTATATGCCACTTATATAGTCATCCCTATATATAATGAGCTTTTTCCTAACTACAGAATGAAAAATGTCATGGTTGAATCGGGATTGGACACGCCACCGTCTAGCATCACCAAGAAAGTTACATCTTCTTACTCTATACAGACTGATTTCTTAATAAACCATAAGTTTGTAGCTATCGCTGATATCTTGACCCCTGCTGAGGTACAATATTTATAATGTTCAATTTTAAATAAACAACATGTAATTCGAATGGTCTTACAAATTTATATTTAATACTTGGACTATAATATTTGCAACAGGTTAAAAAAGTTATTGTGTTATGCACAATAACCGGCGTAGGTGATGATTTCACGTGGTACTACAACGCGTGTGCCTATTGTAAAAGTGGAATGGAAGAAAAGGTGTTGATGGTGAAAAACGAAGACGGTACTCAAGGGAGCCATCAGTTGTCTATTAAAGTGTGTTCTAAAGATCCATGTAAAGGAAAACCCCCGTCTTTTGTTCCCCGGTAAATATAACTAACATAATGTTTTCTTCCATTTAAAGTAAAACATTTCTTGCCAAGAATACCTCTATGTCCGTCTGAATCCGACATGTTTCCTTTCAAGTTGAAAAGAAAACAGTTTCTGGTTCGGCTAAGCTTCGCTATGACAATCAACAAAGCCTAAGGACAAACAATTCCAAACGTCGGCGTTTATCTTCCGGAATCAGTGTTCTCGCATGGGCAACTTTACGTTGCCTTGTCAAGAGGAATTTCACGGCAGACGACAAAAGTATTGGTAACTCCAGCAAAACAATTTAATGTTGACGGCGTTTACACAACAGATGTGGTGTATCGAGAGGTCTTACATGATGCATAATATACGTGATAATTCTTCCCCATGTATGATTTTTTTTCTTTCAAAACATGTAATTTAACAAATTCTAAACGTCGATAAGTTTTCAATGTAGTTTTATACATATTTCATTCCCAACTATCAGTCATTTGTACAATAATCGTTATACAAAAACATGTACACGGACACCATCAACATCGTCGCGGAATAGATGTATCAATGTACCCGCCGCCTCATTTGCGCGGGTACCCTACTATATATCAAAACATGTAACCAAACAACATTTCAACGACAATGCTAATTCTTGCTTTTTACCTCTATTGTATACACAGTTTATGATTATGTATTGTATTCGTTATAAAAATATGTAACCAATGGACTTTTAATCGCCAGGGTTATATATTTCGCAGCCCGCCGCATCGCGCGGGTTTTATCCTAGTATAATAAAAGCCCTATAGATCTTTGTTGTTGACTCCATTTGTTAAGTATATCTTTTGGATGCACCTTTGGAGTGTTGAAATTTTTGCAATATGAGAATGAGTATTTATAGATGCTAATGTGTAAGATTAATAAAACTTGAAAAGTCTCTTATTTATTGAACATTTTATTATTATAATTATTTATATTTATTACAAATCTCTTGGGCTTACAATTTAATAAGTATGTTTTCATTATTATAATATTATATATATTAATTGCATTATATTAATTGCAACTTCAAAATTGGAACTCAATTTTTATATATACGAGGCAGCATGGCCCGTGCGCTTTGATCATGATAATAAGTTGTTAATGTTTTTTTTTCTTGAAAAATAAATGTTTGTTTATTAAAGGAATTTTATTTTTTAAACGACATTTTAACTTGTATTAGGCTGCTGGACCGAATGCAGTGTCTTCTAGGCTGGAGTAAATTCAGGCCCCATCAATACAATGTGTATGGATTAAATATTATAAAGGTTGAGATCAGGCCCATTAAAAAATTGAGTGTCATCATAATATACTACTCAATCAGGGCTCATTTAGATGGGTGTTCCGTCATCTTGAAATTCTGTCGACAGACCGATGCTTCTGGATTTAAAGGTCTGCATCCCCAATGTCTGTTGCTCCCTTCCCTAACGAAGTTAGTATTCTCCCTCTTTCGTTTGAATAGTTTTAGCTTTGATTTCACGGCTGCTGTGCAACTTTAATTTTTTGTTTCTATTTCCGTTGATTAGTTATTGAATTGTTTGTAGTAAATGATACTGATTTAGGTGTTTCATGTGCACCTAAAGTGGTAAAACTTCAATTTTGAATGTCATTAGCCACTCATTAGTTGATGGATAATTGGATCAGTTAACTTATGTTTGATAAGGATTAACTGAAGCTTGTTAGCTATCATGGACTTAATTTTCTAATGCGTTGATTTGAATACTGAAATACCTTTAACTTATGGAACCTTTATGAAGTATTCTGACTTATGCATTTGATAGTTGTATCGGGTGTTAGATTTCTGTGTGTGAGAATGACAATAATCAACAACAATCTGGATAAATACTTTAAACAATCTCTTGTACTTTAACCACATTGGTTAAATCATATATCTATGTTATAAGGACCGCCATGAAAACATTTTAGTAAAATTGGGTTGGGGTTATGTATGCTAAAAAAATTTGAAGAAAAATACAAAAAATATATTTAAAAATTGTAAATTTGAAATTTTTAAAAATAAATAGGAAAAATGAACATGTTTATAATATGTTCCATTTTTATGTGCTTAATTAAGTAACTTTATTAGGGTTATATTAAAATAGTAAAATTTAATCACAAAATTGACTCATGGTTAGGGTTAGTGATATGGTAAAGGCATGGATAAATTATAGGAATAAATTTTTAAAAATTATAAGAATATATAAATATTTATAAACATCTATTATATTAAAAGAATATTTAGATATTTAAATATAGGATTGGGCTCGATTGTGTAGTTACTTTTTTTTACATGCAAGTACTTTTTTGTGTAGTAAAGGTATTTAAAGAATATATGGTTCTGCATAACTTTTTTTTACCAAAATAATGAGAATCATACCTACTTATCTTAATGCCGAGGGTTCGAAACAGGAATAGGAAGAGCATGTTTATTACTGTACCTACATTAATAAGATTCATTATAGCTTTACAAACAGAGACCGAGTCAATTATGGTTGAACCCTAATTAGAAAAGTTAGGGTTAAATCATTTTCTGATGTACCGGTGTGCTTAAAATTAACTACATTGTTAAATCATTTTCTAATTTAACCACATTGGTTAAATCATCTCTATGTTCTAAGGAGTAAAATTAAGGTTAGATTAGGGTTAGTGGTATGATAAAAGCATGGAAAAATATAGTAGTAAATTTATAAAAATTAAAACAACTTGAAAAATAGGAAAAAATAGAATATGTAAGTATGCAGAAAATTATTTAAAGAAGATATGATTGTGCGGGAAAAATTTATTTACTGCAATAATATGAATCATACCTGTTTATGTTAATGTTGAGGGTTCAATCATGAACTCCTTGTGGTTATTTAAAACAGGTTAGTATGCAGAAAATATTTAAAGAAATTATGGTTGTGCAGAAAGAAATTTGTTTACTGGAATGATGAGAATCAAACCTGTTTATCTTAATGCATGTTTTACATCAGTTCTTTCAGCTTCTGAAAGGGCTGAATTTAAGGACAGTTCTGGAAGGGTTCTTTAAGAGCTGGAATAAAGGCTGCTGGGATGGTTTAGGACTCTGAAAAGGCTGAATTAAAAGCTCCCGAAATAGGTTGCTTGGGCAGATTTCCTACTACCTGCAGATTCGACAAATAAGCTGAACAAAATATGAATGCAAATTACCTGTGATGCATTTAAACTGAATAATAAAATACCTTTGTAGCGATGCATTAGAGCGTTATATTTAATTGTATGGCTTTTTTCTGTTGCAGGAATATGATGATCACGGATTTATGCTTTTGCTGCAATTCTTAAATATAACGGAGTATGGCTTATCAATTACGGTTTAAAGAATAACAATACACCTAAAATCACCGAGGTTAAATAGTTATAGATTGTTGTTATCTGTTGCAGGAATCTGATGATCGCGGATTGTTGTTAATAGTTATGGACTATATAATATGCAGAAATGTGAGTCATAATATGCAGTTTGTTTCTACCCGAATTTTAAACACAAAAAAATATACTTACTTGTAGGTTGTGGAGGAACACTTCGATTTCCTGCATATTTACATAATAAATATATGTAATTAAATGTTAACACAACCAAAAAAACATAATTTGCTTACTAAAAACAACCGAAACATAACCTGCCTAATAAGGTGTCGGTAGAAGTGATTAGTATAAAAAAGACATAACCTGCTTCATATTCTGCTTTATATTCTAATGGTTGTGCCATACATAATGCAGAATTTCATGAAGATGACAACTCCAAATTGTTTACTTACTTGATGGATGGGGAGGGCTTCCAAAAAACTGGTTTCCTGCTTTGTTGTACCTCGTATTTAGCAACTGCTGTTATGGTGGGAGATATAAGCATTGTAACGGATGATGCTAAAATTTCTCTGTATTTAAACTTGGGTTAAATGAAGATTAAATGGAGATTGAATGTAGGGTTAAATGCAACTTGAAAATGAGTTTTAATTCTTTTATGCATATAGAGTCGTTTAAGTTGGTTCCATATAGAGTTATTAATTTGGTTTTAATATATATAGTTATTAATTTGGTTTTAATACATTGTAATAATTGCAACATCAATCTTGAAATAGGATATTTGGAGTATTATTGTAATTAAGTAATTTTAATTAAATGTATAGCTATTAAATGCAACTTCAAGATGGAACTTATTTTTTTTATGTTATATAGATAGATATAGATATAGATAGTTTATTACATTTTTAATATTATTAATATTAAATGCAAGGTAATAAATTCAACTTCATTTTTGGAACTCATTTATTATGTATATATAGATAGATACAGAAAATATAATAATTAATCTTATAAATGAATATATTACATTATTAATATCATTAATATTAAATGCAAGATATTAAATTCAACTTCATTTTTGGAACTCATTTTTTATGTATACGAGGCAAGATGGCCCGTGCGATGCACGGGCTTTATTCATGATAAATAGATATTGGTATCACGTGTAAAACATGATAGCAAAGTGTGTTGGAGGAAAACGTAAATTAACAAAACATGAGTGTTTATATAAGCATAACACAAACATGTTATTCATGAAACATAAGTGCTTCTACGAATATCTCTATTCTTTGTCTACTTTAAGCACAACATATATCTTATTTTTAATATTTTACAATGCTTAATGAATTAAAAATTCATAGTATTGCCAATTCAATATTCAAATTACATTTTGATTAATTATTTGAATCAAATATAATCTAACAAAATTATTTTTCCACTATTCATTTATGCTATTTTATTCAAACTAACCATTTAAATACATTGTTTGTGTTTTTTTGTTTGTAAGAATAATCTTAAACCTTTTAGTTTTGTTTATTCTCAAGTGATGAACATGGATCGAATATGAATGTGTTGTAACCAATTAACTCATAATTATAGAATCAATCCAAATCTTTTCCCATTTATAATATATAATAAATATATAAAAGCACAAACATAATAATCTAAAATGTTCTATTATCAAAACAAATATCTAAAACAATGTATAATACACAAACCAATAATAGCACACATCATCAAATTAAGTGAGTATAATACATAAATCGATAATACCAAATGTCATCAAAAAAATGTCACTGTTACAAAAAATATCAATTCATTTTAGCATCCCATCTTGAGTATGTATTAGATACATTCCCTGACTATGCATCAAGTGAGTCTTCTTCCCCAAATTTTTCGATGTATTGTTCCTATATTGAAAACCCAAACATATATGAATAAGTTTAACATGTTAAAAATATAATTTTAAACCACATATCATATAACTCATTTTACTACCACTTATCATTAAACTACAAAAAAAACTGTTCATAGATATATTAGCTAAAAAGCAAACGGGTCAAATGGGCCAAACGGTTCAAATTAAATAATTTATTATCCTTGTAATTATAATATGTATCAAACTTCTACTATCCTCTAATCAAATTTAATTTCTAACCTAATCAAAATACCAAAAAATCCAACCCGTACAAATGCATATTAATAAAAACTTAAGTAGTGGACATGACGAGAAAGCTAAAATTAAAACTTACCCATGTTTCTTGTGCGTGATTGTCAACAAATGTGCCATCCGTTCCTCTATGAGTTTTCAAAAAGACTTCACCCGCTATTTGTACCCGTCCTAATTCCTTTTCCTAGGTATTTTGACCTTTAGCAGAAACTGCAGCTAAAGAAGCTAAGCTGCCACAAGCAACAGCCTTTGCACCAGAAGTTTGTACATCTGCATCAGCAAGTGGTATAATATTAATTATAGAAATCTATAAAACTGAAAATAAAAGAAGATAAATTTCGTTACTTTGGTGTTATCATCGGGATTCTTAAGAATGGCTTCTATAACTTGAAGCATTGGAGTGATTCCGGACCCACCTGCATTCTGAAGAAAAAAAAAATTATCAATAAAAAAAAGACCACCAATTTCTTCACGTTCTTAAAAAACTGCACTAACCATGCCAATATATTTCTTCATATTAGGGGGTGTATTTGATTTTTTCAATGGGTCTGTAAAAGTCCACTATGTTAGTTCGAGGGTAAAACCGTAAAATACCAGCTTAAAATTTAATTAAGAAAGGTTTATTTACCCTTTTAATTCGACCACATCACCCGGCTATAGTTTGTCAAAATGTTGGCCCATTTTCCCTTCTGGACAAAAAAATAATATTAGATTATAGATATCAAAATTTATGCAGAAAAATTGATAACAATACCTTGATCATCAAATCAAAGTAGCATTTAGAATCTGGATCTGGAATTGGGGTGTACCTAATAAAATATTATTTAAATGAAGGTTTTCATGAAATTAAAAAAATAAAGTGTATTACACAAACACAACTTTTAACAGAAAACTTACGGGCGAACAACGTATTTTGTTTTTCCTTCAGCATCTTCTCCCAATGGAACCCTACAAAATAAGAACAAAACACATATATTATATATAATTTATATAAATCTATAACATTATAAATTTTATTCAATAAAGGTGTTTAAGTAACTTGCCTTGTAACGAGACATGAAGCAACACCGAGTCCCAATTTGAGATTTGGATCAAAACAAAACCTACATAATATTAAGTAGAAAATATTAGTTCAAAATATTAATGTATTATTAGAGTAAAAAAGATGATGATCTGAGAAATGAAAATTACCTGTATAACTGAGTATTGTGGCTGACTTTAGCCTTCTCTTAAAACTTTAACTCTACCCATTTATCAGGTATGAGAGCTGAAATACAAAAACAGTTAAATGAATATTAATAAAATTTATCATGATGTGGTAACAGAAATGCAACAAAAGCCTACCAGTTTTAGGCCCTGTTTCCTGATTGATATGATCCAGGTGAACCTATTAGTAGAAAAAACAAATAATTAGTCATACTGTTGAGGATTAGTAATCTTGTTCTCCTGATTAATTATTGGAAAATATCAAATAATCAATTGCTAAATAGCAAATGCACACACCTAAACAACAGAAGTCCACCATCTCAAATCATAAAAAATGTTTGAAAACCACATCTTTAGATACTAATAAGTAATGATTCAACTTGAAGAACACAAATGTCACAGTATCCGAAATATTAGATGCACACTAACTTGGATTTTTACGATACCTATAACGAAAGTACAAGATGATGAAAACTGCCAAATCAGATGATCTAACCAAACAATGAATCGAATAATCAGCTCCAAACTAGCAAACAGTCAAACACACAAAGCTAATCAACGAAATCCTAACATCTTAAATCAAGCACATAGCTCATAGATTTGAATGTTATCGGTGTGAAACTTCAAATTTACACTTGAATTTGCAATTTAATAAGAGTTGCTAAAATTACGTTATAATTTTCATGAAGCACTAGAGTATGAACGAATTTAATACCTGAAATCGTTCACGCAAACATGTTGTATAGATCAATATACTTCAATTAGGCAAAAACAATATTCGAATCAGGGAAAACATGTGTACTAAGTGTGAAATTTCAAATTTAAGCTCGAATTCACAATTTTATAAGCGTGATGGTGAAACTAGGTTAAAATCATGAACATGTACATACGTATAGGTGTGTGTGTATGAGAGAGTAGAGAAGAATACATACAGAAGGAAGAATGTTGAAATTGAAGGCAGAAATTAGCGAGCGGAAGAGTGTAGGTTAAACATCGCTACGGAGGATCGCATACCTCAAAGCTCTTCGTCCTTAGGTCTATAATATGTATCCTCCGATCAATGAGACGGTGGAGGTGGTGTTCGCCGGCGCTGTCCGACGTTACTGGAGAATCGAATGTGTGTTGTGTGTGACTGTGTGTTGAAGGAGTCCATTGGGCATGCCTGAATGCGTCCCCCCTTTTCCCACAGTTCTCAGGCACCTCCCTTATTTATATACATTATAAATAAGCACTTGTGAATTTGTATAAAATTTAAGTCGTATTGTAATCAAACATACAAATCCAGTTAAATTTTAAAATGGACGTAGATTTAATCACAAAATTAGCAATCTGATTAATGTCTTTTTAAGCAAGTCACGGAATTCGCGACTTGGTTAGAGACTTTTTTAAGAAAGTCACAAAATTAGCGACATGCTTAGTGTCTTTTTCAACGAAAGTCACAAATTAACGACTTGGTTAGAGACTTGTTTGAGCAAGTCACAAAATTAGCGACTTGATTATAGACTTATTTGAGCATGTCACAAATTAGTGACTTACTTGGTGACTCGTTCGAGCAAGTCACAAAATTAGCGTCACAATTAATGACACGGTTTCTAACTTTGTGTATTTTATGACATAATTTATGACATGGAAGACTTGATGATCGCTAAGACTGTCAATAAATTTGTCGCAATTTTGTGACATAAATTCTATGTCACTAAAAATGTCGCTAATTGGCTTTTTTCTAGTAGTGAAGTTTGAAGGACAAAGTACCTAAAGCATGATTATTAACATGTTTAGCTTTGATTGTGAGTACTTTACTAAATAAGCAAAGTGTGTCCGAGGAAAGGGTAAAGTAACAAAACATCATCGAAGAATATAGTGCTAGATATTTGGAGAATAACGCGGCAACGCATCGAGTGGAAAAGACAATAACTAAAATGGGTCAAATGGGTGGTATTATAAATTTAACTGAAAAGGAACATGTCGTGTTATATTCGAAGATGAACTTTAGTTGCATATTTCAGTTGCAGATTGCTCATATTTCAGTCGCTACAACCATGTCAGAAATTATGTTACTTTAATTGAAGATAAGTTTATATAAAATCGGTAACCACATAATTATTGAAACACGCATAATTATTGAAACACAAAACAATATAAAAATAATCAGTATGAGATAGCGGAAATTTTGAGTTTGTGGTTATTGTATAAATTTATTTGATGGACTGTTCCTGCAATGAATGTAGGAACAATTATTTTTGACAAAAAATAACTGATTTTGGGTCAATGTAAAATGGATACTAAAATTAAAAGAATCGGGTTACTTTCGTAAATAATTTCTTAACCATATAATCAAAGAATTAGATGGAACTAAATCATAATGATTGGAGTATAAGATATGGTATAATCATTAGAGTACATTATTACACAAAAATCAATTAAAAACAATCGAGGTATATTTGTTCACCAATTAGCTACCATAGGAAATGAAATTCATTATAGTGGAATAGATAGAATGATATAATTAATCGAAGTAACCATTCGCCAAACAAAATAAACAAATAAAAGTGCATAAGTAGAATTAATATAAATGACACCATGAACCAACATGAATCGTCAATTCGTCATCATGAAAATCTCAAACAAAATTTATAGACAATAGCAAAACTAAAACTAAAAGTACATAACATAGAACAAATTTTATTGCAGAATAATGTTTGAACTAAAAAGGAAATGTGATGAGTCGTGTATGCCAGAGGTCTTGTATCTATCGGCTAAATGGCTAATAATAGATGCCAATGGTGGTTAAACTTGACGGTTGGGACGATGAGCGTTCAACGTCGGTTGGAGGATGTTAATCCAATTGTACACGAATAATCGAAATTGAATTACTACTCGTAGCGATGAAGATGATACAATTTATTCGTTACAACCATGTCGGAAGATAATTTTGTTTCTTCAAAACAGAAGACGATACAAATTATTCGCTGCAACCACGTTAGGATACAGTCATGGTTTTATTGAAGGTAAGAGGGAATATAGAGATATATACAACGTTTCTCGTAAGCGGTTGCCGGAGACGCGTTTTCAGTTGAAGGTGTTTCAATTTGATAAACTATGTGTTTTGAGGAAGGATGAGAAGGCAATGTTTCGAGTGAATATTGCATAAGAGAGGATTTCAAGTGAATGAAAGGATGCAATTTGGTCGGAGGAAGCATCTTTTACTTAAATTAATGTAACATTCATAATGTGTGAAATGGTAGAAGAAACGATTGTGGGGACGAAGGGGTTCTGACTTATGAGTAGGCAAAAGGATGTGACGGGTATAGATTTAAATGTTATGTCATGCACTTAAATGTGTGAAATGTTACATTATGCATAATTCATAAAGGTATTTAAAGGCATTCATTGGTTATGTGCGGTTATACATTCCACATTTAAGCCATGTATTACTTAAAGGAATTCATATATTTCTTACTTAAAGGTATTTAATCCATGTTATTAAATGCAACATTAGTTTTGGAACTCAATTTTTATGTTAATATAGATATATGTGTGTTACAACAATATTATCAACTCACAATAAAATGTATATTACAACCCCCTTATGTAAGACAATGATTGTAAGTGAAGAGTCAACGAATAAATACACATAAATATGGGCGATCATATAGACAAATGAGTTACAGCAACATGATAAAATCTAACAAATTTATTTGTCCACTCTTCCTTTATGCTATTTGATTTAAACAAATCATTTAAATATGTTGTTTATGTTTCTGTAACGACCCGAATTTTTGTGTTAAATAAATTATGAAAAAAATATGATAAATAAGGATTAATCGTTTAAAGAACGTAGGAATTGGTTTCGTGTCATTTGGACATCGTATGAGAAAGTTATGGACGAAATGGGTCGAACCCGGGTAGTAAACGAGAAGGAAAAGAAATTCAAGGAATATTGGGCATGATCGCGAACACGAGTTATAGATCATGACACGAGTTTCGGATCATGACACGAGTTTTGGATCGCGAACACGAGGTTTGCAAACAGCAACTTTGGTTCGTGAACACGAGTTTAGGGTTCGTGTCACGAGTTTGCGTGGGGTGCAGGTTCGCGGACACGAGTTTGGGGTTCGTGACGCGAGAATTGGCTGAACAGCATTAAATACGGGATTTTGGCTCATTTATTTCTATTTCAAAACCCTAGCTTCTCTCTTCAAGTGAGTATACAATTTTGAGTGGAAAACATCATTTGGAACTGATTTCTTCATCAAATCTCATGATTCTTCACTCCTAGTTGAAGATTAAAGGTAAATCTTCACTCCTTGATCTTTGTAGCTTTAGATCTATGGATTTCTTGGCTTGGGTTTGAAACCCTAGTTCTTAGGGTTATGATTAATGGTGAAATAAATTATGTATACACTTAATAGATGGTATTTTAACAAGGGAATCAAGTGTATGGTTTGGATTTGTAAGAATCTTATGGGTGGTTAAACCTAGGGTTTGGTAAATCACCATAATTGGGGGAAATGTGTTAGTAAGTGTTATCTAGAGATAGATGGACACATTGGTAGTAGTATGAAATGTTGAACATCTTGTGATTGTTGTATTAGGCATTTGGTGAGGTCTTGGAAGGTTGACCGAATTGTGAAGCAAGGAAACTGACGTAAAGAATACGGTTGGAGCACTTTATTGCTAAGGTGAGTACGTGTGGACTTTACTGAGTACATAGCTATATGAAGTATTTGATTACTTATGATCGGTCTATATAATGTTTGTCTAGACTTATTATGTGTTGAGTTAGTATATATATATTATTGATAATATCTAACTAACTTGTTTGATGATTGATGTGATAGCCAAAGGCTTTGACTGGCATAACTGATAGAGTTATGATTAGAGGTAGATGGTGGTGACGCGGGGGAGATCCTGGTCAGTGAGACGAGTGTACATATGTTTGTACACTAAGCACACGGGTGCTTCTAGTTCGCATATGTTTGCGTACTAGGTGATCTAGGAATCTAATGCATATATGTTTATGTGTTAGGTTCGCTTGTGTTCTAATACATATATGTTTATGTATTAGATATGACTGTGTTCTAGTGCATATATGTTTATGTACTAGATATGTATGCTAGAGAAGCAGGACTGATAGAGTCACCATAGAGTGACTGAGATGTGTTGGTAAAATATAAATATGCATTTATATACGATGTGATACTTGATATTATTGGGGTCTAAACCCATGTAGCTCACGAGACATTTTTGTGTCTCACGTACTCCTTGTTTGTTTGCTATGTACTCAGGTTCGGGATCGAGGATTTAGGTGCGCATGGATTGAGATATGCGGGGCCTAGAGTAGAAGATCTTTAGAGCGGATTTGTGCTTAACCTTGGTTTTGATATATTTTGTAACACGAAACCTCATACTCTGATTTTCATATCAAAGGTTTTTGTAAATCCGTGTTTTGGAACTGGTCTTCTATTTATGAAAATGATTTAATTTGGGCAAATGTTTTGTATTAAAATTTGAGGTGTTACAACTTGGTATCAGAGCTACTGTTTAAGTGAATTAGGTTGGATGTCCATCCTAGTCTTAGACTGTAGCATTAGGAATGCAAGATTCCTTGAGATCGATAGGTTGACCTTGAGACTTTATGTTAAGTTTAGGGTTGAACCTAGGGGACCTATGAAAGTTGATGTGATTATGGATATTGAGTCTTATGCGACTATTGGATTGTACAAGAAGTATTAAATGTTTAATGTCTTTCGTATAGTCTTGGTAGAGAGAAATGGTGAACACACGTCGAAGTGGGAAAGCCCCGGAAAACCGGGAGGAAGAGATGCATCATGTCGAGAGGGTTGAACAAGAAAGTCAACCATCGATGCATCGAGTGGACGAGTCGGAGGTTGGAGCTAATAGGACTCCGGTAACCATGGCGGATCTCCAAACTTTTATTGATCAAATCAAAGGGACGGTGGCCGATGAGGTGCACCGCATTATTGGAAACCGTGAGAGGTCAGGAGGGGATCGCGAATCCGAGGCCAAGTCGGACGAAAGGACCGGTGGTGGTGGCACCCGAGTGGAGAAATCCTCCACGGGTGGTTGTAGTGATGCTAGGGCACGACCCGATGGAAAAGATGGTTGTTCTTTTAAGACTTTCATGGCTTGTAAGCCAAATGTATATACGGGTAGTTCGGACCCGAAGGTGACTATGAGGTGGATCCGAGAGACCGAGCGGGTCATCGGAAGTAGCAAGTGCAAGAAAGCCGATATGGTGACGTACGCATCACAATTGCTAAAAGAGGATGCTATGGTTTGGTGGGACATAGTCTATGAGGCCCTCGGAAAGGAGGTGATAGAGAGAATGTCGTGGGAGGAGTTTACCACGAGATTGAGAAAGAAGGTTTGCCCCGAAAGGGATTTGGAGAAGATGCATGAGAAGTTTGTGACCCTAAAGAAGGGCGATATGACAGTCGAGGAGTACTCGAGGGAATTCACGGGATTAGTCCCATTTGTTGCTAGGACCTACTCCGAGGAGAGGTCGAGAGTGGTTAGGTATGCTAGTGGGCTACCTTGGGATTATCAATTGGATGTAAAGAGGGCGGTCACGCTATATGAGGCAATTAGTGCCGCCCGAGGTGTGGAAGAGGTGAACGAGGAAAGGGTTGCCGAGAGGGCCTATGTGGGCGAGAAGAAGAAAGCCGAGAGTGGCTCGAGTAGTTTCAAGAAGGGGAGGTTCACGTCGAACTTCTCTAGGTAAGGAAGTGTAGCCTCGTGCAAGAGGTGTGGGAAGAATCATACCGGCGAATGCCGTGGGGAACCGAAGATTTGCCATGATTGTGGCAAGACGGGGCATTTGGCCCGGGATTGCAGATCCAAACCGACGGCCGAGGTTGAGTGTTACTCGTGCCATGAAAAAGGGCATTATAGTCACGTGTGCCCGAAGAAGAAAACCGAATCACTTGTGTCCACGTCGCAAAAGAAGGTGGAATCGGCGAAGGTGAAGGGACGATCCTTCCAACTCACCCGAGAGGAAGCAAAGGAGGCGCACGATGGGGTGTCAGGTACTTTATCTGTTAACTTCTTGTCAACTTAAATATATCGTAGAATCGAGTCCTACTTTTTGTTTATGTCTCATGAGTTTGGTAGAAAGATAGATTGTGTCGATCGAATGGTTAGATGAAAAACGTGAAAACGAAGGTAAATGGGAAAACCTAAATGGTAGAATGTGTTATTAGAATTTGGGAGTTAGAAATAAATGGGGAAAAGTTTAAAGGCAATTTAATACCCGTGGGAATAAAGGAAACTTGACATGGTTGTCGGTGTAGATTGGTTGGGTATACACTGAGCCAAGATATTATGTGATCATAGCTTAACGGTTGGATTGCCGCGTGAATCAGTGATCATAGAAATTGGAGATAAGTTGTTTGATGTGGAGATTTATTTTGGGAATAGTCTTCCCGGTTAGTATGTGTATAGAAATCATACATTGGAAATGATTATGGGCTGATGTGTCGTATGTAGTAAGGATATAAGGGTTGATGTTATTATGTAGTGTCAAAGGGGGACCATGATAATGGTAGATGTTATCAACAAGAGGATGATAGTATAATGAAGTGCTAAGTCTTGGTATGAACTGTTAGTTTGAATGAGAATTATAGAAATAGAAACCTTGGAAATGGAACTTGGATATTCGGCGAGAACCCAGATGAATAATGTAATATTACTATACGTGAATGGTAAAGGAAAGAATGACTAAGGTAGGATGATACCTTAGAACTTATAAATGGAAAATATGTGGAAAAGAATAAGTGTCGGGAATGACGAATTTTGATCGTTGAAAACGGTTAAGTAAAGGTTGGCACATAGCCATAGCAAGTCTTGTGACGGGGTTGATGGATTCAACATTAAGGGTAAAAAGGACGATTATTGCTAAAGTGTCATGATAACGGTATGAAAACATGTGACATAGTGTAGGGTAAGACTACGATTGGGAAAAGAATATTCCTAAGTTCCACAATGTGAAAAGGTAGAACATCGAGTCTTGGGCCATTGGTTGTTACGTCATGGGTTGCAAGTGTGGGTAGGAGTCGAATGTTTGACTCAAGGATGATTGAAATTGCCGGTGAATTATTTCTAATGGAATGTAGTGGTAACTACTCCGGCGGTGTCAAGAGACTCGGAAGTTGTTAAGGAACTGAACCGGTTAAGGGCGGTTAATGTATAAGTGAGACGGTAAATAACAATTAGAGAATGTTATTTGTTACCCGCGGGGTACAATGCATGTGCATCATGTGATGGCCTTAGAAGGCATATAATAGTGGAAAGATAATATTATATCATATGAAATGTGCTAAGTAGTATGTCCTATGGGAGACATATGAATGGGAAAGAAAACGATAATGCGTTTTTTTTTGGGAGAGGTGCTAGAATGCATGATGAATGATTTGATGATCGAATGGGTAAGATAGTAGCAAGGCTACACGATGCGAAAAGATGGATGTCAGATGACATTGGTGTGACATATACATATGTTTGTATATGTGCATGATGATGATGTTTATATGTTATTGGTGTGACATATACATATGTTTGTATATGTGCATGATGATGACGTTTAGATGGTATTGGTGCGGCATATGCATATGTTTGCATATGTGCACGATGGAGATGAATGGACGGCATATGTGTGCACGGTAGAGATGCTTAGATGGAACTAGCAGGATACATATGTATACTCATGTATATAGGTGCTCTTGAACGAATATAGCGAATGTAGAACTATGTGGTTAATGATGTATTGCTATTATGTTATGGTAAGTGAGGACTTGGTTCGAAATGCGGGTTGCATTCAGGTCATGTAAATGTGGGGGATGCCTACGATTTATAGAATAGGAGGAAAGAGAAACTCCTAGTGAGCAAATTATCATTTGATAACCAAAGTATGGTAAACTTGTATGAAATAGTGGGATTTGTTGCAATAGGAGAACTAATTCCGGTAATTGAGAATAAAAAGTTGTGAATTTGATCGATGTGGTACAAAGATAGTTGAAACAATACTAAGTGATAGTATGAGTGACCAAATGAAGGTCAAGAAACGGTAAATGTTAGTGTGACCTCAAGTAAAGGTGTGACTCTTGGATTATTTGGGGAGAAATTGAAAGTTGAAAAAAAAAATAAAAAAAAAATGGGAACAATTATTAAGGAAATAATAACGAGTAGAACCGGAAGTGTTAAATTGCGTGGTAGTACCCCGTGAGTAGAGAATTTGTTAGTTGGGAAATGTATGGTTGACTTTATGCAAAAGTCAAGATTTACCAATTTGTGATTGGTTGACTTGGTCAAAGATGGGCTTTGAATCTCGTTTTGAATGACTAGTGAATGTTGTGACAATAATGTGTCGATTGTATGTACGTGAAAAGGTTAATGGAAAAAAAAAGTTATAGTCGGATTGTGTGACTTTGACCCGTTGGGTGTTTAGAGTTGAATTCGGGAATCGAGTATATGATTATTGATGGATCATAATAAAAGGTCGATGGTAAACGAAAGGATGATTAATGAAACCTTTAACAAGTAAAGAAATTGTTGAAGTATAGTTGACTTTGCGCTTAAGTCAAAGATTAGACAATGTTGGATTATATCGACTTGGTCGAAGCTAGATTTTGATATCCGCGTGAATCAAGTAGCTAATTGTAATGATTGGGTCATATCATCCTTATGTGTATAGCGGGATTGGTTGAAGGATTGAAAGAGTTATAATTAAATTGTGAAATTTTGACCCGTTTAAATAATATAAGTTTAAGATTGATTTTTGACCCGTTCGGGCCTAACGAGGTTAAGTGAATGTTTAATACATGATGTTGACTAAATTGGAATGAGAAAAGTTTGATGGTAATGACCACAAGGGAATGAGGATGGAATGCTCGGTCGAAAGTGGGTTGAAAATTTTCTAGTGATTCCGGGGACGGAATCCTTTTTAAGTGGTGGATAGTTGTAACGACCCGAAGTTTTGTGTTAAATAAATTATGAAAAAAATATGATAAATAAGGATAAATCGTTTAAAGAACGTAGGAATTGGTTTCGTGTCATTTGGACATCGTATGAGAAAGTTATGGACGAAATGGGTCGAACCCGGGTAGTAAACGAGAAGGAAAAGAAATTCAAGGAATGTTGGGCAAGATCGCGAACACGAGTTATAGATCATGGCACGAGTTTCGGATCATGACACGAGTTTTGGATCGCGAACATGAGGTTTGCAAACAGCAACTTTGGTTCGTGAACACGAGTTTAGGGTTCGTGTCATGAGTTTGCGTGTGGTGCAGGTTCGCGGACGCGAGTTTGGGGTTCGTGACGCGAGAATTGGCTGAACAGCATTAAATACGGGATTTTGGCTCATATATTTCTATTTCAAAACCCTAGCTTCTCTCTTCAAGTGAGTATACGATTTTGAGTGGAAAACATCATTTGGAACTGATTTCTTCATCAAATCTCGTGATTCTTCACTCCTAGTTGAAGATTAAAGGTAAATCTTCACTCCTTGATCTTTGTAGCTTTAGATCTATGGATTTCTTGGCTTGGGTTTGAAACCCTAGTTCTTGGGGGTTATGATTAATGGTGAAATAAATTATGTATACACTTAATAGATGGTATTTTAACAAGGGAATCAAGTGTATGGTTTGGATTTGTAAGAATCTTATGGGTGGTTAAACCTAGGGTTTGGTAAATCACCATAATTGGGGGAAATGTGTTAGTAAGTGTTATCTAGAGATAGATGGACACATTGGTAGTAGTATGTAATGTTGAACATCTTGTGATTGTTGTATTAGGCATTTGGTTAGGTCTTGGAAGGTTGACCGAATTGTGAAGCAAGGAAACTGACGTAAAGAATACGGTTGGAGCACTTTATTGCTAAGGTGAGTACGTGTGGACTTTACTGAGTACATAGCTATATGAAGTATTTGATTACTTATGATCGGTCTATATAATGTTTGTATAGACTTATTATGTGTTGAGTTAGTATATATATATTATTGATAATATCTAACTAACTTGTTTGATGATTGATGTGATAGCCAAAGGCTTTGACTGGCATAACTGATAGAGTTATGATTAGAGGTAGATGGTGGTGACGCGGGGGAGATCCCGGTCACTGAGACGAGTGTACATATGTTTGTACACTAAGCACACGAGTGCTTCTAGTTCGCATATGTTTGCGTACTAGGTGATCTAGGAATCTAATGCATATATGTTTATGTGTTAGGTTCGCTTGTGTTCTAATACATATATGTTTATGTATTAGATATGACTGTGTTCTAGTGCATATATGTTTATGTACTAGATATGTATGCTAGAGAAGCAGGACTGATAGAGTCACCATAGAGTGACTGAGATGTGTTGGTAAAATATAAATATGCATTTATATACGATGTGATACTTGATATTATTGGGGTCTAAACCCATGTAGCTCACGAGACATTTTTGTGTCTCACGTACTCCTTGTTTGTTTGCTATGTACTCAGGTTCGGGATCGAGGATTTAGGTGCGCATGGATTGAGATATGCGGGGCCTAGAGTAGAAGATCTTTAGAGCGGATTTGTGCTTAACCTTGGTTTTGATATATTTTGTAACACCAAACCTCATACTCTGATTTTCATATCAAAGGTTTTTATAAATCCGTGTTTTGGAACTGGTCTTCTATTTATGAAAATGATTTAATTTGGGCAAATATTTTGTATTAAAATTTGAGGTGTTACAGTTTCCATTTGTTTTTCTTTCAAAGACATAAACTAAAAATATATATAATAATTCATGAAACACTTACATTGTAATGTGTGGTAAGAATGATCTAAAACTTTTTGGTTTTGTTACTTTCCAAGTGACGAACATGGGTCGAGAGCAAAAGAAAATTAATTAGCTCAAACTTATAGAATCAATCCAAACTTTCTCATTCATATATATGTGTGTTACAATAATGAAATCAACTCACTGAGATATGTATATTACACCCCTCTTATATAGGTAAAGAGTCAATGAATAAATATACATAAATATGTGCAATTATATAGATAAAAAGACAAATAAGTTACAACAAACCATTTATATACGTTGTTTATGTTTCTTTTTTTTCTTTCAAAGACGTAGACTAAAAATATAAATAGAAATCACAATATCAACACCTACATAAAATGAAGACAATAAGAAATTGATAATAACAATATGTTTCGACTAAAAGCTCCAACACAAATTCAAAATCTATTATACTTTAGCATTCTTAAAATAATTACATGAAACTGTTGGTTTAATACCTTAATAGATTGTGTTATTGCAACTTGAAGCTTGTAGACATGAACATGTTTTGTCTACCCAATTCTATGACATTTGTCCATTGCTTGTAAATCCATTTGATGCTTTCTTTAAAATTCATGAAATGTTTAAACATAAAATGTAGTTTTGAAACGTCTTTAATTTAATTTGAGATGATGAAATGTTTGTACTTTGAGATGATGAAACTTGTAATAATGATATGTAAATTACCTCCAAAAGCTCTAAAATCTATTATAATTTAGCATTCTCTTGCTTTTTTCCTGGTGTAGCAATCACAATATCAACACCTGCATTAAAAGAAGATAATAATAAATTGATAATAAAAATATGTTTCAAGTAAAAGCTCCAACACAAATTCAAAATCTATTATAATTTAACATTCTTAAAATTGTTGGTTTGATACCTTAATAGACCGTATTATTGCAACTTGCAAGCTTGTCGACAAGAACATGTTTTGTCTATCCATTGTTTGTAAATCCATTTCATGATTTCTCCAAAATTTATGAAATGTTTAAACATAAAATGTAGTTTTTGTAACGTCTTCAATTTAATTTGAGATGATGAAACGTTTGTACTTGAGATGATGAAAGGTTAAAAATTAAATGTTTGGTAATTATAGTATTGAATTTCTTTATTTAATGTATACTGAATGAGAATTCATTTTTGACCATAACTTTTACTTCATATACCACACAGTACAAGTTTTACAACTAAGTGTACAAGTATATCAAGCATAAGTTGTGGTGGATGCATTAAAAGTTGTGGTGTAAAAATCACCCCCTATATTGCATTAATTTTTTTTGTCTTTATTGAATTTCTATATTGATTTTTTTTTTTATAATAAAACTAGGTTATAACCCGTGAAAAATGACGGATGATCAGCAATTATGATAGTACGTAATTTTTATAGAATAAAAAAATAATGTTACAAAAATTAGTTAAATTACCAATTTATTTTGTGTTAAAAGGATTTATTGCTACAATGTTAAAATGATCAATTTTGGCATCTATAATTTAGCATAAATGGGTTGGATAATATAATAGGCTTGATTATAGACTCATATTAAGAAATAATTGATCAATCCAACCATTACTAAATGAAACTCACTAAAAATGTTAAAAATATAGTCAGTATTAAGTTACTAATGCTCTTTGTCGAAACATATTGACTACGACATTTGTTATGTGAACTCTATACCCTACTCATTAAATAATTGAATATTATGACAACCCCTGAATTTTGTTATTATGAAAACCCGTGAACTCTCCTTCACGTCACAGTATTTCACGCTTTGTTCTTTCCACAATAAAAAATGTCTCTGTTAATTATTTATATACATAAAAATAACAGTAAAGTATATTGCATTTTATTAAAAGTATATTGCATTTTATTTTTGAACGAAAACACTTTGACTTCTATATATGTATGATTACAATGTTACTATAAAAGTCAAAATACACATAAACTCTTAAACTAAAAACCCTACATCCTAAACCTAACTCTGAAAATATGATTTCAATATTATTTCGACTTTAAAAGTCAAAGTATTATTTTAACCATAACACTAAAACTAAAAACACTATATCCTATCATGATATAAATTAAAACTCTAACCAAAACCCCTTAATCATAATCCTAACCCTAACACCGAAACTATGATCTTCAATGTTACATCTGTTGACTTTTAGTACCCACTCAACTTAATAAAAGTTCATTGTTTCAATAATTAAATTTTAATCTTTGCATCTACATTTTTAAAATAGAAACTGTCAATTTAATAAAATATGTTGAGTATAAAAGTCAACTTAAAAAATTATAGTCAAAATTAAACTATAACAATTAGTACTTAGTAAAATAATAAAGCCCATACCATTTATTATAAATTTAAAACATGAAGCCTAATTCATACAATTTATTACAAATTAAAATGAAAATTTGACTTTCAAAGTCAACTTAAACAACAAACCGAGTCTGATCTTTCTATCCTTCTGTTTCTATTATTACTGCAGCAACCTAAATAGTAAACTTCTAAATTGACTTCAAAATATTTGATAAAATGTGAATATATGTCGTGAAATTCAATTGCTGTTTTTTTGCGACTATTTAGGAATGGATTGTAACGACCGGAATTTCGGTTAATGAATTAAATGGAAATATTGAGGAATAAAGATGGTAAAATATTTAATCGAGTCTCCATTGGGTTTTATCGAGTGTTTGAATGTTTGAGACTTGGGGTAAAAAAGTATGGGTCAAGACTTGGATGGAAACAAGTTTGAAAGGCAAGAAACTGACCCAGACAGCCCTCGCGGAGCGAGGCAGGCGCGAGGTTGAACAGAAACTTCAGAGGCGAAACGCGAGAGGCTCGTGTTTAGCTCGAGTCGCGGAGCGGGGAGCGAGGTCTGTGTTTTAGCGGCAACCAGCAGGCAAAGCCGCGTCACCTCTCGGCGCGAGGTGGGCGCGAGCGGGGCGGGAGGATCGTCTGGAGTATATAAACTTGTGTGTAAGCTAGGGTTTCATTTCACCTTCAACCCCACACATAGTGCAACCTATTTGGGAGCATTCTTGGACGTTTTTGGAGCTCAAGAGCCCAGATCTTCACCATCTTGAAGGATTGAAACATCAAGGGTAAGTATTCTTGATTGTCTTGCTTATCTACCTTGATTGTGAGCTTTGTATGGGTAAAAATGGTGGTTTCGGGAACCAATCATGTCATCTTTGGGTAAGATGACTAAACATGTGTGTAGAACACTCATTGTAAGCTTGTAATCGATGTGTACAAGTTGGATTTGGGTTAATTGATGGAAATCTTGAACTAGGGTTTGAGATCCCACCAAGTTGGATGAACTTGGTGGTTAGGAATATAGATATGGAATGTTTGGTGATTAGTTATGGATAATAACTAGTTATTGTGATGGTATTGATGGTAGGTCAAGAAGACCTAAAGATTTGGTGGCATTGCACAAGTTGGAAAGCAAGAATTCGTGTCAATGAACACGAATTGGAGTTAGCTTGGCTAAGGTGAGTACATGTGAACTTTTAAACTGAGTACATAGTAAAAGAGTTTTGAAAATGGATAATACCTATCGAGTCTTTATTAATACATATTTTTAATAAAGAAAGTGATTAGAAAGATAACGAAATTTGATTGAATTGCTAATAGAACCTAGTTATTGAAATTGATGATTTTGCAAGTAAGTGTGATTAGATTAATTGATTAAGGTTATTGATAAAAAGTATTAATAATGATAATGGCTAAAAGAGTATGATACTGGCTTTTATTAGTAATAATTAATAATTAAGCAAATGACAAAGATTTTAAAGTAATAATGTTTATTAGTAAAATATACTAATAAAAGTAGTGTTATCACGTTAAGAGAACAAGTATGATTTGAGTAGTGTTATGTATGCGCCCTAGTCAATGTAAAGGTAATATATTTATGAATATGAATAATAAGAAATGAATCTTATTAGTAGATTTAAGGATAAAGTCTATGATGATAATGATGAGGAAAGATAAATGAAATATGGTTATGTTAAAAGAGAATAATATGATAATTAGAATAGATGTGTTCTGATTTGTGTTTGATTATGAATTGGTGGGGCATAGGCCCGTATTTGATGTTCAATGTGTGTAACAAAAGTATCCGGATAACGATAACCATTTATGGGGGAGTGAGATTACTACTTGGGGCGGTACCTCCCTGCGCAAAGGTAGTATATCTATGTGAACGATAACCCAACAATAGGGGGGTTATGATAACCCGATAAAAAGGGCGATTACGATAACCCGCAAGACGGGGGAGTTAGTGATCTTGGTAAGTTTGGGAGAAACCCAATTACCATATGATCTTATAATGATAACCCACATCGGGGGAGTTTGCTTCGGAATGATCCGGGGCGTATGTGATAAAAGGGGTAAGCTTAAGGATAGCTTACATGTTTGTGATTATGTGATGGGTAAGCTTACGGTTAGCTTACTAGTAAGTATGAATAAAAGATAAGATAATAAGTTGATAATTAATAAGTGAATAAAGAAATGAATTGAATAGTAAGGACTTTTTATTATTTTTGAGAATGGGTCGAAAACCCATGTATCTCATGAGACTATTTTTGTCTCACGTACTACTTTGTTTTTGGCCATGTACTCAGGTTCGAGATCGATGGATTAGAGGGTCGCGATAGAAGTGGCCTAGTGTTAATTAGCTCGGGAGCTCGTAGGTAGATCCCGTTTATCCTATGGTTATGATCTTATAATGTAACACCGGTTTTAATACTCTGATAAATGTTTTTAAGGTTTTTGTTAAACCGTACAATGGGAATAATGAACTTGTAATGTTTTTATTTAAAAATATGAATTAAAAAGTGTTTTAAAAATTGAGGTGTTACAACTTGGTATCAGAGCTATAGTTTAAGTGAATTAGGTAGGTTTGACCTCCCTAGTCTTAAGCTATGCTAAGTAGGACCATATGTTTCCATAGGATGTCCATGATTAGTCTTCTGGGACCGTAAAGTATGGGTATCATAGGGTCGATCCCTAAGAGATATGTCATGATTTGATATATATGTGTGTTATTTGACTGTTGAGTCATCGTTTGAATTTTTTATTGTGAAAATATTGGTATAACAAAAGGGTGAATTAGAGAAGAGGGCAAGCTCCTCTAAGACAAGAAGAGAAATCATAATTGAGTTTCGTCATGTCGCGGTGATGATGGTAGTGATTTCGAGTCGGAAGAAAGGGAATGATGTTCGTTCAAGACATTTATGGCGTGTAAACTAGATGTATAATTGGGAAGCACCGAACCAGAGGTTGTGATTTAGTGGATTCGTGAAACTGAGCAAGTGCTAAAGAGTAGCAAGTGTCAGGAGGAAATGTGATAACTTCTACAGCTCGTCTACTGGGAGAGTGACGCGTGGTCGCGGTGGGATGCGATGTTCAAGGCATTGGAAAAGAGAGTATGGTACAAGATATCGTGGAAGGAGTTCGCGGGTAGATTGTTGGGGAAGTTTTGTCCCGAGAGTGTACTAGAAAGATTTCTAAGAGGAGTTATTGCTAGAGATGTGGAGAAGGGAGTTCAACGAAGGATCAATGAATCGTCATCAAGTGGAGAAAAGAGGAAGTTCGATGGTAGCTTGGAGTCAACAAAGGAAGAAAAACGCATTCAAAATTCGTCAAATTATGTTGATGTGAAAGGTGCAAAAGTGTGGTAAGTTTTCCTCAAATATAAAATTTATGGTTTGAGGTTCGTGTTTTATTGGTGAATTATCGCACGATTTGGTGCTAAGGCGAAAAGACATGTATAAGTATGGGTCAGTTGGCGATTGACTAAAGACGGGAGAGCACACACAGACATCCTCGGGAAAGCACTAATGAACTACGCCATGCCGCGGATAATTAGGATATTAAAAGATATATTATCACCGGAATAGTAAATGATTTCAATGGAAGGATGGTAGTACGCGAAAGTACTAAGACTCGGTGAGAATGATATATATGGATGGGAAACCATGTAAGGAAAAAGCTCAAAAGTAAAATTGTAGCACTTGGCGGGAATAAGGATAAGTGATGTGGTATAACCATATGATAATGGTAAAGAAGAGAATGATGAAAAATATAGTGAAGTTTCAAACTCGTGAATAGAAAATATGTTGGAAAGGATAAGCATCGGGGGTGACAGAATTTAGTAATCGAAAATGGTTGAGTAAAAGTTGACAATTAGTCATGACCAAAGTTTGTATTATGGATGATAGATTCGATGCTAAGGGTAAAAGATTAATTAAAGGTAAATGTCCTAGAGATGGTATGCTAAGTCAAGGGTAACAATTCATTATTGGAAAAAGGACATAGAAATAATGTGATAGGTTATGTTTGGATTATGGATTGGAGTCAATTAGTTGACTCGAGTTGACCGGGTGATTCGGTAAAATATGGATAATGGAATGAAATGGTGGTTACCTAGGTGGTGAAAGAAATATTGGGAATTTTAATAATGAGAAAGTGAATCGACTAAAGACGATTGGTAAAAGAGTAGATTGGTGGAAAGCATGAGAAATGGTATGTGTATACCGGGTGGTATAAAGGGATAAGTGGGAGTAATTGTCTATGAAAAGAATATGACTTTAGAAAGTAATGTTATGTGAAATGTGGGGAAATGTAAATTGAATAGAGAATGTGATTAGTTATGAAAGAAAATGTTAGCATGATGCTAAGTGTATGATGCATACATGAATTGTATGCAAGATAGAATGGTATTGCATGAATCTTGTTAGATCGGAGGCTTTCCGGTTAACGAGATTTGATGCGTCACTATGGATTGGGGGCTTCCGATCATTGTGACAGTGGGAATCGTGATGGATTGGAGGCTTTCCGATCATCTCGATAAGATAGTTAAAGTATAATTTGTTATATAAGGGTTATGATGTTTGTATTTGACGTATGTAGAACCGTATGGTTAGTTGTTGTTATGATTTTTATGGCAAGTGAGAACTTGAGTTGAAAACACGGGTAGTGTTTAAGTATAAGTAGGTGTAGGAGATGCCTACAAGTTCATGGTTTATGAAAAAGGAATGCTTTTAGAAAGCAAAGTTTGTTAGTAACCAATGAGTGGTGAAAGAGGTATAATGGGTGGTTAGACCACAATTGGATATGATTGAGGCTCTAGAGCCGGTAATCGGGAATTTCAGGTATGGTATAAGGATATTTGAAGGAAATTATAAATGGTATAGGTAATTGGATGGAAGTTAAAAAGTAATAGAGATTTGATATCGATTTAAATGAAAATTGTTAATCGATTGTGGAAATCGAAATTGAGGAAAAAGGGAACAATTGAGAAAGGAAATTTAAATATGGAAATCGGGAATGAAAAGCTTGGGAAAGATGCCTCGGTAATAAAGAATATGTGAAATTGCAAAGTAAGATTGACTTTATTCATAAGTCAAGGTTGGTCAACTAGTGGGTTGTTTACTTTAGTCAAAATTGGGTTTTGACTTTCGTTTAAAATGGTTAGTCAAGGATAAGGGCATAATATATCATCTACATGTGTATGATAGTGGTTAATGGATTGATGGAAATAATGGTAGTCAAAGGGTACGGCTTTGATCGTTGGGTATTTCGGGTTGAATTTAGGGATCGAGTATGATTGTTGTTGGACCATGAATGTGAGGTCGACAATTCTCAACCAATCTACCCATGAAATCTTAATTTTCTGATTTCGATGAGAGATCCAAGAGAAAGCAAATAAACGAATACTATCTAACAAATCTGATCTACGCATTTTGTTACAATAAAAAAGGCTCGAGTTTCTAAATCTCCATAAAACCCAACAAGTAGTAAAACCAATGAGGCGGAATTTTAAGCATTGGTCGTTACTATTCGGCAAGCTATCACAAAACTCCCACCTATGACGAACCGAATCACTACTGAATTGCCCAACATCGCACCATTTGTACACCATTTCCCACACTTGTTTCACTATAAAACAGTTAAACATGATATGCGATATGGTCTCGACGGCATGATTACACACCGGACACATAATAGACCCAATCTCGCAACCTCTTCTAGAAAGATTAAATCTAGTAGGGAGCCGGTCTAAAAACACCCTCCACATAAAAACATTTAACTTTTATTGGTATATAACTATACCAAATAAAATCCGAAACCGAACCTGGATGAATCATGGCATTAATATGAGTTCTCGTATCACCAACCGTAAAAACACAATTATCTCCCAAAGTCCACATAACTTTGTCTTTACCAACACTAATAGTCGTCTCCCCAATAAGAGCCATAAGGCCATCAAATTGCTCTTGTTGTACCCCACCTCTTATATCTCTTCTCCAATTAAAACTCCAATTCCCATTATTCCATCTATCACTTACTTTACAAAACGAATTCAATTCTAAGCGGTATAACCGATTAAAAGCTTGAGCAAACGGAACCGGGACTTTCCACCGATCCAACCATGCAAAATTTAATAGATTGACCACTAACTACTTGGTTTTGAATCACATTATTATCAATAATATTTTTATCGTGTAAATAGTTAACCGAATCGATAATTTGAAACCAAATACCTTTTTTATGATTCGGGTGAGCCAACTTGGTAAAGCCGCCATCATCACCATAAATCGCTTGAATAATCCTACACCAAAAAGCATTTTTCTCATTAACTAACCGCCACCGCCATTTATATAAAAGAGCAAGATTTAACGCCTCAAGACTAGCAATTCCTAAACCTCCTTGATCTTTATTCGCCAAAACCAAATCCCATTTAACCCAACTCATATTCTTTTCTTTCCCATTACTACCCCAAAATAATTGAGCTCGTATTTGTTCCAACTTTTTAATTATGTTGGCGGGAGTTCTAAAAATAGACATCCAATAAATGGCTAAACTACCAAGAACCGACTTAATCAAAGTTAACCGACCCCCGACTGAAAGCATATTAGCTTTCCACCGAGATAGCCGATTACGATCTCTATCACAGATTACCTCCCATATCCGATTATTTCTTTTTGCACCTAACCGGATACCGAGATTACCTCCCATATCCGATTACTCCTTTGCTACACCCATTCAAATTACAAAAAGTCTCCTAGCTCATCCTCTTCCACATTAATACCATAAATATTTGATTTCAAAATATTTATTTTGAGACCCGAATGAGAGTAAAATTCGGACAACACCTCTAAAGTACCTTCTACATTTGATTGGCTCCAATCCGAAATAAACATAACATCATCCGCATAAAAAATATGAGAAATGGCCTTATTACTAACACCGACCGTCGCCCCAACAAAACGGTTGTTTTGAACCGCCTTCTCAATCAAAACATGAAGCCCCTCCATAGCTATGATAAATAAAAACAGGGATAAAGGGTTACCTTGACAAAGACCCCGATACATAGCAAACTCCTCCGTCGGGCTACCATTAACCAAAACCGATAGTCTTGACGACGATAAACATTCTCGGATCCAACTTCTCCATTTCGACCCGAAACCTTGATTGATCATAATAAAATCAAGATAATCCCAACTCAATGAATCATAAGCCTTCTCGAAATCAATATTAAATAGAAGAAGTTTCTTTCGTTTAAAACGATACCATTCCATAATTTCATCAATTATTAGAGGGCCATCAAGAATTTGATGACCTTTAATAAAAGCCGATTGCTCACTACTAATCAATTTATCAACAACTTTTGCTAACCTTAAAGCTAACAATTTGACAATAACTTTATATTGAACACCAATAAGAGAAATGAGACGGAAATCTGACACAAATTTAGGATTTGGCACTTTAGGAATAAGCGTTATAAACGAAGCATTAAAACCTATAGGAAAAGACCCGTTCAACATGAATTCCTCAACCGACTTTAAAAAGCATCCTTTAATAAATCCCAATATTTCTTTATACAACAACATCTTCTTATTGATTCAATTTAGAAGCATCTTATAATATTGGACCATTGCACGTAAAATGTCAAATTAAAAGGTCACATTGCACATAAAAGGTCAAATTAAAGTCACGTTGGATATGTTTCAAATAATCAAAAAGTCAAAATTACAAAAATTATAACTGTATATGTAAAGTTCACAAGCTGCATATGTAGACAGTTGTTTGACTTCAAAATAGCCGGTTGCATGACTTCAAAACAGAATTTTAAGATAAAGTTTTTGAAGATCATTAGAAAACAGACTATTGAAATAATATCAATTAGACAGTTGGGTTTATATAGGAAAAATGGTTGTTGCTCCTTATTGTTTACCCTGAAAGTTAGTGCTTTAAATTAGGAAATTGTTAAATACATTTTAAAAAATTTCAAAGTGCAAATTTTGATTAAATTATAAAAGAGATAATTGAAGAGATATACCATATTTGCGAGATATACCATATTTGTTAAAGAGTAATTTCGTAAATTACTCCTTGTATTAATGGTTTCCTATTTCATATTTAATAAACAGCTGGTAATAGATTGACTACTTTGGGTGGGAAAAAAATTAAAATGCACCAATAAGAAGTTGCCACGTAGGATGTAGGTTCTAAAAAAACGCCACATAGCATCTTAATGCTTCTTTTATTATAATTAATAGAATAGACGCATGACTTATTACATTTATATATCTATGTATTTATGGTGGCTTTTCATCTTAGGATTACAGGTTTAATTTTTTTTATTGAATGAAACATTATTGCAAGATATTTGGAGTATTATTGTAATTAAGTGATTTTAAGAACTCAACTTTTGTTTAATTTTTTTATGAAATTCAAGGCTATTTAATACAACTTCAAAATGAAACTCAAATTTTTATTATACGAGACAACATGGCCCGTGCGATGCACGGGCTTCGTTCATGATAACGAATTATTGGTAAGAATCAACGTGAATGAATGTATGTATGCATCTCGTGCGACATGGTGTGACATGATTCTATACTATATACTATAATGAAACATATCTCTATGGAGAACAAAACAAAAACATATTACAATATGACCATGAAAAAGTTGGTAAGAATATAAATTATGAATATGAAATAAGTGTACGATAACGCTGATAGAATGTTTCCTGGTTGAGTCTGACGTGGGTTAGGCGAACCATTTCTTAACGTTTCTTCAGCTCCCACCGACATAGATGGATAATCCTTAGGGAAGAGTTTACTCACAATTAGAAGCTTCCCAACGAAAATGTTCTTTTTTCGCGATCAAATACTACTCGATAACCCGTCATGAAATTTTATGAAGAAAGATAAAAAAAAGCCAACATTTAGTTATATTATATATTTTCTAAAAATAATAACTGTGTTAAGTGTAAAAAATGGCTACTCACGACCAATTATATCTATATCCTCACTTTTCATGATACCGAAACAAATTTATATCAACCTTCCTATATTATATAAACAACACCACAAACGATATTAAATTAAGATTAAAATACGGTAAATAAAAGGTGAATAATATAGAAATTAGTTTTCCTTACTTCAAGAGTAAAAACAAAGAAAGAAATTACATTAGGTGAAAAATCATATACAACTATTAATATTTCTTCGTCATGCTCGTTCATGTTATATGTGTAATAGATCATTTTTTTCTACAACAAGTTACAGTGACATCCAAGCAAATTGTGTACAATCATATTTGTTTTATACGACCATTAATGTGTAGAAATTTTTTATATAGAGATTAATGTATGGAACTCAAATCATATTTGTACACAATATGTTTTTTATGTCCTAATATGGAAATTCGTTCCTAATTATTTCGGGATAAAACTATGAGTTCCCGAACATAAACTTTGTTAAAATATACCAATAAATCCAATAGCAACATCACAAATTGGATTATCCGAGAGAAACAATGTTTAGAGATAAAACATAAACTTAAATAGTAAAGATAATACATAAGCTTATAACTTTATTAAATGAATGTCTCAATCCATTGCAAGCAAATAAAAACATGAGTTCCCTATGATAAACTTGATTGCAATATACCAATAAATCCAATAGCAACACCACAATTAGATTATCCGAGAAAAACAATCTTTAGAGATAAAACAAAACTTAAAAAATAAAGATAATACATAACCTTGCAACTTCATTAGATGAAGGTCTCAATCCATTGCAAGCAAAAATATTTGTTGGCCTTCTCGAGTCATGACCTTTACGTTGTTACTCTATACATGGTAGACAACCGTTAAACACTTATTACATGAAGGTCTCAATCCATTGCAAGCAAATAAAACCATGAGTTCCCTATAATAAACTTGATTACAATATACCAATAAATCTAATAGCAACACCACAATTGGATTATCCGAAAAAATTAATCTTTAGAGATAAATCATAAACTTAAACAATAAAGATAATACATAACTTTATAACTTTATCTTTATTAGATGAAGATCTTAAACTCTCAATCCATTGCAAGCAAAAAATATTTGTTGACCTTCTCGAGTCATGACCTTTAGGTTGTTGCTGTTTACATGGTAGACAACCATTAAAAACTTATTAGTTATTACATGAGTATATACATCAAACCATAAAGGCTACATTTGAAGGATGGTGGTTTCAATAAACGATACTATAGTGGTTTCAAGGATCGTTGAGTTTCATTTACATTTAAAACAATAAAAGCTACATGATTACATTATTTAATAGTTGGTAATAAAACCATAAACGATACAATAGTAGTTTCAAGGATGGTTGAGTTCCATTTACATTTAAAACAATAAAAGCTACATCATTACATTATTTAATAAATGATTACATCATTACATCTAACGGTAATTAAATGCTAAAAAAACAAAGATATGCCGGTTCATATGAAATGGAGGAGGTAAATGCTAATTATGTATCCATTTTTAAATGTATGGATTAGTTTTTTAATCTTCTAGAAACGTTTTTTGTACTTAAATATGCATGAATTCAATTTTGGAACTCAATTTTAAAACTAAATGTATATTTATGACATGATAATAAATGTTACTTCAAAGTGAAACTCAATTTTTTATAGAATATAGATATAGATATAGATATAGATACGTTGATCCTAAAGTACCTCACATTTTTACGGTGGATATCAACATCAAGTTGATTTTTTGAATTAAAACCCATTTTTTTTAGTTAAAAGGCTAAAACTCATTTTTTTAACTGTTTATTTTGAGATTTAAGAACTTCAATTAATTTTTTTTGTTAATGATGATTTATGAAAAGTGCAGATCGGTTCTAGAATTCTTGGTTGATGATGATTTTTTTTGTTAATTTAATTGCTTTCAATTGATCTAACTTATCGGTCCGAATTGGTTCAGGGACCGAAAACCGAACCTAAACCAAACCGAGTACACATTCATCGGTTCGGTTTCAGAATTTCAGCCTCATCAGTTTTTGGACCTATCGCTTCGGTTCTGTTCGGTTTTCGGATGGAGCTCACCCCTAGTCACACATGTTTAGTTTTTTTTTTTTTTTTTTTTTTTAAACAGCAACAAAAGATAGAGACGGAAAGAGCTTTGGCATTGTCACCACGCAAACTGCCACCAGTCAGATTGTATTAAAACTAGCGAGAAAGTGGACAAAGGCTATAGTAAACTATCTAACTTGTTGGATCCCAACAACACTTAACGTGTTGCGTTATGACCGAGAGTGACGAAGAGATAAAGAAAATAACAACAAGATTTCAATGATTAAGAGTTTATTAAAACAACTTAATACAGTACAAAGTTTGCGGAAATAGATAGTACACAACTAACTAAAACTCTATACTTGAATTGACACTTTAGATCGCTCAAACTAGAAGAGTATGCACTGAGAGTTGTATCAGCTGATACTAACAGCTGATATAAATGCCGTAGTAATAACTATGGAGGAGTTAATACTTAGACAAATAACTAACTCTCAGAGAATGTTCTTGTGCTATGATTTCTAAAAGGTGTGTGTAAATGCAAGCATTTACGTCTCTATTTATAGCCCAAGATCCATGTTCCTTTGCCCACAAGTTAAATGACGTGTAAACTTATCATTCGTCGATGTAGACTTGTCCATGGATCATTAAATGCTCTTGCACAAGTTATTGTCCCAAGCGTACTTTGTGTCAGCTACTTCCGGTACCCTTTCTGACGTACAGTGAAAGGTGTACTACATAAATACAGAAATAGTTGACTTTCTCTTTACATGCTTGGAGGGACAAACGATGATAATGTACTGACATTATCTTCTATTCCAAAATAGAAGATCCTCATCGTTTTCTTCTTCTTTGAGCGGGAAAGGGAAATGTTCAAAGTGTCAAGAACATTTCCACTAAGTCTTCATCTGCAGCAGGTACTATCAGCTGATTCCACAATCAGCTGAATAGTCTTCTTCTTGTCTTTGTCCTTTGGTCATAGACTTCGACGGAACTCTCGTTAATAGCTGCTGATTTGACTTGATTTCCTAAAGCTAAGTACGTACTCAGCTGAAGGTTATTGCATATACTTGCTTCAGCTGAGATACTTACTTCAGCTGATATTTATTCTTCTTGGCTATCGATCATCAAATCTTATTCACTTAGTCTTGGGACTAACAATCTCCCCCTATTTGATGCAATCGAATAGCAGTATAAGCGTAACCCTGTAATGATTCAGCTGATGTGGTCAGCTGAATACTTATGTGCTTTGACCCTTAGGGTTCTTTTGTATCTTTTTACAATTTTTACAAGTATATTACAAAATTTGAATTTCTATTAATTTAAAATGAAAAGTACAAGGAAAACCAAAAAAAAAAAAAAAAAACTACTATGTCATAGCTTCCCCAATGACATTTTGATACAGTGAGTTGAACGCTGAGGTGATTAAATTCTTCATTTCTTTTCCCTCTTCAGTGGAGGAACTCAGCGTCTTGTGAAAGATCAGAAGCTGATCAACATCACACTTGTGCAACTCATCATCCCTTTGGAAGTAAGGTGTCTTCTTCTCCAGATAGCAAAAGCCATAGATAGGTTCCTTTACAATCAGCCCAGGGACAAAATTCACTTCCGTGGGTACAGCTTTTGAGATGTTGAGTTTTGGTCGTTTGGCAAACATAATTGACCTTTCAACATCAAGTGTTCTGGAGTCAGCAGAGGGGTCAGGAAAAACGAACTTACGTTTCTCCCCTCTTGCTGATGAGCCTTCACCAGTAGGTCCTCTGACAACAACTTCTTGAGAATCACGCAACTCAGCAGGTATGCGATCAGCCAACTCAGGAGATGTCCTCCTGATGTTGTCGCATAAAGTCTTAAAGATGATTGTTGCGACTTTGATCTCATTTTGCAGCTGCGTTATCGTCTTAGACGAATGTGCAGTTCTGGAGGCTGCTAGCAACTCATTCCACTCATCATAGTTGAGTTGAGTGCTGATCTTGTTCAGAGGAATCCTTTCAGCTGCAATTGGTCCACCAGCTCTAGTTATCTTTACTTCCAGTGGGGATCCTGGAGTAAACTTGGTGGCCCTTACGCTGGTGATTTTAGCTTCTTGTCTACGCTGATAAAGAACTTTGTTGAACAACCTAATGTTCTCAGCTCTTTGTGCTTCAGCTCTTTGATACAGCTCTTCTTGAGTTTTTCTTTGAAGAGTGCATCAAGATCAGCGGCGGTTCCAGCTTCCTTAAAGAGGAGAGCTTTAACCGTCTCAGACGTAGACTCCCCCTCAGGAGGTTGAGGATTCACCTGTAAAATGGGCTGAGGGTCTTGGACATGTGGGCCCTCAACTGATCTAAAGGAATCAACGATTTTAACATGATCAACTGAGGGTACTTCTTCTGTCATCCCAGCAGAGGTGATAGGTGGAGATCTTGGGGTATCACCTACTGGAATGTCTTCAGTATTGGCTCCAACAGTAGAGGTGATCATAGGTTGTGAAGCATTTTGTTCACCTTGTTCTTCACCTACTGAAGTGGCCTCTTTCTCCCCCTCAGAGAGTGCCCGAAGAAGAGGGGTACTCTCTGGTGCTGAAGCAGGATGAGCAGCGGCGGCACCCTCATTTAGCTTTTGTAGGATGAGGTTGAGAGTGCCTTGGAGACCAGCGACTTGAGAAGTCAACGAGCAGAAGCGGAAGCGGACCCCTCAATAGCCTGAGAAAGGTGACTATGAGCATTGGTCAGTCGATCGACAACTGTTAGAAGAGGAGACACCTTGGAAGACAAGGTATCCATCTGTCGGTCAACTTTAGCTTCTGTGGCCCGAGCTTCGGATAGAAGCTTGTCTTTTTCGACACTGGCAGATTCGCGAATGGAGTTCACCTCTTGCTGAAGGTAATCTTTGAGAGAGTTGAACTTGCTAGTGTTAATGCGAATCTGATCAGAAAGAAGAGCCAGCTGAGGAGTCTGAGTGTGAACCTCAGTGTGCAGAGAAGTTATGCTGGAAGAAAGGTTCTCAGCAGTAGCAGCAAACTTCTTTGGAACATCCCTGCGAAGGGTGTTCATCTGCTGACTCAGCCTGGCCATTCGAGGTCGAATCTGGGATGATACAACTCGAGACATCAGAGCAGCAGCGGCTCTGATGGGAATGCTTCCTCCAGCTTTGCTGGATTCAGCAAGGGACATTTGGACACTTTGATGGTGGGGGTCCGGCATGTCTCCAGCTTGAGGGGTATCCTCAGCTGTGGGAGTGGATGTTCCTGAGTTAGGAGGAGTTGCTCCTATGGGTTGCTCAGGAACTATGAGGGGTGAGTTGGGTCCAGCTGAAACTTCTGGGGTTCTGTCAGAAGTGCCGACATCTGCTGTCAAAACAGTGTGAAGTCCAGTATCTAGTTCTTCGTCAGTGGACGAATAGTAGGACCGAATAATAGGGTCATCGGTCGAATCAAACATTGTGTGAAAAGCTATTTGATTCTCATGGACTTCAGTCTCACCAGCCGGCGATACTGGTATAGAGACTAGAGGAAGAGTTCCTCTGGGTGGTGTGTTAGCTGCCTCACAGCTCAGTTGGCGAGTACGTTCGCGATCACTGGCAGCTTGGGTGGTTGCCTCAGTAACAACTGGGTCTACAGTTATCCCTTCATTGGCGGTGGTGGTTTCCTTGATAACCTGCTGGTTTAAGCTGGTGACGTTGTGGGAAACAGAAAGAACAGCTTCAAGATTGACTTGGTTTCCAGTCAATCTATCATCAGCTGATGACTCAGAAAGTGATGAAGAAGTTGGGGGTGGTGTGTGTGCAGCTGACTCACGGGTGGCTTGGGTTGAGCTAAAAACTTCACCAGCAGTCTTTTGAGAGACTGAGGTTGCTTGTGGAGTTTGTTCCCTTGTTACAACAACAGATAATGAATCGGTCGAGGAGCTACGCAGAAGGTTGGAGCCGGCACTAACTCCTAAAGAACGAAATTGCCGTTTTGAAGTCTGTTGACTTGTTGAGAAATCAGCAGATGGAGGTTGAAGAGAAAAAGAGAGAAAACGAGGATCAACCGAGAGTGTCTGAACAGGAGATCCAATTGTTGATGGAGTTCCTGGAAAAACTTTGTAAGAGTGAAAATGAGAAGGAATATTCTCAGATACTGGCATAGCTTCTGATCGTAATCCTTCCAACTGGGATCTCGAGTGAGAACCCAGCGGATCCCGGCTGAATCCTGATGATGTTGCTGTCGCCAGCTCAACATCATCAACCACTGTATCATCTCCACTGGTAGCAGTCCCTCTTACCCTCAGCTGAGGAGAAGAAGGATCACATGAAGTGGGAGAAGATGATACAAAGAATGAAGAGGAAGAAGGAGAGCGATGAGAGGCTCGCTTAACTCGCTTCTTACCACCACGTTGAATATCACCCGTATTCATAATTTCCACGTCAATGGGAATGGAGGTCCCAGTGGAAGTGGTGGTATCTCCATCAACAGTTTGTGGTAGTCCCGTTGATGGAAAACACTCCAGATGAGGAAAGGACATACCTTCTTGTAGGGCAGATGCTTCTGATGTGGTGCCCCTTGTTTGATCCTTTTTGGATCTGATCCGATCATCTATGATCTTCAGCATGTGCTAGGTGAGAGGAAAATCCTTTTCAACATCCTTCTTCTGGTGGAAGATGATGTTGGAGATGGTACGTACCATCACAGATTCCCCAGGAAGGTCATCGTAACTAACCGTCAGCTTCTCAACCATCATATGTGCGATGCACAATGTGAAGAAGCGAAGGTAGGGAATATGATGTCCCTTGGCTTTCAGCTTGGCCTTGACCTCCTCGTACACCAGTCTCCCATAGTCGATCCGCTGACCAGTGGCTAGGGCTTCAGCAAAGACTTGCATGCTGGAGTTGCACTGGTTGTGGGACCCGGAGTTGCCGCCTATACCCTGAATGATGTGGGTAAAGAAATAGGCCCAGGGTCTCGACAGCTGATACTTCTTGAAGATCGTCACCTTGTTGTCTTCATGTTCTAATTTGTATCCAGAGATACAAATTAGAGACTCTTTAGCTTCCTCGGCAGATTTCATCCGCCGATATTCTTTCCCAGGTGCCAGATAGTCGAACCCACAAGCAGTTCGGAAATCATCAAGAGTAATGGTGATGAGATGATCTCCAACTTGCACAGTGATGTCGTCTCCAGACAGAACGACGGACATTCAGAAATCACGCAAGAGCTCGCAGTTGCTCTTGGTGAATCTGAAGAACGCACCGCCGATAGGGCAGTTGCGTAAGAACTTCCCAACTGGTAGATATACATCGCCTAGTTCTTTAGGTGGGGAAGTGTTGGCTACCAGGTTTGAATTCTGGTTGAAATCAATGGCAGCCCTTGTAAGAGAGGGTTTAGGGGCTGGAGCTTTAGAAGCTTTCTTCGATATTTTGGGAGAGAGGGAAGAAAGATAAAAGCTAGAAAGAATTAGGGTTTTTGGAAGAGAATTTGGAGAGTGGTGAGGAAGAAGTGAAGGAGAAGGATGGGTATTTATAGGGGTGAGGGAGACGAATCGGGTAAATAGTTTGAAAACAAACTGGGTCATAAATGGGTAGTTGCAACCCAACTATGGACACGTTGGTTATCGTGCAAAAAGTGGTGGTTGGATGTGACAGAGAGGGATAGTGGAGCCGTTTCTGGTGTCAGGGTGTCCTGTCCTCATAAATGCCAAATATTTTCACTCGAGTTGAAATATTTGCCACAGAGAACGTGTGGATAGGGATAAAAGATGCATTTTATGGGAGAACCAAACGTTTTAACTTATAAAACTCCATAAGTTATCATTTAAGAGATTTTATTCAGCTGACTGGTTAATTCAAAATAGTTTATAATCAGCTGAATGTACTAAGTGACAAGGTGAACTTATCAGCTGCTGATCGTACTTCAGCAGTTGATTCAAGCATTCAACATACCCAACTCGCTGATCAAAAAATTGAAGCGTTTTTCATCTAAAGGCTTAGTGAATAAATCAGCTAGCTGAAGGTCTGTTGAAATGAAATGGAGTTCCACGTCACCTTGTTCAATGTGATCTCTAATAAAATGATACCTTATGTCGATGTATTTGGTTCTGGAGTGAAGAACAGGATTGTTGCTGATGGCAATAGCACTATTGTTATCACAATAGATGGGAACTTTGCAAAAGTTCATATCGAAATCAACAAGCTGATTCTTCATCCAAAGGACTTGAACACAGCAGCTTCCAGCATCAACATATTCTGCTTCAGCTGTGGAGGTAGAAACAGTACTCTGTTTCTTGATTGTCCAGCTGACTAGCTTTCCACCTAGCAGCTGACACCCTCCAGTGGTGCTCTTTCTATCCATCTTGTAACCTGCAAAGTATGAATCTGAATAGCCAATTAGATCAAACCCGGAGTCTTTGGCATACCAAAGACCTAGGCTTGGAGTACCCTTAAGGTACCTCAAAATTCTTTTTGCAGCTATCAAATGAGATTCTCTAGGATCAGCTTGATACCTAGCACACATGCAGGTAGCAAACATAATATTTGGTCTGCTGGCGGTGAGATAGAGTAAAGATCCAATGATTCCTCTGTAGAATGTGACATCAACTGATTTCCCAGTTGTGTCAGCATCTAGATTGTTTGGAGGAGCCATTGGAGTTTTCATTGATGATGATGAATTCATATCAAATTTCTTTAAAAGATCTTTGATATATTTTTCTTGATTTATAAAGATTCCATTTTTAGATTGCTTAACTTGTAAGCCAAGAAAATATGTTAATTCACCCATCATACTCATCTCATACTTTGTAGACATCAGTTTTGAAAAACGTCTACAAAGTTTCTCATCGGTAGCACCAAAAATTATGTCATCCACATAAATTTGAACAAGAATGATATCACCTTTGATTTTCCGAATGAATAAGGTTTTATCAATCTTCCCCCTGGTGAAATCATTTGCTATGAGGAACGTGGAGAGTGTACCATACCAAGCACGAGGAGCTTGTTTCAACACATGCAGCGCCTTATCCAATTTAAACACATAGTCTAAATACTTAGGATTTTCAAACCCTGGTGGTTGCTTAAGATATACTTCTTCTTGCAGTTTTCCATTTAAGAAAGCACTCTTTACGTCCATCTGAAAAACTGTGAAGTTTTTGTATGCAGCGTAAGCTAGAAATATTCTGATAGCTTCGAGCCTAGCCACTGGAGCAAATGTTTCATCGAAATCGATTTCTTCCTCTTGTCTGTATCCTTGTGCAACAAGCCTAGCCTTGTTACGAATAACCACACCTTCTTCATCCATCTTGTTCCTAAATACCCACTTAGTACCAATTATGGTCTTACCAGCTGGTGGAGGCACCAGCTGCCATACTTTGTTGACCTCGAATTGGTTAAGTTCTTCCTGCATCGCCTGAATCCAGCTTGAGTCTTCTAAAGCAGCTTTAATATTTTTCGGTTCTTCAGTTGCTAAGAAACAAGACCATAAGCAGAGATTGCATGATGCTTTGATTCTTGTGACTACTCCTCGTTGTGGATCTCCAATGATTAATTCAATTGGATGTTCTGAGATCCACTTGGATTGAGGAGCAGCTGTAGAAGAGGAAGATTCAGCAGAATTAGATCCTTGTTGAGCTGCTGAGTGCTCAGCAGGATGGTTTACTTCATTTTGAATAGATCTTCTTGAAGTATGAAGAGGTGGCTTAGAGACAGCCTTGGATGATGCTCTAGCTGTTGGAATCTCTTGTTGAACAACTGCAATATCTACAAGATATGTAGGAGCATCATGAAACGTCTCATCTGATTCATTTACGGGAACTTCAAAGAGATTTAAAGCATCAGAAAATGCTTCAGCTGTATCATCAGGAGATGGATCAGCTAATCTCTGAAATGCATCAGACGAGTCAGCAGAGGTAGGGTTCAAAGCTTTTGAGTGTTCTTCAAAAGTAACATTTATGGACTCTTCCAACGTTTGTCTTCTTTTGTTGAAAACTCTATATGCCTTGGATGAAGTGGAATACCCCAAGAAAATGGCTTCATCAGCTTTGGAATCAAATTTACCTAGCTGATCTCTTGTGTTTAACACAAAACACACACAGCCAAACACATGAAAGAAACCGATGAAAGGTTTCCTTTGATGAAAAATATCATAAGAAGTTTTCTTATGTCTCTTCACATAGAGAGACCTGTTTTGAGTAAAACAAGCTGTGTTAACAGCTTCTGCCCAAAATTTCTTAGGCATGTTTGACTCAGCAAGCATTGTTCATGCAGCCTCTATTAGGGTTCTGTTCCTTCTTTCAGCGACACCATTTTGTTGAGGTGTTCTAGCGGCTGAGAAGTTTTAGGATATCCCAACATCTGAATAGAAGTCATCCAAAGTCTTGTTTCTGAATTCAGTACCATTGTCTGATCTCAGCATCTTGACTCTAGACCCATTTAGAAGTTCCATCCTTTTGATGAACTTAATGATTTCATCAGCTGCATCACTTTTGTGATGAAGGAATATAACCCATGTGTATCGTGAATATTCATCAACGATGACAAGTGTATACTTCTTCCCACCTAAGCTTTCAGTACTCATAGGACCAAAGAGATCCATATGGAGCATGTGAAGGCAGCTGTCGATGGAAAAACATTGCTTCGACTTGAAGGAGCTTTTGTGTTGTTTACCTTGTTCACAAGCAGAACAAAGTTTATCTTTTTCATATCGGATTTGTGGTAGACCATTCACCAGCTGACCTCTAGCCAGCTTCGATATGTTTTTGAAGTTCAAGTGAGATAGCCGTTTATGCCACAACCAATTTAGCTCTACAGTAGAATGTGAGAATAGACAAACTTCTTGATTTTGAGGATTCATGTCAAGTGTATAAACATTCTTGGTTCTTGGAGCAACTAATACTACCTTTCCATTTTTATCCGTCACCGTTCCTCTGTATTCATTAAAGTTCACTGAGAACTTTGCATCACAAAGTTGGCTAATGCTGATTAGATTATGTTTCAACCCATTCACATAACCAACTCTAGTGATCTTTATGGATCCATTGGAGATGGTTCCATAACCTTCAGTTGAGCCTCTACCGTTATCACCAAAGACTACTGAGGGACCATCACAAACTTCAAACTCTTCCAGCAGGGCTTTGTATCCAGTCATGTGTCTTGAGCAACCACTGTCTAAGTACCAGACATGTTTGCTTTCGTCACCCTGCACATAAATTAAAAGAGTTAGTTCTTTTTGAGAACCCACACCTCTGTGGGTCCTTGTGATTTCCCGCTGGAGCTCACAAGTGTTGGTTTTTCAGAAGGCTCACAAGCTGAGGTTGGAGAAGGTCTCAGGCATGTGCTATCACACTCACCTGCCATATGCCCACGATCTCCACACTTATAGCATTTTCTGTTCCTTTGCAGTGGAGTAGAGGGCGAGGCAATAGGATTGGGAACAGGACCCAAAATTCCTTTTATTTTCTGATTATCAGAGATAGTCAGAGTTTGAACGAGTGATGTCAGCTTGCTGACCTTTCCTTTCAGCCGTCTGACAGACACAGCTGAAGAAGGGCTTGGAGTGTTTTTAGGAACACTCTTACCTTTGTTCTTTGCAGCTCGAGTACGAACTCCAACTGGCTCACCCCTGGAGGGTGTAAGAACAGCTTTCTTTCCTTCTGTTTTGCTAGTCTTCTGCTGAGATCTAGCAGTAGAAGCAGCAGGTGCTGAACCCAAGATAGCTTTTCTTGGTTCAATGACTACTATTGTAGGTGTCCTAACAACCATGGCTGAAGAGTCAGCTGATGACTCTTCACCAGTGGTTTCAGAAGGATCTTCTGAGGACATCTCAGTAGCAAAGGTTTTGGTAGACCTAACAAAGGAACCAAAAACCAACTCTTCACCTGGCACAGAAGCATCAGCTGACGAGTAGTACAGATCATCTGTACTGCTGTCAGGTACAGCGGCTGCGGCAAGGAAGTCTCCTCCTAGCACAGCTTGTACTTGACTAGGAATTTGTGAGTTAACACATTCACGCACACGTTTGGATGAACGAGACCATGATTCACAAATCTTTTTAATAGCTTCAAGTTCTTTAACTTTTTCACTTAGATCATGTTGAAGAACTGAGTTTATAAATTTTGTTTCAGAAAGTTCTTCTTTTAAAGTTTGTGGTCAATTAACCGTTCTTTTAAAAATGCATTTTCACGTTGAATAGCACTGTGTTTATCCAAACATTCACCTTTCAGCTGATCAATGAAGTGCAAGTCACAAATAATAGAATCAACAATATCTTTAGCTTTAGTAGCCTCAGCAGAGATTAGAGAGGTTACCTTTTTATGAACGATGTTGACCCATTTATAAGAACTAGCATCATCAGCTGTAATGCTTTCATTATCATCAGCACGAGCCATCAAACACATTGTGGCCATTTGTTCATCATCATCAGATGAGATGTCACAAGAGTCAGCCCAATCATGAGTTTCAGCTACGAGACCCTTGTCAGCAGATTTGCCTTCAAGTGCCTTCTTTTCTTCCAAGATCTTTTTGGTGAAGGCTTGTAGCTTTTTATATTTCTCTTCAATGGACTCACCAGTTGAAGATGATGAACTTGCTTTCTTCTGCTTGCAGTCGTTAGCATAGTGTCCCTTCTTGTTGCAGTTGTAGCAAGTTATCTCAGAGATGTCAGGTGTACTTCCAGAAGGCCTGGAGGGTACAACTGATGAGATAGATCTGCTACTAGAACCTCTAGCTAAGGAGCCAGACTTGTTTTTAAAGAATTTTCTATTTTTAACAAGTAGGGCAAGCTCGGTTATAAGGGCTTCATTGTCTTCGTCTTCATCAACTTCTTCAATGCTGACTTCAGGCATGCTGAACAAACCAGCCGCTGAAGTGTTGTCAGCTTCATCATCTGATGGAGGATACTCGATTTTGCTCGGCTTGTTTAGAGAAACAAGAGCCGTTGAAGATCCAGAGGGACTCACTTTAGAGTCCTTTGGAGGTTGAAATTTGTTGAGTACAGTTCTCTCATGGCTTAGAAACATACCATAGAGATAAGAAAGAGTATAGTCTTTCAAGGTAGGAGATGTACTCATGCAAGCTATGATGGTGGCCCATTTAGAAGGTAAGGCAGCAATAAACTTACACATTTTGGACATATCGTCCTTATCAACCCCATGAGACTTCAACTCGTTTAACAGAATGTTATAACGATTAAAAGTTTGAGCTATAGTCTCACTAGGCTTGGCTTTAAACGGCTCGTAATCGTGTATGAGCATGTTTTTGTTATGTTCACGCACAACAGATGTGCCTTCATAAACTTCAGCCGGCCTCTCCCACATCTCCTTAACTGAGTCACAAAATTGAATATTGTGATACACTTCATCGCCAACTACTTGAAAAAGCATGTCCCTACCCTTATTCTCAAGATGAACAAGACGTTTTTCAGCGTCTGTCCATTGAGCGTCAGATTTCACTACATAGTGTTCTGGGACTTCAGGAGTACCAGGGATGAGGGTTTTGGGAACGTATTTTCCTATCGTGATGTTATCTTGAAGTTTTGGGTGATAGGTAACCATGTGGGACAACATATGCGTTTTCCACATAGGATAGTTGGTTTGAGTGAGTTTAGGAGGTTTTCCAGATGATGGAAGATCTGATGATGTAGGTTCAGCCATAACAGATGCTCAAAATTGATAGAAAACAATTTTGACACTTGCTCTGATACCAGTTGTTGGATCCCAACAACACTTAACGTGTTGCGTTATGACCGAGAGTGACGAAGAGATAAAGAAAATAATAACAAGATTTCAATGATTTAGAGTTTATTAAAACAACTTAATACAGTACAAAGTTTGTGGAAATAGATAGTACACAACTAACTAAAACTCTATACTTGAATTGACACTTTAGATCGCTCAAACTAGAAGAGTATGCACTGAGAGTTGAATCAGCTGATACTAACAGCTGATATAAATGCCCTAGTAATAACTATGGAGGAGTTAATACTTAGACAAATAACTAACTCTCAGAGAATGTTCTTGTGCTATGATTTCTAAAAGATGTGTGTAAATGCAAGCATTTACGTCTCTATTTATAGCCCAAGATCCATGTTCCTTTATCCACAAGTTAAACGACGTGTAAACTTATCATTCGTCGATGCAGACTTGTCCATGGATCATTAAATGCTCTTGCACAAGTTATTGTCCCAAGCGTACTTTGTGTCAACTACTTCCGGTACCCTTTCTGACGTACAGTGAAAGGTGTACTACATAAGTAAAGAATTAGTTGACTTTCTCTTTACATGCTTGGAGGGACAAACGATGATAATGTACTGACATTATCTTCTATTCCAAAATAGAAGATCCTCATCGTTTTCTTCTTCTTTGAGCGGGAAAGGGAAATGTTCAAAGTGTCAAGAACATTTCCACTAAGTCTTCATCTGTAGCAGGTACTATCAGCTGATTCCACAATCAGCTGAATAGTCTTCTTCTTGTCTTTTTCCTTTGGTCATAGACTTCGAATGAACTCTCGTTAATAGCTGCTGATTTGACTTGATTTCCTAAAGCTAAGTACGTACTCAGCTGAAGGTTATTGCATATACTTGCTTCAGTTGAGATACTTACTTCAGCTGATATTTATTCTTCTTGGCTATCGATCATCAGATCTTATTCACTTAGTCTTGGGACTAACATAACTTTTGAGAAGATTTGTAATTTGTGCATGGGGAAACATTTGAAAGTGATGTGTTAGGCGTAAGTTTTGTGCTTAACTATATTATTTAGGTTAATCTATGTATTTAGTGGTTTATGTATAAATAGCTAATGGTAGGATAACTATTGTAAATAAAAAAACTTTTACACATAAAATGAATTATCCTTCTAGAAGTTTTAACCTTTCTCTCCCACCTCTCTACTTTCTCTCTCTAAAAGCCATTTTCTTCCTTTCCAAGATTTACAATTTTAGTAATTATTAAACTATGGATTAAACCTTTGTTTTGTGTTCATCATGATGTATCTTAGAAAGATAAAAACACAAAACTATGCAAAATTTTCAGTTTTTTTTGCAATTTTCAATTTTGGATAATATTCTCTTGAAGTTTATTTTCTAACGGCCAAAGAAAGAGGGAGAGGGGATAATATTCTCTTTAAGTCAGACTGATACAGGACATGTTTCCTTATAGGAGACAAATATTTTCAGGCAACCTCTAAATACAACTTTACGAAAAGATGTACGTTTTATGCAATTTTAAATTCATATGCTTCCAAATCTCACTTGGCGCCATCTATTAAATTAGCCTGAATTATTTGCATCATGCTAAATCACCCTAATTTTCATCTTGGTCCGGTCTTTGGTTCTTGCTATCAACATATTTTTGGTCCGGGTCAAACCTGGGCCAAGGTCGGTCCAAGCTAGTCTGGGCCAAATGCTCACCCCTAGAGGACAATATTAGTTTTAACATTTTTTTAAGTGTTTTTCGTTAAATTTCAAATTCAAATAAACCAAATCTCACTGCAGCACTAAGTCCTCAACATGTATTATTTTTTTCTAGCCTAAAGCAAAACAATGGCTTAAAGAATCATTAACAACCATTCATAATATTGAAGACTAATAAAATGGAATATGGTTCTATAATCATAAAACAGTTAGGAGATCAAGCTAAGTCGACAAAATTTTCTTCTGTTAACATTTAGATACCTGTATTATCATAATGAGGTGATTTTACCCGCACTATTTCTTTACGTGGAACCTTTTGTGTACCTTTTTGCCTTTTATCAACTCTTTGTTGTTTTGTCACTAGAACAAGTGTCTATGTTAGGACCATTATTGTAATAAGGTTTTGACCTTTAATCTTGTTAACTAACTAGGTATTGAGTTAAGTTGTAGGAGGTATAAATGCTTGTATTTTGACTTTCAATGTAAGTCTTTCCCACACAATTACTGAATACGTTATTGAAAGCTTCCTTCCATCTTCATTCTCTCTCAACCCACACACACTAAAAACACACACTAAATCTTCAATCTCATAGTAAATCTCCATGGATTAGCTTGAATTAATCAAAGTTTCATCTCTCATTTGGTATCAGAGCAAAAAATCTCTGTGAGTGGATCCAAATTCGAGCTAATTCGGTTCAGATCTGAAAATTTTGAAGTTCATGTTCATGTTCGTGTCTGTGATTTAATTTGCAAAATTTTTGTGAGATATTGAAGATTTGATTGAAGAATCATGTATCTCCAGCGATTCTAATAAGAATAGAATCAAATTTCAGTCAAATCCGTCAACAATTCATCTCAATTTGATGATTTTTGAGAAAAACTAGAAAAGTTCAAAAACTCAACAAAAATCAAAAATCCGATCAAATGTGTTATGTTTTGGGTTATATGATCGGATCAAAGTGTTAGCAAATAGATTTCGAGCAGTTAGCAAAAAGAATCACTGAAATTGATCGAGTATTGAGCAGAATCGGATCAAAAGAGTGAAGAAAATAGCTTACTGTTCGTGTTCGTAGAAGTGTTCGATCGGAAGAACATCTTCGGCCCGAACACACGAGTTCGGACCAAGTAAGAAGTTCGGCCCGAATTTAGTGTGTTGCTAGGCCCGAACACTGGCCCAACAACTTCGGCCCGAAGACTATAAGCCCAACAAGTTCGGCCCGAACACCGTTCATTCACAGTATTCGGCTCTTTCAATCTTCGATCTAGAATCTTCGGCTCTTGAGTGTTCGATCTGTTCAACAATTCAATCTGTTCAATTCAACAATTCAATCTGTTCGGTGTTCTTCGGTTTCAAAAATTCGATCAACAGATTCAATCAATCAATTTTCAATCGATTCAAACAAAAATCCATTTAGGTTCAAAGAAAGTCCGGTTCTTGGTCTTCAGCTCTTGAGTATTCCAAAGTCAATCGATTGATCTGATTCCAAAATTAACATAGTTCGGATAAACTTCATTCGATCAGCAATTTTAGCGAATCAATTCGGTGTTCGTCTAAAAACAGTTCGGCACAGAGTGTTCGTCGATAAAGAATTCGGCTTCTTGATTCCGACTCAAACCAAATCGAACGTTCAATTGATTATGCCTGATAGTTCAATCGATTAAATTGATTTGATCGATTTATCTGATTATGCCTGATTCCTTATCAATCTGATTCATACCTCAAACAAAATCCGATCTTTGTTCGACTCAACATATCTCGGCATCGCTCAAGAGTTTTTCCTGTGATTGTTCTTGGCCCTAATACAAGACAGGCCCAAGATTACAGCCCAAATCTCACTAATAGTTCTCAGCCCAAACTGGTTTGGAATATTTCATCATTGTTTGATATTCAAGTCCAAAACGTGATAAAAGCCCAAATCATATTCGGTCAGCCCAATTTAAAACAATATACGATTTTTAAACCCAAATAATTCATTTTAAAACCATGATTAATACTTATATAACAAGCCCAAAACACGAGAAATTTAAATTTCTTCAAACCCTAAACCGAAAAACGCGAACAATATTTGTACAAATTCAAATAATTTCACAATGACTTCAAAAGATGCACTTTCGATAGGATCTGATCTCAAACCTCCGGTATTATATCGAGGAGAATATCCTCAGTGGAAGAAATGTTTTCTCCACTTTATCAGAAACCAGGAGCCACATGTTGAAATTCTTGAATCCCTCGAGCATGGAAATGCAGTATTTTATGAAGATGTTATTGCTGATCCAGATGCTACTCCTGTAGTTATCAGTGGAAAACGTCGTATTCGTCCTGCAGAATATTCAGTTAAACAAGCACGAAGGGCTAAAGCCGATGTACAATCTTATTCCTTTATGCTACAAGGCTTACCAAACGATATCTACAACAGTTTAGATAGTCTTGAAACTGGTAAAGAGCTGTGGGATGAGATCCGGAAGCAAATGGAGGGTACAGTGTTAGGCAACAAAGCAAAGATGGTAACTACCCTGAACTCCTATCAATCATTCAAGGCTATAAATGGAGAAGATTTGGAAAGTACATATCATAGATATTGTACATTGATGAATGAACTTCGCAAAAATCATTTGCGTAAAGAAAATTTGGAGCTGAATATGAAATTCATTCATAGTCTGTTACTAGAATGGGAAATATTTGGGAATAGTGTCATGCAGCACAAAGACCTCAGTCTCATTGATATTCATGAACTCTATGAATACTTGCACCAAAATGAACCTATGGTTAAGAACATAGTGAAAACTAAACAAGAGACTGATGATACTCTAGCACTGCTCACCAAACAACATCATTTGTATGCATCTGCAACAAAAATGAAAGAAAGTGTTGAAATACCAGTGACATCTACAACTGATGATTTGAAAAAAGAACTCGAAGATGTACTTCAAGCAATGTCACTTATTTCAAAATATGAGAAGAAGTATTACAAGAAACCAACAAACAACAACTTAAGATCGTCCTCAAACTTTAAATATGCTCCATCTGCTTCAGCAACAAACAACACAACTGATAAACAATCTCTTACACCACTTGATCCAATGAAAAAATGTTACAACTGTGGTATTGCTGGTCATTATTCACGCGACTGCAAGAAACCCAAAGTCCGTGATTCTAAATACTTTAAACGAAAGATGCTCATGGCTAAGCAAATAGAGGCTGGGAAGGTGTTGTTAGCTGAAGATCTTAGTTGGATGGAAGATTCTGAACCGGAAGACGAAGAACCTTCAGCCAACCTGTGTTTTATGGCGCAAGAAAATGCAGAGGTTGCTGATCGTATTAATGAGCTTGATGAGGATGGCAAGGTACACACTTCTCTTCTCTCTAATGATAATACTTCCAATAATTCTGATACTTATCTTATCCAAACTCAGATGTCTCAAAAAGAATTATTAACCCAAAAACTTTTAGACGAAACAGATTTAAATAATCAACTTAAAGATCGTTTAAATATTTTGGAAAATCAAAATAAACAAAATGCTCATCTAGGTGAGAAACTTGTTCATCATATTCAACAAACTCAAGTTTTTAAACAAGAAAATCTGGAGTTACAAAGTCAAATATCATAATTACAGGCTAAGTTTGATCACAATCACAAATTATACACAAAAACATGGCATGAATATCAATATAATAAAAATGCGTTGGCACGTAAACAACAAGATTTTGATGACAATGAAAAACAAATTAAATCTTTAAACTCACAAATCAAAGAATTAACTGAAAATATTCATGAACAAAAGATAAATTCATTAAATGAAATGTAAACCAAACAAAATATCATCAACACACTCAAGCATGAAACAAATAAATTGAATTCTCATATTAAACATCTTGAGGAATTAATTGTCAAAAGAGGACACACTGATCAAATCATTCATCTTAACAAGCCCAAAGACTTTAAATATTTTAATTCAAGAGAAGGGCTCGGTGCTGACGATCCTGAATTTTCTTAAGACTGCATGCAAAATGGTTCCTACATTATATGATTCAAGATACATGCATCAAGGGATCTCACAAAGATTTGTTCGTATAACTAATGAGGAAGAAGAAATAGAGACTTTCAACCGAGCTAGAAAGGAGAATGTCCAAATTAGTTTTAATTACAATGAATTAAATAAATCATATGAAACTAAAAAGGTTAAATTTGAAAATGATGATTATTTTCCAATTATAACACCTGAAGAGTTTGAGATCAAAGGTAATGTTGTACTTCAACAGAAGATAAAACCAAAGCTTTATGTTCCCTCTCTCATTCTTGAAAAGAAAATTTGCCAACTGGAAAATGAAATTGATGAAACACATAAAGCATTTGACAAAGAAAAATCTGATCTTCAAACTAAAATTCATGAATTAGAAGATAAAATTGTAGCAATCAAATCTATTTCTAATGAACAGGTTTCTATTCAAAAGGTTTCTTCAAAACCAATGTCTCAAAATGCCTATTCTTCTTCTCCTAAAACTCCAATTCATTTAAGACGAAATTCTAATTCCTCTGTTTCAAATTTTTCAGATCGAAATTTAAAATTCAAGCTTAAGAAGCCAGTGCAAGGAGGAATGCAAGAAGTTGAGCAGTCTAAGAAGTCTAATTCGACTAAGTCTAGTATGCTTTAGTCCACGGAGCTTAAGAAGTCTAGATCTCCTTCGTTTTTAGCTTCTTCTTTTTCTAATTCAAATAAATGTAATAACTCAACAAAGTTTATTTCTCGTGCTACACTTTATGGTATTGTGTATGATTCTGCAATTTATCGTCCCGTTAATTTTGCTGTTAATGGTGTAAATTTGGTTGTTAAAATAGATAAAAATGGAAACAAAGTTTATTTTAACAGAAAAACTGATCAACCAATTTCTCAATATGATACACGATATTTTGTTAGAAAAGATGCTCCATGTGGTCCTCGACATGATGTATTGCATAAAAATGGTTCAACCATTCATTCATGCACAATTTCTTATCCAGAACCCTGCAAAACAATGCTTGCTCGATCTCAAAAATCTCTAACTACACGTTCTTCTCCTACATCTTCAAAATCAGTTTATCGTGTAGTTTCAACACCTAAAATGTCAACATCAGTCGATCGCAAGGTATCTACACCTAAATCGACAAAATCCGTCTATCGAGTGGTATCTACACCTCAATCGACAAAGTTAGTCTATCGCGTGGTATCTACACCTAAATCGACAAGATCCGTCTATCGCGTTGTGTCTTCAACTAAATCGTCAAAATCCGGTTCTACAATTTCTTCTCCAAAATCATCCAAATTTGTTAAATATAAATGGATTCAAAATGAACACTCAAACTGGATTTTAAATTCTCGAGAGAAATCTTTAAAATGGTCTATCAAATTACCAAATACATAATTGCCTCCTTGCAGTTCTCCAAATCTCTAAAATTCATCTTAATACACATTCTTCATAAGACATCCTTTACTAATCGTTAAGGACCCATAACTGATTGGGTACCAAATTTTATTTGTTTTATGTAGAATGTTTGGTATCTTGATTCTGGTTGTTCAAGACACATGACCGGAAACAAGGAATTATTAACAAATTTTAGAGACAAATATTTGGGAACTGTTCGTTTTGGAAATGACCATTTAGCTTGCATAATGGGTATTGGAGATATAATTCGAAAAAATTTAATCATCCGGACTGTGACCTATGTTGAAGATCTTGCTCACAATCTTTTTAGTATTGGTCAATTCTGTGATAAAACATTGGAAGTTAATTTTCGAACAAAGAAATGTGTTGTTCGCACATATGAAGGAGAAGAACTTCTGACTGGAACTCGTGAGACGAATCTTTTTACAATTAATTTGGACGGCGTGACCCCACTTGACGAAGTATGTTTAATGTCAACGGCGTCGTCAAATGAATCATGGTTATGGCACCGTCGTCTTTCTCATCTTAATTTCAAATCAATTAACAAATTGGTTAAAGGTGGTCATGTAGCTGGTCTTCCCGATGTTAAATTTGCTAAGGATCATCTATGTTCGTCTTTCGAAATGGGAAAAATGACAAAGAAACATCATAAATCCAAACCAGTTCCAAGTACTTCAAAACCGCTTGAATTACTTCATATGGATTTATGTGGCCCAATGAGCGTTCAAACCATGGCTGGTAAACGATATGTGTTGGTTATTGTTGATGATTATTCACGTTATACATGGGTGTATTTCTTACGAACAAAAGATGAAGCCGCTGAGAACATCATTGCCTTCATCAAGAAAACCCAGACAAATTTAGAACTCAAAGTTCATAACATTCGTACTGACAATGAGACTGAATTTAAAAATCAAACTTTAGATTCTTTCCTTGAATTAGTCGGTATTTCTCATCAATTTTCCGCTGCCCGAACACCTCAACAAAATCGGGTTGTTGAACGAAGAAATCGTACTTTAGTTGAAGCTGCTCGTACCATGCTTTCATTTTTAAAACTCCCATTATCTCTTTGGGCTGAAGCCATTAGTACAGCATGTTTCACTCAAAATCGTTCAATCATCAACAAAACCTACAACAAAACTCCATATGAACTCATTAATAACCGAATTCCAAATGTCAAATTTTTCCATATTTTTGGGAGTCGATGCTTCATTCTGAATGACAAAGACAAATTAAATAAATTTGAAGCTAAAGCTAATGAATGAGTTTTTGTCGGGTACTCACGAGAATCTGCATCGTTCAGAGTATATAATCGGTCGAAACGGACGGTTAGAGAAATTGTCAATGTTAACTTTGATGAAACTTTTCCAATAGATTTATTAACTACAAATGTTGACATTCCTCCACCTTTGTCATCGCCTTCCACATCTCAAAATGATTTAGATGTCTTGTTTGAAAAGTTTTATGATGATTATCATAATATTCGACATACTTTACTTGAGGAGGCTGGCGTTCCATTTTCATCCGTAGCCGATGTTCAATCTATTACTGTGCCTGAAGTACAAAATTCAAGTTCAACTGATTCTCCATCTCCTACTTCTGATGCACCAACTAACAATTTTTCTCCTTCACATTCAGTTTCATCTTTGGAAACTCAATCTTCACCGGAAGATTCCCCACCTTTGAAAAATCAATCATCTCTGGGCGATTCCCCACCTTCTGGAAATGCTGCAAATACTTTAGATTTATCATTAGTTCCAGCACAATCTCCATCTTCTGGTCAAGCTGCTAATCCTTTAGATCTATCTTTAGTTCCAGCACAACCTCCACCATTAGTGATTGATTTCTCTAAATTCAACGTTAAAAGAGTAGATCATCCATCTTCTACATCAAATGCTCAAACTGCAATAATCCATCATCCTGAATTCACTGATACCTCAAATATAATTCCAGGTCAACTTCCACTTCCTCATTCCCTTAAATGGACAAGAGAGCATCCTTTGCATCAAATAATCGGTGATCCTGACTCTTCTGTTCAAACCCGTAGAGCCACTGCTGACGAATGTCAATATTCTTCTTTTCTAAGCTCTATTGAACCTAAGAAAGTCAGTGAAGCTCTCTCAGACCCAGACTGGATCCTTGCTATGCAAGAAAAAAATCAATTTGAACGTCTAAAAGTCTGGCGTCTGGTTCCGAAACCACCTGGCAAATCTGTTATTAGTACAAAGTGGATCTTCAAAAACAAAAAAGATGAAAATGGGATAGTAATTCGTAATAAAGCACGTCTCGTTGCGAAAGGAGATGCACAACAGGAGGGTATTGACTTTGAAGAAACGTCTGCTCCTGTTGCCCGAATAGAAGCCATTCAAATATTTTTAGCATATGCAGCACATAAGAATTTCACAATTTATCAAATGGATGTCAAAACTGCATTTTTAAATGGTATTCTAAATGAAGAAGTGTTCATTCATCAACCCGAAGGTTTTGTAGATCCAAGTTTTCCTAATCATGTGTATATTCTCGACAAAGCTTTGTATGGCTTGAAACAAGCTCCTCGCGCGTGGTATGATGTGCTCTCTAAATTTTTTGTTGATTCTGGTTTTCAAAAGGTAAAATCGATACAACTCTTTTCATCAAACGACAAGGGGAAGACATAGTTCTAATTCAAATTTATGTCCATGATATCATTTTTGGTTCTACAAATCCCAAATACTGCAAAAAGTTCTCTGATCTTATGGTGAAACGTTTTGAGATGAGTATGATGGGTAAAATGAATTTCTTTCTTGGTCTTCAAGTTCGCCAATTACCAACCGGGATCTTTATCAATCAATCCAAGTATATCACTGATCTCTTGAAGAAATATCTCATGGATGATTGTAAACCAATACCGACGCCGATGTCGCCTGGTTCTAAATTGCATGCTGATCCTGATGGCAAACTTGCTGATGTTACAAATTATCGGGGGATGATTGGATCTTTATTATATCTCTCACTTCGAGTCGACAAGACATTATGTTCTCAACTTGCATATGTGCTCGGTATCAGGCTACTCCTAAAGAATCACATCTTCAAGTAGTCAAACGTATATTTCGTTATCTGAAGGGTACTCGCGATCTTGGTCTTTGGTATCCTAAAGAAACTTCTTTTGACTTGACTGCATTCTTGTTACTGACCATGTTGGATGTATGCTGGATCGCAAGAGTACATCTAGAAGTGTCCAATTTCTGGGAGATAAATTGGTGAGCTGGTCTTCACGGAAGCAAAATTGTGTATCTCTTTCAACTACAGAAGAAGAATATGTTGCTGCTGCAAGCTGCTTATCCCAGGTAATTTGGATGCAATCACAATTAAAAGATTATGGCTTTTTATACAGCCGTATTCCTTTATATTGTGATTCACGAAGTGCAATTGCAATTTCATGCAATCCTGTTCAACATTCCAAAACGAAACATATTGATCTTCGATATCATTTTATAAAAGATCATGTTGAACAAGGTAATGTGGAATTGTACTTCGTTTCAACCGACTATCAATTAGCAGATTTGTTTACCAAGGCTTTGGACGAAAAACGTTTTAACTTTCTTGTGTCTAAGCTTGGTATGCTAAATCTCAAATCTTAATCCGGTTTTCTTCCTGGTTTTTCTCTTTTTGTTGTTAATTTTTTAACAATAAAAATGGATTTCAAGTAAATTCACTTGAAACCCGTTCCTCAAAGATATTATTGGTTGAGGGGGAGAAACTCGCTATTCATTGGTTGAGGGGGAGAATTCCAATATTCACTTGTTAAGGGGGAGAAAATCAACATTCATTCGTCAAGGGGGAGCATTTTTATGAAACTTCACAGGTAAAGGGGGAGCATACTCATTGTTAACCCATTTTCTATTCATTTTTTCAAATTTTTCAGAAACTCAATCTCAAAATGTTAAAATTTTAATAACTTGAGTTTCATTGTTTCAGTTCCAAACTGTTTTCCTCACTCATATGTTGCAAACGTAGGATACAAGTTTCTGTCAAATTCGTCGATATCTCTACTAATTTCGATTAGTATTGATTGCTTCTGTTTATGTCACACTCTTGTCTCTTGCGTTGATGACATCACTTTCTATTCTTTTCCTCCAAACAACAAACTCAAATCTTTCACCAATTTTTCATTCTTTGAGTTTAGTTGATGCCACACATCTTGGCATGATTTTGACCATAATCAAAACTTTTTACTCTCAATGAGTTGTTATCTATGTAGGATACAAATTTTTGTCAAATTCGTCGATCTCTCTACTAGTTACGATTAGTATTGATTGCATCTGTATATGACAAATTTTTGTCTCTTGCGTTGATGACATCATCTTCTCAGTTTTGCTTTCAAACTTAAACTCAAAATCTTTCAAATTCTATTAACTTCCACTAAATTCAAAATTTTTAATCAAACTCATATGTTACCAATGTAGGATATAAACTGTTGACAAATTCGTCGATCTCTTTACTAATCTAATTAGTAAAGATTGCATCTGTTTATGTCAATCTTTTGTCTCTTGCATTGTTGACATCACACTCTTCTTTTTCATATTACGTTGAAACTAAAATTTTTCTACAGAATTCAACACTTTGAGTTTCGTTGTTGCCACAAATTTGGTACAACTCAATCTTAACTGTTAAATTTTTTTTACTCAACACCATGTGTTAACTACGTAGGATATAAGTTTTTGGCAAATTCGTCGATCTCTTTACTAATCTAATTAGTAAAGATTGCATCTGTTTATGTCAAACTCTTTTCTCTTGCGTTGTTGACCTCACTTTCTCATACAAAGTTGACATTATATGCTCTACATTTGTATATTCCTCACAAAATTTGTACTCATACTTTGTGCTCACAATGATGTGTTCACAACGTAGGATATAAAGTTTGGTCAAATTCGTCGATCTCTTTACTAATCTAATTAAGTAAAGATTGCATTTGTTTATGACCAACTTTTTTCTCTTGCGTTGCTGACATAATTTTTCAAACCTTATTCTGATTTTGCATAACTGTTTCATTTTTCAAATACTTGTTTGCAACTCTCAACACAAGTTGTTGTTAAATTCGTCGATCTCTTTACTAATTTCGATTAGTACTGATTGCATCTGTTTATAACAACTTCTTGGATGGATTGTTCTTACCATTTTTCAAACAATTTTTACAAACCTATAACAATGGAGAAATTATTTTAATTTTTCTCCAAATGGTTCAGATTTAATTCTGAATTATTCATATGATCTCACACACAACATCGTTTTTGTGCACTGATCTTTGCTCCACTTCAAATTGATTTCTTTTAAACCTCAAATCTTTGCTTAACAATGTCTTCAATCATCTTGTCTGTCAAATTCGTCAATCTCTTTACTGAAGTTCTTCAGTAAAGATTGCATTTGTTTATGACTTCAGGTGATTCTTGACACTGTTAATATCTATTTTTCAAATATTTTTCTCAAAGATTCTTGGCGAAAATCTATTCTTGATTCCGAAATGCAACGTACAACTATCGATTCCTGGCTCTTGTATTACAACGACATACAATTTCCTCTCTTAGTTTCAACATTAGCATGAGGCTCCTGGTCATGATCCTCATGAGGGGGAGAAATGAGCAAGAAATAAATGAGCAAGAAATGTACAACATTAAGAAGAACCACAAACATCTCATCAATGAAAAAAAATTCATGTCTCTCGTACTCAAATCATCGGCAAAATCAGAAATAGTTTATATCAAGTATTTCAGAGGAAGAGAAGGTGATAAACAAAGTGTTAAAAGGAAAAACAAGTGAAGAAGAAAAAATCAACATATCTACAGAAATCTCTCTCAAAAATCTCAACCATGACATTAAAAACTCAACTAGTTCAAACTGAAACTTAATCGTATTAATCTTCCTGTCCAAACAACAAAACATCCATATCAATCCAAAATTCCAAATTCCGTAACAACCACATACATTCAAAAGCTTAACCGTTTAAATCATTCTTTCCAAAATTCCATAACAACCACATACATTCAAAAGCTTAACCGTTTAAAGCCATATTTCCAAACAAAATACAAATCATCCACACCAAATCAAATCCTAAAATGTACATATCATTCTTTCCTACATACAAAACTTACATACATACATACATATTCAAAACTTAACCGATACAAATCATTCTTACATTTTACACATATTTGTATCTTACATTTTACACACACATCCAAAACTTTAACTGACAAATCATTCAAAAACATTAGCATTCTTAATAAAATCCTCTACCACAAAATTTCAAAAACAACCTCTCCATTATCTGAAATCTCAGACAAATCCTTACCTAACTGATATTCCATTTCCCTAAATTTCAAATCTTTAGTAAATCAGTTATAGGATTTCCTCACTCAAACATTTTCATCGAAAAACATACTTTCTTTGAGTATCTGAAACTTCCAGATTTCTGCAATGTTATGTTCTTGAAATTCAGAAAAACATTTTCTTGCCAAAGACAGACTATAAGAAGAATCTGAAGTCGGAAGACTGGGATGACGTATTAAAGACCAAAAAGGGGGAGATTGTTATGACCAATTTTGTAATAAGGTTTTGACCTTTAATCTTGGTAACTAACATGTCTAGTGTTAAGTGGTGAAGAGTATATAATATTGTAATTTGACTTTTCATGTAAGTCTTTCCCACACAATTACTGAATAGACGTTTTTGAAAGCTTCCTTTCATCTTCATTCTCTCTCAACCAACACACACTAAAACACATACTAAATCTTCAATCTCATAGTAAATCTTCATGGATTAGCTTGAATTAATCAAAGTTTGATCTCTCAGCAATTAATAAAAAGATGATCTTCGTCTTATTGATGTATATAATTTGTATCGAGTTTATGTGTTTACTCATCATAAAATGATACTCCCCTCGTCCCATTTTAATTGTCCAGTATACTATTTTAGTTTGTCCCACAAAGAGTGTCATTTCCTAAATTTCAACCAATCAAAATACATTTAAGTGGGAAAGAGAAAATTTGATTGGTGACATTATATAATTAATGCACTTTTCTTAAACTGTATACTTTTTTGTAGTAGACAATTAAAGTGGGACGGAAGGAGTAATATTTAATGTACTGAATTATTTTGTTTGTATCCTTCAATAATTTTACATTTACTTGACTAATTTAGTAAACATGAAATTAATGTAACATTTAATAGACGCCGAATCAATTCTCATTTAAAAACCTAACATATTTTATGATTTAAAGAAAAAAGATGCTCCTTTTTTAGGGTAGAAAATGACTAGCCCATTAGAGGGTTTCAGACAAAAAATTGTCATTAGGCTGCCAGCTCACCGGTCACCTCTGTACACCGATTGCCTCTGATCACCTGAAGAATGATAAGAGTGCTGCAGTCCATGGGTCCCACCTGTCTCAATGGATAATAATACAAATAATGTATCTTTAAAATAAATAAATTGATTAAATTTCCCTATAAAATGAGTACGTACAGTTAGGGTTTTGTCGATCATTACTCTTTATCAAAAACACTCAAGCTTTCGTATATTCGTCTTCTCGATAGAGCAGCAATGGCTAACCCAAATCCCTCGAGCTACGCAATGGCTAACCCAAATCAAGCGTAAGTTTTTGATTTCTTTCAACATTTACACCATTATCGATGCGTATGAGTATAATCTTATTTTAATACACTTTCTTTTCCGTCAATCTCTTCGAAGCCCAGAAATTAAACTGTAATAGTTTTTCTTTTCTTCAGATGCCTTTTTTTCCTTTTCCTTTTTTTTTTCTGCGTTGTTCTATTTTACTCGATTAACTTTCTTTTTTTTTTTGTCTCGATCAGACTTGGCCCGAAGATAGCGCAAAAGTGTCGTGTTCTTTTGACAACATCAGCAGGGTTATTTATGGTGTTCTTAGCAGCAACGTATATTTATCATAATGATACGAAACACCAACGTTTCCGATTTATTCTTGAATCCGCCATTGTTATGACTGTTAGCTTGCTTTCAGGAGCCGCTCTATATTTTATTTACCGCTACAAGACGGGTGATCCCCATGAAACCGATTGGTTTTATCGGATGTTAAAGATGACGATGGTGATTACTTCAGTTACTGCTCCCTTGTATGCGATGTGCTACCTGTTTATTCAACATATCAAATACATGTTTATTGTCGAAATTTCTGTTCATTTCACAAATGTCTTCATGATCTTCGTTTCTTTGATTATCAAGGTCCATATTACTCCATTTCCTTTTGTTCCGTCTTCAAATGCTACCAACGTAAAGGTAGTTGTTCAGCCATCAGAAGTTCAACTTCGGATTCTACCCGAAGCTCATGTGCACATTGCCGATGACGAGGGTATACAACTTGCTCATGACGCGGTGCCGCCGGTGGTTCTGAATGCGGTTATTCAGCCAGTTGTTCCTCTACCTGTGATACCGATAAACTTTCAGATGGCTGGCGGTGGCGCCTGAGGTGGCGGTGGCAATGGCATTAATGGCGGTGGTAGTGATGGAGTATGGTTAACATCTAGTTTAACGGTTGTTCTTACCGTCTAACCTAGCTAATATTAGGATATTACTTATTTTAATTTTATGTAATTTCTCCTTAAGTTAGTAATTAAGTATGGTTGTCTCTACTTTTAATTTTAGTTTAATGTAATTTGTTTTTTTTTCCGGTGGTAGTTAGTAACTAATTAGTATGGTTGTCCCTAAGTGCTGTGGTAGTTAGTAATTAAGTATGGTTGTCTCTACTTTTAATTTTATGTAATTTGTTTTTTTTCCGTATTAATATATTCAAGCTTAAAAGTTACATGCACATTTCGAAATTTAATCGCCTCAGTTGCAAAAAGCTAGTCACTCAATATTGAGTTACAAATTAATCGCAATTTCTTTTCTTTTCGGTTAAATTATTAAAACAATAAAACCTTCGAGTTAGATGTATAAGCTTTCTAACAAAACACAAATTACATCACACACAAATAATTAGAATATGGACAGTTACAATAAGATAGTCACACGATATTGGGTCGCAAAACAAATAATTGCATTATCTTTTCTGTTAGAATTATTAATACTTTTTTGGTTACGTATATAAATTTACAACAAATAAAATGGAAATTTAATGATGTTTTAATTATGAACAGGCGCAATACTTTCTAGAAGCATTCTCGTATTTTCACCAACTAACCATTCGGCTCAATTCTACGTGTTAGGCAAATTCTGAAGAGTAACAATATACATTAAGTAGGCTATGATTTGTTTTGCTAATTATAGCTTTTTACTTAATTAAACACCATGATAGCAACTTGAAATCAAAGTTTATCTTCCAAAATTAATTTTCACTTTGAGATTTTCCTTAAACAAAATTACACTAAACAGACAATATCAACTTGTATTTAACTATTTGCATATAAACAGATGCAACATAACTTTTTATTATTAAAAGTTAGTGATTTGTCTACTTAAATGAGGTAACATTAGCATAAGCAAATAAATGGAATAATCACTATTACAAACAGGGCAATTTGTTGCTAAGCATGAATTCTCATGGATTTCCAACTTACAAACAGGACAAATTGTTGCTAAGCATGTCTTTTGGATTGATTTTTTAAGTTCTTGCCTGGCAAATTTCTATTAGACAAAAGACTACACCCATATTCTGGTGAATAATTTATCACTTTTGTCGCTAAAAGCACAAGGTATATGAAATTACATTTTCTTCTTCTAGTATTCATACATAGGAGCACACGATAACGAGGGTGTATATTTACAGAATAAGTTATTGAAAGTTTATTATATACGTTGATGTGGTTTTCTTCGTATAAAATTAAAAAGAATTCCTTTTTAATTCAATTTTAGCACTTTTTCTTAAAAAGAATTCTTTTTTAATTCAATTTTAGCACTTTTTCTTAAAAAGAATTTCTTAATGAATTTGTTTAATCTGCTCTATTATGTGTAATTTACGCTTATAAATCGGATGTGTATAGAACGATGCTGAAAGGTGATGAGTGAGTGCATCGACCCGTTTGCCTTTATAGCTAATTTTATTAGTTTTTCCTATTTGACCCGTTTTTAATAAAACACAATTCAAGTTGACTCATTTTCTTTTAAATGCAATGAAATTAACGAGGGTCTAATATGCTTTATATGTATAATTATGGTTTTAATAAGAATTGTGCCAACGACACGTCAGGAAGCCGTTGACAGCCCCTCAAACCCGTCAATAGCACGTCACAGTTGGCTCCATCGATGATTACTAGTTAATCATAGATGATTAAAACAATTCTCAAATTCTCACAAAATTTTCAATTCTCAAAGTAACTCTCCCCTATATATATATAAATGGATATAATATAAAAATATATACTTATATCCATACACTTATGAATCATATTTCTGTTTGTTAAAATCTACGTTGAATAAAATTACGAACACTCGTGAATTTATACGGTTATAATCTATTACTTCGTATTTATAATTAATTATTAGTATATTTCCATTTACACTTTAATTCATGATCTTATAGTTGATCTATAGTTGACATGCAAATTGGAAACTACAACTACTCCTAGAATATTTGAATTATACAACATTCTGTTTTTCAAAAACTTATCATATTTATGCATGTAATTAACCAATCCAAAAAACAACCATTTTAATGAACAAACTAAAATCAAATTCGTAAACAATTAACATATGATCCTCGAAGGACTAAAATTTTAAAATTTAACATATGATCGAAGACTAGTTAAAGAAAGAATTAGAAGGACCAAGATTGTAATTTATAGAAGTTTAACGAGACATGTGGACCCATGACTATGACCACCTTTGCTTCCACTTACCACTTTTATGTTTTTCTTCCCTTAGTATATTTCTTTGCTGTTACATTATTAATTCCGCACTTTTTCATGTATTATTGTTTTATTGGAAAGTTTTCTATCTTTTGTCTTATTTACAACTAGCAACTAGCAACAATTTTCTCATGTAAAGATGTTTTCCAAAAACGTATACAATTAGTTTATCTTTTGATAAGTAGAAACAGTAATAAGACAAATCTTTTGATTAGTTTATTTCAAGAGACAAATCTTATTCATTAGATCAAAAGATTTCTTATTCACCAATATCATCAAATCACATGTGATTCAAACACATCAATTACCACCGCCAACCACCACCACCGACCACCGTTTGCCGCCGGCGGCCGCCGCACGCCACCGCTGGTCATCGCCATCCGCCGCCGGATACTGTTCGACCTTGTTACTAGTGCTCGTTAATACTGTTCAACCTTGTTAATATTGCTCGTTGGTAGTGCTTAACACTTAGTGCTTAACACTTAGTGTTTAACACTTAGTGCTGCTCCCAGTTAGCGTTGTTCAAGTCTCCCAGTTGCACGGTGTATTTTGGGAAGATTGAAATTTATCAATCTTAAATGGATGTCTCTCAATTAAATTGGCCTATTTTAGTAATTAATTTTTCTTTTAATTCAGTTTTAGCACTTTTTCTAAAAAAAAAATGCTTAATGAATTTGTTAAATCTGCTCTATTATGTGTAATTTACTGTTAGGAATATTTCTTGTCAGGATTGAATAACCAAACAAGTTATTATAAACCCAGATCTACTAACACAAGAAGTTACAACGGATTAACACTTATGTTATTAGATTAAGAACAATGTAAACTGGAATCGAATAAGAATAAAAACGATGAACACAGTTTATCACAAAAAGCTTCAATGTATTAATTCGTTCGATCAATACACGTATGTTTGCAATTCATAAGGAACTATATATAATAGTCATTGAAGCCTAAATTATTAACCTAGTTATTCTAGGAAACGATTACAATTGAATTACATAAAGATATACATTCTATAACTAACTCTACTCAAATCTCGGACTTGATCTTGTTCAGATATGCTCATCAGTAGTAAATTAGATCGTCAGTAGTAATTGCCTTTAGCAGTAGTAACTCGAGATCAGAGTAGTAACTTCAATGTTTTCTTCAGTAGTAATTCAGAATCAGTAGTAAATACTTTATATTCCAACAATCTCCCCCTAAACTTGTTAATTCATTTTGAATTACTCAAGTTTCTTTTGTTATTCTTCTTCCTTCTTTCTCTTCTTTAAAGTTCTTTGATTCTGTTTCTTTCTTTGAGCAATGATGTATTTGTTGTTTCTTTTGATGAAATAGTTAAGTTTGTTTTGAAACATTACAGCATCATATGGTTTCATCATGGTGTTTGTGAATATCTGATACATGGTTTCTTCAGATTGTGGATATTCTTTTTCATATAAATATAGCTCACAGTTCTTGTTTGATCTTTCAAAGAAGTACATATTTACTGTAGGGAGTACATTCCAAGCATACACATTCTTTGTGTTTGTAAATATTTCTGGGTAGTTATCTGGATAATATGCAGCATCAATCATTTTAGTAATGTATCCAACTCCAGACTTCTTCCATGATTTCTTTGTCATTCTAGGTTTTCCAATGATTAGAAGTTTGATTATATCACTTCTTGAACATGATCTAATCATAGGTAACCATCCAGTAAATCTTTGAACAATTTTGTCCTCCCTTATAATTTCTATAACATTATTATCCATAACTCTCCAATTGATGATTTGATTGTTTTCAAGGGGAGCAACTGGAATTTCAAGAATAGGAATAATGTGCTCTGTTTTTGATTTCTTCTTAACATTCTGTTCTTGTGGAAAAACTTTTCTTTTCTTTGTTTGGGAAGAGGAGGATTCACCAGTAGTTGATATACTACCAGTTTGAATTAAATTTGGACTTATTGGGATTAAAGCTTTTGCTTTTTCTTCTTCTGCCTCTTGTTCAGTCAATTCTTTCTTCTTGGCAGTACAATATTTATCTATAATTGTGATCATCTTCATTCTACCTAAAGATTTTGCACTATGCCCTTTTGACTTGAGAAAGTCAATCATAATTTTCTTCTGTTCAAAAACGTCATCTGTTAGTTCACTCTTTGTTCTTTTACATTCAGCTACCAGATCTTCAAGACAGTTTAGATGTTCTTCTTCAATTTTTCTAAGTCTTTTAAATTCAGTCTGTTGGTCTTCTACCTGAACATCTTTTATTTGTGGAACATCTTTTACAGTCCTTTTCTTTTCTTCAAGTGCTTGATACAGAGCCACTTTCTTTAAGTACCTCATATGTTTCACCTTCCATCTAGATTGTTTTTCAGATCTGACATGATTAATTTTGTTCACCATGTGGTGACCTAATGCTCTGTTGGGATAATCTTCATCATAGATCTCTTTTCCTTTTCCAATGCAAGCTGGAAGAACAGATGGAGGTGGAGTATATTTCATATCTGGGATACCATGAATTTCAAGTTTTGGATAAAACAGTTTAAGTTGGTCTTCTGGTAGTATCTTGGGATGTGGAGGAAGTGTGCATTCATCTACTTCAAACCAATTCACATTATCATCAATGTCAGGTATGATAAGTGGTTGATCAGGAGTTGGTGGTTTTGAGATAATGACATATCTTTCTCTTTCAATAAGTTCAGGAATTTCTTCAACTTCCTCTTCAGTAGTAGCTAAAGTGGTTACTACTGGAATTTCTTCAGGAATTACTACTGATAGGGCATCAGTAGTGTTTGTTGTTACAATTGGAGGTACTGCTGTTATATCATCAGTAGTAGTAGGAGTTACTACTGACGTTTCTTCTTGTTGTTGTTCTTGTACTGGAGCAGTAATATCTTCATCAGTAGCATCCATGTTTTCTAGGCCTTCATCATTAAACTGGCCTTCAGTAACAGTTGATTCTTTGAGATTAAGGAGAGAAGTTGCTGCTGCTGCAATTGATGTGTCTATCATAGTTTGGATAGTATCCTTCTCCCCCTTAGTGATCTCAACACGTGGAGCATCACTACCAGTAACCTTCTTTCTGAGCTTTCTAATTATCTTTGTTTGTTGAACAAGTCTATGCTCATATAGTTTCATCCTCTTGTTAATAGTGTTGATGTGCTTCTTCATATAGATCATGGTTTTCCCTTGATTTGTTAAATATTTCAGACAATCTTGTACAGTGGTTTCAAGGTTTTCCAACCTATCCGTCAATGATTTTTGTTTAATCTGCCCTCACTCCTTCTAGCAAGATCACCGGGCTTACTAACTGGTACATTGGTTCTAAGGTTTTCCTTCCTAGCCGTCAATTTGGTTTGTTTAATACTGCCCTCAGCCCATTTGGGTGGATCATTGGGCTCAATTGGTACATTGGCTTTAAGGTTTTCCATCCTATCCGTCAATTCAATGAGTTCTGTTCTACCCTCATCACTTCTTGGTGATGAAATGGGTTGTTTGGACATACTCTTCTTCCTGGAAGAAGCAGTAATGCCCCCCCTTGTGGTTTCTTGGCACCGGGTCCTTTAAGTGCTGCCTCAAATGATGAGTCATCACTTAAAGTTGCCGAGGTCTGGGTCCTATTTATGTTCTCACTATCCTGTGCACCCACCTTTGGGGCATCAGTAGTGAGAGCCCTTTCCTCATGACCTCTCTCCTCATGTGAGGTCAACTCTTGGAGCCTGGGGTGTGACTCAAGTTGTCCCCTGGTGTCCTTTAAGGAAGATTTCTTCCTTTTATAAATGATGGATATATTTTGGGCTGGTGGTAGGTCTTCCACAGAGTGAAGAGTAGCACTCTGAGGATTTATTTCATGTTCCTGGGACACATTCAGGACATTTGATGGTGTAACTATTTGAGTGGACTGTAGGATATCTGTTTGGGCTACATTTGGGGGTGATGGAGTGGGTTGGGGTTCAAGTGGGTAAGTTGAACCTTCTCCAGTAGGTGATTGATCATTGATCATGTTAGGAAAAAGTGGAGTAATTTTACCAGAAAATTTAAATTGTTTTTTCATGTTAGAAAACACCTTTTTGTTTAATTCAGGAGTTACAAATCTGTTTTTAGGAATGGAAAGGTTTTGTAATTCACAATTTATAATATGAGTTAGGAATCTTGGATACATTAAAAATGTAGATGAAGAAAGATTTCCAAGCATTCCTTCAAAGATCATGTTAGAAAAATTGAATACTTGTCCTGTACTCAGACAAACAACAGCAGATGCTATTGACTTGTTGAATTCATTCCAAGTACTTCTTTTGGGAGAGATGCAATGTTGAATAGTGTGTATTAAAAACTTCCATTGGGGTGAAAGAAGACCTTTTTGAAATGTGACTATATCTAGTCTTCCTTCATACCCCATTTTTTGTAAATTTTCAACAAGATCCTCCTTTGGCAAAGAGAACATACCTGATTCATCATGAAGATGAAGATGTTGTCTGATCGATTGTTCAGTGATGGTGATTGTTTTTCCATCCACAGTTGATTTGATCATTGACATAGTTGACCCTTCAGTTCTTTCAGCATTAGTCCAGAAATCAACTAGATGTTGTTGATACGCTGTTGGGTTGATGGAGAGTGCAAACTTAATGTATGAGTTCTTTAGGAACATTACAATGGGACGAAAGTCTTTTGTGCCGTCTGGATTCCTCAAGAAAGCACACATGTTCGGAATATTTAAGATCAGTTGGGATTACAAGAGATTTTAGGGTTGCCATGGTGATTGATTTTGATCTTTTGAGATGAGTTTTTTTCAGAGAGAGTGATCGTCTTGTTAGGAATTTCAGGTTTTGAGAAAGAATTTGAGTTGTTACTGATGAAAGGTTTTGATCGAATTTTGCAGAGATAAGGGTTTAGCGTAGGGTTTATCAAATCGATGAAAAGATAATGCTAAATTAATCTCAGTCGGGTATTTATATTTTTCGATTAAACCTGCAAAATGACCAAAATATCCTTCGAATAATAGCTTAACGGCTATTTTCATGAGGGTCAGTAATGTAAATTAAGTATTTTACGGATAACGGCCGATCAGTAGTAACTAATCATCAGTAGTAAAAACATCAGTAGTAACCTTTGTTTTTATACTTAACCTAATTCCTACTGAGAAACCCTATCAGTACTAAATTATAGTAGAAGCATACCATTAGTAGTAATAAATAACCAGTAGTAAGACTAAGTTTAAAATAAAATTTGTACAAAACTCTTTACACATGATATTCTTTTGAGATTTAATTGATTAAAATCATTCCAATATTGCAAACCAAGAAGTTGAATCTTCCTACATCAAAAGCTTTAGTAAAAAGATCTGCCAATTGATTATCAGTATGAATTTTCTCTACTTTAATTAATTTCTTTTCATTGCAATCTCTTATAAAGTGAAATCTAATTTCAATGTGTTTTGTTTTAGAGTGTTTTACTGGATTATTTACAATACTGATAGCACTTTGATTATCTATAAAAATAGGAGTTTTGAGAATAGATATACCAAAGTCTAGAAGTTGATTTTGGATCCACAGAACTTGTGCACAGCAGGCAGATGCAGCTACATACTCTGCTTCAGCAGTTGAAGTTGAAACATTAGTTTGTTTCTTGCATTGCCATGACACCAACCTTGATCCAAAGAATTGACATCCACCAGTAGTAGATTTCCTATCTTGACATTCACCACCATAGTCACTATCTGTGTAAGCTATAAGTTCAAATGGTGATGCATGTGGATACCAAAGACCAAGTGAAGGTTTTCCTTTCAAGTATCTGAAGATTCTTTTGACTGCTTGTAGGTGTATCTCCTTAGGTTTTGCTTGATATCTGGCACACACACAAACACTATACATAATGTCAGGTCTTGATGCAGTTAAATACATCAAGGATCATATCATTGATCTGTACAGGTGTTCATCTACATCCTCCCCCTCAACATCAAGATGTAGGTGTTTGTGAGTTTCCATTGGAGTACTTGCACTTTTGCAATCTTTCATTGAAAACTTCTCTAAGATATCTCAAACATATTTTGACTGATTGATCAAGATACCATCTGGTTTCTGATTGATTTGGAGTCCAAGAAAGAAATTCATTGGACCCATTGAACTCATTTTGAACTTGATCTGCATCAGTTCTTCAAATTCTTTGCACAATTTATCATTTGTTGATCCAAAGATGATATCATCTACATATATTTGGACCAGTAGTATATCATCTTGGACCTTCCTTGTGAATAATGTCTTATCAATGGCACCTCTCTTGAAATTTTTCTTCAGTAGGTATGAGGACAATGTGTCATACCAAGCTCTTGGTGCCTGATGAAGGCCATAAAGAGCTTTGTCTAGTTTAAACACATAGTCATCATGTTCTGGATCTTCAAAGCCTGGGGGTTGACATACATATACTTCTTCTTCTATTTTCCCACACAGGAAAGCACTTTTTACATCCATTTGGTAGACTTTGATTCTTTTGTATGAAGCATATGCTAGAAATATTATGATTGCTTCAATTCTGGCAACTGGTGCATATACTTCATCATAATCAATCCCTTCTTCTTGAGTATAACCTTGTGCTACAAGCCTTGCTTTGTTTTTGATCACTATACCTCTTTCATGTTTCTTGTTTCTGAAGATCCATCTGGTTCCAATGGGTCTTTTTCCTTTTGGAAGAGGGACAAGTGTCCATACAGCTTGTAGTTTGAATTGAAGAAGTTCTTCTTGCATTGCTATGATCCAGTTTGAGTCTTTCATAGCTTGTTGAATCTTCTTAGGTTCTTCCTGAGACAGAAAACATTCATACATGCATTCATTAGTTATTAGACTGATATTACAAATATTAGAATTAAATTTGCTTCTTGTCTGCATGGATGAATTGACATCACTTAGGACTAGGTCCAAAGGATGATTCTTTTCAGTTCTGGTTCCAGGGATTTTATCAACAGTTAGTTGAGAATCTAAGTTTGACTCATTTGATTCAGGAATTTGTGCATCTATTCCTGATTCTTCTTGATTGTTTGCATGTTGATGAGGATCATCATTACTACTGGTGTCAGTAGTAACATTTTCTTCAGTAGTTTCAGTAATATCTTTGTTGTTACTGGCATCAGTATTAAGTACATCATCTTCATAACTTTGAGGTTCAGAGTTACTACTGGGATCAGTAGTATTTTCAAAGTTTGAGTTGTTACTCGTATCATTGAAATTAGGGTTATCAGAGTTACTACTGTCCTCAGTATTAACTGTGGGAGCAGTATCAACTAAGATATATTTCATGATTTCGTGCCTTTCACTTGATGATGGTCCTACTTGTTGGCTTTGATTGTTTGATTTTCTTGTATTAAATTCATAACTAAAATCAAAAGATTTGGTTAGATTATCAATATTAAACAACCAATCTGGGCCATTTCCTTGTTCATTCATAAGATTTTCATTAAAGGATACATTCACACTTTCTTTAATGATCCTCAACCTTTTGTTGAACACTCTGTAGGATTTGCTTTGTGTTGAATATCCTACAAAAATTCTATCATCTGCTTTGCAGTCAAACTTACCAATTTGTTCTCTTGTAATTAAAATAGTACAAGGACAACCAAATGATTTTAAGAAACTTATTGAAGGTTTTCTTTTATTAAAAAGTTCATATGGTGTTTTAAAGTTAGGCTTAACTATTAATACTCTGTTCTGAACATAACAAGCAGTATTAACAGCTTCAGCCCAAAAAGTAATTGGTAATTTTGAATCTGCAAGCATAGATCTGGCTGCTTCAATGATAGTTCTATTTCTTCTTTCAGCTACACCATTTTGTTGTGGAGTTCTTGGTGAGCTGTACTGCCTGTCAATACCCTTAAGATCACAAAAGTCAATTAGGTTAGTATTCTTAAATTCAGTTCCATTATCACATCTAATTGCTTTCACTTTGAGATCTCTTGTATTTTCCAGCTTTACAATCAGATTCTTGATTAATTCATTTGTTTCATCTTTGGTCCTGAGAAAGAATACCCAAGTGTATCTGGAAAAATCATCAGTAATAACAAGGCAATATTGTTTCTTTCCAATACTCATTACATTTGTAGGTCCAAAAAGGTCCATATGTAAGAGCTGCAAAGGATTAGAAATAGAATTAATTGCTTTGGTCTTATGAGAAGTCTTGTGTTGTTTACCTTTTAGGCAGGCAACACAATGATGATCACACATGAATTCTTTTTGTGGTAGACCAACTACCAAATCCTTTTTAACTAAATTGTTCATATTTTTAAAATTTGTGTGACACATCCTTCTATGCCAAAGTTCTGATTCATTTGTGTTTGCCTTAGATATAAGACAGTTGATCTCATTTGATGAAATGAGTTCTCCCCCTATATCTAGGCAATACACATTGTTTCTCATTGGTGTTCTTAAAACAACATATTTTTCATCTAAAATAAAATCAGGAGAAAGAATGATGCACTCAATATCTGTAAAAAAAGAATTTTGTTCTTCTTATCACAGACTTGAGACACACTAACCAGATTGTATTTAAGCTCAGTAACATAAAAGACATCATCAAAAGTAATTTTGCCATTTGATACAGTACCTTTACCTGTAATCTTACCTCCCCTAGGATTTTCTCCAAAAGCAACATATCCTCCTTCAAAAGACTTGAAATCTCTAAGAATTTGAAGATTGCCAGTCATGTGTCTAGAGCATCCACTATCAATATGCCATGTTCTACCTTCTTCAGGGATCTGGATACTCTGTACATAAAGTAGAAGGATTAGTTAATTTTGGGAACCCAAGCTTGTTTTGTCTTGGGTTCATCCTTTGAAGAATAAAACTTCTTAACTGTATGATTCTTATATGCAGTATTGAATTTAGTACTGGTGTTGTGAGTCACTACTGATCTAGGTTTAAACCCGTAGTTTTTAGCCTTTGAAAATTTTACTACTGATGGACCAGTAGTATTTTTGTAATAAGGGTTTTGAGCATAATCAGTAGTGTTTTTGTAGTTATACCAGACAGCATTGTAATTAGGGTTTTTACCAGTAGTAAACTTGGAATAGTTTCTACTGATGTTTGAAAATCTTGAAAATTGAGGAAAACGATTTTGAGTTCCATTGTTTTTAAAATAATTACTTCTACTTGGACTTTTATATCTGGTATTTTGAATAAATCGTGGTGCAATTTCTTCCAAATTTATGAGTATCATTAATATATGTTTTATTGAACTCCTTTTGATTTGGTTGCTTAAACTTCTTTTCTTTTTCTTCTTTAGATTGTTTTAATTTTAATGCTTTTTCCTTTTCTTTATTGATTTTGAATTCTTTAAATTCTTTATTGTTAATAGGGTTGAAGTGACAGTTTTTAGCTATGTGATTAACTTTGTTACAGATTAAGCATGATAATTTTGTTGATTTAGAATTTTCAGGTTTTCTCTGTTCTTTTAATTGGTTTAAATTCCTTTGATTTCCCCTTCTTAAAATTGTTGGTATATTTTATGAGTTATATTTTAGGGATATAATGTGACTTTGTGTGGTGTGAAAACTGGTATCATTTGATTCAGTTGTTTGATCATCATCAGAAGATTCATTTGATTCATTACTGGTTTCAGTTTCAGTTTGACTTTCAATTTTTAAATCATTTAAAATTCTTTCTGTACTAGATTTTAGTCGTGGAATAAAATTTGTTGGAGGTGGGACTGCATGATATCCCACTCCATGAATAACCTTTTCTGTAGTTTGATTGCTAGTTAATTCATTGACAATTTTAGAACTTCTTTCATACTTTTTAATGGTTAATTTATTCTGTTATAGTTCCATTTGACATTCTTCAAGTTTGATTAAAGTTTCTTTTAATTTCAATTCAATATGTTCTTTTTCATAAGTGGTTTGTAGCAATTCATCTTTTATCTTTTGATCAGTTATTTTATAGATTTTAATTTGATTTTCTAAATCTGCTATACAACCATTATATTCAATTCTTCTGTTTCTATTTAAAATCATCTCTTCTAGAGTTTCTTTGTTTAGTTTTTCTAATTCTATGTATGATTTAATGCATTCAGGAGTGCAAGATTTAGAATGTACCTCAGTAGTAGAAGGATCAGTAGTAAATGCCATAAGAGCTTGATTCTGTGCATGTTCTTCTGCTTGGAAGCTCCAGTCATATCCTTGTCCTTCTTGAGAGACTAAGGCAGTTGAGTTGGACGTACTGTTCTTGTTGTAGCTTGATCTTTGATCTTTGTTTGGACATTCTCTGGTAAAGTGACCTAGATTGCTGCAGTTGTAGCACTTAACCTTGGTTTTGTCAAAGCTGTAACACCTCAATTTTCAAAACACCTTTTAAATCATATTTTTAATAAAAATATTACAAAGTCCAATATCCCAAAAATACGGTTTAACAAAAACCTTTGAAAAGATTATCAGAGTAATTAAATCCGGTGTTACAGAAATAATATCATAACCATAGGATAAACGGGATCTACCTACGAGCTCCCGAGCTAATCAACACTAGGCCACTTCTATCGCGACCCTCTAATCCATCGATCTCGAACCTGAGTACATAGCCAAAAACAAAGTAGTACGTGAGACAAAATAGTCTCGTGAGATACATGGGTTTTCGACCCATTCTCAAAATAATAAAAGTCATTACTATTCATTTCTTTTCTTTAATCACTTATTAATTATTATCTTACATTCTTACCGCTTATTCGTATTTACTAGTAAGCTAACCGTAAGCTTACCCATCACATAGTCACATACTTGTAAGCTATCCATAGCTTACTAAATCTTTATCACATACGCTACGGACCTCTTCGTAGCAAACTCCCCCGATGTGGGTTAACTAGGTAAACTCCCCCGTTTCCGGGTTAACTGAAACTCCCCCGTTTCCGGGTTAACTAAAACTCCCCCGTTTCCGGGTTAACTATTTCTCCCCCGATTTCCGGGTTAACTATTTCTCGACAGTCTACTCTTGCGCAGGGTGGTACCTCCCCAAGTAGGTGTCACTAACTCCCCCAACTATGTGGGTTAACTATGATCCGGATCCTTTTCTCAACACATAATGAAATCATCAAATACGGGTCTATGCCCCAATAATACATACTCAACATAAATTAGAATACATCTATTCTAGTTGTCATATTATTCTTGTTTCTTATTCAATTTCAGTATTGACTCTATCAAGTCCTTTATTAAATAAAACATGTTTATTATTTATCAAAATCATTTACTCTAACTTCTCTTTGACTAGAATACAAATCTACTTCTAGTCACTTTATATTTATTCTTCTAACAATTCAATCACTACTCTTATTAGTATAATTTACTAAGTCCATACTTGATACTTGAAAATCATTGTTATTAGCCTTATTAATACATATTATTAACAAGTCAAATATCATACTTTCTTAATTATTACTCTTAGTCAAACATCATATAAGTAAAGAATTATCAATCACTTTTCATTATCATAATCTCTTTAAAAATCATTAGTCATTTAGACATACTTAAATGATCTATTACTTGCATTCTCTTATTCTTTTGATCATATCTTTATTAAAAATATTTATTAATAAAGACTCATAAAACATCATAGTTTTCAAAATCATTTGCTATGTACTCAGTAAAAGTCTCATGTACTCACCTTAGCCAAGCTAATTCCAAATCGTGTTTAACAACACGAATCCTTGCTCTCCAACTTGTGAGATGTCACCAAACTTTAGGTCTTCTTGACCTACCATCAATACCATCACAATAACTAGTTATAACCCATAACTAATCACTAATCAATCCATATCCACATCCCTAACCACCAAGTTCATCCAACTTGGTGGGATCTCAAACCCTAGTTCAAGATTCCCTTCAATAAACCCAAATCCAACTTGTACCCATCGATTACAAGCTTACAATGTGTGTTCTACACCCATGCTTAGCCATCTTCCCCAAAGATGACATGGTTGGTTCCCCAAACCACCATTTTTACCCATACAAAGCTCACAATCAAGGTAGATAAGCAAGACAATCAAGAATACTTACCCTTGATGTTTCAATCCTTCAAGATGTTGAAGATCTGAGCTCTTGAGCTCCAAAAACGACCAAGAACACTCCCAAATCGGCTGCACTATGTGTGGGGTTGAATGAGAAATGAAACCCTAGCTCACACACAAGATTATATACTCCAGACAGACCTCGCGCCCCGCTCGCGTTTGCCTCGCGCCGCGAGGTGACGCGGGTTGTCCTCTTGGTCAGCGCAGAAAAACAGACCTCGCGTTTCGCTCGCGTTTCGCTCGCGTTTCGTCGCCTCTTGTCTCAACTCGAGATTCTCGCGTTTCGCTCGCGACTGGCTCGCGTTTCGCTCGCGGCTCTTGTCTCAACTCTTGATTCTCGCGTTTCACTTCTGGAGCTCCTGTTCAACCTCGCGACTGCCTCGCGCCTGGCTCGCGCCGCGAGGGCTGTCTGGGTCAGTTTCTTGCCTTTTAAACTTGTTTCCATCCAAGTCTTGACCCATACTTGGTTATACCAAGTCCCAAACATCCAAACACTCGATAAAACACAACGGAGACTCGATTAAACATTTTACCACCTTTATTCCTCAATATTTCCATTTAATTCATTAACCGAAAATTCCGGTCGTTACAAAAGCCAACTCTATCACCTTTGTTGTAAGACAGATTTTGCCTTCCAGTTCTTTTAAGAAACCTCTTTGTCCTTAAGCTTAGCATGGCCATCTACCATTTAATATCCACCTCTTCCAAGTCATCAGGATTGAGCTGTTCTAAATCTTCACTAATCAGTGCAGTATGCACATGACTAGTAAAAAAGATTCTCTGGCTAAATCTTCTGATCATGCATTCTTCATAGCTTCCTGACCTGTTCCTGTATTTGACACAAAAGCAGCATTGTTTGAAGATAGATTTGGAGTTTTAGTACTTACCTCAGATTCAAAAACTCTTAGTTCATTGTAAATTCATCAAGTTCTTCTTCTTCAAGTGCATCTCCTTGTCTATATATCACAGTATACATAGACCATTCTTCACCTAGAGACCTGAGAAACTTTCTATTGACATCATCATTGTCTGGTTTGTAACCCACTTGATTTAGTTCACCAATAAGCTTGTTGAACCTATCAAAAACTTGTGATAATGTTTCATTCTTCTGGCCTTTGAAGTTTTCAAAGTCCTGTTTCAGAACATACTTCATGTTTCTTTTGGTGCTCTTAGTACCAACAAACCTCTTTTCAAGTGCCTGCCACAGCTTCTTTGCATCATCATATTCAACAAAGAGATGTTGATAATCATTGGGAATGGCCAGCAAAAGAGTGCTTAGAGCTTTGAGTTCGATTCCTCTGTCATTCTTCTCTTTCTCACACTTCAATTTGTCTGCTTCAGTTGATGTACTTGCTGCTTGAGTCTGAATGGTTTTGTTGCCTTCAACAACAACTTCCCACATGGAATAATCAGTAATAAGCATGTACTGCTTGATTCTGTTTTTCCACATCCCAAAGTTGTTGGGAGTGAGAATGGGAATTTTGTTAGCTTGAGTGCTTTCATTGTTATCAGACATGATTAACATTTTTTGAGATCGAAAGTATGAAGACTTTTTGTTGTTCTTAATTCGTAGATCTAGAACCAATAGCTCTGATACCACTTGTCAGGATTGAATAACCAAACAAGTTATTATAAACCCAGATCTACTAACACAAGAAGTTACAACGGATTAACACTTATGTTATTAGATTAAGAACAATGTAAACTGGAATCGAATAAGAATAAAAACGATGAACACAGTTTATCACAAAAAGCTTCAATGTACTAATTCGTTCGATCAATACACGTATGTTTACAATTCATAAGGAACTATATATAATAGTCCTTGAAGCCTAAATTATTAACCTAGTTATTCTAGGAAACGATTACAATTGAATTACATAAAGATATACATTCTATAACTAACTCTACTCAAATCTCGGACTTGATCTTGTTCAGATATGCTAATCAGTAGTAAATTAGATCGACAGTAGTAATTGCCTTTAGCAGTAGTAACTCGAGATCAGTAGTAACTTCAATGTTTTCTTCAGTAGTAATTCAGAATCAGTAGTAAATACTTTATATTCCAACATTTACACTTAGACCACCCGTTGGCAGCCCACTCCAACGGCTCCAAAACACACACTTCCAACCTAATTTTTACCCCTTTTTTTACCTTATAAATACCCAATCTTTTTCTAAAAAATTTCACACTTCTCATTTCTTTTATTCATACTTACTCATATCACACACATCACACACACTATACTAAAAATGAGTTCCGACGATGAAATGAATGTCGCTAATTTCATTTTTGGCGACGAGGAAGAGGACAGGGTTATACATCTTGGTTTTTTACAAACGGCGGCCGCGTTTCTTGAAGGTTCTAGTTCTAATATCCCTAGAACTCCTAGAAGATACGTGAATAGGGACCGTGGCGGTGCGAATGACCGTCTCGTGGCAGCCTACTTCGCTGAAAATCCGACGTATAACGAGCAAGATTTTCGCAAACGTTTCAGGATGAGTCGTGATCTTTTCACACGCATTGTTCGCGATCTCACTAATACCGTCCCATTATTTGCGCAACGATATGATGCACTTGGGAACGCAGGTACTTCTCCACTAATGAGGTGCACTTCTGCAATTCGTCAGTTAGCATACGGGACCGTACCGGATGCTCTAGACGAATACTTACAAATTGGTGAGAAAACTAGCCGTGATAGTCTCACAGAGTTCTGTAAAGGGGTTATGCACTTGTATGGAGATGAGTTTCTGCGAAAGCCTACTCATACTGATGTGGCGAAGCTGTAACACCCGTATTTTTATAACATCGTTTAAATCATTTAAAATATAATTTCCCAACATTTGGCACAATGTCCAAAATACAGTTTATCAAAAACTTTAAAACCTTTATCAGAGTTTACAAAAATACGGTGTCACCAAGTATATCAAAACCATAGGCAAACGGGATCTACCTAAGAGCTCCCGAACTAGCATCTCTAGGCCACTTCTAGTGCAACCTTCTATCACTTCAACCTGTACCTGAGTACATAGCCACAAAACAAACGTAGTACGTGAGACAAAATAGTCTCGTGAGATACATGGGTTTTAGACCCCAATAATCATAATAACAATTCCATAAATATATAAACATATATATATACATATATATATACTACATTAGTACCGTCTAGTCGCTCTATTGCGACCTTATCGATCTTGCTTCCCTAGCAACCATATCTAGTACCTAAACTTATAGGTACCAGAAGCACAATCATATCTAGTACATAAACATATACGTACCAGAAGCCCAATCATATCTAGTACATAAACATATATGTACCAGAAGCACCAACATGTCTAATACATAAACATGTATGTATTAGAACCTAACATACCTAGTACCAAACATATGCGTACTAGAAGCACCCGTGTGCTTAGTGTATAAACATATATACACTCGGTGTATAAACATATATACCACCGTCCAGTGACCGGGGATCCCCCGCGTCACCACCATCTATCTCTTACCATAACCTAACAGTTATGACAGTCAAAGCCTCCGGCTATCACATCCAACATCAATCAAGTTGGTCATCTAATACTAACGACATATAATTAGTTCATCACAGTGTGAACGTACCTGTATGGTCCCATGGACCCGATCATAAGCAACCACAGTTACTTCTACATCTATGAACCCTATGAGGTCCATACTTACTTTACGCATAAGATACATTTCTTATTCAACGATAACATAATACTTTTATCTCTCCCTTGACTATAATAGACAATTATTACTAGTCACATCATATTCTTTCTCATATATATTCGTTCTTTACTTTTATTAGTATATTTTACCAATAGGTACTCATTACTATAAAATCATTCCCAATTGCTTTACTAATACATATTTATTAATAAAGGCTCCGTATACATTCTTTTAATCACTTACTATATTATTATTGTTCATTAACATAGATTCCATAACTACTTGAATCTATCATAATTTACTTCAAATTTATCACTCATACTAGACACCTTCTAGTATCACATTCTACGTACCCTAATACATTTTCAATTACTATCTTTATCAAAATATTTGTTAATAAAGACTGATACAATATCATATGTACTTTCAAATTAATTGCTATGTACCCAGTTTAAAAGTCTCATGTACTCACCTTAGCAAATAAGTGCTCCAACCGTATTCTTTACGTCAGTTTCCTTGCTTCACAAATCGGTCAACCTTCCAAGACCTCACCAAAAGCCTAATACAATTATCACAATATGATCAACATCAATTACTACTACTAATGTGTTCATCTACCTCTAGATATCACCCATCAATCCATTTCTCCCAAATATATTGATTTACCAAACCCTAGGTTTAACCAAACCGAAGATTCTTACAAATCATAATCATACACTTGATTCCCTTGTTAATATACCATCTATTGAGTGTATACAACGTTTATTCACCATAAACCATAACCCCCAAAAGCTAGGGTTTCAAACCCAACCATCAAAAATACATAGATCTAAAGCTACAAAGATCAAGGAGTGAAGATATACCTTAAATCTTCAACTAGGAGTGAAGAATCACAAGATTTGATGAAGAAATCGGCTCCAAATGACGATTTACACCCAAAATCGTCCACAAACTCGAGAGAAAGAAACTAGGGTTTTCAAATGCATCAAATGAGCATAAACCCGATTTTATTGCTCTGGTCGGAAGAGCTCGCGCCCCGCTCGCGCCGAGCTCGCGTCGCGAAGAGACGCGGATCTGCCCGTTAGTTGCCGATTTTTACCAGACTTCGCGCCAGGCTCGCGTCTGGCTCGCGCCGCGAAGTCAACGCGAAGTCAACGCGAGATGCTCGCGTTCCAGCTCTGGTCCTTCTGCTCAACCTCGCGTTTCGCTCGCGCCTGACTCGCGCCGCGAACTTGCCTGTGTAGCAGGGCTGCACTTTTCGGTCTAGGTTTCAACCCGGTTTCGTCCATAACTTTCTCATACGATGTCCAAATGACACGAAACCAATTCCTACGTTCTTTAAATGATTTATCCTTATTTATCATATTTTTATAAAATTTATTTATCTATAAATTTCGGGTTGTTACAACTATCTACCCCTTAAAAGGATTCCGTCCTCGGAATCGCTAAGAATTTCAACCCACATTCAACCGAGCTTTCCGCTCTCATTCCCTTGTGGTCATTACCAACAAACATTCCTCATTCCTGTTCCGTTAACATTACATATCCAATCATTCACTTAACTCTGTTAAGCCCGAACGGTCAAGACCCAAATTTAAAACTCACAATACTTAGACGGGTCAAAATTTCACAATTTGACCATAACACCGTCATTCTCTCGTCCAATCCTTTCATTCTCATAACAATGGTATGATACAACCATACCATTAACTAATTGATTAAAACGGATGTCAAACTCCAACCTTGACCAAGCCGATATATCCCGACATTGGTATGTCCCCACATTGTTTACCCTTTGACTTAAGCACAAAGTCAGCTAAACCTTAACATTTTCCCTTCTCGTCAAAGGTTTCATAAATCCTCATTTCCTTTACCAGTTACTTTTAGTTCATGATTCAACTACAGTCTTACACTTGATTCCCAATTTCAACATCGAAATCACCCAAACGGGTCAAGTCGTATAAACTGACTACAACTCAATCAACCATCTCATCAACTTTTTCACAAACACATACTCGATACATTATGCTATCAATATTTATTAGCAAAATAAAACGAGAATCAAAGTCCATCTTAGACCAATTCAACCAATCACGGGTTGACTAACGTTGACTTTTACATAAAGTCAACCATACCTTTTCCAACTAGCAATTTCCGTACACACTGCGTATCATTACCAATCTATCACTCTCAGTTCTACCCATTATTACTTTCTCATCAATCGTCCCCGTTAATCCAAGGGTCACACCTTAACATAAGGTCACAATAACATTTACCGTTCCTTGATCTTCACTTGGTCACTCATACTATCACTTGGTATTCTTTCAACCATCTTTATATCACATTGATCAACTTAAATTATCGGTACTAGGCCCGCGACCATAATACATCCCACACCCTTATACGGTGTACTATGTCTGGGTCACCACATGGTAATTTGCTCACTAGGAGTTTCTCTTTTCCTCTATTCTATAAATCGTAGGTATCTCCTACATTCACATGACCTGAATGCAACCCGCATATCAAGCCCAATTCTCATTTACCATAACATAATAGTAATATTCATTAACCACATGGTTCTACATTCATCAATTAAACACATAAACATATACATACATATATATATACATATATATACATCACGCCAATTCAATATAAACACTTCTATTGTGCACATATACAAACATATGTATTTGTCACCGATACCATCTATACATCTCCATTGTGCACATATACAAACATATGTATGTGTCGCACCAATACCATTGGGTATTCATCTTTTCGCATCCCGTAGCTTTGCTACTTTCTCACTCATTCAATCGTCCAATTATCCATCATGCATTCTAGCACTTTTTCATAATATCATATCATCGTTTTCTTACCCATTCAACACATTTCCATTTGACATATCCTCTAACATGTCTCACATAACATTATCTTTCCGTTATTATATGCCTTCAAAGGCCATCGTATAATGCACATGCATTGTACCCCGCGGGTAACTAATAACACTTTTCTACTTGTTATTTATCGTTTCACTTACACATTAACCGTCATTAATCGGTTCATTTCTTTATTACCATATTTCCAAATCTTTTGTCGCTACAGAAGTAGTTATCACTCAATTCTATTAACCATAACTCGCCGGTCATCCCGGTCATCTTTGAGTCAACCAACCGACTCCGGTCTATGATTCTCAAAAATACGAATTCATTTAACCCGGAAGATTATTCCCACGATGACTATTCGCGTCATACAACTCATCTACTAATTCCCGTAAGCACCAAATTGGGCAACAATCCAACAATATGGCTATACCCACACAACATACTGGCTTGGTGCATAATCATCCAGTCCATCTCAATGGTCCTACCAAATGCCTCTACTCTTATCGACAGTTATTCAACCTTGCTAAATCGATTCTTTCAAGTGAGTAAATTAACAATAAAATTCATAACATTCAAAATGTGTTTTTAACCAAAGCATTCGGAAGGATTACAATAATACCCAAAACTAAAGTCTTAGGGAAACAAATGGCACACCGGCCTAATCATCCAATGCTACAATTACGGGCCGCCTAATCCTTAGCTCCCGAACCTGACGCCCCATCGCGCGCCTCCTCCCGTGAGAGTAGGAAGGATCGTCCTCTCACCTTTGCCGGCTCCGCCTTCTTTTGAGCCGCTGACACAAGCGTTCCGGTTTTCTTCTTCGGGCACACGTGGCTATAATGCCCTTTCTCATGGCACGAGTAACATTCAACCTCGGCCATTGGTTTGGATCTACAATCTCGGGCCAAATGTCCCGTCTTTCCACAATCATGGCAAATTTTTGGTTCCCCACGGCATTCGCCAGTATGATTCTTCCCACACCTCTTGCACGAGGCTACACTTCCTTGCCTAGAGAAGTTCGTCGTGAACTTTCCCTTCTTAACCGTACCCGATCCACTATCGGCATTCCTCTTATCTCCCACATACGCCCTCTCGGCAACTTTTGCCTCGTTCACCTCTTCCACACCTCGGGCGGCACTAATGGCCTCATCTAGCGTGACCGCTCTCTTTACCTCTAACTGATAATCCCAAGGTAGCCCACTAGCATACCTAACTACCCTCAACCTCTCCTCGGAGTAGGTCTTAGCAACAAACGGAAGTAATCCCGTGAATTCCCTCGTGTACTCCTCGACCGACATCTCACCCTTCCTTAGGGTCACAAACTTCTCATGCATTTTCTCCAAATCTCGGTCGGGACAAAATTTCTTCCTCAACCTCACGGTAAACTCATCCCATGACATTCTCTCTACCACCTCCCTCCCGAGGGTCTCATAAACTATGTCCCACCAGACCATAGCATCCTCTTTTAGCAATTGAGATGCATACAACACCATATCGGTTTTCTTGCACTTGCTACTTCCGATGACCCGCTCGGTCTCCCGGATCCACCTCATATTTACCTTCGGGTCCGAACTACCCGTATAAATGTTTGGCTTACAAGCCATGAATGTCTTAAAAGAACAACCATAATATTCATCGGGCCTCGCCCTCGCATCACTACAACCACCTGTGGAGGATTTCTCCACTCGAGTGCCACCACCCCTGGTTTTCTCATCCGATCTAGCCCCGGATACACGGTCTCCGTCCGACCTCTCACGGTCCCCAATTATGCGGTGCACCTCATCGGCCACCACTCCCTTGAATTGATTAATAATAGTTTGGAGGTCCGCCATGGTCACCGGAGTTCTATTAGCTCCGACCTCCGATTCACCCACCCGGTGAATCGACGGTTGACTTTCCTGTTCAACCCCAGCCTCAACATGAGGTGTATCCTCCTCCCGGCCTTCCGGGGCTTTTCCACTTCTTCGAGTGTTAACCATTTCTTTCGATCTTGACTATACGAAAGACATTAAACAATTAGTACCTCGTGTACGATTCATGAGTCTCATAACACTGATTATCCATAATCACATCACTTTCATAGGTCCCCTAGGTTCAACCCTAAACTTAACATAAAGTCTCAAGGTCAACCTAATGATCTCAAGGAATCTTACATTCCTAATGCTACAGTCTAAGACTAGGATGGACATCCAACCTAATTCACTTAAACTATAGCTCTGATACCAAGTTGTAACACCCGTATTTTTATAACATCGTTTAAATCATTTAAAATATAATTTCCCAACATTTGGCACAATGTCCAAAATACAGTTTATCAAAAACTTTAAAACCTTTATCAGAGTTTACAAAAATACGGTGTCACCAAGTATATCAAAACCATAGGCAAACGGGATCTACCTAAGAGCTCTCGAACTAGCATCTCTAGGCCACTTCTAGTGCAACCTTCTATCACTTCAACCTGTACCTGAGTACATAGCCACAAAACAAACGTAGTACGTGAGACAAAATAGTCTCGTGAGATACATGGGTTTTAGACCCCAATAATCATAATAACAATTCCATAAATATATAAACATATATATATATACATATATATACTACATTAGTACCGTCTAGTCGCTCTATTGCGACCTTATCGATCTTGCTTCCCTAGCAACCATATCTAATACCTAAACTTATAGGTACCAGAAGCACAATCATATCTAGTACATAAACATATACGTACCAGAAGCCCAATCATATCTAGTACATAAACATATATGTACCAGAAGCACCAACATGTCTAATACATAAACATATATGTATTAGAACCTAACATACCTAGTACCAAACATATGCGTACTAGAAGCACCCGTGTGCTTAGTGTATAAACATATATACACTCGGTGTATAAACATATATACCACCGTCCAGTGACCGGGGATCCCCCGCGTCACCACCATCTATCTCTTACCATAACCTAACAGTTATGACAGTCAAAGCCTCCGGCTATCACATCCAACATCAATCAAGTTGGTCATCTAATACTAACGACATATAATTAGTTCATCACAGTGTGAACGTACCTGTATGGTCCCATGGACCCGATCATAAGCAACCACAGTTACTTCTACATCTATGAACCCTATGAGGTCCATACTTACTTTACGCATAAGATACATTTCTTATTCAACGATAACATAATACTTTTATCTCTCCCTTGACTATAATAGACAATTATTACTAGTCACATCATATTCTTTCTCATATATATTCGTTCTTTACTTTTATTAGTATATTTTACCAATAGGTACTCATTACTATAAAATCATTCCCAATTGCTTTACTAATACATATTTATTAATAAAGGCTCCGTATACATTCTTTTAATCACTTACTATATTATTATTGTTCATTAACATAGATTCCATAATTACTTGAATCTATCATAATTTACTTCAAATTCATCACTCATACTAGACACCTTCTAGTATCACATTCTACGTACCCTAATACATTTTCAATTACTATCTTTATCAAAATATTTGTTAATAAAGACTGATACAATATCATATGTACTTTCAAATTAATTGCTATGTACCCAGTTTAAAAGTCTCATGTACTCACCTTAGCAAATAAGTGCTCCAACCGTATTCTTTACGTCAGTTTCCTTGCTTCACAAATCGGTCAACCTTCCAAGACCTCACCAAAAGCCTAATACAATTATCACAATATGATCAACATCAATTACTACTACTAATGTGTTCATCTACCTCTAGATATCACCCATCAATCCATTTCTCCCAAATATATTGATTTACCAAACCCTAGGTTTAACCAAACCGAAGATTCTTACAAATCATAATCATACACTTGATTCCCTTGTTAATATACCATCTATTGAGTGTATACAACGTTTATTCACCATAAACCATAACCCCCAAAAGCTAGGGTTTCAAACCCAACCATCAAAAATACATAGATCTAAAGCTACAAAGATCAAGGAGTGAAGATATACCTTAAATCTTCAACTAGGAGTGAAGAATCACAAGATTTGATGAAGAAATCGGCTCCAAATGACGATTTACACCCAAAATCGTCCACAAACTCGAGAGAAAGAAACTAGGGTTTTCAAATGCATCAAATGAGCATAAACCCGATTTTATTGCTCTGGTCGGAAGAGCTCGCGCCCCGCTCGCGCTGAGCTCGCGTCGCGAAGAGACGCGGATCTGCCCGTTAGTTGCCGATTTTTACCAGACTTCGCGCCAGGCTCGCGTCTGGCTCGCGCCGCGAAGTCAACGCGAAGTCAACGCGAGATGCTCGCGTTCCAGCTCTGGTCCTTCTGCTCAACCTCGCGTTTCGCTCGCGCCTGACTCGCGCCGTGAACTTGCCTGTGCAGCAGGGCTGTACTTTTCGGTCTAGGTTTCAACCCGGTTTCGTCCATAACTTTCTCATACGATGTCCAAATGACACGAAACCAATTCCTACGTTCTTTAAATGATTTATCCTTATTTATCATATTTTTATAAAATTTATTTATCTATAAATTTCGGGTTGTTACAGAAGCTATACGCTTTTCATGAGGAGAAACATGGGTTTCCCGGTATGCTAGGAAGCATTGATTGTACTGATTGGCCTTGGGCTCAATGTCCAAATGCTTACCGTGGGCAATATGTTAGAGGGGATCACGGGAACGAACCATTCATCTTACTTGAAGCGGTTGCCTCGCAAGATTTGTGGATTTGGCACGCGTTCTTTGGTGTCGCCGGGTCGAACAACGACATCAACGTGTTACGAGCGTCCCATATTTTCAATGATCTCAAAGACGGGAAAGCACCTGAGGTACCATTTTTGGCAAACGGGGTGTCTTACAAATGGGGATATTATCTTACTGACGGGATATATCCGGAATGGTCTGTTCTTGTTAAGTCCATTTCACACCCAAATGCGAATGATGTTAAGCGGGTGAACTACAAGAAAGCACACGAAGCTGCAAGGAAAGACGTAGAACGAGCATTTGGCGTTCTAAAGAAAAATGGGGTATAATAAAAACGGCTGCAAGGTCCCCAAATGTTAACAAAATAAGGGATATAATGTACACTTGTATCATATTACATAATATGATTATCAAAGACAAAGGCAGGGCCATATGTCCCGATTTTCATCCGGAAGAGCGACATAGTGAAGGCGACCCCGTACGATCACATGAAGAAGTATTGCAAGTTATCAGGGAGATCAATGATAAACAAACTCATCTTAATCTTAGATCTGATTTGGTGGAACACGTTTGGAATCGACGACCCCACCAGTAGTTTTTTTAATGTTTTTTTAATTATGAATAATGTAATGTTTTAAATTATTTTTAATGTAATGTTTTAATTATTAATGAAATTTAAATTAAAAAAAAAAATTTCCGAACGGTCACCCATTACGGGCATTTGGTCGCTGTCTGGTCGTGTGATTGATCAGGAGAGAGAAAGCTGATGTGGCGCAGAGGTGGCAGGGGTGACCAAACTGGGTTTGGTCACCCATTACGCCCAGTCTTATAAATTGGATGTGTATAGAACGATGCTGAAAGGTGATGAATGAATGGATCGACCCTTAGTTTTTCCTATTCGATCTGTTTTTAATAAAATACAATTCAAGTTGACTCATTTTCTTTTAAATGCAATGAAATTGACACCTTTATCTTAAACAGTAGTCTAATGCATGTAAAGAACTACCTTTCTCATTCTTTTTGTTTCTTGATTCAGAACTTGAAATTGACACCTTTATTTTAAACAGTAGTCAATGCATGTAGTACTTGTTTATAATTTTAATATATTTTAAATATTGTATCTACTGACACAGTGACACCTTGCTTCTTTTTTTTCTTTCTTTTTTGGGGTATGATGCATTTGATATTGATTTTTTTATATTTTGAATCCTCTAAAATTTCTTGTCTGTCACAAGATGTGTAACGAGTCACAATAAGTTTGGGTTGGATTGGTCCAAAACAAGTTATGTTCAAAGTTTTATATATTATTTAAATAATTAGTGTGTTAAATATGATCACAAACGTTATTTATTATTCATAGTAACCTGATTTTAATGCAACTGTAGTTTGTTATGTATTCTCATGGAAATTAAAATTTCATATTATTGTTTGTTTGTATTTTATTTAATGTAGGTATGGAAAGATGTTGATGGTGTTTATAACTTTTTATGTTTCGTTCGGATAGTTACAAGCTTTTATCATGCATGCATGGCTATTTTGGTTATTAAAGTTTTTTTTTTCATCCTTGTATGGAAAATCAAAAGGTATTAAGTTAGTGACTTTGGACGTGTTACATGTTACCGGTATAGTAAAAAATCAAAAGGTGTTAAGTTAGTGACTTTAGACGTGATCAAGGAGGAGGTCGGGTGTCCGGGAAAAGTCGATGATCGAGATAGTTTGAAAAGAACGTAATTAAATGCCTCCTACGAGTGAAGCGTATGTGAATAAACGATTAAGGGGTCAATGTTTGATTAATCGTTTATATAACGGGTTACGGTTTACTAGCATGCGGGTTAATATTTTTAGATTGCTTAATTACCGTCACATGTTATTAGTTCAGTTGGTTTTTATTATAAGTTTTGTTTCATGCACATATGTATGTGGGGTATTTAGCAATTAATAGGATAGATGAATTAGTCATAGTTAGTTGCCTAGTTTTTTAAGATTAAAGAAGTGTAGATTAAGTGTAATGGATCATTGGTGAAAAAATTTTCAGAATTAAAGACCATTGGTGTAATTTATGAAACTAAAAGACCATTGGTATACTCCTATGTGTTTTAGAAACTCATGTTTTTAGTGAAACACATGTGTTTCGTGACTTGAAACACATGTGCTTCGAAGTAATATGTCCGTTTGTATTTTATAACACCTGTGTTTTAGTGAATCACATGTGTTTCAATATATCAATACCATCACCACCCCCATTACCACCAGCACCTTCACTGTAAGCCACCACCGCCGCCGACCGCCGGCGGACAGCGGCAACGGACGGTGGTCGGAGGTGGCGGCCGGCGGTGGTCGGCGGTGGTGGTCGTGACTTGAAACACATGTGCTTGTCCAACACATGTGATTTGATCTTGATCATTTTAATACAACGGCTAGGATTTGTTCATTGGGACTTTAAAATTTTAATTGACCTTCTTGAATACAACTCATGTAACATGTTTGAATATACCGCATCTAGTGATTGTATGTGATACAAGTTTTGAATTTGTTATCAGCTTATCCAACTAGAATATGTTACGAGGCCCCACTTTACAACTGATATCTTTACATTAAATCAAGCCAATATATCAAAACGTAATGTAATGTTCATGATTAAAAAATGTGTGTGTGCCTTAAATTTGATTAATTGCATGCCCCTGAATTGTTAAACGCGTAGAATAGTAACCCAATTACATTATTCCTCCCATACAAGTTTTAAGCTTCATAATTCCGCCACCTGATCAATCATATCATTATTTTTATTAGTATTATTCATCCGTAGGTATTAATTAACTAAGCTTCATATTTATGTAAGGATTAACATTAAATTTAAATTTAAATACACCAACTATATTTTGTACTTCGAGAGTCACTAAATTTGTATGGGAGTCCCTTTTGTTTTTTTTGACAGACAGGGAGCAAGTTTCGGTAATATCATCACCAACCCCAAAGAATCCAGAAAAACAAATATATAAAAAAGTTAGCAAGCCGCATATGTTATCAACGAGTGTTTTAATGTACGCGCGTTGCTGCGGGTCTCGTTTACTAACATTCCATTTCCATGATTTATCAAATCACAGCAATAATATAATAGATCAACTCAAATTTATCAACACTCATGACACAAAGATCATAAATGTATATCCTCAATACACCAAAACTTCAATAGAAATTAGTATGAAGATTCTTAAAATGCCATTTTGTACAGAGTAAATACAATTCTAAGATAACAATAACAATTTTAATACATTTTAAGCCCCTAAAACAGACGGTATAAATGAAAGAATTACAAATTGACAAAGCTATTTGCCAATACGAAAATGAATGTGTTGGGTCACATTCTAGAGTATTAAAATAGTCTAGGGGTGTAATGTGACAGTTTATTGTAATCAATAGTCTAGGGTTACTTTATGTAATTAGTCAATACTAGGCCTAGATATAAAAACCTAGTTGTAACCTAGTATTGTTAAGCTTGCCGCAGATTGAAAGAGTTCGTACGTTTTTGTCAGTGAAAAGCTTCAAAGTGTTCTTCATCTAATCTTTCAATTCATCATTGTTATTGCTTAATCTGTTGTTTAATCGATATATACGGATTCACAATTGGTATCAGAGCACAAATCTTCTTTGATTCGATCCATTTCAGTGAAGATTAAGCAAGATTTTGAAGTTTTGGTGAAGAACTCAAGAATCAAAATCGGAATTTGAGGTATTAAATCATTTATATTCTTTGTTCATTACATTCCTCTTGTAATTCTAAGCATTTTAGAATCAAGTTTTGATTAAATCCATCCAGAATTGATCCCAATTCGTTGATTTTAAAGAAAACCATTAAAACACATTTTTTCCTCTGTTGAATCGAAATTACCATCTGATTTGTTGTGTTTTGATCGATGTTATTATACCATTACGTGCGAAATCAATTTTCGAGCATTTTGGGATTTGAATCACTCAATTTGGTTAAGTATTGAGCATTCTAGGATCGATTTAGTGAAAAATATAGCTGTGTTCGTTTCTGTCAAGAAAGTCTTCTGCCCGAGAACAGTGAATTTGTCTTGATAACAATCTGATTTCTAAAAATGATTCCTTAAAACAAACAATTTTACTTGAAAAAGAGATAAATAATCAACTTTTAGAACGTTTGAATGATTTAGAAAATGAACGTGAACAATTTGCTCACTTAGGTGAACAACTTGTTTATCGTATTTCACAAAATCAAAATTTCGAAGCAGAAAATTTGGATTTACAGACACAAGTATCAAAATTAAAGGACCAATATGACTCTGAGATTCACAATTTGTCTCATACAATCTCAGAAAAAGATCTTGAAATCACCAATCTTAGAAATTCTCAAAATACAATTTCAAACGATCGAAATGATAAATATTTCAAATTGTATATTGCCACATTTCATGAATATCAGATAACTAAAAACTGGTTGGAACGTAAACAACAAGAATTTGATGATAATGAAAACCAATTTAAATCTTTAAATTCTGAAATAAAAGAATTAAAAGAAAAATTAACCGATCAAACTAATCAATCATCACAAGATAGAAATAGTCAACAAGTTATCATACATCGTCTCACCTACGACAAAGATCAGTTAGTATCTCACATTAAACACCTTGAAGAGTTAATCGCTAAACGAGGACATAGTGATCAAACCATCCATTTGAACAAGCCTAAAGATTTCAAATACTTCAACTCCAAACAAGGTCTAGGGGCAGATAATCCAAGATATCTGAGCAAGCCGTGCAGGTTTCTTCCAACACTATATGACTCTCGCTACATGCAAATAGATATCTGGCAGAGCTTCATTCGAATGACTGAGGAGGAAGAAGAGATTGAGACATTCAACAGAGCAAAGAAGGAAAATGCACAAATTAGTTTCAACTATGCTGAATTAAATAAAACATATGAAACTAAAAAGGTCAAATTCGAAAATGATGAATATTTTCCAATAGTGACTCCAGAAGAATTTGAAATTAAAGGTAATGCTGTTATTCAACAAAAGGTTACACCAAAGATTTATGTTCCAACTCTAATTCTAGAAAAGAAAATTTGTCAATTGGAAACTGAAATCAATGAAACACAAAAGTCTTTTGATAAAGAAAAATCTGTTTTGCAAACCAAAATTTTTGAATTAGAAAATAAACTTGTTGAAACACATAAATCTTTTCATGAAGAGAAACAAAGGTTGAAAATACAAATTCAAAATTTAGAATCTAACTCATCTCATCTTCAGAAGCTTAAAAAGCCTAGTACATCTATGAACTTAGATTCTCCTTTAACTGCAAATAACAAATGTAATAACTCCAGAATGTTTTGTCCTGTAATGACATATCGTGATTTATATACAATCACGCAATCTCAGGTTAATAAAGGAAATTCTAAACCTAAACCGAAATCACAAGTAAATTCCTCTACCAAACCTAAGACTAGGAGATCAACGGTTCCACTAAACTCTGATAAGAAATTAAATGCTCTTAAACAAGTTATTAGAGGAAATTCTGAACCTAAAAGTCCACATAAATTAGGTTCCTCTTCTACACTTAAGAATTCTCAGATGGATAAGACTAAATCCACACCTGTTTTGAAACATTCTACTCCGTCAAAGAAAATCTTTTCAAAATCTAAATCTTTAAAATATTCGAGAGAAGATTTACTTTCCTTGGCACCTAAAACAACTTTTACACAAGTGCCAAAAATATCTCCTGATTTTGTTTACAAAACACCCCCGCTCTTAAAAGAAATATGGGTTCCTAAAACTCCAAAATCTCAAATAATTCCCCGGAAATTATTTGAAAGTGAAACTTCAAGTTTCAATTTTTCTTGGAATTCAAAATCTTTAAATCAAATCGATACAACTTATCGATGGTGTCATTCTAAACCTAATATCATCGGACCCAAACAAAAATGGGTACCAAAAGTTGTTTAATTTGTTTTTGCAGGAGGATGACTTATGTACATATCCGTATATGACTCGCAATTTAAAGCAATGGCTTATGCCCACATCAGTGTATAACCCGTTCCAAACCATTTTATGGCTTTCAAGTACATCAACTTGAAACCCGCTCTTAATCAGAAAACACAGAACCGTAAAAACTCTTCTCCACCCCTCTACAGCTGTCACAAGGTACATTTCTGATCTACAAACTTTTATATATCTTTATTTTATCGAGGGGGGGTAATATTAATTCTAGGGGAGAATTAGTATTTCCAAGGGGAGACACTTTCTTATATCAATACTTTTATACCCGTTTGAATTTTTTTTATTCGATCATTTTTTTTTTCAAACGACAATACCTTCCCATGGTTTGCCAGAACCGGCCTTACCTTCCAAGGGAATTCTTTTTCAGTCATTTGGTAAATGTGAGGGTATAAGTCTAGGGTATAGCAATAGGTGAGTGCAAGGTGATGTGAAAAACATGATAACTTTAAGAAAACACACCTTTGAGTGCTTCCAAACCAACAATAAACCGGGCAACCTCACAAATTTGTGATCATTCATGTGTTGAATGATTCATTAGACTTTACTGGTCCCGTAAAGCAAATGCACGCCACCACCAACTACTCAAATTCCTCTAAGCAGGAATTTGTTTCATTTCATTAGGGGACGTAGCACAAAAGCTACTGACTACTCATTCGGAGTATGTCGGTATTGAAACAACATAACCTCCTGCCCTGGGTTAAGTCTCTTTGTATGCACTGTGTGTCTAGTTATCACCCTCAAGAATCTTCTAATATAGGACACTTGCACTACAAAAATGGATCTCTGTGAATCCATCGGAACACTCGTAGTGGTATCACAATCTGATGTTTCACGAGGATCGAGTGGAAATCCTACTAGAGTTAACATCACGCCAACTCTAAACGCAGGTCACACACTTGAATCAATGGTTGTGCAAACGACAACCGATTCATACCGTGTGCTAACGGATACTCCATGTGAGTCCGGTGTTACCTAAAAAGAACAAGTTGCTGTGCCGTAACATCTATCATTCTTTCAGGCAACAACTTATACCGGAAACACATAAAATTCCGAAGAAAAATCCATGTGAACTCTTAAAATGCAACATCTTTTGCAAGCTGATTAAAATGCACATGAGCGTAATAGTCCACTCTCAAATTACTCCTATGATCTGCTAAACCCAGCATGATCTTCCCCGGAGCCACCGACAATATAGGAACTAAAAAGTGAGGGTCTCTAGGTCTAGGTTAGCAGACTCAAGTATCATGGGATCTTGATTGGGGTGCGCTGAGGTAAAAATTGAGAGGGGGTATGAAGTATGGGGTGCAAATCAGCTTATCACATGGTAACACAAAAACGAGGATGTGGTTGAACATGAAAAAGTGAGTTGAGTGAGGAGTCTGTGAGAAAGGGTTAAAGAAAATGGAAAACCCTCCCTAAACCGAACAAAAGATCGGGTAACCACATCGTTATCAGACTGCATAAGATGCTTTCTGATTCAGACATCATGGACCCAGTGATACAATGCACAACCCCCACTGACCACTCAAGTACAAAAAGTACTTGTTTCAAAATCACGGAGATTACCACATCTACTATTGACATCTCATTTGGAGATTGTTGATATTGAAAAAGAGGACCTACCTCCAGTCCTCGCCTTCGTTTGTCAACATATAGAGTCTAGAACCGAATTAAATTTCTCTAGGACACAGGCATTCTACCAAGCATATCCTAGTGATATTGCCGGAACATTCATAGTGATACCAAACTTGTTGGTATGTCACGATGATTGAATGGAAATCCTACCAGTGCTAACATCAAAGCCAACACTGAACGTAGGTCACACAGTTTTTCAACTGTCGTGTAAACGGGATATCTATGAGATCCCGGTTTATCCTATTTGACTATGCTGTAAAATGTGTTATATATTGATTCATTCAAAAAATGAATGTATCATTATTCAACACATTTTTATCACCAACCTTCGGAGATTTTTCCTGTTACATGATGCTTCAGATAAATCTTGTTCATCATGAGGGGGAGAATATACTAGCCTAACTTACTCCACATCAAAAGGACACATATGCACCAGTGAAGGGGGAGTAAACAAGGAACCGAATACTCCATGAAGAAATAATTGTCTGTTTGAGGGGGAGCATAAACCTTATCAACAAATTTCCCGAACAACAATTATTAAAGATCATTGATCGACATAAAGCCACAAACTTCAAGAAAAGACTTCCACTGTTAATCTCTCTATCATTATGGGTCTCAGTTTTGGTCGATCAATATGTATCTTCAAAGTAAAGTATTCAAAATACTTTTTGTGGTTGAAAAGCTACAAGAAGTATTCGTTTTTCACAGATCAACAAAGCTCAAGCCTGATCCTGATTATTATGCAACGAAATATCTACAAGGCTAGGTTTTTGCTAAAGATGAAGACTTCGAAGATATGCTTCCCAGACTATTGTTACAAAGGGGGAGATTGTTGGGTCACATTCTAGAGTATTAAAATAGTCTAGGGGTGTAATGTGACAGTTTATTGTAATCAGTAGTCTAGGGTTAGTTTATGTAATTAGTCAATACTAGGCCTAGGTATAAAAACCTAGTTGTAACCTAATATTGTTAAGCTTGCCGCAGATTGAAAGAGTTCGTACGTTTTTGTCAGTGAAAAGCTTCAAAGTGTTCTTCATCTAATCTTTCAATTCATCATTGTTATTGCTTAATCTGTTGTTTAATCGATATATACGGATTCACAGAATGGCTTAAGATTGAGCTTAGGTACATCTTGTATAAAATCTTATCATTTTGTTCTTTACTATGATAAAGTCATGTATCTCAAAAGAGGAAGACTTGCATAATCACCAAAGCTCTGTGAATATTAAAATTTTGAATAGTAAAAACATAAAGATTTGCCTTAATGAGAAAGGTGGAGGGACAACAAAGCAATAACGTGTCAATATGAGAACAATGTTGAAAACAATAATGAAAAGACTATGTTGCCCTTCAAATGTAATCAAAGTTGTCTTCTAGCCACCTGATCCACTCACCTTTTCTACCGGTTAACAAATATAATATTTAAATAACATTCTTATGAACAGTTTCATTGAATGACAATTGTATTATAAGAGTAATAATTTACCCCACTAACAAATGTTAAGAGGGTCACTTTACGACCGACATCTTTACATTAAATCAAACCAAAATATCAAAACGTAATGTACTAGTGTTCATGATTAAAACATGCAGTGTGGATGTACTTCCTATTGATCACTTGAAACTTGTGGCATCTGAGATGGAATTGTGTGGTGGCATTAGAGTGCCACATGGATTAAATGAGATGGCAAATTTCGGAAATAAAATATTTGTTTAAATATAGTTGGATAATCGATTGTTATTATTATACTATAACTTTGTTGGAATTATGCTATTATATTTGAGCTTTTCATTTTTTAAAAAGAATCTGAGAATAGGTGGGGATCGGGCTGGTTTAGAAGTTTTATGTAAAATCGGATTTGGTGATAGCACAACCCATTCTAAACTCGCCTCAGTTGCAATTCCTACTACTTAGTTCATATCCTCTTTAGAAAATTTCACAAAATGCTACCGGTTATTATATATATGGGGTGATATTTCTACCACAACTTTTGATGCATCTATCACATCTAATGCTTTATATACTTGTACCGTTAGCTGTAAAATCTGTACTGTGTGGTATAACCATTAAAAGTTGAGGTACCATTATCAATTCTCATTATATATAGGCAAAATATATTTTCGTACCCTAAACTTGGTTGAATGAGTACTCAACTACTCTAAACTAATAAAGATATAGAATAGTATCTTAAAGTTTAAAAAGATGATCAATTTTGTACCATGACTTACTAATCTGGTGGTGTTTTCTTAGATGAATCAACATAACCTTATTTATTGTGTGCTAATTAAATCTCAAAACCCCCTCTCACGTAACACTAATGATAAACCTGCTCAATCATCTACAGATCACGCTATTAAATTAGCCTGAATTATTGGCATCATGCTAAATCACCCTAATTTTCCTCTTGTTCCAGTCTCTGGTTCTTGCTATCAACATATTTTTGGTCCGGGTTAAACCTGGCCAAGGTTGGTCCAAGACAGTCCGGGCCAAATGCTCACCCCTAGAGGACAATATTAGTTTTAACATTTTTTTCAGTGCTTTTCGTTAAATTTCAAATTTAAATAAACCAAATCTGACAGCAGCACTACGTCCTCAAAATGCATTATTTTTTTCTAGCCTAAAGCAAATAAGTGGCTTAAAGAATCATTAACAACCATTCATGTTGAAACCGATTCTTCGGGAGTCCAAACGGAGGGTAGCCTTCTCCAAGAACTCGAATATGGAACCTGCAATCAACCGGAAACCTTGGGTCAGCTGCTCCCCGAGGTTGATCCTCGTGAGAACACTCCGACGCTCAAGTTAGTATTTATGACGTGAGGTCTATCGAGCATTCAATGCTTGGTTAAGGATTGTATTGAATGCGCATGTAAAAAGTAAGTAATGTGTACCGAGTATTCAATGCCTTATTCATCGTCCGACGCTAGCCTTTATAGACAGAGTACCTGAAATAAGGAAGGAGAGGCGTCTCTCTTCCGATCGGTCTTTCGCAGGGTCCTCTGGTTAAAGCAGCTTAGCTCGAGCTTCTTACCCATCGTGCCATGGTACAGAGCCACGCCGTCGCCGTTCTAGGAACTTGTTCGCATTTAATGCGCTCGTGGCCCGAAGCTACTTTTCCGGGATATCCGTTCCATCCTAGACCGTTGTCGTCGGGATTCATGAGTCCCCACCGTCCGGTATGTTAAGTACGAGTGACCTTTCGTTCGACATGAAGGTCGGGTAGGATACTTTATTAATTCATAATATTGAAGACTAATCAAATGGATGGTTCTATAATCCTAAAACAGTTAGGAGATCAAGCTAAGTCGACAAAATTTCATGTTGTTAACATTTAGATACCTGAAATATCATAATGAGGTGATTTTGATCATAATCAATTAATTAGTTTATTGCAATAAAATTATTCTGATCTCGATCATACTCACACATCTTGATGAATATAATATTCATTCGTCTCAATTTTATTATGTACATTTCTATTTTAGTTTATCCCAAAATAATTATTTACACTTAAGTTTCAACCAATCAAAAAACATTTAAGTAGAAAAGAGAAAATTTGATTAGTGATATAGTATAATTAATGTACTTTTGTTAAACTATGTGTTTTTGTCTATAGGCGGAGAGAATAATTAAATGTTTCTTTATGTTAATGATTAATTTCTTTATTGGTACTGTAACATCCCAGAACTCCGTAGCACGATATTATCCGTTTTACCCACCGCCACACGGTTTTGTTCTTGGTATGGATCACTCCACCCAAAATGTGCTTGTTACCTATAATAGTTATTTGGACATAGTAAACTTCGATTAGTCGGACACAATAATTACTTATAATTCCGTCCGAGTTTTTGGTTGAATATTCATAAATGATCAATTTCCTTGAAAAAATGGGTGTTTTTCTATGTCATCCTTAAGAAAGGCTGTAGATGATTTGTTGGTGGGTTGTCGGCCAGTTTTCAAGGTGCCATGGATTAAATTAGTTCCTTGCAAAGTCAAACATCTTCGTATGGAGACGATTACCTTCATGTCTACACTTATTATAGTCCCGTCGATCGGCGGTATATGACGCATGTGAAAGAGATTTGGAGGATGAAGATCATCATTTTTGGGGATGCAAAAATCAATGCTTGTTTGGCTCGAGTTTTGTAAGTGGTGGAGAATCCGGATTGACGAAATAAAATGCTTGAATCATATCTTAGGACATGTTTGGAAAAATTTATTTAAGGGCTTTTAAGCTTATTAGCTTATATTAAGCTTTAAAATAATTTTAATATTCGAGCTTAATAAACTTAAAAGCCCTTTAAATAAACTTTCTCAAACATGCTCAATGTGGGGTGGTATTCTAAATCTACAAAAATCAAAACGCCGGGTATTTTATGCTAGCATTTTTACAACCCTTTGGTGCATATGGAAACACATAAAATGGGGAAATTTTCAACCAAGTTGCAGCCCCACCCATGTCCATTATATCGGAAGTTTAAGCTCAGTTTTTTTTATCAAAAAAAGACTGAAAATTATTATTTCGGGATATTATTTAATAGATTAATATATTCTCGTAAAGTCGTAATGTACTGAAACTTTGTGTTTTTTATCATGTAAGTTGTTTTGTACGTTATTTTTCATAAGGGTTGATTTGGATGAGCGAATGTTTCATTATATATTATAAATTTATATTTTTTATTCGGTTACAATGTTGTTGTACGTGTCACCAACCCAATAATTAACTACATCAACTTAAACTTCATCAACTTAAATGCACCATAATTGTTATCATAAATGATATTAGTGGACTAGGATGTTATTAAAGTTATATTAAATGTCAAATTAAATAGTTAAATTTTAGGGATGTCACACGTAGGGGTGGACAAAATGACCGAAAAAACCGAACTGAATTGACACCAAACCGATAATGGAATTCGGTTTAAAAAATTTAGCTATATCGTTTCGGTCCATACGGGTTTCGGTCCATTCGGTATCGGATTTTGGACCGAACCGGGCCGATAAAAGGGCCCATGACTCCTGAATTACCTCTCGATCAGTTTCCATTCAATATCCTTTTTTTCTTCCTTTATTTTATACGGCATACGTTGATCCTAAACTACCTCACATTTTTACGGTGGATATCAACATCAAGTTGATTTTTGAATTAAAACCCATTTTTTTGAGTTAAAAGGCTAAAACTCATTTTCTTTTAACTGTTTATTATGAGATTTAAGAACTTCCATTAGATTATTTTTGTTAATGATGATTTATTAAAAGTGCAGATCGGTTCTAGAATTTTTTGTTGATGATGATTTTTTTTGTTAATTTAATTGCTTTTAATTGACCTAACTTATCGGTCCAAATCGGTTCAGGGACCAAAAACCGAACCTAAACCAATCCGAAACCGAGTACACATTCATCGGTTTCGTTTCGGTTTCAGAATTTCAGCTTTATCGGTTTTCGGTCATATCGGTTCGGTTCGGTTCGGTTTTTGGACCGACCTCACCCCTAGTCACACATGTTTAGTTTTTTTTTTTTCCTTTTTTTTTGAACAACATCAAAAGTTAGAGACGGAAAGAACTTTGGCATTGTTATCATCCAAACTGCAACTAGTCAGATTGTATTAAAACTAGCGAGAAAGTGGACAGAGGCTATAGTAAACTATCTAACTTTTGAGAACATTTGTAATTTGTGCTTGGGGAAACATGTGAAAGTGATGTGTTAGGCATAAGTTTTGTACTTAACTATATTATTTAGCTTAATCTATGTATTTCGTAGTTTATGTATAAATAGCTAATGGTAGGATAATTGTTGTAAAAAAAGAAATTTACACATGAAATGAATTATCCTTCTAAAAACTCTTTTCTTCCTCACCAAGTTTTACAATTTTAGCAATTAAACCCCTTATTTTATGTTCTATCATGATGTATCTTAGAAAGATAAAAACACAAAACTATGCAAAATTTTCAGTTTTTTTGCAATTTTCAATTTTGGATAATACTCTCTTGAAGTTTATTTTCTAACTGCCAAAGAAAGAGGGAGAGGGGATGATATTTTCTTTAAGTCAGACTGATACAGTACATGTTTCCTTATAGGAGACAAATATTTTCAGGCAACCTCTAAATACAACTTTACGAAAAGATGTACGTTTTATGCAATTTTAAATTCATATGCTTCCAAATCTCACTTGGCGCCATCTATTAAATTAGCCTGAATTATTTGCATCATGCTAAATCACCCTAATTTTCATCTTGGTCCGGTCTTTGGTTCTTGCTATCAACATATTTTTGGTCCGGGTTAAACCTGGTCCAAGCCAGTCCGGGGCCTCCGGGCCAAATGCTCACCCATAGAGGACAATATTAGTTTTAACATTTTGTTCAATGCTTTTCGTTAAATTTCAAATTCAAATAAACCAAATTTGACTTGCAGCACTAAGTCCTCAACATGTATTATTTTTTTTCTAGCCTAAAGCAAAACAATGGCTTAAAGAATCATTAACAACCATTCATAGTATTGAAGACTAATCAAATGGATGGTTCTATAATCATAAAACAGTTAGGAGATCAAGCTAAGTCGACAAAATTTTCTGTTGTTAACATTTAGATACCTGAAATATCATAACGAGGTGATTTTACCCGCACTATTTCTATACGTGGAAGATGACCATCATCTACTAGTTGATCAAGACATAAACAAGTCGATGCAACTATTAACTTCCCCAAACGAGTATACCCCGTGTTTGGTCAACAACAATAATAATCATACCTTCATCGTTACGAGTACCATTTCATCATCATGATGTGAGCCATCCTTCTCATATATTTCCTTTTCATTATATTGGTTATGAAAATGATATTTTGAAGTTCTCTAAGTAGAGGAGGGTAGTTGCGTTCGCCAATATAACGGGCTATTAATATGGACATCGGACGGCGTAATATTACGTAACAAATATCATTCATTGCTTGAGCTCTTCCATTTTCGTATGAATCTATCGGGCTTTTTTCAAATCTAGCAAAGATTGATGATTGATATATACGCACTCGTCATTTGACGTAATGCAATACATTTTGAAAGATTGGTGATGGATAATACACACTTAAGACTATGCGTAACCGTAGTGGTTGCATGTTGTGTCCCTATGCGTCTCACTGCCAAGGGACGCGTCCTTCCTCTTACGCCATCTCTTCTACGATGCGTCCTGATGTGTATTTGGTCGTCCAGGCGACCACAGGTGGTCGCAAAATTTTCAAAGAGAGTGGTTGTTTTTAAAGGGAATGGGTTTGGGCGCGGGCTACATGGGTTTAGTCAGGATTTTTCATATAAAGTTGATGTGACGCTGATATGTCGGAGGTGACCATACTGGGTTTAGTCACCTATTACACATAGTCTAATTAATCTAACCTTTTTTTGCTTAATGTACATTGCGAAGAATTTGCTCCTATAAACATTTTTTAGAACATGACTATAAAAAGGTTCAAACTTTCAGAAAATTAAAGAAGTGAGACATATATAGTAAGCTAATATCATGGCAAAAGCTATACCCAAAAAGGGTTCGCGTGAATGTATTGGTTCACATAACACATTAAATGTTACTATTCATATCACTAAAAATGTCACTATTTTGATTAAAAGTCACTATTCATGTCGCTAAAAATGATACTATTTTTGTGAAAAGTCAATATTCGTGTCAATAAAAATGTCACCATTTTCATTAAACGTCACTATTCATATCTGTTGGGTCATATTTAGTTGTAATCAATAGTCTAGGGACTAGTTATGTAACATTGTATATATGTTAAGTTTTATTTAGGAAATGGTCCTAACTAACAAGGAATTAAGCCATGGTATAAATACCAAAGTGCAAGGCTTAATTCCTTAACTTTAGCCATTAATCAATTCCAAAGTCCAGCTATTGTTCTCTCTACTTCTCTCTAGAATTTCTCTCTCTAAAACCCTAATACTCTTCATCTCTTTCTCACCAAAATCATCATCTAACACCATCTAATGGATTGAATCACTGAATCTATGCTTTTCAATTGGTATCAGAGCATAATTTAATCTTGAAAACGATCCAAATCCATCAATTGGTGTTAAAATCAGAAGAATCAGTGGGTTTTTCAAGGTTTTTGAAGAAAAAGGGGTTTAATATCAAAAATCAGATTTAAGGTACTATTTCTTGTTATTATGGATTGAATAGCTTCCGTTTATTGATATATTAAGCTTAGAATCAAGCTAGGATCGAATCTAATCCATACTGATGAAGAATTAAGATTTTTAAGAAAAACCATTAAAGTTTCAAAAACCCTCTAAATTCAAATTTTCAGATAGATCTAGGTTGTTTTTGAGTAATATAGTAGTAATGGATTGAAGGAAATAGTATTTGGGTCAGTTTGTGATTTAAATCAAAGAATTTGGGTTAGAAACGAGCATTTTAGGATCAAATTAGTGGGTTTTTAAGGCTGTTCGTAGCTGTTCTGCGCAAGAAACTGTTCGGCCCGAGAACAGTAACAAGTTCGGCCCGAACTTCAACCAAAAGTTCGGCCCGAACTTCAACCCAAAGTTCGGCCCGAACTTCACCCCGAACTTCGGCCCGAACTTCACCCCGAACTTCGGCTCGAACTTCACCCCGAACTTCGGCCCGAACTTCTACACAACTTCGGCCCGAACTTCTACACAACTTCGGCCCGAACTTCTACACAACTTCGGCCCGAACTTCTTCACAACTTCGGCCCGAACTTCTACACAACTTCGGCCCGAACTTCTACACAACTTCGGCCCGAACTCTTTCTACACTCGCGTGACAAAAGGGGCTGTACTGTAACGGTCATAACTTTCAGCTCGGGTGACTGTTTCGAGCCCACGAGTAACCAAATCGAAGCTAAAGACGAAGGCTACGACGTGATAAACAGCCGTAGGCGGTTTACCCAACTTGCCGGCCCAAAAACGCTTGTTTCGATCGCTTAATTTGCGTTTTTGTGATTTTTCGGTCAATTTCCAAACTTCGTTTAGCCCCAGTTTCTAACCCGATCGTCGTTTTTCCCTTATTCGAAAATCTTAGGCACATTTAAAGTGTACTTTATCATCTGGAATAATCATTTTATGATTTCGGTAATTTTGAATTTTTGAAGACCAATTCACGGTCTACATCACATATTCTATTCCAGAACCTTCTCATTCTTAAAATTTTGTTTACCTCGTTTCAATCAAAATTCCCGTGAATTGTTCTTAACATGACTTCCAAAGAAACATTTTCTGCCGGGACGAATGCCCAGGAGGATAAACAGTGCATTGCCAACCTGGCAGTCATGGCAATACCAACTGAGGCTACAGCTGTGTTGGGCATTCCAAAAATTGATGAAAATGAGGTACACTCTGTTTCCCTTGACTCTTTATTATCTGATTCAGACACTGATGAATCAGAGAATTCCTTGTTTAATGAAAAACTTTTTACTAAAATTGATGAGAAATCACATTTGACAAAACAAATAACTGATTTGGAATCTGAAAAAGCACAACTCTTAAATGATTTGAGTGACGTAAGTCAATGCTCTCTTCAAATAACCCAAGTAAATAAGGAATTACAAAATCAGTTGTCTACGTCAAAATCTGCTTATAAATTTAAGATTTCTGAATTACAAGAAAGTTTACAAAAACAAGTAAACAAAACCAATGAATCAAATGCACAAATCTCAAAATTAAAGGCAGAAAATTTAACATTTCGTCGTCAATTTGAAACTCTTGTTCCTCAAGTCAATCAAAATAACCTTTCAAATCAAAAAACCCAAGAGTTACAACAACAGTTGTCACAGTTTCATGCTGCTCACACCAGTGAGGTAAATCGTCTAAATCACATAATTAATACAAAAAATCTTGAAATCTCAAACCTGAAAAACATGAAGACGGTGTCAAGTGATAAAGACGACTCCAAGCAGCTGATAAATGACTTGGCGAATCAACTAAATCGACAGCAAACATGGATGAAGTCCTCAGACATCAAGATAAAAGACTACCAAGAACAGTTGAAGACGGCTGACATCGAAATTCAAAAATTGAATGAACAAATCAAAAACATAACAAACGATTTTAAAAAGGAAATCGATGAACAATCAGCAACTATCCACAGTCTTACTGTTAGAAAAGAAAATGCTGAAGAACACATCTCAAAACTGGAGCAGACGATTGTGAAAGCTGGTCATACTGAACAAACGATAAAATTAAACCAGCCTAAAGAGTTCAGATCTTTCAAGTCAAAAGTGGGTCTTGGAGCAGAAAACATCCGCCCTCTGGAAAAAGCTGCAGATGTTCTTCCAACGTTATATAACTACGATTACATGAACTTGGGAATCTGGAAAAGCTTCCTTCATATGCCAGATGAAGAAGCAGAAATCGAGAAGTTCAACAGAGAAAAGAAGGAACACGTTCAAATTAGCTTTAATTATTCTGAATTGAACTATACATATGAAAAGAATAAAGCAAAATTTGAAAATAATGAGTACTTCCCGATTGTCACTCCAGAAGAATTTTCCATCTCTGACAATGAAGTTTTAAAACCAACAATTGAACCGAAGCTTTAGGTTCCTCCATTAATTTTAGAAAAGAAAATTGTACAATTAGAATCTGAAATTGATGAAATACAAAAAACCTTTGATAAAGAAAAAGAAAACCTTCAAAATAAGATACATAATTTAGAGGACACCATTTTAGAATTAAAAGCTAAAACGAACAATACTGTTTCTCAAAATTCTAAAGCCTCTTTATTAGGACCAGCACCAACAAACCCAGTTCCAATCATCTTGAGGAGAAACTCTAATTCACCTGTCCTAAATGCTTCCATTAGTACTTTAGAGCCTCGGAGCAAGGAGCCCAAGCCCAATGGAGTCAAAGGAGATGTGCAGTCTAAGAAGCCGAGTTCGTCTAAGTCTAGCACGCCTAAGAAGCCTTGCGAGCTTAAGAAGTCTAGACCATATACGTCTTCAGTTTCTTCTTCCACTGTTAAAATTAACAATAACAACTCCAAAAAATTTAAATCTCCGGCACTTGCATTTGGAACTGTGTATGATGCTTCTGTTTATCGTCCTGTAAATTACTCACCTGATTTTGGTAATGTGTGTGTCAAATCTGAAAAACTTGGTAAAAAGATATTGAGAGATAAATCTACAAATAAACAAATTTCTCAGAATGATGATCGATTTTTTGTTAAGCTAAATGCTCCATGTGGTTTAAAAATCAATGTTTTCCATAAATCTGGTAAAATTATAAAATCATGCAAAACATGTTTTCCACAACCATGCAAGAAATCTGTCTCTCATCCACACAAACCAAATAAAAAAGGTTCATCTTCACATGCTTCCAAAAAGGCGAAGAGTTCTTCCAAAACCCCACCAATCTCTGATAAACACTCGTCTTCTCGTCGCAAAGTTTCTCGAGGATCTTCCGCACCTAAGCCAAAGTCTTCAGGTTCCTCAAACAGCGACAACAAAACGACGACCAAATCTTCAACGTTTGTGAAATACACATGGATCAAAAATGAAAAATCTCATTGGATTATCCAATCCTCTGAAAAATCTTTAAAATGGGTAGTTAAATCCACAACCTCTGAACTGCCTCCTTGCAGTTCTCCAAAGCTCTAAATTAATCTTAAAACAATTTTACATAAAACATCTGTCACTAAACGTATAGGACCCATACATAATTGGGTACCAAACATGTTTTAATTGTTTTATGTAGAATTACCAGAAAGGTGTTTGGAGTTTGGAGGATGACTTATACACACATCAGTGTATAACTCGCGCCACAACAGGATGGATCTTACACACTTCAGTGTATGACCCGAGCTTCAAAGAGATGGCTTTCAAGTACATCAGCTTGAAACCCGCTCTTAACCAGTTTTACACGTAACTATAAAAACTCTTTCCCACCTCTTTTAAACAGTATACTTTTTCATTACTTATATTTTGTCAAGGGGGAGAAATATTAATTCCAGGGGGAGAATTAGTATTTCCAGGGGGAGAAACTTTCAAATATCAATACTTTTATACCCGTTTGAATTTTTTTTAATGATACATTTTTCTTTTATCAAAAGACAATACCTTCCTATGGTTTGCCAGAACCGGCCTTACCTTCCAAGGGAAATAGTTTTTAGCCAAAATTGGTAAATGTGAGGGTATATGTCTAGGGTATAGATTTATGTGAGAGTAAGGTGATGTGAAAACATGATAATATCAAGAAAACACACCTTTGAGTGCATCCAAACCGTTCTTAAATCGGGCAACCTCACATATTTGTGATCATTCATGTGTTGAATGTTTCACCAGTCTTAACTGACCCAGTCAAGCATTTGCACTCCACCACCAACCAATCAGATTCCTCTTAATAGGAATTTGTTTCAATTCATTAGGGGACGTAGCACATAATCTATCGACTACTCATTTGGAGTATGTTGGTATTGAAATTTTAACCTTCTGCCCCGGGTTACGTCTTCATTTGAATGCACAATGTGTCTAGATCTGACCGCCAAATATTTCAAATTTAGGACACATACACTATTGAAAATGAATCTCCGTGTATTCATCAGAACACTCATAGTGGCATCACAATCTGGTGTTTCACGAGGATTGAGTGGAAATCCTGCTAGAGCTAAAATCGCGCCAACTCTAACTGCAGGTCACACATTTGAATCAACGGTTGTGCAAACGGCTATCGATTCATACCGGGTGTTAACTGATACTCTATGTGAGTCCGGTATTTCCTTAATTGTTTAAGTTGCAATGCCTAAATTTTTCCATCTTAAAGGCAACAACTTATGCCGGAAACACATACATTTTCCGATGAAAAATCCATGTTATTCCTACAACGTAACATCATATATGCTGATAAATTGCACATGAGCGTTATAGTTCACTCTCAAATTACTCCTATGATCTGCTATAACCGGCATGATCTTCCCCAGGAGCCACCTACAATATAGGACAACATGTAAGGGTACATAGGTCTAGGTGAGCAGAATCAAGTATCACGGGATCTTGATTGGGGTGCGCTGAGATAAATTTGAGAGGGGGAATGTAGTATGGGGTGCAATTCAGCAAAACATGGTAAAATGAAATGAGGGTGTAGTCGAAAATGAAAAAGTAAGCTTGAGTTAGGAGGGTGTGACAGGGTTAAAGAAAACGAAAAACCCTTCCCAAAGTGATAAAAAGCCGGGTTGCCACGTCTCTATCAGATTGCATGTGTTGCTCTCTGATATTGAAATAGACATCATGGACCCAGTGATGCAATGCACAACCCCCCAGCCACTCAAGTATTTCTTAAAAAGTATTTGTTTCATTTCCACGGAGACTATCTCATATGCTATCGACATCTCACTTGGAGATTGTTGATATTGAAACAGAGGACAAGCCTCTCCAGTCCTCGCCTTCGTTTGTCCACTAATTGAGTCTAGAACCGATAAACACTTTTAGGACACAAGGCATAATACCAAGCTTATCTTTGTGATAAAGCCGGAACATTCATAGTGATACCAACGTTCTTGGTTTTCCACGATGATTGAATGGAAATCCTACCAGTGCTAACATCTATTCCAACACTGAACGTAGGTCACACAGTTTGTGTAACTGTTGTGTTAACGGGTAATCTATGTGATCCCGGTTTGCCCGACTTAATTCGATCATTGCGATTAAATGCCAAATGATTTGATTGGATATCTATATCATCATCTTTGGTTCGGTTTTCGATTATAAAATGTGATGTATCTTGATTCATTCAAAAGATGCATAAATCATTCTTCATCACATTTTGTATCCATGGGCTTAGAAGATTTTCTTCATTGAACTTCACATTTTTCATGATGATCCCGATAAATCTTAATCATCTTGAGGGGGAGAAAATTTAATAAGAAGTTCAGATTATGAAGAAAAATGCTTACAAGACTTAAGAGAATATATTAGCACAGTTTTCTCCACATCAAAAAGACATATGCACTAATTAAGGGGGAGTAAACAGGAAACAGAAATAATTGTTTGTTTGAGGGGGAGCGTAAAATTCATCAATGTTTTATCCTAAACAACAATTATCAAAGTTCATAAATCGACAAAGACACAACTTCATCAAAAGACTTCAGCTACAAAACAACTCTATCCATGGGTCTACATTGTCGTCGATTTACATGAAATAATTTGTGAAGAAAAAGAAATCGTCTTATCCTCAGAAATTTCTCACAAATTCTCAACATTTCCATTACAAATCTTAAACTGACAAATCATTCTATCCAAACCACGAATCACATTCATATCTACTCAAAAATCTTAAATTTTTCACTTCATTCATTACAGTTTTGACAAAGGATTAAATTGAAGAAATGTAATTCAACATTCTGAAGCGCATCTGAGAGTAAGTAAACATCGTAGCATGCCCACCTCTCCACAAAGATACGCAACCCTCTACCAACATTTGGTCAGAACAAAGGTTTGCATTTAGAGCATGAACCTCCTTCATACGTGAGAAAAGGGTAACTGGCCAACAAAATAATTGTTTGTTTGAGGGGGAGCGTAACCGTTATAAACATGTTACCTCAACAACAATTATCATATCATAGATCGACATAAAGCCTCAAACTTCAAGAAAAGACTTCCGCTGCTAATCTCTCTATTAATATGAGTCTTATTTTAAGTCGATCTATATGTATCTTCAAAGTAAAGTCTTCAAAATACTTCTAGTGGTTGAAAAGCTACAAGAAGTATCCGTTTTCACATGTTGACAAAGCTCAAGCTGATCCTGATACATCACTATTCAACGAAATTTCTAACAGGTGCAGCTTTTGCTAAAGATGAAGACTTCGAAGATACGCTTCCCAGACTATTGTTACAAAGGGGGAGATTGTTGGGTCATATTTAGTTATAATCAATAGTCTAGGGACTAGTTATGTAACATTGTATATATGTTAAGTTTTATTTAGGAAATGGTCCTAACTAACAAGGAATTAAGCCATGGTATAAATACCAAAGTGTAAGGCTTAATTCCTTAACTTTAGCCATTAATCAATTCCAAATTCCAGCTATTGTTCTCTCTACTTCTCTCTAGAATTTCTCTCTCTAAAACCCTAATACTCTTCATCTCTTTCTCACCAAAATCATCATCTAACACCATCTAATGGATTGAATCACTGAATCTATGCTTTTCAATATCACTAAAAATGTCACTATTTTGATTAAAAGTCACTAATCATGTCGCTAAAAATGTCACTATTTTTGTGAAAAGTCGATATTCATGTCAATAAAAATGTCACTATTTTCATTAAACGTCACTATTCTTATCAATAAAAATATCACTATTTTTATTAAACGTCACTATTCATATCACTAATAATGTCACTATTTTGATTATAAGTCACTAATCATGTCGCTAATAATGTCACTATTTTTGTGAAAAGTCGATATTCATGTTAATAAAAATGTCATTATTTTCATTAAACGTCACTACTCATATCACTAAAAATGTCACTATTTTGATTAAAAGTCACTATTCATGTCACAAAAAATGTCATTATTTTTATGAAAAGTCGATATTCTTGTCAATAAAGATGTTACTATTTTTATTAAACGTCACTATTCATGTCGCTAAAATTGTCACTATTTTTATGAAAAGTCGATATTCATGTCAATAAAGATGTCACTATTTTTATTAAATGTCACTATTCATGTCGCTAACAATGTCACTATTTTTTTAAAAGTCGATATTCATGTCAAGAAAGATGTCACTATTTTTATTAAATGTCACTATTTATGTCGCTAAAAATGTCACTATGTTAAAAAAATTTGAATTGAGGGGACTATAAATTTTATTTAAATTTTATTTGTTGATTTATGGCGTCACTTTTATTTGTTGAAATAGATTTAGCAAATGTAAGTTGACTATAACATTCAACTCATGTAGCAAATCTTAAAAAAATTGTGATCGGTCAAAATTCCAATTCGACTCTTATATGGGCAATTTGGACTTTAATTTATTTTAGCATATTAATGATCTTTACTTTGATCCTATTGACTATAATATTGGAAAAAGATGTTATTTGCAAGGACTTATTGAAGTCAACTGTTTGTAATTACATATTATAATTACCATCTGTCAATTCCCCAGAATCATGAGCAATTCGATCAAGGGGTTGTGAAATGTTAATTTATAAGTAGGAAAGATCAAATGATAAGACTCAATACCATTACAAGTAGGAACTTACATATGCGAGAGAGGATGAGATTACGAGCGGATGGCGATTTGAGATTACGAGTTGATGATTGACCTGAATTTGATTTCAAAAAAAAAATCAGAAACAAAATGATGAATTAACAGGTGTACAATTTCACAATGATCCTTACTCGAAAGTACAATTTCACTTTTCGTTGGTGCGTTGTGTACTATATTCCAGCATTAACTGTGAGCAATTTTCCAAGAGCATCTTTAACAAAGCAAAGGAAAAAAAACAGAAAAAACCGCAGCAGTGTAGTCAAAAAAACAAAAAACACTTCTGCGAAAAAAACAGCAGCTGTTCAAAAAAATTGCACCAGAATTACACTGTTTGTAACTTATGATCTAAGTTTTAAGTTTAACAACTAAAAATCAATCTTATGCTACAATAAAGTAATAATAACAGTACATACAAACCTTTTCAAACCGAATTAATTTATAAAATGACTAAAAATCTCACTCTAATAAGATCAGATTGAGATTTACATAATATATGATTCATCTGAAAACTAAAAATGTTGAGAGATAAAGATAACAAATTCAATCGTCAACAAAAGGCATCAAAGTTCAAATTAACTTCACATAGTACAAATATATCAATGAAATAAATGAAAATTCAAGTCGAATTGAGAGCTAAAGTGAACTAATTAGCCACGTACTTGCTTCGGTGATTCAATTAGGGATTCAATTAACAAAAACTCCAAATATAGCACTTGTCGATGATTAAGCAATCTGGAAAAGTAACATAAGAAGTATTTTTTTCAAATGATTCAAAGGACAACACATCGATACATCAAGTATATACAAAAGAAGTATAAATGAACTTACAGATGCGAGCAGAACGAGATTACGAGTACGATATAGATATAAAATCAGTATTGCGATTACGAACGAATGCTGATTGTGAGGAGCGAATTGAGATTACAATAGATGCTTGGATTTAGGTCATTGTGAGGGGTGGAACTACCGCGAGGAACAAATTGAGATTACGAACAATTGAGATTACAATAGATGCTTGGATTTAGGTCATTGTGAGGGGTAGAACGACTGCGAGGGACGAATTGAGATTACGAACAATTGAGATTACGAACAGGTCTGGTGAAATGCAAATGTTATAATTGATCTGATTTGGGCATTTTCATTAGCACAAATACACACATTAAGGACTATTTTCATTAGCCCAAATATAATTGATCTGAGGGGTAAGGACTAATACGTACATGAGTGTCGAGTGATGAGATACAAACACTTATATTAGTTTTTTTATTTAATTTATATTGTAATCAAATATACAAATATATACACATTATAAATAACAATATATAAACTTGGGCGAAACTTAAATGGCGCTAAAAAAGGTTTTTTTATATATAATTTGTTATTTTATCTACAAATTCTTTTAGTGTTGTAAATTTATAAGTGAACGTATTTCATATATTTATTCATACTTAGTATTTTATTTTAATATGATATATAATGTCATTAAGGATTGTTTTTAAGCCAGTCTCAAATTAGCGACTTGATTGGTGTCTTTTAAGCAAGTCATAAAATTAGCAATTTGGTTTGTAACTTGTTGAGTCACAATATTATCGACTTAGTTAGAAACTTGTTTGAGCAAGTCACAAATAAGCGACTTGCTTAGTGACTTTTTTGAGAAGTCTCAAATTATCGACATGATTAGTGTCTTACTAAGTAAGTCACAAAATTATCGACTTGTTTTGTAATTTATTTGAGCTAAGTCACAAAATTAGCGACTTGGTTAGAGACTTGTTTGAGCATGTCACAAATTAGCGACATGATTGGTGTCTTTCTAAGCATGTTACAAAATTAGCGACTTGGTTAGAGATTTGTTTGAGCAAGTCACAAATTAGTGACATGATTGGTGTCTTTCTAAGCAAGTCACAAAATTAGCGACACAGTTAACGACATAGTTTCCGACTTTGTGTATTTTATGACATAATTTATGACGTGGAAGACTTGAACATCGCTAAAAGTGTCAATAAATTTGTCGCAATTTTGTGACATAAATTATGTGTCACTAAAAATGTGACTAAATAGCCTTTTTCTTGTAGTGGGAAGCCTTTTCATTTCATGGAAGCATTTTACATATTTGAAAAGAAAACTTTAGAAAAACTACTTTAAAATTTGTGCCCAGGGTCTAATATTTTATTGGACCCACTCTGATTGGGGAACGCAATTGCCACCGTATTTGGTTTCATGTATTCTTGTTCTTCGATACAAGTTCAACAACCTAACATGCATGTATAGGACTCACTTTGAAGAAATATGGAATTTCGACGATTGATGTTTTGTCTAATTTTCCCTTCTAGATTTTTAACGATTTGTTAGCAAAGTGCCTAGTATCTTGTAAGTTTTGGATTTTTCCCGGATTAGTTTTCTATACAAACATATCTTTAAAACATAAAGTTATATGAGGATTGGTATTAGTAGATACTCATTTGATGATGACAAGTGTCAAAATCAAATGATGAAATGAGGGGAAAAAATTATTAGATTACACATTTCAAGTTTAGAGATAGGTAGCATATAAGTTGACATAAATAATAGGCACAAATATCATTTTACAAATAATATTAAAGGTAGGCTAAGAAATTTAATGACTAAAGAACAACTAGAAATTAAGACATGATAACTTTTCTATAATTTCGAATCGTATACGCATTTCTAGCTCGAGCCCCTTATTAAAACTATACGAAAATCTTTTAATTTTTTTTTAAAACTTATGTAAAAATATATACTATTATATACGTTCTTTACGCGAGTAAGTTTAAACTTTAAAGGTACCTAGTCGTTCTATATTTTACTATACACGTATTCTTTTGTACCTCGCAACTTTTTGGTTGTAATTCAATGATGTACACTCGGGTTAGATTAATCTTATAGGAAACACGCATATACTCTCAACCACATATACAACTGGTATAATAAATTTGTTGTTACTTGATCACGCTGAAGTATATCTATTAATAATGTAAGCTATATGCGAATGATCCAATTCTAATACTTTCTCTGTTTTAGAATGACTTATACACTTGGGGTTGCACATTTTTTGAAGTAAAATATTATAATGAATATTAAATTATATTTAATTGGATAGTTAGCGGATGTTGGATCTCTCAAACTTTAATTTACGTAAAATTAATAATGTTTAAATTAAACGTAAGGGCAGATGTGTCATTTAAAATCAAGATACAAATCATCACAAAAACTTTCTGTTAAATAGTTACACCAATAGTCATTTAAAATTACACTGGCAGTCTTTTTTCTGTTAAAATATTTAATAGACATTCAGTTAAAAGATCATATGTGCAAATATTTTAAAAAAGGACTATTAGTGTAATTTATTGAAACTAAAAGACTTGTAAATGAACTTTAGGATAAACTTAAAGGACGTCTTTATAAATTAAAGTATATCTTTATTCTCTCTTATCCTCCCATCGTTTATTCTCTCTTACCCTAATAGTTTCCAGAGCCGGCGTCGTAGTGTTTTTGAGCACCCAAATGGCTGATGCAAATGCTTTACAACCGTAAGTATATTAATTAGTTCTTTCTTTTGCAGTTGTTGTAAGAGAAACAACTGAATGATTATTATCCTTGTTTCTTTTTTACCCACACAGGATCAAGAGCAAGCTGAAAGAAAGGATGTCTCTGGTTTTTGGAGTATCTATAGTGGTGTTTAGTATTTCGATTAGTTCCATTCTGAAATTTCAAACCTACCACGGGCGTTGGAGACAAGTGATTGAGAGTTGTTTGCTCATGATAGCAAGTCTCATTTCGGCAGTTGTGATCTATTATCGTTACGGTAACGTGACTAATGAACCACTACGAACAAGCTGGCAATACAGAATGCTCACAATGAGCATGTTTGTGAATGGAGTTATGGCTCCTGTGTATGCTTTGGCTAATCTTTTCGTTCCTCGACATTCCCCTAGATTCTGGGTGCTACTTGTTGAGTTTGTTGTTTGGTACATTGTGGTTGTTAGGAATATTCTAGATGATATTCCTAGAGATTTGATGTGTCAAGACTTGGAAACTACAAGGACCTAAATTGAAGATATAGAAGTTCAAATTTAAATAAAGATTTAGGAGATAATCATAAATGTAAAAGATATAGTATATCTTTATTAGTTTAAAAGATTTAGTTATTATCTTTTCATTGTAAGTCTTAGGTTTTCTAGTATATAAAGAAACCTAATGACATAGAATTAGATGTTCTTGTAACCCACGTTTTAACGTGTTTGTGTGTATTCTCTAAGCCTCAAGGTCGTTTGATCCTGTTTAACGAAGAACCGTTCTATATATTTATATGTAGAATTGAGGCTTTTAATGATGAAAACTTGTTTAGCTATACATATATGTTCAACTAATTCCGCAATTTTATGTTTTGTATATGCTTATTCCAGATCAAGAACTAACTATTCTTGAGCCTAAAGATCTACGGTTATATAGAGTTGTTCTAAACTCAGCAATTGGTATCAGAGCGCAGTGGCTCAGATCTAGAATCAAACAAGGATCTATCAATGATCACATGAAGAATCAAGTATAATTTTTATGAAGATGTTACGTTAATCGACATATATGATGACTTTTACGAAGATACAATGGATCAAAGGTTAGTCATTCAACAATAAACCGGTGTTCTTCATGAAAATTTAAATCTTTGTTCTTATTATCAAAATCATCATGTGTATTAAATAAAATATTCGAAAAAAAAAACGGTAGAGCATTGACGGATTGATAATGATGACAATATTATATCGAATATATTGTCTATGGATTTTGATGATTCGGATTGCCTCAAACTGTTGTTTTTATTTGAAAAGAAAGATTCGTGGAAAGTTCAAAGTAAATAATTATCAAGAATTGTTTATTCAAATTTTGGAAAAACACATTGGAAATCGGAGAATTAGTATCTAAAGCAGTAAAGATTCTATAAGTTATATTTATTCCTAGATACGGAGTATTATGATTAAAATCAACGATCCGATTGACCAAAGTTACTACTGGTCTTCACTATTATTACTGCTACATGTACTACTGATCCTCTTTAAACTACTACTGGGCAGTAGTAAAACACCAAATTTGTTACTGATGCTATTCAACAAATTACTACTGGTTAGTAGTATATCATTGTACTACTGATCTCGATTTCAAGTTTACTACTGGTCTCAAGTCCGATTCTACTACTGATCAGTAGGAATTCAATTTTTACTACTGTTCCATACCAACATTACTACTGATCAGTAATAGACTGAATTTACTGCTGTTGCGTTGACTGATCAGTACTAATCAGTACTAAACGAAGAAAATTTTAATACTGATTTCTTCCATACAACTGATACATCATATTTTGGAAAGCATGTCACACACCATGTTCATTCCATACCACGGTTTATTGATCGTATCTGATAATAATGTGAAATGAATCACATTATTCACACACACAGGTTGAAGGCATGATGAAGAGAAAAGAAAATTTTATTTGTTACATATTTGATCTTTATCAATTGATTACAGAAGATAATTGATTATATTTTATTTGAAGAAGAAGTGGAAAGTCTTACTACATAAGATGTTATGTATTGTTGTAACTGCAATTCAACACTCTTAACGAAAAGATCTGTTGAAGGCTAAGATAAGAAAGTCCCTCATACAAGATATGATGTTGCTGATTACTATATTTAGACGGAATGTGATGCTTAGTTTGAGTTTCTACTTCAACTTCAAATAGAAGATAGTTGGTTTTCAATGTAATTGACATAGCCTTGAAGAACACAAGAATGATATCACACTTTTAGGGGAAGAAAAAGTGTTGATCATTCAAGGGGAAGTTCAAGTTTCTCGGATTTATTTGATTATGTCAAAAAGGGGAAGAGACTTGAAGATTTCTAGCTAATTCTACAAGTTATAAGTTTTGTCAAATCAAATAGGGGAAGATTGTTAGGAATATTCTAGATGATATTCCTTGAGATTTGATGTGTCAAGACTTGGAAACTACAAGGACCTAAATTGAAGATATAGAAGTTCAAATTTAAATAAAGATTTAGGAGATAATCATAAATGTAAAAGATATAGTATATCTTTATTAGTTTAAAAGATTTAGTTATTATCTTTTCATTGTAAGTCTTAGGTTTTCTAGTATATAAAGAAATCTAATGACATAGAATTAGATGTTCTTGTAACCCACGTTTTAACGTGTTTGTGTGTATTCTCTAAGCCTCAAGGTCGTTTGATCCTGTTTAACGAAGAACCGTTCTATATATTTATATGTAGAATTGAGGCTTTTAATGATGAAAACTTGTTTAGCTATACATATATGTTCAACTAATTCCGCAATTTTATGTTTTGTATATGCTTATTCCAGATCAAGAACTAACTATTCTTGAGCCTAAAGATCTACGGTTATATAGAGTTGTTATAAACTCAGCAGTGGTCTTCATGATGCTTCTATCTTTGTCGACAAGTTGTCTTCCTACGGTGCTGGAGTTAATCTCAAGATTATTAGATGATGATACGGTGGTTGCTAGAGTTAATCTCAAGATTCAGCGGACGGACGCCCGGCTTAGGATTTCTGTACAAGTGTACAACCATTACCAAATGTTCCGGTCACATTTCAACCGGAAATCCGGCAGCTGGATGAGGGAGTTGATTTTAATGGCAATGGCGGTGGAAACGGCGGTGGCCCAATTGATGGCAATGGTGGTAATGGCAATGGCGGTGGCTGAGTGGATGGCAATGGCAATGACGGTGGCGGCGCTAGGTTGTAATTTGTCTCTAAGTATGGTTGTCTCTAAGTGCGTTGTAATTTGTCTCTAAGCATGGTTGTCTCTAGTAACTAATTAGTATGGTTGTCCCTAAGTGCTGTGGTAGTTAGTAATTAAGTATGGTTGTCTCTACTTTTAATTTTATGTAATTTGTTTATTTTTCCGTATTAATATATTCAAGTTTAAAAAGTTACATGCACATTTCGAAATTTAATCGCCTCAGTCGCAATAAGCAAGTCACTCAATATTGAGTTACAAACTAATCGCAATTTCTTTTCTTTTCGGTTAAATTATTAAAACAATAAAACCTTCGAGTTACATGTATAAACTTTCTAACAAAACACAAATTACATCACAGACAAATAATTAAAATATGGACAGTTACAATAAGAGAGTCACACGATATTGGGTCGCAAAACAAATAATTGCATTATCTTTTCTGTTAGAATTATTAATACTTTTTTGGTTACGTATATAAATTTACAACAAATAAAATGGAAATTTAATTATGAACAGGCGCAATACTTTCTAGAAGCATTCTCGTATTTTCACCAACTAACCATTCGGCTCAATTCTACGTGTCAGGCAAATTTTGAAGAGTAACAATATACATTAAGTAGGTTATGATTTGTTTTGCTAATTATAACTTTTTACTTAATTAAACACCATGATAGCAACTTGAACTCAACGTTTATCTTCCAAAATTAATTTTCACTTTGAGATTTTCCTTAAACAAAATTACACTAAACAGACAATATCAACTTGTATTTAACTATTTGCATATAAGCAGATGCAACATAACTTTTTATTATTAAAAGTTAGTGATTTGTCTACTTAAATGAGGTAACATTAGCATAAGCAAATAAATGGAATAATCACTATTACAAACAGGGCAATTTGTTGCTAAGCATGAATTCTCATGGATTTCCAACTTACAAACAGGACAAATTGTTGCTAAGCGTGTCTTTTGGATTGATATTTTAAGTCCTTGCCTGGCAAATTTCTATTACACAAAAGACTACACCCCTATTCTGGTGAATAATTTATCACTTTTGTCGCTAAAAACACAAGGTATATGAAATTATAGTTTCTTTTTCTAGTATTCATACATAGGAGTAGGGGTGAGCAGAAAAAGAGGGTAACCGGAATCGGAACCGGAACCGCTTGGGAACCGGAGGTTCCGGATCCGGAACCTGCTAGGAGGTTCCGGTTCTGGTTCCTAAAATCAGGGAACCGGCCTAAGAGGTTCCGGTTCCGGTTCTCAAAATTAAAGAACCTGGAACCGGCGGATACCCTGTATATATTTATTAAATTAAATATATAATATAAAATACATTAAAATAAATGATTTTACTCAAATATATCAGACTATAGCTGTATTTTTAACAGTCCAAATTATATGGGCTGTTTTATCACTTATTGGGCCAGAAATTGGGGCTCTAAAATTATCCCTATTTACCATTTACATGAGTTAGAAATTAGAATTAGCCACTTAGGGTTTCATTTTATCTCGCCAGTCGCCACTTCTGCTCTCGTACTTACCTCTCCGCCTCTCTCGACCATAGCTGCACAACCGCCGCCATTCTCCGACCTCCGCCTCTCTCGTATGTGATATTTGTAATATTTAGTTAGTAATCCTTAAACCATATTTAAACTCACTAAATGATATTTGTAATCGTTAGTTTGTGTAATTTATTGTCTTATTTATTTATTTAGTAATAGTTAAATGTTTATGAATTTAGAGACAGGGTAACCGGAACCTGCCCTGGAACCGGTGGATCTGGTTCCGGTTCCGAAAATTTAGGAACATGTCTTCCAGGTTCCAAATCCGGTTCCTATATTCCAGGAACCTGCGGTTCCAATTCCGGTTCCGGTCGGAACCGGCGGGTACCCTGTTATGCTCACCCCTACATAGGAGCACACGATAACGAGGGTGTATATTTACAGAATAAGTTATTGAAAGTTTATTATATACGTTGATGTGGTTTTCTTCGTATAAAATTAAAAAGAATTCTTTTTTAATTCAATTTTATATAGCACTTTTTCTTAAAATTTCTTGTCTGTCACACGATGATGCATTTGATATTGATTTTTTTATATTTTGAATTCCTTTAAAATTTCTTGTCTGTCACAAGATGTGTAACGAGTCACAATAAGTTTGGGTTGGATTGGTCCAAAACAAGTTATGCTCAAAGTTTTATATATTATTTAAATAATTAGTTTTAGGATTAAATATATTGTATCTAATAGTATAGGGATTAGTTGTGTAATATTGACTAAATGGTAAACTAGTCATAAGCCTAAAATAATGTAATTAGACTTAATTAGATGGTAATTAAGCATGTTTAGTAGGGAGGTATAAATACCTTTCTTGTAGGCTTAATTTGTAAGCTTTCTCTCATTAAACAAAATTATCATTTGAAAGCTCCAAAACTCCCTCCATCTTTCTCTCTCTTTTACACACACTAAATACACCAAGAACACACACACTTGAATCTTTAATCTCACTCAAACCTTGATGAATTAGCTTGATCTTAGTGAATTACAATCTTACAAGTGGTATCAGAGCAAAATCTCTCTTTGAGAGGATCCAATTTCGAGCTAGAATCATCCAGATCTGAGTTTTGAAGAAAAAGTTGATGTTCGTTCATGAGAAATTAAATGTTGTAATTTGTTTGTCCAGATCGAAGATTTGATCATGGATTAGTGTTTCTCCAGTGTTTCTAAGCATAATATAATCAAATTCAGATCAATTCCGTCAACAATCGATCGAGATTTGATGATTTTAGAGAAAAAGTGAAAAAGTTCAAAAGTTGATGTAAATTGAAGAATCGAAGTTTTTGTGTTATGGATTGAAGAAATTGATCGGATCAAAGTGTTAGCAATTGGATTTCGAACATCTAGCAAAAAGAATCACTAAAATCGGTCAAGTTTTGAGCAAATTCGGATTGAAAAAGTGATGTTTGTTCGAGCTGTGTTCATACGTCAACAAGTTCGGCTAAACGACGAAAAACAAGTTCGGCCCAATTTTCAGTGTAGTTCGGCCCAATTTTCAGTGTAGTTCGGCCCGAACTAAAGTTCGGCCAGGTAAGTAGTTCGGCCCGAGCTTAATATTCGGCCCAACTTGTAGTTCGGCCCGAAGTTCAGCCCAAAGCCAACAAGTTCGGCCCGAACATAAACAAGTTCGGCCCAATCTGATCAATCGAACTTCACAATCTTTTTCCCAGAGTTCGGCTTCTTCAATTAGACACCTAGTTCGGCAGATTCAATTAGATCGATCAACAATCTTCTTAAAATCTTCATAAGTTCGGCAGAAAGAACTTCGGCTCTTCAATTAGCTCTAAAATCGATCAACTAGCTAATTGATTCAACAAAATCGATCAACTAGTTCGGCTTTCAACAGCGATTCGCAAACAATCAACACTACAAAACATTCGATCAATTAAACAATCTGTTCTTAAGTGGATTTTGATTTATGAACTTACTCGTAATTAATTTCCGTTCTTGATTGTTTCGTCTCAAATCAGATCGAAAAAGAATCACTCGTACTCAAATCAGACTCCACAGACCTGATCGACTTTGGTTCTACTTGTTCGGCAAATTGATTGTTAGGTCAATAATCAGAACTCAAATTGAAAAGCCTGCTTCTGATTACGGATTTAAATTTGTTCGACTTCCGATTACCGATTACCGATTACGGAACTCAAATTGATCGACTTCCGATTGGTGTTGATTTTCAATTTGTTGATTACGGAAAGACTGCTTCTGTCGGCTCAATAAAGTGGTCAACCAAGTTCACATATTAATTTGTTGATTTTCAGCCTAATAACTTTTATTCAAGCCCAAACATAATCCGAACTCAAATTGAAAAGCCCATATCAAATAAGCCCAAAAATATTCCGAACTCAAATTGACACACCATAGTATTTTCTTCAAATATCAAATACTAAAAACCCAATACCACTTCAAATTTTCTTCAGACTTTAAACCAACAAACACGATTCCACTTTTAAACCCAATATACAACTTTAAATCTTTTTGCACCAATATACATTCAGTTATACAACAAGCACAAAACACGAGAATTTTAAATTTCTTTATACCCTAAACCGAAAAACGCGAACAGTATTTGTAAAAATACAAATAATTTTTGAAATGACATCAAGAGATGCTCTTTTTCATCGGAACCGATCTCAAACCTCCGGTTCTATACCGAGGTGAATACGCACAGTGGAAGAAACGATTTCTCCACTTTATCAAGAATCAAGAACTGGAAACTGATATTCTAGACTCACTAGAAAATGGTGTCGCGGTATTTTACGAGGATGTAATAGCTGCACCAAATGCAACTCCGCCAGTTCTTGGAGGTCGAACTCCGCTTCCTCAGTCAAGATACAATGCTCAACAAAAACAACGAGCTAAAGCAGATCTACAATCATTTTCATTCGTACTTCAGAGTTTACCGAACGAGATTTATAACAGTTTAGACAGCTTGGAAACCGGTAAAGAGATATGGGATGAAATTAGAAAACAAATGGAAGGCACCATTTTAGGGAATAAATCCAAGATGGTAACCACTCTGAATGCTTACCAATCGTTTAAAACTTCCACCGGGAAAGAATTAGAGAGTACATATCATCGGTATTGCAACTTGTTGAATGAACTTCGAAGGAATAATTTGAAGAAGGAAAATTTGGAGATCAACATAAAGTTCATCAACATTCTTCTTCTAGAATGGGCCACATTTGGAAACAGTGCCATGCAACATAAAGATCTGAGCTCAATTGATGTGCATGAACTGTATGAGTATTTACTTCAAAATGCTCCAATGGTGAAAGACATAGTCAAAACCAAACAAGAAAATGCAAACACTCTTGATACTCTTGCTCTTCTTACAAGACAATACCAGTCTAATTCATCTGGTAAACTGAAAGAAAAAACAGAAGAACCTGTAAAAGATACAAAAGAAGAAATGGAGAATGAATTGGAACAATTATTGCAAGCTATGTCATTCATCACAAGATATGAGAAAAAGTATTACCCAACATCAACAAACAACAATCAGAGGTTCTCATCCAATTTTAAGTCTGCACCATCTGCTTCGAACGCAACTGACAAACCAACAATTACACCTTTGGACCCTACTAAGAAGTGCTACAATTGTGGAATTGCTGGTCATTTCTCTCGAGACTGCAAGAAACCTAAAGTTCGGAATTCTGATTACTTTAAACGTAAGTTGCTTATGGCTAAGCAAATTGAGGCGGGAAAAGTGTTGTTAGCTGAAGATCTAAGCTGGATGGAAGATTCTGAACCTGAAGATGAGGAACATTCAGCAAACTTATGTTTTATGGCACGTGAAAACGCTGAGATTTCTGATCGTTTCAACGAAGAGGCTAACAAAGAGATAGTGGTAATCAGTTCTCTCTTATCTAATTCTTCGAATACAATTGATTCTGATAAATGTTTTGTAACAAACCAGGATTCTAAAATTGAGTCTTTAAAACAAAACCTTTTGAATGAAAAAGAATTAAATAATTTACTTCAAGAAATTTTAGCTGAGTTAGAAAATGAAAATGAACAATTTGTTGATCATAATACACAACTTGTTCATATTATTAAACAAAATAAAAAATTTGAGAAAAAGAATCTGACTTTACAAAATCAAATATCAGAACTGACTGTTAAATATGAGACTGATATTCAACATTTGTCTCATACTATTTCTGAAAAAGAAATTGAAATAACCAAGCTTAAAAGTACACAAAGTTCCACATCTAATGCTGACAATGATAAATATTACAAGTTATACATTGAAACATGGAATGACTATCAAATCACTAAAAACTGGTTGGAACGTAAAAAAAAAGAATTGATGATAATGAGACTCAATTTAAGTCCTTAAACACACAAATAAAAGAATTATCAGAAACCATTCATGAAAATGACATTCAAACAAAACAAGAATTAAATAGCAAACAAAATGTCATACATTAACTTCAAAATGATAAAATTCAACTTTCTTCTCACGTCAAACATCTTGAAGAAATAATTGCCAAACGAGGACAAACTGATCAAACTATTCACTTGAACAAGCCTAAAGATTTCGAATATTTCAATTCAAGAGAAGGATTGGGGGCGAACAATCCAGAATATCTGAAGATGGCTTGAAATGTACTTCCAACACTGTATGATTCCAAATTCATACATGTTGATGTTTGGCAGAGTTTCATTCGCATGACAGATGAGGAAGAAGAAATTGAAGCGTTCAACAGAGCCAAAAAGGAGAATGCACAAATTAGTTTCAATTATAATGAATTAAATAAAACATATGAAACTAAAAAGGCAAATTTTAAAAATGATGATTATTTTCCAATTATTACACCCGAAGAATTTGAGATCAAGGGTAATGATGTGCTTCAACAAAAAGTAACACGCAAGCTCTATATACCCTCTCTAATTCTTGAAAAGAAAATCTGCCAGCTGGAAACTGAAATAGTTGAAACCCATAAGGCATTTGATAATGAAAAATCAGCCTTACAATCCAAAATCCATGATTTAGAAGATAAACTTGTAGAAATAAAATCAGCTTCCAATCAAAGTGCTTCTTCAAAGCCAAATTCAGTCATTGCGAATTCTTCTTCTCCTAAAACTCCGACTCTTTTAAGAAGAAATTCTAATTCTCATGTTTTAAATTTTTCAGATAAAAATTTAAATTCCAAGCTTAAGACGCCGACGCAAGACAGGATCAAAGAAGTTGAGCAGTCTCAGAAGTCTAAGTCGTCTAAGTCTAGTATGCTTAAGTCCAATGAGCTTAAGAAGTCTAGATCTTCCTCGTGTTTAGCTTCTTCTTTTTCAAATTCTAATAAATGTAATAACTCAACAACATTTATTTCTCCTGCTACATGTTATGGAATTGTCTATGATTCAGCAATTTATCGTCCTGTTAATTTCACTGTGAATGGTGTTAATTTGATTGTTAAAACAGATAAAACAGGCAAAAAGGTTTATTTTGATAGAAAAACTAATACACCAATTTCTCAATATGATACACGAATCTTGTTAGAAAAGATGCTCATTGTGGTCGACGACATGATGTTCTTCATAAAAATGGTTCAATCATTCATTCATGTACCACTTGTTATCCAGAACCTTGCAAAACAATGCTCGCTCGATCTCACACATCTTCATCTACACGTTCTTCTTCTAATCAGTCAAACTCTGTTTATCGTGTAGTTTCTTCACCCAACTCTTCAACATCCGCATCTACACCACAATCCGTTTATATTTCTAAATCGCAAAAATTGCCAAATTCCAATTCCACAACTTCGTCTCATAAACTAACTCAAAAATCATCCACATTTGTAAGATATACATGGATTAAAAATGAAAAATCAAATTGGATTTTATACTCTCCTGAGAAATCCTTAAAATGGCCGATCAAAGTAAAAACCCCAGAACTGCCTCCTTGCAGTTCTCCAAATCTCTAAAATCATATCATATCGAATATTCTTCATAAAACATGTTTTACTAATCGTGTAGGACCCATATCTGATTGGATACCTTTTTGTTTTAATTGTTTTGTGTAGAATATATGGTATCTTGATTCTGGTTGTTCAAGACACATACCGGAAACAAGAGCTTATTAACAAATTTTAGAGATAAATACTTGGGTACTGTTCGGTTTGGTAATGACCATTTAGCTGCCATAATGGGTATTGGAGATATAATCCGTCACAATTTAGTCATCAAGAATGTGACCTATGTTGAAGATCTTGCTCACAATCTGTTTAGTATTGGTCAATTCTGTGATAAAACGTTGGAAGTAAATTTTCGAACAACGAAATGTGCGGTTCGCACTTATGCTGGCGACGAACTTCTTACCGGAAAACGTGACACAAATTTGTTTACTATAAATCTAAATGAGGTGGTCCCACTTGACGAAGTCTGTTTAATGTCATCAGCATCATCGGATGAATCTTGGTTATGCCACCGTCGCCTCTCTCATCTCAACTTCAAAACCATCAATAAATTGGTGAAAGGTGGACATGTATCTGGTCCTCCAGATGTTAAATTTGAAAAAGATCATCTATGTTCGTCCTGCGAAATAGGCAAAATGACTAAGAAGCCTCATAAGTCTAAACCAGTTCAAAGTACTTCAAAACCGCTTGAATTACTTCATATGGACTTATGTGGTCCCATGAGCGTTCAATCTTTAGCAGGCAAACGGTACGTGTTGGTGATTGTGGATGATTATTCTCGATACACATGGGTTCATTTCTTACGAACAAAAGATGAAGTAGCTGATATCATCATATCCTTCATCAAGAAAACTCAAACAAATTTAGATTTAAAAGTACATACCATTCGTACTGATAATGGAATTGAATTCAAAAATCATACTTTAGATTCTTTTCTTGAATCAGTTGGTATAACCCATCAATTTTCCGCTGCCAGAACACCTCAACAAAATGGGGTTGTTGAACGAAGAAATCGAACTCTCGTTGAAGCTGCTCGTACCATGCTTTCATATTCTAAACTCCCATTATCTCTTTGGGCAGAAGCTATAAGTACAGCATGCTTCACTTAAAATCGTTCAATCATCAACAAAGCATACAATAAAACTCCCTATGAACTGATCAATAACCGCATTCCAAATATTAAATTTTTACATATTTTTGGGAGTCGGTGTTTTATCTTGAATGATAAAGATAAGTTGAATAAATTTGATGAAAAAGCTGATGAAGGAATTTTTGTGGGATATTCAAGAGAATCCGCTTCTTATCGAGTTTATAATCGATCAAAACGAACGATTAGAGAAAGTGTTAACGTTAATTTTGATGAGACTTTTCCTATTAATTCGTTAACTTCAAATGTTGAAAATCCTTCACCTTCGTTATCGCCTTCCACATCTGAAAATGACTTAAATATCTTATTTCGACATTTTTATGATGATTATCATAATATTAGACATACTTTAATGGAGGAGGCTGGCGTTCCATTTCCAACAATAGCTGAAGTTCAATCTGTTTCTGTACCTGATATGCATAATTCAAGTTCAACGGATTCTCCTTCTCCTACTTCTGCTATTCCAACTAACAATTTTTCTCCTTCACCTGGTGTTTCACAAACTAAGACTCCATCATCTCCGGAAAATTCTTCACATTTGCACCATCAATCATCTTCGGACGATTCCCCACGCACGGATAATCAATCAACTCCGGTAAATTCCACAACTTCTGGTCAAGCTGCTACTACTTTAGATCTATCTTTGGTTCCAGTACAACCTCCACCGTTGGTGATTGATTTCTCCAAATTCAACGTTAAACGTGTTGATCCTCCACCGACTACATCAAATGTTCAAACTGCAATAATCCCTCATCCTGAATTCACTGATACCTCAAATATCAATCCAGGTCAACTTCCACTTCCTCATTCTCTTAAATGGACAAGAGAGCATCCGTTACATCAGATAATCGGTGATCCTGACTCTTCTGTTCAAACCCGACGAGCCACTGCTGATGAATGTCAGTTTACTGCATTTTTAAGCTCTAATGAACCAAAGAAGGTCAGTGAAGCTCTCTCCGACCCAGACTGGATTCTTGCTATGCAAGAAGAAATAAATCAATTTGAAAGACTTAAAGTTTGGCGTCTTGTTCCAAAACCACCTGGCAAATCTGTTATTGGTACAAAGTGGATTTTCAAAAACAAAAAGGATGAAAATGGGATTGTAATTCGTAACAAAGCACGTCTTGTTGCAAAAGGATATGCTCAACATGAGGGCATTGATTTTGAAGAAACCTTTGCTCCTGTTGCACGAATAGAAACCATTCGAATATTCTTGGCATATGCAGCACATAAGAATTTTACTATCTATCAAATGGATGTAAAAACTGCATTTTTAAATGGCATTCTCAAAGAAGAAGTGTTCGTTCATCAACCTGAAGGTTTTGTAGATCCACACATGCCTAATCATGTTTATATTCTCGACAAAGCTTTGTACGGTTTAAAACAAGCTCCTAGGGCGTGGTATGATGTATTATCCAAATTGTTAGTTGAGTCTGGTTTTTCAAAAGGAAAAGTCGACACAACTCTCTTCATCAAACGTCAAGGGGAAGACATCGTTCTTATTCAAATTTATGTCGATGATATCATTTTTGGTTCTACAAATCCCAAATATTGCTAGAAGTTCTCTGCTCTAATGGTTAAACGTTATGAGATGAGCATGATGGGTGAAATGAATTTCTTTCTTGGTCTTCAAGTTCGCCAATTACCTACCGGAATCTTCATCAATCAATCCAAGTATATCACTGATTTATTGAAGAAATATCTTATAGATGATTGTAAACCAATTTCGACGCCGATGTCACCTGGTTCTAAATTGCATGTTGATCCGGATGGCAAACTTGTTGATATTACCCATTATCGGGGGATGATCGGATCTTTGTTATATCTTACTTCGAGTAGACCAGACATTATGTTCTCTACATGCATATGTGCTCGGTATCAGGCTGCTCCTAAAGAATCACATCTTCAAGCAGTTAAACGTATATTTTGTTATCTGAAGGGAACTCGAGATCTTGGTCTCTGGTATCCTAAAGAAACTTCTTTTGACTTGACTGCATTTTATGATGCTGATCATGCTGGATGTATGCTGGATCGAAAGAGTACGTCTGGAAGTGTCCAATTTCTGGGAGATAAATTGGTGAGCTGGTCTTCACGGAAGCAAAATTGCGTGTCTCTTTCAACTGCAGAGGCAGAATATGTTGCTGCTGCGAGCTGCTTATCCCAGGTAATTTGGATGCAATCACAATTAAAAGATTACGGCTTTTCATACATTCGTATTCCTTTATATTGTGATTCTCGAAGTGCAATTGCAATTTCATGCAATCCTGTTCAACATTCCAAAACTAAACATATTGATCTTCGGTATCATTTTATAAAAGATCATGTTGAACACGGTAATGTGGAATTGTATTTTGTTTCAACCGATTATCAATTAGCTGATTTATTTACCAAGGCATTAGACGAAAAACGTTTTAATTTTCTTGTGTCTAAACTTGGTATGCTAAATCTAAAAGCTTAAACCGTTTTATTTTTCAAAACAAAATGACTTATACACAATTCAGTGTATAACTCGCGCCACAACAGTATGGCTCTTACACGCTTCAGTGTATGACCCGAGCTTCAATGAAATGGCTTTCAAATACAATAGTTTGAAACCCGCTCTTAACCAGTTTTACACATACATGTAAAAACTCTTTCCCACCCCTCTTAAACTGTATATTTTTCATTACCTTTATTTTGTCGAGGGGGAGAAATATTAATTCTAGGGGGAGAATTAGTATTTCCAGGGGGAGAAACTTTCTTATATCAATGCTTTTATACCCGTTTGAATTTTTTTTAATGATACATTTTTTTTTTATCAAAAGACAATACATTCCCATGGTTTGCCAGAACCGGCCTTACCTTCCAAGGGAAATAATTTTTAGCCAAAATTGGTAAATGTGAGGGTATATGTCTAGGGTATAGATTTAGGGGAGTGCAAGGTGATGTGAAAACATGATAATTTTAAGAAAACACACCTTTGAGTGCATCCAAACCGACAATAAACCGGGCAATCTTACAAATTTGTGATCATTCATGTGTTGAATGATTCACCATACTTAACTGGCCCAGTCAAGCATTTGCACTCCACCACCAACTACTCAGATTCCTCTCAATAGGAATTTGTTTCAATTCATCAGGGGACGTAGCACATAATCTATCGACAACTCATTTGGAGTATGTTGGTATTGAAATAATTAACCTTCTGCCCCGGGTTACGTCTTCAATTGAATGCACTATGTGTCTAGATCTCACCGACAAATATTTCCAAATTAGGACACATACACCGTTATAAATGAATCTCCGTGTATTCATCGGAACACTCATAGTGGCATCACAGTCTGGTGTTTCACGAGGATTGAGTGGAAATCCTGCTAGAGCTAAAATAACGTCAACTCTAATTGCAGGTCACACATTTGAATCAACGGTTGTGCAAACGACTATCGATTCATACCGTGTGTTAACGGATACTCTATGTGAGTCCGGTTTTACCAAATTTGTTCAAGTTGCTGTGCCTAAACTTTTTTATCTTAAAGGCAACAACTTATGCCGGAAACACATACATTTTCTGATGAATAATCCATGTTATTCTTACAAAGTAACATCATAAATGCTGATAAATTGCACATGAGTGTTATAGTTCACTCTCAAATTACTCCTATGATCTGCTATAACCGGCATGATCTTCCCCAGGAGCCACCTACAATATAGGACAATATGTAAGGGTACATAGGTCTAGGTGAGCAGAATCAAGTATCACGGGATCTTGATTGGGGTGCGTTGAGATAAAATTTGAGAGGGGGCATGTAGTATGGGTTGCAATTCAGCTAAACATGGTAAAATGAAATGAGGGAGTAGTCGAAAATGAAAAAGTAAGCTTGAGTGAGGAGGGTGTGACAGGGTTAAAGAAAACGAAAAACCCTTCCCAAACTGATAAAAAGCCGGGTAGCCACGTCTCTATCAGATTGCATGTGTTGCTCTCTGATATTGAAATAGACATCATGGACCCAGTGATGCAATGCACAACCCCCACAGCCACTCAAGTATTTCTTAAAAAGTACTTGTTTCATTTCCACGGAGATTAGCTCATATGCTATCGACATCTCACTTGGAGATTGTTGATATTGAAATAGAGGACAAGCCTCTCCAGTCCTCGCCTTCGTTTGTCCACTAATTGAGTCTAGAACCGAAATACACTTTTAGGACAAAAGGCATAATACCAAGCTTATCATTGTGATAAAGCCGGAACATTCATAGTGATACCAACATTCTTGGTATTCCATGATGATTGAATGGAAATCCTACCAGTGCTAACATCTATTCCAACACTAAACGTAGGTCACACAGTTTGTGTAACTGTTGTGTCAACGGGTAATCTACGTGATCCCGGTTTGCCCTATTTGATTCGATCATTGAGACTAAGTGCAAAATGATTTGTTCAGGATTTCTACATTATCAACATCGGTTAAGTTTTCAATGATACAATGTGATGTATATTGATTCATTCAAAATATGAATATATCATTCTACTTCACATTTGTATCCATGGGCTTCGAAGATTTTCTTCATTATATCTCGACGAACTTCACATTTTTCATGCTGATTCCGATAAATCTTAATCATCATGAGGGGGAGAAAATTTACTAAGAAGTTCAGTTTATGAAGAAAAATGCTTACAAGACTTAAGAGAATATAATAGCCCAGTTTACTCCATATAAAAAGGACATATGCACCGATTAAGGGGGAGTAAACAAGAAACCGAAGATCCGTATTGTTCGTTTGAGGGGGAGCGTAAACCTTATCCACATTTTTCTCTCAACAATAATTATCAATAATCATAAATCGACAAAGCCACAACTTTGAGAAAAGACTTCCGCTACAAACAACTCTATATATCTATGGGTCTACATTTTCGTCGATTTACATGAAATAATTTGTGAAGAAAAAGAAATTGACTTATCTTCAGAAATTTCTCACAAATTCTCAACATTTCCACTACAAATCTTAAAATTACAAATCATTTTATCCAAATCACAAATTCACATCCATTTCCATTTGAATCTTAACCGTTTAAACCATTCTTACCAAAATTCCATAACATTCATATTCATTCAAAAGTTTAACGGTTCATACCTTTTATTTCAAACAAAATACAAATTATCCACATTCATCCAAGTCCTAAATGTACATATCATTCTTTCCTATATACAAACATTCATACGCACACATTCAAAACCTTTAACTTTCAAATCATTCTTTTCATAATACAAACCATCATTATCCTATCCTCACAAACCTCTATCCAAAATTAAATCTCCAACATTTCTAAATCCCAGTCAAATTCTTACCAAACTGATGTTTCATTTCCAGAATTTTTCAAATCGTAATATACTCCTTTGAACAAAGACAGGGATGTAGTTCTAAAGGTCAAAAAGAGGGAGATTGGATAATGATCAAGACAAATTAAGTCAAACAATTCATGAAATCTTCTGAGATACTTTATATTGGTTGAAAAGCCAATTAAAAGTTTTATTTTGTCTGATTATCCAAATCTGAAGCTAATACTTCACTAAAACTACTCAACGGATATTCTAGTTTCAGATTTTGCATAAAAAAAAAGAAGATTTCAAGAACATGCTATCCAAACTATTGATACAAAGGGGGAGATTGTTAGGATTAAATATATTGTATCAAATAGTATAGGGACTAGTTGTGTAACATTGACTAAATGGTAAACTAGTCATAAGCCTGAAACAATGTAATTAGGCTTAATTAGATGGTAATTAAGCATGTTTAGTAGGGAGGTATAAATACCTTTCTTGTAGGCTTAATTTGTAAGCTTTCTCTCATTAAACAGAATTATCATTTGAAAGCTCCAAAACTCCCTCCATTTTTCTCTCTCTTTTACACACACTAAATACACCAAGAACACACACTTGAATCTTTAATCTCACTCAAACCTTGATGAATTAGCTTGATCTTAGTGAATTACAATCTTACAATTAGTGTGTTAAATATGATCACAAACGTTATTTATTATTCATAGTAACCTGATTTTAATGCAACTGTAATTTGTTATGTACTCTCATGGAAATTAAAATTTCATATTATTGTTTGTTTGTATTTTATTTAATGTAGGTATGGAAAGATGTCGATGGTGTTTATAACTTTTTATGTTTCGTTCGGATAGTTACAAGCTTTTATCATGCATGCATGGCTATTTTGGTTATTAAAGTTTTTTTTTTCATCCTTGTATGGAAAATCAAAAGGTATTAAGTTAGTGACTTTGGACGTGTTACATGTTACCGGTATAGTGAAAAATCAAAAGGTGTTAAGTTAGTGACTATAGACGTGATCGAGGAGGAGGTCGGGTGTCCGGGAAAAGTCGATGATCGAGATAGTTTGAAAAGAACGTAATTAAATGCCTCCTACGAGTGAAGCGTATGTGAATAAACGATTAAGGGGTCAATGTTTGATTAATCGTTTATATAACGGGTTACGGTTTACTAGCATGCGGGTTAATATTTTTAGATTGCTTAATTACCGTCGCATGTTATTAGTTCAGTTGGTTTTTATTATAAGTTTTGTTTCATGCACATATGTATGTGGGGTATTTAGCAATTAATAGGATAGATGAAATAGTCATAGTTAGTTGCCTAGTTTTTAAGATTAAAGAAGTGCAGATTAAGTGTAATGGATCATTGGTGAAATTTTTTTCAGAATTAAGGACCATTAGTGTAATTTATGAAACTAAATGACCATTGGTGAAATTTGTTATAAACTTAAAGGACACGTGTGTTTGAAACACATGTGTTTCACCTTCTGAAACACATGTGCTTCGTAATCGTATACTCCCATGTGTTTTAGAAACTCATGTTTTTAATGAAACACATGTGTTTCATTACTTGAAACACATGTGCTTCGTGACTTGAAACACATATGCTTCGAAGTAATATGCCCGTTTGTATTTTATAAGACATGTGTTTTAGTGAATCAAATGTGTTTCAATATATCAATACCATCACCACCCCCATTACCACCAGCACCTTCATTGTAAGCCACCACCGCCGCCGCCGACCACCAGCGGACAGCGGAAACGGACGGTGGTCGGAGGTGGCGGCCGGCGGTGGTCAGCGGTGGTGACCGGCGGTGGTGGTCGTGACTTGAAACACATATGCTTGTCCAACACATGTGATTTGATCTTGATTATTTTAATACAACAGCTAGGATTTATTCATTGGAACTTTAAAATTTTGATTGACCTTCTTGAATACAACTCATGTAACATATTTGAATATACCGCATCTAGTGACTGTATGTGATACAAGTTTTGAATTTGTTATCAGCTTATCCAACTAGAATATGTTAAGAGGCCCCACTTTACAACTGATATCTTTACATTAAATCAAGCCAATATATCAAAACGTAATGTAATGTTCATGATTAAAAAATGTGTGTGTGCCTTAAATTTGATTGATTGCATGCCCCTGAATTGTTAAGCGCGTAGAATAGTAACCCAATTACATTATTCCTCCCATACAAGTTTTAAGCTTCATAATTCCGCCACCTGATCAATCATATCATTATTTTTATTAGTATTATTCATCCGTAGGTATTAATTAACTAAGCTTCATATTTATGTAAGGATTAACATTAAATTTAAATTTAAATACACCAACTATATTTTGTACTTCGAGAGTCACTAAATTTGTATGGGAGTCCCTTTTGTTTTTTTTGACAGACATGGAGCAAGTTTCGGTAATATCATCACCAACCCCAAAGAATCCAGAAAAACAAATATATAAAAAAGTTAGCAAGCCGCACATGTTATCAACGAGTGTTTTAATGTCCGCGCGTTGCTGCGGGTCTCGTTTACTAACATTACATTTCCATGAATTATCAAATCACAGCAATGAGATAATAGATCAACTCAAATTTATCAACACTCATGACATAAAGATCATAAATGTATATCCTCAATATACCAAAACTTCAATAGACAAAACTTCTATAACCAATGTTATTAAGTCTAATCCGGATTTTATTTGGACTGTTTTTGGTGATTTTAACGATGTCAGGAATAGAGATGACATGAAGGGAACTAAATTCTCGTTCTACAGCGCCTCTCAGTTCAATAATTTTATTAATGAGGCTGACTTGGTGGAAATAAAATGTGGTGAGAGGAGATTTTCCAGAATGAGCCGTGATGGGAAGAAGCTTAGTAAGCTTGACTGGTTCTTTGTCTCTCCCAACTTCCTTAACCAGTGGCCCACCCCGACAGTGGATATTCTTCCTAAACTGTATTCTGAACATAGTCCTCTCTTACTTAGAACTGATATGGAAGACTCGGGGCCTTCGTATTTTAAGTTTTATAACTCATGGTTGGGAGATAGTACTCTGATTTCTATGGTGAACAATACTTGGGCAGGGTCAATTTAAGGCCAAATACGTCGAATATGATGGCTTTCATGCTCAAACTGAAAGCGGTTAAGCATGATATTAAACATTGGAGATCTGATGCGAAGAATATTGAGATGAATCAGATTCGTATTCACAAGGAGGTGGTGGAAAAAATTGAGGAAAAGCTGAAATATCTGTTGTGTCCTCTGAGGACATTGCTGCTCGTCAAAACAGTATTATTGCTATTAAAGAACTGGAGCGGAAAAAAACCTTGATCTCAAGCAAAGGTCAAGGGTCCGGTGGGCCGTAGATGGTGATGAAAATTCGCGGTGCTATCATGGTATCCTTAACGCCAACCGCGGGAATGATTTCATGCATTGGATCTCTATTGATGGTGCCTGGATCTCCAATCCTAAAATGATTAAAAGGGTGGCTGCTAATTTTTTTGGTTCTAGATTCTCGAGAGGCCAACAACGTAGGCCTGTTTTCTCTAATGGTAGGTTTGCGCAGATTAATACTGGGCAGGCCCAACTTCTTGTGTCTGAATTTACTCTGGATGAAGTTAAGAGTGTGGTTTGGGATATTGGGTCGGGAAAAGCGCCTGGGCCCGATGGTTTCTCGTTCGGGTTCTTCAAAAAATTCTGGGAGATCGTTAAAAATGACCTTTTTTGGCCATGAAGCAGTTTGAGATGACTGGCATATTTGACAGAGGGTGTAATGCTTCCTTTCTCGCCCTGATTCCTAAGAATGCGTCTCCCATTTCTTTTGACGATTTTAGACCTATTTTCTTGCTTGGCAGCCTTTACAAAATTGTTGCTAAGATTTTAGCGTCTCGTTTAAAAGGTGTGATTGGGAATATTATCGGGAATGTGCAAACTGCGTTTATACATGGGAGAAATATCCTCGATGGCCCGCTTATTATTAGTGAAACTATCTCTTGGGCAAAAAAAGCAAAAAAGAAAATGATGGTGTTTAAGGTTGATTTTGAAAAAGCATTCGATACTATCAGCTGGGATTATCTGGATGACGTTTTTTCTCAGATGAACTTTTGTTCTAGATGGCGAAACTGGATCCGGGGTTGCCTGAATTCTGCTTCGGTGTCTGTTCTAATTAATGGGTCGCCCTCGGATGAATTCCCTATTGGGAGAGGGGTTAGGCAGGGAGACCCGCTCGCGCCCTTTCTTTTCATAATTGCTGCCGAAGGTCTTAATGTTGCAATGCACATCGCGCGTTTGAACGGTATTTTTGACGGTATCAAACTGCCCATTAACGGGCCGACTATTTCTCATATGCAGTTTGCGGACGACATTGTTTTTGTTGGTGATTGGTCTTTCAAGAATGTTTCTAATCTCATCAGAATTCCTCAATGTTTTTTTCTCTCATCCGAATTGAAGATTAACATTAATAAATGTAGTTTGATGGGGATTGGCGTTGATGATTCGGCTATTAATTTCTTTGCCTCAAAGTTTCACTGCAAAGTTGGTTCCTTTCCCTTTAAATATCTTGGTCTACCAATCGGTGGATCAATGAAAAAATGTGAAAACTGGGATTCCATCATCACCAATTTCTCCTCCAAGCTCTCAAAGTGGAAAGCTAACAATATGTCCTCAGGAGGTCGGTTAGTGACTATAAAATCTGTGTTAGGCAACTTAGTCCTCTATTTCTTCTCTCTTTTGAAGGTGCCGGAGAAAGTCATTAAAAAACTCGAGAGCTTTCGTATGTGGTTTTTGGGGATCTAACGATAATGAGAGAAAGATCTCTTGGATCTCTTGGAAAGTGGTGCTTAACAGCATCGACAAAGGTGGATTGGGAATAGGCAGCCTAAAAGCTCTAAATCTGGCCTTACTTTCTAAATGGTGGTGGAGGATGAAGACGGATAATGGTGGGCTGTGGAAAGAGGCAATCTGCTCTATTCATGGCATGGAAGGCAGTCTTGGAAAGGGTCGGCCCTTTGTTAAGAATACTGGGATTTGGCGCAACATTTTAAAAATATCAAATGATTTTGACAAAGTCAATATTCCGTTATATAATTGTATTCGTGTTGAAATGGTGCCTGGATTGAGCACTCCGAAGATCACCTGGGCAATCGATCCTACTTGTCGGTTTATGGTCTCATCCATTAGGAAAGCTAGCTTTTGATGAATTGTATCTTGAAGCTGCCTCATGCGTAAAAGCTATAAAATCTAAATGGGTGCCCTCAAAGGTTGATATCCATGCTTGACGGGTTGGACACCGTCGGCTCGCTACCAAGATTAACCTCGCCAAGCGAGGTATTACGTTGCTTTCCCTTGATTGCCCTTTATGCGGGTGTGTTGATGAATCTGAGGAGCATCTGTTTATTTTCTGCCCATCGGCGCAGCATAGCCTTAAGGAAATTGGAAGGTGGTGGGGAGTGGATGCTTTGGGTATTCTCAGTTTGCAAGATCTCTTTTGGTGGGGGTGAGAATTCTAATTTCAAAGGCAAGGTCCTAAAGGCTTTTATGGGTGCCATTTATACTTATCTTTGGGTGCTGTGGAAGGTTCGAAATGGTAAACTCTTCAAAGCCTCGAATAGTGATCAGGTGAATGATGCTCTTGTGATAAGTCAAGTTCAGGAGTTTTCCTTTTTTTGGTTTAAAAACCGTACGAATTGTAATCTAGATTGTAGGTGGGAGTTATGGTGTAATGCGCCTCCTTCCTGTTTGGATTCTTGTTTGTTGTATGCTTTTCTCTAGCTTCTCGCTAGTGTTTTAATGTTAGTTGGTGCTTGCTTCGGGTTGGGTGATGGCATTGCTGAAGTTCTTCCTGTTGCAAGTTTTGTTGGTGTTCAAAATAAAATTAAAAACTCTAGCTACATTTTTCCTTTCACCTTTTCTCCACTGCACAAAAACTAAAAAAAAGAGTAACTACAAGCTTTTGTGTTGGTGTTTTTATACTTGTTCTTTTTATTTGGATGATAAAAAGAATAAAAGCTTAAAATTTAAAAGCTCCCTAAAATAGAAAGCGTGGAAGATCCATTCATGTTACTTTAGATTATGCAACCTTATTATATAGATAGGGTTAATTTCATTTAAACAAAATGAGATTAAAAAAAAAAAAAAACATTACCATTCGGTCTCAAATGCATATATAGACTAATTATGGTTTTGGCACTTGACAAGTAGGGGTGAGCATTTGGGCCGAAATAACTAAACCAAACTGAAAACAACCGAAACCGAAAACAAATAATCGGTTCGGTTTTGAAAATTCATGATTATCGTTTCGGTCCTATCGGTTTCAGTGCGATGCAATGTGGTTTATGGACCACGCTCACCCCTACCTTATTGTTGGGTTTTCTATGCATCTAGCCACACTTTGCTTAAGGCGGAATTCAAAAGCAACTTGGTAGAACATTGACCCGATTAAAACTTTTGGAACGTTAGGTTTACAACTCTAAAGCAACTAGATATTTAATATAATTAAATAGATCAATTCGAATAACTTACTTGTTCTTCGCGAATTGGAGTACTAGATAAACCTTGTGATCTAGTACGAGCCAGATCAAACAACGCACTAGGATTCAAGCAAGAATCCCTCTATCGTTTCACACCCAAGGTTGGTCACGAACGAGACGATGTACCACGATGTAGTACAAAGCACCCTTGAGAAACTTGCACCGAAAGCAAATCGAAAACACCTTTCGATTTCGGCGGGCGGCGGCGCTACGGCGGAGGCAGCGGCGGTGGACGGTGGTTCGACGGCGGCGGTCGAATGGTGGTGACGTGTGTTCGGCCGAATAGGGAGCAACACAAAGAGGGACAAGTGATTAAGTGTTTAGGTTAATACCCTTAACCTTTATTTATACTTGACCAAACCTAATTAGAGTCAAACTCTAATTAGTCCAAGCCCACCATCTATTAAGCCCACAAGTATCATTAAACTATTAATCCAATACTTGTGGCCCAATACCATTAACTAGTTAATTACCCATTAACTAGTTTAGCCCGTCTAGCCCGATGGTCTATTTAATTAAACTATTAATTAAACACTACGTTATTTCTCGTGTTCGTTGACGCCTCGAGGGCAACCCGAATAGGACTCTAAAATACCCGAACCCAAATACCGATTTATTTGATGTGTTGGACACTCTTTCCAACAGTCTCCCACTTGGACACCTCATCAACTATAAACGGTATGCATTCGTGTAACCTTTAGAGTGTGCATGTCATGTGCAGCTGCTGAACTCTGAACTATCAGAAACAGTCCTATGATAAGTGATCATATGTCCTTCGTTGCGCGATATCATGTAACTAGTGACATGGACATGTCAATCACTCTAGTTACGATTATGTTTCCTGATTCGAGATTTATGATGACGATTTGACTACATGATTGAACTTTCAATCTAGTCATGACCTGCGCAGGTACTTTGGTGTCACATCAAATCAACAGGGGGCCCATGGATATCTCCTCTATCACTTTGATCAGAGGGAACGAATAAACCTTAACTACATCATCTTCCTTCATAGTCATCACATGATACATGGAACTAATCTTTATAGCTACCAGTTACGAATAGCGTTGGAGTTAGACCAATGCATCACGAAATCGTACTAAGGAAACGATGCATCTTGGTTTGAAGACTCATACGATATTATCGCCTCACTATTACCCATGATAAAGTCCATGGGGTAATACTCTGAGCGTGGGTTGGTCCAACATTTAAATACACCTTTTAAATGCTCATGAGAGTAGCAGCAATCTCTATGCAATGTTCATACCTTTGAACAATCTACTCACTCTCCCATGACATCTTAATTCAGTTCTTATTCCCATAAGAACGATCGACTGTGGACGTTTAAGTAAGCTCTTAGTTTACTTAGGAATAGGTTCTAAACATGCAAAAGGTTGAAATGGAATAATTAAATACTATATGAATGATAGAACACTTGCAAATTATTTAATCTCCATAAATAAATCATCAATTCATACAATTTAATATTCGCTACAATTTCAAATGAATGACAATTTATGATAAGTCACTATGAAATCCAATTCCTATCGTCCTCGCATGAGCATCATGCTTGGCACGACTTAGTGCTTTTGTGAAAGGATCAGCCGGGTTATTTTCCGACGATACTCTTTGTTAAGGCAAAAAGCCTTACCTCTTTATGAATCTTAGGATAACAAAACAATCTAGAATAGCTTAGATTAAAATGTAGATTAAAATAGCTAAGTTAGGAGTGATACTGAGTTTGGCCAACACTGGCCACTCAGTATCAGCACTCGGTATTGGAAACCAATACCGAGTAGAAGGACTGAGTCTCAGTCAGGATAGTTACGGACTAAGATCAAATCCCTTGATCTTAGTCATTTCATTTACTTAGTCCTTCGGTTACTCCTTTGCACATAGTGTAAGATCTCTATAACATTATAAATAGAGATCATCTTGCAAAGGAGTACTTACCAATTTACACGTTCACATATCTATCTTTGTAATTGTTCAAGTGGTCTTGTATTTCCACTACAAGCCACACTTTGTGGAATAATATACGTTTGACTAAATTACTGTGTTAATCACCTTAATTGTCTTAAGTAAATTATTAATCTAAAACAATTATCAAACTAACCAGGGTTGTTGTAACCTAACAACTGGTATCAGAGCGGTTCAAAGTTATCTACAACTTTGATGATCTTATAACCCTATATATTGTTGAAGATCAAGTCTTTTCATGAAGAAGAACAATGCAGAATTTTCGTCATTTTCTGCGCACGGGTAGAAGAAATGCCGGATCTCCTTCGTTAATGGTCGAATCTGTGTGAAATTTGAACAGGAGGTTTTCAACACACAGAAACACAATCTGACTGTTCAGAATTGCAATTCGAGTTTCTGGTAGAGAGATATGTATGGCGCAAAAAGTCAGATTCTATGCTTTTTATTCCTTACTTTCTGGGCAGCCATGGTAGAAAAATCAAATCTTTCTCTTCAAACTTCTAATAAGCGTGAAATTTGGACAGAAGGTTCACCATAATGTGTTTAACGTTTTCACCATTCAGATCTTCAAAAGGAATCGTATATTGAGAGATATATATTTTTGAAGATAATTGACGAATATTTATGGTATGTTTTTAATTCTGCGCAACTCTGGTAAAACGGCTATTGTATCTTTTGTAACCGTTGGATTTTCATAAATTTTGGATATTATATCCATAACACATACATGTACTCGGTATCAAAATTTCAGACTGATCAGAATCGTATACTGAGATATACATATTTTCAAAGTTGATGATTTTCTGATACTGACTGTCTCATACTGAGTGGTCAGTATGAGACCGCTGTGATCGTTTCAACCGATGGATCACTATGATTTTTGGATATGATGTTGAAGACAGGTATATGTATACTGTGTTAAAAATTCATCATGATCAGAAGATTCTACTTGGAGATATGATTTTTTGAAGTTGCTGCAGAATTAGAGAAACGAAATTCTGAAAGCTGAATTTTACAAGTGAGTATATTTCACATGTTTTTCTCTTTTTAATCATATAAAATCATCTTAAACTGAGGAAATCCATAAGTTGATTGATTCTTTGGAGGGGTTTCAAGTCAAAGATAAAATATACCGAACAGTTTAAGGTAAAAGTATATGATTCAGGGGGAGAAAAACTCAATGCGATATATATTTTCTCTTAATATGAAGCTAAAGTTCTTGAAGCTAAAGTGTTCATGCTAAGTTATTCAAGGGGGGTACATGTCACATATTATTTTACAATCATTTGAATCGTTTCAAACTGAGGAAATCTACTAGTTGAATGATTCTTGGGATATGTTTCATTTCAACTCAAATATACCGGACAGTTTGAGGAGGAGTCAATGATTGTGGGGGAGAAAAGTTAATGTGATATATATTTTCTTGAAGTACTTAGTGAATAAGGAATATGAAAAGATCTCAAAAAGAAGACCATACAAGACAAGATCGTTATTATTTATTAGGTTAAACATATTCATTTGTTATCATCAGATAGGGGGAGATGATATGTTTCATTTCAACTCAAATATACCGGACAGTTTGAGGAGGAGTCAATGATTGTGGGGGAGAAAAGTTAATGTGATATATATTTTCTTGAAGTACTTAGTGAATAAAGAATATGAAAAGATCTCAAAAAGAAGACCATACAAGACAAGATCGTTATTATTTATTAGGTTAAACATATTCATTTGTTATCATCAGATAGGGGGAGATTGTTAGGGTAGAAAACCCGGTCAAACCCAGTACTTTGTGAATCTGATGAACAAATGAATATAAGTTTAACTCTAATAAATAATCTTAGTAATACTCATTTCATACTGAGTTGGTCCGTATGTGCTCATACCGAGTTCACGGACCGAGCTATGTAACATGATTCACTTTATTAGTCAAATCCTTTAATCATGCTATGTATTTATTAGAATTGGGAAGTTACATTTGAATAGGGTTAATTGTAAAACCTCTATAACTTATAAATAGAGGTTTAGGCTATACTTGTTTTTTTATCCTTTTGGATCCCGGTGAATCATTTGTGTTGATCACCGGTAACCCAATTCTAAATGTAACACTTTGTGGAGTGTTCTTGGTTATTCCGCAACCAAGAACACATATTATACGTTTGTGCTTAATAAGAATAATCGTATGACGTATATGATCTTGTCTTTACCGATTTTACTATCAATATTGGGGTTCGTTGTGACCTAACAACTGGTATCAGAGCCAGATGAAATATCTCTTACACATGCTTTGCACTAGTCCACAATATTTCATCATGAACCAGATGAAATACAGACTTCCAAATTCTGTTTATATGATTATAGAGTTAATCAATACCACAATTCTATTTGATAAACTTTTCTTACTAACCAGTTTTATGTTTTTGGTTTCTTTAGCACCATCTGTGCAGGGTGAAAGAGCTCAAGCTACTCAGTCTCAGGAAGTACATGGAGCTCTACAAACTATTCTCAATCAAATCCTGGCTATGCAGACCACTCAGAATAACATTCTGGCTAGGATGGATGAAATGAGTACTGAGATTGAATCCTTGAAGCAATCAGTGGCACTACTACAACAACAACTGTAACACCCCAATTTTCAAAACAACATTTAAATAACATTTAATCCAAAAATACATAATATTGTATCAATGTCAAATACCGGTTTTACAAAAACGAAAAGGTTTCTTGTTCGAGATTATCAGAGTTTACAAAAACGATGTTACAAATTATATCTTAACCATAGGATAAGGACTCTAATCATCAACACCGAGCTAATCTCAACAAGGCCTCTTCTAAACGGGCCTCCTAGATCTTCGATCCCGAACCTGAGTACATAGCAAAAACACAACGTAGTACGTGAGACAAAATTGCCTCGTGAGATACATGGGTTTTAGACCCGATAAACAATTAGTCAAATAATATCATTTAAACTTAAAATAATATTACTAAGTTCGTTTGGGTCACTTTAACACTTTCATCATTGGCCAATGTCAAGATAATCGGAATGCCTCCAATCTATCAAGACCGTCATATCCACGGTAATCGGAATGCCTCCAATCTACCGGGACTCATAGGTATTGGGTAATCGGAATGCCTCCAATCTACCACTAACCTTAAGGTACCGTAATAACCGGAATGCCTCCAATCTACTACGGCCCTAGGGACATCATCATCGTCATCATTACTTATCTTTTATCGTTATGAGCTTATAGCTCCATCATTTCTCAATCAATCAATCATTTCATCATCATACAAGCAATTCATCATAAATCACATAAATGACTAAATTACTTAAAGACTCGACAAAATCATTTAATCATAAAAACATTTACTAGCTATGTACCCAGTTTGAAAGTTCACATGTACTCACCTTTGCCAAGCTTATCCAATGTTGTGTTTCCTTGAACACCAATATCACTTTCCAAGATTTGAATGCCTCAAATCTTCCAACCGACAATCTATATCAAAACCAATACAATGGTTTGCATTAATCATCTATACTAACTACATAATCTATGGCTAGTTAACTACTAGCACCATTTTCCCCAAAATTACCAAACCCTAATTTCATAAATCACCATATTTTCGTGTATCCATAACATGACCACGTTTTCCTTGATAAAATACCATAGATCTAAGTTATATAACTTCCATTTAATCATTCATGAACAAACCCACATCTAGGGTTTATGATTCAGGCTTCCATACTCAAATCTAAGACTTATAACACAAAAGGAATGAAGATTTACCTTTGATCTTCAATTATGAGCAAGAATCTCCAAGATTTGATGAAGATTGAGCTCCAAACGACACCTTACACTCAGATTTCGCACACACAAGAGAGAGGAGAAAACTAGGGTTTCAAAATGACATAAATGAGGTTTTCCCGAATTAAATGCTGGTGTCGGGCAGAGTTCGCGATCGCGAACTAGTTCGCGTCGCTAACTCCTTTACGTTCGCATAGTTCGCGATCGTTACCGGGTTGGGAATTACTTCACGTCGATTGGCCCAACTCGCCGGACCGAGTTCACGATCGCGAACAATAGTTCGCGCCGTGAACTCCCATAGCAGCCCAGGCTGCACTTTTTGATCCTTGGTTCGACCCGGTTTCGCCCATAACTTTCTCGTACGGTGTCCAAACGACACGAAACCAATTCCTACGTTATTTAAACGATTTATCCTTATTTATCATATTTTTGTACAATTTATTTATTTACAAAATTCGGGTCGTTACAACTATCCACCCCTTAAGGAGATTCCGTCCTCGGAATCTCATCATAATTCACAAAGTTCGGGTATCTTTTCCGAATCTCATCCTTGACTTCCCAAGTCAAGTTCGGCCCAAGTGAATGCTTCCACTTGACCAACACCAATTCAATTTCCTTATTCCGAAGTTTCTTGGTTTTTGACCCTAGTATGGCTTCGGGTTCCTCAATCAATCGGTTCGGGGCATCAACCCGCAACTCTTGTAACGGAATTATATTTTCAACCTCACCCACGAACTTCTTCAAATAACTTACATGAAACGTATCGTGAACACCTTGAAGTTCGGGTGGGAGTTCTAACTTGAAAGCTTGCAAACCGACCCGTTTCAAAATCTTAAACGGGCCAACATACCTTGGGCTCAATTTGCCTTTCTTACCAAACCGCATTACGCCTTTCCAAGGCGATACTTTCAACATCACCATGTCTCCAACGTTCAAATCATATGGCCTCTTTTTCAAACCCGAGTAGCTTCTTTGTCGATCTTGGGCGATTTTCATATTGGTTTGGATTATCCCAATCTTTTCATTGGTCAACTTCACAATCTCGGGACCCGTGAGTTTCGTCTCACCCGCTTCAAGCCAACACGATGGGGTCCTACATTTCCTTCCGTACAACGCCTCATAAGGCGGCATTTTAACAGTCGATTGGTAACTATTATTGTAGGAGAACTCTACTAACGGTAAATGTTCGTCCCATTTACCCCCAAAATCTAGCACACACGATCTTAGCATATCTTCAACCGTTTGGATAGTTCTCTCACTTTGACCATCGGTTTGCGGGTGGTAAGCCGTACTCAACCGCAAATTTGTTCCCAACTCCTCTTGCAACGATCTCCAAAATCTCGAGGTAAACCTCGCGTCTCTATCGGACACAATCGACAACGGGACTCCATGAAGTCTCACTACTTCATCCACATACAACTTTGCCAACTTCTCAAGTGGCATGGTTTCCCGAATTGCCAAGAATAATGCACTTTTGGTCAACCGGTCAACTATGACCCAAATGGCGTCATGATTATTGCTCGTCTTTGGCAACCCAACAATAAAATCCATTGTTATATCATCCCATTTTCCGGCCGGGATTTGTAACGATTGAGCTACCCCGTAAGGTACCTGATGCTCGGCTTTTACTTGTGCACACGTGGCACACTTAGAAATATACTTTGCCACTCTTGCCTTCATCCCGGGCCACCAATACATCTTCTTCATATCTTGATACGTTTTTGTACTTCCCGGGTGGATCGAATACTTAGACTTATGAACATCGTTTAGTAACTCCTTTCGGGTACCCCCGAACTTGGGAACCCAAATTCGTCCACCCACGGTCTTCAACCCTTGCTTATTTTCTACAAAATGTTGGTTCTTTCCCAACCGTTCTCGCCTTAACTCATCTTTTTCCATCACCTCTCGTTGAGCATTCTTGATTCGTTCCACTATACTCGAGACTACTTCAATACGTGTGAGCTTCCCTTTAATCGGCTTTTCATATACTTTTCGGCTCAAGGCGTCGGCTACCACGTTGGCCTTCCCCGCGTGGTAAACAATCTCACAATCATAATATTGTATCAATTCAATCCATCTTCTTTGCCTCATATTTAAGTCTTTCTGAGTAAAAACGTATTGAAGACTTTTGTGATCCGTATACAACGTACACCTTGTACCATATAAGTAGTGTCTCCATAACTTTAAAGCAAACACTATCGCCGCCAATTCTAGATCGTGAGTCGTGTACCTTTCTTCCGCATTCTTTAGTTGTCTCGAGGCGTAGGCAATCACTTTCCCCCGTTGCATCAAAACACAACCCAAACCTTTATGTGAAGCATCACTATACACGACAAAATCTTCCATCCCCTCGGGTAACGTGAGAACCGGGGCGTTACACAATTTTTCTTTCAATGTCGCGAATGCTCTTTCTTGCTTTTCTCCCCACACGAACTCACTACTCTTTCGGGTCAACAATGTGAGTGGTGTCGCCACTCGGGAAAAGTCTTGAATAAATCGACGGTAGTATCCGGCAAGGCCGAGAAAACTTCTCACTTCGGTTGGAGTTCGAGGTGGTTCCCATTTCATAACCGCTTCAATCTTTGACGGGTCAACTTTGATTCCTTCTCGGGACACGACATGACCAAGGAATTGGACTTCTCGAATCCAAAATTCACACTTAGAAAACTTAGCATACAATTTCTCTCGTTGTAGCACTTCTAACGTTTGCCTTAAGTGACTCTCGTGTTCTTCTTCGGTTTTTGAATAAATAAGAATATCGTCAATAAATACGATAAGAAACTTGTCGAGGAATGGTTTGCAAACCCGATTCATAAGATCCATAAAAATGGCCGGTGCATTAGTCAACCCGAATGGCATCACCAAAAACTCGTAATGCCCATAACGTGTACGAAACGTCGTCTTCTCGGTATCTCCTTCTTTCACTCGAACTTGATGGTAACCCGATCTCAAATCGATCTTCGAGAAATAGTCGGCACCTTGAAGTTGATCAAACAAGTCGTCGATTCTAGGCAACGGGTATCGGTTCTTAATAGTCATCTTGTTCAACTCTCGGTAGTCAATACACATTCTCATCGAACCATCCTTCTTCTTAACAAACAATACAGGCGCACCCCATGGAGACGAGCTAGGACGAATAAATCCTTTGTCGAGTAACTCTTGCAATTGGGACATCAATTCCCGCATTTCGGTGGGAGCCAAACGGTATGGAGCACGAGCTATCGGCGTCGCTCCCGGAACTAAATCAATACGGAATTCTACTTGCCTCTCCGGTGGCAATCCCGGTAAATCGTCGGGAAATACCTCGGGAAAATCCCGAATCACCTTTACATTTTCCACCGTCTTCTTCTCTTTCCTTCCATCTAATACATATGCTAAAAAGGACGAACACCCTTTGGCCAAACATTTCCTAGCTTTAACCGCGGTCATAAGACATGGTAAATGGTGTCGTCTCTCACCATACACATAAACTTTTTCATTGTCGGGAGTCCTAATCGAGACTATCTTCTTCCCACATAAAATCTTTGCTTGATTCTCACCCAACCAATCCATACCTATAACTATATCAAAACCCGCAATTTCCATGGGTAATAAATTCACCTTAAACTTTCTCCCATCTATTTCCAATTCACAATTCCGACACATATGTTGAACTATGGAGGTTTTACCATCCGCAATTTCTATATCATAAATTTCATCAAGAAGTTCTAATGGCACATTCAACATCACAACAAAATCATGTGACACAAACGAATAAGTAGCACCCGAGTCAAATACGATCCGGGCGGGAATAGAATTTACGAGTAGGGTACCTGAAACGACATCGTGGGCCTCCTTGGCTTCTTCTCGGGTAAGTTAGAAGGACCGTCCCTTGACCTTTGTCGGCTCCGCTTTCTTTTGAGCGGTCGACACCATGGTCTCACTTCCCTTCTTCGGGCATGCATTGCTATAGTGCCCTTTTTCATGGCACGAATAGCACTCGATTTCATCCAACGGTTTGGCCCGGCAATCCCTTGCCATATGCCCCGGCCTTCCACACTTGAAACACGACTTTGAATCCGCCAAACATTCCCCCTTGTGGTCTTTGCCACACTTCTTACAAGCACCAACACTCGATTGTTTAGAGAAGGTCGGGGTGAACTTTCCTTCTTCACCGAACCCGAGCTCCCCTCAAACTTTCTCTTCTCAGACTTTTCAAACTTTGGCCTCTCGTTGATTCTTCTTTGGCCAACCTCTTCAACATTTCTCGCCGCACCGATAGCCTCATCGAGTGTGGCGGCCCTTTTAACTTCCAACTCATACTCCCACGGGAGTCCATTGGCATACCGAACAATCCGGGATCTCTCATCCGGATACAATTTGATCACAAACGGGATTAATCCCGTGAACTTCTTAGTGTACTCATCGACACTCAAACCACCTTTCTTCAAATGAACGAATTCTTCTTGAAGTTTTTCCAAGTTTCTCTCGGGGCAAAACTTTGCCTTCAACCGTTTCACAAACTCATCCCAAGTCATCTTGTACATCGCCCTCTTTCCCAACGTTTCATACAAAGTATCCCACCACACGAGGGCCTCATCCTTCATCAACCGGGAAGCATAAATCACCATATCACCTTCCTTGCATTTACTAGATTCAAGGACTTGTTCGGTTTCACGGATCCAACGGATCGTGACTTTCGGTTCGGAGCTACCATAGTAGTTATCGGGCTTGAAAGCCATAAAACTCTTATAAGTACAACCCTTTCTTTCCCTCGGCTCGGGGTCACTTTCTTCCTCAGTTGAAGACTTTTCAGTTTGAGCAACGCTACTCGACTTGCTCTTCGTGCGGGATGGAGATTCCTCCCGCCTTTCACGTGCCCTATGCTCATTGAGAAGTCGGTTCACATCCTCGTTCACTATGTCCCTCATTTGATTGAACATAGTTTGGAGGTGTTCTACGGTGACCGGGGTGTGAGTATTCCTATCAACACCCGAATTTTCCTCCCCTTCACGAGGTGGAGGACCAAACACCGGTTCGGCAATGTTATTCGAATCTTGGCCTTGATCAAGTGGGCCTCTTGTACTTCTAGTTCTCACCATTTTGCTATAATAAGACATCAATCATTTAGAAGTCAATTCATCAAAGTAACGGTAACATTAACCGTCCCAAAACCAACCATGACCTAATCCTTCAAGGTCAACCCTATTGAACCTACACTTAAGGTCTCAATAGACAATTCACAAGTATCCTATGGAACCTACGGTCCTACTAGCTCAGTTTAAGTCTAGGATGGTCAACTCAACCTAGTTCACTTACACTATAGCTCTGATACCAAGTTGTAACACCCCAATTTTCAAAACAACATTTAAATAACATTTAATCCAAAAATACATAATATTGTATCAATGTCAAATACCGGTTTTACAAAAACGAAAAGGTTTCTTGTTCGAGATTATCAGAGTTTACAAAAATGGTGTTACAAATTATATCTTAACCATAGGATAAGGACTCTAATCATCAACACCGAGCTAATCTCAACAAGGCCTCTTCTAAACGGGCCTCCTAGATCTTCGATCCCGAACCTGAGTACATAGCAAAAACACAACGTAGTACGTGAGACAAAATTGCCTCGTGAGATACATGGGTTTTAGACCCGATAAACAATTAGTCAAATAATATCATTTAAACTTAAAATAATATTACTAAGTTCGTTTGGGTCACTTTAACACTTTCATCATTGGCCAATGTCAAGATAATCGGAATGCCTCCAATCTATCAAGACCGTCATATCCACGGTAATCGGAATGCCTCCAATCTACCGGGACTCATAGGTATTGGGTAATCGGAATGCCTCCAATCTACCACTAACCTTAAGGTACCGTAATAACCGGAATGCCTCCAATCTACTACGGCCCTAGGGACATCATCATCGTCATCATTACTTATCTTTTATCGTTATGAGCTTATAGCTCCATCATTTCTCAATCAATCAATCATTTCATCATCATACAAGCAATTCATCATAAATCACATAAATGACTAAATTACTTAAAGACTCGACAAAATCATTTAATCATAAAAACATTTACTAGCTATGTACCCAGTTTGAAAGTTCACATGTACTCACCTTTGCCAAGCTTATCCAATGTTGTGTTTCCTTGAACACCAATATCACTTTCCAAGATTTGAATGCCTCAAATCTTCCAACCAACAATCTATATCAAAACCAATACAATGGTTTGCATTAATCATCTATACTAACTACATAATCTATGGCTAGTTAACTACTAGCACCATTTTCCCCAAAATTACCAAATCCTAATTTCATAAATCACCATATTTTCGTGTATCCATAACATGACCACGTTTTCCTTGATAAAATACCATAGATCTAAGTTATATAACTTCCATTTAATCATTCATGAACAAACCCACATCTAGGGTTTATGATTCAAGCTTCCATACTCAAATCTAAGACTTATAACACAAAAGGAATGAAGATTTACCTTTGATCTTCAATTATGAGCAAGAATCTCCAAGATTTGATGAAGATTGAGCTCCAAACGACACCTTACACTCAGATTTCGCACACACAAGAGAGAGGAGAAAACTAGGGTTTCAAAATGACATAAATGAGGTTTTCCCGAATTAAATGCTGGTGTCGGGCAGAGTTCGCGATCGCGAACTAGTTCGCGTCGCTAACTCCTTTACGTTCGCATAGTTCGCGATCGTTACCGGGTCGGGAATTACTTCACGTCGATTGGCCCAACTCGCTGGACCGAGTTCACGATCGCGAACAATAGTTCGCGCCGTGAACTCCCATAGCAGCCCAGGCTGCACTTTTTGATCCTTGGTTCGACCCGGTTTCGCCCATAACTTTCTCGTACGGTGTCCAAACGACACGAAACCAATTCCTACGTTATTTAAACGATTTATCCTTATTTATCATATTTTTGTACAATTTATTTATTTACAAAATTCGGGTCGTTACAACAACAGCCTCCACCACCTCCACAAACTCCAACTGGAGGAGGTAATGATGAAGAAGGTCCTGCCACTGAGCCTCGCAGTTCACCATATCCTACACATACTCATAGTGCAAGGCAGACTGACACTGAACCTATGCTCTCCCCAAGTCCTGAAGATCAACAGAGAGACATGGGTGGTAATACTGAACCCATTCCCTCCCCATCCAATGATAACAATAAGGGGGAGAAAAGACAAAGAGATCAAGAGGTTGATCAACCTGAGCCATCTGCTCAGGGGAGAAAAGAAGAAAACTAAATGAAGATCAACCTCCACAACAACAACAACAACAACAACATCAGCAAACACCTCATACTGAACCTCTTCGGTTTAGATATGAAAGAAACAGACAAAGAGGAAGATCAGTCTTGGAACAACTTGAAGAAGAACCATCTGAGCCATCTGCTCAGGGGGAGACTAATACTGATCAACCTCAGCAAGTTGCGACTGAGCAAAACAACTTGCAGATAATTGTGTATAGGCCTTTTGTGTGGCCTATTGCTGATGATGAAGATGAAGAACATCCAGTGGCATCAGAAGATTTTTTAAACTTTGCACTGGATGAAGCAAATAAAGAAACCTCTTCATCATCATTCTCTGATGATGAAGAGCATACAGAAAAACTTATCTCTCCTCAAGCTGAAGGGCCTTCTAGAATCCCTAAAAGACTAATAACCAGACGAATGACAAATGTGGTTATGTCTTCAGAATCTAGTGAAGAAACAGATCCAGCTCCACTGATATCTAGACCTAGAAGATCTGTTCAATATACTGAGGATGAGATTGAAGCCCAAAGATACTTTCCTGTCAAGGAAGAAGATCCTGAAACTGATACTGAGGCAGATGACTCTTGGAAGCCTCATACTGTCAGAAGAAAAGGTGATGATGTTCTTCAACAATACTGGAACATCATTGCCCAAAGATTCAGATATAGAGAAACCAGGATGAACATGCTGAGGAACAGAATTTTTCTTGATGTGAAGAACATTCACTGGCTAAATGAATTTGTCAACAAAATCAAAGTTAAAATTGTTGACAGATGCATCACTGCAACCTGCACTGGGCCAGTCAGTCCTCCAATGAAGATCTTCCTTCATGACATTCAGAATATGGGACTCCAAGACTGGGTTAAAATTGCTAGACTGATTAAGGAGTTGCCATCCAGGTCTTCTGAAGCCCAAGTGATGATGGATGAAGTATGGGCTGTAGCTGCAGTTTGTTATGAACAGGGCATTCTATATGCAGCAGATTATAGGGCACTCAGTGTTATGACTGAGGCTGTCAAAAACAACAAGCCTGAGTGCCTGAATACCTTCAGAATGTTCCCTAAGTACACTGTTCCTTCTAACCTTATATTTCTGGATCAGAAGAGTACCATATATCCAACATCTGGATATATGTACACTGACTCAGAGGACAGGGAGTGCTTCATCACTGAAGCAGAACTACAAACAACTCCTATCAGCCATTTGGTGGGCTTGAAATGGATGATAACCAAGAAAGAAGATGCTTGGTTTAGAAAGAAGATAGTAGATGTACTGAACAACAGGCAAGATGAACTGAAGAAAAGAGAAGAGTTCATCCATGTGAAGAAAGAAGTCTTCTATGAGTTTGAATCGATCAACAAAGACTGAAGAAGAAGACTTTACAGCCTGTAGTTTATTTTGTTCAGTATCTCTTTCTAATTGTTTTGTTATCATTAGATAGGGGGAGACTGTTAAGGCAAAAAGCCTTACCTCTTTATGAATCTTAGGATAACAAAACAATCTAGAATAGCTTAGATTAAAATGTAGACTAAAATAGCTAAGTTAGGAGTGATACTGAGTTTGGCCAACACTGGCCACTCAGTATCAGCACTCGGTATTGGAAACCAATACCGAGTAGAAGGACTGAGTCTCAGTCAGTATAGTAACGGACTAAGATCAAATCCCTTGATCTTAGTCATTTCATTTACTTAGTCCTTCGGTTACTCCTTTGCACATAATGTAAGATCTCTATAACATTATAAATAGAGATCATCTTGCAAAGGAGTACTTACCAATTTACACGTTCACATATCTATCTTTGTAATTGTTCAAGTGGTCTTGTATTTCCGCTACAAGCCACACTTTGTGGAATAATATACGTTTGACTAAATTACTGTGTTAATCACCTTAATTGTCTTAAGTAAATTATTAATCTAAAACAATTATCAAACTAACCAGGGTTGTTGTGACCTAACACTCTTGTCACTATCACGTCCCCATCTTCAACTCGCTTTCTCACGTAGTGAAACTTTCTGAGTATATGCCTGGTTCGACTATGATCTTTGGATTCTTTAGTCAATGAGAATGCACCTTCATTGTCGCAGAAGATTTTCATTGGTTCCTTGATGCTTGTTACGACACCAAGATCCCCAATGAAATTCTTCAACCATGTGGCCTCTTTTGATGCCTCACAAGCAGCAATATACTCAGATTCGCAAGTTGAATCAGCAACTGTCTCCTGCTTGGAACTCTTCCAAGTGACAGCTCCTCCGTTCAATAAGAACACCCACCCAGTTTGTGAGCACGAGTCATCTCTATCCGTTTGGAAACTCGCGTCACAATAACCTTCCACAACAAGTTCGTCTTTCCCACCATACACTAAGAACGTATCCTTTGTTCTCCTTAGGTACTTGAGAATCGTTTTCACCGCAGTCCAATGATCGTTGCCAGGGTTGCCCTGGAACCGGCTCACCATGCTCAGCGCATATGATACATCCGGGCGAGTACATACCATGGCATACATGATCGATCCAATCGCCGAGGCGTAAGGGACTCGACTCATTTTCTCCAGTTCTTGCTCAGTACTGGGACATTGACTCTTAGACAATGTTATGCCATGATTCATGGGTAGATACCCTTTCTTGGAATCAACCATACTAAAACGTTTTAGTACTTTATCCAAGTATGTACTCTGGCTCAATCTTATTAGACGTCTTTCTCTATCTCTGTATATCTTTATACCAAGTATGTACGCTGCATCTCCTAGATCCTTCATAGCGAAACATTTTCCCAACCAAGACTTCACGTCTTGCAGTGTAGGAATATGATTTCCTATAAGGAGTATGTCATCCACATACAGTACTAGGAAGACTACAACGCTCCCACTAGCTTTGATGTAAACACAGGACTCATCTTCACTCCTAGAGAAACCAAACTCCTTGACTTTCTCATGGAAGCAAAGATTCTAACTACGAGAGGCTTGTTTCAATCCATAGATGGATTTCTCAAGCTTGCACACTCAATCAGGATATTTCTTATTGATAAAACCTTCTGGCTGTGCCATATAGACATCCTCATTAAGTCTTCCGTTAAGGAAGGCGGTTTTAACATCCATCTGCCAAATTTCATAGTCATGAAACGCAGCTATGGCAAGCAATATTCTGATAGACTTTATCTTGGCTACTGGTGAAAAGGTTTCATCATAATCAATCCCGTGAGTTTGAGTATAACCTTTTGCAACCAACCTAGCCTTATAGGTGTGCACATTCCCATCCATGTCTATCTTCTTCTTGAAGATCCACTTGCATCCAACGGTTTTGACACCGGGAGAAGTCTCAATCAAGTTCCATACTTGATTGTCATACATAGACTGATTCTCACTCTCCATAGCCACTTTCCATTTTTCGGCCTCAGGGCCTTCCATAGCTTCCTTATAACTCGATGGCTCATCGTCATCAACTGATAGACTATTACCAGTAGATGCATCGCCTTCAGCAATATGGAAATCATAATAATCACCAAAATGCTCAGGAGGGCGAACAGTTCTTAAGGATCTACGTGGAACGGTAGGAGTTACATCATTTTGTTCAACAGGAGTCTCATCCTCTAGTTGAGTGCTAGTGTCAACTATAGGTTCCACTACATCTTCATTGCTTGACTCTTGACACTCTTCAAGATCAATCTTGCTCCCACTGTCTTCTTTGGATAATAGCTCTCTCTCTCGGAAGAATCCTCTTCGAGATACGAACACTTTGTTCTCTTCCGGATTATAAAACCGATATCCAAAAGACTGTCGTGGGTAGCCAATGAAGTAGCACTTCTCTGATTTGTTATCTAGCTTGTCGTGAGATTCATGTCTTACATAAACTTCAAAACCCCAGATTTTCAAATGTTTGAGGGAAGGAGGATTCCCTGTCCACATTTCAGAGGGAGTTTTGGCAACCATCTTAGTTGGTACAAGGTTAACGATATGTGCTGCAGTTTCTAGGGCATATCCCCAGAAACTCACTGGAAGTGTTGATCGACTCATCATTGATCGAACCATGTCAAGCAAGGTTCGATTTCTCCTTTCCGACACTCCATTAAGTTGTGGAGTTCAAGGAGGTGAGAGTTGGGATACTATTCCACAACTCTTTAGATAGTCGATAAACTCTTGACTAAGATACTCTCCGCCCCTGTCAGAACGGAGCATCTTAATCTTCTTGCCCAGTTGATTCTCTACTTCTTTCTGATATTCTTTGAACGTTTCAAAAGTATCAGACTTATGTTTAATCAAATAAACATATCCATATCTACTGAAATCATCAGTAAACGTGACGAAGTATCGTTCACCATGTCTAGTGTTAGACTTGAACGGTCACACACATCAGTGTGTATGAGGTCCAACAAGTCTTTGCCTCTTTCACATGACCCTGTGAATGGCACCTTTGTCATCTTGCCAAGTAAACAAGACTCACACACATCATTCGATTTGAGGTCAAATGATTCTAACACTCCATCCTTTTGGAGTTTAGCTATGCGTTTCTTGTTTATATGTCCTAAGCGACAATGCCATAGACATGACTTATCCAATACACCTTTGGATGAATCAACATTTAATATTAGATTTCTATTGTTTACGCAACCATAGATGGCGAAAAACAAACATCTAATAAAGTAATTGAATGACCAGTACTAAGCATGAGCTCATGATCTTCAATCTTGGTGACAGCAGTCGAGACTCTGTTTCCCATGATTAGATTCAGCTCACCATGCTTCAGCTTCCTACTATTCTTCAGTCCTTGCATATCAGTGCAAATGTGAGTACCACACCCTGTATCAAGGACCCAAGAACTTAGACATAGAAGCACTGTGAAGTTCAAACATAATTGTACCTAAGATGCCATACTTTTGGACCATGTGATTCTTCACATCATCTAGGTACTTTGGGCAGTTTCTTTTCCAGTGAACCATTTCATTGCAATGAGAACACATTGAATCCTTTTGTGTTATTAGTGAACTTCTCTTTCTCTTAAGCTTTCGTTGGGTATGTCCCACCTTAGCTTCCCCTTTTCCACTGGGGTGAGAAGGTTCACTTGTCGTAGCACCATTTGATTCAATATTTAAGATATGAGTATCAGAAATAAAGTTATGAATGTCTAACATCTTTGCTTCAGCAATTATTAGTTCCTTTCATAACTCTATGAGTGTAATGTCTTTATTATTCTTATCGTAGTCTGATACGAACGAAGAATATGCCGGAGTGAGCGAGTTCAACACTATGTCAACTGCTAATTCCTTAGACACATTTACACCCTAATCCTTTTGATATGTAGCCTCTCATCATTTTGATGAAGCTACATACAAACTCTCCTTTTCTCACTTTGCAATTCGGAATGAGTCTTAGATTTTCAACAGAAGCTCGTGAATTAATCATATAATCCACGTAGTTAAATTTCGTAATACTGTTACGAGATGAAACTTTTGAGATAGAAAATCGAGGACGATTTTATGGTGAAATTGGAAGTGGAAGTGGTGGTGTTGGAGGAAGATTGTTGTTGGGAGACATTTATAAAGAAAACAATTTCTTTATTTAGTGTATTCATTAATTAATCCTTATAATAATTTTCCCAATCTTTATTCATAAGGCTAGGATACGCCCACTAGTTATTTGATGTGAAGAGGGATGCCGTATTTCACACCAAACAACTTCGTGTCGTAGGCAAACTATTGTCAATTTCAATCTTATGAAATCCCTAGTTCTTTGAGATTCATTCTCATAGGAGAATGGCATGTTAATCTCGAATCAATGCTCATTCTAACTATATGACAGGGATACCGTGGATCATATATTAGAAGGTGAAACAACCATGGAATACCCACGTGGACTTCTCGGCTCAAGTTCGCTTGAGTATCGCGAGAATCTTTTCACTCATAAAATAATCTCACAATTAACGTACCGGTTAACCACACGAGTTCCGTTAATCAGACTATGATACGAGCGCGTGTCATTCTATGGAGAGCACACAATGTTCACATTTAATTAAACGGGAAGGATTTGTTTAATTTTACGATTATACTTTTAATCTTGACATCATCCTATTATGCCTGTTCGGTAGCTCCATTCTAAGACAAGGGAAGCGGCGGGGTAGGTCAGCGCAAGGCGTGTTAAAAACGCAACCCCGTTTAGAGATCTATATCTCTTCCTTTTCATCCTTTAGATGTCTTAGACTATGGGTGAGCCTACTAGTGACATAAGCGACGATGTATTTAACTTTAATTATAATATATATAAACTATTATATAATTATATCTATGTTAATTAAAACTTTTTAATTACATTTACTAAAGTTCTATATAGTATAATTAATTTTATAAACGCGCGAGGACGCGAACGTTTTAAATCCTATTATAACTATATCTTATATATAATATTTAATAAACTATTATTACATAATATTATATATATAAGGAAGGAATATCAAATCTTATTTGATATATAATGGAATTCGAAATCTATATATATATATATATATATATATATATATATATATATATATATATATATATATATATATATATATATATATATATATATATATATATTCCAATTAAACTTTTAATTAATATATATATCATATATATAATACTTATTTAAATATTTATCTTTATTATATACCATTATAAAACTAAGACAAAACAAATTTAAATATTCGAAAATCCAATCCCTTTTTCTTTATTTAAAAATTCCGAAAATATTTAAATATATATAAATATATACCGAAATTATTTTCGGATATATTTATATCCATATTTAAAATATCTTTTAATTTTTAAAATCATATCTTTTTAAATCTTATTAAAATTTTCGGATATATCTAATATATCCCTAATTTAAACTATCAAATTTCATCCTTATTTGAAACTCCTTCAAATATTTTCTAGATATGTCAAATCAACTATTTTTGGCATATATGTATTTTGAAAAATACATATATACTTAAATAGGATTTATTTTATTTAATTATTAAATAAATAACCTTTATATTTCTTTTATATATTCCGAAAAATATATAAAATATATAAAATCTTTATTTTAAATCTTTTAAATAAAAACCTAGATTTGATAAAATCTTTAGTTCAAATTCTTGATAATTCCAAACCTTTTGAAATTATCCTTAATTAATTATTTAATAAAAAAACGTTTTTAATTATTAAATAATATTTCCGAATTTTCGGAAAATATTAAAAATCATATTTTTAATTTTCGGTAATTATCAAAACAATTTTATAAAATACCGAAAAATATAAAAACCTATTTTTAATGTATTTTCAATTTTCGGAAAAACCCAAAAACAATTTTCGGAAATTCCGAAAATCATAAAACAATTTTTATGGATTTCGAATTTCTTGTCTAGCACAATTAGACTTGTAAACCAATGGCGCTCTGATACCACTGTTGGGTTTTCTATGCATCTAGCCACACTTTGCTTAAGGCGGAATTCAAAAGCAACTTGGTAGAACATTGACCCGATTAAAACTTTTGGACCGTTAGGTTTACAACTCTAAATATTTAATATAATTAAATAGATCAATTCGAATAACTTACTTGTTCTTCGCGAATTGGAGTACTAGATAAACCTTGTGATCTAGTACGAGCCAGATCAAACAACGCACTAGGATTCAAGCAACAATCCCTCTATCGTATCACACCCAAGGTTGGTCACGAACGAGACGATGTACCACGATGTAGTACAAAGCACCCTTGAGAAACTTGCACCGAAAGCAAATCGAAAACACCTTTCGATTTCGGCGGGCGGCGGCGCTACGGCGGAGGCAGCGGCGGTGGACGGTGGTTCGACGGCGGCGGTCGAATGGTGGTGATGTGTGTTCGGCCGAATAGGGAGCAACACAAAGAGGCACAAGTGATTAAGTGTTTAGGTTAATACCCTTAACCTTTATTTATACTTGACCAAACCTAATTAGAGTCAAACTCTAATTAGTCCAAGCCCACCATCTATTAAGCCCACAAGTATCATTAAACTATTAATCCAATACTTGTGGCCCAATACCATTAACTAGTTAATTACCCATTAACTAGTTTAGCCCGTCTAGCCCGCTGTCTATTTAATTAAACTATTAATTAAACACTACGTTATTTCTCGTGTTCGTTGACGTCTCGAGGGCAACCCGAATAGGACTCTAAAATACCCGAACCGAAATACCGGTTTATTTGATGTGTTGTTGGACACTCTTTCCAACACTTATATTACTAACTATCGAAATGACAATTGTGATTCTTGTAGGTTTATGCTCCCTATATATTTTTTACTTTGGTTTATAATATTTGTGAAAAAATTTATAAGACATTCATGATTTATCACGGGTATATGCTAGTCGTATATATAACAATCATAAAATTAACAATTCATATTTGTATTGTATTGTATAAAACTTAAGTTCAATTAAACTAATGACAAATTATGTGTTTTAATTTTACAAGCTAGTATTCTAAATTAGTAAAATGTATGAACTGTTTAATTAAAAAACGTCCTAGTTTAAATGTCTTTTTATAAAAGAAGTTAATACTTACGGAACAATAGTTCATACAAAGCAATTTAATGTCAAGTTCATATTACCACACATTGTATTTCACATCTTACTCTAATGACATCATTGTCCTTTAAAATAAAATTGCTCTACATAGATAAAAAAATGCTCCGTAAAAATCAACTCCATTTTATAAAGTAATTAGCTTATAACTAGTGATAAATCATGAATGACATATAAAAATGATGTAAATGCGTAAAAGATATTTTCGTAAACTCGCAAAATTTTAGTTAAAACCAACGGATGAATAACAATATATTTATTGAGACCAACCATGGCCCGTGCAGTGTGCACCATTTACACCGGCCTCCTTCGAGAGGTGTATATTTCTACCATACAAAATTATGTTAACTTTATATTTGTTTATGTGTTTGTCTAACTCATGTCTTAAAGATATGAGATTATCACCATTGATTAAACACTCTTTGTAGTGTTATGTATGAAATGTTTAATTTCAAATACTTCCAGTTCAAATATGTCCTTTTATAAAGTAATTAAATTAAAAATTGAATAGGTAATTAGTCCGCGTTTGATCCTAATGTATAGGAGGTATCTTTACTTCTTTTATTATTGACTTGTTAAACATATCTTTAGTAAAATCTCCCTAATACACAGGGATTGTTATGTTCATATTTCTATTAAATAACAAGAGTCCCTATTTACTTTTTCTATCGAATTAACAACAAATGGAAACCGATTCAACAACTATTCCCATTGGAAAAGAAATAAAAATAGAATTGAGTGTAGAGGTGGTCACTCCTGTTGGGGATGATCACACACCGCCACAATCCTCCATCGACAAAGCCGCCACCATTGCTACCGATACTGCGACCACCACCACCACTATTGCCACCCTCTCCAATCCATCGTAAGTTCAGTTTTTATGGCTGGGTTTTTGTGTTCATTTAAGATGCATTTAGTTTTAGACGATTTCCTCTAATTTTACAAGTATATTGTTTTATAAATTATGAAGTCTTTTTATGATGTTTTCAGAGTAAAATACATGTGTTTATGTATCCATTACGAAGGGCAGATGAAAATAGGACAGTTATGGAAGATGGTTGAAAACTGAAAATAGGGGATGGGTTTTATACATGGGGTTTTAAAGGGAAAGGGTTATTTTAGTCACAGGGATCATTCATAATTTACTCATGTTTCTATTTTACATTTTACAAAAAAAGGGGGTTCTAGCTACTAAAAGTTCATTATTAAAAGCCAAAAATATATATTAATATCCTAAATTTGATAACTTTGACCACTAATTTAATCTTAGTGATTTGATATTTATTAATTTATTGGAACTAACTCATGTGAGAAAATGAGACTGAATTAATAATTCAAGAGTATTAAATTGATGAAAATTTTAAGCTCATCATGCCATGTTGTACCTTAAAATGTACCTTAAAAGCGCTCGGTATGGCACCACCAAAGACTTGCCAAACACCTTTGGCGGCCACCAAACTACCGCCCCTCCCACCATTCACTCGCCAAATCGATTTCGCCAAGGAGAAGGCGAGCAGTAAACTCTTATGCTGAAAAGGAAAAAGATTGACGAGCCTTTAACATGAGAGAACCTTTTAACAGAGGAAGCCTTAAAGAGCAAGAAAATCATTTAACGTTGCTTTAATACCAACATCATACCTTGCGCTCTAATAATTCATACTAGAGAGTAGAGAACTTAGTCACCCAAGTTCGATATACTAAAATACATTTTGACATTTTTAAAAATTTATTTTAAAACTCAAAAGTAATATTTATATTTACTATTAATTTTAATATTTTTTTTGTTATTTCATTTTGTGTTTCAGGTTTATATCATACAGTTTTTTTTTTTGTTCCTCATATCACTTCCCCTCATGTGTGTAATCGTGATGGTTCGAGTCCTTTCGGATTTGAAAAAACAATCTCCTTTTAAAACTAACGGCCCGTTTATGATTATATCCATCATCTCGTTATGTGGGGCCGAGTTAGTAACCGGGATCTTGTACTATACAAAGTACTACTTCCAAAGAAGTTGGATCAAGGATATTCATTACACCGCGTTACAAATTATCGGTACCTATTTTGCATTTCTCACATTATTCTCGCTTTTAATGGTGATAGTACTCCCTCATAACCTTAACGCGATCGGGTATTTCGGCGTATGCCTAATCTTTGTGCCCGCCTTTTTTATGTACTGTAATCATTTTGAACAAGATGAGGGCAAAAAGATTGATGACAGTTTTTCCGGATTAGTTTTTATACCTTTAGCGCTTTTGTTGGTGATATTCATCCCCTATAACCATGACCTCGATCATTTTCTGTATCTGGTGGAGCTATTATTTTATACGTACTTAGTTACTCATACCTGCTGCTACAATAAGACGTAATTATCGAAGGAAAAAGATTGGTATGCAACTTGATATCATCCTCAATTGAGTTGAATATTAGCCACTAGTTGCAAGGATTTAAAATCTAATGGTATTTGGCACTAGTGTTGTGAATATACTAGTATTGAACGGATTTTTGAGTTATATATCCTAAACGAACCCCTTTATAAGTAGACGGGTTCTTCATTTTCTTGTTATTTCAATTGATTAATAAAAAAATTATTCAAAATAAACTCAAAAACCTATTTACTTTTATGGTTTATCCTACCTTTTTTGAAAAATTATTCAAAATAAGCTCAAACTATAGCTTTTTTTGGAAACGGCAAATATTATATAGAAAAAGGCAACTTAGCAAGAAGCTAAGAAGCAAAAAGTAAACCCTAAACTATAGCAAGAAGCTAAGTCAAACTATAGCTAGTTGCGTTAAATATAACCAAAATAAATATTACGTTTAATATAATATAACTATGGTATATGAACATGAGAACATAATTATTTAGTTAATAACATCGATTCCAATGATAAATGTTGAAAAAGATATAGTAAATTAAACTAACCCTTGGCCAGACAATATTCCGTATCCTCGTTCAGAATTGCAATCGATTACTTTATATCTGGTCCAAAACTTGTATACAATAATATTCCGTTGGATAATGATTGTGCCCATTTGGCGAATGGCATCAACAAGGCTCCCAACATGCTACAATTTATTAAAAAGGGGACTTATGTTGAACTAAGCCGTGTGTCGATTTTGTGAACGTGAAATTGAAGACAAGGATCACATATTTTGGGCATGCCGAGAACCCGCAAAGTGCACTTATACATATGTAATCGAAGATAAATTTGATTGAGTCCATTAATTGGTAAACCATCAATATATAGAGTAAAAAGTACGTGGGCCGCATGGTGTTAAAATGAAGTAGTCCAACTTAGAGGTGAACAAACCCGTTTTTTTTCTTTTCAAAAACTAGTTTGGTTTTTCTAGGCAAACACTAAAGCCGCCGGTTTTGGTCAAACCGGTTCGGTTTTGGGCAGGTTTTTTTGAGGTTGGAGTGTAACCGGTCTAAAGCGGTTCGAATAAAATTCCGGTTGGATTTTTGTATCGGTTTTGAAACCCGGTTGGTCCGATTTTTGGGAGAATTCGAGTTTTTTTAATTTCTTTTTGTAATAGGCAAGGTTAATAACCGAGAGTTAAAGGGATCCTTGGTCGACCGGGTGTCTTTTTTTTTCTTTTTTTTTTTTTTTTTTTTTTTTTTTGAACGGCAAAATGAAGGCCTTGGTCCACCGGCAGTTTAAACAATTTTCATGGGGCTGCCGAAAGTGATTCTTCAACATCATTTTATGCAATGTCCTTACTATATCATTTCCCATTCAACCTTCATTACCTTGTTGAAAGACTTTGTTTGACATATATCAAATGACATGACACATTTAAAGACTTTTAAAACCGGTTTTAAAGAGGATTGTTTACACAAGGCATGCATAACCGGTTTTTAAACTGGTATTTTTGGCTAAGTTAATCCGGTTTTGTAACCGATAACTAACATGATGTGGCATTTGAGCAGCAAAATTTTTAATGATACTTCTCTCATCTGGTCCATTCTGTTAAAAAATCAGATGATTATTTAAGGTTTAAATGTTTCACTACATCATGCAAATATATAGGTGCGATTTTAAATGTTAATGTAAATATAAACGAGTTACTAACAATAGTCTTCAAGACAAGTATTTCCTTTTAACACCAAAACAACAAGACTTCTAGAGTTATTTGGTTTACAAAATCCCAAATACCAATTTTTTAAAAACATTTTAAGCATGACTTCGTATAATATTTACACACATGATACATATGAAGGTAGACCATTTTGGTTACCAAAATTCAAAAAAATGTCTAAATCATATGATAAGATAATAATGATAAAAAAAAGGAAAATATAAATATCTCAAGATTTGGTATTGCTAACTTCTCGTGTACAGGGTGACAGAGTAGAAGATATATTGGATGGTCTTCTGCATATGTAATTTTTAGATAATTAGGTGTAATTAGCACGTTTGTTTTATTACTATCATTTAATACAAAATATAGCATTGTTTAGTTCGAGGGTAAAAATTTGATACGTAACAGTTTGTCATGAGAAAGAATATTAGCCTACAAATACCGAGAGGACTATAAGTTTCAAATAATTTAATATAACAAGATATTCTTTACAAATAACTAACACGTATTGTGGATTTAATCGTTTTAAAAGATGAAATAAAAGCTTAATCAATTAAACCGGTGTATTTGCAGCATTTGATCGAACACCTAGAGTGCACTTGAAACTTGCAAGAAGTACATCGAAATAATTAATCAATAAGCAGTAAGCATAGTGAAAATTCCAAGATACTAAAATATAAAAAACTGGTTTAAGCACCCATAAATAACAATAACCACATTATAGCAGATTAGAGCCAAGTTAGCATATAGAAATACATGAAATTATACTCGTAGCAGTTTCAGTAGCTTCAGATTCAGAAACAGAGCAATTGACTCAATCTCTTGTTGAATTTGAAAAAGATGGAAACTTAATTATCGGAAATATATAAGAAGATACGGTACGATTAACAGCTTCCCGGGATTTAAAAAAAGGTGAATTTAATTAAGGAAGCAATTTGGACTGATGTCAATGGTGTGTATAGTGCATCTTTTGTTAAAGATGCAGATGTTATCCATGAGTTTTGGATTTCATAGAAGTAAGCATATTCGTATGCATGACTACATTCAATCATCACATCATGTGATTGGGTAAAGTTATTGTTTTCTCCTTCATTCTGTTCGCTTTTTATTTTATTTGCACGAGGTCTACAAGTTAAATTTTTTATTTTGCTTTTTTTTCAGGAAATGCTTGCTATTGGTGTAGAGCTTCCTATTGAAGAGGTTTTATCGTTGCAGGTATAAGCTTTCAACTAATTTAACCTGTTTTACTTGTAGCTATGTTTATAGGATACTTTTTTTAGACCTCGAAAATAGGTCGTGTCGAAACCTTAAACGGGTTGAGACCCATAACCCAATACGCGACACGTTTAATAAATGTAATATATCAGAATTTTAATTTTATAGCATCCTATATATGTTTGACTAAAGCATTGATGTCACCCCCCGCCGGGTTGCGGAAAAATAGTTTGCCGAACAACGGGTCATGCGACTAACATTTGTAACTTGTGAAACAAATGATGATAATGTATTGTTATTATGTAATAGTCATGCAGACACGTCATCACTAGAAGAAGCGTGTAAAAAGGTTTGGCTTGTGGAATCTAAGTAATGTTGTGTTTGTTTGCAGTTTAATGTAACCATTCAGCGCTGAATGCTTAATTATTCAACATTCAGTGCGTTTGTTTATCGCCTCTGAATGAAGTATATGCTGAATGGGACACCAAAAAGCTGTTGAATCATTCTTCCTTAGAACATATGTTGAATCATTAAGCAGTCAGAATTCTTATAAAAAAGTTTCTCACATTTAAAACAAGTTTTATACAAAAACTCTTAATCATTCAGACTGTTGAATCCTTCAGCACTTAATCATTTTGCTCCTATCAAACAGCAACTAAGTGATTGTTAATAGGTTGATACAATAAAAGAAGGTTTAGATTAATTTAATTTGAAAAAGACCCATGTACATATTGTTAATATCCTGATATCTTAACTTCATAATCTATGGTATTTGTACAATTGTAGTAGGTGCTGAAAATTGGTCAATTAGATCGGACTCAATTTGGAGTTGACCAAGTAAATGTAAGCACTAAAAAATGTCCCTTCTCTTTTATTCCTTAAAAAAATGTAAGGGTCGGTTGAATTACATTTCTTATTATTCAAATTGTTTTTGAAGCAGCACCTAATGCGTCAAATTCTAAATCAAGACTTATGTTATTTCAGTAAAAGTCTACCTTTCTTTTTGATTAAATGGTTCAAGGAGGACGTTTGCTTCTCTAAAAGCATACTTCTTCGGTTGCTTTCACACTCATTTGACCAGTTCCCCATGTAGAAAAAAATTATCAAAATTACTACTGAATATTAGAATCGAAGACTAGAGCAATCAAAGTTGCAAGATTTGGGTTTGAGCTTGCTTATTGTAATGTGTTTTGAAAGGAAAAAAAATTATTTTTGTAGGCAAGTTAATTTCTTGAGGCACTTGAAGAATGATGCAAAACATCTAATTCTGTCAACCGTTTTTGGCCAATTTGTTACCTATTTGCCCATGCCAGTTTATTAGTTTTACTGATTTGACTCTCTAAGGATATAATGTGACAAACATTAACTCAATCTTTACATTATAGAAGCATTTAAAAATTGTTAGTGTATATATGTCATTAATACAAGTAATAAAACTTTTATAATCTATAAAACTTATGTTCCGTAAATTTAATGACCACCCGTGAATTTTTACGGGATATAACCTAGTAATGTATATATACGAAATTTTTTAAAAATCGCGAGTTATATGCTAGTTTATCATATATAACCATAATGTACAACTACTTGTAGCATTAAATCCATTGTTAAAGTTATCGTTATCAAAATCCTTATTTCAATAACAATCTACTATTTTAACAAAATGTTGGAGGTTTGTGCATTAAAAATAATTTTATAGCGACTTTTTTATTTTTTGATCCACTCAACTAGTTTCTCTTTTTTACTATGTCGTCAATTGTTTGACATAATTTATAACCCGAATCAACTTGTTCGTAAGAAACCAGTTGAAAATAGCTTTTTTTTTTCTTTTCATAAAATGATGTAGGAGTAAGGCGACTTTCAAACCAGTTGATCCGTTTCCCTATTTTTACTATTTTTAATCTTACAAGTTTGACATAAAACAAAACCCAAAACAACTTGTTCATAAGTAAATGGGTTGCCACTACTTGATTTTTTACCTTTCGGCTGATGTATGATACAAGTATAATAGTTGCCTGTGCTTCGCTACGGGTTTTTTTATTTTTCGTTTATACAGTTTCACAATAAATATGTATGACATATCATACAAAGTTTGCGACACATTTCCGTTTGTAAATCAAATTTTGAAAAATAACTTAATAACTTTGTATTAAATAAAATAAAAATAACATTTTTGTATTCGATTACAGAAAAAATAAGTTTTTAGAATTAATTATTAGATGGGGCCAATTAATTTTTTTTAGATAACGAGTATTAAGAGGTCGCGCTTCGCTGCGACTTTTATTATCCATTTATCTAGCAATTATAAAAATTCTAACTCACATAATATTTGATTTTACTCTATTGTTATTCTTATTTGGAAAATACTAAAGCTTATAATTACAATATTTTGCAATATGTTTTTTTTTTTTTTGAGATTGTTAGTGTTCTACTTGGTTTAAATATTATTTAGCTTCCAAATCATACATGTATATAAAATTTTCACAATTTTAGACTTTATATCAATTATAAGTATATTAACAAATAAATACGTGAATTTATATAACAAAAAAACTAATATCTACTCATAGTAAAAAATTAGGTTGAAGTATTGTAAAAAAAAGGAAAAAAAAAACATATGCCTAAAGTATTGTAGAGTATTGTAAAAAAAAAGGAAAAAAAAAAACATATGCCTAAAGTATTGTAAAAAAAAAGGAAAAAAAAAAAAAAATATGCCTAAAGTATTGTAAAAAAAGAGGAAAAAAAAAACATATGCCAGGCGCCAGGTGTTGAAATCATGTGTCACTTCAATTTATAAGCCTTATTATATAACCAAGAAGCCACTTGACAAACATATTTTTGTTTTCAGTAGGAAGATATTTTCAATTTATAGTATTGAATATTAGGGGTATTTTTGAAAAGAACTTTGAACACCGTTTCTTACATCCGTTCCGTATAAAAATTCTAATGAACAGTGAATTTATAATGGCTATTGTATTATAAAGTAAATAAATGGAAAAGAAAAGAAAAAATAAATGTAAAAAAAGGGTAGGTCAATTGGTCAAACCCTTACCCAGGGCCGGTCCATTGGTTTTACATGCCCCCGGCGAACCGAACCAATTAAGCCTCTTAAACCATACAACACAATACACGAAAGACATATAACATAAATTTATATTGCTATATTACAAAATATGGCCTGAAATGTAATATCTAAATAAAGAAGTAAAACATAATTGCAGTAATAGTAATTCCTAAATCAGGGACAGTAGTATCAACAAAAAATTAATTCCAGCATGATGTTGTTATAGCATCCATCTTCAGTAATTAACTGATTGTCTGATTATCCTAATCTTCTCAATCATTTGGCTTTCTCAAATCCTTCTTTGGCATAGCACAAACACCATTATAGCTGTGTTCTAAAGGGAAAAAATTATGTGACCAACAATCCCATTAATTACATAAAGCTCTAATTCAAACATCAAAGACTTAAATTATAACAGAAAAACTAAATTCCGACAAAAAATAGTTGGATAATTCAATATATCTTCAAAATAACTTAATAGGATGCAGTATATTGATTTCAAAAATAAAATTCAGTTGAAGTAATATATAAAAGTCAAAATGAACACACAAGTCAAAAACACCCGAAAACAAACCCTTTGCTAATGCAGTCCTACTTTCACCACCACCATTTTCTTCATCAAACTCTAGTTTCTTCTACATAACACGTCAAAAAATCTCTCTTTTCTACAAATTTCCTTTGAAACGAAATGAAATATACAAACATTAAACCTCAGTAAAACCTAAAAGTTAAATTCGCCCCAATTCCAAAATTACGTTGCGTCAAAAACATTAAAGATATATGTATGGTAGTTGGGCTAACTTATGCCCCAATATTCATGATGTCATGGGCTAAGCCCATCTCACTCATATATTGGGCCGGGCCTGCCCTTACCCACCGCTAACTTTATTTTAAGACTTACGTTTTTATCACCACTAATGCCTATATCTCCGTATCACAATACATTTGGAAGATTACGGAATTTGAGGCAAAAGATTAAAATAAAATTAAAATAAAATTAAAATATATTAAAGTTTGTTTAAAATATATTAAAGTGGATGATGAATCCTACTTTTCTTGAATGAAGTGATATTAATTAGTTTTAAAAATAAAAGTAAGGGTATAAGAGTAATTTTACTTTATTAAAGTGGATAGTTAGTGAAGGTTGGGTCCCACATTTTTGCCTGATAAGGTAACTTTTGAAGTGTATCACTTATTGTGAAACACTAATAAATGGAAAGTATATCACTTATTGTGATACGGAGGAAGTATTATTTTAAGTTTACCATTCACATGGTCTTTCTAAACTCTCAAAGCTGTTCCGTTCGTTCCTCCGTTCCGTGACTTTGTAATGAACAGTAATCTCAATGGCAATTATATATAAGATACAATACAATACAATTGCACATTTCAGGTGAGGATGTTGGGTTTTTTGATAGAGATACAAAATGCACGTCATATACCTTCGGAGGTATAAGTTTTATTTAGTTATTTAATTGTTTTGTTTGTTAATACACAACATCCATTAAAATGACTTTCAAGTGCTTTTTACCCTTCAAAAGGAGGTGAAACTTGATACTTCGTATAAATTAGACGTGGCAAAATGGGTGTGGCGGGCGGGTTTGGTAAGGTTGATTACAAATGGATGAAGTTTTCTTACTAATTAATCAATATTTTCAATTTTCTTTTTTATGATTATGAGAATTATATTATCTTTAAGGTTTTGGTAATGACATCTTTAATGTTATTTTTAAGAATTAAGTTATTACACTTTGGATGACTCTTGACTTGTTTGACCCGAATTAACCCATTTATAGATAAATGGGTCGAAATTGCCACCTATATTGAAGGCTAAAATTTATAGTTATGTTATCTGAATGTCTAGTCTGAAACATATAATTAAAAAAAGAAGAATATGTATAGCATAAAAAGATGGTTTATAAAAAGGGGGTGGTTTTTCTACCACAACTTTTAGTGTATGTACCACATCTAATGCTTAATACATTTATACAGTTAGCTGTAAAATCTGTAATGTGTGGTATAACCATTAAAAGTTGTGGTAGCAATATCAATTCTGTTTATAAAAGGTCTCATGGTAACCGATAACTAGGGGTGTGTAGAAAAAATGGGTAATCGGAATCGGAACCGCCTAGGAACCGGAGGTTCCGGACCAGGAATCTGTTAGGAGGTTCCGGTTCCTAAAATCATGGAACCTGCCTAAGTGGTTCCGAATCTGGTTCTCAAAATTAAAGAATCTAGAACCGGTGATAACTGGCACGGGGGTTACATGTGTAGTAATATATTATTTATTAAATTAAAGTTGTGGACTTGTGGTATGAAATAATACTCCGGTTTTTTGTTTTTCAAATGGGCCATATTATCCAGTAATCATTTATCTATGCGATTAGCCATTTACTGATTATTTATATTTGTTACTTATTGAAGTATTTTGTTTAGTAATAATAGTCTGGCTTTGTTTACTGATTTATTTATTTATATTTGTTACTTATTGAAGTATTCTGTTTACTGATTTATTTATATTTGTTACTTATTCAATTATTTTGTTTACTAGTTTTTGTATCTGTTTATTGATTGATTTATTTAGCACCAGAAAGCAGTTGACACCAAATTAGGGATAAAAGAAAAGCACCTGATTTTTTTATTATGATGTATTGTGTTTAACTATATTTAACATCATTAAATGATATTTGTAATTATCAAACGATATTTGTAATCATTAGTTTATGTGATTGATTGTCTTATTTATTTAGTTAGTAATACTTAAATTTTTACAAATTTAGTGACAGTGTAACCGGAACTGGAACCGGCGCATCCGGTTCCGAAAATCTAGGAACTTGCATTCTAGGTTCCGGTTCCAATATTTCAAGAACCGGCGGTTCCGGTTCTAGTTCCGGTCGGAACCGGCGGGTACCCTACTATTCTCACCCCTACCGATAGATGTGGCATTTGAGCAACAAAATTTTTAATAATACTTCTCATATCTGGTTCATTCTGTTAAAAAAATGAGATGATTATTTAAGTTTAAATGTTTGACTACATGATGCAAATATATACTTGATAATACTTGCAATTTTAAATGTTAATGTAAATTATCATTTTATCTATACGCACATAGACATTTACTGTCCACGTCGATGAGTCCTCAAATCAGAAATTGACTGTCGTCCCAAGCTTTCACAGCCTTGGTATCTTCCATCGCCTCAATTTCACTTATTTTATATCAATTTCATGTATTCTTTCTTCTTCTTCAGCTCAGAATCTGTATATTCACACTGCAATCTTCCACCGCCTTAACACTTGTTTGTATATCAATTTCATCTTCCTCCGAACTCAATTTGTGTCACTTATTTTGAAACGGAGGAAGTATAGGTTTAGTTGATTCTTCGATCGTTGTATGCCACGCTAGCAAGCCCTACATATACAATTTCCCCCAAAAGCAAAGAGAAGGGGAGAAGATCATCAAACGATAACATTGGATTTAAATTTGAATATGAAATTATGCTTGCGTATTTTAGAAAGTAAATATATAGGGTTATGGGATTCATAGTACATTCTGTTTGTTGACTATCTGTTAAATGTTGGTCAACTCAATCATACCTCGGCTTTCATTTCAACGATCTCTATATTTCTCTTTGTGTCCTGTTTATATGTTATTTTGTGGTATATGATTTGATGTTCGAAGAGGAGGGAGGAGCTGGAGAAGTAGTAGTATTAGGATTGTATTTGAAATTGGTATATAAAGGAATCTTCTTTTGCCTTTCTTCCTTTTCATTATATTATCTTTGATTCATGCAATTGGTGTATGCATATTGGTTATGTGAGATAATAAATTATAGAATACTTCATTTTTACCATTACGCAGAAACCAGTACAATAACTTTAGGGGGTTAAACCCAAATTAGTGCTGCAATTGGTACATGTTTCAAAATTATAAGAAAAAGTTAAGGGACAAAATTTATACGAACCACATGGACAATTAACTAATTATTCTACTATATTACGCTTATTTCAAACATTATTACTACAATGATAATCTAAAACTTTGAATAAACAATTTATATATAAAAATAGATTCAGTTGACAAATCTTAATAGTTATAGCATTAAAATGTAAAAAAGTAACCATATATGCCCAAAAAAAAAACAATTTGGTAATAAGAATTCATTATACTACAGTGTACAAGTTTACAGCTAAATGTACAATTAAATCAAACAATAGTTATAATATATCCATTAAAAATTATGGTGTATTTATCACCACCTTTTTGGAATTGTCATACATTTTTATTTAAATAAAAAATATTAAGTTTAAGTGTTGAACAATGTGTTTGAATGTAGCCACAGAGGGGGTAAATTGCTATTAGATTTGGGTCGGGTCCGCAAATTCAATGGCACTTCTCTCGCCACAAGGATAAAAAGTGTCCTTTAACATATTCACAATAAAGAAAAATCTTGTTGATGTATCTCAGTTTTAGTTAGGGCTGTCAAAATCTGACACGACACGACAAAAATACACGAAACGAAACGAAATTGACACGAAACTGAAATCTGAATTCGTGTTCGTGTCGTGTTCGTGTCGTATAAAACAAACACGAAGTCGTGTCGTGTCGTGTTCGTGTTCAAAGATTAACACGAAATTGACACGATAGTTATGATTTTGTCGTGTTTGTCGTGTTTTTCGTGTTTGTCGTGTTTTTAGCATGTAATAAGTAAGAAATAATTTGTTATTTATTTTGTGTTATCGTGTTTGTCGTGTTTAACGTTTTTTAATCGTGTCGTGTTCGTGTTACCAAAATAAAACACGACTTCATGTCGTGTCGTTTTCGTGTTGAACAAATTCGTGTCGTGTCGTGTCGTGTTATCCAGCAACACGAAACGATAGCACGATTTGACAGCCCTAGTTTTAGTGACACACATGAGTGCGGTGGTAAAACCTAGAGCATCAGGTGTGGTCACACCAAGTCGGATGCCACCTATGCGCCACCTCAGCGCCAAATCACCATTTCACATTTCACATTCTAAACCCCAAATACCCCCTCTACCATAACTTAACCTAAAATATTTTTTTGGGACTCACTAAAATACCCCTTACCCAATAAAAACACCCCAAATACATTCTCTCTCTTCCGCCGGTCTCGCCAATAGTTCGACGCACACCATCACTCACCCAACGGGCGGTGTGGTGGCGAAGGGGAGCAAACCGGCGAGGGGTGCCACATCACTTTTTTGATCCGGCGAGGGGAGGGGTCCGCCACCAACCCCTCCCTCTTAAAAGGTAACGTTGTTAGTTTTACTTTCATTTTTTAAGAATTAAGGTACGCACTTTATTGTGACTCTATATAATATATAATAAGGATATATGCGCAATGCGCCAGCTACATTCTATCGACTATATTTTGTGGCGAGCAAAAGTTGTTCGTTTACCTACTTTAGCTAAGAATATTAGGGTACATACCCTATGGGTTAGTAGCGAGATGAAGACAATTGTGGTGGCGGGCGGTAACGAGGTTGGTCGTAGTATGTTTTAATGGAGGTTAATAATAATTGGTTGTTAAATATTTGACATTCAATTAACAATAAACAAAAAAGAATATGATTAATTTTTTTGTCATTCAAAACACCTATTTATTATTAGCAAAAAAAGTAAATAGAAAATTGATAAAATTTAATTTTTTTAGCTACAAATATAATTAGACTTATGGCAATAAAATTACCGATACGATTTACCCACATTAATGCATTATTATTTATCTTATTACTATTGTTTTGATGTTTAACTAGCTATTGGAAACAGGCTTTGGGTGGGGATTAGGGTTTAGAAAGTACAAATACTTTATCGGTAATTTTAAAAAGGGTGAAGAAAGTACATTATTTTTAAAATTTTCTCACATTAATCCCCAGTGTACAAATACTTTATCGTTGTCTTTTAGTCCATTTTTATATACAAATACTATAATATCATTGCTGTTAATGTTCACTCACGCTTTAGGCCACCTGGTAAGTAGTGTTACCCAAAATGAAATGCTATCAATTTCGAATATGGGCTGTTAGTTCGTTACTTTGACCTTAGTGTAATTACGCAAAATAAATGGATAAAAATAAATGTTTCCATTTTAAATATGGGCTGTCAGTTCGTTACTTTGACCTTAGTGTAATTACCCAAAATAAATGGATAAAAATAAACGTTTCCATTTCGAATATGGGCTGTCAGTTCGTTACTTTGACCTTAGTTACTTTAACCTTAGTGTAATTAGGCGAAATAAATGGATAAAAATAAATGTTTCCATTTCAAATATGGGCTGTCAGTTCGTTACTTTGACCTTAGTGTAATTACGCAAAATAAATGGATAAAAATAAATGTTTCCATTTCAAATATGGGCTGTCAGTTCGTTACTTTGACCTTAGTGTAATTGCGCAAAATAAATGGATAAAAATAAATGTTTCCATTTCGAATATGGGCTGTCAGTTCGTTACTTTGACCTTAGTGTAATTACGCAAAATAAATGGATAAAAATAAATGTTTCCATTTCAAATATGGGCTACTGGAATCATGAGATTCTCAAAATTTTGATATTTTATTTATAGTATTGCATATTTACATGTGCTTATATGCAAATGCTAAGTTAATATTGTTTGTTAATTTAATGCAATTTTGTTTGGGGAAAATCACAAAGTAAAAAGATTAAACTTTAGTCTTCAGTTGCTATTTTCTTCATTACGGCTAATTTGGGAATTGGGACCCTTATTTGCTCTCCCGATATTAATGTAATTTTGATCTTAATTAGATGATTAAATGTCACGTGGATAGTATTCCAATTGTATTAGTCGTTTTTTGTTAGTACTAATAGTTCTTTTTCCTTTTCAAACACATATTATCATTCTCTTCAATTCAATCTCATTAAACCAAGTTTTGTACAATACTTAATCCAAATTTCATAAATAAATAACACATGTATTAGTTACAATTTCACTATAAAATAATTAGGTTACACTTTTATTTCAACTTCTTTCTTTCTTATTACGGATATTAGTAACTAGTAAGGGGCTAGAGCAAGAATAATAATAACATGAAAAAATTACCCAAAAATGGTCTAGAACTCATATAAAGTTACAATTTTTTGCTTACTAAATATCATCTTCTCTTGTTGCATCTTTTTATTTTATTTTGTGAGTTGATGATTGAAATCTCGTTTCCATATCTCCGGATGATTTTAAACGTCCTCTGTGAGTTGAATGTAATCTCGGTTCGGTTTACGTGTGGGTTTAGAAAGTCATCATCCACTAAAGCTTTTAAAGATTTGAGTCATTAAAGGCATCATAAACCAAATAATGTTTATTCCTCCTACTAATTGGTGACATGAAATTTGTTAACTTGTAAATAACCCTTATTTTCTAATAGTAAATGTTAGTGATATTTAGTTTCCACTAATTTTGAATAGAAAGATAGAGTATATTATTGAGTTAAGATTTTATTTGGAGAGAATTAATAGGGATAGATTTATAAAAGCTATGGTTAGAGATGGTCTAAGCACGCAAAACTACAACCACAATCACAACCATTTCCCCGAAAAATACTTAAACTACAAAATGGAGAATTTCCCCCAAATATGCCTAAACTAGGTTATGACCCGTGAAAAATCACGGACTCATCATAATTTTGCTTACCTTTAGTCAGTGCATATTTAATTTTGCTTACCTTTAGTCAATAATTAGTTCATCTTCAACAAATTAACAAATGTCAGGAAATTTGATTTGCCGATATATCAAATCATTTTTTGTATACAAAAGCATATTTAAATGTTGCTGAAGTGTATACCATGTATCCTCATGTATTAGATGGCTGTAATTTTGTTGAACTTAAGTTTCACAAATCATACAAATATGAATCACTAATTGTATGATTATTAGTTATACGATAGGAATAATGTAATGTTTCTATAAGGTAAATTATGAAATTGAATTGTTAAAAATTACCAAAAATTGTATGATTATAAAATTTATGTACATTAATTGACGCAAATGCAATTCATTATAACATTTAAATTTTATATATTATAAGTATATCGAATACAATTACTAAAATGATGATGTTTCAATCAATAATTGTCCTACTTTTGATTCAAATGATTTAGGAGATCTTATAAAGTAGGTAACTTATTGGTTGTTTGACCCGTGTTGTTACTGAATGTTCATCTTCTATATGAGTCATGTCAAATTTATAAATTCAAAATTCATTGTTTTAGATATCTATTCTTTAGACCCCCACAAATTTCAAGCTTTTGAGACAACTATAATTTATTTTATTTTTCTAAAAGTTGAGAACTACATTTTGTAAATTAAATCCATTTCATTTAGCAATTTCTAAGCAACTAATGAAAACCATGTATGATAGCACCACTAAACCTCATTCAACCAAGCATCTTTATATATAATAAACCAAAGGTTAAAAGTCACTTGACACTTATTAATGCCAGGTCAATGCCAGATAAGTCCACGTATACAACTTCACGTCCATGTGAGCAATTCTGTTATCAGGGATTGTCCATGTTTCACTCATTCGTTTTTTTGGTCATTAAAAGTAGAGGTGCGCAAACCGGATTTTTCGGAAAACCGAACCGGTTTAAAAACCGGATCGGTTTTGGTCAACCCCGGTCAAAACCGGTTTTGACAAAACCGGTTCGGTTTTTAAACCGGTTTTACTCGTAATATCTAAAACCGGTCAAAACCGGTTTGAACCGGTTTAAAACCGGTTCGGATCGGATCGGTTTTACCGGATCGGATCGGATCGGTTTTACCGGATCGGATCGGATCGGTTTTTCGGATCGGATCGGTTTTTCGGATCGGATCGGATCGGATCGGTTTTCGGTTTAAAAACCGGATTTACGGGTTTTTAATTTTTTTTTTTTTTTTTTTTTTTTTGTATTTTTTATAGAGAAAATATGTAAAAATACAATAGAAATCGACTTTTAATTAAACGAAACCATCCAAATACAAGAGTTCTTAATCCAAATACAAGAGTTTTAAACATAAATTTAAACATAAACATAATACAAACCAAACGATAACTAGTCTTCAATCTTCATGTCTTCGTCGTCATTCGCCGCCTCAATTTCTTCATTCTTCATTCTTCATTCTTCATCTCGCATGACATTGTCGCGTAGTTCCATGTCGAATGCAAGTTCTTCTTGTGTTAGAGGTACCGACATATGTCCCTCTATTTCCAAGTTATGTAATCGAACTTCCACGTCGCCCAACTCGCTCTCAAGTGATGCAATATCTTGTAAACGTTCTGCTGCATCGAGATGGTCTTTCAAACAAATTATAACTTCAACCGACAAAGGATTGAGTTTCGATCTCCTGTTTGATATAACCCTACCGCTAAAACTAAAAGCGGATTCCGAAGCTACCGTAGAAGCTTGAACACTTAGTACGTCACGAGCCATAGCGGAAAGAATTGGAAATTGGATACCCTTTCCTTTCCACCAATCCAAAATATCAAAGTTTGGAAATTCTTCTACACTTATAGTTGACAAGAAATCGGTAAGTGTATACCTCCCAAGCTCGCTACTAGTGGTGTTATCACGAGCTCGTTTGCTATTTTCATTTTTCAAAGTGTTGTAGAATCTAACATTTTCATCATAATCCCTATGACCCGAACCAGAGGCCCCCGCGTGCATCATGGTATGAATGTGTGTTGTTGGACCATATTTTTCCAAGTAAACATTAAACATGTTCGTTAAACAATTGTTGAAATGGTTAATGGCATTTTCCGCAAAATGAACGTCTTGGTCACACAAATTCAAATCGCTACAAATATTGGTAATTAACACCTCAACCCCTGAAGTGTTTATCATGGGGTTTAAAGCAGCGGCTATTGTTATAACGGGGGGCATTTCGGTAAAATATTTTCTAAGTTTTTCTTTCATCGGTACCACCATTTCGGTAAATGGGGGACCCCTAAATTCAAAGTCATTTATTTTTGAACACATTAAGTAAAGTTGTTTTAACACCAATGGACTTGTAGGATAGTAAACCCCCGACAAATAAGTTGTTGCATTTTTGAAAACACAAAGTAATTCGGTAGCTTGTTTGATCGTTTCCCACTTAGACTCCTCAAATCGTACAACACGGTTTCGATCGGCTAACATATTATGGAAAATGCTTAAAGATAATTTTTGACGCAAAGCACACTCAAACATGTGGCAAGTGGAATTCCAACGCGTAGGTACGTCCCAATTTGGACCTAACCAATCTTGCCCCGCATCGACACAAAATTTCATATACTTATTATGTCTTAAACCGGTAGTACCAAAAACATCTTTTAGCATTACTCTAAAAGCGGTTGTTGTGGGTTCAATAGCATGTAACCCATCTTGCACAACTAAATTAATAATATGTGCAACACACCGACTATGGAAAAACATACCGTTACAAATCGGTTTATATTTAAGAATTAGTTTTTTAACCGCATTTGTATTGTTGGACGCATTATCAAAAGACATAGAAAAGATTTTAGACTCTAATTTATAACTTCTTATAACATAGTCTAAAATTTGGTACAAATTTTCCCCCGTATGTGGAGTCCCAAATAATTCAAACGCAATCGTACGCTTCATCATTACCCAAGTATTGGGATCAATCCAATGAGCGGTAACGCAAAGGTACGAGTCGTGTGTAGAATTTGGGGCGGTCCAAACATCACTAGTTAAATTAACCCCCGTTTGTAAATTTTCAAAACCTTTTTTTAAATCATCTTTAGCAAGTTTCCATAATTTTATAGCATCACGTCTTAAGGTAGTACGACTTACATGGGAATAGCGTGCTTCCAACTCTTCTTGGATCATGCTCGTCAACCTTTTGTTGTCGAAAAAGTTAAAGGGCAACGCCTCTTGAACCACCAACTTCGCCATTCGTTGACGAAGCCTACTAGCGTCGAAAGTTTGTATGTTGCCGTCATTTCCCATGGTTGTTTGGCCACTCGTCGAGCCCATTTTTACAACGGTGCAACTTTTATTCTTATGATTCTTCAAACTTGTATTTCCATCTTCTTTAAAAAAACGCCTACATCTTTTGCACCGAGCTTTTTTCGATCCATCCGACATCAAACATAAGTCGAAATTGCACCAAATGTCCGGATTTCTCTTTGTAGGAAGTATCTTCTCTACGATAACGTCGGTAGAAGATTCACCCATACCAACCGAAGGTTGAGATTCCGAATCCATAGCAAAGATTACTTGCGTTTTTGAGTGTGGTGTGAGTTTTTAAGCTAGAAATGAGAGTGTTTTGAGTGGTGATTGATCCTTAACACCTAAGGGGTATTTATAGGTGTATTGGGGACCCTAAAAGACAAAAAAAACGGGCAGAAAGTCGAAAAACGGTCAAAAAACGGTAAAAAACGGCTATTTTTTCGATTCCAACGGTCAAAAGTCGAAAACCGGTTTGAAAACCGGTTTTTAAACCGGTTTTTTGTCCGGTTTTTAAACCGGTTGGGGGCCAACGGCTATAATTTCGAACGTTACCCTTGCAACGGCTAGTTATTCAACGGTAAAAATCGAACGGCTATGTGTTTGTCAAAAAACCGGTTTAAAAACCGGTTTTTAAACCGGTTTACAAACCGGTTCGGAGAAATCCGGTAAAAAAACCGGTTTAAAAACCGGTTCGGACAAATCCGGTAAAAAAACCGGTGAAAAAACCGGTTCCACGAAACCGGTTTTAAAACCGAACCGCTCGTCAGAAACGTAAACCGGTTGGGAACCGCCGGTTTGAGCCCGATCCGGTATTTTCGAGCCTTAATCCGGTTTGAAACCGGTTTTAAACCGGTTTTTAAACCGGTTCGGTTAAAAAACCGGTCCGGTTGTGCACCTCTAATTAAAAGGCTGGGCAGTTGAAAAGGGGTTACCTTTTCACTCATTCGTAACTCACAGGTTTCACTCATTTCCCTTCAATTAGGGTTAAACCATTCATTTTCCCTTGCAATTGCATTCATGAACCGACGATGGCCTATCTCTTATATATGGATGTCGCTGATAACTTCATGTAACGATTTCTTCAATTTCTGCCCTTCATCATCGCACCTAAATTAAAGGGTTGTTTCTGCAGTTCGTTCAATTAGGTCATGTAGTCTCTCTGTCGGAGTACATGAAGAAGCTGTTTGCCATTGTCGCCGGCCGATACATCGGTGCTACAAAAATGCTGAAAGTTTCAAAACTTGACGTATGAAATTTTAAGCTATTATTTAAATCGTTTTCCATTGAGATTTAAGGTATCTTCGTTTCTGGTGCATCTGCGTATTGATTTGGGATCTTTATTAACAAATTATGGTTTTGTAATTGCTTGGTTTACTTCACCATTGCTGAATCAAGGTACTAATGAATCTGATTTGTTTTACAATAATCTGAATTTAATTTAAATGTTAAAAAGAAATATTTTTACTAATTCACAAAAAAATATTAGGTATAACGATTACTTCATTTTCCTAAAACCCGAGATATAGCTCACAAAGGTTAATATAATTTCATGCTCATGTGTGCTACAATATGTGTAGGATACAAGGGTGTATGAATGGAAAGTGAATGACAAGATCGAATTCGATTACAATAAGCTACTGGACAAAAAGGTATGTTCAAATTCAAACTCATAGTTTTTTTCTTTTTGTAATGCGTACTGTGTGTGTTTGTTTTGGGTTGTGAATTATATTCATAGTTCTGCAAAACAAATAATGACAAGATAAGCTTCCAATTGTTGTTCTAAAAATTGAAGAAATCATGTACTCAAAAGCTAATTCTGAGGTACTTATCATGACTCTTTTCAAGTCAAAAGATTTTATTTAAAGGTTTGATTTTGATTCTTTATGGGGAAAATATGAAAAAAGTGAATTTATAGCTTTTTTTGTTCGAAATGGACATAGAACCTATTTTCACTTTTTATTTTTAAATTCTACTTATGCTAACTATAATGGTTATTTGCGATAAATGAGGATTTATTCCTCTTTATATTTTCAGATCATTCTGAGAATTGATTCATTGTTTATAGTGAGTGTATCCACTCTTCAAACACGTAATGGTTTTGAATTGAGTAGATATTAGATATTCATGCTGGTTCGCTTGCTTAGACCAGACACATATACAACTGCCATACTTGGCACATTCAGGTGAGTAATAAATAATGTTTTTTAACTTTTTATTAACAAAAACATTATTTATTTATTTTTTTATATGTAATTCAAAGAAGTGGACAAAGTTAGTGTTGTCAGGTCGGGAGTTGACCCAACCCATTTGACTTTGTGTTAAGTTTATCTTTTCTTTTTAAAGTTTGAACACATTACCCAGTCCTCTTGACCTGACTATTTTGCAATAAGAATATGACATGTTATTTGATTGGTAAATATTTTGCTTATTCATAAAGTACGTACCTTTAGTTGGTGGCAATTTTGACCTGTTTAATGACGAATATGTTAATTTGAGATGTTATATTAATGGAAATCTCTAAAGTATTGAGTTCGCCGGTGGCAGTGGTCCACCGGAAAATGCTGTCTCGGGATTTTTTTCCGGAAAGATGGACTTTGCTGATGATTAACGGGTTCATTTTCTCATGGTTTCTGCAAATTTTATTTCTTGAAGATGAAATTTTTTTTTCTTTTCAAATTTGTGTTATGGGTTGGTTAACCACAATTCTTAGAGGATTTAGCTCAAATATTCTAGAAAACGGAGATATGAAGATGAAGAAATCTGGGAGTGTCCTCCAACTACAGAGGTAAACAATACTTGTCTAATTCTCAAATTTATATACTACCTCCGTATCAAAATAAGTGATACACTTTCTATTTATGGGTGGAACAAAATAAGTGATACACTTCCAAAACTTACCTTATTTGGTAAAAAAGTAGGACCCTTTCTCCACTAACTATCTACTTTAGTAAAATAAAATTACCCTTTTACCCTTACTTTTACCTTTAAACATCATTAATATCACTTTATTCAAAAGAAGTGGGACCCATTCTTCACTAAGTATCCACTTTTATCTATTTTAAACTATTTTGTAATCTTTTGCTTCAAAAATCGTGTTTCAAGAAGTGTATCATTTATTTTGATACGGATGTAGTATTTGTTTTCTAATAAAACTTATTTTTTAATAATACTCATTTTTTCAAATTTATGTGATTGATTATCTATTTCTTCTGATTTGGTGTACCGAGGTTTCCTTTTGACAAATGTAGTGATGTTAATCTATCTGGTTGTGGCATCCTTTTCACCTGGACGGCTGGACACCAAAAAAATTGGTTTTTGATGTTTCTATTTCAAAATCATTTAGTTGAAATGTGCCTATTAATCATAGAAGCTATATTAATTGTTTTTTTTTAATTTAAAAGGATTAATTTAAATTTCATTAATGTTGAATAGTTTCCTTTTAGATTTTACATAATGATTTTAGTTGCAGTAATACATTTTGATTTCATTGATGCAAATGAAGTTCGTGGTTAATAATACTTTTGAGTTAGTAAATATACATTGGGCCCCATGGAACAACTGGTTGCAAACATAATATCCTTTGAGACTTATGTTTGTCATCAAAATACAATTATTAAACTGAAATCAAATTACACCGATTGATCATTGAACTGCAAATTCAGAATGCGCAAACACTGTTGAAACTAAATTAACTCACATAGGTAAGATGTACCAGAGCATTTGGAAAGAGATCATTGTATTGTGTAGTTTAAAACATTTGAATAAAATTCCTAAAATAATGGTGCAATATTAAACATAATCGAATATTATACATTTTGAAAAAGGAAGGCTGCAGAATTTTATGAGCACAAAACAGGAAAGGAATTAATTAATTAATTAATTCCCTTAATTAATCGAAAAACTAAAAGTGAGCGGGAAAAATTAAAATCGGAAGACTAAGGAGCTGCCATGTGGCAGTGGAGTGTCTAGAAAAATGATATGTGGGCCTTCAAACCTTGTTTTATTATAATATATAGAAATATAGAATAGAATAGAATAGAATAGAATAGAATAGATAGATAGATAGATACAAAAAAAAAAGGAAATCATGTACCGGCTGCAAGGGGGACCCTGTAGCTTTAGACTTATCATTAATTATCATTATCATCAATATATATAATTATGGTAATTAAATAATAATAAATAAATGTTCATAAACTATATTTCATTTCACACCTTCAAAGTTTTGTGAACTTTATAAATTATTCATTTTCTATCTTTGTAACCTTTTAAATGTTAGATTAATTTATAATATTTTATTATTTTATTATAAAAAAAAATCACACTAATATTTAAATCTATACATTCCATCCCTAAAAGTTTATTATTTATATATTAATTTCATCCAAAATGTAATGTCTCATCTCTCAATTCTCATGCATAGTCACAATGAATCAAGTTAAATATACAACTAATTAGCAAATATTTGCAACTTTTTAATCAACATATGTATAATAACATCGTGTATAGTCAATTTAGTAATTTTAAAGTTAAAACTCCTAATAAAAAAACGCATAAAGCACTGCATATAGATCATAATACAGTAATAAAAAAAAACTCTAGCAACAAGGACACGAAGCATTTCTAAGGCAAAATTAAAAAATCTAACTCATAAATTTTGATACATTAAAGTTATAAGATAAGAGTATAAACTGAAAAGTCATACAAACATCAATAATTATATAATAAACATAAAAGTTCATATTATATAATATAATTATGTTCACAATTCATATAATATAAAACCCGTAGGATATTTTACTATGCTTGTTAGTTTAACTAAAATTCATACCATACGACAATTTAAAAAAAGACAAATATAAACTGCATAACAATATGAAAAGCTAATATCTATCAACCGTACGTACTAATACTTAATTACCCACCTGCACCCTACCACTAATATAAACCCTACGACTTAATTAGCCACCACTACCAGCTAGCTACCCCTAGTACCACTCTAATCGCCACCACTCGTCGCCGGAAGACTCATCAGAATCACATGCGGCTCAATAACCACCTCAATAGGCAGAACCGTATGCTGCACCCCGTCTGCAGGCTCAATCTCGTGTCTAGGAACATAGACCGGGTGAACGAGGACTTGAACTTCGATTGGGTCGATGGTGAGCTAAAGGTCTTGGCCGCCGGTAGGAATGTCAACCACCGGATCGGGTTTGTAATCAAGCCCGATGACCACTGATATCACTAACAGTGCGATGTTTAGGTACAATACCATAAACTCTACGATATCGAGGAATCTGATGGGAACGAACACATTGCACACCGCGTACACCGGAGCAGTAACCCCACAAAGGAACATCCCAGTACCGAGGAAACGGTACAACCAACTCTCGCGAGGAGCACCTTTGTAATTCCTGAACAGTAGATACAAGGAACTGCAAAAGCGCCAACAGCCAACATGATCAGTCCGTTCTCGATCGCGAATCTGAGCCGTTCTTGGATCGTGTCCTTGCGGTAAATGAAAAGGACCGAATAGAAAGCACCAAAAAACCCTGAGCTCCCTCCGATAAACCCCAACGCGTTAACTCTGATCATTTTCTCGAGCCTGAAACATACAACCAACCAATTTTAGTAGTATAACATTTCATTAAATAAAAACATACGACTGTAACTAAAAAGGAGAGAAATTTTACGGGTTTGCTGCCATTTTCGTCGTAACTTTGCTGAAGATAGAGAGAGAGAGAGGGGTGAGGGTCGATTCAGTTGACTACCATATGGTTTTATTTCGTTGGTTATTTAGGTTGGTAAAGCATTAAATCCTATTACAGGACCACTTTTACTAAAAAAATTCACTTTTCACACCATTTGAAATGCAAGTTTGATTTAAAACTTCACTTCTCACACCATTTAAAATGGAAATGGAAATATGATTTCATCTTTTAGTTACAGCATATATGTTTTGATTTAATGAAATTTTATACTACTACAATTGGTTGTTTGTATGTTCAGGCTCGAGAAAATGATCAGAGATAACTCGATGTGGTTTATCGGAGGATGATCAACTTTTTTTGGTGCTTTCTATTCAGTACTTTTCATTTATCGCAAGGACACGATCCAAGAACGGCTCAGATTCGCGATTGAGGATGAACTGATTATGTTTGTTGTATTCGCTTTTCCAGTTGCCATTTATCTACTGTACAAGAATTACGAAGGTGATCCTCACGAGAGTTGTCTGTACCGTTTCCTCACTACTGGGATGTTCCTCTGCGGGATCACTGCTCTGGTGTACGCCGCCTGCAATGTGTTCGTCCCCTGACTTGCACCAAAATATTTTGCCCAACTTTGAAAAAAATTAGCAAGTGAAAATTTTGTGCCACCTTGTGTCATACAAACATCAATATTTATATAATAAACATAAAAGTTCATATTATATAATATAATTATGTTTCACAATTCATATAATATAAAAACCCGTAAATCAAAATGCAACGGAGCGCATATTTTACCATGCTTGTTAGTTTAACTAAAATTCATACCATACGATAATTTACAAAAAAGACAAATATAAACTGCATAAACGATATGAAAAGCTAATATCTATCATTCGTACGTACTACTACTTAATTACCCACCTGCCCCTACCACTAATATAAACCATACTACTTAATTAGCCACCACTACTAGCTAGCTACCCCTAGTACCACTTTAATCGCCACCACTCGTTGCCGGAAGAGTCACCAGAATCACATGCGGAGGAACCGGCTCAATAACCACCTCAATAGGCAAAACCATAGGCTGCACCCCGTCTGCAGGCTCAATCTCGTTTCTAGGAACATAGACCGGGTGAACGAGAACTTGAACTTCGGTTGGGTTGATGGTGAGCTGAAGGTCTTGGCCGCCGGTAGGATTGTCGACCACCGGATCGGGTTCGTAATCAAGTCCGATGACCACTGATATCACTAACAGTGCGATGTTTATGTACAATACCATAAACTCTACAATATCGAGGAATCTGATGAGAACGAACACATTGCACGCGGCGTACACCGGAGCAGTAACCCCGCAAAGGAACATCCCAGTAGCGAGGAAACGGTACAACCAACTCTCGTGAGGATGACCTTTGTAATTCTTGAACAGTAGATACAAGGGAACTGCAAAAGCGCCTACAACCAACATGATCAGGGATAACTCGATGTGGTTTATCGGAGGATGCTCAAGTTTTTTTGGTGCTTTCTATTCAGTACTTTTCATTTATCGCAAGGACACGATCCAAGAACGGCTCAGATTCGCGATTGAGGACGAACTGATTATGTTTGTTGTATTCGCTTTTCCAGCTGCCATTTATCTCTCGTACAAGAATTACGAAGGTGATCCTCACGAGAGTTGTCTGTACCGTTTCCTCACTACTGGGATGTTCCTCTGCGGGATCACTGCTCTGGTGTACGCCGCCTGCAATGTGTTCGTCCCCTGACTTGCACCAAAATATTTTGCCCAACTTTGAAAAAAATTAGCAAGTGAAAAATTTGTGCCCACCTTTTGAAAACGTTTCTGGTGCCGCTCCTGCCCCCACCCACCATCGTTTATTAGATGATATCATTCGTAGGTGTCAACGCCGTATATGTAGCAAGCAATCTGAATATTCGGAATAGGTGCCCCTATAACAAGAATATTCCCCGCATCATGTACTATACAGTAGGCCCAAGTGTCCTATACCAACAGACTCCCATCCAGATAAAGATATTATAAAATGCGAGAATCTCAGCATATATTAAGAACTTTCTAGGGATGAATAGAACCGTGAGGGCGTAGAGTGGAGCAACGATTGCAGTTACTATATAGCCCATTTTGACCATTCTATAACAAAAAGTGTTTCTATGCGGATCTCTGGATTTGTTTCAAAAACTAGCAGAAAGCTAAGCACCCAAACGAATACAAATCAGCATCATATCGCCCGATTCAATAACATTTTGAGAACGGTGGTGAAATGTTTTTACAAGTGAAACGAAGGTGGCCCCAAAGAAAAGGACAAACATTGTCCCTGATCAAGCCAACACCCACATGTTTGTTAGTCCCAAGACTAAGTAAATAAGATTTGATGATCGATAGCCAATAAGAATAAATATCAGCTGAAGTATGTATCTCAGCTGAAGCAAGTATATACAATAAACCTTCAGCTGAGTACGTACTTAGCTTTAGGATACAAGTCAAATCAGCAGCTATTAACGAGAGTTCATTCGAAGTCTATGACCAAAGGACAAAGACAAGAAGAAGACTATTCAGCTGATTGTGGAATCAGCTGATAGTATCTGCTGCAGATAAAGACTTAAAGGAAATGTTCATTGACACCTTGAACATTTCCCTTTTCCCGCTCAAAGAAGAAGAAAACGATGAAGATCTTCTATTTTGGAATAGAAGATAATGTCAGTACATTATCATCGTTTGTCCCTCAAGCATGTTAAGAGAAAGTTAACTATTTATGTACTTATGTAGTACACCTTTCACTGTGCGTCAAAAAGGGTACCGGAAGTAGTTGACACATAGTACACTTGGGACAATAACTTGTGCAAGAGCATTTAATGATCCATAGACAAGTCCACATCGACGAATAATATGTTTACACGTCGTCAAACTTGTGGACTAAGGAACATGGATCTTGGGCTATAAATACGTCTGTATTATAGCCCAAGATCAATGTTCCTTAGTCCACAAGTTTGACGACGTGTAAACATATTATTCGTCGATGTGGACTTGTCTATGGATCATTAAATGCTCTTGCACAAGTTATTGTCCCAGGTGTACTTTGTGTCAACGACTTCCGGTACCCTTTCTGACGCACAGTGAAAGGTGTACTACATAAGTACAGAAATAGTTGACTTTCTCTTTACATGCTTGAGGGACAAACGATGATAATGTACTGACATTATCTTCTATTCCAAAATAGAAAATCTTCATCGTTTTCTTCTTCTTTGAGCGGGAAAAGGGAAATGTTCAAGGTGAATAGTCTTCTTCTTGTCTTTGTCCTTTGGTCATGGACTTCGAATGAACTCTCATTAATAGCTGCTGATTTGACTTGTATCCTAAAGCTAAGTACGTACTCAGCTGAAGGTTTATTGTATATACTTGCTTCAGCTGAGATACATACTTCAGGTGATATTTATTCTTCTTGGCTATCGATCATCAAATCTTATTTACTTAGACTTGGGACTAACAATCTCCCCCTATTTGATGCAATCGAATAGCCGTATAAGTGTAACCCTGTAATGATTCAGCTGATGAGGTCAGCTGAATACTTATGTGCTTTGACCCTTAGGGTTCTTTTGTATATATTTATCTTTTTACAATTTTTACAAGTATATTACACAACTTTTGATTTTCTGTAGATAAGGCAATTAAAATTACAAGGAAAATAAAAAAAAAATCTATAATGCCTTGGATATAGCTGATCCAACGACATTGCGATACAGTGAGTTGAAGGCTGAGGTTATTAATTTCTTCATTTCTCTTCCCTCTTCAGTGGAGGAACTCAGCAGCTTGTGATAGATCATAAGCTGATCCACATCACACAGATCCAACTCATCTGCTCGCTGGAAGCAAGGCACCTTCTTTTTCTCCAGATAGCAAAAGCCATAAATTGGTTCTTTTACGATCAGCCCAGGGACAAAGTTAACTCCCGTGGGGATGGCTTTTGTGATATTGGGTCTTGGTCGTTTTGCAAATATGATCGAGGACTCAATATCCAGTGGTCTGGAGTCAGCAAGGGGCTCGAGGAGAACGAACTTACGTTTCTCCCCTCTTGCTGAGGAGCTTTCACCAGCAGTTCCTCCGACAGCAGCTGTTTGAGATTCACACAATTCAGGAGGTATGCGATATACCAACTCAGGAGCTTGTCTCCTGATTTCGTCGCATAGAGTCTTGAAAGAGTAGATTGCGAATTTTATCTCATTTTCCAGATCTGTTATAATCTGTGATGGTTTTGCAGATCTGGCAGCTGCTTCAGCTTCTTTCCATTCATCGTAGTTGAGAACGAAGCTGATCTTGTTCAGAGGGAACTTTTCATTGACCACAGTTCCTCCAGCTCTTGTTATTACAATTTCATCAGGAGAGCTGGGATCGAATCTGGGGGCCCTTACGCTGGTGATCTTTGCTTCTTGCCTACGCTGATAAAGAACTTTGTTGAACAACCTAATGTTCTCAGCTCTTTGGGCTTCAGCTCTTTGATACAGCTCTTCATGAGTTTTTCTTTGAAGGGCAATGGCTGTATCAAGATCAGCAGCGGTTCCAACTTCATTTAGGATGAAGTTTTTAACCGCAACAGATGTAGGCTCCCCCTCAGCAGGATAAGGGATCTCCTGTATAATAGGCTGAGGGTTTTGGATTTGCGGGGCTTGGACTTGTGAGCCCTCAACTGGTTCAAAGGAATCAACGATTTTAACAAAACCAGTTGAGGGTACAACTTCTTCTTCTTGTGTTCCAGCAGAGGTGATAGGTGGAATTCTTGAGTTATCACCTGCTGGAACGTCTTCAGTATTGGCTCCAACAGCAGAGGTGACTAAAGATTCGTGTTGTTCACCTGCTGAAGTGGCCTCTTTCTCCCCCTCAGAGAGTGCCCGAAGAAGAGGGGTACTCTCTGGTGCTGAAGCCCGAAGAAGAGGGGTACTCTCTGGTGCCGAAGCAGGACGGACAACAGCGGCACCCTCATGAGCTTTGCAAGAATGAGGTCACGGGTGCTTTGGAGACCAGCGACTTGGGAAGTCAGCTTCAGTCTCCATTTTTTCTAACCTGGTGGACACAGCAGAAGCTGACTCCTCAATAGCCTTAGAAAGGTGGCTATGAGTAAGTGTCAGCAGAGACTCTTGCTTTGATTGGGCAAGAGCCAGGCTGTCCCGAACTTCGGAGAGAAGTTGGTCTTGATCGACTCTGTCAGAATCGCGAAGGGAGTTCAACGCTTGACGCACGTAGTCGTTAAGAGAGATGAACCCGCTGGTGTTGAGGCGAATCTGATCAGAAAGAAGAGCCAGCTGAGGAGCCTGAGAATGAACCTCAGTGTGCAGAGAAGTTATGCTGGAAGAGATATTCTCAGCAGTTTGGGCAAACTTCTTTGGAACATCCTTGCGAAGGGAGTCCATCTGCTTACTCAGCGTGGCCATCCCAGGTCGAATCTGGGATGTAACAACTCTAGACATCAGAGCAGTAGCTGCTCTGATGGGAATGCGTCCTCCAGCTTTGCTGGATTCAGGAAGGGACACTTGGACGCTTTGGGGGAAGGGGTCCAGCATGTCTCCAACTTGAGGGGTAACCTCAGCTGTGTGAGTGAGTGTTCCTGAGTAAGGAGGAATGGCTCCTATGGGTTGCTCAGGTACTATGGGGGGTGATTTGGGTCCAACTGAAACTTCTGGGGTTATAACAGAAGTGCCGACATCAGTTGTCAAAAGAGTGTGAAGCTCATAATGTTCTTCGTCGGATGACGAATAGTAAGACCGAATAAGATCATCAGTCAACTCAAACATTAGATGAAAAGCTGTTTGAGTCTCTGGAGCTTTGGTCTCACCAGCCGGCGATACTGGTATGGAGACTGGAGGAAGAGTTCCTCTGGGTGGTGTGTTAGCTACCTCACAGCTCGGTTGGCGATTACTTTCGCGATCATTGGCAGCTGGGGTTAGTGCCTCAGTAACAACTTGTTTAAAGTTGTCTCTTCATTGGCGGTGGTGGTTTCCTTGATCACCTGCTGGTTTAAGCCGGTAACGTCGTGGGAAACAGAAGGGTCAGCTTCAAGATTGACTTGGTTTCCAGTCAATCTATCATCAGCTGATGACTCAGGGAATGATGAAGAAATTGGGAGTGGTGTGTGTGCAGCTGACTCACGGGTGGCTTGGGTTGAGCCGAAAACTTCACCAGCAGTCTGTCGAGAGACTGAGGTTGCTTGTGGAGTTTGTTTCCTTGTTACAACGACTGATAATGAATCAACCGAGGAGCTACGCAGAGGGTTGGAGCCGGCACTAACTCCTGAAGAACGAAATTGCTGTTTTGAAGTCTGCTGACTTGTTGAGAAATCAGCAGAGAGAGGATGAAAGGGAAGGAAGGGGGAACAGCCGAGATTTTTCGACAAGGAGCTCCGATTGTTGGTGGAGTTCCTTGAGAACCACTGTAAAAGTGAAAATAAGAAGGATTGCTCTCAGCAGCTGACATAGCTTCTGATCGTAATCCCTCCAATCTGGGACTCGAGTGAGTACCCAGAGGATCTCGGCTGAATCCTGATGATGCTGCTATCGCCAACTCAACATCATCAACATCATCATCATCTCCACTGGTAGCAGACCCTCTTACCCTCAACTGAGGAGAAACAGGGGCGCTGGTAGTGGAAGAAGATGATAAAAAGAATGAAGAGGAAGAAGGATGGCGGTGAGCAGATCGCTTCACACGCTTCTTCCCACCACGTGGAATATCACCCGTTTCCACATTTTCCACGTCAATGGGCATTGAGATCCCAGTGGAAGTGGTGGTATTTCCATCAAGAGTTTGTGTACGATCAGTTGATGGAAAACTCTTCAGATGAGAAAAGGACGAACCTTCTTGTAGGGCAGATTTTTTCAATGTTGCGCCCTTCTTTCGATCCCTTTTGGATCTGACTCGATCATCTATGATCTTCAGCATGTACGAGGTGAGGGGAAATGCCTTCTCATCATCCTTCTTCTGGAAGATGATGCTGGAAATGGAACGGACCATCACCGATTCCCCAGGGATGTCTTCATAATCTATCTTCAGCTTTTCAAGCATCACATGTGCGACGCACAATGTGAAAAAGCGAAGATAGGGAATATGATTTCCCTTGCCTTTCAGCTTGGTCTTGACATCCTCGTACACCAGTCTCCCGTAATCGATCCGCTGACCGGTGACTAGGGCTTCAGCAAAGACTTGCATGCTGGAGTTGCACTGGTTGAGAGACCCGGAATTGCCGCCTATACCCTGAATGATGTGGGTAAAGAAATAGGCCCAGGGTCTCGTCAGCTGAGACTTCTTGAAGATCGGCACCTTTTCTTCTTCATTTTCTAATCTGTATCCAGTGATACGGATTAGACTCGCTTTAGCTTCATCAGCAGATTTAGTCTGCTGATATTCTTCTTCAGGTTGCAGATAATCGAATCCGCAAGCAACTCGGAAATCATCAAGAGTAATGGTGATTTGATGATTCCCTACTTGCGCAATGATGTCGTCTCCAGAGGCGGAGGCGGTCATCCAGAAATCACGCAAGAGTTCGATGATAATCTTGGTGACTCTGGTAAAAGCACCACGGATAGGACAGTGACGCACAAACGTCACAACCGGTCGATAAATATCGACAAGATCATCCGGTGGGGAAGTGTTGGCTACTAGGTTTGAGTTCTGAGAGAACTCAATGGCAGCCCTAGTAAGAGAGGGTTTTTGAAGAGAGAATTGTGGGAGAGATGAGGATGAAGTGAAGAAGAGAGGTGGGTATTTATAGGAGATTTATGGGTCGGTTTGGGTAAAGTTTTGAATTCAAACCGGGTCATAATTGGATAGTTACAAACCAACTATAGACACGTTGGTTATCGTGCAAAGGTGGTTGGATGTGACAGTGTGAGAAAGTTGAGCCGTTTCTGTGTCAGGGTAGTGGAGCCGTTTCTGTGTCATGGTGTCTTGTCCCTCATAAATGCCAAATATTTCCACTCGAGTGGAAATATTTGCCACAGAGAACGTGTGGATATGGTTAAAAGATGCATTTTTATAGGAGAACCAAACGTTTTAACTTATAAAACATGATAAGTTATCATTTAAGAGATTTTATTCGGTTAACTGACAAATTCAAACGGTTTTAGCCAGCTGAATGTACTAAGTAACAAGGTGAATCTTATCAGTTGCTGATAGTACTTCAGCAGTTGATTCAAGCATTCAACATACCTAGCTCGCTGATCAAAAAATTGAATCGTTTTTCATCTAAAGGCTTAGTGAATAGATCAACCAGCTGAAGGTCTGTTGAAATGAAGTGGAGTTCCACGTCACCTTGTTCAATGTGATCTCTAATAAAATGATACCTTATATCGATATGTTTGGTTCTAGAATGAAGAACTGGGTTGTTGCTAATTGCAATAGCACTCGTGTTATCACAATAGATAGGAACTTTGCAGAAGTTCATATCGAAATCAACAAGCTGGTTCTTCATCCAAAGGACTTGAGCACAACAGCTTCCAGCAGCAACGTATTCTGCTTCAGCTGTGGAGGTAGAGACAGTACTTTGTTTCTTGCTAGTCCAGCTGACTAGCTTTCCACAAAGCAGCTGACATCCTCCAGTGGTGCTCTTTCTATCCATTTTGCAACCTGCAAAGTCTGAATTTGAATAGCCAATTAGATCAAACCCGGAGTCTTTGGAATACCAAAGACCTAGGCTTGGAGTACCCTTAAGGTATCTCAAAATTCTTTTTGCAGCCATTAGGTGAGATTCTCTAGGATCAGCTTGATACCTAGCACACATGCAAATAGCAAACATAATATCTGGTCTGCTGGAGGTGAGATAGAGTAATGACATCAACTCTATAGAATGTGACATCAACTGACTTACCAATTATGTCAGCATCTAGATTGTTTGGAGGAGCCATTGGAGTTTTCATGGATGATGATGAATTCATATCAAATTTCGTTAAAAGATCTTTGATGTATTTTTCTTGATTTATAAAAATTCCATTTTTAGATTGCTTAACTTGTAAGCCAAGAAAATAAGTTAATTCACCCATCATACTCATCTCATACTTTATAGACATAAGTTTAGAAAAACGTCTACAAAGTTTTTCATCAGTAGCACCGAAAATTATGCCGTCCACATAAATTTGAACAAGAATGATATCACCTTTGATTTTGCGAATGGATAAGGTTTTATCAATCTATCCCCTGGTGAAATCATTTGCTATGAGGAACGTGGAGAGTGTATCATACCATGCACGTGGAGCTTGTTTCAACCCATACATCGCCTTATCCAATTTAAACACATAGTCTAAATATTTAGGATCTTCGAACCCTGGTGGTTGCTTAACGTATACCTCCTCTTGCAGCTTTCCGTTCAGGTACGCACTCTTCACGTCCATTTGAAAAACTGTGAATTTTTGTAAGCAGCGTAGGCTAGAAATATTCTAATTGCCTCAAGCCTAGCCACTGGAGCAAATGTTTCATCAAAATCGATTCCTTCCTCCTGTTTGTATCCTTGTGCAACAAGTCTAGCTTTGTTGCGAATAACCACACCTTCTTCATCCATTTTATTCCTAAATACCCATTTAGTACCAATTATTGTCTTTCCAGCTGGTGGGGGCACCAGCTGCCATACTTTGTTGACCTCGAATTGGTTAAGTTCTTCATGCATCGCTTGAATCCAGCTTGAGTCTTCTAAAGCAGCTTTAATATTTTTCAGTTCTTCAGTTGCTAGAAAACAAGACCATAAGCAAAGATTGCATGATGCTTTACTTCTTTTAACAACTCCTTGTTGTGGATCTCCAATGATTAACTCAATTGGATGTTCTGAGGTCCACTTAGATTGAGGAGCAACTATAGAAGAGGAAGATTCAGCAGAATTAGATCCTTGTTGAGCGGCTGACTGTTCAGCAGGATGAATTACTTCATTTTGAATGGATCTTTTTGAAGTATGAAGAGGTGGCTTAGAGATAGCCTTGGATGATGCTCTAGCTGTTGGAATCTCTTGTTGAACAGCTGCGATATCTACAAGATATGTAGGAGCATCATGGAACGTCTCATCTGATTCATTTATGGGAACCTCAAAGAGATTTAAAGCATAGGAAAATGCTTCAGCTGTATCATCAGGAGATGGTTCAGCTGATCTCTGAAATGCATCAGACGAGTCTGCAGAGGTGGGATTCATAGCCTTTGAGTGTTCTTCAAAAGTAACATTTATGGACTCTTCCAATGTTTGTCTTCTTTTTTTTTTAAAACTCTATATGCTTTGGATAGAGTGGAGTATCCCAAGAAAATGGCTTCATCAGCTTTAGAGTCAAATTTACTCAGCTGATCTCATGTGTTTAACACAAAACACACACAGCCAGACACATGAAAGAAACCTATGAATGGTTTCCTCTGACGAAAAATCTCATAAGAAGTCTTCTTGTGTCTCTTCACATAGAGAGACCTATTTTGAGTAAAACACGCTGTGTTAACAGCTTCTGCCCAAAATTGCTTAGGCATGTTTGACTCAACAAGCATTGTTCTTGCAGCTTCTATTAGGGTTATGTTCCTTCTTTCAGCGACACCATTTTGTTGAGGTGTTCTTGCAGCTGAGAAGTTTTGGGAGATCCCAACATCTGAACAGAAATCTTCTAAAGTCTTGTTCCTGAACTCAGTACCATTGTCTGATCTCAGCATTTTGACTCTAGACCCATTTAGAAGTTCCATCCTTTTGATGAACTTGATAATCTCTTCAGCTGCATCACTTTTGTGACGAAGAAATATTACCCAAGTATATCGTGAATATTCATCAACGATAACAAGTGTATATTTCTTTCCACCTAGACTTTCAGTACTCATAGGGCCAAAAAGGTCCATATGGAGCATGTGAAGGCAGCTGTCGATGGAGAAACATTGCTTTGATTTGAAGGAGCTTTTATGTTGCTTGCCTTGTTCACTGGCAGAACAAAGCTTATCCTTTTCATATTTGATTTGTGGCAGACCGTTCACCAGCTGACCTCGAGCCAGCTTCAATATATTTTTGAAGTTCAGGTGAGATAGCCTCTTATGCCACAACCAATTCAGCTCTTCTGTAGAATGAGAGAATAGACAGAATTCTTGATTTTGAGGATTCATGTCAAGTGTATAGACATTCTTGGTTCTTGGAGCAACTAATACTACCTTTCCATTCTTATCCGTCACCGTTCCTCTGTATTCGTTAAAGTTCACTGAGAACTTTGCATCACAAAGTTGGCTAATGCTGATTAGATTATGTTTCAGCCCATTTACATAACCAACTCTTGTGATTTTTACGGATCCATTAGAAATGGTTCCATAACCTTCAGTTGAGCCTTTACCATTGTCACCAAAAACTACTGAGGGACCATCACAAACTTCAAACTCTTCCAGCAGGGATTTGTAACCAGTCATGTGTCTTGAGCAACCACTGTCTAAGAACCAGACATGTTTGCTTTCATCACCCTGCACATAAAATAAAAGAGTTAGTTCTTTTTGGGAACCCACACTTCGGTGGGTCCTTGTGACTTCCCGCTGGGACTCACAGAAGTTGGCTTTTCAGTAGGCTCACATACTGAAGTCGGGGAAGGTCTCAGGCATGTGCTGTCACACTCACTTGCCATGTGCCCATGATCTCCACACTTATAGCATTTTATGTTTCTTTGCAGTGGAGTAGAGGGCGAGGCAATAGGATTGGGAACTGGACCCAAAATCCCTTTCATTTTCTGATTATCGTAGATAGCCAGAGTTTGAACGAGTGATGTCAGCTTGCTGACCTTTCCTTTCAGCCGCCTGACAGACACGGCTGAAGAAGGACTTGGAGTATTCTTAGGAATACTCTTACCTTTGTTCTTTGCAGCTAGAGTACGAACTCCAATTGGCTCGCCCTTGGAGGGTGTAAGAACATTTTTTTTCCTGCTGTCCTTCTAGTCTTCTGCTGAGATTTAGCAGAGGAGGCAGCAGGTGCTGAACCCAAGATAGATTTCCTTGGTTCAACAATTACTACAGTAGGTGTCCTGACTATTATGGCAGAGGAGTCAGTCGATGACTCTTCACCAGTAGCTTCAGAAGGATCTTCTGAGGACATATCGGTAGCATAGGTTTTGGTAGACCTTACAAAGGAACCAAAAACCAACTCTTCAGCTGGCACAGAAGCATCAGCTAACGAGTAGTACAGATCATCTGTACTGCTGTCAAGTACAGCGGCTGCTGCAAAGAAATCTCCTCCTAGTACAGCTTGTACTTGACTAGGGATTTATGAGTTAACACATTCACTCACACGTTTGGATGAACGAGACCATGATTCACAAATCTTTCTAATTGCTTCAAGTTCTTTAACTTTTTCACTTAGATCATGTTGAAGAACTGAGTTAATAAATTTTGTTTCGGAAGGTTCTTCTTTTAAAGTTTTGTGGTCAATTAAACGCTCTTTTAAGAATGCATTTTCACGTAGAATAGCACTATGTTTATCCAAACATTCACATTTCAGCTGATCAATGAAGTGCAAGTCACAAATAATGGAATCAACAATATCTTTGGCTTTAGTAGCCTCAGCGGAGATTAGAGAGGTTACCTTTTTATGAACAATGTTGACCTATTTATAGGAACTAGCATCATCAGCTGTAATACTTTCATCATCATCAGCACGAGCCATCAAACACATTGTGGCCATTTGTTCATCGCCATCAGATGAGCTGTCACCAGAGTCAGCCCAATCATGAGTTTCAGCTACGAGACCTTTGTCAGCAGCTTTGCCTTCAAGTGCCTTCTTTTCTTCTAGAATCTTTTTAGTGAAGGCTTGTAGCTTTTTGTATTTATCTTCAATGGACTCACCAGTTGAAGATGATGAACTAGCTTTCTTCTGCTTGCAGTCGTTACCATAGTGTCCCTTCTTATTGCAGTTGTAGCAAGTTATCTCAGAGATGTCAGGTGTACTTCCAGAAGGTCTAGAAGAAACAGCTGATGAGATAGATCTGCTACTCGAGCCTCTAGCTGAGGAGCCAATTTTTTTTTTTGAAGAATTTTCTATTTTTAACAAGTAAGGCCAGCTCAGATATAAGGGCATCGTTGTCTTCGTCTTCATCGACTTCTTCAATGCTGACTTCAGGCATGTTGAACAAACCAACAGCTGAAGTGTTGTCAGCTTCATCATCTGATGGTGGATATTCGATTCTTCTAGGCTTGTTTAAGGAGACAAGAGCAGTCGAAGATCCAGCTGAACTCACTTTAGAGTCCTCTGGAGGTTGAAATTTGTTGAGTACAGTTCTCTCATGGCTTAAAAACATACCATAGAGAGACGAAAGAGTATAATCTTTCAGAGTCGGAGATGTACTCATGCAAGTTATAATGGTAGCCCATTTAGAAGGTAAGGCTGCCATAAACTTACACATTTTGGACATATCGTCCTTATCAACCCCATGAGACTTCAGCTCGTTTAACAGAATGTTATAACGATTAAAAGTTTGAGCTATAGTCTCACTTGGCTTGGCTTTAAACAGTTCATAATCATGTATGAGCAAGTTTTTGTTATGTTCACGCACAACAGATGTGCCTTCATAAACTTCAGCCAGCCGTTCCCACATCTCTTTAACTGAGTCACAAAACTGAATATTGTGATACAGTTCATCACCAACTGCTTGAAAAAGCATATCTCGACCCTTGTTCTCAAGATGAACAAGACGTTTGTTAGTCCCAAGACTAAGTAAATAAGATTTGATGATCGATAGCCAAGAAGAATAAATATCAGCTGAAGTATGTATCTCAGCTGAAGTGTGGAGATCGTGGGCACATGGCAAGTGAGTGTGACAGCACATGCCTGAGACCTTCCGCGACTTCAGTATGTGAGCCTACTAAAAAGCCAACTTCTGTGAGTCCCAGCGGGAAGTCACAAGGACCCACCATAGTGTGGGTTCCCAAAAAGAACTAACTCTTTTATTGTATGTGCAGGGTGATGAAAGCAAACATGTCTGGTACTTAGACAGTAGTTGCTCAAGACACATGACTGGTTACAAATCCCTGCTGGAAGAGTTTGAAGTTTGTGATGGTCCCTCAGTAGTTTTTGGTGATAATGGTAGAGGCTCAACTGAAGGTTATGGAACCATTTCTAATGGATCCGTAAAAATCAAAAGAGTTGGTTATGTAAATGGGCTGAAACATAATCTAATCAGCATTAGCCAACTTTGTGATGCAAAGTTCTCAGTGAACTTTAACGAATACAGAGGAACGGTGACGGATAAGAATGGAAAGATTTTTGTTCAGATGTTGGGATCTCCCAAACCTTCTCAGCTGCAAGAACACCTCAACAAAATGGTGTCGATGAAAGAAGGAACAGAATCCTAATAGAAGCTGCAAGAACAATGCTTGTTGAGTCAAACATGCCTAAGCAATTTTGGGCAGAAGCTATTAACACAACGTGTTTTACTCAAAATAGGTCTCTCTATGTGAAGAGACACAAGAAGACTTCTTATAAGATTTTTCGTCAGAGGAAACCATTCATAGGTTTCTTTCATGTGTTTGGCTGTGTGTGTTTTGTGTTAAACACACGAGATCAGCTGAGTAAATTTGACTCTAAAGCTGATGAAGCCATTTTCTTGGGATACTCCACTCTATCCAAAGCATATAGAGTTTTCAACAAAAGAAGACAAACATTGGAAGAGTCCATAAATGTTACTTTTGAAGAACACTCAAAGGCTATGAACCCCACCTCTGTAGACTCGTCTGATGCATTTCAGAGATCAGCTGAACCATCTCCTGATGATACAGCTGAAGCATTTTCCGATGCTTTAAATCTCTTTGAGGTTCCCATAAATGAATCCGATGAGACGTTCCATGATGCTCCTACATATCTTGTCGATATCGCAGCTGTTCAACAAGAGATTCCAACAGCTATAGCATCATCCAAGGCTATCTCTAAGCCACCTCTTCATACTTCAAGAAGATCCGTTCGAAATTAAGTAATTCATCCTGCTGAGCAGTCAGCCGCTCAACAAGAATCTAATTCTGCTGAATCTTCCTCTTCTACAGCTGCTCCTCAATCTAAGTGGACATCAGAGCATCCAATTGAGTTAATCATTGGAGATCCACAACAAGGAGTTGTTACAAGAAGTAAAGCATCATGCAATCTTTGCTTATGGTCTTGTTTTCTAGCAACTGAAGAGCCGAAAAATATTAAAGCTGCTTTAGAAGACTCAAGTTGGATTCAAGCGATGCAGGAAGAACTTAACCAATTCGAGGTCAACAAAGTATGGCAGCTGGTGCCCCCACCAGCTGGAAAGATTATAATTTGTACTAAATGGGTATTTAGGAATAAAATGGATGAAGAAGGTGTGGTTATTCGCAACAAAGCTAGACTTGTTGCACAAGGATACGTACAGGAGGAAGGAATCGATTTTGATGAAACATTTGCTACAGTGGCTAGGCTTGAGGCAATTAGAATATTTCTAGCCTACGCTGCTTACAAAAACTTCACAGTTTTTCAAATGGACGTGAAGAATGCGTTCCTGAACGGAAAGCTGCAAGAGGAGGTATACGTTAAGCAACCACCAGGGTTCGAATATCCTAAATATTTAGAATATGTGTTTAAATTGGATAAGGCGCTTTATGGGTTGAAACAAGCTCCTCGCGCATGGTATGATACACTCTCCACGTTCCTCATAGCAAATGATTTCACCAGGGGAAAGATTGATAAAACCTTATCCATTCGCAAAATCAAAGGTGATATCATTCTTGTTCAAATTTATGTGGACGACATAATTTTCGGTGCTACTGATGAAAAACTGTGTAGACGTTTTTCTAAACTTATGTCTACAAAGTATGAGATGAGTATGATGGGTGAATTAACTTATTTTCTTGGCTTACAAGTTAAGCAATCTAAAAATGGAATTTTTATAAATCAAGAAAAATACATCAAAGATCTTTTAACGAAATTTGATATGAATTCATCATCATCCATGAAAACTCCAATGGCTCCTCCAAACAATCTAGATGCTGACATAACTGGTAAGTCAGTTGATGTCACATTCTATAGAGGAATCATGGGATCATTACTCTATCTCACCGCCAGCAGACCAGATATTATGTTTGCTACTTGCATGTGTGCTAGGTATCAAGCTGATCCTAGAGAATCTCACCTAATAGCTGCAAAAAGAATTTTGAGATACCTTAAGGGTACTCCAAGCCTAGGTCTTTGGTATGCCAAAGACTTCGGGTTTGATCTAATTGGCTATTCACATTCAGACTTTGCAGGTTGCAAAATGGATAGAAAGAGCACCACTGGAGGATGTCAGCTGCTTGGTGGAAAGCTAGTCAGCTGGACAAACAAGTAACAAAGTACTGTCTCTACCTCCACAACTGAAGCAGAATACGTTGCTGCTGGAAGCTGTTGTGCTCAAGTCCTTTGGATGAAGAACCAGCTTGTTGATTTCGATATGAACTTCTGCAAAGTTCCTATCTATTGTGATAACACGAGTGCTATTGCAATTAGCAACAACCCAGTTCTTCATTGTAGAACCAAACATATCGATATAAAGTATCATTTTATTAGAGATCACATTGAACAAGGTGACGTGGAACTCCACTTCATTTCAACAGACCTTCAGCTGGCTGATCTATTCACTAAGCCTTTAGATGAAAAACAATTCAATTTTTTGATCAGCGAGCTAGGTATGTTGAATGCTTGAATCAACTGCTCAAGTACTATCAGCAACTGATAAGATTCACCTTGTTACTTAGTACATTCAGCTGGCTAAAACCGTTTGAATTTATCAGTCAGCCGAATAAAATCTCTTAAATGATAACTTATCATTTTTTATAAGTTAAAACGTTTGGTTCATCCTCATCTCTCCCACAATTCTCTCTTCAAAAACCCTCTATTTCTAACCTTTATCTTTCTTCTCTCTCTCTCCCAAAAATGATGAAGAAAGCTCAGAAGGTTTCTCTTACTAGGGCTGCCATTGAGTTCTCTCAGAACTCAAACCTAGTAGCCAACACTTCCCCACCGGATGATCTTGTCGATATTTATCGACCGGTTGTGACGTTTGTGCGTCACTGCCCTATCCGTGGTGCTTTTACCAGAGTCACCAAGAGTATCATGGAACTCTTGCGTGATTTCTGGATGACTGCCTCCGCCTCTGGAGACGACATCACTGCGCAAGTAGGGAATCATCAAATCACCATTACTCTTGATGATTTCCGAGTTGCTTGCGGATTCGATTATCTGCAACCTGAAGAAGAATATCAGCAGACTAAATCTGCGGATGAAGCTAAAGCGAGTCTAATCCGTATCACTGGATACAGATTAGAAAATGAAGAAGACAAGGTGCCGATCTTCAAGAAGTCTCAGCTGACGAGACCCTGGGCCTATTTCTTTACCCACATCATTCAGGGTATAGGCGGAAATTCTGGGTCTTTCAACCAGTGCAACTCCAGCATGCAAGTCTTTGCTGAAGCCCTAGTCACCGGTCAGCGGATCGACTACGGGAGACTGGTATACGAGGAGGTCAAGACCAAGCTGAAAGGCAAGGGAAATCATATTCCCTATCTTCGCTTTTTCACATTGTGCGTCGCACATGTGATGCTTGAAAAGCTGAAGATAGATTATGAAGACATCCCTGGGGAATCGGTGATGGTCCGTTCCATTTCCAGCATCATCTTCCAGAAGAAGGATGATGAGAAGGCATTTCCCCTCACCTCGTACATGTTGAAGATCATAGATGATCGAGTCAGATCCAAAAGGGATCGAAAGAAGGGCGCAACATCGAAGAAATCTGCCCTACAAGAAGGTTCGTCCTTTTCTCATCTGAAGTGTTTTCCCTCAACTGGGCGTCCATCCCCAGCTGCTGATGGGAAAACCACCACCTCAACAGGGATCTCAATCCCTGAGAATGAGGATTCTGCTGATACAGATGACTCTCCTCTGGTGGGTGAAGAAGCGAGTTAAGCGACCCTCTAATCGCCCTCCTTCTTCTTCATTCTTTTTATCATCTTCTTCTGCCACCAGTACTCCTGTTTCTCCTCTGCTGGAGGTAAGAAGGACTGCTACTATTGGTGCAGAAAAGATGATTGCAGATGCTGAACTGGAAATAGCTGCAGTATCTGGACTCAGCCGGGGTCCTAGAGAAGATCACTTACGATCAGAGGCTTCATCAGCTTCTGATCTTTGTTCTTCTCATTTTCAGATTTGCAATGTTTATCAAGGAACTCCACCAATATTCGGAGCTCCTAGTCGAACACTCTCGGCTGTTCCCCCTTTCCTTCCCTTTCATCCTCTCTCTGCTGATTTCTCAACAAGTCAGCAGACTTCAAAACGGCAATTTCGTTCTCCAGGAGTTAGTGCCGGCTCCACACCTCTGCGTAGCTCCTCGGTTGATTCATTATCAGTCATTGTAACAAGGGAACAAACTCCACAAGCAACCTCAGTCTCTCGACAGACTGCTGGTGAAGTTTTCGGCTCAACCCAAGCCACCCGAGAGTCAGCTGCACACACACCATCCCCAACTTCTTCATCACCCCCTGAGTCTTCAGCTGATGATAGATTGACTGGAAACCAAGTCAATCTTAAAGCTGAACCTTCTATTTCCCACGACGTCACCAGCTTAAACCAGCAGGTGATCAAGGAAACCACCACCGCCAATGAAGAGACAACTTTAAACCAAGTTGTTACTGAAGCACTAACCCCAGCTGACAATGATCGCGAAAGTAATCGCCAACCGAGCTGTGAGGCAGCTAGCACACCACCCAGAGGAACTCTTCCTCCAGTCTCCATACCAGTATCGTCGGCTGGTGAGACCGAAGCTCCAGAGACTCAAACAGCTTTTCATCTAATGTTTGAGTCGACTGATGATTTTATTCAGTCTAACTATTCGTCATCTGACGAAGAACATTCTGAGCTTCAACCTGTTTTGACAGCTGATGTCGGCACTTCTGTTATAACCCCAGAAATTTCAGTTGGACCCAACTCACCCCCCATAGTCCCTGAGCAACCCATAGGAGCCATTCCTCCTAACTCAGGAACACTCACTCCCACAGCTGAGGTTACCCCTCAAGCTGGAGACATGCCGGACCCCTTCCCCCAAAGCGTCCAAGTGTCCCATGCTGAATCCAGCAAAGCTGGAGGACGCATTCCCATCAGAGCAGCTACTGCTCTGATGTCTAGAGTTGTTACATCCCAGATTCGACCTGGGATGGCCATGCTGAGTAAGCAGATGGACTCCCGTCGCAAGGATGTTCCAAAGAAGTTTGCCCAAACTGCTGAGAATCTCTCTTCCAGCATAACTTCTCTGCACACTGAGGTTCATTCTCAGGCTCCTCAGCTGGCTCTTCTTTCTGATCAGATTCGCCTCAACACCAGCGGGTTCATCTCTCTTAACGACTACGTGCGTCAAGCGTTGAACTCCCTTCGCGATTCTGACAGAGTCGATCAAGACCAACTTCTCTCCGAAGTTCGGGACAGCCTGGATCTTGCCCAATCAAAGCAAGAGTCTCTGCTGACACTTACTCATAGCCACCTTTCTAAGGCTATTGAGGAGTCAGCTTCTGATGTGTCCACCAGGTTGGACAAAATGGAGACTGAAGTCAGCTCGCTGACTTCCCAAGTCGCTGGTCTCCAAGGCACCCTTGACCTCATTCTTGCAAAGCTCAATGAGGGTGCCGCTGTTGTCCGTCCTGCTTCAGCACCAGAGAGTACCCCCCTTCTTCGGGCACTCTGAGGGGGAGAAAAAGGCCACTTCAGCAGGTGAACAACACGAATATTTAGTCACCTCTGCTGTTGGAGCCAATACTGAAGACGTTCCAGCAGGTGATAACTCAAGAATTCCACCTATCACCTCTGCTGGAACACAAGAAGAAGAAGTTGTACCCTCAACTGGTTTTGTTAAAATCGTTGATTCCTTTGAACCAGTTGAGGGCCCACAAGTCCAAGCCCCGCAAATCCAAAACCCTCAGCCTATTATACAGGAGATCCCTTATCCTGCTGAGGGGGAGCCTACATCTGTTGCGGTTAAAAACTTCATCCTAAATGAAGTTGGAACCGCTGCTGATCTTGATACAACCATTGCCCTTCAAAGAAAAACTCATGAAGAGATGTATCAAAGAGCTGAAGCCCAAAGAGCTGAGAACATTAGGTTGTTCAACAAAGTTCTTTATCAGCATAGGCAAGAAGCAAAGATCACCAGCGTAAGGGCCCCCAGATTCGATCCCAGCTCTCCTGATGAAATTGTAATAACAAGAGCTGGAGGAACTGTGGTCAATGAAAAGTTCCCTCTGAACAAGATCAGCTTCGTTCTCAACTACGATGAATGGAAAGAAGCTGAAGCAGCTGCCAGATCTGCAAAACCATCGCAGATTATAACAGATCTGGAAAATGAGATAAAATTCGCAATCTACTCTTTCAAGACTCTATGCGACGAAATCAGGAGACAAGCTCCTGAGTTGGTATACCGCATACCTCCTGAATTGTGTGAATCTCAAACAGCTGCTGTCGGAGGAACTGCTGGTGAAAGCTCCTCAGCAAGAGGGGAGAAACGTAAGTTCGTTCTCCTCGAGCCCCTTGCTGACTCCAGACCACTGGATATTGAGTCCTCGATCATATTTGCAAAACGACCAAGACCCAATATCATAAAAGCCATCCCCACGGGAGTTAACTTTGTCCCTGGGCTGATCGTAAAAGAACCAATTTATGGCTTTTGCTATCTGGAGAAAAAGAAGGTGCCTTGCTTCCAGCGAGCAGATGAGTTGGATCTGTGTGATGTGGATCAGCTTATGATCTATCACAAGCTGCTGAGTTCCTCCACTGAAGAGGGAAGAGAAATGAAGAAATTAATAACCTCAGCCTTCAACTCACTGTATCGCAATGTCGTTGGATCAGCTATATCCAAGGCATTATAGTTTTTTTTATTTTCCTTGTAATTTTAATTGCCTTATCTATAGAAAATCAAAAGTTGTGTAATATACTTGTAAAAATTGTAAAAAGATAAATATATACAAAAGAACCCTAAGGGTCAAATCACATAAGTATTCAGCTGACCTCATCAGTTGAATCATTACAGGGTTACACTTATACGGCTATTCGATTGCATCAAATAGGGGGAGATTGTTAGTCCCAAGACTAAGTAAATAAGATTTGATGATCGATAGCCAATAAGAATAAATATCAGCTGAAGTATGTATCTCAGCTGAAGCAAGTATATACAATAAACCTTCAGCTGAGTACGTACTTAGCTTTAGGATACAAGTCAAATCAGCAGCTATTAACGAGAGTTCATTCGAAGTCTATGACCAAAGGACAAAGACAAGAAGAAGACTATTCAGCTGATTGTGGAATCAGCTGATAGTATCTGCTGCAGATAAAGACTTAAAGGAAATGTTCATTGACACCTTGAACATTTCCCTTTTCCCGCTCAAAGAAGAAGAAAACGATGAAGATCTTCTATTTTGGAATAGAAGATAATGTCAGTACATTATCATCGTTTGTCCCTCAAGCATGTAAAGAGAAAGTCAACTATTTTTGTACTTATGTAGTGCACCTTTCACTGTGCGTCAGAAAGGGTACCGGAAGTAGTTGACACAAAGTACACTTGGGACAATAACTTGTGCAAGAGCATTTAATGATCCATAGACAAGTCCACATCGACGAATAATATGTTTACACGTCGTCAAACTTGTGGACTAAGGAACATGGATCTTGGGCTATAAATACAGACGTAAATGCTTGCATTTACACACACCTCCTCCTCCTTGATTAGCAGCTCCTCCTCCTCCTTGCTTGTTACTCATTATAATTATTTGGATATAGTAAACTTTGATTATTTTGACATAATAATTACTTATAATTCCGACCGAGTTTTTGGTTGTTTGATAATTTATGAATATTCAAGGAATCAATCAACCAAAAGTTTTTTTACCTTTTGCCGTTCAAAAAAGTTAGAATCAGGGTTCTTGCAAAATTATGCCAATATATCTAACTTTTGAGAATATTTGTAATTTGTGCATGTGGAAACATGCGAATAGGCTAATTCCTTCTATCAACAATGCCTTAGAATGAAAAAGTTCTTGGTAAACATGTTGTGAAGCTCCCATCTGGCGGTCAACTTGATGCGGGAGAGTCATGAGTGCAGTTCAATCTTGTAGTGTATTCCTTTGTGGTGAGTAGGGCCTCTTTCTCGTTGATCAGTTCGTCTCCGCTCTATTGAAAGGTCTCCATTCCTACAGTGGTTATGTCAATGGACCCGTGGATAAATAGGCATTTCTTGCAGAGCGATAATTATTTTAAATAGTGACTCTATTGCTAATTATCATTTTTAGGAACTGTTTTTGTAATTATTTTTTTAGTCGAAATATCTTAATAGTTATATCATTAAAACTTAAAATATTGACTATATATATACAACATTGACAAGTGTGTATTACTGTATCATATTAAAAATGGAAAAAAGAATAACCAAAGATAAAGTAAAATAAGAAGTAAACTTCAGTTGACTACCATATGGTTTTATTTCGTTGGTTATTTAAATTGGTAAAGCATTAAATTCTACCTATTACAAGACCACTTTTATTATTCATTGATATTTACATATTAAGGATAAGCTGGTACAAAGGGTTGTTGACATCATGTAGGACGGGACATGACAATGACCGAAGCCCCCTAAAATTCTTGCTCTGTACATTTTGTGAAAAATAATTTTTATGAAAAACAAATTGTCCAAACTAAATTTTACACCATACCTTAAACCCACAATTTTTATTGGTTAAACTCACATACGACTAAATTACAAACATTTTTGTTTAATAAGCAATGAATCGTTGTAATAGAGCTACAGGTTATGACCATGATACTTTGTTCGTGTAAATCACGATCGCCACCAAAAACGTTATAATAAGGACATTTAGTTTAACGATTGGGTTAAAAATATCGTACATAACATACTAACTCTTTATTGGTGATTTGTAACACCAATATAATTAAAGTGTAATGAGATAAACTTGTTAAAAATAATTTACAACACAAAACAAATAAATAATAAGTAGCCCACCCTTTCCCGTTTGTTCAATTAACGTGCCAACATGTTATCCGGATAAGAGGGCTGGGTGTGGGGGATGTTATCCCTCCGCCAAAACAAGAAAATGGCCAATAACGGTGTTATACCACGCCCCTTGTCCCGTTATTTAGTCGCCAACCACAAATCGTTATGCCAACAACGATCGCCAAAAGGGGGGGAAGCTGGGGTGGGGGTGGGGGAGGGGGTGTCCAACCAATCAAAATACACCAAATAACAAATGTGGGACCCATATAACACCATTTTAACTATAACACCAGGGAGCCCTTTTTTCCTCTCCAAGTTATAGCCAAGTTATAGCCCCAAAATTTCTATAACATGTCTATAACACACCTTCCACACCTTATACTCTAATGCTCTTTACATATATCCAGGCTCGTTCAAATCAAGAACCAAAAGCATTTGACTTAGCAACGATATGCGAATTATCCTACATACAGAACTTACAAGTCGTATATATATATGATGTATTAGAGCATATCCAATTACCCTCTATTCCACTATTTTAACGGATATTTTCTTTTTCAACCAACTTCTATCCCTCTCTTTAATTATCAAGGGGGTTGAAAAACCCTCTATATTTGAAGTGAGAGGGTATTCTCACTATCAATGGACGCGAGTGTAATTATTAGTGTAATGTGGGTCCTACTAGTTTTAAAAAGTTTTAAAGGGAATAATAAAGTGTATGATTGGAGTTGAAATTTTATTTCGAGGGGATGGACTCACCAACTATAGAGATAGAGGCGGCGTTTTAAAACCGGGGTTCGACCGGCTGGTTGGACCCGATCTGACCGGAAAATGGAAGTATGTCAGGCCGAATCGACGGATTAAAAGTTTATTAATGAACCGCTTCGAACCGGACGAGTAAACTATGAACCAAGTCGGACCAGGGAGATTGAACCGGATTTGAGCCGTGTTTTTTATTTAATTTTCTTTTAATCTTTTTTTTATTAAAGTGAATATTTTATAATATTTTTTATACGTTTGAAGCTTTATAATATATTTTGAAGTTTGAAAAAACAAGTTTTTAAATGAATATTAAGGGTTTGGTATCATTTAACATAAATACTTAATAGTATTGTAATCCAGTTAAATCGGTCAAACCAATTTTAGAGCATCAAACGGTTCAATTCAAAACCTGAATTTTAAAACATTAAGTAGAGGTTGTTTTATAGATGCAATGTTTGGAGATGCTCTTAGGGAAGTATTGTCTCTCAAGAAGAGAAATTAAATCAACATTTTAGAGAATTATGTGCATTTGATTATACTTTTTAATTGTTATAACAAATATTGTTAAATGTTATATTTCTATTATACATTTGTTATAGTTTAGTTATTTTAGAGATACATTTCTTTATTTGACATTCTAATTATATTTATTAGAATATGTTTTTCTGATATTTTCGATTATCAACATTTACGTAGACATTTCGTTAAAGGATTACTCGTTGATGATATCATGGGTTATAAAATCTTCACTCATGGAATTCATTCAAGTCATGCTGCTAGAATCCATAGTCTTCGAAGTTATGATTCCATTTGTAAAGATATAATTCAAATATGGAGTTACCCGTTTCTGCCAGATGTACGGTCGGTTGATCCCGCCACTAAACTCGAACATTTATCGCAATCGTGTTCGGGTCAAATCACCCCGTTTATGTGTATCGGTCACAACTCGTTGATTTCAAATTCGGTTGTTAGTGATAATTCAATTGTAACATCGGGTCGAATGTTTTTATCAACGTTTGTTATATATGGGATAATAATAATAAAATGGTAATTGAAAATGGGTGTAAATTAGATGATGCAGTATTATGTAATGGGGTGGTTGTGAAATCAGGTGCGATTCTTGAACCAGGGGTAGTTTTATCATTTAAGGTTGTTGATATGTGCATAACCATATCTAAATATGTCAATTTGCATCTACGTCCCTAACTTTGAAGAATTAATATTTTGTTTTATTTTACTTAATTTAGTTTCCTTTTTATTTGGCTAGTTAAAAGTAGTTTTATCATTTAGTGGGTAGTTTTACATTTCATGCATGTGTTTGTTCCCATGACTTAGATCATGGTTAGTGGGTAGGTTAATTGGTCATTTAGGATGCATTATAAATTGTAATTGTGTTTTCATTAATGAAGTTAGAGAAAAAAGTTGTTAAAAGTCTTTAGTTTATTTCTTAAATTCTTAGGAGATTAGCCATCTCGAATTGGCTTTATTCTTGGGAGATTGACCATCTCGAACCGGTCTCTATCAGTTGTCGTGGGAAATAGGTGTATTCGGTATTTGGATATAACCGAATTGGACAATTTAGATTGGACCGTTTGATAAATAGGTCATGTTTGGGTTTCATTGTTGATAAGCTGGTCGACCCACTAAACTTGTTATGTTTGGATCATAAACAGAGTGATCCATTTTACCAATTTGATAAAGGGGTTGTGTTGTAGAAAAATTGGTCAACCCACCATCATGTTCATAATTAATATAAATAACATAACAAATGCATAAAATTAAAAATTCAACCTGCCAAGGTGTCAACCCGTTTATAACCCACTTAATCTGCAACACGTTTGACCCATTTAAATAAATGGATTAGGAGGGTTGTGTGTCGTGTTAGATAATCGAGTTAACCAGCCCGAACACAACATGAATGGCCAACCATACAATTTAGCTCCTGATATTTAATGTTACCATAATAATAAATCTTTATTTATTATTTGTGCAGCAAATGGATTTGATTATGATGATGATTACAAGGGAATGATGTGTAGCATTGAAAGAGATTATTCGATTTACGATTGGGTTAGTATTTAAAGTTTTGTTAAAACCTTTGTTCTTGCATACATATTAATTTGTTTTGTGTCGTTTACAAAGGTTAAAACCATAGATTCAGATTTTGGCAAGAATATGATTGATATAATATCCGATTGTTCCTTTTTGTTAATCAAAGGTTCTTTAATATCACCGCCATGTCAGCACTATTATGTTGTTGAATAGTCCAAACAGGACCCAAAGTCATCTTTTATTAACTCAATGTTTGTATATATACTTAAACTAGGTAGTTTCCCGGCCGTGGGCCCATGTTAGTACAAATATGTTCGTGTTTATATTCAAAAGGTATACAAGTAAAAGGATAAGAACGCACATAAAACACCACGAATTACAAAGTAAATACGCTACCATATAATTTCATATCTAGATTGAAATTATAATCCGAATGATATTAAATATATATCCAAAAGCTATAAGGACCTCTGTGACACAACTGGTAATTCGATTTGCCTGCTCAATTAGTGGTTTTGTGATCCTTGCATGACACTGTCGCTGTACAAATACCAATTTAATGCCCTGTTGTTCATGGGTATTATATGAACAATGTAAAATTTAATGCAACAAGTAGGCTAAAATATCACATCTTCCACACGTTCCTTTTCTAAAATCAGGACATGGGATGCAACTGTAATCAAAACTTTCGTGGGTCTCGCGTACGCACGTTTTCACCCAGTTGAACAAACGCGCATTTCGTCCAATCTGTGAGTAGGCCGAATTTACAACTAAAAAAAAAGAAGATTAATCCCTTCACATCAAAATTCTAATTAGAGCAAAACCCTTTGCAAAGTTACCACCTTTTTTCACTTCCACAAATTCCTTTATGAAAAAAGAAATTAAAAAATCCTTCAAATTTGATCTTGATCACCTATAAATATTATAACTTTATAATCACTGTACCAAAGTTGTTTCTCCATTTGCTAACTCAATTTTAATGCATCTCTTTCATGACAAGGCACATACTCCTATAAAATATTGGTCAATTAAACAAAGTAAGAAACTTGACTTATAAGTTTGACTTCAAAAGTCAAAGGCTTTAGGCACTTAATTACCTCAAGTTTTCGAACCAAAGCCTCAGCAGTTGGTGCTAAGAGGATGATGTGGAGAGCACTTGGGCCGATGAATAATTCTTCAACTGCTTCACCAACGAATCAGGCCTTGCTAGCCTTGATGCATTTTGTGACATTGCCTAAAGTTCGAGTGCTTTTGGACCAAACATTGACCAGCAATTTGTACAATCTCTTTTGGTAATTTTGAAAATTTTCCACCACGTATGGTACATTTCCAACTTCCTGCAAAATGGGCAAGTTAACTTATAATGAAGTAACGGATCATGCTTTAAGGGTGACTAAAAAAGATTTTAGAGCATTGGTTAGGGTTTGTGATATTGCAAATATCATATTATTACATATTTACAATCATAAACAGCTAATATGATGAATATTATTATGAAAACTGTTATTACAATAATAATCTACTTTGACTTTTAATATAAGGATTTATGAGGTTTTATGCATTTGAATACATTTTGGATAACTTTCACCCTGTTTTATCCACTTCCTTTTCAGATAAGTCATTTAGGTTGACCCATTTGGCCTGTTAGAGATAAGAACCCAAGTCAAATTTACCTATTTCTAAAACCCACCTTTGAGAATATACAAATTTTACCATTATAACTAAAGAAAGAAAGTATACATTAATTACAAAATTACCTGGCCAGCAGTGTAATCATTTAGAATTACCACGGATCATAGCTTCTGCGGGCTGCCTGTTTCAATAGAAGAGAATTGGTGATACAAGTCATTATAAAAACCGTACTCCCGACCAAAATTGAGTGAATCTTCTACCAACTTCACGAGACCGAATGTGCATTAACTTGTATTTTTGTCTACAAGAAGTAAAAAACGTATTAAATAACTCTTAGAACGAACCTTTTGTGGGCACGTAACCGTTATGATGCAACTTTTGCCATTTCCCGTAAAATCTTTTCAAGATGCGTGTATTTTTCTGACCAATTGATTTCACGCAGTAGTTTTGACGGGTCACTCAATACTTCAGCATAGTCACCGGCCGGCAAGGTAAAAAGTCAACTTTTGCTTCTACAAATTCTTTAACTGATCTACCTCGACCCGTATGTAGATTCCAACTTCACTGGGTTGGGCTTTTACATGAGCAACTACTGAATCGATTACATTGATGTAGTCACATATGCATGTTCCGTCTATGGTTTTATAATCTGTTCCTCGAACTTGTGTCACACGGGCAATAATCAGATGATCAGTTGTAATGGAACAGGTTTTAACTTCTACGAGATAGTCTTAGAATGTGTTTATGAAAGTATTGCAACTTCTAGGAGGTTATCAAAGTATTTGACAAAATTTTGAGCCAATTTTTTTGTAACTTCAAAAAAAGAATCAGAAGAAACTAACCTTGATTCTGTTGGTAATCCCACGGGCTGCCTGGTCACGGTGCTTCTCCTAATTTTCCATTTGGATCCGACCCGATACTTGCGAATTTTACACCGCATAAAAGTGAAATTAATTTATAAATTATCTATTTGCTAACTTGAAATTGAAATTGCAAATGTAATTTACAAATTTTCGACTATCTGGGAATATTTACAAATATTATTTGTTAATTCTTTTTCATCAATTAACCCATTGCCCAACCCGCCCACCTCTAATAATAAGGGAGGCCGAAATCATAAAGTGCTTACCTGTTTATTGCATTAACAACTATGTCAATATTTGACTTTCCAGAAGCTCCAGTCTGGATGCAAGCAGCAACAGTGAATCAAGTTCTTCCAAGGCATAAATCCATGCTTGAAAATTGTAGGTTAATTGTCACAAATTTCATAATAATATATCAAATTACTAAATTTATGGCAAAAAGGTTACCTCAGAGGCTGAGACACTGATCCACATCACTGGAAGCAGTTTTATCATTACCAACTTCATCTGCATATTATGAATACAAACATATAATCATTCACCTCCTGTTAAGAAACTATTTCATAACCTTGTATGAATACAAATGCTTATACAAACATATAATCATTCACCTCCTCTTAACAGACTAATTAAATTCATTTTCCAACAAGCAACATGATTCCTCTATTTGGATAAAACTACAAGATCACCTGGTTCTTCATCTTCTTCAGTAATTCCACTGAATCTGTAGATTGTTTAACTAATTACTTTCTTAACACCAAAAAATAATTACAGGTAGTAACTTCTCAAACAATTTTACTGGCGAAATTATATAGTTGTAAGTAGAAAAGAGTAAAAACCTTTTTAAATTAATAAAAAAATGCATCCCTTCTAATAATTCCAGATGGAATATCATTAATGACCGGAATTTTTTTGTGAATTTTGTACTTTGACAAATTTTTATTGAGAGTAAATTAGGGTTTCCTGCTCGTTTTTTTTTTCCAATCGAACCCAATTACTGAAATCATTAAACCACAAAGAGAGAGGGAAATGGAAAAAGAAGTAGATACCTCTAAAATTAGAGACAACAACCAGAGAAAGCTTCGTTTAAGGACATGAAGAAAATGGGAAAGGAGTTGGCTGCATCTTTGTAGCTACATGAAAGAATTGAAGCTTCACAAATGGAGTCGGTTGCAATAATTAATTGATAGAAGCATGAGGTGTTGTTGGGTAGAATGACCACGTGTGATGGAACCCTAAAGTAGAATTAGGTGTTGGGCTCTTCTGATTGGAGAAGAAAAGCAGCTCATCGACGTGTATCAAACTTTGGATATCTTACATGGATAATTTAAAAGTATGTTACTATTTTTGGTTAAAGAAAGAGAATAATTAATTCCGTTTTTGTTTAGGAGGATGGTAATATTTTTGGTAAAGTTTCTTGTGTTAGGGATGGATTGATGTCTTCTAGTTGTTGTATGTAACATGTTTGAATATACTGCATCTAGTGATTGTATGTGATACAAGTTTTGAATATGTTATCAACTTATCCAACTAGAAAATGTTAAGAGGCCCCGTTTTACAACCGCTATCTTTACATTAAATCAAGCCAATATATCAAAACGTAATGTAATGTTCATGATTAAAAAATGTGTGTGTGCGCCCTAAATTTGATTGTTTGCATGCCCCTGAATTGTTAAACGTGTAGAATAGTAACCCCCAATTACATTATTCCTCACATACAAGTTTTAAGCTTCATAATTCCGCTACCTGATCATTATTTTTATCAGTATTAATCATCCGTAGGTATTAATTAACTAAGCTTCATATTTATGGAAGGATTAACATTAAATTTAAATTTAAATACACCAACTATATTTTGTACTTCGTGAATATTTGTATGAGAGTCCCTTAATTTGTTTTTTTGGACAACACACATGAAGCAAGTTTCGATAATATCATTACCTTTTCAAAGTGCGGAGATACTGTAGGTTACAGGAAGCGAGACTGAGACAACGGTGGCGCCACGTAGAACGACGGTGGCTGATTCCGGCGAGGATGAGGGTGTGCGGTGGTCTGTGGAAGAGAACGTGATAGGTGTTGTTTTTGTTGAGTTTGACCGAGTTGATTACACGAAACTCGGTTTTCCTTTTTTCTCTTTGTTTTCAGTTTTCCAGCATTTTTATGATTTTAATTTTTGTTTATTGAGTTTTGATAATTAAATTGTCAGTAAAAACTATTACATTCACTATAAATTTGTATTCTCAAATGACACATAAAATGTAAGGATGATTGTTGATTAATGTAGAAATTCTAATTTTTTATAAATAGCCTTTAGAGCAAGGGGTTGATAATGTTAGACTACCCGTAACGCTCGACCCAACCACCGGTCACGACCGCCATGTAAGCACCGGCGACGCGTCCTGCCGGTTACGAGCCTCACCTCCGACGCGTCTCGCTTGTCTCATTGGTCGACTTGCCGACCGATGGATTTGTTCTTCCAGCCCTTCTTTCTTCCTTTTATACATATATATATATATATATTAATAATTAATAATTTAATAATATATTATATATAAAATAAATATTATATTATATATAAATTAATAAAACTGAAAAAAAATATAAAAAAAAAAAATTGGACGCCGATTCGGTCACCCGTTACGGGGGTTTGGTCGCTGTCTGGTCATGTGTTTGATCAGGAGGGAGAAAGCTGATATGGCGCAGAGATGGCAGGGGTGACCAAACTTTGTTTGGTCACCCATTACGGGTAGTCTTATAGTCCTGTCAAACCCTCTTTAACAATTATTAAAGGTGAATTTCTCATACCGTGTCCACCGCCAAAGGGCAATTCGCCGAGGGCACAACGGTGCGCCAAAGGTTTCCCCTTTTTTTTTTTTTGATGAAATAACTAACTATTGACAATTGTGATAAAATTATTCTATAACACTTATGTTCAATTAAAACTAATGACCAACTGCAAATTTTCACGGGTTATAACACGGGTTATAACAAGTATTCTAAAATAGTAAAATGTATGAATTGTTTAATTCAGATACTTCTAGTTTAAATATGTCCTTTTAAAAAGTAATTGAAATATTGAATAGCTAAGTCCACGTTTGATCCTAATGTATAGGAAGGTGTATTTACTTCTAGTATTGACTTGTTAAACAATTTTTTTGTAGAATCTGCCCTAATAAACAGGGCTTGTTATGTACATATTTCTATAAAATAAAAATTGTCCCTATTTACTTTTTCTATCCAATTACCAAGTACAATTCCCACCGGAAAGGAAATGAGCATAGAATTGAGTGTGCAGGTGGTCATTCCCGTTGGAGATGATCACACACCACCACATTCCGCCGCCGCCAAAGCCACCACCATTGCTACTACGGCCGCCGCCACCGCTACTATCACCACCACCAATCCACCGTAAGTTTAGTTAATAGGTTTAGGTTTCTGTGTTCATTTAAGATGCATTTGAATTTAGAGAATTTTCTTTAATATTACAACTATATTTATATACAAATTATTAGGTCTTTTAATGATGTTTTTATTTTACACTTTTCAAAATAAAATGGGTTTTCTAGCTACTAAAACTTCATTATTAAAAGCCAAAAATACACTACATCCGTCCTAAAATTATTCTCCGGATACAAAAATTACACAGTTTTAGATAAATATATTTATTATATTGTCCAAGCAATAAAATTCTATCTTTACCACCTAACTAAGTTTTGATATGTGGAATTTTCAAATGGACAATAATTTTGGGACATACGAAAAAATAAATGTGAACAATAAAAGTGGGACGGAGGGAGTATATTAGTATCCTGAATTTAGCAGCTTAACTCACTAATTTGATCTTAGAGATTTGCTTCTAATATTAATTTATTGAGATAGAATGTAAATTTAACTAACTCGTATAAGAAAATAAGACCAAATTAACCTGTCATTATACTAAATTGACCAATTTTTCAAGTTCAGATGACCATGAATTGTATCTTTAATAATTCAGAGCAGTAGATGACCTAATCATCCAATTTTAATATAATATAATACACTCGGAACTTTTTAAAAATTTAGTTTTCAATCTTAAATGTGATTATTCTATTTACTAGTAATTCTAACATTTTGTTTCTTATTGCATTTTGTGTTTTAGGCTTTTTATATACAGTTGGTTATCACAGGGCTTATGTCAACTCTCTATGTGTTTATTAGTGGCGGTTCGAGTCCTTTCTGATTTGAAAAAAGAATCACCTTTTGAAACTAACGGCCCATTTATGATTATATCCATCATCTCATTATTTGGGGCCGAATTAGTAATAGGAATCTTGTATTATACAAAGTACCACTTCAAAGAAAGTTGGGTTAAGGATACTCATTACACCGCCTTACAAATTATCGGTACCTATTTTGCAGTTCTCGTATTTTTATCGCTTATGATGGTGGCAGTACTCCCTCCCAACCTTAACGCGATCGGTTATTCATGCGTATATCTAATGTGTGTGCCCGCCTTTTTTATGTACTATAATCAAGTTGAACAAAATGTGAGTATAAAGAATTATATAAGTTATGCGGGATTAGTTTTTCTACCATTAGAGTTTGTGTTGGTGATATTCGTCCCATATAACCGTAACCTCGAGTATATTCCGTTTACGGCGATGTTCACATATTATGCGATCGAAATTGTTTATTTCATAATCTGGTGGACTTCAGCGTACAAGAAGACGTAATTAATGAAGGAAAAAAGGGTAATGCAACTTGATATTATATCATCCTTAATTGAGTTGAATATTAGCCTAATGTAGCAAAATTTAGAACCAAAGGGCTTTTGGCCTAGCGGTATGACGTTTGCCTCTCAACATTAAGGTCAGGAGTTCGAGTCCCGTCGTGTACATAGATCGATGGTAACTAGGAGTAGATTAGATTTGCCCTTTAAAAAAAAGCAAAATTTAGAATATAATGGTATTTGGCACCCGTGTTGTGAATACACTTGTATTAAATGGAGTTTTGAGCTATATATCCTTAACCGACCCATTTATAAATAAATAGGTTCATCATTTGCTTGTTAATTTAGTTGGTTTATAAAAAAAAGACTAGATTCATTATTTTCTTGTTAATTCAGTTGGTATATAAAAGACAACTATTCAAAATAAGCTCAAAATCTATTTATGTTTATTGTTCATCCTACCTTTTTTTTAAAGGGTTTTGTTTGAATTTATCTTTTAGATCTATATTATAATTCAAAATATAGTTTTTTTTAACAAGGCTATTCAGTTAAAAAACAAAGAGTATGAAGGAGCTAAAAAAGGTAAAAACATAATTAAAAACAACAAACAGGAGATGTAAACCAATCCAACCAAGTAAATAAATTAGATTCAAAATATAGCTAGTTGATTTATGCGATAAAGGTTGAAATAAAAATATAATAAACTAATCTTTGATCAGACATATGTATTTGTGAAACTCAAAGGAAGGATTGAAACGGCTACCAACTTTTTAGGAAAAATGAAACGATGACAAACAAATGAGAACGATATCTATACCTTTTTATTTTTCCTATAATTATTGTCCACGTAAAAGAATTACACGTTTAAGAAAAATAAATTTATTAACTTAACTATTTTCAATTAATAAAATTTTCAAGGTGACAATAATTTTAACATATATTAAAAAGGAAATTTTGACAATAAAATTGAGACAGCGAGAGTTTTTTGAAAAATCCTAAGAGAATAAGGTGTGAAAGAGTAGTTATAGCCATGTTATACCAATTTTGGGCTTATAAAATAGCTCGCTTATGTTATAGCAAAAATGATGTTATAGGGGTCTATTATTTAATGTATTTTGATTTGTTGGACACCCCCCACCCCCAACACCCTTTAACGGGGTTACTGAGTGTATGGATCTATACCCTGTACTCTAAGTGTATAACTATATATAAAAAAAACTCTAGCTACATTTATCCTCTCTCCGCTTCTCGGCTGCACAAAAACTAAAAATGAGTAACTACAAGCTTTTGTTTTGATGTTTTTATACTTTGTTATCTTTGGATGATAAAAAGAATAAAAGCTTAAAATTTAAAAGCTCCCTAAAATAGAAAGCGTGGAAGATCCATTCATGTTACTTTAGATTATAAGTAAAATGTCAACAGTTATGATAATGTGAAGTTTGTATAGCCGCATAGGTGAACCAATGAAGCCTAGTTGTTGTTTTTCCTATCCAACCTTATTATAGATAGGGTTAATTTACTAAACAAAATGAGATTATTTAAAAAAAAAAAAAAAAAAAAAAACATAGCCATTCGGTCTCAAATGCACTTAGATGCAATGGAAGATAAATTTGACCGAGTTCATTAATTGGTAAACCATCAATATATAGACTAATTGTGGTTTAGGTACTTGACAAGTAGGGGTTGACATATGGGCTGATAAAATCGAATCTTTCTGAAAACAACCGAAACCGAAACCGAAATCATATAATCGGTTCGGTTTTGGTTTTAAAAATTCATTATTATTGTTTTGGTCCTATCGGTTTCGGTGTGATGCGGTGCGATTTATAGACCGTGCTCACCCCTATCATATATTACTAACTATTGAAATGACAATTGTTACTCTTGTAGGTTTATGCTTACACCACAAAATATTTGTTTACAACCCACGCCACATGTTATACTCAATTTTACCCACAAATCATGCGGTTCTCACCATGAAACCGCATCCACCGCGATGACCACGAGATCCCCGGTGTGGCCACCAAGATGACCATGAGCATCACATAAGCTAACCACGAGCGTATATCTCATGCTCTTAGAATAGTGAGCTATAATGTATACAACTGAGGATGATGATAGTTCGTTACGTTGTGAATTTTATTAGATACTTATATTGTCCGAAAATAAATGTCCATATTATTATTTAGTTTGTCTAAAACTAAGTGCTCACATTCAAACTATAGAGAAACGTTAAAGGAGGTTCATGATTTTTATAAAGTCCTGAGGAATAAATCTCAGCCCTTTGATCAATCAACCATCAAATCACCACCACCACCAGAATCACATATGATTCAACACATCAACACCACCACCACCCCCATGTGTATTAAATCACATGTGATTGCACATCACCGACCACCATCACCATTCACCACCTCATGTGTATTAAATCACATGTGATTCAACAAGGCCGACCAACATCACCCCATGTGTATTAAATTACATTGAATCACATGTGATTTGATGATGGTGATGGTTAGAAGATCTTTTGATCAAATGACTAAGATCTATCCCTTGGGACTTTATAAAAATCAAGGACCTCCCAGAACGCAACTCTCAAACTATAACCAATCAGAAAGATTTTAAATGGATATGCATGTCGAAAATAATGGTATTCTTTGATTCCAACTTAATATAGGCAATGTTTTAAAATCCGGGTTCGACCGGCCGGTCTGACCGAGAAATAAAAATATGGGGCGAATAGAAAGTGAATAATAATATCAAAAAAGGACTTTTCATCTCAAGACTTTTGATGGGTTACGAGTTAATTTGTTTGAACCATCAATTTAAATTTTTCCTTATAACTCAATAAATTTGCTTAAAAAAATGATGCTACTTAGTTTAAATTTTCATTAACAGCCTATAATAACATAATATCGATGGTGATACGTTTGCAACAAAACCTATATCAATCACACATTTGATTAATTATGAAATAAGCTTCAAATGCAACACCATAAGAATGTGAATTTGTCTATACAGGGGGAAAAGATTTAAGATTAAAGTTTAAATAACTCTATCTTGCTCCACCGATCTGATAAAAACATAATGTCGGTTAGTTAACATATTTTTATAAATAAATAATTATAATAAATTGGCGGAAAAAATCAAAATTATTGATACAACTATCAAACCTTCAAAACAGCAAAACCACCAGAAAGCTTTGCTGATCGCTCCTGAAGCATTTCTTTATCATAATCCGAAGTGCTTAATTCAAGTGATGATCTCAACTGTGATAACAGTAATAAACTATTGTTTGTCACGTGACAAACAATAATACAAATAATATAAAAAAACTCATGATAAATAGCGGAAAATAAATGATACCTTAATACTAGCACGTAATTTGTTAACAATATCTTTAGCAACAATCAACAGTGATATTTGATTCTGAAAATGCATAAATTCGTCTATCAATTTCTCATAGTTTTAGCAATAAGCTCACCAATTTCCCAATCTCCATTTGCAGATATTGTTTCAACCTTTTTGTCAATAAAAATAAATTGTCATCGTATTATATTCAGCGTCCACAGAGCATAGTTCATCTTTCAAATTCTCCATACATGAAAAATAACCAAAAGGACAAATAAAATTCATACGCCAATTACCAGAAATTACCAGAACTGAAAGGTATTTCAAAACCATTCAAAACCAATATATAGATATGTGCCAACGATCAGAAATTGGGGATTTTGTCACAATCAGAAACATCGAATCAAAATTGGGGATTTTCCCAAATATAAATTAGGTTAGAATTGGGGATCTTAAAGAAAATATGAAATTAAACGAATTGAGATCATTTGGATTTATGAAACGATAGCAACCACCGATGGTTGAGAAGAGAAGGTTCGTCAAGGCAGAGGAGGAGAATGAGGAAAATAAGATTAGGGTTTGAAAATCGTTTTTAGGGCAAAATTTGGGGGATGCAGACGTGGTAACCTGGCAAGCAGATTATATGTAAACGTGGCATCGTACGTAGATGCACAAGTGACGTGGAATTGAGATGGATCTGAGGTGGCATTTCGCTGGCATTATTACGTGGAGTTAAAAGCTTATACCATTATCTTCTCCTATATATGAGCCTACATTTGATTTATCTTTGACAACTCATCAATTTAGAGCTCTTTCATTGGTCGAATATGCCACGTGTAATTCACCTATTGACCGCCCAGTCAATGATCAACAAACTCTAGTCAAAATCGTATCATAACTCCTGCATTTAATATATACACGAAATTAAATGAAATATCTACAAGATAACGGAATTACAGTATTTTATACTTGATTCTTTCCGTTTTTATCATTCAATTAAATCACGGTATTTCACCCAAGTTAAGCGGAATTTCAGTAAATTCTACATTGATTAAACTAAAAGGATAAGATTTACTCAATTCTTTCCTTTGAAATCCATTTAAAGCCACCAAATCAGTCATTGAATGTTTTTAAATGATGAACTTGATTTAATCTTTATCAATACATGTTTTTTAGAAAAATTATCACGTAATCAATTCAGAATCATTTGAAAAACTTGATTAAAAACTGTGACTTTTGATTCCTGCAGTTATGAGTTGAACTAAATTTTCGGTAAAAGATTTTCAAAGTCACGTGGTTTCATTATTTTGAAAGTTTTGAATTTGAAAGATTCTTTCATTAAAAAACCATTCAATACCGTGCAAAAATAGATTAAATACACCAAAATTAGATTGCCTCCATTCACATAGGAGAACATTAATTTATCAACCAAAATTCCGGAATTGTCTACTGATTTAAATATATTCCTTAAATCCCGTGATTATCATTATCTTTTCCATATTTCTAATATATTCGATAACCATTTACCCTATTTATATACTTCCTCTGTATCAAAATAAGTGACACAAATTGGCTTACACGTTTTTTGAGGTAAAAGATTAAAGTAGATGTTAAAATAGATTAAATTACATAGTTAGTGGAGAATGGGTCCCACTTTTTTTGAATAAAGTGATATTAATGAGTTTTAAAAGTATAAGTAAGGGTATAAGGATAATTTCACTTTATTAAAATGGATGGTTAGTGGGTGTGGGTCCCATTGTTTTTACCAAATAAGGAAAGTTTTCAAAGTGTGTCACTTATTTTGATACGGAGGAAGTATCTATTTTACATATGAACAACGTACTTACAAAGCAAAAGCCGTAGCCAAATTTTTGTATAAACTTATCATTATAGCTATCGATTCTTATGTCATTTTTAAAATTATTAATATTTGTTGGTATTTTTCTATAATATAAATCTTGAAGCATGTCCGCCTAGTCGGCGGGCTATGAAACTAGTACTCATATATGCATGACCCAACTTTTTGTTTTATTTGCACAGTTTTTATCTTTTACTTAAAAGTGGTGTATTTATATTATTATTATTATTATTTTTTCCGTATATTTGTATTTGTATAGTATATACATAAACTTTTAATTGTGATATTGTTTATTATAGCCTATAATATAATGCAATCGCTATTTTTGTTAACGTTTAACAATGACACCTATTCATATCGAGTGTAATGTTTACAACGAGGATAGTTTGTCTCCGCGCATTGCTACGGATTTTATAATTTATCTTTTAGATAATTAATATAAAACTTTGATTTTGTCGGATTTAATTTATTTAAATGAAGTTTAGACATAAAAACTATTTATTGACTTTTTGAAACTTAATTGGCTATAAAACACACACATAGCTAAATAATAATATCATGTTCAAAACACGTACTTTATAATATATACAATTTCAATTTAAAAGTTATGTTAAAAAAAATCAATATGTAAGAAATATTGTAAAATTAGGCTTATTCTGATCGTATTTCAGTAAACTTTTTAATGGTGAACTTTTAAAAAAATAAATATTTCATTTGATTTAAATACTAGCAGGGTACCCGCGCAATGCGGCGGCGGGTACCCTGTGACTATATTTAGCGGTGACCAATTGGTGCCTAATGGTGGCGGTAGTGACGGTGGCTGGTGGTAGTGGTCGTGGATGGTGGGTTGTGGTAGTAGTAATTTCAAACTTTTAATGTCCACGACGAGATTTGAACTCATGACCTATTATCCGGATATTTAAGCCTTACTAATGGAGAGGGAGGTAACGGTTGTGGACGACGAAGCCGAGCAGGACGGGTACCCTTTTTAATATCCCAACCTCCATTGTTATTAGCATATTCAGACATACGAATAAGAATAAGAATCAAAAACATAAGAATAAGAATAAAAAACAAAGCAAATCCCATTGCCTTGTAACTATTTACAAAAATCCGATACACATAGAATCAAAATTCAAAAAATAATATTTTGGTGGTCACTAAGTGCATAACATACATATTACATAATCCTAAAATAACAAAAATAAAATGGATGTTTGATACTCCAAAACACGTTGGTGATACAGACCAAACATCCAAACCCAAAATAATGATATGCATCAATCTAGTGGACCTAAACAACACATTTGGCCTTCAACGAACCAGAAACTGCATCTCAATAAACGGTGAATTGCGTAACAAATTTATGACTCGGGACACAACACAAATAGGTTGATGACTATTAACCACATGCCCACTTGACAGTCCCATTTTCCCACCACTACAAACAATTAACGTGTATAAATGATACAATATCTAGATCCTAAAAAACAAAAAACAAAAAAGCTTCATTGTTAAATAAAGAATTAAAGATGCTTGACATATTCAACTAATAACACAACAATGAACCATTCATGGCATTATATTTGACACTGCATTTGTCCTTGAATAGAAGGCCTGTAAAATATATAGTCCATCAAACAACTTTAAATTGCAATTTGCAATATAAATCAAAACTACAAACTTTTGCACCATGTTGACCATGATGTCTAACCAAAACAGGAAACATGCATAAACAAAAAGCAAACTTTAAAAACCATATGTTCGTATTAAAATATCAATATTAAATTATAAATTACCATTTGCAGCAACAAATGCCAACCAACTTTAATAGAAATCGTGAACCAAAGCATCATTTTAAATAACACCCCTGATGTAAAATTTTGTAGGACAATCAGCTGCAACAACATAATGTGATCCATATCTGCTAACAGAATATCTTTTTGCTTGCACAAACCTGTTACTAATTGTGAATATTGGGTGAATGTAACCATTAGGCATTACCATATAATTCTATAAATTTATGAATTATCACAACACCATGTGATTGCATAGTCATACAATGCACCTGCACCGGCAAATAACAGTTTTAGCCTAAAGAGTGGTCAGTTTTTTCCAACTGCAACTATGAATTAAAATATATCAAAAGTTTTACATACCGAAAATAAAATATGAGCAAAATACCTGGTCAAAATCAATGTAGCCAGTGCTTTCATTCAATCAATATGGCTCTCAAAAAGTATAGATACAAGTATACAACAAATATCTTCTTTGTATCAGTCTGAGAATGTAAGAAAAATACAAAATCAGATCAATATCATCTCAATAATATCCGTAATATGAGGAACCAGGACTTCAAGTGGAGCATTCAACTGCTTTGGCAACTGCAATTTCACAAACACTAAAAACGTGAGTGTAAAAACCCTAAAAACGTCTACTAAATTTTGCGATTTCAAACCAAAACACAGAATATTTTGAAAATTACACTGATTCGGGCATAAAAACCCTCACTCTCTACTATGCTCGATGTTTTGAAATCTGTGTTTAAAAAGTCTAACTCGCTTTAAGAAAGCAATCACAGATCTCGTATGTAATGAATTGTGAGTTCCAATATGCGTTTCCACTTCCCGTCGGTTGATTTTCCAAGATCGAAATTTGAATTTTGAGAATATAATTCAACTCGTTTACAAATATACCAGAAGATGACAGAATCTTGGAACACGGAGCTTAGTAGTTCAACTGGTAAGAGCCCTTATGACCTTGATGTCATGGGTTCGAGACTTCCTTGATGCGTTTTTTTTAATGCAAGTAAATGAGTAATTCTAAAAATAGCAACAATCTGGCTGAATTTTCAAGATGGTATTTTAGGAAAAGTCCTAAATGCATTATAGATAGTAGAGATATATTAGATTAAGATAATAAGTATAATACTTTAGTCATTAGTTAATAATTTAAGGGTGAAGAACTCCAAGAATTCAATGTATAATTCCTCTAATAGTATCCACACTACACCATATCAAGAACACCAATTCGGATGCTAGTCCCTTGCTCAAAAGAATCAAAAACTAAAAACCTTTTATGATTTTGATTTGGCCGTGAGTTTCTTTTCAGAAAAAAGAATCTTTTCAAACCACAAAAACAAAAGGTTAAATGTGTTGCGGCTGTGTGTCGGACAAAAAGGGGGATTGAATTGTTTGTTCATCTACTAGCCGTCACGACCCAAAAACGAGCGCAATCAAAAGCAGCCGTGTGCTAGAGGAGGGAGAGATTAGGGTTAATCTTTCTTAAGTATATATATCCATAATATAAGTTATGAGATATGACACTTAGTCCCTTATCTTTTTGATTCTTTACGTTTACTCACTAATACGTTTTAACTTAACAATTAATTAAAACATAACTAGTCAAGTAATTATAGTTTATATAAATAATATAATTACCCTAATTATATTATATATATTAAATGGTGTTTGGTGTATAAGTGTGTGACCCTTTAGGCTCACATACGTCTAGCCATATAACTATATGTCATGAACGTGAAGCATATTCCAACAGCTCCCACTTGCGCACGTCATAACATCAAGTAGTTGTACAAGCAAAGGTTAGAGTCTAGCAACCCGCCAATGCCCCTAGAAGTATATAAGTGAGTTTCAGAAAAGTCCAGGTTCAAAGTTTTTCAATCAGTTATCCTTTTGTTACTGATACCATGTTGAATTTTAGACAAGGATTAATGTCAATCTAAAATTTCAAGGATTCGGTTTCTCGATCTTTACATTAAAGTAGATTACCAAACCAATCAAGATTCATCTTGATTACCTTTGGGTACGGCCGTACAAACATGTATTCAAATCATCGAGGGGCCCCAGTAGTATCTAATCCACATGTGTGGAGGAACAAATTCTTTATTGACTGCATGTGTCTGTCATATGCTTAATGACAAACCCGATAATGGTTGTTATAGCAGCCTTATTCAGGTCATCGTTTAACCATATCAAAGTTTGCCCCTCTACATACACAAACCAACTTGCATCTCAAGTCAGAGGATAAGTGACAAAGCCTTTGTGAGATTCACTTGTGACATAAATCCAGGAAGTGATTTCTCATAGGTTGGGTCAGTCCAATTGTGCATCATTATGAACAACATGTGAGTTTGATTTCATCATCCTTAGTCATCTTAAAATAATTTCATCAATGCCCTCAGATTTATCTTAATAATATTCCCATATTATTAATTATGACAATGGACAATTTAGAATATAAAACGCAGTAAATATTCATGGATATAAACATGCAAATATAGAACACAGTAGATATTCATATAAAAACGATCATATCAAATATATCAAATTATTCCAATAAAAACTGCTCAATGTTCCATTATCCAAATACTAAAACAGATTTACATGAAACTAATAGCTTGTCGAAGTCCAATGTTCCATTCATATTCGATATGTTTGGTACAAGGCATTGAGTTCGATAAAATGTTAGCTAGTTAGTTATCTGTTTGAACTTTAAGAGTACGAATTTCACATATTACGATTAATCATTCGAATGTAGTGAACCTTCGTAAATAGGGTCTAGCGTCATCACGACCTATTTCAAAACTAGCATAAGTATAGCAAGTATACTTAGCTTCAGTTTGGTATCTCCACCATAATCAAGGAACATATATCCAGTATTTCAAAAATACTTAAATGTGTTCTTAACAGTGATCCAGTGACTCTCTCGTGGATTCTGTTGGTATTTTCTAGTAAGATCCCTTAAGGACGTTACGTTTGGCCTAGTGCTTCTTACAGCGTACATGATGAATGGAATAGCCGACTCATAGGGGATTACATTCATTCACTTCACCACATCAGGTGTGGAAGGTCCTTGAGTCTCACTCAAGTTTACATTGTGTTGTATACAAGGACTTCCTCGTTTGGGAGCATTCATTCTAAACCATTTTAGAAATTTGTCAATGTAAGCACTTTGACTTAACCAATCAACCGCTTTGATCTATTCCAATAGATTCTTAACTTCAAGTATGTGTGTCGTATTTCTACAATCCTTCATGTCAAAACATTTCCAAGCCAGGATTTTCATCTTGTAGCCATGGTATATTGTTTCACATGAGTGACATGTCATCAACATGTATGATTTGAGAAATGACAATGCTCCCACTAGCTTTCATATATACACATGCTCAGTTTGGATTTTAGGTGAAACAAACGTTTTTATTTCATCATTAACCAAATCTCATAGTCATAGTACACTACTTTGGCTATAAGAATCCTAATGTCTTTAGTAACAGGCGAGAAGGTTTCATCATTGTCAATCACGTAGGATTGAGTGTAACCTTTTGCTACTACAAGAGCTTTATAGGTGTGTATATTTTCATCCATGTCAACATTCTTACTGTTTTGAGAAAGACCAACTAAGTTCAAAACTTAATTGTCTCTCATGGATTTCATTTTCGCATTCATAGCTTCAAGTCATTTTTTGAATTCAAAATTCGATAATGCAACTTGATAGTTAGGGGGTTCATTATGATCCTCGAAACTTTGCTCCTCAGCATCGACATAAATCTATATCGTTCAGGTGCATGAGGTGTCCTTGCAGACCTACGAATGGGAACAATATCATCATTTGGTCCAACATCTATATGTCCAGCCTCAGTATGATATTTGCTAGTGTAACCAGAAGGTTGTGCATCTTCACTTTGAATCTTGTCAAAGTCTATAGTGCTCCCACTTGCTTTGTGAAATGAGACTGTTCTCAAGAAACTTAGCATACCGAGCAACAACAATTTGTTCTCGGGTGGGTAGTAAAATAGTAACGAAGATATACTTGATAGATATGGGCTCAAGTTTGTTCAGCATGTCTCGTTCCACGAGATCCTCACAACCCCAGATCTTCAAGTAAGACAAATTAGGGACTTTCCCATGCCATATTACATATGGTGTCTTTTTAACCTCTTGGTCGGAACCATATTAAGTATTCGAGCATCACACTTCAGTGCATGCCCCTCAAAAGGATAGAGGAAGAGTAGTAGGACTCATCATAGATCGAACCATGTCAAACAGGGTCCGATATCTCCTTTCAGACACACCATGATCTTGTGGAGTGTATGGAGGAGATAATTGTGAGACAATCTCACGTTGGGTTGGATGATCCTGAAACTCTTGGCTCATGTACTTTCCTCCTCGATTTGGACGGAAATCCTTTGTTGTCTTGCCGAGTTGATTTTCTACATCACTTTAGAAAGCTTTGAACGTTTCAAAGATTTTATGTTTATGTTTAATCAAGTAAACATAACCATAACTACTGAAATCATCAGTGGAAGTGATAAAGTAGGTAACACCTTCCCTAGTCTTAATTCTAAAAGGGCCACATACATCAGTATGTATGAGTCCAAGTAGATTTTTAGCTCTTTCGCCAACATGGGAGAAAAGCTTTCTTGTTATCTTTCCATAATATACAACAGAGGCATTTAAATGATTCATAATCATTTGTTAAGAAGCCCGTCGTGTTATAGTATCAAAATGCGTTTCTTGTTTATGTGGAAAAGATGACAATGTTCTAGGTAGATGGAATCCAAACCGTTTTGGATTCTTGAGTGCTACATTTGTATATAGAACTATCGTTTGAATCTGGATCATGCATATCAATTTCAAGTATACTATTACAAGGAATAGTTATAAAATATGTTATTTTTCATAAAACAAAATATCATGATCTATAATAGTTTGAATAAATCATTATTCAACAAACGATTAAGCTAAACAATGCATAATTGACAATTGTTCAAAACAATAATTAACGCATTAGGAAGGATTAGATCATAGCTTCCATTATTTTAGCGTTATACTTTACTTTTAATCTTGCACATTTATGTAAATGTGAGTTCCACAACTAGTGTCATACACTCAAGATTTATTAGTAAAAGTATAGAGTTCTATAATGAAGATACCTAATGTGCTAGCCAGAACACATTTGTCCTTCATCAACTCTGCCAAGTAGGCAGGACAGTTCCTCCTTCAATGGTCGGTTTCATCACAATGATGGCAAAAGATATCCTTTGTAGGGTGCTCCTTTTTAGAATGTGGGGGAATCGTAGGTTTGGAAAAGTAAACTAGCTTACCCTTACCTAGACTCTTGCCTTGTGCTTGCGGTTTACCTTCCCTGATTACTAGAAAAGAATTAGGTAACCTTTGCTCAACCAGTTTTACCATAGCATGTAATATTCCAATTGTCTTCCCCATGCTATGTATTTTTAAAACTCTTTTCAAACTGGTCATAGTCCTTGGATAGTGAGGTACGAATCAAGCTCATTCCAAGAACTTGTGGCAATGGGTAACCAAGACGTTCCATTTGATCAAGATAGCATTTCATATTCAAGATTTAAGTGCTAACTGATTGGTCGTCCTCCTGCTTGTAAGCGTGGAATGCTTTAACTGTTTCGAACAGTTCATGTTCTGCTTGTTTTGAAATATCGTTTTCAACTCGCTTAACATGTCATATGCTGTGAGTTCTTCGAAGTTCTTTCGGATCTCGGGGTTCATGCTCACAAGCATAGGAGTAGCGACTTCTTGGTGTTCGTTAAAACGTTTCGATAAAGGCTTGACGAACAGCAGCAGAAGCATTTGCAGGAGGTGCCTCAGGTAAGGCCTCTTATAGGTGTATCAACTTGTTGTCATCTCTAAGGACAATCCTTAGAGTTCGATATCAATTGATAAAGTTGATATTAGTCAGTTTCAGTTTTCAAGAACTGATTTTAGAGTGGAGATACTTAGGTTTTGATTTGTTGTTGTTATCTGTATAACACACAAAGTTCAAAAAATAGTATTTTCAATAATAATTTCTTTTAATCAATTAACTACCCAATTAATTTTAATTAAAACCTAAGATCCCATTGAGCTTCTATCATCGCATCAGTTGATCTGCTAGAGATGATAGATCCAATAGGTAGGTGACGATCAACAATTGCATTACAAGTGCAACTCTTAGAGGTATGGGACTTCATGGCACCTAGTGAACAAGCATCTAGGGTCAAGTGGCATGTTTGTCGCATCTTCGCCTCGAGTCAAGGTCTCACCGTTAACTTGATTAAGTCATCCAATGTGAAATCATGTCAAAATAGATTTAGGTCTCACACGTAGAGAATAATGACCTCGGATCTAAATTCAAACCATGTCTCACGTGAATTCAAAAATAGAAGCAAGTGATTTACAACCGATTGGACGGCGTGACTTAAATTTTAGGTATGTTAAATTTTAATGTATAAAATTTTATTAAGATATGAATGAATCATGTACTTCATTCATACCACTTCATAAGTCGTTTAATAAACGGTAAAAAATTTAACGATTATTAAGGGTTAAGTTTCAGATCATATTTAAACTTAGTTTAATCTCAAAACAATTTTAGATTAAAGATTAATCATGAATGATTAACAAGTAATCATCGATGATCAAAAGTTTGGATATTTTAATGTTTGTGTCTAAAATCGTATTTTAATTGTTTTATTACTTGTATCTAATAGGAAAAAAAACAACCACAAACATAAATAAAACATGCAACAAATTTTGTGCAAACCTCGACCGATGAAATCCTAGGTTCGGTCACGTGAGTCATCACGACGGACCGAAGGGTCAAACTAGGGGACGGGCCAACATGAACCCAAACGGGCCTACATAAACCCAATGGGCTCCCACTTGCCCCATGAAATTCATGGGCAAGTAGAAACCAACATTTGTGAAAAAATGCAATCTGCCTGAAAATTCAGTCTGACTTCAAGGCCCGAAAAGTCACTGAATGAGTCTTCGGTGGTCTTCCTCGCCTTCTGTAAACTTGTAGGTCTCTGAGTTGCGAAACTTTTGGAGGTGGTTTCAGGTCCAACGGAATATCCAATGTCCGGGAAAGTCTGTTTTCGTGCAGCTGCGCAGGAGGTGCCGAAAATTGTTGTTTTGTCCTCATCTTTTCTTCACCTTTGGTCAACAAATTACAAAGTACAAAGAAACAAAATACAACTATTCTAATTACTTTTACATTGAAATTTGCCCCAAAAATGGCACCAAAAATAAAAGAAAAATATTGAAATAAATTACAACAATTTAAGCCAAAAACACGACTTTTCCCAAAACAACCAAACAACCAAACACAACCACATTCAATCACAAACGGTCTATGTTTTCATCGATTTGCACAAACAAGCAACAATTGACAAGGCTTTGGCTTGAGATATGACAAAAATACATGTTTTGCCATATCAAAAAACTAAATTAAAATATTAAATTCCAAGCCAAATAATCAAAAAATACAATAACTAGATTAATTTTTTGATGTTGTTTTTGTAACAAGTAGCAATTAGGGTTCCAAAAAAACAAATTTTTAACCCAATTTTATAAAAAAATTTGCTACTTTTTACAAAAAACTTGCTAATTAAATCATCAATATGATGACTCGTGGTACCACTGTTAGTGATTTACGGTTTAATCAAAGTAAAACGCAGCGGAAAATAGTAAATAAATCACTAATCAAGGATCTACATATTGACAATCTAATTAAGCATGAAATAACAAAGAATTTAGTATGAGAAATCATACCTTTGAAGCCTTTGATTACACCAATAAATGAGGAAGAAGAACTCCAAGAATTCAATGTAGAATTCCTCTAATGATATCCACACTACATTATATCAAGAACACCAATTCAGATGCTAGTCCCTTACTCAAAAGAATCAAAAACTAAAAACCTTTTATGATTTTGATTTGGCCGTGAGTTTCTTTTCACAAAAAAGAATCTTTTCAAACCACAAAAACAAAAGTTTAAATGTGTTGCGGCTGTGTGTCGGACAAAAAGGGGGATTGAATTGTTTGTTCACCTACTAGCCGTCACGACCCAAAAACGAGGGCAATCAAAAGCAGCCGTGTGCTAGAGGAGGGAGAGATTAGGGTTAATCTTTCTTAAGTATATATATTCATAATATAAGTTATGAGATATGATATTTAGTCCCTTGTCTTTTTGATTCTTTACGATTACTCACTAATACGTTTTAACTTAACAATTAATTAAAACATAACTAGTCAAGTAATTATAGTTTATATAAATAATATAATTACCCTAATTATATTATATATATTAAATGGTGTTTGGTGTATAAGTGTGTGACCCTTTACACTCACATACGTCTAGCCATATAACTATATGTCATGAACGTGAAGCATATTCCAACACGACCACCACCGCCAACCTCTGTCAGCCACTGTCTCCAACATCGGCAACCCCCCGCCAACGACACATGCTTTCGATCACATGTGATTGTGTATCCAATCACATGTGATTGTGGCGGCTGGCTGGAGGCGGCCGGCAGCGGCGGTGGTTGGCGGTGGTCGGTGGCGGAAGTGGCCGACGACAGTGGTGGTGGCCGTCAGTGGTGATTGTGTATTTAATCACATGTGATATGATGATGGTCGTGGTTAAATGATTGATCTTGACCATTTAACTTTTTTTTCAGTGACTAAAAGGAACATAATTAAAAAGTTGTATCATTTTAATTTTAAATTGTCACTTATTTTGAATTGTACAATATTATCCTATAAGGAATATAATTAAAAAGTTAACATAATGAAAGACTAGTTAAAAAAAGACTAATAAATTAGAAAGACTAAAATTGTCACTTATAAAAGTTGAAGGTGACAAGTGGGAACGTGGGACCCATGGACTACCTTTGTTTGCTTTTTATTCTTCTACCGGTATGTTTATCTGTTTCTTCCACAGCTGCTATATTAATTTCCAAGAGGTGTCTCCACTTTGGAAAAACTTTCTATCTTTTGTCTTATTTACAACTAGCAACTTATGATATTATGTTCTTATATTTCTAAGATAAATAAATTGAATATAACAAAAGCACGATTAATATTATGACACCAAATGATACATGTTAAAGTCTACAAATTTTAAAAAGCTTTTATTTTATTTTAAGAATGATCACCATTTGAAACCCTATATCTGATCAATAAGCATTTCTTATTATTCAATCAGAAAGAGAAAATTATATGTTTAATGACATCCCGGTTTCATCTAGGGATGTGCAGAAAACCCGAAAATGCGGAACCGAACCGGAACCGGTTATTCGGTCCGGTTCCCGGATCTCATTTGATTCCAATATCGGGTTTACCGGTTCTAGTCCCGGTTCGGTTCCGGTTTTTTCAGGTTCGGAACCGACATTTAAATAAGTATATAGGGTTACGAGTTTTCATCTATATATGTCGATATAATAGGTTTTTACACTACTACTCCCCCGATGGTCGGGGCCTACGTTCCCTCTTTTAAGTAGACAGATGTTCCCGCGGTGAAGAAGTGGAATGATCATCAGAAGGAGCGAGACTGACCACAATTGTAGGAATATGTTGACTTTCTTTCATTTTGGTTATGGCTCAACTCACTCAGACGCTCGCCTCACGTCACTTCGCTCGCCTTGGGAGGAAGGCTACTGACGATAGCGAATCTCGAAACACATTTTACTTGAAGTAACTCGTGTAAACCCACAAACATCAAACTAATATTAAAAATACGTTAAAATATTTAAAAATGTAAAATCGAATGACAAACACAAAAACCGGGTTACCCGGTCCGGTTCTCGGTCTTTTAAATTTCTTTTCTCCAATTTTCGGGTTTACCAGTTCCGGTCCAATGCGATCCGGTTCCGGAACCGAACACACCACTCGTCTTATTATTTCCTATTAAATACAAGATTCTGTGTAGAGGTAAATTTGCAAGAAGTAGGATGATAATAAAGAAAAAACATTTTAAAACGATTGATATTCTACTAAATATAAAACTAGATTTCATTATCTCATATATATTTCTTATTTAAATAAAACTTAAACTACAAAGCATTAATTCAAGTTTGAAATAAAACTACATTTCATTATCTCATAAATATTCTACTAAACATTTATAATACTTCAATTTATTTATTTAACTTATTGTATATTGGTAACGTTTAAAGTTTAAATTTTCGATAACTTATTTTGTAACTCGAATCTTACCCTCCCGACATTTATTTGAAACTTTTAAATTTGGCCATATAACTCTTTGACTTATCACCTCTTTTATTAGTTAAATCGGATATTACTAGATAATCACTGGAGTATCTAGATCATATAGTTGAATAGTTCATGTAAAATTTTCAAATTTAATTATTCTTCCAATTAGTGGGGTTTTCAACTCAACTTAATTTTGATGTTACTCTAACCGGGAATAATATGGCATATTGTTCGGATACACAATAAAAAAATTGAAATTAAACATGCTAACATATTTCCTTTTTTGGAATAAACCTCATCTCTTTATTAATCTTTTGAGGTATGCCTCAGCAAAGCTTGAACCCAAGACAAATCTCCCAAAGCATTCCTTGGTGGCCAATTAATTTAGATCAATTGGTTAAACATACTAACCTTATTAAGAAAGAAAAAAAATCATGTGGTTTTTGTCCAAATGTTTTTGGCTAAAGTGATGTGGTTGGTGTTGATATGGCACGTGACTGCTACGTTGTCTATTAACCAAATACCGGTTCGGGTTTGAAACCGAACCTGGTTTATGGTCAAATGGTTGAAACCGGTTTCTTTGATAACTGGTTCGGGTACTAACCGGTTTTAGGGTGTAAATACTCAAACCTGTTGTAATTGGTTCGGGTCGGTTAGTAACCGGTTCGGATCGGTTGGTAACCGGTTCGGACTTTTTAACCGGTCAAAACCGGTTTTTCGGGTATAGTATGTATCAAAAGATATCAAGCCAAAAATGTAACCTACAAAAGCTTGCAGACTCTTTTCCCTTTGTATACTCTTCCCTTTGTATACTCGTTTTGTTGTGTACTTTGATGTTGACAATTCCTTGCTATACATATTTTTGCTTTACATGTATATCAATATATCATTATACATAGGTGCATCATACCAAAATACAAATGGTGGAGGCATGAAACAAAAATGGTACAAATGTACAATGTACAGGGGTGAGGGGTAAAAGTGTAAATAAGAATCAACAGGGTAACTGGCTAAGACCGGTGTCAATGGTGACGCAAACTGACGCCGTCAGTTTCTGTCAACTCAGCGCCACGTCAGCATACAAACTAACTAACACTAAACTGATGTACCCATGCCAACAGCACTCCGTCACTTCACCAAATTTGGGCCCCACCACTTACTTTTCTTTTTCTAATAAAAATATATAAACTAATTAAAACATATAACTAATAAAAATACATTTCATTAATTAAAAAAAAATTACATAAAAAGACATTAAAATAATTAAAAAAAAGACATTAATTAAAAAAAAAAGCCATTAATAAATAAAAAAAAAGCCATTAATAAAAAATATAAGAAATGAGTGGGTATTTATAGATGTAAATGAGGGGGAATTATTTTTGAATTTTTTTGATTTTTTTTGAATTTTTTCGGATTTTTTTGAATTTATTACCGTTTTTTTAATTTATTAATATATATTTTCGAATTTATTTACCGTTAGAAAAAAAAAATAAAAAATAAATTGCTTTTTTTTGATTGGCTGGAGGGTACCATGGGGCCCACCCCCCCCCCCCCCCCCCCCCCCCCCCGTTCCTCTTCCCGTCCTCTCTCTCGCCAGTATACCGACCGGCGGCCAACCGGCGGGCCAACCGGCGGACCGTGCCAACGGCGCCGGTTCCGGCGGTGGCCAACCGGCGGCCAACCGACCCCCCGATGGCACCGGTCTAATGCCAACTTTTCTGACCAAGAATATTTCCTCTGTTTTCGTTTTTTTTATTTTCTTTTTATTTTCTGACCAAGAAAATTTCCTCTATTCTCTATTTTCATTTCTTATTCAGAGATCCTAAACATGGGTCTACATCCAACACCTCTAATGGGCCGAACACTGGCCTGCAAAAGTTGGTAATGAATTTCAAGAAAGCCATCTAGCAAATAGACCCAAATTGACTTTTGATAAAATTCTCAATCATATGATATATATTATAAATTTATAATCAGTTTCTTATAGTACCAAGACTATTATATATATTATATAGTAATGAAACATGTTAAATTCAAAATTAAGAAATATAAAAAAAAAATCTAACAGTGCCATCCTAATCGTATTTCTTTAATTGAAATTGAAATTATAATTTTATAATTAAACATTTGTCTCTTTTTACAAATAAACTGTGTTTATCGAATCAACATTAAAATGTTTTAGTTTTTTAATTATGTTGTTAATAAGGCGCCAAGAGAGATTTGGAAGCATTTGAATTTCAAATTGCATAAAACATTTTTTTCTTAAAAGTTGTATTTGGAGGTTGCCTGAAAATATTTGTCTCCTATAAGGTAAACGTGTATTGTATCAATCTGACATAAAGAGAATATTATCCCTTCTTCCTCTTTCTTTAGCTGTTAAATAAAAAACTTAATAAAGAATATTATCCAAAATTAAAAATTGCAAAAAGCTGAAAACTTCGTATAATTTTGTCTTTTTATCTTTTCAAGATACATTACTTTCTATATTTCCCCATGAACAAAATTACAAGTATTCTCAAAAATTAGATATTTTTGGCATAATTTTGCACGAACTCTAATACGTAGTATTAACTTTTTTGAACAGTAAAAGGAAAGAAAACTTTTAGTTGATTGATTCCTTGAATATTAATAAATTATCAAACAACCAAAAATTTGGACGGAATTATAAGTAATTATTATTATGTCCAAATAATTAAAGGTTACTATGTCCAAATAATTATTATGAGTAACAAGCAATGGATATAATTAAACAAACTTGAACGGAATTCAAATTTACGTAGACCATGTATAATGTATTTTCATATCACTATCATGCATTGCCTTTTAAATATCTAATATGGATGGCGCACGTGATATCTAGAATCTACATGTATCATTTACAAATACTATATGTTTGTGTTTATCATTATCGGCTATGACTGAATAATACAAAAGATAAAAAATAGTTCCAATAAAGCAAAAACACATGAAAAATAGTGGGCCAACTATGATAGAGGCTATGGGGAAACATGTCTGACCTGTAGAAGAAATAGGAAAATGTACCGGATTTTGTTTTTTCATAGTGCGGAAGAATTGCACACATGTCCCCTTAATTTTTTATAAGTTACATTTTAATCCTTCAAGTTTACAAGTCTTTCATGAATAGTAAACTTAGTACATACTGAAACAAGGCATAAAACATTATCAAAGTTACTATATCCAAATAATTATTACTCCATATTATGTAATAAGCAATACATATAATGATACACACTTGTATGGAAATCTAATTTACATAGGTAAGTCTAGCTTCTCGCTAGGTTTATAATAATTTTTGTGCATGTTGCGCGTTGAATGATGGTTTTGCCGAAGCTCAACTCGTCTCATGTATTTTGCTGCTGTTCAAAAAAAAGAGTGTATAATGTTAATTCAAGTCAAATTGTCATGCATTGCCTTGTATTGATTATAGATGTCATCTTGCATGAAATATCTAATATGGATGGCACGTAATAGGTTGAAGGTAAATTACAGTTTTTATCCCTGACCTATGGCCGATTCGGGGTTTTTGTCCCTAATGTTTTTTTGTCGGTTTTTTTATCCCTTAAGTTTTTCAAATTCTGGAAATTTGTCCCTCCGTCCAAAATGTTCCGTTAAATGACTAAAAATGCAAAAATATTAAGGGTATTTTCATCCAAAATCACCCGTTCGACTCCTTCAAGATTCTTGGAGCAATTTGACACCAAAATCCCTTAATGAACAGATTCATGGAACACTACGTATGCTATGATTTCATATAGGGATCTCCAAGCATTTATTACAGTTTAAACTTCGATTTCAGACACTATCTTATATGAATCGTTTTCTAATACGTTTATAGAAACAAAAGTAAGTTTACGCTCCTGTGGACTCCACTGTTCACCACCGTCACGTCAGAAAACCTCAAACGTAAAACCCTAGGCGGTCTATTGAGTAAGCATAAAACATACATTTCGAAGAATTGAAGTTGATTATACCTTTGCTTTCCGAAATGTACTCGATGAACAAAATTCTTCCACCGCTTCGTTTCGCTCTCACTTTCGAATTATGCAGAAGAGGAATTCTTGTTGAAAAAGAAAATGAACGGTATTCTATTGTGTTGCTCTCAATTTCGCTCTCCACCAACACCTGCAACCCCATCTCCGCCGCCGCCTTCACCTGCAACCCCATCTCCGCCGCCACCTCCACTCCCGCGACCCCCACCTCCACTCCCACCACCGCCACCTCCTCCAAGATCTCATCCGCCGCCACACCGTACACCATCAAAATCACAACACAGGAAACACCACCCCCCCCCCCCCCCCCCCCCCCGTCACCGGAAAATCTCAATACTGGAAAGAAACTCGGGTTTACATTCGAAGCAACTCAAGTTGGGTTTTAAGCTAGATAATGGGAGAAACGCTCTGGAAATTGTTGATTTAGTATTTAGGGTTCATCAATTTGGGGGATTAGGGTTCATTGAAGAAAGAAGAAGGATAGAACAGGGGTAATTTGGTAAAATGGACAAAATGCCCGTCAGTTAACGGCCAAAATTGGACGGAAGGATAAATTTCCAGAATTTGAAAACTTAAGGGACAAAAAAACCGACAAAAAAATATTAGGGACAAAGACCTCAAATTAATCATAGGTCAGGGACAAAAACTGTAATTTATCCTAGGTTGAATCAACGTTTATCCACAAATTAAATTGTCAATGCATTAATTGTATCTATATAGTTTGTCAAGTTGCATGCATTTCAAGACTATAAGACTGTGCGTAATGGGTGACCAAACCCAGTTTGGTCACCCCTGCCACATCTGCGCCACATCAGCTTTCTCTCTCCTGATCAAACACACGACCAGACAGCGACCAAATGCCCGTAATGGGTGACCGTTCGGAAATTTTTTTTTTTTATTTAAATTTCATTAATAATTAAAACATTACATTAAAAATAATTTAAAACATTACATTAAACATAATTAAAAAACATTAAAAAAACTACTGGTGGAGTCGTCGATTCCAAACGTGTTCCACCAAATTTTTAGGATAGTGTGTGTGATTTGTGTGATGTGAGTAAGTATGAATAAAAGAAATGAGAAGTGTGAATGTTTTTAGAAAAAGATTGGGTATTTATAAGGTAAAAAAATGGGTAAAAATTAAGTTTGAAAAGGGTGTTGGTGGGAAATATAGCCGTTGAAAGGGGTGTTTTGGAACGTTGGAGATCGCTGGGAACGGTCGACTAGTCGACCATTGGGCACGGTCGACGCGTCGGGGTGGGCGGGCCGTAACGGTGGGGGACGCGTCGGGGGAGGTGATGTGGCCGGTCACGACCGAATGAACGGTCGCCGTTACGGGTGGTCTAATAGCATGCATTAATTAATTAATATGTTACTTAGGATTGTTTGATAAAAGAGGCCCATGATATTTTATATCTATATAGTTGATATGTTACTAGAAATTTCCGTTGAAAAAAAAATGTTAATAGAAACTAAATGCATGCTATAGAAGGATGGTATATTATCCTCTAGAAAACAATAATATGTCCAAAAGATGATTATTCAAAAAATAAAAATTCAAAATATAATAAATAAAATAAGATGGGTGGATGGATCTTTGTCGTTATTTGCTGCGATGCCATGTCCAAAAGATGATTCAACGGATTTCACCACGTTGTCTCACCAGCTGTCACGGTAGAAAACCCGTTGTAACAAACAATTTGTTAGAAAAGAAAAGTTTCTTTGAGAGAGAATATAGCTAGGGTTTCTTTCTCATGTGAAGAGAGAGAATATAGCACCTAGGGTTTGCTCTACTACTATAAATAGCTATAGGGTCACACTAGTCACTCATATCATTTCAACTTTTCATAATATCACCTTTCCATAGAGCTACACTTAAGCTACAATGTCTGATAATGGAGATGCTGCAACAACGTAACTTTCAATGACATTTCTCTCATAATTATTAATTGTCATGAAAGTTAGCATTTCATCGAGGTTTTTAGTAGAAACTTGTATTTTAAAAAAGCATTTTGTCTTCATTTTGCGATTTTGTTTTCAAATGGTTGTCTTTAAGTTCGTCAAAACCCATGGTTGTCTTCAAGTGGTTTTGTGTTTTTGTGAATACCAGCGAATTTGTGATCTTGTAGGTCTTCTTCTTCTGAGATTAGTTTATTCATGACCTAATTTTGGATTAGTTTATAATTTCATCGAGGTTTTTAGTAGAAGCTTGTATTTTAAAAAAGCATTTTGTCTTCATTTTGCGATTTTGTCTTCAAATGGTTGTCTTTTAAGTTCGTCAAAATCCATGGTTGTCTTCAAATGGTTTTGTGTTTTTGAGAATACCAGCGAATTTGTGGTCTTGTAGTCCTCTTCTTCTGAGATTAGTTTATTCATGACCTAATTTTGGATTAGTTTATCATTTCATCGAGGTTTTTAGTAGAAGCTTGTATTTTAAAAAAGCATTTTATCTTCAAATGGTTTTGCGATTTTGTCTTCAAATGGTTGTCTTCAAGTCCGTCAAAATTCATGGTTGTCTTCAAATGGTTTTCCGTTTTTGTGAATACCAGTGAATTTGTGATCTTGTAGTCTTCTTCTTCTTCTTCTGAGATTAGTTTATTCATGACCTAATTTTGGGTTTGTTCAAATGGTTGTGTTTGATTTTGGTTTTCTTTAAACGTTGGAGTTTGATTTTGATTTTGGATCCTTTTAAATGGCTGTGTTTGTTGTTGATTTTTGATTTCTTATTTTAATCATTATTTGGGTGAAATTCAGATTTGAAAGCCCTCTATATTGACTTGACTTGTTCATGTAAATTAACGAAAACAAAAATAAGAGGAAAACCTTTAAAAATACATCTTTTTACATATATTTTTAAAAGTATAATTATTTGTTAAATACTTTTTGAAATAAATACAAGCTTTTCTTAAAAAAAAAAACTCTCATTTCATCTCTCATTATTAATATATATCTCTCACGTTACTAATTGTTGATTTGTTTTACAGCCTCGGTGATTATGAAATTAATAAGATCCACACCTGGGTGGCGGCTGTATCAGTGCCAGTGTTTTTCTTTTGCTTAGCGTCCAGTACCGTCTTTTCACATGCTAGAAAATTTCATGAGCGTCAGAGAAATGTCATTGAATCCGGTGTAATGATGGCAATTTGTGCTGTTTTGGGCCTTTATCTTCTCAGTTTTACGAACAAACCCATAGATCCACACAAAAACACTTTCCATTACCGAATTGTAAAAACTGCATATATAGTAACTGCTATTGTTACTCCAGTCTACAGCCTCACGGTTCTACTCATCTCTATAAGATTCTTTTTGCTGAGGTTTTGGCCTTTTACAATATCTTTCTTTGGATGGCAGTCGTCTATTTTAGGACCCTTGGACCTACTGTGATTCCGAATATTCAGATTGGTTGTTGCATACCCGTCGCCGGCGAATGATTGCATGTTATAAACGTTTCGGGGTGGCGGTGGTAAGAAAGGTTTCATAGTTGTTAGTGTTTGGAAACTAAGGGTAGTTAATAGTTGTTAGGTTCGGTTAGTGTTTTGAAAGAGTTGTTAGCTATGATATGAATTAAAGGTTAGGTTATGGTCGTAGTTTGTAACTAACCTTGCTTTTAGGTTATTTTGGTTTAATGTAATTTGTCTTTACTTTTTCCGTATTAATCTATCGAATATTATATGGTTACAACTTACATGTAGATTGCATGCATTTACATTTTATGACAAAAAATATATAAATATCTGTCACAAATATATAGTTAAACTATATGCTGTCACAATAAGCTAGTCACACAAAATAATTTAAACTTTTGAGGTTTCGTGTATAACATTATGGCAATTGGCAAACGTACATACAAATATCTGTCGCTAAAAAATAAATAAATATCGTTTTACTTAAAAAAGTTGTAGGTATATACCATGTTTACACTTTGCAACTCCAAATTCCAAACCAAGATTTTTACTTTTGAGAGTATTTCCCACTTATTTTAGATGAGCTCTTTTTTCCACATATATCTGATAGAGTCATTTTTAAACGGATTTCGACGAAATCTTTTTCTGATGGTGGCTTTTATGTGAAATGACTATTTATGACAGATATCCAACATGTAAAAGACTACCCCCTATTTCTGCGGAATAATGCTAAAAAGGATAATGTAGCAAAAAATAATCTGAAATTACAATTTCTTTTTCAATTTTCATCTATGGGAGGACACGGTACTTAGGGTTGCATAGACAATAAAGGAGAACGGGTGAAAATCAAATCAACCACAACAAACTGAAATATGACATTACAAAGTTAAGACGAAATGTACCGAGTTACTTGTCAATCAGAGCCAGAATTGATCAAAATTAAGTAAAAATATAAGTGAAGCAGTAAAATTCTAACCAAAACCCTAATAAGTTGGACCTTTAGCTTACGTTCAAGCTTTGAACCATAGTGTACGTGACGATATGGTCAAACCTCAATCATTATTGAAGTCAAGACGAGCTTATTAGAACCATATATAACTGTACATATAAAGCATATTAAACCACTCACAACCATGACTGAAACTGACGATATGGTCAAACCTCAATCATTATTGTAGTCAAGACGAGCTTATTAGAACCATATATAACTGTACAAATAAAGCATATTAGACCACTCACAACCATGATTAAAACTGACGCTTGAGTTTTTGTCAAATCAATTATACGTTAGATTTAAATTGATATTGTTTATTATAACCTAAGCATTAAAATATACAAATACAAAATATATCAAATATTTTATTAAAATATTATGGACTTCACCAATTTTCCATCTATATTTGTCCCGTCACCAACAACAATCAAGTGACTGGCGTGCCATAGTTTGAGTAAAATTGTAAAACCGACGACTTCAGTTTTGAAACCGAAATGCTGATGTGAGTAGTCTAATGCATGCCCATAGAGGTTAGTTTTTAAATATGTCATGAAGCACAAACTCGTATTATCGTATAATAACAATAAGCAATAGTTAGATGTATCTTAATTAATGCATCAGTCCATATTGTATAATAACTTTTGCATATGTGAAATTACTAAAATAACTTTGGCATGATCGGACCACCCAACGCTACAAATCCTTGTACAGGCTGACTCAATTATTTTTGTTCATTTGACTGGACAGTTTGATTTGATACTGGGATATAAGACCGCTCCCAATGGCAAAACACACTTATACTGTCAGTTTTTGTCAAATCAGCTTCACGTCAGCTTACACTCCAACCGACACTAAACTGACGTACTCATACCAAAAATATCACTTCTGCCAGGATCTAATAACCAAAACAAGTTATTGTAAAACCCAGATCTACTAACACAAGAAGTTACAGCGGATTAACACTTATGTTATTTGATTAAGAACGATGTAAACTGTAACTGAATGAATAATATACGAAGAACACAGTTTATCACAAAAAGCTTCAATGTATTAATTCGGTCGATCAATACACGTATGTTTACAATTCATAAGGAACTATATATAATAGTCCTTGAAGCCTAAAACATTAACCTAGTTATTCTAGAATTCGATTACAATTGAATTACATAAAGATTTACATGCCATAACTAACTATGCTAAAATCTTGGACTCGATCTGCACAGATACGCTCATCAGTATTATTTTAGATCGTCAGTAATATTCATCATCAGTAGTATTTGTCCAAGTTCAACATCAGTAGTAGACTTGATTACTTGATCATCAGTAGTATTTTGCCTTTAGCAGTAGAAAGTCGAGATCAGTAGTAATTTCCATTAACAGTAGTAATTCAATCATCAGTAGTAGAACTTGTATGTTCCAACAATCTCCCCCTAAACTTGTTAATTCCTTTTGAATTACTCAAGTTTCTTTTGTTCTTCTTCTTCCCTCTTTCTTTTCTCTAGGGTTCTTTGATTCTGTTGCTTTCTTTGTTCAATGATGTATTTGTTGTTTTTCTTTGTAAAATAGTTCAATTTATTCTGGAACATTACAGCATCGAATGGCTTCATCATTGAGTTGATATATATCTGATACATCACCTTTTCAGAGTGTGGATATTCTTTTTCATATAAGTATAGCTCACAATTTTTGCTTGATCTTTCAAAGAAGTACATATTTGTAGTGGGGAGTACATTTCAAGCATACACATTTTCTGGATTTGTAAATATTTCTGGGTAGTTGTCTGGATAAAATGCAGCATCAATCATCTTTGTAATGTATCCAGCTCCAGAATCTTTCCATATCTTCTTTGTCATTCTTGGTTTTCCAATGATCAGAAGTTTGATTACATCACTTCTTGAACAGGATCTAATCAATGGTAACCATCCAGTAAATCTTTGAATAACTTTGTCTTCCCTTATGATCTCTATCACATTATTATTCATGACTCTCCAATTGATGATTGGATTGTTTTCTATAGGAGCAACTGGAACTTCAAGAACATGAATAATTTGTTCTGACTTTGATTTCTTTTTAATACTCTATTCTTGTTGAAGAGCTTTTCTTTTCTTTGAAGGGGGTTTGGAAGATTCACCAACAGTTGATGTACTGCCAGTTTGAATTTCTTTTGGATTTATTGGGATTAAGATTTTTGCTTTTTCTTCTTCTGCTTCTTGTTCAGCCAATTCTTTCTTCTTTGCAGTGCAATATTTATCTATAATAGTGATCATCTTCATTCTGCCAAAAGATTTTGCACTATGCCCTTTTGACTTGAGAAAGTCAATCATAATTTTCTTCTGTTCAAAAATATCATATGGTAAATCACCTTTTGTTCTTTTACTTTCAGCTACCAGATCTTCAAGACAGTTTAGATGTTCTTCTTCAACTTTTCTAAGTCTTTTAAATTCTGCTTGTTGTGCTTCTATCTGAACATCTTTTATTTGTTGAACAGGTACTTCAGCTTCTTGAGATTGTTGGTTATGTGATTTTTCTTTTTCAGCCTTTTTCTTTTCCTCAAGAGCTTGATACATGGCCACTTTCTTCCAATACCTCATATTTTTCACCTTCCATCTTGATTGCTTATCAGCCCTCACATTGTTAATTTTGTTCACCATGTGGTGACCTAATGCTCTGTTTGGATAATCATCATCATATATTTCTTTTCCCTTTCCAATACAAGCTGGAAGTACAGATGGAGGCGGAGTGTATTTCATATCCGGGATACCTGGAAGTTCAAGTTTTGGATAAAATAATTTGAGTTTGTCTTCTGTTAGTATCTTAGGATGTGGAGGAAGTGTGCATTCATCTACTTCAAACCAGTTCACATTATCATCAATGTCAGGTATGATAAGTGGTTGATCAGGAGTTGGTGGTTTGGAGATGATAACATATCTTTCTTTTTCAATAAGTTCAGGAATTTCTTCTTCCTCCTCATCAGTAGTAACCAATGTGGTTATTACTGGTATATCTGCTACTGGCTCAATTTGTCTTGCAACATTTACTACTGGTGATGTTGCTTCAGTAGTTACTACTGCTAGGGCATCAGTAGTAATCATAATATTTTCTTTTGTAGTGTTTACTACTGGTGTGTCTATCTTTTCACCAAGACCAGTAGTAGCAACCTCAGTAGCAACTTTAGAATGTATTTGTTCTGCAGATTGTGATTGATTTGCAGACATAAACAAGTCTTCACCAGCATTACTTGTTTCTCCATGAACCTCTTTCAAATTAAGAAGAGCTGCTGCTGCAATTGATTGATCAATCATCCCTTGGATTTGATCTTTCTCCCCCTTAGTGATCTTAACTTGTTGAGCATCACTACCATCAACCTTCTTTCTGAGCCTTCGAATGATTTTTGTTTGTTTAACAAGTTTGTGCTCATATAGTTTCAATCTTTTGTTAAGTGTGTTGATGTGCTTCTTCATATAGGTCATGGTCTTTCCTTGATTTGTTAAATATTTCAGACAATCTTGTACATTGGTTTCAAGGTTTTCCATCCTATCCATCAATTGCTTTGTTTTAATACCGCCCTCACTCCATCTACCAAGATCATCGGGCTCACTAACTGGTACATTGATTTTAAGGTTTTCCATCCTATCTGTCAATTCAATGGGTTCTGGTCTACCCTCATCACTTCTTGGTGATTCATTGGGTTGTTTGGACACTTTCTTCTTCCTAGAAGTAGTAGTAGTGCCCCCTGGTGGTTTCTTGGCACCGGGGTCCTCTTAGTGCTGCCTCAAAAGATGAGTCATCACTTAGAGTTGCCGAGGTCTGGGTCCTATTGATGTTCCCACTAGCCTGTGCACCCACCTTTGGGGCATCAGTAGTGGGACCCTTTCCTCATGATCTCTCTCCTCCTGTGAGATCAACTCTTGGAGTCTGGGGTGTGACTTTATGGGTCCCCTGGTGTCCTTTAAGGAAGTTTTCTTCCTTTTATAAAAGATGGATATATTTTGGGCTGGAGGTAGGTCTTCCACAGAGTGAAGAGTAGCACTCTGAGGATTGATTTCATGTTCCTGGACACATTCAGGACATTTGATGGTTCAGCTATTGGAGTGGATTGAAGGATTTCTGTTTGGGCTGTATTTGGTGGTGGAGTGGGTTGGGGTTCAGTTGGGTGACTGGAACCTTCTCCAGTTGGGGGTTGATCATAGATCATGTTTGAAAAAAGTGGAGTAATTTTACCAGAAAATTTAAATTGTTTTCTCATGTTAGAAAACACTTTCTTGTTCAGTTCAGGTGTGACAAAAATATATTTAGGTATAGACATATTTTGAATTTCAGAGTTAATGATATGAGTAAGAAATCTTGGGTACATTAAAAATTTGTTTGAAGAAAGATTTCCAAGCATTCCTTCAAATATCATATTTGAAAAATTGAACACTTGACCTGTACTCAGACAAACAACAGCAGAAGCTATTGATTTGTTGAATTCATTCCAAGTACTCCTTTTAGGAGAGATGCAGTGTTGAATAGTGTGTATTAAAAACTTCCATTGGGCTGAAAGAAGACTCTTTTGAAATGTGACAATATTTAGTCTTCCTTCATACCCCATTTTTTGTAAATTTTCAACAAGATCCTCCTTTGGTAGAGAGAACATACCTGACTCATCATGAAGTTGAAGATGTTGTCGAATGTATTGCTCAGTGATGGTGATGGTCTTTCCTTCCACAGATGATTTGATCATGGACATGGTTGAGCATTCAGTTCTTTCAGCATTAGTCCAAAAATCAATGAGATGTTTTTCATATGCCCTTGGATTGACTGTGAGGGCAAACCTGATATACGAGTTTTTAAGAAACATTACTATTGGACGAAAGTCCTTTGTGCCATCTGGATTTCTCAAGAAGGCACACATGTTGTGAAATTCAGAGTATTTCAGATCAGTTTTGGTTTCAAGAGATTTTAGGGTTGCCATTTGAATAATGTTTATCTTTTGAGATGAGTTTCTTTCAGAGAAAGTGATCGACTTGCTAGGAATTTCAAAAGTATGAATGGATTTGAGTTGTTACTGATGAAGAGTTTTGATCGGATTTGCAGAGGATTAGGGTTTAGCGTAGGGTTTATCGAATCGAGGAGAGGATAATGCTAAACTAATCTTTCAAACAGCTATTTATATTTTCCGATTAAACCTGCAAAAAGACCAAAATATCCTTCGAATAATAGCACAACGGCTATTTTCATGAGGGTCAGTAATGTAAATTAAGTATTTTACAGATAACGGCCTATCAGTAGTAACTAAGCATCAGTAGTAAAAATATCAGTAGTAACCTTTGTTTTTATACTTAACCTAATTCCTACTGAGAAACCCTATCAGTAGTGAAATCGTCAGTAGTAATAAAGAACCAGTAGTAAAACAGAAAATTTAAAATTTAAACATTGTACAAAACACTTTACACATGATTTTCATTTGAGATTTAATTTATTAAAATCATTCCAATACTGCTAACCAAAAAGTTGAATCTTCCTACATTAAAAGCTTTTGTAAAAAGATCTGCCAATTGATTATCAGTATGAATTTTCTCTACTTTAATTAATTTCTTTTCATTGCAATCTCTTATAAAGTGAAATCTAATTTCAATGTGTTTTATTTTAGAGTGTTTTACTGGATTATTTACAATACTGATAGCACTTTGATTATCAATAAAAATAGGAGTTTTGAGAATAGATATACCAAAGTCTAGGAGTTGATTTTGAATCCACAGAACTTGTGCACAGCAAGATGATGCAGCTACATACTCTGCTTCAGCAGTTGAGGTTGAAACATTCGTTTGTTTCTTGCATTGCCATGACACCAACCTTGATCCAAAGAATTGACATCCACCAGTAGTAGATTTCCTATCTTGACATTCACCTCCATAGTCACTATCTGTGTAGGCTATGAGTTCAAATGGAGATTCATGTGGATACCAAATACCAAGTGAAGGTTTTCCTTTCAAATATCTGAAGATTCTCTTGACTGCTTGTAAGTGTAACTCGTTAGGTTTTGCTTGATATCTGGCACACACACAAACACTGTACATAATGTCAGGTCTTGATGCAGTTAAGTACATCAAAGATCCTATCATTGATCTGTATAGGTGCTCATCTACATCCTCCCCCTCAACATCAGGATGTAGGTGTTTGTGAGTTTCCATTGGAGCGCTTGCACTTTTACTGTCTTTCATTGAAAATTTCTCTAAGATATCCCTGACATATTTTGATTGATTGATCAAAATACCATCTAGTTTCTGGTTGATTTGGAGTCCAAGAAAGAAGTTCATTGGACCCATAGAACTCATCTTGAATTTTTTCTGCATTAATTCTTCAAACTCTTTACATAAATTATCATTTGTTGATCTAAAGATGATATCATCTACATAAATTTGAACCAGTAGTATATCATCTTTGACCTTTCTTGTGAATAAAGTCTTGTCAATAGCACCTCTCTTGAAATTGTTCTTCAAAAGATAAGATGATAATGTGTCATACCAGGCTCTTGGTGCCTGATGAAGGCCATATAGAGCTTTGTCTAGTTTGAACACATAATCATCATGTTCTGGATCTTCAAAACCTGGGGGTTGACAAACATACACTTCTTCTTCTATTTTTCCATACAAGAAGGCACTTTTTACATCCATTTGGTAAACTTTTATTATTTTATATGAAGCATATGCTAAGATGATTCTGATTGCTTCAATTCTGGAAACAGGTGCATATACTTCATCATAATCAATTCCTTCTTCTTGTGTATACCCTTGAGCTACAAGTCTTGCTTTGTTTTTGATCACTATGCCTCTTTCATCTTTCTTGTTTCTGAAGATCCATCTTGTACCAATGGGCCTTTTTCCTTTTGGAAGAGGCACAAGAGTCCATACAGCTTGTAGCGTGAACTGGAGAAGTTCTTCTTGCATTGCTATGATCCAATTAGAATCTTTCATGGCTTGTTGGATCTTCTTGGGTTCTTCCTGAGACAGAAAACATTCATACATGCATTCATTAGATATTAAGCTTATGTTACATGTATTTGTATTTGTATTTAAAGATGAAAAGAATTTGCTTCTCGTTTGCATGGTTGAGTTAACACCACTTAGGACTTGGTCCGAAGGATGATTCTTTACAGTTCTGTTTCCAGATACTTTATCAACAGTGATTTGAGAGTCTAGATTTGACTCATTTGATTCAGGCATTAGTGCATCTGTTGAAGTTTCTTGATTTTCTGAACTTTGTGAAGGTTCTTCACTGCTACTGGTGTCAGTAGTAGCATTTTCTTCATTGAATTCAGAATTTTCATTGTTGTTACTGGTATCAGTATTAAGTAGATCATCATTATAATTCTGAGGTTCGGAGTTACTACTGGGATTAGTAGTGTTTTGAACATTTGAGTTACTACTGGTATCAAGATTGCTAGGGTTTTCAGAGTTACTACTGACATCAGTATCAACTGTGGTATCAGTATTAACAATGATATACTGTGACAACCCTCGCAATCGGGTATTTGACCCGACGATTTTTCTAGCTCATGTTGTCCTAGTACAATCATCCCATTTATAATAACATTCATGTTTCATTTAAGTCTAGCGTGAATCATAAATTTTGTGTTGTTAGTACACATCATTTTTTGGACATGTGTCAGTTGTCTGCATTTTATACAATCAAATTGTAGCTTAGCAAGTTGGTGACTTAACATAAACACAAACCGAAATAAAATTTTATAATTTATAATGATACTTTAGCTCAACTGAATAAACCTGTACGGATATTTGTACACAAAACACTATACGCGACAATTAAATGCTTGGTACGCAATGAAAACAATGAGAGTAAATAAACTCATACCAAAAGTAATATATTTTGATTTATGAAATAATAACTATTGGAAACTAAATAAAACTCTCGTGAAAGTACTTTATCAGGAAGAAAATATTAGTACACATATACTATTACCAACTAATAAACAAAATAATCAAGTTTTAATTTCCATCTTATCTCTTTCCTCTGATCTTAAATCGCAACGCGCACATACTCCACCATATATCTGCCAACTAACTATCCGAGATTATCTGAATATTCTAAGGCCTTCGTGATTCTATTAACAATCAGATACTCGTCACGTTGTCATCATCATCCTCTTATTAACCCCGAATAACAACTCACTTCTCTAGGTTCTCATCACTTCCGGTACGTGAAAGATCGGACACCAAAATCTCTCTATACCCATCTCTCGATCACCACTAATATTATATCTAGCAACACATAAACAAAACCCGCTCCATATCTCTCTTCTTTCACCTGCACGTTCCGGAAAAGCTCACGAGTTTCCGGCGAAGGTATTCTCGAACCCTTTCTAATTATACACGTTTGTCTTCGTCATATCGGTTCTTATTTGGCACACGTTTCTGCTCAGATTTCTGCTACCGCCGGCATCGAACCTGTAATTCCGGCGACAAGCTTTCTCGGTCTCTTTTCGTCTCGCTCGATAGGTATAATCTCTTGAACTGTTCTTGTGTTCGTACTGTGTTAATCACATAATATATAGCTATTGACCGTTCGTTCCTGTTTTATAAGCTTTACTGACTCCGGCGCGATACACATAGTAATGTGTGTATTTTCATGGGTATTGACGGAAGTATCGCCATCGTCATTTTTAATTATTATATCTATTATTAATTCGAAGTCATGTATCAGTTAACGTGTTTGTGTGTGTGTGTGTTAAAAACCCATTTTTCCGGCAATATGATAGTCGCCGGCAAGGCTGTGGTACTTTCTTTCTGTCGTCAAAGTCTTAACACAAACATTACCAGCCCATCTTATTTCCTTTTAGCCCACTAAACGAATCCAATATGTTTTTATTTAAGCGCTGTTCCCTTTGTATTATTTTAAGCCCAGTAACGTTTTCCGTTAGCCCAGTTCGAATTCATAAAGCCCAAACTCGTTAACCGTAATAAAAGTCAGACTTCTTTAAAATAATATTAAGTCATTTTATTTATTTAAGAGTTAATTGGTACTTACCTAATGGTTATTTTTACATAAATGAAAGTTATCTAAATCATTTGTTTTTTAATAATCTTTTTCATTTAAACACAATCCATTTTATTTTGAATAACGTTTTGTATTAACTTAGCCCACAAAAGTTTATTAGCCCAATACAGTAATCCACAATCTATTTGAAGCCATTAGTGTTTTATTATAAATAACTTAAATGGTATTGAATTAAATGGCGTATTTGTCAGTTGACTAAAACTTAATAAATTCTCTATGTTATACTATATAACCGATTAATAAGTTATAAATTTAATTAAAGTTTTTGAGTACTTACAAACACACATATGTCATATATATTCAACTAAAATTTATTTTGTTGTTTTATAAGAAAGTATATGTTCAAACACAACGTACGTATAAACACATAACAACCCAATCAAGTCACCAACTAACATACTGCTCGAGTCTATTTCCCTCTTAGGGAATCATTTCACATCATTTAGTATAGACGAACCATTTAGACCGTCACTCATACATGTATTCTTATGCGTTTAGGACGCTAGGATCATTTGGTCAGAATCCACATTATTATCTTGCATTTTGGAAGCATTGCATCAGGTGAGTTCACAGCCCCACTTTTTACCGCATTTTATGTACTGTTTTATAACTTTGGGGTGGAAAACATAACAACTGCTTTTATAAATCTATTTGTGACTTTCAATTCACAACCTCTCTTTTACTGCGTTTTAACTATTTTACTATTGGGGGTGAAAACCATATAAACTATTTACGGTTTACGATTATTTGTGATGAAACTATTTTTGGAAACTTGACAACGAATCCTTATCTCGGACTAGGTTTAGATGTAGTGCATGGAAGTGCGTATATGCTTACATACCATAATCATTAGCTAGTTGCGACTAGGCCATGAATATGCAGATAGTACTATTGGCTGAGACTCACCCTCCCACACGTTATTGATCATTTATCGGTGTTTACCGACCACGAGGAGTGTATATCCATATTGGAAATGCGTTTTAGAGTTGTGTTTTGGTTATGGACTTAGGGTCGAGATTTTAACTTAAAAGGGTATAGCTAACCTTTTAGGGGATCACCGTCACATGTTTCTTCTTGCGATTTATCGTGCCCCTGTTCTCGGAGCAGGTCATTTTTAACATTTATATCATCACTCAATTTTTTGCCAACGATGGCATACGAAAACTATTATTTCTATTACTGCTTTTGAGCAGACTAATTTAACGTTTATATCATCACACATTTTTTGCCAACGATGGCATACAAAAATGATTATTTCAACTACTGCTTTTGAGCAGACTATTTACTATTTTTACCAACGATGACATATGAAACTACTGTTTCTACTACTGCTTTTGAGCAGACTATTTTAACTTTTATATCATCAAACTATTTTTGCTATGAATGGCATACAAAACTATGGAACCATTTGAACTTATTAAAAACCTGTGAATTCACTCAACAATTTTGTTGATACTTTTACTTATGTTTTTCAGGTATCTAAGCTAAGCATTGAGTCGCATGCATTGGAGTCAAGCTTTCGATTTTGTAAAGATGTCACCTCTAAATTTTAGTTAAAAACTATGTTTTTATTCAACTACTTTGGTTACATTAAATTTTGGTGACATTACTTTTTATCAAACATTTATTGTTTACGATAATCATATGCTATGCTTACTCATGAAGTCGCACGCCCGTTCTTCTGCAAACCACTTTTGGCGGGGTGTGACAGATTGGTATCAGAGCTATTGGTTATAGTGAACTAGCGAGTCTAGTCTATAACTTCAAAACGATTTTGGGTCTAAACGTTTTCATTGCATCCAGAGTCTCATTGCATATAGAGTTGCATTGCATATAAAGACGCATTACATATCATTCATTTACCCCTTGCCTTAGTAATAGATCGCTTGCTTTATATTGCCTTACACTTACCCTTAGGTATAGTGCTTTATTCCATTGGATACTTACACGTGAACCTATAGGTGAAACATATTACACTATATCGCCGATAAGTGCATTTGAATCCTCAGCACACGACATTACACTACTCACTAAACACTTACATCACATACCTAAATCGAATATCTTACTTACACTCCACTAGTCACTTACACAAAAACACGAATTCGAGAATTGTTACCGAACGTCTACGAGCAGTGAAACACTTTGACAACTCTATTCGCCTGAACATCGAGCATGGCGGCACATTATCGGACGTCCTTCAACAAGATACACATATATATGTGCACCGCGTATTTTGATCACACACTATATATATAATTATCTCACACATTGTACGTCACCCAATTATCGTCAAATCAACCCTAATTTCCTACACAACAAATCGTAAAACTCGAAAGATTCCTCGCATGACTAACAAATGAACGTCTATCCACTAATCTTTAACGCCACGAAATGAAAACACGGAAGACGTCACACGCCCACTCTAAGGCGTCTCAAAATTAAACTCTAAGTTCAAGTCCTGAATTTGTGTAATTTTAAATGAAGAAAAGATTTTCAAATTCTTCCTAACATCTATAATACAATCTCTAAGTTTTGCTAATACTCACGAATGAATATATGAAGTGATAATGATGAGGAAATATTGTATGATGATATTATAAACCGTCTGGCCAACGTGTTTATAATTACATGGTACAATGTAGAATTATCAGAGTCATGGATTATCGAATTCTAAACTAAATGATCTTAAGAGACTCACTAATCGTGCGTCAACTTTACCATCCAAACCCATTTGAAGTTGCCTCAAATAAATCATATCAAGAAACCCCAAACGTTATACTACTAGTTAAATGTATCACATTTAACACGTTTGTAAAAGAAATTTCGATTGCACTCTACATCAAAGATATTTAAGTTGTTGAAAATGTATAAAGTATATGAAAAACAATATATTCATTTCAATCAATCATACGTTTTGGTACCCCAATATATATATATATATATATATATATATATATATATATATATATATATATATATATATATATATATATATATATAACTTATATAAAGCTTTGCTTTGAAAAAAAAATAAAAATAATAAAAAAAATGATTTGTATATAGTAAAGCGCTCACGAAATTATATCAACTTTATAAGTTCATACAAGAATTTATATCTGGATTTTAATAAACAACATTATGTCACGTGTATAAGTGTTTAAAACACTTTAAATCTACATTTTTAATAAATGTAGTTAATCAATCCACATTTATTACCGCAAATATACGATCCGTCTGACTTACCACAAATTATAAAGTCTACTCGAGAATCAACCTTAACCTCTTCGATCTCAAAGATAAGAGATTGGACTAGAATGGAAAATAAGAAACTCTATTTTGAACCCTAAAGTAAAAAAAAAAAAAAAAAAAAAAAAAAAACATGAACTACATTTATCCTAACCAACCCAATGGAACTGAAAACTTCATCGTATACCGCAACGTGTCTTATCAAGGATTATGTTGCGTCTTAATGCAAAAAGGAAAATTTATCGTCTACATGTCTCGTAAATTGAAATTCAAAGGAAGAAAAATGAGAGACACTACCTACACATTACTAAATGAATAATATCCACCTACCACAAAAGTCTCCAACACATATAATTTGACCAGAAATAACTTAACATGAAACAACAACATTGCGTCAAGTTGTTAAATGATTATGACGAAGAAATAATTTGTAATCTCGAGAAGGCCAAACGTAGTGGCCGACAACGAACCTCACCACGTCAACTTCGATCACTAGAAATGCCTATCTATATATTTTTTTTTCTTCTTACTGGCCATCAATAAAGTAACGCAACATCTTAAATTTCGGGATGAAATTTCATTAACGAGGGGAGAATGTGACAACCCTCGCAATCGGGAATTTGACCCGACGATTTTTCTAGCTCATGTTGTCCTAGTACAATCATCCCATTTATAATAACATTCATGTTTCATTTAAGTCTAGCGTGAATCATAAATTTTGTGTTGTTAGTACACATCATTTTTTGGACATGTGTCAGTTGTCTGCATTTTATACAATCAAATTGTAGCTTAGCAAGTTGGTGACTTAACATAAACACAAACCGAAATAAAATTTTATAATTTATAATGATACTTTAGCTCAACTGAATAAACCTGTACGGATATTTGTACACAAAACACTATACGCGACAATTAAATGCTTGGTACGCAATGAAAACAATGAGAGTAAATAAACTCATACCAAAAGTAATATATTTTGATTTATGAAATAATAACTATTGGAAACTAAATAAAACTCTCGTGAAAGTACTTTATCAGGAAGAAAATATTAGTACACATATACTATTACCAACTAATAAACAAAATAATCAAGTTTTAATTTCCATCTTATCTCTTTCCTCTGATCTTAAATCGCAACGCGCACATACTCCACCATATATCTGCCAACTAACTATCCGAGATTATCTGAATATTCTAAGGCCTTCGTGATTCTATTAACAATCAGATACTCGTCACGTTGTCATCATCATCCTCTTATTAACCCCGAATAACAACTCACTTCTCTAGGTTCTCATCACTTCCGGTACGTGAAAGATCGGACACCAAAATCTCTCTATACCCATCTCTCGATCACCACTAATATTATATCTAGCAACACATAAACAAAACCCGCTCCATATCTCTCTTCTTTCACCTGCACGTTCCGGAAAAGCTCACGAGTTTCCGGCGAAGGTATTCTCGAACCCTTTCTAATTATACACGTTTGTCTTCGTCATATCGGTTCTTATTTGGCACACGTTTCTGCTCAGATTTCTGCTACCGCCGGCATCGAACCTGTAATTCCGGCGACAAGCTTTCTCGGTCTCTTTTCGTCTCGCTCGATAGGTATAATCTCTTGAACTGTTCTTGTGTTCGTACTGTGTTAATCACATAATATATAGCTATTGACCGTTCGTTCCTGTTTTATAAGCTTTACTGACTCCGGCGCGATACACATAGTAATGTGTGTATTTTCATGGGTATTGACGGAAGTATCGCCATCGTCATTTTTAATTATTATATCTATTATTAATTCGAAGTCATGTATCAGTTAACGTGTTTGTGTGTGTGTGTGTTAAAAACCCATTTTTCCGGCAATATGATAGTCGCCGGCAAGGCTGTGGTACTTTCTTTCTGTCGTCAAAGTCTTAACACAAACATTACCAGCCCATCTTATTTCCTTTTAGCCCACTAAACGAATCCAATATGTTTTTATTTAAGCGCTGTTCCCTTTGTATTATTTTAAGCCCAGTAACGTTTTCCGTTAGCCCAGTTCGAATTCATAAAGCCCAAACTCATTAACCGTAATAAAAGTCAGACTTCTTTAAAATAATATTAAGTCATTTTATTTATTTAAGAGTTAATTGGTACTTACCTAATGGTTATTTTTACATAAATGAAAGTTATCTAAATCATTTGTTTTTAATAATCTTTTTCATTTAAACACAATCCATTTTATTTTGAATAACGTTTTGTATTAACTTAGCCCACAAAAGTTTATTAGCCCAATACAGTAATCCACAATCTATTTTAAGCCATTAGTGTTTTATTATAAATAACTTAAATGGTATTGAATTAAATGGCGTATTTGTCAGTTGACTAAAACTTAATAAATTCTCTATGTTATACTATATAACCGATTAATAAGTTATATATTTAATTAAAGTTTTTGAGTACTTACAATCACACATATGTCATATATATTCAACTAAAATTTATTTTGTTGTTTTATAAGAAAGTATATGTTCAAACACAACGTACGTATAAACACATAACAACCCAATCAAGTCACCAACTAACATACTGCTCGAGTCTATTTCCCTCTTAGGGAATCATTTCACATCATTTAGTATAGACGAACCATTTAGACCGTCACTGATACATGTATTCTTATGCGTTTAGGACGCTAGGATCATTTGGTCAGAATCCACATTATTATCTTGCATTTTGGAAGCATTGCATCAGGTGAGTTCACAGCCCCACTTTTTACCGCATTTTATGTACTGTTTTATAACTTTGGGGTGGAAAACATAACAACTGCTTTTATAAATCTATTTGTGACTTTCAATTCACAACCTCTCTTTTACTACGTTTTAACTATTTTACTATTGGGGTGAAAACCATATAAACTATTTACGGTTTACGATTATTTGTGATGAAACTATTTTTGGAAACATGACAACGAATCTTTATCTCGGACTAGGTTTAGATGTAGTGCATGGAAGTGCGTATATGCTTACATACCATAATCATTAGCTAGTTGCGACTAGGCCACGGATATGCAGATAGTACTATTGGCTGAGACTCACCCTCCCACACGTTATTGATCATTTATCGGTGTTTACCGACCACGAGGAGTGTATATCCATATTGGAAATGCGTTTTAGAGTTGTGTTTTGGTTATGGACTTAGGGTCGAGATTTTAACTTAAAAGGGTATAGCTAACCTTTTAGGGGATCACCGTCACATGTTTCTTCTTGCGATTTATCGTGCCCCTGTTTTCGGAGCAGGTCATTTTTAACATTTATATCATCACTCAATTTTTTGCCAACGCTGGCATACGAAAACTATTATTTCTATTACTGCTTTTGAGCAGACTAATTTAACGTTTATATCATCACACAATTTTTGCCAACGATGGCATACAAAAACGATTATTTCAACTACTGCTTTTGAGCAGACTATTTACTATTTTTACCAACGATGACATATGAAACTACTGTTTCTACTACTGCTTTTGAGCATACTATTTTAACTTTTATATCATCAAACTATTTTTGCTATGAATGGCATACAAAACTATGGAACCATTTGAACTTATTAAAAACCTGTGAATTCACTCAACAATTTTGTTGATACTTTTACTTATGTTTTTCAGGTATCTAAGCTAAGCATTGAGTCGCATGCATTGGAGTCAAGCTTTCCATTTTGTAAAGATGTCACCTCTAAATTTTAGTTAAAAACTATGTTTTTATTCAACTACTTTGGTTACATTAAATTTTGGTGACATTACTTTTTATCAAACATTTATTGTTTACGATAATCATATGTTATGCTTACTCATGAAGTCGCACGCCCGTTCTTCCGCAAACCACTTTTGGCGGGGTGTGACATATACTCCAGTTTATCTTGAGTACCAGTTTTCGCCTGTGTGTTCTGATTGATATCTACTCTTGCATTAGAGTCATAATTGAAATCAAGTGATTTTGTTAGATTATCAATATTAAACAACCAATCTGGACCATTTCCTTGTTCATTCATTAAGTTTTCATTAAAGGATACATTTACACTTTCTTCAATGATCCTTAGCCTTTTGTTGAATACTCTGTAAGATTTGCTTTGAGTTGAGTACCCTACAAAAATTCCATCATCTGCTTTGCAGTCAAACTTACCAATTTGTTCTCTTGTAATTAAAATTGTACAAGGACAACCAAATGATTTTAAGAAACTTATTGATGGCTTTCTTTTGTAAACAGTTCATATGGTGTTTTAAAATGAGGCTTGACTATTAATACTCTGTTCTGAACATAACAAGCAGTATTAACAGCTTCAGCCCAAAAAGTTATTGGTAATTTTGAATCTGCAAGCATTGATCTTGCTGCTTCAATGATGGTTCTATTTCTTCTTTCAGCTACACCATTCTGTTGTGGAGTTCTTGGTGAGCTGTACTGCCTGTCAATTCCTTTAAGATCACAAAAATCAATTAGATTAGTATTTTTAAATTCAGTTCCATTATCACATCTAATTGCTTTCACTTTGATATCTCTTGTATTTTCCAGCTTTACAATCAGATTCTTGATTATTTCACTTGTTTCATCTTTGGTCCTGAGAAAGAATACCCAAGTGTATCTGGAAAAATCATCAGTAATAACAAGACAGTATTGTTTCTTTCCAATACTCATTACATTTGTAGGTCCAAAAAGATCCATATGTAAGAGCTGCAAAGGATTAGAAATAGAATTTATTGCTTTGGACTTATGAGAAGTTTTGTGTTGTTTACCTTTTAGGCAGGCAACACATGATGATCACACATAAATTGTTTTTGTGGTAAACCAACTACCAAATTCTTTTTAACTAAATTGTTCATATTTTTAAGATTTGTGTGACACATCCTTCTATGCCAGATTTATGATTCATTTGTGTTTGCCTTGGATATAAAACAGTTGACCTCATTTGAAGAAATGAGTTCTCCCCCTATATCCTGGCAATACACATTGTTTCTCCTTGGGGTTCTTAAAACAACATATTTTTCATCCAAAATAAAATCAGGAGAAAGAATGATGCACTCAATATCTGTAAAAAGAGTTTTGTTCTTCTTATCACATACTTGAGACACACTAACCAGATTGTATTTAAGCTCAGCAACATACAAGACATCATCAAAAGTAATCTTACCATTAGATACTGTACCTTTACCTGTGATTTTACCTCCTTTTAGATTTTCTCCAAAAGCAACATATCCTCCTTCAAAAGACTTGAAATCTCTAAGAATTTGAAGATTTCCAGTCATGTGTCTAGAGCATCCACTATCAATATGCCATGTTCTACCTTCTTCAGGGATCTGGATACTCTGCACATAAAGTAAAAGGATTAGTTAATTTTGGGAACCCAAGCTTGTTTTGTCTTGGGTTCATCCTTAGAAGATTGAGATTTTGAAACAGAATGTGCTTTGTATGCAGTTTTGTGCTTAAATGGTGTATTAGTACTGGTGTTTCTGTTTACTACTGATCTAGGTTTATACCAGTAGTGATTTGCTTTTGACAATTTTACTACTGATGGACCAGTAGTATTTGGGTAATAAGAGTTTTGAGCACGATCAGTAGTATTTCTGTAATTATACCAGACAACATTGTATTTAGGGTTTTTACCAGTAGTAAACCTGGAATAGTTTCTACTGATGTTTGAAAACTTTGAATATTGAGGAAATCGATTTGTTTTTCCATTGTTTTTAAAATAATTACTTCTGTTTGGACTTTTATACCTTATATTTTGCACAAATCTCTGTGCAGTTCTTCCAAATTTAGGTGATTCAAAGTGTGGTTTTTCAGGTTTTTGTGTTTTCACTTCTTCTGTTTGTTTTAATTTTAATTTCCTTTCCTTTTCTTTGTTAATTTTGAATTCTTTAAATTCTTTATTGTTAATAGGATTGAAGTGACAGTTTTTAGCTATGTGATTAACTTTGTTACAAATTAAGCATGATAATTTCGTTGATTTAGAATTTTCAGGTTTTCTCTGTTCTTTTAATTGGTTTAGATTCCTTTGATTTCCCCTTCTTAAAATTGTTGGTATATTTTCCGAGTTGTATTTTGGGGATTCAGTTTGACTTTGTGTGGTGTGAAAACTAGTATCATTTGATTCAGTTGTTTTATCATCATCAGAAGATTCATTTGATTCATTGCTGGTTTCAGTTTCAGTTTGACTTTCAATTTTTAGATCATCTAAAATTCTTTCAGTACTAGATTTTAATGGAGGAATAAAATTTGTTGGAGGTGGGACTGCATGATATCCCACTCCATGAATAACTTTTTCTGTTGTTTGATTACTAGTTAATTCAGTAACAATTTGAGAACTTCTTTCAAACTTTTTGATAGTTAATTTATTCTGTTCAAGTTCCATTTGACATTCTTCTAATTTGATTAAATTTTCTTTTAATTTTAATTCAATGTGTTCTTTTTCATAAGTGGTTTGTAGCAATTCATCTTTTATCTTTTGATCAGTTATTTTATAAATTTTAATTTGATTTTCTAAATCAGCAATACAACCATTATATTCAATTCTTCCGTTTCTATTTAAGATCATCTCAGCTAATGTTTCTTTGTTTAGTTTTTCTAATTCTTTGTATGATTTAATGCATTCAGGAGTGCAAGATTTAGAATGTACCTCAGTAGTAGAAGGATCAGTAGTAAAAGCCATAAGAGCTTGATTCTGTGTATGTTCTTCTGCTTGAAAGCTCCAGTCATAGCCTTGTCCTTCTTGAGACACTAAAGCAGTTGAATTTGAAGTGCTGTTTTTGTTGAAGGTGGATCTTTGATCTTTGTTTGGACATTCTCTTGCAAAGTGACCTAAGTTACTACAGTTGTAGCACTTAACCTTGGTTTTATCAAATCCAGCACGATCACCTTTGTTGTAAGACAAGTTTTGTCTTCCAGTTCTTTTAAGAAACCGTTTGGTTCTTAAACTCAGCATAGCCATCTGCCATTTAATGTCCATCTCTTCCAGATCATCAGGATTGAGTTGTTCTAGATCCTCACTAATCAATGCAGTATGCACATGACTAGTGAAGAAAGATTCTCTTGCTATGTCTTCAAATCCTGCATTCTTGACAGCTTCCTGACCTGTTCCTGTATTTGACACAAACGCAGCATTGTTTGAAGGTAGATTTGGAGTTTTAGTACTTACCTCAGATTCAAACACTCTTAGTTCATTGTAGAGTTCATCAAGTTCTTTCTCTTCTAGTGCATCTCCTTGTATGTATATCACAGTGTACATAGACCATTCATCACCCAAAGATCTGAGAAACTTTCTGTTGACATCATCATTGTCTGGTTTGTAACCAACTTGATTTAGTTAACCAATCAGCTTGTTGAACCTATCAAAGACTTGTGATAATGTTTCATTCTTTTGGCCTTTGAAGTTTTCAAAGTCCTGTTTCAGAACAGACTTCATGTTTCTTTTGGTGCTTTTTGTGCCAACAAACCTTTTCTCCAGTGCATGCCACAGATTCTTTGCATCATCATATTCAATAAAGAGATGTTGATAGTCGTTGGGAATAGCAAGCAGAAGAGTGCTTAGAGCTTTGAGTTCGATTCCTCTGTCTTTCTTCTCTTTCTCGCACTTGAGTTTGTCGACTTCAGTTGATGTGGAGGTTAGTTGAGTTTGAATGGTTTTGTTTCCTTCAACAACAACCTCCCACATGGAGTAATCAGTAATAAGTATATATTGCTTGATTCTGTTCTTCCACATCCCAAAGTTATTGGGAGTGAGAATGGGGATTTTGTTTGCTTGAGTACTTTCATTGTTATCAGACATGATGAACAATTTTGAGATTGAAAGTATGAAACTTGATGTTGTTCTTAATTCGTAGATCTAGAACCAATTAGCTCTGATACCACATGTCAGGATAATAACCAAAACAAGTTATTATAAAACCCAGATCTACTAACACAAGAAGTTACAGCGGATTAACACTTATGTTATTTGATTAAGAACGATGTAAACTGTAATTGAATGAATAATAAACGAAGAACACAGTTTATCACAAAAAGCTTCAATGTATTAATTCGGTCGATCAATACACGTATGTTTACAATTCATAAGGAACTATATATAATAGTCCTTGAAGCCTAAAACATTAACCTAGTTATTCTAGGATTCGATTACAATTGAATTACATAAAGATTTACATGCCATAACTAACTATGCTAAAATCTTGGACTCGATCTGCACAGATACGCTCATCAGTAGTATTTTAGATCGTCGGTAATATTCATCATCAGTAGTATTTGTCCAAGTTCAACATCAGTAGTAGACTTGATTACTTGATCATCAGTAGTATTTTACCTTTAGCAGTAGAAAGTCGAGATCAGTAGTAATTTCCATTAACAGTAGTAATTCAATCATCAGTAGTAGAACTTGTATGTTCCAACAACTTCCCTTTAATTTTTTGGGACACACCATTACAAAACACACACACAAAATACCCCTTTGGGCTCCACCCACCAAACTAACACGTCCCTCCATCCCGTCTCCATACTGGCGAGTACTTAACCAGCGGACAAAGTGGCGGATGGTGCCAACGGTGTGCACAACTGGCGGTGCCTGTCTAATCTTTTTCCTTTACGATAATTTTTTTTTCAATGTCACTAATAAATGGATATATAACAAAACTCGATTTTTATGCCATGATGAAAGTTTATGCCACTATGACGCTCAACCACGACATAACAAAACACGATTTTTTAATGGCAAAGTTATATTTAAAAATAACATGAGAGAATTATATAACAATTTTTAACCTATTATGTCAATTTCATAATCTAGCATCTCTAATTTTAACCAAGAAAAAGAACAATTTTATCTAAAATATCACATTTTCTCATATATTGACTATTAAATACTAAGTATGACATAATTACGATAAATAATCAACAAAACAAATATGTTTTTCGTATTTTATATTCAATCATTTTAAAGCTAACACTTTTAGTACCAAGTTTATTGTTCAACTATCTATAACAAGAAGACACCCCCTGCTTTTGTCTCATATTTTTTTTTTAAATGGATATAATTTAAAAATATGTACTTATATTCATACAATTATGAATCATATTTCTATTCGTTAAAATCTATGTTGAATAAAATTATGATTACTTGTGAATTTCTACGAGTTATAATCTATCATATAATTAAATATCATTATATTTCCATTTACTTTTTAAATTAATGATCTTATAGTTGATCTATAGCTGACATGCAAATTAGAAACTACAACTACTCCTAGAAAACTAGAATTATACGACATTCTGTTTTCAAAAACTTATCATATTTATGCATGTAATAAACCAATCCATAAAACAACCATTTTAATGAAGAAACTAAAATCAAATTCGTAAACAATTATATACTTCTATCATTTATATTATCCTCGAAGGACTAAAATTTTAAAAAATTAACATATATGATCAAAGACTACTTACAGAAAGAATTAGAAGGACCAAAATTGTAATTTATAGAAGTTTAAGGAGACATGTAGGACCCATGAGGCCATGACTATGACCACCTTTGTTTTCACTTACCACTTTTATGTTTTTCTTCCCCCAGCGTATTTCTTTAATGATGTTACATTATTAATTCCCAAGAGATTTCCCCACTTTTTCATGTATTATTATTTTATTGGAAAGTTTAATTTCTATATTTTGTCTTATTTACAACTAGCAACTAGCAAGTAGCAACAATTTTCTCATGTTAGATGTTTTCCAAAACGTATAGAACGAGTTGATTTTCCGCGCGTTCTGCGTGGAAATTTTAATATAATATCCAAAATATTAAAAAAGATATTGAATATATAATTTTTAACTATATTAATAAATTGTATATTCACACAAAGTATATCAACTATGAACATTTAGAAATAACATATACAGCTGTCATTTCTATTGATTTTATATTTTATACTTAATTTTAAGTATTTACATTAATATATATATAATTTAAATTGAAAATATTGAATAAACTAATCTATTGATCCATATTGGTATCGACTTTGTAGCATACAATTTTGTTCAAACATAACGAATAATAGAAATTATGGTCAACATTTTCTAATTCAAAGTTTAAATTCGACTACAATTTAATAAATTTTGAACCATATGCTTCGCCATTATAAGAAAAGAAGAACCAATGGGCTTATAGTCTAGCGGTTATAATCTAGCGGTATTAAGGTGATTAGTTGTCCTACAAGGTTGTGGGTTCAAGTCCCGGCATGAATAAAATGATGGTGAGGTTTATTTCCAATAGATGGAGGGTTCAAAGAAAAACATATAACATTTTGTAGATGTTATTGTATAAACTCAAATCACTAACTTACTGAATTATCGTTAAAAAAAAAAGAAAAAGAACACATGAAGAGCAGTAAGTTAGTAAATTTTTCTATGGATTTCGTAGGTATTTGACATGTGGCGATTGTAGGTTACCTTTAGGTACAATAAGTTGACGGTAGGAGGCAACACGTGTAGATAGGTGAATAAAGCAGGCAAGGAGGATGTTGCAGTAATTTAAGGGTTAGTCTAAATTTAATTGGAATAGTCACTGTTCATAGTTATGTCAATGTTATACTTCGTGTAACTAATAAGTTTATCTTTTAATAAGTTGAAACAGTAATAAATTAGTAAGTTGTATATTTTTTGTTTATGCCATTTAATATATTCTTATGCTATATCTTTTTATTTATTGAGGTAATAATATAATTGAAAATGTTATATATTTACTAGTTTTGAAATTTGTTCACACATTGAATGTGATTAACCCGTATAATTAATACTGTAAATAGGGTAAAGTCCATAAAATAGAAATATACTTTCTATAATTTACACATTTAGTAAGCAAACTTGTTTTTATTATCCATCTAGACATTAAACATTCAAATTTTTACTAAGTAAGTCAATTTGATACTATTAAGACTTGTTAGTCATCTTCTACGAGTCGAGTTAGGTTGACATAAAACACTATTTCACTAATATTTTCAAGTTTCCTTTTATGATTACAATAATTATATTATTATAAGATTTCGGTAACGACAATTCTAAGACATTTATTTGTATTATTTCTTAAACTTATTTGTATTTTTTTTAAACGTTAAATGGTATTTATTCATAATTTGGTTTCACGATAATCATATGTTTGTGTTTACTTGTGATGTCCACGTCCGTCATCCGCAAACCATTTTTAGCAGGGTGTAACAATAACATAGTGCTAGAGTTGAACACTCTAAATTCATTAAAGTAAAAATATGTGGTAGGTGTATGACAATTTGTGTCGTTTTCGGGTTGATGGATTGTTAACACCCAATCCGAACACAGCCAATTTAGCCAATTGGATTGGTAGGTTGATATCAACTAACCTAAACACGACTTATTTATTAAATAAGTTAAGATGGACATGGTTACGACCATAACATGTTTAGTGTTAGACCTGAGCCTAACATATTTATTTTCTTATCATGTTGAAAATTACTACCCATAATAGATAATTTATTTTGTCGCATTATATTTGTTATTTTTGTAAATACTTTAAGAAAGTCAATTTAAATATGTTATCTTTTTGTCACGTAAAAGCTCCAAAAAAAATCTCCAAAAGTTTCACATAACGTGTGTTGAAAACGGTAATTAAAAATTAAAACGTTTAAATAATTTTGCAGTATACATAAGATTATGCAAATTAACCAAAGGCCAATTGATGATGAAATTCATGAAATTCATGAAATTCAACAAGTAATATTCAAAATTCAGACAAATCACATTTTAGAGGAGTAACCAATCGTTTTTGTAACGGAATTAAGCAAACTATCGTCATATCCTGATGCCAAACTTGAACAAAATTCACTAATATTACTCAAAAAGCATAATTGACATAACAACCAAATACAAATTTCTCTAAAAATGAGCTTCAAGATTTGGAGTTAAACTTTCATGGAATTTAAGAAGCTTATAACGATGTTACCCAAAATCCTATTGTGACTTATAAAGTTACTTAACAACGTAAGCAAAGTCCAACTATGAATTGAGGAATATTTCATATTATAAGGTCTTTTACATTTAACGTAGAAATGTTAAGAAATAAATAAAGAGTTAATTACAAAAATATTCATTAGGTTTGTACCATATTACAACTTTGATTCTATTATTTTAAAAAAGACAAAGATCATCCTTATTTTTGAAACTTTTGTTACGTTTGATTCTTAAGGCTAAACAGTGTTAAAGATTTGTGTTAAGCCCCCACATGTGTAATGCGTATGAGGGTAAAATAGTCACTTCGACATTCGTGTACAAACATTCAAACATAATTTTCAAGCGTACATTTATATACAGCTAACTTGCACGATGTACAGATATAAACTGATCAAACTCCCTTCTTCTTTCTCTTTCTTCAACGGACACAGTCCCACAGTTGCAAACCTCCGCCGCAATATTGTGTCGGCTTTTCTCAAGACATAACCAGGAATCGCCGAAATATTGTGACAGACCCGATGAATTTTTGAGAGACAGAGAGATTAACTTACGTCGTCAAGAATGGAAGAAAGTTTGACCTTTCTTCTTTGATATTCAATTTTGATTCTGATTTGGCTTATTAGAAAAATTTAACATCGTTTGACATAAAAGATTGTTAGTGCAAAACAATATCAAAATAAAGACTATCTTTGTCATTTTTAAAAGATTAGGATCAAAGTTGCCATATGCTACAAACCTAAATGATGATTAATGTAATTAACTCTAATTTATACTTATATCTTTATATAGATACACCCAAGGAACCATCTGCCGAGCTATTTTACCATGTATACTCATCGACAACTAAAGAGCTTATAGTCTAACAGTATCAACGTGATTAGTTGTCCCATAAGGTTGTGAGTTCAAGTCACGACGTGTGCAAAATGGTGATGGGGTTTATTCCCCATAGGTGGAGGGTTCGAGGGAAGACATACTGCCCCTTATAGATGTTACTGTTTAGGCTCGAACCACTAACTTACTAACGGCCTGTTAAAGAAAATACTCATCCACAAGGATATGCATACTTAGTTATATTTAAAGCATCTAGCTATATTGTGAATTAAAATATAGATCTCAAAAATCAAACTCAAAAAACCCGCTTAATAAAAGTAGTTTCACAATATTAGTGCCAAATACCATTAAATTTTAATCTTGCAACTAGTGGCTAATATTCAACTCAATTAAGAATGATCTCAAGTTGCATACCTTTTCTCCTTCGTTAATTACGTCTTCAACGACATTAATCATGTTTTAGTTCCACGGTAATTATATGTTTGTGTTTACTCGTGGACGTCCATGCCCGTTCTTGGATTGTTACCACCCAATCCAAACATAACCCATTTAGCTAATTGGGTTGACATGTTGATATAAACTAACCGAACACGAATCATTTGTTAAATAAGTTAGCAAAATGGACATGTTTATGACCATAACATGTTCAGTGTTAGACCCAACCCTAACATTTTTATTTTTTTGATGTGTCAAGAACTACTACCCCATAAGGCCATAATAAATGGATAATTGATTTTGCATTATATTTTTAAATTTTGTAAATATTTTAAGAAAGTCAATTCAAATGTCATCTTTTTGTCAAGAAAAAGAAAAAGCTCTAAAAAGATTCTCCAAAAGTTTCAATTCAATGCATATTTGCATGATTCTTAAGACTTCACGATTCACATGATACATAATTTTAATTTTCAGATCTTGAGGCTGATCAGGAATCATTGGATTGGCACACAAGATTAAAGATTGCAGTTGGTGCAACCCGTGGGCTCGAATACCTCAATTGCAAAGCAAATCCACCCGACATTAACTATGATTTTAATAACCCTTGACAAATGATTTCTAGCTCAGCTAGATTGATGTCTGGGTTTTACTTTCATATGAGGCGTAAAGTGTAGAACTCGAATCCTGTAAACACCTCTTGAGGTGCCAAATATAAGAGATTTTTCTCTGAAAATCCCTATGGGGGCTGTGTTTGCCTTATAAAGGAGCTCGAACCCGGGGTGCTCTGAGAGATCAAACAAACTCGAATTCAAGCTAATCCATGGAGTTTATGCTAAGAAATGAAGATTAAAGTGTGAAAGTGTGTGTGTGTTCTTGAGAGAGAAATAAGATCGAAGGAAGCTTTCAATATCGTGTTCAGTAAAATGTGTGGGAAAGCTTACTTTACAACACAAACTTACAACCTTATATACTCCTACCACTTAACTAGACAAGGGTTAACTAACGAGATTAAAGGTCAAAACCTTATTACAAAATTAGTCCTAACAATCTCCCCCTTTTTTATCTTTAATACGTCATCCCAGTCTTCAGACTTCATATTCTTCTCATAATCTGTCTTTGAAAAGAAAATGTTTTTCTGTATTTCAAGAACAAAACATTGCAGAAATCTGGAAGTTTAAAATACTCAAAGAGGATATGTTTTTCGTTGATACTGTTTGAGTGAGGAAATCCTATAACTGATTTACTAAAGATATGAAAACTTTGGGAAATAGAATATCAGTTAAGTAAGGATGTGACTGGGTTTTCAGATAATAGAGAGGTTGTTTTTGGAATTTTGTGGTAGATGATTATATTGAGTATAGAATGATAATGTTTTTGAATGATTTGTCAGTTAAAGTTTTGGATGTGTGTGTTTGTTTTGGTAAGAATGATTTGAAAGTTAAAAGTTTTGGATATGTATGTATTGTAAGTTTTGTATGTAGGAAAGAATGATATGTACATTTAGGATTTGGATGAATGTAGATAATTTGTATTTGGTATGAACAATAGATTAGAACAATTAAGCTTTTGAATGGATATGAATGTTATGGAATTTTGGAAAGAATGGTTTAAACAGTTAAGCTTTTGAATGTATATGAATGTTATGGAATTTTGGAAAGAATGGTTTAAACGGTTTAGAATTTGTTTATGGATATGGATGTTTTTGTAGTTTGGAAAGAAAGATTTATACGATTAAGATTTAGATGGAAATGGATATGAATTTGTGGTTTGACATTTCAGTGAATGTCTTGGTTTCTTCTTTTTCACAAATGTAAATCGATGAGAATTTAGACCCGTAGATAGAGTTGTTTTTGTAGCGGAAGTCTTTTATTGAATTTGTGGCTTTGTCGATTTGTGATTAGTGATAATTGTTGTTAGGGAAAAATGTTGATGAAGTTTACGCTCCCCCTCGAACGAACAATTATTTCTTAACGAATCTTCGGTTTCTTGTTTACTCCCCCTTAACTGGTGCATAAGTCTTCTAAATGAGGAGTAAACTGGGCTAATATATTCTCTTCTAAATGTTGTAAGCATTTATCTTTATAATAAGAACTTCTGTAATATTTTCTCCCCCTCATGATGAATACGATTTATCGGAATCATCATGTAAAATTTGAAGTTCTTCGAGGTAGAAGTAGAAAGAATCTTCGAAGCTCAATGATAAAAATGTGTTGAATAATGATATATTCATATCTTGAATGAATCAATATATAACACATTTTATCAGATAAACCAGATCGTCGTTGAATATGAAGAAATACGATCAAATCTTGTATCGGTTAAATCGCAATGACCGTTGTAGATGACATAAAAGAACAGTCTCTTGTGTATGTCATCTGATATCCCGACTGTTGTTGAAAACGTTGGAGGACAGTCATCATAAATGTACATGGAATCGAACAGGGTAAACCGGGATCACTTAGATTACCCGTTAACACAACAGTTACACAAACTGTGTGACCTACATTGAGTGTTGGCTTTGATGTTAGCACTGGTAGGATTTTCATTCAATCATTGTGAAATATCAACATATGAGATATCACTATGAATGTTCCGGCTATATCACACAGATAAGCTTGGTATTTTGCATGTGTCCTAAAAGTGTATTTCGGTTCTAGACTCAATTAGTGGACAAACGAAGGCGAGGACTGGAGAGGTTTGTCCTCTACTTCAATATCAACAATCTCCAAGTGAGATGTCGATAGCATATGAGCTAGTCTCCGTGAAAATGAAACAAGTACTTTTTAAGAAATACTTGAGTGGCTGGGGGGTTGTGCATTGCATCACTAGGTCCATGATGTCTTTTTCAATATCAGAGAGCAACACATGCAATCTGATAGAGACGTGGCTACCCGGCTTTTAATCAGTTTAGTAAGGGTTTTTCATTTTCTTTAACCCTGTCACACCCTCCTCACTCAAGCTTACTTTTTCATTTTTCGACTACTCCCTCATTTCATTTTACCATGTATAGCTGAATTGCACCCCATACTACATTTCCCCTCTCAAATTTTATCTCAGCGCACCCCAATCAAGATCCCGTGATACTTGATTCTGCTCACCTAGACCTAAGGACCCTCACATTATGTCCTATATTGTAGGTGGCTCCCGTGGAAGATCATGCCGGTTATAGCAGATCATAGGAGTAATTTGAGAGTGAACTATAACGCTCATGTGCAATTAATCAGCATTTATGATGTTACTTTGTATGAATAACATGGATTTTGCATCGGAAAATGTATGTGTTTCCGGCATAAGTTGTTGCCTTTAAGATTTAAAAATTTAGGCACAGCAACTTGAACAATTGAAGAAATACCGGAATCACATAGAGTATCCGTTAACACACCATATGAATCGAAAGTCGTTTGCACAACCGGTGATTCAAATGTGTGACTTGCATTTAGAGTTGGCGCAATTTTAGCTCTAGCAGGATTTCCACTCAATCCTCGTGAAGTACCAGATTGTGATGCCACTATGAGTGTTCCGATGAATACACGGAGATTCATTTTCAATAGTGTATGTGTCCTAAATTGGAAATATTTGTCGGTGAGATCTAGACACATTGTGCATTCAATTGAAGACGTAACCCGGGGCAGAAGGTTAATTATTTCAATACCAACATACTCCAAATGAGTAGTCGATAGAATATGTGCTACGCCCCCTAATGAATTGAAACAAATTCTTATTGAGAGGAATTTGAGTGGATGGTGGTGGAGTGCAAATGCTTAACTGGGCCAGTTAAGTCTGGTGAATCATTCAACACATGAATGATCACTAATTTGTGAGGTTGCCCGGTTTATTGACGGTTTGGATGCACTCAAAGGTGTGTGTTCTAGTTATTATCATATTTTCACATCACCTTGCACTCACCTAAATCTATACCCTAGACTTATACCCTCACATTTACCAAATGGCTGAAAAAATAATTCCCTTGGAAGGTAAGGCTGATTCTGGCAAACCATGAGAAGGTATTGTCGTTTGAAAAAAAAAATTGTTCGATTAAAAAAATTCAAACGGATATAAAAGTATTGATATAAGAAAGTTTCTCCCCCTAGAAATACTAATTCTCCCCCTAGAATTAATATTTCTCCCCCTTGACAAAATAAAGGTAATGAAAAATTTAGAGTTTTAGAGGAGTGGGAAAGAGTTTTTACATTTACGTGTAAAACTGGTTAAGAGCGGGTTTCAAGCTGATGTACTTGAAAGACATTTTGTTGAAGCTCGGGTCATACACTGAAGTGTGTAAGAGCCATTTCTTTGAAACGCGAGTTATACACTGAATTGTGTATGTCATCTTCCTGCAAAACAAATCAAACAACTTTTGGTACCCATTTTTGTTTGGGTCCGACAATGTTAGTGTGGGAATTAAACCACCGATAAGTTGCATCGATTTGATTTAAAGATTGAGAATTCCAAGAAAAACTGAAACTTGATGTTTCACTTTCAAATAATTTCCGGGGAATTATTTGAGATTTTGGAGTTTTAGGAACCCATATTACTTTGAAGATCGTTGGAGATTTAGGAGTTATTTTTGGCACTTGAGTAAAAGTTGTTTTAGGTGCCAAGGAAAGTAAATCTTTTCTCGAATATTTTAACGATTTAGTTTTGGAAAGGATTTTCTTTGAAGCACTCGAATGTTTCAACACGGTTGATGGTTTAGTTTTATCCATTTGAGAATGCTTAAGTCTAGAAGAGGAACCTAAGTTATTTGGAGTTTTAGGAGCGGAATTTCCTCTATTAACTTGTTTGAGAGCATTCAATTTCTTATCAGAGTTTAGTGGGACCGTGGATCTCCTAGGCTTAGGCTTGGTAGAGGAACTTACTTGTGATTTCGGTTTAGGTTTAGAATTTCCTCTATTTACCTCGGATTGTTTGATTGTATATAAATCACGATATGCCATTATAGGAGAAAACATTCTTGTGTTATTACATTTATGCATAGATGGACTCGGCTTCTTAAACTTCTGAGGATGAGATTGTAACGACCCGAATTTTGTAAATAAATAAATTGTACAAAAATATGTTAAATAAGGATAAATCGTTTAAAGAACGTAGGAATTGGTTTCGTGTCGTTTGGACACCGTACGAGAAAGTTATGGGCGAAACCGGGTCGAGCCAAAGATCAAAAAGTGCAGCCTTAGCTGCTCAAGAAGTTCACGGCGCGAACTAATGTTCGCGATCGCGAACTTGGTACAGCGATTTGGGCAATTCATCGCGAAGTAGTTCCCGACCTGGTAACGATCGCGAACTATGCGTGCGTGAAGGAGTTCACGACGCGAACTCGGTAGCGATCTCGAACTCTACCCGACACCAGCATTTAATTCGGGAAAACTTCATTTATGTCATATAAAACCCTAGTTTTCTCCTCTCTTTTGGTGTGTGCGATTTTTGAGTGCAAGGTGTTGTTTGGAGCTCAATCTTCATCAAATCTTGGTGATTCTTGCTCCTTGTTGAAAACAAAGGTAAATCTTCAATTCTCTTGTGTTATAAGTCTTAGATTTAAGTATGGAAGCTTGAATCATAAAACCTAGTTATGGATTTGTTCATGAATGGTTAAATGGAAGTGATATAACTTAGATTTATGGTATTTTGACAAGGAAAACGTGGTCATGTTATGGATACACGAAAATGCGGTGATTTATGAACTTAGGGTTTGGTAATTTTGGGGAAAATGGTGCTAGTAGTTAACAAGCCATGGATTATGTAGTTAGTATAGATGATTAATGCAAACCATTGTATTGGTTTTGATAATAGGTTATCGGTTGGAAGATTTGAGGCATTCAAATCTTGAGAAGTGTTATTGGCGTTTAAGGAACACGACAATTGGTTAAGCTTGGCTAAGGTGAGTACATGTGAACTTTCAAAACTGAGTACATAGTTAGTAAATGTTTTATGATTAAATGTTTTTATCGAGTCTTTAAGTAATTTTGTTATTTATGTGATTTATGATGAATTGCTTATATGACGATGAAACGATTAATTGATTGAGAAATGATGGAGCTATAGGCTCAAAATGATAAGAGATAAGTGATTATGATGATGTTGATGTCCCTAGGGCCGTAGTAGATTGGAGGCATTCCGGTTATTACGATACCTTTAGGTTAGTGGTAGATTGGAGGCATTCCGATTACCCAATACCTAAGAGTCCCGGTAGATTGGAGGCATTCCGATTACCGTGGATATGATGGTCTTGATAGATTGGAGGCATTCTGATTATCTTGACATTGGCCAAAGGATGAAAGTAATGAAGTGACCAAATGAACCTAGTGATATTATTTTAAGTTTAAATGATATTATCTGACTAGTTGTTTATCGGGTCTAAAACCCATGTATCTCACGAGGCAATTTTGTCTCACGTACTATGTTTGTGTTTTTGCTATGTACTCAGGTTCGGGATCGAAGATCTAGGAGGCCCGTTTAGAAGAGGCCTTGTTGAGATTAGTTCGGTGTTGATGATTAGAGTCCTTATCCTATGGTTAAGATATAATTTGTAACACCGTTTTTGTAAACTCTGATAATCTCGAACAAGAAACCTTTTCGTTTTTGTAAAACCGGCATTTGATGTTGATACAATATTATGTATTTTTGAATTAAATGATATTTAAATGTTGTTTTGAAAATTGAGGTGTTACAACTTGGTATCAGAGCTATAGTTTAAGTGAACTAGGTTGAGTTGACCATCCTAGACTTAAACTGAGCTAGTAGGACCGTAGGTTCCATAGGATACTTATGAAATGGATATTGAGACCTTAAAGTGTAGGTTCGATAGGGTTGACCTTAAGGGAATAGGTCATGTTGGTTGTGGAACGGTCAATGCCGCCGTTACTTTGATAAATTGACTTCTAAATGATTAATGTCTTATTATAGCAAAATGGTGAGAACTAGAAGTACAAGAGGCCCACTTGATCAAGGTCAAGATTCGAATAACGTTGTCATCGAACCGGTGTTTGGTCCTCAACCTCGGGAAGGGGAGGAAAATTCGGGTGTTGATAGGAACACTCACACCCCGGTCACCGTGGAACACCTCCAAACTATGTTCAATCAAATGAGGGACATAGTGAACGAGGATGTGAACCGAATCCTCAATGAGCATAAGGCACGTGAAAGGCGGGAGGAATCTCCACCCCGCACGAAAAGCAAGTCAAGTAGTGTTGCTCAAACCGAGAGGTCTTCAACGGAAGAAAGAGAGAGTGACCCCGAGCTGAGGGAAAGGAAGGGGTGCACGTACAAAAATTTTATGGCTTTTAAGCCCGATAACTACTATGGTAGCTCCGAACCAAAAGTCACGATGCGTTGGATCCGTGAAACCGAGCAAGTCCTTGAAGCTAGTAAATGCAAGGACGGTGATATGGTGATCTATGCTTTTCGGTTGTTGAAGGATGAGGCCCTCGTGTGGTGGGATACCTTGTATGAAACGTTGGGAAAAAGGGCGATGTACAAGATGACGTGGGAGGAATTTGTGAGTCGGTTGAAGGCAAAGTTTTGCCCCGAGAGAAATTTGGAGAAACTTCAAGAAGAGTTTGTTCATTTGAAGAAGGGTGGTTTGAGTGTCGATGAGTACACTAAGAAGTTCACGGGATTAATCCCGTTTGTGATCAAATTGTATCCGGATGAGAGATCCCGGATTGTTCGGTATGCCAATGGACTCCCGTGGGAGTATGAGTTGGAAGTAAAGAGGGCCGCCACACTAGATGAGGCTATTAGTGCGGCGAGGAATGTGGAGGAAGTGGGCCAAAGGAGAATCAACGAGAGGCCAAAGTTTGAAAAGTTTGAAAAGAGGAAGTTTGAGGGGAGCTCGGGTTCGGTGAAGAGAGGAAAGTTCACCCCGACCTTCTCTAAACAAGCAAGTGTGGGTGCATGTAAGAAGTGTGGCAAGGACCACAAGGGGGAATGTTTGGCGGATTCAAAGTCGTGTTTCAAATGTGGAAGGCCGGGGCATATGGCAAGGGATTGCCGGGCCAAACTGTTGGATGAAATCGAGTGCTATTCGTGCCATGAAAAAGGGCACTATAGCAATGCATGCCCGAAGAAGGGAAGTGAGACCATGGTGTCAACCGCTCAAAAGAAACCGGAGCCAACAAAGGTCAAGGGACGGTCCTTCCAACTTACCCGAGATGAAGCCAAAGAAGCCCACGATGTCGTTTCAGGTACCCTACTCGTAAATTCTATTCCCGCCCGGATCTTATTTGACTCGGGTGCTACTTATTCGTTTGTGTCACATGATTTTGTTGTGGTGTTGAATGTGCCGTTAGAACTCCTTGATGAAATTTATGATATAGAAATTGCGGATGGTAAAACCTCCATAGTTCAACATATGTGTCGAAATTGTGAATTGGAAATAGATGGGAGAAAGTTTAAGGTGAATTTATTACCCATGGAAATTGCGGGTTTTGATATAGTTATAGGTATGGATTGGTTGGGTGAGAATCAAGCAAAGATTTTATGTGGGAAGAAGATAGTCTCGATTAGGACTCCCGACAATGAAAAAGTTTATGTGTATGGTGAGAGACGACACCATTTACCATGTCTTATGACCGCGGTTAAAGCTAGGAAATGTTTAGCCAAAGGATGTCCGTCCTTTTTAGCATATGTATTAGATGGAAGGAAAGAGAAGAAGACGGTGGAAAATGTAAAGGTGATTCGGGATTTTCCCGAGGTATTTCCCGACGATCTACCGGGATTGCCACTGGAGAGGCAAGTAGAATTCCGTATTGATTTAGTTCCGGGAGCGACGCCGATAGCTCGTGCTCCATACCGTTTGGCCCCCACCGAAATGCGGGAATTGATGTCCCAGTTGCAAGAGTTACTCGACAAAGGATTTATTCGTCCTAGCTCGTCTCCATGGGGTGCGCCCGTATTGTTTGTTAAGAAGAAAGACGGTTCAATGAGAATGTGCATTGACTACCGAGAGTTGAACAAGATGACTATTAAGAACCGGTACCCATTGCCTAGAATCGACGACTTGTTTGATCAACTTCAAGGTGCCGACTATTTCTCGAAGATCGATTTGAGATCGGGTTACCATCAAGTTCGAGTGAAAGAAGGAGATACCGAGAAGACGGCGTTTCGAACACGTTATGGGCATTACGAGTTTTTGGTGATGCCATTCGGGTTGACTAATGCACCGGCCATTTTTATGGATCTTATGAATCGGGTTTGCAAACCATTCCTCGACAAGTTTCTTATCTTATTTATTGACGATATTCTTATTTATTCAAAAACCGAAAAAGAACACGAGAGTCATCTAAGACAAACGTTAGAAGTGCTACAACGAGAGAAATTGTATGCTAAGTTTTCTAAATGTGAATTTTGGATTCGAGAAGTCCAATTCCTTGGTCATGTCGTGTCCCGAGAAGGAATCAAAGTTGACCCGTCAAAGATTGAAGCGGTTATGAAGTGGGAACCGCCACGAACTCCAACCGAAGTGAGAAGTTTTCTCGGCCTTGCCGGATACTACCGTCGATTTATTCAAGACTTTTCTCGAGTGGCGACACCACTCACATTGTTGACCCGAAAGAGTAGTGAGTTCGTGTGGGGAGAAAAGCAAGAAAGATCATTCGCCACATTGAAAGAAAAATTGTGTAACGCCCCGGTTCTCACGTTACCCGAAGGGATGGAAGACTTCGTTGTGTATAGTGATGCTTCACATAAAGGTTTTGGTTGTGTTTTGATGCAACGGGGGAAAGTGATTGCCTATGCCTCGAGACAACTAAAGAATGCGGAAGAAAGGTACACGACTCACGATTTGGAATTGGCGGCGATAGTGTTTGCTTTAAAGTTATGGAGACACTACTTATACGGTACGAGGTGTACGTTATATACGGATCACAAAAGTCTCCAATACGTTTTCACTCAAAAAGACCTAAATATGAGGCAAAGAAGATGGATCGAATTGATACAAGATTATGATTGTGAAATTGTCTATCATGCGGGAAAGTCCAACGTGGTAGCCGACGCCTTGAGCCAAAAAGTGTACGAAAAGCCGAATAAGGGAAAGTTAACACGTATTGAAGTAGTCTCGAGTATAGTAGAACGAATCAAGAATGCCCAACGGGAAGTGATGGAAAAAGATGAGTTAAGGCAAGAACGATTGGGAAAGAACCAACATTTTGTGGAAAATAAGCAAGGGTTGAAAACCGTGGGTGGACGAATTTGGGTTCCCAAGTTCGGGGGTACCCGAAAGGAATTACTAAATGATGTTCATAAGTCTAAGTATTCGATCCACCCGGGAAGTACAAAAACGTATCAAGATATGAAGAAGATGTATTTGTGGCCCGGGATGAAGACAAGAGTGGCAAAGTATATTTCTAAGTGTGCCACGTGTGCACAAGTAAAAGCCGAGCATCAAGTACCTTACGGGGTAGCTCAATCGTTACAAATCCCGGCCGGAAAATGGGATGATATAACAATGGATTTTATTGTTGGATTGCCAAAAACAAGCAAGAACCACGACGCCATTTGGGTCATTGTTGACCGGTTGACCGAAAGTGCATTATTCTTGGCAATCCGGGAAACCATGCCACTTGAGAAGTTGGCAAAGTTGTATGTGGATGAAGTAGTAAGACTTCATGGAGTCCCGTTGTCGATAGTGTCCGATAGAGACGCGAGGTTTACCTCGAGGTTTTGGAGATCGTTACAAGAGGAGCTGGGAACGAAATTGCGGTTGAGTACGGCTTACCACCCGCAAACCGATGGTCAAAGTGAGAGAACCATCCAAACGGTTGAGGATATGCTAAGATCGTGTGTGCTAGATTTTGGAGGTAAATGGGATGAACATTTACCGTTAGTTGAGTTCTCCTACAATAATAGTTACCAATCGACCGCTAAGATGCCGCCTTATGAGGCGTTGTATGGGAGGAAATGTAGGACTCCATCGTGTTGGCTCGAGGCGGGTGAGACGAGACTCACGGGTCCCGAGATTGTGAGGTTGACCAATGAAAAGATTGGGATAATCCAAACCAATATGAGAATCGCCCAAGATCGACAAAGAAGCTACTCGGGTTTGAAAAAGAGACCGTATGACTTGAATGTTGGAGACATGGTGATGTTGAAAGTATCGCCTTGGAAAGGCGTAATGCGGTTTGGTAAGAAAGGCAAATTGAGCCCAAGGTATGTTGGCCCGTTTAAGATTTTGAAACGGGTCGGTTTGCAAGCTTTCAAGTTAGAACTCCCACCCGAACTTCAAGGTGTTCACGATACGTTTCATGTAAGTTATTTGAAGAAGTTCGTGGGTGAAGTTGAAAATATAATCCCATTGCAAGAGTTGCGGGTTGATGCCCCGAATCGGTTAATTGAAGAACCCGAAGCAATATTAGAGACAAAGACCAAGAAACTTCGGAATAAAGAAATTGATTTGGTGTTGGTTAAGTGGAAGCATTCCCTTGGACCGAACTTGACTTGGGAAGTCAAGGACGAGATTCGGAAAAGATACCCGAACTTCGTGAACTATGATGAGATTCCGAGGACGGAATCTCCTTAAGGGGTAGATAGTTGTAACGACCCGAATTTTGTAAATAAATAAATTGTACAAAAATATGTTAAATAAGGATAAATCGTTTAAAGAACGTAGGAATTGGTTTCGTGTCGTTTGGACACCGTACGAGAAAGTTATGGGCGAAACCGGGTCGAGCCAAAGATCAAAAAGTGCAGCCTTAGCTGCTCAAGAAGTTCACGGCGCGAACTAATGTTCGCGATCGCGAACTCGGTACAGCGATTTGGGCAATTCATCGCGAAGTAGTTCCCGACCTGGTAACGATCGCGAACTATGCGTGCGTGAAGGAGTTCACGACGCGAACTCGGTAGCGATCGCGAACTCTACCCGACACCAGCATTTAATTCGGGAAAACTTCATTTATGTCATATGAAACCCTAGTTTTCTCCTCTCTTTTGGTGTGTGCGATTTTTGAGTGCAAGGTGCTGTTTGGAGCTCAATCTTCATCAAATCTTGGTGATTCTTGCTCCTTGTTGAAGAACAAAGGTAAATCTTCAATTCTCTTGTGTTATAAGTCTTAGATTTAAGTATGGAAGCTTGAATCATAAACCCTAGTTATGGATTTGTTCATGAATGGTTAAATGGAAGTGATATAACTTAGATCTATGGTATTTTGACAAGGAAAACGTGGTCATGTTATGGATACACGAAAATGCGGTGATTTATGAACTTAGGGTTTGGTAATTTTGGGGAAAACGGTGCTAGTAGTTAACTAGCCATGGATTATGTAGTTAGTATAGATGATTAATGCAAACCATTGTATTGGTTTTGATAATAGGTTATCGGTTGGAAGATTTGAGGCATTCAAAACTTGAGAAGTGTTATTGGCGTTTAAGGAACACGACAATTGGTTAAGCTTGGCTAAGGTGAGTACATGTGAACTTATAAAACTGAGTACATAGTTAGTAAATGTTTTATGATTAAATGTTTTTATCGAGTCTTTAAGTAATTTTGTTATTTATGTGATTTATGATGAATTGCTTATATGACGATGAAACGGTTAATTGATTGAGAAATGATGGAGCTATAGGCTCATAATGATAAGAGATAAGTGATGATGATGATGTTGATGTCCCTAGGGCCGTAGTAGATTGGAGGCATTCCGGTTATTACGGTACCTTTAGGTTAGTGGTAGATTGGAGGCATTCCGATTACCCAATACCTAAGAGTCCCGGTAGATTGGAGGCATTCCGGTTACCGTGGATATGATGGTCTTGATAGATTGGAGGCATTCCGATTATCTTGACATTGGCCAAAAGATGAAAGTAATGAAGTGACCAAACGAACCTAGTGATATTATTTTAAGTTTAAATGATATTATCTGACTAGTTGTTTATCGGGTCTAAAACCCATGTATCTCACGAGGCAATTTTGTCTCACGTACTATGTTTGTGTTTTTGCTATGTACTCAGGTTCGGGATCGAAGATCTAGGAGGCCCGTTTAGAAGAGGCCTTGTTGAGATTAGTTCGGTGTTGATGATTAGAGTCCTTATCCTATGGTTAAGATATAATGTGTAACACCGTTTTTGTAAACTCTGATAATCTCGAACAAGAAACCTTTTCGTTTTTGTAAAACCGGCATTTGATGTTGATACAATATTATGTATTTTTGAATTAAATGATATTTAAATGTTGTTTTGAAAATTGAGGTGTTACAGAGATGATTTAGATTTGAAATTTTGAATTTTTACTTGCAACTCTAGTTTCTCTTCATCAAAAGATTTATGTGACTCATCAATTTTATTTTCTAATTCAAAAATTTTGGTTTGTAAAATTGATTTGTCGTTGTCAAAGATTTTAGTTTTTTCTTCTAGCTTAATTAACAAACTTTCGTTTTTATTTTGAGACAAAGAAAGATCTGTTTTAATGGATGTAATTTTCTCAAGCAATTTTGTTTTCTCAATATTAAAAATATTGATTTGTTTTTGTAAATCAGATCCAAAATTACATTCAAGTAGTTTGATTTTATCAGTCAAAATACAATTTTCAGCACAAACAGAAACATGTTTTTCGATGTTCAAAATATTAACAGTATTTGTGTCATGAAATTTCTTTGTTAATTCAGCAATCTGAAGTTGCTTTAATTCAAAATCTTTTGTTAGAGTTTCAATCTTCAAGAGTAATGCTTTATTTTCATAAACTTCTTGGTTGATTTTGGCACTCATTTCCTCAAGATGTTTGATATGGGAATTCAATTTATTGGTTTCATGCTTGAGTGTGTTTATGATATTTTGTTTGGTTTTCATTTCATTTAATGAAATTATTTTTTGTTCATGAAGATTTTCAGATAATTCTTTGATTTGAGAGTTTAAAGATTTAAACTATTTTTCATTGTCGTCAAACTCATGTTGTTTTCGTTCCAAACAATTTTTAGTACTTTGATATTCATACCATGTCTTAGCATATTGTTTGTGATTGTGATCATGCCTTGCCGTCAATTCTGATACTTTAGTTTGTAAATCCAGATTCTCTTGTTTCAAAACTTTAGATTGTTGAATATGATGAACAAGTTGATCACCTAGATGAGCAGTTTGTTCATTTTGTTTTTCCAAATCATTTAAACGATCTTTAAGTTGAACATTTAAATCTTTTTCTACTAAAAGTTGTTGGGTTAATAAATCTATTTGAGATATCTGAGTTTGGATAAAACAAGTATCAGAATTAGTGGAAGTATTTGCATTAGAGAGAAGAGAAGTATGTACCTTGTCGTCTTCTTCATTAATATGATCAGCAACCGCAGCATTTTCAGAATCTTCATGGTTGAGTTTAAGTCTATGACTTGTGTGACCAAGTTTGGCATTCATTTTCTCTAACTGTTTGCAATGATCTTTAACTTTTTCCCTATCATGAGTAATAATTTTTATAATGGTCGATTAACGATTAATTTCTCTCGATGTAGTAATTTTGAGATCGTGGAGTTCGTCAGTTAATTCTTGAATTTGTGAAGCTGACGATTTCAGTTGTTCTTGATATTCATCAAACTTTGCTTCTGTTTGCTTTGACCAGCTTCTTTCCCTTTGCAATTCTTTAGATGCCTCACAGTTCCATTTGTAGTATTTATCAGAAACTAATTTTTCATTTTCATATGTTTTTAAATTTGGATCCATTTTAGCTCTTTTGTTTTTAAAAAAAAAAATTAAGTTTCAAAAATGATGTGATAAAATGGTTTGGGTAAGAAAAAATGTTAAAGTTTTGTGATTGGGTTTTTAAAAAAAATTGTAAATGTTTTGTAAATGATGTTGGGCTTAAAAACGTGTTTTGGGCTATGTGTTTTAAAAATCTTTGAGGTTTAGTAATAGACTTGGGTTTAAAAATATAAAAATTTTGTGTTCGGGTTAAAGTGTTTAATTGGATTAGTAGGTTGTATTAAAAAAAAATTTGGTTCATAAAGGAATTAGATGAGCCGAGAATATGAATTAAGCTGACAATTTAATTTGGGCTATGATATTGATTTGGATCAAGAAATCCTTTGGGCCAAAAAAAATGTCGAGAATTTTTATAAAATGTATAAGTGGTATGTACTTGAAAACTGATTTGGGCTCAAAATAATATTCAAATAGTAGTCAAATTTAAATGTGGGCTGAAATTGAATATTTTGATATGGGCCGTGAGCTATTGATGAAGCTATTGGGTCTGGAACGAGACGAGAACAATGGAATCGGAAGCAGGTTTCAACGAGTTGATGAATCAACGATTTGAAATTGAACAATAATCAGAAGTCGAAATCTGTTTCAAATCGTTCGGATTTGAAGATCGATTGAAGATTTCCGAATTTTGACTTTGAATCTGTTGAAATCCATTAAACACTTTTGAGCCGAACTTCTTCTTCTTTTAGCCGAACACTTCAGATAAAGTTTGGTTTGAAATCGATTGAATAAAGTTTGGATTTGAAATCGATTTGATAAAGTTTGGATTTGAAATCGATTTGATAGAGCCGAAGACTTTGAAGATTATATGAGCTGAACTCTTGATTTTAATTTTGAGGAGCCGAACTCAAAGATCTGATATGATAAAGGTGTGATCGGAAGTCTGTCGATCGAACAGTTAAAAATCCTGTTTTGATAATTGATTTTGATACTTGATTTTGATTTTGCGTCTGGATGTCTGGATCAATAATTGATTTTGAGTTTGATAATTGATTTTGAGTTTGATTTTGAGTTTGATTTTGCGTCTGGAAGCCGAACACTGATGAAGTCGTTGATATGCAATATTGGGTCGAAGATATATGTGTTCGGGCCAAGCTTGTTGGGCCGAAGATCAGTTTTAGGTAAGTTCGGGCCGAACTAGAACTGGGCCGAAGACTGTGATGATCAATTAAGTTCGGGCCGAACTAGAAGTGGGCCGAAGATTGGAAATGAATTAAGTTCGGGCCGAACAACTTACTTGGGCTTATAGTCTTCGGGCCGAAGTTGTTGTAGCCGAACACATAAACTAGCCGAAGATGTTCTTGCGATCGACGATGAACACGTACAGTAAGCTTTTTCTTCACTCTTTTGATCCAATTCTGCTCAATACTCCGTCAATTTCAGTGATTCTTTTTGCTAACTGCTCGAAATCTATTTACTAACACTTTAATCCGATCATATAACCCCAACATAACACATTTGATCAGATTTTTGATTTTTGTTAAGTTTTTGAACTTTTCTAGTTTTTCTCAAAAATCATCAAATTGAGATGAATTGTTGACGGATTTGACTGAAACTTGATTCTATCCTTATTAGAATCAAAAGAGAAACATGATTCTTCAATTCGAAACAAAAATTTACAAAATTAATTTCACAGCTCACGAACGACTTTTTTCTTCATTTTTCCAGATCTTGATCTATTTAGCTTGAATTTGGATCCACTCACATAGAGTTTTTGCTCTGATACCAAATGAGAGATCAAACAAACTCGAATTCAAGCTAATCCATGGAGTTTATGCTAAGAAATGAAGATTAAAGTGTGAAAGTGTGTGTGTGTTCTTGAGAGAGAAATAAGATCGAAGGAAGCTTTCAATATCGTGTTCAGTAAAATGTGTGGGAAAGCTTACTTTACAAGACAAACTTACAACCTTATATGCTCCTACCACTTAACTAGATAAGGGTTAACTAACGAGATTAAAGGTCAAAACCTTATTACAAAATTAGTCCTAACATGCTCGCTGGAAATTACGAGTAGGTTTCTGTTGATATCATTTGACGTTTCCAAAAATAAAAGAAACGGGATAAATGGATTAACGGATTTTGTAGACTGAGATTAATATCATTCACATAACGTATGTTGAAAACAGTAATTAAAATTTAAAAGTTTTAAATAATTAGCAGTATACATAAGATTATGCAAATTACCCAAATGCCAAGTTTTTAAGAAGTGATGGAATTAAGCAAATTATCGTCATATCTCGGATATTTCAACTTACCCAAAATCCCATTGTGACTTTAAAGTTACTTAACAACTTAACCAAAGTCCAACTACGAATGAGGGATATTTCATATATAAGTTTTTTTACATTTAACATAGAAATGTTAAGAAATCATTTATACTTGTATCTTTATAAGATACACCCAAGGAAGTGAAGGAACCATCTGCCGAGCTATTTAATTACCATGTATACTCATCCACAAGGATATGCATACTTAGCTATATTGCAACTAGCTATATTAGGAATTAAAATATAGATCTCAAAAATCAAACTCAAAAAATCCGCTTAATACAAGTATTTTCATAATACTAGTGCCAAATACTAAAAAGTTTTAATCTTGCAACTAGTGATATTCAACTCAATTAAGGATGATATCAAGTTGCATATCCCTTTTCTCCTTCGCTAATTACGTGTTCAACCTCATGCCATATAGCAAATTGAGCATAAAGAATGCAATTATCACAACAAACGCGGTCCACTTGAGGTTATGGTTATAGGGTATGAATATCACCAACGCAAGCGCTAAAGGCACAAAAACTATTCCCGCGTAACATATGTTATACTTTTCGCCCTCATCTTGTTCAACATGATTATAGTACAATATAAAGGCGGGCACTAACATTAGGCATATGCCTGAATACCCGATCATGTTAAGGTTGGGAGGGAGTACTACCACCATTAAAAGCGAGAAACATGCAAGAATTGCAAAATAGGTACCAATAATTTGTAAGGCGCTGTGATGAATATCCTTAATCCAACTTTTTTGGAAGTGGTACTTTATATAATACAAGATTCCGGTTACTAATTTTGCCCCAAATAACGAGACAATGGATATAATCATAAACGGGCCGTTAGTTTCAAAAGGAGATTCTTTTTTCAAAATAGAAAATCCTCGAACAAAAAATAATATACTCATGAAGAGACCGGCTAAAAGATACAAATTCAATGTGTATTCAATAAGCCTGAAACACAAAATGCAATAAGAAAAAAAAAGTTCAAATTAGACTATTGAGAAAAAATTAATAGTAAAAGAAATCACTTTTGAGTTTTGAAACTAAAATTTTAGGGTTAATTTCATAGATGTTTTTGCAAACTTCCAATATACTTATATATCATTGCAAACATTGTTATTACGTATATATTATTTCAAATCATCAAAATTCTCACACATATCTTTTTACCTAATTTAATCATATTTAAATCTTTTTTAAAAAAAAATCCTAATCTTAGTAAATAGTAAAATTGCATAAATACACTTGACAAAAGAAAACGTAGTTATCGAATTTTGCAAGAAAATTACCATTAACGAAAGGCTAATCTTAATAAATAGTAAAATTGCATAAATACACTTTACAAAAGAAAATGTAGTTGTCGAATTTTTCAAAAAAGTTACCATTAATGAAAGAAAAAATATTGACCTTTAAGGGTATTTAGGGAATTTTACAATTGTTTAGATTATGATTTATGTTTTTTAAATGATTTAAATATTATTAAATTAGGTAAAAAGATATATGTGAAAATTTGAGATTTTAGAATGATATATACATAATAATAAAGTTTGCAAGGATATATACGTAATATTGGAAGTTTACAACGACGTGTATGAAATTTTCTCGAATTTTAATACCTTAAACTTGGTAACGTAGAACCTTGAACTTGAAAATTTGGGGATTTTAGTATTCTCACTCATTAATTTGATCTTACTTTTTTACATGATTTAGTTCCGTTAAAACTTAAATCTAGAAGCAAATTACTAATATCAAATTAGTAAGTGGGCGGGGTTACTAAATTAACCATTTTTTTAAGTTTAATGTACTATACTGAACATTTAATAATTTAGAGGGATATATTATTTAATTTACAAATTTAGGATACGAACATTTATATTTTTGCCTTTTAAAAACAATCAAATTCCTCCGTCCCACAAAAAAAAATACCAATTTTTTCCTAAACTTTTGTCCCACAAAAAAGTTCTCATTTCTCAAATTGATGGGGGTCCACTTAATAAAATAATATAATTTTCAAGGCTTTACCACCAACTATCCAATAACTATCTTTCTCTCTTCAATCTAACCTTATATTTTAATCAAAAGTATTATCAATGACCTTACCACTTACTATCTTCTTAAGACTTGTGCCCAATTGAAATTGAGAACTTTTTTGTGTGACGAAAGGACTAGGGAGCATTAGCTAGAAACCCCATTATGTTTTCTAAACTGTAAAATGCAAACATCATAAAAAGACTTAATAATTTATAGAAAAATATAGTTGTAAAATTAGAGAAAGTTCTCTAAAACCAAATGCATCTTAAATGAACACAAAAACCCAAACGTAAAAACTGAACTTACAATGGATTGGCGACGGTAGTAGTAGCAGTGGTGATGGCAGTAGCGGTGGTAGTAACAGTGGCAGCCTTGGCGGCGGAAGAATGTGACGGTGGGTGATCATCTCCAACGGGAATAGCCACCTGCACACCTACATCAAGTTGCTCCTGAATGGTTTTCATGTGTACTTGTTAATTCAATAGAAAGAGTGAATTGAACAACCCCCTGTCAGATTTTACTAAACTTTGTTTAACAAGTCAATACTCCCCTTCCTATACATTAGGATCAAATGTGGACTTTCAATTAGTCATTCCATGTTTTAATGTCATATATCAATTCAATCTTACGTATGTATTTGAATAGAATACATAAATAAGAGTCAAACACAACTTGTTGTAAAATACTTTTAAACTAGGAGTTGGAGCCCGTAGTTCGTTGTGGGTTTACAAATATACATATCATATTTATACAGTATACACTAACACGTTATTAATTTCGTTAATATAACTTGAATAGTTATTATCCTAAATTGACCTTTAATTGTGTGCAAACGTGATGGATTTGTTGCAAATTTACTTAACGAGTAATTATTAGCCCGCGCGTTACTGCGGGTTTATTTAAGCATGCAGTTATATACCTCATTAATTTATTTTTTAAAATATAAGATATTGCATTAGTTCTCTTAAAATTTTGTTCACTTGTTATAAACCAACTTTATGTAAAAAATACATGAATATCTTTACATGATAATTTCTCTTTAAATTATAGTTTGTCTACACTTGATAATTTTTCTAATAAACGAAGATTCAACTTTCAAACTCTATAAATGATATAGTTTATGTAGTTGGAGATACTAACATCAATATACCACTCTTAAAATTATATTTTTCGTTTATATAGTTCTTAACAATACAAACATCAATATACCCATACATAAAATTTTATTTGATGATTTGTGATATGTTATTACAAAAATATTAAGTTACAAAATGTATAAACTATAACTTCTTATTACTTATTATTATGCCAACATAAGAAAACTTAGTAATTACAAAATTTATGTGAGTATTCTAGAATATAGTTACGTTTTCAAATCAGAAAAGAGTATTTAAATTGTCAAGATTACATAAATTGTGCTTTTGACATGCATGAAATTTTTTATTGCATCCATTGATTTTTTTTCATTGTTTAGATAGTATAACATTAACAATTTATAATTTTGAATTTTCCAATATTAAATCGCGAAATTTTTCGCCGTAAACCCTTATTATTCGTTCATACAGCATCTAACGCTACACATATCAACATATATGATGATATAAACTTATTTTATTAGCATGATATTATAAAATTTTAACTTGCATAATATTTCATTAATGATTCAAATGTAACAAAAATTAGTAACTATAATATTTTATTAGTAAAAGTGAATGAAGTATCTTATATGAGTAACAGTATAAACTATAGAACTTAGAAGATAACCAATATAAAAAAGTAGCAACAAAATTGAATAAAATAATTTAATGTGGTTAAAAGAAGGAAAAAAATGTTAAATTTGCCAAGAAGACAACTATCCTTTGTTTGGAAATGGCGACCTCTTGAATGAAGGGAAGACACTGAGAGATGTATTGAGACTAGAATCAAGTTAATCCATTGAGATTTGAGTGAGAAATTGAAGATTTGAGTGAGTGTGTGTTCTTGGTGTAAGTGTGTGTAAACGAGAGAGAACGAGCTTTCAATATTGTGTATCAGTTAAAGTGAGGGAAAGCTTGACTTGAAAGTCAAAGATACATGTATTTATACCATCTACCACTTAACAAAGAACTTGTTAACTAACGGACTTAAAGGTCAAAACCATTACAAAATTAGCCCTAACCTTATTACAATTTTGGTCCTAACAATCTCCCCCTTTTTGATCTTTAAGACGTCATCCCAGTCTTCAGACTCCAGATTCTTCTCATAATCTGTCTTTGGCGAGAAAATGTTTTTCTGAACTTCAAGAATAAAACATTTCAGAAATCTGGAAGTTTAACATACTCAAAGTGTATATGTTTTTCGCTGAAACTTTTTGAATGAAGAAATCCTATAACTTATTTACTAAAGATTTGTAAATTTTGGGAAAGGGAATATCAGTTAAGTAAGGATTTGACTGGGTTTTCAGATAATTGAGAGGTTGTTTTTGGAAGTTTGTGGCAGAGGATGAGGATATAATGAAAATGTTTTTGAATGATTTGTCAGTCAAAGTTTTGAATGTGTGTGTTTGAGTTGGTAAGAATGATCTAAAAGTTAAAAGTTTTGGATATGTATGTATGTATGTTTTGTATGAATAAAAGAATGATATGTACTTTTAGGATTTGGATGAATGTGGAAAATTTGTATCTGATATGGAATAAAAGATTTGTACAATTAAGCTTTTGTACGGATAGGGAATGTTATGAAATGGATATGATTGTTCTGTAATGAATGAATTGAAAATTTTAAGATTTTTTTTTTTTTTTTTTTGAGTAGGTATGAATGTGATTCGTGGTTTGGATAGAATGATTTGTCAGTTTAAGATTTTTAATGGAAATGTTGAGAATTTGTGAGAAATTTCTGAAGATAAATCGGTTTCTTTTTCTTCACAATTTATTTCATGTAAATCGACGAAGATGTAGACCTATAGATAGATAGAGTTGTTTGTAGCGGAAGTCTTTTGATGAAGTTGTGGCTTTGTCGATTTATGAACTTTGATAATTGTTGTTTAGGATAAAACATTGATGAAGTTTATGCTCCCCCTCAAACAAACAATTATTCTTCAACAAATCTTCTTCGGTTTCTTGTTTACTCCCCCTTAATCGGTGCATATGTCTTTTTGATGTGGAGTAAACTGGGCTAATATATTCTCTTAAGTCTTGTAAGCATTTTTCTTCATAAACTGAACTTCTTAATAAATTTTCTCCCCCTCATGATGATCAAGATTTATGAGGATCATCATGAAAAATGTGAAGTTCGTCGAGGTGAAATGAAGAAAATCTTCGAAGCCCATGGATACAAAATGTGATGAAGAATGATTTATGCATCTTTTGAATGAATCAAGATACATCACATTGTATAATCGAAAACCGAACCGAAGATGATGATATAGATATCCGATCAAATCATTTGGCATTTAATCGCAATGATCGAATTAAGTCGGGCAAACCGGGATCACATAGATTACCCGTTAACACAACAGTTACACAAACTGTGTGACCTACGTTCAGTGTTGGAATAGATGTTAGCACTGGTAGGATTTCCATTCAATCATCGTGGAATACCAAGAACGTTGGTATCACTATGAATGTTCCGGCTTTATCACAAAGATAAGCTTGGTATTATGCCTTGTGTCCTAAAAGTGTATTGCGCTTCTAGACTCAATTAGTGGACAAACGAAGGCGAGGACTGGAGAGGCTTGACCTCTTGTTCAATATCAACAAACTCCAAGTGAGATGTCGATAGCATATGAGATAGTCTCCGTGGAAATGAAACAAGTACTTTTTAAGAAATACTTGAGTGGCTGGGGGGTTGTGCATTGCATCACTGGGTCCATGATGTCTATTTCAGTATTAGAGAGCAACACATGCAATCCGATAGAGACGTGGCAACCCGGCTTTTTATCAGTTTGGAAAGGGTTTTGCGTTTTCTTTAACCCTGTCACACCCTCCTCACTCAAGCTTACTTTTTAATTTTTCGACTACTCCCTCATTTCATTTTACCATTTATAGCTAAATTTCACCCCATACTACATTCCCCCTCTCAAATTTTATCTCAGCGCACCCCAATCAAGATCCCGTGATACTTGATTCTGCTCACCTAGACCTATGTACCCTTACATTTGTCCTATATTGTAGGTGGCTCCTGGGGAAGATCATGCCGGTTATAGCAGATCATAGGAGTAAATTGAGAGTGAATTATAACGCTCATGTGCAATTTATCAGCATAAATGATGTTACTTTGTAGGAATAACATGGATTTTTCATCGGAAAATGTATGTGTTTCCGGCATAAGTTGTTGCCTTTATGATTAAGAAGTTTAGGCACAACAACTTGAACAAGTTAGGTAATTCCGGACTCACATAGAGTATCCGTTAACACACGGTATGAATCGATAGTCGTTTGCATAACAGTGGATTTAAATGTGTGACCTGCAGTTAGAGTTGGCGCGATTTTAGCTCTAGCGGGATTTCCACTCAATCCTCGTGAAGCACCAGATTGTGATGCCACTATGAGTGTTCCGATGAAAACACGGAGATTCATTTTCAATAGTGTATGTGTCCTATATTGAAAATATTTGTCGGTGAGATCTAGACACATTGTGCATTCAATTGAAGACGTAACTCGGGGCAGAAGGTTAGAATTTCAATACCAACATACTCCGAATGAGCAGTCGATAGATTATGTGCTACGTCCCCTGATGAATTGAAACAAATTCCTATTGAGAGGAATCTGAGTAGTTGGTGGTGGAGTGCAAATGCTTGACTGGGCCAGTTAAGTCTGGTGAAACACTCAACACATGAATGATCACAAATTTGTGAGGTTGCCCGGTTTATTGTCGGTTTGGATGCACTCAAAGGTGTGTTTTCTTGATATTATCATGTTTTCACATCACCTTGCACTCACCTAAATCTATACCCTAGACGTATACCTTCACATTTACCAATTTTGGCTAAAAATATTTTCCTGGGAAGGTAAGGCCGGTTCTGGCAAACCAAGGGAAGGTATTGTCGTTTGAAAAAAAAATGTATCATTAAAAAAAAATTCAAACGGGTATAAAAATATTGATATCAGAAAGTTTCTCCCCCTGGAAATAATATTTCTCCCCCTCGACAAAATAAAAGTAATGAAAAATATACAGTTTAAAAGGGGTGGGAAAGAGTTTTTATATTTATGTGAAAAACTGGTTAAGAGCGGGTTTCAAACTAATGTATTTGAAAGCCATAATGTTGAAAAGCGAGTTATACACTGAAATGTGTATAAGTCATTCTCCTGCAAAACAAATCAAACAACCTTTGGTACCCATTTTTGTTTGGGTCCGACAATGTTAGCGTGGGAATAAAACCACCGATAAGTTGTATCAATTTGATTTAAAGATTGAGAGTTCCAAGAAAAACTGAAACTTGATGTTTCACTTTCAAATAATTTCCGGGGAATTATTTGAGATGTAGGAGTTTTAGGAACCCATTTTGCTTTTAAGATCGATGATGTTTTGTAAAAATAAACAGGAGATGTTTTTGACACTTGTGTAAAAATCATTTTAGGTGCCAAGGAAAGTAAATCTTTTCTTAAATATCTTAAAGATTTAGTTTCGGAAAAGATTTTCTTTGAAGATGTAGAATGTTTCAACACGGTTGATGGTTTAGGTTTATCCACTTGAGAATGCTTAAGTCTATAAGAGGAACCTAATTTATTTGGAGTTTTAGGTGCGGAATTTCCTCTAATAACTTGTTTAAGAGCATTCTTTTTCTTATCAGAGTGTAATGGGACCGTGGATCTCCTAGGCTTAGGCGTGGTAGATGAATTTACTTGTGATTTCGGTTTAGGTTTAGAATTTCCTCTGTTAATCTGAGATTGCTTGATAGTATATATATCACGATATGCCATGACAGGAGAAAACATTCTTGAGGTTTTACATTTATTCGTTGCCGTTAAAGGAGAGTCTTTTGATTTAGATTCTAAATTTAGAATTTGTATTTGCAACTTCAGTTTCTCTTCATTAAAAGATTTTTGTGACTCATCAATTTTATTTTCTAATTCTGCAATTGTGGTTTGTAAAACTGATTTGTCGTTGTCAAATATTTTAAAATTTTCTTCTAGCTTAATTAACAAACCTTCGTTTTTATTTTGAGACAAAGAAAGATCTGTTTCAAGAGATGTAATTTTAGCTAGAAATTTTGTTTTCTCAAAATTAAAAATATTGAGTTGTTTTTGTAAATCAGATCCAAAATTACATTCAAGTAGTTTGATTTTATCAGTCAAAATACAATTTTCAGCACAAACAGAAGCATGTTTTTCGATGTTCAAAATATTAACAGTATTTGCGTCATGAAGTTTCTTTGTTAATTCAGCAATCTGAAGTTGCTTTGTTTCAGAATCTTTTGTTAGAGTTTCAATCTTCAAAATTAATGTTTTATTTTCATAAACTTCTTGGTTGATTTTGGCACTCATTTCCTCAAGATGTTTGATATGGGAATTCAATTATTAGTTTCATGCTTGAGTGTGTTTATGATATTTTGTTTGTTTAGCATTTCATTTGATGAAATGATGTTTTGTTCATAAAGATTTTCAGTTAATTCTTTAATTTGTGAATTTAATGATTTAAATTGTTGTTCATTTTCATCAAATTCTTGTTGTTTACGTTCCAAACAATTTTTAGTGCTTTGATATTCATACCATGTTTTAGCATATTGTTTGTGATTGTGATCATGCCTAGCCGTCAATTCTGATACTTGAGTTGTTAAATCCAGATTCTCTTGTTTAAAAACTTTATTTTGTTTTTCCAAATCGTATAAACGTTTTTGAAATTGAGTATTTGAAACTTTTTCAAATAAAATTGTTTGTTTTAAAGAATCAACTTCAGATATCCGAATATTAACAAAACAAGTATCAGGACCAACAGAATTATCAGAATTTGACAAGAGAGAACTGATTACCTCAATTTCTTTGTTGGCTTCTTTATTAAACCGATCAGAAATCTCAGCAATTGCTTTTGGCATATAGCACAATTTTGCTTTTTGTTCTTCATCTTCAGCTACCACTTGTTTAGTCTCCATTTGTTTATAATATTCGACAGCTTTTCTCGCTTTTGCAAGGTCTGGATCCATATTTTTGCGATTATTGTGATTAATTGCTTTCTCGTAAAAAAAATTTAATGGTATGATTCGAGAAATGAAAAAATTTCAGATTTTGGTTAGAGTTCTCGTGTCTTAAAAATGTGAAAATTTCCTTTTAAAAACCTTTTTAAAAAAATGTGAACTTTAAAAGTGTTTAAAAAGTTTAAAAAAAATTTGGTAAATCTCAAAACGACTTAGAATGCTTACAAAAGCTAAATTCAGTTTAAAAAGGTTGGCATACAAGATGTATTGGACTTTTATTTATTTATTTATTTATTTATTTATTTTTTTAAAAAAATATGTAAAAAAATGTGTGTAAAAAAATATACACTGAAAAAAAAAATGTAAGATATGGAAAAAAAATTAAAGTTTGACCAGAAAATAATGTGTGATTTTGCTTTGGGCTTAAAAGGAAATGGGTGATTTGGGCTAAAAAAAACGTTTGGACTATAAATGTATTTGGTTTAATGATGGGCTTTTACTTGGTTTATTAACTTTGGGCCAAAATTAAAACGGTTAATGTTGGGCTCAAGAGATTAGGCTGAAACAAAATTGAGGTAGTGCCGAACTCTTTTACAATTATAACTCCAAACACAGTGTTTGAATCGACGAACAGTGTTTTAATCTGAAGTCTGAAGAAGTCAAATTCTTTTAATGAAGAAATTTTAGAAGTCGATTCTCAATGAAGAAGAACTCTTTGATTTTACCAATTGATGATTTTTACTTTCGACTAAAATTGAAAAACTGGAACGTCAATGGCTGATCTCGACTAATCTCGATTAAACTCGACTGCAATTGAAACTCTGGATTGGAAATTGAAATTCGAAAATAATCTTGTGCAATCAATCTCAATTTCATTCGATCAGTGCCTGATAATTCCGGATTCATACCTGATTTCTTGCCGATGCCAAGATCTTCAATTGAATTTAACGATGCCAAGATCTTCAATTGAATTTAACGATCAGTGTCGATGCCAAGATCTTGTAGTCGGAATTGATTGTGGAATCTTCAATTGAATTTCACAATGCCAATATCTTCAAAAACGTTTGGATCAAGAATAGTTGATCGATTGAATTGTTGATGCCGAACATGAATGCCGAAGTTGGATGAGAGCCGAACTTGTTAAAATTGGGCCGAACTTCAATTTGGGCCGAAGTCTTTTGGGCCGAGCAACTTGTATAAACTTCGGGCCGAGCTTCAATTTGGGCCGAACTTCAATTATGTTCGGGCCGAACTATTGATTTTGGGCCGAGCTTCAACAGCCGAACTATTCATGCCGAACTTGTTCTTCGTATCGAAGTGTACGTTCGTGTTCAATATTTCACCATTTTTGATTCAATTTCATTCAATACTCAACCGATTTCAGTGATTCTTTTTGCTAATTGCTCGAAATCAAATTGCTAACACTTTGAACCGATCACTTTCTTCAATCCATAACACAAAAGATCAAATTCTTCGATTTTCAGTAAGTTTTTCAACTTTTTCACTTTTTCACCAAAATCACGAAATTGAAGTGATTTGTTGACGGAATGGATCGAAACTTGATTCTATTTTGATTAGAATCGAAGGAGAAACATGATTCTCCAATCAAATCTTCAATTCGAATAAAAAAAATTACAACATTAAATTTCTCATGACGAAACATCAACTTTTTCTTCAAAAATCAGATCTGGATGATTCTAGCTCGAAATTGGATCTTCTCAAAGAGAGATTTTGCTCTGATACCAATTGAGAGATGTATTGAGACTAGAATCAAGCTAATCCATTGAGATTTGAGTGAGAAATTAAAGATTTGAGTGAGTGTGTGTTCTTGGTGTAAGTGTGTGTAAACGAGAGAGAGAACGAGCTTTCAATATTGTGTATCTGTTAAAGTGAGGCAAAGCTTGACTTGAAAGTCAAAGATACATGTATTTATACCATCTACCACTTAACAAAGAACTTATTAACTAACGGACTTAAAGGTCAAAACCATTACAAAATTAGTCCTAACCTTATTACAATATTGGTCCTAACAGACACTTTCCAGCAAGGTAAATGACACTGGTTTTTATAACTTGCTATTAACTTTATATATCTAAAAAATAATTAGGTATACCAGTGAGTACCACATTGTAAGTAAAACCAATCAGAATTGAACAACTATTGAATCCCGTTTTCTTTAATTACTCCGTTCCGTAGCATTTCCATTTCTAATGAACACTAAAAATACAATGAGTATTGTATTATAAGAAGAATGTATAAATTACAATTATATAAAATAATCTCAAATAATAAAATAAATCAAATAAAAGAAACTACTAAAAACTACTATTATTGTATAATAATAATAATAATAATAGATTCACGTGAAAGGTTTAAAGAGAAAGCCGACAACAGCCAAAATTAATTTAAATTAAAAAAAAAACCCTCAAAACATTGTCATCAGCTATAAATGAATAATATTTAATCCTTATTAATGTTATTATACTAATTTCTAGAAAATCATTTATTTTTATGTCAGTTTTACTATGTATCTAAGTCAGATACAACTCGTAGTATACTTAGAGAGCCCGGTACAGTCACCCAACCCTAACCTCGCCAGATTGCCACCTCGGCGTCCGACGCGCGCCACACACCGCTCGCTACGTTGACCCCGCCCTTCGCCGGCTAGCCCACGAGGCCAACTAACCAATTAGAGCCCGCCACGTGACACTAGCCGTTGGCAACGGCTATTTCTGCTGAAATTTAATTTTTTTTTTAAATAAAAATAACCAATTATTAATACCCTTTCAAAAACAACTTTTTTTTTTACACTTTCTCTTCAAACTCTCTAGTATTTTCTACAATTTCTTCAAAAAAAATGCCTCAACAAGCATAACCATCACAACCACAACCACAAGACGCGGCGGCACACCGAAAGGATAAAAAAGTTGCAACCAACCAAAATCAGACGGTGGTCTGGTGGGACGACGCACAAGAAAGGTTACTAGCCGAGTGTTGGGTTAGCGTTTCCGAGGATTCCGAGACGGGAAACGACCAAGCCGGTGATTGTTTTTGGAACAAAGTTGTTTATGAGTTCACCAAGGGCGTTGAGGTGCCGCGTACCAAAGACGCGTTGACGGGGAAGTGGGCGAGAATCATCAAGCAAAAAAACTCAATTCACGCAAAATACCCCGTAGATGACGATGAAATCGACGTTGAAGATAACGTGTAGTTCTTTTTAATTTTCGGTATTTTTTTAAAATTTTCGGTAATTTTTTTTATTTTTCTGTATTTTTTTTTTTTTTTTTTGGGTATTTTTTTTGTATTTTGTAATGTTTATTTTAATGAAGTATTAAGCTTATGAGAAAAAAGAAAAAGAAATAAGAAAAAGAAAAAAAGGGGTGGGGCCCAAATGGCTTAAGTGGTAGTAGAGGGGATATTTCAGAGTTTTGAATATAAAATGTGAAATAATGATATGGTGCAGAGATACTAGTCCGACTTGAGTAATCATACCTGATGCTCTTATGTTACAGATTAGCCCACGTTGAGAGCACAATTTTGATGTTAAAAAGTTGGGCCAAAACTCAAGTGAAGAATGATAACGAAGCTCCCAATTATCATATTAAGAAAGAGTGTTCAAATAATGATATATAAATTCCACGTGCTATTTTCTCAATATCAACCTTTGAACTTCGTATACGTATATTTATCTACAAGATAAATAAAATTGAATATAATACTGAACGATTAATATTATTATGACACCAAATGATCGATGTTGAGGTCTACAAATTATAAATAATAACTTTTATCTTATTTTATGAATGGTCACCAGAAAGCTTAATTTTGAAAGGAAATCCATTTGAACCAATATTTTGTTTTTTTAATACTCTGTACAAACGAAAATTTAGTTGTATAAATACTAATAAATCATCTTTTAGGTATCATATGAAAATTCTCCTCAACATCGTACGAATAATTACATTTTTCTTAGTAAATTGATTAATTGAATTTGATCACCTAAAAAGGTTACAAACACGTGCGTGTTTCATTTTTTCACAATAAAGGGGGTACAAACACGTTTCTTAAAAAAATTGTGTAGCCAGTTTATTGCTGACGTTATGTATACGTGGCTTTTAAATTTATTGAGTTGGGATAGATAGGCTAAGGTGGACTGATCATTTGAGACTTCTACATGTTTGTTTTTTATATACCTAAGGTCTTATAGTCTAGTGGTATTTAGGGTATATAGTGTTGCTTATGACCTAAAGTCATGAGTTCAACTCCCGGTGGGGGCAAAATGGAGTAGTTTAGGTGCCATTAAAAAAACATGTTTGTATTTTATATCCACCATCTAAATTGAAAGAGAGACGAAATCATCAAGTGTGTTAGGGTTTGTATTTTATGTACACTTGACATCTTAATATTCCTTTACATTAATTGTTCCTTTATATTACTTGTTTGATTTAGGGTTGATAGTTTAGTTTACATTGCTTTGATTACTCGATCTCTTTCTAGGATTTTTTGGGGTGTTTGGAATTGCACTTAATTGATTATTGCGGGTTTAAATTGATTCGTAAGAAAAAAATGGTGGTCGCCAGCAATAGTATTCTAGTCACCATACAGCTTCCAGCTCAGCAAGTTACATCCTTAAAAATAGAAAGGCGCGCACACACCCTTTTATTGAGAAAATATGATATAACCCATTTCTATCAGATAGTGTTGCTACATTACTAAAACTTATAGTCAAATGTATAATGAGAAGTCTAGATACTTAGGTGTTAGACATAAAATGATTCGTGATCTTATCATTAATGATGTTATATTGGAGGAGTTTGTTACAACTCTGTTGAATTTATTCGATCATTTAACTAAAGGGTTAGCTAGAGATTTTCTGCATAAGACGGCTGTGGGGATATGTTTAAAGTCCACCTAAAATCTTTCATTGATGTGCAGGATACAATTATAAAAATATGTCCAAATTACACATATCTCAAACTATCATACTCTTTGGCAAGTATGACCAAGTCGCAGGATAGTACAACAAATGTAAGTTAACCGGGTATCATTTCCACATGGAACGATTAAGTTGACTCGTAAAACTAAAACTAAGTTAATTAACCTAAAATTAAGAATTGCAAAAGGTTTGTTTTTATTATTTAAATTATATCATTTAAAAGAATTAACTCTAACTAAAAAGGTATAGAAACGACATTTGGTAAAACTTCTAATCGCTTGAAGAAGGCATTCATTGTTATTTAGACATAAGTTTGGTTGTTAATATCCGAATGATATTAAATTCTAGAGGTTGTTCAGTTAGATTTCTCTGAACTTCCTGCAATATATTTAATATAATTAATCTAATTTAATTATTATTATAATTTTTTGTATCAAAAATTAAAAAAAATAAAGGGTCACTTATTTTGAATCGAAGGGAGTATGACATCCTTTTGCATGTGGGCCTATGTATTAATTTCGTACGACTCATCTAAAAAGATATGAGTTCGGCCCTTTTAATAAAACTAAAATATAATTTCCCGTTAGAAAAAGATTTCGTCGGAAATCCTTAAGAAAAGGACCCTACCTCAGATATGTGGGAAAAAAGCCCACCTAAAATATGTGGGAGAAACTCTCAAAGTGAAAATCTTGATAGTTTATTCGGAGTTGAAATCATGGTATTTATCTACAATTTTTTTAAGCAAAAAGTCATTTAGTTATTTTGTTGCGACAGATTATTGTATATATTATTGTCATAAAGTTTACACATGTAACCTCAAAATTTATAATACTTCAATAGAAAAGAGAAGGTCATTATTATATTTGTAGAGAAATGTTGAAGGTAGTTTAAGAATTTTATCTAGTCCTAAGGGATAATTATTAGCTCTTGGATCAAGAAAAATCAGTGGTTAATATCAAGATTCAAACCACCACCATCACCACTACAAACACATGCGCTTCTCCGGCGGCCGGAGACGGCGGCGGACAGCGGCGATGGGCGGCGGACGGCGGCGGCCGCAGGTGGCTGCCGGCGGTGGTGACCGGTGGTGGTGGTCGTGACTGGAAGCACATGTGTTTGAAACACATGTGTTTTGAAAATAACATGAGTGTATACGTACAGCCAAGCACATGTGTTTCAAGTAATGAAGCACATGTGTTTCGTAATTCAAACACAAATGACTTGCTTGTAAGTTACATGTGTTCAGGAACAAAAACACATGTGCTTGGCTTTATGAAGCACATGTGCTTCATAATGATATGTTCGTCACTTGTTTTGATTTTTTTTCTTGTGTAGTGAAGCACATGTGTTTCATTACGTCAAACACATGTGCTTCGTGATTCAAACACAAATGACTTGCTTGTAAGTTACATGTGTTCAGGAATAAAAACACATGTGCTTGGCTTTATGAAGCACATGTGCATCATAATGATATGTTCGTCACTTGTTTTGATTTTTTTTCTTGTGTAGTGAAACACATGTGTTTCATAACGTCAAGCACATGTGCTTCGTGATTCAAACACAAATGACTTGTTTGTAAGTTATATGTGTTCAGGTGTGACAGCCCTCAAAATTTGGAACTTGACTCGACATTTACCGTGACCTAAATTCATTTCAAAACATTCATCACAATTATGTTATCATTTAAGTTTAGAAAAGTTGCTCATATCATGTTTAGGTAGTACACATTATCATTATACACGAGTCAGGTTTGCATGTATCTCGTACAGTTAGATCTATGCATTTAGCAAGTTGGTGACTCAACGCAAACTTAAACCTAACCTAAGAGTATAAAATTTATATTTACAATGACACATTAGCTCAACCAAATAAACCGATACGGAAAAACAATGTACAAAAATATCGTACGCGATTAAATATACAAGCGAACAAAAGTTTAGTACTCGGTACGTTTTGAATACTGAAAATAGCAAAATTAATACTAAATTGATATTTTTATCAGGATTTAACTAACACCGAAAACCGAGTAAAATAATGGTTAAAGTATTTTACCAAGCGATTGTACAAGTGTCTCTACTTATAATTATCAATTAACTAAATCAATAGAATTAAAACTATGATTTAAGTCTTGTACGTTTTTGTTGAGAACGGAATAAGGAGAGATTAATTTTCCTTTAATAAGCTACATATATTTTCTTCTTGCGTGGAATCGGATGTTAATAAAAATAAAGAAATCTAAAAACCATCTTATCACCTTCACCCCATTTGTCAGTTCCGTAACCGACTCCACACTTTTATGATCACGTTGTCATATTTATTAAATCACCTTAAAGACCAAACCTTATTACTTCCTACTAACCGTCATCTTCCTCCTCTAGTCCATGCTCATGAATCAGAATTTGTATCACAAAACATTCGCTGAAACCATACTCCGGCAAGCATCTCATCATCTCTCTCTATGAAAATAATCGGAAACCACCATCACCTTTATACACCCTAAGATCCAGGGGCGTCTCCGAGATTTTGAAGGCCCTGTGCGAAAACACGAAAATGGGCACCCTGAATACAAGATTTTTATAAAAATTTGGACTTTCTAATTTTTTTCATATTAAATTATTAAGTTGGCTTAAATTTTAATATTATATATAATATATATACAAATTGGGCCCCTACAAAATATGGGGCCCTGTGCGGCTGCACTCCTCCATCTCCTCAAAGACACTCGTGCTAAGATCGACCCTACTTACCCAAGTGAAAACAAAACCAGATATATACAGTCTACATGCGATACCCGTACCATTCCGGTGAGATCGCAGAAAACTCCGGCAACATCAGTTCCCCATGTTTCATGAAATCAATATATCTATGCGTATCGATGAACCAGGCAAGGAAACCCCATCTCCGGCGACGTTTGCTTCTCCAACGATCAGCATTCTTTCCGGCGAAACCAACGAGCTCGACAAACTCTCTCTCTCTCTCTCGATTACTCTCTCTCTAAACGCCCAGGTAATCACTCTCTGTTTTTGATTATGTGTTCGAGCGTATACGTTGGTGTGTGTTGGTGTCGTATGTGGGTGTATGTAATACACCGACGACCGTCCCTTGTACCTCGTCTTTAACTCTCGTTTATTGTCTCCGGCAAAACACGCCCAAGTGGGTGTTGTCGGGTGTGTGTGCATGGAGATGTGTACTTATCTATCGATTACCGTCGCAGACGGTATTACCGGTGATCTTTCCGGCTGCATCAGTGATTCGTTTTTGGCGTCGTTGCCTTCGTAAACTCTCGGACGCAAAGCAGCCACGATCAACTTTATTTGAAGCCAGCCCATTTTCATTTAAATCTTTTGTTAGCCCAAGTAGATTGGGTTAGCCAAGTTTGTAATCCAGCCCATTAAGTCTTCTTGCCCCGATTCGAATTTCAGCCCAACAACCCATAAGTAAACCCAAATCAACGTTTTCATAAAAATCAAATTTTCTTTCATATTTTATTTTCTAAATAAAGTAGTTTTTAATTATTTAAAATTCTAATGGTACCTCGTATCTTTTATTTTAAATCAAAGTGTAACACATGCCTAAGAAATTTATACTCGAATAGAACATATTTAAAATACGGTTCCATCCCACGACGTCACCAACGTATCACTCAAGCTTATTTCCGTTTTAGGGAATCATTTTGCACCATTTAGTGTCAGCAAGTAGGGGTGAGCATAACAGGGTACCCGCCGGTTCCGACTGGAACCGGAACCGGAACCAGAACCGCAGGTTCCTGAAATATAGAAACCGGAACCGGAACCTAGAAGACAGGATCCTAAATTTCTGGAACCGGAACCGGAACCGCCGGTTCCAGGGCAGGTTCCGGTTACCCTGTCTCTAAATTCAAAAAAAAAATAACATTACTTACTATATAAACAAGACAATAAATCACACGAACTAACGATTACAAATATCGTTTAATAGTTTTAAAAATAGTTCAACGATCACGAATATTGTTCAAAATAGAAATAAGTGAATAATTATGATTAAAACATAGTAAATGTGTGAAAGGTGTGAAAGTCAGTCACAAATATACGACCTCACGACGAGTGAATGTCTCACTCAATTATAACGAGTAAGAGAAATTTTATATTTTTTACTTGGACTAGTATTTTACATTTATATAAATCGTAAATCTATTTAATTTAATGTATAATATAAAATATATTATATATTTTAATAAAAACATACCGTCTAATCGCCGGTTCCAGGGTATCCACCGGTTCCAGGTTCCTTAATTTTGAGAACTAGAACCGGAACCTCTTAGGGCGGTTTCATGATTTTAGGAACCGGAACCAGAACCTCCTAACAGGTTCCGGATCCGGAACCTCCAGTTCCGAGACGGTTCCGGTTCCGTTTCCGGTTACCCTCTTTTTCTGCTCACCCCTATCAGCAAGTCGTACATACCGACACTCATTTATTTACTTCTATGCATTAGGTCACTAGAAGTCATTTGATTGGATCTTGCATTTTACTTATTTGCATTTTGGAAGCATTACATCAGGTGAGTTCACAGCCCCACTTTTTACCGCACTTTATGTACTGTTTTATAACTTTGGGGTGGAAAACATAACAAATGCTTTTATAAATCTATTTGTGACTTTCAAATCACAACCTCTCTTTTACTACATTTTAACTATTTCACTTTTGGGGTGAAAAACATATCAACTATTTTATAAATGTTTACAATATATATAAACGTTTACTATATCGTGATGAAAACTATTTTTGGAAGCTAGATAACGAATCCTTATGCTTGGACTAAGTTTAGATGTACATGGAAGTGCGTATATGTTACATACATAATCATTAGCTAGTTGCGACTAGGCCCTGGATATGCAAATAGTACTATTGGCAGAGACCTATTTGATCATTTTTATCGGTGTTTACCGAACCACGAGGAGTGCATATCTAGCACGTTTAAGGTTGTTGTTTTGATTATGGACTTAGGGTCAGTATTTTAACTCAAAAGGGTATAGCTAACCTATTGGGGGATCACCGTCGATTGTTTCTACTACTGCTCTCGGAGCAGGCCAACTTTTAACTACTTATATCATCACACTATATTTTTGCCAATTATGGCATACGAAAACTATTGTTTTTACTATCGCGGGTAAACTCGTACTACTGCTCTCGGAGCAGGTCAATTATAACATTTATATCATCACACTATTTTTGCCAACGGTGGCATACGAAAACTATTATTTCTACCTCTTGCGATTTATATCGTACTACTGCTTTTGAGCAGACTATTTTCACATTTATATCATCATACTATTTTTGCCAACGGTGGCATACGAAAACCATTGTTTTTACAATTTCTTTTGAGCATACTATTTTTAAACGTTTTATATCATCAAATTATTTTTTGCCATGAATGGCATACGAAAAACTATGGAACTATTTGATCTTATTAAAAAAAACTGTGAATTCACTCAACAATTTTGTTGATACTTTTACTTATGTTTTCAGGTATCTTAGCTAAGCATTGAGTCGCATGCATTGGAGTCAAGCTTTCGTTTTGTAAAGATGTCACCTCCAAATTTTAGTTAAAACTTATGTTTTGGTTCAACTACTTTGTTTAAATTAAATTATGGTGACATTACTTTTTATCAAACATTTATTGTTTACGATAATCATATGCTTATGTATACTTGTGAAGTCGCACGCCCGTTCTTCCGCAAACCACTTTTGGCGGGGTGTGACATCAGGAACAAAAACACATGTGCTTGGCTTTATGAAGTACGTGTGCTTCATAATGATATGTTCGTCACTTGTTTTGATTTTTTTTCTTGTGTAGTGAAGCACATGTGTTTCATAACGGTAAGCACATGTGCTTCGTGATTCAAACACAAATGACTTGCTTGTAAGTTACATGTGTTCAGGAACAAAAACACATGTGCTTGGCTTTATGAAGTTGTGCTTCATAATGATATGTTCGTCACTTGTTTTGATTTTTTTTTTTTTTTTGTGTAGTGAAGCACATGTGTTTCATAAAGTCAAGCACATGTGCTTCGTATGCTCCCTTGTGTGTTTAGAAACTCATGTTTTTAGTGACTTGAAACACATGTGTTTCATGACCTGAAGCACATGTGATTCGAAGTAATATGTTGTGTTTTAGTGAAAGCACATGTGTTTCAATACATCATACCACCACCACCCCCCATTACCACCAGCACTTTCACTGTCAGCCACCACCGCCGCCGCCGGCCGCGGTGGTCGGCGGCGGCCGGAAGTGGCCGGAGGCGGCGGCTGACGGTGGCTGTAGGTGGCTGTAGGTGGCTGTAGGGGGATTTGATCTTGACCATCTTGATCCAATGACTAAGATTTATTCCTTAGGACTAGACAAATCCTTTAAACTTCCTAGAATACAACTCTATATTTGTAAATGGTAACTCAATTTTCTCTGACTAGCATATTGTGACACTCCATAATTTAATCATTTATTTGTGACAAATATTTGTATATTTTTGTCATAAAATGTACAGGTAACCTCATAAAATTCGGTATATTAATACGGAAAAAAAGAAAAGACAGATTACATTAAATTAAAAAAACCTTACAGATTAGTAACAAACTACAACCTTTAGACCACCACACTGCCACCACCTTCAATCGGTTGTTGAACGTGAACAAAACGAACACCAATATCATTAGCACACAATGCCGACCAAGATGTTATGATCAAAACAACAAAAACGCACACTACACTAATTTCAACTATAACTAGATAGCGAGTCGGAAGAAAAAGGTTTAAAACCAAATACACCGAAGCTATCGCTGCAGTTGAGTACATACACCCAACTAACAATCGGTATGTCCTACTGGTTCGATACAGGTCTTCCGTATCATCACCGAAACCGAAACGGAAAAAAAGTACAAGATAAAAAATCCAACTTGAGATCATAATAAGTTCATTTTCAACAACCTGCCTAAAACGATGGTTTAATGTGTCCCTATCATAAGTATAGAAAATCGATATATATGAGATACCAAAAGTAATGATAGATCCCAACAAAATAGTTCTTTTCCTTAGGATATTGTCATCGATCCTGAGTAAAGGAGAAAAGAAGTCAATAACCAAAATTTTAGGTTTATTTAGGCTGTTTTCTCTTTTAAAAATAAGAAAATAACACGATAATGAAAAGATGGTTTAAATGCATGAAAAGAAGAAAGAATATTAATTAAATGTTTTTTTTTAAACGGCAAATGTAATCTACTCCTAATTACCACATGGGACTCGAACTCCAGACCTCAAGGTTGAGAGTCATACCCCATACCATTAGGTCAAAGACCTTTTGATTAAGATTTGAAGAGTCTAGTTTAACAAGAAAATTATTATATATGGTTAAATTAAAAAACGAAAGAAAATATGTAAACTTACGTTGATTGATCTGCCATTTTCAGTGGGTTCCGAGTTTGACCCTCCTCCTCTGCAGCAAAGAATAGACAAATTAAATAATTCAAACTTTAATTTGAAAACACAATTGTTTTGACCTGTTGCGTATTTTTTTATTTGGATAGTAAACTAAAAATGAATTTAAAAAAGTTAAAATTAAAATAGACACCGAGCATGTTTTTACGATAATTCATAATTGATGTATAAACTTTTAAAACATTATCTTTAATTTGGAGTTTTTATAAATATAGTTTTTTACTTGGAAGGTAAAATGGAAACGAATTAAAACATAAAATTTAAACCTTGTCATATTAAATATGAATATGAATATAATATATATGAAATATATTAAATATATATTTACATATTAAAAATATAAAATATATATGAGATATTTTAAAACTACAATATATCTAATAATTGAATATTATTTAAGTATAAAATTTTATAATAATAATTAAATAATTCAGGAAGATGTAGTTATTTACATTAGATATTTAATGTATACTCTTCCTGTAATTGAATTATTATTATTATAAAATTTACATCAGATTTTATTACTTAATTAATAATAAGATAATAAAATCTGTAATTGAAAAGGAGTGTTGGTTTTATTAAATTGGGATAATTTCATATATATCCTTATAAACTTTCAAAATTACTTATATATCCTTGCAAACTTCATTATTACGTATATATCCTTCCAAAATCTTAAATTTCTCACATGTATCCTTTAACCTAATTTAATAATATTTAAATATTTTATAATTTTAAAAATGTGTAACCTAATTTAAATTAACAGTAAAATACCCTAAATATATATGATTTAATCTTCTTGGTCAGCGGTAATCATAAATCAAATACTCACATCTTCTGGTGTATTCTTAAAATCCGACAACCCTTTCATAGTAAACATGTTTAAATGGGCTTAAGGCACATCATAATTTTGTGATTTCATGTTTCTTGGTATATTTTTACATCTTCATTCTATTGTTGCATATAAACCAACAGTTTAACTATTACTCAACAAAAAATAAGAGCTTTGGTTTCGGCTCATCGGGATAGGGATAGGCAAGGCAAAAAAGGAATTTTCGTCGTTACTGTACGCGATCGTATACTGAGGTGCTCCCCGCCAGTTGTTGGAACGACGCGAAAATTGTTTTAGGTTTGTGTTCTTGATACAAACTAATTGAAGTTTGACGTTTTTATTATTATTATAAAATCCTTTAGTTGCAAAAGTGATTTCGCTTTGCAAAATTGACGAAATTATGATGGGCTTAAGCCATTAATTAAACATGTTTACACAATCTATGTACGTAGTCATGAAAGAGTCATCGGTTTTAAGGATGAACCTGAAGCTACGATTATTTGTTATATGTGATTGCCGCCGGCCAAGAAGATTAAATAGTATATAAAGGTTTAAGGGTATTTAGGATATTTTACCATTAATTTAGATTAGGATAAATGTTTTTAAAATTTTTATAAATATTTAAATATTATTAAATTAGGTTAAAGGATATATGTGAGAAATTTAAGATTTTAGAAGGATATATACGTAATAATGAAGTTTGCAAGGATATATACGTAATATTGGAAGGTTACAAGGATGTATACGAAATTATCCCTATTAAATTTGGCTAAGATAAAAACTGGTGGGTCGTTCTGAGCTGGGCTGGGCTGCATGATTGTTGGGCCAGAACTGTTACTGGGCCTAAGTGACTGGTTTGGGTCTTTCTTCAAACAATAAACATAATAAAGAACACACACAACACACACATGTGTGTGTAACCGGAAAACACATACTGTAGCAGTATTAACAAAAAAATCACCATTAATAAAAAAAAAAAAACAGAACAGATTTGCACTTGAGTACTTTTCCATAAATCATTACTAACAACCAAATTCAAATGGAAAGTCTAGAAATCCAAAATAAACAGTTAAAAAACAATAATAAAAGTCATATGTTTTCTTAAGTTTTCTTAGCAAAACGATAATAAAAGTAACAAAGCAAGTGCAAACATAAGTCATCACTCCTCGAGTGTCTCCTCATTTTCATCTCCGTTACTTGGGCCCTTTTGTCGGTCCATATCGGTCCAAAATCAATACCGAATGGACCGAAACCGATATGGACCGAAACCAAAATAGCATGATTTCTAAAACCAAAAACCGAACCGAATTCTGTTATCGGTTCGGTTTTTTCGGGCATTTTGCTCACCCTAAAATATATACTGCTTTAGAGATATCTAGATGAAAAACACGTACCCTATCGGTTAAAAATGTAACATCCTTAAAAAGTAGCGAAAATTCAATGAATGTATCAATTATCAGATTTTGAGGTAGTAAAAGTCAAATTAGTCAAACTACAGGTAGCTTCCTGGAAATATAGTGTTGTCATCACCCACCAAATAAAAACCATAAAACCAGTAAACGCTTACACCCAAAAAAACCCCCAAAAGTCTTCCCCTTTTGGGGTTCACAATTCTTATCCATCACGCCTCTTTTGAATCTCTCAACAACACTAATTTCCGATCAAAATTCAGTTCAATCAGTCAACTATCACAGCTTACAGCTCAATCGATCCAAAAACAGCTACTTTTTGCCCTAATTCGATGGGTTCTGAAGTGATCGATGCATCTAGGGTTCCAAAGTCAAAATCAAAGTCGAAACCGGCATCTGCCGGAAAATTGTTCCCGCCGGGGTTCAGATTCCACCCGACTGATGAAGAATTGGTCCTTTATTATCTGAAAAGGAAGATCTGCCGGCGATCGTTGAAGCTGGATATCATCGGTGAAGTTGATGTTTATAAGTGGGACCCAGAAGAATTACCTGGTATGTATACATTACTTTATGAATCATAAAAATTGTTAATTGATTGTTATTTGATATTTGATCTGTGTTATGTTATTTGAATCATATGATCTTGTTTGCTGAAGTAGTGTTTAGTCTATCATAAATCCAAAAAATTGATAGGTGGGTCAACCTAACCCGACCCGTTACCTTGGCCCGCCAATTATGTCACTAATACTTAATTCTAACTAAAGTCTTCTTGATTGGAATTTGCAGGGCAATCTAAATTAAAAACTGGTGACAGACAATGGTTCTTTTTCAGCCCGCGAGATAGAAAGTACCCGAATGGTGGAAGATCAAGTCGGGCCACAATGAACGGGTACTGGAAAGCAACTGGAAAAGACCGAATCATCAAACGAAGATCATCATCAGTTGGGATTAAAAAAACCCTAGTTTATTACCAAGGTCGTGCACCCTTGGGTCAACGAACCGATTGGGTCATGCACGAGTACACCATGGATGAAGAAGAGCTCAAAAGATGCCTGTTTGCTCAAGAACATTATGTTTTGTATAAAATTTTCAAGAAAAGCGGGCCCGGGCCCAAAAACGGGGAGCAATACGGTGCACCGTTTGTTGAGGAAGAATGGAGTGATGATGATTGTTTGGATGTTGATTCGTTTTTGATACAAACGGTTGATCGGGCCACGGTTAATGATGTTAGAAATACCCGAGAAGAACAAGATGATGTTTTTTCTAATGATATTGTTGACTTTTTGAACAAGATTATTGACCAGCCCGATCTCCTTCCACCGGTTCAGCAAATCTTGGAAAACCCGGAAATTCGTTCGGTTGAAAACGGGCCGGAATTGCAGTTGTTGGCTGTCGATGAGGATTTTCTTGAAATGGATGATTTGATCGGGCCCGAACCGGTGTTTTGTGGTTCGGGCCAACAGTTTCCTGATTTCGATTCTTTTTCGGAGTTTGATTTGTACCATGATTCGGGTTCGTTTGGAAGTCAACAATTTGAACTTCAGGGAGGTTATATGGACAACTTGGAATTTGGGCCCGAAAACTCGGGCCTTGTGAGTGAAGTGGCGAATCATGATCATGAAATTCCAGTAAGTTATGATTTATGGAATCATAATCAGCCCGTTTCTCACGCTTCATCAGGTACTCAATTAGTGTTCAATACGGGTTCGGGCCAAAACGGGCTAATATGAAAGTGGGTTAATTGGCCCAAATCAACCCAAGTAACTACACAAAATGGGTTTTTTGTAGTATAATCTCTTAGTTTTAAAATAAATTAAATAAAGTAAACATAGTTACGGATTTTTTTTATACGTTTTGCTAACGTTATAAAGCTCGTGACCAGATGGAAAATGACAAGAGCTCTCGAGCCCGACTCGTGGAGTTCAAGACCAAGCTTTTTGAGCCCGTTTCACGAGCCATACCATAACATGTATAATTACCTAATTACCCTTTTTCTTTTTTTCCAATGTTTCTAGGTGTTGTAATACAAGAAAACCTCGGGAAACCCGAATATCATACAAACCAACAACCCGAAACCGAAACCGACAAAATCGATGATAATTCAAACTCGTGGTTTTCATCCGCTTTATGGTCGTTTGTTGACTCGATACCAACAACACCAGCTTCAGCAACAGAAAGTAGTGCACTTATGAACAAGGCGTTTGAACGGATGTCTAGCTTTGGCAGGGGTAAAAATGTAAATTTAGCCAATTCTGCTAGCGGGCCCGTTGGTTCGGGTTTGAAAAGGTTAGAGAAACCGAAAGTGTTGGGGTCGAGTAGTAGGGGTATTGTGTACTTTTCAATTCTTGGAGTATTGTTTGCGATATTGTGGGTATTTGTAGGGTCTTCTGTTGAATTATTAAATAAGTGTATACGGTGGTAACTTTGTAGATTTTTGAATGGTTTGTTGTTTGTAGCTAACCAGGGGTGTAATGGTAATTTGATCTAATTTGGAAATAAAACATGATTATCGTTTGTTTTGTAAATTATGTAAACTAATTTTTGAACGGCTCGTGTGGTTCTTAGACGACTTTTTTTGTAAACGTTGTGTGGATTTTGTGCACGTGAATATGGTTTGGAATTTGGATGTACATATTTGGGTAAGTTAATGTTTTCGGGTGATTTTCATTTTTTGTTCGTTTGAAATTTGATTTTTATGATTTTAAGGATTTGGGTAAGGTGGATTTTACATGCTCTTTCTTTTTACCTTGTATGTTTGTTTAGTATAAAGAATCTCAACCACTGCTTTTCGATTCCCGGTTTTAGTCGGTTCCAGCTGGTTCAGTCTGGTTCTTGGACCGTGTAAAGGCCTAGGTGGAATCGTGGAAGAACATAATGCAAAAAACTTTGCTAACTGAAATTACTAAAATGACCTCAATTAACAGAGGACACTTAAAACCGTCAGAGGGGAAAAACCAAAACAAACCAAGGTTTGCAAAATAGTACCAAACGAGTAATTTGCCCAAACCACATTGACATTTTTTTTTGCAAGGGTTTTTCTAACATGTGCCTAGTGGGCACATGTTTAGGTGCATTAACTACCATACAAATTTCCTAATAAAGTCATAATACACATTAATGAAGTTGGTATGTTACATTTTTAAGCGATGCATTAAATATTTTTTTAGTTATAATGGAAAGTTAATGCACCTAAACATGTGTCTAGGGGCACATGTTAGAAAAACCCTTTTTGCAATTTACTCTAGAAAACAATCATTTTCGGATGGAAGATGGCCGTTAAACGGTTAAACCAACGATGAATATTATTTGGTACTTTGATGATTCGTACACTATGATAATTACTATGCTACACCACGACCTTATTTCATTTGATAATTTTATACACCGTGAATCAAACCGAATGTAGGTGAAAAAAAAGTTATTGTATACAAAGTACTCATATGTACCGGTGTGCAAAATCACCTCCTTTAGCATGATCAATTAGCACAACTTTGCCCTTCATAAGCACATAAAAACTTCACTTGTCGTGGTACCACTAAAGAGTCTTTAACCTAATCTGTATGGTGTTTATTGTATACTTGTGATAAGTGATACAAATCACATTGTAGATATATGTGATATTTAAAAAGTAGATTATGAATTAGCGTTAAAGAAAACCCGTCATACCATTGTCACTAAACACACATTTAGGCATGGTTTGTGGATGTGTTTGTGTACCTAAAGTGCGTAATGCTTCACAAGGCAACACACTTGAGGTTAGTGGTGAGGTCGGTCCAAAAACCGAACCGAACCGAAATTGATAAGATGAATTTTCAAAATCGAAACTGAACCGATAACATCTTATCGTTTTGGTTCGGTTCGGTTTCAGTTCGGTTTTTTTAGGCCAAATGTTCATCATTTTCCGAAAACCAAACCGAACGGAACTGAAACCGATTAATTTTCAAAACCGAAACCGAACCGATAATATGTTATCGGTTTTGGTTCGGTTCGGTTCGGTTTAGGTCGGTTTTCGGTCCGGTTCGGTTTTTCGGTCCAAATGCTCACCCCTACTTGAGGTAAATATGTAATGCTTGGTTAAATAGAATGCATTGATTTACTACACGTGACATATGTAATGCTCGGTTTCGGTCGGTTTTTTCGGTTCAGTTTTTCATGTGTTTTGTCGAAAGAAAAAAGATTAATGAGTAGTCGTAGAATTTTTTTTTATTTTTTTATTGTTATACTCAACCAAAAAAAGCCATCTTTATCTGTTTAAACGTCACACAAAACCCCCTATCACCAAGCACACACAATCACCGCCACGACTGCAACAAAAACTCCGGCGATGAGCGGAACGGCGAGAATCCTAACCATCTCGTTAACTTCAACCACCACCACCCGCCTCTCTTTCTCTCTCCTCTCTTTCCCCAAACCCCATCCACCAATTAGGGTTTACCAAGCGTTTCGATTCAGACCCCTCTCCGCCGCCGCAGCCGCAACTACCACCGCCGTCACCGACGAACCATCGTTAGAAACATCAAAACACTCAATCCTTCTCGAACGCCTCAGAATCAGACACCTCAAAGATTCTGTAGGAAATACTCACAAACCCAATAGTAAAAAACCAGAGTCGATTGTGGGGTTTGAGAATGAGATTGATGATGTAAAAAAGGGGAGGATTTTAGGGTTTGGAGAATTAGGGCTGAGTGAAGAGGTTTTAGCCGCTTTAGGGGAAATGGGGATTACTGCTCCTACTGAGATTCAAAGTTTGGGGATTCCTGCTGTTCTTGATGAAAAAAGTGTTGTTTTAGGGTCTCATACTGGTTCTGGGAAAACACTTGCTTATTTGTTACCACTTGTTCAGGTTTTGAATTAAATTTCCTTAATTTTTTATTTTTTCATTTGGTTGTAATTTGGGATTTTGCTAAAAAATAGAGATAATTACAAAAAAGAAGAACAAAAAAGAAGCTAATTGACTGTTTTAGGATTCAGTTTAGACTGTTAATTGCAATTTGGAGCAGAGGGTGTCTGGTTCAGGTTTTTTATTTAAATTTTTTGAATTTTTCAATTAGTTGTAATTTGGGGTTTTGCTAAAAATCAAAGATAATTACACAACAAAGCATTTTAATTGGCAATTTTAGTATTCAATTTTTGAACTTTTTATCAAAACGGGCCGGGTTTGGCTGACCCATTAGTTCTTTTTCTTTCCTTTCTGTAAACTCCTACTAATAAAATTAATATGTTAAGTATAATTACGAAACCTATAACAAAAAAAAAAAAATTATTTAATAAATTTGAATATAGTTTAATTTGGAGGCTATAAACATTTATGTATGCCATGGGCCGTGGGCGACTTCTTTAACCCGTTCGACCCGTTTCTTTCTTAGCTAAAATATAAAATTTTAACCCAATTGACACATTAGCAATATAATTCAACTTAGATATATCCATTTTTACATAAATGCGATGTTTTATAGTAATTTCAACTGATTATTTATATTTTGATTTTTATTTATAAATATAGTTGTTAAGACAAGATGAGGCATCAAATGGCATGGTGATGAAGCCTAGACGTCCACGTGCAGTTGTTCTGTGCCCAACAAGGGAGTTATGTGAACAGGTCAACAACCTTTTTTTTCATTTTATTTATTAAATTTCTTGAAAAAATTATATTTTATGTGATAATATATAAGAATACCACCCAAATATTCAACTATATTGGGTATAAACGAAACCAGATACATATTTGGGTGGCCTTAATGAAAAAGTTGAATAATTGGGTGGTCTTTTATACATTATAAATTTATCCATATTTTTATTTTTTATTTTTTTCAAGTAATGAATGAAATTTGGATATTAATATATATTTATAGGTATTTGGTGTTGCAAAGTCAATTAGTCATCATGCTCGGTTTAGGTCAACCATGGTTAGTGGTGGTGGGCGGTTAAGACCACAAGAAGATGCATTAAATTCACCGATTGATATGGTGGTTGGGACACCTGGCAGGGTTCTTCAACATATTGAAGAGGGAAATTTGGTCTATGGTGATATTAAATATCTGGTACTCATCTACTTCTTTTTATTTTTATTTTTAATTTTTTAATATTATATATATATGAGAAAGGGCAAATATCATAACATAGTAATATACTTTACAAGTTTACGTGGTGGTATGTTATGGTAATTTACTAATTTTAAGTTTTTACAATCCATTTTGGTAATTACAATTTTGTAGTCAACTTGTTTTGGTCATTTTGAGTTTTTAAAGTTTGTTTTGGTACTGACAGCGTTTAATAATGTAAAAAATAATAACTACATAGAGCCAAAAAACTTGTTTTATGTACTAGAGATGGCGTTTAAGATATATTGTTATATTTGTTGGAACATAAATCATACAACACACATAACAATCATTGATATTGAATCATTAACCATTAAACGTACAATTTGATAGTGTATATATACAGAGTTTTTGAAGGGTTAAAATGATTTACTTGGGCTCATCAAAATAATCTTAAGTTGGGTTAAAAGTCTATATTAATTACCTGGTATGTGATATAAAATATATCGAATGGATAAAAATATAAAATATATAGCTTAAATTATAAAAGATATCTAATTAATATATAAAAATATCTAAATTGTATATAAACTAGAGGGGGGCAAAAGAGTAAATATTATTAGAGTCCTTATAATTAGGAAATGAGATTTAGGGTTGTAGAGTTTGGCTCTTGAGAGAGGGATTGGATTCTTCCCTATCTATATCTTGTAATTTTCAATTTCAGTAATCAATTCAGTTTCTATTTTTGATATCTTATAAGGAAATGTGTTTGTATTTGTTCATCAATTCGTATCAGACATACTTTGTTTTCCTTCCTGTTACACGTTGTTTCCATTTGGTGGATAGAACCAATCTAACTATTATCAATGGTGCGAAAACCAATTCCATATTTCTGTTTATAACCCTTTACCACCAGAACAGAACAGACTGGCTGTCAACCTCTCCTTTTTCATTTAATTTAGTCCCATTTTACACCTATTGTTTCATTCTTTAAAATTTCTTTCTTCCATTTCTCATCTTGACATGCATGTAATTGGATATGCTTCTTGCCATTTCTATAATAGACCTATTCTTTCTTTCTGGTTTGCTGTGGGGTAATTTTGCTTCTTTGAAATCAAAGGAATTATACTCATCTGATCTTTCCGCTCTGTTTTTCAACCGATAATTTTCTACTAAATGATGTATAAAAGTACCTTCAGTCTTCATTGGTGGGAAAGCTTGCTTTCCTAAAACATACTTGATCCACCTTATTTATGTTTGGCACAAGGTTGTGTTTATACATGTAATTCACATGACCAAATCTTCTGTGCCGAGTTAGGATTAAAAGTATCGTTCTTGAGGAAACATTTTATTTCTAGTCATAACCTACTTCATGAGATTCCAAGAGAAAGGGTGGAAACATCCTTCAATCGCAACAACCACATACTCGAATTTTCTTGTTGAGTATCTTCTCAACCACTCTTACATCCTCTATGTTTAATCTTAGTTGATTCAACAATACGGTTATAATATTCTTCACTTGATTATGAATCTCTCATTCTCAAATTCGCATCTCAAAGTTTGTAATTTCACTATTCTGACTTTATCTTCTCCACGATAAGTTTTATGCAGCAAATCCCATGTATTCGAAGAAGAAATTCGTTCAAATATCACTTCGTGATAAATCTTACAGGCAAACGCCACAACCCTTACAGGCAAACGGTTACAAGAGGTTAACATAACCGCCATGATTAACTGACTACACATAACTGACTTTAACCGACATATGCTGACTTTTGTGACTAACTTAATCTCAACAATTTTATGACATTTGCTTTATATAAAAGTTCCCAAAAATAAAGATATTATTAATAATTTTTTTATTTTTTTGGTAATATGATGGTAACATGATGTGTTATTAGGTGTTGGATGAGGCAGACACAATGTTTGACCGAGGGTTTGGGCCGGATATCAGGAAGTTTCTTGGCCCGTTGAAAAACAGAGCATCAAAACCAGATGGTCTTCCTTTTCAAACTGTTTTGGTCACTGCAACAATGACAAATGTATGCTATTTACTCTTTATTACCTTAATGTTATCATAAATGGTCCTTTAACTAACCACATTTTGCAACTTTGATCCTTTCCTTTTCAAAGTTCCACACTCGGTCCTTTAAGTACCATTTTATTCCACGGAAGGCGTTTAAAAGGACTGCACATGCAATAAAATAGTACTTAAAGGACCAAAGTTGAAATATATGGTTAGTTAAATGACCATTTATGAAATTAACTGTAACAAAATTAATTAATTTTTTTATTTGATTTCTTGCAGGGCGTACAGAAGTTAGTTGATGAAGAATTTGAAGGAATTGAACATCTTCGTACTTCAACTTTGCATAAAAAAGTTGCTTCTGCTCGACATGATTTTATTAAACTTTCGGGTTCAGAAAATAAATTGGAAGCATTGCTACAGGTTTTATAAATTATTTTTACTTATATTTTTTGGAATGTACAAGATTTAATGCATGATATACAAACCATCACAAGATCATTGATCTGAACACTGAACTTGTAAAATTTCTTTTTGAAAGAAGGAAAGATTACTGCGTTTTTAGAAAAAAAATGTAAAATAGAAATTAAAAAATTAATCCCTTAATTAATGTTTTAAATTTTTAGGTTCTTGAGCCTAGTTTAGCAAAGGGGAATAGAGTGATGGTGTTTTGTAATACTTTGAATTCCAGCCGTGCAGTTGACCATTTTCTCAGTGAAAACCAACTTGCTACTGTTAACTATCATGGCGAGGTTCCTGCAGTTGAAAGGTAAAATACCTAAAATACCCTTTCATCATTAGAACATGCGGAAAGTAATTAATTATAAGAATACTTGTAAAACTTGAGTAAAATAATGGATTTTTTTTTTGTTTGGGGGTGGAATATCTAAAATACCCTTCTATTATTACAAAAATTGGGAAAATAATATAATTTATTTTTTTAATTTTTTATGTAACAGGGTTGAAAACCTAAAAAAATTCAAAAGTGATGATGGAGATTGCCCCACGCTCGTTTGTACAGATTTAGCAGCTCGGGGTTTGGATTTGGATGTTGACCATGTTATTATGTTTGACTTTCCTTTGAACTCTGTAAGCATATTTTCAGTAGCGGGTTGAAATGGGCCGGGTTGACCCATAAACCACTTTTTTTGTCTGTTTTTCAAGATTTTTTTTAATAGATAAACTAATGTGCTAAATATAATTACAAAAATCAAATCATAAATATACTTTATTTTTATATAAAATAAAGTTTTATATTACTAATAAGCAAATTGATTGAAATTGCAAGCTCTAAATAATCTTTCTTATTGTTAATTGCATTTAAGATTGACTACCTTCATCGAACTGGAAGAACTGCTCGCATGGGTGCAAAAGGTAATTTGTATTTATATTTTTTAATTTATTTTTTACCTTGTTAAAAACCCATTATTTATATTATTATTTTTTATTCAGGAAAGGTGACGAGTTTAATTACTAAAAAGGACCTGATTTTAGCAAACCGTGTTGAAGAAGCCATGAGGAAAAACGAAAGCTTAGAATCTCTCACCATAGATAATGTCCGAAGGGACAGCAGCAGACCAAAACTACAAGACCATAAAGTCAAAGGTTCAAGATCAGTCAAAGTCAAACCCTTTGACCAGAAAAACAACAAAACTTATTCAGACGCAAAATCACCCACGAAAAGAAACTCATCTGGACCCAAATCTATTAAAGTTGTCGGCTTTTCAAAATCACCAACAAAAAGAAGCTCAGCGGGCCCCAAATCTGTTAAAGTAGTTGACTTTTCAAAATCCAAGAAATCAACGGGTAACGGGTCAACCAAATCTGGTAAAGTAGTTGACTTTTCAAAACCAAATAGCGTGAAACGACCCGTTGTGAAAATTGTCGGGAAAAGTCGTACAGTTGGCCAAAAATCTGGTGTCGGGAATTCTCCCTCGAAGTTGAATGTTGTCGGGTTTAGAGGACGGAGCTCTTCTTCGGGGTCAATGCGGGCTAGTTGACCCGGTCAACATTAGTACTGTAAATTTCTTTTTAGGTTTATTTACAATAATCTTTTTTATAGACTATAAATTTTCAAACTTTTTATGTCGTTAAGAAATTGTTAAGTTGTATAACTGATTCTTCATTAACCGGAACTATAACAAGCTTTTAAGTGGTTAGCCCATTTGCGAGAATGGCCTGATCTCATGAAGGTTTTTTTATGGCAAATGTTAAAGATGTAATGGTTTAGAGAGGTTGTTAAGGATTATTTGAGATTTTAGTTCAGATTTAATTGCTTTGTAGATTCGATTATACAGATTAAAAAAGAAACTAAAGGAAGTTGTTTAGTTTAAAGATCTCAAACTATTGTTCATAAATCTTTTCTTTCCTTCATTTGTATAAAATGAGTATTATGAATATCGCGCTTCGCTGCTCATATATTAACGCATCAAATTTCAACCCTTCATAAGAAATCCAAAGTTTTTAATATTATTGTGCTGAGTAAGTTACGGTGATGAAGTAATGATTAATGATTAATGATGTTTACATTAAATTATACTTATGGATACTTTAAAAAGAAAGTTACATCAACAGTCATTTTTGAAAATCTAGATATAATTATTTCACTTACGTTAGTTAAAAATTTATGTTAAAAAATTATACATGTAGTCTTTTTAAATTGCACTGTTAGTCTTGTTTATATATTTAACGAAGGTTAGACTAAAATACTATAAGTGTAAAAAGTTTTCTATAAACATAAAATTTATTTTTTCAAAAAACTAAATTACTATACAAAACAAATTAAAGTAAAATCATCCGTATTATTCCTTTATTGTATTTGTTTATTATTATAGTTGAATTTATTTATGTATATTGAAAACCCTGCACACAAACCACACAAGTCAAATTATGCATGTGGTTTTTTTTCAACAATTGTTGCTGCCACCTATGAACACCGTTTTGTTTTTATATCCCGTTTACTTGTTTATAATGAACAGTGACATTGTATGCGTATTGTATATATAGCGGAATACTACTACTACTATTATATGATTAAACCTAATAAACAGTAATTTGATATCACAATCACTACTGTATTATATATAAATATAAATGTTAAAGTACAAAATTATAATAAGTAAGAAACTAAAAAGATGTTTAAAGATCTCAAAGTACATCCAATTGTGTAGATGTATATGCATTACAATCAATCATTACCTTATTAACATTTTCCAATTAAGGTAAACATTTTCATTTGGAGACTTACTTTGAATAGACTTCCAACAAGATTAAACCTTTCTAAAAAAGGTTTAGAGATAAACTCCATTTTATGCCGTGTTTGCAATTTAGGGTCGAATCGATATCGCACACTTTTTTCTTGTGACCATTCGTCATTGAGGTTTGGTGCGATCTTAGCTCTCCGCATTTTACCATGTTTAATGATTGGTGGGTGTTTAGTGATTCTATTACAGTCCGAAACTTCCGTCGCCAAAAGTTTCAAGTAATTGGGCTAACCACATGTCGGATGATTTGGAGATTTAGAAACTCTACAGTTTTTGACAATGGGAAGATGCGTAAAAAAGATATCTTTGATAACATTGTTTTATTTTATTTTTTATTTTTTTGGTTAAACCATCGAAATCGTAAATATAGGATTTCATGTAGAATTCCCATTGTAATTTTCTTGTTTTGTTTTGTCTAGCTCATTGCTAGACTCTATATTATAAATTGCTGTTAAAAAAAAAACAAAATCAGCCTTGAGCATAATGGAAAGCGTGAAGTAATCACCAAAAACCCAAAACAGTTTGGTCATGAATGCAGTAAGCCCAAGAATTTAGTAACCTAAAAGTAGCCCAGCCCAGACCGTTGGAGCAAAATATCCAAATATCTTCAAACCATATAGTTTTTTTTTTTTTTTTTTCATGGCATGTTTGCAAATTAACATACTCATAGGAGTCCTATTCATATAAAAAGCTATGCATGTACGATATAAAAAAAGATATTCGTTTAAAAAAAACAAAACACAAAAATAGACACCTTAAAATTAAAAAAACATATACAGAGTTGATTAGTTGGTTTTTTATGATTCGTTTTTTTGTTTTAAATTTTTTAATGGTATTTTATATTATTTTATACAATACATGATTATTATTTTTATTTACAAAATGGATCTTTTTTATACAAAATCATGTATAATGTAATGTTATAAATATATTTATTTATAAATATAATATTTATATTCTGGCAAAAATTCCTCGTTAATCACATTATACATCTTAAGTTCAATTCCCTCAATTATAAACTCATAGATCGAGTATCTTTTGAATGGGTGATCATTATTTTAGAGCAATTTGTATTAATATAGAATAATTTCATATCAAAGGATAATTATGTTTTAATGGGAAAGATGAAATGCATAATGTGATAAAAGAAAAATAAGAACATAAAGAAGAACATGATTGTTCATTAACATGAAATTGTCATGAATAGATAAAAACTGCTCTGTAGTTCCTCTTTTGAATCATCTAGCACAATACTTTAAGCGTGAGTATTGGTCCAGAAACAGAACCTCGAAATTATAAATTTTCAAAACCGAAAATTAAACTGATTACATGTTTTCAGTTTTGGTGTGTTCATTTCAGTTTAGTTTTTCAGCCTAAGACCACTGCCGCGTTGTCAGTGTTCACTATTGCGCCGGTTGAGTTTTTTGGAGTTCTACCATTGGCACAAAGCGCTCTTCATGGCGTCGGTTATAACCACGCCCACTTGGGGACGGGTTTGAGGGGTGAGATCAGTTGGTGGGGTGGGGCCCAAATGAGTATTTTGTGTGTTTATTTTGTAATGAGAAATGATATTTAGGCCTACCATTTAGACTACTCATAGGCCTACCCACTTGATAGGTTGACATGCGTATCCCACTCATTCTCTCTTCTAATATTATTCTTTGATTTTGACACGTGTCTTTATTTAATGAGTAAGCCTATGAGTAGGTTTAATGGTAGGCCTAAATACCATTATTCTTTTGTAATTATGGGTCCTAAAAAATTAAAGAAATGATATATTGTTGGTATAAGTTAGTCAGTTTAGTGTCGGTTGGAAGTTGAGCTAAAAAAAACACTGATTTGGCAACATTGACGGGTGTTAGTTAACCACTGTTGGGAGTGAGTGGTCTAAATGCTCATCGAAACAGACGAACTGAAACCTTCCAAATTATCAGCAATCCACCGGCTCCGGCCGGCAATGCACACATCTTCTTGGAAAAAAATAGATAAAAAGGCCGATTCAATAAACCCATTAACCAATTTCAAAAAAGAGAAACCCTAGGAGCTCTCATCCTTTGTTTCTGGTAATTCTTCTACCTTTATCTTCTTCTTTGCAAGTTGTTTATGGTTCTTCTACTGTTGACCGCCGTTTGACCGCCTAATATAGCCGATTAGGGGTGAATCGTGACGGGGGACCACCGCCGACCTTCTAGGATCGGCCGATTTCTGAAACACTGGTTTTAAATTCGATGCTTGCGAAGTTTGGCAAGTTTTAGCTTAATCTCATCCGATTTGTCCTATTGTATTTTGATACGAATTTTTGTGCTGTTACTTGTTAGATTGCTTGTGAGAATTTGTGCTCGTAAATTGTAATTAGATGTTGATTTATATTACATGTTTGAGGAGGTCCTTTGATTATCTGATTTGATGTGTAGAAATCGAATTGGTTTGGTAATTACATGATCTGATGATCCTTGTATTAAATATTTATTTTCTTCATTTTTAGCAGATAATCTCTCAAGATGTCAGACGGTCAAGAAACCGATAAGAATATCGAAATATGGAAAATCAAAAACTTATCAAAGCTCTCGAAGCTGCAAGAGGAAATGGTACAAGCATGATTTCCTTAATCATGCCACCTCGTGATCAAATTTCTCGGGTCACAAAAATGCTCGGTGACGAATTCGGGACCGCTTCAAATATCAAATCTCGGGTCAACCGTCAAACGGGCTCGTTCTGTATACGGGCACCCTAGTTACTGATGATGGAAAAGAGAGAAAAGTCACAATCGATTTTGAACCGTTTAAGCCCATTAACGCTTCACTTTATCTTTGTGATAACAAGTTTCATACCGAAGCTTTAAATGAATCACTTGAATCCGATGATAAATTCGGTTTTATTGTTATGGATGGAAACGAGACACTTTTCGGGACATTAAGTGGCAACACTCGTGAAGCTTTACACATATTTACAGTCGATTTACCGAAAAAACACGGTCGAGGTGGTCAATCGGCTCTTCGTTTCGCGCGTTTACGTATGGAAAAACGTCATAATTATGTCAGAAAAACTGCTGAGCTGGCGACACAGTTTTACATCAATCCCGCAACTAGTCAACCGAATGTCTCGGGGCTCATTCTCGCCGGTTCGGCTGATTTCAAAACCGAATTCAGTCAATCTGACATGTTTGACCCGAGACTTCAAGCTAAGATCTTGAATGTGGTTGATGTTTCTTACGGTGGTGAAAACGGGTTCAATCAAGCGATTGAATTATCATCTGAAATTCTTGCAAACGTGAAATTCATCCAAGGAAAACGGTTAATCGGGAAATATTTTGAAGAAATCAGTCAAGATACAGGAAAATACGTTTTCGGGGTCGACGACACGTTAAAATCCCTAGAAATGGGAGCTGTCGAGATTTTAATCGTGTGGGAAAATCTCGATATTAATCGTTACGTTTTGAAAAACAGCACAACGGGTGAAATTATAATAAAACATGTAAACAAAGATGGTGAAGCTGATCAGAGTAATTTTAGGGATGGTGAAACAAATGCTGAGCTGGAAGTGCAAGAGAAGTTATCGTTACTTGAATGGTTTGCAAATGAGTACAAGAAATTCGGTTGCACACTTGAGTTTGTAACTAACAAATCTCAAGAAGGATCACAGTTTTGTAGAGGTTTTGGTGGGATTCTTAGGTATCAGCTTGATATTAGGTCGTTTGATGATGTGTCTGATGATGGTGGTAGTTATGAGTCGGACTAGCAGTCAGTTACTTGCCAGCTGGCGGTGCACCGGGGGGTGGGGCCCACCGGGGGCACTTGGGATTAAGCTTCGTGGACTTCTTTTAAGGTTAGTAGCTATGCTTTTTATTTATTTGTTTTCTTTTCAAAATTCATCATTATTATCGGTTTCAGTCCTAATTTTCCTAATTTTAGGGTTATTTGAGTCAAATATTGTTTGATTAACATTTTGTATTTTGTGTAAAAATTTGGGTGTAGAATCAGTTGTGGAATAAACAAGATGGATGTTAAATTATGCAACATTCCCCTTAACAAGAACTTGTCAACATGTTTTTTAAACATTCCAATATAAGTTTTGACTGTGGATCTGCGCTTTGACTTTTTTAAAACATAATTTGTTGTATGTAGATCGTTTTGGTATATTTGGTATGTATCGTGGGTATAATCCAATGTTGTGATTAATCGGTTTTTAGACGGTTATCATAAAATAAAAGAGAATTTATATTTAAAAATAGATATTAGAAATATCCTTACAAAAGATAATTAAATCAGTCAATAACAATGTTTAAAATAAAACCATAAGTATAACTCCATAACAAAAGATAACTAAATTAGTTAATAACACAAAATATCTTTGTTTTTGTTTTGATTTATGGGATTTATAACCCTAAAACGGATTTAAAAGGGTGGAAATAAAAAATATTGACTTTCGTTGACTTGGTCAGTTTTGACCATTTTTTGACCGATTAGGGCCACCTAGGACCAATTAAGACCAAAACCTTCGAGCTAAGGTTCAAAATCAGTCAAAGTCAAAGTCTCTGACCAGAAAAACAACAAAACTTATTCAGACGCAAAATCGCCCACCAAAATAAACTCATCTGGACCCAAATCTAGTAAAGTTGCCGGCTTTTCCAAATCACCAACCAAAAGAAGCTCATCTGGTAAAGTAGTTGACTTTTCAAAATCCAAGAAATCAACCGGTAACGGGTCAACCGAAGCGGTTAAATTTTCAAAACCAAATAGTGTGAAACGACCCGTGATGAAAATTGTCAGGAAAACTCGTGTGGTAGGCCAAAAATCGGGTGTCGGGAATTCTCCCTCGGAGTTTAATGTTGTCAGGTTTAGAGGACGGAGCTCTTCTTCGGGGTCAATGCGGGCTACTTGACCCGGTCAACATTAGTAGGGTATATTTTTATTTAGTTTTATTTACAACTATTGTTTTGATAGACTATAAAAATTTTCAAATTTTTTTGTCGTTAAGAAATTGGTAAGTTGTATAACAGGTTCTTCAAAATCGTAACTATAACAAGCTTTTAAATGGTTAACCCGTTTTAAAAAATGGCCCGAACACATGAATAATGTCAATGTACAAAAGAAAACCGACCCGATGGCTAGACTGAGGTGTGATGCACGTGTAAGAAGGTGGTGGTTCGGGATTTGTCGGGCCTTTTTTGTTGGTGTTTTGTAGTTTTTGGAGTTTAAGATTGTGTGGAAAACTTCTTGTTTTATGATGTGATTTTGGTTAGGTTTAGAGAGAGGTGGTTAAGGTTTTTTTTTTTATGAGAATTGTTAAAGATGTAATGGTTGAGTAAGTTTTATAGGTTAGTTTTATAGGTTTGGTGGCTGACTTGAATATATTTAAGATTTGTGTCAAAACAAGTCAATCTAGAAAATGGGTTTGGGTTGGGTTAATATGGGTAAGCTTATTTAAGGTGCTTATACAAGCGGTGTATGGGAGGGTTTATTTATGAGATTTAAGTTTGATAATCATTTTTATGTGGATGGTATAGTTAATAGGCTTATTTAGAGGGTTTTATAAGTTGTTTTGAAAGAGATTCTCAGCTTATTTAGGTAGTGTTTGGTATGTGATAATGAAAGTTGGAATGAAATGCATCATTATGATGAAATGAAAAATAGATGTTTGTTTTATCATATTGTAATTGAATGAGCCATTCCTTAAGGAATGTGATTCCCTCAAAAAGTATCATTTTGATTCATTAGGTTCCCCTTGTTTTTATTTCATTCCATGATGGAATGAAAGCAAAATTACACAAAAATCCTTTAAACCTCCCCACTACATCCTAGTTAATCGTACGTTGCAATTTTATTATAAACTTATTGATCACATCCATATAACAGTTCGCATAATTTTTCTCAAATTAAGTCACACAAACAAAATCGTGCGCATGAACTTAATTTTGCGTTTTTTTTGTTTAAATTCATACGAAGTATATGATAACAAGGGCATTTTGGTCTTCCTTTATAAATTTTATTTCATTCAGTCGGTTATTTTTTAAGCAAACAAACATAACGAGGTAATGTATTAGCTCATTCAATTACCAACGTTATTCTATTACTTCATTCATTACATTCCTTTATCATTCCATTACGTCCAACCAAACAGTTAGGGTTTTTACCTCTTTGCCTTCACATTGCAACTCTATTACGGAACTAGACCAAGAAATGAGAAATTGGTTTCGGATGGATCGAGGAGCGGAGTTTTCCAATTTCTATTTTTGCCTTTTTTCGGTTTTTGATCGGATCAAGAGTCAGTTTTACATGCAAACGTTAGTTTATCTCAACTATAAAGAAAACAACCCCTTAAAAAACCATTACTCAATGGTAGTTATGCAGCTTATGCTATAAATTTTGTAACGTTTCTAAAAAAAACATACTCATTTTGACCCGTTAGTACCAACAACATATGTATTATAACACATCACGACAACTGAATCTCATCTTTGATGCAATAATCCTTCGTTAGGAATTCAAGACCCGTATCAAGCTTTACACCTTTGTTCCGAAATAACCATAACCCTAGCAATTAAAAATGGATATCATATATTTATGAATGAACCAATAGATACAAAAAACACATATTAAAATGTCACCTTTTAAGTGTTTTTGTTTACTCATTTCTTGTAAATTTTGACATATACACTTTATCGGAACCTTTTAAATATAATTTCTTCCAAAAAGTATTTTTATTACCAAGTATTCAATGGGCATTTGTGTATGGAATCATTCCACGGATTTCCTTTTCAAGATCTGTTATACACTTCAAAACTAAACTTCCCACCTTAAACCCGGTTCCAAACGCCAACGTCACATCATTACAAGTGTATAACAACGAGAGCATTCTTAACTTTCCGGCGGCCATAACAGAACAAATTGTTTTTATTTTTAATTTAATTTTTAAACAAACAATCGTCCATAAATTTCAAAATACATATGTTTTATGATTTAGAGAAACCAATTAAATCTATTGTCTAGGTAAAATTATTTTGCAGTATAAGACCTTTAACAAGTTAAAATCATTAGAAAAACAAGTCAGTCTCTTTTTAAGGATTGAGTTTTGTGGGGAGGATATAATATGACTTCACATATATATTTTTACATACGATACATAATGATTTTTAATTCAATATTTGACTCCACATATTCCATTTTAAATGACATCCCCATTACCAGATTATTTAAAATTTTTGAAGACCAAACATACACCATGTGCTCATGTAAATGCATATTAAAAGGTTTTTAACGGCGAAAAAGGTTAGGATCGAATAACAATAAGAATATTATATTAATGCTAAAGAAGAGAGGATAATTTTAGGATAAGTGTTAAATCTAACTAAGTAAGTTAGAGAGGCATTTCAACTTCACCATAACTTCAATACAATTTGCAAAAACCACACTATTAGCAATCATTGCTTAACCGGACAACCGATCACCATATCGTGATTAAGAGGGTGTTTGAGATTGTATTTTGGACGAGATTATATGCTTATTAACATACTTTTACTTCAATACGTTGAGTTCATAAGCATAATGTTATAAAAGGGGGAGAAAAACTCATTGAAAGCAATTTAGGGGTGAGCTCGGTCCTAAAACCGAACCGAACCGAAACCGAAACCGATAAAATCGAAACCGAAAACGATGGATTTTCAAAACCGAACCAATAACATGTCATCGGTTTAGGTTCGGTTCGGTTCAGTTTTTTTAGGCCAAATGTTCATCATTTTCCGAAAACCGAACCGAAACCGATATAACCGAAACAAAAAAACGATGAATTTTCAAAACTGAAACCGAACCGATAACATGTTATCGGTTTTGGTTCGTTTCGGTTTCGGTTGGTTTTTTCGGCCCAAATGCTTACCCCTAGAAAGCATCATAATCATTGGCATTAAACTTTCTAAATTGATTAATGTATTGAAAAAAATTAGACCGTTAATTATATATGTGTGTGATTCATGCATATGTATGTTTCTCGATTGAACTCAGAGAAACATTGGAAACAAGAAAAATGGTAATTAGATAATTATACATATTATAGTATCGCTCTTGAAACAGGCTTAAAAAGCTTGGTATTGAACTCCACAAGTCGGGATTAAGAGCTCTTGCCATTTTCCATCCGGTCACGAGCTTTATAATGTCAGCAAAAGGTAATAAAAAAAACCTGTAACTATGTTACTTTGTTTAATTTATTTCGGTTTCAAGATTTTGATTTTTTTGTTTAATTTATTTCGGTTTCAAGATTTTGATTTTTGATATAGCTTAAACACTAAGAAAATCATAAATTACTCATTTTGTGTGGTTACTTGGGTCAATTTGGAAATAGATGACCCACCTTCATATTTGCTCATTCAGTACATGATGACGCTTTTAGTAATCCTTACACGAATTATGTACACTACTCAATGAGAATCATATTGATACAATTTAGATACCAAGCTATCTTATCAATAAATTTACAAAAAATGAAATTGTGTTACATAAATCAATCCTATTTATTTTGTTCATGACTATTTTATATGTAAATTAGAATTCCGTTTAAGTTTGTATCGTTATTTGGACATAGTAAACTTTGATTATATTCAAAACCTCGTTTCAGTATGTACGATTTATTCAATAGTAATTTAATCACAATGTGTAACATATAATAAAAAAAAATATAATGATATTGGTGTTAACCTTTTGTGTCTACTGATATGTCTACAGACTTGATCTAGACACGTATCAAAATAAAGGGATAATATTAGGACTCTCCCAACATTTACGTCGAGATCACGTCGATGGCAATAGAAACGCGTCGGCCACCGACGTCGTTGGCACGGCCACGTCGGTGACCCTCTTCGGTAAAACTCGTCGCCTGGTCGAAGAGATGGGGAACTCGTCACAGGATGCATGTGTGAGGGGATTAAGTGTTTTAATTTTTTAATATTAATTTTTAAGTGAAGATAAGTTAGTGATGAGTTGTTATTGGCACGACCTTTTAGTAACTCGTCGGTAAGGATGAAGGTGATGTTACACTACTGATGAGTTTTAGAACGCGTCACTGTTAGGAGAGGCCTTAGGAGAGCGGATTACATATTTCATCTTATCAAGTGAGTAGACATATATGTAAACTTAAAAGATAGGAATCAATATCATTTTTTCATAACAAATGGTATTTCTTCCTACTATCTTACCATTTTGTTTATACTTCTAATTCTCAAAGGAACCTCCCTATGTTTTACAAAGTTGAAGATAAATCATTAATTTTTTAATGGTAAGATTCTTTTGCTTCATAAATATACTTTGTCTTTATTTAAATTTTAAAATGAAAATTATACGTTTTATATATTTGATAAATTTTTATGTTTAGTGTATAAGTTTTTGAAGTATCTTTGTTTCTTTTAGATATTAGAAACAAACTATATAAAAAAAATAATTTTGTAATTTCGCAGCAACGCGCGAATGTTACAGTACTTGTTTAAAACATTTACAATAAGAAAAAACCGTATATTCACATGCATTTTATCACTAAGGAAACAATATGCATGTAAAAGTACTCGCCACTTATTTCTGCTTACGAAGACAACCCCATTTATAAAACCACAAATCGGAATTAAACTTGATAATGCCCAAACAAAAACCACCCTATCTATAAAACCTAAGAAGAAGAGGTGAGTGACTTGCAAGACGAAGAGAAGCTGCTTGTTAGGACTATATTAGGACTAGATTGATCATTTTGAAACCTCCAACTTCCTCCATCTTCTCTCAAAACAAACACTCTTACACACACTAACTCATATCAATTCCTTCAAATCACCATAGATCATTGAGATTTCGATTGCTATAGCTCTATCACTACTTCTACATCTCATATGGCTGATGAACCAAGGTCAGTTTCTATGACAACCTTTTTTTTTCGATCTAATGTAATAGTTATATTTTTTTTGTTTCTTTTTCATTGGGTGAACGTGGCATTTCTTCTCTACTTTAAAGACTTGCTCAACAAGTTGCTGTCGGAATTCCAGATCCAATTCCAGTTGTTGTAGATCCTAGGTAAGTATATTATGATTCTTATTGGCACCCTCAAAATTCTTATTGGCACCTTAATACAATTGCATAAATATTTTGCAACTTTGGTGTTGCATATTCGAATAACATCTAGATCACTATAATAATATATGTTAACCACGTTATTAGACATTTCTATATTTAGTATTTTTTTCATTTTATATTTAAATTCTTTTTACATTAATAATATTTACATGCTAAAGAATTACTAATACGCATTAGGCATTTTAATATAATTACAGAAAGTCTTATGAGGTAAGGGGTTAAAACTTAAAACAACATAAAATTATATCAAGTGTTGATAAAAGCAAATTGATTATTAAATATATTCAATTGTTGAATATTTTTTATATAAAAAATACAAATGAAAAAACGTAAAGCAAAAAGAAATTAAAAACAAATTGCAAATACGTTAAATAAAAGGGTCAAAAAATGGAATATTATTGAAAGTTAGAGGACTGTTTATGGTTTTGTTATTTAGAGCGTGGAGATCTTCCATTCTGTCCTCCCAACCGTCGTTCCGATGCCGTACACCTCGCCGGAAAAACCAGATGTGTGTGACGATACTCCATTGTCACCTTCCCAAAACCGAAAAGCAAAAAAGTACCAAATCCACTCATTTCCTCCTTGACAATGAAAGAAAAGAAAAAAAAAGATTATCTTTCCGGCGGAGTTGCAGGTGGTCGACAGTAGTGTTGGCGGAGATGGTGTGAGTGTCGGATCTCTCTCTCCCTCTCGTATGCTCTCTTTCCGGCCATCTCTCTCTCCGGTTGAGCTCTCCGTGTTTGTCGAGTGTTGTGGGTTTGTTTATACCCTCATAAAAAGTTAACGACGATCTTTGTCATTTTTACAAGATTGGGATCAAAATTGCAACTTGTTAACCTAAAGGACCATATATGTAATTAACACTTAAATAAACTTTTAGTTACTATTATTATTATTCTTAATCTTCTTATTTGTTTTCTAACACAGACTTAGAGATGATTTGACCAAGCTAGTTCAATTAGTTTGGATCGTATTTGGAGGATTATATGGATTTTTTCGACGTCTACTATCTCACTTCGTCATGATGTGCTGAGTCATCATATACGCCATGTCGTGGAGGACACACTTCTAGTGATGGTTTCATGTGCCTTGGGGTTATGGCTTTACTACCAACATGGGCGGTACCAAGGGGTGGGCAGGGTGGGCATCTGTCTACCTTAAATTTTTTCCTATTAATATAATTTTTTATGGGTTACTTTATTTATTCGTTTTTGCTAATCAAAAGATGTATTATATATATGAGTGATAACCAATCTAAAAATCTTTGCCCACCCTTGGAAAAAAATTCGGCAATGTAAAATTTTTTGCCCACCTATAAATAAATTTCTGGTACCGCTCCTGACTACCAATATGATGGGAGGCTAAGACAAACCTACGAGAGGCTTTTCAAATTCCGGATGCTAAAGATAAGCATGTGTACAACAGCAGTGTTTGCTGTTGTATATGCATGTGCTATATTTTTGCTGCCCGTGAAAGCCCTCATTTTCGCGAAGGTTTTTGTACTATGTTGCATGGTTACTGCGTTTGGCGTTGGCACGTACGTTGAGCGGCGTCGGTTTCCGGCACCTCATGGTGAGGTTCCTCATGGTGAGGTTGAGGTTCCTCCTCATGGTGAGGTTCCTCCTCCAGCTGCTGCAGCCCTATGGTGGTGGCAGGCGTGGTGGGGACCATGGTGGTGATCAATGCTAGCTGATGAAGAATGATATATAGGACTTATAATTTATTAAGTGGTGTGTATTAATTTATAATTAGTACTTGTTTCCGAAGAATGATATATCGGTACGTAGGACTTATAATTTATTAATGGTGTGTATTAATTAATTATAGGTTAATTAGCTTGTTTCCGTAACTTGTATTAGGAAAGGAATGATTATTGCTTATGTACGTTGCTGCAATGACAGTGGATTATATATGGATTGCTATATAAAATCTTTTTTTTTGTCCTTTTATTAACGAAATATTCCTCGCTATGTATACAAAGACTAGCTTCAAAGAAAGCTGTTATTGTATTATATTTTGTGTATATATATTAAACACTATGAAAATCACAAATTACCCATTTTGTGTGGTTACTTGGGTTAATTTGGAAATAGATGACCCACCTTCATATTTGCCCATTCGGTACATGATGGCGCTTACACTACTCAACGAGAATCATATTAAAACTTGATAATGCCCAAACGAAAACCATCTCATCTATAAAACCACAAATCAGAATTAAACTTGATAATGCCCAAACGAAAACCACCCCATCTATAAAACCCTAAGAAGAAGAGCAGTGAGTGACGAAGAGAAGCTACTTCTACATCTCAAATGGCTGATGAATCAAGGTCAGTTTCTTTGACAACCTTTTATTTTTTTCGTTCATTTTTCGATCTGATGTAATAGTTATATTTTTTTTGTTTTTTTTCATTGGGTGAACGTGGCATTTCTTCTCTACTTTAAAGACTTGCTCAACAAGATGCTGTCGGAATTCCAGATCCAATTCCTACGTAAGTATATTATGATTCTTATTGGCACCCTCAAAATTCCTGTGGGCACCAAAATAATATGATTTATTAATTTAGCAAAAAAATTTTTCTATTTCATATATATTGATTTTTTATTAATATTTTTTAATCTTGGAAAAAGAAACATTATTGCATTGAAATATAAATTTATCATAATCTGATATGTATCTAATAATATATATTTTTTAATTCTATAACGAACTTTAGTCTGCATTGAAATGTAAAGTTATGCTCATTTGAATATATTTTTTATTGCATAGAAATATAGATTTACTTTGTTTTTTATAAACTACATTAATAATTAACCAAGAAATGGTGTTAAAGTATTTGACAAAAATGTTATATCATAAAAAAAGCACATTAATAAAATTGCATAAATATTTTGCAACTTTGGTGTTGCACTTTCAAATAGCATCTTGAAGAACTAACTTCTTGGTGACGGGTAAAGATTGATTCAGGTTCTGCGAATCCGATACTCCCGAAAGCGAATGAATGTGATCCCCTATGAATCGGCTATTCCATTCATCGTGTACGCTGTAAGAAGCACTAGACCAAATGTAACGTCTTTTGAGATATTTACAACTGTTTCAAGTCATAAATGGGCCGACCCGACTAACCCGTTTAGTAAATGGGTCGTAAATTGAAAAAAATTGTTTTTACCAAAACAATAGCAAGATGCATATCTTCTTTCGGGGCAAGCATTTGATCTGCAACAGCTGCAGCTGCTGTGAGTTTCTCTTGTTTCTACGTCCACTTTATAAATTAGTTGGTTGAGTAACTGGTCAAAATCAATTAGAACGATTTGGTATATGTCAAAATGTATTTTAGTATACTGAACTTGGATGACTAGGTCATTTATTACCCTTAACTATTAAATGTGCAATATGATAACTTGAAGTTGTCAAAATGGTTGATTTAGTACCCAGCCTCATTCATTTAACCTTGTTTTCGTATTTGACGTGCTTTATTTGAAGCTTTTAATACACTAAAAAATATACAATTGGTACTAGAAATAAATCTTGTGAGAAAATAAGACACAATTCATGAGTCAGGGTATTAGATCGATAATTTGGTCACGTTCCCGGTATCGTAGTGCACATTTAATAGTTCAGTAGATAATTAGTCAGTCTAATGGTCGATTTACTAAGTTAGAGATAAAATACAAACTTAATCAACCAATTTTTAAGTACATTCGTTGAATTCACATGAATTTTTGTATCGTTGCAGGATGCATGTAGCAATCTCCCCTATGCCTTATCAACTGAGGTACACGTCAAATGCAATTATTTGGTATTATTTGGTGTGACTAATGTTTTTTTTTTTCTTTTCCTCATATTAATCATTACTTGTAAGTTGTGTGCGAATAATGTACTATTTATTCTTCTTCCGAGAATGTTATTAAATAATGTACTATTCATTCTTCTTTCAAAGATGTTATTCCCATTGACGTTAATACGTTTCATATATGGATAAAACCAAAAATGTTATTTTGATTGACGTTAATACGTTTCATATATGAACAAAAATACATAGATGATAATGTTTTACTCGGATATGGAATTAAAATATGAAGTCAATTTTGGAAAAGAGGATACCGATGAGATGGTGTTTTATATGGGGATAGAAGTGGCACACATGTACTTTTGCAGGGTCTAAAAGGAAATAAATAAATAAAAATGATTAAAAAAGAAGTGAACCAGCCGGGAATCAAACCCAAGTCTGTACCGTGGCAGCGTACTATTCTACCACTACACCATTGGTGCTTTTAAGAACTATTTTGATGAGCTTTAATAATATATATATATATATATATATATATACATTATGTTCTGCATTATTTAGTACACCCTCCGTCCCTAAATAAAGTTCTCATTTCACCTTGAATTTTTGTCCCTAAATAAAGTTCACATTTCACAAGTTGATGGGGTCCACTTAATAAAATAATATAATTACCATGGACCCCACTACTAACTATCCACTTACTATCTTTCTCTCTCCAAACCAACTTTATATTTTAATCAAATTTAATACCAACAACCCCACCACTAACTTTTTCCTTAAATATTGTGCCCAAGACAAATGAGAACTTTATTTAGGGACGGAGGGAGTATATCAATTTGTGATGTAGAATTACTACTTGAGGTATAATCAAAATTTCTAATTCAAGCTAGTATATGTGAATTGCGAAATACCTATTTAAACAAGTGTTAAAAGATTACACTTAACTAAAATTAAAATCAACCAAAATAACACAATTTCATTTAGCATTCCTATAATATCTCTTTGAGATCCAAAAAAAAATACTCTAAACTCATTATAATTTACTAAAACAAAAACAAAAATATGTGCTAAAAACATTTTATGTAGCTTTTGGCACTCGACGTGCTCTAAGCCATACCCCAAATCGCTTTAGAACCATTTAGTAAACGATTATATACTATTTTTTTAGTTGGTTAAATTCTCATTGTCGTTCGAATATCTCCAACTTTTGAATATAATAATTGATTGTTATTGACAAGAATGTCAATTATTTATAGATATAATAAAAAGTTACTCGTATTATTTAGGATTCTTCTTTCCAATTGCTCCTATTTCTTTTTGCACTCCGTTAATCCTTTCCTCAATGAAATAAAGTATTCATGAGAAATATTTAATATAATCAACTTAAAGTTCATTATAAATAAATAAAAATGACATAGAGAGAGATCATCCACACTCTTTTACTGTAAACTCAAAAGCTTTGTACTCCCTCTTATATCTTTTGAATTATAATAAATTAATAGTAATTTTATAACTAAATAAAATGATAACCAGGTAGACTTCAGTGTTTTTAAATCATTTTCCAAATTTATATACGGTTGATATACTAAGAATGCATATATAAGAAAAACATAATATCAAACATTATATTATTAGCAAAATATCCCAACCAAATGAGCTAATAAATCATATATTCATTACTTAACTATAATTATTTTAATTGTTCTTTTAAACTTTAAAAATACCAACCAATTGGTCGCTACAAAACATAGTTAAAGGATATTTGCCGCCACATTATGTGTTATCCTTCTAATATGTTTAATAAGATGTTAGAACGTTTCAAATTTTTAATACACTTGAAACACTCATATATTATCAATGTTGCTTATATATTTTTATATATTAATTAAGTTTTTATAGTCAAATATGATTTATGCCTTTTTTGCCCAAAGTTCTATTTACCGTGAAGTTTTACAAAAGATTTAAAAATATTTCTAAACAATATGTATTTTATTATAAATTTTGTCCACTCTTTATACGATAAAATGTGATGTGCAATAGATGGGCCTAGGCCCAGGGCAACATTATTTTAGGGGCATAAATATAGTCCAATCTGATGTGTACTTTATGTGTAATTTTTGGCCCAAATATTAGCCCAATGCCAAACCCGTGAGCAAAGAGGGTGTTTGATTCGTCTGTGGAATCTGGCATTCATCAATCGTGGGGAATGCAATCGACTAGAAACATGTGCCTTTAAATCAGTCCACCAATAAAACTCTTCACTAATAAAAGCCAATAATACTACTATTGGGTTTCGATCTTATGAGAATGCAATCTTCCACTAGAAACAAGTATGATTTTGATTTGGGGTTTGATCTTGTGGAGTGCATCTTCTGTAAGTAAATTCTTAAATATTTTGATTCATTTAATGGTCTATTTCACGATTTTTCCTTGACTTGTTTTATTATTAAATAAAAAAGAATGAAATTGGTTGTATTCAGTATTGGTGTTTCATTTGTTTAGATAATTGTATGTCCTCTTATCATCCAAAAAAAGCATCTCAATTTGTTTTTAATAAGATAAAATGTTGTAATTTTAGAAAATTTAAAGCATTGGTAACTTTTAATCATTAAAAAAAAAAACAAAATGGTAACTGCAAGTGTATAGTATTTTTTTTTCTTTCTAATAAATTCTTTACACGAGCTCCATTTTTTTGTTTCAAATTTTCAAATCTTACTTATGAAGTCTAGTAATGTTAGTACTTTGATTTCGTCATAAATAAATATTTGGTATTTTTATAGTTGTTTTACTTGGATTGCTGCAATTTTTTACGTTCATGTGGTGAATGTTGTTGGAATCTGGGGGTGCAAAATTAATTATTAGAAGCTTATATATCCCTGTTAACTTGGTGCATTTCCGGTTCTACCTTTGTAGGCTTGCTGCATTTTAGGTTGCATCTTTTGGTTCATATTACTATTGTTTTTATTTAACTACAAAAAAATTTATGCATTGTTGTTTTTATAAAAGAAATTATATATGTAAACGTCTATTGTATGATACAAGCATGGCGGCGGGCGGTGGCCGACGGTGGTGACCGGTGGTGGTGGTCGTGACTGGAAGCACATGTGTTTGAAACACATGTGTTTGAAACACTATAACTTGATCTTGACCATTTTGATCCAATGGCTAGGATTTATTCCTTGGGACTATGCAAAATCCTTGGACTTCCTTGAAGACAACTCTAATATGTTTAATAATTGTTTTTTTCTCTCTCTGTTATTACCTTAATATAACAGAAACCAAAAATGTAATCTGTATTTGTTTAATAACGAGGGTTGTGGATCTCCGCACGTTGTTGCGGGTTCTAAAAAGTAATTTTTTATGATCAGCACTAACGGAATCAGCACTAACGGGATCAGCACTAACTGATCAGCACTAACGGGATCAGCACTAACTGATCAGCACTAACTGATCAGCACTAACCGGATCAGCACTAACTGATCAGCACTAACGGGATCAGCACTAACTGATCAGCACTAACGGGATCAGCACTAACTGATCAGGACTAACGAGATCAGGACTAACTGATCAGCACTAACAGGATCAGCACTAACTGATCAACACTAACGGAATCAGCACTAACTGATCAATTAATATTGTTATATTTCTTCTTAAATTTTTGGGGTGTTACAATCTTATACATACAAATTTTTATAACTAAAAAACTTCATGTAGCAACACTGTTCATGTGCTTCTCTTTCTTGAATTCTTCATGTACCACATGGTTTATTTGTGAAATTACCATTCTACCCTTCTAAGAGTTGTGGCTTCCTCAACCAATACTGCCTAAACCTTTGCCTAGCATACTCCATGTAATCAAAATCAATCTTTGTCACGCACAAAAGATTTTCACCGAGACATGGATCGGTATTAACTAACCGATTGGGCTTCTATCACAAGCCCAAAATCAATAACCTACTAACTAGCCCAACTCTTTAATTTCAGGCTTTGATAACCCGAGAAGTAGTAAAACACTAAAACATATACATAAAAATAAAAAATAAAAATAAAAAGTTGCTAATCATAACTATTTTAAATCATAAAATCTCAATGAGAATTTTAGCTAAACACGAATATATTAATACACTTTAGCTAATTTCATGACATAAACAATTGACCCCCTTCATTTAATTGAAATTAAAGTGATAAATAAGTGCCAGAAATTTCGGGGCGTTACATATATTATCAATTGATTTTAACACTTGTATTGATCAAAACACTAATACTATTTCTCTTATTTCAATGATATTAACCTATAATTGCTCAAATAACTGGATATATAATGTTTTAAGAGATCAGAAAACTATTTAAATTTTTTAGTAACACCACTCAACTATTAAAATAACATCTAAATGCCGTAAATATTCTTCTGTTCAATACTGTTTTACCAAAATAGATGAGGACAGAAAAATATTTTTGTTTTTGGAAATTCTACCCTTATGTTCACAGTCTAATTTTTCCCCAGAATACTTGGTATACTATAAACGATTATATAATTATTGAAAAGAAATTAAAAGCAAGTGATCACTTATTAAAAAAAGTTTATTAGAAACAAATGCAATTTACAATTTGAGTATAAAGATATTGTAACCAAGGTTGTCAAGTTAAAATGGTCATCCAAATTGGTCAGAATGAGCATGTTATGGAAAGCAATAAAGCATTATTACTTTAATCGTCCTGAAAAAAGATTAAAAATAAAATAAAAACAACCAACACATGAGTTAGAAGCATAACATAATTGATAACAAATTAAAGCAAATATTTACAAGCAACATGTTACATTTTATTGTTGAGGGATACAGCATCATGACCTAAGTTTTAATACGAAGTATAATCTTTTATGAAATTATTGTACCAATATATTTTAATTTAAAAACAAATAAATTTGAAGGTATATTTATATACTACTGTATATAATCTTTCTCTGCAGGAGTGAGGTTTTAGATAGTACCTATCTAAATAGGCATAATCAATAAGCTATTTCTCAGCAGACTCCTGTTTGGGGACCATTACCATCTCATCATCATCCTATTCTTCCTCTTACGAAATATTTGACCATAATTATTGACCATAACTGATGCAAAAATATTTCCATAACAATCTACCTAAGTACCTATACTAATAATACGGTTTCCAATTTTTTTTAAAAATCAATTCCCTATTCAATTAGATTGAAAATCAACATTGTATTACTCTGAACTAGTTGAACGTATTTTGCCAACTTGTTTTTGTCTATTTGCTTGTATTACGATTTCATATATATTTGACTCCACATATATATTTTTACATACGATACATAATGATTTTTAATTCAATATTTGACTCCACATATATATTTTTACATACGATACATAATGATTTTTAATTCAATATTTGACTCCACATATTTCATTTTAAATGACATCCCCATTACCAGATTATTTAAATTTTTTGAAGACCAAACATACACCATGTGCTCATGTAAATGCATATTAAAAGGTTTTTAACGTCGAAAAAGGTTAGGATCGAATAACAATAAGAATATTATGTAAATGCTAAAGAAAAGAGGATAATTTTAGGATAAGTGTTAAATCTAACTAACTAAGTTAGAGACCATTTCAACTTTACCATAACTTCAATACAATTTGCAAAAACCACACTATTAGCAATCATTGCTTAACCGGACAACCGATCACCATATCGTGATTAAGAGGGTGTTTGAGATTGTATTTTGGACGAGATTATCTGCTTATTAACATACTTTTACTTCAATACGTTGAGTTCATAAGCATAAATGTTATAAAGGGGGGAGAAAAACTCACTGAAAGCAATTTAGGGGTGAGCTCGGTCCTAAAACCGAACTGAACCGAACCGAAACCGATAAAATCGAAACCGAAAACGATGGATTTTCAAAACCGAACAGATAACATGTCATCGGTTTTGGTTCGTTTCGGTTCGGTTTTTTAGGCCAAATGTTCATCATTTTCCGAAAACCGGACCGAAACTGATATAACCGAAACCGAAAACGATGAATTTTCAAAACTGAAACCGAACCGATAACATGTTATCGGTTTTGGTTCGGTTCGGTTTCGGTCGGTTTTCGGTTCGGTTTGGTTTTTTCGGCCCAAATGCTTACCCCTAGAAAGCATCATAATCATTGGCATTAAACTTTCTAAATTGATTAATTTATTGAAAAACATTAGAACGTTAATTATATATGTGTGTGATTCATGCATATGTATGTTTCTCGAATGAACTCAGAGAAACATTGGAAACAAGAAAAAGGGTAGTTAGGTAATTGTACATATTATAGTATCGCTCTTGAAACGGGCTTAAAAAGCTTGGTATTGAACTCCACGAGTCGGGATTAAGAGCTCTTGCCATTTTCCATCCGGTCACGAGCTTTATAATGTCAGCAAAAGGTAATAAAAAAACATGTAACTATGTTACTTTGTTTAATTTATTTCGGTTTCAAGATTTTGATTTTTGATATAGCTTAAACACTAAGAAAATCACAAATTACCCATTTTGTGTGGTTACTTGGGTCAATTTGGAAATAGATGACCCACCTTCATATTTGCCCATTGACACTTTTAGTAATCCTTACACGAATTATGTACACTACTCAATGAGGATCATAAATTCATAATCATTGATATAATTATGTACACTACTCAATGAGGATCATAAATTCATAATCGTTGATATAATTTAAGTACCAAGCTATCTTATCAATAAATTTACAAAAAAGCTTTCTATGTAATGATGAAATTATGATACATATCAATCCTATTTATTTTGTCCATGACTATTCTATATGTATATTAGAATTCCATTTAAGTTTGTATCGTTATTTGGACATAGTAAACTTTGATTATATTCAACACCTCGTTTCAACATGTACGTTTCAGCATGTGTCAAAATAAAGGATAATATTATGACTCTCCCAACATTTATGTCGAGATCACGTCGATGGCAATATGAAACGCGTCGGCCACCAACGCCGTTGGCATGACCACGTCGGTGGCCCTCTTCAGTAAAACTCGTCGCCTGGTCGAAGAGATGGGGAACTCGTCACAGGATGCATGTGTGAGGGGGATTAAGGGTTTTAATTTTTTAATATTATTTTATAAGTGAAGATAAGTTAGTAATGAGTTGTTGTTGCCACGACCTTGTTAGTAACTCGTCGTTTAGGATGGAGGTGATGTGGCGCTACTGATGAGTTTTAGAACGCGTCACTGTTAGGAGAGGCCTTAGGAGAGCGGATTAATGGATTATATATTTAATCTTATCAAGTGGGTAGACATATATGTAAACTTAAAAGATAGGAATCAATATCATTTTCATAAGAAATGGTATTTCTTCCTGCTATATGTTCATACTTCATATTCTTACTCACTACAAGATTATATATATATACTCCATTATTAGTTCTCTTTCCTTATATTAATTATTGATTTTTACATTTATCTATAAATAAATAGTAAAGCCAATATCATTTTTCCAATTTTGATTGAGAAAAAAGGAAAAAGAACGTTTTCTATCCGTTTCTCTCTCTTTGTTTTTTATGTATTGTCCTAATGCTACCCAATATCTTTTCTATCATAGTCGCCACACCATGATTTATTATTCTTCATGCTACAAAAGTTCTCAATTGTTTTTATTTGAAAAATAGTACATTTCTCATTCAAAGGCACTGTTCTTTAGACTCTTAAATAGAGTTCTAGGCAAAAAGGAGTTTTGAAGAAAGTTTAAAAAATGAAAGGGTTGCAGTACAGTGTGGCAGTTTATTGTGCTACATATATTATTATCTAATTTAATTAAATTTACATAATATTTAATTTATACCAGTTTATAACTATACCAATTGAATTCGTAATTTCTAATTAAATATGTACGTGATTTATTCAGTAACGACCTAATGAAGATATTTGCATCTTCAAGGTCCATACAGAAACTTCTGTAGTTATTTTCAATTTTTCATCTCTTAGTTATTGAAGGAAACATCATTACATAAAGCTTCTCCAAAGTTACAGTATAACAAAGTATATGCCTAAGACCCACAAAAAATGTAATAACAAAATTTAAAAGAGAATAAAGGCTCCAATGGGTCAAATGGTAATTAAAAAAATAAATTAAACGAAAATGGGTCAAATGAATCGAAAATTGCCAAAAGTGTATTTTAATCCATAAAGCCTTTTAAATATTTTTATTAAAAAAAATAGACTATTACTAAAATAGTACTATTCTTGTAATCATATTTGAGACTAACTATTTATAAAAAATATATTTTATTGGACATAAAGTGTTTCGGGTCAACCTTATCTGACATGTTTACTCAACCTGCCCGACCCAAATTTGCAGCCTCTAACCTAGACAATACTAACGAAATAATTATAGAGTTAATAAAATGCAGTTGGAAAAAAATCTTAATAATTACATTAGATTAATAGGTTGATATGTGGTCTAATGGTCGTAATTTGTAACTAACCTGGCTATTAGATTATTTTAGTTTAATGTAATTTGTCTTTACTTTTTCCGTATTAATCTACCCAATATTATAAGGTTACAACTTACATGTACATTGCATGCATGTACATTTTATGACAAAAAATATACAAATATCTGTCACAATAAATAATTAAACTATAGGTTGTCACAATAAGCTAGTCACACAAAATTATTAAAACTTTTGAGGTTTCGTGTATACGTTATGGCAATTGGCAAAAGTACATACAAGCATCTGTCGCTAAAAAGAAATTAAATATCGTTTTACTTAAAAAAGTTGTAGGTAAATACCATGTTTGCAACTCCAAATTCCAAACCAAGATTTTTACTTTGGGAGTCTTTCCCACATATTGGTTCCAACATGCAAGAGAGTGAAAGACTACCCCCTATTTCTAGGGAATAATGCTAAAAAGGATAAGGTAGCAATTAATAATCTGAAATTACAATTTCTTTTTCAATTTTCTTCTATGAGAGGACACGGTAATGATGGTTGCATAGACAAGAAAGGAGAATGGGTAAAAATGAAATCAACCACAACAAACTGAATCATGACATTACAAAGTTAAGACGAAATGTACTGAATTACTTGTCAATCAGAGCCAGAATTGATCAAATTAAAGTAAAAATATAAGTGACGCAGTAAAATCCTAACCAAAACCCTAATAAGTTGGACCTTTAGCTTACGCCCAAACTTTGAACCATGGTGTGACGATATGGTTAAACCTCAAGCATTATTGAAGTCAAGACGAGCTTAGACTTCTTCCAACCGTGACGCGTCACTTAACACATCACTAAACTCTTCCCTACCGACGGATTACTGACGAGGTCATGCCAACAACAACACATCACTAACCCATCCCCACTTAAAACAAATATTAAATTAATAAAATTAGCTATAAAGGCAAACGGGTCGATGCACTCATCACCTTTCAGCATCGTTCTATACACATCCGATCTATAAGACCTGTGCCAACCCTGCGTCACGGGCACGTCGGGGGCTTTTTTTTTGCCGTCAGCCCACGACGCCGTTGGCACGGCCGCGTCGTGGGTGGCGTCGCCGGAGATACGTCGGGGTGAGGACGGTCCAAGGCTGGCGTCGTGGGTGTATGGAAGAAGAGAGGGGGAGAGAGGAAGGGGAAATGAGGGAGAGAGAGAGAGGAAAAAAGAGTTGTACATTGTGCATATAAACTTGTACATTTTGTATTTTTTTAATTTAAAATATCTTTATTCTCTGTTTTCTTTTCATTTTTTTAATTAAATTTTTTTATATATTTATTTTATAAGAATAACATATTACTTTTTTTTTCAAAAAATTTATAATTTTTATTTTTAAAATTTTAATTAAAAATGATGATGTGGAAATGATGGGTTTAGTGATGGGTTAGTGATGGGTATGGTTGGCACGAACGTGTCAGTAGCGGGTCAGTAAGGATGCGATGATGTGGCGCTAGTGATGTGTTTAGTGATGTGTAAGGGTTGGGAGAGGCCTAAGTGGAATTACACATAATAGAGCAGATTAAACAAATTCATTAAGAAATTCTTTTTAAGAAAAAGTGCTAAAATTGAATTAAAAAAGAATTCTTTTTAATTTTATACGGAGAAAACCACATCAACGTATATAATAAACTTTCAATAACTTATTCTGTAAATATACACCCTCGTTATCGTGTGCTCCTATGTGTGAATACTAGAAGAAGAAAATGTAAGTTCATATACCTTGTGTCTTTAGCGACAAAAGTGATAAATTATTCACCAGAATAGGGGTAGTCTTTTGTCTAATAGAAATTTCCCAGGCAAGAACTTAAAAAATCAATCCAAAAGACATGCTTAGCAACAAGTTGTCCTGCATGTTTGTAAGTTGGAAATCCATGAGAATTCATGCTTAGCAACAAATTGTCCTGTTTGTAATAGTGATTATTCCATTTATTTGCTTATGCTAATGTTACCTCATTTAAGTAGACAAATCACTAACTTTTAATAATAAAAAGTTACATTGCATTTGCTTATATGCAAATAGTTAAATACAAGTTGATATTGTCTGTTTAGTGTAATTTTGCTTAAGGAAAATCTCAAAGTAAAAATTAATTTTGGAAGATAAACTTTGATTTCAAGTTGCTATCATGGTGTTTAATTAAGTAAAAAGTTATAATTAGCAAAACAAATCATAGCCTACTTAATGTATATCGTTACTCTTCAAAATTTGCCCAACACGTAGAATTGAGTCGAATGGTTAGTTGGTGAAAATACGAGAATGCTTCTAGAAAGTATTACGCCTGTTCATAAATTTCTATTTATTTGTTGTAAATCTATATACGTAACCAAAAAAGTATTAATAATTCTAACAGAAAAGAAAATGCAATTATTTGTTTTGCGACCCAATATCGTGCGACTATCTTATTGTAGCTGTCCATATTTTAATTATTTATCTGTGATGTAATTTGTGTTTTGTCATGAAATGAACATACGGTTAATAAACCTCATAAAATTCAATACGGACAAAATAAAGGAGAAATTGCATAAAATTAAATTTAGCCTAATATTAGCTAGGTTAGACGCTAAGAACAACCGTTAAACTAGATGTTAACCAATGGTTGCCGGTTGTGTGTATGTGTAAACTCAGTGTGTGTAGCGAAAAAGAATCTTTTCTTTTGTTTCGATTTCTATACTCTTTTCCTCATTTATTGCTTTCATTTCTAGTCACCCTACCTATTCCTCGTCCTGCAATCTTCAAGATTTGAGACACAGCTTTAGACATATAGCCATAAATAAAGCATACTTACACACACTACACACAGAGAAATAATCATGAAAAGATATTTTGTGTCTTGCAAATCCCAACAAGAAATTAACCCTTTTACCCTATATACATACCCATCTCTACTTCTGTTTTGATCGCAACATCTCTTTTGCTTTTATTGTCTATTCTTTTTCTCACAACTACTTGTTCATATCTCACTCTTCTTTCTTTCTCTCTGTGTTCCTCTCTGGATCTTCACTCACTCTCACTTCCACATAGAGCAAAGTTTGAAAATGGCAGATGCAAACCCGTAAGTATTCAACCATTTTCTCTCCTTATAATAAGTTCTCAATAACTTATTATCATTTTTATACTATTAAAAGGAAATGATAAAGAATGTCTTAAGCACAATGGTTAAGAATGCTTAAGGACAATAGTTAAGAATGCTTAAATAGTTAAAATATAATTAATTAAAACATAACCACCCCACAGTGGTTGATAATTTTTTAGTGGGTGGTTTTTTTATAGTTATGATACAAGTAACTTATGTATGTTTTTATTTCTTATCCATAACCTTAAAACACTAATTAGCAAAACCTTTATTAAAACTTTTTATCTTCTTTACTTTACAGAGTTGCTCAACAAGTTGTTATCGAAATTCCAAATCCAGTTCCAGCTGCAAATCCTATAACGTAAGTATATTAAATAAAGAGTTAACTCTTAAATAAACTTTTAACTAAAAATTACTATTATTATTATTAATCATTTTATATGTTTTCTAACACATGCAGACTTAAAGACGATATAATGAAATTTATACAATTGATTTGGCAGACTTGTATGGTTTTATATGGATTTTGTTTCACGACTATTTTCTCATGATACTATGAGGCAACGTGCACGATATTTCGCTGAGGACACAGTTTTAGTGGTGGTTTGCAGTGCCTTGGGGTTTTCGCTTTACCACCAATATAGTGAGAGCCTTAAACAAACCTACGAGACGCACTTCGGTTACCGGATGTTAAAGGTGAGCATGTTCATAACAGGAGCGTTTGCTACTCTATACGCGTTTGCCATACTTATTCTGCCGGTGAAATTGCTCTTTTTTGCGGAGGTATTTGTGGCATGTTGCTTTGTTTTCGCGTTTGGCGTTGGTTGGTCCGTTGAGCGGCGCCGTCCGGATGCACAGGTTCCTCGGGATGGCCGGTGCTGATCCTCCTGAGGCACCTCAGGGTGCTGATCCTCCTCAGGGTGATGTTCCTCTTCAGGCTGCCCCATGGTGGGCGTGGTTGCTGGCGTGGTGGCAGGTGTGGTGGCAGGCATGGTGGTGATGATGATGTTGTGGCGGAGAAGGTAACAATATGGGTATTTTGGCAAAAGTATGGTTATTTTGATTTACATTATAATTATAATTTAGATGGTTGATGTATTAATTTAGGAAGGACTTACTTACTTTATTAACTGATCGATGTGTATTAAGAAATTTGGTTGGTAATTAATTATATGTAGGTTAATTACTTACTTAATTGTTTCCGTATTTTATTATGAGAGAGAGTGATCTAGTGCTTATGTTGCAACAATGAAACCCTAAATAAATTTCAACCCATAAATAATAATAACAATTCTGATGATTCTCTAATTATAGATTCTGAAGAAATTGTTAATTCATTAAAACATTCAAAATATTTTAAAAATTACCTTCGTTTAGAGCCAAGTAGAATTTAGGTAATTTTTAAAATATTTTGAATGTTTTAATGAATTAACAATTTCTTCAGAATCTATAATTAGAGAATCATCAGAATTGTTATTATTATTTATGGGTTGAAATTTATTTAGGGTTTCATTGTTGCAACATAAGCACTAGATCACTCTCTCTCATAATAAAATACGGAAACAATTAAGTAAGTAATTAACCTACATATAATTAATTACCAACCAAATTTCTTAATACACATCGATCAGTTAATAAAGTAAGTAAGTCCTTCCTAAATTAATACATCAACCATCTAAATTATAATTATAATGTAAATCAAAATAACCATACTTTTGCCAAAATACCCATATTGTTACCTTCTCCGCCACAACATCATCATCACCACCATGCCTGCCACCACACCTGCCACCACGCCAGCAACCACGCCCACCATGGGGCAGCCTGAAGAGGAACATCATCCTGAGGAGGATCAGCACCCTGAGGTGCCTCAGGAGGATCAGCACCCTGAGGTGCCGGAGGAGGGCCATCCCGAGGAACCTGTGCATCCGGACGGCGCCGCTCAACGGACCAACCAACGCCAAACGCGAAAACAAAGCAACATGCCACAAATACCTCCGCAAAAAAGAGCAATTTCACCGGCAGAATAAGTATGGCAAACACGTATAGAGTAGCAAACGCTCCTGTTATGAACATGCTCACCTTTAACATCCGGTAACCGAAGTGCGTCTCGTGGGTATGTTTAAGGCTCTCACTATATTGGTGGTAAAGCGAAAACCCCAAGGCACTGCAAACCACCACTAAAACTGTGTCCTCAGCGAAATATCGTGCACGTTGCCTCATAGTATCATGATAAAATGAGAAAATAGTCGTGAAACAAAATCCATATAAAACCATACAAGTCTGCCAAATCAATTATATAAATTTCATTATATCGTCTTTAAGTCTGCATGTGTTAGAAAACATATAAAATGATTAATAATAATAATAATAGTAATTTTTAGTTAAAAGTTTATTTAAGAGTTAACTCTTTATTTAATATACTTACGTTATAGGATTTGCAGCTGGAACTGGATTTGGAATTTCGATAACAACTTGTTGAGCAACTCTGTAAAGTAAAGAAGATAAAATGTTTTAATAAAGGTTTTGCTAATTAGTGTTTTAAGGTTATGGATAAGAAATAAAAACATACATAAGTTACTTGTATCATAACTATAAAAAAACCACCCACTAAAAAATTATCAACCACTGTGGGGTGGTTATGTTTTAATTAATTATATTTTAACTATTTAAGCATTCTTAACTATTGTCCTTAAGCATTCTTAACCATTGTGCTTAAGACATTCTTTATCATTTCCTTTTAATAGTATAAAAATGATAATAAGTTATTGAGAACTTATTATAAGGAGAGAAAATGGTTGAATACTTACGGGTTTGCATCTGCCATTTTCAAACTTTGCTCTATGTGGAAGTGAGAGTGAGTGAAGATCCAGAGAGGAACACAGAGAGAAAGAAAGAAGAGTGAGATATGAACAAGTAGTTGTGAGAAAAAGAATAGACAATAAAAGCAAAAGAGATGTTGCGATCAAAACAAAAGTAGAGATGGGTATGTATATAGGGTAAAAGGGTTAATTTCTTGTTGGGATTTGCAAGACACAAAATATCTTTTCATGATTATTTCTCTGTGTGTAGTGTGTGTAAGTATGCTTTATTTATGGCTATATGTCTAAAGCTGTGTCTCAAATCTTGAAGATTGCAGGACGAGGAACAGGTAGGGTGACTAGAAATGAAAGCAATAAATGAGGAAAAGAGTATAGAAATCGAAACAAAAGAAAAGATTCTTTTTCGCTACACACACTGAGTTTACACATACACACAACCGGCAACCATTGGTTAACATCTAGTTTAACGGTTGTTCTTAGCGTCTAACCTAGCTAATATTAGGCTAAATTTAATTTTATGCAATTTCTCCTTTATTTTGTCCGTATTAAATATTGAATTTTATGAGGTTTATTATACCGTATGTTCATTTCATGACAAAACACAAATTACATCACGGATAAATAATTAAAATATGGACATCTACAATAAGATAGTCGCACGATATTGGGTCGCAAAACAAATAATTGCATTTTCTTTTCTGTTAGAATTATTAATACTTTTTTGGTTACGTATATAGTTTACAACAAATAAATAGAAATTTATGAACAGGCGTAATACTTTCTAGAAGCATTCTCGTATTTTCACCAACTAACCATTCGACTCAATTCTACGTGTTGGGCAAATTTTGAAGAGTAACGATATACATTAAGTAGGCTATGATTTGTTTTGCTAATTATAACTTTTTACTTAATTAAACACCATGATAGCAACTTGAAATCAAAGTTTATCTTCCAAAATTAATTTTCACTTTGAGATTTTCCTTAAGCAAAATTACACTAAACAGACAATATCAACTTGTATTTAACTATTTGCATATAAGCAGATGCAATGTAACTTTTTATTATTAAAAGTTAGTGATTTGTCTACTTAAATGAGGTAACATTAGCATAAGCAAATAAATGGAATAATCACTATTACAAACAGGGCAATTTGTTGCTAAGCATGAATTCTCATGGATTTCCAACTTACAAACATGCAGGACAACTTGTTGCTAAGCATGTCTTTTGGATTGATTTTTTAAGTTCTTGCCTGGGAAATTTCTATTAGACAAAAGACTACCCCTATTCTGGTGAATAATTTATCACTTTTGTCGCTAAAGACACAAGGTATATGAACTTACATTTTCTTCTTCTAGTATTCACACATAGGAGCACACGATAACGAGGGTGTATATTTACAGAATAAGTTATTGAAAGTTTATTATATACGTTGATGTGGTTTTCTCCGTATAAAATTAAAAAGAATTCTTTTTTAATTCAATTTTAGCACTTTTTCTTAAAAAGAATTTCTTAATGAATTTGTTTAATCTGCTCTATTATGTGTAATTTACACTTAGGCCTCTCCCAACCCTTACACATCATTAAACCCATTACTAGCGCCACGTAATCGCATCCTTACTGACTCGCTACTGACACGTTCGTGCCAACCATACCCATCACTAACCCATCACTAAACACATCATTTCCACATCATCATTTTTAATTAAAATTTTAAAAATAAAAATTATAAATTTTTTGAACGGATTAAAAAATGCTCCTAGTATATTCCAAAGAAAGATGGAAGATATATTTAATAAACATAAAAATTTTGTAATAGTATATATAGATGATATATTAGTTTTTAGCAAAAACAGACAAGAACATAGAGGTCATTTACAGATTATTTATTCAGAATTTATTAGACATGGTTTAATAATAAGTAAAAGCAAAATGAATCTTTTCAAAACATATATTGATTTTTTAGGAGTTAACATAGGAGAAGGAAAAATAAAACTTCAACCTCACATAGCTCAAAAAGCATTAGATTTTCCAGATAAATTAGAAGACCTAAAAACACTACAAAAATTTTTAGGACTAATAAATTATGCTAGACCATTTATTAAAGACTTAGGAAAAATAGCAGGTCCACTTTATTCTAAGACGTCTACCACAGGGCAGAAGTACTTTAATCAGGAAGATATAAAATTAGTACAGACATTAAAACAAAAAATTAAAGATCTACCAAAATTAGCTCTCCCATTAGATACAGGTTATTTAATAATAGAAACAGATGGGTGTAGCCAGGGATGGGGAGCAATACTTTGTTGCAAACCACATAAATTTAGTGATAAAAGTTCAGAAAGAATTTGTAGGTACAATAGTGGAAAATATAAAGAAAAAGGCAATATTAGTAGTATTGATGCAGAATTGCTTGCAATAAGCTATGCTTTAGATAGTTTCGAATTATTTATTATTTCAAAGAAAGAAATAACTCTTAGGACAGATTGTGAAGCCATTGTTTCTTTTTATAATAAAATGACCGGAGATAGCAAAAGAAGTAGTAGAAGAAGATGGTTAAATTTTCTAGACAGAATATATAATACAGGTTTAACAGTTAATATAGAACATATTAAAGGAAAAGATAATAAAGCAGCAGATATTTTAAGCAGATTATTAGAAAATAAAAATGTTTAAAATGACTCTACTTTTAAAGAAATAAATAAACACAACACCTACTCAGAAGCAGAAGATACCCAAACCCTTTACTAGAAAAAATTCTCAATCCTCTTCAATCCAAATACTTTGTAATACGTTTGTATAATATTCAAGTGTGTAACTTGTATGATATTCTTCTTCATTTTATGTAAGTTTCTTTCCATCTACTTTTAGTTTTTCAAAGAATCTCCCGAAAGGGAAAACCTTAAGTCCTTAAATGTCATGAAATTTGATTCCCGGTTTGTAATATATGCTTGTAATAAAAATTTTATTTTAAGTATTTGGGTATATTCATTTTATCATTTCTTTTGAAAAGTATTTAGCTTACCACTGAGTGACCCAAAACTAAGGATTTTATAAGGCCGGAGTGAGCCTGTTTGATAATCCGTTCTGTTGGGGAAAGGTGGTAACCTAAAAAAAAAAAAAAAAGTCTTTTTCGGGAATTAAATTTGTGGCATTTTTGGAAATTAACTTAAGGGAAGTACCGAGTACGGATTTGTTAAATTTGGTTATATATATTTTCTGGATTTTCTGCTTGCCTTACTTTTCCAAAATATAGTTTTTCATACAAGTCTTAATTAAGACTTTTTCGTAAAAATACTTGTTTAAGCATGACACGTCACGTTAAAGGTTATCAAATACCAAAATGTATAAACATATAGTTATAAAACAGTTAATATGTTTCTCACTCCAAAAACAGTTAAAATACAGTAAAAGTGGGGCTGTGAATACTCACCTTAGCACTGTTAGCAACTTATATTCCAATAAGTGTGGTGGTTTCCAACCGAAGTTTCCGTGCGTCCTAAATGCATATTCATAGTTAATAAATGATGGTCACAAGACACACCTAGTCTATATGATACATGGGGATTCTCTTAATACTAATCTAGACTCGAGTCTCGAGTGATACGTTGGTGTCTCGGTTGGGTTGGTATCATTGTGATACGATTGATAATTCTTTAAATAAAAGATATTTAAATAATTATAATTATTTAGTTATTAAATAAATATTAAATAATTAATTCTGAATTAATACACGTAAATTACTTTTAACAAAACTGATTTGTTTCTATTCGTTTTGGGCTTCCATAAAAGATGGGTTACATTTCAGTATGTTGGGCCATGCGGAATGTTGGGTTTATGCATGCATTGGATTAAGTTACTGGATCGAACCCAACACTCGCCTGCGATTTGGAAAGGTTTTCGTTGCTGGTCGGCGACTGAAACAAAAGACGACGGAGAAAGCAGACTACCAGTGGCCAAGGACACACAAACACGCAACGCACACACACAACATCGACACATACGACCAAACCCACACCTATGGTTCATGTACACAACGTGGTGCACGCGCACACACACACACACACACACACTCCGTGTGTGCTGCCGGAGTCATCAAACGGCACAACATCTAGACACAGCTTCACACATACATGTATTATGCAAGTGGGTTTCAGTGATGCTACCTGCTCAACATATAGAGTGCTGAGAGAGATGGAAACCGGAGATGGGTTTCTTGCTTCTATCTCATGCTCGCCGGAGTAGGTTGTGGTTCGCCGGAGCTCGACATTGGTCCGCCAAGGTGGTGTTTCTTTCTCCGGGAAAACGCAAGGAATGGTGGAGGTTTGTTGGTTTTCACCCGAGGGAGATAGGGAGTCCGAGCTTTGTTTGTTTCACGGGAGATCTTGTGCTTTGCCTGTCGGGTTCGCCGGATGTTGCTTCTGCCGGAACAAGGATTTAGAGAGAGAGAGAGAGAGAGAGAGAGAGTAGAGAGAGAATCGAGAGGTTGAAGATGGCTGTTTCTTTCTGATTCTTCCGATTCAAAGAGAAGGGGGGGTTTTTAAAAGATTATTAGGTAATATCCAAATGTTTGAGTTGATTGTGGATACTTATGAACAATGGACATGATGGCACATGATGGCTTTGTGTAAGGCAAAAAGAAGAAAAGCATGGTAGTTGTTTGCTTGTGCAGCTTCTTCTCTGCTTATTTTCGTCTAGGGGAAGTAATGATAAGAGGATGGAATGAGTTAAGAAATGTAAGGTAGTTAACAATATGTCTTTACGCATGGGTAGAAAGAAGTTAACAATATGTCTATACCTAAATATTCTAGTCTTTTTGGTTCCAGTTTTTTCGTTGATATGCTCTGATACCAAAATAATAAAAGAACATTACAAATCCAAGATAAATATAAACTTAAGTGTAATTTTGATAAAGAGCACCACCATAGTTTAATATCGTCAGACCCTTGCCTAAATACAATAGTAGATTTACTTATTAATATATCAGACAACTTAGAAGTTAAATTAGAAAAACAACAATCTATTTTATTTTCTCTTCAAAAAGAAATTAATACTTTTAATAGTAAATTAGATTATATAAAAGAACAAGGTAAGATCATATTAGAAAAAGTATCTATAAATAAAACCGAAGACAAAAATATTAAAGAAGTCATAAATAAGAACGATATTAAATTATTAGCAGAACAAATAGAATCATTATCCTTAAATCCAACAGGTAGTGAAAAAGTAACTAGAAAAATTGTAAAAACAGAAAAAACTGAACCTTTTAGTTTTAAAGATTACCAAATAAAAAACTAATGGCAGACTCTTCCCGAAAGAGTTTTGGTTTATGTGTAGTTCCTAAAAACATTATAAACAAAATTGCGAGTAAAAGAGAAGAGTATGATGCAAACTTAGAAGAATTAATAGATCCCGAGTTAGATTATAACCGATTCCAAACTCATGGTTTACAAATGTTAAAACCAGAAATTTTATATAATAAGGGATTTTTTGAAAACAGTACCCAATTTTACAGAAATAGTTATGAATCTACAATACAGTGTATAAAAGACCAAACAAAGATTTTAAATATAATTTCTAAAGAAGGAGAACATAATCTTAGGCAAAGACATTTTAAATTTATCCATTTAGGAATAATAGTAATAGGAATTAAAGGCTTAATGAGAAAAAATCTAGGTTGTAAGGTTTTAATTACATTATTTGATAACAGAATCAAAGATATAACCAAAAGCATGATTGCTAGCACAGAAGTAGACATGAACAGTAATAAAGGAATAATATATTGTAGTCCAGATTTTTTAATTACTATTAAAGATTTTTCTAAATATATAAAATTAGGAATTCAGACAAAGGGTTATGAAGAAGTAGAATGTGGAGATAATTTACTAATAACTCTAGGAGTTTTAGGAAGATGTTCAACAACATCAACCACTAAATATAAAATATATACAGATAAAGTAGTAAACCTAATAAGTAGCCAAGGTATTAAAATGGTAAAACCAAAAGAATTTTCTACAAAAACCTTAGCGGGATTAGAATGGGATATTAGTAAATTTGTCCAAAAGAGTCCACCTGTCATAGTTCCAGATGAAGCTATAACATTCACAAATAGACTGGGCAGAACAAGTTTAACTTTTTCCAATTATAATTCCATCCCTGATCAAGATAATGAAGAAACAGAAACATAAATTGAAAGTAATTTTGTAGATATAGAAACTAAAAAAGAAAAAATACTATTTCCAAAAGAATTAAATATCATTTTAAATAAAGAAGAATTATTACAACTAGAAGAACAAATGTTTTTAAACAAACAAATTAGAGAAAATGAATGTTTAGCATATGATAATAATGGAAATATAATTTTAACAGAGTATAATATGACAGATGACGAATCAAACATTTCAGAAATAAGTTATGAAAAAGAATTAGTTGATACAGAAGAAGCTAGTTATTTTTCTTCAGGAAGCACTCCTTTTAATAGACACCAAGTATTACCAAATCATAATTACTATGGTATGGCATCAAGGACACCTTATACTAAATATGATAATACTTTTGAGACTAGTAATTATACATCTAGAGGAGCAGAAAGACCTCTAGAACAACCCATAAGATTCCAAACAGACCATAAAGGTTATATCTTAAACCTTACGGCACATGATCCACAAAACTGGACAAATGTAATAGATGTTTGGAAAAGTACGCTCATAGGAAATTATTACAGACATTTCCAAGACCTAGAAACTGAAGAAATGTATAAATACCTAGAAACATTCTTAGGAGAAAGTACGAAGGCAATGTGGGAAGCATATAAGATCGAGCAACAAGAAGAATATAATAGCCTAAGAAGCCTAGGTAGTAATCCATATAATTTTGTAAATAAAATACAGTCATTAATAACAGGAGCAGATCCCAACTCAGGACACATAGAAGTCCAGAAAAAAGCAATGAGAGACCTAGAACAGTTAAGCTTAAAAAACTGGACTAGCGGGTTATATGTGAAAAGATTCTTAAACCATTATGTATATTTAACCACCATAGCAGGAAATACTTTTAATAAAGAAATATGAGAGAAACTTTTCCATAAATTACCAGGCCCACTAGGTTTAGAAATTCACACAAAATGGAATGAACTTCCAGAAATAAAAAATAACCCAAATGCTTTATGGACAATAACCCATAGAGCTCAATTTATAACCAAAATGCTAGAAGAAAAATGTGTAAACTTACAAATCCAAAACAACTAAAACAAACAGATTATAAATTTTGTAATGAGATATATACTCCGCAGACCTATGGAGCAGAAAAACCACCAAGAAAGAATTATAAAAAATATAATAAAACAAATCAAAAGAAATATTATCTTAGAAAATCTAATAAGAAGAAGCCTTATTTAGATGAAAAAAGACATGTTAGGAAATTCAAACCAGAAAGAAATTATAAAAATAAACTTAGTTGTTTTGTATGTAATAGTTTTGAACACTTAGCTAGAACATGTCCCAAAAGACAGAATATCTATGAGAAAAATAGTATTTTAATAGAATGTGTAAATGAAGATCTAATACCAGTTGATGAATGCATTAGTGATAATGAGTCTATCTACAGTATTATTTCAATAGAAGAGACAATAGGGGAAGAAAAAATTTCTCAGACTAACAATTTTATAAATGAATTTTCAAAACAAAATATAGAATATATTAGTGATGAAGAATATGAATTAGTAAATACCGAAGACATAGAATGCCTTCATAATTGGGATAAAAATCTAGGATCCGACAATATCCCGTGTTTTATTTGTAAATTGTTTCCTCAAAGATAATTACGGTCTAAGTGTAAGATATGTTTTAAGGAGGCATGTATAAAATGCTTAGAATCAAAAAATCTTATACAAAAAGAAGATGTTAAAGAACAACCTCTTTTTGTTAGCCTAGAAAAACATGAATTAAAAATATTAAGAAAAAGAATAGAAGTTATAGAAGATACTTTAAAATTATTCCAGAAAAAGTTCGATGAATTTGAAATGGCAGATAAAGGAAAAAATATAATTCAAGAACATAATTTAATGAATAAATTCGAATTAGTAGACGAACCATGTAAAGTCATATGTAACCAAGAAGACATTAAATCATTAAAAGTTCAGTGCAAAATTAGACTTGGTACTTATGTAATAAAATGTTTAGCTTTAGTAGACAGTGGATGTTCAAATTGTATTATAAATGAAAAACTAATACCTAAAGAGTATATAACCCAAACCACCCCCACTGGAGCACAACAGATGGATGGTGGTATACATACTTATAAAAATATATTGAATTTTGCCGCTAAGATAAGTTTTGCCACAAATTGTGGGTATAGTAAAGAATACACCCTACCCCATAAAACATGGGTGAGACCATTAGAATTAATAAATATTGATTTTATCCTTGGTTTAAGTTTTTTGATGAAAGATAGTGGGGTGGCCCTCCTTTCTAAAGATTATCTTATGTTTTCAAAGCATAACCTAATAGCCCCTGCTTCAACTTCTCCTTTTCCTACCCTAATTGAGAAAGTTGGCAAAGGCTCAATAAAATCAAAAGAATGTGATTGTAAAGAAGAAAATGAGTGTCAATTAATAGAAGAAAATAATTTTTATGATGAAAGAGACTATGAGGTAGATTTAAAAGAAGATATGGGGTATGATTTTGATTTTGTGAATATGGAGCAAGTTTATATTCACTTAGTAACAGAACATGATATTGACAACCTAATTTCAAAATTAGAAAAAATGGAAATAATAGGGGAAAATGTTTTAAAATATTGGGAGAATGATAAAATAGTATGTGAACTAAAAATAAAAAACCCAGAGTACATAATTAGAACAAAAAATATAGAACCAACAAATGAAGATATAACTGACTTTAAAACTCATATCTCAGAATTACTAAAATTAGGGGTAATTAGAAAATCAGATAGTCCTCATAGATCAGCAGCATTTATAGTAAGAAAACATTCAGAAATAATTAGAGGAAAGAGCAGAATGGTAATTAACTACAAAAGATTAAATGATAACACTATTGATGATTCCTATAATATACCAGATAAAAATGTATTAATCAATAGGATTCAAAATTGCAAGATATTTAGCAAGTTTGACCTTAAGTCTGGATTTTGGCAAATAAAAATGCACCCCGATAGTATAGAATGGACTGCATTTACAAGTCCAGAAGGGCATTTTGAATGGTTGGTGATGCCTTTTGGATTAAAAAATGCTCATAGTATATTCCAAAGAAAGATGGAAGATATATTTAATAAACATAAAAATTTTGTAATAGTATATATAGATGATATATTAGTTTTTAGCAAAAACAGACAAGAACATAGAGGTCATTTACAGATTATATTTTCAGAATTTATTAGACATGGTTTAATAATAAGTAAAAGCAAAATGAATCTTTTCAAAACATATATTGATTTTTTAGGAGTTAACATAGGAGAAGGAAAAATAAAACTTCAACCTCACATAGCTCAAAAAGCATTAGATTTTCCAGATAAATTAGAAGACCTAAAAACACTACAAAAATTTTTAGGACTAATAAATTATGCTAGACCATTTATTAAAGACTTAGGAAAAATAGCAGGTCCACTTTATTCTAAGACGTCTACCACAGGGCAGAAGTACTTTAATCAGGAAGATATAAAATTAGTACATACATTAAAACAAAAAATTAAAGATCTACCAGAATTAGCTCTCCCATTAGATACAGATTATTTAATAATAGAAACAGATGGGTGTAGCCAGGGATGGGGAGCAATACTTTGTTGCAAACCAAATAAATTTAGTGATAAAAGTTCAGAAAGAATTTGTAGGTACAATAGTGGAAAATATAAAGAAAAAGGCAATATTAGTAGTATTGATGCAGAATTGCTTGCAATAAGCTATGCTTTAGATAATTTCGAATTATTTATTATTTCAAAGAAAGAAATAACTCTTAGGACAGATTGTGAAGCCATTGTTTCTTTTTATAATAAAATGACCGGAGATAGCAAAAGAAGTAGTAGAAGAAGATGGTTAAATTTTCTAGACAGAATATATAATACAGGTTTAACAGTTAATATAGAACATATTAAAGGAAAAGATAATAAAGCAGCAGATATTTTAAGCAGATTATTAGAAAATAAAAATGTTTAAAATGACTGTACTTTTAAAGAAACAAATAAACACAGCCCTAGAAGATATAAATGAAAAAGTATTTATTGCAGAAAGAGATTTATTTCATATAAAAGAAAGAATAAAAGTTAGTCAACATGAACATAAGCCAACTATGACTAGAGTAAAAATATTTTTAGAAAATAGGCTTGAGAAAAGAATGATAGAAAAAAGAATTATTGAAGAAAAAGTAAAAATATTAACATTATAAGAGTATAATTTATCTTTCATTATATCACACACAAAGAGATAGAAGAAAATATTATTATCATTAATAAAAATATTTAACTATATTTTTTCCACAAATGTTTAGACCAAGTCCAAGAGGTCCTCCTCCAAGGAGTATGAGGCCAGAAGGAATTCCACCGGGAAATTCTTTTGCTGCAAGGCCTATCCAGAATTCATCCAGATATTACCAAGAAAATATTAGATTTGGTAACCAGAATCTACAAGTTTTTCCCAATAGTAACATTTCATTCAAAGCTCTACCCCATATATCACTTAGTAAAGAAGAAAAATGTATTTTAGATAATTTATGGATTTCTTATGGCCGAGAACCTAAAGACAGAAAATATTTTATAGCATGTTTAAATGCTTTATCAGAACATTTTAACCAGAACCGTAATCGTTTTAAATTCTATGTTGTTTTAAAAGGTAAAAAGACAGGCTTTTTTCATACTTGGATAGAAGTAATAGAAGCTATTCAAGGATATCCAGACCCTTTATACAAAGGTTTTAATGACTATCAACAAGCATTAACTATAGCAAGAATGAATTTAGGAATGAATTTTTATATTTCAGAATCTCTTAAACATTATACAGAACCTCCACCTACTTATTCAGTTACTAAAGATACAAATCAGATTCTTTTTTGTGATCATTGTGAGTCTATGAAAAACAATTATAGATGTATTAATGAAGAAATCTATAGGCTTAGAGAAGAAAACAAAAACTTAGTTAATAAGATAAACAATCTACAAAAGAATAGATCAGCAATTGTAAATCTCTCAAGTGGTTCCTCTTCTGACCCAAAACAGAAGAGTAAGAAGGGTAATCACTCCCCAATGAGTGGGCAAGAAGGTACTAGTAAACCTAATAATTTACTAGCTAGTCCAGTGCTCCCTGCAACTGGTAAAGACTCATCAAGTCCGGATATAGCTAAGAGATTGCTAAAATCTCAGGAGACACAGAGGACTCCTGATTCCTCTACTAAAAAGAATAAAAACATAGAAATTTGGGACACTTTAGGAGAACCAGGAAAACATAAAGACTTCTTAGTAAAATATAATCCTACCCCAAGTTCAGAATATCCTTCCTTTAATTTACTCCCGGATAGCCCAAATGCTCAAGATGCACAAGAACCTGAAAACACTGAACAAATTTTAAATCAGATTTTAGAAAACTCAGAAGAGTTAAAAAATTATTATGAAGCTTCTTCGTCAAAGAAGAGATCAAAAAAGAAAAAATATAGTGAAAGAATCCTTCATGAAATGGTAAATAAGACGGTAAAAGAAATTCTCAAGGCCATGTTACCAGAATTAATGGAAAATGCTCAAGAGCCTACCAAAGAAAAATCAATTCCTGACAACTTAACCCCAGTTAATTTGTCTAATATTGAAACTAATGATCCTATGTCCAATGAAGAAAATACAAGTGATAATGGAGAACATTTTGATCCAAATGAAGAAAACTACACAGATAACGATGATAGTTACTCGTTTGATACCATAGCAAGACACAATTTGGACACTTAGATGCCATTACAGCCAGTATGAAAAGACAAAAGATTCCGATACAGTTTTACCACTCAAGTTTACCCAATTATTTGCCAGACAAGAAGTGACAGCATATTCCTGAAGATAGCTGTACCCTAATAATTCAGATTCTTGAAGATAAGTTTGCTTTATATCACATCTAATAATGCAGAAAATGTTAAAAGATCAAGTCAAGAGTGCCCCACCTACAACAGTACTGGCAATAAGAGCTCCCCCGAATTTCATCTATTTATAGGGACGACTAGCCAAGAGAAAGACACAACACCTACTCAGAAGCAGAAGATAAAAATTAAATATTTTTATTAAAAAAAAAAGACTATTACTAAATTATAAATTCTTTGGAAAATGGGTCAAATGAATCGAAAATTGCCAAAAGTGTATTTTAATCCATAAAGCCTTTTAAATATTTTTATTAAAAAAAATAGACTATTACTAAAATAGTACTATTCTTGTAATCATATTTGAGACTAACTATTTATAAAAAATATATTTTATTGGACATAAAGTGTTTCGGGTCAACCTTATCTGACATGTTTACTCAACCTGCCCGACCCAAATTTGCAGCCTCTAACCTAGACAATACTAACGAAATAATTATAGAGTTAATAAAATGCAGTTGGAAAAAAAATCTTAATAATTACATTAGATTAATAGGTTGATATGTGGTCTAATGGTCGTAATTTGTAACTAACCTGGCTATTAGATTATTTTAGTTTAATGTAATTTGTCTTTACTTTTTCCGTATTAATCTACCCAATATTATAAGGTTACAACTTACATGTACATTGCATGCATGTACATTTTATGACAAAAAATATACAAATATCTGTCACAATAAATAATTAAACTATAGGTTGTCACAATAAGCTAGTCACACAAAATTATTAAAACTTTTGAGGTTTCGTGTATACGTTATGGCAATTGGCAAAAGTACATACAAACATCTGTCGCTAAAAAGAAATTAAATATCGTTTTACTTAAAAAAGTTGTAGGTAAATACCATGTTTGCAACTCCAAATTCCAAACCAAGATTTTTACTTTGGGAGTCTTTCCCACATATTGGTTCCAACATGCAAGAGAGTGAAAGACTACCCCCTATTTCTAGGGAATAATGCTAAAAAGGATAAGGTAGCAATTAATAATCTGAAATTACAATTTCTTTTTCAATTTTCTTCTATGAGAGGACACGGTAATGATGGTTGCATAGACAAGAAAGGAGAATGGGTAAAAATCAAATCAACCACAACAAACTGAATCATGACATTACAAAGTTAAGACGAAATGTACTGAATTACTTGTCAATCAGAGCCAGAATTGATCAAATTAAAGTAAAAATATAAGTGACGCAGTAAAATCCTAACCAAAACCCTAATAAGTTGGACCTTTAGCTTACGCCCAAACTTTGAACCATGGTGTGACGATATGGTTAAACCTCAAGCATTATTGAAGTCAAGACGAGCTTAGACTTCTTCCAACCGTGACGCGTCACTTAACACATCACTAAACTCTTCCCTACCAACGGATTACTGACGAGGTCATGCCAACAACAACACATCACTAACCCATCCCCACTTAAAACAAATATTAAATTAATAAAATTAGCTATAAAGGCAAACGTGTCGATGCACTCATCACCTTTCAGCATCGTTCTATACACATCCGATCTATAAGACCTGTGCCAACCCTGCGTCACGGGCACGTCGGGGGCTTTTTTTTTGCCGTCAGCCCACGACGCCGTTGGCACGGCCGCGTCGTGGGTGGCGTCGCTGGAGATACGTCGGGGTGAGGACGGTCAAAGGCTGGCGTCGTGGGTGTATGGAAGAAGAGAGGGGGAGAGAGGAAGGGGAAAGGAGGGAGAGAGAGGGGAAAAAAGAGTTGTACATTGTGCATACAAACTTATACATTTTGTATTTTTTAATTTAAAATCTCTTTATTCTCTGTTTTCTTTTCATTTTTTTAATTAAATTTTTTTATATGACTATTTGCTTATGTTGCTTGGTAGCAATAATCACTATTACAAACAGGGCAATTTGTTGCTAAGCATGAATTCTCATGGACTTCCAACTTACAAACATGCAGGACAACTTGTTACTAAGCATGTCTTTTGGATTGATTTTTTAAGTTCTTGCCTGGGAAATTTCTATTAGACAAAAGACTACCCCTATTCTGGTGAATAATTTATCACTTTTGTCGCTAAAGACACAAGGTATATGAACTTACATTTTCTTCTTCTAGTATTCACACATAGGAGCACACGATAACGAGGGTGTATATTTACAGAATAAGTTATTGACAGTTTATTATATACGTTGATGTGGTTTTCTCCGTATAAAATTAAAAAGAATTCTTTTTTAATTCAATTTTAGCACTTTTTCTTAAAAAGAATTTCTTAATGAATTTGTTTAATGTGCTCTATTATGTGTAATTTACACTTAGGCCTCTCTCAACCCTTACACATCACTAAACCCATCACTAGCGCCACGTCATCGCATCCTTACTGACCCGCTACTGACACGTTCGTGGCAACCATACACATCACTAACCCATCACTAAACCCATCATTTCCACATCATCATTTTTAATTAAAATTTTAAAAATAAAAATTATAAATTTTTTGAAAAAAAAAGTAATATATTATTCTCATAAAATAAATATATAAAAAAAATTTAATTAAAAAAAATGAAAAGAAAACAGAGAATAAAGAGATTTTAAATTAAAAAATACAAAATGTACAAGTTTATATGCACAATGTACAACTCTTTTTTCCTCTCTCTCTCTCTCCCTCCTTTCCCCTTCCTCTCTCCCCCTCTCTTCTTCCATACACCCACGACGCCAGCCTTGGACCGTCCTCACCCCGACGTATCTCCGGCGACGCCACCCACGACGCGGCCGTGCCAACGGTGTCGTGGGCGGACGGCAAAAAAAAGCCCCCGACGTGCCCGTGACGCAGGGTTGGCACAGGTCTTAGACCGATCGGTATGGGCCATTGGCCGTTGGCGTGGGGCTGACATGGCACCCGGCCACGGCGTTAACCAAGGTTAGCACACCGCCCCCCTTAACGGCGTGGGGTGCGGTGGTGCGCAGGGGTGGTGACGGCAACGGGCGTTAACGAGCGAGAGAGAACGAGATTTTTGACCGTTGGGCGATTTCCAACGGTAATATTACCATTTGAAATAAAAAAAAATTATATAATATATATTATATATATATATATATATATATATATATATATATATATATATATATATATATATATATATATATATATATATATATATACCCCAATCACACACCAATATAAATACCCATCTTATAACACAATACATATATCATTTCATCACCTTTCTTAATTTATCATCACTACGTTAATCATGGCTACATCATCATCATCGTCTTCATCGTCGTCGTCTTCATCATCCGACACATACGATACGGCTTTGTTGGCGTATTGCGCGACGCGCCTGAATCAGGTAGCGGAGACTAGTAATGCCCGCTTCGACACTCGGACTGCAAAGCTGAACCGTAATCGTGCCGCTGGACACCAACGACTTTATAGAGATTATTTTGCGGATGACAGTGTTTATAACGACAAAGATTTCAAACGACGATTTCGGTTGAGCAAAAGTTTGTTTATGCGCATATGCAGTGTATTAGAAAACAGGTATCCTTTCTTTCAACTTAAATATGATGCTAGAGGTAGGCGGGGATTTTCACCATTGCAGAAATGTACGGCAGCAATCCGATCCATGGCTTACGGCGCGTCCCCTGATTCTCTTGACGAGTACCTACGCATGTCTGAAAGGACTGCTAGGGAAAGTATGTATAACTTTGCCCAAGGGGTTGTAGAAATATTTGGCCCTATTTACTTGAGGAAACCAACCGTCACTGATGTTCAAAATTTATATGCTGCACATGAAGAGAGACATGGTTTTCCTGGAATGCTTGGTAGCATTGATTGTACCTAGTGGGACTGGAGGAGTTGCCCTCAAGCGTGGAGAGGAGAGTACACTGGAGGTCATCATGGAAGACCATCGTTGGTACTAGAAGCAGTTGCTTCACAAGATCTATGGTTTTGGCATGCCTTTTTTGGGGTTGCAGGTTCGAACAATGATGTCAACGTCCTTGATCAATCACTAATATATAACGAGATTTTATCAGGAATGGCACCAGATGCTCCATTCGTTGTGAATGAGCATCAATACCAATTCGGTTATTATCTTACCGATGGAATATATCCTCGTCATGCTACATTTGTGAAGGCTTACCGGCATCCGTCAAACCCAAAACAAATATTGTTTACCAAAAAACAAGAATCGGCACGTAAGGACGTAGAACGTGCTTTTGGGGTTTTAAAGGGAAAGTGGCACGTTGTTAAAAATGCGGCGCGTACCTATCAACTAGATAATTTAAGATCCATGATGTATGCATGTGTCATAATGCATAACATGATTGTGGAAGACAAAGGTCGCGCCATTTCACATTACTTGTCGGACGGCCCCCGTCATACGTTGTATGTACCGGGAACCGCTGAATATTTGCATAGGGTTGTTGACATTCGAGACAATGCAACACACGATAGACTTCAAGAAGACTTGGCGGAACATTTCTACAATAACGCAAATCACAATGCAAATGAAGACGAAAATGAAGACGAAGATTAAAATATATGTTATTTGTATTATTTTTTTTAAGTTGTTATTTGTATTTTTATTATAATGTAATTTGTGTTTTATTTAAAATAAATGGAAAAGAAATGATGAGTTGGAAAAAAAATGGTGTGGTGTGGTGTGGTGGGTATTTCCTGAAAAAAGTGGTGTGGTGTGTTGTGGTGGGGTTGCTGAGGTGGCAGATGATGTGGCAGAAATTTTGGTGTTAAGGTGAGGCCCATTCCTTATAGCCTTATAGATCGGATGTGTATAGAACGATGCTGAAAGGTGATGAGTGCATCGACCCGTTTGCCTTTATAGCTAATTTTATTAATTTAATATTTGTTTTAAGTGGGGATGTGTTAGTGATGTGTTGTTGTTGGCATGACCTCGTCAGTAATCCGTCGGTAGGGAAGAGTTTAGTGATGTGTTAAGTGACGCGTCACGGTTGGAAGAAGTCTAAGCTCGTCTTGACTTCAATAATACTTGAGGTTTAACCATATCGTCACACCATGGTTCAAAGTTTGGGCGTAAGCTAAAGGTCCAACTTATTAGGGTTTTGGTTAGGATTTTACTGCGTCACTTATATTTTTACTTTAATTTGATCAATTCTGGCTCTGATTGACAAGTAATTCAGTACATTTCGTCTTAACTTTGTAATGTCATGATTCAGTTTGTTGTGGTTGATTTGATTTTTACCCATTCTCCTTTCTTGTCTATGCAACCATCATTACCGTGTCCTCTCATAGAAGAAAATTGAAAAAGAAATTGTAATTTCAGATTATTAATTGCTACCTTATCCTTTTTAGCATTATTCCCTAGAAATAGGGGGTAGTCTTTCACTCTCTTGCATGTTGGAACCAATATGTGGGAAAGACTCCCAAAGTAAAAATCTTGGTTTGGAATTTGGAGTTGCAAACATGGTATTTACCTACAACTTTTTTAAGTAAAACGATATTTAATTTCTTTTTAGCGACAGATGTTTGTATGTACTTTTGCCAATTGCCATAACGTATACACGAAACCTCAAAAGTTTTAATAATTTTGTGTGACTAGCTTATTGTGACAACCTATAGTTTAATTATTTATTGTGACAGATATTTGTATATTTTTTGTCATAAAATGTACATGCATGCAATGTACATGTAAGTTTTAACCTTATAATATTGGGTAGATTAATACGGAAAAAGTAAAGACAAATTACATTAAACTAAAATAATCTAATAGCCAGGTTAGTTACAAATTACGACCATTAGACCACATATCAACCTATTAATCTAATGTAATTATTAAGATTTTTTTCCAACTGCATTTTATTAACTCTATAATTATTTCGTTAGTATTGTCTAGGTTAGAGGCTGCAAATTTGGGTCGGGCAGGTTGAGTAAACATATCAGATAAGGTTGACCCGAAACACTTTATGTCCAATAAAATATATTTTTTATAAATAGTTAGTCTCAAATATGATTACAAGAATAGTACTATTTTAGTAATAGTCTATTTTTTTTAATAAAAATATTTAAAAGGCTTTATGGATTAAAATACACTTTTGGCAATTTTCGATTCATTTGACCCATTTTCGTTTAATTTATTTTTTTAATTAGCATTTGACCCATTGGAGCCTTTATTCTCTTTTAAATTTTGTTATTACATTTTTTGTGGGTCTTAGGCATATACTTTGTTATACTGTAATTTTGGAGAAGCTTTATGTAATGATGTTTCCTTCAATAACTAAGAGATGAAAAATTGAAAATAACTACAAAAGTTTCTGTATGGACCTTGAATAAATCACGTACATATTTAATTAGAAATTACGAATTCAACTGGTATAGTTGTAAAGTGGTATAAATTAAATATTATGTAAATTTAATTAAATTAGATAATAATATATGTAGCACAATAAACTGCCACACTGTATTGCAACCCTTTCGTTTTTTAAACTTTCTTCAAAACTCCTTGTTGCCTAGAACTCTATTTAAGAGTCTAAAGAACAGTGCCTTTGAATGAGAATTGTACTACTTTTCAAATAAAAACAATTGAGAACTTTTGTAGCATGAAGAATAATAAGACAAAGGACAAAATTTGTACTAATAAATCATGGTGTGGCGACTATGATAGAAAAGATATTGGGTAGCATTAGGACAATACACAAAAGACAAAGAGAGAACCGGATAGAAAACGTTCTTTTTCCTTTTTTCTCAATCAAAATTGGAAAAATGATATTGTTTTTACTATTTATTCATATAATCTTTCTACTTATTAGATGAAAATAAATGTAAAAATCAATAATTAATATAAAGAAAGAGAACTAATGGAGTACATATATAATCTTGTAGTGAGTAAGAATATGAAGTATGAACAGATAGCAGGAAGAAATACCATTTCTTATGAAAATGATATTGATTCCTATCTTTTAAGTTTACATATATGTCTACCCACTTGATAAGATGAAATATGTAATCCACTAATCCGCTCTCCTAAGGCCTTTCCTAACAGTGATGCGTTCTAAAACTCATCAGTAGCGCCACATCACCTCCATCCTAACCGACGAGTTACTAACAAGGTCGTGCCAACAACAACTCATCACTAACTTATCTTCACTTATAAAATAATATTAAAAAAATTAAAACCCTTAATCCCCCTCACACATGCATCATGTGACGAGTTCCCCATCTCTTCGACCAGGCGACGAGTTTTACCGAAGAGGGCCACCGACGTGGTCGTGCCAACGGCGTCGGTGGCCGACGCGTTTCATATTGCCATCGACGTGATCTCGACATAAATGTTGGGAGAGTCATAATATTATCATTTATTTTGACACATGCCTTGATCAAGTGTGTAGCATACCAGTAGACAAAAAAGGTTAACACCAATATTATTACTTTTTTTTTTTATTATTTGTTACACATTGTGATTAAATTACTATTGAATCAATCGTACATGCTGAAAAGAGGTGTTGAATATAATCAAAGTTTACTATGTCCAAATAACGATACAAACTTAAATGGAATTCTAATATACATATAGAATAGTCATGGACAAAATAAATAGGATTGATTATGTATCATAATTTCATCATTACATAGAAAGCTTTTTTGTAAATTTATTGATAAGATAGCTTGGTACCTAAATTATATCAACGATTATGAATTTATGATCCTCATTGAGTAGTGTACATAATTCGTGTAAGGATTACTAAAAGCGTCATCATGTACCGAATGGGCAGATATGAAAGTGGGTAATCTATTTCCAAATTGACCCAAGTAACCACACAAAATGGGTAATTTGTGATTTTCTTAGTGTTTAAGCTATATCAAAAATCAAAATCTTCAAACCGAAATAAATTAAACAAAGTAACATAGTTACAGGTTTTTTTATTACCTTTTGCTGAAATTATAAAGCTCGTGACCGGATGGAAAATGGCAAGAGCTCTTAATCCCAACTCGTGGAGTTCAATACCCAGCTTTTTAAGCCCGTTTCAAGAGCAATACTATAACATGTACAATTACCTAATTACCCTTTTTCTTGTTTCCAATGTTTCTCTGAGTTCATTCGAGAAACATACATATGCATGAATCACGCACATATATAATTAAATTAACGGTCTAATTTTTTTCAACAAATTAATCAATTTAGAAAGTTTAATGCCATTGATTATGATGCTTTCTAGGGATGAGCATTTGGGCTGAAAAAACCGAACCGACCCGAAAACCAACCGAAACCGAACCGAACCAAAACCTTCGGTTTTGAAAATTCATCGTTTTCGGTTTCGGTTATATCGGTTTCGGTTTGGTTTCGGAAAAAGATGGACATTTGGCCAAAAAAACCGAACCGTACCGAACCAAAACCGATGACATGTTATTGGTTCGGTTTCGGTTTTAAAAATTCATCGTTTTTGGTTTCGGTTTTATCGGTTCGTTACGGTTCGGTTCGGTTTTGGGACCGACTTTCAATGAGTTTTTCTCCCCTTCTATAACATTTATGCTTATGAACTCAACGTATTGAAGTAAAAATATGTTAATAAGTAGATAATCTCGTCCAAAATACAATCTCAAACACCCTCTTAATCACGATATGGTGATCGGTTGTCTGGTTAAGCAATGATTGCTAATAGTGTGGTTTTTGCAAATTGTATTGAAGTTATGGTAAAGTTGAAATGGCTCTCTAACTTAGTTAGTTAGATACTCTTTTCTCTAGCATTTATACAAGGGAATTAGTTTTTCTGCCACAATTTTTGATACTCCTACCACAGTGTATAACTATTCATGCAAACTGTACAAGCATATAATGCACATATTGTAGTATAATGCTTAAAAAATGTGGTATGAAAATCACTCTCTTTTATATAATATTCTTGTTGTTATTCGATACTACCCTTTTTCGCAGTTAAAAACCTTTTAATATGCATTTACATGAGCACATGGTGTATGTTTGGTCTTCAAAAATTTTAATTTAAAAATAATCTGGTAATGGGGATGTCATTTAATATGGAATATGTTTAGTCAAATATTGAATTAAAAATCATTATGTATCGTATGTAAAAATATATATGTGAAGTCATATTATATCCTCCCCACAAAACTCAATCCTTAAAAAGAGTCTGACTTGTTTTTCTAATGATTTTAAATTGTTAAAGGTCTTATACTGCAAAATAATTTTACCTAGACTAAAGATTTAATTGGTTTTTCTAAATCATAAAACATATGTATTTTGAAATTTATGGACGATTCTTTGTTTAAAAATTAAATTAAAAATAAAAACAATTTGTTCTGTTATGGCCGGAAAGTTAAGAATGCTCTCGTTGTTATACACTTGTAATGATGTGATGTTGGCGTTTGGAACCGGGTTTAAGGTGGGAAGTTTAGTTTTGAAGTGTATAACAAATCTTGAAAAGGAAATCCGTGGAATGATTCCATACACAAATGCCCATTAAATACTAGGTAGTAAAAATTCTTTTTTGAAGAAATTATATTTAAAAGGTTCCGATAGTGTATATGTCAAAATTTACAAGATGAGTAAACAAAAACACTTAAAAGGTGACATTTTAATATGTGTTTTTTGTATCTATTGGTTCATTCATAAATATATGATATTCATTTTTAATTGCTAGGGTTATAGTTATTTCGGAACAAAGGTGTAAACCTTGATGAGGGTCTTGAATTCCTAACGAAGGATTATTTCATCGAAGATGAGATTCAGTTGTCGTGATGTGTTATAATACATATGTTGTTGGTACTAAAGGGCCATGTTAATAATTCATGCATGATTGAAGGATGCATGTGTTTCGGTGTTTGTAAGAGCTCATGGTATGGCGAATTAAACCTTGCCAAACCACACCGGATAGCACGCCAAATGCTCTCCCGATAATGGGTAAAGAAAATTTTTCAATTTTTCTTTTTGTAAATTGTGATTGGTATGAAGTATTTTTTGCAAGTACAAATGAATGTTATATAAATATTATAATACTAGGAGTAAAATTTGGAATGTGTGTTAAAAGGGTAAAAAAAAAAAGAAATTACTTTTAACATGTATTTTACATTTCTTTAATGGCAAAAAAAGGAGGAAAGACGTACATCCTTCAATAATGCCACCACCCCCTCCCCACTGTCCCATACAATTTTTTTCCCACACATTAGTCTAAAATGGGATTAAGATACCAATCTAACCAATTAACTATCAAATTTTTTCCCCTATTTGAAATCCAAAGAAAAGAGAGAAATTTAACATCGTCAACCAAAGTGTCTTGTCTAGGCTTCTTAGTTTGAAAGGTAGTCTCGTTTCTAAACCTCCATAGCAACCAAAGAGTGGAACGCATAACCACTTTGCAAGAAGATTTATTTCTTTCCGAAAGAGTGAGAGAATCCGCTAGGCCAAGAGTATCCGAAATGTTGTTGGGAATAGGGATTTGAAGATTCCACCAAAGAATAAGTCATTTATCCAAGTTGGACCTATTATACAAGTCCATTTTTCCAAGTCACTATTAAGTGGTGGCATTTGGGAGAATAACTCATTTAAGAGAACTAGACTTTCTTTTTTAATAATTGACCTGGGCTCTCTTTTCTAAGCCCACAGAGGATGGAGAGTATGTTGGGCCGCCAATCTGCTTGAATTATTCAAATCTGGATGATGCATTGAGCCGATATTATTTCCATTGAAAAAAGAGGCAGTAGCATTATCAATGGAATTTTCATTTGTGATTGTAGTAATAATATTAAAACTTCCATCCTCATGATTAAGTCCATTCTCACTTAAAAATCGCTCCTTGAAGGTACAGATTGGGTTAGAATCAAGTTCAAAAAGGCATGGAAATTCATATTTGAGACTTGAACCTCCAATCCAAATATCATGCCAAAACTTTGTATCATTTCCATTGCCAATTCTTTTTTTAAACATATTTGGAAGATTGATGTTATAGAGTAATAAATCTTTTTGAAGATCCATTATTTGATTCCAAGGGCATGTGCCAAGGCTTGGAGTTTTATTTCCGCCGTTACCATGAATAGATTTAATTACTTGACACCAAAGGGCATTTGGCTCGGTTCGAAAGGAACTTGATAAGGATGACATTAATACGGAAGAGCCAATTGAAGCTAAAAGTTCAACACCACTACCTGTTCTCTGTGTAGAAGATGGAAATGTGATTTTAAGATTTTCAGAAATTTTTGCAATTCACGAGCCTTTAAAGAAAGCTGTTAAAAGGGAACAATGGTTTTCTGTTCCAAAATGTATTATTGTATTATATTTTGTGTATATATATTATACATATAGTTTGATTAGTTTCCCTAGTTCTTAAAAATAAAAACATATGTTAAAACCTACTAGGTTAAAACCCGCGCTATGCGGCGGCTGCGAACTATATATATTCAGGCGATTAAATATCGATTGGTTGCATATTTTTATAACGAATACAGTACATAAATATGAAAACTGTGTATATAATAGAGGTAAAAAACAAGAATTAGCATTTGCGTTAAAATGTTGTTCGGTTACATGTTTTGATATATAATAACACAAAAGATCCATCTCCAATGTTTTTGTTATAAAACAAAAAACCTAATTAAGTATAAAATAGAGGGAAGAAACGTATGCTTATGCGTATTACTCATCATGTTAAACCTCCCGATACACCACGTTTGCTGTGTAAACTTCGTCGAGGTTAATTTTTTTGCTGGAGTTACTAATACTTATGTCGTGTCACGTGAAATTCCTCTTGACAGAGCAACGTAAAGTTGGCCATGCGAGAACACCGATTCCGGAAGATAAACGCCCACGTTTAGAATTGTCTGTTCTTGGCTTTGTTGATTGTCATCACAAAGCTTAGTCTAACTGGAAATTGTTTTCTTTTCAACTTGAAAGGAAACATGTCGGTTTCAAACGGGAATAGAGGTATTCTTGGCAAGAAAACCATTTTTCCAGCATGCTGGCCAACATCTATTTCCGCATCAATTAGGTTTGGCTCAAACTTTCTGCATATAGGTCTCGTGTCATTACATAATCCTTGGGAGAGATCGATATTCCGTAAAAGTATTATCGGGCACCCAATTTTGAGCCGGAGAACATGCGGGGGAATACCACTAACATTAAGCGAGTTAAAAAATTCCATATAATAAAATCTGATGTAACGACCCGAAATTTGTAAATAAATAAATTGTACAAAAATACGATAAATAAGGATAAATCGTTTAAAGAACGTAGGAATTGGTTTCGTGTCATTTGGACACCGTATGAGAAAGTTATGGACGAAACCGGGTCGAGACAAGGACGAAAAAGTGCAGCCCTGGCTGTACACCAAGTTCGCGCCGCGAAGTAGGACTTCCCGATCGGGAAGTCATGACAGGGAAAGAGAACGGTGGACGCGATGTAGTTCACGATTTGGTTAACAAACGCGAAGTGGAAGAAGCGCATAGTTCGCGACGCGAAGTTCTAGTTCGCGACGCGAAGTCTGTTCGACAGACATTAAAATCGGATTTTCAGCCATTTGTGCTATCTTCAAACCCTAGACACCTCTTTGGCGATTTTTGGAGCTCTAATGCATTTCTTGAGTGATTCCTCCACGAATCTTGATAAATTTCACTCCTAAGTGAAGATTTAAGGTATATCTTCACTCCTTGATCTTTGTAGCTTTAGATCCATGTATTTTGATGTATGGGTTTGAAACCCTAGCTCTTGGGGTTATGGGTTATGGTGATATAAGTGATGTATACACCTAATAGATGGTATATTATCAAAGGAAACAAGTGTATGATTATGATTTGTAAGAATCTTAAGGGTTGGTTAACCTAGGGTTGGTAAATCACCATAATTGGGGAAAATGAGTTAATAAGTGTTATCTAGAGATAGATGGACACATTGGTAGTAGAATGTGATGTTGATAATCTTGTGATTATTGTATTAGGCATTTGGTGAGGTCTTGGAAGGTTGACCGAATTGTGAAGCAAGGAAACTGACGTAAAGAATACGGTTGGAGCATTTATTTGCTAAGGTGAGTACATGAGACTTTTAAACTGGGTACATAGCAAATAGTTTTGAAAGTACGTATGATATTGCATCAGTCTTTATTAACAAATATTTTGATAAAGATAGTAATTGAAAATGTCTGAAAGTAAGTAGAATGTGATACTAGAATGTGTCTGGTATGATTGATGAATTTAAAGTAAATTATGATAGATTCAAGTAATTATGGAATCTATGTTAATGAACAATAATAATGAAGTAATTGATTAAAAGAATGAATACGGAGCCTTTATTAATAAATATGTATTAGTAAAGCAATTGAGAATGATTTTGTAGTAATGAGTACCTATTGGTAAGATATACTAATAAGAGTAAAGAACGAATATATATGAGAAAGAATATGATGTGACTAGTAATAATTTTCTATTATAGTCAAGGGAGAGATAAAAGTATTATGTGATCGATAAATAAGAAATGTATCTTATGTATAAAGTAAGTATGGACCTCATAGGGTTCATAGATGTAGAAGTAACTGTGGTTGCTTATGATCGGGTCCATGGGACCATACAGGTACGTTCACACTGTGATGAACTAATTATGTTTGTTAGTATTAGATGACTAACTTGTTTGATGTTGGATGTGATAGCTGAAGGCTTTGACTGTCATGACTGTTAGGTTATGGTAAGAGATAGATGGTGGTGACGCGGGGGACCCCCGGTCACTGGACGATGGTATATATGTTTATATACCGAGTGTATATATGTTTATACACTAAGCACACGGGTGCTTCTAGTACGCATATGTTTGGTACTAGGTGTAACACCCGTATTTTTTAAAACATCGTTTAAATCATTTAAAATACATATTTCCCGATATATGACATATTGTCCAAAATACAGTCTAACAAAAACTTTAAAACCTTTATCAGAGTTTACAAAAATACGGTGTCACCAAGTATATCAAAACCATAGGCAACGGGATCTACCTATGAGCTCCCGAACTAAGCATCTCTAGGCCACTTCTAGTGCAACCTTCTATCACTTCAACCTGTACCTGAGTACATAGCCACAAAACAAACGTAGTACGTGAGACAAAATAGTCTCGTGAGATACATGGGTTTTTGACCCCAATAATAATAGTCATTTCGTAAATATATAAACATATATATGAACTACATAAATACCGTCTAGTCACCCTATTGTGACTCCAGCTACTTTGCTTCCCTAGCAAACGTATCTAGTACCTAAACATATAGGTACCAGAAGCTCAATCATATCTAGTACATAAACATATATGTACTAGAAGCACAATCACATCTAATACATAAACATATATGCATTAGAACCTAACACACCTAGTACCAAACATATGCGTACTAGTAGCACAATCATATCTAACTATCGGGTTGCCCCCGAACTAGCTAGAAGTACAACATATCTAGTTATCGGGTTGCCCCCGAACTAACTAGAAGCTCAAGATACCGGCATTAGGAAGTCGCCCACTCTACCGATACATGCCTTGCTCGCTGGAATACGTCTAGAAAGCAAGACCACTAACGTGGATGAGTCGATGGGAATCCACCCAACTGCCCCTCACTCCACACCTCATGACCGGGGAGTCTCCCGTATCATCACATCATCTCAACCTCATCATAACCCTATGGTTATGTCACTCTAGCTCTCGGCTATCACATCAATCATCAAACAAGTTAGTTATATAATAATAACTATATTTAACTAGTTCAACATAGAGAACGTACCCGTATGGTCCCATGGACCCAATCATAAGCAATCTACACATACTTCTACATCTATGAACCGTAGGAGGTCCATCCACATTTATTCTCATAGGATACATTTCCTGTCTATCGATATCATAATACTTTTATCTCTCCTTGACTATAATACATATATATTACTAGTCAATTCATATTCATTTACATATACCTTCATTCATCACTTTTATTAGTATAATGTACTAATCAATACTCTTTACTTAATATCGTCATCATTAGTTTTATTAATGCATATTATTAATAAACCAAACATCACGCAACATATTACTAATTAGTTATTAGTCACTTTTCATTATCATGATCTCTTTCAAAATCATCAATCATTTTAGACATACTTAGGTAGTCTAGTATTTACATTTTCTCATCTTTTCAATCATGTCCTTATTAAAAACATTTATTAATAAAGACCCATAAAATATCATTCGTATTTTCAAAACTCTTTGCTATGTACCCAGTTTAAAAGTCTCATGTACTCACCTTAGCGATAGCTATATCCACATCGTGTCTATCAACACGAATCCTTGCTTTCCGCCTTTGGAACATCTTCAACTTTTAGGTTCTCGCAACCTATAAACATAAGCATCACAATTCTAGTTATCATCCATAACTAGGCATCATTTAACATTAACATAATCAACCCCAACCACCAAGTTCACCAACTTGGTGGAGATCCATAAACCCTAGTTCATGAAACTACTTTCAAGATATAAATTAACCATAGATCCATGGTTTACATACTTCCTATGGGTGTTCTACACCCTCAATACTCATCTTTTACAAGATTCCAATCCAACACATTCATATTCATCATTTCCCCCAAATCTTGTTTACAAACTAGCTTGGAGATGTAAATACCTTAGATCCTTAACAAGGATTGAAGATCTCCAAGAATGGTGGTGGTCTATGCCCAAGAACACCCAAAATCGCCCCCAAGAACCCTCCAATCGGCTGCATCTCGAAAATGGTGGAAAATGGTGAAAACCCTAGCTTTTCCCGACTTAATGCTGTCGACCAGAGTTCACGGCGCGAACTAAGTTCGCGTCGCTAACTCCAAACCTCGAACGCAAACTTAGCGATCGCTAAACCATCGTGAACTACATCGCGCTTCATAGCCAAACTCCCTGGCCCTACTTCCCGATCGCGAAGTAGGGTTCGCGTCGCGAACTTCCTATGCAGCCAGGGCTGCACTTTTTCACCTTTGTCTCGACCCGGTTTCGTCCATAACTTTCTCATACGGTCTCCAAACGACACGAAACCAATTCCTACGTTCTTTAAACGATTTATCCTTATTTATCATATTTTATATAATTTATTTATAAATTTCGGGTCGTTACAACTATCTACCCCTTAAAAAGGATTCCGTCCTCGGAATCGCCAAGAATTTCAACCCACATACAACCGAGCATTCCACTCTCACTCCCTTGTGGTCATTACCATCAAATTCCCTCATTCCCGATCCGTTAACATTAAATATCCAAATGTTCACTTAACTCCGCTAAGTCCGAACGGTCGAGACCCAATTTTTAAAACTCATAATACTCAAACGGGTCAAAATTTCACAATTTGACCAAAACACCGACATTCCCTCGACCGATCTTTTCATTCTCATAACAATGGTATAACACAATCATACCATTAACTAGTTGATTTAAACGTATGTCAAACTCTAGCTTTGACTCAACCGATATATCCCGACATTGGTATATCCCCACATTATCTACCCATTGACTTAAGCACAAAGTCAACTATACTTTGACATTTTCCCTTCTCGTCAAGGACCCCATAAATCCTCCTTTCCTTTACAATTGACCTTTAATTTATGATCCATCTACAATCATATGCTCGATTCCCAAATCCAATATTGACAACACCCAAACGGGTCAAAGTCGTATAATCTGACTACAACTATTTCAACTATTCCATTAATCTTTTCACATACATACAATCGGCACATTATGCCCTCGACATTCACTAACCGTTCATAACGAGAGTCAAAGCCCATCCTTGGCTAAGTCAATCAATCACCAATTGGTCACCCTTGACTTACGTGAAGTCAACCATACTCTTTCAACTAACCAATTTCATACTCACGGGCACCATCACTAATATCTCACTTCCGGTTCCACTCATTATTGTCCACACTTTCATTTTCTCTCCCAATTATCCGAGAGTCGTACATTCACATATGGTCACATCGACCTTTACCGATTCTTGACCAACATTTGGTCACTCACACCATCACTTAGTTTTCTTTCAACCATCTTTGCATCACATCGATCAAATTCATAACTCTTATTCTCAGTTGTCGGAATTAGTTCTCCTTTCGCAACATATTCCACTATTTCATACAAGTTTACCATACTTTGGTTATCAAATGATAATTTGCTCACTAGGAGTTTCTCTTTCCTCCTATTCTATAAATCGTAGGCATCCCCTACATTTACATGACCTAGATGCAACCCGCATTTCGAACTAGGTCCTCATATACCATAACATAATAGTAATACATTATTAACCACATGGTTCTACATTCATCATTTAAACACGTAAACATATACACACACATATATATATACACATATATATCACGCCAATTCAATTTAAACACCTTTATTGTGCACATATACAAACATATGTATATGTCACCAACACCATCTATACATCTCTATTGTGCACATATACAAACATATGTATATGTCACACCAACACCATCTATACATCTCTATTGTGCACATATACAAACATATGTATATGTCACACCAATACCGTCTGGTATCCATCTTTTTACAACACGTAGCTTTGCTACTTTCTCACTCATTCAATCGCCCAATTATTCATCATGCATTCTAGCACAATTCACATAATATCACATTATCGTTTTCTTTCATATCTAACATGTCTCCCATTGGACATACTACTCAACACATTTCATATAATATTGTCTTTCCATTATCATATGCCTTCCAAGGCCATTATATAATGCACATGCATTGTACCCCACGGGTAACTAATAACATTCTCTAATTGTTATTTATTGTTTCACTTACACATTAACCGTCCTTAACCGGTTCATTTCCTTAACAATTTCCAAGACTTTTGTCACCGCCGGAGTAGCTACCGCTACATTCCATTAGCCAAAAATCACCGACCAATCCAATCACCCTTGAGTCAAACAATCGACTCCGGTCCACACTCGCAACCAAAAGCCCAACACTCGGTGTTCTACTTTTACACTTCGTGGGACTCCGAAATATTCCTTTTCAAATCGTAGTCTTACACTACGCTACGACATACATTGTCACACTTATTACTATGGCATTATATCAATAATTGTCTTTTCACCCTTGACATCGAATTTATCAATATTATCGCGAAACTTGCTATGGCTATGCGCCAACTTTTACTCAACCGTTTTCAACAATCAAAATTCGTCATTCCCGACACTTATTCTTTTCCACATATTTTCCATTTATAATTTCTAGGTATCACTATACCTTAGTCATTCTTTCCTTTACCGTTCACATAGAATAACATTACATTACGTATCCGGATTCCCATTGAACATCAAAATTCCATTCCAAAATTTCCATTTCTATAATTCTCATCCAAACTAACAATACTTACCAAGATTAGTACTTCATCATACCATCATCCTTTTGTTGACAACATCTACCATTCTTATGGTTTCCCCCCCTTGACACTACATAGTAGCATCAACCCATATATCCTTACTACATGCGACACACCGGGCCATAATCATTTCCAATGTATGATTTCTATACACATACTAACCGGGAAGACTATTCCCGAAATTAAATCTCCACATCATACAACTTATCTACAATTTCTATAGGCACCAATTCGTGCAACAACAACAACAACTACGTCATAATCTCAAATCATTCTTTTTACCCAGGATCTCTGAGGTGGCCCTTCCGGGTCAACTCCCCATTCCAACTCACTCGTGAGTTCCTTTCACAACATTTTGTACCGTGCTCTCCTTCACATAGTTTCATACAACACATTCCACCGTATCAACACCTCATCCTTCAATAATGGTGACGTCAATGTCGCCATATCGTTCTTCCTTCATTTGCTACTCTCTAGCACTTGCCAACTCTACCGAATCCACCACATCGTGACCTTCGGTTCAAATCTTCTGAATTACACAACAGTTTTACACGCTATGAAAGTCTTACACAACTTCCTTCCAATTCTTCCGACTATGTTTTGCTACCTTTTAAGTAGACACTTCCCACTACGGGATTCACCATTCGATTATTCTTCCTTCATATGGGTATTGGAATCATTCCACCTACCCTCATTCGTAACTCTTTCCAATTTAGTGGAGTTCGTAACTTTTCACATTTATTCTTTCGCCATACCAACATATCCAACCAACAAGGTTCAAACGGTCAGCTCAACAGTTGAAAACAACACAGTTAGATCAAATTATGGCATTTCTCATAGGGATCGACCCTATCATACTAATCCCCCTACGGTCTCAAAAGACTCACATTGCACATTACATAACAACTTCTATAGGTCCCCCTAGGTTCAACCCTAAACTTAACATAAGTCTCAAGGTCAACCTATCGATCTCAAGGAATCTTACATTCCTATTGCTACAGTCTAAGACTAGGATGGACATCCAACCTAATTCACTTAAACTATAGCTCTGATACCAAGTTGTAACACCCGTATTTTTTAAAACATCATTTAAATCATTTAAAATACATATTTCCCAATATATGACATATTGTCCAAAATACAGTTTAACAAAAACTTTAAAACCTTTATCAGAGTTTACAAAAATACGGTGTCACCAAGTATATCAAAACCATAGGCAACGGGATCTACCTATGAGCTCCCGAACTAAGCATCTCTAGGCCACTTCTAGTGCAACCTTCTATCACTTCAACCTGTACCTGAGTCAATAGCCACAAAACAAACGTAGTACGTGAGACAAAATAGTCTCGTGAGATACATGGGTTTTTGACCCCAATAATAATAGTCATTTCGTAAATATATAAACATATATATGAACTACATAAATACCGTCTAGTCACCCTATTGTGACTCCAGCTACTTTGCTTCCCTGTCAAACGTATCTAGTACCTAAACATATAGGTACCAGAAGCTCAATCATATCTAGTACATAAACATATATGTACTAGAAGCACAATCACATCTAATACATAAACATATATGCATTAGAACCTAACACACCTAGTACCAAACATATGCGTACTAGTAGCACAATCATATCTAACTATCGGGTTGCCCCCGAACTAGCTAGAAGTACAACATATCTAGTTATCGGGTTGCCCCCGAACTAACTAAAAGCTCAAGATACCGGCATTAGGAAGTCGCCCACTCTACCGATACATGCCTTGCTCGCTGGAATACGTCCAGAAAGCAAGACCACTAACGTGGATGAGTCGATGGGAATCCACCCAACTGCCCCTCACTCCACACCTCATGACCGGGGAGTCTCCCGTATCATCACATCATCTCAACCTCATCATAACCCTATGGTTATGTCAATCTAGCTCTCGGCTATCACATCAATCATCAAACAAGTTAGTTATATAATAATAACTATATTTAACTAGTTCAACATAGAGAACGTACCCGTATGGTCCCATGGACCCAATCATAAGCAATCTACACATACTTCTACATCTATGAACCCTAGGAGGTCCATCCACATTTATTCTCATAGGATACATTTCCTGTCTATCGATATCATAATACTTTTATCTCTCCTTGACTATAATACATATATATTACTAGTCAATTCATATTCATTTACATATACCTTCATTCATCACTTTTATTAGTATAATGTACTAATCAATACTCTTTACTCAATATCGTCATCATTAGTTTTATTAATGCATATTATTAATAAACCAAACATCACGCAACATATTACTAATTAGTTATTAGTCACTTTTCATTATCATGATCTCTTTCAAAATCATCAATCATTTTAGACATACTTAGGTAGTCTAGTATTTACATTTTCTCATCTTTTCAATCATGTCCTTATTAAAAACATTTATTAATAAAGACCCATAAAATATCATTCGTATTTTCAAAACTCTTTGCTATGTACCCAGTTTAAAAGTCTCATGTACTCACCTTAGCGATAGCTATATCCACATCGTGTCTATCAACACGAATCCTTGCTTTCCGCCTTTGGAACATCTTCAACTTTTAGGTTCTCGCAACCTATAAACATAATCATCACAATTCTAGTTATCATCCATAACTAGGCATCATTTAACATTAACATAATCAACCCCAACCACCAAGTTCACCAACTTGGTGGAGATCCATAAACCCTAGTTCATGAAACTACTTTCAAGATATAACTTAACCATAGATCCATGGTTTACATACTTCCTATGGGTGTTCTACACCCTCAATACTCATCTTTTACAAGATTCCAATCCAACACATTCATATTCATCATTTCCCCCAAATCTTGTTTACAAACTAGCTTGGAGATGTAAATACCTTAGATCCTTAACAAGGATTGAAGATCTCCAAGAATGGTGGTGGTCTATGCCCAAGAACACCCAAAATCGCCCCCAAGAACCCTCCAATCGGCTGCATCTCGAAAATGGTGGAAAATGGTGAAAACCCTAGCTTTTCCCGACTTAATGCTGTCGACCAGAGTTCACGGCGCGAACTAAGTTCGCGTCGCTAACTCCAAACCTCGAACGCAAACTTAGCGATCGCTAAACCATCGTGAACTACATCGCGCTTCATAGCCAAACTCCCTGGCCCTACTTCCCGATCGCGAAGTAGGGTTCGCGTCGCGAACTTCCTATGCAGCCAGGGCTGCACTTTTTCACCTTTGTCTCGACCCGGTTTCGTCCATAACTTTCTCATACGGTCTCCAAACGACACGAAACCAATTCCTACGTTCTTTAAACAATTTATCCTTATTTATCATATTTTATATAATTTATTTATAAATTTCGGGTCGTTACACTAGGTATGTTAGGTTCTAATACATATATGTTTATGTATTAGATATGTTGATTGGACGGTGGTATATATGTTTATACACCGAGTGTATATATGTTATACACTAAGCACACGGGTGCTTCTAGTACGCATGTGTTTGGTACTAGGTATGTTAGGTTCTAATACATATATGTTTATGTATTAGACATGATTGGGCTTCTGGTACATATATGTTTATGTACTAGATATGATTGGGCTTCTGGCACCTATACGTTTAGGTACTAGATATGTTTGCTAGGAAAGCAAAGTAGCTAGAGTCACAAAAGGGTGACTAGACGGTATTTATGTAGTTTATATATATGTTTACATATTTATGAAATGTCTATTATTGGGGTCTAAAAACCATGTATCTCACGAGACTATTTTGTCTCACGTACTACGTTTGTTTTGTGGCTATGTACTCAGGTACAGGTTGAAGTGATAGAAGGTTGCACTAGAAGTGGCCTAGAGATGCTTAGTTCGGGAGCTCATAGGTAGATCCCGTTGCCTATGGTTTTGATATACTTGGTGACATCGTATTTTTGTAAACTCTGATAAAGGTTTTAAAGTTTTTGTTAAACTGTATTTTGGACAATATGTCATATATTGGGAAATATGTATTTTAAATGATTTAAACGATGTTTTAAAAAATACGGGTGTTACAACTTGGTATCAGAGCTATAGTTTAAGTGAATTAGGTTGGATGTCCATCCTAGTCTTAGACTGTAGCAATAGGAATGTAAGATTCCTTGAGATCGATAGGTTGACCTTGAGACTTTATGTTAAGTTTAGGGTTGAACCTAGGGGACCTATGAAAGTGATGTGATTATGGATAATCAGTATTATGAGACTTATGAGATGTACACGAGGTACTAATTGTTTAATGTCTTTCGTATAGTCGAGATCGAAAGAAATGGTTAACACTCGAAGAAGTGGTAAGGCCCCGGAGGGCCGGGAGGAGGATACACCTCATGTTGAGGTTGTGGTTGAACAGGAAAGTCAACCGTCGATGCACCGGGTGGGTGAATCGGAGGTCGGAGCTAATAGAACTCCGGTGACCATGGCGGACCTCCAAACTATTATTGAATAACTCAAGGGAGTGGTGGCCGATTAAGTGCACCGCATCATTGGGGACCGTGAGAGGTCGGATGGAGATCGTGTATCCGAGGCTAGATCGGATGAGAAAACTAGGGGTGGTGGCACTCGAGTGGAGAAATCCTCCACAGGTGGTTGTAGTGATGCAAGGGCGGGGCCCGATGAAAATTATGGGTGTTCTTTTAAGACATTCATGGCTTGTAAGCCAAACATATATACGGGTAGTTCGGACCCGAAGGTAACTATGAGGTGGATCCGGGAGACCGAGCGGGTCATCGGAAGTAGCAAGTGCAAGAAAACCGATATGGTGTTGTATACATCACAATTGCTAAAAGAGGATGCTATGGTCTGGTGGGACATAGTTTATGAGACCCTCGGGAGGGAGGTGATAGAGAGAATGTCATGGGATGAGTTTACCGCGAGGTTGAGGAAGAAATTTTGTCCCGACCGGGATTTGGAGAAAATGCATGAGAAGTTTGTGACCCTAAGGAAGGGTGATATGTCGGTCGAGGAGTACACGAGGGAATTCACGGGATTACTACCGTTTGTTGCTAAGACCTACTCCGAGGAGAGGTTGAGGGTGGTTAGGTATGCTAGTGGGCTTCCTTGGGATTATCAGTTGGAGGTAAAGAGGGCGGTCACTCTAGATGAGGCCATTAGTGCCGCCCGAGGTGTGGAAGAGGTGAACGAGGCAAAAGTTGCCGAGAGGACGTATGTGGGAGATAAGAGGAATGCCGAGAGTGGCTCGGGTACGGTTTAGAAGGGGAAGTTCACGTCGAACTTCTCTAGGCAAGGAAGTATAGCCTCGTGCAAGAGGTGTGGGAAGAGTCATACCGGCGAATGCATAGGGGAACCGAAGATTTGTCATGATTGTGGGAAGACGGGACATTTGGCCCGAGATTGTAGATCCAAACCAATGGACGAGGTTGAGTGTTACTCGTGCCATGAGAAAGGGCATTATAGCCATGTGTGCCCGAAGAAGAAAACCGGATCGCTTGTGTTCGCGGTTCAAAAGAAGGCGGAGCCGGCAAAGGTGAAAGGACGGTCCTTCCTACTCGCACGGGAGGAGGCGCGCGATGGGGCGTCGGGTTCGGGAGCTAAGAATTAGGCGGCCCGTAATTGTAGCATTTGATGATTAGGCCGGTGTACCATTTGATTCCCTAAGACTTTAGTTTTGGGTACTATTGTAATCTTTCCGAATGTTCTTGTTAAAACCATGTTTTGAATGTTATGAATGTTATTGTTAAACTTTATTAAAAAAAAATTTGTGAATTAGCAAGATTGATTATGTGTCGATGAGAGTAGAGGCATTTGGTAAGACCATTGTGATGGATTGGTTGAGTATGCACCAAGCCAGTGTGTTGTGTGGGTATAGCCATATCGTTAGATTGTTGCTCAATTTGGTGCTTACGGGAATTAGTAGATGAGTTGTATGACGTGAATAGTCACCGTGGGAATAACCTTTCGGGTTAAATGAATTCGTATTTTTGAGAATCATAGACCGGAGTGTCACATGTGATAAAGGGTTGAGTGTCGAAACGACAAGTTTTGTTCATCGAACATGATTGGGTGCTAGGTCATGGGTTGCAAGTGTAGACCGGAGTCGGTTGGTTGACTCAAAGATGACCGGGATGACCGACGAGTTATGGTTAATAGAATGGAGTGATAGTTACTTCTGTAGTGACAGAAGATTTGGAAATATGGTAATAAAGAAATGAACCGATTAATGACGGTTAATGTGTAAGTGAAACGAGGTTTTACTAGTTATCCGCGGGATCTAATGCATGTGCACTATGTGATGGCCTTCAAGGGCATAGGTCGATGGAAAGGTAGTGTCATGGGAATCGTGTTGAGTAATATGTTAGATGAGAAACATGTTAGTTATGCAAGAAAACGATAATGTGATATTATACAATTGGTACTAGAATACATGATGAATAATTGGGCGATTGAACGAGTGAGAAAGTAGCAAAGCTACGTAATGTAAAAAGATGGATACCAGATGGTATTGGTGTGGCATATACATATGTTTGTATATGTGCACAATAGAGATGTATAGATGGTATTGGTGACATATACATATGTTTGTATATGTGCACAATAGAGGTGTTTATATTGAATTGGCGTGATATATATATATATATATGTATATATATATATATGTATGTATATGTTTATGTGTTTATATGATGAATGTAGAACCATGTGGTTAATGAGTATTGCCATTATGTTATGGTAAATGAGAATTGGGCTTGAAATGCGAGTTGCATTTAGGTCATGTAAATGTAGGGGATGCCTACAATTTATAGAATAGAAGGAAAGAGAAACTCCTAGTGAGCAAATTACCCTGTGGTAACCAAGACATAGTACACCGTATAGGGGTGCGGGACGTATCACGGTAGGGGGCCTAGTACCGATAATTAAAGTTGACCAATGTGATACAAAGATGGTTGAAACAATACTAAGTGATAGTATGAGTGACCAAGTGAAGGTCAAGAAACGGTAAATGTTATTGTGACCTTATGTTAAGGTGTGACCCTTGGATTAACGGGGACGATTGTTGAGAAAGTAATAATGGGTAGAACTGAGAGTGATGGGTTGGTAATGATACGCCGCGTGTACGAAAATTGCTAGTTTGGAAAAGGTATGGTTGACTTTATGTAAAAGTCAACGTTAGTCAACCCGTGATTGGTTGAATTGGTCTAAGATGGACTTTGACTCTCGTTTTGATTTACTAATGAATATTGATAGCATAATGTGTCGATTATGTGTTTGTGAAAAGGTTGATGAGATGGTTGATTGAATTGTGGTCGGTTTATACGACTTGACCCGTTTGGGAGATTTCAATGTTGAAATTGGGAATCGAGTGTAAGACTGTAATTGAATCATAAATTAAAGGTAAATTGTAAAGGAAGGGAGGATTTATGAAACCTTTAACGAGAAGGGAAAATGTTAAGGTATAGTTGACTTTGTGCTTAAGGTAAAGGGTAGACAATGTGGGGATATACCAATGTCGGGATATATCGGCTTGGTCAAGGCTAGAGTTTGATATTCGTTTTAATCAACTAGTTGATGGTATGATTGTGTCATACCATTGTTATGGGAATAAAAGGATCGGTCAAAAGGGTGACGGTGTTATGGTCAAATTGTGAAATCTTGACCCGTTTAAGTATTATGACTTTATTTTAAATGGGGTCTTGATCGTTCAGACTTAACGGAGTTAAGTGAATGTTTGAATATGTAATGTTGACGGAATAGGAATGAGGAAAGTTTGGTGGTAATGACCACAAGGAAATGAGAGCGTAATGCTCGGGTGAATATAAGTTGGAAATGTTACTGATTCCGAGGACAGAATCCTTTTAAGGGGTAGATAGTTGTAACGACCCGAAATTTGTAAATAAATAAATTGTACAAAAATACGATAAATAAGGATAAATCGTTTAAAGAACGTAGGAATTAGTTTCGTGTCATTTGGACACCGTATGAGAAAGTTATGGACGAAACCGGGTCGAGACAAGGACGAAAAAGTGCAGCCCTGGCTGTACACCAAGTTCGCGCCGCGAAGTAGGACTTCCCGATCGGGAAGTCATGACAGGGAAAGAGACCGGTGGACGCGATGTAGTTCACGATTTGGTTAACAAACGCGAAGTGGAAGAAGCGCATAGTTCGCGACGCGAAGTTCTAGTTCGCGACGCGAAGTCTGTTCGACAGACATTAAAATCGGGTTTTCAGCCATTTGTGCTATCTTCAAACCCTAGACACCTCTTTGGCGATTTTTGGAGCTCTAATGCAGTTCTTGAGTGATTCCTCCACGAATCTTGATAAATTTCACTCCTAAGTGAAGATTTAAGGTATATCTTCACTCCTTGATCTTTGTAGCTTTAGATCCATGTATTTTGATGTATGGGTTTGAAACCCTAGCTCTTGGGGTTATGGGTTATGGTGATATAAGTGATGTATACACCTAATAGATGATATATTATCAAAGGAAACAAGTGTATGATTATGATTTGTAAGAATCTTAAGGGTTGGTTAACCTAGGGTTGGTAAATCACCATAATTTGGGAAAATGAGTTAATAAGTGTTATCTAGAGATAGATGGACACATTGGTAGTAGAATGTGATGTTGATAATCTTGTGATTATTGTATTAGGCATTTGGTGAGGTCTTGGAAGGTTGACCGAATTGTGAAGCAAGGAAACTGACGTAAAGAATACGGTTGGAGCATTTATTTGCTAAGGTGAGTACATGAGACTTTTAAACTGGGTACATAGCAAATAGTTTTGAAAGTACGTATGATATTGCATCAGTCTTTATTAACAAATATTTTGATAAAGATAGTAATTGAAAATGTATGAAAGTAAGTAGAATGTGATACTAGAATGTGTCTGGTATGATTGATGAATTTGAAGTAAATTATGATAGATTCAAGTAATTATGGAATCTATGTTAATGAACAATAATAATGAAGTAATTGATTAAAAGAATGAATACGGAGCCTTTATTAATAAATATGTATTAGTAAAGCAATTGGGAATGATTTTGTAGTAATGAGTACCTATTGGTAAGATATACTAATAAGAGTAAAGAACGAATATATATGAGAAAGAATATGATGTGACTAGTAATAATTTTCTATTATAGTCAAGGGAGAGATAAAAGTAGTATGTGATCGATAAATAAGAAATGTATCTTATGTATAAAGTAAGTATGGACCTCATAGGGTTCATAGATGTAGAAGTAACTGTGGTTGCTTATGATCGGGTCCATGGGACCATACAGGTACGTTCACACTGTGATGAACTAATTATATGTCGTTAGTATTAGATGACTAACTTGTTTGATGTTGGATGTGATAGCCGAAGGCTTTGACTGTCATAACTGTTAGGTTATGGTAAGAGATAGATGGTGGTGACGCGGGGGACCCCCGGTCACTGGACGATGGTGTATATGTTTATATACCGAGTGTATATATGTTTATACACTAAGCACACGGGTGCTTCTAGTACGCATATGTTTGGTACTAGGTATGTTAGGTTCTAATACATATATGTTTATGTATTAGATATGCTGATTGGACGGTGGTATATATGTTTATACACCGAGTGTATATATGTTTATACACTAAGCACACGGGTGCTTCTAGTACGCATGTGTTTGGTACTAGGTATGTTAGGTTCTAATACATATATGTTTATGTATTAGACATGATTGGGCTTCTGGTACATATATATTTATGTACTAGATATGATTGGGCTTCTGGCACCTATACGTTTAGGTACTAGATATGTTTGCTAGGAAAGCAAAGTAGCTAGAGTCACAAAAGGGTGACTAGACGGTATTTATGTAGTTTATATATATGTTTACATATTTATGAAATGTCTATTATTGGGGTCTAAAACCCATGTATCTCACGAGACTATTTTGTCTCACGTACTACGTTTGTTTTGTGGCTATGTACTCAGGTACAGGTTTGAAGTGATAGAAGGTTGCACTAGAAGTGGCCTAGAGATGTTTAACTCGGGAACTAATAGGTAGATCCCGTTGCCTATGGTTTTGATATACTTGGTGACACCGTATTTTTGTAAACTCTGATATAAGTTTTAAAGTGTTTTGTTAAACTGTATTTTGGACAATATGTCAGATATTGTGAAAATGTATTTTAAATGATTTAAACGATGTTTTAAAAATACGGGTGTTACATCTGATCTGTCATCCTCCGCTTCATCGAAACTGTAATATATTTTTTCGAGCCCACAAAATGTGCCGATCAACCTCTCGCCGAGGTCATCAACATGGTTGTTTTTGGTTGATAAGATATCCCGAGAAATAATATAATCTGGTGAATTTCCGTTGACATGCAAAGAAGGAAATATCGCATTGATCATGTCTTCCTTGGACCGAGCCATATCCTTGTATGGAATGGTTATTGTTAGTCCCAAGACTAAGTAAATAAGATTTGATGATCGATAGCTAATAAGAATAAATATCAGCTGAAGTATGTATCTCAGCTGAAGCAAGTATATGCAATAAACCTTCAGCTGAGTACGTACTTAGCTTTAGGAAATCAAGTCAAATCAGCAGCTATTAACGAGAGTTCATTCGAAGTCTATGGCCAAAGGACAAAGACAAGAAGAAGACTATTCAGCTGATTGTGGAATCAGCTGATAGTACCTGCTGCAGATGAAGACTTAAAGGAAAATGTTCTTGACACTTTGAACATTTCCCTTTCCCACTCAAAGAAAAAGAAAACGATGAGGATCTTCTATTTTGGAATAGAAGATAATGTCAGTACATTATCATTGTTTGTCCCTCAAGCATGTAAAGAGAAAGTCAACTGCTTTTGTATTTATGTAGTACACCTTTCATTGTGCGTCAGAAAGGGTACCGGAAGTAGTTGACACAAAGTACACTTGGGACAACAACTTATGCAAGAGCATTTAATGATCCATGGACAAGTCTACATCGACGAATAATATGTTTACACGTCGTCTAACTTGTGGACAAAGGAATATGTTAGAATTGTAAGCAAACAAATGGTTGGTGTTTTTATTACAATTTGGGTTCGTACAAGTTTAAGGGAACATATAGAAAATGTGCATGTTTCAACTGTTGGTGTTGTTGGATCCAACCAAGAATCAACAGATAAATACAAAATACATCAATGGATTATAACTCATAAATCATACAAGAAACCGATGGATATTTCAATGTATAATCCACTCATAAAAGTAAGATATTATATGGATACTAGAAAGATTTCTCTGAAAAGGTTATTATGTCAGAAAAGTGAAAGGATTTGAAACTATGAATTCTTTTATATCAACAAATCAAATCGTACATAATAGACTTGGACACATATATACAGACGCAACCTTTCTTCTACGGTTGCAACCTTTGTTATTGAAAGTTACATAACTGTCATACCATCCTAAAGTAACTGTCATACTTGACTAATAAACTAAATACTAATAATTAATTAACAAGTCTAGATTACTTTTAACAGGTGTTGGTGATGTGGTGAAGTACATTGGCAACAAGGTTTATTTTTTATTTAATTTTTTTTCTTTTTGAGTTTTTGTAATATCGTTCATAAATATCAGGCGGAAAGTTTGACCCGTTTGCTTATGAATGGGTTGACTTGGGTTGTGTTTTATCTCAAACGGGTCAAACCAAAAAGTTTAAATAAACGGGAACGGGTTAAATAGGTCTAGAAGTCGCCTAAATTCTACTTTAAGGGCTTACACCATCTTTAAATCGTTTTTTTCTCAATGATTTTGATTAGTGTATTAATAATGTTGTTTTGTTAATTATAATTAGCAAAAAAGTTGTTTATAAAAAAACAAAGATGTTTTTGTGGATCAAACTAGCCCGAATGACCTGTTTCAACCCGAATTTGGATTGTAAATCTAACAAAAAAAATGTATTGCGATGATTTGATCAGAAAATATAAAAATAAATATTCTTTTCGGGCCTCTAAATTTTCGTCTGTTTTATCTGGACCTCATTTTTATTCAATCCCACTTAAGTGAGTCATTTGCCTAAATAATGCAGTATGCTCCAAAACTGCACAACTAATGCTCTTTTTCATCATTTTGCAAAAATAATGCTATCGGAGGTGGCAGTCTCTTGCAACAGCTTTTCAAGGGGATGGGTACCCCATACCCGGTTTCGGCGCAAAGAGGGGGTACCATACCCGGTTTGATTATTTAAGTCAAACGGGGGTTCCACTAGCCGATTTAGAACTGACACGGGGTACACCAATCCTGGTTCCAATAGGCTTTATGGATTAAAATACACTTTTGGCAATTTTCGATTCATTTGACCCATTTTCGTTTAATTTATTTTTTTCATTAGCATTTGACCCATTGGAGCCTTTATTCTCTTTTAAATTTTGTTATTACATTTTTTGTGGGTCTTAGGCTTATACTTTGTTATACTGTAACTTTGGAGAAGCTTTATGTAATGATGTTTCCTTCAATAACTAAGAGATGAAAAATTGAAAATAACTACAAAAGTTTCTGTATGGATCTTGAATAAATCACGTACATATTTAATTAGAAATTACGAATTCAACTGGTATAGTTGTAAAGTGGTATAAATTAAATATTATGTAAATTTAATTAAATTAGATAATAATATATGTAGCACAATAAACTGCCACACTGTATTGCAACCCTTTCGTTTTTTAAACTTTCTTCAAAACTCCTTGTTGCCTAGAACTCTATTTAAGAGTCTAAAGAACAGTGCCTTTGAATGAGAATTGTACTACTTTTCAAATAAAAACAATTGAGAACTTTTGTAGCATGAAGAATAATAAGACAAAGGACAAAATTTGTACTAATAAATCATGGTGTGGCGACTATGATAGAAAAGATATTGGGTAGCATTAGGACAATACACAAAAGACAAAGAGAGAACCGGATAGAAAACGTTCTTTTTCCTTTTTTCTCAATCAAAATTGGAAAAATGATATTGTTTTTACTATTTATTCATATAATCTTTCTACTTATTAGATGAAAATAAATGTAAAAATCAATAATTAATATAAAGAAAGAGAACTAATGGAGTACATATATAATCTTGTAGTGAGTAAGAATATGAAGTATGAACAGATATCAGGAAGAAATACCATTTCTTATGAAAATGATATTGATTCCTATCTTTTAAGTTTACATATATGTCTACCCACTTGATAAGATGAAATATGTAATCCACTAATCCGCTCTCCTAAGGCCTTTCCTAAAAGTGATGCGTTCTAAAACTCATCAGTAGCGCCACATCACCTCCATCCTAACCGACGAGTTACTAACAAGGTCGTGCCAACAACAACTCATCACTAACTTATCTTCACTTATAAAATAATATTAAAAAATTAAAACCCTTAATCCCCCTCACACATGCATCATGTGACGAGTTCCCCATCTCTTCGACCAGGCGACGAGTTTTACCGAAGAGGGCCACCGACGTGGTCGTGCCAACGGCGTCGGTGGCCGACGCGTTTCATATTGCCATCGACGTGATCTCGACATAAATGTTGGGAGAGTCATAATATTATCCTTTATTTTGACACATGCTTTGATCAAGTGTGTAGCATACCAGTAGACAAAAAAAGGTTAACACCAATATTATTACTTTTTTTTATTATTTGTTACACATTGTGATTAAATTACTATTGAATCAATCGTACATGCTGAAACGAGGTGTTGAATATAATCAAAGTTTACTATGTCCAAATAACGATACAAACTTAAATGGAATTCTAATATACATATAGAATAGTCATGGACAAAATAAATAGGATTGATTATGTATCATAATTTAATCATTACATAGAAAGCTTTTTTGTAAATTTATTGATAAGATAGCTTGGTATCTAAATTATATCAAGGATTATGAATTTATGATCCTCATTGTGTAGTGTACATAATTCGTGTAAGGATTACTAAAAGCGTCATCATGTACCGAATGGGCAGATATGAAAGTGGGTAATCTATTTCCAAATTGACCCCAAGTAACCACACAAAATGGGTAATTTGTGATTTTCTTAGTGTTTAAGCTATATCAAAAATCAAAATCTTCACACCGGAATAAATTAAACAAAGTAACATAGTTACAGGTTTTTTTATTACCTTTTGCTGAAATTATAAAGCTCGTGACCGGATGGAAAATGGCAAGAGCTCTTAATCCCAACTCGTGGAGTTCAATACCAAGCTTTTTAAGCCCGTTTCAAGAGCAATACTATAACATGTACAATTACCTAATTACCCTTTTTCTTGTTTCCAATGTTTCTCTGAGTTCATTCGAGAAACATACATATGCATGAATCACGCACATATATAATTAAATTAACGGTCTAATTTTTTTCAACAAATTAATCAATTTAGAAAGTTTAATGCCATTGATTATGATGCTTTCTAGGGATGAGCATTTGGGCTAAAAAAACCGAATCGAACCGAAAACCAACCGAAACCGAACCGAACCAAAACCTTCGGTTTTGAAAATTCATCGTTTTCGGTTTCGGTTATATCGGTTTCGGTTTGGTTTCGGAAAAAGATGGACATTTGGCCAAAAAAACCGAACCGTACCGAACCAAAACCGATGACATGTTATTGGTTCGGTTTCGGTTTTAAAAATTCATCGTTTTTGGTTTTGGTTTTATCAGTTCGTTTCGGTTCGGTTCGGTTTTGGGACCGACTTTCAATGAGTTTTTCTCCCCTTCTATAACATTTATGCTTATGAACTCAACGTATTGAAGTAAAAATATGTTAATAAGTAGATAATCTCGTCCAAAATACAATCTCAAACACCCTCTTAATCACGATATGGTGATCGGTTGTCTGGTTAAGCAATGATTGCTAATAGTGTGGTTTTTGCAAATTGTATTGAAGTTATGGTAAAGTTGAAATGGCTCTCTAACTTAGTTAGTTAGATTCTCTTTTCTATTAGCATTTATATAAGGGAATTAGTTTTTCTGCCACAATTTTTGATACTCCTACCACAGTGTATAACTATTCATGCAAACTGTACAAGCATATAATGCACATATTGTGGTATAATGCTTAAAAGATGTGGTATGAAAATCAATCTCTTTTATATAATATTCTTGTTGTTATTCGATACTAACCTTTTTCGCAGTTAAAAACCTTTTAATATGCATTTACATGAGCACATGGTGTATGTTTGGTCTTCAAAAATTTTAATTTAAAAATAATCTGGTTATGGGGATGTCATTTAATATGGAATATGTTTAGTCAAATATTGAATTAAAAATCATTATGTATCGTATGTAAAAATATATATGTGAAGTCATATTATATCCTCCCCACAAAACTCAATCCTTAAAAAGAGTCTGACTTGTTTTTCTAATGATTTTAAATTGTTAAAGGTCTTATACTGCAAAATAATTTTACCTAGACTAAAGATTTAATTGGTTTTTCTAAATCATAAAACATATGTATTTTGAAATTTATGGACGATTCTTTGTTTAAAAATTAAATTAAAAATAAAAACAATTTGTTCTGTTATGGCCGGAAAGTTAAGAATGCTCTCGTTGTTATACACTTGTAATGATGTGATGTTGGCGTTTGGAACCGGGTTTAAGGTGGGAAGTTTAGTTTTGAAGTGTATAACAAATCTTGAAAAGGAAATCCGTGGAATGATTCCATACACAAATGCCCATTAAATACTAGGTAGTAAAATTTTTTTTTTGAAGAAATTATATTTAAAAGGTTCCGATAGTGTATATGTCAAAATTTACAAGATGAGTAAACAAAAACACTTAAAAGGTGACATTTTAATATGTGTTTTTTGTATCTATTGGTTCATTCATAAATATATGATATTCATTTTTAATTGCTAGGGTTATAGTTATTTCGGAACAAAGGTGTAAACCTTGATGAGGGTCTTGAATTCCTAACGAAGGATTATTTCATCGAAGATGAGATTCAGTTGTCGTGATGTGTTATAATACATATGTTGTTGGTACTAAAGGGCCATGTTAATAATTCATGCATGATTGAAGGATGCATGTGTTTCGGTGTTTGTAAGAGCTCATGGTATGGCGAGTTAAACCTTGCCAAACCACACCGGATAGCACGCCAAATGCTCTCCCGATAATGGGTAAAGAAAATTTTTCAATTTTTCTTTTTGTAAATTGTGATTGGTTTGAAGTATTTTTTGCAAGTACAAATGAATGTTATATAAATATTATAATACTAGGAGTAAAATTTGGAATGTGTGTTAAAAGGGTAAAAAAAAAAGAAATTATTTTAACATGTATTTTACATTTCTTTAATGGCAAAAAAAAGGAGGAAAGACGTACATCCTTCAATAATGCCACCACCCCCTCCCCACTGTCCCATACAATTTTTTTCCCACACATTAGTCTAAAATGGGATTAAGATACCAATCTAACCAATTAACTATCAAATTTTTTCCCCTATTTGAAATCCAAATAAAAGAGAGAAATTTAACATCGTCAACCAAAGTGTCTTGTCTAGGCTTCTTAGTTTGAAAGGTAGTCTCGTTTCTAAACCTCCATAGCAACCAAAGAGTGGAACGCATAACCACTTTGCAAGAAGATTTATTTCTTTCCGAAAGAGTGAGAGAATCCGCTAGGCCAAGAGTATCCGAAATGTTGTTGGGAATAGGGATTTGAAGATTCCACCAAAGAATAAGTCATTTATCCAAGTTGGACCTATTATACAAGTCCATTTATCCAAGTCACTATTAAGTGGTGGCATTTGGGAGAATAACTCATTTAAGAGAACTAGACTTTCTTTTTTAATAATTGACCTGGGCTCTCTTTTCTAAGCCCACAGAGGATGGAGAGTCTGTTGGGCCGCCAATCTGCTTGAATTATTCAAATCTGGATGATGCATTGAGCCGATATTATTTCCATTGAAAAAAGAGGCAGTAGCATTATCAATGGAATTTTCATTTGTGATTGTAGTAATAATATTAAAACTTCCATCCTCATGATTAAGTCCATTCTCACTTAAAAATCGCTCCTTGAAGGTACAGATTGGGTTAGAATCAAGTTCAAAAAGGCATGGAAATTCATATTTGAGACTTGAACCTCCAATCCAAATATCATGCCAAAACTTTGTATCATTTCCATTGCCTATTCTTTTTTTAACAATTTTGGAAGATTGATGTTATAGAGTAATAAATCTTTTTGAAGATCCATTATTTGATTCCAAGGGCATGTGCCAAGGCTTGGAGTTTTATTTCCGCCGTTACCATGAATAGATTTAATTACTTGACACCAAAGGGCATTTGGCTCGGTTCGAAAGGAACTTGATAAGGATGACATTAATACGGAAGAGCCAATTGAAGCTAAAAGTTCAACACCACTACCTGTTCTCTGTGTAGAAGATGGAAATGTGATTTTAAGATTTTCAGAAATTTTTGCAATTCACGAGCCTTTAAAGAAAGCTGTTAAAAGGGAACAACGGTTTTCTGTTCCAAAATGTATTATTGTATTATATTTTGTGTATATATATTATACATATAGTTTGATTAGTTTCCCTAGTTCTTAAAAATAAAAACATATGTTAAAACCTACTAGGTTAAAACCCGCGCTATGCGGCGGCTGCGAACTATATATTTTCAGGCGATTAAATATCAATTGGTTGCATATTTTTATAACGAATACAGTACATAAACATGAAAACTGTGTATATAATAGAGGTAAAAAACAAGAATTAGCATTTGCGTTAAAATGTTGTTCGGTTACATGTTTTGATATATAATAACACAAAAGATCCATCTCCAATGTTTTTGTTATAAAACAAAAAACCTAATTAAGTATAAAATTGAGGGAAGAAACGTATGCTTATGCGTATTACTCATCATGTTAAACCTCCCGATACACCACGTTTGCTGTGTAAACTTCGTCGAGGTTAATTTTTTTTTGCTGGAGTTACTAATACTTATGTCGTGTCACGTGAAATTCCTCTTGACAGAGCAACGTAAAGTTGGCCATGCGAGAACACCAATTCCGGAAGATAAACGCTCACGTTTAGAATTGTCTGTTCTTGGGCTTTGTTGATTGTCATTGCAAAGCTTAGTCTAACTGGAAATTGTTTTCTTTTCAACTTGAAAGGAAACATGTCGGCTTCAGACGGGAATAGAGGTATTCTTGGCAAGAAAACCATTTTTCCAGCATGCTGGCCAACGGCTATTTCCGCATCAATTAGGTTTGGCTCAAACTTTCTGCATATAGGTCTCGTGTCATTACATAATCCTTAGGAGAGATCGATATTCCGTAAAAGTATTATCGGGCACCCAATTTTGAGCCGGAGAACATGCGGGGGAATACCACTAACATTAAGCGAGTTAAAAAATTCCATATAATAAAATCTGATCTGTCATCCTCCGCTTCATCGAAACTGTAATATATTTTTTCGAGCCCACAAAATATGCCGATCAACCTCTCGCCGAGGTCATCAACATGGTTGTTTTTGGTTGATAAGATATCCCGAGAAATAATATAATCTGGTGAATTTCCGTTGACCTGCAAAGAAGGAAATATCGCATTGATCATGTCTTCCTTGGAGCGAGCCATATCCTTGTATGGAATGGTTATTGTTAGTCCCAAGACTAAGTAAATAAGATTTGATGATCGATAGCTAAGAAGAATAAATATCAGCTGAAGTATGTATCTCAGCTAAAGCAAGTATATGCAATAAACCTTCAGCTGAGTACGTACTTAGCTTTAGGAAATCAAGTCAAATCAGCAGCTATTAACGAGAATTCATTCGAAGTCTATGGCCAAAGGACAAAGACAAGAAGAAGACTATTCATCTGATTGTGGAATCAGCTGATAGTACCTGCTGCAGATGAAGACTTAAAGGAAAATGTTCTTGACACTTTGAACATTTCCCTTTCCCGCTCAAAGAAGAAGAAAACGATGAGGATCTTCTATTTTGGAATAGAAGATAATGTCAGTACATTATCATCGTTTGTCCCTCAAGCATGTAAACAGAAAGTCAACTCCTTTTGTATTTATGTAGTACACCTTTCACTGCGCGTCAGAAAGGGTACCGGAAGTAGTTGACACAAAGTACACTTGGGACAACAACTTATGCAAGAGCATTTAATGATCCATGGACAAGTCTACATCGACGAATAATATGTTTACACGTCGTCTAACTTGTGGACACATGAACATGGATCTTGGGCTATATATGAAGACGTAAATGCTTGCATTTACAAGAGACACACACCTTTTAGAAATCATAGCACAAGAACATTCTCTGAGAGTTAGTTATTGTCTAAGTATTAACTCTCCCATAGTTATTACTAAGGCATTAATATCAGCTGTTAGTATCAGCTGATATAACTCTCCTTGCATAAGTCTTCTAGTTTTGAGCGATCTAAAGTGTCAATTCAAGTGTAGAGTTTTAGTTAGTGTGTACTATCTATTTCCGCAAACTCTGTACTGTATTAAGATGTTTTTAATAAAACTCTTAATCATTGAAATCTTGCTGTTCATTTATCTTATCTTCGTAAATCAGTCTTAACGCAATACGTTAGTGTTGTTGGGATCCAACGACTGGTATCCGAGCAAGTGTCAAAGTTGTTTTCAATCAACTTTGAGCATCTGTTATGGCTGAACCTACATCATCAGATCTTCCATCATTTGGAAAACCTCCTAAACTCACTCAAACCAACTACCCCATGTGGAAAACCCGTATGTTGTCCCACATGGTTACCTATCACCCAAAACTTCAAGACAACATCACGATAGGAAAATACGTTCCCAAAACCCTCATTCCTGGTACTCCTGAAGTCCCAGAACACTATGTGGTGAAATATGAGGCTCAATGGACAGACGCTGAAAAACGTCTTGTTCATCTTGAGAATAAGGGTAGGGATATGCTTTTTCAAGCAGTTGGTGATGAAGTGTATCACAATATACAATTTTGTGACTCAGTTAAAGAGATGTGGGAGAGGCTGGCTGAAGTTTATGAAGGCACATCTGTTACGCGTGAACATAACAAAAACATGCTCATACATGATTACGAGTTGTTTAAAGCCAAGCCAAATGAGACTATCGCACAAACGTTCAATCGTTATAACATTCTGTTAAACGAGCTGAAGTCTCATGGGGTTGATAAGGACGCTATGTCCAAAATGTGTAAGTTTATGGCAGCCTTACCTTCTAAATGGGCCACAATCATAACTTGCATGAGTACTTCTCCTACTCTGAAAGATTATACTCTTTCTTCTCTTTATGGTATGTTTCTAAGCCATGAGAGAACCGTACTCAACAAATTTCAACCTCCAAAGGACTCTAAAGTGAGTCCCTCCGGATCTTCGACTGCTCTTGTTTCTCTAAACAAGCCCAGCAGAATCGAATATCCTCCATCAGATGATGAAGCTGACAACACTTCAGCTACTGGTTTGTTCAGCATGCCTGAAGTCAGCATTGAAGAAGTCGATGAAGACGAAGACAACGATGCCCTTATATCTGAGCTTGCCTTACCTGTTAAAAACATAAAATTCTTTAAAAACAAGTCTGGCTCCTCAGCTAAAGGCTCAAGTAGCAGATCTATCTCGTCAGTCGTACCCTCCAGACCCTCTGGAAGTACACCTGACATCTCTGAGATAACTTGCTACAACTGTAACAAGAAGGGACACTATGCTAACGACTGCAAGCAGAAGAAAGCGAGTTCATCATCTTCAACTGGTGAGTCCATTGAAGAAAAATATAAAAAGCTACAAGCCTTCACTAAAAAGATCTTAGAAGAAAAGAAGGCACTTGAAAGCAAAGCTGCTGACAAGGGTCTCGTAGCTGGAACTCATGATTGGGCTGACTCAGGTGACAGCTCATCTGATGATGATGAACAAATGGCCACAATGTGTTTGATGGCTCGTGCTGATGATGATGAAAGTATTATAGCTGATGATGCTAGTTCTTATAAATGGGTCAACATCGTTCATAAAAAGGTAACCTCTCTAATCTCTGCTGAGGCTACTAAAGCCAAAGATATTGTTGATTCTATTATTTGGGACTTGCACTTCATCGATCAGCTGAAAGGTGAATGTTTGGATAAACATAGTGCTATTCTACGTGAAAATGCATTTTTAAAAGAACGCTTAATTGACCACAAAACTTTAAAAGAAGATCTTGCTGAAACAAAATTTATAAACTCAGTTCTTCAACATGATCTAAGTGAAAATGTTAAAGAACTTGATGCAATTAAAAATATTTGTGAATCATGGTCTCGTTCATCCAAACGTGTGAGTGAATGTGTTAACTCACAAATCCCTAGTCAAGTACAAGCTGTACTAGGAGGAGACTTCCTTGGTGCAGCCGCTGTACCTGACAGCAGTACAGATGATCTGTACTACTCGTCAGCTGATGCTTCCGTGCCAGCTGAAGAGTTTGTTTTTGGTTCCTTCGTTAGGTCTACCAAAACCTTTGCTACTGAGATGTCCTCAGAAGATCCTTCTGAAGCTACTGGTGAAGAGTCATCAGCTGACTCTTCTGCCATGGTTGTTAGGACACCTACCGCAGTAATTGTTGAGCCAAGAAAATCTATCTTGGGTTCAGCACCTGCTGCCTCCTCTGCTAGACCTCAGAAGAAGACTAGCAGAACAGCAGGAAAGAAAACTGTTCTTACACCCTCCAGGGGTGAGCCAGTTGGAGTTCGAACTCGAGCTGCAAAGAACAAAGGTAAGAGCGTTCCTATGAACACTCCTAGTCCTTCTTCAGCTGTGTCTGTCAGACGACTGAAAGGAAAGGTCAGCAAGCTGACTTCACTCGTTCAAACTCTGATTATCGCTGATAATCAGAAGTGAAAGGAATTTGGGTCCAGTTCCCAATCTTATTGCCTCGCCTTCTACTCCACTGCAAAGAAACAGAAAATGTTATAAGTGTGGAGATCGTGGGCATATGGCAAGTGAGTGTGACAGCACATGCTTGAGACCATCACCAACCTCAGCATGCGAGCCTACTGAAAAGCCAACCTCTGTGAGTCCCAGCGGGAAGTCACAAGGACCCACCGAAGTGTGGGTTCCCAAAAAGAACTAACTCTTTTAACTTATGTGCAGAGTGATGAAAGCAAACATGTCTGGTACTTAGACAGTGGTTGCTCGAGACATATGACTGGATACAAATCCCTGCTGGAAGAGTTTGAAGTTTGTGCTGGTCCCCAAGTAATTTTTGGTGATAATGGTAGAGGCTCAACTGAAGTTTATGGAACCATATCTAATGGATCCATAAAGATCACAAGAGTTGGTTATGTGAACGGGCTGAAACATAATTTAATCAGCATTAGCCAACTTTGTGATGCAAAGTTCTCAATGAACTTTAATGAATACAGAGGAACGGTGACTGATAAAAGTGGAAAAGTAGTATTAGTTGCTCCTAGAACCAAGAATATCTACACAATTGACATGAATCCTCAAAATCAAGAAGTCTGTCTATTCTCTCATTCTACTGAGGAGCTGAACTGGTTGTGGCACAAAAGGCTATCTCACCTAAACTTCAAAAACATATCCAAGCTGGCTCGAGGTCAGCTGGTGAATGGTCTTCCACAAATCAGATATGAAAAGGATATGCTTTGCTCATCTTGTGAGTAAGGTAAACAACATAAAAGCTCCTTAAAATCAAAGCAATGTTTTTCCATCGACAACTGCCTTCACATGCTCCATATGGATCTCTTTGGTCCCATGAGCACTGAAAGTCTAGGTGGAAAGAAGTATACACTTGTTATCGTTGATGAATATTCACGATATACTTGGGTTATATTTCTACGTCACAAGAGTGATGCAGCTGATGAAATTATTAAGTTCATCAAAAGGATGGAACTTCTAAATGGGTCTAGAGTCAAGATGTTGAGATCAGACAACGGTACTGAATTTAGAAACAAGACTTTGAAAGACTTCTGGTCAGATGTTGGGATCTCCCAAAACTTCTGAGCTGCTAGAACACCTCAACAGAATGGTGTTGCTGAAAGAAGGAACAGAACCCTTATAGAAGCTGCAAGACCAATGCTTGCTGATTCAAACATGCCTAAGCAATTTTAGGCAGAAGCTGCTAACACAGCTTGTTTTACTCAAAATAGGTCTCTCTATGTGAAGAGACACAAGAAGACTTCTTATGAGATTTTTCGTCAGAGGAAACCCTTCATCGGTTTCTTTCATGTGTTTGGCTGTGTGTTTTGTGTTAAACACAAGAGATCAGCTGAGTAAATTTGACTCCAAAGCTGATGAAGCCATTTTATTGGGATATTCCACTTCATCCAAGGCATATAGAGTTTTCAACAAAAGAAGACAAACTTTGGAAGAGTCCATAAATGTTACTTTTGAAGAACACTCAAAAGCCTTAAACCCCACATCTGCTGACTCGTCTGATGCATTTCAGAGATCAGCTGAACCATCTCCTGATGATACAGCTGAAGCATTCTCCGATGCTTTAAACCTCTTTGATGTTCCCATGAATGAATCAGATGAGACGTTCCATGATGCTCCTACATATCTTGTAGATATTGCAGCTGTTCAACAAGAAATTCCAACAGCAAGAGCATCATCAAAGGCTAGATCTAATGTTAAGCCACCTCTTCCTACTTCAAATAGATTAGTTCGAAATGAAGTTAATCCTCCTGCTGAGCATTCAGCCGCTCAACAAGGATCTAATTCTGCTGAATCTTCCTCGTCTACGGCTGCTCCTCAATCAAAGTGGACATCAGAACATCCAATTGAGTTAATCATTGGAGATCCACATCAAGGAGTAGTCACTAGAAGTAAAGCATCATGCAATCTCTGCTTATGGTCTTGTTTCTTAGCAACTGAAGAACCGAAAAATATTAAAGATGCTTTAGAAGACTCTAGCTGGATTCAAGCGATGCAGGAAGAACTTAACCAATTTGAGGTCAACAAAGTATGGCAGCTGGTGCCCCCACCAGCTGGAAAGACTATAATTGGTACTAAATGGGTATTTAGGAATAAGATGGATGAAGAAGGAGTGGTTATTCGCAACAAGGCTAGACTTGTTGCACAAGGATACATACAAGAGGAAGGAATCGATTTCGATGAAACATTTGCTCCAGTTGCTAGGCTTGAGGGTATTAGAATATTTCTAGCCTACGCTGCTTACAAAAACTTCACAGTTTTTAGATGGACGTGAAGAGTGCTTTCTTAAACGGGAAGCTGCAAGAGGAAGTGTATGTTAAGCAACCACCAGGGTTTGAAAATCCTAAGTATTTAGACTATGTGTTTAAATTGGATAAGGCGCTGTATGGGTTGAAACAAGCTCCTCGTGCGTGGTACGATACACTCTCCACGTTCCTCATAGCAAATGATTTCACCAGGGGAAAGATTGATAAAACCTTATTCATTCGCAAAATCAAAGGTGATATCATTCTTGTTCAAATTTATGTGGATGACATAATTTTTGGTGCTACTGATGAAAAACTTTGTAGACGTTTTTCAAAACTTATGTCTACAAAGTATGAGATGAGTATGATGGGTGAATTAACATATTTTCTTGGCTTACAAGTTAAGCAATCTAGAAATGGATTTTTTATAAATCAAGAAAAATATATCAAAGATCTTTTAAAGAAATTTGATATGAATTCATCATCATCCATGAAAACTCCAATGGCTCCTCCGAACAATCCAGATGCTGACATAACTGGTAAGTCAATTGATGTCACATTCTATAGAGGAATCATTGGATCGTTACTCTATCTCACCGCCAGCAGACCAGATATTATGTTTGCTACTTGCATGTGTGCTAGGTATCAAGCTAATCCTAGAGAATCTCACTTAATAGCTGCTAAAAGAATTTTGAGGTACCTTAAGGGTACTCCAAGCCTAGGTGTTTGGTATGCCAAAGACTCCGGGTTTGATCTAATTGGCTATTCAGATTCAGACTTTGCAGGTTGCAATATGGATAGAAAGAGCACCACTGGAGGATGTCAGCTGCTTGGTGGAAAGCTAGTCAGCTGGACAAGCAAGAAACAAAGTACTGTTTCTACCTCCACAGCTAAAGCAGAATATGTTGCTGCTGGAAGCTGCTGGGCTCAAGTCCTTTGGATGAAGAATCAGCTTGTTGATTTCGATATGAACTTCTGCAAAGTTCCTATCTATTGTGATAACACTAGTGCTATCGCAATCAGCAACAATCCAGTTCTTCATTCTAGAACCAAATATATCGACATAAGGTATCATTTTATTAGAGATCACATTGAACAAGGTGACGTGGAACTCCACTTCATTTCAACAGACCTTCAGCTGGCTGATTTATTCACTAAACCCTTAGATGAAAAACGCTTCAATTTTTTAATTAGCGAGTTAGGTATGTTGAATGCTTGAATCAACTGCTGAAGTACTATCAGCAGCTGATAAGATTCACCTTGTCACTTAGTACTTTCAGCTGACTAAAACTGTTTTAAATTCATCAGTCAGCCGAATAAAAACTCTTAAATGATAACTTATCGTGTTTTATAAGTTGAAACGTTTGGTTTTCCCATAAAAGGCATCTTCTATTCTTATCCACACATTTTCTCTGTGGCAAATATCTCCACTCGAGTGGAAATATTTGGCATTTATGAGGGACAAGACACCCTGACACAAGAAACGGCTCCACTACCCCTCTCTGTCACATCCAACCACCACCTTCGCACGATAACCAATGTTTCCATAGTTGGTTTGCGACGATCCATTATCAACCCGGTTTAATTTTAAATATTTACCCAAACCGTCCCATTAACCCTATAAATACCCATCCATTCCCCTCTCTTCATCCTCATCACTCCCAACTTTCTCTCTAAAAAAAAAACCCCTCTCTTTCAAGCTTTTATCTTTCTTCTCTCTCTCCCAAAAATGTCGAAGAAAGCTCCTAAAGCTTCTCTTACTAGGGCTGCCATTGAGTTCACTCAGAACTCAAACCTAGTAGCCAACACTTCTCCACCGCAAGATCTTGTCGATCTATATCGACCGGTTGGGAAGTTCTTGCGCCACTTTCCTATTCGTGGTGCATTCACAAGAGTCACCAAGAGTAACATCGAACTCTTGCGTGATTTCTGGATGTCCGCCTCCGTTTCTGGAGGCCACATCACTGCGCGAGTTGGAGATCATCAAATCACCATTACTGTTGGTGATTTTCGAAAAGCTTGCGGGTTCGACTACCTGCAACCTGGTGAAGAATATCAGCAGACGAAATCTGCTGAGGAAATTAAAACGAGTCTAATCCATATCACTGGATACAAATTAGAAAACGAAGAAGACCAGGTGCAGATCTTCAAGAAGTCTCAGCTGTCGAGACCCTGGGCCTATTTCTTTACCCACATCATTCAGGGTATAGGCGGCAACTCCGGGTCTCACAACCAGTGCAACTCCAGCATGCAAGTCTTTGTTGAAGCCCTAGTCACCGGTCAACGGATTGACTATGGGAAGCTGGTGTACGAGGAGGTCAAGGCGAAGCTGAAAAGCAAGGGAAATCATATTCCCTATCTTCGCTTCTTCACGTTGTGCATCGCACATGTGATGGTTGAGAAGCTGAAGATCGATTACGACGACTTCCCAGGGGAATCAGTGATGGTACGTTCCATCGCCAACATCATCTTCAACCAGAAGGAGGATGCTGACAAGGATTTTCCTCTCACCTCGTACATGCTGAAGATCATTAAAGATTGGACCACATCCAAAAAGGATCAAACAACTGGCACAACATCGAAGAAATCTGCCCTACAAGAAGGTATGTCTTCTTCTCACATGAAGAGTTTTCCCTCAACAGATCCATCACAAACTGTTGATGGAAATACCACCACTTCAACAGGGATCTCAATCCCTACTGTTGAGGAAACCGTGAAAACGGGTGATATTCCACTGGTGGTGAAGAAGCTAGTTAAGCGAGCCGCTGAACGCTATCCTCCTTCCTCTACATTCTTTCTATCATCTTCTTCCACACCTTTTTCTCCTCAGCTGGGAGTAAGAAAGTCCACTACCTGTGGAGAAGATATGGAAGTTGATGATGCTAAGCTGGTCACAGCATCATCATAAGGATTCAGCCAGGATCCTCAAGGTATTCCTTTGAGCCGAGAAGATCGCTTACGATCAGAAGCTGTTTCGTCAGAAGCTGATCGTTGTTCTTCTCATTTTCCATTTTACAGTGTTTCTCTAGGAACTCCACCAAAAATCGGAGCTCCTAGTCAGACACTCCTGGCTGATCCCCTTTATCTCTCTTTTTCTCATTCCTTTTCTCCTCAACCTGCTGATTTCTCAACAAGTCAGCAGACTTCAAAACGGCAATTTCGTTCTTCAGGAGTTAGTGCCGGCTCCAACCTTCTGCGTAGCTCCTCGACTGATTCATTATCATTCGTTGTAACAAGGGGACAAACTCCACAAGCAACCTCAGTCTCTCAACAGACTGTTGGTGAAGTTTTTGGCTCAACACAAGCCACCCGAGAGTCAGCTGCACACACACCACCCCCAACTTCTTCATAACTTTCTGAGTCATCAGCTGATGATAGATTGACTGGAAACCAAGTCAATCTTAAAGCTGTTCTTTCTGTTTCCCACAACGTTACCAGCTCAAACCAGCTGGTGACCGAGGAAACCACCACCGCCAATGAAGAGACAACTTTAGACCAAGTTGTTACTGAGGCAACCACCCAAGCTGCCAGTGATCGCGAACGTATTCGCCAACTGATCTGTGAGGTAGCTGACACACCACACAGAGGAACTCTTCCTCCAGTCTCTATACCAGTTTCGCCGGCTGGTGAGACTGAAGCACTAGATTCTCAAACAACATTTCATATGATGTTTGACTCTGCTGATGACCCCATTCAGGAGTACCTATTGTCAGATGATGAAGAGGTAAATGAATCTGGGCTTCAAACCAGTTTGACAGCTGATGTCGGCCCTTCTGACAGAAACCCAGAAGTTTCAGTTGGACCCAACTTGTAACACCTCAATTTTTAATACAAAACATTGCCCAAATAAAAACATTTTTTTTATAATTAGAAGACCAGTTCCAAAACACGGATTTACAAAACCATTGATATGAAAATCAGAGTATGAGGTTTGGTGTTACAAAATATATCAAAACCAAGGTTAAGCACAAAACCGTTCAAATGATCTTCTACTCTAGGCCCCGCATATCTCAATCCATGCGCACCTAAATCCTCGGTCCAGAACCTGAGTACATAGCAAACAAACAAGGAGTACGTGAGACACAAAAATGTCTCGTGAGCTACATGGGTTTAGACCCCAATAATATCAAGTATCACATCGTATATAAATACATATTTATATTTTACCAACACATCTTAGTCACTCTATGGTGACTCTATCAGTCCTGCTTCCCTAGCATACATATCTAGTACATAAACATATATGCACTAGATCACAGTCATATCTAATACATAAACATATATGTATTAGAACACAATCGAACCTAATACATAAACATATATGCATTAGATTCCTAGATCACCTAGTACGCAAACATATGCGAACTAGAAGCACCCGTGTGCTTTGTGTACAAACATATGTACACTCGTCTCAATGACCGGGGTCTCCCCCGCGTCACCACCATCTATCTCTAATCATAACTCTATCAGTTATGCCAGTCAAAGCCTTTGGCTATCACATCAATCATCAAACAAGTTAGTTAGATATTATCAATAATATATACTAACTCAACACATAATAAGTCTAGACAAACATTATATAGACCGATCATAAGTAACCAAATACTTCATATAGCTATGTACTCAGTAAAGTCCACACGTACTCACCTTAGCAATAAAGTGCTCCAACCGTTTCTTTACGTCAGTTTCCTTGCTTCACAATTCGGTCAACCTTCCAAGACCTCACCAAATGCCTAATACAATAATCACAAGATTATCAACATCACATATTACTACTAATGTGTCCATCTATCTCTTGATAACACTTACTAACTCATTTCCCCCAATTATGGTGATTTACCAAACCCTAGGTTTAACCAACCCTTAAGATTCTTACAAATCATAATCATACACTTGTTTCCTTTGTTAATATACCAACTATTAAGTGTATACAACATTTATTCACCATAAACCATAACCCCCAATAGCTAGGATTTCAAACCCAACCATCAAAATACATAGATCTAAAGCTACAAAGATCAAGGAGTGAAGATATACCTTTAATCTTCACTTAAGAGTGAAATCTACCAAGGATTGGAGGAGAAATCGCCACCAATCAGCCCTTATGCTCGAAAATCGCCAAGTAGTGGAACTAGGGTTTATTATTGCACCAAATGAGCCAAAACACGAATTTATTGCAGATGCCAGAAGTTCACGCCGCGAACTTACTTCGCGATCGCTAACTTTGCGTTTTCATGAACTTCGCGATCGCTAAGTCGCCGCGAACTACTTCGCGACCAAATGCCAAACTCCCTGAAGACAGTTCCCGATCATTATCCCGAGTTCACGTCGCGAACTTCCTAAGGCAGCAGGGCTGCACTTTTTCTCCTTTATCTCGACCCGGTTTCGCCCATAACTTTCTCGTACGGTGTCCAAACGACACGAAACCAATTCCTACGTTATTTAAACGGTTAATCCTTATTTATCATAATTTTGTACAATTTATTTATTTTTAAATTTCGGGTCGTTACAACTATCTACCCCTTAAAAGGATTCCGCCCTCGGAATCGCTAAGAATTTCAACCAAATACACCCGAGCATTCCGCTCTCAATCCCTTGTGGTCATTACCATCAAAGTTTCCTCATTCCCGTTCCGTTAACATTACATATCCAAACGTTCACTTAACTCAGTTAAGTCCGAACGGTCAAGACCCAATTTTTAAAACTCATAATACTCAAACGGGTCAAAATTTCACAATTTGATCCAAACACCGACATTCTCTCGACCGATATTCTCATTCTCATAACAATGGTATGACACAATCATACCATTAACTAGTTGATTTAAACGAATGTCAAACTCTAGCTTTGACCCAACCGATATATCCCAACATTGGTATATCCCCACATCATCTACCCTTTGACTTAAGCACAAAGTCAACTACACTTTAACATTTTCCTTTCTCGATAAGGATCCCATAAATCCTCCTTTCCTTTACAATTGACCTTTAATTTATGATCCATCTACAACCATATACTCGATTCCCAAATCCAATCTTGACAACACCCCAAACGGGTCAAAGTCGAATAATCTGACTACAACTACTTCACTATTCCATTAATCCTTACCCAAACATACAATCGATACATTGTGCCCTCAACATTCACTAAACGTTCATAACGAGAGTCAAAGCCCCTCCTTGGCTAAGTCAACCAATTACCAATTGGTCGCCCTTGACTTTCTCGTGAAGTCAACCTTACTCTTTCAACTAACCAATTTCATACTCGCGGGCACCATCACTGATATCTCACTTCCGGTTCTACTCATTATTGTTCCCTTAACAATTGTACCCGTTTTTCCACACTTTCATTTTCTCTCCCAATTATCCGAGAGTCGTACATTCACGTATGGTCACATCGACCTTTACCGATTCTTGACCAACATTTGGTCACTCAACCCATCACTTAGTTTTCTTTCAACTACCCTTGCGTCACATCAATCAATTTCATAACTCTTATTCTCAATTACCGGAATTAGTTCTCCTATTGTAACAAATTCCACCATTTCATACAAGTTTACCATACTTTGGTTATTAACTGATAATTTGCTCACTAGGAGTTTCTCTTTCCTCCAATTCTATAAATCGTAGGCATCCCCTACACTTACATGACCTAAATGCAACCCGCATTTCGAACCAGGTCCTCGTTTACCGGTCATAATAGTAATACATCATTAACCACATGGTTCTACATTCGCTATACTCGTTCAAGAGTATCTGTATACATGAGTATACATATTTACCTTGCTAGTTCCATCTAAGCATCTCTACCGTGCACACATATGCCGTCTATTCATCTCAATCGTGCACATATACATACATATGCATATGCCACACCAATACCATCTAAACATCATCATTATGCACACATACAAACATATGTATATGTCACACCAATAACATATAATCATCATCATCATGCACATATACAAACATATGTATATGTCACATCAATAACATAAAATCATCATCGTCATGCACATATACAAACATATGTGTATGTCACACCAATGTCATCTGAAATCTATCTTTTCGCATCGTGTAGCCTTGCTACTATCTTACCCATTCGATCATCACATCACTCATCATGCATTCTAGCATTTCTCCCACAAAATCGCATTATCGTTTTCTTTCCTATTTATATGTCTCCCATTGGACATACTACTTAGCACGTTTCATATGATATAATATTATCTTTCCACTATTATATGCCTTCCAAGGCCATCACATAATGCACATGCATTGTACCCCGCGGGTAACTAATAACAATCTCTAATTGTTATTTACTGTCTCACTTATACATTAACCGCCTTTAACCGGTCCATTTCCTTAACAACTTCCGAGCCTCTTGACACCGCCGGGGTAGTTACCACTACATTCCATTAGACATAATTCACCGGCAATTTCAATCATCCTTGAGTCAAACATTTGACTCCGGCCCACACTTGCAACCCATGACGTAACAACCAATGGCCCAAGACTCGGTGTTCTACGTTTCACATCGTGGGACTTAGGAATATTCTTTTCCCAATCGTAGTCTTACACTACACTATGTCACATATTTTCATACTATTATCATGGCACTTTAGCAATAATCGTCCCTTTTACCCTTAATGTTGAGTTCATCAACCCGTCACAAGACTTGCTATGGCTATATGCCAACCTTTACTTAACCGTTTTCAACGATCAAGATTCGTCATTCCCGACACTTGTTCTTTCCCACATATTTTCCATTTATAAATTCTAAGGTATCATCCTACCTTAGTCATTCTTTTCTTTACCATCCACGTATAGTAATATCACATTATTCACCTGGGTTCTCGCCGAGTATCCACGTTCCATTTTCAAGGTTTCTATTTTTTTTAAAATTCTCATCCAAACAAAAATTTCATACCAAGACTTAGTACTTCATTATACCATCATTCGCTTGCCACCGATCTTCACCGACCTTGCGGTCCGACCTTTTATACTACTTATTAACATCGACCTTTATTTTCTTACCACATACGACACTACGGTCCAAAATTCTTTCCAAAAATCTAAGTTTTCATACACATAAACAACCGGAAAGATTATTTTCCAACGAATATTCACATCATACAACTTATCTTAAATTTCTATGATCACTGATTCACGCGGCAATCCAACCGTTAAGCTATGATCACATAATATCTTGGCTGGATACATACTCAACCAATCCACACCGATAACCACGTCAAGTTTCCTTTATCCCCCATTTATTTCAATCCCCAAATTCTAATAACACGTTCTACCCTTTAGGTTTTCCCATTTACCTTCGTTTTCACGCTTTTCATCTAACCATTCGATCGACACGATCTGTCCTTCTACCAAACTCATGAGACATAAACAAAAAGTAGGACTCGATTCTACGATATATTTAAGTTGACAAGGAGTTAACAGATAAAGTACCTGACACCCCATCGTGCGCCTCCCTTGCTTCCTCTCGGGTGAGTTGGAAGGATCGTCCCTTCACCTTCGCTGGTTCCACCTTCTTTCGCGACGTGGACACAAGTGATTCGGTTTTCTTCTTCGGGCACACGTGACTATAATGCCCTTTTTCATGGCATGAGTAACACTCAACCTCAGCCGCCGGTTTGGATCTACAATCCCGGGCCAAATGCCCCGTCTTGCCATGGCAAATCTTTGGTTCCCCACGGCATTCGCCGGTATGATTCTTCCCACACCTCTTGCACGAGGCTACACTTCCTTGCCTAGAGAAGTTCGACGTGAACTTCCCCTTCTTGAAACTACTCGAGCCACTCTCGGCTTTCTTCTTCTCGCCCACATAGGCCCTCTCGGCAACCCTTGCCTCGTTCACCTCTTCCACACCTCGGGCGGCACTAATGGCCTCATCTAGCGTGACCGCCCTCTTTACCTCCAATTGATAATCCCAAGGTAGCCCACTAGCATACCTAACCACTCTCGACCTCTCCTCGGAGTAGGTCCTAGCAACAAACGGGAGTAATCCCGTGAATTCTCTCGAGTACTCCTCGACCATCATATCGCCCTTCTTTAGGGTCACAAACTTCTCATGCATCTTCTCCAAATCCCTTTCGGGACAAAACTTCTTTCTCAATCTCGTGGTAAACTCCTCCCACGACATTCTCTCTATCACCTCCTTCCCGAGGGTCTCATAGACTATGTCCCACCAGACCATAGCATCCTCTTTTAGCAATTGTGACGTGTACGTCACTATATCGGCTTTCTTGCACTTGCTACTTCCGATGACCCGCTCGGTCTCTCGGATCCACCTCATAGTCACCTTCGGGTCCGAGCTACCCGTATATACATTTGGCTTACAAGCCATGAAAGTCTTAAAAGAACAACCATCTTTTCCATCGGGCCGTGCCCTAGCATCACTACAACCACCCGTGGAGGATTTCTCCACTCGGGTGCCACCACCACCGGTTCTCTCATCCGACTTGGCCTCGGATTCGCGATCCCCTCCTGACCTCTCACGGCCACCGTCCCTTTGATTTGATCAATAAAAGTTTGGAGATCCGCCATGGTTACCGGAGTCCTATTAGCTCCAACCTCCGACACATCCACTCGATGCATCGATGGTTGACTCTCTTGTTCAACACTCTCGACATGATGCATCTCTTCCTCCCGGTTTTCCGGGGCCTTCCCACTTCGACGAGTGTTCACCATTTCTTTCTACCAAGACTATACGAAAGACATTAAACATTTAGTACTTCTTGTACAATCCAATAGTCGTATAAGACTCAACATCCATATTCTCATCAACTTTCATAGGTCCCTAGGTTCAACCCTAAACTTAACATAAAGTCTCAAGGTCAACCTATCGATCTCAATGAATCTTACATTCTTAATGCTACAGTCTAAGACTAGGATGGACATCCAACCTAATTTACTTAAACAGTAGCTCTGATACCAAGTTGTAACACCTCAATTTTTAATACAAAACATTGCCTAAATAAAAACATTTTTTTTATAATTAGAAGACCAGTTCCAAAACACGCATTTACAAAACCATTGATATGAAAATCAGAGTATGAGGTTTGGTGTTACAAAATATATCAAAACCAAGGTTAAGCACAAAACCGTTCAAATGATCTTCTACTCTAGGCCCCGCATATCTCAATCCATGCGCACCTAAATCCTCGGTCCAGAACCTGAGTACATAGCAAACAAACAAGGAGTACGTGAGACACAAAAATGTCTCGTGGGCTACATGGGTTTAGACCCCAATAATATCAAGTATCACATCGTATATAAATACATATTTATATTTTACCAACACATCTTAGTCACTCGATGGTGACTCTATCAGTCCTGCTTCCCTAGCATACATATCTAGTACATAAACATATATGCACTAGATCACAGTCATATCTAATACATAAACATATATGTATTAGAACACAATCGAACCTAATACATAAACATATATGCATTAGATTCCTAGATCACCTAGTACGCAAACATATGCGAACTAGAAGCACCCGTGTGCTTTGTGTACAAACATATGTACACTCGTCTCAATGACCGGGGTCTCCCCCGCGTCACCATCATCTATCTCTAATCATAACTCTATCAGTTATGCCAGTCAAAGCCTTTGGCTATCACATCAATCATCAAACAAGTTAGTTAGATATTATCAATAATATATACTAACTCAACACATAATAAGTCTAGACAAACATTATATAGACCGATCATAAGTAACCAAATACTTCATATAGCTATGTACTCAGTAAAGTCCACACGCACTCACCTTAGCAATAAAGTGCTCCAACCGTATTCTTTACGTCAGTTTCCTTGCTTCACAATTCGGTCAACCTTCCAAGACCTCACCAAATGCCTAATACAATAATCACAAGATTATCAACATCACATATTACTACTAATATGTCCATCTATCTCTTGATAACACTTACTAACTCATTTCCCCCAATTATGGTGATTTACCAAACCCTAGGTTTAACCAACCCTTAAGATTCTTACAAATCATAATCATACACTTGTTTCCTTTGTTAATATACCAACTATTAAGTGTATACAACATTTATTCACCATAAACCATAACCCCCAATAGCTAGGGTTTCAAACCCAACCATCAAAATACATAGATCTATAGCTATAAAGATCAAGGAGTGAAGATATACCTTTAATCTTCACTTAAGAGTGAAATCTACCAAGGATTGGAGGAGAAATCGCCACCAATCAACCCTTATGCTCGAAAATCGCCAAGTAGAGGAACTAGGGTTTATTATTGCACCAAATGAGCCAAAACCCGAATTTATTGCAGATGCCAGAAGTTCACGCCGCGAACTTACTTCGCGATCGCTAACTTTGTGTTTTCATGAACTTCGCGATCGCTAAGTCGTCGCGAACTACTTCGCGACCAAATGCCAAACCCCCTGAAGACAGTTCCCGATCGTTATCCCGAGTTCGCGTCGCGAACTTCCTAAGGCAGCAGGGCTGCACTTTTTCTCCTTTGTCTCGACCCGGTTTCGCCCATAACTTTCTCGTACGGTGTCCAAACGACACGAAACCAATTCCTACGTTCTTTAAACGATTTATCCTTATTTATCATAATTTTGTACAATTTATTTATTTACAAATTTTGGGTCATTACACAACTCACCCCCCAAAGTTTCTGAGGAACCCATAGGAACCCTTCTTCCTACCTCGGGAACACCCACTTCCACAGCTGAGGTTTCCCCTCCAGCTGGAGACATACAGAACCCCTTCCCCCAAAGCGTCCAAGTGTCCCATGCTGAATCCAGCAAAGCTGGAAGAAGCATTCCCATCAGAGCCGCAGCTGCTCTGATGTCTAGAGTCGTTGCATCCCAGATTCGACCTGGGATGGCCACGCTGAGTAAGCAGATGGACTCCCTTCACAGGGATGTTCCAAAGAAGTTTGCCAAAACTGCTGAGAACCTCTCTTCCAGCATAACTTCTCTGCACACTGAGGTTCACACTCAGACTCCTCAGCTGGCGCTTCTTTCTGATCAGATTCGCATCAACACCAGCGGGTTCATCTCTCTCAATGACTACATGCGTCAAGAGTTGAACTCCCTTCACGATTCTGACAGCGAACAAGATAAACTTCTCTCTGAAGTTCGGGACAGCCTGGCTCTTGCCCAATCAAAGCAAGAGTCCCTGCTGACACTCACTCATAGCCACCTCTCTAAGGCTATTGATGAGTCAGCTGCTGCTGTGTCCACAAGAATGGACAAATTGGAGACTGAGGTCAGCTCGTTGACCTCCCAAGTCGCTGGTCTCCAAGGCACCCTTAACCTCATTCTTGCAAGGCTAAATGAGGGTGCCGCTGTCGTCCCTCCTGCTTCAGCACCAGAGAGTACCCCTCTTCTTCGGGCACTCTCTAAGGGAGAGAAAGAGGCCACTTCAGCAGGTGAACAACAAGGTGAACAAGAAAGTTCACAACTTATAATCACCTCTGCTGTTGGAGCCAATACTGAAGACGTTCCAGCAGGTGAATCCCCAAGAACTCCACTTATCACCTCTGCTGGAACACTAGAAGAAGAACCTAAACCCTCAACTGGTTTTGTTAAAATCGTTGATTCCTTTGAATCAGTTGAGGGCCCACAAGTCCAAAACCCTCAGCCTATTATACAGGTGAATCCTCAACCCGCTGAGGGGGAGCAGACTTCTACTACGGTTAAAGCTCTTCTGCTGAAAGAAGCTGGAACAACTGCTAATCTAGAAGCAGCTATCGAACTTCAAAGAAAAACTCAACAAGAGTTGTTCCAGAAAGCTGAAGCCCAAAGAACTGAGAACATTAGGTTGTTCAACAAGGTTCTTTATAAACGTAGGCAAGAAGAAAAAATCACCAGCGTAAGGGCCCCCAAATTCTCACCCATCTCTCCTGATGAAATTGTAATAACAAGAGCTAGAGGAATTGTGGTCAATGAAAAGATTCCTCTGAACAAGATCAGCACCTATCTCAACTATGCTGAATAGAATGAGGTGCAAGCAGCTGCCAGATCTGCAAAACCATCGCAGATTATAACAGATCTGGAAAGTGAGATAAAATTCGCAATCTACTCATTCAAGACTCTATGCGACGCAATCAGGAGACAAGCTCCTGAGTTGGTGTATCACATACCTCCTGAATTGTGTGAATCTCAAGCTGCTGCTGTCAGAGAATCTGCTGGTGAAAGCTCCTCAGCAAGAGGGGAGAAACGTAAGTCCGTTCTCCTCGAGCCCCTTGCTGACTCCAGTCCACTGGATATTGGGTCCTCAATCATATTTGCAAAACGACCAAGACCCAATATCACAAAAGCCATCCCCAGGGGAGTTAACTTTGTCCCTGGGCTGATCATAAAAGAACCAATTTATGGCTTTTGCTATCTGGAGAAAAAGAAAGTGGCTTGCTTCCAGCGAGCAGATGAGTTGCATCTATGTGATGTGGATCAACTTATGAAGGAAGAGAGGTTCTCAGCAGTTTTGGACCGAGCCATATCCTTGTATGGAATGGTTATTGTTAGTCCCAAGACTAAGTAAATAAGATTTGATGATCGATAGCTAAGAAGAATAAATATCTGCTGAAGTATGTATCTCAGCTGAAGCAAGTATATGCAATAAACCTTCATCTGAGTACGTACTTAGCTTTAGGAAATCAAGTCAAATCAGCAGCTATTAACGAGAGTTCATTCGAAGTCTATGGCCAAAGGACAAAGACAAGAAGAAGACTATTCAGCTGATTGTGGAATCAGCTGATAGTACCTGCTGCAGATGAAGACTTAAAGGAAAATGTTCTTGACACTTTGAACATTTCCCTTTCCCGCTCAAAGAAGAAGAAAACGATGAGGATCTTCTATTTTTGAATAGAAGATAATGTCAGTACGTTATCATCGTTTGTCCCTCAAGCATGTAAAGAGAAAGTCAACTACTTTTGTACTTATGTAGTACACCTTTCACTGTGCGTTAGAAAGGGTACCGGAAGTAGTTGACACAAAGTACACTTGGGACAACAACTTACGCAAGAGCATTTAATGATCCATGGACAAGTCTACATTGACGAATAATATGTTTACACGTCGTCTAACTTGTGGACAAAGGAACATGGATCTTGGGCTATATATGAAGACGTAAATGCTTGCATTTACAAGAGACACACACCTTTTAGAAATCATAGCACAAGAACATTCTCTGAGAGTTAGTTATTGTCTAAGTATTAACTTCCCATAGTTATTACTAAGGCATTAATATCAGCTGTTAGTATCAGCTGATATAACTCTCCTTGCATAAGTCTTCTAGTTTTGAGCGATCTAAAGTGTCAATTCAAGTATAGAGTTTTAGTTAGTGTGTACTATCTATTTCCGCAAACTCTGTACTGTATTAAGTTGTTTTTTATAAAACTCTTAATCATTGAAATCTTGTTGTTCATTTATCTTATCTTCGTAAATCAGTCTTAACGCAACACGTTAGTGTTGTTGGGATCCAACAGTTATGCCATCTGGAATTCGATAATACTTTTTATCGATGACTTCTTCATCTCCATTTCCGACTCGTAAAAGAAAATCGGAAAACCATGGATCCGTTCGCGCTCGCATATTAAGAGTCAACCTTATCTTCTTAATCACAGAACATAACGGTGACATTCTTAGACTAGAGTCAACGATTTGTGCCCGTGTTCCACGTCAACAATCGATAAAACCTGTTTAAAAGCACCTCCTAAAACCATAACTTTTCCACCGAAAGGAAGTCTCCTTCCCATTACGTCTTGCATTGAACGATCAAGTGCATCTACAGCCTGCCTCTTAGCCATCGAAGGCTCGTCCCATATGATTAGTTTTGCAGCTCTAAGCAGTTTTGCAGTCCCACTCTGTTTTTTTAATGTTACAGAGTGAGTTGTTATCAAGGTTAATTGGAATCTTGAATCGGGAGTGAACAATTCTACCACCCGGCATGTCATTAGCTGTCGCACATGACAAAGTTGTCACAATTGCAATGAAACCACGAGACCAGAGCTTTGCAAGCATCGCTTTATACAAAAACGTTTTTCCTGTTCCTCCAGGCCCATCTATAAAGAATACGCCCAAATATTAAGACCTTCCGTTAATGGAAAGGCAGAGTTTAAGACATGTCATAAGTAGAAAGTCACTCACCTATTATATATAGTAAAGATAAAGATAAAGATAGTGGCGCGGGTACCCTATGCAACTGTATTTTGCGGTGAGCAAAAGTTCTTCGATTACACGTTTTTTCTAACAACATTTGTACAAATGATAGATAATTTGAATTAGGGAAACAAAATTATTTCGAATGTTAACTGTCTGCAGTTCTGATTTGTGGCTAAATTTTCAGCCTTATTTAGAGAAAAAGTTATAAATACATTACTGTTGGTATAGATAAACTATAAAGTTAGCGCTTCCAGCCAATGTTTTAAAACCCGGGTTGACCCGGCCGGTTCAACCCGGTTAACCCGGGTGCCGGGGTAGGAGACGGGTCAAAGGTGACCGGTTTTTTCTCACAATCCACCCGTTAAGACCCGGCCGGTTACTACGAAACCAGGCGACCCGGTGACCCGGGTACCCGGAAAAAACCGGTTTTTTGGCCTAAATGAGAAATTTCTTGCTTCACGACAAAAATCCTAGATGAGACTTACCAACTTTGACATAAAAAACATAACAATTTCACAATAAGACTATGATATATTTACTATAAATTACATAAAATGACATTAAGGGAGACAACATAGACTATGATATATTTTCTATGTTTTTAGATTTTCCGGTTGACCCGCCGGTTGAATCGGTTGACCCATGACTCGGTCATCGCACCGGACCGAGTAATAACCCGGGTTTTAATACATTGCTTCCAGCCTTGCCAAAGGCGCCAAACATGTAATATCACCAATTCTGGATTTGCCCCAAAGAAAGTTGGCTTCCAAATTATTAATTCAGCCAACTTTTAACAACTTCATTTCCATTCATTAATTGGAGGTGACACATAAACAAATGGGCAGGTTAGATAGAAAAATTAGTTAACTCAAGTGAGCCAACATGGTCAGAAAATACATTAGCTAATGGTGGATTCATTGTGTATATGGAGTGATGTTACATACAACACCACTAATTCATTTAAAAATTGCCACGAACTACTTCTAGTCATTAACGTAGCAAGTTAAAAGTTTTTGAAGTCTGGAAATCATTCAATACTAAAGTTTTTCATAGATGCATCGTTAATTAGTAAAAATTGCCACAAGATACATTTATAATTTTATACATACTTCAATAGCCTTTTATCGTGCACGGTCCAATGACCAAACAAAGAAAATGGTTAATGCCGAATCGAACCAACCCGGACGGAGATATATTGGTCCACTTCGGCGGTTCCAATCAATTCTCGATCCAGGTTGGATATGCCTATTTTTGTATATTATCTCAACAACATACATAAAATGAAAATAAATAAATAATAAACCCTACTACATCAACATCAAAGTATTAATGTGCAAACAACAACAATAAATTACAATTCATATCAAATCGATATATTCAACACATAACACTCCAAAGAATGGAATAACACGCACACATAATCTCAATGAAGGTGAAAGAAGTTACATATTTTATATTTATATTAAAGATTTGACACAAACCAAAATCCAATGAATCAAACATCATGCAGAAACAACATTAGAGTCAAAAATAAGAAATATAAAACTAATGTTTTGCATAATAAAGACATATGCAAATGCAGGTATACATCATCTTCATAATTCATCAATCATCATTATAACATCTTTTAAAAACCCGTACCTTCTGGTGGTTGAACAAGTTTCCTTTTAAGCAAATTCTATTTAATAAAATGGTTTAGGAAATACACTTTGACTGAATTCGACCCGTTTCCTTTTAAGAAACTTTTAGAACTAAATGGTGTAGGAAATACAATTTGGCTGAATTTCGACCCATTTGACCCGTTTCCATCTTTATAATGTTTTTGGTTGTTTGATTCGTTCAACACATCTAAATGCATTATATAATAGAGATAGCTCCATTAACGGATAGAGAAGTATTCATTCAGGTTTGCTAATACCAGTATTTTTTTAAAAATCGTCAGCTATTTCACCGTGTAGTAGTTTCAAACTGTCAAAATTAGAATTGCTGCAGCATTGATGGAATTCAAACAAGACATATCTGAAGATATAATAAAACTATTTTATTTTAGTGGACGGACGGAAGTTTTATTATAATGTAAATGAAAAAGATATTGTAAATTTCACCGTAATGTACAACAGTATTTATAGGAAAAGCATATACCTTCTTGGTCGATAAATGCATTTTCTACTGAAAGCACGTTTGAATTAGTATCACATTAAGCATTAGTGGGGGTGTAGGGGAGGAATTTTGTTCTAAATATTGCCTCGTTCCAGAATAAAAATATTAAACAAATCAAGATACATACAAAATCCCATAAAAAAGATATAGTCTTTATTATATTAATTAAAACAAATCCATGTAAAAAGTCCTACAACAGTAATACATAAAGAAATCCGTGTATTTAACAATACGTTTAGAAACATCAATCACCATAATACATCTAAAACCATAAACTAAAAACCCATAATACTTAATCAGATATACCTGTAATTTATGTTCAGAACTTCACTTTGATTCCTCAGTATAAATCTTTAATGGCATGCAAATATAACAAAATAGGAAATTGATTGCTCATGATGCTGTTTATCCTTAAAAACTCGGATTAAAGAACCACAAACCCTAAAATTCGTTAAAATTCACAATTAAAAGTCACAATCAATAGGGTTGTACCTGAATTTCCTCTGTGAAGAACAATTTTTTTGAAGAAGAAATGCATAACCGAAGAAAAAGTTAGTGCTTTCCATTTATGTGCCATAACGTTAGCCGTGGTTTGTGGCGAATTCAAAGCTGATTTTGGTTTGAGCAGCTTCATAGCCGGCGTGGATGAGACAGTCGTCAAATAAATGAGGTCGGGTGATAATGGGGTGGGTAGCTGCAGTAATTTAATTTAGGGTTTTGTAGGGCTGTCAATAACATGCATTAAAATGTTGTACTTTTATTACCGAATGAGTGATACCTAAAATATAGGAGGTGGTTGTTGATTAATTTACAAGTTTTAATGCGCTTATTGACAGCCCTAAGGGCTGTCATTAGCAAAACCCTTTAATTTATTGGGCCGGTGAAGTAAGGTAATTCAAGTAGTGGTTTTGTAATTAAAGACGGCATAAATACCAATGAAGACCATAGCGGAGTTGGAATGGATGTTGGATTTAGTTCGTGAGGTCCTTTGTTCGAATCTCTGCATGTTTGTTTTGTTTTGGAATTTCTGATTTAAGACCTTTGTTCGAATCTATGCAGGTTTGTTTTGTTTTGGAATTTCTGATTTAAGACCTTTCATAAAAAGTAAGGGGATTCTAAGACCTATTAAAAATATCAAGACATTCGCTCATTATATATAGTAAAGATAAAGATGGAGATGAAGATATGTATCGCACTTAAAAATGTGTTTTGGACAAGGTATCTTAATAATGAACAAACAATATCACATTTTGTATCCTTTAAACCCTAACTAAAAAATAGAAATATAATAATTGTAATATAATAATAATAAGACCGAGTTGGGAAATTTTGACCAAGTATTGACCGAGTTGGGAAATTTTGACCAAATATAAGACAAAATAATAATGTTGGTTTGTTGACATATATATATATATATATATATATATATATATATATATATATATATATATATATATATATATATATATTACAGAAAAGTATAAATCCATGGATGTATCTGATATTGGGGAGGAAGATGAAGAGTCTTTTTTAAGGGGATCTTTAGAAAATTTCCAGATAATATAAGACAAAATAATATATTTCAAGATGATTTACCAACTTTTAATGACAATAAAGTTGAGGTCTCAAAACCTGGGACTGTTGATGAAGATTTAACAACAGTTTCAGAAGTTAATGATCAGAAAAAAAGAGGATTTTGATGATGTCACGGTACCTTTCAGTGACGATTATTTCCCTCTGGATCAACAAGATTGGGAAAATAAAATCATTTTTGATAATTCGCCAGCTGGCAGTGAAAGAGAAATATCAGGACCCGAATCTGACTCATCAAACGGGCCATTAAAGTTTAGTAAGGAGTTTGGTTTAAAACCAAACCCGACCCGACCCATAGAAGACTGTGGGTTCTTTTGTCGGATCCGACCCGTTTCCGTAGAACCGTTCGGGTCAAGAAAATCCCCAAAATCATACAGCTCATCTGTAGAAACAGTTTATCATCCCCAACTTTTGCGGTTGGAAATCGATGATAATAAACGGGACCCGATTATTGAAAAAGACAAGCGCAATTATATACTTCAAAATCAAGTTTTTTACGAATAATGTTTATTGTAAAAAAATATATACTTCATAGAGAAGCTTTTAGCTCTACCTGAAGTATATATATATGTTTAAATAAACATTATTCGTAGAAAACTTGACTTTTAGATAATTCGAGCCGAGAAGAAGTTTACCTATGAAGTATCAAAACTTTTCCAAACAATTTCTTTATTCTTTTTCAATGTAATTAAATTTCTATAATTTTACGTAGAACCGATAAATTGGTACGTGGTTTTGCTTGCCCACTCAATTACTCCCCCTTGTTGTTACTATTTTTTGAAAAGAGATAGTGTGTATATGATATAATATTCTGACCAATATGTACCCGACATAAAACCGCTGCATTAATTAACCGTTTATAAATTGCTAAAAACCATTTTTCGAATCTTTTACTATTTTTTGAAAAATAGATAGCCTGTATAGGCAATGAACACATGCATGTGTAGACACCACTGCATTAACCATGACTACAATGATTCCCCTTTTACTTGGATTTATTTTTGTAGGAGTGCCATTATCCGAATTATACAATAGATTATCAATAATACTTTTTATGGATTTAACTGTAAACATCCCACTAGGATGATCTTCCCAATTCCATTTATTATATACCTAGTACTCTAGCTAGTATTTGTGAATTGAAAAATATTAACTAGTTGTTTTATTTATATTTTATATGTTATAAGTGTGGTTGTAGCAAATACGTACACGAGACATGCCATTTAGTATGCGACTTTGAAAACCTAAAAGTTTAGTTAACTAAATAGTCATTAAATACAAGATTAGATTGAGGAAGAGTGACAAATATAAAACAAAACATGTGTTATTAGAGTCAGTTTTCTAATCAAAATTATGGTAAACATGCCGTTAAGTTATCCCTAGCCAGGGGCGGTACCAAGAATATATTCAAAGGTGGACAAAAAGTTTTGACTTGCTGAATTTTTTCAAAGGTGGGAAATTTTTTTTCGTGCAAGTCAGAGGTAATATATGACTTACATTAGTTATCACTCATATATAATATATCTTTTGATTAGCATAAACGAAAAAATATACTAATAAATTTAAAGCATTTTATCATTAAGGAAACAATATGCACATGTGCATGTGAAAGTCTCTCTGCCACTTTTTCACAAGACTTCTATTTCTTAAAACCCCAAAGCCCACTACCATCTACAAAACCCCAGCGCACTTACAAGAACCAGTTTTTCATAAGACTTCTCTACATCTCATACAAATCGTAATTAAAATTAAACCCCAAAGCCCACTACCATCTATAAAACCCCAGTGCACTTACAAGAACCACCCCAACATAGTTATCACCCCAAAGTTATCACTTAGTCACAAAGAGAAGCTAGTTCTCTACATCTCAGTGAGTGAGTGCACTTACAAGACGTTTGTACGCCAAGCCATCATTTCGTTCATCTGAGGTCATATGGCTGATGAACCAAGGTCAGTTTCTATGACAACCTTGTAATTTTTATTTTTTTCGTTCATTTTTCGATCTAATGTAATAGTTATATTTTTTTGTTTCTTTTTTATCGGGTGAACGTGACATTTCTTCTCTACTTTAAAGACTTGCTCAACAAGTTGCTGTCGGAATTCCAGATCCAATTCCAGTAGTTGTTGCAGATCCTAGGTAAGTATATTATGATTCTTATTGGCACCCTCAAAATTCTTATTAATTTAGCAACTTTTTTTTTCTATTTCATATATATTGATTTTTTATTAATATTTTTTAATCTTCGAAAAAGAAACACTATTGCATTGAACTTAATATTTTTTCATTTTATATTTAAATTCTTTTTTTCATTAATAATTTTTACATGCTAAAGAATTACTAATACGCATTAGGCATTTTAATATAATTACAGTAAGTCTTATAATGAGGTAAGGGGTTAAAACTTAAAACAACATAAAAATTATATCAAGTGTTGATAAAAGCAAATTGATTATCAAATATGTTCAATTGTTTGAATGTTTTTTACATAAAAAATACAAATGAAAAAACGTAAAGCAAAAAAATTAAAAACAAATTGCAAATACGTTAAATAAAAGTGTCAAAATGGAATATTATTGAAAGTTAGAGGACTGTTTATGGTCATGTACTCATGTTATTTACACCGTGGAGATCTTCCATTCTCTCCTCCCAACCGCCGTTCCGCTGCAGTACACCTCGTCGGAAAAACCCAAAAGCAAAAAAGTACCAAATCCACTCATTTCCTCCATGATAATGAAGAAAAAAAAAAGATTATCTTTCCTCCATAAAAAAAAAATTCATCTCACTCTCCGATTCTTACTTTTTTTGTGCTAGAAAATCCCCCTTTTCTTCTTCATTCAATTTCATCCACTAATTTCTTCAGATATCTATATGCCGATTTCAAGCTAATACTACGATTAGATTTCATTTATTCTAAATGGTCGCTTTTCAAATGTTTTTTCGAAGAACATATGTTTTTATGTTGTGGGTTTTTACAAATAATAGATCTCGAATGACGAAGAACAAATGTTTTGGTTTTGTTGGTTTTGTGGGTTTTGACGAACAAATCTTCATCTCGTTTTTTAGGATGACGAAGAACAGATCTAGATTTCGGACAAACCTTTAACCGTTTCGAAGAAGAACCGTCGCCGGAGGCGAAGACGAAGCTTGCCGCCGAAGTTGCAGGTGCTCGTCAGTAGTGTTGGAGGAGATGGTGTGAGTGTCGGATCTCTCTCCCTCTCGTATGCTCTCTGTGTTTGTTGACTGTTGTGGGTTTGTTTAGGGGTGAAGAAGATGGTGTAGAAAAGACGAAAATACCCTCATAAAAAGTTAACACTTTTTAAAATAAGGACTATCTTTGTCATTTTTACAAGATTAGGACCAAAGTGGCAACTTATTACAAACTTAAAGGACCATTTATGTAATTAACTCTAAAATAAACATTTGGTTAAAAATTACTACTATTATTATTATTAATCTTCTTAAAAATTACTATTATTATTATTATTATTAAAAATTACAACATTTGTTTTCTAACACATATATGTAGACTTAGAGATGATATAAGCACACTTCTACAATTGGTGTGGGCGACGTGTGGAGGATTATATGTATGTTTTCTTGGGTCGGTTTCTGTTGGGTCATATTAATTGTAACCAATAGTCTAGGGGTCTATTATGCAATTAGTCTAAACTTAGGCTTGGTATAAATACCTAGGTCATATCTAGTTTGTGACAACTCGATATTTCTGGTATGTAACCTCATTTCATTTCTAGAACTTTCCACAATTGGAAAGTTTCTACTTATAGACATTCTATATTTGGCATTCCTTATACACAACAAACATACATATTTTACACCATACATTAGTGTTTGATTATTTTAGTCAACACAACATTTTTATTTACTTATGGTGACACACTTTGAGCTAAATCATTTCTAAAACGATAAGTTTACCGGTTAAACAATAAACGTAACGATTCAATTTAAACGTGACTCGAATTGAACGAACCGTCTAAACCGACACCAAGGTTTGACCGACCGCCTAATGGCCGGCCTCCCCCTCCTTGCTTGACCCCAAACTCGGCCGAACACCCCTTAGGGTGTGGTGCAAGTTGTGTGGCTTTATCTCTTCAATTTAATCCTTATCCAACGCTTTTAAACAAGTCCTTGTGCTACTAGGACTCTACTTCTAAACCCTAGATCTTGAGCACTATAAATACTTAACCATTGTAAACCCTAAACCTTTTGTGCTCCCTCTCCTCTTCTCGGCCGCAAGCAACACCACCATCATCACCTTCGTCCGTTTCCGATCGCAAGCAACCCCAAACACTTTCCTTCGTTTCTTGATCGTTTAATCCAAGGTATGAACCCTAAAAACCCTTGTTTCTACTTGCTTAATCCTTGCTAATCTATTGTTTTGAACCCGAGACCATGGCCCTAGGCCATGTGGTCTCGGTTAGCCTCCAAAAACCGAACACATGCATGTACTCAACCGAACGAGTGCGTGTGTGTGATTAGGGTTTGTTTTGATTGCTAGATCCGTACATAGGAGCCCTAGATCTCGACTTGGGCATGCTAAAACTATAGATTTAGTCACTAGTTCGAACCTATACCCGATCTAGGCACACAAACCCGAAACCTAGCCATTGAACCCGGACCTAGACCGATCTAGTTTGAAACCCGTAGGGTTTTGGCCTAGCCGAACTCTAACCCTAGCCGAACTCTAACCCTAGAAACCGAAACCCTCGTCTTGGTTGACTTTCTTTGACATTTGTTGACTGGATTTGACTTTCATTGACCCGAAATCCTTGAAAACCCTAACCCTAATACGGTACCATAAACCAACCCGAACCCTAATCCTAAAACCGTACACGTCAAACCCAAAATAAACCTAAGTTGACTTTAGTGGACTTTTGTTGACCATATGTTGACCCACAAGCTAAAACGGGTCAAGGCCGGATCTTGACCCAAAACCGTGGACCAAACCCGAACATATAATCGGGCCAAGGCCCGTACTTGGCCCAATTCGATCTACCTTAGTCCATCGGGCCCAAACCTTAGTTGGCCCATTAATATCCAAGCCCATTTGGACCAAAGCCCAAACCTTTGGCCCACTTATACCCAAACCGAACCCATTGGGCCCAAGCCCAATCCTTGGCCCAACTCTATTGGACCCAAGCCCAATATGAGGCCCAAGTAGCCCAACCTAGTGGCCCATTAGGCCCATCTAGGCCCAATCCATTTCATTTCATATCATTTCATTTCGAGAATCATTTCATTTCATGTCATTTCATTTTGGAGCCTATTTCATTTCATTTTATAAAACCAAATGCATTTCATTTCATTTCATTTTATTAATCCAAGTTCATTCGATGTCACAAAACATATAACATAACATTTAACGTATATCATATATCTTATATCGTATATAGTATCGCATGTGTTAGCTTAGTCTAATCAGTAGTTAAATCATTTAGAAAGCTAGGAGTCTCCCAAGGATTCCTCTGTCTTAAGTCTCTTGTTGCTAAGCTTTGCCAGGTGAGACCACAGACCCCTTTTTCTCTTTTAACTATTTTATAAACTTTGGGGTGGAAAACATAAACACAACTGCTACTGTTTTACTATGACTGTACAACAACATCTATACATTTTCATTATCGCGTTGGCATGACAAACAATTATTATACCGGACTAAGGTTACCAGCAATCATTAACTAGTGGATCTAGACCATGGATATGCAGATAGTACTATTGGCTGATACTCATCCTCCCAACGAACGTTTGATCATTACTTGGTTTATCCAAGACATCTCCGGGAGTGTATATCCATAAAATAACATAACATACTGGAGTTGAAGTGTTGATTGTGGACTTAGGAGTTGGTATATTAATTCAATAGACTAGCTACCTGTTGGGGATAACAGTTCATGCGATGTCAAACACAACATTTTGTTCAACACTTTTTCATAAACATAACTAGTAGTTGTTTACATTCTACAACTATACTAAACATTTCATACTTATTACTCATATCATATGAGTGTTGAACCTTATACATTTTCAGTCATAAACCATTTTCTTAACAAACATTTTGGGTAGCAAATCACTTTACTTTCATCATAAACATTAACCCTGTGGATTCACTCAACATTATTGTTGACCCTTTTACTATTTATGTTTTTCCAGGTAATTAGGTGCAGTGGAATTGGAGGACATGAGCATTGGGATTGTCGTGAGCCATGATTAAAACATTAAGTTTACGAACAATCATTTCATTTCAAACAATTTCTATTTTAGGAAACTTGCTATTTTTGGAAACTTTCTACTTTTGGAAAGTGAAACAAACCTTTTTTTTCGTTATTGCGTGGTTGTTTGTTTACTTAATTTTTGCTATGTTGTCATGAACGTTACACCCTCATTCTTCCGCAAAACATTTTAAATGAAGTAAAAACTCATTTTTGGCGGGGTGTGACAGAGTGGTATCAGAGCTTAAGTTATAGTGAATTAGCAAGCCTAGTCTGCCAATGATGGCCAGCCTAGCTGGTCTGAGGCACTGGGTTTATACCCATGTGGGCTGCAGGTCGTGAGTTCGAATCCCTTTGGGAGCATTGCATTAGCGTAATTTAACTCATACCTCACACGGGCACATATGGGGAATTTTCCTTGGAAATCCCTTTGGGGGCTGGGTTTGCCCGCTTATGCGGAGCTCGAACTCGGGGTGCTCGCTGAAAAATTGCGAGTAGGCTTCCGTTATTTCATTTGCCGTTTCCAAAAAAGCAAGCCTAGTCTATAACTACAAAAGATTTTTGGGAAAAACAAACACTTTTATAAAAATCAAAATAATCATGGCATGCTCAGTCTCATATCCTGAAGTTCCATTGTTCTTAGTTTAGAACATTTGCCTTAGTTAGTATTGCCCTAGTGTTATAGCTAGCATATGTCAGCAAGCCTTACAACTTCATAATCTAATAGACTTTTATGCGTCGTGTTTAGTAGAATGTCGCCTGCTAGTGTCCTCGATATCTCATATGACTCCGATAGTGATCGTGATGCTGCTGTCCCAGTAGTCCCAGTTCCTGTTGCTCCAGTGCCAGCAGTGGTACAACCTCCTGTTATCCCGTGGCATCGTCGCCCAAGAAGACGTCCCTTTTCCTATCATTCCTAATGGTCCTCCTACTCCAGCTCGTGGTCAGCGTCCTATTGTCTATCGTAAGCGTGAGGGCGGTTTCATTTATCTATGTTCGCCTGCTAAACCCAAGCGTGATATTGTTCCAAGAACTCCACGATGTCGAGAACCTGAGCCAGAAGTGATATCAGAATCAGAGCCTGAAGAAGACTCTGAGCCCGAAGAGGAATCAGAACCAGAGGAAGAATCAGAACCAGAGGAAGAGCCAGGAGAAGAGTCAGAGCCTATGGAAGACTCTGAGCCAGAAGAAGATGATTAGTCATCTACCTATCGTCTATATTTGTTTTTCTATTATTAAATTTTATGTTTAGCTATTTCAGTATTTTTGTTCTTTAGTATTGGCAAATATGCCCTACTTATAAAACTATTATGTATTAGGAATGTGTTTAATAAAAGTGATATTTTAGTAATTTCTATTGTTCTTATAATTGTATTTTCTATATGTCTCTACTACTACTATAATTACGACAATTTATATCTACGTCTACTACTACTACGCCTATTGTATATCTACTCTTTGATCCCTATTATAAGTACATATTTCCCTTATAGTCCTCCTATATTATTCATCTCTTAATTTCTTATCATTTGTATCAGCAATTTATCAATGGCTCGAGGAGGAAACGCTGAGACTGTCGAACAAATGGTGGAACGCCGTATCGCTGAAGCAATGGCTCAAATGAACGCTGCAAGAGGAAATGCCGCTGGTGCATCTAATGTGGGAAACAACGGTATATTATACGACTCCATGAAAGAAGATTCATTTATTTCCATTTTATTTTAACCCATTATTCATTTTCTTTCCTTATTTGTTTAAACTTCAGATCCCAATCGTCACGGTCAGTCATTTAAGACCTTTTCGTCCTGTCATCCTCCGACCTACTCTGGATCTGAAGGTGCTATTGCTATCATCCACTGGATTGAGAAGGTGGAATCCATTTTCAGTGTTATTCAATGTGCCCCTGAGAATATGACGAAGTTTGCTGCTAGTACGTTGTCCAAGGAAGCGTTGTCCTGGTGGAATTCTCAAGTGCAAGTCTTAGGTCGTGCAACTGTTGATGCTATGACTTGGGATACGTTCAAGGATCAGTTAACTCAGAAGTTTTGCCCAAGGAGAGAGCTACAAAAAGTTGAGGTGGAACTATGGAATCTGTCCATGGTTGGATCTGATATTGTTACCTACACAACTAAGTTTCAAGAACTTGCTCGTCTCGTTCCTCATTTGGTTACTCCTGAATTCAAGCGTATTGAAAAGTATCTTCAAGGTCTTCATGATCTTATTCGTACTCATGTTATTGCTTCTGAACCGACAACATTTGAAGATGCTGTAAATCGTGCAACAAGGTTGACTGATGATGCAATGAGAAGTGGATCGTTCAAAGACAAGCTAGTGGTGTCTAGCAAATCTACTGATAATGTGAGCAATGAAAATGGAAAGCGTTCCTACGACAACAAACGTGATCACAAAGGGAACAAATATCAAAAGACTAAGAATTATGCAGCCTCTACTCAGAACAACAATCGGTCTAATTCAGAATCTAAGTCTTATGCTGGAAGCAAGCCCTTGTGTAACAGATGTAACTGGCATCATGATGGTCAGTGTGAGAAATGCTTCAAGTGTGACCGCTGGGGTCATAATTTCAGAAAGTGTTCGTCCAACAATCCTCCTAAGAATCCTGTCTGCTACGAGTGTGGTGATTCTAACCATTATCGTAATCGTTGCCCTAGACTTCAGAACAACAATAACCAGAATGGCAACAACAACAATGGCAATCGTAATAACAATCGTAACAACAATCGCAATGCCAACAACAACAATGATCGTCAAAATGGTCGTGGTCGTGCATTTGTTATGAATGCTCAAGAAGCTCGTGAGAACCCTGATACCGTCACTGGTACGTTTATCATCAACAATCATTTTGCTTCTATTTTATTTGACTCGGGAGCCGACTTGAGTTTCGTATCGACCGACTTTAAAAGTTTCTTAAATCTAGATCCTGATCGTTTGAAGGTGAGTTATGAAATCGAGTTAGCAAATGGCAAGGTTGTTAGGTCTAGTGAAGTTTTTAAAGGTTGTAAGCTTGACCTAGATGACCACATTTTTGATATAGACCTTGTGCCTGTAGAACTAGGTAGTTTTGATATCGTCATAGGGATGGATTGGTTGTCTAAAAACCGTGCTGAAATAATATGTTACACCAAATAAATCTGAATTCCCTTATCCAAAACAGAAACATTAATAATTCAAGGTGAACAAAGAAACAGAAACATAAAAATCATAACTTCTATGAAAGCTCAAAAATATCTTCGTAAAGGATGCCAAGCCTTTCTTGCTCATGTCGTTGACACAAAGTCCAAAGATCGTAAGATTGAGGACATTCCTATTGTTCGTGAATTTCCTGGTGTATTTCCTAGTGAATTGCCTGGACTGCCGCCTCAGAGGCAAGTTGAATTTCGTATTGATCTGATTCCAGGAGCCGCACCTATCGCGCGTTCTCCTTATCGTCTTGCACCGTCTGAAATGCAAGAACTTTCATCGCAATTACAAGAACTTCTTGATCTTGGTTTCATTCGACCGAGTTTCTCGCCCTGGGGAGCTCCGGTCCTTTTTGTTAAAAAGAAAGATGGTTCAATGAGAATGTGCATTGATTATCGTGAATTGAACAAAGTAACAATTAAGAATCGATATCCTCTTCCCCGTATTGATGATCTATTCGATCAACTCCAAGGATCGAGTTTCTATTCCAAAATCGATCTTCGTTCTGGTTACCATCAGTTAAAAGTTCGTGATGAAGATGTGCCCAAAACTGCTTTTAGAACTCGCTATGGTCATTATGAATTTTTGGTAATGCCATTTGGTTTGACCAATGCACCTGCTGTGTTTATGGATCTCATGAACAGAGTGTGCAAACAGTATCTCGATAAATTCGTTATCGTCTTCATAGATGATATTATCATCTATTCGCATTCTAGAGAAGAGCATGAAGAGCACTTAAGAATCATTCTTGAGTTGTTGGAGAAAGAAAAGTTGTACGCCAAGTTGTCCAAGTGTGAATTTTGGTTGCGTGAAGTCCAATTTATGGGTCATATTATCAACGAAGAAGGTATTCACGTTGATCCTGCAAAGATATAAGCTATAAAGAATTGGGAAGCTCCGAAGACCCCAACTGAAGTGAGACAATTCCTTGGTCTTGCTGGTTACTATAGAAGATTTATAGAAAATTTCTCAAGGATTGCAAAGGATTTGACGGTGTTAACACATAAGGATGATAAATTTGTCTGGGGTGAAAAGCAAGAATCAGCCTTCCAATCTCTAAAATCTAAATTATGTTCTGCTCCTATTCTATCTCTCCCTGAAGGAACCGATAATTTCGTGGTGTACTGTGATGCTTCGCACCAAGGACTAGGTTGTGTATTGATGCAACATGACAAAGTAATCGCCTATGCCTCTCGACAACTGAAGAACCACGAGAAGAATTATACAACCCATGATCTTGAGTTGGGTGCCGTTATATTTGCATTGAAAATTTGGAGACATTATCTCTACGGTACCAAGTGCACAATATTTACCGATCACAAGAGTTTACAACATATCTTCAATCAGAAAGATCTCAACACGAGGCAGCGTAGGTGGATAGAGTTGATGAACGACTATGAATGTGAGATTAAGTATCATCCTGGTAAGGCTAATGTGGTAGCTGATGCCTTAAGTCGGAAAGAGCAACCTAAACCTCGTCGTGTTCGAGCCCTTCCAATCTCTGTTCGTTCTAATCTATCTTCCCAAGTTCAAGAATTCCAAACTGAAGCTTTGAAGGTAGAGAACATCAAGAGTGAAACTTTGCGTGGTATGGAGAAGCAGTTGGAAGCAAAGGTGGATGGAACTCTTTATTTCATGGATCGTTTATGGGTTCCAAATTTTGGAAGTGTTCGCAATGTTATCTTGAATGAAGCTCACCGATCCAAATATTCTATTCATCCTGGTGCCGACAAGATGTATAAAGATGTCAAAGAATTATATTGGTGGCCAAACATGAAGAAAGAGATCGCGGTTTATGTCAGCAAATGTTTAACTTGTGCTAGAGTGAAAGCAGAGAATCAGAAGCCTTCCGGTCTTCTACAACAACCAGAGATCCCTGAATGGAAATGGGAAGAAATCTCTATGGATTTTATAACCAAATTGCCTCGAACATCTAATGGTCATGATACAATTTGGGTAATTGTTGATCGATTGACCAAATCAGCTCACTTCATTCCCATTAAGGAAACTGATCAAATGGAGAAGTTAACAAGAATTTATTTAAAGGAAGTTGTATCTCGGCATGGTGTGCCAGTCGCGATCATCTCGGATCGTGATAGTCGCTTTACGTCTCGTTTTTGGCAATCGTTGCAAAAATCTCTCGGTACTCGCCTCGATATGAGTACTGCCTATCATCCCCAAACAGATGGGCAGACTGAAAGAACAATTCAAACTTTGGAAGACATGCTTAGAGCATGTGTTATTGATTTTGGTGGAAGTTGGGATTCTCATCTTCCGTTAGCTGAGTTCTCGTATAATTATAGTTATCATACAACTATTAAGGCCGCACCGTTTGAAGCTTTGTATGGAAGAAAGTGTCGTTCGCCACTTTGTTGGATTGAAATTGGTGATCGTCAGATTACTGGTCCTGAGATTCTACAAGAAACGACTGACAAGATTTTTAAGATCAAAAATCGCATCAAGGCTGCCAGAGATCGACAAAAGAGCTATGCTGATAATCGTCGAAAGCCTTTAGAGTTCGCTGTTGGCGACCACGTTTTGCTAAAAGTAGCACCTTGGAAAGGTGTTGTACGTTTTGGTAAGAAAGGAAAGCTCAGTCCTCGTTATGTTGGACCATTTGAGATTCTTGAAAGAATCGGTGCTGTTGCATATCGCCTTCGTCTTCCTAATGAGCTCAGCAATGTTCACAACACATTTCATGTTTCTAATCTTAAAAAGTTCATTCATGATCCTTCACTTATCGTCCCTACTGAAGAAATTATCATCGACGACAAACTTCATTTCACTGAGGAACCAATTGAAATATCTGACTGGAAAGAGCAAAAGTTGCGAAGAAGCAAGATCAAAATCGTTAAAGTCAGATGGAACTCCAAAAGAGGTCCTGAATTCACGTGGGAACGTGAGGACCAGATGCGAAAGAAATATCCTCATCTTTTTCTCGTTGTCTCTCCTGTTCGTGCTTCGTCTTCAATTTCGGGACGAAATTTCTTCAACCAGGGGAGAATGTGACAACTCGATATTTCTGGTATGTAACCTCATTTCATTTCTAGAACTTTCCACAACTGGAAAGTTTCTACTTATAGACATTCTATATTTGGCATTCCTTATACACAACAAACATACATATTTTACACCATACATTAGTGTTTGATTATTTTAGTCAACACAACATTTTTATTTACTTATGGTGACACACTTTGAGCTAAATCATTTCTAAAACGATAAGTTTACCGGTTAAACAATAAACGTAACGATTCAATTTAAACGTGACTCGAATTGAACGAACCGTCTAAACCGACACCAAGGTTTGACCGACCGCCTAATGGCCGGCCTCCCCCTCCTTGCTTGACCCCAAACTCGGCCGAACACCCCTTAGGGTGTGGTGCAAGTTGTGTGGCTTTATCTCTTCAATTTAATCCTTATCCAACGCTTTTAAACAAGTCCTTGTGCTACTAGGACTCTACTTCTAAACCCTAGATCTTGAGCACTATAAATACTTAACCATTGTAAACCCTAAACCTTTTGTGCTCCCTCTCCTCTTCTCGGCCGCAAGCAACACCACCATCATCACCTTCGTCTGTTTCCGATCGCAAGCAACCCCAAACACTTTCCTTCGTTTCTTGATCGTTTAATCCAAGGTATGAACACTAAAAACCCTTGTTTCTACTTGCTTAATCCTTGCTAATCTACTGTTTTGAACCCGAGACCATGGCCCTAGGCCATGTGGTCTCGGTTAGCCTCCAAAAACCGAACACATACATGTACTCAACCGAACGGGTGCGTGTGTGTGATTAGGGTTTGTTTTGATTGCTAGATCCGTACATAGGAGCCCTAGATCGACTTGGGCATGCTAAAACTATAGATTTAGTCACTAGTTCGAACCTATACCCGATCTAGGCACACAAACCCGAAACCTAGCCATTGAACCCGGACCTAGACCGATCTAGTTTGAAACCCGTAGGGTTTTGGCCTAGCCGAACTCTAACCCTAGCCGAACTCTAACCCTAGAAACCGAAACCCTCGTCTTGGTTGACTTTCTTTGACATTTGTTGACTGGATTTGACTTTCATTGACCCGAAATCCTTGAAAACCCTAACCCTAATACGGTACCATAAACCAACCCGAACCCTAATCCTAAAACCGTACACATCAAACCCAAAATAAACCTAAGTTGACTTTAGTGGACTTTTGTTGACCATATGTTGACCCACAAGCTAAAACGGGTCAAGGCCGGATCTTGACCCAAAACCGTGGACCAAACCCGAACATATAATCGGGCCAAGGCCCGTACTTGGCCCAATTCGATCTACCTTAGTCCATCGGGCCCAAACCTTAGTTGGCCCATTAATATCCAAGCCCATTTGGACCAAAGCCCAAACCTTTGGCCCACTTATACCCAAACCGAACCCATTGGGCCCAAGCCCAATCCTTGGCCCAACTCTATTGGACCCAAGCCCAATATGAGGCCCAAGTAGCCCAACCTAGTGGCCCATTAGGCCCATCTAGGCCCAATCCATTTCATTTCATATCATTTCATTTCGAGAATCATTTCATGTCATTTCATTTTGGAGCCTATTTCATTTCATTTTATAAAACCAAATGCATTTCATTTCATTTCATTTTATTAATCCAAGTTCATTCGATGTCACAAAACATATAACATAACATTTAACGTATATCATATATCTTATATCGTATATAGTATCGCCTGTGTTAGCTTAGTCTAATCAGTAGTTAAATCATTTAGGAAGCTAGGAGTCTCCCGAGGATTCCTCTGTCATAAGTCTCTTGTTGCTAAGCTTTGCCAGGTGAGTCCACAGACCCCTTTTTCTCTTTAAACTGTTTTATAAACTTTGGGGTGGAAAACATAAACACAACTGCTACTGTTTTACTATGACTGTACAACAACATCTATACATTTTCATTATCGCGTTGGCATGACAAACAATTATTATACCGGACTAAGGTTACCAGCAATCATTAACTAGTGGATCTAGACCATGGATATGCAGATAGTACTATTGGCAGATACTCATCCTCCCAACGAACGTTTGATCATTACTTGGTTTATCCAAGACATCTCCGGGAGTGTATATCCATAAAATAACATAACATACTGGAGTCGAAGTGTTGATTGTGGACTTAGGGGTTGGTATATTAACTCAATAGACTAGCTACCTGTTGGGGATAACAGTTCATGCGATGTCAAACACAACATTTTGTTCAACACTTTTTCATAAACATAACTAGTAGTTGTTTACATTCTACAACTATACTAAACATTTCATACTTATTACTCATATCATATGAGTGTTGAACCTTATACATTTTCAGTCATAAACCATTTTCTTAACAAACATTTTGGGTAGCAAATCACTTTACTTTCATCATAAACATTAACCCTGTGGATTCACTCAACATTATTGTTGACCCTTTTACTATTTATGTTTTTCCAGGTAATTAGGTGCAGTGGAATTGGAGGACATGAGCATTGGGATTGTCGTGAGCCATGATTAAAACATTAAGTTTACGAACAATCATTTCATTTCAAACAATTTCTATTTTAGGAAACTTGCTATTTTTGGAAACTTTCTACTTTTGGAAAGTGAAACAAACCTTTATTTTTCGTTATTGCGTGGTTGTTTGTTTACTTAATTTTTGCTATGTTGTCATGAACGTTACACCCTCGTTCTTCCGCAAAACATTTTAAATGAAGTAAAAACTCATTTTTGGCGGGGTGTGACATAGTTCCCCGAACCTTTGCCCTAATTTGTATTGTTCCTATCCAATTGCAAAGAGTTCAACCTTTCTATTCATCTTAATCTTCCATATTATCAATTGTTCATGCTTAATCCATACTTTAATCATTGAAAACGGAATTACAATTGGTATCAGAGCGAAAGTCTTAATAGATTCGATCCAAATCAGCTGTGATTAAGCATATTTTTGGAGATTTTGATGGGTTTTTGAAGAAAAAGTTGAAGAAAATCAATTCTAATTCAAAATCGAAGGTATGATTCAAGTTTTTGATAATATAACATTGTTCTATCACTAATTTCGAGCAAATCAGTAGTAAATTTCATATTAAAATCATCAAAAACAAAGTTTAATTTGATTTTTAAAGTGAAAAATGAAGAACACATGAAGAACATCTAATTTTCGGAACTTTCTCTTCAAAATCGAGAAAATCAGAACTTGTTTTTGAAAAAGTGTTTGAATAGGATTGTAGGTAATTGAAAAATAAACGTTTTGTAAAAAGAATCACTCGATTTGGTTAACAAATGAGCAAGTTATGATGATTTTAGTGAACTTTTGTGAAAAATCGCGACCTGACGATGAAGTTCGGCTCTGACAAGTTCGGCTGACAAGTTCGGCTCTGACAAATTCGACAAGTTCGGCTCTGACAAACCCATACGACGTCGTTTTGTACTATCGTCTGTCAAGGTACAACTATTATTTAAGACTACACGGTATGGGCCAAGCCCCGTGGTGGTGGTGCTGAGGTGGCCTGTTGGCCACCTGCGTTAACGAGCGGGGAACACCGCCCCCCTACACGGCGTGGGGTGCGGTGGTGGAGAGGAGTGGCCACGGGAACGAGCGTTAACGAGGTGGTGAAAGCTTGACGTGAGACAAAATGTGGGACCCATCAACACACCACACCACCACTTGTGAGGAGGGTGGTGTTCCTTTCTTTTAACGGGGTGGTGGTTGCCACATGGACACCACACCACCACATGATCCATACCCCATAGTCTAAATAAAACAAAAGGTGCCTGACATTCACCCTATCAACCTGAAGTCTGTACGATCTACCATTGATATATTTTTATAATCTGACATACATCTCTCCTCTGTAATATCACATCAACAAATTAAAAAAAAAAAACAAAAAACTCTACATTACTATTCTTTTATTAGACCTTCACAGGCAAGATCACACCCACGAACAAAATACCATATTCGACCTTAACCACCATCTTCGATTCTTCTTCCTTTCACCGACCAACTCAGTTCCAGAGCCACAGCTGAACTCCGTCATACACTGCCTCCCCTCCGCCTCTCCCTTCCGGCAAAGCACCACTCAACGTGTAAGCTTCCATCTCCATTATAGTAGTCATCATCCCGTCTACCGCCACCTCTGTCACAGCTTTCTCCGATACTCCACCTCAAGTAGTCATCTTCTCCGGCTCACCTTTTGAGCTCAAGCTTCATCATTCAAACTCCGGCACCGCCGTACCAACTAACCATTTTCTCCGGCGAGTTTCTTCAACATCACGATCATTAAACGAAATTCACGTTAAATTTCGGGCTTTAACAAATCATTGAGCATCACGATCATCTTCAAAATCTTATCGTCTCGACAATCACCGGCAATATCAAACCAGCAACCAACCAATTGCCGACGATTCTCCGGCGAACAGACGTCACCTTAATCGTCTTCTCCAGCGAATATTTCATTTCTCCGCCGATTTCCAATTTCCGGCGACTCTCAGTCGTCCGACCTCCACCACCAATACCCGTCCAACAGTAGCTTTGTGCAAGTATTGTTGAGAGACTATGACTTCACACATTTAAATTAAGTTTTTCTTTTGAAAGTTAAATCTCATATTTTGGTAGCTAAATTTGATCAAGTGAAGTCAAAACACTTTGTTTTACTTATTTCGTCATCACCAACAAAGACATCTCTACATGGCAATTACATTTTATTTTAAATAAAAATAATAATAATAATAATAAAATATTTTTGTCTGAATTATACGGGCCTAACATCAATCAATTTCCATTGTTGGTTTATCTTTAAAGGCCAAACATTTTTTTTTCTAAATCATATTGACATTTCATTTTATTTAAAAATTTTACTTTTTGAAATTAAAAGAGGCAATGAAAATGAAGTCCACCTTAAAAACAAAAGGGGAAGAGTTAATTGGTCTGAAAATGAATGAGTTTGAGTTAATTGGCAAAAATACCCTTTTAGAATCACAACATGCACAGTTATTGAAACAACTTGAATATGAGAAAACAAGGTATAATAATGCCAAAGAAAAACTTAGTATGGCTGTAACAAAAGGGAAAGCATTAGTTCAACAACGTGATTCATTGAAGCAAACAGTTTCTGAAAAAACTGGTGAATTAGAAAAATGTTTAATCGAATTACATGAAAAGTCCACTGCTTTAGAGTCAATGAGCATCGAGTTGACACAATCTCAAATTTTGGCTAACTCGCTGCAAGAAGCTTTGACCGCCATGAAATATCGTGAAGAACACGTTTCTCAAATTTCTGAAGAAAAGAGAGAATCAGAAATTTCAAGATTTCAAACCGAACAAGAATCAGAACTTTCAAATAAGGTAATCTGTACATTTAAAACAGATTCTGAGAACTTGAAAATTCAGATGGCTGAACTCACAAAACAACTTCATGAATCCAATCATTTGAATGCTTTGAATATCGAAAGATATGATTCTATTTGTGATGAAAATCAGGTTTTGACTGATAAAATTAAACAACTCGAATGTAATTTTGGATCTGATTTACAAAAACAAATCAATATTTTTAATATTGATAAGACAAAATTGCTAGATTAAATTACATCTCTTGAAGCAGATCTTACTTTGTCACAAACTGAAAATGATGGTTTGAAAATCAAGCTAGAGGAAAGTTTTAAATCTAAAATCATTGACAAAGGAAAACAAGCGGTACAAGTTCCGATTAAGATTTACACCGGTAAATCTTCAAAACCTGTTTCTAAAAAGGTCTCACAATTCACAACTTATTCACTTCAAAAGAGTAAAAAGTTGTTTGTGAAACCACAATCCTCGGAACATAGTACGTCTAAATCAAAATTTGTTTTGAAACATTCTTCGATTCCAAAGCATTCGACAAAAACTTTAACATACACGAGAAAAGATTTGTTAGCTTTGGCACCTAAAACTGACCTTAATTTTTCGACAACAGTGAAAAATGTTTTTGTTACTAAGACACCTAAGATCTTAAAAGAAAAGTGGATTCCGAAAACTCCAAAATCTCATATAATTCCTCGGAAATTATTTGAAAGTGAAACATCGAGTTTCAATTTTTCTTGGAATTCCAAATCTTTACATCAAATCGATACAACTTATCGATGGTTTCACTCTAATACTAACACCATCGGACCCAAACAAAAATGGGTACCAAAAGTTGTATGATTTGTTTTCGCAGGTGATTGACTTATACACAATTCAGTGTATAACTCGCATTTCAACGTATATGGCTCTTACACACTTCAGTGTATGACCCGCGCTTCAAAGAAATGGCTTTCAAGTACTTCAGCTTGAAACCCGGTCCTGAGCGTTCAATGGCTTCTAATCACATCAGATTCAGAACCCGCTCTCAACAAAAAGCACAAAGCTCAATCAACATTCACCGCAAAATACTCTCCTTCAACCCTCCGACGATGTATAAGGTACGTTCTCAAAACTCAAAGCTTGTTATTACTTTTGTTTTGTCGAGGGGGAGAAATACTAATTCTAGGGGGAGAATTTTTATTTCTAGGGGGAGAAAACTTTAGAAATTCAAAAACAAAAATACCCAACTGAATAATTAAACGAAAAATCTTTCACAAGACATTACCTTCCCATGGTTTGCCAGATCCGGCCTTACCTATCCCAGGGAAATATTTCAGCCAACTGGTAAATGTGAGGGTAGACGTCTAGGGTATAGAAATAGGTGAGTGCAAGGTGATGTAAAAACATGATAAATCTAAGAGAACACACCTTTGAGTGCATCCGAACCGCAAAATAAACCGGGCAACCACACAAAAAGGTGATCATTTATACGTTGAATGTTTCACAAGACTTTACTCGCCCGGTAAAGTAAATGCACACCACCACCAACCACTCAAATTCCTCCCGACAGGAATTTATTTTATTTCATAAGGGGACGTAGCACATAATCTACTGACTGCTCATTTGGAGTTTGTCGGTATTGAAAATATAACATCCTGCCCCGGGTTACGTCTCATTTGTATGCACAGTGTGTCTAGTTCTCACCCTCAAGAACCTTCCAATATAGGACACTTGCACTACAAAAATGGATCTAAGTGAATCCATCGGAACACTTGTAGTGGCATCACAATTTGATGTTTCACGAGGATTGAGTGGAAATCCTGCTAGAGCTAAAATCACGCCAACTCTAAACGCAGGTCACACATTTGAATCAACGGTTGTGCAAACGACTACAAATTCATACAGTGTGCTAACGGATACTCTATGTGAGTCCGGTGTTACCTTAAAAGAACAAGTTGTTGTGCCTTAAACTTCAAAATCATTCAGGCAACAACTTATACTGGAAACACATAAAATTCCGATGAAAAATCCATGTGAACTAAAATGCAACATCTTAAAAGGCTGATTAAAAATGCACATGAGCGTAATAGTCCACTCTCAAATTACTCCTATGATCTGCTAAAACCAGCATGATCTTCCCCGGAGCCACCGACAATATAGGAACTAAAAAGTGAGGGTCCCTAGGTCTAGGTGAGCAGAATCAAGTATCATGGGATCTTGATTGGGGTGTGCTGAGGTAAAAATTGAGAGGGGGTATGAAGTATGTGGTGCAAATCAGCTCATCACATGGTAAAAACAAAAACGAGGGTGTGGTTGAAAATGAAAAAGTGAGTTGAGTGAGGAGCGTGTGTGAAAGGGTTAAAGAAAACGAAAAACCCTCCCTAAACCGAACAAATGACCGGGTAACCTCATCTATATCGGATTGCATATTTTGCTTTCTGATTAAGACATCATGGACCCAGTGATGCAATGCACAACCCCCACTGACCACTCAAGTACAAAAAGTACTTGCTTCAAAATCACAGAGATAACCACATCCACTATCGACATCTCATTTGGAGATTGTTGATATTGAAAAAAAGAGGACCCACCTCCAGTCCTCGCCTTCGTTTGTCCACGTATAGAGTCTAGTACCGAATTAAATCTCTCTAGGACACATGCACTCTACCAAGCATATCTTTGGGATATTGCCGGAACATTCATAGTGATACCAAAAATATTGGTATTCCACGATGATTGAATGGAAATCCTACCAGTGCTAACATAAATGCCATCACTGAATGTAGGTCACACAGTTTCTGTAACTGTTGTGCTAACAGGCAATCTATGTGATCCTGTGTTACCCTGATACCTTCTCGTGTGAAGATCAGATGACCGTACTCCATTGTTATCAACAACGGTCACTATGTCTGATAGAGGATCTGATGACTGTACTCCAATGTTATCAACAACAATCAATACATCAGATAAGGGATTCTATGACCGTACTCCAACATTATCAATAACGGTTAGAAAATCCAAAACATATGAATATTCCGCACCGCTTCGACTTCAACAAACATCAGGAACCGAGGATCAGCAGCAAATCAACAAACGCCACAACTTCAAGAAAAGACTTCCGCTGCTAACCGCTCTATCTAGGGGTCTACATTCTGTTGATTTGCCTGAAGTCTTCTGGAATACTTTGTATTGGTTGAAAAGCCAATTAAAAGTATGGTTATCACCGATCATCAAAAGCTGAAGGTGATTTGTCAACATAACTGCACAACGGTTAACCACTCACTTCCAGCTTTACAAACGAAGAAGACTTCAATGGTTTCAATGATAAAATGTGTTATATATTGATTATTACAAAAAATGTATAATCATTATTCAACACATTTTCATCAAAGGGGCATCGTCATACTCAACTTATTTGTTTCCTTAAATCGAAGATTCTTCCTAATTCCAATTCGCAGAACTTCACATTTTACATGATGAATCAGATTAATCTTATTCATCATGAGGGGGAGAAGATACTTTTCAGAAATTCTTTATATAAAGAATTAATGCATTCAACGAATATTCTTCTAAAGCTCAATCCGCGGGAACAAATTTAGGGGAATCCTTTAGTTTTATGGAGATTATTGATACGTCAGCCCAGTTTACTCAGCATTAATAAGATATATGCACCAGTTAAGGGGGAGTAAACAAGAAACCAAAGATCTAACTAAGGTATCAAACAACTTCCATATTGAATTGGTAATTCGTTCACCGGGGAGTAAATATCAGATTGTTCAATCCAACTCCTGTGAAGAATCTAGTTGTTTGTTTGAGGGGGAGCGTAACCGTTATCAACATGTTACCTCAACAACAATTATCAAGAATCATAGATCGACATAAAGCCACAAACTTCAAGAAAAGACTTCCGCTGTTAATCTCTCTATCATTATGGGTCTTACTTTTAGTCGATCAATATGTATCTTCAGTCAAAAGTCTTCAAAATACATCTTGTTGGTCGAAAAGCTACAAGAAGTATTCATTTTTCACATCCAAAGAAAGCTCAAATTGTTCCTGTACAACATTATTCAACGACATATCTACCAGGTGCAACTTTGGCTCAAGATGAAGACTTCGAAGATACGCCTCCCAGACTATTGTTACAAAGGGGGAGATTGTTGGGTCATATTAATTGTAACCAATAGTCTAGGGGTCCATTATGTAATTAGTCTAAACTTAGGCTTGGTATAAATACCTAGGTCATATCTAATTCCCCGAACCTTTGCCCTAATTTGTATTGTTCCTATCCAATTGCAAAGAGTTCAACCTTTCTATTCATCTTAATCTTCCATATTATCAATTGTTCATGCTTAATCCATACTTTAATCATTGAAAACGGAATTACAATTTCTCGATTCACCGTGAAACAATGAGCCAGCGTACACGCCATGTCCTGGAGGACACGTTTTTATTGTTCGTTTGCATTTCCTTGGGTTTTGGCTTTACTACCAATATAGTGGGAGGCTAAGACAAATCCACGAGAGGCTCTTAAGTTTCCGGATGTTAAAGACTAGTATGTGCATAACAGGAGCGGTTTCTGCTGTATGTGGATTTGCTATACTTATGGTGCCAGTGAAATTCCTCGTTGTTGTGGAGGGATTTATACCATGTTGCTTGGTTTGTGCATTTGGTTTTGTTTATGGAATCATTCCATGGATTTCCTTTTCAAGATTTGTTATACGCTTCGAAACTAATCTTCCCACTTAAACCCAGTTCTAAACGCCAGTGCCCATATCGTTACAAGCATCGATCTTTCTTCACCGACGTACTAGTTGAACGTAATACTCTCTGTTATAACAACGGGAGCATTCTTAACTTTCCGGCCATAACAGAACAATTTGTTTTTATTTTTAAATTTATTTTTAAACAAACAATCGTCCATAAATTTCAAAACATTAAATCTATTGTCTAGGTAAAATTATTTTGTAGCATAATACCTTTACAAGTTAAAATCATTAGAAAAACAAGTCAGTCTCTTTTTAAAGATTGAGTTTTGTGGGGAGGATATAATATGACTTCACATATTTTTACGTACGATACATAATGATCTTTTAATTCATTATTTGACTTAACATATTCCATTTTAAATATCTCAATGAACAGATTATTTTAAAATTTTGAAGCCCAAACATACACCATGTGCTCATGTCAATGCATATTAAAAGGTTTTTAACGGCGTAAAATGATATCGTAGGTTGCGCTAAATGCTACCGGTTGAAGCAATAGTTACCTTTTATAGAAGATTGTAGTTAGTTTGAGTTATTTTGTGAATCCTAAAGAATATTATATAAATGTTAAAGAAACGAAGATAATTTTAGGGTAAGTATTAAAGCTAACTAGCTAAGTTATAGAGCGCCATTTCAACTTCACCCAATACAAAGTGCAAAACCACACTATTATCAATCATTGTTTAACCGGCCAACGGGATCCCCGTATCATGATTAACAGGTTGTTTGGGGTTGCGTTTTGGAAGAGATTATCTGCTTATTAACATACTTTTAGTTCAATACATTGAATTCATAAGCATAAATATTATAAAAGGGAAGAAAAAGTCATTGAAAACATCATAATCACCAAAGGGTCTTTCGCCTAACAGTATGGTGTCCGCCTCTCAACCTTGAGGTCAGAAGTTCGAGTCCCGTCGTGGACATAGGTGGTAATTAGGTGTAGATTAGATTTGCCGTTTCAAAAAAAAAAACATCATAATCAATGTTAGTTTTTGTCATATTTTTAAATAGCATTAAACTTTCTAAATTGATTAACTTATTGAAAAAATTAGACCGTTAATTATATGTGTGTGTGATCCATGTCTATGTATGTTTCTCAAATGAACTCATCCAATATATACAGAAATATTGGAAACAAGAAAAAAGGTAATTTATACATGTTATAGTATCGCTCTTGAAACGGGCTTAATAAGCTTGTATTGAACTCCATGAGTCGGGCTCAAGAGCTCTTGCCATATTCCGTCTGGTCACGAGCTTTATAATGTAGCAAAAAGAGATAAAAAAAAACCCGTAACTATGTTACTTTGTTTAATTTACTTCGGTTTTAAGATTTTGATTTCAGATATATATTAAACACTAAGAAAATCACAAATTACCCGTTTTGTGTAGTTACTTGGGTCAATTTGGGCTAACTGGCCCACTTTCATATTTGCGTGTTTTGACACAACACGTATTGTATATATAACATTTATCATGGACTGAACAGTAACTTTTGTCTTTTAGTGGTTTTCTGGTATATATTGGTTTTAGGCGGACCTAATTAGCAGTTGTGTTTCTGTCCGAGTGGTTATGGTCATACCCTCTTGAACAAGGTGTACCAGGTTCGAATCTTGGCTGCCCCTTTCATTTTTTCTTCTTATAATATAACTTTACCTAAATTACATTTTACACACCTGAACTTTAAATTTACTTAAATTATAATTTTTACCCTGTACTTTCATATTCAATCTCTATATATTTTTTCTCTAAAATAATGGTATACTCACATAACATTTATATTTATATATAAATAATGAATTTATATATAACTTATAATGATAGCTTCAACTTTAATTTCATATTCAATCTCTATATTTTTTTTTTCCTAAAATAATAGTTTACTCACATAATATTTATATTTTTATATAATTGATGAATTTATATATAACTTAAAATGATAGCTTCACTTTAATTATTATTGTTGTTATTATAATGTTTAGTTTCAATACAATAAATCTAGATCTTTTTTTTAAATAATGGTTTTTTACCTACAAAACTTTTATACTTTTGTATAACTACTGAACTCCTATAACTAAAAAGAATAGTTTACTTTAGTTATTATTAACATTATTATAATTTTTATTTTGAATAAATATATTTTATCTATATTAAATGATACGATTCTACATAATAACTAAACATTAAAACAAATTTGATACAATTAGTCGAATAACTCAAACCATGCATATAACTAGACATTGTACAACTAAAATATTTACTTATGTAAACAATCTTTTGAATGTCGTTCTAAAATTTCCCGCAGCATCGCGCGGGTGCAATTTACTAGTTGAACACCAATTCGGTACATGTCCACACAATGAGGATCACAATCATTGATACAATTTGAATACCAAGAGATTTTATAATATATTTACAGAAAAGCCTTTGACGTAATGATGAAATTATGATACATAATCAGTCTTATTTATTTTGTTCATGGCTATTTCATTAGAATATCATGTAAGTTTGTATCGTTATTTGGACATAGTAAACCTTCATTATGTCCAACACCTCGTTTCAGTATGTACGATTTATTCAATAACTAAACAAAGCAATTTAATCGCCATTTGTAACAAATAATTAAAAAAGGAGTAATGATATTGGTGCCAACCTTTTGTACCTATTTATGTGTCTACCCATTTTATCAATGCATGTTTCAAAATCAAGGGTTAATATTAAGAGAGAGGCTTAGTGGATTGCATATGTCATCATATCAAGTAGGTAGACATATATGTAAACTTAAAAGTTAAAAGGTGTAAATTAATACTCCCTCCGTTCCACTTTTATTGTCCACCTTACTATTTTAGTTTGTCTCAAATAAGTGTCAATTTCACATTGCAACCAATTATATGAATTATAAGTGGGTAAATATGAGATTTTATTGGTGGATAGTGCAATAATTACATTTTCTTAAAACTGTGTGCCTTTTATCTAATGAAAAATTAATTTGAGACACAGGGAGTATCATTTTCATAAAGAAAAAAAAAAGAAAAAAGAATGTTTTCTATCCGGTTTTCTCGTTTTTTTTTTTTTTTTTTTTTTTTTTTTTTTTTATATATATTGTCCTAATGCTACCCAATATCTTTTCTATCATAGTTCGCCACGACATGATTTATTATAACAAATTTTGTCTTTTGTTTTATTCTTCATGCTACAAAAGTTTTCAATTGTTTTTTGGGTTTTGATATCCACAGCCCTATTAAGTGTGTATGAAAAGTTGTATAATGGAGTAGTTCCTAGGCCTGTAAACGAACCGAACGAACTTGAACGAGACCTTGTTCGTGTTCGTTTGTTAAGGAAAAAATATGTTCGTGAACGGTTCACGAGCACTTATCGAACGAAATTTTTTGTTCGTATTCGTTTGTTGAGAAAATTTTGTGTTCGTGAACGAGGGTAACAAACATAAACAAACATAAACAAACACAAACGTACACGAAACAAACACAAACGAACACAAACGTACACAAACGAACATAAACAAATACAAACGAACATAAACAAACTCAAACGAACACTAACATATCTATGTCATTGAGATCAGAACAGTATAATGTATATGTCTATGTCATTGTGTACCGCGATTCAAACATACTTTGTTTTCTGTATGTTATTTTCCTTTTTACTAATAAATTTCTATCTTGTATAACACATAATATATTTATTTTCTTTAATTTAGCAGATAATCTCTCAAGATGTCAGACGGTCAAGAAACCGATAAGAATATCGAAATATGGAATACATATGCCTCAACAAACACAAGGAATTTGTCAGGCAAAATAAGGTGAGCAAGTGCAAATAGAGGAGCAAGCGCTCCGGTTCACACTCATCTTGAACATCCGATAACAAACTAGCATGTCGTGTGTTTCTTTGATGCTCCCGCTATATTGGTAAAAAAGATAAAATCCAAGTCCAACGCAAAACACTATTAAAAATCTGTCCTCAAGGACTTGTCAGATTCATAGTATCACGACAATATGGGAAAATAAAACTGAAGAAAAACTCCAAATAATCCTATAGATGGCATCCAAAACCAACTATAGTAACTTGTTGATATCATTTTTGAGTCTACATGTGTTAGAAAAAAATTTGGAAGATTAATAATAATAATAACTTTTAACTAAAAGTTTTCTTTATATATTCTAACGTAAGTATATTAAGTAAACTTTTAGTTAAAATTTGTGTTAATACTAATCTTCTTATTTTTTTTTTTAAACATATGCAGACTTAAAAATGATATCAACAAGTTACTACATCTGGTTTGGATGCCATCTATAGGATTATTTGTAGGTTTTTTCAATTCTATTTTCCCAATTCGCCGTGATACGATGAATCACCTAACACGACAAGTCCTTGAGGACAGATTTTTAATGGTGTTTTGCGTTGGGCTGGGATCTTGTCTTTTTTACCGATATAGTGGGAGCATCAAACAAACTCACGAGAGGATTTTTTGTTATCGGATGTTGAAGATCAGTGTGTTAGGTGTTAGTAACCGGAACGCTTGCTCCTCTAAACGTACTTGCTATACTTTTTTTGACTATAAATTAATTCCTAGACTTTGCTGAGGGATTTGTATTATGTTGCATTTATTGTGCATTGTCTATGTGTTGTTACATTGTGAATCATCATAATGAGGGTCCATCGGCTGGTCCTCAACCGGCTACTGGTCCTCCGGTTGCTAGTCCTCCTCCGACTGTTCCTCCTCCATTTGCTTGGTCCTCTAGCTGCCCATGGTGGTGTTGGGTGGGTGGTGATGCTCATGATGATTGTGGTTATTATTTATTCATGGGTGATATAACCTATTGGCAGTGTAGTGATTGTGTCGATAAATAAATAGTGATTGTTTTAATAAATAAATATAAGTTCTGAGTTTAACAAAGATAAAAAGATATATAAGTAACTATAGTAAACTAATCAATATTATCTCTAATCGTTGCAAAGTTGTAATATATGTGAAATACATATAAGATTAACTTAATAAAAATTGTAGTTAGCAAAATACAAATTCATTTATGATATTTATTCAAATTATAAACACAAGGAGCTACTCATCAATTCTTCATCATAATCATCTCCACTACCATCATCACAACCATGGGGTTAACACCAACAAGCTAAAACACAAGAGGGCTAGCCGGCAGAGAGAGAGCAGCCTCCGGTAGACGAATAACAGTCAGAGACAGAGCAGCCGGGCGAGGAACATCAACCGGAGGAACAACAGCCAAAGTACCCTCTTCCCGATGACGCACACTGATCCAACACATGATCAACGCACAAAAAATGAAATAGAATACAAATGCATCAACAAACACAGGGAATTTGACAGGCAAAATAAGGTTAGCAAGTGCATATAGAGGATCAAGCGCTCCGGTTACGCACACTCATCTTGAAGATACGATAACAAAATAGCGTCTCGTGTGTTTCTTTGATGCTCCCACTATATGGGTAAAACTAGCCTCTCGTGTTTTGTGTTGGACGAGGATCTAATATTTTTTACCCATATAGTGGGAGCATCAAAAAAATTTATGAGAGGCTTTTGGTTATCGGATGTTGAGTATAAGTGTGTGCGTAACCGGAGCACTTGCTCATTTATATGTAGTTGCTAAACTTCTTTTGCCTGTTAAATTCTTAGTATTTGCTGAGGGATTTGTATTATGTTGCATTTGTTATGCGTTGTCTGTGTGTTGGTACATTGTGCATCATCAAAATGAGGGTCCTCTGGCTAGTCCTCCTCCGGGTGATGTTCCTCCTCCAGCTATTCCTGCTCCAACTATATATCCCCACTCTAGTTGTTGGTCCTCTCCGGCTACCCCATGGTGGTAGTGGTGAGCGTAGTGGTGATGCTCATGATAATTGTGGTTAAAATTTGAATAAATTCCATATATATATATATATATATATATATATATATATATATATATATATATATATATATATATATATATATATATATATATATATATATATATATATATTACTAACTACTAACTAAATTATATTGTATGCTGAACCACTAATATAGATTATATCTTCCCAATGAATAAATACTTTAAATCGCATTTGACAATGGCTAGATCTATATGTGTCCAATGAAATTTACTTTTTGTTGGATAAAATATTAAAAAGATAAAATGTAATTGAAGTTCATTTCTAATGTATGGATTGTATATTCAACATCAATATTTTAGGGATGAACACAATTTTATTTTCGGCATTTAGGTTCCACATATCATTTTGCTTATTTTGGTTCATTTATCTTATACGTCAATATCGATGACAGATCTATAAGATGTATACGCATATCCGATAAAATATTAGCAGTATAAAGTTTCAAAAAAATTTATATAGTTTATTAGAGTACATATATACCATAATTCAGATTTTGGATCTGTGATTGCTTTACATCACCCTTATTCGTTGTCATTTGTTAAGGAACATAAGTGTTTGTGAACACTTAAATGCATGAATTTTTGTTTTCGTGGTCGCTTAATAAGAAAATTAAGTCTTCATGAACAATTTAATTAAAAGGTAATTAAACGAACATACATGAACTAATACAAACGAACATTAACAAACATTCATGAAGGTAAATGAACGACTGAGACCTATATGCATGTTCGTTTATATGATTAAGTAACATAAAATCTTATAAACTATAACATATAACAAACACTTAAAAATGAGTTTATAATTTGTAAGCTATATTGCTATAAACACTTACAAATTATAAGTCATAAACTCATTTCATGATTAAATCTATTAAACATAAAGAAATCAAAACATAAACAAATACAGAAATGCAATGCGATCCTATATGGCATTAGACTCTTTGATGCAATGAAAAAATCTAGAGCCAATAAATAAATTGTTAAATAATTATAAATAATTTATTATAAGTAATACTGAATTAAAAATTTTAATAAATAAATAAATAAAATAATTAATTAATTAATTAATTAAGTAAATATAATTTAATAGTAAGTATTAATAAATAATTAAAATACTATTAATTAAATAAATCTTAAATGTTAAATATTAAAAAATGTTAAAAATTCAGTAATTTAAAATAATTAAGTTCAATAAAAATGGGTTTTTTGGGCTTGGATACTGGGCTGCCTGAAATGGGCTAGAATGTAATCTCGGCTGGCCATCAGGTGAAATGAAATAGGCTGAACAATTTGTTGGGCCAGACTCGATTATAAGTTTTGAGTCGCCGGAAATCGTACCTGCCGGAGAAAACCCCAGAAGACACACACATCACCGGAAAACGCAAAATTACAAGGATGACTGGGAAAACGGGGATATGTTTCAATGTATAAACCAAAACTTAAAAGAGAATTTTACCTTGCTAGATCTAGAGGGTTACTAGAGAGGAGCAGGTGGTTGCCGGAGCTGATCATTGATCGCCGGAACTGTGTTGCTTCGCTGGCCGGAGGTGGAAAACAGAAAAGGAAGATGGGATCTGGGTGGTTCTCGTTGAAGAAAGTGTAGGTGGGGGTGGGTCAGCTGCGTTTGTAAAAGAGTAAGATATATGTCTTGTAGACATGATATAAAATTATTTTAAGTATATTTAAGATATATGTCTAGATTCTAACTTTAGGTTGTAGTTCATAAAAGAACATTCTTTTGGTAACTTTAACATACCAACAAGCATAAACATCAAGAGATTCATAGTAAATAAATTCATAAAAGAGAATGTTGCTCACCAAAATATGGTTTAATTTTCTTTGTGTTTTAGGATCCTTCTTCAAGCTTCAAGAATCGGTTCCACTTGTAACTAGTGCCGTACAATCTTGGTTCAAACCCTCAAATGAGAGAGAGAGAGAAAGAAAGACATAGAATTTATTGGGTGGTGAGTGTGTGGGGTGTTAAGTGGATAATTAATACACTTATAATTAATTAATAATTATATGGTATGTTTTAATAGTTAGGCCTTTTCTTTTCATTGAAATATCTAATACATGAAGAGATGGAGTGAGAAAACTCCTTTTTGAATTATTGGAGTTGATGATGAGGAGTCAGAAAAGACAAATGTAGCGGGTGGGTGGTGTGTTGGTTGTCTGCACAGAGGAATATGGTAGTGTTTTAGGGTTTTGGTAGGTTGAATATATATTGGTGGATACTTAGAGGTGTAGGTTTTTGATTGGTTAGAATTTGGAATATAATCTTTTAATTCAAAGATGGAATTCAAAGATGGAAGATTCGGTCAGTGGGTATGCGCCAAGGGGTAGGTAGAGGTGCAACCTGAAACCGGTTTTTAAGCCGGACTCAGTTTTAAAACCGGTTTTGATTCGGTTCCCGCACTATCAATCCCGAACAGTTCGGTTCATAACATGGTGCAACCGATGAAAGCAAAACTTAAAATATATTTTCAAGAGATGCCGGCCGCAATAACATTTGCCACAGCTATATATCCCGGTGTAAACATGAATAGGGTTTCTACTTTACTTAAGAAAATCACTAGTGATTTGGGTTTGGATCAAGAAGACCCCGAATTTGCAAAAAAAAAGCAATTGATCAATTTAAAGTTGTTTTTGCAAATATGTTTGAGGCATACTTGCTACAATATTGTAACACCTCAATTTTTTAAATCAATTTAAACTTTTAAATAATAAAATTAAGTCTTTACAAACAAAGTATCTCAAAAATACGGTTTAAATAAAACATTGGAAGGATTATCAGAGTATCAAAAATAGGTATTACAATAATATGAAAACCATAATATAGGGTAATTAAATAAGTACACCGAGCTAATCACTTCCAATGCTAACTACGGACCGCCTAATCCTTAGCTCCTGAACCCGCTACATAGCCAAAAAGAAACGTTGTACGTGAGACAAAATTATCTCGTGAGAAACATGGGTTTTAGACTCGGTTAGAAATCTTTGCAGTAAAAATAATATTTAATTAAATATCACAGTGTACATAGTCAAACATACTCTAAGGTTTGCCATAAGCCCACACATACGTAACGGGCCTCCCCGAAACAACTCCCCCGATATGGGTTATCTAGCTAAACTCCCCCGTTTCCGGGTTATCTATTGCTCCCCCGATTTCCGGGTTATCTATTTCTCCCCGCTTTCCGGGTTATCTATATCTCGACACATTACCCTTGCGCAGGGTGGTACCGCCCCAAGCAGGTGTCACTAACTACCCAACTTGTGTGGGTATCTATGATCCAATTATTTAGCTACCACATAACAATTCATCAACTTGAGTCAATGCTCCAAATATTCATAAATCACAACATACTAGTGGTAACTAAATCAAGTCAACAACAATTCAATTCATATACTAACTATTCAATTTTTTTCCTTATTAAAACATTTATCTAATAAAGACTACTAAAAACTTGTTTAATCATTTATACCAGAAAATCATTTTACTATGTACTCAGAAAATCTCATGTACCCACCTTAGCAATGCTTTCCAACCTTGTGTAAATCAACACAATCCTTACTTCTTAATCAAAGAAGTACTTCCAATCTTTAGGTCCTCTTGACCTAACATCAATATCATCACAATAACTAGTTATTATCCATAACTAACCACTAATTAAACCATATCAATATTCCTAACCACCAAGTTCATCAAACTTGGTGGAATCTCAAACCTTAGTTCAAGATTTTTATCAATAAATCCCAAATCCAACTTGTACACATTGAATACAAGCTTACAATGAGTGTTCTACACCCATGTACATTTAGTCATCTTCCCCAAAGATGACATGGTTGGTTATCCAAACCACAATTTTTACCCAAATAAAGCTTACAATGGTACAGTTCATCTAGCTCTTTCTCTTCCAATGCATCTCCTTGTCTATATATAACAGTATACATAGACCATTCTTCACCAAGAGATCTGAGGAACTTTCTGTTGACATCATCATTGTCTGGTATAACACCAACTTGATTGAGTTCACCAATAAATTTATTGAATCAATCAAAAACTTGTGACAATGACTCATTCTTCTGTCCTTTGAAGTTTTCAAAGTCTTGCTTCAACACAGACTTCAAGTTTCTTTTAGTACTTTTGGTGCCAACAAACCTCTTCTCCAATGTCCGCCTCAGCTTCTTAGCATCATCATATTCAACAAATAAATGTTGATAGTCATTGGGAATGGCAAGCAAAAGAGTGCTTAAGGCTTTAAGTTCGATTCCTCTGTCTTTCTTTTCTTTTTGACACTTGAGTTTGTCAGATTCAGTTGATGAGCTTATTATTGGAGTCTGAATGGTTTTGTTGCCTTCAAGAACAACTTCCCACATGGAATAATCAGTAATAAGCATGTATTGCTTGATTCTGTTTTTCCACATCCCAAAGTTGTTAGGAGTGAGAATTGGAATTTTGTTTGCCTGTGTGCTTTCATTGTTATCAGACATGATTAACAATTTTGATTTCGAAAGTATGAAACTTTTTGATGTTCTTAATTCGTAGATCTAGAACCTTAATGCTCTGATACCACTTGTCAGGATCGAATAACTCAAACAAGTTATTGAATCACAGATCTACTAACAAAGAGAAGTTACAGTGGATTAACACTCTTGTTATTTGATTAAGAACAATGTAAACTATAATCGAATACGAAATATTAAGAACACAGTTTATCACAAAAAGCTTCAATGTATATTAACGATGAATCAATACACACGTACGTTTACAATTCGTAAGGAACTATTTATAATAGTCCTTGAAGCCTAAATATTTAACCTAGTTATTCTAGGATATGATTACAATGAAATTACAATAAGATATGCATTCTAAACTAACTCTACTAGAATCTCGGACACGATCTGTTATGTTTATCGACATCAATAGTAAATATGATCGTCAGTAGTAAGTCCTTCATCAGTAGTATATTGTCATTCTGCCCCATCAGTACTAACTCTCGTATTTCTTCATTGAGTCTTCATCAGTACTAACTGCAGCCTCAGTAGTAGAATGCTTATATCCCAATATTAAATGTAATATTTGTTTTTAAGTGGGGATGATCGAGTTAGTGATGCGTTAGCGATGTGTTGCTGTTGGCATGTCAGGATCGAATAACCCTAACAGATTATTTAATCACATATCTACTAACAACGAGAAGTTGCAGCGGATCAACACTCGAGTTAATTGATTAAGAACTATGAATACTGTAATTGAATGAAACAATAGTAAGAACACAGTAATCACAAAAAGCTTCAATGTATATTGATATGCTCGAACAATACACACGTACGTTTACAATTCGTAAGGAACTATTTATAACAGTCCTTGAAGCCTAAAACATTAACATAGTTATTCTAGGATTCGATTACAATTGAATTACATAAAGATATACATTCTATAACAAACTATACTAGAATCTCGAATTTGATCAGCACCATAAATAGCATCAGTGGTATTCTTGATCATCAGTAGCAAGTCCATATTCAACATCATCAGTAGTAACTAGTGTTTTCTACCCCATCAGTACTAATCTTCAATAAACGTTGATCAGTACTAACTGCAACATCAGTAATAGAATGTTATATCTGTTTCATATCCCAACATGGCACAACCTCGTTAGTAAACAATCCGTAGGGATGTGTTTAGTGACGCGTCACTGCTGGGAGAGGCTTGAGAGCTTTTAAATTACCTTCTAAAGGTTACGGGTTTGATTATTCTCTGGGTAAACAATTACCAAATGACCAATGTTTGAAAACAACCATAGAAACACTTAGAACACGTATATCACGAGCGTAACTTCAATCACCCCAGGAAGCCCTTGTAACGAGAATATCATGTTGAATAACAGGCATGAACAAAAATCAACGTGGTATTGTGGTTTTATGCCAAGGTATATAGTATAGACTATATGGTGCAAATAAAATATATCCATCTAATTATAATATTAAATTCTAACAACCGACAAGGTTGAAGAAGAGTGTGACAAATATAAAACAAAACATGTGTTATTAGAGTCGGTTTTCTAATCGAAATAATGGTAAACATGCCGTTAGGTTAATTATCCCTAGCATCAAGTGAAGTCTTCGGTTGGAACTATATAAAAAACAAAATAACTTGTAATTACCGGACATGATTTCTAAAGAAAATTAATGAGCCTAGGTCGATTGAATCTTTGGAACGGAAAGATTTATGTTGTTGAAACTTTTATTGTTACTTGTAATTCATATGAACCACAATAATCCTCCTACCAACATTTCCAGTAGCTTTTTGCCCTTAGTTGAGTACCCTGCATTTTATATATACTATAGTATAAGATTTTCCCTTATTTGAGTACCCTGCATCCTACCCTATATATGAGGCCTAAATTTGAAGAGGGTTTGACACCATGGCAATTCCAAGCATTCATATTCGTCCATAATGCCACTTGGAATTCCCTGATTGGTCCACGTCATTTGCACTAATACAAACGAATCTGGTACGGCTTACGGTCTACATTCATATTCATATGCTCCATATACGGCAAACGAATCTGGTACGGCCTACGGTCTACATTCATATGCTCCATATACGGCTTCCTACATACAAGGAAACAAATAACTATTTAAAAGATCGTACATACAAATAACTATTTAAAAGATCCTACATACAAGGAAACAAATAAATATTTAAAAGATCAATCAGCGAAGGAAACAAATAACTATATGTAACATTTATATGTAACATTTCTTCATTTACCGTTTTTTTGTACAAAATCATCATCATATCTATCGATTATTATGTCATTTAAAAGTATATAAAGTTTTTGGACATTTTTCTACATACTAAAATTTACAGCATACCCGCCCATCGGGCGGGTTTTGTAGCTAGTTTATGTATATAGTAATTTTCCCTTATTTGAGTACCCTGCATTTTATATAGTAGAATTTTCCCTTATTTGAGTACCCTGCATTTTATATATATAGTAATTTGCCCTTACTTGGTAGGACTAGCGTGCCTATATGATATATACAGGATATTCCCTTTTTTTGTAACACTAAATAAACTTACATACATGAGTATTTTAGACGTATTTTAATATGGGAGCTCATTTTTACTATATTTTACAAAATAATGTATTATATTCTTTACTATATAACACACTATATTGTAACAGGTCTAATGCTCTCCTTACTATATTGTACAGTATACTGTAATATTCTTCTTTCCCCTTTTGCGATTCAAAGAAAAAAGTCAAACGTATGATGTCACTAGGGATATATGGGGAGAGAGAGAATTTTTTATTTATTTTTCTTGTTTTTTTATTTACAGCATAGTGTTACTGATATAGATATAGCACTTTTCATGAAGAAGGTACCCTCATCTTGTTGGAAATATTAATTAAGAGTAATATTAATTAATAACTTATAAGTTAGCAAGTTCCCACATTAGTGGCGGAAGAAAATTAAATGAGTTTATAAGGCATTTAATTCCTTAAGCTTTCAAAGGCTTTAGCGAAGGATTAAAGTCTAAACACATACGCACGCTGAGCCGATACCAATGACGCGAAATGACGCGATTTAGGCGCACTTTGCCTGTTGAAAAACTCAAATATGACATTTTTACTTGAATCTTTTTATCTCTATTTTTTCATGGTTCGTTACCGAGTGATGGCCATACCGTAGTTCTCTTCTCGTGTTCTACTTTATTGTTCAACAAAATAATAAAATATGAGCTATTATAAATTAGAGAAACATTATTAATGTCTACTATTTTTGCTTATTTTATATGTCTACATATCCTAAGATAATATGTATAATTTATTAATTATCTTTTTGCATATCATCCATATCATCCATTGATTTTGACACTCATTATAATCATATGAGTAACCATAATTAGTTTGAAAACTTTGAAATCAAACACCACTTCTCTATAGCTTATATGCATTTATGACTGTTTAGTCAACTAAACATTAGGGTTTTAAAGTCGCATATTTAATGGCATTTCATTAAAAAGTATTATTGATAATATATATGTATAATTCGGATAATGACAATTCCTACAAAAAAATAAATCTATGTATAATTCGGATAATGACAATTCCTACAAAAAATTAAGGGTAAATTACAGTTTTTGTCCCTGACCTATGGCCGATTCGGGATTTTTGTCCCTAATGTTTTTTTGTCGGTTTTTTTGTCCCTTAAGTTTTTCAAATTCTGGAAATTTGTCATTCCGTCCAATTTTGACCGTTAACTGACGATTTTTTTGTCAATTTCCCCAAATTACCCTTGCATCATCTTCCTCATTTATGTGTTCTTCCCCAATTAAACCCTAATTCTGATTTGAAACCCTAATTATAAAAAAACGTCAATCTAAACCGTCATCTTTGCAATTTTTGATCTTACAAATTACACAAATCTCATGGAACCAAAAATCCCGTTACAAATCGAAAATCTGAAACGCAGTCAACTCCGTCAACCATTGCGATCTCTTCAATCTTCTTCACTCCCTCTACGGTTTCCACCTGGCACATGATCAGAAGCTCGTCTTCGTAATGTTTGTTTGACTTCATATAAAGATCATTTTTTACACGGATAAAGAAGGTAAACGGGCAACAAGCTGCGCCGCTATCCCTTTTTGAATGGCAAAACCAATTCTTTTAAAAACAACGTTTGTGGATCTAGGTGTAATAAGATTGCTATGCATAACACGTTGGACTCTGTTGAGAAGCTCCACTGCCTCAGGTGCAAGGAAACCGAAAGTGTCAAATGCAAAAGGAATAAACACGGATGCCCTAACGATGTTATAAGCAGAGCCACGGACTCCGTCTGCGGCAGTTCCATGGATGTTAACAACTGCGACTCACCGGAAATTCCAGCTACACAAAGCATGAACACCGTATCACATCAGTATTTCGTGGATTCAAATGGCTCCGACGATGCTATCTCCATCACTATCATCAAGGTTAATTTCCCTTCGCCGTTCTTTCTGTAAAATTGATAAACATTTCGAACTAGCTTGCGTATTATATGCGGTTGATTCTCATTGTTTCGTAGCTTGCAACTAAGCTGTGAATTGTACCAAAACACCGAATTAACGAATATCATTAATTGTACAGAGCATGAAAGAAGAGTACGGTTTGTTGGGGTCCGAGATCCAGAGCTTTCATTTTAGTTGCTTAATTAGTGATTAATGTTTCATGTTTATGCTTAATTGTGAGTTCGTATTCTTGAAGACGATTTAATTTGATAGGGGATTAAGAAATTCATATATTTGGGTTTTTTATTTTGTGACTTTGTCTGATTTCAGATTCAAAAAGGGGGACAGATCTGGGTTTCTTGAAGAACATGAAGAATGAGGAAAAAAGACGAAAATACCCTTATTTTTTTTGCATTTTTAGTCACTTAACGATCAAAATTGGACGGAAGGACAAATTTCCAGAATTTGAAAAACTTAAGGGACAAAAAAACCGACAAAAAAACATTAGGGACAAAAACCCCGAATCGACCATAGATCAGGGACAAAAACTGTAATTTACCCAAAAATTAAATCTAAGTCAAAGGGGAATCAAGCTGCCTTCCTCGAACTTTCCGATGTGTAATTTATAGGAGGAATATGTGAAATATTTATTTTACTCTGCCAGAATATATCATAAACACGCAATCTCTTTTTCAGAAAGTAGTTATAATTAGTAACTGCGTATATTAGATTTACACAATATAAATCATTTAAAAATTTAAACTAAACCCTCACTACCTTCTTTTTCTTTACAGGCATGTTAATAAGTTAGAAGTTCGACATATGTAGTGGTATCCAAGCGGACAATATGCATTTCTTGAACATATCTCTTTTTATGGAGATAAACCCAACCACCTTTTTTTGCTCCTAAAAAATACCCCCGACAAGTCTTTGAATCCAAGACCGGCAAACTTCCCAAGACAACCCTTGGTGGCTAATTAATTTATATCAATCGGTTTCCTCACTACCTAAGACTATCCCCATTAGCAACTCAATTCAACCCAACCTTTTCATTAAAAAATAATATCTCTCTCTTCCACCTACACAACTCAACATAACCTTATTTTTCACACACATTAACAACCCAACCCAACCTAAGTTTTACACAATTCAAATTCAAGATATTATATATACAAAAACGTACCCAAAGCCTTCTGGCATAAATTTTTTTAACTCTTTCATCTGTGGCAGGTAATTTCTACAAATGATAGCAATAATTATATTTTGCATCATATAAAATCATTGAAGCAATATGTTTTATCTACTCAATTGCATAAATTTCTATCGATGCATCCATTTGTGTCTGTACAGGTCAATATATTCAGCACCATGTATTGATCCAGGCATTTCAACAGGTATTCATACTCCTAACCTGTCAGGATCGAATAACCCGATCAAGTTATTATAAACCCAGATCTACTAACAACGAGAAGTTGCAGCGGATCAACATTTGTGTTAATTGATTAAGAACAATGAATACTGTAATTGAATGAAACAATAATAAGAACACAGTAATCACAAAAAGCTTCAATGTATATTGATATGCTCGAACCATACACACGTACGTTTACAATTAGTAAGGAACTATTTATAATAGTCCTTGAAGCCTAAAATATTAACCTAGTTATTCTAGGATTCGATTACAATTGAATTACATAAAAATATACATTCTATAACAAACTATACTAGAATCTCGGACTTGATCAGCACCAAAAATAGAATCAGTAGTATTTGCCAAGATCAGTAGTAAGTTGTATCTTCAGTAGTAATTGTAAGATCAGTATCAATTAGTCATAGCAGCAATAACTCTTGATCAGTAATATCTGCACATCAGTTCTAGATTGATTATAACCCAACAATCTCCCCCTAAACTTGTTAATTCACTTGCAGTTAATCAAGTTTCTTCTCTTCTTCATTCTTTTTCTTCTGTTCTTCTGACAGCTCTGCCCTTCTTTGAATACCTTCAATTGTTCTTTGATTTTGCTTCTTTCTTTGAGCTATTATGTATTTGCTGTTTCTTTTTTTAAAAATAATTAAGCTTTTCTTGAAACATTACAGCATCATACAGTTTCATCAAAGTGTTTGTGAATAACTGGTACATTGTTTCTTCTGAGTGTGGATATTCTTTTTCCATTAAGTACAGTTCACAATTTTTACTGGCTCTCTCAAAGAAATACATGTTTACTGAGGGGAGCACATTCCATGCATAAACATTTTCTTTGTTTGTAAATATCTCAGGATAGTTGTCTGGATAGAAAGCAGCATCAAACATCTTAGTTAAGTATCCAGCTCCTGAGTTCTTCCATGATTTCTTAGCCATTCTTGGTTTTCCAATAATCAACACTTTGATTATGTCACTTCTTGAACAAGATCTTACCATTGGCTTCCAACCAGTAAATCTTTGAGTTATTCTGTCCTCTCTTATAACTTCTATGACATTGTCAACAACTCTCCAATTGATAATTAGATTATCTTCAATAGGAGCAACAGGAACATCAAAAACATGAATGATTTGTTCTGATTGTTTTGATTTCTTTCTGACTTCTTGTTCTTGTGGAAGAGCTTTTCTTTTCTTTGAAGGGGGGTTTTGAAGATTCACCAGATATTGGTGTTCTGGATAGTACAATTGTGGGATCAATATCAACTAAGACTTTGTCTTTTTCTTCTTCTTCTTCAATTTCTGCTAATTCCCTTTTCTTGGCAGTATAATATTTGTCTACTATTGTTATCATCTTCATTCTGCCAAAGGACTTAGCACTATGACCTTTTGATTTCAAATAATCAATCATCTTGGTCTTTTATTCAAAAATTTCATCTGGTAGGTCAGCCTTTTCTCTTTTGTACTCTGCTACTAGATCTTCAAGGCAATTTAGATGTTCTTCTTCTATTTTTCTTTGTTTATCAAACTCTGCATTTTGATCCTCCACCAGGAATTCTTCAACCTCTTGAATGGCTGCATTCTTCAATTTTTCTTCTTCAGCCATTTTCTGATCTTCAAGAGCTTGAGTCTTAGCAACTTTCCTCAAGTATCTTATCCTTTTCACCTACCTTTTATCTTTTCTTGCAGGTCTGACATGATTCATTTTGTTTACCATGTGATGACCTAGTGCTCTGTTTGGATAATCATCATCAAATATTTTTTTCCTTTTCCAACACAGACTGCAAGAGGAGGTGGAGTGTATTTCATGTCAAGAACAGGATTAATTACTATTGATGGAGAGAATAAATGAATCTTATCCTCTGTTAGTATCTTGGGATGTGGAGGAAGTTCACATTCATCAACCTCATACCAATTCACATTATCATCAATGTCAGGTATGATAAGTGGTTGTTCTGGAGTTGGAGGTTTGGAAATGATTATAGTTCGTTCTCTTTCAAGAACTTCTGGTATTTCTTCATCTTCAGTAATAACTAAGGTAGTTACTACTGGTGTTGATTCTTCTTCAAATACCGCCAACTGTTGTTGTGAGATTACTACTGGTGAGGTTGTTGTTGTAGTTACTATTGCTAGGGCATCAGTAGTAGAAATAATATTTTCCTCTGGAGTGTTTACTACTGGTAAATCATCTTCTTCAATGGGGTCAGTAGTAACAACCTCTTGATCCTTATCTTCAGTAATATTCATAGGATCAGTAGTCTCTATGACTTCAGTAGTAACTGGTGAGTGTACTTGTTCTGCTGTTGGAGATTGATTTGCAGACACAAATACGTCCTCATCCATGCTTTGAATTCCTCTTTGTATGTTTTCACCATAACTTGTTTCACCATGGACTTCTTTCAGATTTAGGAGGGCTGCTGCTGCTATTGATTGATCAATCATTCCTTGAATTTGATCTTTCTCCCCCTTAGTGATCTCAACCTGTTGAGCCTCACTATCTGCAATCTTTTTCTGCAATTTTCTGATCAAATTTGATTGCCTTTGAAGCTTGTACTCGAACCTCTTCTGTCTTATGTTCAGAGTATTGATGTAATTTTTCATGTAAGCCATGGTTTTTCCTTGATTATTTAAGAGAGTCAGAAAATGTTGTACAGTGGTTTTAAGGTTTTCCTTCCTATCCGTCAATTGTGTTGGTTTAATACTGCCCTCAGCCCATTTGGGTGGATCATTGGGCTCATTTGGTACATTGGTTTGAAGGTTTTCCATCCTATCCGTCAATTCAATTGGTTTCTTTCTACCCTTATCACTTCTTGGTGATAAAATGGGTTGTTTAGACACACTTTTCTTCCTAGAAGAAGTAGTAGTATCCCCCCTTGTGGTTTCTTGACACCGGGGTCCTCTTAGTGCTGCCTCAAAGGATGAGTCATCACTTAGAGTTGCCGAGGTCTGGGTCCTAATGATGTTCTCACTAGCCTGTGCAGCCACCTTTGGGGCATCAATAGTGAGAGCCCTTTCCTCATGCCCTGTCTCCTCCTTGGAGGACAACTCTTGGAGTCTGGGGTTTGATTCAATTGGTCCCCTGGTGTCCTTTAAGGAAGTTTTCTTCCTTTTGTAAGTTTTAGAAATTTGTTTGCCAATGGTCTGATCTTCCTCAGAGTGAAGAGTAACACTCTGTGGATTAATTTCATGTACTTGGGACACATTCAGGACATCTGTTGGTTCAGGTATTTGAGTGGACTGAATGGATTGTGTTTGGGCTGTTTTTAGTGATGGAGTTGGCTGGGGTTCAATTGGTTGACTTGAACCTTCTCCTGTTGGGGGTTGATCATAGATCATATTTTGGAACAGAGGAGTAACCTTCCCAGAAAATTTAAATTGTTTTCTCATATTAGAATACACCTTTTTATTTAATTCTGGTGTAACAAAAATGTTTTTAGGTGTTGAGAGATTTTGAATTTCACAGTTTATAATATGAGTTAGGAATCTTGGATACATTAAAAATTTTGAGGATGATAGATTCCCAAGCATTTCTTCAAAAATCATGTTTGAAAAGTTGAATACTTGTCCTGTGCACAAACAGACAACAACAGAAGCTATTGACTTGTTGAACTCATTCCAAGTACTCTTTTTAGGAGAGATACAATGTTGAATGGTATGAACAAGATATTTCCATTGAGGTGAAAGAAGACCTTCTTGAAAAGTAATTATATCTAGTCTTCCCTCATACCCCATTTTTTTTGTAAAATATCAACAAGATCTTCCTTTGGTAAAGAAAACATACCTGATTTATCATTCAGTTGAAGATGATGTCGGATTGTCTGTTCAGTAATGATAATTGGTTTTCCATCTACAGTTGATTTGATTTTAGACATATGAGTGTCTTCAACCTTTTCAGCATTTTCCCAGAAATCAACAAAATGTTGTTGATAAGCTTTAGGATTCACAGTTAGAGCAAACTTGATGTAGGAGTTTTTCAAGAACATGACTATGGGTCGAAAATCCTTTGTGCCATCTGGATTTCTCAAGAATGCACACATGTTGTGAAATTCTGAAATTTTAAGATTGGTTTTGATTTCAAGCGACTTTAGAGTTGCCATTTGAATGATTTTGAACTTTGAAGATGAGTATTTCACAGAGTGTTTAATCGCGTTTGCAAGAGTGAGTGATATGTGGAATGAATTTAGTTGATACTGATGCAGGGTTTTGATCGATTTTTGCGGAGATTAGGGTTTATCGTAGGGTTTATCGAATCGAGGAGAAGATAATGCCAAATTAATCACAATTAGCTATTTATATTTTTCGAATTTGCCTGCAAAATGACCGAAATGTCCTTCGAATAATAACCCAACGACTATTTTCATGAGGGTCAGTATGGTAAATTGTGTATTTTACAGATAACGGTCGATCAGTAGTAAATGAGTATCAGTAGTAGAAACGTCAGTAGTAACTGTTGTTTCTATACTTAACCGAATTCTACTTAGAACCCTATCAGTACTAAATTTGTAAGAATGACACATGATCAGTATTAGTAAAGAACCAGTAGTAAAACAAAAAAATAAAACTTGTACAAAAAACTTTACAAATGATTTCCTTTTTGTGAATTTAATTTATTAAAATCATTCTAATACTGCTAACCAAGAAACTGAATCTTCCTACATCAAATGCTTTTGTAAAAAGATCGGCTAATTGATTATCAGTATGAATTTTCTCAACTTTGATTAATTTCTTTTCATTACAATCCCTTATAAAGTGAAATCTTATTTCAGTGTGTTTTGTTTTTGAATGTTTTACTGGATTATTCACAATACTGATAGCACTTTGATTATCAATAAAAATAGGAGTTTTAAGATAGAGATACCAAAGTCTAAGAGTTGATTTTGAATCCATAGAACTTGAGCACAGCAAGCAGATGCAGCTACATACTCTGCTTCAGCAGTTGAAGATGAAACATTGGTTTGTTTCTTGCATTGCCATGGCACCAATCTTGATCCAAAGAATTGACATCCACCAGTAGTAGATTTTCTATCTTGACATTCACCATCATAGTCACTATCAGTATAGGGTATAAGTTCAAATGGTGAGGCATGTGGATACCAAAAACCAAGAGAAGGTTTTCCCTTCAAGTATCTAAAGATTCTTTTGACAGCTTGCAAGTGTAGTTCCTTAGGTCTTGCTTGATACCTGGCACATACACAAACACTATACATAATGTCAGGTCTAGATGCATTTAGATACATTAATGAACCTATCATGGATCTGTAAAGATGTTCATCTACATCCTCCCCCTCAACATAAGGATGTAGGTGTTTGTGAGTTTTCATTGGTGTGCTTGCACTTTTGCTGTCTTTCATTGCAAATTTCTCTAAAATGCCTCTGACATACTTTGATTGGTTGATCAAAATACCATCTGATTTTTGATTGATTTTGTAACGACCCGAATTTGTAAATAAATAAATTGTATAAAAATATGATAATTATGGATAAATCATATAAATTACGTGGGAATTGGTTTCGTGTCGTTTGGACACCGTACGAGAAAGTTACGGGCGAAACCGGGTCGAGACAAGTTGGAAAAAGTGCAGCCTTGCTGCCATCAGGAGTTCGCGACGCGAACTATAAGTTCCCGATCGGGAACTTGCTCCAGGGAGTTTGGCCATGTGTCGCTAAGTAGTTCGCGACTAGATAACGATCGCTAAGTATGCGTGTAGAAGGAGAGTTCGCGACGCGAACTATGGTCGCGCCGTGAACTTGTGTCTGGCAGCATTAAAGTCGGGATTTGGCTCATTTATTGCCAAGTGAAACCCTAGTTCTTCTCTCTCGAGTTTGTGAGCGTTTTTGAGTGTAAAGCATCATTTGGAGCAGATTTCTTAGTCAAATCTTGTGATTCTTTACTCCTAGTTGAAGATTAAAGGTATATCTTCAATCCTTTGTAGTTGTAGCTTTAGATCTATGGATCTTGAAGCTAGGGTTTGAAACCCTAGTTCTTGGGTTGGTGGTTTTGGTGAAATAAATGGTGTATACACTTAATAGATGGTATATTAACAAGGAAAACGAGTGTATGATTATGATTTGTAAGAATCTTAAGGGTTGGTTAAACCTAGGGTTTGGTAATCACCATATTTGGGGGAAATGGATTGATGGGTGTTATCTAGAGGTAGATGAACACATTGATAGTAGATTGTGATGTTGATCATTGTATGATCATTGTTTTAGGCTTTCGGTGACATCTTGGAAAGTCGGGGAAATTGTGAAGCAAGAGCTTTGGTGTCAAGAACACAGTTGGAGCATCTTTATTGCTAAGGTGAGTACGTGTGGACTTTACTGAGTACATAGCCCTTGAAATACATTGTTTTATACTTATGTGCGGTCTAATTGCTTAATTGAGTAGACTTATAGTTGTGTAGTTAGTTGTGAATTATTGTTAATAATTAACTAACTGGTTTGTTGATGAATGTGATAGCCGAGAGCTAGATTGACATAACCTTTGAGTTATGGTGAGAACGAGATGACTTGATGCTAGTTAGTTCGGGGGCAACCCGATAACTAGACATGGTGATGTTTCTAACTAGTTCGGGGGCAACCCGATAGTTAGATAGGATAGTGTTTCTAGCTAGTTCGGGGGCAACCCGATAGTTGGATTTATGGGTGCTTTTAGCTAGTTCGGGGGCAACCCGATAGTTGGGCACGTTAGTGTTGCTAGTTAGTTCGGGGGCAACCAGATAACTAGATATGTGTTGCTAGGGAAGCAAGGTTGGAGTCACCATAGGGTGACTATATAGATGGATGGAATTACCTGTGTTGATTACTTGGTTAACGTTTATTATTGTTAATGGGTCTAAACCCATGTATCTCACGAGACGTTTTTGTCTCACGTACTCCTTGTTTGTTTTTGCTATGTACTCAGGTTCGGGATCAAAGGTTTAGGTACGCATGGATAGAGATGTGGGACCTAGAATAGAAGAACACTAGATTGGATTTAGTCTTAGCTTGGTGATGATCTATTTTGTAACACCAACTTTTATACTCTGATTTCATACCAAGGTTTTTGTAAATCTAAATTGGGGATGTTCTTCTATTTATAAAATGTTTTATTTTGGCCAATATTTGGCATTAAATTTGAGGTGTTACAACTTGGTATCAGAGCTATAGTTTAAGAGAATTAGGTTGGATGACCATCCTAGTCTTAGACTGTAGCATTAGGAATGTAAGATTCCTTGAGATCATAGGTTGACCTTGAGACTTTATATTAAGTTTAGGGTTGAACCTAGGGGACCGATGAATTTGATATGATTTGGATATTGAGTCTTATGAGACTAATGGGTTGTACACAAGGTACTAAATGTTTAATGTCTTTCGTATAGTCTTGATTGAAAGAAATGGTGAATACCCGTAGAAGTGGGAAAGCCCCGGAGAACCGGGAGGAGGAAGTACCTCCTGTTGAGAGGGTGGATGAGCAAGAAAGTCAACCATCAATGCATCGGGTTGACGAATCGGAAGTCGGAGCTAATAGAACTCCGGTGACCATGGCGGATCTCCAAACTATTATCGACCAAATCAAGGGGACGGTGGCAGAGGAAGTGCACCGAATTATTGGAGACCGTGAAAGGTCGGGTGGAGACCGGGAATCCGAGGCTAAGTCGGATGAGAAAACCGGAGGTAGTGGCACCGGGGAAGGGAAGTCCTCCACGGGTGGCCAAAGTGATGCAAGGGCTAAGCCCGTTGTGAAAGAAGGGTGTTCGTTTAAATCATTCATGGCTTGTAAGCCAAATGTGTATTCGGGTAGTTCGGACCCGAAAGTAACCATGAGATGGATCCGGGAAACCGAGAGGGTGATCGGTAGTAGTAAATGTAAGGATGCCGATATGGTGACGTATGCGTCACAATTGTTAAAAGAAGATGCGATGGTTTGGTGGGACATCGTGTATGAGACCCTCGGGAAGGAGGTGGTTGAGAAGATGTCGTGGGATGAGTTCACCACGAGATTGAAAAAGAAATTTTGTCCCGAAAGGGATTTGGAGAAAATGCACGAGAAGTTCGTGACCCTCAAAAAGGGTGATATGTCGGTCGAAGAATACTCGAGAGAATTCACGGGATTGCTCCCGTTTGTTGCTAAAACCTACTCGGATGAGAGGTTGAGGGTGGTCCGGTATGCTAGTGGGTTACCGTGGGACTACCAATTGGAAGTGAAGAGGGCGGTTTCACTAGATGAGGCCATTAGTGCCGCCCGGGGTGTGGAAGAAGTGAATGAGGCACGGGTTGCCGAGAGGGCCCATGTGGGCGAGAAAAGGAAAGCGGAGAGCGGCTCTAGCTCGTTCAAGAAAGGGAAGTTCACATCGAACTTCTCTAAACAAGGAAGTGTGGGCCCGTGCAAGAAATGCGGGAAAAATCATACCGGCGAGTGCCGGAGTGGATCGAGGTCTTGCTTTAGTTGTGGTAGACCGGGGCATGTAGCCCGGGATTGTAAGGTCAAGTCGTTGGCCGATGTGGAGTGTTTCTCGTGCCACGAGAAGGGGCACTATAGCAATGTGTGCCCAAAGAAGGGAATTGAATCAATGGTGTCCACGGCTCAAAAGAAAGTGGAACCGGCGAAGGTGAAGGGGCGATCCTTCCAACTCACCCGAGAGGAGGCGAAGGAGGCACACGATGTGGTGTCAGGTACTCTATTCATTAACTCCTTGCCAACTCATATTTTATTTGATTCGGGTTCTAATTATTCGTTTGTGTCCTATGAGTTCGGTTGTAAATTGAATGTGCCGTCCGAGATGTTAGATGAGGTTTATGAGATAGAAGTAGCCGACGGGAAAACGTCTATGGTTGAATGTATTTATAGAAATTGTGAAATAGAAATAGACGGTAGAAAGTTTAAGGTGGATTTGTTGCCCATGGGAATTAGGGCGTTTGATGTGGTTATCGGTATGGATTGGTTGGGAATGCACCAAGCCAAGATTTTGTGTGGAAAGAAGATAGTGTCGATTAGGACACCCGAGAATGAGAAAGTGTATGTGTATGGGGAGAAACGACATCACATGCCTAATGTGATTACCGCTATTAAGGCGAGGAAGAGTATATCGAAAGGTTGTGCATCGTTTATTGCATATGTATTAGATGGTCGAAAAGAAAAGAAGACAATGGATAGTGTAAAAATTATTCGGGAATTCCCCGAGGTATTTCCCGATGACTTGCCCGGTTTGCCACCGGAGAGACAAGTCGAGTTTAAAATTGATTTAGTGCCGGGGGCGACGCCGATTGCTCGTGCTCCATATCGTTTAGCTCCCACCGAGATGCGGGAATTGATGACCCAATTGCAAGAATTGTTAGATAAAGGTTTTATTCGTCCGAGTTCGTCACCGTGGGGTGCACCGGTGTTATTTGTTAAAAAGAAAGACGGTTCGATGAGAATGTGTATTGACTACCGAGAGTTGAATAAGGTAACTATTAAGAACCGTTACCCGTTGCCGAGAATTGACGACTTATTCGACCAATTGCAAGGTGCTAGTTATTTCTCAAAGATCGATTTGAGGTCGGGTTATCACCAAGTTCGGGTTAAAGAAGGCGATACCGAGAAGACGGCTTTCCGTACACGTTATGGTCATTATGAATTTCTAGTGATGCCGTTTGGTCTTACCAACGCACCGGCTATTTTTATGGATTTGATGAATCGGGTTTGTAAACCGTTCCTTGATAAGTTTTTGATCGTGTTTATTGACGACATTTTGATTTATTCAAAAACCGAAGAAGAACACGAAGGTCATTTGAGGCTCGTTCTAGACGTGTTGAAACGGGAGAAGTTGTATGCAAAATTTTCAAAGTGTGAATTTTGGTTGCGGGAAGTACAATTCCTAGGTCACGTGGTGACGTGTGATGGTATTAAGGTTGATCCGTCCAAGATTGAAGCGGTGTCAAATTGGGAGCCTCCGAGAACTCCTACCGAGGTTAGAAGTTTTCTTGGGTTAGCCGGTTATTACCGGAGATTTATACAAGATTTCTCAAGAATCGCGATTCCACTCACGAAGTTAACGAGAAAAAGTGAGAAGTTTGTGTGGGAGAAGAAGCAAGAAGAGGCGTTTAAGTTGTTAAAAGAAAAGTTATGTAACGCGCCGATCCTTACGTTACCGGATGGTATGGAAGACTTTGTGGTTTATAGTGATGCTTCAAATCAAGGGCTCGGTTGTGTGTTGATGCAAAGAGGAAAGGTGATCGCGTATGCCTCGCGACAATTGAAGAATGCGGAATTAAGGTACACGACACACGACTTGGAATTGGCGGCGATTATATTTGCCTTGAAGTTGTGGAGACATTATTTGTATGGTACTCGGTGTACGTTGTACACGGATCATAAAAGCCTACAATACGTGTTTACTCAAAAGGATCTTAATATGCGACAAAGAAGGTGGATCGAGTTGATAGCCGATTATGATTGTGAGATTGTGTATCATGCGGGAAAGGCGAACGTGGTGGCCGATGCCTTGAGCCGAAAGGTTTATGAAAACCCGAACCGAGGAATTTTAACACGTATAGAAGTCGTCTCGAGCATTATCGAAAGGATCAAGAATGCCCAACGGGAGGTTATGGGAAAAGACGAGTTGAGACAAGAACAGTTAGGTAAGAACCAACATTTCCTCGAAAATGCACAAGGGTTGAAGACCGTAGGCGGTCGTATTTGGGTTCCTAAGTTCGGTGGTATCCGAAAAGAGTTGTTGTATGATGTGCACAAATCGAAGTACTCGATTCACCCGGGAAGTACAAAGACGTACCAAGATATGAAACGGGTTTATTGGTGGCCCGGAATGAAGGCGAGGGTGGCCAAGTATATCTCTAAGTGTGCCACGTGTGCACAAGTGAAAGCCGAGCATCAAGTACCGTATGGGGTAGCTCAATCATTAGTTGTACCGGCCGGGAAGTGGGAAGATATAACTATGGATTTCATAGTAGGTTTACCGAAGACGAGTAGAGGTCACGATGCCATTTGGGTCATAGTTGACCGGTTGACCAAGAGTGCGTTATTTTTAGCAATTCGGGAAACGTTGCCACTTGAGAAATTGGCTAAGTTGTATGTTGATGAGGTGGTTCGACTCCACGGGGTCCCGTTATCGATTGTATCCGATAGGGACGCGAGGTTTACCTCGAGATTTTGGCGATCTTTACAAGAAGAATTGGGTACAAAGTTGCGGTTGAGCACGGCTTATCATCCGCAAACCGACGGTCAAAGTGAAAGAACGATTCAAACGGTTGAAGATATGTTGAGATCGTGTGTGTTAGATTTCGGTGGTAAATGGGATGAACATTTACCGTTAGTCGAGTTCTCGTATAATAATAGTTATCACTCGACTATCAAGATGCCGCCTTATGAGGCGTTGTATGGGAGAAAATGTAGAACTCCATCTTGTTGGTTGGAAGCGGGAGAGACGAAACTCACGGGTCCCGAGATCGTGAGAGTGACGAATGAAAAGATTGGTATTATTCGAAACAACATGAAAGTCGCCCAAGATAGACAACGAAGTTATTCGGGTTTGAAGAAAAGGCCATACGACTTGGATGTCGGTGATATGGTCATGTTGAAGGTGTCACCTTGGAAAGGTGTGATGCGGTTTGGTAAAAAGGGAAAGCTAAGTCCAAGGTATGTGGGACCGTTTAAAATATTGAAACGGGTCGGGCTTCAAGCTTTTAAGTTGGAACTTCCACCCGAGCTTCAAGGTGTGCATGACACCTTTCACGTGAGTTATTTGAAGAAGTTTATCGGGGAAGTTGAAAATATTATTCCATTGCAAGAGTTGCGGGTTGACGGCCCGAACCGTTTGATTGAGGAGCCCGAGGCTATATTAGAAGCGAAAACAAAGAAGCTTCGGAATAAAGAGATCGAGTTGGTGTTGGTCAAGTGGAAGCATTCACTTGGGCCGAATTTGACTTGGGAAGTCAAGGACGAGATTCGGAAAAGATACCCGGATTTCGTGAACTATGATGAGATTCCGAGGACGGAATCTTCTTAAGGGGTAGATAGTTGTAACGACCCGAATTTGTAAATAAATAAATTGTATAAAAATATGATAATTATGGATAAATCATATAAATTACGTGGGAATTGGTTTCGTGTCGTTTGGACACCGTACGAGAAAGTTACGGGCGAAACCGGGTTGAGACAAGTTGGAAAAAGTGCAGCCTTGCTGCCATCAGGAGTTCGCGACGCGAACTATAAGTTCCCGATCGGGAACTTGCTCCAGGGAGTTTGGCCATGTGTCGCTAAGTAGTTCGCGACTAGATAACGATCGCTAAGTATGCGTGTAGAAGGAGAGTTCGCGACGCGAACTATGGTCGCGCCGTGAACTTGTGTCTGGCAGCATTAAAGTCGGGATTTGGCTCATTTATTGCCAAGTGAAACCCTAGTTCTTCTCTCTCGAGTTTGTGAGCGTTTTTTAGTGTAAAGCATCATTTGGAGCAGATTTCTTAGTCAAATCTTGTGATTCTTTACTCCTAGTTGAAGATTAAAGGTATATCTTCAATCCTTTGTAGTTGTAGCTTTAGATCTATGGATCTTGAAGCTAGGGTTTGAAACCCTAGTTCTTGGGTTGGTGGTTTTGGTGAAATAAATGGTGTATACACTTAATAGATGGTATATTAACAAGGAAAACGAGTGTATGATTATGATTTGTAAGAATCTTAAGGGTTGGTTAAACCTAGGGTTTGGTAATCACCATATTTGGGGGAAATGGATTGATGGGTGTTATCTAGAGGTAGATGAACACATTGATAGTAGATTGTGATGTTGATCATTGTATGATCATTGTTTTAGGCTTTCGGTGACATCTTGGAAAGTCGGGGAAATTGTGAAGCAAGAGCTTTGGTGTCAAGAACACAGTTGGAGCATCTTTATTGCTAAGGTGAGTACGTGTGGACTTTACTGAGTACATAGCCCTTGAAATACATTGTTTTATACTTATGTGCGGTCTAATTGCTTAATTGAGTAGACTTATAGTTGTGTAGTTAGTTGTGAATTATTGTTAATAATTAACTAACTGGTTTGTTGATGAATGTGATAGCCGAGAGCTAGATTGACATAACCTTTGAGTTATGGTGAGAACGAGATGACTTGATGCTAGTTAGTTCGGGGGCAACCCGATAACTAGACATGGTGATGTTTCTAACTAGTTCGGGGGCAACCCGATAGTTAGATAGGATAGTGTTTCTAGCTAGTTCGGGGGCAACCCGATAGTTGGATTTATGGGTGCTTTTAGCTAGTTCGGGGGCAACCCGATAGTTGGGCACGTTAGTGTTGCTAGTTAGCTCGGGGGCAACCCGATAACTAGATATGTGTTGCTAGGGAAGCAAGGTTGGAGTCACCATAGGGTGACTATATAGATGGATGGAATTACCTGTGTTGATTACTTGGTTAACGTTTATTATTGTTAATGGGTCTAAACCCATGTATCTCACGAGACGTTTTTGTCTCACGTACTCCTTGTTTGTTTTTGCTATGTACTCAGGTTCGGGATCAAAGGTTTAGGTACGCATGGATAGAGATGCGGGACCTAGAATAGAAGAACACTAGATTGGATTTAGTCTTAGCTTGGTGATGATCTATTTTGTAACACCTACTTTTATACTCTGATTTCATACCAAGGTTTTTGTAAATCTAAATTGGGGATGTTCTTCTATTTATAAAATGTTTTATTTTGGCCAATATTTGGCATTAAATTTTAGGTGTTACAGATTTGGAGTCCAAGGAAGAAGTTCATTGGACCCATTGAGCTCATCTTGAACTTGATCTGCATCAGTTCTTCAAATTCTTTGCACAATTGATCATTTGTTGAACCAAAGATGATATCATCTACATATATTTGGACCAGTAGTATATCATCTTTGACCTTTCTTGTGAACAAAGTTTTGTCAATTGCACCTCTTTTGAAATTGTTCTTCAGTAAATATGATGACAATGTGTCGTACCAGGCTCTTGGTGCCTGATGAAGGCCATATAGAGCTTTGTCTAGTTTGTACACATAGTCATCATGTTCTGGATCTTCAAATCCTGGAGGTTGACACACTTACACTTCTTCTTCAATCTTCCCATAAAGGAAAGCACTTTTCACATCCATTTGGTAGACTTTGATCTTCTTGTATGAAGCATATGCCAGAAATATTCTTATTACTTCAATTCTAGCAACTGGTGCATACACTTCATCATAGTCTATACCTTCTTATTGAGTGTATCCTTGAGCTACAAGTATTGCTTTGTTTTTTTATCACAATACCTCTTTCATATTTCTTGTTTCTGAAGATCCATCTTGTTCCAATGGCTCTTTTTCCTTTTGGTAGAGGTACAAGAGTCCATACAACTTGTAGTTTGAATTGAAGAAGTTCTTCTTGCATTGCTATGATCCAGTTTGAGTCTTTCATTGCTTGTTGAATCTTCTTAGGTTCCTCCTGTGATAGAAAACATTCATACATGCATTCATTAGATATTAGACTTATGTTACAAACATTTGAATTTATAGTAGAATTAAATTTGCTTCTTGTCTGCATGGTTGAGTTCACATCACTGAGGACTTGGTCCAAAGGATGATTCTTTTCAGTTCTGGTGCCTTGAACTTATCAACGATTAGTTGACTGTCAAGATTTGACTCATTGGATTCAAGGATTTGTGCATCTGTCCATGTTTCTTCTTGATTGTTTGTATTTTGTGGGGATTCTTCATTGCTACTGGTGTCAGTAGTAACATTTTCTTCATTAAGTTACGGTGGTTCATTGTTGTTACTGACATCATTATGGTTTGGTGCATCATCAAGGCTTTGTGGTTCTAAGTTACTACTGGGATCAGTAGTATCTTGTAAGTTGAAATAGTTACTGGTGTCAAGAATACTAGGGTTATCAGAGTTACTACTGTCCTCAGTATCAACTGTGGGATCAGTATTAACTAAGATATATTTCATATTGTCTTGACTGCCATTTGATGATGATTCTCCTTGTTGGTTTTGGTTGTTTGAATCTCCCGCATTATAATAATAATTAACATCAAGAGATTTGGTTAGATTATCAATGTTAAATAACCAATCTGGACCATTTCCCTGTTCATTCATCAGATTTCCATTAAAAGATACATTAACACTTTCTTCAATGATCCTTGGCCTTTTGTTGAATACTCTGTAAGATTTGCATTGAGTTGAGTATCCTACAAATATTCCATCATCGGCTTTGCAGTCAAACTTACCAATTTGTTCTCTTGTAATTAAAATTGTACAAGCACAACCAAATGATTTTAGAAAGCTTATTGAGGGTTTTCTTTTATTGAAAAGTTCATAAGGTGTTTTAAAGTGAGGCTTAACTATTAATACTCTGTTATGAACATAACAAGCAGTATTAACAACTTCAACCCAAAAAGTTATTGGTAATTTTGAATCTGCAAGCATGGATCTGGCTGCTTCAATGATGGTTCTATTTCTTCTTTCAGCTACACCATTTTGTTGTGGAATTCTTGGTGAGCTGTACTGCCTGTCAATGCCCTTAAGATCACAAAAATCAATTAGATTAGTATTCTTAAATTCTGTGCCATTATCACATCTAATTGCTTTCACTTTGAGATCTCTTGTATTTTCCAGCTTGACAACAAGATTCTTTATAATCTCACTTGTTTCATCTTTGGTCCTAAGAAAGAAAACCCAAGTATATCTGGAAAAATCATCAGTAATAACAAGGCAGTATTGTTTCTTTCCAATACTCATTACATTTGTAGGTCCAAAAAGGTCCATATGTAAGAGCTGCAAAGGTTTAGAAATAGATTTGATTGTTTTAGTCTTATGAGAAGTCTTGTGTTCTTTACCTTTTAGGCATGCAACACAGTGATGATCACACATAAATTCTTTTTGTGGTAAACCAACTACCAAATTCTTTTTAACTAAATTGTTCATATTTTTAAAATTTGTGTGACACATCCTTCTATGCCAGAGTTCTGATTCATTTGTGTTTGCCTTAGATATAAAACAGTTGATCTCATTTGAAGAAATGAGTTCTCCCCCTATATCCAGGCAGTACACATTGTTTCTCCTTGGTGTTCTTAAAACAACAAATTTTTCATCTAAAATAAAGTCAGGAGAAAGAATGATGTACTCAATATCTGTAAAAAGAATTTTGTTCTTTTTATCACATACCTGTGAGACACTAACCAACTTATATTTAAGCTCAGCAACATAAAATACATCATCAAAAGTAATCTTACCATTTGATATTGTACCTTTACCTGTAATCTTACCACCTTTTGGATTTTCACCAAATGCAACATATCCACCTTCAAAAGACTTGAAATCTCTGAGAATTTGAAGATTTCCAATCATGTGCCTAGAGCATCCACTATCATTATGCCAATTTCGTCCTTCTTCAGGGATCTGAATGCTCTTCACATAAAGTAAATGGATTAGTTAATTTTGGGAACCCAAGCTTGTTTTGTCTTGGGTTCATCCTTTTAAAAGTAAGTTTTTCTAAGAAAATGAGCTTTGTATGCAGTTTTAGTCTTAATTTGTTGGTTAGTACTGGTGTTCTGTTTTACTACTGACTTAGGTTTATACACGTAATGTTTGGCTTTTGAGTATTTTACTACTGATGGACCAGTAGTATTTGGGTAATGTGGGTTTTTAGCATAATCAGTAGTGTTTTTGTAATTATACCAGACATCATTGTAATTAGGGTTTTTATCAGTAGTAAACCTGGAATAGTTCCTACTGGTGTTTGAAAACTTTGAATATTGAGGAAATTGGTTTTGTTTTCCATTATTTTTGAAATAATTACTTTTGTTTGGACTTTTATATCTGATATTTTGCACAAATCTCTGTGCAGTTCTTCCAAATTTGGGAATTTCAATATGTTGATTTTTAATTTCTTTTGCTTCTTCAGTTTGTTTTAGTTTTAATCCTTTCTCTTTTTCTTTGTTAACTTTAAATTCCTTGAATTCTTTGCAGTTAATGGGATTAAAGTGACAATTCTTTTCTATGTGGTTAACTTTGTTACAAATTAAGCATGTTAATTTTGTTGATTTAGCACCTTCAAGCTTTCTTTGTTCTTTTAACTGGTTCAAGTTTCTTTGATTTCACCTTCTTAAAATTTTTGGTATATTTTCTGAGTTATATTTAGGGGATTCAGTTTGACTTTGTGTTGTGTGAAAACTTGTATCAGTTGACCCAGTTGTTTGATCATCATCAGAAGAATCATTTGACTCAGTTGTTTTATAACTGGTTTCAGTTTGACTTTCTATTTTCAATTCATTTAAAGTTCCTTCTGTGCTTGATTTAAGTGGAGGAATAAAATTAGTTGGAGGTGGAACTGCATGATATCCCACCCCATGCACAACTTTTTCAGTGGTTTGATTACTGGTTAATTCATCAATAATTTTAGAACTTCTTTCAAATTTTTTTATGGTTAATTTATTCTGTTCTAATTCCATTTGACATTCTTCTAATTTAATTAAAGTTTCTTTTAATTTCAATTCAGCATATTCTTTATCATAAGTTGTTTGCAAGAGTTCATCTTTTATCTTTTGATCTGTTATTTTATAAATTTTAATTTGATTTTCAAGATCAGCTATACAACCATTATATTCAATTCTTCTATTTCTGTTTAATATCATCTCTTCAAGTGTTTCTTTGTTAAGTTTTTCTAATTCTTTATATGCTTTAATGCATTCATGAGTGCAAGATTTAGAATGTACCTCAGTAGTAGAATCAGTGAAGGCCATGAGAGCTTGATTTTGAGCATGTTCCTCTACTTGAAAGCTCCAGTCATAGCCTTGACCCTCTTGAGATACTAGTGCAGTTGAATTGGAAGTGCTGTTTTTGTTGTAGTTTGATCTTTGATCTTTGCTAGGACATTCTCTGGCAAAGTGACCAAGTTCATGACAGTTGTAGCATTTCACTTTGGTTTTGTCAAATCCAGCACGATCACCTTTGTTGTAGGTCAGATTTTGCCTGCCAGTTCTTTTGAGAAACCTTTTTGTCCTTAAACTCAGCATAGCCATCTGCCACTTGATGTCCATCTCCTCCAGATCATCAGGATTGAGTTGTTCCAGATCTTCACTAATTAGTGCAGTATGCACATGACTAGTGAAGAAAGATTCTCTTGCTACATCTTCATGTCCTGCATTCTTTGTAGCCTCTTGACGTGTTCCTGTACTAGACACAAAAGCAGCATTGTTTGAAGGTAAATTGGGAGTTTTAGTACTTACCTCAGATTCAAACACTCTTAGTTCATTGTATAGTTCATCTAGTTCTTTTTCTTCCATAGCATCTCCTTGTCTATATATAACTGTATACATAGACCATTCTTCACCAAGAGACCTAAGAAACTTTCTGTTTACATCATCATTGTCTGGTTTAACACCAACTTGATTGAGTTCACCAATGAGCTTGTTGAACCGATCAAAGACTTGTGACAATGATTCATTCTTCTGTCCTTTGAAGTTTTCAAAGTCTTGCTTCAGAACAGACTTCATGTTTCTTTTGGTGCTTTTTGTGCCTACAAACCTCTTTTCCAGAGCCTGCCATAGTTTCTTTGCATCAGCATAGTCAACAAAGAGATGTTGATAATCATTGGGAATGGCAAGCAGAAGAGTGCTTAAGGCTTTGAGTTCAATTCCCTGTCTTTCTTCTCTTTTTCACACTTGAGTTTGTCGGCTTCAGTTGCAGAACTTGCTACTTGAGTCTGGACGGTTTTGTTGCCTTCAACAACAACTTCCCACATGGAATAATCAATAATAAGTATGTATTGCTTGATTCTGTTTTTCCACATCCCAAAGTTGTTGGGAGTGAGAATGGGAATTTTGTTAGCCTGTGTGCTTTCATTGTTATCAGACATGATTAACAATTTTTGGATTCGAAAGTATGAAACTTTTTGCTGTTCTTAATTCGTAGATCTAGAACCGTAAAGCTCTGATACCACTTGTCAGGATCGAATAACCCGATCAAGTTATTATAAACTCAGATCTACTAACAACGAGAAGTTGCAGCGGATCAACACTCGTGTTAATTGATTAAGAACAATGAATACTATAATTGAATGAAACAATAATAAGAACACAGTAATCACAAAAAGCTTCAATGTATATTGATATGCTCGAACAATACACACTTACGTTTACAATTCATAAGGAACTATTTATAATAGTCCTTGAAGCCTAAAATATTAACCTAGTTATTCTAGGATTCGATTACAATTGAATTACATAAAGATATACATTCTGTAACAAACTATACTTGAATATCAGACTTGATCAGCACCAAAAATAGAATCAGTAGTATTTGCCAAGATCAGTAGTAAGTTGTATCTTCAGTAGTAATTGTAAGATCAGTATCAATTAGTCATAGCAGCAATAACTCTTGATCAGTAATATCTGCACATCAGTAATAGATTGATTATAACCCAACATAATCCTAAAAAGTTGCTAACTTTTTTATAAATTTTTTTATATTTTTTCCTTATCAGCTACTATATAGTTTGTATTTTTTTTTTAAATAATCTGGTCAACCCTATTACTAAACACACCAGGTATTGCTCCAGCCATATCAACACGTATTCTGTGTATTCATACTCATAACCCTAAACAATCACTAACTTTTTTATAACTTTTTTATTCTATCAATGCATCCATTTTAGGATGCTCTAAGACAAATAGACATCGCAAGTTTCCGCCTTTCAATTCAGAATTTATCACGTACATATTTTAGGAAGCAGATACCAACTTTAATGTCTATCATAACCACATTGTTATTGTCGTGTTTGAACCGCCATTTTTAGGTGTTGCTACTTCTAATTATAGTGGTAATAAAAAAAATATGCAGTTATTTTCGCTTTAGCCGGAAAAATGCATTTAGTAATAAAAATGATGAAGAGTTAATACAGTAAAAAATATTTGATACATGATACATAGCCACATAGGTATAGGTATTCTTTATACCTATTTAACTATCAATATCATATGTGTTATCTATTTTTGTAGGGAAGCAATATTCAAGCTTCTGTTTTCCATAAATTGTTGAGTAAATTCAAGAACGTATTGAAGGAAGATGGTGCTTATTATATAACAGGAGGTAAGTTGATCGTGAACAAGCCAGGTTTTTAAAATTACTGACCTGAATCAAAAGCTTTCATTTCAACCAAGCACAACGGTTATAGCATGCAGTGACTTTTCTGATCTACTACATGGTTTTGAATTTGCTGCATACGAGAACATTTTGGCGAACTCATTAGTAGAATCGAAGTCAATTGGTAAAATTTATAACATTTAATTTTCTTCGTATATGGTAAATTTCCATATTCCATATACCACTACTAATTGAATAGATCTTTTTCAGATCTCAGAGAAATTTGAGTAATTCAAAAACTTAATACGCAAATTATGAAAGGAGCAAACACAAGTAGCCGCTCGAAATAAAAAACAACGAGTGCGTGCTCAACCATATTCTATAATAATAAAAATTTTGTTTGTTAACTACAATCCAACTTGACTAATTCGAGGGGTGCACAAGTCATAAGTGAAAGATTTGATTCCAAGTCAAACTTCATTTTGAGAAAACATGTTAAATTTTACGTGTTTATGAGTGTGCTCTAGCACCAGTTTGACAGCAACCCTAGAAGATCATATGCCGGGTGACACAAACCCTGCCATATGTAACACAATTACGATCAAAATTGAAGTCTAAATCATTCAAATACCCAACAAAAGTAAGTTAAACAAAACAAACCATAAATTACAAATTTACTATCGGATCGTACATGTAACCAAAAATATTTGGTGAATATGGAATATTATAGTTATAATTCGAAATGCTTAAATTAAATTAGAAAATGAATCGGTAAACCTGAAGAAACAAATTCACAAATGTTTTCCCATCACAAATGTTAAGGTCCATTTGATTTAAATATCACGTAAGCAATTGACCTACAATCAATATTGCATATCTAGATACTCCACTGGAATGCAGGTCTTTAAATCAATAGTAAAGCTAATAATTTCAAGAAAACCTAAGAAATATCATATTGAAATGAGTGTTTCCCATTAAAATGGTTGTTAAACTTACGGGATCAATGATTCATTAATAATTTATTGCTATTCAATGTTACCATTTTTTAACATGAAGATTTTGTTACCGTACCTTACTCTTTTACCATAATTCATTGACTGCTACAATTTAATGGATTTATTGCAATTCACTGTTACCTTTTTTTAGTCATAAAAACATACGGGATCAATGGGTTCAATCAATCAAGAGGATGATCGCATTATGTAAGTTACAAACCTAACCTCTATCAGTGTTTGCTTTGAATACGTTTCAGACGAGGGTTCTTTTATGCATACTTATCTTACGTGTAGAAGATCACCAAGCAACAATACAAGAGATTTCTTTGCAGACGTCGAAGGCAACCACCACGAGGTCTCCACCCTGCTGTATTCATTCAAGCCGGAGTTAGATCCATCTGGTTTTAAGAGAAATTGCTTGAAAGCAGCGGGACTTTGTCGGCTGCATAAGTATTAGGGTTAAGATTTGATTTGGATATAAGACTTAATGGTAAATACCCTTTAATCACCGGATCCTTACGAGAGTTATGGGCCCGTTGTTGATAAAAGCCATTATTAAAGCATATCGTTTTATTTGATTTTGGGCCATGTTTCATGAAGTTATATTGAAAAACACATTATTAAAACGACTATTAATATATTGACTACAAAATACTGATGGAGATTTTACTTAACGTTTGAATTTTTATGCTATTATATAGGATAATGAGTTATGTTGCATTATTGATCTAAGTGATCGACACAATAATGATTTCTCGTGAATTTTGGTTAATGGCCCCTTACTAAAATGACGTGCAATATATTGACTACAAAAATTCAATCGTTGTCAAATATCGGTTTGTATTTGAGAGAACAAATGTTTCCGTAAGGGCAGTTGTATGTAGTTGCTGTTTAGAATAAAGAGCAGACATGATTTAAAAACAATTAATAGAAGATAAAGATGAGGCTCTTACAAACAAAATTACAAATGTTGTATTCAAAGAGATGTTTAGAAACTTATGTTTAATTTCATTATTTCGTTAAACGATTCACTTTGTTTTTACAATACATTTTTGTATAATTTTTAAAATTTGAGCTATTATTTTTATTACGTTATTATAATCATCACGTTTCAGGCAAAAAGACGTCGTTTTAATCATTATTAAGATTCAACGTAATATACGACAACCAATGACATTAATTTTGCACTGCTCTCAGTCAATACACCCTTTTCAATGAGATAATGGACATATGTTTTAACCGGGCCACAAACATTTACAGTCACTGGTAACAATAGGGCTTTTTATGTTAGCTATCGGTGTTCTCGCATGGGCAACTTTAGGTTGCCCTTTCAAGAGGAATTTCATGTGACAATACAAAAGTATTGGTAGCTCCAGCAAAAAAAAAAATTAATATCGACGAAGTTTACACAGCAAACGTGGTGTATCGAGAGGTTTTACACGATGAGTAACACGCATAAACTGACATTTTTCCCTGTATTTTATACTTAATTAGGTTTATCGTGTTACCTCTATTTTATACACAGTTTTCATGCTTATGTATTGTATTCGTCATATAAATATGTAACCAATGGACTTTTAACTTCCAGAAATATATAGTTCGCAGCCCGCCGCATCGCGCGGGTTTTAGCCTAGTATATCATAAACACACAATCTCTTTTTCAGAAAGTAGTTATAATTAGTAACTGCGTATATTAGATTTACACAATATAAATATTTAAAAATTTAAACTAAATCCTCACTACCTTCTTTTTCTTTACAGGCATGTTAGTAAGTTAGAGGTTCGACATATGTAGTGGTATCCAAGCGGACAGTATGCATTTCTTGAACATATCTTTTTTTTTTGGAGATAAACCCTACCACCTTTTTTTTTCTCCTACAAAATACTCCCAACAAGTCTTTGAATCCAAGACCGGCAAACTTCCCAAGACAATCCTTGGTGGCTAATTAATTTATATCAATCGGTTTCCTCACTACCTAAGACTATCCCTATTAGCAACTTAATTCAACCCAACCTTTTCATTAAAAAATAATATCTCTCTCTTCCACCTACACAACTCAACATAACCTTATTTTTTACACACATTAACAATCCAACCCAACCTAAGTTTTTATTATTTATTAAAATCAAAGTAATCAATCATAAAATTCCACCAAACATAAAAAATAAAAAGAAATAATAAAATAATTGGTGACAAAGAAGGTAGTGAGTCTAACATACTCTTTTTCTTGGTCAAACCTCATTCACAGATTTCCTTTCTCGTACATCAATTTGTTATTTATTGCTATTTATTGCTATTATTATTATTATTATTATTATTATTATTATTATTATTATTATTATTATTATTATTATTATTATTATTATTATTATTATTATTGTTATTATTATTATTAGGGTTTTGATAATAACAGTCCTTAGGGTTGTCACTAAGTGCATAAAATGTTACAATGAAATAATTTCTGAAATTCAAGAGTTAGTTGAAAATTAAAATACAAATATTTAATGCTTATAATTATCAAAACTCGTATTATTATTATTATTAGGGTTTTGATAATGACAGCCCTAATGGTTGTTTCTATATGTATTAAAAGTGGTACAAATGAGCAATTTCTAAAATTCGGAAGTCAGTTATAGATGAATGTACAATCATTTTATGCATGTCTTATGACAGCCCTTAAGACTGTCATTATCAAAACTCTTATTATTAGAGTAAATTATTGTTTTTGTCCCTGTGATTTACCCGTTTCAGCGTTTTTGTCTTTGTGGTTTTTTTTCTGTTTTTTTGTCCCTGAGGTATGCAAAATTCCGTTTTTTATCCTTCCGTCCACCTTCCGTTTGAATTCAGCCGTTAAAGCCCTCACATGCTGAAAACATGAAGGCATTTTGGTCATTTTACACATCTTTCTTCATCTTCATCTTCTTTCTTCATCTTCTTCTTCATCCTAAACCCTAATTTCTTCATCTTCTTTCTTCATCTTCTTTCTTCATCTTCAAAATCAAAATCAAAATCACAAACCAATACTTCATAATAAACACCTTTTCAAGATTGGGAATTGTTAAAAAGGAGGAATTATTCAAACAGAAAGCATCGCCAAACAGTAATGGAATCAGAGTTAGGGTTTGAGCTTGTACAGGAAAAAACTAGAAAGCATTTGTGAGTAAATATCTTCAAAACTCTAACCCTACCAACTAATCTCATCCTCGTCTGGCAAGCTGCGGCGGCGGCGGCCTAGCCGGGATCGGAGGATTGCAGTCAGAGCGGCGGCAAGCGTAGGTTTGTAGGAGCTGCGGCGGCAAGCGGCGGCGGCAAGCGGCAGCGCAGATCTGGTTTCAAGATATGGTTTTTCAGATCAGATCTCGCAGGTCTCGTTTTTCATTTTTCAGATCTGGACGGTTTCGAGTGATTTTCAAGATCTGGATTTCGTTTTTCAGATCTGGTTTCAAGATCTGGTTTTTCGTTTTTCATTTCGTTTCAAGATCTGTTAGCTAGGTTGGGAGAAGATGAAGGTGTTCTTGTGTATATGAAGATGAATGTTGATGAAGATGAAGGTGTTCTTGTGTACATGAAGATGAAGGTGTTCTTCAAAAAAATGTGATTTTGATTTATTTTTCTGTAGTTTGAATGCTGATGAATGTTTGAAGATGATATGAACACTGTGATGTTTTTTTTTATATTAAAAGTAAAAATGAATGTACAAACTTTAAAGCACATGGTACAATTGTTTTTATTAAAAAGACAGAGATACCCTCATGTGCTTGGCACATGATGTAAGTTAACGGCTGAATTCAAACGGAAGGTGGACGGAAGGACAAAAAAAACAGAAATTTGCATACCTCAGGGACAAAAAAAAGAAAAAAAAAACCACAGGGACAAAAACGCTGAAACGAGCAAACCACAGGGACAAAAACCGTAATATACTCTTATTATTATTACTAGCAGGGTAACCGCGCAATGCGACGGCGGGTACCTAGAAACCATATTTCGTGGCGAGCAAGTGTTGTTCGTTTACTCGGTAATAATTGTTGCTAGAAATAAATAATTAAACGGAAATGTGGATTTTGGTAAGAGTTGATGATTTACAGCGTCGTATATTTAATGTTATTGGGTAAAATGGTATTCGAGTAACAGACTTTTGTTATTAAGTGTGGGTGGTGTTACCAAAGTGTAATGTATAGCAAGTGGTTAACACATAGTGATAACTTAGGAGAGGTCTTGGGTTCGAATCTTATTAGCCGCGATTTATTTTTTTTTAAGGTAGAGAACTAACTAACAAAAGTGGAAAGGTAAGTTTAAGGAGCTCCTTAAACTTGCCTGATGGGGTAGGCCTAAATGCTTGATATAGTAGTAAGATTTATTTATTTATTTATTGTACATAAATACCCATCAAGCAAGGGTTTCCCAATAATCCCAACCCACTCTCTTAAAAACCCATATCTTCTCTCTCTTAACCACCACAACTCCATCTCCGATCATATCTCTCCCTCTCTCTCGATATTTGTCCAACTCCGGCCATCACGGTGTCAGCCGGCGAACTGTGATCCCTCCGGCGATCAAACATAGCTCTCATCTCTGGCGAATCAACCCTCGATTTCTCGACTCTCTCTCACTAGAAAAGGTATAAAACTCTCCCTTTTCGTTTTATTCATTCATGTGTGCGCATAGTTGGTGATCGTATGTGGGTATCGGAGACCCACGGCCGTCTGTTTTCCGTCCCTATGATTCCCGAGTTCCGGTGACACATGACCCCATTCTCGATTTGTTTTCCCGGATCTTCCGCAAAACACACATGACGAAGAGGCATAGAGAGATTGGAGATTTGGGGGTTTAGGGTTAAAAGGGTTGGGTGAAATGAATGAAAATGTTGCTTTTTAGAGGTGGTGAATGCAGCCTGTTTTAGTGATCACTTTTCAAACGCGTAAAATAGTTTAATTTAGCCGTCGTCTGTCGTCGAAATATATAATATTATATTTACCTACAATTTTTTTTTTAATCTTGTTAATATAAGAGCGGACGTGATTTCGTATATTTAATAACAATTATTGTTTAAATATGATATTAAATGTTATTAGAGATTGTTTAAGCAAGTCTTAAAATTAGCAACTTGATTAGTGTTTTTTTAAACAAGTCACAACTAGCTACTTGTTTTATAACTTGTTTGAGCTAAGTCATAAAATTAAGGACTTGCTTAGATACTTGTTTGAACATGTCACAAATTAGCGACTTGTTTAATGACTTTTTTGAGAAAGTCACCAAATTAGCGACTTACTTAGTGTCTGTTTTAAGAAAGTCACAAAATTAACGACTTTATTAGAGTCTTGTTTGAGCAAGTCACAATTTAGCAACTTGCTTAGTTGTTATTTTAAACAAGTCACACAATTAACGACTTGTTTGGTGACTCGTTTGAGCATGTCACAACATTAGCGACACAATTAATGATATAATTTTCGACTTTGTGTATTTTGTGACATAATTTCTGACATTGAAGACTTAATCATCGCTAAATTTGTCAATAAATTTGTCGCAATTTTGTTACATTAAATTTCATGTTACTGGAAATATCGTTAAATGACATTTTTCTTGTAGTGAATGTTTATCATTACTACTACTATCAACTTTTCACTTGATGTGACAAATTAAACATACGAAGTATATTTGATATGATGTATAGATACATATATACGACTATGAAATATGGTCTTGCATCTAAATAGTGTTATAATTTTTCATGGTGAATTGCTTAAAACTGTTGGATAAAAGTGTTTGGGAAGATACAAAAGTTGAACTTTGGTGCCGATTTATTTGTGTTTTTAATCGCTTGAGATAATTTATTTGTGCTTTGAGTTGTTTGTAAATGGTTTAAATTTTGACACCTTTTCAAATAAACATGTTAATATTGACTTTAGAGTTCATGGTGAAATTTACTTTATTTGTAATCTTTTCACTACATTATTTATTAAAACATTGTATCTTCTTTACTTTGAAGTGTTGCTCAACAAGTTGTTGTCGGAATTCCAAATGCAGTTGCATATCCTATAACGTAAGTATATTATATAAACCTTTAGTTAAAAATTACTATTAATCTTCCTAATTTTTTTTTTCTAAAACATGCAGACTCAAAGATGATGGTTGGTCCTCCTCCAGGTGCTGGTCCTCCTCCGAGTGATGTTCCTCCTCCGGCTGCCCCATGGTGGTGGCAGGTGTGGTGTGGTGTTGCAACAATGATATATTGGCTTCACTACCGATATAGTGGGAGGCTAAAACAAACCCACGAGAGGCTCTTCGGTTTCCGGATGTAAAGATGAGCATGAGTGGGAGGCTAAAACAAACCCACGAGAGGCTCTTCAGTTTCCGGATGTTAAAGATGAGCATGAGTGGGAGGCTAAAACAAACCCACGAGAGACTCTTCAGTTTCCGGATGTTAAAGAGAAGCTCTTCAGTTTCCGGATGTTAAAGATGAGCATGTGCATAACAGGGGTGGTTGCTGCTATATATGCATTTGCTATACTTATGGTGCCGGTGAAATTCCTCAATTTTGCGAAGGGATTTGTACCACGTTGCTTGGTTTGTGCATCATGTTTTGGTTGGTACGTTGAACGTCGTTGGTATGCAGAGGGTGATGTTCCTCCTCCAGTTGCCCATGGTGGTGGCAGACGTGGTGGGGGCCATGGTGGTGATGCTGATGAAGAATGATATATATGTAGGACTTAATTTATAGTTAATTAGTGTGTATTAATTTATACGTAGGTTAATTACTTGTTTCCGTAACTTATTGCTTATGTTGCTACAATGATGTATATATATATATATATATATATATATATATATATATATATATATATATATATATATATATATATATATATATATATATATATATAAAATATATATAAGAACTCATTACTGTTGATACATACATACCTAAAATATTCATGCATACAAGCTAACAAACTATACAAATATAATACTAGTATGTGGATACCCGTAGATTCTAACTATCACGTGCCATCTATACAAATTAATGCTATCTTTACCATTTTATTTACACGCAAAACAGCAAAGGGAATCTATGTAATCCTTTAGTTATTTGAGGCCTTGGGCAAGATGACAAATGAGGACTTCAAAGCCAAATAATTTAAAAACTACACATTATAGACAAATAACCATATATACCAAGTAAAAATTTAAAATTTTCTATCGCACTAACCAAACTTTCCGCTTCTTTTAAAGCTAGCCCTTATTTGAGGAGCTTGGTACCTAATACCCTTGATGCTTTTTATTCTACATTCCCAACGATTATTTGTTAGGTATTAAAAATGTTGTAATGAATAGTCTAGGGAGACAATATGTAACACTGCATATTGTATTAGTTAAGTTTAGGATTAGTCTTAATTAATTAGGGAATTAAGGTCATGGTATATAAACCATAGTGTAAGCCTTAATTCCCCAACTCTTGCACTTAATTAATTCTAAATTTCCAACAATTGTTCTCTCTAACATCTCTCTACTCTCTCTCTAAAAGCTCTAACCATCTTCACTCAATTTCCTTCTAAATTCATCATCTAACATCAAACAATGGATTGATTTAGTGTTTTAAGCATTTCAATTGGTATCAGAGCTTAATTTCACTCTGAAAACGATTCATTTCCATTGCTTGCTGTCCAAATCAGAAGATCAAAAGGGTTTATCAAGTTTTTTGAAGAAAAATGGGTCAAAAATCAAAAAACGGATTTGAGGTATTAATTCTTGTTCTTATGGGTTAAATAGCTTCATATTGTTATTATATTAAGCATAGAATCGAGTTAGGATCGAATCCAATCCATTCTGATGAAGAAATTGGATTTTTAGTAAAAGCCATTAAAGCTTCAAAAAACCTTCAAAATTCAAATTTCATATTAGATCTAGGTTGTTTTTTATTATGATTGTTGTAATGGATTGAAGGAAAAAGGTTTTGGGTCATTTTGCAAAAAGAATCAAAGATTTTGGTTAAGAAACGAGTGTTTTAGGATCAAATTAGTGGTATTTCATTGTTGTTCGGAACTGTTCTGCTCAAGAACGATGCAACTGTTCTCGGCCTGTGAGAACAGTAACAAGTTCGGCCCGAACATCTTGAACACAGTTCGGCCCGAACTTCTCCCAAGTCTTCGACCCGAACTTCTCCCAAGTCCTCGGCCCGAACATCTCAAAATCTTCGGCCCGAACTCTAGTCAATCTTTGGCCCGAACTCTTACAAGTCTTCGGCCCGAACTCTTTCTCCACACTTAATTTTTTTTTTCTCGGTCATTTTTCTACCACTAAGAAATGACTTCCAAGGACGCCTTGTCCATTGGATCAGACACAACACCAGCCGTTCTCTACCGAGGAGAATACGGTCAATGGAAGAAACGGTTTCTCCATTTCATCCTGAGCCAACATTCCGGTCCAGATATCCTTGACTCCCTTCAAATCGGACCCACTAAGTTCTATCGTGCATTGGAAGCAGCCCCAAACTCTGAACCAGCATTACCTGGAGGTGTAATCGAAATTCCCCCAGCGGAATACACCCAAGAGCAGAAGGATAGGGCTAGGGCTGATGTGTACGCACACTCCTATATGCTACAGGGCATCACGAATGAAATTTACAGCAGCCTTGATAGTTTCGGCACGGGTAAAGAGCTCTGGGATGAGATCCAAAAGCAAATGGAGGGTACTGACCTGGGTAATAAAGCTAAGATGGTATCCACCCTAAACACCTACGGTCAATTTAAAGCTACCCCGGGAGAAGAATTGGAGCAAACCTTCCTCAGATTTTGACATGCTCAATGATCTCAGAAAGAACAAACTCATCAAAGAGAAACTTGAAATTAACATCAAATTTATCCAATCCCTACTACCGGAATGGGAGATGTTTGGCAACAGTGCGATGCAGCACAAGGACTTAAGCCCCATAGATATTCATGAATTATATGAGTACCTACATCAAAATGAACCTATGGTGAGAGGAATCGCCAAAACTAGGCAAGATACTGCTGACACTCTTGCAATGTTGGCCAAACAAAACCTAGCTCTCAACAAAGGTATCAATGAAGCAATGATTGCATCAAAATCAAAAGAAGTGGTAAATGAAGAACCAGAGACTCTGATCCCTGCGGGGACGAAAGATGAAATCGATGCAGTTCGTCAAGCCTTGGCTCTCATTTCAAGCTATAATAACAAGTACTATAACAAGCCAACCAACAACAACCTCAGATCATCCTCAAACTTCAAATTCAACTCCTCTTCTCAAACCCCGAACAACAAATCCTCATCTTCCTCTACTAAGCCACCTAAGAAATGTTACAATTGTGGTATGAGGGGGCACTTTGCTAAAGAATGCAAGAAGCCTAAGGTGAAAGACTCTGAATACTTCAAAAGGAAAATGCTCATGGCTAAGCAAGTTGAAAATGGAAAGGTCCTACTGGATGAGGACCAACAGTGGTTGGAAGACTCGGATGATCAAGAGGAAGAGGAATGCACCGCCAGCCTGGCTTTTATGGTGAGATCAAACGAACTAAGAGCAGAGCTAGGCATACCTAATGATGAAAATGAGGTGCACTCTTCTTCTTTTGACTCTTTATTATCTGACTCAGACACTGATGAATCAGAGAATTCCTGGTTTAATGAAAAACTTTTTCGTAAAATTGATGAGAAATCACAACTGACAAAACAAATTACTTCTTTAGAATCCGAAAAGGAACAACTTTTAAATGATTTAAGTGATTTAAGTCAATGTTCTCTTCAAATAACTCAAGTAAATAAGGAATTACAAAATCAGTTGTCTACGTCAAAATCTGCTTATAAATTTCAAATTTCTGAATTACAAAATAGTCTACAAACACATTTTAATACAACCAATGAATCAAATACACAAATCTCAAAATTAAAGGCAGAAAATTTAACCTTTCGTCGTCAACTTGAAACTCTTGTTCCTCAAGTCAATCAAAATAACTTTTCAAATCAAAAAACACAAGAGGTACAACAACAATTGTCATCGTTTCATGCTGCTCACACCAGTGAGGTCAATCGTCTAAATCGCATTATTAATACAAAAAACCTTGAAATTTCAAACCTGAAAAACATGAAGACAGTGTCAAGTGATAATGACGACTCCAAGCAGCTGATAAATGACTTGGCGAATCAACTAAGTCGAGAGCAAAAATGGATGAAGTCCGCAGACATCAAGATGAAAGACTACCAAGAATAGTTGAAGATAGCTGACATCGAAATTCAAAAATTGAATGAACAAATCATAAACATAACAACCAATTTTAAAAAGGAAATCGATGAACAATCAGCAACTATACACAGTCTCACTATCAGAAAAGAAAATGCTGATGAACACATCTCCAAACTAGAACAAACGATTGTGAAAGTTGGTCATACTGAAAAAACGATAAAATTCAACGAGCCAAAAGAGTTCAGATCGTACAAGTCAAAAGTGGGTCTTGGAGCAGAAAACATATGCCCTCTGGAAAAAGCTGCAGATGTTCTTCCAACGTTATATAACTACGATTACATGAACTTGGGAATCTGGAAAAGCTTCCTTCATATGCCAGATGAAGAAGCTGAAGTTGAAAAGTTCAACCGGGAAAAGGAAGAATATGCTCAAATTAGCTTCAATTATGATGCCCTAAACTCAACATATGAAAAGAAGAAAGCAAAATTTAAACACAATGAATACTTTCCAATCATCACACCTGCTGAATTCTCCATTCCTGAAAACCAAATTTTAAAACAAATCAAAGAGCCAAAGCTATATGTTCCACCATTAGTTTTAGAGAAGAAAATTGTCCAATTAGAAACTGAAATTGATGAAACTCATAAGGCCTTTGATAAAGAAAAAGAAAACCTTCAAAACAAAATACATGATTTAGAGGACACCATTTTAGAATTAAAAGCTAAAACGAACAATATTGTTTCTCAAAATTCTAAAGCCTCTTTATTAGGAACAACACAAACAAACCCAGTTCCAACCATTTTGAAGAGAAGCTCTAATCCACCTATTTTGAATCTTGCAGATCGAAGATTAGAGTCTGGAGGGAAGAAGTCCTTGGAGGAAAATGAAGTCAAAAGAGCCTCGCAGTCAAAGAAGTCTATTCAGACTGGATCCAGTATGCTTAAGAAGCCTAGTCTACTTAAGAAGTCTAGTCCACCTATGTCTGTAGTTTCATCTTTTTCTGTTAAAAATAAATGTAATGACTCTAATTTTGTGAAAACTATTTTAGCTGCTTTTAGAACTGATTATGATTCTACTGTTTATCGACATGTCCGATATTCTCCTGATTTTGGTGATGTGTATGTTAAAATTGACAAATCTGGAACAAAAAGATTTTTTGATATAATTACAAAGAAACAGTTAACTCAAACTGATAAACGTTTTTTTGTAAGACTTGATGCACCTTGCAGTATTCATAAGAATATAGTATATCATAAAAATGGCAAACTTATAAACACATGCAAAACATGCTTTCCATACCACTGCAAATCACTAAACTCACGACCAGTAAAATCTATTGTTACACGCTCATTCAAACCAACCTCTGAAAAATCTTCATCTCATCGTCATCTCGTGTATCGGTCAGTTTCTAAACAAACATCGTCAAACTCAGAATCTCCATCAAAAGCTCAAAAGAAAATTTTCAAACAACCGAAGAAATCTTCTCAAACTCCACAAACTTCTGTCTCCCATCTTTCTTCTCGCACAAGTCTTCTCGAGGAAACTCTGCACAAAGGTCAAAACCACCAGTTTCCTCAAAAGGCAACAAACCATCCACTAAAACGAATATTCATGTGAAATATAACTGGATTAAAAACGAAAAATCTCATTGGATTATTCAATCCTCTGAAAAATCTCTCAAATGGGTAATCAAATCCGAACTGCCTCCTAGCAGTTCCCCAACGCTCTAAATTGATCATCACATAAATCTGCATAAAACATCTGTCACTAATCGTTCTGGACCCATACATGATTGGGTACCTAAACTGTTTTATTTGTTTTATGTAGAATATATGGTACATCGACTCGGGCTATTCAAGGCACATGACGGGGAAAAAAAATCTATTGACTAATTTTCGTCACAAATATCTGGGAACAGTCAAATTTGGAAATGATCATTTAGCTGCTATTTTAAGACTTGGTGACATCATTCTTCCAAATCTTATTATCCGAAATGTTGCTTTTGTCGAAGATCTCTCACATAATCTCTTTAGCATTGGTAAATTCTGTGATAAAACTCTGGAAGTCAACTTTCGCACAAAAAAGTGTGCTATTCGTGAAGGAGTTATGTGCACAGTCAGCCAACCTATGATGATACATCCATGCCTACGAAACACTTAAGGGTCACACCGGTGAGTGCATGTAATACGAGCAAGATAAGCAATGATACTACGAAGAGGAATGATTCATAATAGTCATTATGAATCAGTTAAGTATTAAGTTAAGTTTAACTTATTACTAGATTAACTAACTAATTAATACAAGTAGTTGTACGTTTACTAGTTGAGTAAATATACAATGTGTTAATTATAGATTATCCATTGTATGATTTAAAGCTATTAAATCATATAGTAATTGGATAATATTGTTGTATAAAGTATATAAAGGTTATTATATAATTAACTATTAGAAGTATAAATACAAGTATATAATTCGTGTATATGGTTACCGAATTATTAGTGTATTAATACTAGACATTTAGTAGTTAAGTGCAACAATAATAAACTAGTTAAACTATAAGGGATGGAAGTGTTAAAAGGAAGTTTAATTAAAGTTCTAATAATAATTAAACTAGAAGGGTTCTAAGCGTAACTTATTTGTATATAAATAAGAGGCTTAGGGTAAACCCTAAAACCCCTTACATACATACATACACAAGCCACGAAAATCATCCCCCTCCTCTCCCTATTTCGGCCGAACAAGATCAAGGGAAGAACACAAGTCTTGTGTTCTTCGTGTTCTTCGTTCGTTCTTCGTGTTCTTCAAGTTTTGAAGAACAAGTTCATTGCTTAGATCAACTAGAAGATCGCTCGATTTGTTCATCATCAGTGGATCAATCTTAAGCAATCAACAAGGTATGTTTTGGGAAAACCATTTTCTCCCTTCTCCCTCTTGGACGAATTCGACCAAAGAACCCTAGGGTTCTTTGGTTGATGGTCGAACGAACTACACAAGCAATGTGTGTGTTCGAGTTCTTCGTACAAGGTTTCTTCCTTGTTAACCTAATCTAGTTTTCCAACATCCCAATCCTTTAGGATTTAAGGATTAGGTTTAATCCCAGTTCCGCATTTAGGGATTAAATCAGCTAGTTAGTTTTAACCGGTGAAGAACAAGTTCATGTTCTTGCTCAGTCATGGTTCGAACTCGTGTACTAGGTGGTCGACCCAAGTGGTTGATCAGTCGCATGGTGCGTAGTAAATCCCTACAGTGGTATCAGAGCGTTGGTTTAGAAATCTAGACTAGATTAACAAAGATTGTTTGTTTACTTTAAGTTTTTTTTGTTTCAAGTTCTTCTTCTTCTTCATCATTTTTGAAAATAAGGGAAGAAACCCTAAGACCAAGAACATTAAACTAGTCTAAGTTTAATTGGTCAAGAAGGTTTCTAGAAACCCTAGCAAATTTTCGAAACCATGGAAGAACCCTAGGATCAAGTATGTTAAACAATATGTTTAATTGATCAAAAGGATTCTTTCCATAAACCCTAGAAATTTCGTGACCTAGAAAGAACCCTAGGATCAAGTATATTAAACAAGATATGTTTAATTGATCAAAAGGATTCTTTCCTAATTACCTTAGAGATTTCGAAATCTAGGAGGAAACTTGGACACCAAGTATGTTAAACTAGCCTAGTTTAATTGGTGGAAAAGTTTCTTAGTGTTAAGATTTTCGAAACCCTAAGAACCCTAGAACATTAAACTTTTTTAAGTTTAATAGTTTAAAAGTATTAATTAGGATAATAATCTAAAATCTAGTTAATTAGACAAGTTTATGTCTAAAAGGTTTAATTATTATTTTGATAGGTTTATTAAATCTAGTTCTTTAAACGTAGTTATTTAGACAAAGTTTTATTGTCTATAAGGTTTAAATTAAAGAGTTTAAATAAATTTATTAAAAGTTATAATCTATCTTAGAATTTAAACAAAGTTTATTGTTTAAAAGGATTGATTAAAATTAATCTTTTAATTAAAATAATGTCTTTGATCAAGAAAGTCAAAACCTTAGTTTTGATTGGTCAAAAACAAGATTAGGGTTCATCTAGTTAATTTAGGGAATTGATAAAGAAGATGTTAATTTTTAAGTTCTAAAATTAACAAGGTGTATTTAATTATTTATGTATATGTATTTATATTTTTCGTGATTTTAAATAGTTAAATAAAATTAAATTTTAAAAGATATAATAAGTTTATACACATTTTAATTAGTTCAAGTTAAAATGTATATGTATATGTATAAATTAGATGTAATATTCTTATTAGAATGTTACAAGTTTATTATAAGAAATATATACATATATACGAATTTTATTAAATACAAGATAAAATGAAACAATTAAAAGGATAATGTTATTTTGATCTTTAATAATAATATTATAAGTAGTTATTGTATAAGTTATAATATAATTAAAACTAGAAAGTACAAAGTTATTATTTCATTATAACTAGAAATTGTACAAGTTGAAATTATATGATTAACTAGTAATATACAAAGTTATATATATATATATATATATATATATATATATATATATATATATATATATATATATATATATATATATATATATATATATATATATATATATATATTAAGATGTATAAAGTTATAAGTTATTATAACTAGATGATTATACAAGTATAATATAAGTATTTTACAAGTTATGTAATATACTAGATTAATGATCAAGTATAAATAACAAGAACCTATATTTAACTAGTCTAAGTTAAATATAAGAAAGGTTTAAACAAACTATAAGAAAATATAGCCTTTATATAATAAGGTTATTAGTTTCACCAAGAATGAACCGGTGATTGTGTTAGCTTAAGTTTCATCATGGTTGTTGAAGCTAGTGGGAACTACACAAGAAAATCACAAAGTTTGTAAGTGTGTCGTTAAGGCATAAGTTATGATCGAAATTAATAAGTAAGAAATAAATGTTTAATTTCATTATTAGACATATGAAAAACTAAGTGTGTTAAACTAGGTTTATGTTTCAAGTTTATGAATCATAAATGTTTTTAAAGTTTAACATAAGTTTATAAGTTTTTCAAATAATATAAAACAAGTAAGTTTTATTAGAAATAAGGTTTCTCACAAAACCTAGTAAAACGTTTTGTACACCTCGTTTTAGGTATACATATAAGATCGTGTAAATTCTTGAAACTATAAGTTTTAAAGAATAGTTCTTATGTTTTAAAAAAAGGTGTCTTGTTGAACCATTCAATTCTTCAAGTCACACATTTTAAACAAGAATTAAGATTGGAATAAAAGTTTAAGTTTAGTTTAAGACTTAAACAAACCCAAGAAAATCTTAGATCGAAGTACTATCCACCTAATGGAACACCTCACTTGTTCAAAGATATTCATATTGTAAGGATAAAGAACCTTAGATATGGATTCAAATCATTGCGAGTGTTAGGGTGCGTAAGGTTCTGTGATAATCGGGAGTCCCGGCGCAGAGCATCGCACTGTCTTAGATGGTCTGATCTACTTTGGTGATAATCGGGAGTCCCGGCCCAAAAAGTACTTGAGTAGAATAAACATACTAGACTTTATTACTAACAATTAGATTGTACAAAGTTGTAATAAGTTATAAGTCTAAAGATTCTACGACCCCTAGGAATAGTGTCAAGTCTTGATACGATCAGTAAGGAAGTTACCTACCAGAAATAACATGTCTCGTCGGGAAGTGCCCAAACCTTGCGGCGAGAATGTGATATATGGATCCTAGGCCTAAAATATTAATTATGGGTTTATAATATATTTTAGAGAATGTTTATTGATGATTACTAATTAAACTGGGTTTGATTTGTAGATGGCAGCAACAAATGTGATTGCGACAACAAGTACCAACAATCACTCACTTCGCTCAATCCTCGAAAAGGACAAGTTGAATGGGTCAAACTTTCTCAACTGGGAGCGCAATCTTCGTATTGTGCTCATGCATGAAGAAAGTGGTATGTCTTGGAGAGAGCAGTACCGAACACCCCTGCTGTTAATGCCAGAGCTGAAACGAGGCAAGCTTATGATAAGCATGTAAGTGATGCACTCGATGTGAGCTGTCTAATGCTCGCCACCATGAGTCCTGAGTTACAAGCGGGACTTATGGATGTGCCTGCATTTGAGATGATCCAGCAACTTAGGGATTCATTTCAAGAGCAAGCTCGCACCGAGAGGTTTGACATCAATCGAGCCTTCAACTCTTGCAAGATGGTCAAAGGAACGCCGGTGAGTGCCCACGTCATGAAAATGAAGGGACACATGGATCACCTCGCTAGACTTGGTCACCCCATACCGTTGCAAATGGCAACAGATACTATACTCAACTCGTTGTCTAATGACTACAAGTCTTTTGTGGTCAACTACAACATGCATAATATGGATAAATCCATTGCTGAGCTACATTCCATGCTCAAGACAGCTGAGTTGAGTTTGGGGACCAAATCTAAGGACGTTCTCTTGATCGGTAATGGCTGAAGGAATTATGTGCTCAAGACAGCTGAGTTGAGTTTGGGGAGTCTGAAGGAATTATGTGCACAGTCAGTCAACCTATGATGATACATCCATGCCTACGAAACACTTAAAGGTCACACCGGTGAGTGCATGTAATACGAGCAAGATAAGCAATGTTACTACGAAGAGGAATGATTCATAATAGTCATTATGAATCAGTTAAGTATTAAGTTAAGTTTAACTTATTACTAGATTAACTAACTAATTAATACAAGTAGTTGTACGTTTACTAGTTGAGTAAATATACAATGTGTTAATTATAGATTATCCATGATATGATTTAAAGCTATTAAATCATATAGTAATTGGATAATATTGTTGTATAAATTATATAAAGGTTATTATATAATTAACTATTAGAAGTATAAATACAAGTATATAATTCGTGTATATGGGTACCGAATTATTAGTGTATTAATACTAGACATTTAGTAGTTAAGTGCAACAATAATAAACTAGTTAAACTATAAGGGATTGAAGTGTTAAAAGGAAGTTTAATTAAAGTTCTAATAATAATTAAACTAGAGGGGTTCTAAGCGTAACTTATTTGTATATAAATAAGAGGCTTAGGGTAAACCCTAAAACCCCTTACATACATACATACACAAGCCACGAAAATCATCCCCCTCCTCTCCCTATTTCGGCCGAACAAGATCAAGGGAAGAACACAAGTCTTGTGTTCTTCGTGTTCTTCGTTCGTTCTTCGTGTTCTTCAAGTTTTGAAGAACAAGTTCATTGCTTAGATCAACTAGAAGATCGCTCGATTTGTTCATCATCAGTGGATCAATCTTAAGCAATCAACAAGGTATGTTTTGGGAAAACCCTTTTCTCCCTTCTCCCTCTTGGACGAATTCGACCAAAGAACCCTAGGGTTCTTTGGTTGATGGTCGAACGAACCACACAAGCAATGTGTGTGTTCGAGTTCTTCGTACAAGGTTTCTTTCTTGTTAACCTAATCTAGTTTTCCAACATCCCAATCCTTTAGGATTTAAGGATTAGGTTTAATCCCAGTTCCGCATTTAGGGATTAAATCAGCTAGTTAGTTTTAACCGGTCAAGAACAAGTTCATGTTCTTGGTCAGTCATGGTTCGAACTCGTGTACTAGGTGGTCGACCCAAGTGGTTGATCAGTGGCATGGTGCGTAGTAAATCCCTACAATTCGTACATAAGATGGAGAAGAACTTCTTACCGGAACCCGTGATACAAACTTTTTCACCATTAATCTTAATGATGTGGTTCCACTGGAAGAAGTATGTCTCGTATCAAAAGCTACTTCCAATGAGTCATGGTTATGGCATCGTCGTTTGTCTCATCTTAACTTCAAAACCATGAACAAACTCGTAAAAGGAGGACATGTGTCTGGATTACCTGATGTTGCGTTTGAAAAAGATCATAAATGTTCATCATGTGAAATGGGAAAAATGACCAAAAATTCTCACAAACCTAAACCGGCTCCAAGTACTTCCAAACCTCTTGAACTACTGCATACGGATTTATGTGGTCCAATGAGCGTTCAAAGCCTTGCTGGTAAACGATATGTTTGGTTATTGTTGATGACTATTCAAGGTACACATGGGTTCATTTCCTCCGCTCAAAGGATGAAGCTCCAGAGATCATCATCTCATTCATCAAGAAAACCCAAGTGAACCTGGAATTAAATGTTCAAACAATCCATACCGACAATGGTACTGAATTCAAAAATCGGGTCCTTGACTCTTATCTTGAATCTGTTGGTATCACCCACCAGTTTTCCGCTGCACGAACTCCTCAACAGAACGGTGTTGTTGAAAGACGAAACCGTATCGTAGTGGAAGCTGCTCGTACGATGCTTTCATTCTCAAAACTTCCTCCGTCTTTATGGGCAGAAGCCATCAGCACCGCCTGTTTTACTCAAAACCGCTCAACAATAAACAAAACATATAGCAAAACTCCATATGAGCTCATCAACAATCGAATACCAAATGTAAACTTCTTCCACATCTTTGGTAGTCGATGCTTCATCCTGAATGATAAAGATAAACTAAACAAGTTTGAGGAGAAAGCTAAGGAAGGAGTCTTTATTGGATATTCAAAGGAATCAGCTTCATTCAAAATTTACAACTGATCCACAAGAATGGTCAGAGAAAGTGTTAATGTATCATTCGATGAAACATTCCCTCTTGATTCGAGCACAACTGGTATTGAAAGACCTCTACCCACAACCTCCTCTAATCATTCAACATCTCTGAATGACCTTGAAATCCTATTTGAACACTTCTATGACGAATATCACAACGTCAGACACACACCTCCACCCCCACCCCCACCACCACCCCCACCCTCACCTTCGGAAGATGTTCAATCAATCACTGCTCCGGAAATCAACACTCCATCAACAAATGAATCTCCATCCCCTACCTCACCTGCTCCAACCTCACCAATACCCACATCAAATGCAGGTCCTTCAACATCAACACAAGGAACTCAATCTACACCAATCGATCCCCCACCTCCGTCAGATATTATCGCTCCACTGGTGATTGACTTCTCTAAATTTCATCTTCCTCGTGTTGAACCACCACCTCAGATCAATCCCCCAAATCCTGAAACTGCAATCATACCACATCCTGCTTTCACTGATAATTCCAACGTTAACCCTGGTCAACTCCCACTTCCTCATTCTACGAAGTGGACAAAGGAACATCCTTTGGATCAAATCATCGGAAACCTAGCGTCCTCGGTCCAAACTAGAAGGGCTTGAGCGGATGAATGTCACCATGCATCATTATTAAGTTCCACTGAACCTAAGAAAGTTACTGAAGCGCTTTCCGATCCAGACTAGATAATTGCAATGCAAAAAGAAACTAATCAAATTGAAAGATTAAAAGTCTGGCGCTTAGTTCCTAAGACCCCAGGATCATCCTCATCGGAACTAAGTGGATTTTTAAGAATAAGAAAGACGAAAATGGAATCGTCATTCGGAACAAAGCAAGGTTGGTTGCTAAGGGTTATGCTCAACAGGAAGGCATTGAAGCAATTCGCTTTTTCTTAGCATATGCAGCTCACAAAAACTTTACTATCTATCAGATGTATGTAAAGACTACATTCTTAAATGGTATTTATAAAAGAGGAGGTGTTTGTTCATCAACCAAAAGGGTTTGTGAATCCCAAACATCCAGATTATGTATATATTCTGGACAAAGCTCTATATGGTTTGAAACAGGCCCCCCGGGCAAGGTATGATGTTCTTTCCCAGTTCTTAGTCGAATCTGGCTTTTCAAAGGAAAAGTTGATACAACTTTGTTCATCAAACGTCAAGGGGAAGATATCATACTAATTCAGATCTATGTCGATAACATTATCTTTGGGTCTACAAATCCAAAATATTGCAAACGTTTTTCCGATATCATGGTAAAACGCTTTGAAATGAGCATGATGGGGGAGATGAACTTCATCCTAGGTCTTCAAGTTCGTCAACTTCCCACTGGCATCTTCATCAATCAATCAAAGTATATCTCTGATCTGATGAAGAAGTATCTCATGGACGATTGTAAACCTATTGCAACACCGATGTCCACGACCACCAAACTAAATGCTGATCTGGATGGTAAACCGGTAGATGTAACAAACTATCAGGGTATGATTGGATCACTTCTTTACTTAACGTCCAGTCGTCCGGACATCATGTTTTCCACATGCATCTGTGCTCGGTATCAGGCTGCTCCCAAAGAGTCTCACTTTCTGGCGGTCAAACGAATCTTCCGTTACCTAAAAGGCACCCGAGATCTTGGTCTTTAGTACCCCAAGGAGACCTCGTTTGATCTTTGTGCCTTCTCTGATGCTGATCATACTGGATGTATGCTGGACAGGAAGAGTACATCTGGGGGAGTTCAATTTTTGGGAGATAAGCTAGTCAGCTGGTCATCAAGAAAGCAAAACTGTGTCTCACTATCAACAACTGAAGCAGAATATGTTGCGGCCGCTAGCTGTCTGTCCCAGGTGATATGGATGCAATCACAATTCAAGTATTATGGCTTTTCCTATAGCCGCATTCCTTTATATTGTGATTCCAGAAGTGCAATTGCAATATCTTGCAATCCAGTTCAACATTCTAAAACTAAACATATCGATCTTCGATATCATTTTATCAAAGATCACGTTGAACTGGGCAATGTTGAATTGTACTTCGTATCCACCGATTTTCAATTGGCTGATTTGTTTACCAAGGCTTTACGTTTTAATTATCTGGTCTCAAAGCTTGGTATGCTAAATCTCAAAACTTAATTGTTTTCAATTCTTATTTTTCAATTTGTTAAATCGTTGCATTCTTCGTATCATCATAATGGCTTTCAAGAAACTCGTCTTGAAACTCGGTCGTCAAAAGTCGTCATCATTCAAGGGGGAGCAACTACTCATCAGTCAAGGGGGAGCTGATGCTAAAAGTTTTCCTTAATTTTAATTTACTTTTAATTTTTAATTTTGAATTTTTAATTTCTATGTATTTTATTTTACTTTAAAATTTAAAATCAAAAAGTTAAAAAGTTAATTTTCACTAATCTCTTCGGGCCGAACATATTATTGTTCCCGGCCCGAAGACTTAAGTCGGCTTCCATTGTTTGACCTCACCTGTGTTAGGCTCGAACTTCTTTCCCGTATAAATACTCCTCACCGAACATCTATTCTCTCTTTATCCTATTCTCGAACACACACACACTAAACACCACGCGACAACACACAGTGAACCCCGTTTCTCTGATTCTTCATCAATCCTCGATCGACTCAGTTAAAATCAACTTTCTACTCATAAACATCTGATTTCGGTACGTTTTCACCAACTAATTTCATCATGTTCATGCTAGATTTCACTCGTTCAACTAATTTACGATCGAACAGTCTCTAGGGTTTCATCGACTTAGTATCTCTAGGGTTTCTACCGCCGCCAACTCCAAATCGTGAGTCGGATAATTCTTCTCATGATTTTTCAATTGCCTCGAGGCATAAGCAATAACCCGATCCCGTTGCATCAACACGCAACCCAAACCCGCAAATGAAGCGTCGCAATAAACAATAAAATCCTCTGGGCCTTCGGGTAAGGCAAGAACCGGAGCTTGACATAATAGTTGTTTTAGAGTTTGGAAAGACCTCTCGTGTTCATCACCCCAACGAAACGGTACATCCTTACGGGTCAACTTCGTCATCGGACCCGCTATCTTCGAAAAAATCTTTGATAAACCGGCGGTAGTAACCCGCCAAACCTAGAAAGCTCTTTATCTCGGTTGGTTCTTTGGAGCAACCCAATTCATAACCGCTTCGATCTTTGACGGGTCCACCTTGACCCCATTCGAACAAATACCGTGACCCAAAAAGTGAACCTCTCGAAGCCAAAATTCGCACTTTGAGAACTTCGCATACAATTGTTCCCGCTTCAACGTTTCTAACACTTGCCTTAAGTGCTTCTCGTGTTCTTTTTCGGTCTTGGAATAAATTAAAATGTCGTCAATGAATACAATAACAAACTTGTCGAGATAAGGCCGACAAACTCGGTTCATCAAATCCATAAATATCGCGGGAGCGTTTGTCAACCCAAACGGCATAACCAAGAACTCATCGTGACCGTAACGAGTTCGGAACGCCGTTTTATGAATATCGTTTTCATGAACCCGAACTTGGTGATAACCTGATCTCAAATCAATCTTTGAGAAATAAGAAGACCCTTGGAGTTGATCAAATAAATCGTCAATACGTGGCAAGGGATACCGATTCTTTACCGTTCTCTTATTCAATTCCCGATAATCAATGCACATACGAAGTGCACCATCTTTCTTTTTCACGAATAAAACGGGAGCTCCCCAAGGTGAGGAACTCGATCGAATAAAACCCTTATCCAATAAATCTTGGATTTGTGTCATCATTTCCCGGATCTAGGACGGTGCTAAACGATACGGTGCTCTAGCCACGGGATTGGCACCCGGGACCAAATCAATTTTGAATTCTACCTCCCGAACGGGAGGTAACCCAGGCAAGTCTTCGGGAAACACCTCCGGGTATTCCGAAACCACCCGGAGATCACCAACCACTTTCTTTTCCTTTTTCACATCGATCACATAGGCCAAAAATGATTCACATCCATTGTTCAAGGACTTACGGGCTTTCATCATGGATATAACGGGTATGGTCGGGGTCGCACGGTCTCCCCGGGCCACAACGTGTGACCCGTCGGGTAAAAGAAAGGTAATTAACTTTTGGTGACGAATTATGTTGGCCTTATTGACGCTTAACCAATCCATACCTAAATCCACATCAAAGCCGGATATCGGCATAACAAGTAAAAGAATCGAAAATTTCACGCCATCAATATCAATACTAGCCACGGACATGGATGTCGTGACCGGAACCATTTCACCATCGGCTACCTCTACCTCTAGAGGTGTCGCGATCAAAGAAGTAGGCAATTTCAATTTGTCACAAAAACTCTTTGAGGAAAACGAACAATTAGCACCCGAATCAAATAATACGCGAGCGGGTATGAAGTTTATTAGAAACATACCCGTGATGACATCATCGGTAGTGGTGGCATCCTCCACCGTCATCTTGAATGCCCGACCCGTAGGTGGCGGATGACCTTTTCTCTTTTGACCACCCGACGAAGCCGCTCCCCCGCCCGAACCCGAACCTTTCTTCGTTGGACAATGCATGGCCCGATGACCCTCTTTTTGACAAGTCCAACAAACACTATTTTCCAACTTGCACTCTGACGACTCATGCCCGTGTTGCCCACACTTAATACATCTTCGAGTTTGTGCCGTACACAGACCGGCATGAGAGGACTTACACGGTAGGCACCACGGGTTCCTTTGGTTGGAACCTTGAAGTATTTGCTTTCGACGGTCATTGCTCGACTTATGGTTCCCTTGAGATTTCTTGTAATTGTGAGATCCCGATTGTTCAAATTTCCCTTTGTTGAACGAAGTCTTCTCCCGACTCGCGGCCTTTTGTGCCAAGAAATCAGTCTCGGCCGACTTGGCAAGATCATAGGCTTGCAAGATAGTTCCCGCAAGCCTCGTTACATTCCGGTACTCGGGCAACAACGCCCCAACAAAGTGTTTGATTTGGGTAGACTCATCGGGCACCCATTATGTTACAAACCGGAGCTTACCATTAAATTGGAGAATAAGCTCATCCACCGTCATCCTATCATTCATCTTCAGCATCATAAACTCATTCCGAATTTTATCCAACTCAAACGGGCTACAATACCTAGCCTCCACTTGATCCCTAAATTGTTTCCATGTGATCGCATCCATCATCTCATTACTAAAATTTGCGGTCAACCCATCCCACCAATCCATAGCCGGTCCCCCCAACATTCGGGACGCATACCGGACCTTCAAATGGTCCTCACAACTACAAGCAATAAGTGCCTTTTCGGTAGCCCTAAGCCATGTTAGAGTTTCCGCCGGGTTGGTACTACCACGGTACTGGGTTGGCTTACAATCGAGAAAGTTCTTATAGGTACACGGTTTCTTCTCTACCGGCAAGGGTTGGTAAAAGAATTGTTGGTGTTGGGCATTAGCAATAGTCGCGGTGTGGGTGGGGTTCGGTTGTGGTATGCTTGCATTTGGGGATGAGGAGTCATTTCGGGGAAAGACGGGAATGTGGGTAGTTTGAGTGAATTGTGGGGGTGGATTTTCTTGGGTGGTAGGTGGTAAGGTAGACCGAGCCTCGGGTCGCGGCTCAGTCGATTGGCTTTGACGGAGAGCCCTAATAGTATCCTCAAGCTCCATATTTCGTGTCTCCAACAACACAATATACTCTTCATTCGGTATCTCATCACCGCCCGAAGTCGCGGCCCCATCATTCACAAGGTTCGTATTCGGCGGGGCATCCCCCAACAAGTTTCCATCCGTAGCCATTCCTGCTACAAAACACAACATCTCACCGAGGCTTAGTTTAATTCGTTAGTACACATCTACTAACTACTAAACCAATCACACTTGCTCTAATCCCTCTTGACCGGAAGGTTTGACCAAAACACGAGCCACGATTCGGGAATGGAACACCAACCCCGTGTATCCATCGCCAAACCGAAGCTCTGATACCAAGTTGTAACACCGCATTTTTGAAACCATTTTTTTTTTAAATCGATTAAGTATTAATCTAAAGTTACGGAAGCATCTAGTTAAGTTAGGTTTACAAATCGTGGTCCCACAAAATATTACAAACCAATGTTAGTTAAAAAGACGATATTACTAAACACGGCTCATTTTACAAAAACATATAATTTAAGCATGGTCAAACTTCCCGTCCAAGCCCGACCCGTTCAAGCCTTCCAACCTGAAACGTGTCAATAAGGGAGGGATTAGCACAAAAGCTAAGTGAATGAATTCCTACACTACCAACTACACTAATCACTTAAACACGGAAGTTATAAACATCTCTGGTTGGGTAATCACTTATTTGAGAGGATCGGTGGCTTTGCGGGCCTTAAACCATGGTCGGCCAAAACCACGGTAAACGATAGCCTGTATCCAACACCCCGGGCAACTCCCTCCCCTTAACCATGCAACGTATACAGGTAAGGTCGGATACCCTATTAGTCGATACACTATGCCCAACCGTTATCCATCTGACACTGACCTCGTCCCGAATGTGCACATAGTCATGTATGGTATTCCCTAACACTAGGCATACATAACAATCAAGCAAGCTAAGAAGAAAAGGTGCCAAAGCTACTCAGCAAAAAAATCGCGTCGCTATCTAGGAGATAGCGTCGCGATCTAGGAGATCGCGCCGCTATCTCGGCCCCAAACCAACCAAGATAGCGCCGCTATCTTAAAGATAGCCGCTATCTTCCCAGACCAGCTAAAATCCTGCATTTTCACAAGTATGCAATTTCCAAATGAAAAAAAGACCGGAACCCGAGTTGTAGGTTGAATCCACTCACCTTTCAACTTCCGATCCTTAACTCAGTGAGCTAGTATCACTGAGTATCCTTCCCGGTTCCTGTCAACAATATACCGAGTTAGTGATAATCCACCGAATTGTCAAAATCATCAATTTCAACAACTAACCACACAAGACTCATAAAATGCACATTTTATGACATTTCCAACTACCACAATTCCTTCATCAATACAATTGACCATTAAGACCATTTAGCAAGTCTTCACAACTAGTTGACCCAAACGGGCCAAAAATCCGAATATGGCTAAATTACTTCCACAATTCCATCAACTAGCACATAACTTCTATACTAGCAATTCACCATAATCTAGCAATTTTGCCGAGTTCATAACTATCACCATACAAATATCATACTTGCACAATCACTAGTTAACTATTTGACCCAAACACTAACTAGATAAATTCACACAATCATCTATACTAGGTTTTCACCATCCATAACTTACCAATCATGATTTCACAACCTAATAAACAATTCCATCCATTCAAACATCAAGAAATCCAAGATTTGTCAAAACCCACCTTCAACTTTCACCATCAATGGAGGTTGAAGGTGATTTTCACCAAATCTTGTATTCCTTCAACAATCTACCATACAAATGATGTAAAAGCTTGCATAAACACATAAAACAACATCCATTTCAAGATTCCTCCATAAAACACTAAAGATCACAAACCCTAGTTCATAACAAAGCTCAAGAACAACAAGGACAAGTAAAAGAGAAGATGTAACTTACCACTAAGCTTCTTCTACACTAATTTTAGTATGATTTTCGGGTTCAAGAAGGAGGTGACCACAACTTAGCAAGAACAAGCAATGAGGAAGATGGAGGTTCTTAGATGAGGCAATGGAATAGTATATATAAGGTGAGTTTGAAAAGGAAGTAAAAGAAGAGAGAGGGTTTATCCCTCTCTCTCTCCACGACCGGCCAAGGCCAAAAGAGGGCCCCACTTGGCATAATTTCCCATCACTTAATACTTTTCAGTATATGTCTGAAAAGTCCCTTTCGTAGATAATTTATTTAAAATAGCAAACGGACTCCAATTTTAAAAACGAAAGCATTTCCGGAAACGATATTTAACAAGGAATCCAAAGATATAAAAATCACGTTTTCATTCCAAAAATATCACAAGTCGGGTATTTTAACCCCTTGGTTACAATACCGCAAAAGACAGCAGGCTAATTAAATTAACTAAGCATTTAATCAGATAATCATTTAATAAGATACCTTAAGGTCAATAAATTACTAGGCCGGGTTTTGGGATGTTACACGAACTCTGTTCAAATCAATGTCCTCGGGCCGAACTCTTTTCAATTTTTATTTTAGTTAAGTTAAGTTTATTTTAATATTATAAGTATATTTTATATAATTATAATTATAAATTTTATTTATTAATATTTTTAATAAAATTAAAATTTTTATATTATTCTTATATTTATATATATCTATATACTATTAAAATCACTTAGAACTGTCTCGTCTCGATCAGTGAAAATTATCATCGTAACATTTTTCCAAACACTGTGTACTAATTTTACTAATTGTTTTGTGCCATCTTGTTTTTAATGTATAATTCTCAGATGGTTGCAGAACAAATCCTAGACGAGAACACCCTGGTTCCTCTCTACAGGATCAAGCCATTAACAGAGAACAACTCGTATTGGGCCCCGGACGAAAAGATCTCCTTCAGCATCGATTATCTGGTTAATTCACATGTTATCCAACGTCACCCTCTATTCTACTTGATGAATGCTAGGCCGGAGGTTCCAACGGTATATGTTCAACAATTCTTCACTAACCTCACCCTGGTGACATCAACCGACCCACACCAATTCGAAACTATGATTGATGAACAACCGGTGGAATTCACAAAAGATGATCTATATGACATCTTCCGGCTACCTCGTGGCGACTCAAGACCACCACTCACTACATTTGAACCACATCTAACATTACAGGAAATGTATGAGGGACTCCACGATCTCGGTCTTGACCTTCCTCGGGATACAATCGACCTCAGAGAACTCAAAAAGAAAAATATGGCAAGGAGCTGGTCCCACGTCTTCACTATCTTCAACCGATGTATGACAGGAAAGTCAGCTGGTCATGACAGGGCCTCGATAAATGTTCATCACGCCTATCATGCCCTCTGCTATAACCGACATTACGACTTTGCTGCCTATTTATGGGAAGAATTCAAGCTCTCCAAAGAAAAAGAACCAAAATTTCTGCCATACCTGAAGTTCTGGTCCATCATGATTGAACACTTCATGCAGCGATACCCAACCATTCACATCAGAGATGCTGCCAATCGTTTCATACCACCAAGTGTTTCGTTCCTTAGGAAACATAGTGGTACAACTGCTGTTAATGCTGCACCGGTCCCTCTCCCACTCTTTAAACTTGGTGACATCAATCTTGATCTCATCAGACGATACCGGGATCTATATTATCCTGAATGGAGTCCCGAGGATGCATAACAGCAACCGGACCAACCAGTTGCTCCTCAACAACCAGCTGCTCCACAACAACAACCAGCTGCTCCACAACAACCACAAGCTCAACAACAACAACCACCACCTCCTCAACAACGATCTCGACGTCGAGCAGCTGAACCACACGAACTACCGGCTCACCGACGTGAAAAACGACTTCGCCCCTCATCCGGCGGTGCCTCTGGAAGTCGGTCGGTTGCCACTCCATCTTCCCAACAGCAGGCAACTCCACCAACACGACCCATTATACGACAACCCACACAAACAACTGAACCTTCATCTCCTTCAACATCAGAAGATTCAGCTGCCACTATTTCCGATCGACTAGATTCACCACCTTCACCACAAGATCCACCTTCACCACCACCGCAAAGATCCCCAAACCCTTTCGATGATCCTATTTTCTCGGATCCTTCTCCACGACACACCCAACCACCACTCACATCCACCATTCCAACTAACGCAACCACCATACCACCACTCACAACCACCATTCTGACTTCCACAACCTCCGTTCCTCCAATCCCATCCACCATCCCAACTACCACAACAACAATTCCACCACTCATGTCCATAATCCCAACTTCCACAATCACCGCTCCACCGACCACAACCGCCGTTCCACCTACCACAACCACCGTTCCACCTACCACAACCACCGTTCCACCTACCACAACCTCCATTCCACCAGTTACAACCACAATACCACCAACAGAAACCTCACTTCCACCTTTCTCCATCACAACTGGTACTGCCTTGAGGGTCGTTACAACTCCACCTGCAACAGTTGTTATGACTCTCCCTCATCAGATTACACTATCATAGGCTACCTCAACCACCACAACTGCAATGCCAATTCCAGAACTGTAGCTCATCCCTCATCTCGCCTCAACAATACATACTTTTAATGCAAGGCTGGAAAACCGTGAGGGTAGACTGGCGAATGTTGCTCCTCCTCCACCGGCATCTTATCCATTAAACAGAGAGCTGCTCCTGCAAGCATCACGTCCATTTACAATGGAACAAATTAAAGCGATGTTCAACTATCGCATGGAAGAACTGCTCGAGCCCTGCTCTCAAGGACCCCTCATTTACAGAAGGCCGGAAGACCCTGAGGATAATCCTCAGGGAGGGGGACAAAGAAGGATACTGGAACACGGAGGGTCCAGTTCTCAAAGAGGTGCGAGTCAGTCACAACAACAACCCAGCTCCTCTCATCAAACACAGGGAGGAGGCCCACAAGGCGACGATTATATCGATGACTGGGCGATTGTTGAGTTTGATTATACTCAGGTATTGAACGTTGAACCACTCAACCAGTGGCGTGTGGATGAAAGTGAAGACATCTTGCCACAAAACAAACGTAAGCCAAGTGAGATAACTGAAGAAGAAAAACTCGAATCCATGAGTCATCTCCAATCTATCAATTCTGAGGTTGAGCATCATCGAAAAGGCAACGTTCAACGGGTTTTAAGAAAAGAGGCAAACACAGTGATTGATCTACAAAGTGACTCCGAAGAAGATAATATTGTGAAGGAGGCTTTTACCGAACCACCTCAAACTGCCAAATCTCCTCTAGACGACACCTCTCACAGCGACAAACCAAGGGAGGAGGAACGAGTGGAGGTAAAAAGGTTCCCTTTCACCCGAGAAAACTATCACAGATACTTCCACAACTACGATCAATTGGTTGCCGCCAAAACACCAGCACCGGAACCACCAACTGCCTCTCCAAAACATGGTGTGCCGGTCTTATCATATAGCGAGAAGAGAGCGGCGGATAGAGGTAACAAACGCCGTCTAAAGATCTCCAAAGAGTGCCTCTTCCAACAAGTTAAAATACCATTTGTTGAAGATCGCTTCTCAGCTATTTTCCAAGAGACAGAACTGCTTATCAATTATCAAGATTTGTACAAAGAAGTGATTCTGCCATCGAGAGAAAAGAGAATGTATTACCTCACAATGCATTATCTTAGGGGCAAAACACATCGATACAACAAGTCTCCAATCACATAGCTCCTGGAGATAACGACCGACCACTACTCAGGCTACTAATGGTACATAATCTTCCATATACGCAGAGCAAACAATCAACTGTACACAATTGATGAAGGAGACTTCTATATCCTCGAACCTCGAGATATAGAATGTCTATACAACGAAGTACGAGAACTTTCAGACACCCCACATCAAGTCAAAAATCATGCGAGAAATTTCGCTAAGGCTGCTCTGAAGCGCTTCATGCTCGTCAAATCTCTTGCTGCTCGAATGGAAGATGTACAGATGGCTATTGAGAGTGGCAGCGAAAAGGTTCACCTGGCTGCACCTTACAGATCACTTCCCTCCGATATTCAAACTCGGAGAACTGTTGTTTTGGGTAAACCGAACTTGGGAATGACTTACACAAACCTATTCAACAAAAGAGTTTTCTTCCGCGTGTCAGACAGTGCCAAGTTTTGTGACGGCACATTAAAACTCATGAAGAAAAAATTAGAGAAAAAGGGGAGACATTTGAACAGGCTTCCCAGCACCCCAGAGAACACCTCCCTACAAAGCAACATTGACAAACTAATCACTTCCATTGATGACAAATTAAAATGGCGCACAGTGATTAGACATTTTGAGGTTCATCTGGGGGTACGAGAACATCGAAAAACGCCCACCTACATAACTGCAGTCAATATCCACCACAAAAGTTTGGTCAATATCATGGCCTCCGATGGGCTGGCGAACCAGTTACTCTCAGAAGACTAAACAAAAGGGGTGCCCCGCGTCAATAATCAATCGCTGGGAGGCACTTCACCTGTCAAAATGTGTCCACATTCCAAACTATGGCTTCTGATCACATCATATTCAGAACCCGCTCTCAACAGAAAGCACAAAGCTCAATCAACCTTCACCACACATACTCTCCTTCCACCCTCCGACGATGTATATGGTACGTCCTCAAACCTCAAAACTTTTCATACTTTTGTTTTGTCGAGGGGGAGAAATATTAATTCTAGGGGGAGAATTATTATTTCTAGGGGGAGAAAACTGAGAAAATCAAAACAAATTACGCAAATCAAAAAGTTTTATGTTTGTAACGTTAATTATAAGTCGTTGTAATATCCGTAAACGATCTCGTTACTAGTTCCCTAGTAAAGATAGCATCTGTTTATTACAAATTCTTTTAATTCTCGTTACTTACTACTTCAAAAGACATACCTTCCACTGGTCTGCCAGATCCGGCCATACCTTCCCAGGGAAATATTTCAGCCAACTGGTAAATGTGAGGGTATACGTCTAGGGTATAGAAATAGGTGAGTGCAAGGTGATGTGAAAACATGATAAATCTAAGAAAACACACCTTTGAGTGCATCCAAACCTTTAACAAATCGGGCAACCATACAAATGAGTGATCATTCATGCGTCGGATGTTTCACTAGACTTTACTGGCCCTGTAAAGCAAATGCACGCCACCACCAACTACTCAAATTCCTCTCAACAGGAATTTGTTTCATTTCATTAGGGGACGTAGCACAAAAGCTACTGACTACTCATTCAGAGTATGTCAGTATTGAATCATAATAACCTCCTGACCCGGGTTAAGTCTCTTTGTATGCACAGTGTGTCTAGTTCTCACCCTCAAGAACCTTCCAATATAGGACACTTGCACTACAAAAAATGGATCTCCGTGAATCCATCGGAACACTAGTGGCATCACAATCTGATGTTTCACGAGGATCGAGTGGAAATCCTGCTAGAGCTAAAATCACACCAACTCTAAACGCATGTCACATATTTGAATAAGCGGTTGTGCAAACGACTACCGATTCATACCGTGTACTAACGGATACTCTAAGTGAGTCCGGTGTTACCGAAAAATCCATGTGAAAACTCCTTAAATGAAACATCTTTTAAAAGGCTGATTATAATGCACATGAGCGTAATAGTCCACTCTCAAATTACTCCTAAGATCTGCTATATCCAGCATGATCTTCCCCGGAGCCACCGACAATATAGGAACTAAAAAGTAAGGGTCCTAGGTCTAGGTGAGCAGAGTCAAGTATCATGGGATCTTGATTGGGGTGCGCTGAGATAAAAACTGAGAGGGGGTATGAAGTATGGGGTGCAAATCAGCATATCACATGGTAAAAACAAAAACGAGGGTGTGGTTGAAAATGAAAAAGTGAGTTGAGTGAGGAGCGTGTGTGAAAGGGTTAAAGAAAACGAAAAACCCTCCCTAAACCGAACAAATGACCGGGTAACCTCATCTATATCGGATTGCATATGTTGCTTTCTGATTAAGACATCATGGACCCAGTGATGCAATGCACAACCCCCACTGACCACTCAAGTACAAAAAGTACTTGTTTCAAAATCACGGAGATAACTACATCCACTATCGACATCTCATTTGGAGATTGTTGATATTGAAAAAGAGGACCCACCTCCAGTCCTCGCCTTCGTTTGTCCACGTATAGAGTCTAGAACTGAATTAAATCTCTCTAGGACACAGGCACTCTACCAAGCATATCTTTGGGATATTGCCGGAACATTCATAGTGATACCAAAAATATTGGTATTCCACGATGATTGAATGGAAATCCTACCAGTGCTAACATCAATGCCAACACTGAACGTAGGTCACACAGTTTCTGTAACTGTGGTGCTAATAGGCACTCTATGTGATCCTGGGTTACCCTGATACCTTCTTGTGCGAAGATCAGACGACCGTACTCCATTCTTATCAACAACGGTCACTATGTCTGATAGAGGATCTGATGACTGTACTCCAATCTTATCAACAACAGTCAATACATCAGATAAGGGATTCTATGACCGTACTCCAACATTATCAACAACGGTCAGAAAATCCAAATCATATCAATATTCCGCACTGCTACGACTTCAACAAACATCAGGAACCGAGGATCAGCAGCAAATCGACAAACGCCACAACTTCAAGAAAGGACTTCCGCTGATAACCGCTCTATCTATGGGTCTACATTCCGTCGATTTGCATGAAGTCTTCTGGAATACTTTATATTGGTTGAAAAGCCAATTAAAAGTATGTCTGTCACCGATGATCAAAAGTTGATGCTGATTTTTCAACAAAATTGCTCAACGGTTCTACACTCAGCTCCAGCTTTACAAACAAAGAAGACTTCAAAGATACGCAACATAGACTATTGTTACAAAGGGGGAGATTGTTAGGTACTAAAAAGGTTGTAATGAATAGTCTAGGGGGCAATGTGTAACATTGCATATTGTATTAGTTAAACTTAGGATTAGTCTTAATTAATTAGGGAATTAAGGCCATGGTATATAAACCATAGTGTAAGCCTTAATTCCCCAACTCTTGCACTTAATCAATTCTAGATTTCCAGCAATTTTTCTCTCTAACATCTCTCTACTCTCTCTCTAAAAGCCCTAACCATCTTCACTCAATTTCCTTCTAAATTCATCATTTAACATCAAACAATGGATTGATTTAGTTTTTTAAGCATTTCATTATTGCATAATGACTTTACAGTTAATTTTGGAAGTTTGTCAACTTATATATTTCATCTTATAGTAACGAAAGCAACGATAGTTTATGAACTTCAATATGATTTTAACATTTGAAAACTATAATTTCTTACGATTAGAACCTGAATGTGATTTTAACAGTATCAGAGCACATATCAATAACATTAGCAGTAGTAGAATCAGAACTTGGATACTAATTTTTAATCAAAACCTTGATTCTTTATCAGAATATGAATCTTAACTAAAACTCGTATCTTAGTCGGAAATTAGAAACACATAGTGAGAAAGAAACCAAACCTCAATCAAATGGTACAAATCAGAATTGAATGTTAAGGACTTATGGAGCTAACTATGACCACCTTATGATGACATGTCATTTAGCAACCATTTGATTGGTAGTTAATGATGATGTGTAATGTCTTGTCAAAGGGTAACTTGGTCATTAAAAATATTTTCCTAAATTAAATCCGAAGTTAAATATTTTTTACAAAGTTCCGTTTCCTAAATTAACTTTCATATATATATCTACATAAAAAGATTTGATATCTAATATTAATTAACCAATCGTATACCTTTATATTGATAATATTAAAAATAAAGATTTGAATTATAATATTAATTATGAATTAAATAATTACAAGCCTATATGGTAAGATCGTTTATTTTTTCATAAATTAAGATAAATATTTGAATTTTAATATTAATTATAAATTAAATAATTAACGTGATAAGATCAATAATTAAGAATGAAATTTAAAAAGTAGATGATCTTTTAGACTGACATGTAGCACTGGAGACTTTAAAACATACTATATAACATTATAAAAGCTTCTTTTATTATAATAGTAATAGATAAGAGAGATAGATTATATGTTCACAAGTCCACATTACAAGTATTTGCTATATATCAATAACAAAGAAAAACATTTTGAACATCTATATATATATCATAACAAATTGAGAAGAAAATAAATGTGTTTGGTCATTTAACATTTTCATAGTGTGGGTCGCATAATAATAAAATTTTATATGTTTTGTCATGATTATTAATAAAATTTAGGTCAAATATTATCTAAAGTTGGTTTGTTTCTTTCAAAACTGGTATTCTCACATGGTCAATTATATGTTGATGTCCTAAGAGTGAAGAATAAGAAATGCTTGAGAGTTATTTGTTGCGACAAAGATGGAAACTATATTAACAAAACAACAAATGTTGTATAAAAATTATATCATTTTATAAGTTTTTTCATTATTTTGCATTTCAATTTTTGAAGTTAGCCCGCACATTCAAGCGGGCTTTGAAGCTAGTTACTATATATAAAAACAAGGGCAAAAAAGGATTACAAAGGAACAATAAAAATGGAGTTTTTGCCATTTGTTTTTTGTATGAGAATTGAAATTTATACAACGACAATTACTTCGCTTACCACAGTGTACATATTTTAAAGCTGTCTGTACAAGTTGTGTTACATTTTTAAATTATGTGGTGTAGATATTATCACTTTTTTTGTATAAATGGCGTTGGTTTGATTTTCTCTGTTTTGCTTCGAAACTTGGTAGGTTACTTTCATCTATATTATCTTCTTTTTTTCAAATATGTATATAAAATTCTCAAAATGGTTCCAGTTTGACATATTAAATTCAAGCAGAACATCTGTGTGGATTCCATTCAGATTATTATATAAAATCATTAGACCGTCCGTTATGCACGACCGAATTGGGGGTCGCGACCGGCCACATAGGCTTGCTCGACGCGTCGCCCCCGTTACAAGGCCTCATGCTCGACGCGTCGACCCCCTTGAACGGTCGGGGAGTCGACCGTTGGTGAACGGCTGGAAAACGAAGGAATTAATGGGGCAACGGCTAGTAACGGCTAGTTTGCCCCCACATCTCTTCCATTTTTACCCTCTTTTTTTACCTTATAAATACCCAATCCTTTTCTAAAAACATTCACACTTCTCATTTCTTTTCTTCATACTTACTCACACTATCCTAAAAACATTCACACATCACACACACTATCCTAAAAATGAGTTCCGACGATGAAATGGATGTCGCTAATTTTATTTTTGGCGACGAGGAAGAGGACAGGGTTATACATCTCGGTTTTTTACAAACTGCGGTCGCGCTTCTTGAAGGTTCTAGTTCTACTATCCCTAGAACTCCTAGAAGATACGTGAATAGGGACCGTGGCGGTGCGAATGGCCGTCTCGTGGCAGCTTACTTCGCTGAAAATCCGACGTATAACGAGCATGATTTTCGCAAACGTTTCAGTATGAGTCGTGATCTTTTCACACGCATTGTTCGCGATCTCACTAATACCGTCCCATTATTTGCGCAACGATATGATGCACTTGGGAACCCAGGTACTTCTCCGCTAATGAGGTGCACGTCTGCAATTCGTCAGTTAGCATACGGGACCGTACCAGATGCTCTAGACGAATACTTACAAATTGGTGAGAAAACTAGCCGTGATAGTCTCGCAGAGTTCTGTAAAGGGGTTATGCACTTGTATGGAGATGAGTTTCTGCGAAAGCCTACTCATACTGATGTGGCGAAGCTATATGCTTTTCATGAGGAGAAACATGGGTTTCCCGGTATGCTAGGAAGCATAGATTGTACTGATTGGCCTTGGGCTCAATGTCCAAATGCTTACCGTGGGCAATATGTTAGAGGGGATCACGGGAACGAACCATTCATCTTACTTGAAGCGGTTGCCTCACAAGATTTGTGGATTTGGCACGCGTTCTTTGGTGTCGCCGGGTCGAACAACGACATCAACGTGTTACGAGCGTCCCATATTTTCAATGATCTCAAAGACGGGAAAGCACCTGAGGTACCCTTTTTGGAAAACGGGGTGTCTTACAAATGGGGATATTATCTTACTGACGGGATATATCCGGAGTGATCTGTTCTTGTTAAGTCCATTTCACACCCCAATGCGAATGATGTTAAGCGGGTGAACTACAAGAAAGCACACGAAGCTGCAAGGAAAGACGTAGAACGAGCATTTGGCGTTCTAAAGAAAAAATGGGGTATAATAAAAACGGCTGCAAGGTCCCCAAATGTTAACAAAATAAGTGATATAATGTAAACTTATATCATATTACATAATATGATTATCAAAGACAAAGGCAGGGCCATATGTCCCGATTTTCATCCGAAAGAGCGACATAGTGAAGCCGACCCCGTACGATCACATGAAGAAGTATTGCAAGTTATCAGGGAGATCAATAATCAACAAACTCATCTTAATCTTAGATCTGATTTGGTGGAACACATTTGGAATCGACAAAACCACCAGTAGTTTTTTTAATGTTTTTTTAATTATGTTTAATGTAATGTTTTAAATTTTTTTTAATGTAATGCTTTAATTATTAATGAAATTTAAATTTTAAAAAAAAAAATGTCGATCGGTCACCCATTACGGGCATTTGGTCGCTGTCTGGTCGTGTGTTTGATCAGGAGAGAGAAAGATGATGTGGCGCAGATGTGGCAGGGGTGACCAAACTGGGTTTGGTCACCCATTACGCACAGTCTTAGAACATCAAAATGTAAACAATCTACCGTAATTTAATATAAATATTGCCTTAGTTGTACAATTAACAGTTTACCTCAAGTTAAAATATACACACGTAGTTGTACATTATATTGACACACAATTTGACACAGATCAAAATCAGGAATTGCACATCAAAATCCATTACACATCAAAATGGATTTTTGTATCAAACATGGCCTTTGTGATGTGGATTTTTGCGATTGCCATGTGGCATGTATGACATGACATATTTAAATTCAAACCTCTATTATTATAAACCTGAGTTAGACCCATCTGAAAAAAAAAAAAACTTCTAATCTTACAAAAAAGAAGTATCAAAGTCAAGATTTTGGAGATTTGTAAACCATTTGCAACAGTTTTAAACATCTAGTAGAGTTCGCATCAACCACCATATCCGATTTTTGTATCCAACTGACACTTGAAACAAACAAATTTCTTTCAATTTCAGTTTCTTTCCCTGAAATTGGATCAATAGAATCTATGACAAGCAATTGGCATAGCTAATGATCGAGCATACACATACATAGTTCAACAATAGTTCAAGAATATCATGAAAACTTGCATATTGATTATACATAGTATGGCCCTAAGAATACTTTGTAATTGGAATGATTACCGTCCAATTTTTGAAACTCCCATAGAATTTCAAAATTCATATCGAAGCATTGATCAGAATGTAATCTCTACCTATAAGGCAATTATGGGTAGTTCAAAAAATAGTAGTCATATTAATTCACCCTCTGCCGCCATTGTCGTTTTCTTTAACAACGTTTGTGTTAATTTGGTCTTAGTTTTATAGCTCACATACATATAAAAAATGTAGTATGTGAGTAGGGATGGCAACTCTCATCCGTTCCAATGATCATCCATCTGATCCGCTCCATCGGTGGAGGATATAGATGAAGTTAAATGAGTGAATATAGGATGTGGAGTGGATATGGATGTTTATTGGAGTAGATACGGATGATGATTTTCAATCCCTGGATGAATCCATTTAACCCGAAATTAATCTTTTTTAAATTACAATTTTACATGATTAATAATATATGTCTACATATTTTTTATTCAATCAAATTTATACATAACATAACATTGAATATAACTGTTGGGTTATAATCTATCTATTACTAATGTACAGATACTACTGATCAAGAGTTATTGCTGCTATGATTACTTAATACTGATCGGGTATTTACTACTGATGCTACTGATCTCAAGTTTACTACTGACGATGGCAAACACTACTGATGTCCATATTTGGTGCTGATCGTATTCGAGATTTTAGCATAGTTAGTTAAGGAATGTATATCTTTATGTAATTCAATTGTAATCGATTCCTAGAATAACTAGGTTAATGTTTTAGGCTTCAAGGACTATTATATATAGTTCCTTACGAATTGTAAACGTACGTGTATTGATCGAACGAATTAATACATTGAAGCTTTTTGTGATTACTGTGTTCTTATTCGCATTCGTATTCATTAAACAGTATTCATTGTTCTTAATCAATTAACATAAGTGTTGATCCGCTGCAACTTCTTATTGTTAGTAGATCTTAGATTAATTAATCTGTCTGGGTTAATCGATCCTGACAAGTGGTATCAGAGCTTTACGGTTATAGATCTACGAATTAAGAACAACAAAAAGTTTCATACTTTCGAACACAAAATTGTTAATCATCTCTGATAACAATGAAAGCACTCAAGCTAACAAAGTTCCCATTCTTACTCCCAACAACTTTGGGATGTGGAAAAACAGAATCAAGCAGTATATGCTTATTACTGATTATTCCATGTGGGAAGTTGTTGTTGAAGGCAACAAAACCATCCAGACTCAAGTAGCAAGCTCCTCAACCGAAGTCGACAAACTCAAGTGTGAAAAGGAGAAGAAAGACAGAGACATTGAACTTAAAGCCTTAAGCACTCTTCTGCTAGCTATTCCAAACGATTATCAACATCTCTTTGTTGAATATGATGATGCAAAGAAGCTATGGCAAGCACTGGAAAAGAGGTTTGTTGGCACAAAGAGCACCAAAAGAAACATGAAGTCTGTTCTGAAACATGACTTTGAAAACTTCAAAGGCCAAAAGAATGAATCATTATCACAAGTCTTTGATAGGTTCAACAAACTTATTGGTGAACTGAATCAAGTTGGTTACAAACCAGACAATGATGATGTAACAGAAAGTTTCTTAGATCTCTTGGTGAGGAATGGTCTATGTATACAGTTATATAGACAAGGTGATGCTTTGGAAGAAAAAGAACTGGATGAGTTGTACAATGAGCTAAGAGTGTTTGAATCTGAGGTAAGTACTAAAACTCCAAATTTAGCTTCAAATAATGCTGCTTTTGTGTCTAGTACAGGAACAGGTCAGGAAGCTATAAAGAATGCAGGCATTGAAGATGTTGCAAGAGAATCCTTCTTCACTAGTCATGTGCATACTGCATTGATTAGTGAGGATTTAGAACAACTCAATCCTGATGATTTGGAAGAGATGGAAATCAAGTGGCAGATGGAAATGCTAAGCTTAAGAACAAAAAGGTTTCTTAAAAGAACTGGAAGGCAAAATCTGTCATACAACAAACGTGATCGTCCTGGATTTGACAAGACCAAGGTCAAATGCTACAACTGTAGCAATCTAGGTCACTTTGCCAGAGAATGTCCAAACAAAGATCAAAGGTCAAACTACAACAAAAACAGCACTTCAAATTCAACTGCATTAGTATCTCAAGAAGGACAAGGATATGACTGGAGCTTTCAATCAGAAGAACATGCTCAGAACCAAGCTCTCATGGCCTTCACTACTAATTCTACTAATGAGGTACATTCTAAATCTTGCACTCCTGAATGCATTAAGGCATATAAAGAATTAGAAAAACTTAATAAAGAAACACTTGAAGAGATGATTCTAAACAGAAATAGAAGAATTGAATATAATGGTTGTATAGCTGATTTAGAAAATCAAATTAAAATCTATAAAATAACTGATCAAAAGATAAAAGATGAATTGCTACAAACCACTTATGAAAAAGAACATAATGAATTAAAACTAAAAGAAACATTGATCAAATTAGAAGAATGTCAAATGGAACTAGAACGGAATAAATTAACCATTAAGAAATTTGAAAGAAGTTCTAAAATTGTAAATGAATTAACAAGTAATCAAACCACTGAAAAAGTTGTGCATGGAATGGGATATCATGCAGGTCCACCTCCAACTAATTTTATCCCTCCTCTTAAATCAAGCACAGAAAGAACCTTAAATGATTTAAAATTAGAAAATCAAACTGAAACTGAAACCAGTAATGAATCAAATGAATCGTCTGATGATGATCAAACAACTGAGTCAACTGATACAAGTTTTCACACAACACAAAGTCAAACTGAATCCCCAAAATACAACTCAGAAAATATACCCACAATTTTAAGAAGGGGAAATCAAAGAAACTTGAACCAGTTAAAAGAACAAAGAAAACCTGAAAGTTCTAAATCAACAAAATTAACATCATTAATTTGCAACAAGGTTAATCACATAGCTAAAAATTAACACTTTAATCCAATCAACTACAAAGATTTCAAAGAATTTAAAATTAGAAAAGAAAAAGAGAAAGCTCTAAAACTAAAACAAACTGAAGAAATAAAAGCAAAAGAAATTAAAGTTCAACATGTTGAAATTCCCAAATTTGGAAGAACTGCACAGAGATTTGTGCAAAATATCAGATATAAAAGTCCAAACAGAAGTAATTATTTCAAAAATAATGGAAAACAACATCAGTTTCCTCAATATTCAAAGTTTTCAAACACCAGTAGGAACTATTCCAGGTTTACTACTGATAAAAACCCTAATTATAATGTTATCTGGTACAAATACAAAAACACTACTGACTATGCAAAAAATTCACATTATCAAAACACTACTGGTCCATCAGTAGTAAAATACTCAAAAGCCAAATATTACGGATACAAACCTAGGTTAGTAGTAAAACAGAACACCAGTACTAATTCTCAAATTAAAACCAAAACTGCATACAAAGCTCATTCTCTTAGAAAAACTTACTCTTCAAAGGATGAACCCAAGACAAAACAAGCTTGGGTTCCCAAAATTAACTAATCCATTTACTTTATGTGCAGAGTATTCAGATCCCTGGAGAAGGTAGAACATGGCATATTGATAGTGGATGCTCTAGACACATGACTGGAAATCTTCAAATTCTCAGAGATTTCAAGCCTTTTGAAAGTGGATATGTTGCATTTGGTGAAAATCCAAGAGGTGGTAAGATTACAGGTAAAGGTACAGTATCAAATGGTAAAATCACTTTTGATGATGTATTTTATGTTGCTGAGCTTAAATATAATCTGGTTAGTGTCTCTCAAGTCTGTGATAAGAAGAATAAAATTCTTTTTACAGATGTAGAGTGCATCATTCTTTCTCCTGATTTTATTATTAATGAAAAATTTGTTGTTTTAAGAACACCAAGGAGAAACAATGTGTATTGCCTGGATATAGGGGGAGAACTCATTTCTTCAAATGAGATCAACTGTTTTATATCTAAGGCAAACACAAATGAATCAGAACTCTGGCATAGAAGGATGTGTCACATAAATTTAAAAATATGAACAATTTAGTTAAAAGGAATTTGGTAATTGGCTTACCACAAAAAAGAATTCATGTGTGATCATCACTGTGTTGCATGCCTAAAAGGTAAACAACACAAAACTTCTCATAAGACCAAAGCAATCAATTCTATTTCTAAACCTTTGCAGCTCTTACATATGGACCTTTTTGGACCTACAAATGTAATGAGTATTGGAAAGAAACAATACTGCCTTGTTATTAGTGATGATTTTTCAAGATATACGTGGGTTTTCTTTCTTAGGACCAAAGATGAAATAAGTGAGATTATAAAGAATCTAATTGTAAAGCTGGAAAATACAAGAGATCTCAAAGTGAAAGCAATTAGATGTGATAATGGCACAGAATTTAGAAATACTAATCTAATTGATTTTTGTGATCTTAAGGGTATTGACAGGCAGTACAGCTCACCAAGAAATCCACAATAAAATGGTGTAGCTGAAAGAAGAAATAGAACCATCATTGAAGCAGCCAGATCCATGCTTGCAGATTCAAAATTACCAATAACTTTTTGGGCTGAAGCTGTTAATACTGCCCGTTATGTTCAGAACAGAGTATTAATAGTTAAGCCTCACCTTAAAACACCTTATGAACTTTTCAATAAAAGAAAACCCTCTATAAGCTTTCTAAAATCATTGTCCTTGTACTATTTTAATTACAAGAGAATAAATTGGTAAGTTTGACTGCAAAGCAGATGATGGAATATTTGTAGGATACTCAACTCAAAACAAATCTTACAGAGTATTCAACAAAAGGCTAAGGATCATTGAAGAAAGTGTCAATGTATCCTTTAATGAAAATTTAATGAATGAACAGGGAAACGGCCCAGATTGGTTATTTAACATTGATAATCTAACCAAATCTTTTGATATGAACTATGATTTTCATACAGGAGACTCAAACAATCAAATTCATCAAGGTGGATCATCATCAGTTAATGGTAGTCAAGACAAGATGAAGTACATTATGGTTAATACTGATCCCACAGTTAATACTGAGGACAATAGTAACTCAGATAACCCTAGTATTCCTGATACCAGTAACAACTTCAACTCACAAGATACTACTTATCCCAGTAGTAACTCAGAACCACAAAATCTTGACATTGAACCAAACAATACTGATGTCAGTAACAACAATGAACCACCAGAATTTAATGTCACTACTGACACCAGTAGCAATGAAGAATCTTCTCAAAATCCAAACAGTCAAGAAGAAACATGGACAGATGCACAAATCCCTGAATCCAATGAGTCAAATCTTGACAGCCAACTAATTGTTGATAAAGTTCATGGCACAAGAACTGAAAAGAATCATCCTTTGAATCAAGTCCTCAGTGATGTGAACTCAACCATGCACACAAGAAGCAAATTTTATTCTGCTATAAATTCCAATGTTTATAACATAAGTCTAATCTCTAATGAATGTATGTATGAATGTTTTCTATCACAGGAAGAACCAAAGAAGATCCAATAAGCTACGAAAGACTCAAACTGGATCATAGCCATGCAAGAAGAGCTTCTTCAATTCAAACTACAAGCAGTATGGACTCTTGTACCTCTACCAAAAGGAAAAAGTGCCATTGGAACAAGATGGATCTTCAGAAACAAGAAAGATGAAAGAGGTATTATTATCAAGAACAAAGCAAGACTTGTAGCCCAAGGATACACACAAGAAGAAGGTATTGACTATGATGAAGTGTATGCCCCAGTTGCTAGAATTGAAGCAATAAGAATATTTCTGGCATATGCTTCATACAAAAAGATCAAAGTCTACCAAATGGATGTAAAAAGTGCTTTCCTTTATGGGAAAATTGAAGAAGAAGTATATGTCTGTCAACCTCCAGGATTTGAAGATCCAGAACATGATGACTATGTGTTCAAACTAGACAAAGCTCTGTATGGCCTACATCAGGCACCAAGAGCTTGGTATGACACTTTGTCATCATATTTACTGAAGAACAATTTTAAAAGAGGTGCAATTGATAAAACCTTGTTCACTAGAAAGGTCAAAGATGATATACTACTGGTACAAATTTATGTAGATGATATCATCTTTGGTTCAACAAATGATCATCTGTGCAAAGAATTTGAAGAACTGATGCAGAACAAGTTCAAAATGAGCTCAATGGGTCCAATGAACTTCTTCCTAGGACTCCAAATCAATCAAAGAGCAGATGACATTTTAATCAACCAATCAAAATATGTCAGAGATATTTTAGAGAAGTTTGCAATGAAAGACTTCAAAAGTGAAAGCACACCAATGGAAACTCACAAACACCTACATCCTGATGTTAAGGGGGAGGATGTAGATGAGCATCTTTAAAGATCAATGATAGGATCTCTGATGTATTTAACTGCATCAAGACCTGACATTATGTATAGTGTTTGTGTATGTGCTAGGTATCAAGCAAGACCTAAGGAACTACACTTGCAAGCAGTCAAAAGAATCTTTAGATACTTGAAGGGAAAACCTTCTCTTGGTCTATGGTATCCACACGAATCACCGTTTGAACTTGTAGCTTACACTGATAGTGACTATGGTGGTGAATGTCAAGATAAAAATTATCTACTACTGGTGGATGTCAATTCTTTGGATCAAGATTGGTGTCATGGCAATGCAAGAAACAGACCAACGTTTCAACCTCAACTGCTGAAGCAGAGTATGTAGCTGCATCTGTCTGTTGTGCTCAAGTTCTTTGGATTCAAAATCAGCACCTAGACTTTGGAATATCTATTCTTAAAACTCCAATTTTTATTGATAATCAAAGTGCTATCAGTATTGTGAATAATCCAGTAAAACATTCAAAAACAAAACACATTGAAATAAGATTTCATTTTATAAGGGATTGTAATGAAGAGAAATTAATTAAAGTAGAGAAAATTCATACTGACAATCAATTGGCAGACCTTTTTACAAAAGCCTTCGATGTAGGAAGGTTCAGCTTTCTGGTTAGCAGTATTGGAATGATTTTTATAAATTAATTTCACAAAAGAAAATCATATGTATAGTTTTTGTATAATTTTTATTGTTATAAGTATGTTTTACTACTGGTTATCTACTGCTACTAATCATGTGTTAGTCATATAAATTTAGTACTGATAGGGTTGTCAAAAGAAATTAGGTTAAGTATAGAGACAACAGTTACTACTGATGTTTCTACTACTGACACTTAGTTACTACTGATCGACCGTTATCTGTAAAATACACAATTACAACACTAACCCCCATGAAATTAGCCGTTGGGTTATTATTCGAAGGGTATTTCGGTCTTTTTGCAGGAAAATTCGAAAAATATAAATAGCTGATTGAGATTAGTTTAGCATTATCCTCTCCTCGATTCGATAAATCATATGCTAACCCCTAATCTCTTCAAAATCCGAACAAAACCCCACACCAGTATCAACTAAATTCATTTCACAAATCACTCCATTGCAAAATCGACTAAACTCTCTGTAAACTTTCTCAATTTTAAAGATCAAAAACATTCAAATGGCAACCCTAAAATCACTCGAAATCAAAACTGATCTCAAATATTCTGAATTTCACAATATGTGTGCTTTCTTGAAAAATCCAGATGGCACAAAGGATTTTCGTCCAATAGTGATGTTCCTAAAGAACTCACCCATCAAGTCTGCACTCACCATCAACCTAAAAGCATATCAACAACATCTGGTTGATTTCTGGACAAATGCTGAAGAAATTGAAGATTCCACCATGTCCAAAATTAAATCTGTTGTAGATGGGAAGTCTATCATCATCACTTAACAATCAATCAGACATCATCTTCATCTTAATGATGAATCAGGTATGTTTTCTTTACCTAAGGAAGATCTTGTTATTGTTTTACAAAAAAATGGGGTATGAAGGAAGACTAGACATAGTTACTTTTCAAAAGGGTCTTCTTTCACCTCAGTGGAAATACTTAGTTCACACCATTCAACATTGTATCTCTCCTAAAAGGAGTACTTGGAATGAGTTCAACAAGTTAATAGCTTCTGCTGTTGTTTGTTTGAGCACAGGACAAGTATTTAATTTTTCAAACATGATCTTTGAAGGAATGCTTGGAAATTTATCATCTACTAAATTTTTAATGTATCCAAGATTCCTTACTCATATTATTAACTGTGAAATACAAAATCTTTCAACAACTAAAAACATTTTTGTTACTCCTGTATTGAACAAAAAGGTGTATTCTAATATGAGAAAACAATTTAAATTTTCTGGGAAAATTACTCCACTGTTCCAAAATATGATCTACGATCAACCCCCTACAGGAGAAGGTTCAAATCAACCCATTGAACCCCAACCAACTCCATCACCAAATATAGCCCAAACAAAACCCACTCAGTCCACTCAAATAAATGAACCCACAGATGTCCTGAATGTGTCCCATGTACATGAAATTAATCCCCAAAGTGCTACTCTTCACTCTGAGGAAGACCAGACCAAAGCCAAACACATTTCCAAAACTTATAAAAGGCAGAAATCTTCCTTCAAGGACACCAGGGGACAAATTGAGTCAAACCCCAGACTCCAAGAGTTGTCCTCCAAGGAGGAGAGAGGGCATGAGGAAAGGGCTCTCAGTATTGATGCCCCAAAGGTGGGTGCACATGCTAGTGAGAACATCAATAGGACCCAGACCTCGGCAACACTAAGTGATGACTCAGAATTTGAGGCATTACTAAGAGGACCCCGGTGCCAAGAAACCACAAGGGGGGCACTACTGCTTCTTCTAGGAAGAAGAGAGTGTCCAAACAACCCACTTCATCACCAAGAAGTGATGAGGGTAGAGATAACCAAACTGAATTGACGGATAGGATGGAAAACCTTAAAGCCAATGTACCTACTGAGCCCAATGATCCACCCAAATGGGCTGAGGGCAGTATTAAACAAACTAAATTGACGGATAGGAAGGAAAACCTTAAAACCACTGTACAACATTGCCTGGAGTTACTGAATCATCAAGGAAAAACCATGACCTATATGAAGAATTACATAAATACTCTGAATAGAAGACAGAAGAGGTTCGAGTACAAATTCAAAGACAAACCAATTTGATCAGAAAGTTGCAGAAAAAGGTTGCAGATAGTGAGGGTCAACAGGTTGAGATCACTAAGGGGGAGAAAGATCAAATTCAAAGCATGATAGATCAATCTATAGCAGCAGCAGCCCTTCTAAATCTTAAAGAGGTCCATGGTGAAACAGGTCAGAGTTTTGGTGAAAACCTGTATAAAGATATCGATGAGGATGTATTTGTGTCTGCAAACCAATCTCAAACAGCAGAACAAATAAACTCTCCAGTTACTACTGAGGTCATAGAGACTACTGATCCTATGGTTATTACTGAGACAAAGGCTCAAGAGGTTGTTACTACTGGTCATATTGAAGAAGTAGATACACCAGTAGTAAATGTTCCAGAAGTAGTTATAATGGGTACTACTGATGCCCTAGTAGTAGTAACTACTGAAACAACCTCACCAGTAGTAAATAGATCACAACAACTAGCAGTACTAGAACCAGAGAATATACCAGTAGTAACTACCTTGGTTACTACTGAAGATGAAGATGAAGAAATTCCTGAAGTTCTTGAACGTGAACGTGTTATTATCATCACCAAACCTCCAAATCCAGAACAACCACTTATCATACATGATATTGATGATAATGTGAATTGGTATGAGGTTGATGAATGTGAACTTCCTCCACACCCCAAGATCCTAACAGAAGATAAGATTAAGTTCTTCTCTACATCAATCATTATTACTGAGGTTCCTGACATGAAATACACTCCACCTACAGCCTGTGTTGGAAAAGGAAAAGAGCCATATGATGATGATTATCCAAACAGAGCACTAGGCCATTACATGGTAAACAAGATGAATCATGTCAGACCTGCAAGACAAGACAAAAGAAAGGTCAAAAGGATAAGGTTTCTGAGAAAAATTGTTGAAGAAAAAAGACTGCAAAACCTTGAAATTCAAAAGGTTGATACAACAATTAAAGGGGTAGAAGGAGTCCTGGTAGAGGATCAAAAGGCAGAATTTGAAAAACAAAGAAAAATAGAAGAAGAACATCTTAATTGTCTTGAAGATCTTGTTTCTGAATGTAAGAAAGAAAAAGCTGACCTACCAGAGGAATTTTTTGAACAGAAAAAGAAAATGATTGATTATCTGATATCAAAAGGGCATAGTGCTAAGTCTTTTGGCAGAATGAAGATGATTACAATAGTAGACAAATATTGTACTACCAGAAAGAGAGAATTAGCTGAAATAAAAGTAGAAGAAGAAAAAGAAAAGATTTTAATTGAAATAGATACAACAATTATTCTATCTAGAACACCAATACCTGATGAATCTTCAAAAGCCCCATCAAAGAAAATAAAAGCTCTTCAACAAGAACAAGAAGTAAAGAAGAAATCAAAACAATCAGAACAAATCATTCCTGTTCTTGATGTTCCTGTTGCTCCCATTGAAGACAATCCAATACTCAATTGGAGAGTTGTTGATAATGTTATAGAAGTCATAAGGGAAGACAAAACAGTTCAAAGATATACTGGATGGAAGCCCATGGTCAGATCTTGTTCAAGAAGTGATATAATCAAAGTATTGATTATTGGAAAACCTAGAATGGCTAAGAAGAAATGGAAGAACTCAGGAGCTGGATATTTAACCAAGATGATTGATGCTGCATTTTATCCAGACAATTATCCTGAGATCTTTACAAATAAAGAAAATGTTTATGCTTGGAATGTACTACCTTCAGTAAACATGTATTTCTTTGAAAGAACAAGTAAAAATTGCGAGCTGTACTTAATGGAAAAGGAATATCCACATTCTGAAGAGACAATGTATCAGTTATACACAAACACAATGATGAAACCCTATGATGCTGTAATGTTTCATGAAAAACTTAATTATTTTATCAAAAGAAACAGCAAATACATAATAGCTCAAAGAAAGAGACAAAATCAGAGAACACTTGAAGGAATTCAAAGAAGAGAAGAAGAGCAAAAGAAAAATGAAGATGAGAAGAAACTTGTTTAATTGCAAGATAATTAACAAGTTTAGGGGGAGATTGTTGGGTTATAATCTATATATTACTGATGTACAGATACTACTGATCAAGAGTTATTGTTGCTATGACTACTTAATACTGATCGTGTATTTACTACTGATGCTACTGATCTCAAGTTTACTACTGACGATGGCAAACACTACTGATGTCTATATTTGGTGCTGGTCGTATTCGAGATTCTAGCATAATTAGTTAAGGAATGTATATATTTATGTAATTCAATTGTAATCGATTCCTAGAATAACTAGGTTAATGTTTTAGGCTTCAAGGACTATTATATATAGTTCCTTACGAATTGTAAACGTACGTGTATTGATCGAACGAATTAATACATTGAAGCTTTTTGTGATTACTGTGTTCTTATTCGCATTCGTATTCATTAAACAGTATTCATTGTTCTTCATCAATTAACATAAGTGTTGATCCGCTGCAACTTCTTATTATTCGTAGATCTTAGATTAATTAATCTGTCTGGGTTAATCGATCCTGACAATAACTAAATTTGTAAACATTACAATCCGTACTCTAGGCTTCTATATATATTAAGTTATGTTTTCGTTTGTATCTATCAATAATTGGGTATTAGTTACAAACTATGTTCTATGCCTCGATGCGTCGAATGTAGGTTCGTAATTATGTTTTCGTTTGTATATTCTTTTGAAAGAAACAAAATACATATTCAAAAAAAATGCAAATTTTTCTATGAAACTATCATACTTTCTTTAGAAAACAAAATTTTTTCGATATCCAACTGATGCCCATTTACCCACTATAATTTGACGGATATGGATATGGATGGATGAAATGATTTTAAATGGATATGGATATGGACGATGTAATATCTAAATGGATATGGATGTGGACATCGCATCATCCGATCCACATCCGCTCCATTGCCATCCCTATATGTGAGTAACAAGTGAAGATATTGGGTGCTTGTTATGATTATTTTGCCGATGAATCACTATTTTAAACCAATCAAAAGCTGATAAAAAGACATGTCATCAAAGAAATTGACAAAGTCTTGCCATATATATATATATATATATATATATATATATATATATATATATATATATATATATATATATACATACGTGGTAGATTTCAACTGCATTAAATCTTATTTATATACGTGTAGTTTCTTGTGTATATTTTAGAAAGGTTTTTTTAACATATGCAGCATGGTATATATTAGGTGCAATTAATAAACATCGGATATATAATAGCAACTTCAAGTATATTTAATACTTCTAATCTCATGCCCTTAGGGCATGAGTTAGCCAAACCCTCAATCATATAATGTATTTTCTGAAATGCTAGAGGTTAGAGTTAATTAATGTTATTAAAAAATATTAGGAAAACAAACTATTCATTAATTGCACCTAAGACATGTTTGGGAAAACAAACTATTCATTAACGCGTCATTGTTTAGTAATGTGTTTAGTGACGCGTCATTGTTGGGAGAGGCCATCAATGAATTACCACATAATGAATACACTTATACAAATACTTGTTTAATTCCTTTGTTTTTATTGAAGTTTTTTTTATTATATCTCGATGATACTTTGTGTACTTATAGGCTAAGCACGGGGACATGTATTCATTCTATAGGAACACCATCAACAAGTTCAGTTCATATTTAACTCATTCATTCATTTTTTTATATTGATCAAAGGAAGGGTCAGGGTAAATAACGGATTAATGGTCACTAAAAGATATGAGATTATAATTACGTTGTTGATGTATATACAATTATACATGTCGGGTACTACTTATATAACGTGGGAATGTTTTCACTTAATGGGGTCAAAGATGAGTGAAAATGTAACGTTAATTGGTGCTAAACAAGGATATGATTGATGGTTGTTGGAGCTATTAGGGGTGTTTGGGAAAACTTATTAAGGAGGGTTGTGCTTATAAGCTTATTAGCTTATTTAAGTTAATAGACTTTTTTTAAAATAAAGTGTTTGAAAGAGCTTATTTAAACTTATTGTAAAATTACTAAAATGGACATCATACGTTTTCAACAAAAAAAAATAAAAAATATTATTTTTAAAAAGATTTCAAAATTAAAAAATTAAAAATTAAAAAAGTTTTTTTTTATTATATCTCGATGATACTTTGTGTAAAATGGATTAAAATAGATTAAAATTCATGTGGGTGTCAAAAGTGAGGGTAAAATGGTAAAATTCCTTAAAAAGCTTTAAATTTTTGAGTTATAATTCTTTACCCTTGAGAAATGATTGTGAAAAATTGAGGTAATTTTTATTTATTTATTTGTAATATGTATTTGCACTTATCATTATTGATGAAGTAAGTTCTTTAACAAGGTACTGCCCATAGCTTTAATTGACTGTTATATAATAAGGATACTCTTAAATCATTATCAATCATGTCTTAATTTTCTAAATAATTGGAGTTTGCTTGTTTAGGTGTTGATGGTTGTTTCTGAAAGATGTAAACACCATTTAGCACAACCATGGACCAAATTATTCCATTTGGTGCAGCAAAGGGTGAATACTCGCATATATTACCGCTTCAACTTCTTTTGGTAAAGATGTTTTACCTTGTGCAGATGCCCTACTTGATGTCTCAACACTTTCCGATGTCATTGAAATATCATAATCTAAAACATTTGTCGTCATATATGGATAATACATATCATAATCTTCTTACTCACCATGCTTTAGTGTAGTTTCATAAAAATTTAATAACTTCTAAACGAGAGCTGCAAATTGGAGTGTTGCAGTTAATTTGGACAATACTCGCTATTCAAAGTTTTGGCAACCCAAATGAATTATAAGCCTTGTCAAGAAGTGTCTAGGGCACTTCACACGAACTGGACAGAAATCATGTACTTAATCTAGGCTCCTAAAGGGGTAAGAAGTTGGATTATTTAACGTTAATTTTGTTACTGAAGCTCATAATATGTAAAATTTACGAACTTAGATTAAATATTACAGGCGACCTGGCTCATGGCTCATTTCTTGAATAAATTTATAAATTTGACCCATTGGAGTTAAATATATAATTTTTATCTGGGTCAAGCTGGTATCTTTATTAGAGACTTTTTTTTTCTTTTGAAACAATTAAATATAGCAAGAGCCTGTATAATTTCTAGGATTTTCATGCTTATTTATTGTATTCGTTATAAAAATATATAACCAATGGACTTTTAATCGCCATGAATATATAGTTCACAGCCCGCCGCATCGCGCGGGTTTTAACCTAGTCTTTTAAATAAATGGGATTAATGATGTTTAAAAGTAAAAAGTAAAGTTAAATGAGTCATTTTAGTGGGTGTGAGTCCCACACTCCCACTGAATTTTGCCAAATAAAGTAATTTTCAAAATATGTAACTTATTTTCAATAGAATGAAGTATAAAGTTTTAAGCAAAACGGAGTTTTGAAGAAAGTCTAAAAAAACGAAAGGGTTGTAATACAGTGTGGCAGTTTATGGTGCTACATATATTATTATTTAATTTAATTTAATTTAATATACATAATATTTAATTTATACCACTTTATAAGGAACGGTATCACTACCACAATTGTATTAAAGGGAGAATGTACACGTAACCTCATAAAAATTTGATATATTAACACGGAAAATAGAGAGAAATTACATTAAATTATAAAAAAACGTAATATGTTAGCGACAAACTACAACCTTTAGACTGCATGTCAATCTTACTCTCTACCAATCCTGGGTGGGATGTCGGTTGACGAGTTCACACGGGCTTAGCATCATCAACCATAGGGCGTCTCCGAGATTTTGAAGACCCTGTGCGAAAACACGAAATTGGGCCCTATGAGTACAAAACTTTTATAAAAATTTGAATTTTTAAAATATTTTTTTTCTATTAAAATTAATAGTTGGCTTAAATTTTAATAGTATATATATATAAGATATATATAAAAATTGGGCCCTAAAAAATATGGGTCATGTGCAGCTGCACCTCCTCAAAGACACCCCTGATCAACCACACACCGTAGCGACCCAAATACTCCGATCACAACGACAATAATGACCACTTCAAGAATCTCAAGTAGAACTAGACAGCGAGTCGGAAGTAAAAGGTTTAAAAATGAATACACTGGAGCTATCACTGCGGTTGAGTACATATACCAAAGTAACAATCGGTATGTCCTACTGGTTTGATACATGTCCTCGGTGTGATCATTAAAACGGAAATAAAGTACAAGATAAAAAACCAAACTTGAGATCATAATAACTACATTCTCAACAACCAGCCTTTTACGATGGTTTAAAATGTCCCTATGATGAGTAGTGAAAATGAGTATATAACTGGTACCAAAAAGTGCGATACATACTAACAAAATGAGAGTTCTTATCCTTGGGATATTTTCACCGTTCCTGAGGAAAAAAAGAAGTCAATAACAAAAAATTTAAGTTTCTTTAGGTTACTTTGTCTTTTAAAAATTAAGAAAGAACAAGACAATGAAAAGAGGGTTTAAATGCCTGAAAAGAAGAAAAAATATTAACGATTAACTTTGATTTCTCTTTGAAAAGAAGAGCAATAAAAATATTTAATTAGTTTATTGTTAAGATATGGAGGGTTAGTTCAACATTCCGGAAAGAAGTGAATTATTATATTGATTAAAGTGAAAAACGAAAGAATATATATATATATATATATATATATATATATATATATATATATATATATATATATATATATATATATATATATATATAAACTTACGTTGAGTGATTTGCCATTTTCGATCGGTTCCAAGTTTGCAGGTGGGTTACGAAGCTGTTGAGTCAATGAGGAAGGTGTGAGGGTAAAAAAGCTAGCTGTGATGAAGATGATAATTAAGAAAGTCTAGTTTATTTGTATATATATATATATATATATATATATATATATATAATATATATTAAATATATATTTACATATTAAATATGAATATAACATGTGTGAAGTATATTAAAACTACAATATATTTAATTATTACATATTAAATATGAATATTATATAAATGGAATATATTAAAACTTTAATATTACCTTCGTATCAAAATAAGTTATACACTTGAAGAATTGTGGTTTTTGAGGCAAACGATTGAAAAGTGGTTTAAAATAAATTAAAGTGGATAGTTAGTGGATAATGGGTCTCACTTCTTTTAAATGAAGTGATATTAATAATGTTTATAAGTAAAAATAAGGGTAAAAAGGTAATTTCACTTTATTAAAGTACATAGTTAGTGGAGAATGGATCTCACTTTTTACCAAATAAGGTAAGTGTTGGAAGTGTATCACTTATTTTGTTTAACCCCTAAATAGAAAGTATATCACTTATTTTGATACGAAGGTAGTATAATTTATACATATGTAATATTTACATATTAAATACGTGATATTTACATACTAAATATGAGTATAATATGAGCATAAAGCATTTATTTTTAAATATAAATAGAATAGTATTGATAGACTCTAATTTATACTCCATCCGTCCCACAAAAAAGTTTACATTTCTCTTTGGCATAAGATTTTAGGTGATAGTTAGTGGTGAGGTCACTAGTAATACTTTTGATTAAAATATATTTTGGATTGGAGAGAGAAAGATAGTTAGTGGCTATTAATGGTGGGTTCTTAGTAATAATGATATTTTATTATGTGGGGTCCAATAAATGTGAGAAATGTAAACTTTTTTGTGGGACAAAAGTTTAGTGAAAAAATGTAAACTTTTTTGTGGGACGAAGGGAGTATCATTTTAAAATACAAATTAAATACGATTTCTAGTTTAAAAAAATAACCGCTTCATTAAATGTAACTTAACACAAATTATCCGTGACGCCAACGAATGCTTTAGTTTTTAGTAGATCATCACTACGTTAGTTGACGCTCCAACTGACATACTCATGTCATTAATATATTTTCTCTTTAGTTTTTTGAGACCTCATCAACATCTAATGCAACTCCAACAACATGCCCAATTCCTAAAAAAACACTTTTTTTTCTTTAAGCAATTGATGTAGGGTACGGGTGCGTGGGGGTAACAATTGTAGCTTTGCATCCCGGAAGATATGGCAATACTTGAATTTCCTCTGAATCAACATCCACTAATGCTATACAAAATTTCCTCTAAATTACATAACGGCAGCCTGCTGCATAAAGATAAAAAATTTAAAAACTAAACTTACAAGAAATCACACCCAAAATATTGCTACTAACACATATATGCAATTTTTGTGCATTTTAATCCATATAAGTTAATGGATTTATACGATTGAGACCTAACCATAGCTCCTGTAAGTTTGTTAAGTTTGTTAAGTTCTGCGGATTCTCAATTCACACTGCATATACATTTTCTTTTGTGTAATTATATAAATATGTTGAGTAATTAATCATAAAAAGATCTAAGATACTTATCAACAATTTAAGCCAGCATCAACACTAGCGTTGATTCTTCAGTTAACAATTTTTTATGGAATTTTCCACAATAATCTACCAATAATAATAACGCTTTTGCTAATGTTTGCCCAATGGGCATACGATAACGAACGTTTAATAAACCAAAATTTTCTTAATTAGAGTAAAATGATATTTATGAGTCATTAATGCTTTTGTGTTATACCGATTTTACCCTTACCGTAATTGAAAATGAAGGTTTGTGAAGAATTAAATACAAGGGCATAAAAACATTTAACATTATTATAATGTGTCCCTGAGCCACATATTAGAAAATCTCTAATAATAATACGGTATCCAAATTTATTTTTAAAACCTATTCAATTAGATTGAAAATCAACATTGTATAATTGAAAATTTTTCTCCTTGTTCTCGATTCTGAACTAGTTGAACGTGTTTTGTTGACTTGTTTTTGTGTGTTTGCTTGTATTATGATTTCATGTTGAGTTTATTGTGACCTGGGTAGAGGTCAAACCGCACAAGATATGGTGTGATTTATGTTTTTTTTTACTTCAAACCAGACAGGTCTGACCTGATAAGAGTTCTAACCCGACCTGGTAATCCGATAGACACCCCTTAACATAGTAACCACAAATTATTATTTTTTTTGTTTTTAAAATGATCACTTCATGTTATGGACCTATTCCTCAATAAAAGTAGTTTAAGTTAAATTCCGACTTATAGTGTAAAGGAACTTGAAGAATATGGTTTTTAATTTTTATGAAAGTATAAAAAGATTGTGGTTTTGTTATATCGTTTGATTTATAATATGGATAGAATATGAAACAGCTGTTATAGATATGTCTTTCAATAGTCCATAACTAGTGTGCTCTACAAATCCTAAATTTAGCAAATCCTTACAATTTTGATGTTAAGAAAACAAAATATTAAGGGGTTGTTTGAGATAACTTATTTAAGTAGCTTATAAGACTATGTGGTTTTTTTGGAAACGGCAAATATATATAAAAAGACCGAGCTTAGCAAGAAGCTAAGACGGCGAGAAAATTACAAACAAGAAGAAAAAGGGGAGATTTCCCAATCAATCAAATTACCACATAATTTACTCCTATTTTTCAACCATAAGTAAGAAATTGACACGATGTCGCCCGCTATAACCGCATAGGGTTTGTGAATGTTGTTAAATACCGCCTCATTTCTCGCTTTCCATACACACCATAACATACATTGTATTATTGTAGTTAACAACTTGCTTTTTTTGGAACAATTCCCCCAACCAACACCATACTCAATAAGTTCGTTAACCGAATGAAACGTTGGCAATATGATACCACACCAATTAAAGATCCAAGATAGGACTTCAATCACACGAGGGCAACGAAGGAAAACGTGCTCTATGTCCTCATCATTACAATTGCAAACCTTGCAAGTGATGGTGCCCATGTCAACACCCCTTTTCTCCAAACTTTTGGCCACCGGAATGCGACCAAGACCGACCCGCCAAATAAAGCATTTAATTTTAAGGGGAATGGAACTTAACCAAGGCATGTTTATGTAACCAGATGTGGTATATTTCTGATCGATCCAATGCCGGAAATAATGCACCGCAAAGGAACCATCCGGAGAAATCTTACATATTAACTTGTCTGTTTCGTTATCTAACCTGTTGGGTCTCAAATGTTGTAATCAATAGTCTATGGATCATTTATGTATGTAGTCTAAAGTTAGGCTAGGTATATATAGTTAGTCTAACCTAATTTCATACAACCTTTGCCCAATTTTGTAACCTCCATATCCATAGCAAAGTGTTCTATCCATCTAAATCTTCCATTTTCTTAATTCATATTGCTTAATCCATAGTTTAATCATTGAAAACGGATTTACAATTGGTATCAGAGCAAAAGTCTCATTAGATTCGATCCAAATCAGCTGTGATTAAGCAACTTTTTGAAGATTTTGATGGGTTTTTGAAGATTTTGGTGAAAATGTGCTCAAAAGTGGTATCAAATTCAAAATCAAAGGTATGTTTCATGTTTTTGGTATTATAGCTTTGTTCTATTACTGATTTCGAGCAAATCAGTAACAAATTTCACTTGAAAATCATCAAAAACGAAGTTTAATTTCTGTTTTAAAGTAAAAAATGAAGAACACATGAAGAACACCATATTTTCGGAGATTTAAAGCTAAAATCGAGAAAATCAGAACTTGTTTTCGAAAAAGTGTTTGAATAGGATTGTAGGTAATTGAAAATCGAACATTTTGCAAAAAGAATCACTCGATTTGGTTAAGAAATGAGCAAGTTATGATGATTTTTGTGAATTTTTGAAAAATAGACATCTGATTCAAAAGAGTTCGGCCCGAACTACTTGATGTCTTCGGCCCGAACTCCTTAATAACTTCGGCCCGAGAACACAGTTCGGCCCACAAAAGTGTTCGGCCCACAAAAGATAGAACGACGTCGTTTTAATTTAAAATTTTGAAAAACTCCTATAGTAAAAGTCAAAAGTTGAAGAAGCAGTAGTACGACGTCGTTTCATAAGAAAGGTACAACAGGACAAAAAGCTGTCACACAACATCAATATCTCTCTCTTCTCTTACGTCTCATCGTCTCTCTCCTCAATTCTTACATCACAACCATCTCCATTGCCTTCACTCACTACCTTCACTCCAAGAACATGTCATCTTCGTCATAGCCACCACCTACCTCCGCTATTCACCGTATTCTCCGGCGGTTTTAGTTTTCCGGCAACCACACAACGCACCAACACTGAGCAACTCAGACACTAATCGTTCATATCCGCCATCATCGTCATCTCTGTAAAATCCTTCTCCGTCGACCGTCTCGTCATCGTCATCTTCGTCGCTCCGCCGCCAATCTCTTTTCTTCTCCGGCGAGGTCTGAGATTTCCGGCGAACGACTACCTCCGCCACCCATCTCCATCTTGTAAGCTTCCATTTCGGTCGATCTTCACCAGCAACCAATCCACCGTAACCACCATCTGCTCTAAAACACCCATCTCGTTCACCATTAATTTTCCGGCAGCACCATCTTCACCGACGAAGTTTATAATTTTCCCGGCGAGCTCAGTGGTCAACTAACACCACAAAACGCTGCCCCTGATCGTCTTTCTTCTCCGGCGTATTGAAACTCCGGCGACGCATTGAAACTCCATCTTTTTCGCTAAGCTTGCACGGTCTCAGCTCATACAACCAAACTTTCAATATTTGCTCATATAAGTTTGCTCAGGCCGTCGCCGTGCTTCTCGCTCAGATTAACCGGTCCTGTTCCGACGACCTGAACGGACCACTATAATATTTGAACCCTCTCCAATCCCGAACGGTGACTTGAAAGCCCAATTTTTTTTTAAAAGCATATCAAAATACTGATTTATTGTTTTATTTGGTTCAAACGGTTATTCCTTATATCAAAAAACATCAGTAACTTCAAATACAGATCATCATTTACAGTTAAAAGTTAATGACAACTCCAATTTGATTATACATTCGTGACTCTAGAGTTGTGAGTAACATAATTTCTATTTTAAACTGCTGGTTGAAACTTGAAACCTTGATTGGTTCATTCTAAACGTAAAGTTTTTATTTGGGCCATCAAACCTATCAGCCCAACTATTTTTTTTGTGTTTAATCATTTTGTGAGTCCAAATTCAGTTTGTGTTAAAAAACTAGTTTTAAAAACCCAAAGTCTTTTTATTTAGTTAGCCATTTAGAATACACACTCACATTTAACCAAGTAGGCCAACATCAACCATTATAATCCACCAATTAAAGTCACTAAAAGTATAATTTGTTACTAGAAATACAATCTGTCACTAAAAGTATAATTTGTTTTGAAAAGTAGCTAGTAGGTGTTAATTTGAGTTCATTAAATTTAACACGTTGATTGTCACATCATTTTCTTTGAAAATTTCACATTTTTAAAACACAAATGGATCCAAATTTAAAAACAAATACAAATGAAAAATTAGTTTATGATAAGCACTACAAATGTTACGTTAAGGCATCTACAGAGTTACAAAGGGAAATAACCTGGTCAAAGAAAACAGAAGCAAAGTTTGATGAATATCAAGAACAACTGAAGTCATCTGACACAGAAATTCAAAAGTTAAATGCAAACATTCAAGAGGTTAATGATACTCTAAAAGGTGAAATCAATCATCAAATATCCATTATTAACAACCTTACACTTGAAAAGGAAAAAGCTGAAGATCACTGCCAAAAATTGCTAGATAAAGTTGCATCTCTTGAAGCAGAACTTTCTTTGTCACAGACTACAAACGATGTCTTGAAAATCAAAATTGCAGAATTTTCTAAACCTAAAATTGTTGATAAAGGAAAACATGCGATACAAGTTCCGATTAAGATTTACACCGGTGAATCTTCAAAATCTGTTTCTAGAAAGGTCTCTCAGTTCACAAATTATTCACTTCAAAAGAGTAACAAATTGTTTGTAAAACCACAATCTTCGAAACTTTGTATGTCTAAATCAAAATCTGTGTTGAAGAAGCATTCTTCGATTCCAAAACATTCAATGTCTTCGACAAAAACATTAAAATACTCGAGAAAAGATTTACTTTCCTTGGAACCTAAAACGAATTTTACACAAGTGCCAAAAACATCTCCTGTTTACGTTTACAAAACATCCTCGATCTTAAAAGCTAAATGGGTTCCCAAAACTCCAACATCTCAAATAATTCCCCGGAAATTATTTGACAGTGAAACATCAAGTTTCAGTTTTTCTTGGAACTCTCAATCTTTAAATCAAATCGATACAACTTATCGGTGGTTTAACTCCCACACTAACATTGTCGGACCCAAACAAAGATGGGTACCAAAAGTTGTTTGATTTGTTTTGCAGGAGAATGACTTATACACACTTCAGTGTATAACTCGCGCCACAACAGATTTGCTTATACATACTTCAGTGTATAACCCGCTCTTCATCAGCATGGCTTTCAAGTACATCTGCTTGAAACCCGTTCTATAAATATCATAATTGGTTGAGGGGGAGAATTTCTATATTCACTTGTCAAGGGGGAGAAAATATACATTCTTATGTCAAGGGGGAGCATAACTGCTTTATGATTTTTGAAAAACAACTGTCGAGGGGGAGCATTCTTTTATAATCGCTACATTCTGTTTCGATGCTCCTTTCAATTTTTTTTTGAATTATCAATATGGAGTATAAATTTTTGTAATATCCGTAAACGATCTCATTACCAATCTCAATTGGTACTGATTGCATCTGTTTATTACAAATTTTCTTATTCTATCTTGATAATAATTTTTTTTCCTCAAACAGTTTTTCAACCTCTTACATATTTACAATCACACAAGGTTATCAATGTTGAGTATTAGCTTTTGCAATATTCGTAAACGATCTCTTTACCAGTCTAGGTTGGTACCGATTGCATCTGTTTATTGCAAATTCTCTTATTTCTCATTGCTACCTTTGTGTTCCTTCATTGTTAATTTCTTTTCAATTGTAAATCAAAATTTTCTCCTTTTACATACAAATTTCATTTTTCAAAATTGATACTCAATAACAAATATCTTTTTACTCATATTGAGTTGTTGACATCACATTCTCATAAATTCTTTATTAATCAGTGATACTCAACATTCCAAAATTTTTATCTCACTTTGTGCTCACAATGATGTGTTCACAATGTAGGATACAAATTTTTGTCATATTCGTAAACGATCTCTTTACTAATTTCGATTAGTAAAGATTGCATCTGTTTATGACAAATTTTCGTCTCTTGCGTTGTGTCTCAATTTTTCAAAACTCTGATTTTGCACTTAAAATTTTCATTTTTTTAAATGACTTGTTTGCAACATTCAACACAATTTGCTGTTAAATTCGTCGATCTCTTTACCGATTTCAATCAGTACTGATTGCATCTGTTTTTAACATCATCTTGGATTGATTGTTCTTACTATTTTTCAAACGATTTTCATACTTAAACGATCAATGGAGAATTCATTTTTCATTTTCTCCAAAATGTTCAGATTCAATTCTGACTTACTCATATTCTCACACACTCAAAATCGTTTTTAATGCACTGTTAGATCCTTGATCTTTGTATATCCGTCGATCTCTTCTTTGCACACGTTCAGAGAAGATTGCATCTTTGTAAGTGGTATACTTCACTGATCTTTGATATAACACAACAAATTGATCTCTTTTAAATTTCAAATATTTGATTAACAATGACTTTAATCATCGTGTTCGTCATATCCGTAAACGATCTCTTTACTGAAGTTCTTCAGTAAAGATTGCATCTGTTTATGACTTCACGTGATTATTGACACTGCTATTCTTCATCTTTCAAATATTTTTCTCCAACATTCTTGGATAATATCAATTTGTAACCGGTTCTTTCATGAGTACTATATGTTTCTGGTTCTCGATTCTGAAACTATCATGTCTTGGCTCTCGATTTACACCGACACACAATTTCCTCTCTCCATTTCCACATCGTAACTATTCAGCTTTATCATGAGGACCCTGGTCATGATCCTCATGAGGGGGAGAAAAAGAGCAAGAAATAGTTCAAATATCGGATTTATAACTGAACAACATCAAAAAGAACCACAAACAACCCATCAAAGAAGAAAATTCATAACTCATGTACTCAGATCAAATGCAAAATCAAGTGAGAATCAATGTATTTAACAAAAAAAAGTGAAGAAGAAGTAGAAGAAATCGATTCGTCTACAGAAATCTCTCTCAAAATCTCAACCATTTCTCAACCATTTCAATTTAACACTTAACCGTTCAAATAATTCTTTCTAAAACACAAAATTACAACCATTCAAACCTTAACCGTTCAAATCATTCTTTACAAAACTCAAAACATTATTATCCTGTCCTCACAAAACCTCTATCACAAAATCCAAAACAAAATCTCCAATAGCCAAAATCCCAGATAAATCCTTCCAAATTGACATTCCATTACCAGAACTTTTAACCTTAAATGAGACATTTTTTAGAACTTTCTGACACCAACTAATTCAACGAAAAATGTCCCTTTGAGTGTTTGAAACTTCGAAGTTCTGTAACGGAAATTATAATTGCTTCTACTGCCACTCAGATGTTATCATTGAAAAGCGAAATCTAGAGATGTTAATTACAGCCTTTGACAAAGAATTGAAATGATCAAACGTAATTCACCATCTTGAAGTACATCTGAGAATACATGAACATTGTAGCTTGCCCATCTTTTCACAAGGAGAGCAATGGGCCAATAGAAGCAACTGAAGACGGAAGACTGGGATGGAGTGCATCAAGCACAAAAAGGCTAATGATTGTTAGGACTAGTTTTGTGCTTAAATGTGTAATTAGGCTTAATTAAACTAGTTAGTGGTGATTTGTGAGAGGAGGTATAAATAAGTGAGATTAAGGCTAATGATTGTTTAATCCAACACCAGTGAAGAAATAATTGTTGTTTGGGGGAGCGTAACCGTTATCAACATGTTACCTCAACAACAATTAATCAAGAATCATAGATCGACATAAAGCCACAAACTTCAAGAAAAGACTTCCGCTGTTAATCTCTCTATCATTATGGGTCTTACTTTTAGTCGACCAATATGTATCTTCAGTCAAAAGTCTTCAAAATACATCTTGTTGGTCGAAAAGCTACAAGAAGTATTCATTTCTCACATCCAAAGAAAGCTCAAATTGTTCCTGTTCAATATTATTCAACGACATATCTACCAGGTGCAAATTTGGCTCAAGATGAAGACTTCGAAGATACGCCTCCCAGACTATTGTTACAAAGGGGGAGATTGTTGGGTCTCAAATGTTGTAACCAATAGTCTAGGGATCATTTATGTATGTAGTCTAAAGTTAGGCTAGGTATATATAGTTAGTCTAACCTAATTTCATACAACCTTTGCCCAATTTTGTAACCTCCATATCCATAGCAAAGTGTTCTATCCATCTAAATCTTCCATTTTCTTAATTCATATTGCTTAATCCATAGTTTAATCATTGAAAACGGATTTACAATGATTGAAAAGCACAATAACACTGATTCAATCCATTTGATGGTGTTGGATGATGATTTTGGCTAGAAAAGTGAAGAATGAGATTAGGGCTTTTAGAGAGAGAAAGTAGAGAGATGGGAGAGAACAATTGCTGGATAATGTGAAATTGATTAATGGCAAAAGTTAAAGAATTGAGCCTTACACTTTGGTATTTATACCATGGCTCAATTCTTGGTTAGTTAGGACCATTTTGGTAATAAAACCTAACATCTATACATTGTTACACTATTACCCCCTAGACTAACTATTACAACATATCTAGTACCTAACAATCTCCCCCTTTGTAATAGTAGACTAGGTTGCATATCTTTGAAGACTTCTGTGATTGTAAGGCTGGAGCTGAGAATTGAACCGTTGAGCAGTTTTGTTGATAAAACAGCATCAGCCTTTGATCATCGGTGACAGATATACTTTTAATCGGCTTTTCAACCAATATAAAGTATTCCAGAAGACTTCATGCAAATCGACTGAATGTAGACCCATAGATAGAGCGGTTAGCAGCGGAAGTCCTTTCTTGAAGTTGTGGCGTTTGTCGATTTGCTGCAGATCCTTGGTTCCTGATGTTTGTTGAAGTTGAAGCAGTGCGGAATGTTGATATGTTGTGGATTTTTCTGACCGTTGTTGATAATGTTGGAGTACGGTCATAAAATCCCTTATCTGATGTGTTGACTGTTGTTGATAAGATTGAAATACAGTCATCAGATCTTCTATCAGACATAGTGACCGTTGTTGATAACAATGGAGTACGGTCGTCTAATCTTCGCACTAGAATGTATCAGGGTAACCTAGGATCACATAGATTGCCTGTTAGCACAACAGTTACAGAAACCGTGTGACCTACGTTCAGTGTTGGCATTGATGTTAGCACTGGTAGGATTTCCATTCAATCATCGTGGAATACCAATATTTTTTGTATCACTATGAATGTTCCGGCAATATCTCAAAGATATGCTTGGTAGAGTGCCTGTGTCCTAGAGAAATTTAATTCGGTTCTAGACTCTATACGTGGACAAACGAAGGCGAGGACTGGAGGTGGGTCCTCTTTTTCAATATCAACAATCTCCAAATGAGATGTCGATAGTGGATGTGGTTATCTCCGTGATTTTGAAACAAGTACTTTTTGTACTTGAGTGGTCAGTGGGGGTTGTGCATTGCATCACTGGGTCCATGATGTCTTAATCAGAAAGCAACATATGCAATCCGATATAGATGAGGTTACCCGGTCATTTGTTCGGTTTAGGGAGGGTTTTTCCGTTTTCTTTTAACCCTTTCACACACGCTCCTCACTCAACTCACTTTTTCATTTTTCAACCACACCCTCGTTTTTATTTTTACCATGTGATAAGCTGATTTGCACCCCATACTTCATACCCCCTCTCAATTTTTACCTCAGCGCACCCCAATCAAGATCGCATGATACTTGATTCTGCTCACCTAGACCTAGGGACCCTCACTTTTTAGTTCCTATATTGTCGGTGGCTCCGGGGAAGATCATGCTGGGTTTAGCAGATCATAGGAGTAATTTGAGAGTGGACTATTACGCTCATGTGCATTTTAATCAGCTTTTTGAAGATGTTTCGTTTTAGGAGTTTCACATGGATTTTAGGTAACACCGGACTCACTTAGAGTATCCGTTAGCACACGATATGAATCGGTAGTCGTTTGCACAACCGTTGGTTCAAATGTGTGACCTGCGTTTAGAGTTGGCGTGATTTTAGCTCTAGCAGGATTTCCACTCGATCCTCGTGAAACATCAGATTGTGATGCCACTACGAGTGTTCCGATGGATTCACGGAGATCCATGTTTGTAGTGCAGGTGTCCTATATTGGAAATATTCTTGGGGGTGAGAACTAGACACACTGTGCATACAAAGAGACTTAACCCGGGGCAGGAGGTTATTATAATTCAATACCGACATACTCCGAATGAGTAGTCAGTAGCTTTTGTGCTACGTCCCCTGATGAAATGAAACAAATCCCTGTTGAGTGGAATTTGAGTAGTTGGTGGTGGCGTGCATTTGCTTTACTGGGCCAGTAAAGTCTAGTGAAACATTCAACGAATGAATGATCACCTATTTAATTGGTTGCCCGGTTTGTTTTCGGTTTGGATGCACTCATAAGGTGTGTTTTCTTTGATTTATCATGTTTTCACATCACCTTGCACTCACCTATTACTATACCCTAGACCTGAACCCTCACATTTACCAGTTGGCTGAAATGTTTCCCTGGGAAGGTGTGGCCGGATCTGGCAAACCATGGGAAGGTATGTCTTTTGAAGTAGTAAGTAACGAGAATTAAAAGAATTTGTAATAAACAGATGCAATCTTTACTAGAGAACTAGTAAAGAGATCGTTTACGGATATTACAAAAACTTATGATTAACGTTACAAACATAAAACTTTTTATTTGGGTATTTTGTTTTTGTTTTTCTGAATTTTCTCCCCCTAGAAATAATAATTCTCCCCCTAGAATTAATATTTCTCCCCCTCGACAAAACAAAAGTATTGACAAGTTTTGAGATTGAAGGACGTACCTTATACATCGTCGGAGGGTTGAAGGAGATTCTTTGCGGTGAAGCATGATTGAGCTTTGTGCTTTCTTTTGAGTGCGGGTTCTGAATCTGTTTTGATCAGAAGCCATCTTCCCTTGAGGACCGGGTTTCAAGTTGAAGTACTTGAAAGCCATTTCTTTGAAGCTCGGGTCATACACTGAAGTGTGCATAAGCCATACTGTTGTGGCCCGAGTTATACACTGAATGTGTATAAGTCATTCTGAACTCCAAACACCTTGCTGGTTATTCTACATAAAACAATTAAAACATGTTTGGTACCCAATTATCTATGGGTCCTATACGATTAGTGACAGATGTTTTATGTAGAATTGTTTTATTATCAATTTAGAGCTTTCGATAACTGCAAGGAGGCAGTTCAGAGGTTGTGGATTTGACGACCCATTTTAAAGATTTCTCAGAGGATTGGATAATCCAATGAGATTTTTCATTTTTGATCCAAGTGTATTTTACAAATGTTGAAGATTTGGTCGCTGTGTTGTTGTCGCTATTTGAGGAACCTGAAGACTTTGGCTTAGGTGCGGAAGATCCTCGAGAAACTTTGCGACGAGAAGACGAGTGTTTATCAGAAATTGGTGGGGTTTTGGAAGAACTCTTCGCCTTTTTGGAAGCATGTGAAGATGAACCTTTTTTATTTGGTTTGTGTGGATGAGAGACAGATTTCTTGCATGGTTGTGGAAAACATGTTTTGCATGATTTTATAATTTTACCAGATTTATGGAAAACATTGATTTTTAAACCACATGGAGCATTTAGCTTAACAAAAAATCGATCATCATTCTGAGAAATTTGTTTATTTGTAGATTTATCTCTCAATATCTTTTTACCAAGTTTTTCAGATTTGACACACACATTACCAAAATCAGGTGAGTAATTTACAGGACGATAAGCAGAAGCATCATACACAGTTCCAAAAGCAAATGCAGGAGATTTAAAATTTTTGGAGTTGTTACTGTTAATTTTAACAGTGGACGAAGAAACTGAAGACGTATATGGTCTAGACTGCTTAAGCTCGCGAGGCTTCTTAAGCGTACTAGACTTAGACGAACTCGGCTTCTTAGATGGCATATCTCCTTTGACTCCATTGGGCTTGGGCTCCTTGCTTCGAGGCTCTAAAGTACTAATGGAAGTATTTAGGACAGGTGAATTAGAGTTTCTCCTCAAGATGATTGGAACTGGGTTTGTTGGTGCTGGTCCTAATAAAGAGGCTTTAGAATTTTGAGAAACAGTATTGTTCGTTGTAGTTTTTAATTCTAAAATGGTGTCCTCTAAATTATGTATCTTTGTTTGAAGTTTTTCTTTTTCTTTATCAAAGGCTTTATGAGTTTCATCAATTTCAGATTCAAGTTGGACTATTTTCTTTTCTAAAATTAACGTTGGAACATAAAGCTTGGGTTCGATGGTTTGTTTTAAAACTTCATTATCTGAGATGGAAAATTCTTCTGGAGTGACAATCGGGAAGTACTCATTGTTTTCAAATTTTGCTTTCTTCTTTTCGTACGTTGAGTTTAAGGCATCATAATTGAAGCTAATTTGAGCATATTCTTCCTTTTCCCGGTTGAACTTTTCAACTTCTGCTTCTTCATCTGGCATATGAAGGAAGCTTTGCCAGATTCCCAAGTTCATGTAATCGTAGTTATATAACGTTGGAAGAACATCTGCAGCTTTTTCCAGAGGACGGATATTTTCAGCTCCAAGACCCACTTTTGACTTGAAAGATCTGAACTCTTTAGGCTGGTTTAATTTTATCGTTTGTTCAGTATGACCAGCTTTCACAATCGTCTGCTCCAGTTTTGAGATGTGTTCTTCAGCATTTTCTTTTCTGACAGTAAGACTGTGTATAGTTGCTGATTGTTCATCGATTTCCTTTTTAAAATCGTTTGTTATGTTTTTGATTTGTTCATTCAATTTTTGAATTTCGATGTCAGCCGTCTTCAACTGTTCTTGGTAGTCTTCTATCTTGATGTCTGCGGACTTCATCCATGTTTGCTGTCGGCTTAGTTGATTCGCCAAGTCATTTATCAGCTGCTTGGAGTCGTCTTTATCACTCAACACCGTTTTCATGGTTTTTAGGTTAGAAATTTCAAGATTTTTTGTATTAATAATGTGATTTAGACGATTTACCTCACTGGTGTGAGCAGCATGAAATGTTGACAATTGTTGTTGTAACTCTTGTGTTTTTTGATTTGAACGATTATTTTGATTTACTTGAGGAACAAGAGTTTCAAGTTGGCGACGAAAGGTTAAATTTTCTTCCTTTAATTTTAAGATTTGTGTATTGGATTCATTGGTTGTATTTACTTGTTTTTGTAGATTATTTTGTAATTCAGAAATTTGAAATTTATGAGCTGATTTTGATGTAGACAACTGATTTTGTAATTCCTTGTTTACTTGAGTTATTTGAAGAGAAACTTGACTTAATTCACTCAAATCATTTAAGAGTTGACCTTTTTCAGATTCCAAATCAGTTATTTGTTTTGTCAAATGTGATTTCTCATCAATTTTAGTAAAAAGTTTTTCATTAAACAAGGAATTCTCTGATTCATCAGTGTCTGAATCAGATAATAAAGAGTCAAAGGAGAAAGAGAGTACCTCATTTTCATCATCTTTTGGAATGCCTAACACAGCTGTAGCCTCAGTTGGTATTGCCATGAATGCCAGGTTGGCAATGCACTGTTTATCCTCCTGGGCATTCGACCCGGCAGACAATGTTTCTTTGGTAGTCATGTTAAGAACAATTCACGGGAATTTTTGATTGAAACGGGGTAAAGAAAACTTTAAGAATGAGAAGGTTCTGGAATAGAATATGTGATGTAGACCGTGGATTGGTCTTCAAAAATTCAAAATTACCGAAATCTTAAACTGGTTATTCCAGATGATAAAGTACACTTTAAATGTGCCTAAGATTTTCGAATTAGGGAAAAACGACGATCGGGTTAGAAACTGGGGCTAAACGAAGTTTGGAAATTGACCGAAAAATCACAAAAACGCAAATTAAGCGATCGAAACAAGCGTTTTTGGGCCGGCAAGTTGGGTAAACGTCGTAGCCTTCGTCTTTAGCTTCGATTTGGTTACTCGTGGGCTCGAAACGGACACCCGAGCTGAAAGTTATGACCGTTACAGTACAGCCCCTTTTGTCACGCGAGTGTAGAAAGAGTTCGGGCCGAAGTTGTGTAGAAGTTCGGGCCGAAGTTGTGTAGAAGTTCGGGCCGAAGTTGTGTAGAAGTTCGGGCCGAAGTTGTGTAGAAGTTCGGGCCGAAGTTGTGTAGAAGTTCGGGCCGAAGTTGTGTAGAAGTTCGGGCCGAAGTTCGGGGTGAAGTTCGGGCCGAAGTTCGGGGTGAAGTTCGGGCCGAACTTTGGGTTGAAGTTCGGGCCGAACTTTGGGTTGAAGTTCGGGCCGAACTTGTTACTGTTCTCGGGCCGAAGTTGTTCTTGGCAGAACAGTGACGAACAGAACAGAAAAACCCACTAATTTGATCCTAAAATGGTCGTTTCTTAGCCAAAAACTTTGATTCTTTTTGCAAAATGACCCAAATACTATTTCCTTCAATCCACTACTACTTTTTTTACTCAAAAACAACCTAGATCTATTCGAAAATTTGAATTTAAAGGGTTTTTGAAGCTTTAATGGTTTTTCCTAAAAATCCAAATTCTTCATCAGAATGGATTAGATTCGATCCTAACTTGATTCTAAGCTTAATATATCAACAAAATGAAGCTATTCAATCCATAATAACAAGAATTAGTACCTTGAATCCGATTTTTGATCTTAAACCCCTTTTTTCTTCAAAAACCTTGAAAAACCCTCTTGATCTTCTGTTTTTAACACCAAGTGATGGATTTGGATCGTTTTCAAGATGAAATTATGCTCTGATACCAATTGAAAAGCACAATAACACTGATTCAATCCATTTGATGGTGTTGGATGATGATTTTGGCTAGAAAAGTGAAGAATGAGATTAGGGCTTTTAGAGAGAGAAAGTAGAGAGATGGGAGAGAACAATTGCTGGATAATGTGAAATTGATTAATGGCAAAAGTTAAAGAATTGAGCCTTACACTTTGGTATTTATACCATGGCTCAATTCTTGGTTAGTTAGGACCATTTTGGTAATAAAACCTAACATCTATACATTGTTACACTATTACCCCCTAGACTAACTATTACAACATATCTAGTACCTAACATAACCGCACACTGTTGACGAGATTAATTAACGACACAAATTCTGCGATCAAGATATGGTCGTTAGGCGTCTGTTTCCAACACCAGTTGAAGCCGGAGGGCGTAATTCGATCGGAAACCAAACAAGCTTTGCGACATTCAATTTTGTATAAATTGGGAAATTTCGATTGTAAAGGACCATCACCCACCCAAACGTCCTTCCAAAATAGAACCGAGTTGCCTGATCCGATATGGAGAGAAAAGGCATCAAAATAACAGTAATCAATTTTATCGAGTTCGGGTGCGATTCTTGTGATATTGCGCCATACACCAACAGATTTACACGCAGCCATAATATGCTTTGGTTTATGATTTAGTTTGTGAATTGCCGATATAATATCCTTCCAAATACACTTAATCCCATCCCTTAATTTCCACCACCATTTGATCAAGAGTGCATAATTTTGAGCTTTAAGTGAACCGATACCAAGTCCACCTTTTCTTTTTGGAGCTAACACGGTTGACCAAGCGACCCAATTTATTTTTTTATCACCCCATAGAAATCTTCTTCTAATTTGTTCAAGATTCTCAATCACACAAGATGGAGCTTTAAATAGTGAAAAGTAGTAAAGAGGTAAACTACTTAAAACCGATTTAACAAGTGTGAGACGCCCACCAAAAGATAAGTTTTTGGCTTTCCACTCGGATAGTTTTGAGTTGAAACGGTTTATTACCGGGACCCAATGCTTCTTCAAATTCATATTGACTCCCACCGGTACACCAAGATAATCGAACGGGAAGGAACCCGGAACACAATGTAATATATTGGCCCAATTGTTTAATTGTTGTGAAGAAACACCTATGCCAAATAGCTTTGATTTGTGGAAATTAACATTTAAACCAGATGAAACATTAAAGCATCTTAAAATTCTTGCAAGGTTAGACAAGTTATCCCTAGAACCATCGCCAACAAATATAGCATCGTCCGCGTAAAATAAGTGTGAAATCTTGGGACCGTTTGTACCTATTTTTAGAGGCCGGAATAGATTTTTCTCACATGCCGCCCTCATGGCAACATTAAGGCCTTCCATTGCAATTATGAACAAGAAAGGAGAGAGTGGATCACCTTGACGGACGCCTTTTGTGATGTGGAATTCACCCGTTGGGGACCCGTTGACTAATACCGAAGCAAATGAGGATGATAAACACCCTTGAATCCAACGCCTCCATTTAGGACCGAAATTCATTTGACCTATAACCGAGTCAAGATAACCCCAATTGATGGAGTCAAATGCCTTCTCAAAATCAACTTTGAACATAAACATCGTTTTCTTTTCGATCTTTGCCCATGAGCACAACTCATTGATCACTAAAGGGCCTTCTAATATATTTGTACCATTTATGTATGCCGTTTGAGTTTCACCAACTAGACCGTCAATGACGGATTTCAATCTAAACGATAATGCTTGGTCAAGATCTTGTACATGCAACCAATTAAAGAAATTGGACGATAATCACATAAGTTCACCGGGTCTTTAATCTTTGGAAGTAAAGTGATAAAGGATGAATTACATCCCTTAGCAATAGCACCTGTTTGTTCAAAATATCTAACAAATGACATTAATTCATCAATTATATAGTCGACATGTGTTTTAATAAATTTCAGCGTTAACCCGTCGGGACCGGGTGCTTTTTCACTACCGCATGCCCAAATTGCTTTTTTGATTTCTTCCACCGTAAAAGATTGTTCAATTGTGATACTCTGCAAATCAGTAAGTTTACTAAACAATGGATTAGTAAATGAGGGTCTTACCGGCCACGGATCTGTAAATTTGTTAGTGAAAAATCTAAGTGCCTCCGCTTTAATATCCTCCGGGTTGGTATTCCAAGTGCCATTGATGGAAAGACCATGAATTCGATTGTTCCTGTTTTTGTTTTTGAGTGTACCATGGAAGAAGGAGGTGTTTTCGTCACCATCGACCGCCCATTTAATATGAGCTTTTTGCTTTAAATCTAATTTTGCGAATCTCTCTAAATCTGCCATGCGGGATTTGCCGGACTTGAACTCCCGCAATTCTGCCTCCAATAGTGTTCTGGATTCTACCAGAAGATCTAAATCACATAATCGTTTCTTAAGAACCTTCAATTCCGTGTTTTCTTTCATGTATTCGATTTTCCGCCAGTTTTTTATTTCATTTTTTAGATGTTTCACTTTAGCAGCGAGAACCAGATCTGGAGTTCCATAGCCGCTAAACGAAATACAAGCGCGTTTGACAACCTCGCTGAATCCTTCCCTAAGAAGCCAAGAATTGTAAAATCTAAATGGGAGCGGGCCAAAATCAGCCGCAATTTTGCATAAGGTGATCGGAGAGTGATCAGAGAACTCTCGTGGGAGAGCAGTGACAGCAGAGAGTGGTTGACAAGCCATAAAATTTGGACAGACTAAAAAACGATCGAGTTTACTTAATTTACCACAATCTGGGCTGAGATATGTGTATCTTCTACCGCCCATGCTAAATTCCAACAATCCAGCAGAAGTAATAAAACTATTTAAGCAATTAGTGGTAGAGCGACAAAAAAATGAATTGACCCTTTCATCTGGCCAGCGTACCGAATTGAAGTCTCCAAAAAAGATCCACTTGTCGGGGCGAGAATTTTTCAATATCAACAATTCCAGCCATAAATTCCTTTTATCCGCCAGTGATTGCGGAGCATATACGTTAACGAGATAAATGCAACCATCGAACCCTTTCCATCGACCGCCAACAGTGAGACTATAACGAGATTTATTGCAAAAATTGAGGACAAATGTATCAGGGTTCCACATACATAACAAACCGCCTGATCTGCCTACCGAATCAATTGATTCAAAAGCCACATTGCTACTGCCCCAGCAGCCATGAATATCGATATTACTGATCAAGGAAGCGTGTGTTTCCTGCAACCCGACAAAATCAATCTTGTGTTTTATTTTTAAATCCCTAACCCAATCAACCTTGTGAGATTCACTCACACCCCTGATGTTTAATGAAAGTAAATTCATTAAGATACATTGTTTGCGCCATCTCCAGAAAACAACTCACACAAGATAGGATTGTCACTGTTAATTTGAAACCCTACTTCATTACCAATTGCCGCTGTCTTTGATATTTCAGGAATTGATTGAGAAGAATTATCGTCACCAGAGTTAGAAGAGCTCGAAGGGCCCTTATTCAGATCGATCCGAGGTGCGGAATTGAATACCAAATGTTCGGAAGGAATGCGAGCAGGATGTTGCACGGTATTGAAAGAAGAACGAATAGGTGAAAATCTCCTACGTTTTTTTGAGTTTGGGGCCGGCCCAATAATTTCAGATTGGGCTTTACCAACCAGAAATGGACTAAACGAATCTTCATGGACAACAGATCCGATAGGCGCGGAGCAGGGAAACGGCCCAAAGTTGAAACATGGCCCAATGGATGAAAAATTTAAATTAGACGCAGGTGGAGGAAAATCGTTACGATCCTTATCATTATCCTGGGAGTAGGAGCAGACTCCTCAATAACCGAGTTGTTATTATTGTCATCATTACATTCCATTGTCACTTCATTGGAACTAGACACCACATTAATATCATCATTATTGTTTCCAACGTTGGCATCTAAGTTCAACGGAATATTATCGACGCTGGCGGGGAACGTACCATCATCCGGTGGTATTTCACCATCTTCCTGATCATTTTTTTGGGAATTTTCCTCCCATGTGTCTGAAACACCATCATCCTCTTCGGAATTGTTTCCGTTACATGAACCATCGTCTTCGTCATCCAATTCTCCATGCATGGATGGTTGCATGGAGAAGGAACACAAAGAGAATGGGTGCCAATCATAAAAAATTTCAGAAACGCCTATTTGAAACGTTCCGCCGCCATGTGAGATTGAGATTTCGTCGTTGATTCTGGTTTTCGATGAAGAAAGTATGGCCACTTTGACGCTTGATAGATTGGAGCTTTCCCATTGGACGTCAACTGTATCGATTAATTCTCCAAAACGATTTGCAATCTTTTTTATATTATCGACGTCTCTGAATCGGAGAGGCAGCCCCATAATTCGAACCCAAGCAATACGCTGAAATGGGATATCCATTGCCATATCGCCATGTTTTAGCCATTTGAACCACAGTTTCCACCCTGTTATATTTTCTAAGAAACCCGTGGCATATGAAGATATTCCAAATTGTAGCATGACGTACATACCACCATAATAGTGAATCTTAACCTCCGAAACACCTCCATCGATAATGAGCATAGGAAGGTTTCGGAGCACATTCATATCCAACGCTTCGCCAATGAGGATAAAGCTCTTAAGATTATTGTCAAGGGTGCGGGAAGGAGATAAAACCAATGGAGTACTGTTGGATTGTCCCTTGACAGCAGCCGCATAGGACCTGACATTAGAGAATGTTCCCCTCGCGCCAGATTTAAAATGATTGTTTTGGTTATGAGGTTTAGGGTTAGGATTAACGTAAGAATGATGAGGATGCTGGTTTACATCTTCCCTAGATTCATTAATAGACTTTCTTTGATATCTTGCCAAATTGCTTCTTAAGATACAGTGACCATATCTGATCTCACCAATTGATTTTTCCAACATTTTCCCATTTTGAACACCACCGAAGCGAATGAAAGCAAAGTAAGCACCCCCTTTGTCTTTTCTCTTGGAGATGTAGATGTCAACAATCTTACCAAACTTATTGAATCTGCTCTTCAAACCTTCGTGGTTTGCTTCCTCCGGTATGTTCGAAACAAACAACGTGGTTGTTTCCGATCTCCTGTTTCCCACCGTACGCCAACCGTCACCCGAGTCGTAGTGGCGTTTCATCTTCTTCACCGGTGTTGAGTTTTTCAGGCAAAGCGAACAAACCCTAGGGGTTCAAGGATCACTCTTGTTACAACACTCGTAAAACAAGAATCCAAGGATGAATCCTCGTAATCACAGGGGAGCTACAAAAATGAAGATCAAGAACGGTAGAGAATAGGAACGCTAACGAGAGAGAAAAAAACTCATTTTATGCATGTTAACCCATAAGACTATGGGTTTGGGTCAAAATTTGAAGCCCATGGTGATGATGTGGCATAGGTTAATGACGGCGGCTGGTTTTCAATTCAAATATTTTTTTAGCCCCTAATTCTCTACATAAATTAATACCAAATGAGTATAAATTTCGTCAAAAAGAATGTTTGTCTATATCCCAGCCAGTTGTAATGATTCCGTCTTGACAAAAATGGACAAAAATAACCTAATGCATGATTAGGGGGGGTTGTTATTTAGTTAATTATTTTATTCCAAACAGGTAATATGACAATATGACATGGTTCACATTTCACAATTCACATAGGTATATATTAAATAAAGACCATATGTTATGAAATTAAAAGTTAAATATGAAAAAAGACTTTTTTTAAATAAAATGGCCACTTGGTTCACAAACTCACAGTTCACACTGGGATGTTACATTTTGGCCGAAAAAACGAAAATTAACTGAAAACAAAAACATGTAGTCGGTTTGGTTTTGAAAATTCACCATTTTCAGTTTCGCATCTATCGGGTTTCAGTTCAGTTCTCGGATATAGCTAAACATTTTGGCTAAAAAATTGAACTGGAACCAAACCGAACCAAACCAGAACCATGTAATTAGTTCGATTTCGGTTTTGAAAATACATCATTTTCAACTTTGGTTCTATCGGTTTCAGTTCGTTTTGGTTTCTTGACCGAGCTCACCCCTTAATTCACAAAAGTAAATATTAAAAAAGACACGTATATTTTGAAATTAAAATAAATAATTATTAAAAAGGGACTATATATTTCAAAAGTAAAATAAATCAATATTAAAAAAGACTGTATTTTGAAATAAATTGACCACTTGGCGGTTAAAATCTCCATAAATCCTACCTCTAAAATCATCAATTTCTCACACACATTTTCAGCCAATTGGAGTTTATTTGAATCAAAACATGATCCATTATCAACGATCAAGGAGTCGATCTCCTGAGGTAATTGTGTGTGAGTGCGTCTGTGTGTGTGTTCGTGTAGTTACGATTTTGATTTTTGGTTAAATTTTGAAAAATTACAGAGAAATTGGATTGAAAAATGTTTGGGTTTCAACTGCCTAGAATTGTTCTGGCCGAGGGCTGTCGATCACAAATTGCGCATTAATTCCACTAATAGTTCGGATTTCTGTGCTGATTCGGACGATAAATTCCATAATCCTGTTGTTTCAGGTTAGATTGATCGGTTAATTTTGCTGTTTCTGAAACTATTGGTACTACTATTACTCTGTTATTGTGCTGAATTTTCAAAGCTGAAAATTAGGGTTTTATTAGATTTATGTGTTCATCGTGTGATGGTTCAAATGAATCAGGATTCAAGGATAAGAAAGGAGATGAATTTCAGAAGAATCCTAATAATAATGGTAAAAGAGATACCCTTTTGCTTTTTGCATATGCCTTTTTAGTTTTTACTACCTTTATTATTTAATATTTTAAACTAAATGTTTCTTTTTTTTTAAAGTAGATTAGCAGCAGGTTAATGACTTGACTTTTTGTTGCTTTTGTCCTTAAAACATTTGTAATTGAAACGAACTCCTAAATTGTCTTGGCTTTTTTATAGCCCTAAATTTAAGGTTGTAAAAATCGGTTTGTTGGTATCCACTCGGTGGACCATCTTCTACCAATTAATCGGTCTCGGTGATGATTAATTGGTTTCTAGGCAGTTAACCTAAATTATAAAGGACTTTATTTCTAAAAAAAATTAAAGTATTAGCAATTATAACCGACGTTAGACCTATTTTGACCGAATTGACCGATATTCACCATTGTTTGACCGATTTTGATCGATGCTAACCGGGTCTGATTAATTTGTTATTAAACTGACATGTGGCATATATATTATTTGATCAGTTTGTGTTTCTTCTTTTTTGACATCAGGAGGTCTTCCCATGATAAAAGGACAGGAATCAGAGGCATTAAGAGCACAATATATTGACAAAAAGGAACTCAGGTTCTTGTGCTGACTTTTTTTACCGATTTTGACCAAATTTGACCGCCTATCCTGAGTTTGACCGCCTTCTGAAATAGTGGTTATCATCATAATTTAATGTAATTATATTACTAACAATTTAATTTTTTAATTTATTATTTAATGTTGTTAGAGTATCTGTTAATTCTTGGAATCTTGGAGGGAATATTCCGCCTGAAGATTTTGATATCAGAGAATGGCTCAATACTGATTCCCCTGCAGACATATATGTGATTGGGCAAGTATCACTTTTAATGAATATTTATTTATTTATTATTTATGTTTTTCCCTAAAATAACAACATACTTTTACATTTGTTAGTGTTTATCATCTAACAAATTTGTCTAATTGGGTCATTAAAAGATGGCTTTGTGACATGTTTGGGTCATTGTTTGGGTCATTCAGCAACCTGATAAATCGATGATGTGGCAGTAACATAGCATGCCATGTCATCACTTTAGCATGTCATAAGGTCGTTAAAAAAAATCTGTTATTTTTAGGCAAAAAAATATACATTATTATTTTACGCAAAAAAAAAATTGTTATTCTTTTAGTCATTTAAGCAGGTTTCTTATCCTTTACATAAACATGTTTCATGCATGCACACTATAAAAATGATAAATTTCTGATTTTTTTAATTTCTTATTATTTTTTCTATTTACAGTTTTCAGGAGATCATAGCGTTAGATGCTGGCAATATAATTGGTTCTGAAGATACTCGTCCAATACCAATATGGGAAAACATAATTCATGAAACCCTAAATAAAATTCAACCCATAAAAAATAATAATAATAATTCTGATGATTCTCTAATTATAGATTCTGAAGAAGTTGTTAATTCATTAAAAGATTCAAAATCTTTTAAAGATTACGTTCCTTTAGAGCCAAATTTGAACATTGACAACAAAGTCAAACCGGCGGTCAACGGGCTTGAAAAACCAGATTATGTTAAAATTGTAAGCAAACAAATGGTTGGTGTTTTTATCACAATTTGGGTTCGTACAAGTTTAAGAGAACATATAGAAAATGTGCATGTTTCAACTGTTGGTGTTGGTGGTGTGGTGAAGTACATTGGCAACAAGGTTTGTTTTTTATTTTATATATTTTTTATTATTTTTAAGTTTTTGTAATATCGGATTATGGTACATAAATTAGAGGCGGACAGTTTGACCCGTTTGCTTAAGAATGGGTTGATTTGGGCTGTGTTTTATATAAAACGGGTCAAACGAAAAGTTTACTTTTAGGGCTTACACCATGTTTAAATCATTTTTTCTCAAATATTTCAATTAATATATTAAGAATATATTTTTGTTAATTATAATCAGTGAAAAAGTTGTTTACTAAAAACAGGACAAAGATGTTTCTGTGGATCAAACTGACCCGAATGACCTGTTTCAACCAGTATTTCGGGCCTAAAATTTTACCTTCAGTACTCATAAATATAACAATAAAAAATGTAGTTCAATGATTTGATTAGAAAATATAAAAATAAATAATCTTTCGGGCCTCTAAGTTTTCGTCCTTATTATCCGGGACCTCATTTTTATTCAATAGTATTTTTTTTTTCAACGGGTCAAATGGGTCGATTTGACTTCTGAAAGTCACCCAAAGTCTATTTTTAATATATATATGTATCCAAATCATTTTTTATCCAAAGATCTCGATTTTATTGTCATAATATTGTTTTCATAATCATAATTAATGAAAAATAATCTACAAAAAAACGGGGAAAAAAATGTTTGTTGGCCAACCTGACCCATTTTAACCCGTACAAAAAAGGACCCGAACCCGTTACCCAAAAAATTGATTTTTTTCCTTCTTTTTCAGGGGTCCGTATCCGTAAGCATGTCTATATACCAAACAAACTTCTGTTTCATATGCACTCATCTAACATCTGGCGAAAGAGAAGTTGATATAATTAAAAGAAATAACGATGTACAAGAAATATATAAAAAGACACATTTTAATTCAATAGGCATTAAGGACCATGAGTAAGTAAAATAATGTTTAATTATGTCAATGAAAATATATATTGATATATTTGTATATCAAATGTTATCTTATACATTGGTTTTGTGTGTTTCAGGAGAATAATTTGGTTTGGTGATCTTAATTACCGTTTTGATTTATCATATGACGAAACATGTGACTTGGTTTCTAAAAAAGACTGGTCCAAGTTGTTAGAGAATGATCAAGTAAGTTGGTTGAATGTCAAAAAAATAAATAAATAATTAGTGCGCCAAATAGAAAAATAATAAAAAAATTGATAAGAAAAATTGTATAATTTCAATAATAATCTAATTTTATAAATTAAACTATTTAGGAAATTTTATGCATTATGAATTCACATGTGGATACTTTTTACTACTTGATGCATTTTCTTTTAACTGATTTTTTAATTAATTTTAACTGATTTTTTTTTAATTAATAAAATTGTAGTTAAGAAAAGGTGGTTCATTTGACGGATGGCAAGAAGGCAGTTTAAATTTTCCACCAACGTATAAATACGAGCCAAATTCGGATAAATACGTTGGTGCGGATCCTAACGTTGGTAGACGTACTCCAGCATGGTATAATTCCAATTTTGTAAATTCTACCTTAATTTAGAAACTTCATATTTGAACCATGTGAACCTGATTTTAATAATTTAGGTTTTCTTTTACCTAACACAATATTTGTCCCTAATAACTAAATAAGTAATTGTACAAATGTTTATTTGATTGGGTTTTTATAAATTGACTTTGTGTCCATTTTGATAATCCTGATTACGTGATAAACTGATGATATGTCGGTTACCTGAATGGCCCGAACAAAATAAATAAGATTACATGTCATTTGCCATTTTAGCATGTTACCAGTTTATCAAGTTGCCCAAATAGAAGGCAAAGCCATATTTTAGTGATATAATTAGACATAATTTTGTAAAATAAATACACTACTAAATGTGACAGGATGTTTTATTTTAGGCAAAAAAGAAACCTTATTTTTTTTTTTAATCTTATTGTTCTAATTTAATTGTTTATTTGATCGGATAATTCAATTTAGGTGTGACCGTATACTTTCATTTGGGGAAGGTATGAGGCAACTAAGCTACAATCGGGTCGAGAATAGACTATCCGATCATAGGCCCATTTCCGCATCTTATATAATAACTGTTGAAAGCCCTCTCTCTAATAAAATTACAACGGGATTATAACATGTAAGTTTCTTTTGGCATCCACTTTATGAGTAAATTGGAATAACAGGTTGGGTACTAGTTAAAATTAATTTGGACGGACGGTTGACATGTCAAACGTTTTTTTTCATACACTAAACGCCAAAATGTATTTTAGTACGTTGAACTTGGTTGATTAGGTCATTTACTACCTTGAACTATTAAAGGTGCGATATAGTATTATGAACTTGACAAAATGATCAATTTAGTACAATGACTCATTAATTTAATCGTGTTTTCTTACTTGATTTACTTTCGTTGGAGCTTCTGACACACTAATAAATATATATTCATCTCAATAAGATCAAATTAGTGAGTCAGGTTACTAAATCGATTATTTTGTAAGTTTTGGGTACCATAGTGCATATTTAATAGTTAACGGTACTAAAGATCTAGTCAACCAAGTTCAGCATACTAGAATGGTTGATTTACTAAGTTATAGATGGAATACAAACAAAATTAGCCATTCTTTAAGTAAATTCGTTGAAATCGCATGAATTTTTGTATCGTTGCAGGATGCATCAGATGGCGGGTACTAAGATTGTATCAATAGAGGAGTCTTTTCGACTCGAACAATACGGGTATTATTTGGCGTAACTAATGTTTTTTTTTTCTTTTCTTCATATTAATCATTACTTGTTGTGTGCGAATAATGTACCATTTATTTTTCTTCCGAAAAGGTTATTAAATAATGTACTATTCATTCTTCTTCAAAAATGTTATTTCCATTGACGTTAATACGTTTCATATGAATAAAACCAAAAATGTTATTTCAATTGACGTTTATACGTTTCATATATATAAATAAAAATACATAGATGATAAATGTTTTACTCGGGTGTGGAATTAAAATATGAAAGTCAATTTTTGGAATTGAGAAATATCGATGAGAATGATGAGATAGTGTTTTTAATAGGGGCACACTACTTTTTGTAGGGCTAAAAAAGGATAAATAAATAAATATGATTAAAAATAAAATAAAAAAATTGCACCAGCCGGGAATCGAACCCGGATCTGTACCGTGGCAGGGTACTATTCTACCACTAGACCACTGGTGATTTTATGAACTTCTTATTTGAGCTTTATTTATATATCAATTTGTGATGTAGTACTTGAGGTATAATCAAAATTTCTAATTCAAGCTAGTATATGTGAATTGAGAAATACCGATTTTTAAACAAGTGTTAAAAAAATACACCTAACTCAAATTAAAATTAACTCAAAATTACACAATTTCATTTAACATTCCTATAAAATCTCTTTGAGATCCATAAGAAAATATCCTAAACTTATTACAATTTACTAAAAGAAAAACAAATATATATGCTAAAAGCATTTTAAGTAGCTTTTGGCCGCTCGACTTGCTCTAAGCCATACCCAAATCGCTTTAGAACCATTTAGTAAACAATTATATACTCATTTTTTTAGTTGGTTAAATTCTCATTGTCGTTCGAACATCTCCAACTTTTGAATATATGATTGTTATTGACAAGAATGTCAATTATTTATCTATAGATATAATAAAAAGTTATTACAGTATAGTTTGGGATTCTTCTTTCCAATTGCTCCTCTTTCTTTTTGCACTCCGTTAATCCTTTCTTCAATGAAATAAAGTATCCATGAGAAATATTTAATATAATCTATTAAATTCCCAACTTAAAGTTCATTAAAAATAAAAAAAATGACATAGAGAGATATCATCCACACTCTTTTACCGTAAACTCAAAAGCTTTGTACTCCCTCTTATATCTTTTGAATTATAATATGGTTGATATACTAACAATGCATATACACGAAAAACATAGTATCAAACATCTTCATGTAAAAGTTGAACTGTCGATATATTATTAGCACAAATATCTTAACTAACTGAGCTAATAAATCATATATTCATTACTTAACTATAACTATTTTTTATTGTTCCTTTAAACTCTAAAAATACCAAACGATTGGTCGCTGCAATATATAGTTAAATGATATTTAACGCCGCATTATGCGGTATCCTTCTAATATGTTTTAATAAGATGTTAGAAAGTTTCATATTTTTAATACACTTGAAACACTCTTTAACACATTTAATATGTTTATTTAGCTAAATTGATGAATTTTACTCGTGTGTCACACCCCGTCAAAACTGGTTTTGCGGAAGAGCGGACGTGCGACTTACATCGGAAATCACAACAATCGATCAATAGTCAATCAGCGCAAATCAAAATGGATTACCAATACTTAATGTTTCCAAACAAAAGTTATTGTTTTTGGTAATAAAGATTTCTTCAAAATGGTAATCCGAATGCGTTTGAATATGCTAATGAAGTTTCACCTTTCCTTTCCTGAGAAAACATATTAGAAAAAGTGTCAACACAAAGGTTGGTGAGTTCACAGGTTTTATGACTCTATAAATCGTTGATTTATTCCAAAATGTTTGTCAGTACAGTTCGTGTACTAAAACAATCGTTGAAAACCGTTTCAAAACCCTGAAACCAAATTGGCACATGTTCAGTGCTTAATACACTCTTGTAAAATGTTTTAACTCTATAAAACGTAATTTGCATATGGTCGGTGCGTAAAACCATTTCAGATGATTTTAGAAAGGTAAGTCGTTTAGTACAAATCTATGTACGTTCAAGTTCACTCGTTTCAAATCCATGAAACATAATTGTATAAGTTTTAGTGTGTAATCCCTTATAAGCTAGCTAGGCATATAAGTTAAAGTATAAGTTCATGAGCCTGTAATCAAACCTAAATCCGCCTTTACCTAGGCATGTCGAGTCCACGACGTTTTAATAGAATATATATCTCATATGTTATACGGCTAGAGCGACTAGCCATGAGCGGGGGATCAGTCCCGAATAGTACTACTCATATATTCGTTGGCTAACTATAGTTGATGATTACAGTAATGTTAGATCTAAACGATCTGGCGATAGGATGATCGTCTACCAACTCACGGTTATACAAGGATTAATTTCGTAAAATATAGTTTTTCCATACAGGTCTTCGTTAAGACCTTTTCGTAAAAATACTTGTTTGAGTATGTCTTTTCAATGACCAATTATCTCAAAAGGATAGTTTATCCAAGTTTTCACAAAGATTGATTGTACCAAAGTATTGTTCATAAATGTCTTTCAAAAGACTAGTTATACCAAAATACTGTTTATGCATGACTCATCATAATTAAAATACACCTGATACGCGATGACAGTTTTGCGTGCATTTATAAAACAGTTATATGTTTCTCACCCCAAAACAATTAAAAATGCGGTAAAAATTGGGGCTGTGAAAACTCACAAATTATTCATTATAAAAATAATTGAACAAGTATATGTTTTTTCCCCAGATAAAAATAGTTATAAAACAGTAAAAGTGGGGCCGTGAAACTCACAGATTATTCATTATAAAAATAATTTAGTAAGTATATGTTTTCTCCCCCAGATAAAAATAGTTATAAAACAGTAAAAGTGGGGCCGTGAAACTCACCTGATTCCATAAGCTAGCAACAAAATGACATGAATGATATGTCAAACAATGCATCAGCTACCTATAAGTGTGGGGTAAAATGATTTAGTTAACGGCTCAACCGGTGCGTCTATGCTAGTGATTCACTCCAATGTTTGCTTTTAAATGTCATTAGGCGCGAATTACTTGTTGGTGACCTTATAAAAATATTAGTGTTGTTTCTAATGGTTTCATATATTGAAGTACGGTTACTAATATTTTTATAAGTCTCGTAAATATTTATAAAATTTATTTAAAGTACGCATTTTTATTTCGACACTTTTTAATTACGAGGCTGAAAATATGTCCGTTTGATTTGTTACGACATGTACTTTTAAGTTATCAAATACCACATATTTTTAGTTCAGTTGATAATGTGACAAGTTTTATGCATTAAATATTTTAGCTTTTATTTTTAAGTGTTTGGGTTAATTAACTAGAGTACATATTATTTTATTCTCAATATTAATTAATAGAGTACATGCCCTTTAGCATGTTGTACCATTAACTTCAACACCATGTATGTACTGCTTTAATACTTAGAACTATATATATATATATATATATATATATATATATATATATATATATATATATAATATTGCTTGTTTGCAACTTTTTAACTATTGATTTTAGACACATATTATTTATGTAGGTTGCACAAAAAGGAGTCCACAACACACTTTGGACTTGATTCGACCAACTTCAGTAGCTTGTATGCAATAGATTTTTCTTTGTACTTTAAATCCATATTTTATTTACCTCATTATTATATATGTGCAAGTTTTTCATTATGTTTAAAATGCAAAGTTATTTAACTATTTAATTTTCAGAAATTCTTGGATATCACACTTTTCTTTCTTGGATGTCATGCTTTTCTTTGATGAAAAGCATGATGACATTTAACCCCATGTAATTTGTTATTTGATGAAACAGTTACAATGAGCTCGACATGTAACTTGTCGTTTTGATCGGGTGTTTGTAGCTTAGATCACATGATTTTTTTAAGACATTTAAGATAACATTTTGTTAATGGTTTTCAACTTCGAATATGTAAATCTAAACTTTGTAGTGGTTTAGTTTTAGTTCAAAAATTGGCTTTCGCTTTGTGGTTGTGAGTTTAACAACATTTCACCTTGTTACAAGAGTTTTTGGCCATAAGTGTTGGTAGGATAAACATTATGAGTGAATCAATGCTAGCTTAAACACAATACATGTGGTGAGATTTATAAGAAATGAAGTTTTCTTACAAAGCTTTTCGGTACGGATGTTCATGACTTTGAAGACTTCTTTCACTTTGTTCAAGACACCAAATGGAGTGGTTCCTCGTGTGAAACTTCTTAAAATGAAGTGAAAATGAGTACATGTGAAAGATCTAACAAGGAAATGCATGAGGTAGAAAGTCAAGAAATATAACCTACATATAGAAGATGAAGGTTTTCAAAACTGGCCAGAAGCTTCAAGCTCAGATTCGGCAGTGTTACAGCAGTGTTTAGAGTGTTTTAAGAGTGGTATGTTGTAGAGAAAATACTTGTGGTGATTTGGCAACTTGAATGAGTTAATTTGGACTCGAAATGAGAAAGTTATGAATGTTTGAAGTTTGTTTTGTGGATGTTTTTGTGCTAGCCGGATTTTGATATTGGGAGAGGATTTGTTGTGTTCTTTGAACAAGTGTTAAATGAAAGTGTGAGGGTTGTAGTAATGGTTGGTGTAGGATAAAACCCATTGGTTAAACACAAGAATCTATACATTTTCTTGTTTGACTTAGTAATGTAAGTAAAAGAGTTATGAGTGTGTAAGGGAAAGGTGATGTAAAGTGACAAACAATGAAAAAGATAGGAGGCATTATGACTGTTCAAGAAAAAAAAGGGAAGAGTACAGATTAACCTATGGTTGGACAAAGGTTCATAGGTCATTAACCACTCTATAGGTGTATGGAGGATAAAAGAAATACATCATGATTTATTGTCTCAATGTGTTGAGAAGAAAGAAAAGTTGGTGGTGATAGGCACGTATGTTTTCTGCGGGGTGCAGACACAACATAGAGGGGTGTTAGAGGTTGACTTTTAGATGGTAATAGGAAGTACATCACCTTCATTTTACATCTCATTTATTTTTCTTAGGTTTTGATTTCTTAAATTGGTGTATTTCTTAATATTTTAAGATTGAATTAATGAAGTGATGCATTATTCATTCCATAGATAACTAATTGCCGGTTAAATATATTTTGGTTTCATTAATTACTGGCTTTAGATTCCGTTGTCGTGTATTTGATTTCATATTCATTTAAATTTAACGTGGTTAGTGGTTCACGCTTTATTTTCGTATTATTTGTATTTGGTTATGATGCATTGTATTGTAAAACATAATATCTATAATTCTTGGTATATAGAATGAAATTCACGTTTATAGTCACAAACTAATTTACTAACAAAAATAGCATGTGCATAGTGAAATGTGTATGATTGAAAATGATAGGGCTTTTGCTAGACTTATAACTCCAACTAAATTTTTATTTTTTTTACTTTATATAAAAGTTGTTTTACAAATGGTGCACGTCAATAGAGAGTCGGGCAAAACGACTCGTTTCCGAGGGTTGTCACATCGTGCAATAGAACCACAATAAAATATGACATAAATTATGTAATCCATGTCAAATATGTATCAATCCCGATCAAATACGTAACATCTAAGTCGGTATGTAACGTTCATTATTCTCCACAAAATTGGAACATTAATGTGTCAAAGCATCTACACAAAATAGGGACTTTAGACCCCCTTTATCTCTTTACCGTATAAAACGGAATCTTCCCACCAATTCTAATTCTTTGTTTATTTGATAACATATTTTGACAACCCTTTGGGCTGTCATTAAAAAGCCAAAATAACAAAAAACAACCCTCCTGAATTTTACGAATATTACTTTTTTAATCAATGTACAAGCTTTGTATGCATGTTAGTGACAACCCTAAGGGCTGTCATTAGCAAAACCATAGATAACATTTATAATATTCTATACATTTTATGTTTCTTTACTCATGTTTTGAAATGATTAAGTATCATTGTTATCATTTTATTTACCTCTTTATTTTATGTTTAAGTGTACATATATGACAAAGGTTCTTGAAGAATTATACCAAATATAAAGGGTATTTTCGACAATTGATCAATATCATACACGTACATAAGTCAATATCATACTTGAAAATTATCGTTATTCACCGTAATTATTTTTAGCATGTATGTTAACTTGTTATACATACACACACATCATCGAAGATGGAACATTCAATTTTGACCTTGCAATTGGAATATTGATGAGTCAAAGCATCTAGAAAAGAAGATATTCACTAAAAAAGAAGATATTCACTAAAAAAGAAAGTGGAATCGATCTTTCTAACTCTCATTCTTTGCTATATTGGCAACAATGTCTTATTTCATGTTTCGATTTTAAACAATCTAAATAATTGTACATAGTGGAAAATAAAACGAATAAATTCTGCTTATCACATGCAATGTTTTTGTTATTCTTGGTATACATGTAACTTTAATTGAGCTTAGAGCTTATTTTATAAGTTTACTAGTATTTAATTAGGTTACATGATATTAATATATCATAAGTTTTCTCACTATATAAGAAAGTTATTTGTGAACATTTAAGAGTTGCTATTTGTGAATATTTTAAGAGTTATCAGAGATATATTTAAGAGTTAACCATTTTATATGTGTTATCAACTAAATTCTTTAAGTGAATACTTGAAGTCAAGACTAATAATATAAGTGAATAACGGCTTAAGATAATATGGATATGTCAAGAAGAGTGTAGCTTTTCTAATTTTGATTTTTCTTTCTAATAATAATTAGAAACAATTGTAATTTTAACATTTTGAAAGACTTAAATAATTAAATTATAAACATTCATACGTACGTTTTCTTTACAAAAAGAATTTTATACGATTAAGCTTTTAGAACATTTTTTGTTATAAAAAGTTGTTTTTTGAAATTTCAAAGACAAAAATATTTTTTAAAACAAAAAGTGCAGGGCAATTTTCGTAGAGATTAGATTTGAAGGACCCACATCATGCACTTATACATAGTTAATGTGAACTTTAATTTGTGTGGTTAATAAAGCTTATGCATTTTTTTAAGAAATAATAATATTAAAATCAGTATAAAAGTTCCACTCGCTCTTTATTGATCATATATACTTCATACAAAATGAAATGCATAAATATCTTAAGAAATAAAACCAAAAAAAAATAAACTTTAGTTCTTGCATTACAAATTCATATATTAAACAAATAAGACAAAGAAGTGGTCAAAACCATCTTTTTCTCTGTTTGCAATATGCATTCATTACAAGGAATATATACACAATTAATACACTCCTTTCATGTATCTAAAACTTGTAATTAGGGTTTAAGATTCAAGATTTAAGCGTTCACGATAATGGTTGACTTTTTGCAGTCAAACAGCTCGATAAAAGCTTATCGAACGCATTCTATATTATTATTCATCTTAATACATACAATTTTTATAACTAGAAACTTCATGCAGCAACACTGTTTGTGTTCTTCTCTTTCTTGAATTCTTCATGCACCACATGGTTTATTTGTGAAATTACCATTCTACCCTTCAAGAGTTGTTGCTTCCTCAACCAATACTGCCTAAACCTTTGCCTAGCATACTCCATGTAATCAAAATCAATCTTTGTCACATAAGCCTGCACAAAAGATTTTTTTATTAAAAAAGTGGAAATTAGAATCCATCTTTAAACACAAAATATAATAATTTATTAATATTTAAAAAAAATGTACCGAAATTATTCCCCATAATCCCCAAAAAATATGATTTGCAAGAGTGTATCTTTCGGCATCTTCAATAAGCTGATCAACTTCTGCATCATCTGGTTGATTTCCTATAAATATAAATAAACATATCAAGAACACGTTTTTTTTAAAGTTTTTTCTGTTATTAAATGTCATTTTCAGTCAATACCAAGAAAGTTGACTAATTGGTTATGTGTGGATAAGGATGTTTGACTTACACATATCATTTACAAATTGTGTCAAAACTTAGATGACAGGAGCAATAAATTGTTTTAAATATTATTTTTTATCAGTCACATTAATATTTTGGTCATCTATATTTGTTCAATAATCTAGATTAAAATAAAATGAACTAAAGTTTCTTAATACTAACCTGTGGAGCTAAATATGCATGCACAAATCTACGCCGTTCCTCCAAATCTGCAAAATTATATCAAAAAATATATATATTTTATATTAATTTAATCTAGCTAAAACATTTGACTAACATGTAAGGCAATGGAGTCTTTTTTACTTTTAAATCAAAATGTCCAAAATACCCTATAGTGTTACCAAAACAGAATAGTATTTTACACAAATTAATACAATTTGAAACAATAAATAAATAAATAATTGATAACTTACCTGGGTATATGTTGTAATCTAAAACATGAGGTGTATCAGTATGATAATTTGCTGCCATTTCACAGAAATGATTTGCAAGATCATAAGCCACAGGATTATAACTTGCATACTCATAATCCTGTAAAAATATTGAAAAATAAAAGACTTAATTACATGTCTTAAAATACCATTTAGATGATTAATAATAATCTTTATTTCCTTTTAGGCCATATTCAGTTCACAAGGTTATAAAAAGCTTTAAACTTGATCAATACCCATAATTTCAAAAAAGAAAAAAATAGTTACAAGAACCGATTAGGACATAAATGAAATGATTTCAGATTCAGTTAATAATGAAAAATATTAGTAAAATTAACTTACAATTAAGGTAATGGCTCCTGTACCATCAATCATAATATTCCCATATTGTAAATCATTATGACAAAAAGCAACTTCTTGGTGGTGTTGTGACAATTCTTTTTCCAATAAATTAATTTCATTTTCTAAATTATTAAGATGAAATTCTTTCTCTTGTTCTGGAGAGCACAACCTTCTAGCCGTGATTACCCACTTTCTGTTATATAAATAAAAAATAAACCGTAAATTAATAAACAGATTACAAATTTACAATACAGTCAAATTTTGTGATTTATTATTTTTTATTAAAGAAAAGAAAAAATGAATAGAAATTAGAACCTCAATCTTGGCCATAAAAGAACAGTCTTGTTGGATCCAGACATATTAAGGTTATGAAATTCTCTCATTTTGGCTGCAATTATTGTCGATATCTCGGGATCACGAAGATCACAAGCTGATAATGTCTAAAAAAATTAAAAATAATAAAAAACAAATTTAAAAAAATTAGCTTTCATGTTTCTTAAAGTCATATGAACAAATATTTGCATATAATAGGACAATATTATATTTATAAAATTAAAAAACCATATAATATTTCTATAATTTTGTACCTTAGCATGAATAAACTCCTCAACTCGACCCTCAGGAAATTGACCAAGTAACCGCGGGCCATACCCGTGGGTCGAAATCGATTCAAATATCCGTATTTCCTCTTCACGATCAAAGAAAATATCCGACCCTTCCCCATAAATTCGAACCAAAACCGTTCGTTCATCGTTTTCATTACCATTTTTTGGCCAAGTAATTCGATAAACCCAAGGTTTCCGAAGTCGCTAGGCGGGATCTAGGCGGTTGACCCCCGTGGAGGATTAATCGGTTTAGGCGGGGATTAATCGGGGATTAATCGGATTGGGTTTTTATATGTAAAAATTATAAATTTTAAAATTATATATTATATAATTCATATAAATACCAAAATAGTGAAATACTAATTATGTTTAAGTTCAAATACTCCAAAAGCTCAAACATAAAAGTTCAAAGTTCACAAAAATTTAAGTTCTAAACTACTAAGCACTTACATTTAAAAAATACAATTAGAATATTGTACATGAATTGGTAGGAGCGTATGGATTTTTTCCTTTCAACAAAGAAAAAATTACAGTTACAAAGCCCACATATTAGAATCCATTTGAGTTACTTCAATTCATTTAAGTTACAAAGCCCATTCACCCATTTAAGTTATTTAAAAAAAGTTAAGATAATATAGTCTAGTGGGCCAAGAAAAAGAAACCCTAACAAGTCGTCTTCTTCCTTCCGCCTCTGCAACCCTTACCTCCCTCTGCAGATGCATAACGAATTTTCGTGATTTCATCGATTAAATCAGGTATTTTTGTTGTTCTACACTGTTTTCCTAAATAATATCGACCGCCTATACCTGATTTTGACCGACTAGACCCGATTTTGACCGTTGTTGACCGAGTTTGACCGGTCAGCGCCTAGAAAGTCCGATTATAGCTAAATCGCGGCGGAGGACACCCATTTAGCGCCTAGGCGCCGATTAATCGGCCTAGGCGGCCGTTTTCTGAAACACTGGATAAACCACATTAGTCATTGCACCACTCAAATGAACAACTTTTAATTTGTTTATATCAAAATTATCACCCAAATTTGAAGCAAGTGATAATAATAATTTCACAAGTTCTTCGGGTTGTGTGCCTTCGATGAATCCATTGATTTTTACAGCCATTGTGTGGATTGAAATTACAGAAATGCAAGATTATTAGCTGCAAAAGTAAATTTAATTAGATAAATAATTTCAATAATATAGTTATCACAATTCAAGAAATTGTTAAAGATTCTAGATTTATTAATTATTACAAAATTTGCAAAAATTTAGTGAACTGAGTTATTTTTCACCAATTTAATGAGATTTTACTCCATAAAGCTCTTGCTTTATAACAGAAGCACATACACAGTTTGACTTTTTTGAGGACAAACAGACCAAAATCTAACTCCAAGATTATCATATAAATACAATTCTATAGATTTTGGCAAATTGGCGATAATTCTGATCATGCATTATAATATGTACCAGATACTACAATTTAACCAAATTATGGGTGAATTAGTAGTGTACTTAGTTTGAATTTCAACTCCAAACACTCAGAGGTTTGACTTCTGAAGTCAACAGTATGAAATTGTTAGAGGTGTCCCACATAAATGCAGAAATTTAATAAACAGAGTTATTATTTCACTAATTGATTGAAATCCCATTCCATTAAAGTCTTCATTTATGCAATACTCATAACACTTTGACTTTTTTTAGGTCAAACAGACCAAAATTTAACTACAAAAGTCACATGGAATTCTATAAACTTTAGCGATAACTTCGATCCAGCATTATAGTCTATACAGATATACTACAAATTTATAAGAATGTTGAGAAATCAGTAACCAAATCACAAAATCAGTATCAATTTTGACTCCAAAAAGTCAGAGGTTTGACTTCTGGAATCATAAATCGCAACAGAGCATGAATATACAACTACAAAAAAACCAAATTCGCATGAAGATCTATAAAAAAAACACAACTTTTTTAAAACGCATATTAATGATGGAAGAAATTGATCGAAGAAACTAACCTAGATGATATAATCCAAAATCGGATTGATTGACCGACAGCGAAATTGGAAACCCTCAAAATGAATTTAACCCCTTTTGTGTGATCAAATAGAGGGCAGAACAAGCTGTATATATAGACAAAAAAAATAATGGATTGTAAATACGACTTTTGAACGATAATTTTAAAATAAATAAATAATTAATTTTGCTCAATTATATTTTATGTGATTGCGACCCAATAGACCAAGAATCTGCTTTAATTTCTTGTATTTTTTATCTGTGATTTATGAGGGATGGAGAATGAAAGAGAGAGAGAGAGATTCTGTGAAATTAATATTAACATTAATTTTAATTCTACTTTTAATCATTTTAATTTAATAATTGAACACGCACTGAACCATGTATAACTGCATGAGCCAATCATCGTATGACACGTAGCGTTGGTGACTTGGCATGTGCTATGAATACTAAACAGAAGTAACGAAAGTAACAGAAATAACGGAACTTAATATGTACTGATTTTTAACTGTTTAAGGTGAGTTTACAAAAGTTCTCCTTCTTTTGCATACATTTTGCCAATATAGAAATTAGATAAATAGTTATGTAAGTTTAGTCCAACTTGTTGAAAATTTGCATAGATTTAAATGTTGCGATTTTTGACAATTATTTGTAACAAGATGTTGACTATGCGATTTTGTTATTGTAAAGTGATTCATATACATTTAGGCTATAAGTTATCTAATACTCTTTTTTCTATTATAATTTTTTTGAATGTTTCTAAAATTTACCCAATTTTATCTACATCTAAATTTGAACTTATGATATTAGGCCCTCGACAATGACAAACACCGATACCACTCAACTAAAAGGTTTTTTCTATTATACGAAGTAAAAAAGTTATACAAACATGCGTTAGTTGACACTACATTTATTATAAATTACTAGCTTTTAATATACAACACATATGGTAATATCTAGTTAGATATTATAAAAATATGTGAAATAAATATATTATAGTAAACAATCTGAATGACTACACATGCTAAAAGCATGTACTAATAACTCTTATAAAAGCATTACGAATTTCTCTAACATTAAATATAATAGTTATATATGTTATAAGTTACACATTAAACACTTGATACATGTGATTTTTTATTATTCAAAGTACATAACATACCAAATATGTTTGAAACATGTGAATTCTCATTATTCAAATGACATAATATACCAAATAGGAGATAACATAAATCGTCATCAAATTATCAAAATCCACAAGATAACATATAAATGGATATGCATATCCAGTCGATTCATATACGTACAAACACATATCAATGCACATATATATCTAAAGTCAGGTGAAAAAGGATACTTATTTTGACTGTTATACGTATTGAGTTAACTAAAAACAAACGTTTAAATCATTGTTAGATCATCAATAATTTATGAGAGATGGTATTTATTCATACTAAATATTACTATTTATCATTCTACTCATTTGGTCCATATCCCAAATAAAGGATGAAATTAAAAAAATACGGAGTAATAATTAGTGAATAAAATTCATCAATATAATTTTTTTTTTTTTTTGGGCAAGGAGAAACATTTGTTGATGGATTGAAAGCTTAGAAGGTTGGGCTTTAATTAGTCATATGTGAAATATATAAGTTGTGGGCTAAGCTCAAGTTCATTAATAATAAAATAGAGATGTTGCGTGGTGAAATAGGCTAATGATAGATTGATAACCACATCCACTTCATCAAATTGTCATTAAACACATGTTTGGCAAATCAAATTTAATATAAAAAGCCATTTTAGATTTCAAAATACTAATAAACTTTCTTATTAAAATAACACCAATGAACTCTTACTAAAAGCTACAATTTAAAAGACAAATAGATCAAGTAATCACTAATATTTATCATATATGTATACACAACTACTAAACCTCATGTCAGGTTGAATAAATGTATTTATACATACGAAAGCCATTAATTATATATAACAAATGAGAAAATTAAATGTATGACTGTAACATGTCAAAGATTAGTTGTTGAGCCTTGATGCAAAAATAGAGTTTCTTCAAGATTTTATATCTCATATCCGTGGAGTTCATGAAAGAACATGTAATAATCTCGAGTGGTGTCACATATGAGCGGAAAACATCGAAAAATGGTTCTTTAGCTATAAGAGAAACAAGTTGTCCAGCCACATTGCAAAACATTGAAAAATTTGGTCTTATCCCTAATCGTACTCTCAAAAGGCTCATTCTTGCATGGCAAAATAGTCGATCTCTGTCTTCTTCAAATTTACAATCTTCTATCACCTTTGTCATCATTGACTTTAAATCCTTATTTCAATTGTTATATTTTTGGTAAAAGAAAAATAATGTTAATCCTTTAAATAAATAGAGATTATAATTATTAAAGAGATGATATTGCTTCATACTAAATATTGTTACTCATTTAATTTATACAAGTGTCCAAATTAAAGAATGAGATTAGGAGAGGGAGTTAACAGATTCCATATAAGTACATGACATTCCTCAAATAAGTACTTGAGGCAATGAACACATGCATGTGTAGACACCACTGCATTAACCATGACTACAGTGATTCCCCTTTTACTTGGATTTATTTTTGTAGGAATGCCATTATCCATATTATACAATAGATTATCAATAATACTTTTTATGGATTTAACTATAAACATCCCACTAGGATGATCTTCCCAATTCCATTTATCATGTACCTAGTACTCTAGTTGGTATTTGTGAATTGAAAAATATTAACTAGTTGTTTTATTTATATTTTATATGTTATAAATGTGGTTGTAGCTAATACGTACATGAGACATGCCATTTAGTATGCGACATTGAAAACCTAAAAGTTTAGTTAACTAAATAGTCATTAAATATAAGATTAGATTGAGGAAGAGTGGCAAATATAAAACAAAACATGTGTTATTAGAGTCAGTTTTCTAATCAAAATAATGGTAAACATGCCGTTAAGTTATCCCTAGCATCAAGTGAAGTCTTCGGTTGGAACTATATAAAAAACGTGTAATTACCGGACATGATTTCTAAAGAAAATCAATGAGCGTAGTTCGGTTGGACGGGTTTTCTCCCAAACCCAAATCAAAATATCCGGGGATTTTTCGACGTAGAAAGTAATTTTCGATTAGTTATACTGATTGGATTATTTCAAGTAATAATAGAAACTAGCACAATTACACCAAAACTAAGACAATGAAATAAAACAACTTAATATAATAGTTGAGCTCAAAAAAAAAAAATAGATAAGCCCTATAAAATACTTCAAAGTCAAAACAAAATAATTATGGGATAATGTATATTTAGAGTACTTACATTAACAGCGTGTTAAAACAAATTTATATGTCATTATAATATAATTTATTTACGCTTATACCAACTCCGTCCAAATTGATGCCAAAAAATTAGTACTCCCTCCGTCCCACAAAAAAGTTCTCATTTCCTTTGGGCACAAGTATTTAGGAGATAGTTGATAGTGAGGTATTTGGTACTATTTTTGATTAAAATATAAGGTTAATTGGAGAGAGAAAGTGTTTTTAAGAGATAGTTGGTTGTGGGGCTCATAATAATAATATTATTTAATAGAATTGGGAACTTTTTTGTGGGACAAAATTTATGATATAAATGGGAACTTTTTTGTGGGACGGAGGGAGTATAAGATAACCGAAATGATGCTAAGTTTAACAAGGTTAAGCAATACATCATGAGATTCCCTACTTTGTGTTTTGCGTGTGAACGGTATTAAATTGGCAGATAACATAAATAGGGGTACCAGATATAACGACCCAAAATTTGTAAATAAATAAAATGTACAAAAATATGATAATTATGGATAAATCATATAAAACACGTAGGAATTAGTTTCGTGTCGTTTGGACACCGTACGAGAAAGTTATGGACGAAACCGGGTCGGGGAAAAGATGAAAAAGTGCAGCTCTGGCTGCATGTGAAGTTCGCGACGCGAACATTGTTAGCGTTCCGTGAAGTCGGGCCAGAGAATTTGACCAAAGGTCGTGATGTAGTTCACGATGGGTTAGCGATCGCTAAGTTTGCGTACGAGGGTTGGAGTTAGCGACGCGAACTTAGTTCGCGCCATGAACTCTGGTCCACAGCATTAAAGTCGGGTTTGAGTTCATTTAATGCAATAGTAAACCCTAGTTTCTTCCATTGGCGATTTTCGAGTGCAAGAGCTGATTTGGGTCTATTTTGTCAGGATCGATTAACTATGAAGAAGTTAATAAACACCTTAGATCTAATTGATTATAGAAGTTGCAGCGGATCAACACTATATCAATATATTAAGAACAATGAACTGTAAACAATATGCGAAAGTATTAAGAACACAGTTTCACAAAAAGCTTCAATGTATATTATCGAGTTAACAATACACACGTACGTTTACAATTCGTAAGGAACTATTTATAATAGTCCTTGAAGCTAAACTATTTACCCTAGTTATTATAGGACTTGATTTACATTCGAATTATAAAGATATACATTGATTTACATTCTATAACTATCTCTACGAAGATCTCGGACTTGATATGCTTCCAAAACGCGTATCAGTAGTAAACTGCAATCACCAGTAGTAAATCCATATCATCAGTAGTAAGTTTGGTGATCAGTAGTAAGTCCAATATCAACGTCAGTAGTAACTACTATTGATCAGTAGTATCTTCAATAAGCCTTGATCAGTAGTAACTTAGTTATAGTCTTTCACCAGCATCAACTCATCAGTAGTAAACAATTTCTGCCCCATCAGTACTAAGTATGATCAGTACTAACTGCAGCATCAGTAATAAGTTGATCTGTAATTTACTCCAACAATCCCCCCTAAACTTATTGATTATCTTTCAATCAACTAAGTTTTTCTTGTTCTTCTTGTTCTTTCTTTCTTTTCTCTAAAGTTCTTTTATTCTGTTGAAGTCTTTGCTCAATGATGTATTTGCTGTTTCTCTTTGTGAAATAATTCAATTTGTTTTGGAACATAACAGCATCATACGGCTTCATCATTGTGTTTGTGAATATCTGATACATAGTCTTCTCAGAATGAGGATATTCTTTTTCATACAGATATAGTTCACAAACTTTGCCAGATTTTTCAAAGAAGTACATGTTGGCAGTTGGAATCACATTCCAAGCATAGACATTTCCTTGGTCTGCAAATTGTTCTGGATAATGGTCTGGATAGAAAGCAGCATCAATCATTCTAGTTAGGTATCCAGCTCCAGATTCTTTCCATGATTTCTTTCTCATCCTTGGTTTACCAATGATCAATAGTTTAATAACGTCACTTCTTGAGCAGGACATGATCAAAGGTAACCATCCAGTAAACTTTTGAATGATCTTGTCTTCCCTTACAACTACTATGACATTGTTGGGCAAAACTCTCCAATTGATGATTGGATTGTTCTGTAAGGGAGCAACTGGTAGTTCAAGAACAGGAATGACTTGCTCTGTTTTTGACTTCTTTTGAGCACTTTGTTCTTGAGAGACCATCTTTCTTTTCTTTGTTGATGGCTCACCAGTAGTTGAGATACTATCCTTCTTGATTAAGTTTGGACTGATTGGGATTAAAGTTTTGATTTGACTTAAGGCTTTGGATTTCTTTTCTTCTTCTTCTTCTTCTTCTTGCTCAGCTAAATCCTTCTTCTTAGCAGTGCAATATTTTTCAATTATAGTCATCATCTTCATTCTTCCAAATGACTTTGCACTATGCCCTTTTGTTTTCAAATACTCAATCATATTGGTCTTCTGTTCATATACATCATCTGTTAGCTCACTTTTAGTTTTCTTGCATTCAGAGACCAAATATTCAAGGCATTGAATATGTTCTTCTTCAACCTTTCTGAGCCTTTTGAATTCTGCCTTTTGAGCTTTTATCTGAATGTCATCTGTTTGAACAGGTATTTCAGCTTGTTGAGGTTTTTGAACTTTTGATCTTTCCTTTTCAGCTTTCTTTTTCTTTTCCTCAATAGCTTGATACATAGCCACTTTCTCCAAGAATTTTCTATGTTTTATCCTCCATCTTGATTGCTTATCTGATCTGACATGATTGATTTTGTTCACCATATGGTGACCTAGTGCTCTGTTTGGGTAATCATCATCATAGACTTCTTTGCCCTTTCCAACACATGCAGGCAGAACTGATGGAGGTGGAGAGTATTTCATGTCTGGAATACCAGTAAGTAGTAATTTTGGATAAAACAGTTTGAGTTGATCTTCTGGTAATATTTTGGGGTGTGGAGGAAGTGTACATTCATCTACCTCAAACCAGTTCATATTATCATCAATATCAGGTATGATAAGTGGTTGAGCAGCTGTTGGTGGTTTGGAGATGATTACATGTCTTTCTCTTTCAATTAGCTCTGGTAGCTGTAATTCTTCCTCTTCAGTAGTAACCAGAGTAGTTACTACTGGTGTGGCTTCAGGAGTTACTACTGATAGGGCATCAGTAGTATTTGGTACATTCATTTCCTCTTCTTCATTTACTACTGCTATGATATCAGTAGTAGGAGTTACTACTGATACTTCTTTTTTAGCTTGTTCTTCCATAGGAGCAGTAGTAATAGGCTCATCTTCAGTGACCATCATTTCTGGGCCTTCATCAACTGTTGTTTCTTTTAAATTTAAGAGAGAGGATGCTGCTGCTGCAATTGATTCATCAATCATTGTTTGAATATTATCCTTCTCCCCCTTAGTGAGCTCTACTGGTGGAGCCTCACTATCATCAATCTTCTTCTTTAATTTTCTGATGATTTTAGTTTGTTGATGAAGCCTGTGCTCATAGAATCTCATTCTCTTGTTGATGGTGTTCATATGCCTTTTCATTGCAGCCATTGTTTTCCCTTGATTTGTGAGATAAGTAAGACAATCTTGTACAGTGGATTCAAGAGAATCCACTTTATCCGTCAATTGTTTGATTTTAATACTGCCCTCACTCCATCTAGCAAGATCATCGGGCTCACTAACAGGTACATTGGCTTTAAGGTTTTCCATCCTATCCATCAATTCCACAGATCTGCCCTCATCACTTCTTGGTGATTCATTGGGTCTTTTAGACATCCTCTTCTTCCTAGAAGAAGCAGAGATGCCCCCCTTGTGGTTTCTTGGCACTGGGGTCCTTTAAGTAACTCCTCAAATGAGTCATCACTTAAAGTTGCCGAGGTCTGGGTCTTAGTGATGTTCCCACTATCCTGTGCACCCACCTTTGGGGCATCAGTAGTGAGAGACCTCGCCTCATGTCCTCTCTCCTCCTTGGAGGACATCTCTTTGAGTCTGGGGTGTGACTCGATTTGTCCCCTGGTGTCCTTTGAGGAAGATTTCTTCCTTTTATAAATTGAGGAAATATTTTTGGTTTTGTTTGGTAGGTCTTCCACAGAGTGAAGAGTAGCACTCTGCAGATTTTTGTCAAGTTCCTGGGACACATGCAGGACTTCTATATTTGAGGGTGATTGAGTGACTGTTTGGGGTGGTGTTTGGGCTGTATTTGGGGGTGATGGAGTGGGTTGAGGTTCAATTTGGGTTGTATCTTTGATTGAACCCTCTCCAGTATGTGTTTGATCTTTGATCATATTAGGAAACATAGGGGTTTCCTTGCCCGAAAATTTAAATTGTTTTCTCATATTTGAGAAAACTTTCTTGTTCAACTCAGGTATTATGAAAATATTTTTGGGAGTTGAGAAGTTTTGCAATTCAATGTTTATGATATGTTGGAGAAATCTGGGATACATTAAAAATTTTGTGGAACTAAGATTTCCCAACATACCTTCAAAAATCATGTAAGAAAAATTAAATACTTGGTCTGTGCATAAACAGACAACAGCAGAGGCTATTTCTTTTTGGAGAAATACAATGCTGAATTGTATGTACTAAAAATTTCCATTGTGGGGAGAGAAGACCCTTTTGAAAAGTTACTATGTTTAGTCTTCCCTCATATCCCATTTTATTTAAAATTTCAGCAATGAATTCCTTAGGAAGAGTAAACATACCTGAATCATCATGTAGTTGTAGATGATGTCGGATTGATTGTTCAGTTACTGTTATATGCTTTCCATCTACTTTTGATTTGATCATCGATGTGGTTGTTCCTTCTGTTCTTCCAGCATTGGTCCAGAAATCAACCAAGTGATGTTGATATGCTTTTGGTTTAACAGTTAAAGCAAACTGTATGTAAGAATTTCTCAAAAATTTAACTATTTGACGAAAGTCTTTGGTTCCGTCGGGATTCTTTAGGAATGCACACATGTTATGAAATTCTGAATATTTAAGATCGGTTTGCACATCGAGAGATTGTAGAGTTGCCATTGTTGTTGATTTTGAGAGAAAGATGTAAGAATTTTGTTCTTGATGAGGGGTTTTTGATCGAAAGCTAGGGTTTATCGAGAGGATTTTGTAAATCGAAGTGAAGATAATGCTAAACTAATCGACTGCCGCCTTTTATATCTTTCGATTTAACCTGCAAAAAGACTAAATTGCCCTTCGAATCATAACATAACGGTTATTTTCATGGGGGTTAGTTTGGTAATTGTGATTCTGAAAGACCAGTAGTAAATTGATATCAGTAATAAAACGTCAGTAGTATCTACTAACATCACTAGTGACTAAGGATTTTGACATCAGTAGTAACTATAGACATCAGTAGTAATCACACGACCAGTAGTATATGTGAATACCAGGAGTACTGACTAACCAGTAGTATTTATGTAAACCTAATACACACCAGTAGTAATAAACTACCAGTAGTATTTTGTGCACATGCCTACAATCAGTAATACAGATCTACCAGTAGTAAAACACTTAAAAAAATAAATAACTTTTTACAACAAAACTTTACACATGACTTTAAGTGAGATTTTAATTTATCAAAATCATTCCAATACTGCTAACCAAGAAGTTGAATCTTCCTACATCAAAAGCTTTTGTAAAAAGATCTGCTAATTGATCATCAGTATGGATTTTAACCACTTTGATTAATTTCTTTTCATTACAGTCTCTTATAAAATGAAATCTTATTTCAATGTGTTTAGTTTTAGAGTGTTTCACTGGATTGTTCACAATACTAACAGCACTTTGATTATCAATAAAAATAGGAGTTTTAAGGATAGAGATACCAAAGTCTAGAAGCTGGTTTTGAATCCAGAGTACTTGAGCACAACAAGCAGATGCAGCTACATACTCTGCTTCAGCAGTTGATGTTGATACATTTGTTTGCTTCTTACATTGCCATGACACCAGTCTTGATCCAAAGAATTGACATCCACCAGTAGTGGACTTTCTGTCTTGACATTCACCTCCATAGTCACTATCTGTGTAGGCTATGAGTTCAAAGGGTGAATCATGTGGATACCATAGACCTAGTGATGGTTTGCCTTTCAAGTATCTGAATATTCTTTTGACAGCTTGCAAGTGTAGTTCTTTAGGTCTTGCTTGATATCTTGCACACACACAAACACTATACATAATGTCAGGTCTTGATGCAGTTAAGTACATCAAAGATCCTATCATTGATCTATATAAGTGTTCATCTACATCCTCCCCCTCAACATCAGGATGTAGGTGTTTGTGTGTCTCCATTGGAGTACTTGCACTTTTGCAGTCTTTCAAATCAAACTTTTCCAAGATGTCTTTGACATATTTTGATTGATTTATCAAAATACCATCTGTTCTTTGACTGACTTGGAGTCCAAGGAAGAAGTTCATTGGACCCATAGAGCTCATCTTGAATTTAATCTGCATCAGTTCTTCAAATTCTTTGCATAATACATCATTTGTTGAACCAAAGATGATATCATCTACATAGATTTGTACCAGTAGTATATCATCTTTGACTTTCTTTGTAAACAAAGTTTTGTCAATGGCTCCTCTTTTAAAATTATTTTTTAATAGATATGATGATAATGTATCATACCATGCTCTTGGTGCCTGATGTAGGCCATATAGAGCTTTATCCAGTTTGAACACATAATCACCATGTTTTGGATCTTCAAAGCCTGGAGGTTGGCACACATAGACCTCTTCTTCAATCTTCCCATATAGGAATGCACTCTTCACATCCATTTGATAGACTTTGAACTTCTTGAATGAAGCATATGCTAGAAATATTCTTATAGCTTCAATTCTAGCAACAGGAGCATATACTTCATCATAGTCTATCCTTCTTCTTGAGTGTATCCTTGGGCTACAAGTCTGGCTTTGTTCTTGATCACTATTCCTCTTTCATCTTTCTTGTTTCTAAAGATCCATCTTGTTCCAATGGCTCTTTTTCCTTTGGGTAGAGGTACAAGTGTCCAAACAGCTTGTAACTTGAATTGAAGGAGTTCTTCTTGCATTGCCTCAATCCAGTTTGAGTCCTTCATTGCTTGGTGGATCTTCTTTGGTTCATCCTGAGACAGAAAGCATTCAAACATACATTCATTAGCAATTAAACTTATATTACACATATTTGCAGTTAAGCTTTTGTTTAATTTGCTTCTTGTTTGCAGTGGTGAGTTAACATCACTTAGAACAAGGTCTAATGAATGGTTCTTCTGAGTCCTTGTGGTTGTAGCTTTATCAACTACTAGTTGATTTTCAAGATTGGACTCATTTGTCTCAGGCAGTTGTTCCTCTAGTGATCCTTCATTGTCATTGATGTTTGATTCATCATCATCTTGGTCAGAGTTACTACTGCTATTGTCTTCATTGAGATAGGTAGTATTGTTGTTGTTACTGGTATCAGTAGTATCTTGAGAATCTAGGTTATTGTTGGGACCAATAGTATTTTGAGTACTATTACTGGTACCAGTAGTATTTGAATTACTACTGTCCTCATTCTCAGAGTTACTACTGTTTCCACAATTTGACTTATTACTGACATCAGTATTAACTATGGGAGCAGCATCAACTACTATGTATCTCATCTCTTCTTGACCAGTATTAACAGATGATGTTCCTTGCTTTTGAGTATGACAGATTGGATCACCTGCATTGAAGTTCATGTTAGAATTAAAGGATTTGGTTAGATTGTCTATGTTAAATAGCCAATCTGGACCATTTCCTTGTTCATTGGGAACATTTTCATTAAAGGATACATTAATGCTTTCTTCAATTATCCTTAGTCTTTTGTTGAATACTCTGTATGATTTGCTTTGAGTAGAGTATCCCACAAAGATTCCATCATCAGCTTTGCAGTCAAACTTACCAATTTGTTCTCTTGTAATCAGAATAGTACAAGGACACCCAAATGATTTTAAAAAACTTATAGACGGTTTTCTTTTATTAAAAAGTTCATAAGGTGTTTTAAAATGTGGCTTCACTATTAATACTCTGTTCTGCACATAACAGGCAGTATTAACAGCTTCTGCCCAAAAAGTAATTGGTAATTTTGAGTCTGCTAGCATTGATCTTGCTGCTTCAATGATGGTTCTGTTTCTTCTTTCAGCTACACCATTTTGTTGAGGAGTTCTAGGTGAGCTGTATTGCCTGTCAATACCTTTAAGATCACAAAAGTTTATTAAGTTAGCATTTTTAAATTCTGTGCCATTGTCACATCTTATGGCTTTAACTTTTTGATCAGATGTATTCTCCAGTTTAACAATTAAGTTCTTTATGAGTTCACTTGTTTCATCCTTTGTCCTGAGAAAGAAAACCCATGTATATCTGGAAAAGTCATCAGTAATAACAAGACAATATTGTTTCTTTCCAAAACTCATTACATTTGTAGGTCCAAAAAGGTCCATATGTAAGAGTTGTAAAGGAACAGAAATAGAGTTCACAGTTTTGGACTTATGAGAAGACTTGTGTTGTTTACCTTTTAGGCATGCAACACAAATATGATCACACATAAATTGTTTTTGAGGTAGTCCAATGACCAGATTTCTTTTTACTAAATTGTTCATGTTTTTGAAATTAGTGTGACACATCCTTCTATGCCATAGTTCTGATTCAGTGGTGTTTGCCTTGGATATAAAACATTTGACCTCATTTGAAGAAATGAGTTCTCCCCCTATATCTAGGCAATACACATTGTTTCTCCTTGGAGTTCTTAAAACAACATATTTTTCATCTAAAATAAAGTCAAGAGAGAGAATGATGCACTCAATGTCTGTGAAAAGAATTTTGTTCTTTTTATCACACACTTGAGACACACTGACTAGATTGTATTTTAGTTCAGCTACATAAAATACATCATCAAAGTTAATTTTGCCATTAGTAACAGTACCTTTACCTGTAATCTTACCTACATGTGGGTTCTCACCAAATGCCACATATCCTCCATCAAATAACTTGAAATCTTTAAGAATTTGTAGATTTCCAGTCATGTGCCTTGAGCATCCACTATCAATATGCCATGTTCTTCCTTCTTCTGGGATCTGAATGCTCTGCACAAGTGAGTAAAGGATTAGTTAAGTTTGGGAACCCAAGCTTTATATGTCTTGGGTTCATCCTTTGAGAAATAAGCTTTTGGAGATTTAACTTTAAATATTTTTGGTGCCCATACTTGTTTATTACTGGTGTTTAGTTTTACTACTGCCCTTTTAAACGTATTACTGGTGTGAGAATTTTCTACTGATTTTGGTTTATACCCTTGATGTTTAGCTTTTGAATGCTTTACTACTGATGGACCAGTAGTATTTGGGTACTTACCATGTTTAGAATGACCAGTAGTGTTTTTAGGGTTGACACCAGTAGTATTTTTGAAAGTTGGTTTGGGAGCAGTAGTATTTTTGTAATTAGGGTTTTTACCAGTAGTGTTTTTGTACTGGTACCATACAACATTATAATTAGGGTTAACACCAGTAGTAAAATTGTTACAGTTTTTACTGGTGTTGGAAAATTTAAAATATTGTTTATTTTGATTTGATTTTCCATTGTTCTTGAAGTAATTGTTGTTCTTTGGGCTTCCAACTCTTCTGTTTTGCACAAATCTTGATGCAGTTCTTCCAAATCTTGGTGTTTCAGCAATTGGAATTTTATTTTTACTTACTACTGAAGGACCAGTAGTATCTTTTAATTTCTGTGTTTTTGCCTTTTCTTTGAAAGTTTTAAATTCTTTGAATTCTTTACAATTTATTGGATTGAAGTGACAATCCTTTGCTAAATGATTCATTTTGTTGCAAATAACACATCTTAATTTCTTACTTTTTGCACCTTCAGGTATTCTTTGATCTAAGAGTTGAATTTTATTTCTTTCATTTCCCCTTTTTAAAATTTTTGGTATATTTTCTGCATTATATTTAGAAGAATCTTCTTCACTTTGTGCTGTGTGAAAACTTGTATTAATTGATTTTGGAGATTCAATTGGAGAAATTGTAAATTCAATTTTTTGGTCATCATCAGAAGAATCATTTGATTCAGATGTTTCATTATGTGATTCAGTTTGATGTTCAGTTTTTAATTCATTAATGATTCTTTCTGAACTGTTTTTAAGTGGAGGAATGAATTTATATGGAGGTGGTACAGCATGATATCCCACCCCATGGACAACTTTTTCTGTAGTTTGATTGTTAGTTAGTTCATCAAGAATTTTTGTACTTCTTTCAAACTTTTTAATTGTTATTTTATTCTGTTCAATTTCAAGTTGACATTCTTCTAATTTGCATGTTAATTCTTTATTTTTTAATTCATAAAACTCTTTCTCATCCACAACCTGAAGCAATTCTTCCTTTATCCTTTGATCAATCATCTGGTACACCTTTATTTGATGTTCTTGATCAGCAATCACACCATCAAACTCATGATTTCTTCTGACTGCTTTTGCTAAATCTTCATTTAATTTAGTGTTTTCTTTTTCTAATTTTTAACAATTTTAATACATTCAGAAGTACAAGGTTTAGGTTTTACCTCAGTTTTGTTGTCAGTAAAGGCCATGAGAGCTTGATTTTGAGCATGCTCTTCTGCTTGGAAGCTCCAGTCATATCCTTGTCCTTGTTGTGAAACAAGAGCAGTTGATTTTGATCTTTTGTCTGGCTGAGGACATTCTTTTGCAAAGTGACCAAGATTGTTACAGTTGTAACATTTGACTTTTGTTTTGTCAAATCCAGCTTTGTCACCTTTGTTGTAGTTGAGGCTTGTCCTCCCAGTCCTTTTTAAGAACCTTTTGGTTCTTAGGCTCAGCATAGCCATCTGCCATTTAAGATCCATTTCCTCAAGATCATCTGGATTTAATTGTTCCAAGTCATCACTAATCAGTGCAGTATGCACATGACTAGTGAAGAAGGATTCTCTTGCAGTGTCCTCAGAATCTGCTGCCTTTCCTGTGGAGGTTTCCTGACCTTGACCTGTACTAGATACAAATGCAGCATTATTAGAAGAAATAGAAGGGTTCTTTTGATTTACCTCAGTTTCAAATACTCTGAGATCATTGTAGAGTTCATCCAACTCCTTTTCTTCTAGTGCATCTCTTTGTCTATATACCACTGTATACATGGCCCATTCTTCACTTAGAGACCTTAGGAACTTCATGTTGACATCTTCTTGATCCATCTTAACCCCAACCTGGTTAAGTTCACCAATTAGCTTGTTGAATCTGTAAAACACTTGAGTGAGTGTTTCATTGGGCTTTCCTTTGAAATTTTCAGTCTTATTTGAGAACAGACTTCATATTCCTTTTGGTGCTCTTTGTCCCAACAAATCTCTTCTCCAGTGCTTCCCAAAGTACCTTTGCATCATCATACTCAACGAAGAGATGTTGATAGTCGTTAGGAATGGCCAGTAGGAGAGTGCTTAGAGTTTTAAGTTCGATTCCCTTGTCTTTCTTCTCCTTCTCACACTTAAGTTTGTCTGCCTCAGTTGCAGAGCTGCTTGCTTGACCAGGACCAGTTTTGTTTCCTTCAAAGACAACTTCCCACATGGAATAATCTGTAATAAGCATGTATTGCTTAATACGATTCTTCCACATCCCAAAGTTATTGGGAGTGAGTATAGGGATTTTATTGGCCTGAGTGCTTTCATTGTTATCAGTCATGATTAACAATCTGTGTGTTTTAAAGATTAAAACTTTTTGTTGTTCTTAAAATCGTAGATCTAGAACCAATATGCTCTGATACCACTTGTCAGGATCGATTAACTATGAAGAAGTTAATAAACACCTTAGATCTAATTGATTATAGAAGTTGCAGCGGATCAACACTATATCAATATATTAAGAACAATGAACTGTAAACAATATGCGAAAGTATTAAGAACACAGTTTCACAAAAAGCTTCAATGTATATTATCGAGTTAACAATACACACGTACGTTTACAATTCGTAAGGAACTATTTATAATAGTCCTTGAAGCTAAACTATTTACCCTAGTTATTCTAGGACTTGATTTACATTCGAATTATAAAGATATACATTGATTTACATTCTATAACTATCTCTACGAAGATCTCGGACTTGATATGCTTCCAAAACGCGTATCAGTAGTAAACTGCAATCACTAGTAGTAAATCCATATCATCAGTAGTAAGTTTGGTGATCAGTAGTAAGTCCAATATCAACGTCAGTAGTAACTACTATTGATCAGTAGTATCTTCAATAAGCCTTGATCAGTAGTAACTTAGTTATAGTCTTTCACCAGCATCAACTCATCAGTAGTAAACAATTTCTGCCCCATCAGTACTAAGTATGATCAGTACTAACTGCAGCATCAGTAATAAGTTGATCTGTAATTTACTCCAACATATTTGTTCATCAAAGCTTGGTAGATTTCACTCCTAAGTGAAGATTAAAGGTATATCTTCCCTCCTTGATCTTTGTAGCTTTAGATCTATGTATTTTGATGGTTGGGTTTGAAACCCTAGTTATTGGGGGCTATGGTTTATGGTGATTAAATGATGTATACACTTAATAGATGGTATATTAACAAAGGAAACAAGTGTATGATTTCGATTTGTAAGAATCTTAAGGGTTGATTAAACCTAGGGTTTGGTAAATCACCATAATTGGGGGAAAGTGTTTGTTGATGGTACCTAGTGATAAATGGAAACATTATTAGTAGTATGTGATGTTGAACATTGTATGATTGTTGTATTAGGCTTTCGGTGAAGTCTTGGAGTTTGACCGAATTGTTGGAACAAGGTTACCGGCGGAAAGGATACGGTTGGAGCATTATATTGCTAAGGTGAGTACGTGTGGAAATTTACTGAGTACATAGCCTATGAAATATTTTTTTATTACTTGTGTTATGGTCTATTTGCTTAATTGTGTAGACTAGTAGTTAGTAGTTAGTTATACCGATAATAGTATTGAACTAACTTGTTTGATGATAGACGTGATAGCCGAGAGCTAGATTGACATAACCATTGAGTTATGAAATGTTGAGATGATGTGATGATGCGGGGGACCCCCGGTCATGAGGTGTGGTGTGAGGGGCAGTTGGGTGGATTCCCATCGACTCAACCACGATAGTAGTCTTGCTAACTGGAGGTAGTCCGGTGAGTAAGGCAGGTATTGGTAGATTGGGCGAATCCCTCTTGCCGGTATCTTGAGGCTTATTAATGGCGATGGATTTCGGTTAATAAGTCAAGGTGGTTCTAGTTAGTTCGGGGGCAACCCGATAACTAGATATGATTGCTAGGAAAGCGAAGTACTAGAGTCACAATAGGGTGACTAGTTAGATGGATGACTTACTCATATGTTCGTTTATATGTCATACGACTATTATTATTATAATTATTGGGTCTAAACCCATGTAGCTCACGAGACGTCTTTGTCTCACGTACTCCTTGTTGTTTTGCTATGTACTCAGGTTCAGGATCGAAGGTTTAGGTACGCATGGATAGAGATGCGGGGCCTAGAGTAGAAGAACACTAGAACAGATTTAGACTTAGCTTTGGTTTTGATATATTTTGTAACACCGAATTTATACTCTGATTTTCATACCAAATGTTTTTGTAAATCCGTATTTTGGGATAGTTCTCCTCTTTACTAAATGATTATTTTGGCCAAATGTTTTGTATTAAAATTTGAGGTGTTACACCAGAAATTTATTCAAAAGTGGACAAAAATTATTGGCTTGCTGTATTTTTTTATAAGGTGGGCAAAAACCGTATATTCCCATGCATTTTATCATTAAAGAAACAATATGTACATGTGCATGTAAAAGTACTCTCTGCCACTTTTTCATAAGACTTTGCCACTTTTTCATAAGACTTCTATTTCTGCTATAAAACCCCAAACCCCACCATCTATAAAACTATAAAGCCCACCATCTATAAAACCCCAAGACGAAGAGAAGCTAGTTCTCTAGTACATATCAATGAGTGAGTGCACTTACAAGAACCATCATCTATAAAAACCCCAAGACGAAGAGAAGCTAGTTCTCTACATCTCAGTGAGTGAGTGCACTTACAAGATGTTCGTACACCAAGCCATCATTTCGTTCATCTAAGGTCACATGGCTGATGAATCAACGTCAGTTTTCTATGACAAACTTTTATTTTTTTTCGTTCGATCTAAAAGCATCTCCAATGGGAGCTTATTCAAAAGCTTATTATTATTTGAATAAGCTTTTGGGTAGCTTTTTACCATTGAAATAGAAAGCTTTTTGTTACCATTTGAACAAGCACTTTGTTAGTCCCGTAATAAGAGCAATAATACACTTATACGCTTTCACTGACCAAATAAAAATTAAGGTAACACTCAACACTTTTTAAACTTTTCTTTATTAATCAATAATGATATAACAAAACATTTAACATTACTATTACTATGATGTGCTTCTGAGGCACATATTTTTGGTGTACCATATGTCCATATCTCTCATGTTGATTATATATATTAACAATTTTCATGTTTCAGTTATTTTGTAAGTTGAAACCATAAAGCAAGCACCTTTGTTTGGGCAAGAAGTTTTTAATCATATATCTGATTTTTAATTTTAATATATTGTTTGTTTTATTTACCTCCATCTGACATACGACTTGTGATTATTTTTTTGTGCACGCAGTCTATCCATCTTACAAGCAGTTAGAGTGTTAGACCGATACCAGTATGATTATTATTAATGAATATATAAAATTAATTGTTTGTGATTGTTAGGAATATTTTTATAATATTCATTATTGATTTGATGTGTCAAAACTTATAAAGTACAAGGACCTAAATTAATCATGACTGATAACAATGAAAGTACTCAACCAAATAAAATCCCTATACTCACTCCTAATAACTTTGGAATGTGGAAGAATCGTATTAAGCAATACATGCTTATTACTGATTATTCCATGTGGGAAGTTGTTGTTGAAGGAAACAAAACCGTTCACAATCAAGCAACAAGTTCTGCAACTGAAGCAGACAAACTCAAGTGTGAAAAGGAGAAGAAAGACAGAGGAATTGAACTCAAAGCTCTAAGCACTCTTCTACTGGCCATTCCAAATGATTATCAACATCTCTTTGTTGAATATGATGATGCAAAGATGTTGTGGCAGGCACTGGAGAAGAGATTTGTTGGCACCAAAAGCACCAAAAGAAACATGAAGTCTGTACTAAAACAGGACTTTGAAAATTTCAAAGGCCAAAAGAATGAATCCCTATCTCAAATCTTTGATAGGTTCAACAAACTCATTGGTGAATTGAATCAAGTTGGTGTGAAACCAGACAATGATGATGTCAACAGAAAGTTTCTCAGATCTCTTGGAGAAGAATGGTCTATGTACACAGTCATATATAGACAAGGTGATGCTCTGGAAGAAAAAGAGCTAGATGAATTGTACAATGAGCTTAGGGTGTTTGAATCTGAGGTAAGCTCTAAAACTCCTAAGTTATCTTCAAACAATGCTGCTTTTGTATCTAGTACAGGTCAAGTTCCAGAAACTACTACAGGAAAAACTGCAGATTGTGAAGATACTGCAAGAGAACCCTTCTTCACTAGTCATGTGCACACTGCACTAATTAGTGATGATTTGGAACAATTGAATCCTGATGATCTTGAAGAAATGGATCTAAAATGGCAGATGGCTATGCTGAGCCTGAGAACCAAAAGGTTCTTGAAGAGGACTGGTAGAACAAACCTTAACTACAACAAAGGTGACAAGGCTGGATTTGACAAGACTAAAGTCAAATGTTACAACTGTAACAACCTTGGGCACTTTGCTAAAGAATGTCCTCAGCCAGACAAAAGGTCAAACTCAACTGCTCTTGTTTCACAACAAGGACAAGGTTATGATTGGAGCTTTCAAGCAGAGGAACATGCACAGAATCAAGCTCTCATGGCTTTCACTGACTCTCCTACTAAGGTACATTCTAAATCTTGCACTCCTGAATGCATTAAAGCATATAAAGATTTAGAAAAACTTAATAAAGAAACACTTGAAGAGATGATTCTAAATAGAAATAGAAGAATTGAATATAATGGTTGTATAGCTGATCTTGAAAATCAAATTAAAATTTATAAAATAACTGATCAAAAGATAAAAGAAGAATTGCTACAAACCACTTATGAAAAAGAACATCTTGAATTAAAATTAAAAGAAACTTTGATCAAACTAGAAGAATATCAAATGGAACTAGAACAAAATAAATTAACCATTAAAAGTTTGAAAGAAGTTCTCAAATTGTTAACGAATTAACAAGTAATCAAACCACTGAAAAGGTTGTGCATGGAGTGGGATATCATGTTGTACCACCTCCATATAAATTCATTCCCCCACTTAAAGCTAGTTCAGAAAGAATCATAAATGAATTAAAAAATGAAAATCAAACTGAATCAAGTAATGATACATCTGATGATGATCAAACTACAGACTCAATTGATACAAGTTTTCACACAGCACAAAGTCAAAATGACTCTCCTAAATATGATTCAGAAAATATACCAACTATATTAACAAGGGGAAATGAAAGAAACAAGAACCAACTCTTAGATCAAAGAAAACCTGAAGGTGCTAAGGAGAAGAAATTAAGATGTGTTATTTGCAACAAAGTAAACCATTTAGCAAAGGATTGTCACTACAATCCAATTAACTGCAAAGAGTTCAAAGAATTTAAAAATTCTAAAGAAAAAGCAAAAACACAAAGGTTAAAAGATACTACTGATCCATCAGTAGTAAATAAAACAAAATCTAAAAAATCTGAAACACCAAAATTTGGAAGAAATGCACCAAGGTTTGTGCAAAATAAAAGAGTTAGAAGCCCAAAGAACATCAATTATTTCAAAAATAATGGAAAAACAAATCAAAATAAATAATATTTTAATTTTTCCAACACCAATAGAAACTTAAACAGGTTTACTACTGATTCTAACCCTAATTACAATGTTGTTGGGTACCAGTACCAAAACACTACTGGTAAAATCCTAATTTTAAAAATACTACTGCTGCCAAACCAAATGTTAAAAACACTACTGGTTATCCTAAACATGGTAATTACCCAAATACTACTGATCCATCAGTAGTAAAGTATTCAAAAGCTAAGTATAATGGGTATAGACCAAGGTCAGTAGTAAACTCAGACACCAGTAACAAATCCAAAAGGGCAGTAGTAAAACAAAACACCAGTACTAAACAGGTATGGGTACCAAAAATGTTTAAAATTAAATCTTCTAAATCTTACTTCTCAAAGGATGAACCCAAGACATATAAAGCTTGGGTTCCCAAACTAAACTAATCTTTTACTTACTTGTGTAGAGCATTCAGATCCCTGAAAAAGGTAGAACATGGCACATTGATAGTGGATGCTCAAGGCACATGACTGGAAATCTGCAAATTCTTAAAGATTTCAAGTCATTTGATGGAGGGTATGTGGCCTTTGGTGAGAACCCAAAGGGAAGTAAGATTACAGGCAAAGGTACAGTTACTAATGGTAAAATTACTTTTGATGATGTATTTTATGTAGCTGAGCTAAAATACAATCTTGTCAGTGTGTCTCAAGTATGTGATAAAAAGAACAAGATTCTTTTCACAGATATTGAGTGCATCATTCTTTCTCCTGACTTTAGTTTAGATGAAAAATATGTAGTTTTGAGAACTCCAAGGAGAAATAATGTGTATTGCCTGGATATAGGGGGAGAACTCATTTCTTCAAATGAGGTCAACTGCTTTATATCCAAGGCAAACACTGCTGAATCAGAACTATGGCATAGAAGGATGTGTCACACAAACTTTAAAAATATGAACAATTTAGTAAGAAAGAATTTGGTAATTGGATTACCATAAAAACAGTTCATGTGTGATCATCACTGTGTTGCATGCCTAAAAGGTAAACAACATAAGTCTTCTCATAAGTCCAAAATTGTAAATTCTATTTCTGTTCCTTTACAACTCTTACATATGGCCCTACAAATGTAATGAGTATTGGAAAGAAACAATATTGTCTTGTTATTACTGATGACTTTTCCAGATATACATGGGTTTTCTTTCTCAGGACAAAGGATGAAACAAGTGAACTCATCAAGAACTTAATTGTTAAACTGGAGAACACATCTGATCAAAAAGTTAAAGCCATAAGATGTGATAATGGCACAGAATTTAAAAATGCTAACTTAATTAACTTTTGTGATCTTAAAGGTATTGACAGACAATACAGCTCACCTAGAACTCCTCAACAAAATGGTGTAACTGAAAGAAGAAATAGAACAATCATTGAAGCAGAAAGGTCAATGTTAGCAGACTCAAAATTACCAATTACTTTTTGGGCTGAAGCTGTTAATACTGCCTGTTATGTACAAAACAAAGTATTAATAGTTAAGCCACATCATAAAACACCATATGAACTTTTTAACAAAAGAAAACCTTCCATAAGTTTCTTAAAATCATTTGGTTGTCCTTGTACTATTTTGATTACAAGAGAACAAATTGGTAAGTTTGACTGCAAAGCTGATGATGGAATCTTTGTGGGATACTCTACTCAAAGCAAATCATACAGAGTGTTCAACAAAAGATTAAGGATTATTGAAGAAAGCATCAATGTATCCTTTAATGAGAATATTCCTAATGAACAAGGAAATGGTCCAGATTGGCTATTTAACATAGACAATCTAACCAAATCCTTTAACACTAACTTGGATTTAAATGCATGTGATTCAAATTGTCATACTCAAAAGGAAGGAACATCATCTTTCAATACTGGTCAAGAAGAGATGAGATACATAGTAGTTGATACTGTTCCCACAGTTAATACTGAGGACAGTAATAACTCAGATTTTGGGGGCAGTAGTGAATCAGATAATGAGGACTGTAGTAATTCAAATACTACTGATCCCTGTAATAACATAAATACTACTGATCCCAGTAGTAACTCAGATCTAGCTAATGATGATGAACCAAACATCAATGAAAATGAAGAACCTCAAGAGGAACAAATCCCTGAGACAAATGAGTCAAATCTTGAAAATCAACTAGTAGTTGATAGAACTACAAACTCAAGAACTCAAAAGAACCATCCATTAGACAATGTTCTAAGTGATGTTAACTCACAACTACAAACAAGAAGCAAATTAAATAAAAGTCTAACTGCAAACATGTGTAACATAAGTTTAATTGCTAATGAATGTATGTTTGAATGTTTTCTGTCTCAGGATGAACCAAAGAAGATTCAACAAGCAATGAAGGATTCAAACTGGATTGAGGCAATGCAAGAAGAACTCCTTCAATTCAAATTACAAGCTGTTTGGACACTGGTACCTTTACCCAAAGGAAAAAGAGCCATTGGAACAAAATGGATCTTTAGAAACAAGAAAGATGAAAGAGGTATAGTGATCAAGAACAAAGCCAGACTTGTAGCCGAAGGATACACTCAAGAAGAAGGAATAGACTATGATGAGGTATATGCTCCTGTTTCTAGAATTGAAGCAATAAGAATATTCCTAGCATATGCTTCATTCAAGAAGTTTAAAGTCTATCAAATGGATGTGAAGAGTGCTTTCCTATATGGGAAAATTGAAGAAGAAGTATATGTATGCCAACCTCCAGGTTTTGAAGATCCAGAACATGGTGACTATGTATTCAAACTAGACAAAGCTCTGTATGGCCTGCATCAGGCACCAAGAGCATGGTATGACACATTATCATCATACTTGTTGAAGAATGATTTTAGAAGAGGAGCAATTGACAAGACTCTGTTCACAAGAAAGGTCAAAAATGATATACTACTAGTTCAAATCTATGTAAATGATATCATTTTTGGATCAACAAATGATTTATTATGTAAAGAGTTTGAAGATCTCATGCAAACCAAATTCAAGATGAGCTCTATGGGTCCAATGAATTTCTTCCTTGGACTCCAAGTGAATCAAAGATCAGACGGTATTTTGATAAACCAATCAAAATATGTCAAAGATGTCTTGGAGAAGTTTGCCATGAAAGACTGCAAGAGTGCAAGTACACCAATGGAAACACACAAACACCTACATCCTGATGCTGAGGGGGAGGATGTAGATGAACACTTATATAGATCAATGATAGGATCTTTGATGTACTTAACAACATCAAGACCTGACATTATGTACAGTGTCTGTGTGTGTGCAAGATATCAAGCAAGACCTAAAGAACTACACTTGCAGGCTGCCAAAAGAATAATCAGATACTTGAAAGGCAAACCATCACTTGGTCTATGGTATCCACATGACTCACCATTTGAACTCATAGCCTACACAGATAGTGACTATGGAGGTGAATGTCAAGATAGAAAGTCCACTACTGGTGGATGTCAATTCTTTGGATCAAGACTGGTATCATGGCAATGTAAGAAACAAACAAATGTATCCACATCAACTGCTGAAGCAGAGTATGTAGCTGCATCTGCTTGTTGTGCTCAAGTACTTTGGATTCAAAACCAGCTTCTAGACTTTGGTATCTCTATCCTTAAAACTCCTATTTTTATTGATAATCAAAGTGCTATTAGTATTGTGAACAATCCAGTAAAACACTCTAAAACTAAACACATTGAAATAAGATTTCACTTTATAAGAGATTGCAATGAAAAGAAGTTAATCAAAGTAGTTAAAATTCATACTGACAATCAATTAGCAGATCTCTTTACAAAAGCATTTGATGTAGGAAGATTCAGCTTCTTAGTTAGCAGTATTGGAATGATTTTAATAAATTAATCTCTCACTCAGAATCATGTGTAAAATTTCTCTGTTGTAAAAAGTTATTTATTTTAATAAGTGTTTTACTACTGGTAGGTCATTACTACTGATATGTAGTTGTGTGCACAAAATACTACTGGTAGGTCATTACTACTGGTGTGTATTGAATATGCACAAATACTACTGGTATGTCAATACTACTGGTGAACAATTGTACTCACATATACTACTGGTCTCAAAAAAAATTGGTGGTTGCTACTGCTAGGGTTGGTAAATTTGGTCAGTATTAAAACTCACTAGTTACTACTGATGTCAAAATCCTTAGTTACTACTAATGTTCATAGATACTACTGACGTTTTCTACTGGTATCTAATTTACTACTAGTCTTTAAATTGTCAAAGTTATCAAACTAACCCTCATGAAAATAACCGTTGTGTTATGATTCGAAGGGCAACTTAGTCTTTTTGCAGATCAAATCGTAAGATATAAATAGCTGAAGTCGATTAGTTTAGCATTATCCTCACATCGATTTGCTAAATCCTCTCGATAAACCCTAAATCGCGATCATAAACCCTGCACCAGTAACAACATTCATACTTGTTCTCCCAAATCAAACGATCAAGCATAAAATCGACGACAATGGCAACTCTACAATCTCTTGGTGTTCAAACAAATCTTAAATACTCAGAGTTTCACAACATGTGTGCGTATCTAAAGAATCCAGACGGAACGAAAGACTTTCGTCCAATCGTCATGTTTTTAAAACATTCTTATACAAAGTTTGCACTCACTGTAAACCCTAAAGCCTATCAACAACACCTAGTGAGTTTCTGGGAGAATGCAGAACAAGTCGATGATACAGACTTTACTAAGATTAGGTCAGTAGTAGATGGAAAAGAAATCTTTATATCAGAACGATCAATCAGACACCATCTACAACTCCATGATGATGAAGGTATGATTTCTTTACCCAAGGAAGACCTTGTTGAATGTTTACAAAATATGGGATATGAGGGAAGACTTGACATTGTCACTTTCCAAAAAGGTCTTCTCTCCCCACAATGGAAATTTTTAATACACACCATTCAACACTGTCTTTCTCCTAAAAGAAGCTCTTGGAATGAGTTTAACAAGTCAATAGCATCTGCTGTTGTTTGTTTAAGCACAGACCAAGTATTTAACTTTTCAAATATGATTTTTGAGGGAATGTTGGGAAATCTTTCTACTTCAAAATTTTTAATGTATCCCAGATTTCTTCAACATTTAATAAATTGTGAATTGCAAAACTTGTCAACTCCCAAAAATATTTTTACAACACCTGAGTTGAACAAGAAAGTTTTCTCAAATATGAGAAAACAATTTAAATTTTTGGGCAAGGAAACCCCTCTGTTTCCTAATATGATCAAAGATCAACAAGTTTTTGGAGAAGTTTCAAACAAAGACACAACCCCAATTGAACCTCAACCCACTCCTTCACCCCCAAATGCAGCCCAAACACAACCCAAAACAGTCACTCAATCATCCACCCAATTAGATGTCCTGAATGTGTCCCAGGAACATGAACTCAATCTGCAGAGTGCTACTCTTCACTCTGTAGAAGACCAGCCTTTAGCCAAATCAGTCCAGAAAAGCTATAAAAGGAAGAAATCTTCCTTAAAGGACACCAGGGGACCCATTGAGTCACACCCCAGGCTCCAAGAGTTGTCCTCCAAGGAGGAGAGAGGACATGAGGAAAGGGCTCTCACTACTGATGCCCCAAAGGTGGGTGCACAGGATAGTGAGAACATCAATAGGACCCAGACCTCGGCAACTCTTAGTGATGACTCTTTTGAGGAAGCACTAAGAGGACCCCGGTGCCAAGAAACCACAAGGGGGGCACTTCTACTTCTTCTAGGAAGAAGAGAGTGTCCAAACAACCCATTTCATCACCAAGAAGTGATGAGGGTATAACTGAAACCATTGATTTGACGGAAAGGATGGAAAACCTCAAAGCCAATGTACCTATTAGTAAGCCCGATGATCTTGCTAGATGGAGTGAGGGCAGTATTCAACACAAACAATTGACGGATAGGTTGGAATACCTTGAATCCACTGTACAGAACTGCCTTACATATCTCACCAATCAAGGAAAAACCATGACCTACATGAAGAAGCATATCGACACAATCAACAAAAGAATGAAAATGTATGAACATAGGCTTCTTCAACAAACAAAGATTATAAGGAGACTGAAAAAGAAGGTTGATAATAGTGAAGCTCCACCAGTTGAGTTCACTAAGGGGGAGAAGGACAACATACAAAGCATGATAGATGAATCTATTGCAGCAGCAACTTCTCTCCTTAATCTTAAAGAAACAAAGGTTGATGAAGGCCAGGTTAATGATGAAGGCCTAGAAGACATGGATGCTACTGCTGAGCCTACTACTGATGCTCCTATAGAAGAACAACCAGAACAAGAAACATCAGTAGTAATTCCTACTACTACTGATGTCATAGCAGTAGTAAATCAAGAAGAGGCAGCAAACACTACTGATGCCCTATCAGTAGTAATTCCTGAAGATATACCAGTAGTAACTACCTTGGCTACTACTGATGATATTATTGAGCTGCCACCACTACTTGAGCCTGCAGTAATAATTCCACCATCACCAGCAACAAGATCAACACAATTGGTGGTGAAAGACATGGATGATGACATCAAGTGGCTGGAAGTTGATGAATGCTCTTTACCTCCACATCCCAAAATACTTCTCATGTCACAAATACACACCTATGGTCACAAATTTAGAATTGAAGAAGCACCAGATAAAAAGAGTGACAATTACATAGGAAAGGGAAAGGAAATTGCTGATGAAGACCAACCTAATAGAGCACACGGTCATGAAATGGTCAACAAAATTAATTATGCTCGGTTAGCAAAGAATGATAAATGGAAAATGAAGAGGGCAAATTACTTGAAAAAGGTTGAAGTCTCTCTAGCCATTGAGAACAGAAACTTAGCAGAAAGGGCTAGAATACTAAGACAACACTTCACAGAAATTTAATTGGCAGATATAGCTGACATATCAAAACTGCCACAATTTCAACAAAAGGTCAAAACCAAACAAGTTGCAGAAACCAGAAAAGAATTACAACGAAGAGAACTACGAAAAATAAGGGAACTTGAATCTGAAACAATAGAACTTCTTGAAGCACAAGTACAAGAATGCAAAGAGCAGAAGGCTGATATGCCAGAAAAATTTGCAGACAAGAAGAAAGAAATGGTCACATTCTTGAAGTCAAGAGGCCACAATATCAAGGCATTTGGAAGAATGAAGTTGATCAACTTGATAGAGAAATACTGTGTGGAGAAGAAGAAGGACCTTCTTGAACAAAAGATTAAAGAGATGGACACCACAAAGCTTGAACAGATAAATTCCAAAGAAATGAAAGAAAGAAAAACTATAACTGGTGAAACATCTGGTGAACTCTCTTTAACAACAAGAAAAAGAAAGGCTGATCAATCTGAACTAGAACAACCAAAGAAGAAACTACAAATAGTTCGAGTTCATGATCTTCCTATTGCTCCCCTAGAAAGCAATCCAATCATCAACTGGAGATGTATAGATGATGTGATTGAGATTGTTAGAGAAGATAAGGTCACTCAAAGATTTAGAGCTTGGAAACCTTTAGTCATGTCTCTAACCAGAAGTGACATAATCAAGATGTTGATTATTGGTAAACCAAGAATGACCAAGAAGACCTGGAAGAATTCAGCTGCAGGATACATTACAGAAATGATTAATGCTGCTTTCTATCCAGATGAATATCCAGAGAAGTTTATAAATCCAGAGAATATTCAAGCCTGGAATGTGCTACCAACAGTCAACATGTACTTCTTTGAATATACAAGTAAGAAGTGTGATTTATTCCTATATGAAAAGGAGTATCCTCACTCTGAGAAAACTCTTTATCAACTTTGGTGCATGAATTTTATTAAACCTAATGATGTTGTGATGTTCCAAAACAAGTTAAATGAATTTGTGAAAAAGATCAGCAAATATATTATTGCACAAAGGAATAAAAGAAACCAACAGACATTAGAAGGAGATCAAAGAAGAGCAAAACTGTTGGAAGAAAAGAAAAAGGAGAAGCAGAAGTAAGAAGAAACTTGATTGATTGAAAGAGAATCAATAAGTTTAGGGGGAGATTGTTAGAACAAATCACAGTTCAACTTATTACTTATGCTGCAGTTAGTACTGATCATGGTTACTACTGATGAAGACTATGGTTACTACTGATGGGGCAGAAACACTTGACACTGATGAGTTGATACTGATGAATACTATAACTAACTTACTACTGATTATCAGAGTTACTACTGATCATCACATTTACTACTGATGATGCATATTTACTACTGTGATTGCAGTTACTACTGATACGTGTATTTGGAGCAAATCAAGTCCGAGATCTTCGCAGAGTTAGTTATAGAATGTTATTCAATGTATATCTTTTATAATTCGATGTAAATCAAGTCCTAGAATAACTAGGGTAAATAGTTAGGCTTCAAGGACTGCTATAAGTAGTTCCTTACGAATTGTAAACGTACGTGTGTATTGTTAATCAATAATATACATTGAAGCTTTTTGTGAATCACTGTGTTCTTAATATTATTGTTCATTGTTCATTCAATATACAGTATTTTATTGTTCTTAATATATTAATACAAGTGTTGATCCGCTGCAACTTCTTGTTATTAATAGATCTGGGTTGACAATAACTTGTTTTGGTTATTCGATCCTGACAATTGGTATCAGAGCAAGGTGGCTCCAGATCTGGTTTGAAACAAGGATCAACATCAAAGCCGTATACAATTTTGCAATTCACAGAGGATAAAATATATTATTGCAAACCAAAATAAGTTATGACACGTGATGTCATCAATATATTATTGAAGATGTTTGGATCTATTATTAGCCATGTATCCCATTCATATATATTTTATGAAATCACAAAGGGGGGGAATAAAAGGGAACCTCACAAAATTAGTTGTTTTGGGCGGAGGTTTTTGACGTATGAAAGCACCGCAAGGCTCTTTCTGTCCATTGGAGAACACCCTAGAGGCATGAAAGAACGACAGATCTCAGATCCACATATCTCAGAAATTGGTAACTTCTTCAATTGGTCGATTCGTCAGATTGGTATTCCTCAAACCCTAAAATCATCTTTAATTCTTTCTACGGTTCTTTGTAATTCCAATCAACCAAGACCTGCTAGTGTTGTATTAGAGCAGATGATAACCGGTTTCAGATATTATGGATTACGGTTACTGGTGTTTAGAAGAAGGGGAATTGCTAAGGATAATTGCTACTGATCAGTAGCAATCAGTGCCAAACATCAAAAAGTTTTCTACTGCTCCATCACCTATACTTATTACTGCTTCAAATTACAAACACCAGTAGTAAAAACAATTCCTACTGATCAGTAGTAATTCATGTTTACTACTGATCCATGTTCAAATTTACTACTGATACGTGTATCAAAGTTTTTACTACTGATCTCAATACATCAGTACTGCTGGTCGATTTTACTACTGTCCCTATTCGAAAATACCACTGATCAGTAGTAAATGAAGAAAAAACAAAACTGATCAGTAATAGACCGAAATTTTTACTACGGATCAGTAATATACACATTCCTACTGCGGCGTTGACTGATCAGTATTAATCAGTACTGACCGGAAAAAAATTTGAAGAAAATTTTGATATTGATTTCTTCCTTACAACCGATACATCAAATTTTGGAAAATATGACACACACCATGTTCATTCCATACTACGGTTTATTGATTGTATTAGGTTAATCACTTGTTAATTTTTATTCTTGATAAAAAGAGAATAAAAATAACTAGTGATATTAATGTGAAACGAATCACATTATTCACACACAGGTTGAAGGCTTGATGAAGATAAAGGAAAGTTTTATAGTTGTTACATATTTGATCTTTATCAGTTGATTATAGAAGAAGAGTGATTATATTTTATTTGAAGAAGAAGTTGAAAGTCTTACTACATAAGATGTTATGTATTGTTGTAACTGCAATTCAACACTCTTAACGAAAAGATCTGTTGAAGGCTAAGATAAGCAAGTCCCTCATACAAGATATGATGTTGCTGATTACTATATTTAGACGGAATGTGATGCTTAGTTTGAGTTTCTACTTCAACTTCAAATAGAAGATAGTTGGTTTTCAATGTAATTAATATAGCCTTGAAGAACACAGGAATGATATCACACTTTTAGGGGAAGAAAAAGTGTTGATCATTCAAGGGGAAGTTCAAGTTTCTCGGATTTATTTGATTATGTCAAAAAGGGGAAGAGACTTGAAGATTCCTAGCTAATTCTACAAGTTATAAGTTTTGTCAAATCAAATAGGGGAAGATTGTTAGGAATATTTCTATAATATTCATTATTGATTTGATGTGTCAAAACTTATAAAGTACAAGGACCTAAATTGAAGATATGGAAGTTCAAATTCAAATAAAGATTTAGGAGATAATCACTATTGTAAAAGATATATTATATCTTGTTTAATTTAAAAGATTTAGTATTATCTTTTCCTTGTAAATCTCTAGGTTTTCTAGTATATAAAGAAACCTAGAGGTATAGAATTAGTCGTTCTTGAAACCCACGTTTTAACGTGTTTGTGTGTGTGCTCTAAGCCTCAAGGACGTTTGATCCTGTTTAACGAAAAACCGTTCTACATATTTATATAGAATTGGCGCTTTTAGTAATCATTGTATATAAAGATGATGATGAAACCTTGTTTAGCAATACAAATATGTTTATCTAATTCCGTAATATTATGATTTGTATATGCTTATTCCAGATCAAGAACTAACTATTCTTGAGCCTAAAGATCGATTTATGAAGAGTTGTTCTAAACTCAACAGTGATCAAATACACTATATATCTAGGTTAATTTAGCGTATTTTATTATAGGAGCAGTGAACTATTTACTCACCATCTCTTAGTTATAATAATCACGTGTATATATATTGTTCTTTTTTTTTTGTTAATTTTGCCTTTTTTTTGTTATTACATATACATTTTATTCCAAAAATTTTAATAATTGGCACTGGAAGATTTATTCAGCCAGTTGATCCTGAAATACGCAAGTTCATTCGCTTTGCTGGCATGAAACTTGAGTTTATTGATTCGGTGAGATTATTTGAAACAAACAATTGTTCTGTTATACATTTTTAGTTATTTGTGTAATTTATTTTAGGGACCATGCGTTTTTATATATACATGTAGACTTGAGATCACGCGCAATCAAACAAATTCCATGCAATCGTTAAATCAAAACTTTAATAATTCGTTTTAGACGTTTGAAAAACTTAATTTTTTTTCTTTTACAATAATTAAATTTTCATTATTAGATCACTATATTTAAAAAGGAAAAAAAAATTATTATTTTAGTAGCAAAAACTTCACCTTGTAGGTAAAAAATATTATTGTAAAGATAATTGATCTGGAATATGAAATAGGGTGGAATATGAAATAGGCTGGTTTACTGTGTCTTCACAGTAAAATTTCGTGATTTATTTATTTATTTAAATTTTTTTGTTTATACGGATTGCAAAAAAAAAAAAAACGAATTCAAGAAAAAAGTTTTTTTAGAACTCTAAACCGTACGTGTTGTAAAATATGATTTTACCAATTGCCAAAAATTGCTTGATTGCAGTCTTGCACCAGAACCCAGCCCTATACATGTATATATTGTATATTACAATATGCATGTATGTATATATGTATGTTTGTATAACTGTATGTATAAATCTTTTTACCCTTTTTAAATATATTTTATGAATATTTGGTGCAGAGAAATGCGTCATCTACATATAATATATTAAATGAGGAAGGAAGAATTGTAGCTGCTGCACTTCTTTCATACGGAGTTACTTCTTAGAAAGTGTTTTTTATTTATTTATTTATTTATGTTTTTCCACTTTGGAAAAAAAATGAGTTAAAATGTTTAAAAACATCATCCATGATGTGATTATATAAACGTGTTTTATTGTGAACAGTTTGCAACATAAAGAATTTTCTTGCTTGATTAAATGTGTGTAAAGTTAACTTGAAAATTAGAGACATGCTTTATATGTTTTTGACATCCTTTTGGGTAAAGTAGTTGGTGTTATGAAATTATAGTCATCTCTCTTGCTTGGAAGCATGAATTAAATAATGTGATATATGTTATACATGTTTTGTTGGAGCAGATCACAGATCAACTTATTACTGATGCTGCAGTTAGTACTGATCATAGTTATTACTGATGAAGACTATGATTATTACTGATGGGGCAGAAACACTTACTACTGATGAGTTGATACTGGTGAAGTCTATAACTAAGTTACTACTGATCATGCACATATTGAAGATACTACTGACGTTGGTTTTGGACTTACTACTGGTTACCAGAGTTACTACTGACGATGCATATTTACTACTGGTACACGTTTTGGAAGCATATCAAGTCCGAGATCTTCGCAGAGTTAGTTATAGAATGTAATTCAATGTATATCTTTTATTATTCGATGAAAATCAAGTCCTAGAATAACTAGGGTAAATAGTTAGGTTTCAAAGACTATTATATATAGTTCCTTACGAATTGTAAACGTACGTGTGTATTGTTAATCAATAATATACATTGAAGCTTTTTGTGAAACTGTGTTCTTAATATTATTGCATATTGTTCTTACAGTTCATTGTTCTTAAACATATTGATATAGTGTTAATCCGCTGTAAGTTCTATCATCAATTAGATCTAAAGGTGTTTATTAACTCATTCATAGTTAATCGATCCTGGCAAGTGGTATCAGAGCATATTGGTTCTAGATCTACGAATTTTAAGAACAACAAAAAGTTTTAATCTTTAAAACACACAGATTGTTAATCATGACTGATAACAATGAAAGCACTCAAGCTAATAAAATCCCTATACTCACTCCCAATAACTTTGGGATGTGGAAGAATCGTATTAAGCAATACATGCTTATTACTGATTATTCCATGTGGGAAGTCGTTGTCAATGGAAACAAAACAGTTCAAGGTCAAGCAACAAGTTCTGCAACTGAAGCAGATAAACTCAAGTGTGAAAAGGAGAAGAAAGACAGGGGAATCGAACTCAAAACTCTAAGCACTCTTCTTCTGGCCATTCCTAATGACTATCAACATCTCTTTGTTGAATATGATGATGCAAAGATATTGTGGCAGGCACTGGAAAAGAGATTTGTTGGCACAAAAACTACCAAAAGAAACATGAAGTCTGTACTGAAACAGGACTTTGAAAACTTCAAAGGCCAAAAGAATGAATCTCTATCTCAAACCTTTGATAGATTCAACAAACTCATTGGTGAATTAAATCAAGTTGGTGTGAAATCTGACAATGATGATGTCAATAGAAAATTTCTCAGATCCCTTGGAGAAGAATGGTCTATGTACACAGTCATATATAGACAAGGTGATGCCCTGGAAGAAAAGGAACTGGATGAATTGTACAATGAGCTTAGAGTGTTTGAATCTGAGGTAAGTTCTAAAACTCCTAATCTATCTTCAAACAATGCTGCCTTTGTGTCTAGTACAGGAACAGGTCAGGAAACTGCAAAGGCTGCAGATTGTGAAGATGCTGCAAGAGAATCCTTCTTCACTAGTCATGTGCATACTGCACTAATTAGTGATGACTTGGAACAACTGAATCCTGATGATCTTGAAGAGATGGATCTTAAATGGCAGATGGCTATGCTGAGCCTTAGAACCAAAAGGTTCTTGAAGAGGACTGGAAGAACAAACCTAAACTTCAACAAAGGTGACAAGGCTGGATTTGACAAGACTAAAGTCAAATGTTACAACTGTAACAACCTTGGGCACTTTGCTAAAGAATGTCCTCAGCCAGACAAAAGATCCAACTCAACTGCTCTTGTTTCACAACAAGGACAAGGTTATGACTGGAGTTTTCAAGCAGAGGAGCATGCACAGAATCAAGCTCTCATGGCTTTCACTGATTCTCCTGCTAAGGTACCTTCTAAATCTTGCACTCCTGAATGTATTAAAGCTTACAAAGATTTAGAAAAACTTAATAAAGAAACACTTGATGAGATGATTCTAAATAGAAACAGAAGAATTGAATATAATGGTTGTATAGCTGATCTTGAAAATCAAATTAAAATTTATAAAATAACTGATCAAAAGATAAATGAAGAATTGCTACAAACCACCTATGAAAAAGAACATCTTGAATTAAAACTAAAAGAAACTTTGATCAAACTAGAAGAATTTCAAATGGAATTAGAACAAAACAAGTTAACCATTAAAAAGTTTGAAAGAAGCTCCAAAATTGTCAATGAATTAACAAGTAATCAAACCACTGAAAAGGTTGTGCATGGAGTGGGATATCATGTTGTTCCACCTCCAACTAATTTTATTCCTCCTCTTAAATCAAGCACAGAAAGAATTTTAGAAGATTTAAAAATGTCAAATAAAACTGAAACTTACAATGAAACATCTGAATCAAATGATTCTACTGATGATGATCAATCTTCAGACTCAATTGAATTTACAATTTTTCAAACTGAAAATACAAACTCAATTGATACAAGTTTTCACACAGCACAAAGTCCAAATGACTCTCCCAAATATAATGCTGAAAATTTACCAAAAATTTTAAGAAGGGGAAATGAAAGAAATAAAAATCAACTCTTAGATCAAAGAAAACCTGAAGGTGCTAAAGATAAGAAATTAAGATGTGTTATTTGCAACAAAGTAAACTATTTAGCAAAGGATTGTCACTTCAATCCAATTAACTGTAAAGAGTTTAAAGAATTTAAAAACTTTAAAGAAAAGGTAAAAACACAAAAGCTAAAAGATACTACTGGTCCATCAGTAGTAAATAAATCAAAATTTAAAAAATCTGAAACACCAAAATTTGGAAGAAATGCACCCAGATTTGTGCAAAATAAAAGAGTTGGTAGCCCAAAGAACATCAATTACTTCAAAAATAATGGAAAAACAAATCAAAATAAACAATATTTTCACTTTTCCAATACCAGTAGAAACTTTAACAGGTTTACTACTGGTCATAACCCTAATTATAATGATGTTGGATACCAGTACCAAAACACTACTGGTAAAAACCCTAATTTTAGAAACACTACTGCTGCCAAGCCAAATGCTAAAAACACTACTGGTCACTCTAAACATGGTAAGTACCCAAATACTACTGGTCCATCAGTAGTAAAGTATTCAAAAGCTAAAAATCATGGGTATAGACCAAGATCAGTAGTACACTCAGACACCAGTACCAAATCAAAAAGGGCAGTAGTAAAACAAAACACCAGTACTAGAAAGGTATGGGTACCAAAAATATTTAAAGTTAACTGTTCTAATTCTGATTTCTCAAAGGACGAACCCAAGACATATAAAGCTTGGGTTCCCAAAATTAACTAATCCTTTACTTACTTGTGCAGAGCATTCAGATCCCTGAAGAAGGTAGAACATGGCACATTGATAGTGGATGCTCAAGGCACATGACTGGAAATCTTCAAATTCTTAAGGATTTCAAGTCATTTGATGGAGGATATGTGGCCTTTGGTGAGAACCCAAAGGGAGGTAAAATCTCAGGTAAAGGTACAGTTACTAATGGTAAGATTACTTTTGATGATGTATTTTATGTAGCTGAACTAAAATACAATCTTGTCAGTGTGTCTCAAGTATGTGATAAAAAGAACAAAATTCTTTTCACAGACATTGAGTGCATCATTCTTTCTCCTGATTTTGTTTTAGATGAAAAATATGTAGTTTTGAGAACTCCAAGGAGAAACAATGTGTATTGCCTGGATATAGGGGGAGAACTCATTTCTTCAAATGAGGTCAACTGTTTTATATCCAAGGCAAACACTACTGAATCAGAACTTTGGCATAGAAGGATGTGTCACACAAACTTTAAAAACATGAACAATTTAGTAAGAAAGAATTTGGTAATTGGGTTACCACAAAAACAATTCATGTGTGATCATCACTGTGTTGCATGCCTAAAAGGTAAACAACATAAGTCTTCTCATAAGTCCAAACTGGTAAATTCTATTTCTGTTCCTTTACAACTCTTACATATGGCCCTTTTTGGACCTACAAATGTAATGAGTATTGGAAAGAAACAATATTGTCTTGTTATTACTGATGACTTTTCCAGATATACATGGGTTTTCTTTCTCAGGACAAAAGATGAAACAAGTGAACTCATCAAGAACTTAATTGTTAAACTGGAGAACACATCTGATCAAAAAGTTAAAGCCATAAGATGTGATAATGGCACAGAATTTAAAAATACTAACTTAATTAACTTTTGTGATCTTAAAGGTATTGACAGGAAATACAGCTCACCTAGAACTCCTCAACAAAATGGTGTAGCTGAAAGAAGAAATAGAACCATCATTGAAGCAGCAAGATCAATGTTAGCAGACTCAAAATTACCAATCACTTTCTGGGCTGAAGCTGTTAATACTGCATGTTATGTACAGAACAGAGTATTAATAGTTAAGCCACACTACAAAACACCATATGAACTTTTTAAGAAAAGAAAACCTTCTATAAGTTTTTTAAAATCATTTGGTTGTCCTTGTACTATTCTGATTACAAGAGAACAAATTGGTAAATTTGACTGCAAAGCTGATGATGGAATCTTTGTGGGATACTCTACTCAAAGCAAATCATACAGAGTGTTCAACAAAAGATTAAGGATTATTGAAGAAAGCATCAATGTATCCTTTAATGAGAATGTTCCTAATGAACAAGGAAATGGTCCAGATTGGCTATTTAACATAGACAATCTAACCAAATCCTTTAACACTAACATGGATTTAAATGCAGGTGATTCAAATAGTCATACTCAAAAAGAAGGAACATCATCTTTCAATACTGGTCAAGAAGAGATGAGATACATAGTAGTTGATACTGTTCCCACAGTTAATACTGAGGACAGTAATAACTCAAACTCTGGAAGTAGTAGTGAATCAGACAATGAGGACAGTAGTAATTCAAATACTACTAAGACCATTAATAGTACTCAAAATACTACTGGTCCTAGCAATAACCTAAATTCTTTAAACACTACTGATCCCAGTAACAACTCAAACACTACTGATCCCAGTAGTAACTATGAACCAGCAAATGATGATGAACCAAACATCAATGACAATGAAGAACCTCAAGAGGAACAATCTCCTGAGCCAAATGAGTCCAATCTTGAAAACCAACTATATGTTGATAAAGTTCATGGCACTAGAACTGAAAAGAATCATCCTCTGGATCAAGTCCTTAGTGATGTGAACTCAAGCATGCAGACAAGAAGCAAATTACATAAGAGTCTAACTTCAAACATGTGTAATATAAGTTCAATTGCTAATGAATGTATGTTTGAATGCTTTCTGTCTCAGGATGAACCAAAGAAGTCCAACAAGCAATGAAGGACTCAAACTGGATTGAGGCAATGCAAGAAGAACTCCTTCAATTCAAATTACAAGCTGTTTGGACACTTGTACCTCTACCTAAAGGAAAAAGAGCCATTGGAACAAGGTGGATCTTTAGAAACAAGAAAGATGAAAGAGGTATAGTGATCAAGAACAAAGCCAGACTTGTAGCCCAAGGATACACTCAAGAAGAAGGAATAGACTATGATGAAGTATATGCCCCTGTTGCTAGAATTGAAGCAATTAGGATATTCCTAGCATATGCTTCATACAAGAAGTTTAAAGTCTATCAAATGGATGTAAAGAGTGCCTTCCTATATGGGAAAATTGAAGAAGAAGTATATGTCTGCCAACCTCCAGGTTTTGAAGATCCAAAACATGGTGATCATGTATTCAAACTAGACAAAGCTCTATATGGCCTACATCAGGCACCAAGAGCATGGTATGATACATTATCATCATACTTACTGAAAAATGATTTCAAAAGAGGAGCAATTGACAAAACTCTGTTTACAAGAAAAGTCAAGAATGATATACTACTGGTGCAAATTTATGTAGATGATATCATTTTTGGATCAACAAATGATGCATTATGTAAAGAGTTTGAAAATCTCATGCAAATCAAATTCAAGATGAGCTCCATGGGTCCAATGAACTTCTTCCTTGGACTCCAAGTCAATCAAAGAACAGATGGTATTTTGATAAACCAATCAAAATATGTTAAAGACATTTTGGAGAAGTTTGATATGAAAGACTGCAAGAGTGCAAGTACACCAATGGAAACACACAAACACCTACATCCTGATGCTGAGGGGGAGGATGTAGATGAACACTTATATAGATCAATGATAGGCTCTTTGATGTACTTAACTGCATCAAGACCTGACATTATGTATAGGTTTGTGTGTGTGCAAGATATCAAGAAAGACCTAAAGAACTACACTTGCAGGCTGTCAAAAGAATAATCAGATACTTGAAAGGCAAACCATCACTTGGTCTATGGTATCCACATGATTCACCCTTTGAACTCATAGCCTACACAGATAGTGACTATGGAGGTGAATGTCAAGATAGAAAGTCCACTACTGGTGGATGTCAATTCTTTGGATCAAGACTGGTGTCATGGCAATGCAAGAAACAAACAAATGTATCAACATCAACTGCTGAAGCAGAGTATGTAGCTGCATCTGCTTGTTGTGCTCAAGTACTTTGGATTCAAAACCAGCTTCTAGACTTTGGTATCTCTATCCTTAAAACTCCTATTTTTATTGATAATCAAAGTGCTATTAGTATTGTGAACAATCCAGTAAAACACTCTAAAACTAAACACATTGAAATAAGATTTCATTTTATAAGAGATTGCAATGAAAAGAAGTTAATCAAAGTAGTTAAAATTCATACTGATGATCAATTAGCAGATCCTTTTACAAAAGCATTTGATGTAGGAAGATTCAGCTTCTTGGTTAGCAGTATTGGAATGATTTTAATAAATTAATTTCTCACTCAAAATCATGTGTAAAGTTTTTTGTTGTAAAAAGTTATTTATTTGTTTAACTGTTTTACTACTGGTAGGTCTGCTTTACTGGTATGTAGGCTTGTGCACAAAATACTACTGGTAGGTCAATACTACTGGTGTGTATTAGGTTTACATAAATACTACTGATAAGACAGTACTACTGGTATCCACATATACTACTGGTCTTGTATGCTAGTGGTTTCTACTGATGTCTAGAGTTAATACTGATGTCAAAATCCTTAGTTACTACTGATGTTCGTAGATACTACTGACATTTTATTACTGGCATCTAATTTACTACTGGTCTTTCAACTATCAAATTACCAAACTAACCATCATGAAAATAGCCGTTGTGTTATGATTCGAAAGGGCAATTTAGTATTTTTGCAGGATAAATCGTAAGATATAAATAGCTGAAGTCGATTAGTTTAGCATTATCCTCTCATCGATTTGCTAAATCCTCTCGATAAACCCTAACTCACGATCATAAACCCTGCATCAGTAACAACTTTCTTGCCTATTTCTCTCAAATTAATCGATCAAAACTTCTCAAAATAAAGAAACAATGGCAACTCTATAATCTTTTGATGTTCAAACAGATCTTAAATACTCAGAATTTCACAATATGTGTGCATTCCTAAAGAATCCGGACGGTACAAAAGATTTTCGTCCAATCGTACAATTCTTGAAGAACTCATACATCAAGTTTGATCTAACTATAAATCCGAAAGCATATCAACAACACTTGGTTGATTTCTGGACAAATGCTGAATGAACAGAAGGATTGACAATGTCAATGATAAAATCAACCGTGGATGGCAAAACGGTCACTATAACAGAACAATCTATCACACACCATCTGCAACTACATGATGATGCAGGTATGTTTTCTCTTCCTAAGGAATACATTGTTGAAATTTTAAGTTAAATGGGTTATGAGGGAAGACTTGACATAGTCACTTTTCAAAAAGGTCTTCTCTCCTCACAATGAAAATTTCTTGTACATAACATTCAACATTGTATTTCTCCTAAAAGGAGCACCTGGAATGAGTTTAACAAATCAATAGCATCTGCTGTTGTTTGTTTATGCACAGACGAGGTATTTAATTTTTCAAACATGATTTTTGAAGGTATGTTGGGAAATCTTAGTGCTTCAAAATTTTTAATGTATCCCAAATTTCTTCAACATATCTTAAACTGTGAATTACAAAACTTGTCAACTCCTAAAAATATTTTTATAATTCCTGAGTTGAACAAGAAAGTTTTCTCTAATATGAGAAAACAGTTTAAATTTTCGGGCAAGGAAACCCCTCTGTTTCCTAACATGATCAAAGATCACTCACTTATTGGAGAAGGTTCAATCCAAGCTACAACCCCAATTGAACCTCAACCCACTCCATCACCCCCAAATGCAGCTCAAACACCACCCCAAACAGTCACTCAATCACCCACTAATATAGATGTCCTGAATGTGTCCCAGGAACATGAAATAAATCTACAGAGTGCTACTCTTCACTCTGTGGAAGACCTGCCCAATGTAACCCAAAATATATCCACCATTATAAAAGAAAGAAAACTTCTTTAAAGGACACCAGGGGACAAATTGAGTCAAACCCCAGGCTCCAAGAGTTGTCCTCCAAGGAGGAGAGAGGACATGAGGAAAGGGCTCTCACTACTGATGCCCCAAAGGTGGGTGCACAGGATAGTGAGAACATCACTAAGACCCAGACCTCGGCAACTCTGAGTGATGACTCTTTTGAGGAATTACTTAGAGGACCCCGGTGCTAAGAAACCACAAGGGGGGACACTACTGCTTCTTCTAGGAAGAAGAGAGTGTCCAAACAACCCATTTCATCACCTAGAAGTGATGAGGGTAGACCTGAAACTGTTGAATTGACGGAAAGGATGGAAAACCTTAAAGCCAATGTACCTGTTAGTGAGCCCGATGATCTTGCTAGATGGAGTGAGGGCGGTATTAAACAAACACAATTGACGAATAGGTTGGGATACCTTGAATCCACTGTACATGTTGTCTTAAATATCTCACCAATCAGGGAAAAACAATGACAGCAATGAAGAAGCACATCAACACCATCAACAAAAGAATGAGATTCTATGAGCACATGCTTCATCAACAAACCAAGATAATACGGAGACTGAAGAAGAAGATTGAAAATAGTGAGGTTCCACCAGTTGAGCTCACTAAGGGGGAGAAGGACAATATTCAAAGTATGATTGATGAAGCAATTGCAGCAGCAACTTCTCTCCTCAATCTCAAAGAAACAAAAATTGATGAAGGCTAGGTTAATGATGAAGGCCCAGAAAAGATGAATGTTGATGATGAGCCTACTACTACTGCTCCTATGGAAGAACAAGATGAACATGAAGTATCAGTAGTAACTCCTACTACTGATATCATAGCAGTAGTAAATCCACAAGAGGAAACCATTGCACCAAACACTACTGATGCCCTATCAGTAGTAACTCTTGAAGTCACATCAGTAGTAACTACCTTGGTTACTACTGAAGAGGAAGATCTAAAGCTCCCAGAGCTAATTGAAAGAGAACGTTTTGAAGTCATCACCAAACCACCTACCCCTGATCAACCACTTATCATACCTGACATTGATGATAATGTGAACTGGTTTGAGGTTGATGAATGCACACTTCCTCCACATCCAAAAATTCTTCAACAAAATGAACTTACATTATTTTCTCCTTCAATAATAATCAGAGGTGTACCAGATATGAAATACATTCCACCTCCACCTTCAACTTGTGTTGGAAAGGGTAAAGAAGTTTATGATGAAGATTACCCTAACAGAGCACTAGGTCACTACATGGTGAACAAGATAAATCTTGTCAGAGCTGATAAACAATCTAGATGGAAGGTGAAGCACAAGAGATACTTGGAGAAAGTAGCTAAGTATCAAGCTCTTGAAGAGAAGAAAAAGAAGGGTCAAAATGAAATACATGTTCAAGTACCTGTTCAAATAGAAGATGTTCAGATAGAAGCTCAAAAAGCAGAGTTTCAGAGACTTAGAAAAGTTGAAGAAGAACATATAAAGTGTCTTGAAGATTTGGTATCTGAATGCAAAAGAACTAAAAGTGAATTAACAGATGATGTATTTGAAAAAAAGAACAATATGATTAAATTTCTCAAATCAAAAGGGCACAATGCAAAGTCCTTTGGCAGAATGAAGATGATCACAATTGTAGAAAAATATTGCACTGCCAAGAAGAAGGATTTGGCTGAACAAGAAGCAGAAGAAGAAAATAAATCAAAAGCCCTAATTCCAATCAGTCAAAGTTTAATTAAAACTGGTAGTGTATCAACTACTGGTGAATCCTCAACTCCCCAATCCAAGAAAAGAAAGGCTATTACTCAGGAACAAAGTGCTAAAAAGAAATCAAAAACTGAACAAATCATTCCTGTTCTTGAATTACCTGTTGCTCCCTTGCAGAACAATCCAATCATCAATTGGAGAGTTATGCCCAACAATGTAATAGAAATTGTAAGGGAAGACAAAGCCATACAAAGATTTACTGGATGGTTACCATTGATCAGATCATGCTCAAGAAGTGATGTTATTAAACTTCTGATCATTGGAAAACCAAGGATGTCAAAGAAATCATGGAAAGAGTCTGGTGCTGGATACTTAACAAGAATGATTGATGCTGCATTTTATCCAGACAACTACCCAGAACAATTTACAGATCCAGAGAATGTATATGCTTGGAATGTGATCCCAACTGCAAATATGTACTTCTTTGAAAAATCAAGCAAAAGATGTGAGCTATACTTGTATGAAAAAGAATATTCACATTCTGAAAAGACTATGTATCAGATATTCACTAACACAATGATGAAGCTAAATGATGCTGTAATGTTCCAGAACAAATTGACTTATTTCACAAAGAGAAACAGCAAATACATCATTGAGCAAAGAAGACAACAGAATCAAAGAACCCTAGAGAAAAAAAAGAGGGAAGAAGAAGAACAAAAGAAACTTATGTGATTGAAAGATAATCAATAAGTTTAGGGGGAGATTGTTGGAGCAGATCACAGATCAACTTATTACTGATGCTGCAGTTAGTACTGATCATAGTTATTACTGATGAAGACTATGATTATTACTGATGGGGCAGAAACACTTACTACTGATGAGTTGATACTGGTGAAGTCTATAACTAAGTTACTACTGATCATGCACATATTGAAGATACTACTGATCATAGTAGTTACTACTGACGTTGGTTTTGGACTTACTACTTGTTACCAGAGTTACTACTGACGATGCATATTTACTACTGGTACACGTTTTGGAAGCATATCAAGTCCGAGATCTTCGCAGAGTTAGTTATAGAATGTAATTCAATGTATATCTTTTATTATTCGATGAAAATCAAGTCCTAGAATAACTAGGGTAAATAGTTAGGCTTCAAGGACTATTATATATAGTTACTTACGAATTGTAAACGTACGTGTGTATTGTTAATCAATAATATACATTGAAACTTTTTGTGAAACTGTGTTCTTAATATTATTGCATATTGTTCTTACAGTTCATTGTTCTTAAACATATTGATATAGTGTTAATCCGCTGTAACTTCTATCATCAATTAGATCTAAATGTGTTTATTAACTCATTCATAGTTAATCGATCCTGGCATGTTTCATACGGAGTATTATATTATCTCTTTAGGGTATCTATATATTCATTATATCACACAGTTTTATTCCACCAAAAACTAGCTTGAATGAAGAGAAACACCTAAACTTAAACTTCTGATGGGCACAACAAAGAGAAAAAGTTTATAAATTAAAGATTGATTTTAATAATTAAAATGGTTTTAAAGTGCAAATGTTTTGCATTTTATTTTGCTACACCATGATATACATGCAACCAACACCATCTATATAGGTGAGAAAAAATCGAATTAGCCGATTTAAAATAATCTAACTGAATTCATCGACCCAAAAAAAGCTAACCAAAAGAAGCCTAGATGATTCGATTTATTATATTAAGCGACTCAAAATAGTCTGATCAAAATTATGGAGGACGACGACCGACAAAGATGACTTATATAGTTATATACATAAATTATTTTTATATGTATATTTGAGTCTTTGGCATATTATATTGATGTTTTGAAGGGATCGGGTAACTAGTATAGAAGCATCTCCCAATGTGTAAGCACTATTTTAAGAGTAATGGTACTTAGGCCTACCATTTATACATACTCATAGGCCTACTCATTAGATGAAGACATGTGTCAAAATCAAGGGATAATATTAGGAGAGAGAATCTTACCCTATATATGAGGCCTAAATTTGAAGAGGGTTTGACACCATGGCAATTCCAAGCATTCCTATTCGTTCATAATGCCACTTGGAATTCCCTGATTGGTCCACGTCATTTGCACTAATACAAACGAATCTGGTACAGCTTACGGTCTACATTCATACGCTCCATATACGGCAAACGAATCTGGTACGGCTTACGGTCTACATTCATATGCTCCATATACGGCTTCCTACATACAAGGAAACAAATAAATAATTATTTAAAAGATCTTACATACAAGGAAATAAATAAATATTTAAAAGATCAATCAGCGACTCAATCGTATTTTATTCAGAAATGATACACGACTCAATATAATTTCCATAAAACCGGCATTCTATGATTACGGCATAAAAAGCTGGATTGTGCAACGGAACCAGACTTCAGATATTACGGATTACGGCATAAAAAGCTGGATTCTTCATTTAATAAAATGCCCGTGTAACATTTCTTCATTTACCGTTTTTTTGTACAAAATCATCATCACATCTATCGATTATTATGTCATTTAGAAATATATAAAGTTTTTGGACATTTTTCTACATACTAAAATTTACAGCATCCCGCCCATCGGGCGGGTTTTGTAGCTAGTTAGTGGAATATACATGTTATCCTATCAAGTGGGTAGGCATAGGACTAAATATCATCTCTCCCATTTTAAAGGTGTGTGTTTGTTGCTTTTAATTTTATTTTTTTTGTTTGTTAATCTTTAGTACTACATAATTTACTTTTTATTTGTAAGTATAATGACGCTACAATTCACCCTCGTTAAAACTAGGTGATGTATATCATGATGCGAATCAGACATAAAAATAAACAAATTCAGGTTGTAAAGGTAATCGGGTTTGAATTGGAATATGGATAATATGAGCAAATGATATTAGATATTTAGTCGTACACAAATCTTATAAATGATTTTGAAATTAAGATATAATTTCTTTTCGCAAATGTGTGTTTATGCTATCTAGTAAATTTGATTTCAAATGTGGTTTTAACTTATATTAGTGATATTTTAATAATCTAGAGTAACGATTATTAATAAGATTGCTTAATCGAATATATCATATCTATCAAAAATGGTCTTATTTTTTATCTCCAATAATTTGGGTTCAAATCAGAGTACACTATTACACCAACAAAACATATTATTTATTGTTAATCATTAAAAATAATTCGAATAACACATAGGTGGCATAGCTAGTTACGTAAAGCCAAATATTAAACAACGATTAATTAGGTCGTTAATGGTTGATTAAGGTGGGACCGTTATATCTTTTAAACCGTCCAAAACTTGTCAAACTCTCTTCCTATTGGCTCTTACTTCTTTAAACACACATGGATGATGGATCTACACGTGTACGAAGAAAATTAGCCCATGTCATTTTCTTGATCATATTTAAGTTTTAAAGAATATATATTTTAATCAACATCATTCGCCACTAAGTAATAATTGAGATTAGTGCTCTTTTTATGAATAATTTATTCACTTGAACAAAATGAGAAAACAATGTTAAAACTATTAACCTGTCCTATTATAAGGGAAACGATTAAATAAAAGTGTATCTGATGTATAAGGTGTACATAATGAATTATTCACAGAGAAGTGTTAAGTGATAAACAAACATACAAAACATAATACTAACTAAACCAATCACAAGATAGTGACAAATCCGCTCCAAATGTTTTCTTTGATCTCTTTCATAGGTAAACATTTATCATGTGTCTAAGAAAATGGTTAGAAAAGACCACATTGCTGAGTTTAGAACAACTCAATAAAATCGATCTTTAGACTCAAAAATAGTTAGTTCTTGATCTGGAATATACAACTACAAATAATAAAACTTGCGGAATTTAAACGAACATATTTGTATTGTTTAAACAAGGTTTTTCATTATTTCCATCACTAAAAGCCCCAATTCTACATAAAATATGTAGAACGGTTTTAAACTTGTAACAAGATCATAATATGACCTTGAGGCTTAAAGAACACACACATACACGTTTTTGATAAAACGTGGGTTTCAAGAACGACTAATTATATGTCATTATGTCTCTTTATATAATAGAGAAACTAAGACTTACAAGGAAAAGATAATTACTAAATCTTTTGAATTCTATAAAGATATACTAAATCTTTTACATGTATCATTATCTCCTAAATCTTCATTCAAATCTTGAATTTCATATCAACGATTTAGGTCCTTGTAGTTTTCAAGTTTTGACACATCAAATCTAAATGAATATTATCTAGAATATTCCTAACACACATCAACGGTTATGTCGTGTGTATCACGAGTAAAATTCAACTACCACAAAGAACTCATTATAGAAGGGAATATCTTTTTAATGAGATACAGAACATCATTGTATCGTTTACAGACGTATAGGAAATAATCGTTAATACAGATTTAGGTTTATGCCAAACTAATGCATCAAACATTGTTTTCTTAGACTCGTTTGTATGCCTACAACATATGTCTTAGATTGCTTTCAACTGTGACACCCACTGACACTTCAGTTTTTGCCAAATCAGTGTTACGTCAGTTGACACACGCATGCCAACAATATATCTTCACTTAATATTTTATACATAAAATACACATACACAAAAAATATAAATGCCCGCTAAAATACTTGCACTATCTTCGCTTTTCATTTCCTTAAACCAAAGCAAAACCAACTGATGAAGATGCGGTGCCAACTACTTCAGTTTAAAGAAGTCCTTTATCTGGAAACTGAAAGGACTATCTTATATTTCTCCGAGTCTAGAACTCGCATAACAATTAGCATGTGATTATAATCTTAATTATTTACTTAAATTTTAAGTAATTTTTTAATGTGTAATTTATATCAAACTAGTAAGTTTTACCCCGCGCGATGCCGCGGGGGGTTTCATGAGATATCCAAAATATTGTTTCTTGATATTAATACAATCATAAATTCATATTTTCAGTGATTTGGATACTATAAATAAATTGAGCTATAAAATAAAGTTGCTAAATCGATATATTAAAACAAAGGGGATTAAATTGTAAGTGTGCTAAACTTAAATGTCAAAAATATTAAATGCTAGAATTAAAGAAAAAAATTAAAAAATATCAGCTATAATTAAAAAGAAAAGAAAAAATAATCACCGGCTAGCTTAACACCTATTTACATGGTGTCAAATATTATATTATGCTTAATGAAATTAGATATGATTATATAGTTTTATATAATGAAGATTTATCAAATGTTATGAGTTCAAATCTAGCTGTGATCAAATTAGAATACGTTAAATGTCGTAAAAGAATTATTAAATATTTAAATTTGTTTATTTGTTTGTAGTAGGGAATTTAAGGATCGAAAAGTCAATAATTGTTGGCGTTTGTTGGCTGAGAGAACGAATAGAAAAAGAAAAATGCCTGCTGTTCATCCCTCTCACATTTTAGATGGTAAATTGAAGTATTGAAAACATGTATGGAAGCAGGAGGTGGAGACGATTGAGGGATAGGGTAAAGCAGGAGGTGGAAGATGGGAAGTAGGACGTGTTTTTACTGTTCACGCAACTGTTAAATGTAATAGATATAATAAGTAGAATATTTTAATTATCAAACTTCAAATAAATAACAAACTTCATATCTTCAACCATGCCATGGTATGCTCTTGTGCATGGTATATACATAGTAATATAGATTCACACGTGTATACCCGCACATGCGATTGATTGATTTTGGAGATATAAAACTCTCACAGTATTACGCCACGTCTCCTTGGTAGATCTCAGCCGTTCAATATATACCGACTGTCTATATCTAAAGCTTCTTTCTTATTGGATATAAGCCACAAGTGGTCAGCTTGGTGGTTGAATATGACCGGACCTTTGCCTTTAAGAAAATTAAAATTAGTGAATTACAAGTTTAATCCATGCACTATGAATCATTGTCATAAACAGACCCTTAACTAACAATATATATTTTTTTATTTTCTATTGCTTGTCGCCGGAAAAGTTGTTACCGTTATTATTCTGTAGCGTCGATCATTATGCTTGAAAGTTTGATGATATTAGTAATGAATATATAATGATTAAACTACACAAATGAATATCACAATATGTATCACGTTCCACAAATATTAATAGAGAGCAAAAAATGTCTTGTTGAAATTAAACACACAAAAAAAGTACCCTAGTTAGTTGCATTTTGAAAAGAATAAACTCTTCCATGTTGTTAACGTTTTTTATTCACCGAGTAATGCTTAATTAATAGTAAGATTTTATCTAACTGATTTTCAGTTATCTTATAAAATGTCAACTTTAAGTGGAATGTTGCGTTTTTGCTCTTTGAAAATTTACTATTGTTAGTATACGTTAGTTGATGTTAAATGTGTCATGCTACTTCTATTATAGAACAAAATTATATGTGGTTTGTGGCCTAAATACCTAACAAACATCACACGTGATGAAAATGAATTAAAATGCACTCTGAGCAATCACTATATGATAAACATACGTAACTATGTTAATGTGAAAAGTTTTGTCATTGTCATGTATTGTTCCAAGACAAAGCTATCTATAGTTTATGGCCTAAATACCTAACAAACATTGCACATGATGAAAATGAATTAAAATGGATTTTGAATGAGCATTATGTGACAAATAAATGCAAAACATGACATATTGTTTACAACAAATTAGAAAGTTAGGCCTCAATATGTCATAATACATTTTTAGGGACTAAATATGACTATGCAGCCATAGTTTAAGGATATGTAAGCAATAACTGGAACAATATAGAAAAGGCAAAATATCTTTTTTCTTTTTCCAATGTGACTATACACTTTTTTATCAAGTGGTGTGACTTTGGCCAGATATTTTGATCCTGCCCCAAATGCTACCCGTTCATTCTCCACCACTCAAATTACCCACGTGTGTGGATCTCAGGAAAAGTAACGATTAATGGTCAGCTATCTGCCCTAGTCTACTTCACAACGCATTAACGCCCACATATTTTTTCCTTTAAAATTACAAAGGTATATTAATATATTATAGTATGAATTTATATTCAATAAGAATAAACAAATAAAATCATAGATGAAAAAAGAAGAAGCTGTTATAATTTACTACTAAAGTGAGATTTTAGTAATATATTAATATATATTGAAGATTTGTACATTCTGCAACATATATTATAGTATTATACACTGACAAAGAGATGAAGGAAGTGACAAGCTAATGTTGGCAAAGATGTCTGTTGAGATTTGTACATTTTATAACATATTTTTTATTTTAGCAAAGAGAAATGATATTATTTTCAAATGTGTATAAGTTCAAATGTTTAGTTAAGAATTGCTGATTTGACAAACTTAATGAAGGAAAGGAAAGGATAATTGTTAAAGAAATATCTTGCTAAAGAATTGCTATACCAAACAACCCGATTATGTTTCTTTAAGGATAGAACAAGTAGGCAAGTAGCTACACAAGTAACAAACTTTTTCCAACGAGTATCACTGTCAACAACCTCTATGTGGCCCATTCATGATAAATATCACCCCGACAACTAGATATTAACAATGTGAACCAACCTATAAATCAAGTGATATTTACGAAAGGATGCTAAGAATGTGTGTAGGTTGACTAAACTCAAGTCTGGTCATCGTTGTCACATTAATATCACATTAATTTTTTATCTCTTTACTAATTATATGACAAAACCCGATTAAATTCACGTAACAGTGATTAAACTCCTTTCCCTTTCGAAATCCGGCGACCTCCAACGGTTAATCTAAGAAACAAAGTTGTTTTAAAAGGTACATAGTGAAAAATAATACTAATATATCATTCTCACCTTTTATACTAAGATTATTGGTCTTTACTATTTTTATGGTTAACTGAATCGAAAACTATTCTCTAAACAATAATGAATATATAAAAATCTCATCAGGTGTTTGTTAATATTTCTTGGTCTTCTATATTGAGAGTAATATTACAACAACCGCTAACTACGAGGGTATGAGGATGGGGAGTAATAGAATTCTCGCCATTAAAAAGATTCACATTTTCAACTGATTATTCAAATCAGATAAATTTCATATCTCGTAACAAAAAAATTTGAACTATATAGACTTCCTTTATACATATAAATATTGGGTTTTAAGACAAACTTTAATATAAGAAAAGTTATATTGATTTCTACTAATTATTCATATTTTATCTCTTACCACATGTGAAATTCATTAATTTTATTTCTTAATCTCATTCTTTGAGTTGTAAATTTGTGTTGGTTAAATGAGTATGAAAATTAGTATAAAGATTTAATAAAAAATCCAATATAAATACTTCCTCCGTATCAAAATAAGTGACACAAATTGGCTTACACATTTTTTGAGGCAAAAGATTAAACTAGAGGTTAAAATAGATTAAAGTACATAGTTAGTGGAGAATAAGTCCTACTTTTTTTTAATAAAGTGATATTAATGAGTTTTAAAAGTAAAAGTAAGGGTATAAGGGTAATTTCACTTTATTAAAGTGGATAGTTAGTGGGTATGGGTACCACTATTTTTACCAAATATGGAAAGTTTTCAAAATGTGTCACTTATTTTGATACACCTCAAAATGTAAAGTGTGTCACTTATTTTGATACGGATGAAGTATTATATTTGGACCAACGGAATTACCTTGTCCACATGGTTTGGCTAGAATATAAAGGTGACTTTAGTTAGGGCCAAGTAATTGGAATACTTTGGTTTGGTGGTCAATTTTTGATGATATTGACCTCAAAGCGAGTGAAAGGATCAAATCATTTAAGGTGTGATGTGAAAATAATTATAATTTTCATTTCAATCTCAATATTTAGTTAACAATCTAACTATCTCTATTTATTAATGTCTATTTATTAATGGGATATAACCTTTTTAGAAGCGAAAACATATTTTTGAACGTAGAGAGTGGTGATATGGTGTTTACAGTGTTTTTTTTATTATTAAAACACTGTTGCTAAAAAACGTAGAAGAGTAAATCATTATTCTCAAATAAATAACAAACGTGTTCATTGGAATTAAAATAAACATTACACTAAATTAAAATACATTACTCAAAATAAAGATACATTTCTGAGATATTTAAAATAAAAACTTACATTATATTAAATTAAAATCAAATACATAAAATTAGCTTAAAAAGTTTAAATATAATAGAGAAATGTTCATTGCTTATGACATGTCATACTTGTTCGATTGGAGATTAGTTGATCTTTTGAACGTTTAATAGTCATCGTAAATTTGTAAAGTTCATTAATTTTTATTCAAAATTGATCTCCAGATGGATGATTGGATAACATGGCCTCACTGACCTTAGTAATAACTTACCTTAGCCACCATTCTTTGTTCTCAATACATAGTATTCTCCTAGTAACATGTCATATGTGTGAACCACCATTGTTAATGTTATCATATGGTTGAGTCATTTTGAGTACATTTGGAGTTTTCGAATATGAGAAAGTTTTAGATAACACGAGATTTTGATTTATGATTTAGGTTGTGCTTGATGTATTGGTATATATAAGATTGGAGAATGTAAAAACCAAAAAAAATAAAATAAAAAAGTCAAAAAAGGCTAACATTTTATATATGATATATGATAATATTAGCGTTTGAATTTTAAGAAATAGAAAAACCATAAAATTGGCTTCCTATGTGTCTTTCCTATGATAGTATCTGAGAAGGTTGTCCGGAATGCCGATTGGGAGTGGCGAAACGTCACGAGTGAGAACGACGAAAATGGGATACTACTTCCAATACTATTGTAACAGTCAATGTTAATTGTTAAATACTTACTATCAATGACAAAGTTTTTCCACTATGCATTTAAATTATTTGGGTCAAATTATAAAGTTTAAGTAAAATGTCAACCCATTAGCCATCTAACATATGGTTTTGTGTTCCACTTAAAAAGTAGTTGCGCACTAAGAAGAAAAAGGAGTCAACTCCCACATTAAATGGATTTGTATGGTTCACTTGCAAACTCTTTTCAATTGGAGATGCATATGTATAAGCATTCTAGTGTTTTTAAAATTTTAACTTCTAAAAGAGAAACACACTTTTTTTGAACTTGCTGATAACCATTAACACGATAATATATTTTTATTTGTATGATGTAACGGGTTATGTTACAAAAAAGACAACAAATTATGTTTGAATTTATAAATTTTCTGATAAACTAAATACGCCAACAAGAAATCTTTGAGTTGAAAAAAAAATCATATAGTTAATATACCCTAAGTCGGTTATTTGTAAAAACTTATATTATTTTTTCAGTTAAATGTCAAAAAACTGGATAAAAGTTTTAATTGCACGAGATAATTTTTACTAGTTTTTACTATAACTGATTTTCAAAACAAAGTAACTTGTCTTTTCTTGACGTGGTTTTTGAAAATTTAAAAATACATTCCAACCGGTAGAATACCGACTAAAATAATAATCTAAATCACATATGACATGATTATAAACTTATATATGTACCATATAAAATGAATGTATATATTTTATTTTCTAAATGTTTAACATTTTCTTATGCTACTTGTTACACTACATAAAAGTATAAAACGTTTGAATTTTACATCACATCGTTTCGACTATGCTAAAATTGCATAAGAAAATTAAAATAAAGTTGCAAGGACTATAAAGAACAAGTGCCAAATCTCCAGGGTATTTCGGGTATTAAAGTTAAACTATGATGTATGTGAGTATGCATATACATGTATCATGTATGTATATGCATATCAAAATGTAAGCCTGTAAGGTGAGAGGAAAATATCATTAGCCACAAAGGCAACATATTAAGATCTTTAAGTCCACACACATCACAGCTAAAGATCCTCTCTCTCATATTTCTCTCTCTAAAAACCAGTTTTCTCTCTCTAAAACCAACACTTCTCTCTCTACTTCTCCCCAATTTTCAAGACCTAATCTCCTTTTGTTCATCTGGAATCTTCCTATCATCTTCCTAAATCGGTACGGTGGATGTGGAAATCAACGGCGTAAGATTCACGGCAAAGTTTTATCCGGCGAACTCCATCGATTTCTCCGGCAGGTATACATAATACGTACGTACATACAATATGTGTAAATAACATACTGAGATGCTGTAATTTTGTTCCAATTTATTAAATGAAGTTCAGATTTGAAAATTTAGTGAATATATGCTTAAATTTCGAGAAGTAAATAATGAAAATAACTAGTTTCTATGTTGCACGGATACGGATACGGCACAGGGAAACGGATACGCTACGGATACGGGAAACGGCAAAAATAAAAAATTCAGGATACAGATACGGCAGAGATACGGAAAATATAAAATATATAAAAAATATATATATGTTAAAGAAATTCCAAAATAGGTATATATTGATGTAAAGTGTAAACTACAAAAATAATAAATATTTCAAAGGTAATTAAGTATCAATAATCAAATGAAGAGACGATTAGAGGAGGGTATGAATTATGAAATCGACAAGTTGTTTTGTAGACCTATGGGGAACATACGTATTTTTCTAGAGATTATTATAAGTTTACTTTAACCCATTAGACCATTTTAGACTCAAAAAGCCCATCTACCCAAAATCATACAGATATGTTCTGGAAACTACACGGATACGCGCCGGATACTCCCCGGATACTTCCCCCGGATACGTTTCCTCCATCGCCGATACGTATCCAGGCGTATCCATGGCGTATCTGTATCCCCCATGTATCCGATACGGGAGCGGCTTCCTTTCAGGCGTATCCGTGCATCCGAGACTAGTTTCGTTCAGCTGAACTTTTAGTGTTTTTAATTACCTGTATAATTATGATTATTTGCTCTTTTTTTCATGTATTGGTTAATGATTTAGGAAAAATGAAGTTCAGATTTGAAAATTTAGTGAATATATGCTTGAATTCCGAGAAGGAAAAAGTGAAAATATTTAGTTTCGTTCAGCTGAGCTTTTAGTGTGTCTAATTACCTGTATAATTATGATTATGTTTTTTTGCGTGTATTGGTTAATGATTTAGGAAACATGAAGTTCAGATTTGAAAATTTAGTGAATATATATGCTTGAATTTCGAGAAGAGGAAAATTAAAATAATTAGTTTCATTTAGCTGAGCTTTTAGTGTGTTCAGTTACGTATATAATTATGATTATGCTTTTTTGGTGTATTGGTTAATAATTTAGGAAAAATGAAGTTCAGATTTGAAAATTTAGTGAATATATATGCTTGAATTTCGAGAAGAGGAAAATTTAAATAATTAGTTTCATTCAGCTGAGCTTTCAGTGTGTTTAGTTACCTGTATAATTATGATTATGCCTTTTTCATGTATTGATTAATGATTTAGGAAAAATGAAGTTCAGATTTGAAAATTTTGTGAATGCTTGAATTTCGAGGAAAATGAAAATAATTAGTTTTGTTCAGCTGAGCGTTTAGTGTGTTTAGTTGCCTTTATAATTATGATTATGCTTTTGATTTTTCGTGTATTGGTTAATGATTTAGGAAAAAATAAAGGAGGTTTAGTTTGTCTGTTTTATTTATTTATGATTTTATTTTTGTTTTTGAGAAAGGCAACTAACGAGGGCTAGTTAGTTGTAGGTTCAATTACTACTGATATGCTAGTTAGCAACTTCAGGTTGAGTGTAGAAATGTTTTTATGAATATTTTTACTACTGATATACTCCTACTAGTACTTGAAAATTTTCAATATTCTGCTAGAATTTTCCTAACAGATCTGTTGTTTTAACTGCTAAACTCATATCTGCAGTATAAATTAAATTGTTCAATAAAAGACATTGGATGGTGTCTAACATTTTGAATATAAATTTTAGCAGAAAAGAAGGGTACTATAGACTTTTCACATATGGCTGCCACATCAGCAAGGTGGACCGACAGTCTGCGTTTCTCATCACTTTTTTGGCCCCCGCCATTAGATACACAGCAGCGAAAGGTATAATCATTATTCTTTGTTGCATTCTAAATTATTAAACTCTTGATATATTCATAAACACGAGTTCATTTCCTTTTTGTATTTGTAATAATGTAGTATTTTTGTCATGATAATACTATAAAGTGATACCTTTATATTAAATATGAAGAACATCACAATTTCACTAGCATATTTATTGTACTGATTTTACGTTTCATCTTCTTTCAGGCACAAATTACTGCATATGTTGACTACTTTGGTCAATTTACTTCAGAGCAATTTCCTGATGATATAGCTGAGGTATTTCTTTTGTACAAGTAAATTACATAAATTTCCATGTCGTTTGTATGAAATTATAGATTTCATCCCTCAACTTTTTATATTACACAGATAGTCCCTATCTTTGAAACTTGCAACACTGACAGTCCATAAACAAAAAAGGCGAACAAGGTTTAAAAAATCAAGGACCATTGTTGTTACAAATATAAAAAATAGGGACTATTGGTGTATTTCAAAAAGCCGAGGGACGAAATCCTCAATTTTATACAAACCACGTGTACTTTCAAAGTGCTTCTAATATATTGTCATATTCCTCAATTTAATTTTTTATTTTTTATACATTTTGCAGCTGGTTCGTCACCGTTACCCATCACAAGAAAAACGTCTATTTGACGATGTTTTGGGTAATGTTTTTATTTTCCTTAAATTATCTTTACATATTGACATAATATTACCTAACCGATTTATTATTTCTAGCAACATTCGTTCTTCATCATCCAGAACATGGACACACTGTAATTCTCCCCATAATTTCATGCATCATTGATGGTACAATGGAGTACGACAGAAACACTCCACCATTCGCTTCATTCATTTCACTAGTCTGCCCAAATGATGATGTAAGCAACCAAACCACAAACTATCCAAGTCAAACTAGTCAACTCTTTGGTCAACGACATATAATTTTTTATTTTTTTTATTTGAAATGCAGAACGGGTATTCTGAACAATGGGCTCTTGCATGTGGAGAGATTTTAAGGATTTTAACTCATTACAACCGGCCGATTTTTAAATCTGAACATAAAAAAAATGCAACTGTAACTGTAACTGATAGAAGTATCAGTGGCAGTCAAGCTTCAACAAGTAATTCTCAAGAAAGTCAAACTTCACCATCTGCACGAAATGAACATAAACCATTGAGACCCTTATCTCCATGGATTACCGATTTCTTGCTTGCTGCCCCTTTAGGTATCAGAAGTGACTATTTTCGCTGGTAAGTAATATTAAATAATATACTTCGTATAATTTCTTAAAAATTACGAGTTTTTTTTTTACTATTAAAGAATACTTGAAGCTTATTAGTTATTATTATATAATTGTTTTTGATAAACTCATAGGTGTGGTGGTGTCATGGGAAAATATGCTTCAGGGGAACTCAAGCCACCTTCTGTTGGTAAGCAGACATTTTTTTGCATAAATTACATAAATACCCCCTGGTATGTGTAAATTTATAAATTTCATCCCTCAACTACATCTATTACATTGACAGCCCTTAAATTTGAAGCTGGTAACATCAATCGTCCCTTTTGTTGAAACTTGTAATATCAACAGACAACGGTCCATATTTTTGAAATTTGTAATATCAACAGACAACAATCCCTAATTTTGAAATTTGTAATATCAGCAGTCCCTATTTTTGAGATTTATAATATCAGCAAACAACAATCCCTATTTTTTATATTTGTAACATCAATGGTCCCTAAAAATTTAACAGCCTTTCTTGCTTTAGAGACCACTATGGTTACAAGTTTCAAGAATAGGGACTATTTGTGTAATAATACAAACCACAAGCACGATTAATGCAATTTACTCTTTTTTTTTCTTTTTTAATTTTTTTTTATTAAAAATTCAGTTATGGCATCTTCTCGTGGATCTGGAAAACATCCACAACTAGTTCCATCAACACCTAGGTGGGCAGTTGCAAATGGTGCAGGTGTAATCTTAAGTGTTTGTGATGAAGAAGTTTCTCGTTATGAAACTGCCACTTTAACTGCTGCTGCTGTTCCTGCTTTATTACTTCCTCCACCTACAACTTCCATGGATGAACATCTTGTTGCAGGTCTTCCAGCTTTAGAACCATATGCAAGATTATTCCATAGGTACTTAACACTACATTAATCATTAGTTAATTAATTAATCTAAAGATATTAAAAAAATATTTCTTGGTTTAGGTATTATGCAATTGCTAGCCCTAGTGCTACACAAAGACTTCTTCTTGGACTTCTAGAAGCACCACCTTCATGGGCTCCTGATGCTCTTGATGCTGCTGTTCAACTTGTTGAGCTTCTTCGAGCTGCAGAAGATTATGCATCTGGCATGAGGGTAACTTACTTACAAAATTTCATATATACATATACATATACATATACATATACATATACATATACATACACACACACACACGTACGTTGTGTGTGTGTGTGTGTGAGCACAAAAACTGAGAAACTGGCTCAAAATAATTGATCACTACAATAACCACGGTTCAGTTTTCTATAATTGGTTAACCCAAAACATTGGTTCGGTTACGGGTATTCACAGAAACGGATCCATTATTAACTGACCCGCCCATTGACCAAAAACATTATTAACTTTTTATATTATATCTATATATTTTATATGGATCCTCAGAAAGTTATTATTTGGTTGGTTGTTTTTATCGTTGGACCTATAAACATGTAGAAATGAGCATCCACAAATGATTTTTATGAAAATTACGCCGGAAAAATGGCTGGAAACTGCAGAAATGGGCTAAAAATGAATACAATTAACCAAACCACCTTTATTAACTAATAACTGTATATGTATATGTATATGTATATGTATATGTATATGTATATGTATATGTATATGTATATGTATATGTATATGTATATGTATATGTATATGTATATGTATATGTATATGTATATGTATATGTATATGTATATGTATATGTATATGTATATGTATATGTATATGTATATGTATACGCATACGACATACGCATACGCATACGCATTAGGAGGTATACATATACACATATATATAGGACGTATATGTATACGCATATGTATATATATGTATATATAGGAGGTATACTGATTTATTAATCATTTTAGCTTCCAAGAAACTGGATGCATTTGCACTTTCTGCGTGCAATCGGGACAGCAATGTCAATGAGAGCTGGAATTGCAGCAGATTCAGCAGCTGCTCTACTTTTCAGGATATTATCTCAACCTGCACTCCTCTTTCCCCCTTTATCACAAGTTGAAGGAACCGAATCCCAACAAGAATCTCAAACCGGTTACAAATCCCACCACAAAAAACAAAAAGAAATCCCAACAACCGAAGCAACAACCGAAGCAACCGCCCAAGGAATCGCCTCACTCCTCTGCGCACACGGGCCCGAAGTCGAATGGCGAATCTGCACAATTTGGGAAGCTGCGTACGGGTTAATCCCGTTAAGTTCTTCGGTTATTGATTTACCCGAAATTATAGTTGCATCGCCTTTACAACCGCCAGTTTTATCGTGGAATTTGTACATACCGTTACTGAAAGTTCTGGAATATCTCCCTCGTGGAAGCCCGTCTGAAGCTTGTTTGATGAAAATATTTGTTGCGACAGTTGAAGCGATTCTGCAACGAACGTTCCCGCCCGAGTCAACGTTTGACCGTGGTCAAAGTCAAACCCGTCATGTTTTCGGGTCTAAAAATATAGCAGTCGCCGAGCTTCGGACGATGGTTCACTCGTTGTTTTTGGAATCATGTGCGAGTGTCGAACTTGCTTCTAGGTTACTTTTCGTTGTGTTGACCGTTTGTGTAAGTCATGAAGCTCAACCACATAACGGGAAACGGGCACGAGATGAAGATAACGAAAGATCAGGGACTAAAAGTGGAAAAAGAACGAATAAACAAGGACCACTTTCGGCTTTCGATTCCTACGTTTTAGCAGCTGTTTGTGCTCTTGCTTGCGAGCTACAAATCTTCCCGTTAATTTCGAAAGTCGGTAAGAAACCAACCCCGGTTGACTCAGTTGACTCGGTCAATGCTTTTCAGAGTAGTATTGACTCGGCAGTTAGTCACACACGAAGAATGTTGACTATTCTAGAAGCCTTATTTTCACTAAAACCATCATCAGTTGGTACATCATGGGGATACAGTTCAAATGAAATAGTTGCAGCTGCAATGGTGGCAGCACATATTTCAGAGCTTTTTAGACAATCAAAAGCATGCATGCGTGCATTATCCGTATTAATGAGATGCAAATGGGATAAACCGATTCATTTAACCGCTTCCTCATTATATAATCTAATCGATATTCATAGCAAAACAGTTGCTTCAATTGTTAACAAAGCCGAGCCACGTGAAGCACATTTACTTTGTCCTAATGGTAAAAGACAAAATAAGGGCCAGTCGTCGTCGCCCAACAAGTGTGGTGATGCTGACGTGGCGGCGGTTAGTTCGTGTGGTGAAGTTTCGTCTTCTTGTGATGAGTCAGCGAAAGTGATCACGAGTTTTCCGTTTAATGCTTCTGAGCTGGCGAATTTTCTGACGATGGATAGAGATAGACATATCGGGTTTAATTGTAGTGCGAGGATTTTGTTGAGTTCAGTTTTGACTGAGAAACAGGAGTTGTGTTTTTCGGTTGTTTCGTTATTATGGCATAAGTTGATTGCTTCACCTGAAACGCAACTTACTGCTGAAAGTACTTCTGCACAACAAGGATGGAGACAGGTATTCTCAAATTTAAATTATTTTTAAAAAATTGTATCTCTGCTTTATAAAATAAGAATTCAGTGTATATTATGTAATATGCTGAAATTGCATAAAATAGCAACATATTATTATGTGATTTCTAATTTTAGCAATCAACTATCCAAACTTTTCAAAAATAGTATAACAAAATTTTATTTTTTGCAAATTCGGAATTTTTTTACCCGAAATGATGGTAATTAGTATTTTCTAGTGACATAACTAGTTATTTAATTTTTCTATTTTAATTCCAATAACGATTAATCTTAAACTGATTTGAGCGATAATTCTTAAACGATTCCTCCATGTCGACCCTTACAAAAACTTAAAAATTTGTTGCTATTTTTGAAAATTTTGATAGCTAATTGCTAGAATTAGGAATTATCTAAAAGTATTTTGCTATTTTATGCAATTTGCCCTATGTAATATTTAACTTTTTTATTTATTTTTAAATAACTTTACAGGTGGTTGATGCATTGTGCAATGTGGTGTCAGCAGCACCAACAAAGGCTGCAACTGCTGTGGTCCTTCAGGTCCGAATTTTATTTATATCATAACTAATACTTCAAAATCTTGCAATAATGTATGTTCTTTTTTTTTCTTCTTATATTTATAAATGATTTTTTATTTAAAATATATGTATTTGGCTTTATTCCACCTTCATATATTAAGTTAATTTTCATAAGCCACTTCTAACTATTATTATACTTCAACACAACACACCCTTTATTTTTACTTTAAAAAATGAAAACGGAACATATTTTATTAGGAAAAAATTGTGAACTAATATCTTTATCATTCATCAAATAACTTCTTTTTTTTTTTTGGGTATTTAGGCTGAGAGAGAACTACAACCATGGATTGCAAAAGATGATGATCTAGGCCAAAAAATGTGGAGAATTAACCAACGAATAGTTAAGCTAATTGCAGAGTTAATGAGGAATCATAATACACCCGAATCATTAGTAATAATGGCTAGTGCATTAGACCTACTCCTTCGTGCTACAGATGGCATGCTTGTTGATGGTGAAGCATGTACTTTACCACAACTCGAGGTATTATATCTCAAATTTTATTTACATTTATCATTATTACTTTTTATTTTTATTTTTTTATTAAAAAAACTTGTTTTTCTCAAAGAAAGAATCCACCTTAATTATAAGTTAGCAGATAATGTATAAAGAGGCTACCCAAAGTGTATTTTCAATGTATACAACCTCCAAAATCGATGTACACATTATTTATTTATTTATTAATAGTCAAAATAGCTTTGTAATCATAACAGATTAATTGTTTATTAAACGTTTTTGGACAAAAAGTGTTTCGGGTAAAACCCGACTCATATCGAAACCACCCTAAAAATATTCGTCTTATTTTACTTTTCATGTTTTTGTGTCTCGTTAATTTTAATAATAATTAATGGATTTGAAAATTAATTGTGTCAGCTTTTGGAAGCAACAGCAAGAGCAGTTCAACCAGTGCTCGAGTGGGGAGAATCTGGTATGGCAGTTGCAGACGGCCTCTCAAATCTCCTCAAGGTAAAAACACACAATCAAATTAAAATAATTTAATTTCCATTACTTTACAAAATATCAAGTTTAATAGAGTAAATTACAAAAATTGTCCCTGTGGTATTCCCGATTCTGCGTTTTTGTCCCTGTGCTATTCTAAATTCTGCGATTTTGTCCTTCCGTCAGTTTTCCTCCGTAAACTAGCGAGAAATGCTAAAAGTTAAGGGTACTTTCGGGCTGAGCCACCTGTTGAATGATGAATAAAGGAGGAAAAATGAGGAAAACTTTTTAGCATTTCTCGTTAGTTAACGGAGGAAAACTGACGGAAGGACAAAATCGCAGAATTTGGAATAGCACAGGGACAAAAAAACAAAAAAAAAAAAGTACAGGGACAAAAACGCAGAATCGGGAATACCACAGGGACAATTTTTGTAATTTACTCAGTTTAATAATATAAAACTAAAACTAAAATTAAAATTCATTTTTTTTTATACAGTGTCGGTTACCCGCAACGGTTCGTTGTCTATCTCACCCAAGTGCACACGTTCGCACCCTTAGCACCTCAGTCCTTCGAGCCATTTTACACGTGGGCTTAGTCAACAACCCAATTGGTGAACCACCCCCTGACATAACCGCCACATATGGGCCCGGGTCGGGTCTCGGGCCGGGTCTCGGGCCTGGGCCCGCTTTTCAGTATCTAAATGCTGATGTCATCGATTGGGAGGCAGATGTAGGAAAGTGTTTAACATGGGAAGCTCATAGTCGGCTTGCAACAGGAATGCCGATTCAGTATCTTAATACTGCTGCTAAGGAATTAGGCTGCCCCATTTCTATTTAACTGCTAACCGTTTTTTTTCTGTTTTGGTTTATTGAAGATTATCAATGTTTTGTAATGATTATTGGCTGTATAGAAGTTTGTTTAGATGGTAATCTAGATATGTATTTACTTTTTTGACAAAACTGAACAATGGATTTCAAAAGTAAGAAGAGTTCTTACCTTTTGTGCGTGTATATCTTTCATTTATAAACTTCTTAAATTTGCAAAACTTAATATTCATTACTTGTTATTTCGGTACAGATTTGTGTTTATAAAATATATCCACCATGCAGGACATGAATTTTAGACTTCTGCTTATTAACGCAAATAAATTATATGCTCACTACTTGATTATAATTATTTTTATTAATCGCTAAACAAAAAGAAAATCACAAAATTAAACACATTTAAGTTTAAATGCTCTTTGATCGGAAAAAGAAAAAGAATTTCAAGAATGTTTGTTAAAATTAAATCAAGTGATGTATTATGTTTATGGTTTGGGGTCTAAAACGGAAGTGTTTTACATTTTTTCGGGTTTTTAGACAATTGTTTATTTATTTCAAATACTTAAGTATTATGATCCCACATAAGTCATTTTAGACCGGTGCCAATGGTGACGGCAACTGACGCCGTCAGTTGCTGCCAACTCAGCGCCACGTCAGCATACAAACTAACTAACACTAAACTGACATACCCATGCCAACAGCACTCCGTCACTTCACCAACTTTGGGCCCCACCATTTACTTTTCTTTTTCTAATAAAATATACAACTAATTAAAACATATAACTAATAAAAACAAATTACATTAATTAAAAAAAGACATTATATAAAAAGTTTATTTTTTTAAAAAAAATTGAATTTTTTAGATTTTTTTTGAATTTTTTAGATTTTTTTTAGATTTTTTTAAATATTACTTTTTTTTAAAACTTAAAAAAAAAATTAAAAAAAAAAATAAAAAGAAAATATTACGCTCTCTCTCTCTCTTCCCCCTCTCTCTCTCTCGCTCCTCCTCCGTCTCTTCCCTCGCGACTTTGCCGACTGGCGGGCCAACCGGCGGACCGTGCCAACGGCGCCGGTTCCGGCGGTGGCCAACCGGCGGCCAACCGATCAACCGATGGCACCGGTCTTACATATTAAAAAATAAGTGATACATTTTTTATTTTTGATAATCTAGAAATAATGAATACATTTAGATAATTTACCTTATTTGGTAAAGGAGAGCCACATCCACATCCCATAACTATCCTTTTCAATCTCTACTATATATAATGCATTTAGGACCTTTCCCTAAATGGCATCTTGAAAATTCAGCCAAAATCTTTCTATTTTTAGAATTATCTGCATTTAAAAAAACTTAGCTACGCCAGGAATCGAACCCAAGACCACATGTTTAGTACAAAGAGCTCAAACCAACTGAACTACTTGCGCTTGTTGATTTATCTCGGTCATTTAATTATATATTTTCGTGCTCACCATTGAATTATATTTTTCAAAATTCAAATATCTTGCCTTGGATAATGAAGCGACGGTTTGAAAATAGGGAATAGGAAAGACAGGTTTTGGAACTCTCAATTTATTGCAACGAGATTTGTGTTTTCTTTTTAAAGCGACTTAGGGTTTTTAACAAATATTTCGCACCGATTTCAAAACGATTTGGTCGAACAGAGTAAAGATCGAGGGTTTTTATCGGTTTAACATTTCAAAATTCTCTATGTTTTGGTTTGTTCCAGTCACCAACTGAGGCATGATTTTGTACAGAGTGAGGGTAAAACACCTGAATCACCATCGATACATGTTGATATGGAGGCTATTACTATAAAAGAAAAAGTTCAATCAGATGACTTACTTAAAACCAAAAGAATGCAATGTGGTTCTTATCCATGCTTTACTGTTGTTGTCAAGGGCCAAAATGTTATTTTCTATTTTCAATTCACTTGATTAAAAGTTGAAGTTATTAGTATTCTTATTTTATTGAACAAGTATTTTCTTTACTTCCTCCGATTCAAAATAAGTGATACACTTTCTTTTTTGGGGTGTATCAAAATAAGTGATACACTTTGAAAAATTACCTTATTTGGCAAAAGATAGTGGGACCCACACCCACTAACTATCTACTTTAACAAAGTGAAAAGACCTCTTTACCCTTATTTTTACTTTTAAACATCATTAATTCCACTTTATTCAAAAAGTGTGGGACCCATTTCTCACTAACCATCCAATTAATCTAATTTAATTATCATTATAAACTTTTGCCTCAAAATTCATGAAATGCAAAGTGTATCACTTATTTTGAATCGGAGGAAGTATTTGATTTCTAATTGCTTGACCACTCTTCTATCACTGTGGTTAATGTAAAACTATTAGTTACCGGGGTGCTCATAAGTAGTGCCTAAACATACCATCATTACTAATTTATTTGGTTCTGGTGGATATTGTAGGTTCCAAATTCCCACGTCATGTGAAATTGGGCTTTTGATTTCAAACATTGTTGCACATCATGGTGTCAAAGATGAGGAGCGAGCTACACAGTTCATACATGAATTTGCGTGCTTGGAAAATGAGGGAGATCTTTGCATTCGGTTGTTCTGATCACTCATTAGTACAGATAAACCTTTTATCTTTAACATGTGTGTATGTATAAGCTCTATTTTAATTCGTATTGATGTTATTTGTGTGTGTGTAGTCCATTCTTGCATCTGATATATTTGATAAACTTATGTAGGCAATGGAGTTCATAAAAGAAGGAAGTTTTACTGATGAAGAGCTTGATGCTTTAGCATCTCTGTTAAAATTGGAGGGAGTGGGACAAAAGAGGATCTCAGATACACATACAAGTTTGTCTCCAAGTTAGAAGCCTTAATTTTCAGTCAAGATACTTGATATTTCGGAAAATATATGTATTTTTTTAAAAATTGACAGTGACCTTCATGTTATTAGCAAGTTGAGCTAACCAACTGAGTCACTAGCGGATATATTGATATCACGACCGTCACCCGCCACTACAACCAACCAATAACACCAACCACCATCGTCACCACAATCAATAATACTCACGCAATAAATAGTTACAGGGTACCCGCCGCCGCATTGCGCGGGTACCCGGCTAGTGTAATTAAATGACCATCTAACTTTTATATTTACTTTTAAACATCATTAACCTCATTTTATTGAAAATATTAGATTCATCCCCGCTACCCAATATAATCTAAGTTAACCCTTATTATAGTATTATCAATTTTAAATAAAAATAACCGTGAAACTAACAATATTTTACTTATTTTAAAACGGAGGAAGTAAGCTTTTACTCATTTAACAACTTTAGGTTAAAAAAATTATAACAAGACAATTAGATCAAATTGATCAACTCATAACAATTAGAATCACATACAAAAATCATCATACGTTATATAACTTAAAAATAACAACTGATCGATCGATAGACAAACTTTCTAGCAAGATAACCCGTCGTGTAGTGTAGTGTCGATAATCATTTTCACGAAAAAATAAATTTCTTTTTCTGTATTAAACAATCTCTCGAAAAACCTTTTTTTTACTTGCTACACCTTATCATCCGTATCGGAAGCTTCTAGAAGGGAGTCTTTTTTCGATAGACTAGTTTTCGGTAAAGAATATGATCTTCGTTCTTTACCACCGGGTTTTGATGATGCATTACCGTACCAAATCATCCCCATAATTGCGATTAGCATACCGAGAACAACGTGTAGGTTTAATCCTTCTTTGCCAAAAAATATGAAACCGAGTGTGAGTACTAGGATTGTTTTCATGTGACCTAGGACTTGGAATGTGACAGCTGTGAACCGTCCGATGCAGATGAATTGACTCAAGTTGGTCCCGATTGCGATTGTGCATGATAGGATTAGGAATAACTGTAAATAAACGGTCAAAGTCAAAGTGTCAGTATAGTTAATCAGAGGTGTTATTTACACCACAAAAACTTATGTTTAGTATAATTGTACAGTCTGCTTTAAAACTTGTACTGGTGAGGAAAGTAGTTTTTGTGGTGTAGATATCACCTCCCATAATTTATCCTATGACGTATGAACCAAAAGAAAGAAAAAAAAAAAGATCTCGGCTAATTATTGTACTTATTTTATCTATATTAAAAATAAAAAAAAACTAGTTTGACACTTTAAAGTCAAAATACAAAAAGTAACAGAAAATGCTAGGAAATAAAGTTTTGATGCTTATGCAGAAGTGACAATTTTTTACTCGTTTACTTACAAACATGTTGATTTGGGTTGTGTTTTATCTCAAACGTGTCATGAGTAAAACGAAAAAAAAATTAGGTTAAAAAGAAATGGGTCAAATGAGGGTTAGCGAAAAGTGTATCTTAAATGCATAAAAATAAAACCTCCTAAATTTAGTTTCTTCAAAAAATTAGATTATTATTGGAATGACGTAATTTTCATAATCAGATTAAATACACTAATTATTTATATAAATAGGTAAAATTTAGACAATAAGTGTTTATGTGAACCCAACCCGGCCCGTTTCAACCTTTACCAAAAAAACATGTAAGAAAGCATATAACATACAAAGTTTAATATACTTACTAAAGATGCTGAATCATATTGAAAAGCATCCACTCTTTTATTTGTGAGCCAGTAATCGACAAACGGGCCCGCCAGTAGCAAAGTGCCAGCCTGGATTGGTGCAGTATGCCCTAATAGATTGAAAGAACTTAACTGATATTTCCTTTGAAGATGATGCACATACTGCAAATAAAAATAATAATAAAATAACTGCCGAATGGAAAAAGTAATTATAATTTTTAAAAATAAAAAAACAAAAAAACTTACGTATTGTTGAAGAGCTGTACTCCATACTGCAACTAATGCAGCAATAAAACCTTTGGTATTGACACTAACATCAGTAACAGTACAAACAGCAACACCCAAAAGAACGGTTAAAATGCTTAATTTTGTGTCTCGTGAATATCGGATTTTATCAAATGCAACTTCTAATAAGCAGGATACAGGAATCATACTCAGTTTTGCTATCTGGAAATCATAGTTATAGATTAACACAATTCTTTTTTAAAATTTTAAAATAAAATAAATAAAAAACTATAATTTACCTGGTAAAATCCCACAGAGTTCCACATTAGACTAACATTCATTCCAACAATGGAGAAATTGGCAAATAAGACAAATTTCAAAAGATCTGCAATGGGTAGATGAGATGGTTGGATGTAACCTAACCACCTAAGAACCATAGTCATTAATGTTGTGGTGACAAAATGTAATCCCGTTAATGTTGTAGCTGCATCAAAAAAAGAAAAGAAATTAGATACCAATAATAATGTATGTATATATATATGCGTGTGTGTGTGTGTGTGTATAAACATAACTTACCAAATGTGAAGCCATATGTTGCCATTAAAGCTTTGTTCACAATAATGATCCCAACAGATGTGACAATGTTGAATGTCCATGCAGCAATATCACCTGCTGCCCTTTTATCAGCCTTACTTGATGGCGTCATCTTCAGTATCTTTTGGTATTTATTTTAATGGAGGAATTTTTACGGTTTTACCCCTTGTGCATGGAAATTATATTTCTGCAGATCCACATTACCCAAGGAAGCTTTCGTGTTTTGTCACCGCTTTTTTATGAAAAAAATAAAAATGAATATATTAAGCAATATCACGATCATAGTCAGGAAATAAGTTCATGGATTAATATACATGATTATATACTAGAGTCCAAAACACAGTTCACAATGTTGACACTTGACAGTGTTAAGAACTGTCATTACACGCTAATCACATTTTTTAACTACTCATAATCCCCCTTAAAAGATCATGAAAAAGCCTAAGTTCAGAATTTTTTATCCTCTTCACTAAGTTAATTATTAACACTAATAATGAATAATGGACCTGAATTGGTCAAAATCGAATTTAACTATCTATAAAAATTAAAATGTTGTGCAAAATCATACAACAGCAAGTGAACATGAATGATTGTGCTACTAGCTGTCAAAACTGTCAAAATACTGTAGTTAATTTGCAGTATACATCAACTTTTTAATCCAAAACTTGAACAGAATTTATGTACATAATCATGATTACACTCGACATCACAACTCAACTCGATACCAATTTTCACATCATTATCCCAAATTCCACGAAAAAGGTTTCAAATTAACGTATTCGATCTGTTTCAACTCGATTAATTAAACAAATATGAACAGCAAATCACTAAAACCACTTCAATTAATCAAAATCAAAATGCAGATCCACAAATTAATCAGATCGAGAACAGTATAAACACTTAAATAGTTGAATATCAAATCAATCAACACATAATATCATTCATAGTCTAAATTGCAGAACCGAAGTTAGATCGCAACAAATTCCGTAGTTTCTCAAGCAATTTCAGATCTATAAACGTTAACTTTTTTCAATCCGGATATGTTTTTAGTAATAAAAAAGCTGCGTAAACATACCTTGAATCCAATTGAATGAATTCAGATCTTCAGAATCAAATCACAGAGCTCGTTCGCTCGCTCACACAGTTGAAGGTGTTGTGTGTGCGTGCCCAAAGAAGTTCGGAAGAAGAGGAGTTGCACGTTCCGGTACTTATTTCCTATTTTTCACTCTGTTTTATAACCTTTTTATTTATGAATAAAAATATAAGAATTAAAATGTTATATTAAATCACAGTCGTATAATATAAAAAATACATATCAATAGTTTCTTAATAATAAATAAGAAATACTTTATTTATGGTTTAAGAAATGTACGGCATTTATATTATTGACTTGATTTATGCAAGTAGGGATAGTTTAGTATGTGGTTATAAATATCTTTCATTTATATTAATCTTTTGACAAAACTAAAATAAAAAATTATCATTGGGTTACGACTAATATTAGAATTTAGAATACCTAATACTTAAGTATTATTTCATTGTATATACTTACATGCGTGTATGTACATACATAAATGTGTACACTTATATGTATAAATACAACACATGATACTTCTAATATACTATATTTTCTTTTTTAAAGTTGCTTGTATAAATTCAAACTTATGTAAAATGATATCATCAAATATCTTATATGTGTGTACATTTTCACATGTAGTAAGATACATAACTATAATTAAGATATGTTCTATTTTCGAAAAATGTTTTTTTAATTGCCGGTAATGTAGAATCGTTTAATGCAAATACTTATGTAAAATGATATTTCATTAATAGCAAAAGGGTATAACCAAAGATAACTAGGATTAAAATAAAGGTACGAAATTATGAATAACTTTAGACTTTGGAAAAGTTTGGTTTGATTATTTGAAGGTATAAGTCATTGACTTTGACTTTTGAAAGTATGTGGTATGCCGATTGAAAATATGAGTTGAGTGTTGTGATAAAAAGTTCAATTAAGAGTATTTTCTCAAAAAGTGGATCTTGATAATATTATAATCGATATATTGAACGGTTAGGCCAAAAACACAATCAATATTAAAAGATTGGAATATAAAAAAAATGTTTTTTAAGTTGAAAATGTAGGGATGATTATGTAAACGCCATATGTAATTATGTAACACTTTATTACATAGAAAAATTTATGCATCGGCTAAAGAAAATGTGTATTAATGACGAATTATGCCTACACTTCGTAACGAATTTAAAAGATACCTATCATATCTATAAACTAACATATTTATATTAATATATTTTATTAAAACAGTATTCATAAAAATAAACATTATTTATAAATAGTTGACGAATAATAACATTTTTTCTTATTAAATGTTATTACATGTAATTAAAATTAAACGATGCATCAAAACATGTCCTATATATTGTTTGAAGAACTTGATAAAACGATAAAAAAAAGAACAATAAAATCTAACGTTACTCGTTAAATGATGCTAAGGCCGGCAAAACAAGAATTAACCGAACTTTCATCTAAAAGAAAGTGTCACTAGCTGAATAAAGAAATTTTAAGAGGGATGCGTAAACAATGCCTCAAGTAGCACTTGTGGGCATGTATTTTTACTGTTTTCTGTATCATATTCTATTATTTATTTTAACGACGATTATATTAAAAGTTTAAAACAATAATAAGAAATTAGAACTGATACAATTATAAAGTTACAATACATTATAATTTTTTTAACCAATCTATTCAACTAAAATTTATTTCTCATATAGACATACACTAATTGAAAGACACAAAAAACTAATTCATCAAACATAACCACCCTTTTAAGGATAATCGAATCACATAAAAGATTATTATGAAAATTCTACATTAACCATCATATAATGTAGAAAACACATTCCAGCACAATTTTGTATTTAGAAGGAACTTGAAAATTACTAAACCATACCAACATTCTACATAAGAAGAAACCATCATAATAGAATCATCCATTGTGTCGTTATCCTGTTCACAACATTTCTAAGTTCTAACTATGAAAGAAACAAAAATAAGCATTCGTAAACATACCATAACATCCATAAACACAAATTTTGACTTAGACGAGTCCAATCGAGATTATGTTAAACGTAAACAAGCTTATCACATAATTGTTCTAAACCAAAACCTAAAACATTCACGTTTTAAAAAGAAAAATACAATATATCATCTAACATGTTAATTATACCATAATGTATATAACTTTGTATGTAACATAACATAACTTGCACTTCACTAAACTCCTGAAAACTTTGTGTAATTTCCTGTTTTATTTCATATCCATGTATATACTGAACGGTGCTACAACTTTTACTTCAGTTATCACAACTATTATTTAATGTAGTTGTACAATTTGCAATAAGGCGGAGCGTCCTTGGCCCAACATTATAACCCTTCTTAGTAGGGTCGTCAGCCCTACTGCGGCGCTGTAAAATTATACAACATGACATATTAAGTAAAAATTGAGTTATATAAATATTAAATCAGTGATTACCTCCCATATTTTTTTATTTTTTATTTTTGAATAGCAAACACACACACTCTTTACACTACTCCTAATTCTACATCATTGTCCACAGCGGGACTCGAACCCTTGACCACAGGCCAAAGAGATACACCTTCTAACACCTTATACCGCTAGACTACAAGTTATTTGGTCCTCCCATATTTAACATTTTTTCTAGTACATATTAGAATGAAGAGTAAATACTTCCTCCGATTCAAAATAAGTGTTACACTTTCCTTATAGAGGTGATTCAAAATAAGTGCTACACTTTCCTTATTTGGTAAATTTTTGTATATAAAAGTACCATTTTATCCTTACTTAACTTTATTAAACATCATTAATTTGTCCTTCCCAACCATATTGTGGGACCCTTCCTCACTAATTATCTGATTTAATCTATCATAATCTCTATTACAATGTTTTGCATCAAAAAACGTAAAAGTAAAAGCGTAGCACTTATTTTGAATCGGATGAAGTATTAATTAGGCACTTAAATGCTTTGGACTTTGGGCTCTCTTATGATCTTAGTAATAGGCTCAGCCCACTTTGTATTAACATACGCACTTGGGCCTTTAAACTCAACACTATATGCCCCATAAAATCTTAACGTAAGACACTCTCAATAGGATCTGTGCATTTATGATTTCGTTTACTTAAATTGGGTTACATTAAGTTTTGGTGGAAACCTAATTGGTTATTTTATAAACTAATCCAAATAACGCAAAAACAACTCTAATTATTCTAGTAACCCAATACGATAACCTAAATACCAATCTTTGTTATCCAAATAACCCAATATAAACGGGTAATCAGAAATAAATTCATATCTAGTCTTTAAAGAGACCTAACCTGTATTTCGATGTCAAATTTCAATATTTTCCCATACGTCCTAAAGTATTTACCCAAATATTTTGATTGTGAAATCTTACTGATATCTTACCGCTAGCCGCTAGATTATTTTAGAGTTGCTTTAGATCAAAATCTTTTTTATTCGCATAATCCAAAACCGACCACATAACCCAAACGCTTACGTGGTCTGGATCGGTTGACAACCCAATTAACCCTATTCACACAATAATAAACAACCCTAATTAGAGGTTAAAATTAGTTAAGATAAAATCAATTTTTAATTAATTCGTTTTGTCCTACCCGACCCGACCCGACAAGGGTGGGATATCATTTAGAAATCTCTGAACCACCGATTATATAATTTATAAATTCTCCCATTAACACTGAACCTCCATTCGTACCCCCTCTCTCATGGCAGTTTCCTCTGCCTCCGCCACCGGTTGCTTCTCGGCGTAAACCGTGTTGTCGGAATCCGATTCACCGGAAGCACCAACACCACACGTAAGCCTAGATTATTATACAGGGGGAGGGAGAGAGAGAGACAACGAACGGTTATTGTGTTGTTTGTGAATTATTTAATAAAAATGGCGAAAAAGAGGAAATCTGTAGCCACGAGCCTAGATGAAGTCGATCGGACGATGTATTCGACGTTTTGCAACGCCGCGAACTCTCTGTCTCAGCTTTACTCGCAGGCTATGAGCCAACAGAAGCTCTCGTTTCTCTCTGGTGAACGCCATGGATTGGTATATTAGATTATATAAATATAGATTATTTATTGTTAATTGCTTTTAATTGTTGTATACAATCAAGTTTTGTCCTGATCTTATTTCGTTTTGAAAAATGAAAAACCCTAGGTTTTTGTTCAAATGAATTTTATTTTGTATTATTTTATTTTTGTGAAGTGTAATCGTAACCCTAGGTGTGTGACTCTGTATGTATATGCCACGGAGCGATTGATTTTAATATTTGATTATGTGATCCTAAAAATTGGTAATAATTAGCAAATGATTAGGATAACCTAATTTTCAGTCAGTTTTGTGCCTTTTTAGGGCAAAATTTTCCATTTAATTCATTGTAAAGATGTTGGATGTGAATCAGTTGATAGCATAACATGTTGCTTATATAGTGTACCTATTTATTTTCTCAATGTTATGGCAAATCTATGAACTAGTTGAGCAAATTGATTGCTTGTTCATGATCTTTGGCTGTGTTTGTTTGGCATCGGGATTGTTTCTGTGTATCTGAGATTATAACTGTTACAATCTGATTTAAATAACTTGCATCTTATCATTCTCAATTAAGTGCGTTATTTATAGATTTATGTGGTGCATCAGGCCAAAGTTTAATGGTTTAGCCAAACCCTAACAGCTTCTTTAGTTTCCTAAATTGCATTTCAAATCAGAAATTCACATTGTATCTGCCTAGCTGGAAGAGGAGTAAATTGTCAGTAGTACATGTGTGAAAGTGTGTCTTACAATCATTTCAATCCTTTTGTTAAATCTATTCATAGATTATTAAGGTGCACCTTGGGCCAGTTCTTAGCAAAACCCTAATAATATGTATCTAAATTAACTGTCTAAGTGCATTGTAAATTGGTGTTTTTTGTTAAAGTTTTATGAAGCAACTGCTTACCATTTTCCACTAGTTAATATAGATAGTACAAATGCACGATAATGTTCAATAGATAACTTCTATAATCTTAAAACCTTTTATAATATTAGAAATGCAAAACGTATGTAGTCTCTAACGAGATTTTGGTTGCAGGAATTAGCTCTTAGTGCTATCTCCCATTTGTTCATATGTTGTAACTAATATTTTGATGAAATTAATTATTTGTGGGTAATCTTATTTGTTATGGACTCAAAAAAGTTGAATCTTGTTGACTTTTTAGCTGGCATATTATTGACTAAAATTTCGTTTTTCAGGAAAAACTATATCAATGGATTTCTAAGCAAGAAGCAGAAGGATTGAGAGTGACCTCTGCAGACATACAAGCCTATATTGAGGTAATACTTTTTATACATGGGATTTACTATTATTATAAATCATATAGAACCCTACGAATGCATCTTCATATTATATTATTTGTATAGTACTTAATAAATAGAAAATATTAAGGAAATCAATACAAATCAGGATTACATTCTTAGTGGTCTAAAGGGAGTGGAGATTCCGGTATCGCTTGATATCATAAATTGTTATAAGGCTTGATTTATCGACTCTAACTTAAATTTATTTATATAACTAGATTATTGACCACTTTTAAATTTAATGGGGTTTTTTTGTTGTTGCTGAAATGGGGCGGTAATGATTTTGATTTTCCTAAAAAACCAAAAAATAGGGCAATTGCTTGACACTTGGCAACCTTCATTGATTTTGTTTACTGTTATTATATGGTATATGCAAATGAATATTTGGCTATTCCTTGGTTTGGACCAATCGGGTCGGGTTGACCCGGAATAGTTTTTGCTTAATATTTATCTTTTGATTTGTATCAAAATTCATGTGGTAAAGCTAATTAGCAAAACTATAAAGTAATTTGGTTGGCTTTTGATCCGTTCAACCCATTTGTATGCAGGCTGAGCTTGAATTATCTGTTGAGGAACCACCAAGAACATTACAACAAAACCCACAAGTCACAACAAGCCCGTTCATAAATTCCGGGTCATCTAGCGGGCCGCCAGATCAGCAATCCAAAAACTACATTTTCTCAAATGCTTTATCGAGCCCGGTTCGTCGAAGCCTTCAAAACTATCATATTTCTCAACAACATAATAATAATAGTAACAATAATCAAGATTCTTCGATGGATATGCATGCAGATAGCACAGGTCATTAAATAATAAAAATTTGCAATTTTATCTACATGCCATGCATATGTTGAAAAATTGCAGTTTTTGTCTGAATGATTTAAAACATTAAAAAAGAAGAAAAAATGGGCCGGGTCGGAATTTTAGTGAAGAAAAATGAAATGTTTTATTTGGAGGGCTAGAGAAACAGATTCAGATGTTATCATCATACAAGATTTTAAGTTGTGTGGATGTTTTTCTTGTTATTTGTAAAGTGGTGTTTTTTTAAAAAAAAAAATGCATGTATGCAACCTTGAGATATTTGGATATCTACTGTTTCATCTCATATGCATATGTCTAGGGCTGTAAATGAGTCGAGCTCAGCTCGACTAGGTTCGAGCTTGGCTCGTTTAATTTTACCGAGCTCGAACTCGAGCTCGGCTCGTTTCGAGCTTTATGTGTAAAGCTTGAGCTCGGCTCGTTTAGGTTTTTCCAGGCTCGGACTCGGCTCGATTAAGCTCATTTAAGCTTCCATATATACGAAATATATAATTCTTTTAATTAATCATAATATTTAATATATGATGTAAATCTTTTTTATATACTACCTCCGTATCAAAATAAGTGATACACTTTCCTAAAAGGGGTGGAACAAAATAAGTGATACACTTCAAAATCTTTCCTTATTTGGCAAAAAAGTGGGACCCATTCTCCACTAACTATCTACTTTAATAAGTAAAATTACTCTTTTACCCTTACTTTTACTTTTAAACATCATTAATTTCACTACATCCAAAAGAAGTGGGTCCCATTATCCACTAACTATCGACTTTATACTATTTTAAATCACTTTCCAATCTTTTGCCTCAAAAACCGCAATTTCTCAAATGTATCACTTATTTTGATACGGAGGTAGTATATATTATTATTTTATATATGTATAAGTATAATATATATACACATAATTAGATAAATACGTAATATGTATTTATATTTTTTTATAATAATTAACTATTTTAGCTCGTTTAGGCTCGCGAGCCTAAATGAGCTCTTAGTATGAAGCTCGGGCTCGGGCTCGTTTATTAAACGAGCTCAAAGTTAAGCTCGAGCTCGGCTCGAACTCGTTTAACTCGAATTTTTATCGATCTTTTAACGAGCCGAGCTCGAGTAGCTCACGAACAGCTCGGCTCACTTACACCTCTACATATGTCTACTGTTGGGTAATGCCTTAAAATGTCCATTTTTGAAAGGGTTAATATGGGTCGTTTTAGTTGGGTTTACCCAAAATGCATTTTGTCCCAAAAGATAACTAAACCGAACTGGCGAACTATACATGTCTGGTTCTTGGTTTTAATTTTCATGCAAAAATAGTTCTCGGGTTTGGTTCGGTCCAAAACCCGAAAAAAACCGAAAAAGGCCGAAAATGATTCTCTGTCCTGACCAAGACATCATCGGTTCAGTCCTCGGTCCAATTGAAATCATTTACTCGGTTTCATTTCGGTCTGATTCCGAGCGGTTCAGTTTGGTTATTGGATCGTGGAACTAATTGTATAGTGTAGGGGTGAGCTCGGTCCAAAAATCGAACCGATAAGATGGAAATTCAGCGACCGAAACCGAACCGATTATATATAATTGGTTTCGGTTCGGTTTTTGGTTCGGTTCTCGGTTCCGGAACCGATTTGGACCGATAAGGTAGAGCAATTAAGAGCAAATAAATTAACATAAATTAATCATTAACAAAAATTTAAAAAGGTGAAATATAGTAATAGTTAACTTCACTATACACAATTATATCACTAATCACATTATTAAAGAGTCATATATAGTAATCACTAACCAATATTCAATCATAAATTCCATCGAATGTTTTCTAATCCGATATAATATTGCTTGTATGAATAATCTTGTATATCACATATTGTGTATATCATATAAATGTGTCTTTACTATATTTCCATGGAGTATTAATAGGATACTGTATATGACATGAGTGTTACTTGGGCCCTTTTATCGGTCCTAGTCGGTCCAAAACCGATACCGAATGGACCGAAACCGATATAGCTGAATTTCTTAAACCGAAAACCGAATTTAATGTACTATATTGCAAGTAATATAGTGTACTATATTGCAAGTAATGATTGGGTTGATGCTTCTTTATAACTTTAAAAGGTTATACATAAAGCCTTTATGAACTTTTGTAGCAAGTCCGCCTTCCTTTTTCTTTCTTCTTTTATTATTTTCCTTTATTATTTTAGTTGACAATGTAATGCCATTATAACATCCATAATCTACCACATTTTCATAATTTTAAACTTATGTCAAACGCCTACTTTAGCCTTTGGGCACTTCTAAAGATATTATAGATTTATCAAAAGAATTAAAACTAGCTAGGTTACTTGCTTTTGTGACCTTTACATTGTCAGGGCATCTCTATCCTCTCTAGTTTCTACTAGTACTTCATGCATAGATGGTTGTACTTGTGGTCCAATCTTTTTATTATTGGGTTGACTCGTCACAAATCCAATGTTTCATGTATATTAAGTGAATGTGTATTGTTAGCATGTGTGTGAGTTGTAGTGTCATTTGACGTGACACTAATTTAACAAAAAACCAAAGTGTTTATCATATTACGGTTGAGACTTAGAGAGTATTCTTAGGATGTGTGAATTCTCATCATATAAAAAAATGTAACTAAATTCTAATAAAATATTGACTCACAACTCCCTGAACATGCAAGTCAAAAGAATGTAAGTCAATGCGTACGTTTGCTAATGTAAATCGGGTGTAAAATTGATAATAGAGATCTTGTGGCAAGAATGTTATAAAAGCAGACAATGTCTTAAACAGTAAGTCAAGTCACAATGTTTAATGTAAAACTGTAAAAAGTGCATTCTATTAGGTTAAAACGTACGTATATTTGATTTATCAAATTTCCATGTATAAATTAGAGTAGAAGTGACCATTAATGGATAATATTAGTAAAACACATAACTTTTACCAAGAAAGTAAGAGGTCGATGAAGTCTAAAATGATCTTCTAGACATTAGACATTCGATTTCTCTTCTGAGTAAATATTTACCAGATGACTAGAAAAAAAATTCTAAAATAGTCACAGACTCACAGTAATAATTAGGTAGTTACCTCACGAGCAAAACTCGTGTACATGCAGAAGACCATGTGAATACCTTTTAAAAGGGAATTCATGTGTACATAACAATGCTTAGCTCATACACCACAAGATTCAAATTTTGCATTTAATTGTACAAATGTACAATTATACTAAACAATGATTTTGGTGCATGCAATAAAAGTTACTCCGTATAACGTAAAAATTACCCACTTTAATTTTTTATTTTTATTTTTAATTTTGAAATATTTGTTAGTGGTTTGAGCCTTTGAGGGCATTGACTTTAATTTGTATACAAATATCTTTATGTATTTACGAAAAAAAAACTAATTTTGTTTATTTGGTAAGTTGTTACACCATTAATTGGTGGATTGAAGGTGGTCAAATTTTGATTCCGTCATAAATGAAACCAACAATAATAATTGATTAATTTGATTCTATAATCCAAAAATATAACTTTGATGCCCATACAAACAAAATTAGCCCCCTTTCGAATGTTTATTCTCACTTCTCTCTATTACACACACACACACACAAACATACCGCAGTCTTTCTTTCCAACCATTTTCCGGTGACCGGAGACCACTAAAATAACAGCTCCGTCGAGGTGCAGCACATATACATGTAAGCTGAAATCGTGTTCAGATCCGTGAGTCCTATTTTCCCTCAATTATTACATTTCAAATTATCTTAATTAAAGCATTCGAGTTTCTAGGTTTTTTATAGTCTAAACAGATTACGATATTGTGTTTTCGGTACAATGTGTAAAGTTTATTTATTTATAAATTGAATTAGAGATTTTGTTAATTAATAGTGTCGAATCTGATTTTGTGTTTTAGATTCGTGATTTAGGCCTTCATTTGAAAACGATGAAGGTTCGTTATTGATTTTGTTTTTAAGTAATATTTAGAGGTTTTGAGATCTAATAACGTTTGTTTTGTATGTTTTTTTATCTTTAATTTGTGTTATAACAATTTTAGGTGATCATAAAAGCATTTTAAACAGCTCAATTTAGCTGATTTAGTAACAGATAAGGACGAACATTTTTCTAACTTTCTTTTTGCAATAAAAACAGTAATCTAACTCTTTTCTTTATGAATATTAAATTTTTTTGATTCGTAAAACAGCAATTTAACTATTTTCTGAACGGATATTTCAATTTAACTGTTATTCATGAATCGAATTGATTCCGTTCCCATTCCCGATGATCAAAGACTGCCATTATTTTGTCTTATCCTATTTGATAGTTTTATTTATCTTTTTCTTTAGAAATACACATTTGTTCTTGAGTTTTATTTTGGCAATAAATCAATAGTTTCATAGCAAGGGAGGTAGTTAATGAGCTTTTCTGAGCTTTTAACTTTTAATTTGAAATTTAAGCTCATGTAAATTAAAAGCTTTGTTGTGATTCCAAGAATTGTAAACAGATATTTCAAATTTAACAATGCAGGGTATGCAAAAGTAACTTGCTCATCAAAAGGGTTGAAAGTTCATTTTTTAAAAATTTAGGGTTATTTTGTCGAAATTGAACTATATATGGTCCTGTAAATGTCAACATCTGAACCTTCACTCCTAAATATGTCAACAAACTGAACTTTCAGTGCGAAATTTTTCAAAAATTTAATTTTTACTCCAAATTTTGTAGAAAACTGAACTTTCACTCCTAAATTTGTCAAAATCTAACCTTTTACCCCTAAATTTGTCCAAAAGTGAATTTTTCTCTCCTAACTTTTACTACCTCTCTAACTATTGCCTAGTTATTTATGTAGGTAATTGCAGGTACTTTTATTGGGATTTAAAAAAAAGAAAAGAAAAACTAAATTATCAATAAAAAATTGATGGTGTGGTCAAATGAGAAGAACTGATGTTATTAGCAGTAGAAGGAGGAAGATTCTTCTCTTCCTCAGCTTCAGGATATAGCAACGGGCTCAACCTCCTTCTTTTGGGCCACAAAACAGAGGAAAAAAAGCCCATGAGAGTTACCCCGTGGACTCACTACCATTTGGTGGACCAACAACCCGACCCGAATCATCATCTCCAGCTGGCTGACAGTAAGAACCCTTGTGCCTGCGGGTGTGCTTCTTTCACCTGCTTTGGTGGGCCCGCAAACGGGCTCGAAAGCCCATCTGTGGGGCCCGCTTGTCATAATAACCAGAGTGTTGGTAAAACTTGTGGTTTAGAAAAAGTTGAAGAAAATGATGGTGGTAATAGTAATGGGGTAGAATTTAAGTCGCTTAGAAGCAGTTTGAAAAAACGTGATTTAAATGTTACGGGCTCGGTTTCGGTTGGTAGTGGTGATGAGCTGGCGCCTGTTTTTCAAAGTGCTAGAAGGAGTGTGAATTGGACAGATGTTACGGGTGGAGAATTATGTGATATTCGGGAATTTGAGCCCCGGTATATTATTTTAATTATTATTATTATTTATTTATTTTGTAAATTGTAAATTTAAATAAAGGTAGTAAAATGGGCGGGTTGGGTAATGGGTCAAAATTGGTTTCGGCCATTTTTTAATACGGGTTGGGTGGGTTGAGTAATTGGGTCAAAACTATTGTGTAAAAAACGATCAGAAAAAAAATATTTATTTCAATAATAGTATATTTTTTATAAAATATGTTATAACATTTTATTAATTATGTTAGAACATTTTATAAAACATGTTAGAACATTTTAAAGCTAATTTGTTTGATTTTACCCATTTGACCCGTTAAGAGATGAAAAATAACCCAATTTATCATAAACGGGTCAAAATGGAACCTCTAATAAACGGGTCAAAATCGCCAGAATTCTGAATTTGAAGCGTCTCAAAATGGCACCTCTATTGGATTTTTCTGTTTTATTTCAAATATTTCTCTGTATAAAACAGTTAAAACTAACTGATATAGTCATGTTATATGTATGTTTTCATATATACATCTAAAAGATATTTTTTATTATTGCAGCGAACACAGTGATTCAGATGATGAATTTGAAAATAGTACCGAGAAAACATGTTCATGCCAGATAATGTAGTTTAAATTTTTCGGGTTTGCATCATGTTTACTTTTTCAAAATCGAAAAACAATTTTTTTGTATCATTTCATCATGTTGACATATTACAACCAGTCAGATTAATTTGTAAATGACACAAGTCATCGTGTCATTTATAACAAATTTAATCTGATTGTTTGTAAAATGATCAACATTATGACATGATACTAATGAGTAATGAGTGAGTTATGTGCATTTTGTTTCACCATCACTGGTAACATCTGTACATATTCCAGTTCTTTTTGTTTTTATTTATTTAATTTTAGGCTATGTAATTTTTAATTTGTTTGTAGTAATTAACACGGTTTTATTATCCTTTTATTTAATTTTCTGATTCGGTTAGCCCCTTCGGGAAGAACCCGGATAAAATAGCTATACAACAAGAGACATTGCGGTTTTATTATCCTTTTATTTAATTTTCTGATTTCTTTTTGTAGCAGGAAATTTTATTTCTCCTATTAATACCTTCGTTTATAATTTTGTTCTCTGGATTTTCAAAAACAGTTGGTAAAATCAACCAACTTTTGATCATCGATGTGAAAATTGCCATGTCATCTTACCTGAATTAATAAGGGGGATATTATCAATTGCGTTTTAATAACATTTACATTTACTTTCTCTCAAGAGTTTATGAATTTTTCAATAATAATTCAACATATTAAAAAAACGTTTAAAATCAATCAAAAGACAAGTTATCGTCCCATTAGCCACATAACAAAACGCAGTTTTGACCATATCAGCAAACTTAATATTAGTAGTTTATTCAAAGTAGGAAAAATTATTGTTTGAAACTTCATTTTCTGTCTAGTATCATTTGTATATTACCTTTTTAACAACTTCATTAAAAAAAACCATTATCATTGCGGCCAACAAGAAAAAAACACTATATTTTATAGGAATAACCGAATAAACGGTTTGATACAAAAATGAGTGTCAGCCCCTTTTTCCTTTTGACACGTGGAATAAATCCTTTTTTTGGATGTATTATAGAAAGAGGTAATCTCAAAGCCGGCAATCGCCGGCAAGTTTTGAAAAAAATACATTTTAACCCCTTGAAATGAAAATATTTTGTCTTGTGCAACTTTTTTTTCTTGTCAATGTCACCTTCAATCCATAATCAAACAGTCTGTCAAACATCAATTACATAGTTTTCTCCTATATGGGTTGTGCTCCAACAAAGCCATTGATGGATTTATCCCATCAAGGTCTTCACAAGTTGAAAATGGAGAATGGGTATGTTAGAGGGTCAAGAAAGTCAACTTCCGGTGGCCGGAATATGAGTGGCGGCGGCGGTGGCCGGAGGGAGAAAATGGTGGGTGGTGGTAGTGGTGGTGGTGGTGGTGGTGGTGGTGGTAGTAGTAGTGGTGGTGGTCGTGGCGGGAGTGATGGTGGTGGGGTGGTGAAGTCGGATTATACGGATGAGTTAGTTGATGGGTGGCCGAAGTGGTTAACCAATAATGTCCCGAAAGATGCACTTGACGGTTTGGTCCCGAAAAGTGCCGATGCTTATGATAAACTCGATAAGGTTAACACTATTTTGATCTTTTGTTCAGTTAAAATCAGCAAATTGAATCATACTTTATAAAAAAGTACATATTGAATGTAGTTTTTTTGGTCATTTAAGTCATTGTATTCTTATAACCGGTTAATTACCTCACTCTTTTACTGGAAATTCAACCAGGCGATCTAAATTTCTTGTAAGAGAATAATGGTAATTAAGAATTTATAAGAGTACAATGACTTGATGAACAAAAAATTTGTGTTACTTAAAATGAATAACTTTATGTTACATTTAAGAAAAACTAACTTTTTTTTTATAAAAAAAAGTTATTTAGTAGATCTTCATACTTTATGTTCATAACTATAAAATCATTAACATGTGAAATCTATTTTTTCTTATTCCTTATATTATTATATGATTTGGATACTTGTATTACCAAATGAATATAAATATTTAGTATGAAACAATATCAAATGTTTTATGTTTGATAATCTTCATTTTATTTTATTCCAATTCAGTCCTTAGAAGTTTAAAATGGTCAAAAAACCTATATATATATGACTTTCTCTTTTAATGGAAATTTTATGTTCATTAATACACATAGTATTACCTTTGAGCATACCTTAGAAAAATTTATAAAACAATTAATATTTTTCTAAGTTAGATAACTTTGTAACGGTTTTTGAAAGTTTGATGTGTTTAGTAACCATTTTTAAATTTCTACATAGAACCACTAATATCCAAAGCTATACAAAAGTGTCACTTTTAACTACACGATGAAAATTCAAATATAAATAGCATTTTGCGTGTTATAGATCGGTTCGGGCACTTATAGCAACGTGTACAAGGCCCGAGATCGCAAAACAAAGAAAATTGTTGCTCTTAAGAAAGTCCGTTTCGACACTTCTGAACCCGAAAGCATAAAATTTATGGCCCGTGAGATCATGATGTTACGAAAGCTAGATCATCCCAATATTGTGAAACTTGAAGGCTTAGCAACATCTCGAATGCAATATAGTTTATATTTAGTCTTTGAATATATGCAAACCGATTTATCAAGAATCATTTCTCGGCCCGATGAAAGGCTAACCGAGCCACAGGTTCATTTTTTACTAAAATATATATTATCATTTATCAAGAATCATTTCTCGGCGAAGACTAAATTTTCAAAACTCGTTTTCAGGTGAAATTTTACATGCAACAATTGCTTTCGGGGCTTCAACACTGTCACGAAAGAGGGGTTTTGCATCGAGATATAAAGGGGTCGAATTTATTGATTGATAAAAATGGGAATTTAAAAATAGCCGATTTCGGGCTTGCAAATGATTTTGACCCTACAAAACCGGTTCCACTCACAAACCGTGTTGTGACTCTTTGGTATCGATCACCCGAGCTTCTTTTAGGTGCAACACTTTACGGGCCTGGTATCGATCTTTGGAGCGCGGGCTGTCTTTTGGCGGAAATGTTTGCGGGAAGACCGATTATGCCCGGGAGGACCGAGGTTGACCCTTTTTTCCCATTTTGTAAAACTTTTATAAATAACCAACTCGTTAATTATAATATCATTTAAATCTTTTATGCATTAAAAAAAGGGATTTTAGGCGATTTTATAAGTTTTGATTTGGCCCGTTTGAGATAAAGTAAAGTCAGATGGACCAACTTATAAGTAAACGAGTCGAAACTGTCACATCTAATAATCTAAAATAAGTTTTTAAATCATGACAAACGTTATTCGGATTCAGGTTGAGCAAGTTCATAAGATTTTCAAGCTTTGTGGAACACCATCGGACGAATATTGGAAAAAACTAAAATTATCAACAACATTTAGACCGCCACATTCGTACAAACCGAATCTTCGTGAAGCTTTTAGAGACTATCCAAGAACCACATTAGGGCTTTTAATGGTTCTTCTCGCTCTAGATCCTTTTTATCGTGGTTCTGCTAGTTCGGCTCTCCAACACGAGGTTAGAACTACACCAAATTAACCTTTTTTGTGTTGACATGCAAATCGATATGTTTTAAACTAAAAATGAAGGATATGATGATTGTAGTTCTTTCACACGAGCCCGTGGGCGTGTGATCTTAGTGGTTTGCCCGTGATTCAAGTAGACGATGATGATTTGGCTCAAATAAGCGAGACAAGAAAGTAAGTTCGTCTAACTGTTAACATGTTCGGTTTGGAAAAAAGGGCAAATTTCCCCTTAAGAGAATACACAATTCTTACTTATTTTCGTTGTAGGATTAGAAAATCGAGAACACGAAAGTCTAGAGCGCTAAGAGAGCAACGATTAAAGGACCAAACAACCCAAAACCCTAATGTGGAATTAACTTCTTCGAAAGAGGTATTTTTTTTATGGTTCTTTACACATTTTCGGTCGCTTTAGGCCACATAAATATGTAATGTATACATTCGGGTCTCGTGTTTTTTTAGGAAACCAAAATGAAACCCGAGGTTGTTACTAAGGATAAGGAGCTAGTGGTGACCAAAATAAGCCCGTCTTCATCGGGTGGTGGGCCAAGCCCGACCCAAGAAACTATGGCTCCTTTACCATCACCCGTTAACTTATATCAACGATACCAAAGGCAAATGAGTGAAACACACCCGAACGCGAAAATGAATATCAAGAACCGACCCCCGTTGCCCGGTGCTAAAAGAATATCTAGCAAATACAATGGTATGATTGATGATCATGTGACCCATGTGCCGAGATCGTCCTCCACGAGAGAGTTTCGGAAGATTGGATCATAGAAAACTTAACCTAATCCATGATTAGGTGAAGAATGTAACACTAAAATGATTGTATTTGTTATTTGTTGAGTTAATATTCTAAGTTCAATTGGTTATAAATATCATTAAATCAAGTTTCAGTTAATAATAATATTCTTTTGAAATGGGGTAGCTCGTTAATCCGATTTTGAAAATTCAAACTGAGAACCGGGTCAAACAAAACCAATTCGAGAAAGTTTGTATCCTAGATGGTATTGTATTGGTTTGGTATCACTATGATACTATGACATATTTGTACAACATGAACTAGATTCAAACTTTGAATTAGGGGTAAGCATTTGGGCAGCAAAAACTAACCGAATCGAAACATATAATATTTTGTACAAATAGGAGTACGGGTTTCAATTTTGAAATTTCACGATTTCCGGAAACATATAATATTTTGTACAAATTAGAGTATGGGGTACGAGTTTCAGTTTTGAAATTTCACGATTTCCGGTCCGGTTCTAAGCATTTCGGGTGAAAAACCGAACTGGAACATGTACAATATTTAAAAAATTCATCATTATCGATTTCAGTTCAGCTTGATTTCTAGGCTGCACTCACCCCTACTTTGGATCAGTGATTTTAGCCTAATTTCCCAACAAAACTACATCGTTTAACTAAAATAAAGAAGAAACTAAAAATGCACAATTTGAACCCGTACAATACGAGTACCAAAACCGATTTTTTGTACACACGTACAAACACACAATTAACAACACGATTCATCATGTTCGAAAGTCTTGAATAGTTAATTTACACAAAAGAATGAAGCGAGTACCAAAAGACGAGAACACCACACCAACCAACCATACCAATCACTCGAAACTAATAACCGACACTCAAAATGACAATTTCGCCCTTCTCGAAACATTTACATCATCCACAAACACAAGCTCACCACAATTCCAACTAACTAAACCAACAAAAAAAAAACGATTTTTTTTCAAACTTCATCATTCCCTCGGCTTCTTATATCCGATTCAATATCATCAATGTTATGACGTTGAGACATTTTCAAAATATCTCCTCCAATATCCAAATCATCTTCCACTTTCACACGGCGGTCTTCCATGGCGCCATCATCGGTGGCGGTGCCGGATTCACGGGCGGCGGCAGGCGGCGGCCGTGGTGGTTCTTGGACGGGCCCCCGGAAGTTGTTTCTTGATGGTTTTATTTTTGTGCAGAAAACTTCTAGAAAGTTGTTTACACAACCTCGATTGTAAACATTGTATCTGTTGTCGGATCTGTACCGGAAGTTTTCATAGGTTGTCTGAAACAAATGAAAACCGTGTTTAGTTAAACGGGTCGGGTCGGGTTGATTTGGGTTGAAATTTAGTGATCACTTCTCAAACATGTAAAATAGTTTAAAGAGTAAATTACACCAATCGTCCTTATGGTTTGTACTATATTTCACATTTAGTCCTTTAGTTTTAAAAATTACACTGATAGTCCTTAATTCTGAAACTTCATAATTCTGAAGCTTGTTGCACCCGTATATTCATTGCACATGAGGGTATTTTCGTATTTTTGTTCCAAATTCTCCAACTACCCAAATGGGTCATATAGATCAATAAGTCTAAAGTTTATTTAAATCATCAAATCTACTAAATTATTTAAATTTTAAATTTTAACCAGCCACCCCTAAAATCTAATTAATTTTATTATACGGACTTGAAAATGCAATAATCAAGTAAATAAAATGTAGAAAAATTTCAATTTTTTTTACTAACCTGGTTTGACCCGATAAGGTAAAGATGAAAGCCCGTTAGTCCACCAACAAACCAAAGTGATATAAAGCAATAAACCATCAAAACAACAGATGCAGGGGATTCTTTCATTGCTTTCCAAACGGTACCCTTTTGATCATTCATTATAATCTTGATGTAAACAGCCGACATTGAGAAAACATAAATGCAAAGAAGTGTTGATGAAGAAACAAATAGGAAAAAGAAACGATAATTTCTCTGGATCACAAAAAATAATTACAGTTAGATTCATAAATAATTAATATAATAATAAATAAACAAAGATATAAACCAGATGGCAATTTTGACTCGTTTATTTATTAATGGCCGATTCGGGCTATTGTTTATCTCTCACGGGTCAAACTGGTAAAATTTTAAAAGAAAAAACTAGCTGAAACAGGTAACGGGTCAAAATGGATCAAAGTCGCCTAGAGTGTATTTTTAAAAGCAAATATCAAAATTTTAAAAGAAAAAACTAGCTAAAACGGTAACGGGTCAAACACGGCGCTGTTTATTTAATTAAATTTTTTACGGTCCGCTTTGGTAATTAAAAATTTTTACGGTCCGTTTTGGTAATTATAACTTTTTATGGTCCGTTTAGGTAATTATAACTTTTTAAGGTCCGTTTTGGTAATTATAAGTTTTTAGCCAACCTACTTTGGTAACTAATAAACAGTTTATTTTGGCCCTAACGGTGATTATGTTTTACGTTTCCATAAAAAAATATTAATTTCAAGAGAGAAAAAAAGTTCCGGGTCAACCTGGCCCGACCCGTTTTTCCACATATAATAATCATAAATTACATAACCAAAACCATACCAGCCCAATGCACTGGCCGACCCACGGGCAATGATGATCGAACCGCTCAACACAATTGTTACAAATGGAACAATGAGAACACCGAGGCGGGCGGTAAAGCATGCAAGTGTCACAATATTTGACCCGAACCGAAAGCCCGTTGACCATAACTTCCTTTGTTCTTGGAAATTGCAAAGTTGGTGTTTGTCTCCCGCCCGTTGTTTCTGTTACTGAAGATGTAAATTCTTCTTCAGGTGGATGCAAGTTTCGGGGCACGATTCCCGGGTCACGGGCCGAAGTTAGAAGAAGCAGGCCCAATACCTAAAATTGTAAAAAAAAAAACGAAAAATGATCGTAAATCAAAAAATGTAAAAATGTTCGTGTAAAAACGGGCGGGTCGGGTAACGGAAACGGGCCGAAACGGGTCGAAAAGGACTAACATAGATTGTAAAGACGAGTGGTGCTACAATAACTGCATATCCAGCATCATATGATGGGAATTCATGGCGAAGATGTCTTCCAACAAATATACAAAAAATAATAACAGGAACAACAATTAGTGAAACTGTTGCAAGTAGAGATTTTGCATCTGGCCCGAAGATTAATCTGCCTCCAACAAAGAATATCTGCAAACAGAAAGGGTAAATTTGTTATTTCACTAATGTGTAAAAAAGAAGACAAAAAGTTAAGTGGTATTGTATAAGAAGTTATTGAATTACATACTAACTAAAGGTGGCTACTGTTAAAATGGGTTGAAAGAGAGCGGGTCATGTGGCCCTAAATTGAAACATTTTTACCCATTTTCTATAAGTAACTAATACATTAATAATGATTACAAAGATTATAATCTTAATTTCTTTTGATAAAAACTATTTAGAAGGTTGTTTGCATTAAATATATGAGCAACTTTCAATTTCAACCTGTTTAATCTACTTTTTTAGCTATTTTCTTTAATTTGGCCCAAATAAGGTATTTGTTATTACACAAACCCTAGGTTACATAGACAGGTATTCTTCAGCTCATGCATTTACACTAATCAAAAATTCAAAATTACAGTTTTTATCAAATATAATGTAGTTAAGAAAAGGGTCCCTAAATGACATTATTTCAATAAACACAGCAATTGAAGTCAATTTCAAATCATCATCACTAGACCTAATACAAATTCAGGCAAAATTATACAATCACAAACATAACAAACACACTAAATCATTCAAATACAGTACTATATAGTAGTAATTGGCATCAAATCAAGAGCTGGCCTAGGTTATTAACAAGATCAAAAAGTCAAAATCGAAGTTTGAAATCTTACATTTCGCCCTTTCCACACTTCGTAAACCCTTTTCGCCATATGAGACGAGAAAAACGGCCAACTCGCGGAAAACAATTATGCAGGTAACGAATCGAATTTCTGGAACTTATTACAGCTCATAATTTCCGTTTTTTTTTTTTAATTCACAAGAGACAGAAATGGAATTGTTTGGTAGTCAGTTTGAACACCTGTAGTTCAATCGAGGATGTGTAAATTAGAGTGGAAAGCGGGGGGTTTTGTCAGTGGCTTAAGATCTGGAAACGAGAGGTGGTCGCCGTCGTTACGGTGGTGGTGGTGGCGAGTGGTGGCGGTTTTGAGTTGTGAGGAAGCTAGGGCTTGTTTAATGGGGGAATGTTTGGGGAAAAGAGCTTGGTTTAGATTTTGGAAAATAATGAGTCTGATTTTGGAAAATTATTAAAGTTGGATTTGTTTAATTAATGAGAAATGAGTTTTATCTTAGTTTGGGATTTAAAATTACATTCTATTTTTGAAATAATTATAATGCAAGAAAATATCTACTACTTATAAAGCATTTAGACATTTCCTTAAATAACTTTTTGAAAATCAACCATTTTCTTTCTATTTTGAGATTTTAAGAAAATAAGAAGAAAAAAAGGACCTGTTGTGCCTCGAACCCGTGACCTCCCGTTTAATTAGCATGCACCAAACCACCTAGCCTAGCATTCGCTTGCGTATAAAAATCAAAACACCTCCCTATTAAATAACTTGGACATCTGTCTGCTGGACTATCAAAGATGACGCCCTTTCAGATACCACCTATTAAACCCATTGGCCTCCCTCGATTTTCATCTCCCAACCTCGAAACCAGCAATCACGCTTGCAAATAAACAGACCCCTTTATCTCGAATTCTCTATCCACCTCGATTCTGCAATTACTCCTTTCAAATGCCCCCACCTCAATTCAAGAATTTTGCCAATTCAACTTGCAGGTTTCTAAACCCTATAAATACAAAAGGAATGGAGGGCAAAGCATACAAATTCTCCCCCAATTACCCGCAAATGTTATAAATCTGAATTTTGAAATTGTATGTTAATGCTTCATACATTAAATGTCAATGCTTAGAACTCCGACAAATTCAGCTTTAAGGTGGACCTCATACCATTTGTATTCTTTCTCTACAAACTCAAACTAATGTGTTTGAGGTTAATAATTTCCTTTAACATTCCTTTTTGCCTAATATAATAGATGTTTTTAACCCTTCAAATCTGAAGTTTCTGATTTTCACTCTTGTAGTTGGACTTAGGAATGCTGAAATCACACTTTGGGAAGTTGGAAGTCGTTCAAGATATGGGATATGTCAATTTGTTCTTTGTCCTTTCAGGTTGAGCTATATTGTAATTAATTTTTTTTAAATGTTTATGTAAATATTAAGAGTGAACATGATTTTGAAGTCGTCATATTTGAGAGATACAAAGCATTTGGTGTCTATTTTAATTAAAATTTTGTAACTTTTCATTAATCATTGCTTCTCTGTTTTTAAGGAACATGGAGCAAACTTACATGTTAGTATATGCTATTGCTTGAAGAAAAATGTTGATCCATCACTTAATATGTATCCATTGTTGGTCTTCTTTAGTTTAATTTTGCAAACTTAAGTTAAATATTAGATTTTTAGTTTCTGTTAACAGTGCTTTGTTATAATACCAGGTTTAAAGTCAAAACGGGCTAAGATAACTATCATCAACGATGTTAATGGTGTCATTAAGTCAGGAAGGTAGGAATATAACTTCATTCCCTCAAATATTTTGCAATATAGAATCCAATTAAGTTGAAATCTTGCAGCTACTTTATCTGATTTTTGATTTCTTAATAAGCTACACAACTCTTTATTCAATAACTTTTCTGAAATATATTCATATGAATACTCTGCTTCTTGGTCCTCCAGGATGTTGGAAAACCACAATGTTACGGCAATCTAAGCAAATTCTTGAAGGTTTTTGACTTTCATTTTGCCTGATTTTCAATGACCATATCATGTACATTCCATGGGCTACAAAACAAAGAGGGGATACTAGGGGATCCGAGATTCCAAAGGTGGGGTATCATTATTTTTGTAAAGGGTGAAAAAAGAGCATTATTTGTGATTTCTGGATACATATGGCATTATTTAAGCAATTGGCTCCTGACCGAGGACCAAACCGATGACACTCGGAACCGAAGCGAACAGAACCTAAACAAATCGATAACCGAGAAAATTACTTCGACTTTCTAGGTTTTTTCTCGGTTTCGGACCGGGCCGGACAGAGAACTGATTTTCAAGAAAATTAGACCGAGAACTAAACCGATACAGTTCAGTACAATTCGGTTCGGTTAAGCTATGCAGTTCTCGTCCAGTTTGCACAGACATACGTAGAAGCATAAACTACGTACACATACAGTTATTAACAGAGACCAACAATATTTTTGGTCTAAGAGTTTTATAAAGATCAGAATATTTTTGGTCAAAAGTTTTAAAAATATCAGGTTGAACATGTCAGAATGAACTAGAGTCTAATTGTTTACGGTGAACTTTTGATCACTAATTTTACAAAAAATAAATGGTCGTTGTTGAAGAATCAATAGTCACCGAACCTTTGATTTAGATTTGTTGGAGCAAAACACAGATCAACTTGATACTGATGCTGCAGTTAGTACTAATCATACTTAGTACTGATGGGGCAGAACATGTTATTACTGATGAGTTGATACTGGTGTATACTATAACTAAGTTACTACTGATCATGCACAGATTGAAGATACTACTGATCAATAGTAGTTACTACTGACGTTGGTTTTGGACTTACTACTGGTTAACAGAGTTACTACTGACGATGCACATTTACTACTGGTGAATGGTTTTACTACTGGTACGCGTTTTGGAAGCATATCAAGTCCGAGATCTTCGTAGAGATAGTTATAGAATGTAAATCAATGTATATTTTTATTATTCGATGTAAAGCAAGTCCTAGAATAACTAGGGTAAATAGTTTAGCTTCAAGGACTATTATAAAAAGTTCCTTACGAATTGTAAACGTACGTGTGTATTGTTAACTCAATAATATACATTGAAGCTTTTTGTGAAACTGTGTTCTTAATACTTTCGTTTATTATTTACAGTTCACCGTTCTTAATTACATTGATATAGTGTTGATCCGCTGCAACTTCTATATTCAATTAGATCTAAAGTGTTTATTAACTTTTCTATAGTTAATCGATCCTGACAAGTGGTATCAGAGCTTATTGGTTCTAGATCTACTATTTTGTTAAGAACAACAAAAAGTTTTAATCTTTAAAACACACACATTGTTAATCATGTCGGATAACAATAAAAGCACTCAGGCCAATAAAATCCTTATACTCACTCCCAATAACTTTGGGATGTGGAAGAATCATATTAAGCAATACATGCTTATTACAGATTATTCCATGTGGGAAGTCGTCCTCGAAGGAAACAAAACTGGTCCTGGTCAAGTAAGCAGCTCTGCAACTGAGGCAGACAAACTTAAGTGTGAGAAGGAAAAGAAGGACAAGGGAATTGAACTCAAAGCTCTAAGCACTCTCCTACTGGCCATTCCTAACGATTATCAACATCTCTTTGTTGAGTATGATGATGCAAAGGTGCTATGGGAAGCACTGGAGAAGAGATTCGTTGGGACCAAGAGCACTAAGAGGAACATGAAGTCTGTTCTCAAACAAGACTTTGAAAACTTCAAAGGAAAGCCCAATGAAACACTTACTCAAGTGTTTGACAGATTCAACAAGCTAATTGGTGAACTTAACCAGGTTGGGGTTAAGATGGATCAAGAAGATGTCAACATGAAGTTCCTAAGATCTCTTAGTGAAGAATGGGCCATGTATACAGTGGTATATAGACAAAGAGATGCTCTAGAAGAAAAAGAGTTGGATGAACTATACAATGATCTCAGAGTATTTGAAACTGAGGTAAACCAAAAGAACCCTTCTATTTCTTCTAATAATGCTGCATTTGTCTCTAGTACAGGTCAAGGTCAGGAAACCTTCACAGGAAAGGCTGCAGATTCTGAGGATGCTGCAAGAGAATCCTTCTTCACTAGTCATGTGCATACTGCATTGATTAGTGATGACTTGGAACAACTAAACCCAGATGATCTTGAGGAGATGGATCTTAAATGGCAGATGGCTATGCTGAGCTTAAGGACAAAAAGATTCTTAAAAAGAACTGGTAGGACAAGCCTCAACTTCAACAAAGGTGACAAAGCTGGATTTGACAAAACTAAAGTCAAATGTTACAACTGTAACAACCTTGGTCACTTTGCAAAAGAATGTCCTCAGCCAGACAAAAGATCAAAATCAACTGCCCTTGTATCACAACAAGGACAAGGCTATGACTGGAGCTTCCAAGCAGAAGAGCATGCTCAAAATCAAGCTCTCATGGCCTTTACTGACACCAAAACTGAGGTAAAACCTAAACCTTGTACTTCTGAATGTGCTAAAATTATTAAAAATTAGAAAAAGAAAAAACTAAATTAAATGAAGATTTAGCAAAAGCAGTGAGAAGAAATCATGAATTTGATGGTGTGATTACTGATCAAGAACATCAAATAAAGGTGTACCAGATGATTGATCAAAGGATAAAGGAAGAATTGCTTCAGGCTGTGGATGAGAAAGAATTTTATGAAATAAAAAATAAAGAACTAACAAGTAAATTAGAAGAATGTCAGCTTGAAATTGAACAAAATAAATTAACAATTAAAAAGTTTGAAAGAAGCACTAAAATTCTTGATGAATTAACTAATAATCAAACTACAGAAAAAGTTGTTCATGGGGTGGGATATCATGCAGTACCACCTCCATATAAAATCATTCCACCACTTAAAAACAGTTCAGAAAGAATCATTAATGAATTAAAAACTGAAAATCAAACTGAATCACATAATGAAACATCTGAATCAAATGATTCTTCTGATGATGATCAATCAATTGAATTTACAATCTCTCAAACTGAATCACCAAAATCAATTGATACAAGTTTTCACACAGCTCAAAGTCCAAATGAATCTCCTAAATATGATGCAGAAAATATACCCAAAATTCTAAAAAGGGGAAACCAAAGAAATAGGAACTAACTCTTAGAACAAAGAAAAATCATAAAGGCTCAAGATAATAAATTAAAATGTGTTATTTGCAACAAAGTGAACCATTTAGCAAAGGAAATTCTCACACCAGTAATACTTTCAAAAGGGCAGTAGTAAAACAAAACACCAGTACTAAACAAGTATGGGTACCAAAAAGGTTTAAAGTTAAATCTCCCAAAGCTTATTTCTCAAAGGATGAACCCAAGACATATAAAGCTTGGGTTCCCAAACTTAACTAATCCTTTACTCACTTGTGCAGAGCATTCAGATCCCAGAAGAAGGAAGAACATGGCATATTGATAGTGGATGCTCAAGGCACATGACTGGAAATCTGCAAATTCTTAAAGATTTCAAGTCATTTGATGGAGGATATGTGGCATTTGGTGAGAATCCCCAGGGAGGTAAGATTACAGGAAAAGGTACTGTTACTAATGGCAAAATTACCTTTGATGATGTATTTTATGTAGCTGAACTAAAATACAATCTTGTCAGTGTGTCTCAAGTTTGTGATAAAAAGAACAAAATTCTTTTCACAGACATTGAGTGCATCATTCTTTCTCCAGATTTTATTTTAGATGAAAAATATGTTGTTTTAAGAACTCCAAGGAGAAACAATGTGTATTGCCTAGATATAGGGGGAGAACTCATTTCTACAAATGAGGTCAACTGTTTTATATCCAAGGCAAACACCACTGAATCAGAACTATGGCATAGAAGGATGTGTCACACTAATTTTAAAAACATGAACAATTTAGTAAAAAGAAATCTGGTCATTGGACTACCTCAAAAACAATTCATGTGTGATCATCACTGTGTTGCATGCCTAAAAGGTAAACAACACAAGACTTCTCATAAGTCCAAAACTGTGAATTCTATTTCTGTTCCTTTGCAGCTCTTACATATGGACCTATTTGGACCTACAAATGTAATGAGTATTGGAAAGAAACAATATTGTTTTGTTATTACTGATGACTTTTCCAGATATACATGGGTTTTCTTTCTCAGGACAAAGGATGAAACAAGTGAACTCATAAAGAACTTAATTGTCAAACTGGAAAACACATCTGATCAAAAAGTTAAAGCCATAAGATGTGATAATGGCACAGAATTTAAAAATGCTAACTTAATTAATTTTTGTGATCTTAAAGGTATTGACAGGCAATACAGCTCACCTAGAACTCCACAAAAAAATGGTGTAGCTGAAAGAAGAAATAGAACCATCATTGAAGCAACAAGATCAATGTTAGCAGATTCAAAATTACCAATCACTTTTTGGGCAGAAGCTGTTAATACTGCCTGTTATGTTCAGAACAGAGTATTAATAGTGAAGCCACATTTTAAAACACCATATGAACTTTTTAATAAAAGAAAACCTTCTATAAGCTTTTTAAAATCATTTGGTTGTCCTTGTACTATTTTGATTACAAGAGAACAAATTGGTAAGTTTGACTGCAAAGCTGATGATGGAATCTTTGTGGGATACTCTACTCAAAGCAAATCATACAGAGTATTCAACAAAAGACTAAGGATAATTGAAGAAAGCATCAATGTATCCTTTAATGAAAATGTACCTAATGAACAAGAAAATGGTCCAGATTGGCTATTTGATATAGACAATCTAACCAAATCCTTTAATTCTAAAATGAATTTCAATGCAGGTAATTCAAATTGTCACTATCAAAAGGAAGGAACATCATCTGTTAATACTGGTCAAGAGGAGATGAGATACATTGTAGTTAATACTGCTCCCACAGTTAATACTGATGTCAGTAATAACTCAAGTTCTGGAACCAGTAGTAACTCTGAGAATGAGGACAGTAGTAATTCAAATACTACTGATACCAGTAATAGTACTCAAAATACTACTGGTCCCAACAATAACCTAGATTCTCAAGATACTACTGATACCAGTAACAACATCAACACTACTGATCTCAATGAAGACAATAGCAGTAGTAACTCTGACCAAGATGATGATGAACCAAACTTCAATGACAATGAAGGATCACCAGAAGAACAATTGCCTGAGGCAAATGAGTCCAATCTTGAAAATCAACTAATAGTTGATAAAACTACAACAACAAGGACTCAGAAGAACCATCCATTAGACCTTGTTCTAAGTGATGTTAACTCACCACTACAAACAAGAAGCAAATTAAACAAAAGCTTAACTGCAAATATGTGTAATATAAGTTTAATTGCTAATGAATGTATGTTTGAATGCTTTCTGTCTCAGGATGAACCAAAGAAGATCCAACAAGCAATGAAGGACTCAAACTGGATTGAGGCAATGCAAGAAAAACTCCTTCAATTTAAGTTACAAGCTGTTTGGACACTTGTACCTCTACCCAAAGGAAAAAGAGCCATTGGAACAAGATGGATCTTCAGAAATAAGAAAAATGAAAGAGGTATAGTGATCAAGAACAAAGGCAGACTTGTAGCCCAAGGATACACTCAAGAAGAAGGAATAGACTATGATGAAGTATATGCTCCTGTTGCTAGAATTGAAGCCATAAGAATATTTCTAGCATATGCTTCATTCAAGAAATTCAAAGTCTATCAAATGGATGTGAAGAGTGCATTTATATATGGGAAGATTGAAGAAGAGGTCTATGTATGCCAACCTCCAGGTTTTGAAGATCCAAAACATGGTGATTATGTGTTCAAATTGGATAAAGCTCTGTATGGCCTACATCAGGCACCAAGAGCATGATATGACACATTATCATCATACCTATTGAAGAACAACTTTAAAAGAGGAGCCATTGATAAAACTTTGTTCACAAAGAAAGTCAAAGATGATATACTACTGGTACAAATTTATGTAGATGATATCATCTTTGGCTCAACCAATGATTTATTATGCAAAGAATTTGAAGAACTGATGCAGATTAAATTCAAGATGAGCTCTATGGGTCCAATGAACTTCTTCCTTGGACTCCAAGTCAATCAAAGAACTGATGGTATTTTGATAAATCAATCAAAATATGTCAAAGACATCTTGGAAAAGTTTGATCTGAAAGACAGTAAAAGTGCAAGTACACCAATGGAAACACACAAACACCTACATCCTGATGTTGAGGGGGAGGATGTAGATGAACACTTATATAGATCAATGATAGGTTCTTTGATGTACTTAACTGCATCAAGACCTGACAAGGACCAAAGAACTACACTTGCAGGCTGTTAAAAGAATATTCAGATACTTGAAAGGCAAACCATCACTAGGACTATGGTATCCACATGACTCACCCTTTGAACTCATAGCCTACACAGATAGTGACTATGGAGGTGAATGTCAAGATAGAAAGTCCACTACTGGTGGATGTCAATTCTTTGGATCAAGACTGGTGTCATGGCAATGTAAGAAGCAAACAAATGTATCAACATCAACTGCTGAAGCAGAATATGTAGCTGCATCTGCTTGCTGTGCTCAAGTACTATGGATTCAAAACCAGCTTCTAGACTTTGGTATCTCTATCCTTAAAACTCCAATTTTTATTGATAATCAAAGTGCTATTAGTATTGTGAACAATCCAGTAAAACACTTAAAAACTAAACACATTAAAATAAGATTTCACTTTATAAGAGATTGTAATGAAAAGAAATTAATCAAAGTAGTTAAAATTCATACTGATGATCAATTAGCAGATCTTTTTACAAAAGCATTTGATGTAGGAAGATTCAACTTCTTGGTTAGCAGTATTGGAATGATTTTGATAAATTAAAATCTCACTTAAAATCATGTGTAAAGTTATTGTTGTAAAATATTAGTTATTTACTTAAGTGTTTTACTACTGGTATATCTGTATTACTGGTGTGTAGGCATGTACACAAAATACTACTGGTAGTTAAATACTACTGGTGTGTATTAGGTTTACACAAATACTACTGGTAAGTCAGTACTACTGGTATTCACATATACTACTGGTCTTGTGTGTTAAGTGGTTACTACTGATGTCCCTAGTTACTACTGATGTTAAAATCCTTAGTCACTACTGATGTTAGTAGATACTACTGACATTTTACTACTGATATCTTATTTACTACTGGTCTTTCAGAATCACAATTACCAAACTAACCCCCATGAAAATAACCGTTATGTTATGATTCGAAGGGCATTTTAGTAGTTTTGCAGGTTAAATCGAAAGATATAAAAGGCGGCGGTCGATTAGTTTAGCATTATCTTCATTTCGATTTGCTAAATTCTCTCGATAAACCCTAGTTTACGATCAAAAACCCTTCGTCAATAACAAAATTCACTCCTGTTCTTCTCAAAATTCAACAAAAATGGCAACTCTAAAATCTCTGAATGTGCAAACCGACCTCAAATATTCCGAATTTCACAATATGTGTGCCTTCCTAAAGAATCCCGACAGCACAAAAGATTTTCGTCCGATCGTCAAGTTCTTGAGAAATTCTTATATACAGTTTGCCTTAACTGTCAAACCAAAATCATATCAACAGCACTTGGTGGATTTCTGGACCAATGCTGAGCAAACGGAAGGAACAACCATTTCAATGATCAAATCACAAGTAGATGGAAAGCATATCACAGTAACAGAACAATCAATCAGACACCATCTACAACTACATGACGATTCAGGTATGTTTACTCTACCTAAGGAATACATTGCTGAAATTTTACAAAAAATGGGTTCTGAGGGAAGACTGGACATAGTAACATTTCAAAAGGGTCTTCTCTCCCCACAATGGAAATTCTTAGTACATACTATTCAGCATTGTATTTCTCCAAAAAGAAGTACTTGGAATGAGTTTAATAAGGCAATAGCCTCTGCTGTTGTCTGTTTATGCACAGACCAAGTATTTAATTTTTCTTACTTGATTTTTGAAGGTATGTTGGGAAATCTTAGTTCCTCTAAATTTTTAATGTATCCCAGATTTCTACAACATATCATAAATTGTGAATTACAAAACTTGTCAACTCCTAAAAACATTTTCATATTACCTGAGTTGAACAAGAAAGTTTTCTCAAATATGAGAAAACAATTTAAATTTTTGGGCAAGGAAACCCCTTTGTTTCCTAACATGATCAAAGATCAAACTCAAATTGGAGAGGGTTCAACCATTGCTACAACCCAAGTTGAACCTCAACCCACTCCATCACCCCCAAATACAGCCCAAACACCACCCGAATTAGTCACTCAATCACCAGCCCAAACAGAAGTCCTGAATGTGTCCCAGGAACTTGATTTAAATCTGCAGAGTGCTACTCTTCACACTGTGGAAGACCTGCCAGATAAAACCCAAAATATTTCCACCATTTACAAAAGAAAGAAATCTTTAAAGGACACCAGGGGACACATTGAGTCAAACCCCAGGCTCCAAGAGTTGTCCTCCAAGGAGGAGAGAGGACATGAGGCGAGGGCTTTCACTACTGATGCCCCAAAGGTGAGTGCACAGGACAGTGAAAACATCTTTAGGACCCAGACCTCGGCAACTTTGAGTGATAACTCATTTGAGGAGTTACTCAAAGGACCCCGGTGCCAAGAAACCACAAGGGGGGGCATCTCTGCTTCTTCTAGGAAGAAGAGGATGTCTAAAAGACCCAATGAATCACCAAGAAGTGATGAGGGCAGATCTTTTGAATTGATGGATAGGATGGAAAACCTCAAAGCCAATGTACCTGTTAGTGAGCCCGATGATCTTGCTAGATGGAGTGAGGGCAGTATTAAAATCAATCAATTGACGGATAAAGTGGATTCTCTTGAATCCACTGTACAAAATTGCCTTACATATCTTACAAACCAAGGAAAAACCATGGCTGCTATGAAAAGACATGTCAATACCATCAACAAGAGAATGAGATTATATGAGCACAGGCTTCATCAACAAACCAAGATCATCAGAAGATTGAAAAAGAAAATTGATGATAGTGAGGCTCCACCAGTTGAGCTCACTAAGGGGGAGAAGGATAACATACAGACCATGATTGATGAATCTATTGCAGCAATAGCATCCTCTCTCTTAAATTTAAAAGAAACAGAAGTTGATGAAGGCCCAGACATGATGGTTACAGAAGATGAGCCAATTACTACTGCTACAATGGAAGAACAAGTTGAAAAAGAAATACCAGTAGTAACTTCTACTACTGATATAATAGCAGTAGTAAGTCAAGAAGAAGAATTAAAAGCAGCAAATACTACTGATGCCCTATCAGTAGTAACTCCTGAAGCCACACCAGTAGTAACTACTCTGGTTACTACTGAAGAGGAAGAAATACAATTCCCAGAGCTGATTGAAAGAGAAAGACATGTCATCATCTCCAAACCACCAACACCTGATCAACCACTTATCATACCTGACATTGATGATAATGTGAATTGGTTTGAGGTAGATGAATGTACACTTCCTCCACACCCTAAAATCTTACCAGAAGGTCAACTACATCTGTTTTATCCAAAACTTCTGATGATGGGTATACCAGATATGAAATACATTCCACCTCCACCATCTGCTCACATTGGAAAAGGAAAAGAAGTATATGATGATGATTATCCAAATAGAGCATTAGGCCATCACATGGTAAACAAGATAAATCATGTCAGAGCAGAAAAGCAATCCAGATGGAGAATAAAACATAGAAAATTTTTGGAGAAAGTGGAAATGTATCAAGCATTAGTAGAAAATAAGAAGAAAGTTCAAAATGAAACTCCTGTTCAAATTCCTGCTCAAATCAAAGATGTTCAGATAGAAGCCCAAGAAGCAGAATTCAAAAGGCTCAGAAAAGTAGAAGAAGAACATCTAAACTGTCTTGAAGATCTTGTAGCTGAATGTAAAAGAACAAAAGGTGATCTACCAGATGATATCTTTGAACAAAAGACACTTATGATAGACTTTCTCAAGACAAAAGGGCACAGTGCAAAATCTTTTGGTAGAATGAAGATGATAACTATAATTGAAAAATACTGCACTGCTAAGAAGAAAGATTTGGCTGAACAAGAAGCTGAAGAAACAAAGAAAGCCAAAACTTTAATCCCAATCAGTCCAAATTTAATCAAAGCTGGTAGTGTTTCAACTACTGGTGATACCTCAACTCCTCAATCAAAGAAAAGAAAAACTGTTGATCAAGAACAGAGCTCTAAGAAGAAATCAAAACAAATTGTACCTGTTCTTGAAATGCCTATTGCTCCATTGCAGAACAATCCAATTATTAACTGGAGAGTGATACAGAACAATGTTATAGAGGTCATAAGGGAAGACAAAGTTGTACAGAGATTTACTGGATGGCTACCATTAATCAGATCATGCTCTAGAAGTGATGTAATCAAGCTTCTGATTATTGGAAAACCTAGAATGACAAAGAAATCATGGAAAGAGTCTGGTGTTGGATACTTAACAAAAATGATTGATGCTGCATTTTATCCAGATAATTATCCAGAACAATTTACAGATCCAGGTAATGTGTATGCTTGGAATGTTATTCCTACAGCTAATATGTACTTCTTTGAGAAATCAGGCAAAGTATGTGAATTATACTTATATGAAAAAGAATATCCACACTCTGAGAAGACTATGTATCAGATATTCATAAACACTTTGATGAAACCTTATGATGCTGTTATGTTCCAAAACAAACTGAATTACTTTACAAAAAGGAACAGCAAATATATTATTGAACAAAGGCTTCAACAGAATCAAAGAACTCTTGAGAAGAGAAGGAGGGAACAAGAGGAACAAAAGAAACTTGATTGATTAAAAGATAATCAATAAGTTTAGGGGGAGATTGTTGGAGCAAAACACAGATCAACTTGATACTGATGCTGCAGTTAGTACTAATCATACTTAGTACTGATGGGGCAGAACATGTTATTACTGATGAGTTGATACTGGTGTATACTATAACTAAGTTACTACTGATCATGCACAGATTGAAGATACTACTGATCAATAGTAGTTACTACTGACGTTGGTTTTGGACTTACTACTGCTTACCAGAGTTACTACTGACGATGCACATTTACTACTGGTGAATGGTTTTACTACTGGTACGCGTTTTGGAAGCATATCAAGTCCGAGATCTTCGTAGAGATAGTTATAGAATGTAAATCAATGTATATTTTTATTATTCGATGTAAAGCAAGTCCTAGAATAACTAGGGTAAATAGTTTAGCTTCAAGGACTATTATAAATAGTTCCTTACGAATTGTAAACGTACGTGTGTATTGTTAACTCAATAATATACATTGAAGCTTTTTGTGAAACTGTGTTCTTAATACTTTCATTTATTATTTACAGTTCATCGTTCTTAATTACATTGATATAGTGTTGATCCGCTGCAACTTCTATATTCAATTAGATCTAAAGTGTTTATTAACTTTTCTATAGTTAATCGATCCTGACAAGATTTAATGCATCTATATTGTAATTGAGTTTCAATTGATGTTGATTATGTACCATAATTTTTATTATATACATCAAAAAATACAAATTTTGCACTAAACTAAATGACTATATCAAGCAATTATGTGATAGTTGAAATAAAAGTTGTGATACCATTAAAAAAAATCAAAATATATTTTAGTACTCCGAATTTAGCTAACTAAGTCTCTTACTATCCTGAACTATTAAATTTGTAACATGGTACCATGAACTTAACAAAATAGTTGATTAAGTACCCTAGCTCACTTTCGGCCTTATAATTCACATGATTTGCTTCTAATGCTATGAATAATTAAGCATAAAAAATATGTCTTTAACTTAAAATAATGCTTGCTAGAAAAGAATAATTTTGTGACCTAATTCTTCGACATAATAAGACCACTTGTAATGATATGGTCAGGCCCAAAGGTCAGTCGGTCATGGAACGCGTCCTCTTCCGCTACGTGGCTCGAGCTCAAGTGTCCTTCCTTGTTATTTGTTTGGTTTGGTCGTTCTGTCAACTGAATTTCTTGTGAGATGTAACTTGGGTGTTTGCTCGCCCACCTACATTTTTTGGTTTGATTATGCATTTGGGAATTTTTTTCATAAATGATGTCCTTTTTGAAAAACAATTCCATAAATAATGCATTTTTTTTACCATCTTTCAAAAAGTAATGCAGCAGGTCTCGTGGAAACCGGCTCTTACACAAAAACCGGTATCCTGGAGACTGGTTTTCACATTTCGGTTTTCACAAAAACCGGTATCCTAGGGACCGGTTTTTGACCCCCTCCGATTTAAAATAGAAAATCGGTTCCCTTCTACATATGATATCTAATTTTAGAAAACCTGCGAGCATCTTTTTCTACTGCCAAAAGAACCATACTACATTTCCATGAAACAAATTTATCATGGCCATATGTTAATAAATGCTCTTCATACTGGTGAGCATACTTTCATTTTGATTTAAGTTTTTGTAAAATTCGTGGTTGGGGGTTGAAATTGCTATAAGTCAAGCTCTCCCTAGCAAATTGTAATTGTTTCATTCAAGCTTGTGACTATTTTCTATTGTTCCTTCACATGTTTCTTTATTTTATTTTATTGTAATTTAATGTTTGATTCAATTGGGAAGTGTTTCAAAATAGTGACCTGGTCACCTTTTTGAAAATTTTATACTAATTTGATTGTCTTTATGGGTGATATGGTAACTAAGGACTTTCATTTTGCTTTTAGAGTGAAACACACTCTTGAATCACCAATCTAACGATTTGGGTTCTTTGTATTCCACTATGTATTACATTCTTTCTTTGAGGATTTGTGTTAAAAGAGGATTGAAGAACGGACAAATTAATATAGTCCTAAAAAATAAGCTTAAAGACAGCTTTAATCTATTTGAAGAATGAACACACTTTTTTCAAATGATTCACATCGTCATGACATGCGGTTCTCTTATTTTCTCCATATTGTCACACTTGATTTTGTAGTTGCCATATATTTAAGTTCAACCTTTATGTAACATTTCTTATATCTTAGTTTGTGTTTCTAACATGTTCTTCTTTGTAAATGCTATTAAGGACTATATGTTTGCAACAATTTGTATTTGTCACCATCCGCCATCATTATGCACAACAATCCACCATCATCACTAATGCTACCACTAGAAATTACTATCGCCAAAGGGTATCCGCCGCCACATTGCACGGTACCAGCTAGTATACATACCTAACTAATTAATCCTAAACTAATACATCTTAACGTAATTAATCAACTAATAAAGTATAAAACCAATTTAGATAAGTTAAATTTAAACTATTATCAAATGAAAAAGAAAAGGAACAAAATAAGAGTCAAATGTCCCTCTCAAAATGGCCACTGCCCATTTCGATTTATTGGTTGCTGTCAGGATCGATTAACTCAGACAGATTAATTAATCTAAGATCTACTAACAATAAGAAGTTGCAGCGGATCAACACTTATGTTAATTGATTAAGAACAATGAATACTGTTAATGAATGCATATGCGAATAAGAACACAGTAATCACAAAAAGCTTCAATGTATTAATTTGTTCGATCAATACACGTATGTTTACAATTCATAAGGAACTATATATAATAGTCCTTGAAGCCTAAAACATTAACCTAGTTATTCTAGGTTTCGATTACAATTGAATTTAATAAAGATATACATTCTATAACAAACTATACTAGAATCTCGGATTTGATCAGCACCATAAATAGCATCAGTAGTAATTGTGATCAACAGTAGTAAATCCAATTTCAGCATCGTCAGTAGTAACTAGTGTTTCTGCCCCATCAGTACTATTCTTCATACTCGTTGATCAGTACTAACTGCAGCATCAGTAATAGAATGTTTATCTTTGTTTCATATCCCAACAATCTCCCCCTAAACTTGTTAATTCACTTTTAATTGAACAAGTTTCTTCTTTTCTTCATTCTTCTCTTTCCCTTTCTTCTAACTGTGTTGCTCTTCTTTGAATAGCCTCAATTGTTCTCTGATTTTGCTTCTTTCTTTGAGCTATTATGTATTTGCTGTTTCTTTTGATAAAATAGTTAAGTTTTTCATGAAACATTACAGCATCATAGTGTTTCATCATTGTGTTTGTGTATAACTGGTACATTGTTTCTTCAGAATGTGGATATTCTTTTCCATTAAGTACAATTCACAGTTTTTACTGGCTCTTTCAAAGAAATACATGTTTACTGTGGGGAGCACATTCCAAGCATAAACATTTTCTTTATTTGTAAAGATCTCAGGATAGTTGTCTGGATAAAAAGCAGCATCAATCATTTTGGTCAAATATACAGCTCCTGAATTCTTCCATTTCTTCTTAGCCATTCTAGGTTTTCCAATAATCAATACTTTGATTATATCACTTCTTGAACAAGATCTGACCATTGGCTTCCATCCAGTAAATCTTTGAACTGTTTTGTCTTCCCTTATGACTTCTATAACATTATCAATAACTCTCCAATTGAGTATTGGATTGTCTTCAATGGGAGCAACAGGAACATCAAGAACAGGAATGATTTGTTCAGATTGTTTTGACTTCTTCTTGACTTCTTGTTCTTGTGGAAGAGCTTTTCTTTTCTTTGAAGGGGGTTTTGAGGATTCACCAAGTGTTGGTGTTCTAGAGAGAATGATTGTTGGATCTATTTCAATTAAAACCTTTTCTTTTTCTTCTTCTACTTCTATTTCAGCTAATTCTCTCTTTTTGGAAGTACAATATTTGTCTACTATTGTAATCATCTTCATTCTGCCAAATGACTTAGCACTGTGCCCTTTTGATATTAGATAATCAATCATTTTCTTCTTCTGTTCAAAAATTTCCTCTGGTAGGTCAGCTTTTTCTTTCTTACACTCAGCAACTAGATCTTCAAGGCAATTAAGATGTTCTTCTTCAATCTTTCTTTGTTTATCAAATTCTGCCTTTTGATCCTCTACCAGGACTCCTTCTACCCCTTGAACAGTTATTTCAGCTTCATTTGTCTAAGTCATAGCAACTTTCCTCAGAAACCTGATTCTTTTCACCTTCCTTTTATCTTGTCTTGCAGGTCTGACATGATTCATTTTGTTTACCATGTAATGACCTAGTGCTCTGTTTGGATAATCATCATCATATGGCTCTCTTCCTTTTCCAACACAGGCTGCAGGTGGAGTGTATTTCATGTCAGGAACCTCAGTAATAATGATTGATGGAGAGAAGAACTTAATCTTATCTTGGAGGAAGTTCACATTCATCAACCTCATACCAATTCACATTATCATCAATGTCAGGTATGATAATTGGTTGTTCTGGAGTTGGAGGTTTTGTGATGATAATAACACGTTCACGTTCAAGAACTTCAGGAATTTCTTCTTCTTCATCTTCAGTAGCAACCAAGGTAGTTACTACTGGTATATTCTCTGGTTCTAGTACTGCCAGTTGTTGTGATTCATTTACTACTGGTGAGGTTGTTTCAATAGTTACTACTGCTAGGGCATCAGTAGTAACCATTATATCTTCTTCTGGAACATTTACTACTGGTGTCTCTACCTCTTCAACATGACCACTATTAACAACCTCTTGATCTTTTGCCTCAGTAATAACCATAGGATCAGTAGTCTCTATGACCTCAGTAGTAACTGGAGAGTTTATTTGTTCTGCAGTTTGAGATTGGTTTGCAGACACAAATATATCCTCATTCATATCTTTATACAGGTTTTCACAAGAACTTTGACCTGTTTCACCATGGACTTCTCTTAAATTGAGGAAGGCTGCTGCTGCTATAGATTGATCTATCATTCCTTGAATTTGATCTTTCTCCCCCTTAGTGATCTCAACCTGTTGAGCCTCACTATCTGCAATCTTTTTCTTCAATTTTCGGATCAAATTAGATTGCCTTTGAAGCTTGTACTCGAACCTCTTCTGTCTTTCTTGTTTCTGAAGATCCATCTTGTTCCAATGGCTCTTTTTCCTTTTGGTAGAGGTACAAGAGTCCATACTGCTTGTAATTTGAATTGAAGAAGTTCTTCTTGCATTGCTATAATCCAATTTGAGTCTTTCATAGCTTGTTGAATCTTCTTTGGTTCCTCCTGTGACAAAAAGCATTCATACATACATTCATTAGAGATTAGACTGATGTTACAAACATTTGAATTTATAGAAGAATTAAATTTGCTTCTTGTCTGCATGGTTGAGTTCACATCACTGAGGACTTGATCCAAAGGATGATTCTTTTCAGTTCTGGTGCCATGAACTTTATCAACAATTAGTTGACTGTCAAGATTTGACTCATTGGATTCAAGGATTTGTGCATCTGTCCATGTTTCTTCTTGACTGTTTGGATTTTGATAAGATTCTTCATTACTACTGGTGTCAATAGTAACATTAAATTCTGGTGGTTCATTGTTGTTACTGACATCAGTATTGTTTGGTTCATTATAAAAATTTTGTGGTTCTGAGTTACTACTGGGATCAGTAGTATCTTGTGAATTGAAGTTGTTACTGGTATCGAGAATACTAGGGTTATCTGAGTTACTACTGTCCTCAATATTAACTGTGGGATCAGTATTAACCAGAATGTACTTCATCTTGTCTTGACTTCCATTAACTGATGATGATCCACCTTGATGATTTTGATTGTTTGAATCTCCTGTATTAAAATCATAGTTCATATTAAAAGATTTGGTTAGATTATCAATGTTAAATAACCAATCGAGACCATTTCCTTGTTCATTCATTAAATTTTCATTAAAGGATACATTGACACTTTCTTCAATGATCCTTAGCCGTTTGTTGAATACTCTGTAAGATTTGCTTTGAGTTGAGTATCCTACAAATATTCCATCATCTACTTTGCAGTCAAACTTACCAATTTGTTCTCTTGTAATTAAAATAGTACAAGGACAACCAAATGATTTTAAGAAACTTATTGATGGTTTTCTTTTATTAAAAAGTTCATAAGGTGTTTTAAAGTGAGGCTTAACTATTAATACTTTGTTCTGAACATAACATGCAGTATTAACAGCTTCAGCCCAAAAAGTTATTGGTAGTTTTGAATCTGCAAGCATGGATCTGGCTGCTTCAATGATGGTTCTATTTCTTCTTTCAGCTACACCATTTTGTTGTGGAGTTCTTGGTGAGCTGTACTGCCTGTCAATTCCCTTAAGATCACAAAAATCAATTAGATTAGTATTTTTAAATTCTGTGCCATTATCACATCTAATTGCTTTCACTTTGAGATCCCTTGTATTTTCCAGCTTGACAACAAGATTTTTTATAATCTCACTTGTTTCATCTTTGGTCCTAAGAAAGAAAACCCAAGTATATCTGGAAAGATCATCAGTAATAACAAGGCAGTATTGTTTCTTTCCAATACTCATTACATTTGTAGGTCCAAAAAGGTCCATATGTAAGAGCTGCAAAGGTTTAGAAATAGAATTGATTGCTTTGGTCTTATGAGAAGTCTTGTGTTGTTTACCTTTTAGGCATGCAACACAGTGATGATCACACATAAATTCTTTTTGTGGTAAACCAATTACCAAATTCTTTTTAACTAAATTGTTCATATTTTTAAAATTTGTGTGACACATCCTTCTATGCCAGAGTTCTGATTCATTTGTGTTCGCCTTAGATATAAAGCAGTTGATCTCATTTGAAGAAATGAGTTCTCCCCATATATCCAGGCAATACACATTGTTTCTCCTTGGTGTTCGTAAAACAACAAATTTTTCATCAATAATAAAATCAGGAGAAAGAATGATGCACTTTACATCTGTAAAAAGAATTTTGTTCTTTTTATCACAGACTTGTGAGACACTAACCAGATTATATTTAAGCTCAGCAACATAAAATACATCATCAAAAGTAATCTTACCATTTGATACTGTACATTTACCTGTAATCTTACCACCTCTTGGATTTTCACCAAAAGCAACATATCCACCTTCAAAAGACTTGAAATCTCTGAGAATTTGAAGATTTCCAGTCATGTGTCTAGAGCATCCACTATCAATATGCCATGTTCTACCTTCTTCAGGGATCTGAATGCTCTGCACATAAAGTAAATGGATTAGTTAATTTTGAGAACCCAAGCTTGTTTTGTCTTGGGTTCATCCTTTGAAGAGTAAGTTTTTCTAATTTGATATGCTTTGTATGCAGTTTTGGTCTTAAATTGTTGGTTAGTACTGGTGTTCTATTTTGCTACTGACCTAGGTTTATACCGTAGTGTTTGGCTTTTGAGTATTTTACTATTGATGGACTAGTAGTGTAACACCTCAAATTTTAATACAAAACCTTTGCCCAAAATATATCATTTTTCATAAATAGAAGAACTATTCCAAAAATATGGATTTACAAAAACCTTTGCTATGAAAAATCAGAGTATAAAGTTGGTGTTACAAAATAGATCAAAACCAAAGCTAAGCATAAATCCAATCTAAAGTTCTTCTACTCTAGGCCCCACATCTCTATCCATGCGTACCTAAACCTTCGATCCCGAACCTGAGTACATAGCAAAAAAAACAAGGAGTACGTGAGACAAAAACGTCTCGTGAGCTACATGGGTTTAGACCCGTCAATAATAATAATCATAAGACATATAAACACATATACAAGTAGTTCATCCATCTATCTAGTCACCCTATTGTGACTCTATGATCCTTGCTTTCCTAGCAATCATATCTAGTTATCGGGACGCCCCCGAACTAACTAGAACCACATTGACTTATTAACCGAAATCCATCGCCATTAATAAGCCTCAAGATACCGGCAAGAGGGATTCGCTCAATCTACCAATACCTGCCTTACTCACCGGACTACCTCCAGTTAGCAAGACTGCTACCGTGGTTGAGTCGATGGGAATCCACCCAACTGCCCCTCACACCACACCTCATGACCGGGGGTCCCCCGCATCATCACATCATCTCAACATATCATAACTCAATGATTATGTCAATCTAGCTCTCGGCTATCACGTCTATCATCAAACAAGTTAGTTCAATACTATTATCGGCATAACTAACTATCAACTACTAGTCTATACAATTAAGCAAATAGACCATAACACACGTAATAAAAATGTATTCCATAGGCTATGTACTCAGTAAATTTCCACACGTACTCACCTTAGCAATAAGATACTCCAACCGAATTCTTGACACAAAATCTCTTGCTTCACAAATCCACCGACCTTCCAAGATGACACCGAAAGCAATTTGGCTCCAACATTCTTACAACAACTGATACCATATAAATCTGGCGACATCACTTAATTAATTTGTAAGACATTACAATGTTCTACATTCTTACAACAACTGATACCATATAAATAATCGTAGCTGATTTCAGTCATGTATATTCCGCACCAATTGGAGATTGTTACAGTAGGGTTTTAATGGCGACTGGGTTATCAGGTACATTTCCAGAAGTATAACACACTATGTAAAACCTTAGATCGCGTTTTAATATTTATTTCTAGTTTCTGTTTTGTTCTGTATTATAGCAATTATTTCGTAGGTTTACGAGTGATGTAATTTAATAATTATATTCTAATTAAAAAGGAAACTAAAATTTTGATAAAAATAACTCAAAGGGTATAATTGTCTTTGCATTTAAATTTCCTTGAATGAATATAAATCTTCCTTCAGCATAACGCTCCTCATTTATGACACATGATAATAAGGCCGTTTAATTGAACAAACAAAACCACTGCGAATTTTAAAATTTTCATTTTATTTAAATTTGACTAATTAACTATTATATATTTACAAACTAAGATGAATAGTGCAAGATATACATACATATTATATTACTAAAAGATACGGAGTAACATTTATTTCAAAGTCTTATCTACCAAGATGGTCAATTGCAGCTTGCATATCCTCTTCCATTTGAACAACCCAAGTTTGAATCCTACTTACTATGTATTTTTTGATATTTTTCCTTATTTTATCATCCATTTAATTCTTTTACTTCTTTTTTTCAATTTTCTATAATTATATTTTCTCTCATAACTTTTAATATTTTCTATAATGACAATCTACTCACTTAAATTTTAATACATGCAACCATCAAAATTTTTAATTTTCTATAAAACTAATTAATTTCTACATAACTAAAAATAGTTATTCTTTTACTACTATTAATATTTAATATTAAATATTTAATGATTTCCTAAACAGAATTGGTTTTAAAAAGTCCTAAATTTCTAAAATAACAATCATATGATTTTATTTTTATTATAAGATTTTTAGTTTGATATTAATAACACATACTTCTACACAAAGCAAAACTAATGGATACATTTATAAAATAATAAAGGATTAAAATAATTTGGATACAATCATCAGAAGAACACATATTACACATAACTAAATATTGTACAATTGAAATGTGATAGATCGTATTTCACTAAGATCAAGCTAATCCATGACAATTCAAGAGAGATTGAAGAATAAAGTGTGTGTGTTCTTGGTGTTTCACTATGTGTAAATTGAGAGAGAAAGATGGAGGGAGTTTTAGCTTTCAAATGATAATTCTGTTAATGTGAAAGAAAGCTTACAATTAGTGAGGCAAGGTTTTCCTTAAATACCTTGCTCACTAATCATCATGATTAAGGCTTAAGACTAGACTAATACTTTTACAGTATGACATAACTAGCCCTCTAACTATTTGATACAACTAAATTGACCCTAACAAAATGTTTATAAATTATCTTTTGAACGAACGCACGGAGAAATTTCTACTAGTATAAATACATATAATACATTAAGCATACCATATTTACTGTTTATAAGGACAATATATACGTGAAAGTTAGAATGGTAGCAACAAGCTTAAAGTGTCATAGTGGTTATCACCTTAGCTTTCAAGGCCAAATTCCAGAGTTCGATTCCTGTTTAATGCACACTATGCTAAATACTTTAGTTTCTTTTTCCCAAGTATTGTTAATTGAAATCATTTAAACCTCTAAATTGTTAATTTTTTTAAAAGTGAAACATAATTATACATGATTTAACTTCCCTCCCACTGCATTTACTAAAGGTTGTAATAAATACAAAATTAATATCAATTTTTCAATTTTTATTTTATACGAAATTTTGTTGAAATTATTCCGCAGCGAAGCGCGGCTTTCATTACGCTCGTATAAATACATTTTGCAGAGACGAGGTGTGGATTCCAAAAGTGGTTACGCAAAGCAGGTTGTGGACGCGTGTGAGGTGCCAGACAAATTTGACTCCCGTTTGGTAGAGAGACCTCCATGCACGAATGTAGTAAAATAAAAAAGATAGGGACAAAGTTTGTAATTTTGACTAAACCGTGTGACTATGTAATTGGTTCAACTTTTTTCTATCCACACACTTTTATAGCTAATTTTTATTTATTTAGCACTGCTGAGTTTAGAATAACTCTATATAACCGTAGATCTTTAGGCTTAAGAATAGTTAGTTACTGATCTGGAATAAGCATATACAAATAACAAAATTGCGGAATTAGTTGAACATATATGTATAGCTAAACAAGTTTTCATCATTAAAAGCCTCAATTCTATATATAAATACATAGAACGGTTCTTCGTTAAACAGTATCAAACGACCTTGAGGCTTAGGTTTTTACACACAAAACACGTTAAAACGTGGGTTCTAAGAACATCTAATTCTATGTCATTAGGTTTCTTTATATACTAGAAAACCTAAGACTTTACAAGGAAAAGATAATAACTAAATCTTTTAAACTAATAAAGATATACTATATCTTTTACATTTATGATCATCTCCTAAATCTTTATATGAATTTGAACTTCCATATCTTCAATTTAGGTCCTTGTACTTTATAAGTTTTGACACATCAAATCAATAATGAATATTATAGAAATATTCCTAACAATCTTCCCCTATTTGATTTGACAAAACTTATAACTTGTAAAATTAGCTAGGAATCTTCAAGTCTCTTCCCCTTTTTGACATAATCAAATAAATCTGAGAAACTTGAACTTCCCCTTGAATGATCAACAATTTTTCTTCCCCTAAAAGTGTGCTATCATTCTTGTGTTCTTCAAGGCTATATTAATTACATTGAAAACCTATAACTGGAGAATCATCTGGTGTATCCTCTCAAACTTCAAAGAAAAGGAAGACTGTTACATCTGAACTAGAACAACCAAAGAAGAAATTACAAATGGTTCAAGTTCATGATCTTCCCATTGCTCCCCTACAAAATAATCCAATCATCAACTGGAGATATATAGATGATGTGATTGAGATTATTAGAGAAGATAAGGTCATTCAAAGATTCAGAGCTTGGAAACCTTTAGTCATGTCCCTAACCAGAAGTGACATAATCAAAATGTTGATTATTGGTAAACCAAGAATGACAAAGAAGATCTGGAAAAATTCAGCTGCAGGTTACATTACTGAAATGATTGATGCTGCTTTTTATCCAGAAAATTATCCAGAGAAGTATACAAATTCAGAGAATGTTCAAGCCTGGAATGTGCTACCAACTGTCAATATGTACTTCTTTGAATATACAAGTAAGAAATGTGACTTATTCCTTTATGAGAAAGAGTATCATCACTCTGAGAAAACTCTTTATCATCTATGGTGCATGAATTTTATTAAACCTCATGATGCTGTGATGCTCCAAAATAAGATGAATGAATTTGTGACAAAGATCAGTAAATATATTATTGCACAAAGGAATACACAAAACCAACAGACATTAGAAGGTGATAAAAGAAGAGCAAAACTGTTGGAAGAAAAGGAAAAAGAAAAGAAGAAGTGAAAAGAAACTTGATTGATTGAAAAAGAATCAATAAGTTTAGGGGGAGATTGTTAGACCAAATCACAGTTCAACTTATTACTGATGTTGCAGTTAGTACTGATCATAGTTACTACTGATGAATACTATGGTTGTTACTGATGGGGCAGAATAACTTACTACTGATGAGTTGATACTGATGAAGACTATAACTAAGTTACTACTGATCAAGCACATATTGAAGATACTACTGATCTTAGTAGTTACTACTGACGTTGTATCTGGACTTACTACTGGTCACCAGAGTTACTACTGACGATGCATATTTACTACTGGTGATTGCAGTTACTACTGGTACGTGTTTTAGAAGCATATCAAGTCCGAGATCTTCGCAGAGTTAGTTATAGAATGTAATTCAATGTATATCTTTTATTATTCGATGTAAATCAAGTCCTAGAATAACTAGGGTAAATAGTTTAGCTTCAAGGACTATTATATATAGTTCCTTACGAATTGTAAACGTACGTGTGTATTGTGAATCAATAATATACATTGAAGCTTTTTGTGAAACTGTGTTCTTAATATTTTCGCATATTGTTCTTACAGTTCATCGTTCTTAAACATATTGATATAGTGTTAATCCGCTGTAACTTCTATCATCAATTAGATCTAAAGGTGTTTATTAACTCATTCATAGTTAATCGATCCTGACAAGCCCGTTTCACATGAAACACAACCCATATTCACCCTCGGTAATGATATATTATAGGACTCAAATAAGTTATATAGTGATAGATCGTAAGAACATTAGGTGTTGTCACACCAAGTCGGATGCCACCTATATATCATCTATGCGTCACATTAATATTTCACATTTTACATTCAAAACCTCAAAATACCCCATCTACTATCACTTAAGCCATTTGGGCCCCATCCCTTTTTTTCTTTTTCTTTTTTTTAAAAACATAATACTTCACTAAAATAAATTACATAATACAAATAAAATACGTAAAAAATAAAATAAAAAATCCGAAAAAATAAAATATACCGAAAAAATAAAATAAAATACCGATTGTTGGGACAATGGTGTTGATGGATTGGACGCGGATGAGCCGGCACTTCCCCATCCTAACACACCGTTCATCCAATCGGGATGTTGTTGAGACATTTTGTGGGTTTTTCGAAGTGAAAGTGTTTGAAATTGTATAGAATGTGTAGAAGGTTAGGTGAAAAAACGTTATGTTTGAAAGGGGTATTTATAATAGGTTTTATTTAAAAAAAAATTGAATTTCTGGTCAAACTAGCCGTTTGCAACGGCTAGTACACGTGTCAAGCTCCCATTCGTCCGCTGCCCTCGTCGACATTCTCACGCAGGGGCTCGCTCACATAGTTTCCTCGTTATTTCTCATGTGTTTGATTACTCATTTATTTTCTCGTTCTCCATAAAAAGTTTCCTCGTTACTCTGTATTTTTTTTATTTTTATTTTTATTTTTTTTATTTATTTATATTTTTTTTTTGCTCCTTCTCGCTTTAGAATTTATAAAATTTTATCGTCTAAAACACTTGTATTTTTCTCAGTTGCTCATTTCAATAACTATTCTCGATTTAATAATTACTCAATAAAGTATAATGTTTCATGATATTTAATTTAATAATTTAACTAGATATTCCCCTTAGTTTCAAATTAATATGTGATCATAAATAAAGTTTTGTCATTTGGTTCATTCTAATAATGGTTTATTCTAATAGTCTATTCATTTAACTTGATTTATTAGTTCCTTATAGCTTGGTAATTCCCAAGTAGTTATAAATTTTTCCTCATAATTTTATTATGGCGACCTTTTCATTACCGACTCATTGATAACATTCTCATTAGTCGATTTGGAATAATTCATATCAAAATTTTCATATTTAATAATCTCTTTTTTTTATCTCATTATATTCTCACAAGAACAATTTCTTGATTAATTCGCCACTCTTATAATTTTCTAGCCAATTATATGAACACACATGCTCATAACAATTATAAATAACAAAAATTTCTCTTGGTAATTCTCTTAATTTAAACATACCCAACTCCACTTGGAGAAAACTCGTCCTCGAGTTTGGAATTGGCACTTAAAATCTCATATTCTATACTCATAGAACTCGCTACGAACACTCGATAGTTCGGTATGTTGATTCTCATTTTGATTACATCTTTTAACGTTTCATTTAAATTACTCGATAATTAAACTCGTATGCACAACTGTGAGTCGGTCCCAACGTATACTCTTTACGCCCCTCTCACACCCCTACTCATTAAATGTTTATCACTTAAGAATGGATGTTAGCTTTCTCATTAGCATTATCATGGATTCTCGTATCCTTATTAGGTTTCCTCAATCATTACACTTTAATAGTGTCCTAATAATTTCTCAATCATAATTATTCATTTTATGACTCTTCATAAGTCAAACTTATTACATGTATTAGCATCACAATTTGTTATATCGCGTTACGCATCCACGTTTTTCTCTTGATCACATATGTGTATATTTTGGTTTACTCACGGTACGATTAGTATTAATTTAACTGTATATCTATCTTGTAGTTTTAGAAAACTTCTCTTTTAACTCGTGGTGAATAAGTCTCGTGAACTTACTTTTGTCACTTAACTCATTTAACAACTCATTTTGGGATTTCTCGTCCCACCCAATTAATGTTATCTCAATGTAATGCTATTAAAGTTTGTATCGCGTAACTCTTTTAATAGCTCTTTGAATTTGTGTTCTCGATGTTTTCTCATATAAGGTTACATAAATGATTTTTAATAAATCGAAATCTACAGATTTTCACATAAAATTTTCTCTGCTCATTAACATCTTACTCAATTTATATTTCTCCTTATGACTTCATTATGTGCCATTTATTTCACCATTTTCACATTAAAATCACTTATGGTTTCTCTTTGCTCATTTAACACTTCAAAATTTCTCATTTTAGTTATAAATTCTAGTTATAAATTTCTCAATTATCACTCCAAAGTCAACAAACGCAATTCAGTTAACGCTTATGGTTGGTTACGAATTACAAATCTCATTTGATTATTCCATTAATGAGTTCCTCATTTACTCAATACTCAAGTAAGTTATTCAATACTTTCCCATTTCATTTAACAATCTTTCCTAACTCAATTTAATAATCATTTATAACTATAGTCTTTTTATTTAATTCGTTCTGAACAATTGCTCAATCATCCTTGGTTGCAATGACTTCTCAATAATACGAACTATATTTTTCTCCATTATTTTACTTAATCATTGTTCTCTATTCTCAAATTAATTATTATATTTTCTCATTACTCTAATTAACAATTTATCATTAATGATTTTTACTTAGCTTGTTTGATTAAAGTTTCTCTTGAATTGTTTTGATAACTTTTTCACTCGAATTATTAATCTCTCTTATTTAATTTATTTTCTCATAATTTAAATTTAACGATAGTATCATCCAATTCTATAAAAATTCACTTATTAATTTGAATTTTTACCTTTTTCTCATTTTCTCGATTACTTTGTTTTGACGATTGCTCAATCGCCCTCGATTTCTTTATAACGCACTTAGATCATTTAAATAATTTAACTCGATTTGACTTATTAGTCTCTCTATTGACATGTTTTGATAACTCTTTATCAATTCGTGTTTGATGATTCTCTTATTCAATTGGTTGCACTGTTTTCTCATAAATCTCTTTTAGTGATTTTATTATCAATTATTATATATAATAATTGAGGGTTTTCATGATACTTAGATGCTTGGCGCATGGCCTCCTTGAATCCTTTTCGAAACATAGGCACAAGTCCTGTGTGTATAATAATAGGGGCCCTCTATTATTATCCGCACCTACCCATATCATGGTTTCGAGCCAGTTTCAAAGATTCCACGATCTCCCAGCCTCATACCATACACATAACAAGTAATCCACATCAATTAGTATAGTATATATATATATATCTATATATAGTCGCACAATTCACACTCATCTCGAGTTAATTCTCTTTTATTATCTTAGTAATCAATGTCACTCGCGACGTTTTTATAAACTAAATGATCTCATAAATAGGTACTAGAGGCATAAGGTCGTCGTGATGCGCTGCTTCTCGATTTGGATTTGGACTCATTTATAAAAACATTTGAAAAACTCATGCTTCGACTTGAGTTTGGAATTCACCCCTTGTGAACCTAATTCTCTCAAGCCAGAGCTCTGATACCAACTTGTAACATCCCAAAATCAGAGGAAATTTAAAAATTTTTAATTAATAAAATATTACATTTTTCCTCAAAAGTACATGTAACTCAAATGTCCCAACTAATAATAAAAATATAAAACCGTCTCGTGGTTTAATGCGGAATAATTAAATTTTTTAAAAACTAAACATGTTTGACTCAAAATAAATGTTTTAATCCAAATCCATAAATATAAAAATAGAAACGCAGCTCATCAACCATTGACATTCTCTTTGCCCTTGCTAGTACCTGCAAAATGGGAGGGAGTGTTTGGGTTCAGCCACCGCTGAGTGAGTAATCAACACCATAAGCATACACATACAAACAATCCACACCACACAAGTGATCCCTAAATACTCTACTCAATTCTCGATTATTAGGCCTTTTATTAAATTTCAATTGGTTCGCCAGTGCCGTGACGAATCCACAACGCGTGCCCCTGCTCTCGCGCTCGTCACTAGCACCCCTTCCAATACCCACCAGTGTCCCGCAGTACCACGCTGACAGTCGTGAATTGTACTTGGCCCCCGGGAAGAGTTGGCTACCTCATGAATCTCAAATATAGTTAGTTAGTTTTATTAACGTGTTGACCCATTACAACATGTACTCTTATAAAACTAACAGCTCAAGCTCAAGTATATCATCTCATAGATATATAACCACATAGCACAACCCAAGTGTATAACAACTCATAATCAAAACTCAAGTACACAGATCATTCACACAATGATATGGTATATAGCTCGGTTACTCAGTATCCATATCTCAGTTCAGAATACGAGTAAAATAAATAACACATAGCACATCAACAAATAACAAGCTCATCTCAAATCAATATCAATTCATGACATATAGCACATAATCATGAAGTGAATGTAAATGCAAGTTTATAGTGAGATCACCCACCTCGAATAACCGTAAGCTCCTAAATATCCTCGGTACTGAAGAGTTTCTCTAACAGGTCCTAGAAGGTCCTACAATGTACAAGGAAGCTCGGGTTAGGATTAGACTCAAAGGTTGTTTCAGCAGAAACTAAACAGCACTCAGCACTTTTGCGGGAACGGCTATAACTCTCAAACCATTCACTAGATATTATTCAAATTTTTACAGTAGTTAAATGACTCAGAGGAATACAATTTTACAGAAGACTTCGGAACCTAGATCCAAACAGAAAAGGCTCAAAACGGGCTCACGAGACAGAATAGCTGAACCAAAAACTATCCAGCGAAGGTTTACTAAAACAACAATAACTTTTAAACCGTAAATCAGATTAAGGAGCCGTCAGCGGCATTGGGAAGAGGACTCAGAAAACTAGAGACCATTACGGGCCAAAAATCCAAAAACATATATTAAGTTTCGTAAAAACAGTCCCGAACGGGCAGATTCTGTCAAAGTATTAGTTTGATATTTAAAACCCGTTTTAAGTCCCGACATCAACCCTTTCATTCCCGAGGCACTCGACAGCCCCGAGATCCATTCAATAATTACATTAACATTATGATAACAAAATGATATATACAAACAATAAAAAAAACATCAAAAGAAAAGAGTTAAGAGATTATACCCTACGAACCAAGATGATGACTACGAAACGACAATTAGCTACGATTAACCAATGCACCAAACATCAAAAGATGGTGTTTAACTTAACTGCCCTCCTCTTGGTTTGTGGACAGAAAGAAAGAAATCCCAACATCCTCATTACGTCACCAAATGACAGCCCTTTGTCATCCAAAACTCCAAGAGTTCAATATGCCATTACGTAAACAAAAGGACCACCTTTAAGTGGTCGACGGAGATCACATGCCCCCTCCTAAAACCACCGCCTCTACAATTTAATACTCACTTTGACGATAAAATCACCGCCCTCAATTGTTGTAGTGATTTGCAAATATAGACGTTTCCTTCTTCACGCGGTTACCAAGAACGAACAAGGCAAGGATTTATGCTGCTCAAAAACTTCCTCTCGTCAACTGTTTGACATCTTGCATAAATCCGGAAACAAGCCACCATAGATTAATAATGAATCGGAATAAGCAAGAATAAAAACGAGTGTAAGATTGAGATAATAACGAACACTTACACTCAAAGATTCAACGTATCACTAGCCCCGAATTCCCTCGCGATCGTAGCCCTCTTTCGACGAATGAAGAATGGCGGAAGTTTGCAGCCGATGTGTTGTAGGTTTTCTTGGAGAGAATTGTCGGAACTAGGGGAACACAAGTGAACGACAAGGCTCACAATACAGCTTCTTTCAATTGACAGGCCATAAGGCCTTGGGCCTGATTCTCGAATTATTTGGGCTCCCTCATCTCGGCTCAAACTCTCACTTATACCCGACATCATAAAAATCAGAAGAGGGTTCAGCCCTTCAGCTACTAGCCGGCTCAAACTCTTAATGCAACAATGCGGATCTCGGCCTTGGCCTTTGGCCGGCCTCGACCCAACACCCAATATAGACATATACATAAACTTAAAAACTTGGGAATTATAGAACGTCACTCAAGTATATTATCTCGGAATTATAACACGTAGCGCTAATCAACTATAATATTTAGTTTACTCAAATGCAAAACGTCGTACAATAATTATTACCTGCAAAATAAGTAACCCTCTAGTTATTTATTTGAATCGTCACACAATTAATCATCACAAATGAATGCACATAAAATCATCTAGTACTTGATAATTAAACAGAATGTAATCTAATTTGATTAAAAATTAGTATTTAATTATCTGAAAATTCAGGGTGTTACATGGTGTGGTGGCGATGCCGGCGAGCTGAGGTGGCTTCTGACGCCCCCTCCCTCTCGTTACCACACCCATGCTCTAATAGACCCTAGAAGCAAACTAGACATTCATATGTAAAACTAACATATTAGATGCCAAGAAAACATGTTTAAGCAGCAAAAATCATTTTCTTATATAACGGGTCCAATTAAAAACCTTAGACATAATCAAAATTATCGGCAATTGCAAATACAATTACTGATTTTTTTATTTTCTGTTGGGATATAAACAAGTTATTACTGATGCTGCAGGTAATACTGGTGAATTACTATTGATGGTGCTCAAAGGTGAAATACTACTGATCTTGGAAGTTACTAATGACAATGGCTATTACTACTGATGTCGATATTTAGAGCTGATCGTGTCCGAGATCTTCGTATAGTTAGTTTAAAATCTTTTTGTAATTCGATTGTAATCTATTCCTAAAATAACTTGGTTATAATGTTAGGCTTCAAGGACTATTATATATAGTTCCTTATGAATTGTAAACATACGTGTATTAATCGATCAAAATTAATACATTGAAGCTTTTGTGATAAACTGTGTTCTTATTCATTCGCATTCAATTTACAATTTACATTGTTCTTAATCAATAACAAGAGTGTTAATCCGATGTAACTTCTCTTTGTTAGTAGATCTGTGATTTAATAACTTGTTAAGTTATTCGATCCTGACAAGTGGTATCAGAGCATTAAGGTTCTAGATCTGCGAATTAAAAACATCAAAAAGTTTCATTCTTTCGAAACAAAATTGTTAATCATGTCTGATAACAATGAAAGCACTCAGGCAAACAAGATCCCAATTCTCACTCCCAACAACTTTGGGATGTGGAAAAACAGAATTAAGCAATACATGCTTATTACTGATTATTCCATGTGGGAAGTTGTGATAGAAGGCAACAAAACCATTCAAACTCAACTCACAAGCACATCAACTGAATCTGACAAACTCAAATGTGATAAAGAGAAGAAAGACAGAGGAATCGAACTAAAAGCCTTAAGCACTCTATTGCTTGCTATTCCCAATGACTATCAACATTTATTTGTTGAATATGATGATGCTAAGAAGCTGTGGCAGGCACTGGAAAAAAGGTTTGTTGGCACCAAAAGTATTAAAAGAAACATGAAATCTGTCTTGAAACAAGACTTTGAAAACTTCAAAGGACAAAAGAATGAATCATTGTCACAAGTTTTTGATCGATTCAACAAACTTATTGGTGAACTCAATCAAGTTGTAGTTAAAGCAGACAATGATGATGTCAACAGGAAGTTTCTCAGATCTCTTGGAGAAGAATGGACTATATATACTGTTTTATATAGACAAGGAGATGCATTGGAAGACAAGGAGCTGGATGAACTGTACAATGAACTTCGAGTGTTTGAATCTGAGGCAAGTCAGAAAACTCCTAGTCTACCTTCAAACAATGCTGCTTTTGTGTCAAGTACAGGTACAGGTTAAGATGTTGCATCTGGAAAGCAGATAGAGTCTGAATATGCAGCTAGAGAATCCTTCTTTATTAGTCATGTACACACTGTATTGATTAGTGAAGATCTGAAACAAATTAACACTGATGATCTGGAATAGATGGACATCAAATGGCAGATGGCAATGCTGAGCTTGAAGACTAAGAGATTTCTTCAAAGAACTGGTAGACAGAATCTGACCTTCAACAAGGGTGAACGTGTTGGCTTTGACAAAACCAAGGTCAAATGCTACAACTGCAATAATTTTGGTCACTTTGCTAGAGAATGTCCTAGCAAAGATCAAAGATCAAATTATAACAAGAACAACACTTCCAACTCAACTGCTTTGGTATCTCAAGAGGGTCAAGGTTATGACTGGAGCTTTTAAGCTGAGGAACAAGCTCAAAATCAAACTCTCATGGCCTTCACTGATTCTACTACTGAGAGCATTCAGATCCCTGAAGAAGGAAGAACATGGCATATTGATAGTGGATGCTCTAGGCACATGACTGGAAATCTTCAAATTCTTAAAGATTTCAAGTCTTTTGAAGGAGGGTATGTTGCTTTTGGTGAAAATCCAAGAGGTGGAAGGATTACAGGTAAAGGTACAGTATCAAATGGTAAGATTACTTTTGATGATGTATTTTATGTTGCTGAACTTAAATATAATCTGGTTAGTGTCTCACAAGTATGTGATAAAAAAGAACAAGATTCTTTTTACAAATACAGATGTCTCCTGACTTTAGTTTAGATGAAAAATTTGTTGTGTTGAAAACACCAAGGAGAAACAATGTGAATTGCCTTGATATAGGGGGAGAACTCATTTCTTCAAATGAGATCAACTGTTTTATATCCAAGGCAAACACCAATGAATCAGAACTCTGGCATAGAAGGATGTGTCACACAAATTTTAAAAATATGAATAATTTAGTCAAAAAGAATTTGGTAGTTGGTTTAACTCAAAAGGAATTCATGTGTGATCATCATTGTGTTGCATGCCTAAAAGGTAAACAACACAAGACTTCTCATAAGTCCAAAGCAATAAACTCTATTTCTAACCATTTGCAGCTCTTACATATGGACCTATTTGGACCTACAAATATAATGAGTATTGGAAAGAAACAATACTGTCTTGTTATTACTGATGATTTTTCCAGGTATACTTGGGTTTTCTTTCTTAGGACCAAAGATGAAACAAGTGAAATCATCAAGAATCTGATACAGCTTCTTTCAATTGACAGGCCGACAAGGCTCACAATACAGCTTCTTTCAATTGACAGGCCATAAGGCCTTGGGCCTGATTCTCGAATTATTTGGGCTCCCTCATCTCGGCTCAAACTCTCACTTATACCCGACATCATAAAAATCAGAAGAGGGTTCAGCCCTTCAGCTACTAGCCGGCTCAAACTCTTAATGCAACAATGCGGATCTCGGCCTTGGCCTTTGGCCGGCCTCGACCCGACACCCAATATAGACATATACATAAACTTAAAAACTTGGGAATTATAGAACGTCACTCAAGTATATTATCTCGGAATTATAACACGTAGCGCTAATCAACTATAATATTTAGTTTACTCAAATGCAAAACGTCGTACAATAATTATTACCTGCAAAATAAGTAACCCTCTAGTTATTTATTTGAATCGTCACACAATTAATCATCACAAATGAATGCACATAAAATCATCTAGTACTTGATAATTAAACAGAATGTAATCTAATTTGATTAAAAATTAGTATTTAATTATCTGAAAATTCAGGGTGTTACATGGTGTGGTGGCGATGCCGGCGAGCTGAGGTGGCTTCTGACGCCCCCTCCCTCTCGTTACCACACCCATGCTCTAATAGACCCTAGAAGCAAACTAGACATTCATATGTAAAACTAACATATTAGATGCCAAGAAAACATGTTTAAGCAGCAAAAATCATTTTCTTATATAACGGGTCCAATTAAAAACCTTAGACATAATCAAAATTATCGGCAATTGCAAATACAATTACTGATTTTTTTATTTTCTGTTGGGATATAAACAAGTTATTACTGATGCTGCAGGTAATACTGGTGAATTACTATTGATGGTGCTCAAAGGTGAAATACTACTGATCTTGGAAGTTACTAATGACAATGGCTATTACTACTGATGTCGATATTTAGAGCTGATCGTGTCCGAGATCTTCGTATAGTTAGTTTAAAATCTTTTTGTAATTCGATTGTAATCTATTCCTAAAATAACTTGGTTATAATGTTAGGCTTCAAGGACTATTATATATAGTTCCTTATGAATTGTAAACATACGTGTATTAATCGATCAAAATTAATACATTGAAGCTTTTGTGATAAACTGTGTTCTTATTCATTCGCATTCAATTTACAATTTACATTGTTCTTAATCAATAACAAGAGTGTTAATCCGATGTAACTTCTCTTTGTTAGTAGATCTGTGATTTAATAACTTGTTAAGTTATTCGATCCTGACAAGTGGTATCAGAGCATTAAGGTTCTAGATCTGCGAATTAAAAACATCAAAAAGTTTCATTCTTTCGAAACAAAATTGTTAATCATGTCTGATAACAATGAAAGCACTCAGGCAAACAAGATCCCAATTCTCACTCCCAACAACTTTGGGATGTGGAAAAACAGAATTAAGCAATACATGCTTATTACTGATTATTCCATGTGGGAAGTTGTGATAGAAGGCAACAAAACCATTCAAACTCAACTCACAAGCACATCAACTGAATCTGACAAACTCAAATGTGATAAAGAGAAGAAAGACAGAGGAATCGAACTAAAAGCCTTAAGCACTCTATTGCTTGCTATTCCCAATGACTATCAACATTTATTTGTTGAATATGATGATGCTAAGAAGCTGTGGCAGGCACTGGAAAAAAGGTTTGTTGGCACCAAAAGTATTAAAAGAAACATGAAATCTGTCTTGAAACAAGACTTTGAAAACTTCAAAGGACAAAAGAATGAATCATTGTCACAAGTTTTTGATCGATTCAACAAACTTATTGGTGAACTCAATCAAGTTGTAGTTAAAGCAGACAATGATGATGTCAACAGGAAGTTTCTCAGATCTCTTGGAGAAGAATGGACTATATATACTGTTTTATATAGACAAGGAGATGCATTGGAAGACAAGGAGCTGGATGAACTGTACAATGAACTTCGAGTGTTTGAATCTGAGGCAAGTCAGAAAACTCCTAGTCTACCTTCAAACAATGCTGCTTTTGTGTCAAGTACAGGTACAGGTTAAGATGTTGCATCTGGAAAGCAGATAGAGTCTGAATATGCAGCTAGAGAATCCTTCTTTATTAGTCATGTACACACTGTATTGATTAGTGAAGATCTGAAACAAATTAACACTGATGATCTGGAATAGATGGACATCAAATGGCAGATGGCAATGCTGAGCTTGAAGACTAAGAGATTTCTTCAAAGAACTGGTAGACAGAATCTGACCTTCAACAAGGGTGAACGTGTTGGCTTTGACAAAACCAAGGTCAAATGCTACAACTGCAATAATTTTGGTCACTTTGCTAGAGAATGTCCTAGCAAAGATCAAAGATCAAATTATAACAAGAACAACACTTCCAACTCAACTGCTTTGGTATCTCAAGAGGGTCAAGGTTATGACTGGAGCTTTTAAGCTGAGGAACAAGCTCAAAATCAAACTCTCATGGCCTTCACTGATTCTACTACTGAGAGCATTCAGATCCCTGAAGAAGGAAGAACATGGCATATTGATAGTGGATGCTCTAGGCACATGACTGGAAATCTTCAAATTCTTAAAGATTTCAAGTCTTTTGAAGGAGGGTATGTTGCTTTTGGTGAAAATCCAAGAGGTGGAAGGATTACAGGTAAAGGTACAGTATCAAATGGTAAGATTACTTTTGATGATGTATTTTATGTTGCTGAACTTAAATATAATCTGGTTAGTGTCTCACAAGTATGTGATAAAAAAGAACAAGATTCTTTTTACAAATACAGATGTCTCCTGACTTTAGTTTAGATGAAAAATTTGTTGTGTTGAAAACACCAAGGAGAAACAATGTGAATTGCCTTGATATAGGGGGAGAACTCATTTCTTCAAATGAGATCAACTGTTTTATATCCAAGGCAAACACCAATGAATCAGAACTCTGGCATAGAAGGATGTGTCACACAAATTTTAAAAATATGAATAATTTAGTCAAAAAGAATTTGGTAGTTGGTTTAACTCAAAAGGAATTCATGTGTGATCATCATTGTGTTGCATGCCTAAAAGGTAAACAACACAAGACTTCTCATAAGTCCAAAGCAATAAACTCTATTTCTAACCATTTGCAGCTCTTACATATGGACCTATTTGGACCTACAAATATAATGAGTATTGGAAAGAAACAATACTGTCTTGTTATTACTGATGATTTTTCCAGGTATACTTGGGTTTTCTTTCTTAGGACCAAAGATGAAACAAGTGAAATCATCAAGAATCTGATAGTCAAACTGGAAAACACAAGAGATCTCAAAGTGAAAGCCATTAGATGTGATAATGGCACGTAATTTAAAAATGCTAATTTAATTACTTTTTGTGATCTTAAAGGTATTGACAGGCAATATAGCTCACCTAGAACTCCACAACAAAATGGTGTAGCTGAAAGAAGAAATAGAACAATCATTGAAGCAGCCAGGTCCATGCTTGCAGACTCAAAATTACCAATTACATTTTGGGCTGAAGCTGTTAATACTGCTTGTTATGTTCATGAAGGAATTATGTGCACAGTTAGTCAACCTATGATGATACATCCATGCCTACGAAACACTTAAGGGTCACACCGGTGAGTACATGTAATACAAGCAAGTTATGCAACTATACTACGAAGAGGAATGATTCATAATAGTCATTATGAATCAAGTTAAGTATTAAGTTAAGTTTAACTTATTACTAGATTAGTTTAACTAACTAATTAATACAAGTAGTTGTACATTTACTAGTTGAGTAAATTACAATGTGTTAATTAAAGGTTATCCATGATATGATGTAAAGTTATTATATCATATAGTAATTGGATAATATTATTGTATAAATTATATAAAGGTTATTATATAATTAACTATTAAAAGTGTAAATACAAGTGAATAATTTCGTGTATATGGGTACCGAAATAATAGTGTGTTAATACTAGACATTTGATAGTTAAGTGCAATAATAATAAACTAGTTAAACTATAAGGGATGGAATTGTTAAAAAGAAGTTTAATTAAAGTTCTAATATTAATTAAACTAGAAGGGTTCTAAGCGTAACTTATTTGTATATAAATAAGAGGCTTAGGGTAACCCTAAAACACCCTTGATCACCTCACGAAAATCCCTTCCCCCCTCCCCTTCGATTTTCGGCCGAACACAAGATCAAGAACACAACTCTTTGTGTCTTCGTGTTCTTCATTCGTCCTTCGTGTTCTTCAAAGTCTTGAAGATCCAAGATCGTTGCAAGTGATCATCTAGAGGATCGTTCGTCGTGTTCATCATCAGTGGACTTATCTTAAGCATTAACCTAAGGTATGATTCATGGAACACTCTTTCTTCCTCTCCTCTTGTTCGAAGTCGAACCAAGAACCCTAGGGTTCTTGGTAGTAGTCGACGAACACACAAGTATGTGTGTGTTCGAGTCCTTCGTACAAGGTTTCTTTCTTGTTAACCTAAGCTAGATTTCCAACATCCAAATCCTTTAGGGTTTAAGCATTAGGTTTAATCTCAGTTCCGCATTTAGGGATTAAATCAGCTAGTTGGTTTTAACCGGTCAAGAACAAGTTTGTTAGGACCAAAATTGTAATAAGGTTAGGACCAATATTGTAATAGGTTTTGACCTTTAAGTCCGTTAGTTAACATTTACCTTGTTAAGTGGCAGGAGTATATAAGGTTGTATCTTTGACTTTCAAGTCAAGCTTTCCCACACAATTACTATATACACATTTCTGAAAGTTTCATTCATCTCGTTCTCTCTCTTTTACACACACTAAATACACCAAGAACACACACACTAGTTCTTCAATTACTCATCATTTCTTCATGGATTAGCTTGATTATAGTTTCATTAGGTCTTACAATTGGTATCAGAGCGAAATCTCTCTTAGAGAAGATCCAAAATCGAGCTAAAATGATCAAGATCTGAGAAAGTTTTGAAGAAAAGTTTGTTCGAGCTGTGAAATTTAATGTTGTAAAATTTTTGTTCGAATTGAAGATTTGATCATGGATTAGTGTTTCTCCAGTGTTTCTAAACACAATAGAATCAAAATTGGATTCATTCCATCAACAATCATCTTCAATTTGATGATTTTGGTGAAAAAGTGAAAAAGTTGAAAAGTTTCTGAAAATCGACGAATTAAAGCTATACTGTTATGGATTGAGGAAAGTGATCGGATCAAAGTGTTAGCAATTGAATTTCAAACGTTTAGCAAGAAGAATCATTGAAATCGGTGAAGAAATGAGCAAAATCCGATTGAAATAGAGAAGAAAAGTAGCGTATTTTCGTTCGTCAAGAAGTTCGACACGAAGAATGACGAAGAACAAGTTCGGCTCAGTGCTGATGTTCGGCCCGAAGAAGTAGTTCGGCCCAGTTGTGTTCGGCCCGAAGTAACAAAAGAGAAGTTCGGCCCGAGGTCAAAGTGGAAGTTCGGCCCAATTTTTTTAAATAGAAGTTCGGCCCAGGAGAAGTTCGGCCCAATTTTTTAAATAGAAGTTCGGCCCAGGAGAAGTTCGGCCCGAACTGCCTTACTACTTCGGCCAACAACGAACTTCTTTAGAATTTCGGCCCAAGTCTGTTATTTTTCATAGTTCGGCACCTAGTTCGGCCTGTTTTCTCAACCAGTGATCAAAATCGATTCATATTCGCTTGAAATCAACAGGTTTCTTATTTGATTCAGATTCAATCCAGCTATTAAATCCAGCTATTAAATTGAAACAATTCAATCCAGCTATTAATTCGATTATCAGAAAAATCGATTAAACTGAAACGTATTCATCCTGTTAAATCCAGACTCGTAATCCAGACTCGTAATTCAAATCAGACTGCAATTCGACCTATTTGAAATCGAGAACCCTATTTGACTCGTAATCCAGAAGTCGATTATCTCAAAATCGATTACCTTGACTCGTGACAGCCCTATTTGAAATTCTGTTTAAAAGGCCCAACTCATTTTAGGTGTTTAAAAGATCTCATTTGATAAAAGGCCCAATACGTCTTGTAGCTCACGAAATTTGATCTTGCTTGCTTGCTAAATCTCAGCCAAATTAAGCCCAACAATCATTTTAATCTTTGAGCCCAATAAATCCCTCTTTCATTTTCATCATTTTAATCTTTGATTTCATTTTAATCTTTGAGCCAAATTTTAATCATTTTAATCTTTCTTGTCCATAAAACCGATATCAAGTTTTTCATTTCTCAAAAGCCCAATTTCAATACCAGTACAAATTTTAATTCAATTTCTCTATGACTTCGAAAGACGCTCTCTCAATCGGGTCTGATATCAAACCTCCCGTTTTATATCGAGGAGAGTATCCACAATGGAAGAAAAGATTTCTTCATTTTATCAGAAACCAGGAGCTGGCTACGGAAATCCAGGAATCCCTCGAACAGGGAAATGGAGTATTTTATGAAGATGTTATTGCTGAACCAGATGCTGTTCCGGTAGTGATCAGTGGTAAACGACGGCTTACTCCGGATAAATATTCAGCTCCACAAAAACGAAGGGCTAAAGCTGATTTACAAGCATACTCATTTATGCTTCAAAGCTTACCTAATGACATATACAACAGCTTGGATAGCCTTGAAACTGCTAAAGAGTTGTGGGATGAGATCAGAAAACAGATGGAGGGTACTACATTAGGCAACAAGGCAAAGATGGTTACGACTCTAAATTCTTATTAGTCATTCAAAGCCAAAGTTGGAGAAGATTTAGAAAGTACATATCACCGATTCTGTACATTGATGAATGACCTTCGTAAAAACCACTTGATAAAAGAAAACTTGGAGCTGAATATAAAATTCATTCATAGTTTGTTACCTTAGTGGGAAACTTTTGGGAATAGTGCCATGCAGCACAAAGATCTCAGTCTCATTGATACTCATGAACTCTATGAATATCTGCACCAAAATGAGCCTATGGTTAAAAACATAGTGAAAACCAAACAAGAGACTGATGATACTCTTGCACTGCTAACAAAACAACACCGTCTATATTCTTCAGCAGATAAGATGAAAGAGAGTGTTGAGGCAACAGTGATATCTTCAACTGATGAATTACAAAAAGAACTCGAAGATGTACTTAAAGCTATGGCACTTATTTCAAGTTATGAGAAGAAGTACTACAAAACACCTACAAACAACAGTTTAAGATCATCTTCAAACTTTAAATCTGCTCCATCACCTTCAGCAACAAACAACACAACTGACAAGCAAACTCTTACACCACTGGATCCAATGAAAAAATGTTACAATTGTGGTCTTGCTGGTCATTACTCTCGAGATTGCAAGAAACCCAAAGTTCGCAATTCTGATTATTTTAAGCGAAAGATGGTAATGGCTAAGCAAATCGAGGCTGGGAAAGTGTTGTTGGCTGAAGATCTAAGCTGGATGGAAGATTCTGAACCCGAAGATGAGGAGCATTCAGCAAACTTATGTTTTATGGTGAGAGAAAATGCTGAGGTTGTTGATCGTATCAATGAACTTGACAAGGATGGCAAGGTACACATTTCTTTTCTATCTAATGAAAGTACTTCCACTGATTCTGATACTTGATTTGTTCAAAACCAGATATCTCAAATAGAATTATTAACTCAACAAATATTAGTAGAAAAAGATTTAAATGTTGAACTTAAAGAGCGTTTAAATATTTTAGAAAAACAAATTGAACAAAATGCTCATCTAGGTGATCAACTTGTTAATCATATTCAACAAACTCAAGTTTTAAAACAAGAGAATCTGAGTTTACAAACAAACGTATCAGAATTGACGGCAAGACATGATCACAATCACCAAACAATATGCTAAAACATGGTATGAATATCAAAGCACTAAAAATTGTTTGGAACGTAAACAACAAGAATTTGATGAAAATGAACAACAATTTAAATCATTAAATTCACAAATCAAAGAATTAACCGAAAATCTTCATGAACAAAACATCATTTCATCAAAAGAAATGCTACACAAACAAAATATCATAAACACATTTAAGCATGAAACCATTAAATTGAATTCACATATCAAACATCTTGAGGAATTGATTGTCAAAAGAGGACACATTGATCAAACCATTCATCTTAACAAGCCTAAAGACTTCAAATATTTCAACTCTCGAGAAGGGCTAGGAGCTGACAATCCGGAATATCTTAACACCGCGTGCAAAATGGCTCCTACATTATATGATTCACGATACCTACTCAATGGAATCTCGCAACGTTTCAATCGGATGACTGATGAGGAAGAAGAAATAGAGACGTTCAACCGAGCTAGAAAGGAGAATGCTCAAATTAGTTTCAATTACATTGAACTAAATAAGACATATGAAACTAAAAAGGCTCAATTTGAAAATGAAGACTATTTTCCAATAATAACACCTACCGAATTTGAGATTAAAGGAAATGTTGTACTTCAACAGAAGATAACACCAAAGATTTATGTTCCTTCTCTTATTCTTGAAAAGAAAATTTGCCAACTGGAAAATGAAATAGATGAAACACATAAAGCATTTGACAAAGAAAAATCTAATCTTCAAACTAAAATTCATGAATTAGAAGATAAAATTATTGAAATAAAATCTACTTCTAATCAAAACGTTTCTACTTCAAATGTTTCTTCACAGCCTATGTCTCTCAAATCTAAAATTTCATCTCTCAACAATCCAGTTCTTTTAAGACGAGATCCTAATTCATCTGTTTTAAATTTTTCAGATCGAAATTTAAAATCCACGCTTCAGAAGACTGTGCATGGGAGAGTCAAAGACGTTGAGCAGTTGAAGAAGTCTAGTTCGAGTAAATCTAGTATGCTTAAGTCCAAGGAGCTTAAGAAGTCTAGATCTTCTTCGTTTTTAGCTTCTTCTTTTTCTTATTCCAATAAATGTAATAACTCAACAACGTTTATTTCTCCTGCTACACTTTATGGAATTGTGTATGATTCTGCAATTTATCGTCCTGTTAATCATGCTGTGAATGGTGTAAATTTGGTTGTTAAAATAGATAAAAATGGAAATAAAGTTTATTTTGATAGAAAAACTAATCAACCAATTTCTCAATATGATACACGATATTTTGTAAGAAAAGATGCTCCATGTGGTATTCGTCATGATGTACTTCATAGAAATGGTTCAATCGTTCATTCATGTAAAATTTGTTATCCAGAACCATGCAAAACCATTCTTGCTAGATCTCAAACACCTCTACCTACACGTTCTTCTCCTGCTTCTTCAAAATCAGTTTCTCGTGTAGTTTCAACACCTAAATTGTCCACATCAGTCGATTGCGAGGTCTCTACACCTAAATCGACAAAATCAGTCTATCGCGTGGTCTCTACACCTAAATCGACAAAATCAGTCTATCGCGTGGTCTCTACACCTAAATCGACAAAATCAGTCTATCGTGCGGTATCTACACCTAAATCGACAAAGTCAGTCTATCGAGTTGTGTCTACAACTAAATCGTCAAAATCCATTTCTATGACTTCGTCTACAAAATCATCCAAATTTATTAAATATAAATGGATTCAAAATGAACAATCAAACTGGATTTTAATTTCTCCAGAGAAATCCTTAAAATGGTCTATCAAATTAACAAACAATGTACTGCCTCCTTGCAGTTCTCCAGTTCTCTAAATACATTTTTTCTTCAAATTCTTCAGAAGACATATATTACTAATCGATTCGGACCCATAACTGATTGGGTACCACATTTTTATTTGTCTTCTGTAGAATATTTGGTATCTTGATTCTGGTTGTTCCCGACACATGACCGGAAACAAGAAATTATTAACAAATTTTAGAGACAAATATTTGGGAACTGTTCGGTTTGGAAATGACCATTTAGCGGCTATAATGGGTATTGGAGATATTATTCGTCACAATTTAATAATCAGCAATGTAACTTATGTTGAAGATCTTGCACACAATCTTTGTATTATTGGTCAATTCTGTGATAAAACATTAGAAGTCAATTTTCGAACTAAGAAATGTGCCGTTCGCACCTATGATGGTGAAGAACTTCTTACCGGAACTCGTGAGACGAATCTCTTTACAATTGATTTGAATGATGTGACCCCACTTGAAGAAGTATGTTTAATGGCAACGGTTTCGTCGCAGGAATCATGGTTATGGCACCGTCGTCTTTCTCATCTAAATTTCAAAACGATTAACAAATTGGTAAAAGGTGGTCATGTCTCTGGTATTCCCGATGTTAAATTTGATAAGGATCATCTATGTTCGTCTTCTGAAATGGGCAAAATGACAAAGAAACCTCATAAGCCCAAACCAGTTCCAAGTTCTTCAAAACCGCTTGAATTACTTCATATGGATTTATGTGGCCCAATGAGCGTTCAAACCATGGCCGGTAAACGATGTGTTGGTAATTGTTGATGATTATTCACGTTATACATGGGTTTATTTCTTACGAACAAAAGATGAAGCTGCTGAGTCCATAATTTCCTTCATCAAGAAAACCCAGACGAATTTAGAACTAAAAGTTCATACTATTCGTACTGACAATGGGACTGAATTTAAAAAATCAAACTTTAGATTCTTTCCTTGAATCAGTTGGTATATCTCATCAATTTTCTGCTGCCCGAACACCTCAACAAAATGGGGTTGTTGAACGACGAAATCGTACTCTTGTTGAAGCTGCTCGTACCATGCTTTCATTTTCAAAACTCCCATTATCTCTTTGGGCTGAAGCTATTAGTACAAAATGTTTCACACAAAATCGTTCAATCATCAACAAAACCTACAACAAGACTCCAGATGAACTCATTAATAACCGAATTCCAAATGTCAAAATTTTCCATATTTTTGGGAGTCGTTGTTTTATTCTGAACGACAAAGACAAATTAAATAAATTTGAAGCTAAAGCTGATGAAGGAGTTTTTGTCGGATATTCCCGAGAATATGCATCTTTCAGAGTATATAATCGGTCGAAACGGACGGTTAGAGAAAGTGTCAATGTTAACTTTGATGAAACTTTTCCAATAGCTTCATTAACTACAAATGTTGAAATTCCTCCACCTTCGTCATCGCCTTCCACATCTCAAAATGATTTAGACGTCTTATTTGAAAAATTTTATGATGATTATCATAACATTCGACATACTTTGCTTGAGGAGGCTGGCGTTCCATTTCCATCTGTAGCCGATGTTCAATCTATTTCTATGCCTGAAGTACCACATTCAAGTTCAACTGATTCTCCATCTCATACTTCTGCTGCACCAACTAACAATTTTTCTCCTTCAAATTCAGTTTCATCTTTGGATAATCAATCTTCACCGGAAGATTCGTTAGAAACTCAATCTTCACCGGAAGATTCCCCGGAAAATCAATCTTCACCGGAAGATTCTCCACCTTTGCAACCTCAATCACCTCTGGGCGATTTCCCACTTTCTGGAAATGCTGTTCATCCTTTAGATTTATCTTTAGTTCCAGCACAAACTCCACCTTTTGGTCAAGCTGCTACTTCTTTAGATTTATCTTTAGTACCAGTACAACCTCAACCATTGGTGACTGATTTCTCTAAATTCAACGTTAACGAGTTGATCCTCCACCGTCTACATCAAATGTTCAAAATGCACTAATCCCTCATCCTGAATTCACTGATACCTCAAATATCAATCCAGGTCAACTTCCACTTCCTCATTCACTTAAATGGACAAGAGAGCCTCCTTTACATCAGATAATCGGTGATCCTGAATCTTCTGTTCAAACTCGTCGAGCTACTGCTGATGAATGTCATTTTACTGCATTTTTAAGCTCTAATGAACCAAAGAAGGTCAGTGAAGCTCTCTCCGACCCAGACTGGATTCTTGCTATGCAAGAAGAAATAAATCAATTTGAAAGATTAAAAGTTTGGCGTCTTGTTCCAAAACCACCTGGCAAATCTGTTATTGGTACAAAGTGGATTTTCAAAAACAAGAAGGATGAAAATGGAATAGTAATTCGTAATAAAGCATGACTTGTTGCGAAAGGATATGCACAAAAGGAGGGTATTGACTTTGAAGAAACGTTTGCTCCTGTTGCCCGAATAGAAGCCATTCGAATATTTTTGGCATATGCAGCACATAAGAATTTTACCATTTATCAGATGGATGTTAAAACTGCATTTTTAAATGGCATTCTAAATGAAGAAGTGTTCGTTCATCAACCCGAAGGTTTTGTAGACTCAAAATTTCCGAATCATGTGTATATTCTCGACAAAGCATTGTATGGCTTGAAACAAGCTCCTCGCGCGTGGTATGATGTGCTATCTAAATTCTTAGTTGATTCTAGTTTTTCAAAAGAAAAAATCGATACAACTCTTTTCATCAAACGCCAAGGGGAAGACATAGTTCTCATTCAAATTTACGTCGATGATATCATATTTGGTTCTACAAATCCCAAATACTGTAAAAAGTTCTCTGATTTAATGGTTAAAAGATTTGAGATGAGTATGATGGGTGAAATGAACTTCTTTCTTGGTCTTCAAGTTCGCCAATTACCTACCGGGATCTTCATCAATCAATCCAAGTATATCACTGATCTCTTGAAGAAATATCTCATGGATGATTGTAAACCAATACCGACGCCGATGTCGCCTGGTTCTAAATTACATGCTGATGGCAAACTTGTTGATGTTACAAATTATCGGGGGATGATAGGATCTTTATTATATCTTACTTCGAGTTGACCAGACATAATGTTCTCTACTTGCATATGTGCTCGGTATCAGGCTGCTCCTAAAGAATCACATCTTCAAGCAGTCAAACGTATATTTCGTTATCTGAAGGGTACTCGAGATCTTGGTCTTTGGTATCCTAAAGAAACTTCTTTTGACTTGACTGCCTTCTCTGATGCTAACCATGCTGGTTGTATGCTGGATCGCAAGAGTACATCTGGAAGTGTTCAGTTTCCGGGAGATAAATTGGTGAGCTGGTCTTCACGGAAGCAAAATTGCGTATCTCTATCCACTGAAGAAGCAGAATACGTTGCTGCTGCAGGCTGCTTATCCCAGGTAATTTGGTTGCAATCACAATTAAAAGATTATGGCTTTCTATATAGTCGTATTCCTTTATATTGTGATTCACGAAGTGCAATTGCAATTTCATGCAATCCTGTTCAACATTCCAAAACTAAACATATTGATCTTCGATATCATTTTATAAAGGATCATGTTGAACAAGGTAATGTGGAATTGTACTTCGTTTCCACAGATTATCAATTAGCTGATTTGTTTACCAAGGCATTAGACGAAAAACGTTTTAACTTTCTTGTGTCTAAACTTGGTATGCTAAATCTACAAGATTAAACCGTTTTATGTTTCACAAAAGAATGACTTATACACGCATCAGTGTATAACTCGAGGTTCAAAAGAATGACTTATACACAAATCAGTGTATAACTCGCGTTTCAAATAAATGACTTATACACGCATCGATGTATATCTCGCGCTTCATCAAAATGACTTATATACACATCAGTATATGACTCGTTCTTCAAAGAAAGGACTTATACATACTTCAGTGTATAACTCGAGTTTCATCAAATGACTTATACACATTTCAGTGTATAACTCGCTTTTCAACGTAATAGCTTTCAAGTACATCAGCTTGAAACCCGCTCTTAACCAGATTTTCACATTAATGTAAAAACTCTTTCCCACCCCTCTTAACCTGTATATTTTCATTACCTTTATTTTGTCGAGGGGGAGAAATATTAATTCTAGGGGGAGAATTAGTACTTTCAGGGGGAGAAACTTTCTATCTCAATATTTTTATACCCGTTTGAATTTTTTTTTAATGATACATTTTTTTTATCAAACGACAATACCTTCCTATGGTTTGCCAAAACCGGCCTAACCTTCCAAGGGAAATACTTTTTAGCCAAAATTGGTAAATGTGAGGGTATATGTCTAGGGTATAGATTTAGGTGAGTGCAAGGTGATGTGAAAACATGATAATTTCAAGAAAACACACCTTTGAGTGCATCCAAACCGACAATAAACCGGGCAACCTCACAAATTTGTGATCATTCATGTGTTGAGTGATTCACCAGACTTAACTGGCCCAGTCAAGCATTTGCACTCCTCCACCAACTACTCAGATTCCTCTCAATAGGAATTTGTTTCAATTCATCAGGGGACGTAGCACATAATCTATCGACTGCTCATTCGGAGTATGTTGGTATTGAAATTTTAACCTTCTGCCCCAGGTTACGTCTTCAATTGAATGCACAATGTGTCTAGATCTCACCGACAAATATTTCCAACATAGGACACATACACTATTGAAAATGAATCTCCGTGTATTCATCGGAACACTCATAGTGGCTTCACAATCTGGTGCTTCACGAGGATTGAGTGGAAATCCTGCTAGAGCTAAAATCGCGCCAACTCTAACTGCAGGTCACACATTTGAATCCACTGTTGTGCAAATGACTATCGATTCATACCGTGTGTTAACGAATACTCTATGTGAGTCCGGTATTTCCTAATTTGTTCAAGTTGTTGTGCCTAAACTTTTATATCATAAAGGCAACAACTTATGCCGGATACACTTAATTTTCCGATGAAAATCCATGTTATTCTTAAAAAGTAACATCCTATATGCTGATAATTTGCACATGAGCATTATAGTTCACTCTCAAATTACTCCTCTGATCTGCTATAACCGGCATGATCTTCCCAAGGAGCCACCTACAATATAGGATAATATGTAAGGGTACATAGGTCTAGGTGAGCCGAATCAAGTATCACGGGATCTTGATTGGGGTGCGCTGAGATAAAATTTGAGAGGGGGAATGTCGTATGGGGTGCAATTCAGCTATACATGGTATAATGAAATGAGGGTGTAGTTGAAAAATTAAAAAGTAAGCTTGAGTGAGGAGGGTGTGACAGGGTTAAAGAAAACAAAAACCCTTACCAAACTGATAAAAAGTCGGGTAGCCACGTCTCTATCAGATTGCATGTGTTGCTCTCTGATATTGAAATAGACATCATGGACCCAGTGATGCAATGCACAACCCCCCCAGCTACTCAAGTATTTCTTAAAAAGTACTTGTTTCATTTCCACGGAGACTATCTCATACGCTATCGACATCTCACTTGGAGATTGTTGATATTGAAATAGAGGACATGCCTCTCCAGTTCTCGCCTTTGTTTATCCACTAATTGAGTCTAGAACCCCAATACATTTTTAGGACACAAGGCATCATACCAAGCTTATCTTTGTGATAAAGCCGAAACATTCATAGTGCTACCAACATTCTTGGTATTCCACGATGATTGAATGGAAATCCTACCAGTGCTATCATCTATTCCAACACTGAACGTAGGTCGCACAGTTTGTGTAACTGTTGTGTCAACGGGTAATCTATGTGATCCCGGTTTGCCCTATTTGATTCGATCATTGAGATTAAATGCCAAACGATTTGATCGGATATCTATATCTTCATCTTTGGTTCGGTTTTTGATTATACAATGTGATGTATCTTGATTCATTCAAAAGATGCATAAATCATTCTTTATCACATTTGTATTCATGGGCTTAAAAGATTTTCTTCATCACACCTCGACGAACTTCATATTTTTCATGATGATTCCAATAAATCTTAATCATCATGAGGGGGAGAAAATTTATTAAGAAGTTCAGTTTATGAAGAAAAATGCTTACAAGACTTAAGAGAATATATTAGCCCAGTTTACTCCACATCAAAAAGACATATGCACCGATTAAGGGGGAGTAAACAAGAAACCGAAGAAGATTTGTTGAAGAATAATTGTTTGTTTGAGGGGGAGCGTAAACTTCATCAACGTTTTATCCTAAACAACAATTATCAATGTTCATAAATCGACAAAGCCACAACTTCATCAAAAGACTTCCGCTACAAACAACTCTATCTATCTATGGGTCTACATTGTCGTCGATTTACATGAAATAATTTGTGAAGAAAAAGAAATCGATTTATCCTCAGAAATTTCTCACATATTCTCAACATTTCCACTACAAATCTTAAATTTACAAATCATTCTATTCAAACCACAAATCCACATCCATTTTCATCTGAAGCTTAACCGTTTGAAATATTCTTTCCAAAATTCCATAACATTCATATCCATTCAAAAGCTTAACTGTTCAAATCTGTTGTTCATACCGAATACAATCATCCACATTCATCCAAATCCTAAATGTATATATCATTCTTTAATACATTCAAAACATACATACATACATATCCATAACTTTTAACTGACAAATCATTCTTATCTAGTCAAACACACACATTCAAAACTTTGACTGACAAACCATTCAAAAACATTATCATTATATCCTTAATATAATCTTCTACCACAAACTTCCAAAAACAACCTCTCCATTATCTGAAAACCCAGTCAAATCCTTACTTAACTGATATTCTTTTTCCCAAAATTTACAAATCTTTAGTAAATCAGTTATAGGATTTCTTCACTCAAAAAGTATCAGCGAAAAACATATACACTTTGAGTATGTTAAACTTCCAGATTTCTGAAATGTTTTATTCTTGAAGTTCAGAAAAACATTTTCTCGCCAAAGACAGATTATGAGAAGGATCTGGAGTCTGAAGACTGGGATGACGTCTTAAAGATCAAAAAAGGGGAGATTGTTAGGACCAAAATTGTAATAAGGTTAGGACCAATATTGTAATAGGTTTTGGCCTTTAAGTCCGTTAGTTAACATTTACCTTGTTAAGTGGTAGGAGTATATAAGGTTGTATCTTTGACTTTCAAGTCAAGCTTTCCCACACAATTACTGTATACACATTTCTGAAAGTTTCATTCATCTCGTTCTCTCTCTTTTACACACACTAAATACACCAAGAACACACACACTAGTTCTTCAATTACTCATCATTTCTTCATGGATTAGCTTGATTATAGTTTCATTAGGTCTTACAAAGTTCATGTTCTTGGTCAGTCATGGTTCGAACCAAGCATACTAGGAGGTTGACCCAAGTGGTCGATCAGTGTTATGAAACGCTACAGTGGTATCAGAGCGTTGGTTTAGAGATCTAGACTAGATTAACAAAGATTGTTTATTTACTTTAATTTTAAGTTTTTTTTTTGTTTCAAGTTTTTATTCTTCTTCTCATAATTTTCGAAAAGGGTAAAGAACCCTAGGACCAAGAATATTAAACTAGTCTAAGTTTAATTGGTCAAGAGGTTTCTAAGAACCCTAGAATTTTCGAAAAGCAAGAAAGAACCCTAGGACCAAGAACATTAAACTAGTTTAGTTTAATTGGTCAAAAGGCTTCTTTCCCGAACCCTAGAATTTTTCGAAAAAGAGGAAGAACCCTAGGATCAAGAATATCAAAGTTCTTGATCAAGAGGATTCTTTCCTTATTGTTTGATCTTCAAAATCTAGGATCAAGTATGTTAAACCAAGTTTTGGTCTAATTGATCAAAAAGGATCCTTTCATTTTCTTAAAGATTTCGAAATCAAGGAGGTTACTTGGACACCAAGTTTGTTAAACTAGCTTAGTTTATTTGGTGGAAAAGTTCTCTAGGCTTTAAGCAAATTTTTGAAACCCTAGATATAATCTAGGATTAAACTAATTTAGTTTAATTAAAAGAATTAATTAGGATAATAATCTAAAACCTAGTTAATTAGACAAGTTTATGTCTAATAGGTTTAATTATTATTTTGATAGATTTATTTTAACTAGTTCTTTAAACCTAGTAATTTAGAAAAAGTTTTATTGTCTATAAGGTTTATTTAAAAAGTTTAAATAAATTTATTAAAGGTTATAATCTATCTTAGAATTTAAACAAAGTTTATTGTTTAGATAGTATTGATTAAAAGGAATTAATATTTTAAATAAAATGATGTCTTTGATCAAGAAAGTCAAAACCCTAGTTTTGATTGATGAAAAACAAGATTAGGGTTCATCTAATTAATTTAGGGAATTGATAAAGAGGATGTTAATTTTTAAGTTCTAAAATTAACAAGGTGTATTTAATTATTTATATATATGTATTAAAATTTTCAGAATTTTTTAATTATTATGTAAAATTGAATTTTAAAAGGAATAATAAGTTTATAAGTGTTTTAATTAGATCAAGTTAAAATACATAAAAATTAGATGTAATATTCTTATTAGAATGTTACAAGTTTATTGTAAGAAATGTACATATATACGAATTTTATATATTAAATACAAGATAAAAATGGAACAATTAAAAAGGGTAATGTTATTTTGATCTTTAAAGATAATATTATAATTAGTTATTGTCTAAATCATAATACAATTAAAACTAGAAAGTACAAAGTTATGATTTCATTATAACTAGAAATTGTACAAGTTGAAATTATATGATTAACTAGAAATATACAAAGTTATATATATTAAGATGTATAAAGTTATAGGTCATTATAACTAGATAATTATACAAGTAAGTATTTTATAAGTTATGTAATATACTAGATTAATGATCAAGTAAAAATAACAAGAACCTCTATTTAACTAGTTCAAGTTAAATATAAGAAAGGTTTCACCATGTATAAACCGGTGATTGTGTTAGCTTAAGTTTCATCATGGTTGTTGAAGCTAGTGGGAGCTACACAAGAAAATCACAAAGTTTATAAGTGTGTCATTAAGACATAAGTTTTGGTCGAATCTAATAAGTCAAGCAAATGTTTAATTTCATAATTAGACATATGGAAAACTAGATGTGTTAAACTAGGTTTATGTTTCAAGTTCATGAATCATAAAAGTTTTAAAAGTTTAACATAAGTTTTATAAGTTTTTTAAATAATATAAAACAAGTAAGTTTTATTAGAAATAAGGTTTCTCACAAAACCTAGTAAAACGTTTTGTACACCTCGTTTTAGGTATACATGTAAGATCGCGTAAATTCTTGAAACTATAAGTTTTAAAAGAATAGTTCTTATGTTTTAAAAAGGTGTCTTGTAGAACCCTTCAATTCACAAGTCACACATTTTAAACAAGGATTAAGATTGGAATAAAATTTTAAGTTTAGTTTAAGACTTAAACAAACCCAAGAAAATCTTAGATCTAAGTACTATCCACCTAATGGAACACCTCACTTGTTAAACGATATTCATATTGTAAGGATAAAGAACCTTAGATAGGATTCAAATCATTGCGAGTGTTAGGGTGCGTAAGGTTCTGTAATAATCGGGAGTCCCGGCGCAGAGCATCGCACTGTCTTAAATGGTCTGATCTACTTTGGTGATAATCGGGAGTCCCGGCCCAAAAAGTACTTGAGTAGAATAAACATAATAGACTTTATTACTAACTTAGAAATGTACAATCATATTGTACAAGGTTGTAATAAGCTATAAGTCTAAAGATTCTACGACCCCTAGGAATCGTGTCAAGTCTTGATACGATCGGTAAGGAAGTTACCTACCAGAAATAGCATGTCTCGTCGGGAAGTGCCCAAACCTTGCGGTGAGAATGTGATATATGGATCCTAGGCCTAAAATATTAATTATGTGTTTATAATATATTTTAGAGAATGTTTATTGATGATTACTAATTAAACTGGGTTTGATTTGTAGATGGCAGCAATAAAACATAACGACACATACCAACAATCTCTCACTACGCTTGTTTCTAGAAAATGACGAATTGACTGGGTCAATGTTTCTCTATTGGAAGCGTGATCTTCGGATTATGCTTACGCATGAGAGAAGAGGAAATGTCCTAGAAAAAGCAATACTAAATGCTCCTGCCGCAAATGCTAGAAATGAACGAGGATAAGCATATTACGCTTATAGGGTGTTCAAATCTCGCAAGGTGGTTAAAGGATCATCGGTGAGTGATCACGTCATGGAAATGAAAGAGCACATGGATCATCTTGAATAAATAGAATACCCAGTACCGTTGCAGTTAGCAACAGTATTGATACTCAACTCGTTGTTAGAAGACTATAAGTCTTATGTAGTCAACTACAACATGCATAACATGGAGCAATCCATTGTTGAGCTACATTCCGTGCTCAAGACTACTGAGTTGATTTGGGGACCAAGGTTAAGAACGATCTCGTAGTAACCGATGATGGTAGTGATAAGAGAAAGAGGCACAGTGGAAAGCGAAAGGATAAAACCGATCCCAGCCACGGCGTGCCTAAAGGGTAATGGAGTCAAACAAAAAGGTCAAGAAGGTAAAGCCAAACAAGGACCGAGAAACGGTGTCTTGGTTGTGGCAAGGTCAAAGGGTAGGAGGCAATGCTTGCTCCTTAGTTGACTTGACCAGCTTCTAGATACTCGCTTCCTACTTGTAAAATTTTATTACAAGTAACTCAACTTTAGCAATCGTTTATTGCATAAGATGATAAGTGAGATGACCGGCGTGAGATGGTAATGATCCCACAAGCACCAAGTTTTTATAATTCAGTATTTTTGTGGATTCGTTTGAAACAATTTTACTTTATTGTTTGGATAATTTTTATTTTTGTTAAAACAAGTTTTATTTTAATTTTAATAAATTTCGAATCCATGGTTGAATTATATTGTGTGCATGTGTGATAATTACACTAGTCAAGTTTTATGACTAGATTGTAAGTCAAGATTTGATTTACTTATATTTCATGTTTATATATATATTCATTTGATTGTTGTTTAAATAATGTCTTGATAGCTCAAGGTATTTATATGCTAGTAATTAGAAAGTTTTTCTAATGAAAGTATTTAAGAGTTTTATGGAAGCATAAGGTTCAAAAGTTATTGAACTTAGTTAAAACATCTTAAGTAATAGTCATTACTTATGATAGAAAGTTTTAAAGTATTAGTATTAATATAGTATGATTATATTGGATATAATCAAGATAGGCTTTAAGAGTATTATTACAAGTCTTTTATACTTGTAGTAAAGGATTTAATGAAGTCATAATTCCCTAATAGGAATAATTGGATATTCGTATAATCCAAGTAAAGCGACTTAGATATTAAATGACTCTTAAAAGGGACAGACTATATTAAAGCATTTAAGAATTTAAAGGTATTATTGCAAGTCTTTTATACTTGTGATAAATACAATATTTAATCAAGTCATAATTCCCTAATATGAATAATGGATATTTGAGAAATCCAAGTGATGACTTTGGCATTAAATAAGATTCTTAAAAGAATACTAATATATTTAAGAATTGATAGTATCATTCCAAGTGTTTCATACTTGTTAGATACAGTAATCAATAAAGATCGTAATTCCCTAAACAGGAATGTTGGATATTCACAAATCCAAAGGATGATCTTAATTATTGATAGAATTCTTAAAAGATTGAACTACAAGTTATTGACTAGGTCAAAGTAGTAGTTTAAGAGATGCTTAAGTTCCATAAAAGTAAGTGGGAGCTAAAACTAACGTAATTCATTAAAGATGTTAGTGAATTCAGTAAGTTAGTAAGACACTAACAACAAGGTTTTACCAAGTCATTAGCCAAAGAGTTAAGAGAAATAATAAATGATCGTTAATTAGATTATTGCAAACCTAATAGCGTGATCACAAGTTTTGTGATTAATTATTGCATATCTAATAGGTTGTTAACACTTTAGTGGATAACACAATCATTTAAGGAAATTTCTTTAACTAGTAAGAATATCTACAAATCAAATAACTAAAAGAGGCTTTAGTTACAAGGATAATTTTATGAATTCAAGAAACTAAGGAGTTAATTTCCAATCCTCCTATGTTTACCGAATTACATAAAAGGCAAGACTAGAATATGTTCTAGATTGTTGCAAGAACAATATCTAGCAAAGGCAAAAGTAATAGTATTCCTAGATACTCGTCTTATGTCTTTAGTTTAATAGAAATGATTGGTTTAGTGATAAATTTACAATCAAGGTTGTAAGAATCATTAAGTAATCAACACGAACAAAAGGAATAAGTAATGATCCAGTAATAATTCAGTATCTATGTCCAGTGAGGAATAATACTTGAGTTAGTATCATTTTTATTCAGAATTTGTATGTTTTACATCATCCATGAATAAAAGTCTATTTATTCAAAAAGATATAAATCCGTGACTACTCGTCTTGGTGGGAACCTTGATGAGACGTTAACGTCATCGCGGTATTTGGTGGTAGATTCGAAGTTCTTCGAAGATAGCTACACAAGTTTTGTGTAAACCAATTATCGGTGATATTCTGTTGGAGGCTCAACGAATATTGGATTGACCACCGTGACAATACTTCGTGGTTGAAAAGTTCAAAAGTATTGTTCACTATGATTGTCCTTAAGCCCGAGGTATTTGGTTTAGGATACAATAACTAATGTGCTTTGGTTCAACTCAGACAATTCTGAAATACGTTTGTCATACGAGGCGATACTGGGTGCAAAGGAAGTTGTATTTTAAATCGAAATATACAAGATGGTAATTGCACCTCCTCTTTAGGAGAGATATTTATAGGTCCTTTGACTTGATAAGAAACTGGCAAGTGCACGGCCGTGCCCAAACGAACTGATTTGTTCTTTGTCGTTTATCACAACACTTTGAATCAAGAAGTCATAAAATGATTTCGAATACAGGAGTTGATAATTTCTACCATGCTCGTATTCGTTATCACAAATATCGTGCTGCAAGGGATAAGCCTAACAACGTTACCCCAAGAAGTAAAGACAGAGTGTTCTTTACTAGGAGATGCTATTAAGAGTTTTTCATAAAACTATACCAAGGGTTACATAAGCTGTTTTTATGGGGTTGGTTACCTACATGCCCATCTAGAAAGGCCACTGTAGCTCGTATCATTAAGACGAAGGTTACGAACTTGCACAAGTGGGAGTCTGAAGGAATTATGTGCACAGTTAGTCAACCTATGATGATGCATCCGTGCCTACGAAACACTTTAGGGTCACACCGGTGAGTACATGTAATACGAGCAAGTTATGCAACGATACTACGAAGAGGAATTATTCATAACAGTCATTATGAATCAAGTTAAGTATTAAGTTAAGTTTAACTTATTACTAGATTAGTTTAACTAACTAATTAATACAAGTAGTTGTACATTTACTAGTTGAGTAAATTACAATGTGTTAATTAAAGGTTATCCATGATATGATCTAAAGTTATTAAATCATATAGTAATTGGATAATATTATTGTATAAATTCTATATAGGTTATTATATAATTAACTATTAAAAGTGTAAATACAAATGAATAATTTCGTGTATATGGGTACCGAAATTATAGTGTGTTAATACTAGACATTTGATAGTTAAGTGCAATAATAATAAACTAGTTAAACTATAAGGGATGGAATTGTTAAAAGGAAGTTTAATTAAAGTTCTAATATTAATTAAACTAGAAGGGTTCTAAGCGTAACTTATTTGTATATAAATAAGAGGCTTAGGGTAACCCTAAAACACCCTTGATCACCTCACGAAAATCCCTTCCCCCCTCCCCTTCGATTTTCGGCCGAAAACAAGATCAAGAACACAACTCTTTGTGTTCTTCGTGTTCTTCATTCGTCCTTCGTGTTCTTCAAAGTCTTGAAGATCCGAGATCGTTGCAAGTGATCATCTAGAGGATCGTTCGTCGTGTTCATCATCAGTGGACTTATCTTAAGCATTAACCTAAGGTATGATTCATGGAACACTCTTTCTTCCTCTCCTCTTGTTCGAAGTCGAACCAAGAACCCTAGGGTTCTTGGTAGTAGTCGACGAACACACAAGTATGTGTGTGTTCGAGTCCTTCGTACAAGGTTTCTTTCTTGTTAACCTAATCTAGATTTCCAACATCCCAATCCTTTAGGGTTTAAGGATTAGGTTTCATCTCAGTTCCGCATTTAGGGATTAAATAAGCTAGTTGGTTTTAACCGGTCAAGAACAAGTTCATGTTCTTGGTCAGTCATGGTTCGAACCAAGCATACTAGGAGGTTGACCCAAGTGGTCGATCAGTGTTATGAAACCCTACAGTTCAAAACAGAGTAGTAATAGTTAAGCCTCATTTTAAAACACCTTATGAACTTTTTAATAAAAAAAACCCTCAATAAGCTTTCTAAAATCATTTGGTTGTCCTTGTATAATTTTAATTACAAGAGAACAAATTAGTAAATTTGACTGCAAAGCAGATGATGGAATCTTTGTAGGATACTCAACTCAAAGCAAATCTTACAGAGTATTCAACAAAAGGCTAAGGATCATTGAAGAAAGTGTAAATGTATCCTTTAATGAAAATCTGATGAATGAACAGAGAAATGGTCCAGATTGGTTATTTAATATTGATAATCTAACCAAGTCTCCTGATTTTAGCTATGATTGTAATGCAGAAGAAACAAACAATCAAAGTCAACAAGGATGATCATCATCATTCAATGGTAGTCAAGATACAATGAAATATATCCTGGTTAATATTGATCCCACAGTTAAATTGAGGACAGTAGTAACTCTGGTAACCCTATCAACCTTGATACCATTAATAACTCAAACTCACAATATACTACTGATCCCAGTAGTAACACAGAAACTCAAAATGATGATGGTGAACCAAACAATACTGATATCAGTAATATCAATGAATCACATGATTTGCATGACAATCATGTTCCTACTGATACCAACAACAATGAAGAAACTCAAGAAAATCAAGAAGAAACCTGGACAGATGCTCAAATCCCTGAATCCAATGAATCAAACCTTGATAGTCAAATTGTTGCTGATAAAGTTTCCAACTCAAGAACTGAAAAGAACCATCCCTTAGACTTAGTTCTAAGTGATGTGAACTCACATATGCAGACTAGAAGCAAATTTAATTCAACTTTATATTCAAACATTTGCAATATAAGTCCAATATCTAATGAATGTCTATTTGCATGTTTTCTATCTTAGGAGGAACCTAAAAGATTCAACAAGCCATGAAAGATTCAAATTGGATTATAGCAATGCAAGAGGAACTTCTCCATTTCAAATTACAAGCTGTCTGGACACTTGTACCTCTTCCAAAAGGAAAAAGGCCCATTGGAACACGATGGATCTTCAGAAACAAGAAAGATGAAAGAGGTATTGTAATAAAAAACAAAGCCAGACTTGTAGCCCAAGGATACACTCAAGAAGAAGGAATAGACGATGATGAGGTATATGCCCCTGTTGCAAGAATTGAAGCAATAAGGATTTTTCTGGCATATGCTTCCTTCAAGAAATTCAAAGTCTATCAAATGGATGTTAAAAGTGCATTCTTTTATGGGAAGATTGAAGAAGAAGTCTATGTTTGTCAACCTCCAGGATTTGAAGATCCTGAACATGATGATTATGTGTGCAAACTAGACAAAGCTCTATATGGCCTTCATCAGGCACCAAGAGCTTGGTATGATACATTATCATCATACTTATTGAAGAACAATTTCAAAAGAGGTGCAATTGACAAAACTCTGTTCACAAGAAAAGTCAAGGATGATATACTACTGGTCCAGATATATGTAGATGATATCATCTTTGGATCAACAAATGATCAACTGTGCAAAGAGTTTGAAGAGCTGATGCAGATCAAATTCAAGATGAGCTCAATGGGTCCAATGAACTTTTTCCTTGGACTTCAAATCAATCAAAGATCAGATGGTATTTTGATTAATCAATCAAAATATGTCAAAGACATCTTCGAGAAATTTGCAATGAAAGACTGTAAAAGTGCAAGCACACCTATGGAAACACATAAACACCTACATCCTAATGTTGAGGGGGAGGATGTAGATGAACATTTGTATACATCTATGATCGGTTCTTTAATGTATTTAACTGCATCAAGACCTGATATTATGTATAGTGTTTGTGTGTGTGCCAGGTATCAAGCAAAACCAAAGGAGCTTCACTTACAGGCAGTCAAAAGGATCTTCATATACTTGAAGGGAAAACCATCACTTGGTCTTTGGTATCCACATGACTCACCATTTAAACTTGTAGCCTATACATATAGTGACTATGGTGGTGAATGTCAAGATAGAAAATCTACTACTGGTGGATGACAATTCTTTGGATCAAGATTGGTGTCCTGGAGTAGAGTATGCACAACATCAACTGCTAAAGTATCAACATCAACTGCTGAAGTAGAGTATGTAGCTGCATCCGCTTGTTGTGCTCAAGTTATGTGGATTCAAAATCAACTCCTAAACTTTGGTATCTCTATTCTTAAAACTGCTATCTTTATTGATAATCAAAGTTCTATTAGTATTGTGAATAATCCAGTAAAACACTTAAAAACCAAACATATTGAAATAAGATTTCATTTTATAAGGGATTGTAATGAAAAGAAATTAATCAAAGTAGAGAAAATTCATACTGACAATCAACTAGCGGATCTTTTTACAAAAGCATTTGATGTAGGAAGATTCAACTTTTTGGTTAGCAGTATTGGAATGATTTTAATAAACTAATTTCATTATTAAGATTATATGTAAAGTTTTTGTATAATATTTCTATTTAAAAGCGTGTTTTACTACTGGTTATTCATTATTACTGTCTATGAGTTGTAGTCGTAATCTATTACTGATGGGGCTTTTCTGAGACCAACAGTTACTACTGATGTTTTACAACTGGTACTTAGTTACTACCCTAATCTCTGGAAATTCGATTAAAAAACCTTGAACCGGTAACAAATTCAATCACATACGAAATTCTTCACAAGATCAAAACTTCTCAGAATACAAACTCTCAAACATCAAAATGGCAATGAAAAATCTCTTGGTCGCAAAAACTGATCTTCAATACTCTGAGTTTCACAACATGCTTGATTTTCTACGAAATCCAGATGGCACAAGAAGCTTCAGACCAATTGTGATGTTCTTGAAGAACTCACCCATCAGATTTTCTCTGACTCTCAATCCCAAACTCTGTGAACAACATCTTGCTCAATTTTGGGAAAATGCTAAAAAGATAGAAGAAGAGAACACAGTCAAGATTAAATCCAAAATAGATGAACATACAATTATCATCTCAAAACAATCCATTAGAAATCATCTCCAACTGAATGATGAGTCAAGTACATCTCTACTCTCTAAATCTGAATTAGTTGAAAACATTTTAAAAATGGGTTATGAAGGAAGAACTGACATTCAAACCTTTCAGAAGGGTCTTCTTTCTCCCCAATGGAAGTATTTGGTCCATACAATTCAACATTGTATGTCACCAAAGAAGAGTACTTGGAATGAGTTCAACAGATCAATAGCATCTGCTGTTGTCTGTTTGTGCGCATATCAAGTATTCAATTTTTCAAACATGATTTTTGAAGGAATGCTTGGAAACCTATCAACTTCAAAATTTTTAATGCATCCAAGATTCCTTGCACATATTTTTGATTGTGAGATCCCTGATCTTGTAAAAATCGAAAACATTTTTCCTATTCCATAACTAAATAGAAAAGTTTACTCAAACATGAACAAGATGTTCAAATTTTCTAGGAAGGTTACACCACTTTTTGCAAATATGATCTGTGATCAAACACCCCCCCCCTGGAGAAGGTTCAAGCCACCCCATTGAACCCCAACCCACTCCATCACTTAAAACGGCCCAAACACATTCCCATGAGTCCACTCAATCAACCACACAAACAAATGTCCTGAATGTGTCCCATGTACATGTAAATAAACCTCAGAGTGCTACTCTTCACTCTGAGGTAGACCAGCCACAAGCCAAACAAATTTCCAAAACCTATAAAAGGAAGAAAACTTCCTTAAAGGACACCAGGGGACCCACTGAGTCACACCCCAGGCTCAAAGAGTTGTCCTCCAAGGAGGAGAGAGGACATGAGGAAAGGGCTCTCACTACTGATGCACCAAAGATTGGTGCACAGGCTAGTGAGAACATCATTAGGACCCAGACCTCGGCAACTTTAAGTGATGACTCATCATCTGAGGCAGCACTTAAAGGACCCCGGTGCCAAGAAACCACAAGGGGAGGTACTTCTGCTTCTTCTAGGAAGAAGAGAGTGTCTAAACAACCCATTTCATCACCAAGCAGTGATGAGGGTAGATTGAACATAACTGATTTGAAGGATAGGATAGAAAACCTTAAAGCCAATGTACCAATTCACTCCGATGATCTACCTAGAGGGAGTGAGGGCAGCATGGAACCAATTCAATTGACAGATAGGAAGGAAAACCTTGAAACCACTGTACAACATTGTCTGACTTTATTGAATAATCAAGGGAGAACCATGACGTACATGAAGCATTACATCAATGTGTTGAACAAAAGGCAGAAGATGTTCAGTGACAGGCTTCACAGGCAATCAAACATCATCAGAAAACTACAAAGAAAGATTGCTGATAGTGATGCTCAAAGAGTTGAGATCACTAAGGGGGTGAAGGCCAACATACAGGGTATGATTGACCACTCTATTACAGCAGCAGCCTCCCTCTTAAACCTTAGAGAAGCTCATGGTGAAACAGGTCAAAGTTTTGGTGAAGACCTGAATAGAGGAGTAAGAAGTATGGATGAAGATGTATTCATGTCTGCACAACAATCACCAGCAGCAGAACAACTACCTTCTCCAATTACTACTGAAGTAGTAAATACTACTGAAGTCATGGGTACTACTGATCCCATGGAAACTACTGAGGTCATTGAACAAACATAGATCATTAATACTGATCCCATTGAAGAAGAAATCCAAGAAATAACATCAGTAGTACACACTTCAACATCAGCAATAACCATTCCAATTACTACTGATGCCCTAGCAGTAGTAACTACAACTGAAAGCTCACCAGTAGTAGACTCCTCAAAACAACTGGTAATCCATACAACAGCTACAACACCAGTAGTAACTACCTTGGTTACTACTGAATCTGATGAAGAAATACCAGATCTTATTGAACCAGCTGTGATCATCCCAAGGCCTCCAACTCCATAATTACAACCACTTATCATCCCAGATTTTGATGATAATGTGAACTGGGATGAAGTTGATGACTGTGCTCTACCTCCTCACCCCAAAATTTTATCAGAAGATAAAATTCATACTTTTTCTCCATCAATCATGATCAATCCAGTTCTAAATATGAATTATACTCCACCCTCAAAGTGTGTTGGTGTAGGGAAAACAAAATTTGATGATGATTACCCACACAGAGCTTTAGGTCATTACATGGTGAACAAGATAAATATGGTAAGACCTTTAAAACAAGATAGACGGAAGGTGAAGAGAATGAGGTATCACAGAAAGTGTGCTAAAACTCAAGCACTTGAAGATAAAAGAAAGGCTGAAGAAGAGAGAATAAAAAATGCATCCATTCAAGAAATAGAAGAGTTTTTAGAAGAAGATCAACAAGAAGAACTTAATAAGATAAAACATATTGAAAAGGAAAGTGTAGATCTTCTTGAAGCACAGGTAAAAGAATGCAAACGTCTGAAAGAAGACATGCCTGAACAGTTTGCATCAAAGAAAGATGATATGATCTCCTACTTAAAATCTAGAGGTCACAATGCAAAATCCTTTGGAAGAATGAAGTTGATAACCATTATTGAAAGGTATTGCATTGAGAAAAAGAAAGAATTGGCAGAACCAGAGATCAAAGAAGTCAAATTGACAAATTTCATTGAAATAGATCCTAAACTGGTAAACACAAGTAATTCAATGACTGGTGAATCCTCAATCATAACTGCCAAGAAGAGAAAAGACATAGAGGCTGAAGAAGAAGCAAGGAAGAAAGCAAAACAAGATTCACAAATAATTAATCTTCCAATAGCTCCTCTACAAGATAATCCGATTATTAACTAGAGAGTTGTTAATGATGTAATTGAATTAATCAGAGAAGATAGAACAACTCAAAAGTTCAGTGCTTGGAAACCAATGGTTATGTCATTATCAAGAAGTGATATAATTAAAGTATTAATTATTGGTAAACCAAGAAAGTCAAAGAAGAAATGGAGAAACTCAGGTGCTGGATACTTAACTGAGATGATAGATGCTGCATTCTATCAAGATGATTATCCAGAGAGATTTGCTTATACAGAGAATGTTTATGCTTGGAATGTGCTACCAACTGTTAATATGTATTTCTTTGAAAGGGCCAGCAAGAAATGTGAACTGTTTCTGTTTGAAAAAGAATATCCTCATTCTGAAGAAACAATGTATTAAATCACCATCTGGTCCTTCATGAAACCATATGATGTTGCTTTGTTTGCTGAAAAGTTAAACTACTTTGTTAAGAGGAACAGCAAGTACATCATTGCTTAGAGAAAATTAAGAAATCAATTAGTAAAAGAAGGTGATGAACGAAGGGCAAAACTCTTGGAAGAAAAGAAAAAGAAAGAGGAAGAAGAAAAGAAATTTGGTTAATTAAAGTGAATTAACAAATTTAGGAGGAGATTGTTGGGATATAAACAAGTTATTACTGATGCTGCAGGTAATACTGGTGAATTACTACTGATGGTGCTCAAAGGTGAAATACTACTGATCTTGGAAGTTACTACTGACAATGGCTATTACTACTGATGTCGATATTTTGAGCTGATCGTGTCCGAGATCTTCGTATAGTTAGTTTAAAATCTTTTTGTAATTCGATTGTAATCTATTCCTAAAATAACTAGGTTATAATGTTAGGCTTCAAGGACTATTATATATAGTTCCTTATGAATTGTAAACATACGTGTATTGATCGATCAAAATTAATACATTGAAGCTTTTTGTGATAAACTGTGTTCTTATTCATTCGCATTCAATTTACAGTTTACATTGTTCTTAATCAATAACAAGAGTGTTAATCCGCTGTAACTTCTCTTTGTTAGTAGATCTGTGATTTAATAACTTATTAAGTTATTCGATCCTGACATTTTCTACTCTAAAGAAGAATCACATGTTTTTCATAGTGTGTGTACTCTATCTTACTAAAAAATATTTATTGTTGAGTCTTATTCTAACCCAATCAACAACGTCGAAAAGATTAACGCGCTGAGCTCAAGCATCTGATGGCTCAACTCGAATTTTTCTCGAACTTATCGAGTAAGTTCGAGTTTTTATCAAATCTTACATAAATACATGTTGAGTTTAACAAATTTAAACCTAAAAACTATTTTGTTTTTTAACTTGGTTTGCTTTTATTGAAGGTATGTTGCTGACTTGCTGGTATAATGCTAAAGTAGAGTATTAGAAGTCAAACATCTAAATCATAGGGATAATATTGGACCCAAATTAACGTCCCTTTCCATGCAACTTTTCCATATAACTTTACGACTGTAAGACTAGGCGTAATGCCAAAGGTCGCCAGCCTTTGATCGCTTCACCTCACCCACTGCAACGCATCCCAAACCATCACCCATCAATCGAACGATGCGGCCCACACGGTCAAGGGTCGGCCAGACAACCGTTGTGGGTCGCTATTTTTAAGGGGGGGGGGGGGGGGTGCTTTTAAAGGGAAGAGGTTTGGTCGTTGATTATGTAGGTTTGGTCGGGATTTTTCATGTGTTTCGTTGCAAGAGAAGAAACTGACGTGACTGATGTGTCACCCATTACGCATAATCTAAGTGCACACTCTATTGTTGTCATTAGATAGGGACGGAACAATAAGTTATCGACTTCTTTTGTACATTACTTTACATCAAATAAAGGGTGATAATTTTTTACTCGACATGAAACCTGATTTGAAACTAATATAAAAGTAAATAGGTTAGAGTTGAGGCAAAGATGTTCCAGGTCAGTCTTGATTTGACTCAATAACCCGTTTATTAAACATGTTAGGTTCGGGTTTAAGATACTTTAAATGAGTCTACCCGTCAAGGCGACTAATTATTAAAACAATTTTAAGAATTAATATATCTATACTTTAATAGTTCATATATATATTTGAAATATGGAGTATATAATATTTAAAAATATATATATTTTTTAGTAGGTTTTGCATACATATTAAAAAAGTTAACATGTTTGACTCGTTTGACCCATACGACTCATTTAATCAAATGGGTTGTTATGTCATGTTCAGGATGAAAATAAACATGTTAGAGTTGAGATATCTGATATGTTTATATAAACATATCAGATTTATATGTTTATACAAACATACCAGGTTCAAGTTATATGTTTTTATCTGCCAACCTTAACCTGACTCCTCTTGCAATCAAATATTTTTTTTCCACCAAATAATTGGTTTTCCAATTATGCTAAGTTAGTAATTCTCACCTAGATTGTTAGAAGGTAAGAAAAGCGGAATAAATAATATGACACCTAATGTTGAAACGAGTTGCTATAAACATCAATTATTGTTGAGTAATGATATTGAATTCTATCATTTAATCTTAATTATATTTTTATTTATTAGATGAAGACATGTGTTAAAATCAAGAGATAATATTAGGAGAAAGAATTATTAGATTACACATATTATCTTATCAAATAAGTAAGATTATAAATATGACCAAATTATAAAACTAAATATTATTTTTCATTATTGTTTATTTTATTATGTGACATATGATATGTGATATTTCTTGGATTAAAGTCAATATATCATTGACATGCCGTGCTTAGATATTGCAAAAAATAGAAGTCGTGTATTTGCAAATGTAATTACGTATTTTTTTTTCTAATGTTACGCAACATTATTAAGTCAAACACTAGTTTTACACTCCAAACGAATAACGAGCGTTGATTAAAATAGAACGGGCCCGTAACACCAAATATGTGGTGACACGAGCGCTTGTAGACAAAATCGTATTCAAATATGGAAAAGGAAAGAAGGGTGAAAGTTCCAATGATCGGATTAGAAAATTGGTTTAGATCATAAGTAGCGAATAGAATGAGAAGGTAGAGATTATAGACTCATTAATGATTATAGAACATTAAGTTTACATAAAAAGTTTGTCTTTTTAGAAAATTTGTGGCAATTAAAACTACACGATTCATTAAAAATGTAATGGCCTAGGAAAACAATCGATTCTATATTTAATGAAATCGGTTTTAAATCAATATTGTAGAATGCAAAAATAACGATATTTAATCACGCTAAAGATGATATTAAGGAACTGAGATGTATATAGTTATATATATCTCTACTCGAAAGTAGATAAACTGTTTTCAAAAGAGATCCGACAAATGAAAAAAAACCATTCACCAAAATTAGGAAAAAGTCATAAAGTAGTACACCTAATTTTGAATATAGTTGCTACTTGCTACAAACATCATCATTTTTTTCTTATTCTCGTGCCGTAATATTTGATTTCGCTTGAAAAGATATATATATACGATAGAAGTACTTGTGTTTGACATGTGTTTAGAGCTTGAGAAAGTGGACATTGTGCACGTTCAAGCATTGTTTACTATGATTACAAAGTTTGTAATGTCAAACATTACTTACATTTTGTACTATAATAAATTGTGATATATACCACTATGAACAGTAAAAATTTTCCAGCAGGCATCTAAGTATGTAAATTATAAAAGCATGAAATATTGAAAGCTTAGCAAAAATTAAAGTTGGCGGAATGGTTATTTGTCTTGAAGTAAGAAAAATGATGAGCCAGTAACCGTGCTCAAGTCTTTGGAAGTGTTTTGTTTATATCTTTATGTGGCAAGTGTTTTTTTTAGTTTATACTTCTAACTAAATTTAAAACATTTTATTTTAATTTGTTCATAAAAAGTATTTTGACTAATATTATATTTTTTTTGACATAAAGTCATACATAAATTCATTTTAGTAATTTAGATCTAAACGTTTTAACCAAAAACTTATATAAAAACTACGAACAAACATCGAAATGAAAATAACGAACTACAGCAACAAAAAACAAAGAATATCCTATGCAAGCTCGAAAATCTATATTCGAAATTTCTGATGCATCAAAATAATAGATAAGAACATAAATTAAAACATTATACAAACTATAGTAATTATGTAATAAGCAAAAAAAAATCTATTATAGAAAGATACTATTGTTTTTAAAATTTTTTATAATCGAAAAATCCGCAAATGAGACCGCATCGAAACACGGGTTAATAACGCCCGTTACTTACATTATCTATCACACACTCAATTCTCACGAAATATGACAATACCAACAACTATGAATGCATATATGTTAAAGACAATGGTGGTGGTTTAGTTGTTCAATTTGATCTCTATAAGGATGAAATTTTGAGGCGATATCAGGTTCAATCCCTGCAATGAGCAAAACAAATACCACCTTGTGGCCACGTAGGTTCACTTGCACCGAATCCGGGCTACCCGCAAAGGTCGCACTTGAATTAGTCGGTTCGCAAAGCGAGCCGGAACCCAGGATTAAAAAAACTACGAATGCATGTTTGTTAAAAGGTCACATTTAGATGATAAAAAGAGTAATAGAATGTGATGTTAATTTAATAGTGAGGGTTGATTAACATTAGAAAAACTGAATGAAAAGCAAGTAACAGTTTGAAAATTAATGTAATTATTATTTTCAAACAATTTGAGAAAAAAAGGGAACATTTGAATAAGTGTAAGTGAAAACATATCATGTTTATAAAGTCGTTTGCACAAAATAGTACACTATAAGAAAAATAATTTTCTTTGCCACCTACGGGTTTTTGTGAGGATTGGTTCCTTTGCGACGATATATGAAACATGCGTTGGCGTGAACGGAAATTTCACTCCCATTCGTGCAGTCCGTTAAATAATTAATTTTAAAAATGAAATATGTTTCACCTACTTAGACACGGCGTTGTCGTAGCGAAGGAATTTTAAAATATTTTCCATGCATATACTACAAAAACTAAGACCAATTATTAGAACAATAATTCATAAAGTCGAATGCCATTGCTGTTTTTTTAGGAAATCTAAGTGCTCGGCTTCAAATGGAAACATATCCGATGCTCTTATAAAACGTACAAACTTCGCATAAGTTTTAAACATGTGGGGTGTCGTTTGTTATTTTGGAATGAAAGTGAATCTTATTAATTTCAAGTGGTATGTTTGTGATTGAGTTATTGTGAATAAAAATGTTCTCATTCATGAATGGTATAATAAAAAGTCATATCTTAATCGATAAGATATGAGTATCAAACCAATATATGTATGTTTTTATGTCTCTAATATCCGCATATCCTTTCTCTATTGAAAATTTAGGTCAAAAGTGTGTTAATTTCCTTTTTTTTAGCTACTAGATTTAGAATAAGATAAATTGTATTAATGTCAAACTAATTTTTTTCTATTTCTATTATGTTACTCATATAATGAATTATAGGCGAAATTCACTAATTCTCTTTTCTCAATCTCATTTTCTAATTTAAACACTTCAATTAAATGAGTAAGAAAATAAGAAAAAAGATGTAGTAAAAATAATATAATCTTTTTGAATAAGCATCAAGTAAAGCATTAATACAAAAAGACCAAAGAGTTCCTTTTTCTTTTTAGACTTGAATCTGCATCTGAAGGGGGGAAATAAAGTTCAAGGGTGCCACTAATTCTACATAGTTGTTAGGCCAAAAATATATGAATAAAAAAGGAATAATAGCTTTAGCTTACATAACTAAAGTTGTATTTAAGGTAGTCTTTAATTTTTATGTAGTTCCAAGAGACAAATCTTGGTCATTAGATAAAAAATCTCTTAATCATCATCATCATCAAATTACATGTGATTAAATACACAACCACTACCACCGGCCACTGCTGCCTCCGCTGCCCCGCCGACCACCGCCGGCCTCTGGCCGCCGCCGACCACCGCCTCCAGCCGCCGCAATCACATGTTATTGAAAGCAGCCGACGGTGTCGAGGGGTTGCCCGTGGTGAAGATGGTGGCTGGCAGATGTTTATGGTGGTGGTGGTGGTGGTCGGCGGTGTCGAATCACATGTGATTTAATTCACATGAGGTGGTGGTGGTCGGTGAGGTGTAATCACATGTGATTTAATACACATAGGATGATGGTGGTGGTGTTAATGTATTGAATCACATTTGATAGTGATGGTGATGATGATTTGAGGGTTGAATATTAAACTAAAAGTTGAGATTTGTTCTTTAAAACTACATAGAAATCAAGAATTACGTTTTTCTAATATTGAAAAGATTGATGACAACGTTTTCATAACTAATACTGTAACATCCCGAGACCCGACCTATAGTATTTTATTATTTTTGGTAAGTAATATTTTATTGTTTATTGTTTTATTATTTTATATGATTTTATTTGATTTATTTGAATTAATTGTATTTTTAACCATGGGTTAAAATATTAGTAAAACTGAGATATTTAAATGTTAAAATGATTTTTACATATTTGGGTTCATTTCTGAACCGGGGTTCTAAAAATATCTTCGTTGTTAAAATTGGAGTTAGTTAGGTCTAATTAAATTATCTGCGAACCTAATATCCTGTACTGTGTTTAAATGAAAATACCTGTGTTGGAGGGTTGGGGTGTACGTGTAAGTTAAAGGGCAGATGTCAATTTTACTCTTCCTTTTCTCTGGTCTCTCTCTCAGTCTCGACACATACACACACATAAATTTTTCTTGAGTTTTCTCCCAAATTGAAGATCAATCCTTGTAGTTCTTGCCTTCCTTGTGTGATTTTCGGATTCTAGAAGCAAGATTAAGTAAGTTCTCTTCCTCCTTGAGCTAGGGTTCATGTTCTTGAAGTTTTGTTGAATTAGGGTTCTTGAGTTAAGTGGGTTTTTATGAATTTCTTGATGAATCTTGCTTGTAATCTGGAATTGATGCATGATTTGGTGTTTAATTGAGTTCTTGCAAGTATTGTATGAATTGTTGTTAGTTATAACTCATTTGGTGAAGCTTTCATAAAGCTCCATCACAGGTGGATTTGGGAAGAAGATGGCTTTTTCCTTAATTTGTTGAATTGTGTATCTTGATGTTCTTAATGTTGTATTAGGCTAATTATGTTTGTTAAATGATGATTGTTATTTATGAAGAACTTCTAGTTACTTGTTATGAAAATGCATAAAAGATGGTAGTGTTTGGCTAGATGGGAATTTAGCCATAAACTAGTTAAATTATAGATTATTGACTTTAGTCAAACCTGGGAATTGACTTTTAGTCTTGTATGGCTTGTAAACTTTAATTATCAATTTCATGTTAGAAATGTGTTAGTTGAATGAATTGTAAGCTCAAGTGTGTAGGTTTCGTGTCTTGACCCGTTTGGTTGCTTAATTGTGCAATTGATTTAAGTAAAGTCAAAATTGGTAACACTTGCAATTGGATGCAAGAAGTATGTTGGTTATGTAATTTTGATGTTGATCATGTAGTCTAACTCATTGGATAATGTTGTATGAATGCCCGACTCATGGTTCTTGTTTTGACCCGTTGGGCCTAAGGTGCAATTTGACCAATTGGCATAATGAATTGACTTGATGAAGTTTAGACCTTAGTAGTTGTTATGTGTAAAAATACAAGTAATTGGTTGTAAGTGGTGGTTGCAAGATGTGGCCTTAAGCTTGTATTACTTATTAAACATTTGGTGATTTCGGGTGACTAATTCGGTATTCATTTTGTACAGGAAAAGGGAAGGAGCCTCAGTGATATAAGATCATTGAGCTCGGCACGGAAAGGAAGCTAAGGTGAGTGGACTTAACCTTCTTTCTTGTGTGATGTACAAAAATTAGGGAATGGTAGAGTTTTGAGAAAAAGTGCAGGATTTGGGCATCTGGGGTAGTTCGCGACGCGAACTTGTGTTCGCGAAACGCGAACTCGGGCCAGAGAAGTTGGGGTTTGGTCGTGATGTAGTTCCCGATTCGTGAACTCTTAGTTCGCGACGCGAACTCTGAGTTCACGACGCGAACTTCGTCAGGAACAGATTTCTTGGCTGCAATTCTTTTTACAAGTTTATTCTTGGTCTAGTGGTTAATGGTAGTATGTGCACATGTTTTTAGAGGTTAGCTATGGTGGTTTTCGGCTACGCTTCGTTACTCTTGGTGGGGGCGATCGGACTCCTTCGTATTCGTTATGTAAGGAGGGATCACCGTGCCTCTTATAACGTCCAATTGCTTGTGGAAGTTTGGACGAGTTTTCCCTATTGATTTCTCTTGATTTTTCTAATTTGTTGTGGTTATGCAAATTGATGTTTATTTCTATTCACTTAGCTTTGTGCTAATCCCTCATTTGTTGACTCTTTTCAGGTTGTGGATTAGGCTTGATTAGAGTCGGGTTTTGGAAGTCTGACCGCACTCTGATTTTGTATACCGGGTCGAGCCTGTTTTAGTAACACCTTTAAATGTTTTAAATATTTGGTTAATATGTAAAGTTTTTATGTTGTGTAATAATTTAGGATTTATAGTTTCTTAAATCACTTCCGTATGCTTAATTTTAAAAAAAAATGGCTCTAGATTGTGGTGTTACAATTTGGTATCAGATCCTAGGTTTGGCAATGGTTGCACATTTAGGTGTATCATTCCCAAATCTTGGCTCGAGTTGGTCAAACTTCCTTAATTATGGGAGTGGATTAGTCGAGTGAATATGAATTGTGTGTTAGTAGTAGTTAGTAGATAGGTACTAACGATTTAAACTAATAGTTCGTGAGATGTTGTGTTTGTTACAGATATGACAGATAACGACCCCAATCCACCGATAACCATACCGAACCCCGAACAAGGAATCGTTGGTACTTCCCGGGATACGAATGAAGATAGAGAAGATTATATTATAAGAATGGAAAGTAGATTGGAACATCTTCAAAATCTGGTTGATAGCATGAGCCAGAACCAAAATAACCAACCACCAAACTTCCCTCCCGTGTTTACTCCATCAATGTTCGTTCCTACCATGCAAATTCCCACAACTCCCGCCTTTACCATGACGGTTCCCCTAATGTCAACCACATCCGAACCTCATCCAATAATGTCACAACCACAATACTATTATGTTAACCCAAGCCAAGGTTTACCTCAATATCAATTTACCAATCAACCTTACCCATTCGGCATGAAGCCAAGTTGCACTTTCAAACAATTTTTAGACTGTAAACCCCCTGAATTTAGTGGAAGCAGGGACCCCAATGTCACTATGAACTGGTTAAGGGAGATGGAGAGAACCCTAGACGCTTGCGGGTGTGATGACCAACACCGGGTGATGTATGCCACACGGAAGTTAGTAGGTTGTGCTATGAATTGGTGGGATACTTTAATCGAACATCTACCCAAGGAAGTCAAAAACAGTATAACATGGGATCAATTTAAAGAACAAGTGTGCAAACGTTATTGCAATTCGTTTGAGATGGATAGAATTCGATCGGAATTCTTAAATTTGCGGATGACTGAAAGGATGACAGTTGATGATTTGATCGAGCAATTTAATGAAAAGCTGAGGTTTGTGCAACAATGGGTTCCCGATGAGTCATCGAAAATAAAACATTTCATTGGTGCTTTGCGACCCGAGTACCGAACCACAGCAAGACTTGCAACCACACTATCACAGGCTTTTGATTTGGCCAAAACCGTAGAAGGTGATTTAAATTCTCATAATTGGGTGACCCAAGATAGACCGGGGTATCAAAAGTTTAAGTCCACACAATCAAGTTCTCAACAAAGCAAGAAGGGGCAAAGAAATCAAAGGTTTACGAGTTCGAATCGTAAACAGTCGGGTGGGAATTCGGGTCAAAAGACACAGTGGTGTGTTAGATGTAGATCTTCTCATAACGGGGCTTGTACGGCCCAAACGATGCGGTGTGTCAGGTGCGGTCAGTATGGGCACGAGATGAATGTTTGTAAATTCCCAAGAAGTGTTTGTTGGAATTGTCATAAAGAAGGTCACAGAGTCGGTGATTGTCCTTCGGATAGAAGATCGGGTTCGGGTTCTGGGTCGGTTGGGGGATCCGTGGCATCATCTCCTCAAAAGAGGAAGAACCGTCCTACATCAGAGGGTCGAGCCTTCAAAATGACGGTCGAAGAGGCTACCAATACTGACGATGTCATCACTGGTATGTTCCCGATAAATAACATTAATGCTCGTGTGTTGTTTGATTCTGGAGCTAATCGCTCATTTATTTCTGTGGATTTTCATGCTAAGTTAAAATTGCCTACATCTGTGGTAACTACTCCATTGGAAGTGGAGGTAGCTGATGGTTATGTGGTGCCAGTCACAACATCTGTGACTGGGGCAAATATTGATATTGAAGGGGCGTGTTTTAATATGTTTTTATTGTTAATGCCAATATTTGGTTTTGATGTGGTCCTTGGAATGGATTGGCTTAGTTTAAATAAAGCACTAATAAATTGTGATAAGAAATTGATTTCATTTCCATTGCCTGACGGGACACACGTAGTGGCCCGTGGGGATCGGGTTAATACATCTCTCCCTATTATTTCATTTATGAAAGCTAGAAAATCTCTGGTCAAAGGATGTGAATCGTTTCTTGCTTATGCCATTGATGTCAGAAAAGAAAAACAGGTTGTTAGAGACATCCGGGTGGTATCGGAATACCCGGAGGTCTTTCCCGATGAGTTGCCTGGGTTACCTCCTACTCGGGAGGTAGAGTTTAAAATTGATTTGGTTCCGGGAGCCAGTCCCGTGGCCAGGGCTCCGTACAGATTAGCACCGTCAGAAATTCGGGAGATGATGACTCAGATACAAGAATTATTGGATAAGGGTTTTATCAGACCGAGTTCTTCGCCTTGGGGTGCACCAGTTTTGTTTGTTAAAAAGAAAGATGGTACTATGAGAATGTATATTGATTACCGCGAGTTGAACAAACGAACAGTTAAGAATAAGTATCCGTTGCCGCGTATAGATGATTTGTTTGGTCAGTTGCAAGGGGCTTCATACTTTTCAAAGATTGATTTAAGGTCGGGTTATCATCAAGTCCGGGTTCATGAGAACGATGTCCCAAAAACCGCGTTTCGAACGAGATACGGTCACTACGAATTTCTAGCCATGCCATTCGGTTTGACGAATGCTCCCGCTATATTCATGGATCTTATGAACCGGGTATGTCGACCGTTTCTCGATAAATTTGTAATTGTTTTTATTGATGATATACTAATATATTCCAAAACCGATTTGGATCATGAGAATCATTTAAGGCAAGTTTTAGACACTTTGAAACGGGAACAACTCTATGCTAAGTTCTCGAAGTGTGAGTTTTGGCTCCGTGAGGTACAGTTTTTGGGGCATGTAATTTGTAAAGAAGGGGTGAAAGTGGACCCGTCTAAGATAACCGCGGTGATGAATTGGAGTGCCCCGAAGACTCCATCCGAAATTAAAAGCTTTTTAGGTTTGGCCGGTTATTATAGAAGGTTCATCAAGAATTTTTCAAAGATTGCTAGTCCGTTGACAAAGTTGACACGAAAAGATGTTCTATATCGGTGGGGTGATGAACAAGAAAAGGCGTTTCAATTGTTAAAACAATTATTGTGTCAAGCTCCAATACTTGCCTTACCCGAGGGCTCAGATGACTTTATAGTTTATTGTGATGCATCTTATTCGGGTTTGGGTTGTGTATTAATGCAAAGAGACCGGGTGATTGCTTATGCCTCTCGTCAATTGAAATACCATGAAAAGAATTACCCAACCCATGATTTAGAGCTCGCAGCGGTGATTTTCGCGTTAAAGTTGTGGAGGCATTATCTTTATGGAACCAAATGTGTTATATGTACCGATCATAAAAGTCTTCAATATGTTTTCACACAAAAAGATTTGAATGTAAGACAACGAAGGTGGTTAGAGCTCATTAAAGACTATGATTGTGAAATTCGGTACCACCCGGGGAAAGCTAATGTAGTTGCCGATGCCTTAAGCCGTAAGGGATCATCGGAAGTGATCCAATTCATGCGTATGGAAATCGTGTCAGATCTTGTTGACAGGTTAAGAATATGCCAAATAGAAGCTTTGAAAGATGAGAACTTGAAATCGGAAATTATGTATAAGTGAAAGGATGAGTTGGTTGATGATACTCGAAGATTGAAAACGTTTCGATCACGAATTTGGGTACCGTTACTTGGGGGATTGCGGGAATTAATATTGGAAGAATCTCATAAATCACGTTTATCTATTCATCCGGGTTGTACAAAAATGTACAATGACTTGAAAGTTTTGTATTGGTGGCCCTCTATGAAGTTAGATATTGCCCGATTTGTTGAAAAATGCCATGTTTGTGCACAAGTCAAGGCCGAACTTCAAAAACCGTACGGGTCGTTAAAACAGTTAGATATTCCCGAGTGGAAGTGGGATAATATTACAATGGATTTCGTCACGAAATTACCTCGCACTCAAAAGAATCACGATATGATTTGGGTAATTGTCAATCGGTTGACCAAAAGTGCTCACTTTTTGGCCACAAACGAAACCGCGTCACTCGACAAATTGGCTAAGTTGTATATTGATGAGATTGTTTCCCGACATGGTGTCCCATTATCTATTGTGTCCGATCGGGATCCTCGGTTTGTTTCTAACTTTTGGAAGAGTTTGCAAAGAGAATTAGGTTCTCGGGTGAATTTGAGCACGGCGTATCACCCACAAACAGACAGTCAGACGGAAAGAACTATTCAGACATTGGAAGATATGTTACGGGCTTGTGTGATGGAATATGGTGGGTCGTGGGATTCCCATTTGCCTTTGATCGAATTTGCTTATAACAACTCGTATCATTCGAGTATTAAAATGCCTCCATATGAAATGTTGTATGGTAGGCGGTGTAGAACTCCCACATGTTTGCTTGAAGCGGGAGAAAAACAATTTGCGGGTCCCGAGATTGTTCAAATAACGGCCGATAAGGTGGCGATTGCACGTGAAAAGTTAAAAGCCGCTCGGGATAGACAGAAAATGTATGCGGATCCACGGCGTCGACCCGTAACTTTTGTTGAGGGTGAACGGGTTTATTTGAAAGTATCTCCATGGAAAGGGGTTATTCGTTTCGGGAAACTGGGAAAGTTGGCACCGAGATTTATTGGGCCATTTTCTATTCGTAAAGTGGTAAATGTAATGCGGAAGATGAAATTCCGGTGCTACCGATCAAAGATTTAAAGGTGGATTCGAGAAAGCGGTTAATTGAGGAGCCGGTAGAAATTTTAGATCGTAAGGTAACGAAATTAAGAAAGAAACAGATACCGATGGTCTTGGTTAAGTGGAAACACAGTTTTGGTGCCGATATGACATGGGAAACCGAGGCGGATATGAGGAATCGATACCCGAGTTTATTTGATCAAGGTGAGATTCCGGGGACGGAATCTTTTTAAGGAGGGGAGATTTGTAACATCCCGAGACCCGACCTATAGTATTTTATTATTTTTGGTAAGTAATATTTTATTGTTTATTGTTTTATTATTTTATATGATTTTATTTGATTTATTTGAATTAATTGTATTTTTAACCATGGGGTTAAAATATTAGTAAAACTGAGATATTTAAATGTTAAAATGATTTTTACATATTTGGGTTCATTTCTGAACCGGGGTTCTAAAAATATCTTCGTTGTTAAAATTGGAGTTAGTTAGGTCTAATTAAATTATCTGCGAACCTAATATCCTGTACTGTGTTTAAATGAAAATACATGTGTTGGAGGGTTGGGGTGTACGTGTAAGTTAAAGGGCAGATGTCAATTTTACTCTTCCTTTTCTCTGGTCTCTCTCTCAGTCTCGACACATACACACACATACATTTTTCTTGAGTTTTCTCCCAAATTGAAGATCAATCCTTGTAGTTCTTGCCTTCCTTGTGTGATTTTCGGATTCTAGAAGCAAGATTAAGTAAGTTCTCTTCCTCCTTGAGCTAGAGTTCATGTTCTTGAAGTTTTGTTGAATTAGGGTTCTTGAGTTAAGTGGGTTTTTATGAATTTCTTGATGAATCTTGCTTGTAATCTGGAATTGATGCATGATTTGGTGTTTAATTGAGTTCTTGCAAGTATTGTATGAATTGTTGTTAGTTATAACTCATTTGGTGAAGCTTTCATAAAGCTCCATCAATGGTGGATTTGGGAAGAAGATGGCTTTTTCCTTAATTTGTTGAATTGTGTATCTTGATGTTCTTAATGTTGTATTAGGCTAATTATGTTTGTTAAATGATGATTGTTATTTATGAAGAACTTCTAGTTACTTGTTATGAAAATGCATAAAAGATGGTAGTGTTTGGCTAGATGGGAATTTAGCCATAAACTAGTTAAATTATAGATTATTGACTTTAGTCAAACCTGGGAATTGACTTTTAGTCTTGTATGGCTTGTAAACTTTAATTATCAATTTCATGTTAGAAATGTGTTAGTTGAATGAATTGTAAGCTCAAGTGTGTAGGTTTCGTGTCTTGACCCGTTTGGTTGCTTAATTGTGCAATTGATTTAAGTAAAGTCAAAATTGGTAACACTTGCAATTGGATGCAAGAAGTATGTTGGTTATGTAATTTTGATGTTGATCATGTAGTCTAACTCATTGGATAATGTTGTGTGAATGCCCGACTCATGGTTCTTGTTTTGACCCGTTGGGCCTAAGGTGCAATTTGACCAATTGGCATAATGAATTGACTTGATGAAGTTTAGACCTTAGTAGTTATTATGTGTAAAAATACAAGTAATTGGTTGTAAGTGGTGGTTGCAAGATGTGGCCTTAAGCTTGTATTACTTATTAAACATTTGGTGATTTCGGATGACTAATTCGGTATTCATTTTGCACAGGAAAAGGGAAGGAGCCTCAGTGATATAAGATCATTGAGCTCGGCACGGAAAGGAAGCTAAGGTGAGTGGACTTAACCTTCTTTCTTGTGTGATGTACAAAAATTAGGGAATGGTAGAGTTTTGAGAAAAAGTGCAGGATTTGGGCATCTGGGGTAGTTCGCGACGCAAACTTGTGTTCGCGAAACGCGAACTCGGGCCAGAGAAGTTGGGGTTTGGTCGTGATGTAGTTCCCGATTCGTGAACTCTTAGTTCGCGACGCGAACTCTGAGTTCACGACGCGAACTTCGTCAGGAACAGATTTCTTGGCTGCAATTCTTTTTACAAGTTTATTCTTGGTCTAGTGGTTAATGGTAGTATGTGCACATGTTTTTAGAGGTTAGCTATGGTGGTTTTCGGCTACGCTTCGTTACTCTTGGTGGGGGCGATCGGACTCCTTTGTATTCGTTATGTAAGGAGGGATCACCGTGCCTCTAGTAAAGAAGCCATCGGTTGACTGTTGTTGGCCGACAACAGTTGAAGGTCCTCGCCCGACCGCCGATCCTCTTATAACGTCCAATTGCTTGTGGAAGTTTGGGCGTGTTTTTCCCTATTGATTTCTCTTGATTTTTCTAATTTGTTGTGGTTATGCAAATTGATGTTTATTTCTATTCACTTAGCTTTGTGCTAATCCCTCATTTGTTGACTCTTTTCAGGTTGTGGATTAGGCTTGATTAGAGTCGGGTTTTGGAAGTCTGACCGCACTCTGATTTTGTATACCGGGTCGAGCCTGTTTTAGTAACACCTTTAAATGTTTTAAATATTTGGTTAATATGTAAAGTTTTTATGTTGTGTAATAATTTAGGATTTATAGTTTCTTAAATCGCTTCCGTATGCTTAATTTAAAAAAAATGACTCTAGATTGTGGTGTTACAAATACTATAAGAATGCAACTTCGTATTGCATTTATGATATATGTTAAAGCTAGTTTTGAAATCTTAATTTCAAATTTTACAACTTTATTGTTTTGTAAAATACCTAGAAATGTAGAATAAGCATAAATATTTATCCCTTATAGAAATAAATAGGAAAAGGAAACTCTTTGGTCTTTTTAAATCTATTATAGACTCTTAAAAAGAATTCTCAAACGTTATTAAATCTATTATACACTAAGACATATGTCTTTTGCTTTTAAAAACTACACCTTTTGATAAAGAAGATTATTCCATAATGACTATTTACAATTCAAATACGGTTGTCATGCCGACCGAAAAGAGAGAAATATCAATAACTCATCACTTCCTTTTTATAAATGGCACCAACTCGCCATTCTCTTCTCTTCTTTGTTCTCGTCGGAAATTCTAACGACTTTGAAGACTTACTTGCTATTTTTGTATAGTGTTATGATATAACTTTTCGATGTTTATAAACAGTTATTTATCTTATAGAAGTATAAACTTAAAAAAATATATGATTTATATAACGTCACTACTCACTTATATGTGAACAAGATCCCCATCAATTAAGGAGATGTTTGTTTTAAGTTATTTGATAGACTTATTAGTTTCTCAAACTTTAAAATATTAATACATGTATCATAAATTTATACATAAATCTATAACTTTTTTTTCTTAAACCACAAATCTAATCTTCTCCTAATTACCACATATGTCCACAACAGGACGACTCGAACTCCTGACCTTACAGTTGAGAGGTAAACACCATACCGCTAGGCTAAAGACAAACATCAATCTATAACTAACATATAGAATTTTAGGAATTATCCTCTCAATAATTAATGTATACTACCCTATATATGAGGCCTAAATTTGAAGAGGGTTTGACACCATGGCAATTCCAAGCATTCCTATTCGTCCATAATGCCACTTGGAATTCCCTGATTGGTCACGTCATTTGCACCAATACAAACGAATCTGGTACGGCTTACGGTCTACATTCATATTCATATGCTCCATATACGGCAAACGAATCTGGTACGGCTTACGGTCTACATTCATATGCTCCATATACGGCTTCCTACATACAAGGAAACAAATAACTATTTAAAAGATCGTACATACAAATAACTATTTAAAAGATCCTACATACAAGGAAACAAATAAATATTTAAAAGATCAATCAGCGAAGGAAACAAATAACTATATGTAACATTTATATGTAACATTTCTTCATTTACCGTTTTTTTGTACAAAATCATCATCACATCTATCGATTATTATGTCATTTAGAAGTATATAAAGTTTTTGGACATTTTTCTACATACTAAAATTTACAGCATACCCGCCCATCGGGCGGGTTTTATAGCTAGTAATTTTATATGCACTTAAAAATGACATTTAATCGTTAACAAAACCATTAAAAAAAATCAAACACAGACATCTTTAATTGATGGGTTCAAAACAAAACAAAATAAAGGAGATTTTTAGTAAACGCAGTATTTATCAATCTTATAATTTTGAGTTTTGATAATGACAGTTTTTGGGGCTATCAATAAAGGATAAAAAATTGTACATTAATTCATGAGGTGGTAATTTCTAAAGTCTAGGGGTTAATTATAGATTTAAGTACAAAATTTTGATGCATATTTATCGACGGCTGTTAAAAGCTGTCATTATCAAAATTCGTTAGTTTTTAATCGTGTGAGAGTCAACCAAAACAATAAGCCAGAAAAACATGTAACGAAGACATGTAAACATATTTCAATCCAATTTAAACGGCTTATATAATGGAAATAGAAAATAGTAAGTATACGAGCATTTATATTCAATTTAAACACTTATTCAACTTTGTTTCCTCGTCTTTAATCCAATGACAACATTGATATCTAATGGTTCGTTCAAGGGATCGGAGCTAGTCATTTATTGACACATTAGTACATTAATTCTTTTGTAAAAGGTGGTGACTAACCATTCCTTTATATACTTATACAGTCTGCAATAATATTTGATATTATTGTACAATTATTAAAAAATGTAGCGCGATAATTAATTCCCTTTTGTATACCATGGTTATTATGAGTGCATACTGCATATAATTTATAATCTTTGACGAATATCAAGTCTCATTAACTTAATGTGTAATGTGTATGCAAAGTGGTTTAATGACTTCAATCTTGTGTTAAGAAAAATGAGAATCGAATAAAAACATTGTCGAGCAGAAGCGGAGTAAGGAAAAAAATAGGGTATCACCTAAACTAAACACAGAGCAATAGATGCACAATTTTTATTTTCCTATCATCTACATTAAAGAGAATTTTTTTTAAAAAAACATGCTAACACTATTCAGGAATTTTGAGGAATTACACAGACTTTTCCGTGCTATACGTTTGGTAAGTGAAAATTAAACACCATAAATGAGTAAGTGACTGACTTTTACATAGACTCAAGCAAGCTAATCAATCGATACAAAAATGAACATGTTTTAAAAAATCGAGTATGTACTTAGTAGACAAGTGTTGTTGCTCTTAAATGTATGTTTGCCTTTTACGCTTTATTCACCAAATGTGTTTTAAGCATTGAAGTCTTCATACAAAAAATATTATACATTTGGAAAAAATTTAGCATGTGTTTGTCATTATCCAATTTTCTATCACACATTTGTGGAAACGACGTGTGTCTTTTAATTCATTATTAATATTAACATTTTTTAAGTTATTAATATGAAACATTTGGTTAAATGTCGAATAAAGAACATCTTACTTGTTGCATTTAACCGTTTGTATTATTAGACCTCGGTGTATCTTCTATAGTCATGCAATAGTCGTTACTTCTATTTGGTGTCTTATTTTTAGATGGGCTGATCTTCTTCTTGGCTCAAATAACTTGAATGATATCTTCAGTTGGCTTGATGATGCACACCTAAATCCTTTACGATGGGGTCATGGCCCAAATCACGAAATTAATCGAAAGTCACTTACGATAATTAACTTACTTAGAAATTCAAATTTTATTAAAAAAGGTTTTTTTAGTTTTGAAGAGTAAGTAGGCATAATGAGTTTACAATTGCTATGTAAACAAGTTAAACTATTAAAAAAAAATCACAAGTTTGTTTATTTTTAACAAAATAAAAGACTTTAATATGTTAATAATAGGAGATTTTTTTAAGGTTTTAATAACGATAGATTTAAAGGTTGTCAGTAATAATAGATAATTATTTTGAAAAATAAAGATTGATCATATAGATAATGACTATCTCATATTTTTCTCTGTGGTTCAATTTTTCTTCCGACTTTCTAAGACTGGCGTATCGGACGACCAAAAGGCCGGTCACGACCGCCACCTCCTCGCTCCCCGACGCGTTCCCCGCGTTACGCCGGCCCAGCCTCGACGCGTCGACCGTGCCCAACGGTCGACTATTCGATCGTTCGCAGCCCACCTCCAACGGCTCCAAAACACCCTTTTCAAACTAATTTTTACCCCTTTTTTTACCTTATAAATATCCGATCTTTTTCTAAAAAAATTCACACTTCTCATTTCTTTTCTTCATACTTACTCACATCACACACACTATCTTAAAAATGAGTTCCGACGATCAAATGAATGTCGCTAATTTCATTTTGGCGACGAGGAAGAGGACAGGATTATACATCTTGGTTTTTTACAAACGGCGGCCGCATTTCTTGAAGGTTCCAGTTCTACCATCCATAGAACTCCTAGAAGATACGTGCATAGGGACCGTGGCGGTGCGAATGACCGTGTCGTGGCAGCTTACTTCGCTGAAAATCCGATGTATAACGAGCAAGATTTTCGCAAACGTTTTAGGATGAGTCGTGATCTTTTTCACACGCATTGTTCGCGATCTCACTAATACCGTCCCATTATTTGCGCAACATTTTGATGCACTTGGGAACCCAGGTACTTCTCTGCTAATGAGGTGCACGTCTGCAATTCGTCAGTTAGCATACGGTACCGTACCGGATGCTCTAGACGAATACTTACAAATTGGTGAGAAAACTAGCCGTGATAGTCTCGCAGAGTTCTGTAAAGGGGTTATGCACTTGTGTGGAGAAGAGTTTTTGCAAAAGCCTACTCATACTGATGTTGCGAAGCTATACGCTTTTCATGAGGAGAAATATGGGTTTCCCGGTATGCTAGGAAGCATTGATTGTACTGATTGGCATTAGGCTCAATGTCCAAATGCTTACCGTGGGCAATATGCTAGAGGGGATCACGGGAACGAACCATCCATTTTACTTGAAGCGGTTGCCTCACAAGACTTGTGGGTTTGGCACGCGTTCTTTGGTGTCGCCGGGTCGAACAACGACATCAACGTGTTACGAGCATCCCACATTTTCAATGATCTTGTGAATCCGTATTTATCGATTAAGTAACAGATTAAGCAATAACAATAATTAATTGGAAGAACAAGAATGAAGCTTTTCACACACAAAACACGTACGATCGATTGAAACAACGGCAAGCTTGGTCAATACTAGGTTACAACTAGGTATTTATACCTAGGCCTAGTATTGACTAATTACATAAAATCACCCTAGACTATTTGTTACAATAAATGTCACATTACACCCCTAGACTATCGAATACATTAAAATATGACCCAACAATCTCCCCCTTTGTAACAATAGTCTGGGAAGCATATCTTCGAAGTCTTCATCTTTAGCAATAACCTAGTCTTGTAGATATTTCGTTGCATAGTAATCAGGATTAGGCTTGAGCTTTGTTAATCTGTGAAAACGAATACTTCTTGTAGCTTTTTAACCACAAAAAGTATTTTGAAGACTTTACTTTGAAGATACATATTGATCGACCAAAATTGAGACCCATAATGGTATAGAGATTAACAGCGGAAGTCTTTTCTTGAAGTTTGTGGCTTTATGTCGATCAATGATCTTTAATAATTGTTGTTCGGGAAATTTATTGATAAGGTTTATGCTCCCCCTCAAACAGACAATTATTTCTTTATGGAGTCTTCGGTTCCTTGTTTACTCCCCCTTCACTGATGCATATGTGTCCTTTTAATGTGGAGTAAGTTAGGCTAGTATATTCTCCCCCTCATGATGAGCAGGATTTATCTGAAGCATCATGTAACAGGAAGAATCTCCGAAGCTTCTTGATGAAAATGTGTTGAATAATGATACATTCATTTTTTGAATGAAAATGTGTGACCTACGTTCAGTGTTGGCTTTGATGGTAACACTGGTAGGATTTCCATTCAATCATCGTGGAATACCAATAAGTTTGGTATCACTATGAATGTTCCGGCAATATCACTAGGATATGCTTGGTGGAATGCCCGTGTCCTAGAGATATTTAATTCGGTTCTAGACTCTATACGTGGACAAACGAAGGCGAGAACTGGAGGTAGGTCCTCTTTTTCAATATCAACAATCTCCAAATGATATGTCGATAGTAGATGTGGTAATCTCCGTGAATTTGAAACAAGTACTTTTTGTACTTGAGTGGTCAGTGGGGGTTATGCATTGCATCACTGGGTTCATGATGTCTTAATCATAAAGCAACTTATGCAGTCTGATATAGATGTGGCTACCCGGTCATTTGTTCGGTTTAGGGAGGGTTTTTCGTTTTCTTTAACCCTTTCACACACGCTCCTCACTTAACTCACTTTTTCATTTGCAACCACACCCTCGATTTTGAGTTACCATGTGATAAGCTGAGTTGCACCTCATACTTCATACCCCCTCTCAATGTTTTTACCTCAGCACACCCCAATCAAGATCCCAAGATACTTGATTCTGCTCACCTAGACCTAGGGACCCTCACTTTTTAGTTCCTATATTGTTGGTGGCTCCGGGGAAGATCATACTGGATTTAGCAGATCATAGGAGTAATTTGAGAGTGGTCTATTACGCTCATGTGCATTTTAATCAGCTTTTTAAAGATGTTTTATTTTAGGAGTTTCACATGGATTTTTCGGTAACACCGGACTCACTTAGAGTATCCGTTAGCACACGGTATGAATCAGTAGTCGTTTGCACAACCGTTGATTCAAATGTGTGACCTGCGTTTAGAGTTGGCGTGATTTTAGCTCTAGCAAGATTTCCACTCGATCCTCGTGAAACATTAGATTGTGATGCCACTACGAGTGTTCTGATGGATTCACGGAGATCCATTTTTGTGTGTAGTGCAAGTGTCTTATATTGGAAGATTCTTGAAGGTGAGAACTAGACACACTGTGCATACAAAGAGACTTAACCCGGGGCAGGAGGTTATTATATTTCAATACCGACAAACTCCGAATGAGTAGTCAGTAGCTTTTGTGCTACGTCCCCTAATGAATTGAAACAGATTCCTGTTGGGAGGAATTTGAGTGGTAGGTGGTGGCGTGCATTTGCTTTACTATGTCAGTAGAGTCTGGTGAAACATTTAACGTATAAATGAGCACCCTGTTGTATGGTTGCCCGGTTTATTTACGGTTTAGATGCACTCAAAGGTGTGTGTTCTTAAAGTTATCATGTTTTTCACATAACCTTGCACTCACCTATTGCTATACCCTAGACTTATACACTCACATTTACCGAAAGGTGAAAAAGTGTTTCCCTTGGAAGGTAAGACCGGTTCTGGCAAACCATGGAAAGGTATTGTCTTTTGAAAAATGTATCTTTATGTATTGAATGGGGTATAACATTTTTGATGTTTTAAAGTTTCTCCCCCTTTAAATACTAATTCTCCCCCTAGAATTAATATTTCTCCCCTTCGACAAACTAACAATAGAAAGAAAAAAAAAATTGAAGATCAGAAATGTAACTTGTAACAACAGTAGAGGGGTGGAGAAGAGTTTGACAGTTATGTGTTTTACTGGTTATGAGCGGGTTTCAAGCTGATGGACTTGAAAGTCATTGCTTTAAAGTTTGAGTCATATACTGATATGTATATAAGTCATATCCTTGAAATGCGAGTTATACACTGAGGTGTGTATAAGTCATTGCTGGAAATGTAAACAGTGAAAAGCATTTTGCAGAAACAACAGTGGATATTAAAAATAGAAACGAGTTATGCTTTGAGATTTAACATACCAAGCTTAGACACAAGAAAATTAAATCGTTTTTCGTCTAAAGCCTTGGTGAATAAATCAGCTAACTGAAAATTGGTGGATACGAAGTACATTTCCACAGTTCCTTGTTCAACGTGATCTTTGATAAAATGATATCGAAGATCAATATGTTTAGTTTTGGAATGTTGAACAGGATTGCATGAAATTGCAATTTCACTTCGGGAGTCACAATATAAAGCAATACATCTGTATGAAAAGCCGTAATCTTTTAATTGTGACTGCATCCAAATTGCCTGGGGCAGGCAGCTTGCAGCAGCAACATACTCTGCTTCGGCAGTTGAAAGAGATACACAATTTTGTTTCCTTGATGACCAGCTTACCAATTTATCACCAAGAAATTGAGCACCTCCAGAAGTGCTTTTACGATCCAACATACAGCCAGCATGATCAGCATCAGAGAATGCAGACAGGTCAAACGAAGTTTCTTTGGGATACCAAAGACCAAGATCTCTAGTACCTTTTAAGTAATGAAATATGCGTTTGACTGCTTGAAGGTGAGACTCTTTGGGAGTAGCCTGATACTGAGCGCAAGCGCACGTAGAAAACATTATATCAGGTCGACTGGCCGTTAGATATAATAAGGACCCTATCATGCCTCGATAGTTGGTGATATCAACTAGCTTTCCGTCAGGATCAGTATGCAATTTTGAACCGGGTGACATTGGTGTAGAAATGGGTTTACAGTCATCCATCAGATACTTCTTCAACAAATCATTGATATACTTGGATTGATTAATGAAGATCCCGATAGGTAACTGACGAACCTGTAGACCGAGAAAGAAATTCATCTCACCCATCATACTCATTTCAAATCGTTTGATCATCAGATCTGAACACCGTTTACAGTATTTAGGATTTGTGGAGCCGAAAATAATATCATCTACATAAATCTGAATGAGGACGATATCTTCCCCTTTTCGTTTGATGAATAGAGTTTTGTCCACTTTGCCTTTTGAAAAACCAGAGTCGACTAAAATTTTTGATAAAACATCATACCACGCTCGAGGAGCTTGCTTCAAACCATATAAAGCTTTATCAAGTATGTAGACATGGTTAGGCAATTGTGGATCGACAAATCCTTCTGTTTGATGAACGAAAACTTCTTCACTGAGAATACCATTAAGAAATGCAGTTTTTACATCCATTTGATACATTGTAAAATTCTTGTGAGCTGCATATGCCAGAAAGATTCGGATGGCTTCTATTCTTGCAACCGGGGCAAAAGTTTCTTCATAATCGATGCCCTCTTGTTGAGAATACCCTTTAGCAACTAGGCGTGCTTTATTTCGAATGACAATCCCATTTTCATCCTTTTTGTTCTTAAAGATCCATTTGGTACCAACAACAGACTTTCCAGGTGGTTTTGGAACTAGACGCCAAACCTTCAATCGTTCAAATTGATTGATTTCATCTTGCATTGCAAGAATCCAGTCTAGGTCTGATAAAGTTTCGCTGACTTTCATAGGTTCATTGGAGCTTAAGAAAGATGAGTATTGACATTCATCAGCAGTTTCTCTACGAGTTTGAACAGAGGATTCAGGATTTCCAATTACTTGATGTAGAGGATGCTCTTTGGTCCATTTCAGAGTATGAGGAAGTGGAAGTTGACCTGGAGTTATTGGAGGTATCAGTAAATGCAGGATGCGGGATTATAGTTGTTTGGGTATTGGATGAAGAAGGTGGGGGATCGACTTGTTGAATATTGAATTTGGAGAAATCAATCACCAACGTTGGAGGTTGAGCTGGTGCAATGATTAAATCAGAAACACCTGCAACTGGAGAAGGCGATGAAGGGACATCTGTTGATGATTGAGTTTCCATTGATGATGAAGTAGAATCTGAGGTTGTTACTGACTCAGTGTTCTCAGGAGCAGCAGACGTTGGAGATGGAGAATCAGGGGAACTCGGACTGTATGTCTCAGGGACACTGATAGATTAAACATCTGCAGCTGCAGGGAATGGAACACCAGCCTCCTGAAGTAAAGTATGTCTGATGTTGTGATATTCATCATAAAAATGTTCAAACAATACATCGAACTCATTTTCAGAGGTGGAAGGAGCGGAAGGGGGTGCAGGAGGGTTAATATATGAGGTAAGTGAATCAAGAGGAAATGTCTCATCAAAATTCACATTTACACTTTCTCTGATTGTCCGATTTGATCGATTATAAACCCTGAAGGATGCAGATTCACGGAATAACCAACAAAGACCCCTTCGTCAGCTTTAGCTTCAAATTTGTTCAATTGGTCTTTGTCATTTAAGATGAAGCAACGACTCCCAAAAACATGGAAAAATTAAACATTTGGAATTCGGTTATTTATCAATTCATACGGAGTTTTGTTGTAGGTTTTGTTGATGATAGAACGATTTTGAGTGAAACATGCCGTGTTGATGCCTTCAGCCCACAGAGACAAAGGTAGTTTCGAAAATGAAAGCATAGTGCGGGCTGCTTCAACTAAGGTACGATTTCTTCGTTCTACTACTCCATTCTGTTGTGGAGTTCTAGCAGCGGAAAATTGATGGGTTATACCAACAGATTCAAGAAATGAATCTAGGGTTCGATTCTTAAACTCAGTTCCATTATCAGTCCGAATGGTGTTGACTTTTAATTCCAGATTTGTCTGAGTTTTCTTGATAAAGGCGATAATAGTATCTGCAGCTTCATCTTTGGTATGTAAGAAGTGAACCCAGTTATACCGTGAGTAGTCATCAACAATCACCAACACATACCATTTACCAACAATGGATTGTACACTCATTGGTCCACATAGATCCATGTGAAGCAATTCAAGAGGTTTGGATGTACTTGGAACAGGTTTTGATTTGTGTGACGTTTTCTTCATCTTTCCCATTTCGCAAGACGAACACAGATGATCTTTTGCAAATTTAACATCTGGGAGACCAGATACATGGCCACCTTTTACCAATTGTGAATCCGTATTTATCGATTAAGTAACAGAATAAGCAATAACAATGATTAATTGGAAGAACAAGAATGGAGCTTTTCACACACAAAACACGTACGATCGATTGAAACAACGGCAAGCTTGGTCAATACTAGGTTACAACTAGGTATTTATACCTAGGCCTAGTATTGACTAATTACATAAAATCACCCTAGACTATTTGTTACAATTAATGTGTGACAACTCGATATTTCTGGTATGTAACCTCATTTCATTTCTAGAACTTTCCACAATTGGAAAGTTTCTACTTATAGACATTCTATATTTGGCATTCCTTATACACAACAAAACATACATATTTTACACCATACATTAGTGTTTGATTATTTTAGTCAACACAACATTTTTATTTACTTATGGTGACACACTTTGAGCTAAATCATTTCTAAAACGATAAGTTTACCGGTTAAACAATAAACGTAACGATTCAATTTAAACGTGACTCGAATTGAACGAACCGTCTAAACCGACACCAAGGTTTGACCAATCGCCTAATGGCCGGCCTCCCCCTCCTTGCTTGACCCCAAACTCGGCCGAACACCCCTTAGGGTGTGGTGCAAGTTGTGTGGCTTTATCTCTTCAATTTAATCCTTATCCAATGCTTTTAAACAAGTCCTTGTGCTACTAGGACTCTACTTCTAAACCCTAGATCTTGAGCACTATAAATACTAAACCATTGTAAACCCTAAACCTTTTGTGCTCCCTCTCCTCTTCTCGGCCGCAAGCAACACCACCATCATCACCTTTGTCTGTTTCCGATCGCAAGCAACCCCAAACACTTTCCTTCGTTTCTTGATCGTTTAATCCAAGGTATGAACCCTAAAAACCCTTGTTTCTACTTGCTTAATCCTTGCTAATCTACTGTTTTGAACCCGAGACCATGGCCCTAGGCCATGTGGTCTCGGTTAGCCTCCAAAAACCGAACACATACATGTACTCAACCGAACGGGTGCGTGTGTGTGATTAGGGTTTGTTTTGATTGCTAGATCCGTACATAGGAGCCCTAGATCTCGACTTTGGCATGCTAAAACTATAGATTTAGTCACTAGTTCGAACCTATACCCGATCTAGGCACACAAACCCGAAACCTAGCCATTGAACCCGGACCTAGACCGGTCTAGTTTGAAACCCGTAGGGTTTTGGCCTAGCCGAACTCTAACCCTAGCCGAACTCTAACCCTAGAAACCGAAACCCTCGTCTTGGTTGACTTTCTTTGACATTTGTTGACTGGATTTGACTTTCATTGACCCGAAATCCTTGAAAACCCTAACCCTAATACGGTACCATAAACCAACCCGAACCCTAATCCTAAAACCGTACACATCAAACCCAAAATAAACCTAAGTTGACTTTAGTGGACTTTTGTTGACCATATGTTGACCCACAAGCTAAAACGGGTCAAGGCCGGATCTTGACCCAAAACCGTGGACCAAACCCGAACATATAATCGGGCCAAGGCCCGTACTTGGCCCAATTCGATCTACCTTAGTCCATCGGGCCCAAACCTTAGTTGGCCCATTAATATCCAAGCCCATTTGGACCAAAGCCCAAACCTTTGGCCCACTTATACCCAAACCGAACCCATTGGGCCCAAGCCCAATCCTTGGCCCAACTCTATTGGACCCAAGCCCAATATGAGGCCCAAGTAGCCCAACCTAGTGGCCCATTAGGCCCATCTAGGCCCAATCCATTTCATTTCATATCATTTCATTTCGAGAATCATTTCATTTCATGTCATTTCATTTTGGAGCCTATTTCATTTCATTTTATAAAACCCAATGCATTTCATTTCATTTCATTTTATTAATCCAAGTTCATTCAATGTCACAAAACATATAACATAACATTTAACGTATATCATATATCTTATATCGTATATATTATCGCCTGTGTTAGCTTAGTCTAATCAGTAGTTAAATCATTTAGGAAGCTAGGAGTCTCCCGAGGATTCCTCTGTCTTAAGTCTCTTGTTTCTAAGCTTTGCCAGGTGAGTCCACAGACCCCTTTTACTCTTTTAACTGTTTTATAAACTTTGGGGTGGAAAACATAAACACAATTGCTACTATTTTACTATGACTGTACAACATCGTTACATTTTCATTATCGCGTTGGCATGACAAACAATTATTATACCGGACTAAGGTTACCAGCAATCATTAACTAGTGGATCTAGACCATGGATATGCAGATAGTACTATTGGCTGACACTCATCCTCCCAACGAACGTTTGATCATTACTTGGTTTATCCAAGACATCTCCGGGAGTGTATATCCATAAAATAACATAACATACTGGAGTTGAAGTGTTGATTGTGGACTTAGGGGTTGGTATATTAACTCAATAGGCTAGCTACCTGTTGGGGATAACAGTTCATGCGATGTCAAATACAACATTTTGTTCAACACTTTTTCATAAACATAACTAGTAGTTGTATACATTCTACAACTATACTAAACATTTTCATACTTACTACTCATATCATATGAGTGTTGAACCTTATACATTTTCAGTCATAAACCATTTTCATAACAAACATTTTGAGTAGCAAATCACTTTACTCTTATCATAAACATTAACCCTGTGGATTCACTCAACATTATTGTTGACCCTTTTACTATTTATGTTTTTCCAGGTAATTAGGTGCAGTGGAATTGGAGGACATGAGCATTGGGATTGTCGTGAGCCATGATTAAAACATTAAGTTTACGAACAATCATTTCATTTCAAACAATTTCTATTTTAGGAAACTTGCTATTTTTGGAAACTTTCTACTTTTGGAAAGTGAAACAAACCTTTATTTTTCATTTTTGCGTGGTTGTTTGTTTACTTAATTTTTGCTATGCTGTCATGAACGTTACACCCTCGTTCTTCCGCAAAACATTTTAAATGAAGTAAAAACTCATTTTTGGCGGGGTGTGACATAATGTCACATTACACCTAGGGGTGAGCATAACAGGGTACCCGCCGGTTCCGACTGGAACCGGAACCAGAACCGCAGGTTCCCGAAATATAGGAACCGGAACCGGAACCTGGAAGACAGGTTCCTAAATTTCTGGAACCGGAACCGGAACTGCCGGTTCCAGGGCAGGTTCCGGTTACCCTGTCTCTAAATTCAAAAAAAAAATAACATTACTTACTATATAAACAAGACAATAAATCACACGAACTAACGATTACAAATATCGTTTAATAGTTTTAAAAATAGTTCAACGATCACGAATATTGTTCAAAATAAAAATAAGTGAATAATTATGATTAAAACATAGTAAATGTGTGAAAGGTGTGAAAGTTAGTCACAAATATACGACCTCACGACGAGTGAATGTCTCACTCAATTATAACGAGTAAGAGAAATTTTATATTTTTACTTGGACTAGTATTTTATATTTATATAAATCGTAAATCTATTTAATTTAATGTATAATATAATATATATTATATATTTTAATAAAAACATACCGTCTAATCGCTGGTTCCAGGGTATCCACCGGTTCCAGGTTCCTTAATTTTGAGAACCGGAACCGGAACCTCTTAGGGCGGTTCCATGATTTTAGGAACCGGAACCAGAACCTCCTAACAGGTTCCGGGTCCGGAACCTCCGGTTCCGAGACGGTTCCGGTTCCGATTCCAGTTACCCTCTTTTTCTGCTCACCCCTAATTACACCACTAGACTATCGAATACATCAAAATGTGACCCAACAGATCTCAAAGACGGAAAAGCACCTGAGGTACCCTTTTCGGCAAACGGGGTGTCTTACAAATGGGGATATTATCTTACTGACGGGATATATCCGGATTGGTCTGTTCTTGTTAAGTCTATTTCACACCCAAATGCGAATTATGTTAAGCGGGTGAACTACAAGATAGCACACGAAGCTGCAAGGAAAGACGTAGAACGAGCATTTGGCGTTTCAAAGAAAAAATGGGATATAATAAAAACGGCTGCAAGGTCCCCAAATGTTAACAAAATAAGGGATATAATGTACACTTGTATCCTATTACATAATATGATTATCAAAGACAAAGGCGGGGCGATATCTCCCGACTTTCATCCGGAAGAGCGACATAGTGAAGTTGACCCCGTACGATCACATGAAGAAGTATTAGAAGGTATCAGGGAGATCCATAATCAACAAACTCATCTAAATCTTAGATCTGATTTGGTGGAACACATTGGAATCGACATCCCCACCACTAGTATTTTTAAATGTTTTTTAATTATTTTTAATGTAATGTTTTTAATTAATTTTAATGTAATGTTTTAATTATTAATGAAATTTTAAAAAAAATATCGATCGGTCACCCATTACGGGCATTTGGTCGCTGTCTGATCATGTATTTGATCAGGAGAGAGAAAGCTGATGTGGCGCAGAGGTGGCAAGAGTGACCAAACTTACTTTGGTCACCCATTACGGGTAGTCTAAGAAATATGATTCTCTCTTAACCTCCGCAAACCAATTTGATAAAAAAAAATAGCAAGATCGTAAAACGGATTATCAGATAACCAAACCCTTTCGCTAATGTCAAATTCCGAGATACCATACCTAGAGATTTTTTTTTCCTGTAACATTCTTGTGTTTTATTTGCTTATTAAATCTTCAGAATACATTTAAGTTGCTTATGTATTGCGTAACACATTAGTATATTGGGTATTTTAGTTTTGGTGAATTTTTTAATCGAATTGGGTCGCAGGAGTAAAGATAACCATGTCTCCTAAAAAGAAATAACATAAATTGAATAATGTAGATAAACGTAGGATAATCATTTGAAATCTAATTAATTGTAATTTTTGAACAATTTATCTATTCTTTTAATTGTCCTGTTATCAAAACTTTTCCTTTCATTGATGCTTACCCTAATTTCTATGGAATTAAAAGTTTGGCATATTTACACATCTTTAATTTGTATTTTCCACGTACTTACTAGTATGGAGTATGGACATCCATTATACTCATAAAACCATGAAGACAATTTGCATGTCCATAAAAATGAACAAAAAATAATACACTTCAACTATTTGTCACATTACATATATAAAATAAAAATAAATAAACAAATATAGAATATGCTTAGAACCACATATGCCTTTCACGTAATTAAATGGCTATAAATACACCCAACAAGCCACAAGCCCCTACACATAAACTCACCATGGCCATGGCTTTCTTCAAAGCTTCGAGCCTACCAACACTCATAATTGCATTTGTATTATTATTATCATTTAATTTCAATGTTTTAGTAGCTCAAACTCCGGCACCGGCCCCGGGATTATCGTATACATTCTACCGGACTAGCTGCCCTCAACTAGAATCAATCGTACGACAAAACCTTCAGACAGTTTTTAATCCTGATATCGGTCAAGCAGCTGGTTTGCTTCGACTTCACTTCCATGATTGCTTTGTTCAAGTACGTTTTCTTGTCTTTTTGTTACGGTATTTTGGTATCTCCGGTGATGTTATCAAGAATTTTCGACCTTTTTTTCCTTGGTTCTTTGATTAACGGATTATTGATTATTTTTAATTTGAAAAAAAAGTAACATTTAAAGGTGATTATTCTCTCAAGTTATACTATAAACATCAACTTGAAGAACATATTCTCACTTTAACTTTAATATTTCACAATTGTCAAATTTAATATATGGCCAAGTGCACCCTAATAGATAATCGTTAGCATTAAAAAAAAATAGGAAATACAAAAATCTACCTGATTTCGATGGATATATTAAGAAATCTGTGGTCAAGAACACAAGGGGACGATATTTTAACATTTTGAAATATATCGATGGATGTATTTGCATCTATCATTTCTTCACACGTGAAACACGTATTGATAACAAATTGAAAATCGATACTTATATGCAAATATCATGCATATAAACTAGATTTTATTTTTGTTTTTAATGCTATATACTTAACTAAAACAAGGGAAGAAAATAAATTAGAATAAAAAAAATTAGGGAAGCATTCATAAAAACTAATATTTGAAAATGGGAATTTATGTTAATTAAACGTTCTTTAAATAAGTCTTAAACATTTTAAACATACCCTTACTCTGTAAACAAGCTTCTTAAGAGAAAAAAATTACTCCGTAGTATGGAAATAATATGCTATTGTTATGTCTATCAATAATAATTCAATAGCATTATGTCCGTACTAAAAAGTTACTAGTTAAACGAATATATAATTCAATTTAAATGTATGTAACTTGAGTTCCTTGTTTCATGTTATATTCATTAGTATAAACTCTCGCGTTCTTGTATTTTTTCTAATTTCGATCGACAGTGATTTTAAATTATACTCTGTATATATTTTTTATTAGAACTAATTTACTTTTGTCTTTACTTGTAATAATAAATTATTTTAACTTATGATAAAATTATAGTTCATAACATAATACGTAGTACATGAAATCTTTTATATTAGATGAAACGTTGAGTAATTTATAAGGAAAATATAATTAAATGTAGGCGTATAATATTAATTCAATTATTTTAAAATTAAATTTTAAAATATATAAAATGTGTTACGAAGTATATGTAGACAAAATTTCTGATTTGACACTCACTTTTAACATAGATTATATATGATGTCCGATTAGTTATGACTTATGATAATCTATCATGGTCAAGATCTGACAATTCCATACTTTCCAAAGTTTGTTCTTGTCGTCCAGTTTCACTCCTAATAATTATATAAATGATTAGTTATATATAATCCATTTTTCTTGACGGTTCTAGTCAATGTTTTAAAAACATGGCTGACCCACGCTCGAATTAGGACGAGACAGTCACGATGATCTGGTAAATTGATGGTTATAACTCGGTTTGAACTAACCAGTTGGACATGATATTCCAATTGAACCGGCCGGTCGTACAAAAAAACCAAGTCTTCTAAAAAAAGGTAAATAAGATAGAAAAATGAAACCTTTTATATAGGTTTTGGAACCTAGAAGCATTATATTTAGTTAAAAAAAAATAGGTTTTGAATTTTTTTTATAATATTTATTTGTATTTTTCTAATTTTTTGACATTTATACATTATTTACATAAATCATAAATACTCAACAATAATGTCGTCCGGTTCAATCAAACGGCCCTTCCTGTCCGACCAACTCGACCATATTTAAGGCATTTGTCGGTTCAATGCAAAAACCGATTTTAAAATATTGATTTTAATTTCCTTACTTTTTTTCTACAAAAATCTATTAATATAACGCTAAAACAAATATATTCTTTATAAACAATGTTTATGTAACATACGTTCTCATACATCAAATCAGGATTAGTCAACTACCTAAGGCGTGTTTGTATGCTAAAATAGTTTACAAAATAATTCTATTTTATTTCCAATAAATAGTTTTGTGGTTGAAAAGATGTCACATGGAAGGACATGTCCTCCTTCAATGAAGTCGCCATCTCTGATAAATGTTATTTATGATGCAAAATACAGATTAGATATTATCTTGACTAGTTGACTATATCTCTTTTACTTGTCTTTTTCGTCTAAAAACAAATATAGCATGCTTATTTTGGTGAAAAAAGTAATAGTAACTTCTTAAATATCTTTCTTTTTCTTCGTATAACTCATTAATTTGATTTTAATTATGTTAGGGTTGTGACGGTTCGGTGTTGCTTGATGGTTCAGCGAGTGGACCAAGTGAAAAGGATGCACCACCAAACTTAAGTTTGCGAGCACAAGCATTCGTAATCATCGAAAATCTTCGTAGACTTGTCCACAATGCTTGCGGTAGAATAGTCTCTTGTTCCGATCTCACTGCTCTTGCTGCTCGTGATGCAGTATTCCTGGTAAAATGACAACCCTAGTAGATATTTTAATCTATTTACCATTAATGAAGCAAGAAAAATGAAATAGATTTATTAACGATTTAATTACTTATTGATGTAGTCGGGCGGACCTAACTATAGCATACCGTTAGGAAGACGCGATGGAGTTAACTTTGCCACGAGAAATGTAACCCTAGCTAATCTACCTCCACCATCTGCAAACACGACTACCCTATTGAATTCCCTTTCCACGAAAGGGTTCACTCCCACAGATGTTGTGGCGCTGTCTGGCGGCCACACCATCGGGATAGCTCACTGCACCTCTTTCACTCCTCGACTCTACCCATCACGAGACCCAACCATGGACCAAACCTTTTTCAACAACCTAAGAACAACGTGTCCCGTGGCAAACTCCACCAACACCACTTTCATGGACATTCGTTCCCCAAATGTTTTTGATAATAGGTATTATGTCGACCTCATGAACCGCCAAGGACTTTTCACCTCAGACCAAGACTTGTACACGGATAGCAGGACTCGTGGCATCGTCACAAACTTTGCTATCAACCAAACACTATTTTACCAAAACTTTGTGAATGCAATGATAAAGATGGGTCAATTGAGCGTGTTGACCGGCACACAAGGAGAAATTCGCGGAAACTGTTCACGAAGAAACTCGAATGACTTGTTCATCTTACCGGGCATGGAGAATGACCGTGACGAGAAGTTGGCATCATATTAGGGACCGATTATCTTGTGTTTATGTATCTCCTCGTCGAAATAATATGCAATATCTCCTGAAAACATGTTACTTCAGAGTGATTATGTATCGTTGTTACGTGTATTGTGCATTTTATAAGCATATATAAATATAAATACTACGTCTTTTTTGAAGGCTAGGTTTAGATTGGCCGAACCATTAAAATCATAAAATAAATAAGAGTATTGATAATGACAACCCGTAGGGCTGTCATTACTAATTATGAGTGGATAATAATTTTTTTAAAATACTAATTAATTACATATTATTCACTAATCCATATTTATCTCATTAATTTTATTTTCTTCCTTTTTTTAGCAACCTCCTCCAACCAACCTTGCACACGACTACTTTTTCTTCTTCCAGTACATCTCGTGTCAATTCAGTAATAGAATCACAAATTAAAAATCATTAAACTAATGAACCTAGGGGTGATTATCGGGCCAAAACCGAACCGAACCGAAGCGAATCGATAGAACCAATAACCGATAGCGATGAATTTTCAAAACCGAAACCGAACCGATAACATGTTATCGGTTTCGGTTCGGTTCGGTTTCGGTCGGTTTCGGTTCGGTTCGGTTATTTTAGGTCAAATGTTCATCCTTTTACAAAAACCGAACCGATAACCGATAACGATGAATTTTCAAAACCGAAACCGAACTGATAACATGTTATCAGTTTCGGTTCGGTTTCGGTCGGTTTTTCGGTTCGGTTCGGTTTTTTCGGTCCAAATGCTCACCCCTAATCATAATGAACCTGCACAAGTGCACAATAATCTATCTAACCCTGTTGTCTTTTCCTAAATTATACACTATCATCGCAATACAGAAATTAAACAACCTACAGGGTTTTTCATTCCTTCTTCATTTAATTAACCCATTTTCATCTTTTTAATTAGGTTTAAAATTCAATCGATTATGAGCTTCCCTTCACTAGAATCCATTAAAACACTAGAATTTAGCACATGGGGAAATTATATTATTTGAAAAACCTGTAGGGAGAAAGCTATGCAATTTAGAAATTAACGGTTCAAGATAACATGAAAAATTGGAACGAGATTGGAACCCTAACCTGAAATGATTTTCATTTTGGTTTCCAAACCCCTGGAGGTTGCTATAAAAAAGGAAAAGATACTTTTTAATGAGATAAAATTGGTTTGTGGTTAATTAATTAAGGGTTAAAAAGATCATTAGCCACTCTTAATAACAACCCTAAGGATCATTATTATCAAAACCCAATAAATAATGTGTATGTTAACATGAAATGTTTGATAGTAACTTTGTTAATAATACCGTACATAAAATATCGAAAACTACAAAAGATATCGTAACATTACTACATTACGAATCCTATGGAATAGAGCATATATCCTCATAGTATATATTGGCCTAAGAATTACTTGGACTCATGCTTTCATAATTGGGCCTACTCTGATTTGTAGTACTCTCTGTCTCACTGACCCATTTATCGACCACTCTTATTATTATTTATTATTTTTATTTTTAAAGAGTATTCCTTTTAGAAGGGGTCCTCGGGTGGTCGAGCGTATGCTCATGATGTACCCGACCTAATTAAGCATGTGCAAATTGGACTGAGAACTGACCGGGACCGCAGAACCGGACCGGACCGGACCAAGCTACCCCGGTTCGGTTCCCAGTTTTTAATTTATTTTGAAAAATCGGTTCGGTTCGGTCCAGAACCGTGAAAAAAACGAAAAAAGTCGAAGAAATTATCTCGGTTCTCGGTTTCGGTCCGGTTCCAACCATCATCGATTTGGTCCTCGGTCCGACAAAAACCATTTTTTCGGTTCTTGGTTCTAGGTTCCTGGTTCTAGTTAGTCTGGTCCGGTTCTTGGACTGTGTACATGCCTACTCGACCTAACTAATGCCGTGACCGTTTTCGGCCTATCTGGCCATCTGGTAATGTTTAACCAGTGAGTAATCGAACATGTGACCACTAACCCCTATATAATTCGTAAGCTCTTATATTTAGGTCACACCAGGTTTGTGGACCCATTCTTATAACCTCATAGTCATCACCGCCATTTGACTTGTGTTAAAGCCCTTTTAAAAAAAAACATTTTTGCTTTTAATATGAATTTAACACCCCACGTTCATTGCTTAAATAATTCTCACGACAAAACCTCAGACAATAAACATAACGTAGCATCAACATGTGTACACTTTTTTAAGAAAAAAAAGGTGTTTTTAGTAAAATCCGACTCCAAGTGTATTAATGTATTTAAGGCGTTGAGATATACGATGACGAAATAAACCGAAGCCAATGCAAGTGATATTTTGTAGTCGTCATCACAGACACGGAGTAACAACAACCAGCAAATTAATTAAATGACATGAATAAATATATGACCTAAAACTTGTAGCTTAATAAACTGATATTGGTGTAAGATATTGTTTATAACTTATAGATCATGGTTCATTGTCTTACAACGACGATGGCCGATGTGCCAATTAGCACGGATCTTTAGAGGACAATATTAAAATAAAATCATTTCCATTACTTACAAAGTGAAAATAAAAAACATTAAATTGTATATAGAAACGGTGAGTAGAACTTCTAGAAAGTTGGTGTACCTAGTATGTTAGTTCCGGACAGGTGAATTTCTACACCTATATGTTTTCATTGACCAATTTAAAATTTATGGAGACACTCAACATTTTTTAAACTTTTCTTTATTAATCAATAATGATATGATAAAGATGCAAGCAATTTGCGTAATAGCTAAGAACAAATCCTAACTAAACTGCTTGCATGTGATAGACAACAACAAATATTATCTAAGACCAGTTTATGATCAACAAATGATCAACACAAGACCAGACACTTTCGTTATACAGATTCAATTCTCGAATCAGATAACTAGAGTTAACTGGTGGTTTACACTCTGCTCAAAGGAATAAAGTTCTGGAGTAATTTCAACAGCGTGTAACCTTGTTGGGTGCACATAGAAATCGATCGCTCAAGTCCTCAATATATAGCATTGGGAAACGTAGAGCCAAAGGAATGATCGATCTATTCCAAGGGTGAGAATTCCGTTGGTGCAGAGGATATATCATGGGACGCGCACGACTAACGGAATTCTGACAGTACTTTCTGTCATCTTATGATCGTTGATATCTTCTAGAAGATTTGCAAGATATTCTCATAATCAGCGATGCACAAACTTGTGCTTTACTTGTGTCTTTCTGTGACACTGAAACTTCCAGCCTATGTACACTTCTGGTAGCCATGAGTCTTCGGATACTCATGCTTCTTCAGATGACTTTCATCTTCAGCGACCTTCACTAAGAGTTTTGCTTAGAGAAGTATCTATTTGATGGTTCAGCATTTTGTCCAATGCGCTGAGCCTGTTACACTATATGATCTGTTAACCAGTATCTGATTCCGCACGGGGAACCGATCGTTGTTTCAGATGGTGATCAGATAGTGTAACTGGGTAACTGAAATCTGAACTGATCAGATACAGTTACCCTCAATCTGAGGAACTAATCCTCAGATTGTCTTCTAACTATTTGTCTTTTTTTCTTCATTAAATGTCTTCAGTGGAGAATGCTTTTCAGCGACCCAATATAGTATAGTAGTATTAATGGTACATATAAGAGCGAAGAGTATGGTTAAATTCATGTTAAAATCATTTTTCACTTTTTAACAAGAGTCTAATATAAATGGTGGTATGATGTTAAAGAGATAAAAATCATGTTAAATCACAAAGCGGATTCAAAACATGTTTTGAATTCTTTTAACATACCGCCAAACCTTTAACATTTGCCCTTTAACACGCGTTTAACAAAAGTGACAATATGATGTTTTTGCATGTTAAAGGTGTTTGGCGATCTCTATAATGTATAGATCACAATGCTCTAAAGGCATGGCCTTTTTAGGTAAATGCTAAAACATTATCCTTAAAAGAATGGTAAATAATTTTTTTGCTAAACAAATTATTAAAAAATCAAACTTTTTAAATTTCACTAAACTTAGAGTAGTTAAGATTTTCTAGTTATATATTAATTACTATAGTTATGATTGTGTATTGTCTTAAGTTTTGACGCTTTGTCGTGTTTTCATATTAGGCTTAAAGTTAGTGTCATCTTTTAACCGTGTTATTTACTTTTTATTTATTTAAAATATCTTTATTTTTGTAAGAAGATAATCACCGAAGATTAAAAGTTATAAAAAAATGATGATTTTTACACAACATATTTTAACTTACATACCACAATAGCTGCTTTATAAAATTGTACAGTTTACAATAATATTTGTAATATTTGTTTTATATATTTGTACAGTTTGCAATAATACTTATACAAATATAAAAAAATGTGGTATATTAATTACTTCCCTTAATTATAGAAAAGACCATAACCATCCATACTCTTATGGTTTAATGTAGTACAAATAATGTAAATTTTTTGGTTATAGGTTTAATTTATTTTGTAGAGTTATGAAAAGTTGCGTATCATGGATAATTTTTTTTGGATGTCAAAATATATTAGAGTCAATGTTTTAAAATCCGGATTTTTAGTTGAACCGGCAAATACTTCAAACACGGTCGAACAAGTCGGACCGGATGAACTGTTCGGTTGAACCGGCTGACAATATCGTTGAATAGTTATGATATAACAATCATATAAATGATGTATATTGAATAATATAAAGGTAATGTATAATAAAATGGTGAACTTTACTTTTATAATCTTGTAAATCCCAACATAAAAAAAAGGAAAATAAGGTTGTTGCTTACAGATCACGGATATATTATTTTAATTTTGTTATTAATACAAATTTAGAAGAATTTATATCATAATTATAATAGAAAAAAAAAAAAAAAAAAAGAACTGTATTTCTCCATCCCACATCGGTGTGAGATGAGAAATTATGCTAGAAGGGAGCCATATATATTTACATGCATGCAATAAAAAATAAACACCTCAATTGGAGTCTTCCCACTCTGGTCCTTGCCTTTTTTAAAGTTGAATTCCGGTCCAATACCGATTTTTTTGTCCGGTTCAACCTGGTTTTGTAATAAAACGTCGATTCAATTTCGGCTCAAAAGATTATAATGGTGATTAAATTAAATTAATTGGATGGTTAGTGGGAAATGGATCCCACACCTTTTGAATAAAGTAAGGTTAATGATGTTTAAAAGTAAAAAGTATGGGTAAAAAAGTCATTTCACTTTGTAAAAGTAGATTGTTATTTGGTGTGGGTCTCACTATTGTTTTTGGCAAATAAGGTAATTTTCCAAAGTGTGTCACTTATTTTGAATCACCCCAAAAGGGAAAGTGTGTCACTTATTTTGAATCGAAATAAGTATAATTTCTAACAACAAAAACACATCTGAACATTATTAGTATTTAATACCAATGAAACAATCACAAAAGTTTGCTACAATTTTCATAAGGGCAAAAAGGTAAAAACAGGGGAAATATATTATAGATAATTAGTCTAAATGATTAATATAATAAAAATGAAAGGGCGCCTTGTTATCATCTGTCTCAAGTAGCCGGTTACTAGGGTTTTATTTTCTCCCAATGATTCATCCGCCCGCACTGCCGAGAGCCCACACACACACCACAATTCGTCTACCGACCTCCGACAATCGATGATCGCAAGCTGTTAGTTTTACACACGATTTGTTACTTGCTCTATTATATTAATTTTGATTTTGATGATACATTAATGATATGTGCTCTATTTTGCTGACTATGATGATACATTGCTTTGTTTGACTGATTTGTGCCTTTATTTAATTGAATTAAGATCCTGGATAGAAAAAAATAAGGATCTTAGGTTTCAAAAGCCCTTGATTTTGATTTTGATTCTGATAATTGTGTATTGATGATTGTGTATTTTTTTTTATTGTTATTGTAAGATGGATTTTCGAAATATGCATTACTAGATGGTCACACGAATAAAGCTTTTTAATCCTATTGTGGGAAACATGTTATTGGGTACTACAGAACTCTACATTACTGTAGTAGATTCCTCCACTTTTGTGACACCAGATGATAAACCTTTGGTTGCTATTTTAATAGTCCTGAGACCAGTGTGCGAGTTCTCCAACTGATGTGCAGATTTTATGGAGTGTCAAGGCTAGTCGTGTATGCCAACACTCCACCGAAAAACCGTAATATCCCATACCAAAAGATGTATGACGTCCTGGATTCTCACCGGGCTGAATGGGCCAGAGCTGCAGACATGATGCGTCTAACAAACTTAAGGTGGTGGCCCATAATGGTCACGCGTGCGTCCGTGGTAAATATACTAGAAAATGTCTTACAGATCAATGAAGTGAGAAAGCTCCTTTGTTGGAGCCATGAGAGTCATAGATGAGAAATACATGCTCGGAGGACATATTTGGTTTAAAAGAAAAACGGTCTTCCTCAACAGCCCTTTGTTGTCACAGTCTGAGATCCGTCTTGTACCCTGCATTGATGAGGGGGGCGAAAAATAGAAATTCAAGAATTAAGTTTGGTTGAACCTGAAGCAGTAGAAGATCATGAAGGCCGTCCCATCACATGGACGTTTGGCATTGAAGTTTTACTTCAGGATTCCACTAAGGCAATGCTAGCTGCATTGGCACTCATCTCCAAAAATACGAAACGACTACGATCAATCCAACAATTTTATGCCCAGGTGTTGCTGGCGGTGTCTTGGTCAAGTTTCTGGATCGTAAGCTTAAATGTACAGTTCATGGTGTTGAAAGAGATGAAACTGCTATTGTCATGGCTCAACTCAAGTTTGAAGTGGAAAGTAGTGATGATAAACGTGTAACAATAGAGAAATGTGATGCTGTTCAGTGGATAAGTAGGTAAGTAAAGAATGAAGAATTGAGTCGGAGGATATTTAATGCAATAGTGGTTGATATCAACATGTCTGACCGACGAGGGAGAACCATTGCTCCCACGCATGAGTTTAATAAAACAAACGTTATCAGTGATGTTCGGAAGCTTCTCTGGAATGAGAAGATACTATTAATTAATGTCATCCATCCTAGCTGTATTTTTGTTACAAATTTGGTAAACAAAATACGAGAAGCCGCCTTTCAAAAAGTTTACAGAATTCCAATTCGCAATGAAGATTGTAGATCATGAACTGAAGATGCCGGATGCATCCTGATCGGGATGAAACTTGCAGATGCTAGGGATCAATCAGATGATGAAGAAGTGGGGAACAAATTCTTAGAGACGTTGAAAAAATTCATCCCGGAAATCTATTTCGGCTCCGTCTATGAGGTAATTTATATTTCTCATTTTAAAATTAAATTATATCTAGAACTATATTTGTGGCTAGTAAGTGTTATTCGATTACACATTCTTTTTCCAACAATAATTGTACAAATAAATTATAATATAAACTAGTGTAAACACAAATCTTTTCGTAATAAAGTTATATGAAAATGTAAGTCTTTTTACTAAAAAAATTTATTTCAAACCAATAAATGGTGGTGTGATGTTAAAGAGGTAAAAATCATGTTAAACCGCAAAGTGGATTCAAAATATGTCTTGAATTCTTTTAACATACCGCCAAACCTTTAGCATTTGGCATTTAACATGCGTTTAACAAAATTGACGATATGGTGTTTTTACATGTTAAAGGTGTTCGGCGATAAGAGATGTATAGATCACAATGCTCTAAAGGGATTGCCTTTTTAGGTAAATGCTAAAACATTATCCTCAAAAGAATGATAAATAATTTTTTTGACTAAATAAATTAATAAACAATCAAACTTTTTAAATTTTACTAAATTAGAGTAGTTATGATTTTTTAGTTATATATTAATTATTTTAACCATCTTTAACCATTACTATAATTCATAATTAGAAACAACATTATGCTTAATTGCGTTGATCATAGAAGAAAAATATTACTTAATTTGTATCTCCATTTAGGTTACATTATAACATCCGATCCGTTCCTCGCAATAACGACGCCATATCATTTTTTCCCTATAACGAAGGTGTTATGACAGGGTACAAAGTGTTCTAAGGGTTTTGATAAACGAGGATATTTACCTCCCCGCGCGTTGCAGCGGGTTTCAAAACTTTATTTTTTTGACAATCAATATAAAATTTTGTTTTTTTTCTGGATTTAATTTATTTAAATTAAGCGTAAACGTAAAATTATTAATGGTCTTCTATAATATTATTATATCATTAGCATATAAAAAGTGTGAAAAAAATAATATTTCATAGTTATTTACAAAAGCAACCTTATTTTTGAGGCATCCTAAAACCTATTAAAGCCCATTTCACTCTTTATAAAATTTTTATGCATAATTGACACAAAGACACATAATCACTGAAGCATTTTATTATTTTATTTGTTTTTTGAGTTTTATGTTCCTATCTTAGCATGTAATAATATAAATGATTTTTATAATATTTTGCAAAGATGAGAAATATTGTAATATCAGATACTTTAGTAACATTTTCATTGGCAAATTAAAAAATATATTTTTTCAAAATAAATATTAACTTTAAAGATAGTGGATACCTTTTGTGTCATTAATACATATTTCAAGGGTAAATTTTGAAGTTTTATAAATAGTTATAATAACCACCCTATTTAGGGGGCTATTTGAAACTTTGAAAGTATTCTAATACTTCTACTACGTTTGGACTTTTGAACCCCGTTTTCCGTTTTGACTTTCCAGCCCTCCGTTAACATTTCATAATGAACAGTGCAAAGGTATGCTTAATGTATATATAAGGAAATATGCCCATTAAGACTGTGCATAATAGATAATTTTAGATAATTGTAACTGTCATTTTCTAGATTTCTACGATTTTGTCCTTAAATTTTTATTTTCCGCGATTTTTGTCTCTGTGATTTTCGATTTTTTGTATTCCTTTCATTCTGTTCAAGTCCGTCTAAATTGGACGCTTAAACCACCACACCTGCTAAATAGTAAGGGTATTTTGGTTATTTTTCACCACTCCTTGTTTACCAAACCCATCTGTTATTTCTTAAGCTTTATAAACATGAATACTCTTAAAAAATATAATATATTCTTCTTTGAATATGTAGTTGCATAGATTTTAAATAAATTATATAAAATAAATAAAAACTAAATACCATTTGATGACTTTATGTACTCTGGCACTCTGCTCAACACACTCAGTCACTCACGGAACACTTGTCTTTACTTTGCCTTATCCAACATGCACACCTTGTTGAACTTTTAGGGACACAAAAGACGATATTCAATCATGAGTGTGTTAAATGAAACTTTTTCATCTATAAGAATACCATCTCCTATAGCAGATTTGAACTTTGAACAACCACCAGAAAAGTATTCATCAATGGCTTCTAAATTTACATTAATACCTTTTCACACAGTTACACTCTCAGTGTGTGTGTTGGCAGTGATGCTAATTAATTTGCAAAGTTTAGAAGCACAACAGCCATTAGTGAAGGGGCTATCTTGGAAATTTTATGAAAGTAGCTGCCCAAAATTGGAATCAATAGTTAGGAAGCAATTAAAGAAGGCGATTAAAAAGGATGTTGGTCTTGCTGCTTCTCTACTCAGACTTCATTTCCATGATTGCTTTGTTCAGGTATAATCTATATTATTATTTGTTATCATGTTTAATTATGTCTTAATTATCAAGTTCTATATTGTTAATGATTTTTTCTCTAGCAAAATTAGTTGTAATGGCAATATATTACTAGGGGTGAGTGAGTATTTGGCTGAAAAAACCAAACTGAAAATCAACTGAACTCGAACTGAACCCAAAACATGTAATCAGTTCGGTTTCCGGTTCTTAAAATTAATCATATCTGGTTTTAGTTCTATCGGTTTCGGTTTGGTTCGGTCCCTTTGGATAAGGATGAGCATGTGTGCTAAGAAACTGAACCGAAACGAAACCGAACCGAATCAAACCAAAAACATGTAATCGGTTCGGTTTTCAAAATTCATCACTTTCGGTTTCGGTTTTGATTCTTTCGGTTCGGTTTATAGACTGTGCTCACCTCTAGCCTTATGTGTAAACATCGAGTATGACAGATTTTGTAGCCTGAAACTTGACTCGTTTAGGCTCATGTATACACTATATATATAACTTTTATATTTACCTTTATACTATTATAAACGGAATGATAAATGTCTAGAAGTATCCGGAAATTGTAATCTAGCGGTATAGCGGTATAAGGTATTGGAAGGTGTTATCAGTTGGCGTATGATCATAGATTCGAGCTCGTTGTGAACAATATGATAATACGTTTATGAATGTTGTGGACAATATGATAATACGTTTATGAATAGTTTAGAAGGTATGTATTGTCGGTTTTAGACATAATATTAGAAATAAGTTTTTCTTATAATTTATAAGTATCATGTCAAAACTTTTATAATTATCTTTCATGAACAAAATAACAGATCAAGAGGAATGATGAGTCACTCTCTTTTTCCTTAAAGACCACTAACACGAGCCTATATACAATTATTTATGTATAAAAGCTGCCCATTTCATTTCCTTAGTTTAACTAAAGTTTATATATTGGTTTTTGAAGTTTTATGTCTTTGGTGTCTTGACTAATGAGTTAAACTTAAAGGGCATTTCTATTTGTGCCATAATATTATTATTTTAATTAAACAGGGTTGTGACGGTTCGGTGCTATTGGATGGTTCCGCAAGCGGGCCGGTTGATAGTGAGAAAACCGCACCACCAAACCTAAGTTTGAGGGGTTACGAAGTTATTGACGATATTCATGGTAGGGTTCACAAACGATGTGGTACGGGAAGTGTCTCTTGTTCCGATATTACCGCCATAATTGCCCGTGACGCTATTGTATTGGTAAATCCTTTATTTATATCAAAATTTTAATTTCACAAGAGTCATTGAATTAATAATTAAGCAAATACTCAACTTGAAACCTTCAAATTTAATACTTTTGAGGTTTTTGATATGGGAGGTTATTTGTATATCACTAATTTTATCCAAACGCCATTACATTAGTGGTTTTGAATTTTGATATTTTACCCTTTATAATAATCTGGACAATATAAATTAATAAGAGTAAAATGGACAAAAACCACAATGGTATATGGCTAAAACGATGATGTATAAGTGTATTATTACTTACCATCCTTTTAATATACGGATGAAAAAAGGGGAAATTGTCGTAAAGGTAACTAGATATCACAAATTTCGCCAAAAAATGAAACATTAAACGTGTCTTCGTATTAGAAATTTGGGAATTTAGTTACCCTTTTGACAGTTTTCCACGAAAAAACATAAATATTAAAGTTGGTTTATAATGAAACACGTTATAACTTATACCTATATAAACGGTTATGTAATTTAACATATAAACGGTTTATGTAATTTAAAACACATTTTGAACATTTTGTTGTGTAATAGACCGGTGGTCCAGATTACAACGTTCCCCTAGGCCGAAGAGATGGTGTCTCATTCGCCACAAGAAACGCTACATTAGCCAATCTCCCATCGCCATTTGTACCTACGAGCACACTACTAACCAACCTTGCAGCCAAAAACTTTGACGCCACCGATGTGGTGGCCCTATCAGGGGCCCACACCATCGGTGTCGCCCACTGCACGTCTTTCACAAGACGTTTGTACCCCACACAAGACACAACCTTAGACAAAACATTTGCTAGCAACCTAAAAGGTGTTTGCCCGAACCCTAGTACCAATGCAACTACCTTCTTGGACATTCGGTCTCCAAACGTGTTTGATAATAGGTACTTTGTCGATCTCATGAACAAACAAGGGCTTCTAACATCGGATCAAGATTTGTACACGGATAAACGGACTAGAGATATTGTTACGAGCTTTGCGGTTAATCAAACGTTGTTTTTTGAGAAATTTGTTAATGTTATGATTAAGATGGGGCAAATGGAGGTGTTGACGGGTGCACAAGGTGAAATTCGTCATAAGTGCTCGGTGAGAAACTCGGATGACTTGCTTATATCTAGTGTTGTGGATGGTGACAACATCCACAATGTCAAAAGCTTCTAGTTTTTGTAAAAGGTGTGTGGATTTATGTTGTTTAGATGTTATCGTTTGATGTTTTTATTGTGTTTTTGTATTTTGCTTTGTGTGTTTTATGTAATCAAGATAATGAATAATGTCATAACAAAGTTATATTAGAATTGATACCTAGTCGTTCAAAAAAAAAATTGATACCTACTATTTGCCTATGTTTATGTACCTATTCACTTGATAAGAATTAACGTAAAAAAAGAGAATTAGTGAATCGCAAATATTTATAAGCTGAAATCATAGTTATGAATACTAATAGTTATGAATTAGAATAATTATAATTCTCCCAAAAAATATATATATTCATATGTTTTCGAAACGCAAATTATTATACGAAGAATCATGAAATTAAAATTTAAATTGTAATCATACTGCAAGTGAAATGTCACCGATTTCCAGTTGTGCAGCAATTTCTTCCAATTGTTTCTTTACACTCATATCAATCAATTTCGATCCAGAACTACCGTACCTGATTGTAAGAGCATACCCAATGGTTAACCTTGCAATAGCTTATTACTTTTGCCACATCAACAATCTATTAACCAAAAAACTCTACATAAATAGCATCTCCAATGGTTAACCCTTTCAAAAGCTTTTTCTTTAACAATATTTCAAATTTACCTTTATCTATCTTAAATGTTTTATATATACCCCTTATATATTTTAACAATTTTTATAACATCTTACTACATATAATATTTTTTAAAATATATCATACACAAATATTATAATAATTGACATTAAATATTATATAATTTATTTATTAACTAATAAAAATATAATAAAGAATCTATGTATAATATATCTAAAGTTTAAAATGAAAAAAACTATTAAATATAGAGGATTAAAAAAGACAAGTTTTGAAAGTCTATTAAAAGGTTAGTAGAAAAAAAGTTTTTGAATAAGCTTTTGAAAAAACTAGTTATTCCAATGGGTAAAAAATCATCAGACTTATTCAAATAGTAATAAGTTTTTAAAAAGAGTAAATTACTGTTTTTGTCCCTGTGGTTTGGCCGTTTCTGCGTTTTTGTCCCTGTGCTTTTTTTTTCTTTTTTTTTGTCCCTGAGGTATGCAAAATTCCGTTTTTTTATCCTTCCGTCCACCCTCCGTCACTTTTTGGCCGTTAAACCCCTCACATGCCAAACATGTGAGGGCACTTCTGTCTTTTTGTTCAAAACAGTTGTACCTTACACTTTAATAATTGTACATATTCATTCTTGTGAAGATCGAACAATTCTTCATAAACATAGATCTTTAGGCTCAAGAATAGTTAGTTCTTATCTGGAATAAGCATATACAAATAACAAAGTTACGGAATTATATAAACATATTTGTATTGCTAAACAAGGTTTCATCATCATCTTCTATGTACAATGATTACTTAAAGCCCCAATTCTACATATAAATATGTAGAACGGTTTTGGTTAACAGGATCATACGACCTTGAGGCTTAGGTTTTACACACAAACACGTTAAAACGTGGGTTCTGAGAACATCTAATTCTATGTCATTAGGTTTCTTTATATACTAGAAAACCCAAGACTTACAAGGAAAAGATAATACTAAATCTTTTAAACTAATAAAGATATACGATATCTTTTTACATTAATGATTATCTCCTAAATTTTTATTTGAATCTTGAACTTCATATCATCGACTTAGGTCCTTGTAGTTTAATAGTTTTGACATAATCAAATCTTTAATGAATATTAATAATAATATTCCTAACAATCTTCCCCTATTTGATTTGACAAAACTTATAGAATTAGCTAAGAAACTTCAAGTCTCTTCCCCTTTTTGACATAATCAAATCAATCCGAGAAACTTGAACTTCCCCTTGAATGATCAACACTTTTTCTTCCCCTAAAAGTGTGATATCATTCATGTGTTCTTCAAGACTATATTAATTACATTGAAAACCAACTATCTTCTATTTGAAGTTGAAGTAGAAACTCAAACTAAGCATCACATTCCATCTAAATATAGTAATTAGCAACGTCATATCTTGTATGAGGGACATCTTGGTCTTCAATCAGATCTTTTCGTTAAGATTCTGTTGAATTGCATTTACATCTTTACATAACATCTTATGTAGTAAGACTTTCCACTTCATCTTCAAATAAAATATAATCAATTATCTTCTGTAATCAATTGATAAAGATCAAATATGTAACAAATAAAACTTTCCTTTATCTTTATCATGCCTTCAACCTGTGTGTGTTAATAATGTGATTCGTTTCACATTATTATCAGATACGATCAATAAACCGTAGTATGGAATGAGCATGGTGTGTGTCATGCAGTAATAATCGATTGAGCATCAGATCAGTAGTAATCGAGACATACTACTGATCAGTAGTGTTTGATATGGAACAGTAGTAATTGAGACCAGCAACTTTACTACTGATGTTACCATGGAGCAATAGTAAACCATGTTGAAAAGGATCAGTAACAAAATAGGCATAGTAATTTGAAAAGAATATGCGGCTGTGAATTTGATTGTGATAAACAATAAGTAATTTGTTATTGCGGCTGTTGTTTGTGCGACTGCCACTATTTCAATTGGTGGCCATATCTTTTTAATTCCAATATGCCCACGAAAATAATAATCTAATCCATGTAAATTATATGCCCATTTACATCTCTTTATATTTTGACTAACCTCCAAATTGTTTTCTTCATTTAAATGCGTAGGCTTTCAATAATATATTCTGACCAGCTCTGTGAATTTCAAAATCTTATACGGCTTTGGTGTTGATCCTTGTTTCATTCCAGATCTGAGCCACCGTGCTCTGATACCAATTGTGAAGATCGAACAATTCTTCATAAACATAGATCTTTAGGCTCAAGAATAGTTAGTTCTTATCTGGAATAAGCATATACAAATAACAAAGTTGTGGAATTATATAAACATATTTGTATTGCTAAACAAGGTTTCATCATCATCTTCTATGTACAATGATTACTTAAAGCCCCAATTCTACATATAAATATGTAGAACGGTTTTGGTTAACAGGATCATACGACCTTGAGGCTTAGGTTTTACACACAAACACGTTAAAACGTGGGTTCTGAGAACATCTAATTCTATGTCATTAGGTTTCTTTATATACTAGAAAACCCAAGACTTACAAGGAAAAGATAATACTAAATCTTTTAAACTAATAAAGATATACGATATCTTTTTACATTAATGATTATCTCCTAAATCTTTATTTGAATCTTGAACTTCATATCATCGACTTAGGTCCTTGTAGTTTAATAGTTTTGACATAATCAAATCTTTAATGAATATTAATAATAATATTCCTAACAATTCTTCTTCCTAGTTCTTCCTAAAACCCAGAATATCCAAAATACACATGATCTTCCATATTCATCCTATGAACAAGCAAACTTGCAACCCCATCCCAACCCAACCCGTCCAAAATACAAATCGTGAACAAAAATATAGTGTAAACAAAAAATTCAAGCTTCTGATTTCTTCAATGGTATGTCTTCCCCAATTTAGTGTAGACAAAAATTCAAGCTCCTAATTCAAGCTTTAGAATTACAACAATTTCACTTCAATACCTTCTGATTTCTTTGATGGTATCTCTTTCTTACAACATGTTTATCTTGATACATGCGTCAGCAACCAAAACCTCAAAATAAAACCCTTTTCGTCTTTCTCCATAGCGATTTAAATAAGTCTTCAAGTGTTTCTGTCAGGGACGAAGAAGATGGCTCCGGCGAGGTCATGACCACGAAGAAGATGATTTGAAGTCGTAATTTTGTCAGAGATGGCGAAGATGGCTCCGGTCAGGTTAGAGACAAAGAAGGTGATGATTTGAAGTCGGGTTTTTGTCAATCATGTCGAAGTTTGCGTTTATTCCCCATCAGTATGGTCTGGTGCGTTTATTCTCCATCAATATTTGAAGAAATGCTTGTTTTGAAAACCCTAGGTTGAGAAATGCTTAAATTGCCTTATGGTGGCGGTGATACAAAGGGGAGGAAATGGGTTGGAAGAAAGGGGAGGAAATGGATTTGGGTTTCTTTGATTTGGATTTGGGTTGGACGAAAGGGGAGGAAATGGATTATGCTTGTTCTTGTTCTTGGAGAAAGGGAGGAAGAAATGCAGGTTTTGAATGAATTACCGGAAATAAGGAAGAAGATGAAAAGAAAAAACAGAGAGAAAAGAAAAATTAAAAGGAAAAAAAGAAAAGGACGGAAAAAGACAGAAATACCCTCACGTTTTCAGCACATGAGGGATTTAACGGACAAAAAGAAACGGAAGGTGGACGGAAGGATAAAAAAACGGAATTTTGCATACCTCGGGGACAAAAAAAAGAAAAAAAAAAAGCACAGGGACAAAAACGCAGAAACGGCCAAACCACAGGTACAAAAACAGTAATTTACTCTTTTAAAAAAGTTACATGCTCTAAATCCGGCAACCAATGATTCATCAATCACCGTCTTCACCCTGACATTCTTAGCTCCGGTGAGTTTCTGCACTTGTTTGGCGAGCTGAGCCAGATGTTGTTCTTCCAATTTCACCACCGATGATACGACGGCGAGTTCAGTGTCGGTTAATTTGTTGTAAACAAGCTCGAATTCCTTGACGATCTCCTTGATCAGATCTATCCGTTTACTCTCGATTAAGATGTTGAGGAAGTTGCAGACGTGAATTTGAAGTTTACCTGATGATGTGATGTCATCGATCAATTTTCGTTTGTCTTCTAGGGTTATGATAGGGCTAGTGAAGTAATCTAAGTATGTTTGTTCGGAAAACAGGTTATCGATCGTATCGAGATCCTTAACGGTTGCTTCTAGGGTTCCGTTTGCTACGGCCACTTCCGCCAGAGCTGCTGCGTAGCTTCCGGCGGCTGAATCGGCCATTCTGGCACCGGAGGCGCCGCCACCGCCACGACGTGACTTTCCGGCGACTTTGATTGATAACTTCGGTAGCCGTAAACCGCCTGAAAACGAAAATTTTACTGACTTGACGGAACTTACACGAGCTGACACTGGAGTGCGGGATTGGAAGGTGCCGGAGCTTGTTGCAGAGCGGCGGCGGTTGTGGTTGCTGACATTTTTACCGGCGGTTAGAGAGGAGTGAGAATTTGGAAGGAGGTTTTTAGATGAAACGGAAACAACTGAAAGTGGTGGTGAGGAGGGATTTTGGGTGGAAATAGACGGCTGAGATGTGGAATGGAGAGTGGTCGACGGTGGGAATGGGATTGAAAAATCTGTGAACAAGAAGACGATGGGGTCTTATCTGAAGAAGATAACGAGGGGACACGTGGCAGCCTTACATTAGTTAAAAGACATATTTGGCATTTGCGCGAAATGAAGAAGATTTGAACGGCTGGTTTTCTTGCCATTGAAATTTGATTATTAACTCGTTGCCTTTTCAAAACTACGACTAATTGACCAATTTCATTATCAAAAATTTATTTTATTTATAACTAATAATAAATTGATTTTAAATAATAAATGTATATAAAATATCACATTTAAAGGACTGTATATAGCCAAGCACCATAAAGTGATCATATAAATGTATGTATTCATATATATCTTTCTAACAGTAGTCTCAGTCTACAGATGAATTTATGATTACTTACATTTCACTTCTTTCATAAAAGTGGAGGGGAATCAAGTGAGGACTCTTTGTTTGGTGAGGCTGGTGGGTACGGCCGTACGGGTACCACAAGCCACACCAAAAAAATTTGTCTCATCAGATGCCGCCTAAGCAACCGCATCATGTCAACATACAGGAAATATACACCACTTACACCCACATGTGAGAGGGGCCCACCAAAACACCTTGAAGTTTGTCCACCACACAAACACTTCCTACTTATCTTCCTACTAATTAAATTAAGAAATATGTCAAAATCAAAAAATAATATTATAAGAGAAAATTAAAGGATTAGACATGTCATCTATCAGGTGAATAGAGAGATACACAGAAAGAAATGATAAAAATTAATATTATTCTTCTATACTTACGTCTTAGATAAATAATTTCCAACTAAAGGGGGGCAATAATTAATTAATTAATTAATTAATTATATCATAACCACAACCTCCATTTGTTTTAGTAGGTAAAGTGCAAGGTTCAAAAACCAAACTAAATTAAACGGAACCGAATCAAGAATCAAGAAAACGGTTTCGGCTGAATCAAGAATCGAACCGATGATGCTCGTAACCGAACTAGCCGGTACCTAACCGAATCGAGAGCTGAGAAAGTTTCTTCAACTTTTTCGGTTTTTTGACTCAACCGAACCACTTGAAACCAGAACGAAAATTAATTTTCATGAAATTTAAAATCGGGAACTTTACTGTTATGGCTCGGTCCGGTCTCTTTCAGTCCGATCCAGTTAAATTCCGTAGACTCGGTTAGTTTTGGGTTCAGTTTGGACTGCCCTATGTTTTAGCACGTGTATATATGTATGTAGACTAAATTGATGGGTGTGTTGTGTATTTTTATCACAAAACTTTTAGCTCATCAACTTTCGAATTCCCCCAATTTTCTATCCAATTCGAATCTACTAAATTAGTGAACTTTACATTATACGCATGTAAGTCGGCTTACAATCGGCGCGACCTGACGGCCATTAAATTCTTCCCAATTATCATCAATAACTGTTTATGTTTTTAATATATACGTACTCAAATCTCATACTCAATTTTAGATCTGGAGCTGAATCTACTTCATAAGGTACTGTCAATTTCAAGTTATAGAAACACGTATGCATTTACTACCTCATTTTCATGTTAATTCTACTTTTTGATAGTTTTAAATTATGTACGTTTACGTATATCTGTAATTGAAGTGAAATTGTACTTGGAAGTTTGATCAATCTGAATTTATAGTGCTTACTTCCCTAATTTCCTTAAACGGCTAAACCTAAATCACGCCCCTGTCCACCGTCTCACAATCTCACGTTTTTCTCTCTATCACCGGCGACCACCGTCACTGCTAAGGTAATCTTCGCTTTCTGTGTTTCGACCCAAATTGGTTTCATGGACTGTTATCCTTAGATTTGGCCCATAAATATAAGTAATTTAGCTTTCAAACCAAAAATATGAGTCCAGTTGCAAAGCCATAGCCCAAAAGCCCTTAAATTAAATCACAGCGGCGTGCCCCTTTTGCCGACACCCTTATCCTCTGGCGCAACTTCACCGGCTACCACTAATAGCTCCGGTGATCAAACTCTTGTGATCAAAGTCTTCTTATATATTTTTTTAGTCAATTAAGGTAATACAAATCCAAATGTTAGTAGTATTGCTTTTAATTTTGGGGTTGATTTTGTAGCATTGACTGCCAACGTCAAATTCGGATACACACTTTTAATAAAATCTATATTGATTTGTGATTTTATTTGTGAAATTATGGTTAATTTTGTTGATTATAACCTACGCCTTTGATTATATGAGTTCTATTCTGCATAAATCGGTGATTTTGGGGATTGCACTTATGTTGGGGCGTTTGTAATTGTAGCTACATTATGATTATGTTTGAATTAAATTGATTATCATTGGTTGCTGTTTGGTTTCTTGGGCTGAATCGAATTGTTTATGTTTGAATTGACCATTTTATATAATATTGTTTTCTATGTTTTTTAGTTGATCCGGGTTGACCTGCCGGTTCAACAAGTTGACCCTTGACCCGACCATCATATCGGGTCTACTAAAAATACTGGTTTTATAACATTTCAAATAGACTATATATATGTATATTACATCTTCATAATAACCTATTTTTTCTTATTTTAATTAACCCATTTGTTGACTTATCTAATCAATTTTTTTATTCATATTAGTGTGTCTTACAATGGATGTGGTTAACCACATAGATGCTGTGGATGAAGTTAAATCCTTCTTTCAATCAGCACCAATTTTGAAAGATGCTGATGTCATCAACAGAAAATTAACCGAATTTATTGATCAAAATTCTTCTTTATCAGGCATGTTCACTTAATCTATACCTATATTTTAATTTCATATTATCTTTCTCTAAATATTTAATGAAATAATATAAATTATGTGTTTTTAGGCAGTGGTGGGCCTAGAAGGGTTGTATGCATGACATCTGGCGGTACAACTGTCCCTTTAGAGCAACGTTGTGTACGTTACATCGATAACTTCAGTTCTGGACATAGAGGAGCAACTTCTACTGAGTATATATTTTCATATAATTTATTTTAAATATTTAGACTTATATTTTCATATAATTTATTTAAAATTTTAGACTTATTTGGTAGGTCGGGCGGGCTGTGTAACACCTCAAAATAGAAAAGAATTTGTACTGATTAAAACGGGTCAGATTGGATTTACCCGAAGCACTTTTGGTGAATTTCAACCTGTTTGACCCGTTATTGATAGAATATAACCCAAATAGTCCCATTAATAAGTAAATGGGCCAAAATCAGAATAACCTATAAGTTTTATACTTAAGATAATGGAGATTTGTTGATAATGTGCAGGTACTTTTTAAAATCAGGGTATTCGGTAATATTTCTTTATAGAAGGTGAATACTAATTTATATAATAATTTTCATATTGATTATTTGTAATTCATTTTTAATATTAATTATATAATAATTTTCTGCAGGGGAACCTGCCAGCCATATTGTAGATCACTTCCAGATGATCCACTACTTGAATGTTTCAAGCTTACAAGTGATTCAAGCATACAAGGTTATATATATATATATATATATATATATATATATATATATATATATATATATATATATATATATATATATATATATATATATATATATATATATATATATATATATATATATATTTAACCTTTTGTTATCATAAATAAATGATTAAAAAATTATTTATATTTAACAAACAAAATATATTTTTTTTTTATTTTTTTACAGTGCATGAGTCACATGCTGAAGCAGTTAAGAGTGCGATTAACGGGCATCATGCGGTATGAATCATCTCTCATATTTAAATTAATTTTTTTATTTTGATTTAATAAAGATTTTATTTAAATTCAGGCTGTTTCACGAGGCTACTTGCTAAAGCTTCCCTTCACAACAATTTTTGAATATCTTCAGGTTAGTTCAGTTAATCATTACAAGTTAAACCCTTTATTTAATAGATATAATGGACGCTATATATAAAAATGTACCTAACATATATACAAGTCATTGACTTTTTGAATCATTGTACTTGGCTTTTTGTTGCAAACATAACCATTATTTTTATGAAAATGAAGAAAAACGAGCAAATGTCATAAATAATAAATAATAAATAATAAATAATAGAATAGAAAAATATACATCGGGTGGTGCTCTGTTGTGGTAATTATAACTTTTTAAGGCTGTTTCGGTAATTACAAGTTTTATATCCAGCCTATGTCGTAAAATTTTTATGTTATAGTGTTAGAAACTTTAAAAATAATAACCAGATTGGGCCATAAAAAACATTTTTTTCATTAAAAAAATTAATTAGCAAAGTAGGCCTGCTCAAAAACTAGAATTTACCAAAACAGACCTTAAAAAGTTTATAGTTACCAAATATAACTACCGCCTAAAGTGAGAGTTTTAAAAGTTAGTCATTTTCCAAGATTTATGCTAAAGATAATAATATGTTTTCAGTTAACAACTTTTTTTTTTTATAATAAATAATGAACAGATTTTAAGGTTGATTGCAACATCAATGAAGACCATTGGACCAAATGCTATGTTTTATCTTGCAGCTGCTGTATCTGATTTCTATGTTCCATGGGAGACCATGGTAAGCTTTACATATTTTATTAAAATAAATATGGAAATTTATTTTTAGGTTAAAAGATTTATATATGGAAAATAAGGTGAATAGTAATGTGTTTTTAGCTGTTTAAGTAGGAAGAGAAAAAAAAAAGGAGTTTTAATTTGGGCTTTTTAATTATTTATAGGCAGTGCATAAAATCCAGTCAGCATCTGGCCCGTTGGATATGCGGCTCGCTCAAGTCCCGAAAATGCTTTCAGTTTTAAGGAAAGAGTGGGCCCCAACTGCTTTCTGTGTATCATTTAAGGTACTTAACTAATGCCAATTTGATGTTAATAACAAGTCAAAACGGGTCGGGTCGGGTTGACCCGAGACTCTTCTTGTCCAAATTTTAAATATTTTTTTAATAAATAGTTAAAGTTGTAAATATGATTATCCGAATAATGTTATTTCAGTAATAATCTATTTTTTTTTAAATAACGTGATTTTTGAGGTATTCTGCATTCAGAATACAATTTGTACAAACTTTGGCCTGTTCGACCCATTTGAGTTATTTACTTTTAATTAATATTGTTTAGTTTACCTGTTTGACCCACAACCCATTCATAAGCACACGGGTCGGAATTTTAATAATTTCGCACCTTTTTCTTTTTTGCGATATATGTCAAATTAGTTTTTTATATAAATATGTTTATTTGTTTATTCCTCTATAAAAATTATTTAAATATTTGACAAAATAGTACCTTTTTTTTTGGCGAAATATGTCAAATTTGTTTTTTTTATATAAATATGTTTATCTGTTTATTTCTCTATAAAAAGTATTTAAATATTTGACAAAAATCTGATTTTTACTTGGCGGTTACAGTTAGAGACAGATATAGAGATCCTTTTAGAAAAAGCGGATACAGCTCTTAAAAGATACAAAATGCATGCAGTCGTAGCAAACGAGCTTTCAACACGTAAGCAAGTGGTGACACTTGTCACTAATGATGCAAAAGTGTCGGTAAAACGTGAAAACGACCAATCAGATGTTGAATCTCCTCTCATCAAACTACTCACAGAAAAACACTCAAATTACATTAAAGAGATCAATGCATAAATACAACACAAATACAAAAGAAATAGAGTTTTTTTTTTCATGTTTTATGTTTTCTAATGTAAAATGAGGAAATTGCGTTTATGTTTCATCAAATTATCTTAATCTATTTGTTATGTTTAATCTTTTTCGTTCTATTTTAATTAGTGTTATTATGAAAACAAACTTATCTTATATAATTTCTTACATTTCTACTAATATTATTAACAAAAACCTTGTTTTAATTTGTGAATCTTATTACACTTTATTTTGATAACACCTTTCTTTTAAATCAATAACGTAGATGAACACAATTTTTATATCCAGTAATAAAATATTTTTACAACCAAATTACGTTTAATTACAGGGATACAACTTACGGAGCAATGGATGATATATCAATATATCATATACGTACACATTGTTCAGTCACGTTTTCAAATACATTTTAGGAGCAAATTTTAAATGCATACTTATAATCTATATATTTTAGTGATAAATTATTGTTTGATTAGCATCTAAATTAATAGCCATTTTGACCCTCTAAATTGTTCTTGTGTTTTAATTATAAGAAAATACATAGCATCCAAAATAAATTTTAACATAAATATAGCAAAATTAGGTCATATCTTACCAATTTCAGACTATATCTTAGATCTTAACAATTCAGATACATATTAGCCACATACCGATTCAAACCCATATTAATTAATCTTCAAACAAACAGTCTAAACCTTACCGATCCAATAAGTACGCATATATATCACTTTTACCCTCTACAAATACATGTGTAACGAATTACAATTGTGTCACATTACTACACTTATGATCAAAACCAAAACAAATTATTGATATATTATGACTACATGAAATTATCTCTGATTAATTTCTCAATTTCTTCCATTTTTTGGATGATTTTAGGGTTCATTAAATCTCGAGCTTCTCTTACAAGTGTTCCTTCTCTACTGAAATGGTATGCATTTACAACCGCCTTTATCCAAGTATGCAGTTTCTCTGGGGTCCTGCAAAATTATATAATCTTTTAAAATATTTTTACATAATTAATATTTTGAGTATAAAAACAGTAGTATTTCATTAATAAATCGAAAACTTTGAATTAAACAGTTTAGGATGTTTTATGTGTTAAAATTAGAAATGTGATGCGTACGTGTATAAGTTATCAAAATCTTTTCCTTCAAGCTCGTCACCAGGGGTAAAAGCGTCTTTTATCGAGCATAACAATTGTTCAGGATCTTCAATGGTAAGAAGAAATTTTACAATTCGGACCTCTTTTGGCATAAGTCTTTGAAGATTACCTCTTGCTGTCATGTACAAATGATATAATATATCTTTAACCTGTCATACACCACATAATATAATAAGTAATTCAACAAATTTATCCAAAATTCATATGGTAAAATAAATTCAAAGACGGGTATCTTCCGTTGACCAGAAAGTCAACACCTTTTTTCATCAATTTCCAATAACCACACAAGTAGAACGACTATACACACATCTGATCTTCATAATTTTGAGTTCAATTTAATTAAAAATAAAATTATTCATCAAATTAATCCAAAATTCAGATGGTAAAGAAATTCACATATGGGTATTATCTTTTGACCAAAAAGTCAACATACTTTTTCATCAATTTCTGATGAGTGATAAACACACAAGTATAGCAACTAAACACACATTCGTTAATCAAGATTTTGTAGTTCTAACTAATCCTATTTAAGTTAGGGTTTTTTAAGTTCGTTGATACATTACAAACTTAAGTTTCGTAATTTTAACTTATATATATTTTAAAAATATAAATATAAATATATTACCTCATCTTTCGCCATATTTGTCTCCTTTGCAGCTGACCAAGCTTTAGTGATCATCAAAACTAAAGCTGAATCTAACTGATTTTTTTCAGCCAAATTATCGATCTTTTTACAAGCAGCGTCAACCGAAGGAGAATTTATAAGATCTTGAAATTTTAATTCTGCAGCATTAATGGCTTCTATGCTTTCGGTTGCAGTATCATAAGCTTGTACAGCAGCCAAACATGTATTACCAACTTTTGCAATTGCTAGCCATTTAAAATTAAAAAATAAAATTAAAATGATTAGTATTAAAAACACATTTAAGAAAAGATTAATTAAAAAGGAATTAGTGGAATCGGTGTCTTACCATTTTGTTGCATCTCATCATCATGATAAGATTCTGCAACTGCATGAAGATGCATAAAAAATTCTTGTGTGAAATCTTTACGTCTTCTAGCGACAATATCACCAATATCAGAGGGTGCATTTTGTAAAATTTTAAGAAGTTCATTATGTCTTTGTACATCTTCATCAACCTACCAAAACACAGAAATGAGGCATTTAGTTTTAAAAAAAAAATAGAAAATTAGTTAAAAATTCAAAACTTTAACAAAAAATAACTACCTACCTCTTTTAACTTCCTTCCCAGCCTTAGTAATTTATGCTTCATATCAAGATCAGTTTCTTTATCTGCTCGATCATTACATCTTTCAAAAAAATGAGGTCGAATAGTGTCCCATTCTTTGCTAAAAGCTAATAATCTTCTCCAATCGCCAGGATTAGGTTTATCAACCATGAAAACCTCAATTAACTTATCACAAATTCTAACCATTTTAGGATCACCTGAATTATTATCCCCATTTTCATAATTAGCTGAATCATTTGGTACAGTAGTTGCATCACCAACAACAGCTTCAATTCTAAAATTGGATGGTTTTAACCTTTCTGAATTCAACATAAAACCTGTAATATGAATATATGATCATGTTTTGTTTAAATAAGGATAAAATCACAATCAGTTATATATAGACACTACAAAACTGTTATTAAATATTCATCGAGACACGACATAAAATGGTTGCTGTTAATTTTCTAGTGTTTGGAAAAAAATTGAGCTCAACTGATTGTGAAATACATGTGTTAGTTAACTTTTTTGACATTATTATCATGAATTATGAATTCTCGCCACAGAAATGTTGATAAACCGTTGAAATTGTACAGTTTCCAAAACGAATTAGTGATAAAAAAACAAAATGAACGAACTCGATTTTAAAACTAACGAAGAACGAAAGCGCGAGTGAAACTAACCAGCCGGAAAATGCGCTTTTGTGTTTGAAATTGTGATGAAAGATGAAGAACATTCTTTGGATGTTGAAGTAGATTGGTTGCAGGTGAAGAAAGAGCGATATGAACAGAGGGACGATGATGATGATAGTAGCTCCATTTGTGAGTTCGAATTCCGAAATTAGGGTTTCAAAAAATTATACAGAGTCGTGTGAGGTTTTAGGTGAAAAATGAAAATGAGATTTTTGTAGGTTTGCATACGCCTACAAGCTACTACAGTCTTCCAAAAACTAAAACAAACAAAAAAGTATCATAAAAATATCAATTTATTATATTTTTGTGCAATTAAAATCAATTTTTGGTAAAAGTGTCCTGAATAATTTACTAAAGTTCATGGATCTGGTAATTATTTACTAAGGTTCAACAAGGGAAACAATTAAATTACATATATCACAAACAAAAGATATACATCTCTAAATTACAATATTAGAAGGTTCAAGTCTCATATAGTAACATAAGGGATTTAAAAATATATTAGGATCATCATTAATAAAAAACAAACTAAACCCAATTTCAGAAGAACTTGTTAAAAAAAATACCTAAAAGTTTGATTAATGAATGCAAAGAGTATTCTTATTTATAAGAGGCACTCCAAGGTGGTCGATCTTTGCTCGTAATATACACAATATAACCATTGTTATGACCATTTCCAAAATAGTTAACTAGATAATAAATCAAGCTCGTGATCTTTCATTTCAACCACAAAGTTATAACATAAACAAAATAAATATATAAACATGCAATTGGTTATCCTTTTAAACATGTTTTTTTTTATCTATAGAACTTCTATATGCATTGCATTTCTTAGTATTACGATTTTCTTACCTTGTTCATTCCTCATTTTGAAGAAAGCACACCAACTTCCTTAGTATTACCATATTCTTTCCAAAAATTTTATTTCCACATTTTGAACCAAGCACACCTAACAGCTTCATATTCTATCCATGTTTATTAATCAAAAGACATAACAAAACCATCAAGTTCGGAACAAGTTCCTTTTCACTAGAAGTTGGGATTAAGCTTAAACTACTTCTATTATGGAATTTGTCCATATCATGAAATGATCATTTTTAAAACAAAAAAAAATTACGGACAATTACTTTTAAATCCTTATAAAATTAATAAATTATTTATATATCCTTCTTAAATTTACAAATTATCTTTACATCCTTCTAAACTTTATAATTGCCTCCATATCTTTCTAAATCTTTAAAACTCTCTTTTATGTCCAAATACCTATTTTAATATTTATTAAATTATTATAATATCAATAGTTATCAAATAAGTATGCAATATATATGTTGATTATATATTAAAAATCATGTTTATTTGCATGTATTATTGATATATTATCACGATTTAATAAATAATAAAACAAGTCTTAGACCAAAAAAAAAGTTTTACAGGTTTGGAAGGATATGAAAGCAATTACTAAGTTTAAGTTTAGAAAGATATAAAGATAATTTATGAATTTGAGAAGGATATAAAAATTATTTATGAATTTTACAAGGATATAAAAGCAATTTTCACAAAAATGTAATTGTGCTTAGAGGGTCCGGTATGGTGGCGAAGGGTGGTGGGCGCCGGACGCGCCACCATACCGCTCGTTACGTGAGCGGTGGCGTTCGTGGGAGCTTCGACGGATGCAGCGGACGAATGGTGGTGGGACACGTGGACTAGCCGTTGGCAACGGCTAGTTTCCAGATTTTTAATTTTTTTTTTTAAATAAACCATTAACCCTTATAAATACCAACCCTTTTATACAATATTTCCACACACCATTTCTCAAACTAAACCCTTTCACACAATATTTTCTACACAATCTTTGATCAAGATGCGTCAAAATTTGATAGATCCCGGAAGTTATTCGTCCGATGTCGACGATGAGACGGATATTTTTTTTATGACTCAAGCACATCAATACATGCAACGCCAACAAGCTCAACCAACCCGGACTCGCGTGCCAGTCTATCGAGATCGTGAAGCTGCCGAGCAACGTTTATTGGACGACTACTTTGGTGATAATCCAAAGTATCCTGAGACGGTTTTCCGGCGTCGATTTCGTATGAGCAGGCGATTATTCTTAGAAATAGTCAAAGGTATTTCTAACTATACTGCTGAACCTCTTCCCAACCATTTTGAATTTTTTAAAGTACGACCGGATGCCACCGGTCTAATGGGTTTTAGTGTTATAATGAAATGCACGTCTGCCATTCGCCAATTGGCGTATGGCATAACACCTGATTCACTTGATGAATATTTACAAATTGATGAACATTGTGCACGTGATTGTCTAAATCATTTTACCAAGTGTATTATCGACTTATATACCGCTGAGTATTTAAGGAAACCCGACATCCATGACGTTCAAAACTTATATACAAAACACGAGAACGCTCATGGGTTTCCTAGAATGCTTGGTAGTATAGATTGTATGCAATGGGAGTGGACCAACTATCCAAAAGCATGACACGGCCAATATGGTAGGGGTGATAAAAAATACCCAACTATAATACTAGAGGATGTCGCCTCGCAAGATTTGTGGATTTGGCACGCATTTTTTGGGGTTGCGGGTGCCAATAACGACCTCACAGTCTTAAATAACTCACCCTTGTTTGATAACCTTCTTGACGATATTGCTCCTTTGGTCCCTTTTGTTGTAAACGGAGTGACTTATCAAAACGGGTATTACCTAGCTGTTGGTATTTACCCACAATGGGCAAGCTTTGTCAAATCATTTACTGTTGCACGAGACGAAAAACGTGCTTACTTCAAAAGAAGACAAGAAAGTGCAAGAAAAGACGTAGAACGTGCATTTGGTGTCTTACAGGGGCGTTGGGGGATTATTCGTCAACCGGCTCGTTCGTGGAGTGTCAACAAGCTACGTAGAATCATGTACGCATGCATCATATTGCATAACATGATTGTAAAAGATCAAAACTTTGCCATAAGCGATATGAACGAGTTGTATGTTACTCCACAACTTAATTTAGAACGTACTTGAGTCAAGAGAGCCGAAATACAACGACTGAGATCACGAGAATTACGTGATAAACGTACACACGAATCGCTCCAACGAAATATTATGGACCATATTTGGCAACGATATCAAGAAAATCGTGTGTAATTTTCGGGAATTTTTTTTTAAAAAATTCGCCAATTTATTGTTTTTTTTCGGTTTTTTTTTTTAATTCGGTATATGTATTTTTTAATTTGTAGTTTGTATTTGTTGTTTTAATGAAGTATTATGTTTTTAAAAAAAGAAAAAAGAAAAAAAAGGGTGATGAGACCCAAATGGCTTAAGTGATGGTAGAGGGGTATTTGGGGGTTTTGAATGTGAAATGTGAAATGGTGATATGACGTAGAGGTGGCGCAGACGTGGCACTTTAGCTTAAGTTACCACACCTAATGCTCTTACTATGTTTATCGTGATCAGGTCATATAACACACCATATCATGTACTGTTTGACCTATTCTTAGGGCATACAAAACTAAGATGAAATCATAATACAAGCAAACAATTATATAAAATCAGGATTTTGAATCGGCCAATGCCTTAAAAATGAACGAACCGGCAGACTGATTTAATCCGGATTTAATCGGAATGCAATATTATTCAGTATTTAAGAAAAATTAATAACATAAAAAGTACATAAATGGCAAAAGCCAAAAAAATACAAAACAAACATTATAACAAATCCAAAATTCTAAAAAAGAATTTTCCAGCAAAAGTAATGAAATATTAATCAAGCTTTTTCATAATTTCTTGCATGTTTCAAAATCATTTGGGTTAAAAAAAATCCAGCCCAACCCGGTTTCATAATCCCAACTTGTACCCATAATACATACCAAATATTGCAAAAAAAATATAAAAGGCATCCAACAAGTTCAGAATCGAGAACAAGGAAAAAAAAATAGTCTACATGAAATCATATTTTCAAAAGTCAAAGTGCAAATCCACAGTCAAAGCTTATATTGGAATGTCTAAAAACATGTTGACCCTTTCTTGTTAAGGGGAATGTTGCATAATTCATCATCCATCTTGTTTATTCCACAACTGATTCAACACCAAATATATAAAAATTAACAACACAAAAAAGAATAAGTTAATCCAACAATATTTGAATTCAATAACCACAAAATGATGATTATTCTGCAATCATAGGTTGACCATGTTTTCTCTTAGGGGTCAAAATGGGCCAAACCCCAAAAATAGTCGTTCCTTTTATCATTGTTCTATTCACTTTCATATTTTCTCTACCCTAAGTTCTAATCAAATGTAGAAAAGTGGTATTTAACCATATAACATTACTACAAATATGTTTTTTTTCAAATTAAAAGAAAAAAATTGTTATCTTTTCTACTTTTTCACAAGCCAGCCATTTATAGATTCAAAAGTCAACTCATTAACTATAAATGATTAGATGCCAAGGTTGTAAAAATCGGTAGGCTGTACCACAAAATACAAAGGATTTTTTTTATTTCTTTAGATAAATATTAGCAATAATCCTAAGAAAATATCTAATTAATCAATAACCATGCAAAAAATTTAACAATGTTCAAAATAAAAACCATTAGCCCATATAACAAAATAACTAGATTAGTCAATAAAAACCCTAAATTTTTAAATATTTTTTACGTAAGTTTGACTTTGGTTGACCTTGACCGATTTTGACCAATTTTGACCTTGACCAATAAATTGCACCGATTACTAGGTTGACCATCTAGACCGATTTTTGGTAGATGCAGGTTATCAAACACAGAATTACCCGTTTTACCCCTTATCAAACACGCCCATTTTGCCACCTCTAACAAAAAATTAAACAAAACAAATAAATAAAAAGCATAACTACTAACCTTAAAAGAACTCCACGAAGCTTAATCCCGAGAGTCCCCGGTGGGCCCCACCGCCAGCTGGCAAGTAACTGACTGCTAGTCCGACTCATAACTACCACCATCATCAGAAACATCATCAAACGACCTAATATCAAGCTGATACCTAAGAATCCCACCAATTCCACCAAAACCTCTACAAAACTGTGATCCTTCTTGAGATTTGTTGGTTACAAATTCAAGCGTGCAACCGAATTTCTTGTACTCATTTGCAAACCATTCAAGTAACGATAACTTCTCTTGCACTTCCAGCTCAGCATTTGTTTCACCATCCCTAAAATTACTCTGATCAGCTTCACCATCTTTGTTCAAATGTTTTATTATAATTTCACCCGTTGTGCTGTTTTTCAAAACATATCGATTAATATCAAGATTTTCCCACACGATTAAGATCTCAACTGCTCCCATTTCTAGGGATTTTAACGTGTCGTCGACCCCGAAAACGTATTTTCCCGTATCTTGACTGATTTCTTCAAAATATTTCCCGATTAACCGTTTTTCTTGGATAAATTTCACGTTTGCAAGAATTTCAGATGATAATTCAATCGCTTGATTGAACCCGTTTTCACCACCGTAAGAAACATCAACCACATTCAAGATCTTAGCTTGGAGTCTCGGGTCAAACATGTCGGATTGACTTAATTCGGTTTTGAAATCGGCCGAACCGGCGAGAATCAGTCCCGAAACGTTCGGTTGACTAGTTGCGGGATTGATGTAAAACTGTGTCGCCAGCTCAGCGGTTTTTCTGACATAATTATGACGTTTTTCCATACGTAAACGCGCGAAACGAAGAGCAGATTGACCACCTCGACCGTGTTTTTTCGGTAAATCGACTGTAAATTTGTGTAAAACTTCACGAGTGTTGCCACTTAATGTCCCGAAAAGTGTCCCGTTTCCATCCATAACAATAAAACCGAATTTATCATCGGATTCGAGTAATTCATTCAAAGCTTCGGTATGAAACTTATTATCACAAAGATAAAGTGAAGCGTTAATGGGCTTAAATGGTTCAAAATCAATTGTGACTTTTTTCTCTTTTCCATCATCAGTAACTATGGTGCCCGTGTAGAGAACGAGCCCGTTTGGTGGGACTTTGTTGTAAAGTTTGAGTCTTTGTTGGGCTGATGTAATTGCACCCAAAACAGATTGACGGTTGACCCGAGATTTGATATTTGAAGCAGTCCCGAACTCATCACCGAGCATTTTTGTGACCCGAGAAATTTGATCACGAGGTGGCATGATTAAGGAAATCATGCTTGTACCATTTCCTCTTGCAGCTTCAAGAGCTTTGATAAGTTTTTTTATTTTCCATATTTCGATATTCTTATCGGTTTCTTGACCGTCTGACATCTTGAGAGATTATCTGCTAAAAACAAAGAAAATAAATATTTATTATGTGTTATACGAGATAAAATTTTATTCGTAAAAAGGAAAATAACATAAAGAAAACAAAGTATGTTCGAATCGCGGTTCACAATCAAATTGTCAGATAATGAAAAACATATAATATAAATTAACATTGAACTATGATTTACGAGCACAGATTCTCACAAGCAATCTAACAAAAAGTTCAATATCAAAATACAGTAGGAATCCTACAATAAACAAAATGCACAAATCTGATGAGATTAAGCTAAAACTTGCTAAACCTCGCAAGCATATAATATTAATCAACATATAAAGAATAATAGAACACAAATTGTTGCAACTTTCGAGAATGATTGATCTAACAAGTAACAACACAAAAATTCCATATCAATATACAACATAAATCCCATGGAAACTAACAAAACGAATAAATCTGATAAGATTAAGCTAAAACTACACAAAATTCGCTAACATATACTCCTATTTATCATCTAATTAGTGTAACAGAATGCGAATTCTGGCAAATATCGAGAACGAGCGTTCTTACAAATAACTACACAAAAATTCGATAAAAAAAACAATATAAATCCTACAGGGAACTAAAACACGCACAAATCTGATGAAATTAAGCTAAAACTCAACTTAATTCGCAAAACATGTAAACTTATCAACATCTAATTACTATTACCTAACGCGAATTCTCGCAACTTTAGAGAGCAAGCGATCTAACAAGTAAAAACACAAATAAATCAATATTAAAATACAATATAAATTCTACAGAAATCAAAAAACGCACAAATCTTATGAGATTAAGCTAAAACTCAACTAATTTCATAATCGTTAGAGCAAATCGTGTGTAGATGAATTGAATATACAATCAAACAGATGCAATAACAATTGGTGATAGATCTGATGTGAAAGGATCCTTACGCGAAGAATAAGAGGTGGTTGAGCAGGTGGTCTGCGGCAGCTTAGACTTGAGTCAGCTTTTGGATTGTGGTAGAAACCCTAACGAAATAGTCAATTTATGTGGAGGAGTAATTTGCAAAACAACAATTTTATTGACATCCCCCAAGTTTTGGGATATCGTAAATTGGCCCAATATTACTTTTTTGGAATATTTTGGATAAATATACATTTAGCAAATTAATAAATATATGTTTAATAAAATATACCACTATGAAAAAAATGAAAATATGACATCTAATTTTTTTAATGACTAATTAGTAAGTTAATACTAATTAGTAAGTTAATGATTCGAACCTACATAGTGAAAATATGACATCTACTTATTAACACGGTATTCAAACCAACTAAATTAACTAATCATATTTTCATTATCCAAGTATACTTTATTTATTAATTTTTTAAAACTTAAAAACAATGAAATTACAATCACTCATCACACCACTCACGACTATCATCACCCACCATCACTATAGATGCATTTATAAATCACCACACATTTTACTTTAAAAAAAAAACTAATTTATAATTTTCATATTTATAGTTTAAGCCCTTCCAAACACCTGTAAAAAAACCTCGCCGGTATTCAGTTTCCCCTCATCGGTTTCACTAACCGTTGACACAAACTCGTCTTTACCTCATTGGTTTCCTTCTTTTCAACAAACTCGTCGGGAATCTGACAAGTTATACATCTCGTAAGCTTCGTTTCTAGAGAGAGAAAAGAGGGAAAGGATATATATTATTGACATAAATTTGTCAATTTGTTGCTAGCAAAAAAGAAATTAATGTAGCTACGATTTAACAAAACTGATAAATTTCATTGTTATGAGAGGCCTTACATATAGGGGTGTTCGTTCGTTTGGACGGTTTGGTTTTATCCGAACCAAATAGGTGAAACCAAATAAAATATGGTTTTTAAAAGTTCATACCGAACCGCCCAAACTAATTCGAAAACCGAACCGCCCAAATAACAATGGAAACCAACAAATGTTAGTATATAAATCAATTTACTATATATTACTATTCGGTTTTTTTGGACAATCCGGTTTTCATAACGGGAACAAATCTAATACGAAATTCAAACTATTAATTTGGTACAAGTATAAACCGATCCAAAAAACCAAATAAATAATCCAAATAGTTTGATCCAATATGTCCAATTAGACAATCTGACTATATTCGAATCCTTTTTTTTTTCTTTTTCATTTTCAAGAATAACAAACGGAGTGTCATAAAAAAGTTCAAAATAACAAAAGCTCACCTCTATCCGAATAATGGTGAACTAAAACCAGGGTTAGCAATAGCAATGGCTGTTCTTCCTGTATTCCGCCATTTTCTCACACACTTGTACCATCACACCTCAAAACCCAATTTACCCACAACCGCCATAACTATAATCCACACCTCTAAAACCCTAAACCCTAATTTCTTCTCAAATTATTGCGTTAAACCCATTTCTTCCTCAAATACTCATTTCTCTTCTACAGGTATGTGTATTTATGATTTTCTGCACAATCTTTATTCATAAAGGTTGAATTTTTTATTGACTGCACCGATTATATTAATCTTAAATACTTCAAAATTTCTTGTGGGTGTGTAAATAGATTGATTTATGTAACACCCTTTGTGATGAATTGTGTTTTATTTCTTAATTTTTCTACATAAAGAGTGTATTTTTTTAATCCCCTTATTGTAATTTGACTTTTTGTTGATTTCTCCAATTATATTAATCTTGAATACTTCAAAATTTTCTTGTGATTGTGTGAACAGATTGATTTATGTAGTACCCTTTGTGATGAATTGTGTTTTAATTCTTACTCTTTATACATAAAGATTGTTTTTTTTTTTAATCCCCTTATTGTAATTTGACTTCTATTGACTGGCTGCACTGATTATATTACTCTTGAATACTTCAAAATTTCTTGTGGGTATGCAAATAGATTGGTTTATGTAAATACCCATTTCGTGATTAACCTTGTTTTTAAGTTTTCTTGATAAATAAAGATAACTTCAAATTTGGAGAAACTATAAAATCAATAAGAAAATTGATCATTGGGATCATAAAAATTACCAACTAATTCATGGAGATAAATGTAAACCACGCATAATTTTCATGATATAAGTTGGTTTTTTAATTTGTCAACTGCAGAGAACAGTTTGATATTGAACAAAGATGAGCGGGTCGGGTCGAATTCACCGGGCACAACCCGACCCAACCCGGATGTGAATTCAAGTAGTACGATTGCTGCAATTGTTACTTCTTTGGGCGGGCAAGCGAGTGCAGTTGGTATTGTTAGGTTATCTGGTCCATCAGCAGTTGATATAGCAGCTCGTGTTTTCCGTCCATTAAAGAAAAATAAAAATAAAAATAAAAATGAAATCTTTATTTGGCAGCCAACAAGTCATGTTGTAGAATATGGTGTGGTGTGTGATCCTCATGGCAATATTGTTGATGAGGTAAATTTTTTTTTTTTTTTTAAATTCTATTATTATGGGAATTTTTTTATTATTATTATTATTATTTTAGGTTCTAGCTATACCCATGTTAGCCCCAAGATCATACACCCGGGAAGATGTAGTTGAATTACAATGTCATGGTAGTGATGTTTGCTTACATCGTGTTTTAAGAGCTTGTTTGGAAGCTGGTGCGAGACTTGCAGAACCAGGTTGACTTTATATTGTTATAATTAAATCTAAAAATAAAAAGATAATTAAAATATTTATTTAATTAATCGAAGTCACCCTGCGATTGTGAATTGATCTAGTTGCATAAAAATTCAAAAAGTTCCGTTTTTTTAACAGTATGAAATTTAGATGTGTAAAATGTGATCCAACATTTTTTTTATTATATGATACATGTTTATGTTATTTATTTATTTATTTTTTAATTATTAGGTGAATTCACTCTTCGTGCTTTTTTGAATGGTCGATTAGACCTCTCACAAGCAGAAGATGTTGGAAAACTTGTATCAGCAAAATCTGTGGCTGCAGCTGATGCTGCACTTGCAGGAATTCAGGCATATTTTTTATATTTTATTTTATATTTTTATTTTTTTGCTGAGGTGGAAGAATGGGCGGGTTGGGTAACAAAAGTGGTCAGGTCGGGCTGACATCAAACACTTTTTTGTCTTTTCTTTGAGTTTTATAATAATTAATGTTTAAATATGATTAAAAAGTATATTGTTAAAACAAAACTCTAATTTTTTGTGTGACTACACTTTGTGTCTTTTGACCCATCCGACCCGTTTTATTTTTGTTTTGACAGGGTGGTTTTTCTTCACTTGTGAAATCACTAAGAATGCAATGCATTGAGTTGCTTACAGAAATAGAAGCCCGATTGGATTTTGATGATGAAATGCCACCATTAAATATGGATTTAATCTTAAATAAAATAAGTAAAATGTCACATGATGTTGAAAGTGCAATGGAAACCGCTAATTATGACAAGTTTTTGCAATCAGGATTACAGGTACCTGTCAAAACGGACGCGCTCGTTGGGTTGACCCGCAAAAACTTTTTTTTTTTTCTTTTATCTTAAAATTTTAAAATCATGACAAGTTTTTGCAATCAGGATTACAGGTACCTGTCAAAACGGACGCGCTCGTTGGGTTGACCCGCAAAAACTTTTTTTTTTTCTTTTATCTTAAAATTTTAAAATCATTAGTGCTTTAGATATGGTTAAAGACTTAAAGCACTATATTATTACATATAAAGCAACATAAGAGGTTTCATAATTTTACTCTATTAATACAATTTGGGTGAAGTTTAAACCCTTTGACCCAGTCAACCATATCCATGGTTAATATTTAACTATTATTATTTTTAATTTTATCCAGATGATCCATGAGAGACAAAATTTGACCTAAAACGACCTGTTTATTTGTCTTTGTTGTTGGTTGATATTTGACTAAAAGTCAAACATCTGACTTAAGCTAATTGCCAAGTCAAACCTTGAAATCTTGATAAAATTGAAGAAATTTATAGAAAGTACAAACAGTTTAGCTTATAATAACCAAATAATTTAATAAATAACATATAATTTTTAACCATTTATTAATGCATTTTTATTTACAGATTGCCATTATTGGGCGACCAAATGTCGGGAAATCTAGTCTACTAAACTCATGGAGTAAGGTATAATCCAAAAATAAATGCATATATTCCCCATTAAATTATTTTTAAATAATAATTATTTCCTTTTTTTAATAATAATAATAATTATTATTATTATTTATTTTTTATTGAGTATTTATAATTTAGCTTGCAGAGTGAAAGAGCAATAGTTACAAACATTGCTGGAACAACACGAGATATTGTTGAAGCTAATGTAACGGTTCATGGTATCCCCGTCACACTACTTGATACAGCTGGCATTAGAGAAACTGATGATATTGTCGAGAAAATAGGTCAGATTAAATGATTAAAATTTATTTATTTTTATTAAATAATTTTTTTTAAGGGATTCTTTTTAAGCTCAAAGTTTGGTAAAAATTTAACCAGACCGGACCTTAAAAAGCTACAATTATCAAAAAGGAACACCGTTTAAAATATATTGCTATTTTATCACATTTGCCCAAAACTAAGGTAAACATCTTTTTTTTTTAATTAATTTATGAATTTTTTTTTGTTATTAATTTAGGTGTTGAAAGATCAGAAGCAGTTGCAATGGGTGCAGATGTTGTTATCATGGCAGTTAGTGCTGTTGATGGATGGACTCATGAAGATGCTAAACTTCTTCATAAGATCAAACAAAATAAGGTCTCGTAACTGCTTTTTTTTTCTTTACTAATTTTAAAGCTGTAAATTTTTTTGCCAAATCTAATCGTTAAGACGTTAACTATTACTAAAAAAAAAAAGATTTTATTTTACAAAAAAAAATCTGATTTTTGAAATAAAACGATATAAGGAGGTTCTATGCATTTACTATATATACACTCTGGGTAACTTTTGAATCGGTTATGTTCTAGCTAGTGTTTTATTTTTTTTGTTTGAAGATTTACCCAATTGATGCATAAGAGTAAATTACAAATTTACACCAATCGTCCTTATGGTTCGTACGAAATTTCACCAATCGTCCTATAGTTTCCAAAATTACACTGGTGGTCCTTATTTCTGAACCTCTATCCTTTTAATATTATAGGGACTTAACTGACAAATTCGCACGCTAAAAGGACCACGGGTGACAAAGGTTTCACAATTAGTGAAATTTGATATATACCGTAAGGACGATTGATGTAACTTACTCGATGCATAATTTTTATTTTATTTTAAATTAGCACCATTTTTTTCAAACTGATGGTGCATCAGGACACGTGTCAGCACCAGAATCCTTCCCTTTAACCCGTTATCTACCATTTATTAATTGCCACCTGTAATTTGTCTTATTTTTTATTTTTTTACAACAGGCTGCCTCTAAATCTCCAATTATTTTAGCAATAAACAAAATCGATTGTGCACCATCTGCATACTCTGAATTTATCAACATAATTGACGAATTATTTGATAAATATATTTACACGTGTGCAATAACGGGCCAAGGAATTTCAGATTTGGAGACTGCAATTCTTCAACTTGTGGGCCTACAAAACATTCCTGCAGGCGGCCGCAAATGGGCCGTTAATCAGGTTCGCCATAATTTATTTTTCAATAATATTTCTTTATTATACTAATTAATTTAACAAAAAGACGAATTTGCCATAAATTATTTTTTAATATTTTTTGATGAATTATTAGAGACAATGTGAGCAACTTCTTCGAACAAAGGAAGCATTAATGAGATTGAAGACATCAATTGATGATGATTTACCGTTGGATTTTTGGACCATAGATTTAAGGGATGCTGCAATTGCATTAGGCCAAATAACCGGTGAAGATATATCTGAAGAAGTTTTAACTAATATTTTTGGTAAATTTTGTATTGGCAAATAATTATATTTTGTAGTCAGTTTGATATTAGTTACAATATTAGAACTTATTTATTTACTTATCACTTTCATAATGTATATTTCTAATTATTTATAATTTAAGAAAATAGATTTTGAAAAGAAAATACTGTAGTCACACAATATTCAACCAAATGAGCAAATTAGGAATTCATAAATTGTAATATTTACGAAAAAATAACCCTACCAAATTTGAAGTATAGATTAATCTCAATACACTAATTACACAAAGATATCAAAAACCATTACAATAATATCTATAAAAATATTCACACCGTCAATTGAAGGGCTCTCAACACTTGATGTCTCTGGTGTTGCAGATTGAATCGGTGGTCTCGAATGTAGAAGATTATTTGCTGTATACAAAATAATTAATTGTTAGTCGATAGTTATACAATATATAAAATCAGACCCGAGTTAAAAAAAAAAAATATTGTTTATTTTCCGTCTTTTTTGTTGGTCCTGCTTTTTTATAGTGTTCTTGTAAATTTAAAACATAATTTTGTTGTTCAATTTACAATTTCTTGGCATGCATGCAACTAAAACTAAAACCGAATTCGTTTTTGTTCAAATTACAGTTTTCTCATATGTTCAACACTAATGATATTGAACTTACTCCATCAAATTAATCGTTTAACAGTAAGATCTAATTAATTATGCGTTCAATTATTAGAAGAAAAAAGTTATAGAAAACCTTGTTTTTTTAAATTAAAAGTTATAGAAAACCTACGTATACATTTATCCAACATTAATGCATCACAAGGTGTGTTTTTTTGTGGTGTTGATAGTTGTGGTGCCGGAGCTAACTGTAATGGCGGAGATGGGTGGTTTCCGGTGGCATGTGATGATTGAATAATAACAAATGCAAAAAGAATGCATGCAAGTTGTGGGAATTTGGCCATTGGTGGATGGGTTTATTTTCTTGTTTTAATTAGGGTTTTGAAGGATCGATGAAGAGAACGTATATATTGATGAAATTTTAAGAATACTAGTTGTAATCAACTTTGGATATATAGATAATGATGATAAGTAAGAATACTAGAATTTTTAATATCGTGTCATCAAGTTTTTATCTTACAATATTTAGATTAATTTCTTTGTTGGCAAGCAAATAGATTAGTTGGATATACTTTCTTTTTTTTAACAATATTACCATATTTTTAAATACTAACAAATCTTCGAATATTTTAATTATATCTTGTGCGTTTAAAGTGTGCAAATCTATCTATTTATCTATACTAATATTGTACTACCTAAAACATGCTAAAACATTTGGAATCTTGTCCAAATGGCATTTTCTATTTAATTTGTAATATTCTGATTTAATTCTGTTACTTTCATTCAACTAGCATTCAATTTACCTTTTCATCAAATTTTTTTTAATATTTGTCATTATAAAAATTACATTAATATTAAATATTAATGTAATTTGAAAATTTCATCAATTTACTTTTAATAATAAAAATTTTGTTCTATAATTTGAAAATTCAAAAGTAAATAATATTAAAACTTAAATATTATAATAAATATTCTTATTACGATCAAAATTACATTAATATTAAATATTTAAACATTTTGCTATATTCTATTTGGATGGATTTTATTAAATTAATATTTTGGTAAAAAAAATTTGTGGTATCATACATTAATATATAATATGTTTCATAATTGATTTTATTTTTATTATTAACTTAATATAATATAAATTGAATAATTTATCTATATTTAATCAATTAGAATATGGATCAAGAAAGAAGTTGGCTTATTTAGAGAAGTTAAAGAAGCAATTAAGAGCCTTGATTTAGTTAAAACATTCAAGGGGGCTTAAGGGCATGATTGTTATTTTACCCCCTCCTCCAACATATAAAACTCTCTTTTTTTTATTTTCCCCCCATTCGTGATTTTCACCTCTGCTCATCTTCTTTCCTACAGCTCCATCAATGGCTTCTCCTCCTCAATAAGAACCCTAATAATTTTATGATTTTAGATCCAAATACATGGAATGATAAGAACCCTAACGTATTTGCCTGAATCAACTTCCATCCGTGATTCCTGATTCAGTCAGTTCCGTTTTACCCTATTACATCAATCAGCTCAAATATTGATTTCAGATCTACAATAACGTGATTCAGGCATTAATCGTTTGTTTTCTATAACAATTTCGTGATTCAATCAGTTCCAATCAGCTCCAATCGTATACAGGTATGTTCTTCAACCATTAAGTGATTTCTCCTCTTCCTATATGAATGATTAAGGCATTTCTCCTCCAATAACCTCTAGGTCACCTGATTTCTAGTCCTCAATCATCTGCTATTCACATGATTTCTCCTCCTCGATCAGCTCCAGGTTGCGCAGCTCCTATGCGAGCCCTAAATCAGTCTCGAATGAGGGAATCAGATCCAAATGCAGATTGTACTTATGAATCAGATCCAGGTAACCCGCAGATCTTTAAACCAGTGTGAATTGGTGCTAATTATATATGATATTTGCATTTGCATGTTCATCTGAAATTTTAAACACCTGCCTGGAATTTGCATTTGCATTTTCGTCTGAAATTTTAAACAACTGACTGCATTTGCATTTGAATTTTCATCTGAAATATTAAACAGCTTACTGGAATTTGCATTTTCATCTGAAATATAAAACAACTGCCTGTAAATTTCATTTGCATTTACATCTGAAATATAAAACCACTGCCTAGAATTTGCATCTGGAATATTAAACAGTGACTGCATTTGCATTTTCATACTTTCAATTGCATTTTCATCTTCCGCACTTAGTTTCTAAAGTTTAACTATGTTTTGTAGTTTTAATATATTTTGCTTTGTTTTTTATTCCAGATTTAGATCATGTTCCAGCTTCTCTTCGAATTGGTTTTGAAAAAGTTTCTTCTGTTGGTGATAAGTATTGGGTTCCTAATGTTCCCATTCCTAAAACACCCATTAATGGTATGCAATTTGATTCTTTGGGCGATGCTTGGAATTCCTATAAAGAGTATGCTATTTTAGGTGGCTTTGAGCCAATTAAATCTACCCAGAATGCTCACTCAACAAGGAATGGTGGACTTGTTACTCTTAAGATTTTTAGGTGTTCTAAGCATGGTAAGAATGTAAGTAATGGTAAATCTGTGGACACTTTAAAAGTTGCAAATGACGTGCATTTATCTAATGAAGTTGATGTTGGAGTTAGTGGACCAGTTGATGACAATACAACCATTGAAGTTCAGAAAAATAAAAAAAGAAAGTCATCTTCTAAGAAGACGGATTGCCATGCAGATTTGAGATTAAAACTTTTCGAAAACAAATACCGTGTTTACCAATTCATTGAAGAACACAACCACCTGTTGGTTCATCCCTACTATATCAAGCATTTTAATGTTTCTCGCAAGGTTACTTTTTCTAAAAAGCATCTGTTACATAAGATGAATGAAGCAAGTGTTGGACCCGCTACTAGTCATCGTATTTTGTCAAAGGTTTGTGGAGCACAAGGAGTTGGTTTTACAAAGCTTGATGCTAAAAACTATAAGAGGGATGTGTTGGCATTCATTGGGAATAATGATTGCCAAATTGTTGTTGATTTGTTGAACAAGAGGAAGCAATCTGTTAGTGATTTTTCATTTGATTACTTTCTTGATGCTGATAATAGGCTTGTTGGGTTTTTTTGGGCAGACGAGACATAAAGAGAAATTATTGTGCATTTGGGGATGTTGTGTCTTTTGATGCTACATATAGGACTAATAAGTGAGTTATGCATTTTCGTATTCTTGTGCATTTTCATATTCCTGTGCATTTGCATTTTCATATTACTGTGCATTTATTTTCTGATTTACTTTCTGTTTTTTTAATAGATATGATATGGTTTTCATACCATTTACTGGGATAGACAACCATAAAAAATGTGTCGTGTTTGGTGCTGCTATGTTGAGTAAAGAGAATGTTGCATCCTACAAGTGGTTATGCAATGCTTTTATTAAAGCTTATCCTTCTCAGCCTAAGTTGGTACTAACTGATCAGGATCCGGCGATGAAAATCGCTATTGACTCTTGCTTTACCATGTCGAGGCATCGACTATGTATGTGGCACATAATGGAGAAAGTTACTACTAAGGTATCCTCTGTTATTACTTCTTATGCATTTTTAGATTTTCATTTACTTTTTGTGGTTTTAACTATTTATTTTTTATATAGGTTTCCTTTGTTGTATGTAATGCTGGTTTTAAACAGAAATTATGTAGAATTGTATGGACGGATAAGTTGGAACCTGAAGTTTTTGATCATCTTTGGCATGCCACCATTGCTGAGTTTAATCTTGAAGATAATAATTGGCTATCGGACATGTTTGGGTTAAGAAAATTTTGGATTCCAGCATATTTTAGAGACTTGGAATTCTCTGGCTTGATGCGTACTTCGTCAAGATCCGAGTCGGAGAATCATATGTTTAACCAGTTGATGAATTCAAGTTCGACTCTTGTTGAGTTTTTGTCTCATTTTGACACTGCTATGTATGAGCAAAGGTTCACGCAATCAAAAAACGACCATGAAAGTTCATATACTTCTCCCGTTATGACCCATGATTGGGTTATTGAGAATGAAGCTGCTAGATTTTTCACCCGATCAGTTTTTGATGACCTCAGTCGTGAAATTCGTTATTCAATAAACAAATGTATGTCCTTATCTTATGATAATGCTGATTGTTTAAAGAAGTTCAAAATCACCGACACTAGTGTTGATTCCATCCTACTTGATGATTCTATTGATAGAGTCAAGGAGGCGAGACTCTTTGATGAATTTTTCCCTGATGAGAGTGAGGTTGTTAAAATTTTCAATTATTTTCCCCCATTACCTTTTGCATTTGCATTTTCATTTGAATCTGCATTTGCATTTGCATTTTCATGTTTAAGACTTATTTGACATTTTACCACTTTTTTCTTGTAGGTTGTTTATAATGTTTCTCTGGAGGAATTTACATGTACATGCAAACGATATGAAAGATTTGGACTGTTATGTAGACATATATTCTATGTTCTCCGGGTGTGCAAGTTCACTAAATTCCCAAGGAAATATATATGTAAACGTTGGACAAAAAATGTTGTTCCCCCTAAAATTTGTTTGAACCCTGGTGTAAAGCCTACTATTTCACCTGAGGATTTGGGTTTGAGTGAGCTTATTAGCAAAGTTCACTTGAATGTGGAACTATCATTGGATAAACTTGTTGGAAATAGGGAAAAAGTTATAAAGTTTTTGAAAGCACAAGAAAAGCTTCTAGAGGAATGCGAGAAAGACTATGATGCTAAGGATGAGATCGGAACTACTGAGTTTATTTGTGAGATGGTAGGTTTTGAGCAACCAGAGATAGGTGATGTTAATGCCCCTCAAGGTATTCGCAATAAAGGAAGTAGGTTGAAGAAAAGGATCACTAGTTCGCGTGAAAACGCTATTTCTAAATCACAAAAAATAGGGAGAATGTGTGGTCACTGTAAAAGCCATGATCCGCATAATATTCGCACTTGTCCAGAAAGAAAAAAAGTTGAAGAAAGAAAAAAAGTTGAAGATGCACAGAAAAAAAAGCGCAACAACCAAATGATGATGCAGGATTTTCTTGAATGACACATTATTTTTTTAATTGGTTCCGTTTTATATTCTTACCAAATGTAGTTAAAAATACTTTGACATTTACATTTTCATTATATCCAGTTATTCCCTGAATTCTGAAATACTAATTATGTTTTAAATAATGTCAGTTGCATTTGCATTTTCATACTCAGTTGAATTCAAGCAGTAGCTTTCTTATTTTACATTAGGTTTCTGCTTTAAAAACTCAGTTGCATTTGCATTTTTATACCTGCAGTCTCATTTTTATTTTATGTAATTTGGATTTTAACTTCTTTTTCCGTTTTAAATACTAGGTTGCATTTGCATTTTCGTACTTGCAGTTTCATTTTCACTTTCATACTTGCAATTGCATTTCGCCTTTCATTTTATACAGTTATCCCGTGAACTTATAAATACTAGTTCTGTTTCAAACACTAGGTTTTGCATTTTGCCTTTTTAATATTACCATTTATTTGGCATTTTCATTAAACCTAGTCATTCCCTAAAATTTTATCCAACTTTTTGACATAATGATAGTTGTATTTGCATTTTCATAGTTGCATTTGCATTTTCATTACATATATCTTTTTTACAATTTCTATTCTCTTTTACCTTTTCATGTATCATCACCATGTGATCCAATTTTGTGTACATGCACTTGTATTGAATATCATAACAAAAAAAAAAAAGAATCAGAATCAGAATCATAACAATCTATATTACTTCTACAACCATCCATCATTCCATATAATCACAAAAAACCAACCAACAAAAAGTTTGAAAAAAAACCAACCAACCTCAAAAACACATTCAAACACCTAAATCCAGCAATCCATATTATAAAAAGCCAACAAATTACCTAGTTTGTACGTATACATAACAAACCTAATTTTTAGTTAGACCACCACATTTTTTTCTGCATTTATCGTAAGGCGATTGTAGGGCGGCTGATGGTTTCACTGTTCTTTTAGGTCTCTCAGAAATATTCAATTCAACTTCAACTTTCTTTTTCTTCCCTTTTTGAATCTTCTTCTTCATCTCTTCAATTGTTTCATCATCTCTTTCTTCACTTACATCTTCAAACATCTCGGTTGCCTCTTCCGCCCCCTCTCCTTTTTCACTTTTTTCTACTTCTGCATTTTCATTTTTTTCCCCACTTCCATTTTTATCTGCATTTGTATTTCTGTCTTCTGTATTTTCATTTTTTTCTAGCAACTTCCTTTTTTTTTGTATTTGCATTTTCAGCTTCTGCATTTGCATTCGCATTACCTTCTGGTTCTAAATCTGCATTTTCAGTTTCAAGGTTTGCATTTTCATCATCTTCAACTGGCTGTGACTGAAAATCTTGAGTTGTCTCCAAAGTTGTTTCAAATTCTTTAAGTTTTAAATCTCCCATTAAATTTTCTCTAAGTTCAGTTAGAGTTTTTACTATATCTTCATCATATGGGTATTTAAATTCTGCTTGCCACATTAACTCAGTTAGTTCATCTTTTCTGGAGATGAATTTTTGGTACTTTGATTTTATTTCTGGTACAAATTCCTGCATTTTTTTAACAACAAAATTACATCAAAGAATTTATATATTAACATACATTACAATTTCATTAAAAGGTACTTTTACTTACCTCAACGCAGTAATCTTTAGTACTACTTGACGAATCACTTTCAACTTCATGTTCCTCCCTTTCTTCTCGTAGCTCTATTTCGATAAAACATGTTATGCATTTAATAAAGTTAGATGTTATCATTTATTAAATATTTAAAATAAATAAATCTACATTATTTTTACATTTTATTACCTTTTTCCTTTTCCACTTTCTTCGTTTTTCCTTTCCTACTTTTTTCCTCCTTTTTATCTTTTCCTTTTAAACCCTCCTCTGTTGATTCTTCTATTCCATTAACTTTCTTTTCGACATCTTTCAACATTTTGTTTGTCCAAAATGCAATTTTTGGACGATCAGCATCGTTTGGTTCATTGTCTACACCAATCATTGAAGTATAACAAATCCGCAACATTTTATTGAATATAGGTTAACATTTATTTTATATATATAAACATTTTGAAGATAATTAAACTCGTACTTACCACTAACAAAAGCAACGGTCCGCTGAACCAACTTCTTGGGTTATCTCTATTCCACTTTGTTTTGCATGTTTTTAGGCATTCAAGCACATATCCACACCAATCCAATTTCTTTATGTCATCTACTTCTGTAGCCGACTTCAGAATGTTTTGATTAACTGCCCCGTTTGTAACTGCTTTCACCATTAAAGTCATTATCAAAACTACCATATTCACTACTTTCTTTCCCAACGGGAACCCAAGTATTTCATGCACTTTCTCTCTGTCTATTTTCACTCTTTTTTCTCCAATTATCATTTCCATTTCGTTAGGGTTGAAATGGTCTACTGCCCAATAGCTCATCATTCCTGGGATTGTATCAATTTGGCATTGTAGAATTCCACCAAAGCCAATTTCCTTTATCTTCTTACTTTTTTCATCAGATAATTCTTTTACTAACATAACAAGTTGGTATGGTGATTGCCTTGTTTTCAAGCTGACGCCTGCAAATATTACATATGTTACATAATGCTTATTTGCAATAAGGGAATGAATTGACATATATACATAAACACTTTCAAATTTAAAACAATTATTTTTTAAAGTTGCATTTGCATTTTCATTTAATCATACCTTTTCTACACTGCTTTTGGTTATTTCCTAAATTTTTTACATAACAGTTCTATTTTCAAATACTGTCCGTTGCATTTTCATTTTCGTAGTTGCATTTGCATTTTCAGTAAATATACTCCATGAACTTTAAATGCAAAAAAAATTTACTTTCTTTTTTTTCTTACTTTCTACATACAGAAATGCATATACAATAAGGGAATGAATACACACCTTCCGTTTGCTTCTCCGTTGTTTCTTTCTTTTGATTTCTTACTTCCTTGTCCTTTTTTTGTTCCCTCTCCTTTGCCATTTCCTTCTCCTTTACTACTTCCGTTTGCTTCATTGGCATTCTTTTTCTTTTTTTTTTTCGGTAGATTTGCATAACACGGTGACCCGCAAGCATCACTATCACCTTCCGTTTCTCCACTTTCTCCTCCCGTTTCTTCGCTCTCCCCTTCCGTTTCTTCACTTTCTCCTTGTGTTTCTTCACTTTCTCCTTCCGTTTCTTCACTTTCTCCTTCTGTTTCTTCTTTTTCTTCACTTGCCTCTATTTCTGTAATCCACATGTTACATATGTTACATAATTCTTTTTCCAATAATGCAATGCATATACACACATACATAATCACCTCACATTTTAAGAATTCAACCTAAAAATGCATACACAGAAATGCAAATGCATACACAAAAATGAAAATGAGTGATTACCTTCTTGAACTTCCTCAGTATTATTTCTCCTTTCTGTTTCCACACACAACTTCCTCATCGATGATAGTAGTCTTCTTTCTTTTACCTTCATTGACCCTAGATTGCATAGATTTCCATCTTGTAGAATCCCGTGTTTTTGATCTTTTTTTCATCTTGTATCTGTTAATGAGAGTATTGAATGTCTTTCTCATTTACAACACTAACTTTACCTGCAATTTAGGAAGCATATTAGCTTTTTGTGTCAATAAACCTTTAATAGATACACATATGAAAATGCAAATGCATTTTAGCAGTTTGCAATATCCTTGACCAAACAAACAATATGCATTTTCTTATTTAATAGGGCTGCTGCAACTGATGGATTCTCATATGAAAATGCAAATGCATACACAAAATACACAATAGACATTTTAAATCGTTGACAAAGGGGTGTAAATTTTCACATGTAAAGACAATACAACTGGAAAGTATACAAAATCGTTGACAAATGAGTGTAAAATTTCACATGTTAAGGCAATACAACTGGAAAATATACAAAATCATTGACAAAGGGGTGTAAATTTCAGGTTTGAGTAGTACCTGAGTGACCAAACCTGCATAGAGAGGTCGATTGAGACCGATAATCGCCGATTGAGACCGAGAATCGCTGATTGAGATTGAATCCTGGAAACCCTAGCCGATTGGTCGATTGAGACCGAGAATCGTTTGTGCTAGAATCGTGGAAACCCAAGCCGAGCATCGCTCCCTGCGTCGATTGTGTCTTGAATCGTGGAAAGGATTTAGAACGATAGAAACCCTAGGGTTTGTTTTGAGAACTGTTAGGTTTTGAGAACGAGAGAAAGGGGGAGAAAGAACGTGAGTGTAAAATCACAGGTGAGAGACAGTTCTTTTGACTATTTTACCCCTATATGCTTATTTTCATCCGGATTCCCCCCATAATTTACTAATGCGCGTCTCTTTAAAGTCCTATAATCTGAACCTTTCAATTCATGATCTAAGGGCTATAATCTATTCCCTATATTCTTTAATTAGTAGTGAGTTTCTATGGATCCACACCCTAATCAATTAATACTAAAGTTGATGCTTGATAGTTGATACACAAGTCACTAGTATAGATACTATATAATGCGTGATTAGTATATACAACATGATGAAATACGTATAAACAAATAGCCAAAAACCCCATATATTTGAATAATCAAACAAGGCCACTAGAAAAGCCCAAAAAAGGCTTAAATCCACCTGTGGGCCTCAATCAATTATTTGCATTCTGATTTTTAATGTTTATCTTGTAAATGGCGTCATCATTTCTTTATGGATCGTGATTCAAAGGTTCTTGAAATTACTTAATGGCAGTCTTGAAATTAACTATGTGGTGGTGATAATATAGCAGTAAAGACTGTTACATATAATCTCTGCTCATTAGTTCAATCTTTTTTTTAAGTAAATGTTATCAAATGATCAGAAAAATATTCAGACTCAGCCACATCAACAATTAGGGTTACAGAAAAGCACGGTCACCCACGAGAATTCGTCATAAACACAAATATTCTTTTTTTTCTAAAGTAAAAAATTATGTAAATCCTTGCAACTTGCATGAAAAGAACAATAATATTTTTAACCCTTATATTTTTTTGCATATCCATAAGAAGTCTACCCAAATATTTTTGCTACAAGTTGACTAGTTGAGTGTAGTTTTCATACATAAGTGCAAATATGATTTACTGGGTAATAAAAGTGCATCTTTGTACGTTCCCACTAGGGGTGAGCATAAAAACCGAAAAACCGAAACCAATCCGTTAAAACCGACAAAACCGAACCGTTAAAACCGAAACCATTTCAAAACCGACGGTTCGGTTTTCAATTTTGAAAAAACCGATGGATTCGGTTTGGTTTCGGTTTTAACCTAAAACCGCCCCATTAAGAATCCGCCCCACTAATACAGTTATTAAATATTAATTTTCTTTATTTCTAGTTATTAAATACAAGTCAATGCATTCAAATATTTAAAGGTTTAACTATGTATTATACTTCAACTTTTTATTCCATGAACTATTAATGTTAATTAACTCATTAACTTTAAAATCAACCTATCATTTTATTCAAACGTCCCAAAAGACAGCGGACAAATAATTAAGGTAAACTTCATGTGTTTATATTTATCACTTTGTGTATGCATAGTCCTGAATATACCATTTTCTTATTAGTTTTTTTTTAACAATAGAATATTAGTTAACTACTTATTGTTTGTTACCTATTAAACAAATTCATGTAATTATATGTGTGTATACCGAACAGTTATTAGTTAACGATTGATGGTTTGTTAATCATTAGTGCATGAAGATTAGATTAATAATGTTAGAAAATGAAGGTTAGTGCTAGTTATATATTAATGTTGAAAATAAGGTGGTTTCGGTTTTGAAACTGAAACCGAACCGTTTATGGCTAGAATCCGTTAAAACCGAAACCGTTAGAAACCGAAACCATTGGTTTTGAAAATCCTAAAACCGAAATTAGCGGATTGGTTTCGGTTTGAGCCTAAAACCGTCCCAAACCGCCCAATGCACACCCCTAGTTCCCACCATAATTAATGAGAGGTAGTGGTTAACGATCTCCAGATACTGTAGGGGCTTATGTGTAAAGTTTGAAAACCAGTTATGAGTTTTGACATGTGGAGCCCCTCAAATTGCCTACGCATATCATTCGTGTCTTTTTCCATCAATTTGTTTGGAAAAAAATCGCAACTTTCATCATCCATCTTTTTAATAAATACATTTTCTTTTCCATTTATAGTTTTTATATCTCTTTCATATACAACAACAATATTTAATCACGTAAAAAAAACAATGTATCATAAATATGAGATGTAAACAATCATAACTTTATTTATGAATAAAGATATTATTTCCTGAAAAACTTTTAGCAACTGTGGATAAAAAGAAAATATGAACAATATCTGAAGCAAGTAAATAAACACACAGTTCTTAAAAATCATATTCTTAAAAATCATATAAAACATGTAAACATTTAAAACGTATAAAGTATTTGTAGAATATATATGACAGGTGGAACAAGTAGAATGCACAAAACAATGACATTTGAAGCACTTAATAATACATATCTAAAATAAAGTTAATATATATAAAAGATGCAGATTTTATAAGGCATGTAGAACTTAATTTAATTCATTTTCAATTTTGTATTTATATAACATATACTTTCCTATTTTTACACCAACACGGCAACACATATTATTTACAAGATAATAAATTTCCTACCAATAAAATATACTTTAATTTATCATCAAATCAAAGAGTCATGCCACCAATTATTAAAGGGTATAATACTAAATTAAGTTAATTAATTCTCATTGACCCTTTAGGTGACAAGGACATGTGAAGTGGAATAAGAATCTTTGGAGTCTAACTTGAAGTTAGATTTTGGTTCAACAATATCAAATCCAAACTTCGCAAGTGTTACAAATATACAAGTCGTGTTATTAATTTTCACAAGTGGAGTTTTGTACACTAGTTGGCTTAAAAGTGCCATAAATATTAACAAAAAAACACCTTGGGTATCTTTTTAAATTAAAAATATGTAACATATAAACCTAACTTGTTTAATTAATAACTAACTAACTATATCAATAAGCAAATTAAACAACATTAAGAATAATTAAAAAAAAAAAGAAAATGATAATGACAGCTCTGGGCTGTCAATAAGAAGACAAAATATATATAAAACAACCCCCCTGAATTTTAGGATCACTACATTATCAATGAATGTATAAGCCTTTCATGCATGTTAGAGACAACCCTTAGGACTGTTATTAACAAAACCCTTTAAAAAAATTGTCTTAAGAACTATTTAATAGTTACTAATCGAGTCAGAACTTCTGACTAACCTAATTTATTTTTTTTCATTTGTACTAGATCAATAAAATTATTTATACCAAATTAAACAAAAGTGAAAGAAATTAAATATCCTTGAACCTAATCCAAACATTTTCCACACTTAATAAAAAAGTCATATTAGTCAATTATAAGGACCATTTGGCACTCAAAAGATGTCACCAATCTTCTCCAATTGGTATTAAAAAAAAGGAAATGCTAAGAGTATTCAGTATCATGCCTCAAGCCAAATGTCCATCTTAGCATCATATTATTATTTTACATTTTGCATTCAATATCCTAAATAACCCTCATAAAATACTTTCACTCTTCGCATGAGTGCAGCCACGAGCCACCTTACTCACGTAACGTGAGGCATGGTGGCGGTGGTTTAATGTGTGCCACATAGATGGCGGTTCTCTTTAGCGGTGATTACCATGGCCTCTAAATAGTGATTTGAGGGAAATAATAAAAAATGTATAAATATTTATGAAAAAATAACCATGCATGGATAACAAGTATTATTTGTTAATCGACTATTTTCTTTGTAACTGATTTGATCAATTCCTTTTACAAGTAACGAAAATAGAAAATATATTGTTTTAAGAAAATATAAATAAATATCAGTTTCAACCAATGTTTTAAAACCTGGGTTGACCCGGCCGGTTCAACCCGGTTAACCCGGGACCCGGGGAAGAGACCGGTTCAAAAGTAGCCGGGTATTTGATGAGTAACGACCCGTTGAGACCCGGACGGTTTTGACTAAACCCGGCGACCCGTAGACCCGGAATTGACCCGGCGGTTGGTAAAAAAACACTTCCTGACTTTTGGGCTTTTGGACTTTTGATGTTCCCACGTTTCACAGATTCATGTAAATTGTAATCATACTTCATATTTTGAATTAAATATCTTATATTCACAGTTTCATATATTTTATCTCCTCAAACGGCAACTCTATATTCAAGTTTCTCGTTCACGGCCCCCGTCATTGCCAACTTGCCAAGGTTTCTCTGTGTATTATCACTTTGATTATGTATATATTAGACTTCAATTTTAACTTATTTGGTTTATACTTCCTATTGATTATAAATTAAATGCGAATTCAATATTGCTTATTATCGATATTATATATCATCAACAAGTGATCATGCAATCAATATTATATATCATCAATTTGTGGTCATGCAATAACTAGTAATTTTTTCTATGTTTTTAGGTGTTCCGGGTTGACTCGCCGGTTCAACCGGTTGAACCGGTTGACCCATGACCCGTTCATCGCACCGGGTCGAGCAATAACCGGATTTTAAAACATTGCTTTCAACATTCAATCAATCATGACTGGAAGAAGAAGAAAAAAAAACAATTTCGTTTTTGTCGTTAAGGAAATTATTTGATTGGAGGCCATGAGCGTGTTTTTGACCCGTTTTGACTTGTCCTATCATTTTAGTTCATTTTTTCCTGCAATATTATAAACTTTTTAATAAGGTCCAATAAAGAGTACACAATCCATAGTGGACGAATAAGTTTGAAAAATAATTAAGATATTTTCATTAGATATTTAGGATTTGGTGTAATCATTTATGTAATGTGAATTACATAAGATTTTCATATGAGACCTTGTATGTTTGAATTTGATGTGATAATGAAGTTGAGTACAGTAAATTTAATTGAATAAGAAGTAGGTGTAACTTTTTGAGTTTAAAGATATATACTTCATCCGATTCAAAATAAGTGTTCCACTTTGGGTTTCACGGTTTTTAAGGCAAAAAATTACAATGATGGTTAAATTAGATTAACTGAATGGTTAGTGGATAATGGGTCCCACACCTTTTGAATAAAGTGAGGTTAATTATGTTTTAAAGTAAAAAGTAAGGGTAAATGGGTCATTTCACTTTGTTAAAATAGATAGTGGGTGTGGGTCCTACTATTTTTTGCCAAATAAGGTAATTTTTCAAAATGTAGTACTTATTTTGAATCACTCATATAAGAAAAATATAACACTTATTTTGAATCGGAGAAAGTACTATATTTGCATATGCCACATGGGTCAACAATGCCATTTACTCCAAACGAGGAGCATGTGTCTGAATTTTACAACGGATTTACAAAAGCACATACTACTTCGTACTATATATATTTATAAATTAACATATTTATAACTCTACTTTATATATATATAAATACGCTATATCCATATACTCTAAACTAATAGTATCATGCCCCCTAGAAATGTTATTATCTAAAATTTGATTAAATTTCTGTCGCTTAATCAGTTAAAAAAATGATTATGATGTCGATAACAATCAATAATTTCATAGCTTTCCCATAAATACGTGTGTGTACACAATACATACTTGTGTATAGATATCAACAAATTATGTTTACACACACATATATACATACATTCATACATAAATGTATATATTTGTAACACGCACTTAATATACAAACATTGACCGATTTTTTATTCTCCTTAAATATATAAATGAGAATACAAAACCATATACTTGTTAATTATTCATCTTTGAATCCGTTTGATGAATACTCTGAATTGGAAGCTACTGTTTTTTTGGGTACCGATGACTGCTTGTTTTTCTTTTCATCTTGACTCATTTGTTGTTGCCTACACTCGAAGCTACAAAACGCACTATCTCCTCTACAAAATAATCACAAAATACAATTATTTCTAAATGCTTCTATGTATTTAATTAAAGTTAAACTTTTAATGAATCGCCTTTGTAGTAAATCATTCTCTTTTACTATAAATAAAATACATAATTTTTTTTAACGACCAAATAATAAGTTAGTAGTTCGAGTTTATACGGTGACATCCACAATGGGCAGTATGTCTTCCCTCGAACCCTCCACCTATGGGGAATAAATTCCACCACCTTTTTATCTCCAAGTTTTGCTTCCAACAAGTCTTGAACCCAATACTCTTGAATAAAGAAACCCCAACTAGGGGTGAGCATAGTCGTGTACCCGCCGGTTCCGACCGGAACCGGAACCGGAACCTCTTGTACCGGTTCCTCAATTTTCGGAACCGGAATCTCCGGTGCCGGTTCCGGTTACCCTATTTCTAAAATCGTAAAATTAAAATAAGATGTGAAGCTTAAATATTAATTATTTTTTGTCATTTTATCAACTAATCTTTGAATAATCATAAACTCCAAACACTTAAACATATGATTTTCTATATATTATATCGTTACAACACTATATTTAGAACAATTAATGACTAAATTCATTAAAAATTACACAAAATTTCTCATATTATTAAATTTGGACATTAATTTTATCATATATATAATATTTTAACAAAAATAGACCGAATAATCGCCGGTTCCGGTTATCCACCAGTTACCGGTTCCTAAATTTTGGGGAACCGGAACCGGAACCTCCTAGGACGGTTCCATAATTTTAGGAACCGGAACCGGCGGTTCCAAAGCGGTTCCGGTTCCAATTCTGGTTACCCTTTTTTTCTACTCACCCCTAACTCCAACTATCTTTAGTGGTCAATTGATCTAGACTAATTAATTAAATACATACAATTAATTTCAGGGATAACGAGACCACTAAATATTTTAGCTTTTTCATTAATATCTCTTCGTATATTCAAACAATTATGTACATGTTAATCAGTTATCACCGTATGCATCAGTGTCGTCTATAAGATCACTATAACATGTAGAAATAATAATGGCTTTAGAATTTCTTAAAAAAGAAAAGTACCTTTAAAAGGCACTAACAAGCTATAGGTCAAAATTGTTTTCAAACAAAATGATACTTCTTTTGATTCAAAATAAGTGATATATTTTTTTTATGATTAAACTAACTTATTTAACAAAAATGGTAGGACTCACATCCACTAACTATCTATTTTAAGGCAAATAACGATATGATTTAATTTGCCCATTAACCATCCAATTAATTTAATTTAACTATCACTATAATCTTTTGACTAAAAATCGTGAAATAAAAAATGTATCATTTATTTTGAATCGAAGGAAGAACATGTGTCAACAATAACGATATGATGCAACTCATTTAACTAAGAGGAACGAAAAGGTAAGAAATAAATAGTTATATTCGAGGTATATGGATTGTTTTTAGGAAGACTTTTGATAAAACTGCAAAGTGAGTACATATTTATGTATGTGATATGTGTACGCATGTGTCCGGTGTGTCACTCCAAGAAAAATGACATAAAGTCACTAAAAGTTTTAGTGAGGATAAAATGTCTTCGACCATAGATCACTAATAGACAAAATCTATCTTATTTCGTTAATAATATAATCAACTTAACCACAGATTAACGAAAAAACTTAATAATGAAAATTTAACTATAATTAATAATAATAAAATGAAGGTGATGGATTTAAAATATACCTATACATGAATATATCACGGCCGGTGATCAAACGGCGGTTGCACAAGTGGCAAACGGTCAAAAAATGAGGTTTTTCCATGTGATCAGCTGAATTCCGGCGGTGGTTCCTCGGAGCAACGGTGGCCATTAATAGCCGATGATCAAGAGTACTGCCATCCGAAGGTACTGGGTTCATGTTAAAGGGGTTGTTCAGATCATACGGCTGTTGAGGTACTTTGTCATGACCACCGTCAACGGCGGCGGTGTGGTTGAGATCCAACGTGAACTCCGTCATACTGGTGGTCCTCTTGATCGGAGGCCGCGCTCTTTTACCCAGTATCATCGTTAAGAGAGAGAAATCTGGACCGTTGGATTTAACTTCAAGATTCTTTGAATTATAGCAACTACACTTCACTACCCTTTTTATATTCAAAGACTCAAGCTCGGCAATATAATAGGAGTTCAAAAAAGCTAGTAGTCATCAATCTTTTATTTTAAGTATATTTGTTTAAAGGGTTTTGTTAATGACAGCCCTTATTAAGGGGTAGTTTAATGCATAAATCGTTTATACTTTTATTAGTGGGGGATGATTCCTAAAATGCAGGGGGGTGGTTATTGGTTTTGTACAAATTTTTAATGCATGTTTTAGGTTCTTATTGACAGCCCTTAGGGCTGTTATTATCATTTTCCTTGTTTAAAAACATAAATAAAAGGAGGTGAAAAACTTACATAAACTACTTTATGAAATCCTATTGTCATAAAGCTAATAATATAAGCATTATATTTTATTCGTTTTAAAATAAATGATATATTTTGATTTCATATTTGTTTTGGATGTTAAATTAGATTAAATTGAATAGTTAGTTAGTGGTGGGTCTCACTCCTACATATTTTGAATAAAATGAGTTTAGTAATGTTTAAAAATAAAAATAAGAGTAAATGAGTCATTTAACTTTATTACAGGAGATAGTTAGTGGGTATGAGGTCCACTACTTTTTAACAAATAAGACAAGTTTCAAAGTGTATCACTTATTTTGAAACACCCTGAAATAAAAAGTGTATCACTCATTATGAAACGGAAGAAATAAAATAATAAATATAATATATTGAGTAGTTTTTGTGGTGTAAAAATAATAATATCTATAAATGAAAAGTCTTTGTGATGTATTGAGTAGTTATTATCAATTAATTGTTCGTTTATTTAATAAATTTATTTGTATATTTAATTATCCATTTTTATTATAAACTTATAATCAATTATTGTGTATTCTAAAATAATGTAGATGATGCTATAAGAATGTTGATATAATCCCCGGCGATTATTTAATTAATTAAATATTTAATTGTTTTTAGTTACATCTTATTGATTGTTGACAAAACTTTTGATCCGGTTGGTATTGAATTTGAATATAACATAAAAAATAATCGTTAACTACACGATTATTATGTAATATTTGGGTTAGGTTATTTGACGAGCTCCTCTTTTTAAACCTAAATGAAAATGATATAAAGTAGTAAACATAAATTATAAATTCATCAAATAAGTTTATTAATTAACTACCTCTGTATTTATTTGTTAGAGTAAATTACACGGATAGTCCGTGTGGTTTGACCTGAGTTTTAGATTTGGTCCCCAAGTTCTAGAAATTACACTGATTGTCATTAAATATCGGACTTCGTATCGGTTTTGGTCCCTAAGCCTAACAGCCATTAAATTTGGCTGTTAAATCTGGTCATGTGCATTGCACATGACATTTTACCTCTCTTATTTCTCTCTTCCTTCACCTGTCTCTCTTTATCTCATAACTTATCACTGTACAAAACCCAATTACTCATTTCTTCTTCCCCATTTCTCCATCAAACACATACAAATCTCAGACACAAAATCAAACAATACTTTGCAAACCCTAGCATGAAACAGTATCTGAAGCATCTTTTACTAATATGTAAAAAAGTACAATGAGAATGACTGATATTTTAATTAGGTATTGATAAAATTCCCTTATATTTCTACACGTTTTAACTTCTAACATCAAAACCCTATGGCAAAGAAGTGAATTAACAGAAACAAACTCATTGATTGAGCTCGACGTTGAACTCGTAGAAGGTGACGTGAGCGGCAGTGATTAAGATATCCTCGGTGTAAGGATCGATTAAGGATTTTTGATCCAGATTCGGCATTAATTTTCCACTTTGAGACGTTTGTACTGTTTTGAGTTTTCGATCAGCTCCGGCGACATGAAGACGACCATTTTGCGCCGGAGGGTTTTCCGGACGGCGGTACGAGGGTTTCCGGGAACTGATTTTGCACGCGGCAATGACTCTAATGGTGGTGCCACTGTCTTCCGGATGTGACGGGGCTATGCGTCTCTCCTTTCTGGTCGGCGAAAGAAGAAGACCATGGTTGCTGGCGGTGGTTTTTGCCGGAGAAGACTAACATGGTTGTAGGCGGCGGCCGGATCTCTGTTATCTCCGGCGAGAGTTGAATGAAAGCAGCAACAAAATTGAATAAACCCAGTTCTTCAAACCACGATGTTATCTCCGTATCTCAGTTCTCACACATCCAATTCTGTGAGATATTTGCAATAAATTAAGAACAATGGTAGAAAACAATGGATTTAGTGTTTCAAAATCTCAATCAATTCCCAAAATTCGAAAATCTCCAGTTAGAAAAAATTACAGAATTAGAAACCCACTTAAGGGGTATTTGAGAGGAGGAAGATCGGTAAAAAGACAAATATACCCTCGTGTGCATCGCACATGACAGGATTTAACAGCATAATTTAACACCCGTTACGCTTAGGGACCAAAACCGATACGAAGTCCGATACTTAGTGACCATCGGTGTAATTTCTGAAATTTAGGGACCAAATCCAAAACTCATGTCAAACCACAGGGACTATCCGTATAATTTACTCTATTTGTTATTTTGAATGACATTTAAAACGGTCTTGTATTCTAAATACATGTCTTGTAATACCACATTTGTATGGTAATATTATTGAAAACAAACAAAAACCATGATTTATTATTGAAGAATAATGAGATGTACTGTAAAATAAACACATCTTATTTCAAAACTAAATTGTACTTTTTTGGAAGTTATCTACTCTAATTTATCCATAATAGGACTTCAAATCATGATCTATAGATAATTACCAACGTTTTACATCTTATACCAATACAAATTGACTACAAACTTTGAGTTGTTGGTGGAGTACAATAAAATAATAATTATAATAATATTTATACATATGAAAATACAATGTAATTGAATGCATAGGCCCCCTAATAAAGATGTGTCAATTGTGTGCCCCTTGGGTGGCCCCTTTGGTTTGTCTTTCTTCTTCTTCCCGCTTATCCCAAAGTAGAAAGTTTCTCTTTTCGAATTAAATGCCATACAAAAATATATAATATTAAAAATACGATTAGAAATTAGACAATTACGTATGTAACATGATATTGAATTAGGAAATCATCGTATCAAATGAATAAGTTTCGACCAAACCATCGGTTAGGAAAGGCAAATGGTTTCATCGAGGAATAAGTGTCAAGACAATAAGGATACTTAACGATTTCAAATGCAGGGGATGACTTAGCGTGTATCATGAGTAGCATGTGCAACCATTCAAAAATTTCCAAATAGTGTTAAAAATATATATCTTTTAGTGTAGGTGAAATCGCTGGAAAAAAAATGCAATCGGTGATACCCTCTCAGATTTTTCTCCGATTCCAGCACTGTTCACATGATGAGCTTAAATAGTAACTATAATTTCAAAAAGTTATGTAATAAGTGGTCCTTACACAAGCTTTAATTCGCATTTGTTTGAATTACACTGTCCTAATCAAATGATGTGTAAAGCGTGAATGAAACTATACATCACTATCATTATTTGGTGTATTCTGTATAGTTTTCATATATTAAATTTTATCTTTTCGGATGATTGTGAAACGTAGTCCCCGTGTAAACTAGACTGAGAACCGACTGGAATTGGACTAAGCAATGCTAATCCGGTTCATGGTTTTGATTTTCATGAAAACCTGCTTCTCGATCCGTTCCAAAACTGGAAAAGGTCGAAAATACTAGAAAAAACTTGAAAAATATGGTTCTCGCTCCAATTCGGTTGGTCCAAGACGTCATCGGTTTGGTCCTTAGCCGAAACCCTTCCGCGCGTGTTTCATTCGAAGCCTAAATAAATTAGGATAAAAGAGAGAATATATGAAAGTAAATAAAAAAGTAAAAACCCGAAAATAAGAATTAGATAGCTCTTATAATTTATAAAAGGTCAATAAGTACACAATTTTTGTTTATAAACATCATATTGACTTGTAAGTGAGAAAGGGATATAAAATCATAAACCATCTCAAAGATATGTTTACAACTGGTTGGATTATAAGTATAAAATAAAAACTTGTTTTTAGTTTTATAATACTTCATATAATAGTCATATCTCCGTTATATCGTCTTAACAACAATAAACATTTATCGTGATGGAGTACAGCTTGCTATAAAAGCATCTATTGACATGTCAATTCTAATGATCCTTTAATGTTTTTTCAATAATTAAACAAAAAAAAAATCAAGGATGGTAGATAGGAATTAAGAAACTAAATCATTTTATGAGTCCAATCTCTTCTTTAAATAAACTTTTTAAGATAGTTAGAGGAAAGTTTAGATACGGTCATGAAAACAGTTAAATAGCATACATCACAAGTGAAACTTAAGTATCCAGGAATAGGGTAAAACGACAAAGTATGCTTCTAATAATGTCACACGAGACCCTATACCTTAAAGTGGTTGCCTAATTTAGATTTAGACCATTAACAAAGTAAGTTTTGATTTAGCCACATAAACCAAAAGGGTTAGTACGTGGCAAGTCTAGTAAACATAGGTTAGTGAAAGGATAACTAAAATCAAGACACATATACTCCTTAACCTTAAAATATGGCAACCTAATCTTTGGATGATTGATGCCTAAGCCCTCTAGAATTTACTATATTAATGGAGCTTTATTTTTACTTTATTCTTTTTCCTAACCGAATAAAAATTGATATAAAGAGCGGCTAAATAAATAGAAAGAGGGCTAGATTAACTAGTTGATTTAGGATTATGGGTGTCAATTAATGTCTGAGTTTGGATTCATGGGTTGACCGTCAAAAACATTCAACTCTATAAACATGCCAGAAATCCAAACCCAATTTCATTTACCTTCAATCTGAACACGACCTATATAACCCGTTTAATTAAATCAGTTAAATAAATTAGCGATTTGAATGAGTCAAACGACTCAAACACGTCGAATTTTTAAGTAAACTCAAATTTTCTATCTTGAATAGTTTGTGAAATTGGATAATTATTGTCAAATGATAATACTACCCTCCGTATCAAAATAAGTGATACAAATTGGCTTACACGTTTTTTAGGTAAAAGGTTAAAGTAGATGTTAAAATAGATTAAAGTACATAATTAGTGGTGAATGGGTCCCACTTTTCTTGAATAAAGTGATATTAATAAGTTTTAAAAGTAAAAGTAAGAGTATAAAAGTAATTTCACTTTATTAAAGTGGATAGTTAGTGGGTATGAGTCTCATTATTTTTACCAAATAAGGAAAGTTTTCAAAATATTTCACTTATTTTGATACACCCCAAAATGAAAAGTGTGTCAGTTACTTTGATACGAAGGAATTTTGGGGAAAATGTGTCACTTACTTTGATACGAAGAAAGTACATGTTTTTTTGTGAATATGAGTGTACCAAAAAACATTATGATCAAGTGATTAACCTTAAAAATATGTACTTAACACAAAACAATAATAACCCACACCACCTTTCCTATACAAAACCCTACATTTCTTGCATCCGTATATAATGCAAACACATTTCGCACATCGCAAAAATATAAAAATTAACAAAATCCCGCACCCCGTCGATGCAGTGAAAATAAATTTCCAACCTTCTGACCTAAACTTTATCGGGTGTATATAAATTAGCGTTTTTCGCCCAATTTGGACCAGTAAATCGAACATTCGGGTCACTGGCTTCAAGTCAGTGTTCGGGCTTCCAAACAGAATTGGGCTTCGGGCTAATACCTCGGGCCCATTGATTCCCATAAAAAAGGAATCTTGAACAAGCCCGCAAACAAAACCAAAAATCACAAGTCTCTGTTTCGGGCCAGCCAGTTTGAAAATTTTGTCTTTTCACATTCCCCAAGGATCTTGGGAGTCATCGGATTCCTCCATGGGTCGATAACCGCCGGTTCTTGAAGTAGACAATAAATTTGTTTTATTTTCATCTCCCGGTGGTGGGCCCGGTGGCATCCTAGGTTCTAGAAGCTCGTAGGGTCTGTTTCTAAACACGGGTCTCATGAAACCCCTCGGGTTGGTGAATTTAGGCGGTGGTGGCCCGTAAGATGGTGGCGGTGGTGGTGGTGGTGCCGCCAGGAAGTCTTTGGGAATTAAGTCCATGTCCATGTAACATTTTCTAGCTTTTGAATCGGCAATTAATGCAGCCCAATCGTCTGATTGAACTAGAGCACTCGCGTTCCCCATAACCTAAATAATAAAAAATCAATATTTTATTACTAAACAGAAAGAAAAAGAAAAAAACTCGGTATCAAAGTTAGAAAAAAACGAATGGGTCAATTTGGTTCGTGTTTTATCTTAAATGGGTCGAACAGGTTGTAACTTGTAAGTGCCCAAAACCTGTATTAATGCTTACAATTCCTAAAACACTTTTTATTCATTAATTTTAATTTACTATTGTAAAAAACAAAAACGGAAAAAAAATTTAGCTAAAAGGGCAACGGGCCAAATTGACCGAACAGTTTGAAAGTCACCCATAGCGGGTTTTTTAAGCTTACAATTCTGAAACTCTTTTTGATTAATAATTTAAATTGATTTTGTAATAATATAATTGATTATAATTAGCGCATTAATAATTTATTAAGAAATCTAAGATAGACAAATAAGTGTTTTTCGTTAACCCGAATCGGCCTGTACAAGAAAACGACATGTTTCGACCCGTTATCCAACCCCCCTTACCCACCCATCTTGTAGGAAAGAAAATGTTAAATTGAAAAAATGGAGAAAAATGTAAAATACCCAAAGTGCCCTTTTGGCCCGAGTGAGAGCAACATTCATCCTCCTAATATCTGCAACAAATCCCACACCATGGCCCGAAGCCCGCACACACGACATAATTATAACATCCCGTTCTTGCCCTTGAAAAGCGTCAACCGTATTTATATAAACATCTTTCCCTTCTTCAGAATTCAAAACCTCATCAAATTCCCGTTGAATACATTTCAACTGTAATTTATAAGGTGTAATTATACCAACCGAAACCTTCTTAAGCCCCAAATTCCTAACCGTTTTCTGAAGATGTTCATATAACTTAAGACAAAACTGAGCTTCGTGCACATTCTGAAACGAAACCGACCCGTTTCGGTGCGATTCACGCCCGTGCGTGATGTCGTAAAAAACGTACGGTTTTAGTAACGGGTCGCGGTAATATAATTCATCGGGTGAATTTGTTACGGTTTCACTGTCGGTTAAACGGTTTTGGTAAAAATGTCGGGATGGAAAATCTCGGATTTGGGGATGCATACGGTATTGTACGGATAGTAGAATTGTCGGGCAGCCCGCTTGTTGGAATCTTTCGAAAAGTGACCGGCTGTAGTGTAAACTGCCCGCGGATTTACTGATGACGGTTGCGGGCAACTGTTGCGGGTCACCAACTAGAACACAACGGGCTGCCCCAAGAGCTAGTGGTGGTAACACACCTACTTCACTAGCTTGTGCTGCTTCATCAATAACCACCATATCGAACCCGTGGGTCAACCGCGAGAATAGTTTTCGGCCACTGCTCGATACGGTTGTGAACACGATTTCGGCTTCGTTCGCGAAGCTAGCTTCTAAACTGGCCCGTGCTTCTTCTAGGTTGAAATTTGGCCCGTTTCGGAAACGGGGTTCTAGAATTAACAAACGGGACATTTCGACTAGAACTTTGTCTCGGGCTTCGACCATGGCGGCTAGGTTTTGTAGCAACGAGTCGCGGGCCTGGTCACGGGCCATGAGCACGTCCGGGTCGACCCCGACCGAGCCCTGGACCCGACCCGTGTGAGCCGCGAGTGTCAACTGTCGTTGGAGAGACGATATTTGTTGAGATAATTGGGCTTCGCGGGCTTTTAATTGGTGTAACCACCCGTAAACTTCTTCTCGTGATTTAACTAAAAGCTGTTCGGTTCTTCGTTCAACCGAAACCGCCTGAGCGGCCCGCGTCTGTGAGTCAACACCAACACGGGCCACATCGGGCCGGTAGACTTTCATCTCGCCATCAATGAACCCGCGGTCAAGGACACGTGTCAGCAGCTCATCGGTTGCAGCATTCGAAGGTGCACACACGAGCATCCTCGGTTTCGGGCAGAGTTTATGTAACGTTCTGAAAAGATTCTGGTCCATGTTTTGTAAAACTTGGTCAATGGACCCGTTTTGTGCGGTTTCTGAAGTTATAGTTTCGGTTACTTGTTTGTAGCTTTCGGGTGCCAGTTTTTTCAACAATGCGGTGTAATAATGTTGGTATTGTACTAAATGGATAACGTTTAGCATACCCCAAACAGTGTGGGTTTTTCCTGTGCCAGGTGGACCCTGGACTAGGGTAAAGGGCCACGGGTCTTGTTGTCTTTTGGTTGGCCCGTTTGTGGTACCAGCAGCTGTGTGCATTGCAGCCCAGTGGATTGCTGATAATTGTGGCCCGTTGAAGGTTCTGTGTAGATGATCTACAAAATTTGGTGTGAAACATTCGGGCATTGTTGGTGCTTGTTCTTCGTATTTCGGGAAGTGTTCTGGGCTCGGTTGAAGAATTGCGGTTTGCATCTATAAAAAAATTATATCAACTAATTATTTGTTTGTCAAAACATAAAAACTTTCAAATTACTTAAAATTATGTTGTATTTCAAATTACTCTTAATAAAAGTTATTAAAAGAATAAAATATTATTATAAGACGCTAAACTTAGAGGTGGCATGTATTAACAGAAATATATGAAGATTTCTGTTACAATATACATTAAAAGTGTATCAATAAAGATTGTAACAGAAATCTTGATATATATCTGTTAATAGCATATTCTGCCAAATTACTTATGAGTTATGAGAGGGTCATTTCTGGTTATGTTGTATCTCAAAAGGGTCAAACTGGAAATAGAATTATTAATTAGCTTACATGATCGTATTTAAAAAGCCGAAATGCGTTTTAGCACCCTGAACTTGGCTAACTGGGTCCTTTACGACCTGAACTATTAATGATGCAACAAGATACCTGAACTTGACAAAATTGTCGATTTAGCACCCTGACGGCTGACGCATTAATTTGATCGCCTCTTCTCACGTGATTTGCTTCTAATCTCAATATATTATATATTGAGATAACTTATATTTTTTTAAATCCGTCAAAAGCTCCAATGAAAGTATATCAAGTAAGAAAACGCAATCAAATTAATGAGTTAGGTACAAAATCGACCATTTTGTCAAGTTTAGGATACCATGGCACCTTTAATAGTTCAAGGTAGTAGATGACTCAGTCTGCCAAGTTTAGGGTAATAAAATGCAATTTGGCTAATTTAATATACAGATTGTTCATAAACATGTTCAATAAATCGGACAAAAAGTGTTTCAGGTCAACCCAACTAATCCCGCCGATTTTGCCACCCCTAATAAAAACATTATTTTGCATTTTTCAGAAAAAAAACCACCGAAATTACCTGTGAATTAAGCCTAGGAAATGCATGCAATGCAAGATATTCTCTTTGGGTAGTAGCAAGTGCACCAAGTGCAGTCAGAAACCAGACTCCGTTAGGTTGAAGTTTATTTAAAATATGGTCTTCGTTGACTTTTCTGTAATTGTTACATACGCGTTAAAAAATCTTCATTATTACCAAATGTATTATAAGATTTTCTTTGAAATATTAAAAAAATAATAATAAAAGAAATGAACCTGCTAGAATCATCCCCAACATAAAAATGAAGAACAGCCCCTATGGGATCACGTGTATCTATAGGTATATGACGCCTTACAGTACCAGCTACACGTCCATTTACTTCATATTCCTCTGTATTTGTTCTCTTAGATCTCGCTGATTTATAATAAAAAAAATATATTTTATTAACTAAATTTATATCTTGTAAACCTATGAGATCCGATCATGTGAAGGTGGAAAAATGGGTTTGATAACGGGTCAAAACCAGTGACTATTTGATACGGGTCGGGTTGGTTTCACACTTCTTATCCAAATATTTTTTATTTTTTTTTTATAAAGAACTAGTGTGTCAAATAAGATCAAAACGATTATATTATTTCACTAATAATTGAATTTATGGTGTAAAATTATTTAAGAGGTTTTATACGTTAAAAATACCATTTTAAAGACTTTAACCTCTTCAACCCTTAAGCTATTTTTTATTTTATTTTACCCGGTACCCATATCGACCCATTCGTAAGTAATCAAAATTACATCACTATTATTTCAATAATAATTAAAAATTCTGGAGTAAAATTATTTCAGAGGAAATGAAATACAAATATATAATTTGGTAGACTCAGAACCCGTTCAACCCATTTGACCTATTTCTTTCCTTTTAAACTAATTTTTTTTACCCAGTTAACCCGTGTCGACCCATTTGTAACTAAATGGGTCAAAATTACCACTTCTAGTCAAAATTACCACTTCATAAAGACATGTGTAACAAACCTGTTCCTGGCCTAGGGGTTGAAAGAACTGCCACATCACCCTCCTTGAAATTCAATCTACATTCATTTGTAGGTAGAAGTATCACATCATACCATCCTGTAACCACAATTTTCTTTAGCAAAAACATAACATAAACAAATAATAATTAATATATAAATAAATAAATACCTCTTTCTCGTCTCTCAATGTTTTTTATACGAACCATTGCATGCATATTACCAGAAGCTGTTTCTGTTAATTCCTCCCATGTACTGTATAATTGTGCTCTGCATTCTTCAAAAAGTAAAGGCTCCAAAACTCTAACATATTCTTCTACCGATTCAAAGCTTCCAGGAACACATTCAAGCTCTGCAACTTCTGAATTTCCAAAAAAAAAAAAATATTAAAAATAAATAAAAACTATTTTTTTATTACAAGTAAAAAACCGACTCTTTTGCTTTTCGGACCATTGGTGTTACAAGTTTCAAAATTAGGGACTATCTGTGTAATAAAAACTAGGGATAATTGCTTTTATATCCTTGTAAAATTCATAAATAATTTCTATGTCCTTCTCAAATATATAAATTGTCTTTATATCCTTCCAAACTTTATAATTACCTTCATATCCTTCCAAACCTTTAAAACTTTTTTTTATGTCCAAAAACCTATATTATTATTTATTAAATCGTAATAATATCAATAATATAGGCAAATAAACATAACTTTTAATACAAATCAACAAATATATTGCATACTTATGTGATAATTATTGATATAATAATGATTTAATAAATATTAAATAGTTTTTTGGATATAAAAGAGAGTTTTAAAGATTTAGAAGGATATAGAGGGAATTATAAAGTTTATAAGGATATAGAAAAAATTTATGAATTTGAGAAGGATATAAAAATAATTTATGAGTTTTACAAGGATATAAAAGCAAATCCATGATTTCATACAAACCACAATTACAATTTATGTAATTTACTATAGATTTTATATATTTGACACTATAAGTAACTGAATTTAGGTAACAAACCTGGATGCTGCCAAAATTTATCATTAGTAACTTCCCGCAAAAGACGTTCTACTGATGAATCCTGATACTGAGTAGTGACAGTTATTGGTTTCCTTGAAGGAAGCCTTTTAACTCCTGTTTTGTAATCGATTGAATTTTGACCAATTAGAGTTGACTTTTTTATAGGATTCTTCATCTGTCTTGAATCAGACATCTGCTTAACCGAATTCTGCTTATTATCTGAAGCAAGATTCATCCCATTACTTGTCCTTTTACTGCTTTTAGAACGAGTTATTGGTACTGAATTCATATCACTATCGTTAATTTCAGATTTTGTACCACTAGATTCCACATGATTGTTTCCTTCATTGCATGTTTGACCATGGTCAACCTGTTTTGCATCTTCCATTGACTTTTCTTCCTTGTTCTCTGAAGAATCAAGAACAGGCTGTGGTTGTTTTGGGAAACGTGTTGTGGTCGGTGGTAAAAAGATTGGTCTTTTAGGAGTTTGAATTCTAACGGGTCCCGCTTGTTTAACATCTTCTAAATCAAGAAACATTGTTTGCCTACCACGTTTTTTACCTGACATCATTGACTTTTGTTGGTCAACTTTAGGTCGTTTTCCTGAGTTGGTTGGAGCTAATCCAGTATCTGTTTCTTGGTTAAATTTTGCAATATCACTTTCTGAATTTTGGTTACAACTATTTTCATCCTTAATATTTTATTAATATAATTTTGATTCGTTTAGCATCATTGAGGCAATCATCATCAGAAAATCACCTTCTTCTCTTTTTCAGTCTTCTTTTGATCTCCTTTTGACCGATTAAAAGACTGAAAGCCCAAAACAGAAGACACGTGAGAAAATGAGTGTCTATTTACTGTCTTATGAGACATTCGATGAATTTTATTGCAATTTTTATCAATTTTATATATTTGATCCTCTCTAGAACCAGTAATACTCTTTCTATTAGAAGCATATTAGCATTCAGCACATAAATTGTAGCTTCTGCAAACTAAGGGCAACAGGAATCCATACAGCAGCATAACAATCCATAAAAGTATGACAGTAAATTACTGCCAGTAAAGCATTAAAAATAGCTAAACCCTAGATTAATGAGAACATGAATAGAAATTTGCATTACTCAATTCAATACCTAGCTTGATTTATAAAAATGTCCCATGATCCAATTCTATCACATGATCACATTCATCTAGAATACACTAAAGCAACCCTAAGGCAGTCAATTATAAGTTTATCACAGTAATGAACAATGTTAATTAGATGCATAAAGTCGACAAAATTAGTGCACCTTTAATAATTACTAATTAATTAGTGTAAACTCAGCTCATTTTTCCCTAATCGCACAGATAGACTTAAAACGGAAACATAAGCAGAAGCAATCGAATCAATTAGATCTAGGTTTCTAAAAACACAAATTATCGAAGCGATAATCATTGGACGATTCTGTGATTAAGCTAAATTCTAGTAAATGTTAAAGTTGATTGGATTAATTAGCTAATATGTATGATTTATATGTAAATTGCAAATTTTTTTACGCACCTCTTGTATGTGCGAACGTGTTGATTCAAAGTGGACAGAGCAAGTTAGAGTGAATTAGAATCAACAATGAAGGTGTGTCTGTGAATCTGGTGGATTTTAGAGAACCAGAAATTAGGTTTTATAGGCGAAGGCCCATGGGAACGGTGAGATTTTAGGGGTTTTCCGAAAAGGGTAACAAAACCCGACCCGTATAAAGTCCACCAATGACCATTATCCAATATGCAATCACCAATAACAGAGAATTTAATTGATAAAAATAAATAAAAATTAGTAATCATCTATATATACAACTAGCTTCATAGCCCAACCGATTGGGCGGGCATGTTTCAAAATTTTTATTATAGAAGAATATCAACAAATGTTAACAATTTTAGAAATGACATAAGAATCGGTAGCTGTAATGATGAGTTTGTACAAAATTTGATATATGAACAAATGTTACATAAAATTTGCAGACGAAATAAGACTTCTTTGTATCAACCAAAAATTTTACAGACAAAATTTTGTATTAAATTAATCACAATAATGGTTGTTGTTCAAAAAACAAATAAAAAAATAAAAAATAAATGCAAATTTTGGGTCAAAATGGCAGATTCAGGTTAGAAAATTATTGTTTTATTTTGCAGGTCAAGAAAGTTATCTTAGTCAAACTTGACTTATCTTCTTCTCCAGGTACTCATTCCAACTCCTTTTGTCCAAAATTGTTGATTTTTTAATAAATAATTGGTGTATCAAGTATTATTTATCTGCCACGTCAGCATGAAAATGCCATGTCATTGGTATGATTAAAAACAAATATTAATATATTTTCAGTTTTCTAACCTTGTTTACATTACAAAACAGAAAAAACTACAAGAAGAACCAAATCTATAGCTGCATTTTTCTTGAAAAGATGTCTCCCGCCAGCTGGTAAAACAACAAACCCTAATCAAATCTCTCCATTGTCAACTGAAAAAGCTTCACCAGCTCTTGAAATGCAGAGCAATACATACAGTTAGTTGTATTTTGTGTTTTTTTTGGTGTAAAATCGGTCTTTCCGTTTTTTTGTTACTTGATTATATTTTGATTATATGACATAGTGAATATGGAATGGATTATAAACCATGATATATTTTGCGTAAAAACTGAAGAGAATGTCATTTGGAGCGTTATCTGACCTATCGCTAATTTGACAAAAACTGAATGAATTGCCAGGGTAATCTGACTTACTGCTGATTTGACAAAAACTGAAGTATCAATTTGCTTAGAGTTGTCTTATCTTATATACTTAAACATTATACATACATATATTCATATATGTTTAAAATACATTACACCTTTAAATACATCACATAATGTCATAATGTATAAATGCTTCAAAACCAATCTTAATTACTTATCAACACCTCATATAATATACTTCAACCCTCAATTGTTCATGCCACAAACTTTTAAAATAAGGCTTCAAATTTTTCCATTTCTTTGCTACGCAAAGCCACCAACACATTCACTTCATTATCATTTCTTGCACCAACAATATCCGGAAAGAGTAACATGATATCTTTCCTATGATAAACCACGGGGCAACTATACCTCGGTTTGCCCCACGGGTATTCCACGTCAGCAAACCCTAACCGCCACCATGATGATATCAAAAACTCGCCATTTGGAAACCCTTTATTCACCTCACCCTAATCAATAACCGACCTTGCATAGTCACCCGTCATTCTATTAGTACCTTCTATTACCATTTCCACCAATTTTGGAAACGCGCTTTTTTCAATATCTTCACAACGGGCCGATGCTTATGCATTAAGTACCGCGTTGCCTGCATTAGTGGTGAGCAAAAACCGAATTAAATAACTTAACCTAAATAAATGACCCAAAATAACTTGTGATTCGGTTTGGGTGTTCCCAAAGAATCGTGTAATATTAACCGGACCGGCCCGACATATATATCTTGTAACTTTTAATATATATATATATATATATATATATATATATATATATATATATATATATATATATATATATATATATATATATATATATATATATATTATATATATATATAGAGTAGGGATCCATAGAAAACCCCTACTAATTAGAGAATACAAGGAATAAGTTACAGCCATTAGATCTTACATTGAAGGGATCAGATTACACCCACTCAAAATCTCGCGCATAATCAAATTTCTGAGGGATCCAGATGAAAAAAATAGCTACAAGGGTAGAATTGTAAAAAGACCACTCTCTCACCTAAGCAAGAAACCACTGCCTTTACTTTGCACGTCATTCAGTCGTTTGTTTCTCTCGTTCTCGGTATGTTCTCTCCCTAGGGTTTCGGTTCGTTCTCAATCGACACCCATGATTCCACGATTCCAGTCTCAATCATCGAAGTTTATAGGAGATTTGTATCAATCGACAGTATCAATCGACGGTTTACACGATTTCAGTCTCAATCATCGAAGCCTATACACGATTGGAGCGATTCTCGGCTAGGGTTTATCATGTAAATATGAAATTAGGTTTCTATCATAAACAATTTTCAGCTAGGGTTTTAGAACTTAGGGAAAAGGTTTGTTTCAACTTTTAATTTGTGTGATTTGACCAATTCTCTGTCTCTCGGTCACATAGAGATTGCATACTTGAACTTGTGTATGCATTTTCAATTGTGTGAGTTGATTACAAACCTGTGTTTGACTAATATATACGTATAATGTGTTACAAAGTTGTGATTTGTGTTACATAGCTGTGATTTTTGAATGTATGCTCGTATTGGGTATTTTGTGTATGCATTTGCATTTTCATATGAGAATCCATCAGTTACAGTCTTATTAAATAAGAAAATGAATATTGTTTGTTTGGTACAGGGTATTGCAAACTGTTAAAATGCATTTGCATTTTCATATGTGTATCCATTAAAAGTATATTGACACAAAATGCTAATATGCTTTATAAATTGCAGGTAAAGTTAGGGTTGTAAATGAGAAAGACGTTCAATACTTTCATTAACAGATACAAGATGAAAAAAAGATCACAAACACGAGATTCTACAAGATGGAAATTGATGCAATCTAGGGTTAACGAAGGTAAAAGAAAGAAGACTACTAACATCGATGAGGAAGTTTTGTGTGTGCAAACAGAAAGGAGAAATAATATTGATGAAGTTCAAGAAGGTAATCACTCATTTGCATTTTTGTTTATGCATTTTCGTTTTTTGTGTATGCATTTTTAGGTTGAATTCTTAAAATATGAGGTGATTATGTATGTGTGTATATGCATTGCATTATTGGAAAAAGAATTATGTAACATATGTAACATGTGGATTACAAAAATAGAGGAAAGTGAAGAAAGAGAAGAAACGAAAGAAGAAAGTGAAGAAACAGGAGGAAAAAGTGAAGAAACGCAAGGAGAAAGTGAAGAAACGGAAGGTGATAGTGATGGTTGCAGGTCATCGTGTTATGCAAATCTACCTAAAAAAATAAAAATAATGTTGGTACATAAGGAAGTAAAAAAATGTGGTGGTCTAACTATAGATTTGGTTTGTTATGTATAAGTATAAACTAGGTAATTTGTTGGCTTTTGATAATACGGATTGTTGGATTTAGGTGGTTGGATGTGTTTTTTGAGGTTGGGTTGTTTTTTTCAAACTTATTGGTGGTTGGTTTGTTTGTGATTATATAGAATGATGGATGGTTATAGAAGTAGTTTAGATTGTTATGATTCTGATTCTTTGTTTGTGTTATGATATTGAATACAACAAGTACAGGTACACAAAATTTGATCATGTGTGATAATACATGAAAAGGTAAAAGAAAATAGAAACTGTAAATGCAAATGCAACTATGAAAATGCAAATGCAATTATCATTATGCCAAACAGTTGGATAAAAGTTTAGGGAATAAATAGGTTTAATGAAAACGCCAAATCAATGGTAACATTGAAAAGACAAAATGCAAAAACTAGTGTTTCAAACAAAACTAGTATTTATAAGTTCACGGAATAAATATATAAAATAAAAGGCGAAATGTAGTTGCAAGTATGAAAGTGAAAATGCAACTGCAAGTACGAAAATGCAAATGCGACCTAGTATTTAAAACGGAAACAGAAGTTAAAATTCAAATTACATATAATAAAAATGAAACTGCAGGTATGAAAATGCAAATGCAACTGAGTTTTTAAGGCGGGAACATAATGTAAAATAAAAAGCAATTGCTTGAATTCAACAATGAGTATGAAAATGCAAATGCAACTCACATTATTTAAAACATAATTAATATTTCAGAATTCATGTAATAACAATATATAATGAAAATGTAAACGCGAAAGTATGTTTAACTACATTTGGTATGAATACAAAAATAACTAATAAAAAAGTAATGTGGCACTCAAGAAAATCTTGCATCATCATCAGCTTGTTGTGGTCTTTTTCAGTGCATCATCAACTTCTTTTCTTTCTGGACTAGTGAGAATATTATGCGGAACATAGCTTTCACAATGACCACACGTTCTCCTTTTTTGTGATTTAGAAATAACGTTTTCACAACAACTTTCAAAGTGTCCACAAATTTATGATTATTTACATTTTGACCATGCTTAGAACACCTAAAAATCTTAAGAGTAACAAGTCCACCATTCCTTAACGGGAGAGCGTTTTGGGTAGATTTAATGGGCTCAAATCCACCTATAATAGCATACTCTTTATAGAAATTCCAAGCATCGTCGAAAGAACGAAATTGCATGCCATTAACGGGTCGTTTAGAATTTGGAACATTAAGAACCCAATACTTATCACCAAGAGCAGAAATCTGTATATATAAAAAAACAAAACAAAATAAATTAAAACTACAAAACATAGTTAAACTTTAGAAACCATGTGCATAAGATGAAAATGCAATTGAAAGTATGAAAATGAAAATGCAAATGCAGTCATTGTTTAATATTTCAAATGCTAATTATAGGCAGTTGTTTTATATTTCAGATGAAAATGCAAATGCAGATTACATGCATCTGTTTTATATTTCAGATGAAAATGCAAATTTAGTAAGCTGTTTAATATTTAAGATAAAAATTCAAATGCAAATGCAGTCAGGTGTTTAAAATTTCAGACGAAAATGCAAATGCAAATTCCAGACAGCTGTTTAAATTTCAGATGAACATGCAAATGCAAATATCAGATATAATTAGCACCAATTCACACAAGTTTAAAGATATGCGAGTTACCTGGATCTGGATCTAATTCATAAGTATGATCTACTTCTGGATCTGATTCCCTCATTCGAGGCTGATTTAGGGCTGGCATAAGAGCTGCGCAACCTGGAGCTGATCGAGGAGGAGAAATCATGTGAACATCAGCTGATTGATGACTAGAAATCATGTGACCTAGAGATTACTGGAGGAGAAATACCTTAATGATTCATATAAGAGGAGGAGAAATCACTTAATGGTTGAAGAACATACGTACCTGTATACGATTGGAGCTGTAATTGTTGAAGAAAACAAACAAATTAATTCTTGAATCACGTAAATGTAGATCTGAAATCATATATTTGAGCTGATTGAATCACGTATGGAAGCTGATTGAGTCAAATATGTTAGGGTTCTTATAGTTCCATATATTTGGGTCTGAAAAATCACGAAATTATTAGGGTTTTTATTGAGGAGGAGAAGCATTGATGGAGTCGTGGAAGAGAAGGGAAGAAGATGAGGGAAAATCACGTAATTGCAGAGTTGAAAATCACAAATGAGGGAAAATAGAAAAAAGAGAAGTTCATATGTTGGAGGAGGGGGTAAAATGACAATCATGCCCTTAAGGTCCTTTAAATGTTTTAATTAAATCAATGTTCTTAATTGCTTCTTTAACTTCTCTAAATAAGTTAACTTCTTTCTTGATCCATATTCTATATATATATATATATATATATATATATATATATATATATATATATATATATATATATATATATATATATATATATATATATATACCTTCGACATTAAAAGGTCATTTAGTAATTAAAAAATACTCACATTTTGACAATTTGACTATTTCTCACACTCACAAGTCATACCAATGTTTAGAATGTTTTCTTGGTCAAGCCCAAGCTAAGAAAGAAATATGGACACAAATATTTTAAAAAAAATATTTCTTGGGCCTAAATTGTAATTTTGGTTCATAACCTAATTAGGCTCAACGAACTTTAACTGAAATTGGACGGTTTTTAAGTATCATTAAGTGAAAGATATGGTTTGGTTTTGGGCCATAACCGACTCAAACTGACCCATTATGAACCCTACCTGTATATGATGATGGTAGGTTTAATCTTGATCGGATGTTGACCGCGTATAGAACGGTTGACACCCTATTGGGGTCATATACTGACCCTGATGACAAGGCTTTGCACCGCCATAAGTGGGCTGCAACCACATTGAACCCCGTGATTCTCGGGTTGGTTGAACTGGGGTCACTTCCGGCTTCCATTTTGAGGCGGGTTATGTCATTTGAGGTCAAATTGAAGATCTTGAAGTCAAGTTGACTTTCTTAGCAGTCAAAGAATGTGGGATTTGACTTTGAGAGGTCAACTCTGGTGGGGATTTTGAGGAGTTCAGGGTGGTCAAATTGAATTTGTGGCGGTGATCTGGCGGCTAATAGGCGACGATTTGCATGGAGTGGTAGCAAGAGGTTTATCAGCAGCCAGTGAAGCAATATTTTCAAGAAATGTTTTGAAACCTAAACCATCAAAAGCTGCATGACTTGTTGATACACCAAGGGCAAATCCACCACACTTGAAGGATGTTAGCTGTTTAAACACATCAAACAATTAGCATTTCAATATAAAACTTAGATTAAATTACAAGGATATTATTGAGGTTTAACCCAAATTTCTACTGTGGTCATTTACTTTTAAATTTTACGTTGGTAGTAATTTTTTTGGAAGTTTTTTGCATCTGCATTTCATTAACGTAACACCTGTTAAATAGTTTTATAAAAAAAGGTCTAACAATGTAATTTTAAGGAACAGTGTAGTTTCCATTTTAGGTTTGGATAAATTTAACTAAAAAGGTAATAACATAAATTTATAGTTTAGTATGTACTTGAGATAAAAAAATTATACATTTAGTAGACCAGCCATAGATGAGAAATCAAATGGATTTCCAGGAAATCCATCTCCAGGCATGGAGGGCATAGCGGGTGTTAGTCCCAAGACTAAGTAAATAAGATTTGATGCTCGATAGCCAAGAAGAATATATAACGGCTGAAGTATGTATCTCAGCTGAAGCAAGTATATACAATAAACCTTCAGCTGAGTACGTACTTAGCTTTAGGATACAAGTCAAATCAGCAGCTATTAACGAGAGTTCATTCGAAGTCTATGACCAAAGGACAAAGACAAGAGGAAGACTATTTAGCTGATTGTGGAATCAGCTGATAGTACCTACTACAGATGAAGACTTAAAGGAAATATTCATTGACACCTTGAACATTTCCCTTTCCCGCTCAAAGAAGAAGAAAACGATGAAGATCTTCTATTTTGGAATAGAAGATAATGTCAGTACAACTTCATCGTTTGTCCCTCAAGCATGTAAAGAGAAAGTCAACAACTTCTGTACTTATGTAGTACACCTTTCACTGTGCGTCAGAAAAGGTACCGGAAGAAGTGGACACAAAGTACACTCGGGACAATAACTTGTGCAATAGCATTTAATGATCCATGGCAAGTCTACATCGACGAATAATCTGTTTTCATGTCGTCAAACTTGTGGACTATGGAACATGAATCTTGGGCTATAAATACAGACGTAAATGCTTGCATTTACAACACCTTTAGAACACCCTTAGAAATCATAAGCACAAGAACATTCTCTGAGAGTTAGTTATTGTCTAAGTATTAACTCCTCCATAGTTATTACTAAGGCATTAATATCAGCTGTTAGTATTTGCTGATATAACTCTCAGTGTATTCTCTTCTAGTTTGAGTGGTCTAAATTGTCAACTCAAGTATAGAGTTTTAGGTAGTGTGTACTATCTATTTCCGCAAACTCTGTATTGTATTAAGTTGTTTTTAATAAAACTCTTAATCATTGAAATCTTGTTGTTATTTACTTATCGTATCTTCGTTACTCGGTCATAACGCAACACGGTTGTGTTGTTGGGATCCAACAACTGGTATCAGAGCAGGTGTCAAAATTGTTTTTCCATCAATTTTGAGCTTCTGTTATGGCTGAACCTACATCATCAGATCTTCCATCATTTGGAAAACCTCCCAAACTAACTCAAACCAACTATCCCATGTGGAAAACGCGTATGTTGTCCCACATGGTTACCTATCACCCAAAACTTCAAGATAACATAATGATAGGAAAATACGTTCCCAAAACCCTTATTCCTGGAACTCCTGAAGTCCCAGAACACTATGTTGTGAAATCTGAGGCTCAATGGACAGACGCTGAAAAACGTCTTGTTCATCTTGAGAATAAAGGAAGGGATATGCTTTTTCAAGCAGTTGGTGATGAACTGTATCACAATATACAATTTTGTGATTCAGTTAAAGAGATGTGGGAGAGGCTGGCTGAAGTTTATGAAGGCACATCTGTTGTGCGTGAACATAACAAAAACATGCTCATACATGATTATGAACTGTTAAAAGCCAAGCCCAGTGAGACTATCGCTCAAACATTCAATCGTTATAACATTCTGTTAAACGAGCTGAAGTCTCATGGGGTTGATAAGGACGATATGTCCAAAATGTGTAAGTTTATGGCTGCCTTACCTTCTAAATGGGCCACCATTATAACTTGCATGAGTACATCTCCTACTTTGAAAGATTATACTCTTTCTTCTCTCTATGGTATGTTTCTAAGCCATGAGAGAACTGTACTCAACAAATTTTAACCTCCAAAGGACTCTAAGGTGAGTCCCTCTGGATCTTCGACTGCTCTTGTTTCTCTAAACATGCCCAGCAGAATCGAATATCCTCCTTCAGATGATGAAGCTGACAATGCTTCAGCTGCTAGTTTGTTCAGCATGCCTGAAGTCAGCATTGAAGAAGTCGATGAAGACGAAGACAATCAAGCCCTTATAACTGAGCTAACCTTACTTGTTAAAAATAGAAAATTCTACAAAAACAAGTCTGGCTCCTCAGCTAGAGGCTCGAGTAGCAGATCTATCTCATCAGCTGTGTCTTCCAGACCCTCTGGAAGTACACCTGATATCTCTGAGATAACTTGCTACAACTGCAACAAGAAGGGACACTATGCTAACGACTGCAAGCAGAAGAAAGCTAGTTCATCATCTTCAACTGGTGAGTCCATTGAAGAAAAATACAAAAAGCTACAAGCCTTCACCAAAAAGATTCTAGAAGAAAAGAAGGCACTTGAAAGCAAATCTGCTGACAAGGGTCTCGTAGCTGAAACTCATGATTGGGCTGACTCTGGTGACAGCTCATCTGATGACGATGAACAAATGGCCACAATGTGTTTGATGGCTCGTGCTGATGATGATGAAAGCATTACAGCTGATGATGTTAGTTCCTATAAATGGGTCAACATTGTTCACAAAAAGCTAACCTCTCTAATCTCCGCTGATGCTACTAAAGCTAAAGATATTGTTGATTCTATTATTTGTGACTTTCACTTCATTGATCAGCTGAAAGGTGAATGTTTGGATAAACATAATGCTATTCTACGTGAAAATGCATTTTTAAAAGAACGTTTAATTGACCACAAAACTTTAAAAGAAGAACTTTCTGAAACGAAATTTATTAACTCAGTTCTTCAACATGATCTAAGTGAAAAAAGTTAAAGAACTTGAAGCAATTAAAAAGATTTGTGAATCATGGTCTCGTTCATCCAAACGTGTGAGTGAATGTGTTAACTCACAAATTCCCAGTCAAGTACAAGCTGTACTAGGAGGAGATTTCCTAGCTGTAGCCGCTGTACCTGACAGAAGTACAGATGATCTGTACTACTCGTCAGCTGATGCTTCTGTGCCAGCTGAAGAATTGGTTTTTGGTTCCTTTGTTAGGTCTACCAAAACCTATGCTACTGAGATGTCCTTAGAATATCCTTCTGTGGCTATAGATGAAGAGTCATCAATTGACTCCTCTGCCATGGTAGTTAGGACACCCACTTTAGTCATTGTTGAAACTAGAAAATCTGTCTCGGGTTCAGCACCTGCTGCATCTTCTGCTAGATCTCAGCAGAAGACTAGAAGAACAGCAGGAAATAAAACTGTTCTTACACCCTCCAAGGGTGAGCCAGTTGGAGTTCGTACTTGAGCTGCAAAGAACAAAGGTAAGAGTGTTTCTAAGAACACTCCAAGTCCTTCTTCAGCCGTGTCTGTCAGACGGCTGAAAGGAAAGGTCAGCAAGCTGACATCACTCGTTCAAACTCTGACTATATCTGATAATCAGTAAATGAAAGGTATTTTGGGTCCAGTTCCCAATCCTACTGCCTCGCCCTCTACTCCACTGCAAAGAAACAGAAAATGCTATAAGTGTGGAGATCGTGGGCACATGGCAAGTGAGTGTGACAGCACATGCTTGAGAGCTTCCCCAACTGCAGTATGTGAGCCTACTGAAAAGCCAACTTCTGTGAGTCCCAGAGGGAAGTCACAAGGACCCACCGAAGTGTGGGTTCCCAAAAAGAACTAACTCTTTTATCTTATGTGCAGGGTGATGAAAGCAAACATGTCTGGTACCTAGACACTGGTTGCTCAAGACACATGACTGGTTACAAATCCCTGCTGGAAGAGTTTGAAGTTTGTGATGGCCCCTCAGTAGTTTTTGGTGATAATGGTAGAGGCTCAACTGAAGGCTATGGAACCATCTCTAATGGATCCATAAAAATCACAAGAGTTGGTTATGTAAATGGGCTGAAACATAATCTTATCAGCATTAGCCAACTTTGTGATGCAAAGTTCTCAGTGAACTTTAACGAATACAGAGGAACGGTGACAGATAAGAATGGAAAGGTAGTATTAGTTGCTCCCAGAACCAAGAATGTCTACACACTTGACATGAATCCTCAAAATCAAGAAGTCTGTTTATTCTCTCACTCTACTGAAGAGCTGAATTGGCTGTGGCACAAAAGACTATCTCACCTGAACTTCAAATATATATCGAAGCTGGCGCGAGGTCAGCTGGTGAACGGTCTGCCACAAATCAAATATGAAAAGGATAAGCTTTGTTCAGCATGTGAACAAGGTAAACATCATAAAAGCTCATTCAAATCAAAGCAATGTTTTTCCATCAACAGCTGCCTTCACATGCTCCATATGGATCTCTTTGGTCCCATGAGCACTGAAAGTCTAGGTGGAAAGAAGTATACACTTGTTATTGTTGATGAATACTCACGATATACTTGGGTTATATTTTTACGCCACAAGAGTGATGCAGCTGATGAAATTATCAAGTTCATCAAAAGGATGGAACTTCTAAACGGGTCTAGAGTCAATATGCTGAGATCAGACAACGGTACTGAATTCAGAAACAAGACTTTGGAAGATTTCTGTTCAGATGTTGGGATCTCCCAAAACTTTTCAGCTGCAAGAACACCTCAACAGAATGGTGTTGCTGAAAGGAGGAACAGATCCCTTATAGAAGCTGCAAGAACAATGCTTGCTGAGTCAAACATGCCTAAGCAATTTTGGGCAGAGGCTGTTAACACAGCTTGTTTTACTCAGAATAGGTCTCTCTATGTGAAGAGACACAAAAAGACTTCTTATGATATTTTTCGTCAGAGGAAACCTTTCATCGGTTTCTTTCACGTGTTTGGTTGTGTGTGTGTTGTGTTAAACACAAGAGATCAACTGAGTAAATTTGACTCTAAAGCTGATGAAGCCATTTTCTTCGGATACTCCACTCTATCCAAAGCATATAGAGTTTTCAACAAAAGAAGACAAACATTGGAAGAGTCCATAAATGTTACTTTTGAAGAACACTCGAAAGCTTTGAACCCCTCCTATGCTGACTCGTCTGATGCATTTCAGAGATCAGCTGAATCATCTCCTGATAATACAACTGAAGCATTCTCTGATGCTTTAAATCTCTTTGATGTTCCCGTAAATGAATCAGATGAGATATTCCATGATGCTCCTACATATCTTATGGACATTGCAGCTGTTCGACAAGAGATTCCAACAGTTAGAGCATCATCCAAGGCTACTTCTAAGCCACCTCTTCATACTTCAAGAAGATCAGTTCAAAATGAAGTAATTCATCCTGCTGAGCAATCAGCCGCTCAACAAGGATCTAATTCTGCTGAATCTTCCTCTTCTACTGCTGCTCCTCAATCTAAGTGGACCTCAGAACATCCAATTGAGTTAATCATTGGAGATCCACAGCAGAGAGTAGTCACTAGAAGTAAAGCATCATGCAATCTTTGCCTATGGTCTTGTTTTCTAGCAACTGAAGAACCGAAAAAAAAATTAAAGCTGCTTTAGAAGACTCAAGCTGGATTCAGGCGATGCAGGAAGAACTTAACCAATTCGAGGTCAACAAAGTATGGCAGCTGGTGCCTCCACCAGCTGGAAAGACAATAATTGGTACTAAATGGGTATTTAGGAATAAAATGGATGAAGAAGGTGTAGTTATTCGCAACAAAGCTAGACTTGTTGCAAAAGGATACAGACAAGAGGAAGGAATTGATTTCAATGAAACATTTGCTCCAGTGGCTAGGCTTGAGGCTATTAGAATATTTCTAGCCTACGCTGCTTACAAAGACTTCACAGTTTTTCAGATGGACGTGAAGAGTGCTTTCTTAAACGGGAAGCTGCAAGAGGAAGTATATGTTAAACAACCACCAGGATTTGAAAATCCTAAGTATTTAGACTATGTGTTTAAACTGGATAAAGCGCTGTATGGGTAGAAACAAGCTCCTCGTGCATGGTATGATACACTCTCCACGTTCCTCATAGCAAATGATTTCACCAGGGGAAAGATTGATAAAACCTTATTCATTCGCAAAATCAAAGGTGATATCATTCTTGTTCAAATTTATGTGGATGACATAATTTTTGGTGCTATTGATGAAAAACTTTGTAGACGTTTTTCAAAACTTATGTCTACAAAGTATGAGATGAGCATGATGGGTGAATTGACATATTTTCTTGTCTTACAAGTTAAGCAGTCAAAAAATGGAATTTTTATAAATCAAGAAAAATATATCAAAGATCTTTTAACGAAATTCGATATGAATTCATCATCATCCATGAAAACACCAATGGCTCCTCCAAACAATTTAGATGCTGATATCACTGGTAAGTCAGTTGATGTCACATTCTATAGAGGAATCATTGGATCATTACTCTATCTCACTGCCAGCAGACCAGATATTATGTTTGCTACTTGCATGTGTGCTAGGTATCAAGCTGATCCTAGAGAATCTCACTTAATAGCTGCAAAAAGAATTTTGAGGTACCTTAAGGGTACTCCAAGCCTAGGTCTTTGGTATGCCAAAGACTCCGGGCTTGATCTAATTGGCTATTCAGATTCAGACTTTGCAGGTTGCAAAATGGATAGAAAGAGCACCACTGGAGGATGTCAACTGCTTGGTGGAAAGCTAGTCAGCTGGACAAGCAAGAAACAAAGCACTGTTTCTACCTCAACAGCTGAAGCAGAATATGTTGCTGCTGGAAGCTGTTGTGCTCAAGTCCTTTGGATGAAGAATCGGCTTATTGATTTCGACATGAACTTCTGCAAAGTTCCTATCTATTGCGATAACACGAGTGCTATTGCAATCAGCAACAATCCAGTTCTTCATTCTAGAACCAAACATATCGATATAAGGTATCATTTTATTAGAGATCACATTGAACAAGGTGACGTGGAACTCCACTTCATTTCAACTGACCTTCAGCTGGCTGATCTATTCACTAAACCCTTAGATGAAAAACGATTCAACTTTTTGATCAGCGAGCTAGGTATGTTGAATGCTTGAATCAACTGGTGAAGTACTATCAGCAGCTGATAAGATTCACCTTGCTACTTAGTACATTCAGCTGACTAAAACCCTTTGAATTTATCAGTCAGCCGAATAAAATCTCTTAAATGATAACTTATCGTGTTTTATAAGTTAAAACATTTGGTTCTCCCATAAAGGCATCTTTTAACCCTATCCACTCGTTCTCTGTGGCAAATATTTCCACTCGAGTGAAAATATTTGGCACTTATGAGGGACAAGACACCCTGACACAGAAACGGCTCCACTTTCTCACACTATCACATCCAACCACCTTTGCACGATAACCAACGTGTCTCTAGTTGGTTTATAACTATCCATTTATGACCCGGTTCAAATTTAAATCTTTACCCAAACCGTCCCATAAATCCCTATAAATACCCATCCATTCTCCACTCCTCATCATCTCTCCCACAATTCTTTCTCCAAAAACCCTCTATTTCTAAGCCTTTATCTTTCTTCCCTCTCTCCCCAAAATGTCGAAGAAAGCCCCAAAGGTTTCTCTTACTAGGGCTGCTATTGGGTTCTCAAAGAACTCAAACCTAGTAGGCAACTTTTCCCCACCGGATGATCTTGTCGATATTTATCGACCGGTTGTGACGTTTGTGCGTCACTGTCCCATCCGTGGTGCCTTTACCAGAGTCACCAAGAGTATCATTGAACTCTTGCGTGATTTCTGGATGTCCGCCTCCGCCCCTGGAGACGACATCACTGCGCAAGTTGGAGATCATCAAATCACCATTTCTCTTGATGATTTCCGAGTTGCTTGCGGATTCGATTATCTGCAACCTGGTGAAGAATATCAGCAGACTAAATCTGCTGATGAAGCTAAAACGAATCTAATCCGTATCACTGCATACAGATTAGAAAACGAAGAAGACAGGGTGCCGATCTTCAAGAAGTCTCAGCTGACGAGACCCTGGGCCTATTTCTTTACCCACATCATTCAGGGAATCGGAGGCAATTCCGGGTCTCTCAACCAGTGCAACTCCAGCATGCAAGTCTTTGCTGAAGCCCTAGTCACTGGTCAGCGGATTGACTACGGGAAACTGGTGTACGAGGAGGTCAAGACGAAGCTGAAAAGCAAGGGAAATCATATTTCCTATCTTCGCTTTTTCACATTGTGTATCGCACATGTGATGGTTGAAAAGCTGGAGATCAATTATGAAGACCTTCCAGGGGATTCTGTGATGGTTCGTTCCATCGCTAACATCATCTTCCAAAGGAAGGAAGATGAAAAAGAGTTTCCTCTCACCTCGTGCATGCTGAAGATCATAGATGATTGAGTCAGATCCAAAATGGATCGAAAGAAGGGCACAACATCGAAGAAATCTGCCCTCCAAGAAGGTAAGTCCTTTTCTCATCTGAAGAGTTTTCCCTCAACTGGGCGACCATCCCCAGCTGCTGATGGGAAAACCACCACCTCAACAGGGATCTCAATCCTTGAGAATGAGGATTCTGTTGATGCAGATGACTCTCCTCTGGTGGTGAAGAAGCGAGTTAAGCGACCCTCCAATCGCCCTCCTTCTTCTTCATTCTTTTTATCATCTTCTTCTGCCACCAGTACTTCTGTCTCCCCTCTACTGGAGGTAAGAAGGACTGCTACTATTGGTGCAGAAAAGATGATTGCAGATGCTGAACTTGAAAAAGTCTCAGCATCTGGACTCAGCCGGGGTGCTAGAGAAGATCTCTTACGATCAGAGGTTTCATCAGCTTCTGATTTTTGTTCTTCTCATTTTCATATTGGCAGTGTTTATCAAGGAACTCCACCAATATTCGGAGTTCCTAGTCGAACACGCTCGGCTGTTTCATCTTCCTTTCATACACTCTCTCTCTGCTGATTTCTCAACAAGTCAGCAGACTTCAAAACGGCAATCTCGTTCTTTAGGAGTTAGTGCCGGCTCCACACCTCTGCGTAGCTCCTCGACCGATTCATTATCTGTCGTTGTAACAAGGGAACAAACTCCACAAGCAACCTCAGTCTCTCAACAGACTGCTAGTGAAGTTTTTGGCTCATCCCAAGCCACCCGAGTGTCAGCTGCACACACACCACCCCCAACTTCTTCATCACTTTCTGAGTCATCAGCTGATGATAGATTAACTGGAAACCAAGTCAATCTTGAAGCTGTTCTTTCTGTTTCCCACAACGTTACCAGCTCAAACCAGCTGGTGATCGAGGAAACCACCACCGCCAATGAAGAGACAACATTAGACCAAGTTGTTACTGAGGCAACCACCCAAGCTGCCAGTGATCGCGAACGTATTCGCCAACTGAGCTGTGAGGCAGCTGACCCACCACCCAGATGAATTCTTCCTCCAGTCTCCATAACAGTTTCGCCGCCTGTTGAGACCGAAGCACCAGATTCTCAAACAGAATTTCATATGATGTTTGATTCTGCTGATATCCCCATTCAGCAGTACACCTTTTCAGATAATGAATAGATGCATGAATCTGGGCTTCAAACTGTTTTGACAACTGAAGTAGGCACTTCTGTTTTAACCCCAGAAGTTTCAGTTGGACCCAACTCACCCCCCATAGTTTCTGAGGAACCCATAGGAACTCTTCTTCCTACCTCGGGAACACCCTCTTCCACAGCTGAGGTTACCCCTCAAGCTGGAGACATGCCGAACCCCTTCCCCAAAAGCGTCCAAGTGTCCCATGCTGAATCCAGCAAAGCTGGAGGAAGCATTCCCATCAGAGCCGCTGCTGCTCTGATGTCTAGTGTTGTTACATCCCAGATTCGACCTGGGATGGCCACGCTGAGGAAGCAGATGGACTCCCTTCGCAGGGATGTTCCAAAGAAGTATGCCAAAACTGCTGAGAACCTCTCTTCCAGCATAACTTCTCTGCACGCTGAGGTCCACACTCAGACTCCTCGGCTGGCTCTTCTTTCTGATCAGATTCGCCTCAACACCAGCGGGTTCATCTCTCTCAACGACAACGTGCGTCTAGAGTTGAACTCCCTTCGCGATTCTGACAGAGTCGAAAGCGACAAACTTCTCTCCGAAGTTCGGGATAGCCTGGCTCTTGCCCAATCAAAGCAAGAGTCCCTGCTGACACTCACTCATAGCCACCTCTTTAAGGCTATTGATGAGTCAGCGGTTGCTATGTCCACCAGAATGGACAAATTGGAGACTGAGGTCAGGTCATTGACTTCCCAAGTCGCTGGTCTCCAAGGCACCCTCAACCTCATTCTTGCCAAGCTTAATGAGGGTGCTGCTGATGTCCATCCTGCTTCAGCACCATAGAGTACCCCACTTCTTCGGGCACTCTCTGAGGGGGAGAAAGAGGCCACTTCAGCAGGTGAACAACAAGGTGAACAAGAAAGTTCACAACTCATAATCACCTCTGCTGTTGGAGCCAATACTGAAGACGTTCCAGCAGGTGACAACTCAAGAAATCCACCTATCACCTCTGCTGGAACATCAGAAGAAGAAGCTGAAACCTCAACTGGTTTTACTAAAATCGTTGATTCTTTTAAATCAGTTGAGGTCCCAAAAGTCCAAGCCCCGCAAATCCAAAACCCTCAGCCTATTTCACAGGAGATTCCTCATCCTGCTGAGGGGGAGCCTACATCTGCTGTGGTTGAAAACCTCATTTTAAATGAAGTTGGAACCGCTGCTGATCTTGATACAGCCTTAGCCCTTCAAAGAAAAACTCATGAAGAGCTGCATCAAAGAGCTGAAACACAAAGAGCTGAGAACATTAGGTTGTTCAACAAAGTTCTTGATCAGCGTATGCAGGAAGCAAAGATCACCAGCGTAAGGGCCCCCAAATTCGATCCCAGCTGCCCTGATGAAATTGTAATAACAAGGGGTGGGAGTGCGGTGCTCCATGAAAAGTTCTCTCTGAACATGATCAGCCTCATTCTCAACTACGATGAATGGAAAGAGGCTGAAGCAACTGCCAGAACTGCGAAACCATCGCAGATTATAACAGAACTGGTAGATGAGATTCAATTAGCAATCTACTCCTTCAAGACTCTATGCGATGAAATCAGGAAACAGGCTCCTGAGTTGGTATATCGCTTACCTCCTGAATTGTGTGAATCTCAAGCTGCTGTTGTCAGAGAGACTGCTGGTGAAAGCTCCTCAGCAAGAGGGGAGAAACGTAAGTCCGTTCTCCTTGAGCCTCTTGCTGACTCCAGACCACTGGATATTGGGTCGTCAATCATATTTGCTAAACGACCAAAACCCAATATCACAAAAGCCATTCCCACGGGAGTTAACTTTGTCCCTGGGCTGATCGTGAAAGAACCAATTCACGGCTTTTGCTATCTGGAGAAGAAGGTGCAATGCTTCCAGCGGGCAGATGAGTTGGAAATGTGTGATGTGGATCAACTCTTGACCTATCACAAGCTGCTGAGTTCCTCTACTAAAGAGGGAAAAGAAATGAAGAACCTAATAGACCCAGCCTTCCGCTCACTGTATCACAATGTCGTTGGATAAGCTATATCCAAGGCATTATAATTTTTTTTGATTTTCCTTGTATTTCAATTTCCTTATCAATATAAAATCAAAACTTTGTAATATACTTGTAAAAAATTGTAAAAAGATAAGCATATACAAAAGAATCCTAAGGGTCAAAGTACATAAGTATTCAGCTGACTTTTTTCAGCTGAATCATTACAGGGTTACACTTATACAGCTATTCGATTGCATCAAATAGGGGGAGATTGTTAGTCCCAAGACTAAGTAAATAAGATTTGATGCTCGATAGCCAAGAAGAATAAATAACAGCTGAAGTATGTATCTCAGCTGAAGCAAGTATATACAATAAACCTTCAGCTGAGTATGTACTTAGCTTTAGGATACAAGTCAAATCAGCAGCTATTAACGAGAGTTCATTCGAAGTCTATGACCAAAGGACAAAGACAAGAAGAAGACTATTCAGCTGATTGTGGAATCAGCTGATAGTACCTGCTGCAGATAAAGACTTAAAGGAAATGTTCATTGACACCTTGAACATTTCATATCCCGCTCAAAGAAGAAGAAAACGATGGGGATCTTCTATTTTGGAATAGAAGATAATGTCAGTACAACTTCATCGTTTGTCCCTCAAGCATGTAAAGAGAAAGTCAACAACTTCTGTACTTATGTAGTACACCTTTCACTGTGCGCCAGAAAAGGTACCGGAAGAAGTGGACACAAAGTACACTCGGGACAATAACTTGTGCAATAGCATTTAATGATCCATGGCAAGTCTACATCGACGAATAATATGTTTACACGTCGTCAAACTTGTGGACTAAGGAACATGAATCTTGGGCTATAAATACAGACGTAAATGCTTGCATTTACAACACCTTTAGAACACCCTTAGAAATCATAAGCATAAGAACATTCTCTGAGAGTTAGTTATTGTCTAAGTATTAACTACTCCATAGTTATTACTAAGGCATTAATATCAGCTGTTAGTATCAGCTGATATAACTCTCAGTGTATTCTCTTCTAGTTTGAGTGGTCTAAAGTGTCAACTCAAGTATAGAGTTTTAGGTAGTGTGTACTATCTATTTCCGCAAACTCTGTATTGTATTAAGTTGTTTTTAATAAAACTCTTAATCATTGAAATCTTGTTGTTATTTACTTATCGTATCTTCGTTACTCGGTCATAACGCAACACGGTTGTGTTGTTGGGATCCAACATCGGGTATATCTGCAGAGCTCGATTCTGATGAAGGTTTCTTCTCCTCTGTGCAAAACAAAAAAAAAGAACATATGATTTCATGAGATAAAAGAAACTTAATCAATCAACCTTTTCAAATCAAATAAATCTATCAATATGGACTATCTTCAACATTAAGTAACAACTAACCACATCAATTTTACATGAAGAAAAAAAAAGTACTACATGTGGTGGTCTCAGGTTTTGCCGCAGCATCTTTCTCATTAACCTAACAAAAACATAACATTATCGAAACCATCAACAAAATTAAATCCTAACAAAAATCACCTAGCAGGCTAACAGTTTCCTTAGATCAAAATTCAAGGACCAAACAGTCAATCTAGGAACCCTGATTACTAAAACTAAACAAAACTATGACAAATTGCAGTGAATAAAAAACAGAACACAATCAAAAAACAATCTAGGCTGCATATATAGGTGAAGATATATGAGTAAATGAGGAATACCTGATACTTGAACCATTCCATAGGACCGCAGATGCAAAAATGTGAATGGACCAGAAACTTTTACCTACGAAACGTTGATGGTTAAATAGGTTTTCATGTCGAAGTCACCCTCAGTATAGGTTTTCATGTTGAAGTCACACTCAATATCAACCCTAATCGTAACCCTAATTGTAACCCATACATTTTTTTTATAAATCTTTTTTTTTTCTCAACACTGAAAATTCAAAACTAAAGCTACTAAAACTATACAATATCTCATGATGTTTACCTAAAGATCTATTATTGGTGAACTCTTTTTGGCATTGTCTATCAAATATACTTGACTAAAAAAGGATAACAAAACAGAAACATTTCATCAAACACTTGGCGGACACCAATTTGGTAGATTCAATAGCCATACTTCCCTGAGCCTGTTTCACAGAGGAAAACGCAAAATTGAATCAAATTGTTGTAAGTTTCAATAGCTATAACTGAGATTGAGATAGAAATTAATAATGAAACTGGAGTTGACATGTTATTCCTTCACACCATTAAAATTCGTAATCAAATTGAAAAGTTTGCCCAAATTAATCGGACAAAACACCCAATCGCTACAAACATGTGTACCGCCATGGGTGTTAAAGAGTAATTAGGGCATATGAAGGTCCAATTTTGTGTTTGCAGGAACTGGAACCACAAAACTCATCTCTAGGAACAACGTTTAAGCATCACGAACTCAAACAGATCGAACAATAAAAGCTAACCTTCATCAAAAACCTAGAAATCGGAAATGGATACATACATCGAGCATTATTCAACTGACTGAGGAAAAGCTTATAAATCCGCGCTAATCGATCGATTAATACAACCGACTGAAAAAAAAAGAGATATGTATTGGTAGTACATCGAGCACTAATCGATCTTATAATACAATTGAAGAAAAAAGAGATGTATCGCCATAGATCGATCTTCAAATGTTTTTGGTGAAGAGGAGATAAATTCGGAGCTGGTTGCTATGGTCGTCGTGGATGGATGTCGGACGGATTTGTTCATGAGATGCTAGGGCCAATCAGAGAATTACACGTGACAAAATCGGCCAATGAGAGAGCTCGGAATTACCTTGGTGTCAAACCCAAGCCAAATTAGACCTAATATATAAGAGGAGAAGATATCAGTAGAGTAGAACTGTTCATTACAAACTATATAAACGGCGTTTTGTTGGAAACAGGATTTTAAAAGTTTCAAAAAAGTCCTTATAATAAGATGGTTTTGATAAATGACTAGCATTTTCAGATTTAACCCCTTAATTATTTAAGCGTTCTGTGGAAATAGGATTTTCAAAGTTTAAAAAAAGCTAAGATGGTTTTGACAAATAATCCTAACATTTTCATTTTTAACCCCTTAATTATTTATAAATTACATAAAATTATACTAACTAAAGGGTCAATGGCCTAGCAATATATGTATTTGCCTTCAACCTTAAGGTAGAGGGTTCATATCTCATAGTAGACATAAGTGGATTTTGGAGTAGATTAGGATTGTTGTTAAAAAAAACATAAAATTATAACAATTATCTTATTTAAAGCTTACTTGAATGAAATGAAAATTTAAAATATCAAAAATTTACTATTAAAAAGATAATTAAAATACGATCTCAATTAGTCTAATTTTACTAGCACTAAGGTGTTTGCCTGACATCCTTGAAGTTGAGGGTTCGAGTCTCATAGTGGACATAAGTGATATTTAGGAGTAGTATATAATTTACGCAATGGAAGGGATAAAGGAAACGTTTTCTTTGTTGAGTTAAGTACATAATAACACGTCACTAATCACCTAATAAATTTATACCATCAAGTATTTTTATTTTTATAAAGTTTGAAACTACAAAAACAAGGAAAATGATTTTATAGATAATTAAACTGAGTCACTATACAAAGAAAGAAAGACGTAGTTATAGTAATTTTTAGAGTAAATTACACGGATGATCCTTTAAATTTATAGCAAATTTCACTAATGGTCCTTTAGTTTCAAAAATTACACTGATGGTCATTTTTTCTGAAAGATTTTTCACCGATGGTCTTTTACACTAACCGACGTTAATTTTTTCAGTTAGCTTACCCCATTTGCAATGACATGAGGGTAAAAAAGTCATTTTTCATTTCTTTTCTTTTTATTCTTAAACTAAAAACTTCTATTTAAGATAAAAAATAATAATTTAAGAATGAGAAGAAATTAAAAATGACTTTATTACCCTCACGTGCATTGCATATGGGGTGACTTAACAGGATAAATTAATGTCAGTTAGTGTTAAGGACCATCGGTGAAAAATCTTTCATAATTAAGGACTATCAGTGTAATTTTTGAAACTAAATGACCACTGGTGAAATTTGCTATAAATTTAAAGGACCATTCGTGTAATTTACTCTAATTTTTACAATTAAATAAACGAATTATAAAAGTCCGCAGCGGAGCGCGGGATCCTTCATCCTCGTAGTATAACATTCATCTTACTTTGATTTGAAACAATAAAAAGAATTACTATACCTTTTACACTACGTGTACCTACGCATCTGCAAAATGGATCGACAACTGATTGGAAACGGACCGACTGAACAGGTCTGAACCCAGTTATATCGGTTCGGTTCTCATTTTTAATTTTCATGCAAAATCGGTTCTTGGTTTCGAGCGGTTTGGTTCGGTTCGGTCCAGATTCGAGAAAAAACGAAAAAGTAGAAGAAACTTTCCCGGTTCTCGGTTCGGTTCCCGTCAGTTGTCGGTCCGGTTTGGTTCGGTTTTGAACTTCATCGGTTTAGTCTTCGTTCCGGCCAAAACAATTTTATCGGGATTATTCGGTTCCGTGCCGTTCGGCTCGGTTCCTTGCGGTTCGGTTTGGTCCAATAATGAAAAAACCCCGAATATTTTTGAAGATGCTTTCCCAGTTCTCAGTCTGGTTCAGTTCGTATTTAAACGTCATCGATTCGGTCCTCTGTCCGACCGAAACCATTTTATCATATCTCAGTTCGATTCTGATGAACGGACTTACATATACCAAAGCTAGAAGTAACCCTATTTTTATATGCATGGATCGGCCCTGCAACTAGGCATCCCTACATTCGGTGAGTGATATATAGGTATCTAATCGTTTCATAGGCCCAAATAATGAGAGGATAAAATTAGCTATAGACAATTTGGCCTGTAAACTTCACTTGATAAAAACATACTCCTATTAAATAGACACATGTGAGATATATATAATTATATTTTTATCTAAAAATAAGATACTTTTAAGTTTAGACAAAAATGTGAGTCGGTTAGATATGTGTTCCTTATTTATATTGAGCATGTGCAACAAATTAAACTGGTTGAAACTCTACTTTTTTGGCTCTTATTTGACAAATATGACATTTCGTTTCACTACTTCCTTTCATTTCTTCACTACCTTAGTCTTAGTAATATCAATTCATGTATAGTAAATAAAACTTCAATTTATATTGTACATTTGTATTGATAATTGAACATACGGCTTAACTTGTAAGATATTGGCTAAAAGATAGTTGTTTAGATGGTTTGGATAGGTTAAAGGATCAAAAGTCAGCTAACTTGTACAGAAATACCTACGATATCTTAAATCGTTCTATTATTTAAAAATGTATCGTTATTTTAAATAACTTGACCAATATGTGCAAACATGCTAGATATAGCCGTTTTGACACGCACATAAAATTTTAAAACATACAATAATCATACTTCATTAATACTAAAAACATAGACAATATCATCCAAATTTTTTACTTCGTATTATAGTTTTACACTTGCGAAAATAAAAGGTTGTTCCAGTACCTAACATTCTAATATAACCTTTGGCACCAAATTGTTCTGTTGAGGAATAATTTCGACCATAGGAAATTTAAGGCCAATAATGTGTTCTTACCTAAATGATTATTCTAATTGTTCCACTTTTGTTGAAATGTATTTTGTCACATGGAGAGCATCAATACAATAATGTAACGTATTTTACGGGGTGAAACGAGAACATTGCGTGTGGCCCATTTCATTATATGTATGTTATGTTTCTAGTAATTTATTATTCGTAAATATATGCTTTTTTATTTTAATGGGTATATGATCGAGTTTATGCTTGATATGTATGTGACCTAACTATTTTCGTGGTTGTTACCGAACCATCATCTAATCATCTGGTAAATGTTACGTTTACCCAGTGAATGATCGAACCCGTAACCTCTAAAAATTTATTTTGAAGTCTTTACCAATAGGGCATCACTAGATGGTCATATTTATGAGAAGGTCACACCATGTGTTTCGTTTTTCTTTATGGTATTTAATTTTATTTTTTGGGTTTACGACCTCAACTCGTCGCGTTTATTGCTAGCACAAGTGTCATAATCCAAATTTTGTGTAGTTTGACTGCTCTGACTTTTCCTTGGGAGTGATTGAGTGACACTTTGCAATTACTAAACATAATACTTTGAATTTTGCTCATCGGATTTTACTAATATGAACTATTAAATATATAATATTATACTTTTATCTTTAGAAAAATACCGATTTAGTCTGCCTCGTTAATTTAATCGCATTTTTTTAATTAATTTACCTTTATTGGAACTTTTGACAAATTAAAAAATATATATTTATCTCAATATATCGAGACGACAAGCAAATCACATGAGAAAATATAAGTAAATAAAGGGAGTCATGATAAAGTTTAGTGTACCATAGTGAATTTTTAATAATTCAGCGTATTGGAGACTTCATCGATTAACCAAGTTTATGGTACAAAAATGTATTTCGACCTAGTTATAATACATGTTTTAACGTGTCTTTGTTAATTGAAATTGTATTAATTAATTTGAGTTAACTAGTGTCTATTGCACGGTGAAAGTTATTAGCATATGAACCATAGTAAATTTAGTAATTAAGTACGTTCTCTTATTTCATGTCATAAATCACCTTCAACCTCTAACTCCATTCATGTTACCTGATTTATACTTTTTTCGTGAATGAAAAACAAATAATAGATCATGGCTTATTGGAGGACATTTTATTTTTTATCAATACATTAAATCAAATAAATATATATTTTATGTAGTGCCATATATTTGAAGCCACGTGTGAAGAAACAAATTTGGATAAGGTTGAAAATCGGAAGGCACGTGTAGACATAGAATGGCGCCAAGGTTGTCGACTAGGATATATTTAAGGTGGCCACATGGAGGCTGGAGGTATGCCTGGTGGAGTGAAGAACTAACAATACTTCCCTTCCACGTGTCAAAACATACGTACATCACATGTCGGCATATTAACTACGGATTGATCTTGGGTTCGGGTTACAGGTCTGTATAATTGAACACTAATCTGACCCGTTCAGTCAGTTAAGTCGAAACCTTGAAATCTAATATGGGTACGTTCGTTGACTTGAACATGTTGACAGTTTCTTCCTATTTGTATGTAGAAATGGCAATTTCTAGTTCGAAGTGAGAACGTGATGAAAATAAACAAATTAGGATTGAGTTAAATAAGTTTCGAGTCAGATTTTGGCGATTCAAATAATCTAGTTATTAAATGATTTAAATTGGAGTTGATGATAATTTAAATATATCAACCCGCTAAACGATTATTTGTTTAACATGTTTAAAAAAAATACGCATGTTCACGGTCCAAGAACCGAACCAAAACAACCGATCCGAGAACCGCAAAACTTGTTTTGGCCGGACTTAATACCGAACCAATGACGATCGAAACTGAATTGAACTGGACCGCGAAACGAGACAGTTTCTTCGACTTTTTCGGTTGTTTCTCGGTTTTGGACCGAACCGAACAACTCAGAACCGAACCACTTGGAACTGATAACCGATTTTGTACGAAAATTAGAACCGAAAACCGATATAGATCGATTCGGTCCGGTTAGGTCTGATCCCTGGTCCAATTTTCACATGTGTGTGTTATTATGTTCTGCGCATACACATTTAAAAAGTCGACATATTTGAATCGTTTGAGTCATTCAAACAATTGACTTGTTTAATGTGATTAGTTAAATGGACGAGTCGTGTTCATGTTAAAAATAAATATGTTGTGATTAAAATATTCGACTCGTTTTTATAAAAATATCAGTTTCGGATTTTGTGACATGGAAACCCATGAATCCGAACTCAATCATAATCAATATCATTTTTTATACGGGTGTCATTAATATGCACAACTCAATCAAGAATGTTATTTGTAGCAACTTGCTTATGACCCAACCCAATTTAGCCCGACCCTAATTGCTTATTTCGTGCTAGAATTGCTGAATCTAATGTTAGGTGAATCGATGGACACCTTTACATTAACTCATTGGTGTGTGTATACATATTGTATAAATTTTAGTTAGTCTCTCTCAAATAAAGTTTAGATAAACCCTTTGTATAAACATTTTAATATAATGAAAAAATAATATATTAATTAAAATATTGTAAAGGTGTTGGTTTAGTCTTGTTAACGGTATATTAATATTGTTTGACATAGACGTCTATAGATTAAAAAACTACATTATCTTATTAGCGTATATAATTAAAAAAAAAGTATGTTGCAAACAAGAACGGCTCAAGTTTATTCGGGACTTAATAGAAACTTACAACATGGTTTTTTCTCAATAACCTTTAACTTATTGTATATAGAAAGATATCTTCCTAGCTATTAAAAATGTCACATCTTTAGTTAATTCATTAAAATGAGTAACTTACTAATCATTTTTTCAATCTTTAGTTAAATCATTAAAAATTAGTTAATTCACATAATCAAGTCTTTTTTATTATCAGATAATGAAATGTTTAGGTTCAAAACTCGTTTGACACGATGATTTCAACTATAAGTTGTATATAACTTTGGGTTTTGATAATGACAGTCATTAGTGTTGTCTCTAGACGCATAAAAATTGTACATTAATTCATGAGAGAAAGTGATTCCTAAAATTCAGGGGAATTATATATTCACGAGATATATTTTTAAAAATCAACCATATTAATATCTTGAATTCTTGATTACCAAAAAAACTTTTTAGATATTTTAAAATCGAAAAAATCCAAAAAGACATTTGAAGTCACGAGTCCCACACGACAAAGGGTCCCACCACATTCAGAATTTCCCCTTTTTAAACTTGCGGGACCCACCATTCAAACCCACCTCACCCAACCCCTGTTCTATAAGTATGGCCCACTACTCCTAATTCTCTCATTTCACAAAATTCATACAGTATTTTTCTTCCTTCCAGACCCTTCGTTCTCTCTATATTTCACACAATTTTCTTTACTTTTTGATCGCTGATCGGACTTGCTAATCACTCTTAGCCGGACTTTTTCCTGCCGCCGGCAGCTGATTCCGTTCATATCTCACTCCAGAGATCTCTAATTTGTTGCAGTTCATTAAAAAATTTAGGTAATATTATTGGTTAATTATTATTTATGATTTAATTTCCATTTTAAAGCAATTCGTTTAGCTCGTTTGTAATCTATATCTACGAGAACTGAATTTTGTAAGTGAATCTGGTGTTACCTTTTGATTTTGCCTTTTTTGGTCTGATTTCGCTATGTTTGTTGGCCGATTGCTCTGTTTATCACATCGGAGTTATGAATGTATTGAGATGTTGTCCGATTATTATGCTAATCCATACCGGAGTGGATAGATGGATCAGCATGTTGTACTCTATTATAGCAAGTTGTACCTTGATATTTTGGGATTAATTTAGGTTCGAGATCGACTTGATTACAAAACCAGAAGCCAGCTCTACTAGACCCGATTAAACTGTATTATTAGTAGTGAAATATTGATTTATTAAAATATTAACCAAAGTTAGTATTAGTGGACTTCGATAGCTTCGAGCTCAACATAGCTATATAGTCTGATAATTATATATAAATAGTTATAGTAAACTTGTAAAATGACACAAACTCAGATAAAGCTAGCAAGCTTAACTAGCTGAGTATTTTGATACTCTAGCTTGTTTTTGAATATGTTCCGAGTCGATTCGAGTCACTAGCCACTAACGAGTTGGCTCAACTCAGTCACTCTCCTAGTTTCAGATCTCTATTTTAATTGTACTATTATTTATAGGTTGTTCAGTGTCATAATTTTGAGGTCAAAACGATTACTTCACGAGTTCCCGACCATGTGCTTTTTTGTAACAAAAGCTATATCAATCTAATTATTGGTTGTGTCAATGTTTTTATTTATTTATAAAATTTAAGAGATTATAGAAAATTTGATGTTCAAAGTTGGTTTGTTAGCCTTATAAGTCAACTCAAAGTTGAAACATGTTGTAGTTGTTCCTTCATTAATATATTTTTTATTAAATATACTTTGGAGAAGAGGAATTTACCCTTTTAGTTGTAAAAAGGGATAGAAATTGTTTAAAGAGGCCTAATATTTGTAGGACAATATGGCGCAGTTTCAGAACCAAGAACTTGAGTATATGATTGATGATGAATATTATGATATGAACCATTTTACGGATAGCTCTTCTGAACACAATCACTCACATAGAAGTTTTGCTGCTGATTCAATGGATTCAGATTTTGAGGATGATTTTGAGCAGGTATCATGCTTTTGATTCTTGGTCTTTATATAAGACTTTAGGGAGCATAAAATATATGGAAAATATCAATTTTAGTTCAATTAATTCTTGATATTGATGGTAATTGTATTTGGTGATTGAGGGATTATTTGTTTATTTATTATTATTTTTCTAAATTTCTTAGAGCAAGCCAAAGACAGACACATCAGCTGAAGAAGCTAGAAATGGCAAAGATATACAAGGAATTCCATGGGAGAGACTCAATTTTACAAGAGAAAAATACCGAGAAACAAGATTGAAGCAATACAAAAACTATGAAAACCTTCAGCATTCTCGTGAAGATTTAGAAAAGGTCTGTTTGATTAAATAATAATTCAATAAGTTGTTAACAACTTTTTGTTTTCTAGTTATTTTCGATTTAATTTTTTTAAAATAAAAATGTTGACAGGAGTGCAATCAAGTAGACAAAAGCCACACGTTCTATAATTTTCAGTTCAACACAAGGCTCGTGAAGCCGACAGTTGTGCATTTTCAGGTAAAGAATCTCACTGTTTGTTAAATTAACTTCTAATTATTCTTTTGTGGAGTAATGTTGTAATTTCTTAATTACTGCATTAAACCATGCTTTAATTTGTATACATGCATTTACATCCACTCATTTCATGAGTTTGCATCTCATTATGCATAGGCAGATAGTTAAATATCAATGTCTCTTATGTTCACAATTTATAGTGTAGGGACCTTAGTGTAAATAGCTTATATTTGTACTCTATATATTGGTATCAATACAACGTATAACCATAACGGGTATTTCCACAATCTCCAACAGTAAGCTTTTACTCATCATTTTCCTTTTTTTGTGGGTACACATCTTGTTTAACAGACAAAAGAAGCCTGAATTTTGTGATTTTGGAGTTTGGACTTGTTTTTTCATGTATAGTTTTATCCCGGCTCAATTGAGCCGGGTCTTGTATTTACTTAAAATCCTTTTTGTGCAGATTAAAATAAGTGCCATTATTAAATAAAATCACAAATGGTGCAATTCTTATGCTATATTATGGGCATGGAAGCATTGGGAGAGGTATAACTTGCCTTTCTGAGATATGCATTTTGTTTACACTCATAAATCATCGTTCATTTGACAAAAATTTATATGGACCCTTTTGCCCTCATGTTGTTATCATGATTCTCACACCTTTAGTCATAGCATTTATATCTCATCTTTTCTTACTCCTATATAAAGGAATCACACCTTCCATAATGGTAACATTTTTAAAATTGCAAGTCAAATCATATTAAATTACTACATATAAAGCCTTAATTACAAATTTAAAGCCAAATGAAAATACTGAGCACAATATTAGAAGGTGAAAACATTTGTACTGCTGACTACACCGTCTACACATAATTTATGTGCAATAAAGGCAACAAAAATTTAAAGTTATTTTTTTAACCCCTACATCAAAACAGTTAGACCCTCCTTATAACCTTGCCACACATATATGATTTCCCCATTATTAAATATTCACCAACAATTATTTTTTATCTACATATAAACAGGACCAATATCTCCGAAAAACATGTAACCCAACCTGACGAACTGCATATTTTTGCACGTTTTTTTATAACAAATGCATGTTTGGGACAACTACATTTATTCTGTTACAGCCAGGGTGGCATTTATATGAAGCAGCATGTGGATAAGGCCGCTCTTATTATGGTATGAAATGTTAGAAAAATTTGTCTCGTGTAGACACTTTTTTCCATATTTTAGTCCACTTAGCTGGCGAGACGAGATAAACCTAGTTTCACTTGCATCCATCTATATTTTACATTTTACATCATTCATCACTTTGAAATTTTATGTGTGTTCCCGCATTTCGTATAGTAATATTTATTTGAAAATGTAATGTTCCTTGTGCTACATTCACATTAGTAACAATATTGTGATTAGATGTTAAAATTTTCAGACAGTTATTCCTTACAAGCTTATTAGTCTTTGTTAGTTCAAGTACTTCCAGTTGAGATAAATTTAGCTTTCCAGTTGTGTTTGCTACCATTTTTGTTTAAATAAACGATCATTTTCATTAAATTCGAATGTGTTGCAGCTAAGGAATCTGTTATGGGCAACCTCAAAACACGATCTTTACCTTATGCAAAACTATTCAGTTATGCACTGGTCTTCACTTCTCAAAAAGGGAAAAGAAATTATAAATGTCGCTACGCCTGTATTACCCACTTTGGTAACTATATTTTAGCTATCTATTTATATTTTTATAAACCATTACTTATTATTAACTAACTCTAGTAATTTAAATTTACAGAAATACCCTGGATCGTTTTCTCGTTCACTGTCTCGAGTACAGGTCAGCACTATGGCTGTTAAGGATGACTTGATCGTTGCTGGTGGTTTTCATGGTGAACTAATTTGCAAGGTATGGGATTTAAAATTTGGTTATTTACATTTTAATCCTCAAACTTCCATTATTTTAATCTCTAAACTTTTGGTTAACTTGTTTGTCAAAATTAATATGTACGAAAACCATTTTAACATCTAAACTTTTTTTCTCGTAAGGGTTTAGCCCCTTAACAATTTTATGGAACTTTATACAAATTTTTTGTAACAATGTTAAGTAATAATAATAACAGTAATAAGAAATAATGTTATTAAGTTAAAAGATTATTTGAGGAAAAAAAGTTTTGAGGGTTAAACCAGCAAATATTTGAATTGTTTAAGGATTACACCTCAGTAAAAGAGTTAAGACACCAAGTCAACTAAATTTTAGTGGTTAAACAACTAAGTCAATGAAAGTATAAGACAAAATCATTGCCAAAAAAAGTTGAAGGGCTTTAACGTCATTTTAGTGAACATTAATGATTAAACCATAGAATTAAAGTTTTATACGTTTCGTGTTCTAACTAAAGTTTATTCGAATAGTTTCTCAACAAACCCGGAGTTTCTTTTGCTACAAAAATAGCAACAGATGAAAATGCGATAACGAACTCGGTGGACATATCCTACAGTTCAAGGTTGTTCTTTCAGTTTCGTTTTATTTCTGAATTTTTTATTTTTTATGATTTTTAGCATGGTGTTGACCGGTTGCTTAATTTTGCAGTGGGTCAATGCGGGTTATGACAGCTAATAATGATGCACTCATACGGGTTTTTGATGCAAAAAGTTTCACTTGCGTTGATAACTTCTCGTTTCCATGGTCTGTTAATGTGAGTATTCTATATTTTCCTATGATACATGCATATGCATTTTATCTCAAAATATGTGAGGTGTCAATTTTGACCCATTTACTTAGTGATGGGTTGTATTTTATCGCAAATGGGTTGAAAATGACCCGAAGTGTATTCAAGTGCTTGTAAGTTGTAATCTCTTAAATGTGTATGCATAACCTACTAAAGTATATATGTTTTTATATATCTATTTTTCCAAATATGTCTAAAAACTACTAAAATATAAATATGTCTATTTTTAAACATGTTTTAGTAATTAGTCAGGTTGGCGGGTCAACCTATTTAAATTACCATCAACCCGAACTTAACCCATTTAATAAACGGGTTAGTTGAGTCAACCCAAGACCGATCTATAACTTTTTTGCCTCAACCCTAACCTGTTTAATTTTCGTGTCGATTCCAGGTCGTGTCAGAAATTGCCACCCTTATTTTAAACCTGTACTAGAATTAATCTGTTTTGGCCCGTTATCCAGCCAATAATTAAACAGTTATTTTTAATGTAGGATACATCCGTGAGCCCCGATGGTAAAATATTAGCCGTCCTCGGGGACAGTACCGAATGTTTACTTGCCGATGCCCAGTCCGGAAAAGTAAGTTTTATTTTCCAACCCACAAATAAACCCGATATAATCCTTTAAAAAAATATATTAAAAACTCATCGATTTATTTAGGAAATCAACAAACTAAAAGGCCACCTAGACTACTCATTCGCATCCGCATGGCACCCGAACGGTCAAATCCTAGCAACCGGTAACCAAGACACAACCTGCCGGTTATGGGACATAAGAAACCCATCAAAATCCTTAACCGTCTTAAAGGGCCGAATGGGTGCGATTAGGGCCATTCGGTTCACTTCAGACGGTCAATACATGGCCATGGCTGAGCCCGCTGACTTTGTTCACGTATTCGACTCGCGAACTGGGTACGAAACGGGCCAAGAAATCGACGTGTTTGGTGAAATTGGCGGGATTTCGTTTAGTCCCGATGCTGAAACGTTGTTTGTCGGGATATCGGATCGAACGTATGGTAGTGTGTTGGAGTTTAATCGGAGATGTGATAATCGGTACGTGGATGCGTTTTATTAGTCGGTGTTTTGCTTGCGGTTTGTATCGTTGGTAAGTTTATATGGTTAGTTTGGTGTATATATATATATATGTGATGTGATGTGATGTATATAAAGTAATATCTTTCGTTTAGTTTGTTGGATTGTTGATTCATTCTCCTTTGCTTGATTGGGTTTGTGTTTTATAGAACTCGAAATGATGTCTTTTTTTATGTCCGATATGTTGCTCGTTGTAATTATTTTGTGTCGTATTTTACATTTTAAGGTGTTCTTTTTGTTGATTTTGTGTGAGAATGACTTTGGAATATATGAAGAAAAATTATAAATTATTTAATGTCGGGTTAACGAGTTGGCATCTCATGCAACCTTAGTTAATTGGGTTGGCAAATGGGTAGATTGTAAACTTGATGGTGAATTAGGGGTTATTATCGGGGCATAACCGAACCGATAGAACCGATAAAGATGAATTTTCAAAACCGAACTGATAATATGTTATTGGTGTCGGTTCAGTTTCGGTTCGGGTTATTTTTGGCCAAATGTTCATCTTTTTTCCGAAAATCAAACCGATAGAATCGATGACCGATAACGATGAATTTTTAAAACCGAAACCGAACTGATGAATTTTCAAAACCGAAACCGAACTGATAACATGTTATCTGTTCAGTTTCGGTCGGTTTTCGGTCCGGTTCGGTTTTTTCGGTCCAAATGCTCACCCCTATAGTAAATCCATTTATCTGGAATTTCACACCAACGTGATTTTTCAATTGAGTTAAACGGGTTTATCTGTTTACGACTGAAACTACACATCGTGAAACAAATCATAACATTTATTTAAAAATGGGTTTCCTTATATCTTTTGTTTTTTAGGCAGAAAAATAACTAAATCAAACATACAGTAAGTCTAAGGATACGAACACCTGATGTTGTAGAAGAATGTGGTCAAAACCAATTACAAATATTTTAAAGAAATTGATATTAAGAACTAAGAATAAGAACTAAAAAAATAATTAAAAAAATATAAAAACGTGACAAGTCAACTACTTGTATTTGTGCTAAAACACGGAAAGAAGACTTTAATGGCAATTAATGGCATTGAGTGAGATTTCCCTTATACGAGTTTGATAGATGAAGACTTTCTTTCAAGTTTTAACTTATGCCCTAGGGTTATATTTTTTTTAATAACAGTAATCCTAGGGGCAGATAATACTCCCTCCGTCCCTTAATAAAATTCTCATTTTAATTGGGCACAAGTTTTTAGGAGTTAGTTAGTGGTGGGATCTTGATAATAAATTTGATTAAAATATATGGTTATTTTGGAGAGAGAAAGTGTTTTAAAAGATAGTTAGTGGTGAAGTACATGGTAATAATGTTATTTTATTGAGTGAGTCTCTTTAATTTGAGAAATGAGAACTTTAATTTGGGACAAATATTTTGATAGAAATGGGAACTTTATTAAGGGACGAAGGGAGTACTAAATATTAAAACTCTTTTATGCCTATGCATTTAATTTATAAAAACTTATTACTTTTTAATTATAGGGTAAATTACAGTTTTTGTCCCTGACCTATGGCCGATTCGGGGTTTTTGTCCCTAATATTTTTTTGTCGGTTTTTTTGTCCCTTAAGTTTTTCAAATTCTCGAAATTTGTCCATCCGTCTATTTTTGGCCGTTAACTGACGAAAAATGTAAGGCATGTGAGGGCATTTTGGTCATTTTCACCATTCTTCATCTTCTTCAAGAGCCTCTTCATCATCATTCATGAACATCACAAGCAGCTCCGGTTTTGAGCTTTTCAGATCTGCAGACCCTAACCAAATCGAAACGAAAATCGAAAGGAACGGGATTTTCCGGCGACAGATTGAAGCTCCGACCGGAGGAACCCTTAGATCTGTAAAATCGTTAAAGAGCGGCAAAAAGGATTGAACTTCAAATCGTAAAATCATTAGATCTGTAAAACCCTTAGATTGAAGCTCCGACCGGATTGAACTTTAAACCTGAACTGCAATGAAGAAGATGAGCTGCATATTGAAGAACCCTAGATCTGGTGAAGAAGATGAGCTGGTCAGACATCGATTTAGGGTTAGGGTTTAAAGAGCGGCAAAAAGGAACGAGGGCAAAAAGGAATCGAACACAACCCTTTCTCCAAACACCTTTCTTCTTCGCTTGTTGTTCTGTGCCACCGCCGGAAATGGGTGTGTGGCCGGAAAAACGTGATTCCGGCATGAAGGAGGGTTCGGGTATGATTCATTCTACTCCAAATGACATGGCGAGTGATAACCCCATGTTAATTTCTGCTTCCAAACCGAAGTCGCCGGAAGTTCGCCGGAGAAGACGAGTTGCAGGTGACCGGAGAAGATTCGGGCAGTGGGTTTGTTGAACAAAAACTTGAAGAAGATGAAATGCAAAGAAAACTTGTACAGTACAACATGAGATAGGGGTAATTTGGGGAAATCACCAAAAATATCGTTAGTTAACGGAAGATTTTGGACGGAAGGACAAATTTCCAGAATTTGAAAAACTTAAGGGACAAAAAAACCGACAAAAAAAACATTAGGGACAAAAACCCCAAATCGACCATAAGTCAGGGACAAAAACTGTAATTTACCCTTAATTATAATAAGGATAAAGTATGTATTACAAAATATCTAGCAAGTTATTAATTTGAAATAGTATAAAAGGCAAGTATGAAGTATTAAATGTTGTTTAATGTATGCCATGGAGCATACAATAGAAAGACCCTTAAAAACAAAATCAAGATAAATACATATGTGCATCTTATGAGAGTTAGGGTTACAAATGATAGAAACCATTCTCAAACAATAATTATTTTATTTTTGCTTATTCATTGCTAACTTTAAGAGTTTCTAAAAATGTTTCCCCTAAAGAGTGAAAATTGGTTTGGAAGAAAACCAATATATGACAGTAAAAACAAAATATGGTGACCAATACCATACATGCTAGCAAGTGGACGTGACTTATGAGTGGGTACAATTTGTCATGTATAACCTAAAATTTTGGTATTGCAAGGTTCTTTTATTTCTGATCGTTACTATATTTCCATTTTAATTACAAAAACATTTTTACACGTATCATCACTAATAATTGAAGAAATTTTATGCATTCTTTTATATTTCCCCAAAACTTTTAGCCATCTCTGATCTCCGTTTGAGTTATAATTCAGTTTTCTTTGAGAATTATATTCAGTTCTTTGTGATTTGATTAACTCTTCGGAAAATTATATTAACTTGATTGACTCTTTGGAAAATTATATATTCAGTTATCTGAGATTGCGGAAAATAATTTGATTGATCTCTTTGGAATTTTGGTAGCAATTTTGCCAATTTATGGTTGTTTTAGTTATAACAGAAAATTGATAATTTTATAAGGTGAGTAATTATTTTTTTCGCCAATTAAAATTTCGTAATGCTCCTGGTTTAACTCATGTTGACAAATGTAATTGTCTATATTAAAGTTCCAACTTGTTAATTTTTAATAAAATTGATAAAAATTGATATTTTCTCGGTTAATATTATATTAATTGAACAATTTATTGTACTATGTTAGCCAAATAAAAGAAAATCAGTAGTATGTTAACCAAATTGATAAAATAAACATAATAAATTATCCAAAATTGTAATTTTCCGTTTATTAATTAGGTCATACTCCGTATTAATTACAATATGTTATATCCGAAGTTTAAACATGTAAATTGTAATTTCATAGTTACTTGTAAGTTTGACAATGAAGGTTACCCATTGGGACAACTTTTTAGCCAATGCACTCAACCACAAACTATAGTTATAAGCAAACACTGCACAGATTGTAATTAAAGCAAAATATTGCAAATAAATAATAAAAAGTCAAAACCTATGAGTTGTGTTTGTGATTGCAAGTGATGGTGACTTTTTGTTGACCATTTTTTTGCAAAATTAATTAGAGGTTTGAACTTCATTAAATACAACTACGCATATGTCCATCATGTCCAATATCATTTAATGTTTTATATAATTTATATTAATAGTTGACCTAAAAAATATTCTTATTTGGTCGATCATGATAAGAATATTGTTAACATGTCAAAAATCAAAAAAATCAAATAATTTATCACAACTAAAAGTCTATACTGTTATATTGGTAATTAAATATATAAACAAATAACTAATAAAAATACATAAAAGAGAATTCAAAAAATATATAATACATTTATGTACATGGTTTAATAGTGCTATTTTCATCGTTTATTTAATATGTGTCTTTTTCTAAATTTTTTACTTGACATGTGTTCTATTTTTGGTATTTAGCTTTGCAAGCCGAATAATTCATAAACGACCACGGGCTATGCGGGTAGCACAAAGTTGGCATGAGTTAATCTCCGTGGTCTTAAGGGTTATTTTTTCTCATAATAAATATCTTGAACCTATGTTTATTTTTAACATAAAATAATATAAAATATAATATTAGTGTATTTATTTGATAGTTATTTACTTATTTCATCATAGTTATTTTAGAAATAAAATATCTTCGAACCTATATTTGTTTTCAAATAAAACAATTTTATAGGTGTTGTATGAATATCAATAAACATCTTTTTGGATATTATTTAAAAATCTCTAACGCCATCGCATGGTGAAAAGGTGCTATTTATAATAATTTAGAAGTTGACCTTTTAGATTATTCATAAGATTATGAATTACTTAACTTTGTATCGTGAGAAGGAGGGATGAGTTAATGTCATGTAATTATGGCAAAATATACCCACGAGATTGTGTTTATATTTTTATATCATTTCTCGATTATGAAAAGGCAATTTGGCCATGTGATGATTCATTAAACTTCGATCCTACTTTAGAATTGCAAATTTAATGGAACGAAGTGGGCAAAATGTGATATTTGTGAATTAAACATGATTGAAGAACTTCATTAGTCAACTTAATATTTAACCTATTTTAAAATATAAAATAATCAACTTGTTTTTTTTATCACCATCATGAGTTATTGTATAAACTCGCTTTGTGACTGAATTGTATGGTTTAAACGTAAAAATAGTGTTTTGGTACCAATATTTGATTTCGACAGCTTGTCTGAAATAAAAGGTTGGTTTATAAGCAACTGAGTACAAACTAATTAATACTATGATATGGTGCGTTTATATCTTTTTTTTACTCTATTCAAATTCACATTTAATTTTATTTAGTTGAAAATTACATCAACGTGAACCAATTAACCTACATAACATGTAATCTGAATTGACGCAAAGCATTTTCATAATCAAATTAAATGCTTATGCTGAAATGAAATGAAATGAAATGAATAAATATAAGAGAAATGATATTTTGTCCTGCCATTTATGCATACCCATGGGCCTACCCACTTCTAAAGTCGACATGTGTACTCCACTAATTCTCTTTCTCATATCATCATTTGATTTTGACACTTGTCATCATCAAATTGGTAGACACATGAATATGACCATTTGGTAGACACAAATACCATTACTCTAAATATAATTATCTGCTATTTTGTGCGATGATCGGATCATTATGATAAAAATGATTATAGTAGGATCAAATGTAAATTTCATAATTGTATAGTTATTTTATACAACTTGTTTCTTTATAATACATGATTTGTTTAACTTAATGTCATAGAGTTGCGTTCAAGGAGATCCATGATTTTTGCAAAGTCCCGAGGAACAAATCTCAATCATTGATCAATATGATCTAATGGTCAAAATTAATCACATTCTTTATACATGGAGGGGTATTTTGGTCATTTGGCACTAAATTTTTTTTTTATTTTATTTTATTTGTTATTTTAAATTTTTAAATTTTTATTATTTTTTTTATTTTTAATTCAGGGGTATTTTGGTCATTTTGAAAAAAATATATATTTTTTATTTTTTTATTTTTTTAAAAAAATATTTTTTAAAAAAAAATTATTTATTTATTATTATTTTTCAAAAAATTATTAATTTTCATTAATAACACATAATGTGATTGCATAGTGAATCACATGTGATTGCATTCTGAATCACATGTGATTTAACTAAAATATGATTTTATACTAAAATTACATGTGATTTTACACTAAAATCACATACGATTAAGTTATACACGTAATTATCAAATAAATATTATTTTTTAATAAAAAATTAATAAAAAAAAATTAAATAAAAAATAAAAAAATAAATTTTTTTTTAAGTGCCAAATGACCAAAATACCCCTTCATAATAAAAAATAAAAAAAATAAAATTTTTAAAATTTTAAAATAAAAAATAAAAAATAAAATTTATTTTTTAAAAAATGATCAAAATACCCCTCAATATATAAAATATGTGATTAATCTTGACCATTAGATCCTATTGATCAATGGTTTAGATTTATTCCTTGAGACTTCCTAAAGATGATAGACCTCCTTGAACGTTTCTCTAATGTCACAAGACAATAAGTCAAGATACTTTAATGATTATATAATTTTTCAAAAAAATAATATATATCTGTTATTGAAATCTATTTCTTAATTTATAAGATATGTTGTACTAATCCATACTTATTCATGGAATCTTTACTTATTAAACACATGTTCCTAACTAGGGGTGTTAATAGATTGACCTGGCTCGACCCGAATGAAATCAGAAATCGAATATACTAATCGTGTCGGATGTATTCGGGTTTTATGTTAGTATTAGGTGTTTTAATCTGACCTCCCAAACCCGACGTTGGCATCGGGGGTATCCGCTTAGAATAACTTACCTTTATCGGGTTACAGATTTACCCGTTTAGACCCTATTAAAATTTAAAGAGTTTTCTAACAAAATTTAAAAGGTTAAAAAGTTTTATGAGTTCCTAGATATTAAAATATTTTAGGGTTTTAATAATGACAGTCCTTAGGGTTGTCAACAAGAATGGATAGAGTTAAAAGAGGTTAAATAGTAAATATTATTCATTGTTATCGACAGCCCTTAGGACTGTTATTATCAAAACTCTTAAATACTATACAATATATTTATTAGCATTAAATTATACTTGTAATCTAGCGTATATTATCTGTGTCCTTGTGTTATATTTGTACTAGTTATGTTATATCAAATGTGTCATTGTTTTGTAGCTTGAAATATGTAACTCGACCAATTTGATCGGGTCAATCCGACAAACAAAAATCCGACCAACTAGGTTTTGTATAGGATTGGAGATTTCCTACAAACTTGATAAGTCTGACCTATAAGAGTCAAAACCCAACCTAACAACCTCATTTTACACATCTATTCCTAAAGTATAAGTTAGATAATCCAATTATCTAATAAGACTGGTGTCATGTGAGTTTTTTAATAGAGTATTGTGTGTATTTTATAAGGGAGTTCATTTCTCCACCACAACTTTTACTTCATATACCACGGAATATAAATTTTATAGCAGACTGTACAAGTGTTTCAAGCATTAATTGTGATAAATGACCTAAAAGTTGTAGTGTGAATATCACTATCTATTTTATAATTATAGTCTTAAAGAATTGAAGAAAATGAATATTATTATATGATACTAATTTGATAAAAACCATGGGTTCATAAACCATTAACCTCAGTCACCAACATCCGCGTGGCATCCTAGTGCTGGCATCATGACACGTGTACGGCTGATTTCACAAACTACATTTGAGATTTGGCCCACCACCGTTGGATGTGAGGACGCCGTATGGTGCAGGGAATGTAAGAAAGACTGCACTACCCATGTGGCATTCACGTGATTTTGATGGGTTTTTGTAAACCGTAATCTGCGCCGAAAACAAACTAGTGTTGACTATTTTATTTAACCATGGTTAGGTATGAATATTCGAATTCCAATTTAAACGACATTCTCATTTTAGCTTAATTGTTTCACTTGAGCCCCTTAACTTTTACTTGACTATCAATTCTTTAACCCCTCCGCAACCTAATTCTGATGAAATCTCATTTGGTTACAAAATGTTCATGTTAAATGTACTTTAATAAATGTATATAAACTCGCAGGGATTTACTACTAAGTAATACTAATGAAAATTTTCATATATAAAAAATTATTTATTAATATTCATACTATAACCAAAATAGCATTGGTATAAATATGTTTATAACTTCAAGAGAGGACAATTACACGCACATCTTATGTATAGAAGTTTTTAAATTTTCAGTGTAGTTTTTAATACAATAATGATAAAAGGAATAAAAAAACCTCAAATTATTATCGTAGCACATTGGATTTTTTCCTGCCAGTTGTTTTCATCAAATTTACGATTAATATATTTTTGTAGGATTCCTGTACTTCATCAGATTCATTTTATTTAACTGCCACTCTAGCGAAAGACCAGAATTGCTGCTATACGGACACCACGTGGCACTGAAATTTTGTGCCTGTTAATAGGCCCACAAAATCCTAGGACTTCGCGAAGACCACGTGGCTTGCATAATCATTTATGAATTAAAGGTTTTGTTTTTTTAACGGCAAGTAGTAAGTTAATGGTTCGAGCTTAGTCAGTGACATCCATAAGGGGCAGTATGCTTTCCCTCAAACCTTCCACCTATGGAGAATAAATCCCACCACCTAAGTCTATAACGGGACTTGAACCCATGACCTATGGGTCATGGGCAACACCTTATACACTAGGCTAGAAGGCTTGGGTAATTAAGGGTTTTGTTAATGACAGCCCTTAGGGCTGTCACTAACATGCATAAAAAGCTTGTACATTGATTAAAAAAATATTATTCCTAAAAGTCAGGGGGTTATCTTTTGTTATTTTAACTTCTTAATGACAACCCTAAGGGCTGTCATTATCATTTTCCATAAATTAAAGTATAAGAATTAAATTATATTTTATAAAATCTTACTACTTCATCTGCTACATATAAAGTACTTCATTGATTTAAAAAATAAACGATGCATTTTTTATTTTTCACTGTTCCAACATATTACCTCCGTCTCAAATTTATTGTCCACTAGATAAAAGACACACGGTTTTAAGAATATACAATTATTACTCTGTTCAATAATAAAATCTCATATTACCCACTTATAACTCATATGATTGGTTGTAAATTGAAATTGACAATTATTTTAGAACAAACTAAAATAGTAAGATGAACAATAAAAATGGGACGGAAGGAGTAAGTGATTAACCTTGAAAACTTTCCTTATTTACAAAAAATAAAGTGACTAACACCAACTATCTACCTCATTTAATAAAGTGAAATGACACATTTATATTTACTTTTACTATTAAACATCATTATATCTACTTAATCAATATATGTGAGACTCATCATCTACTAACTACCCTAATTAATTTAATTAACATTAATTACCTTATTTTGCCTAAAAAATCATGCACTTAGAATTATATCACTAATTTTGAAACGGCATGAAGTATGTTAAATTCATTAATTATTTTTTTCCTAATCTCATATTTACACATTTATATTGATTAAATGAGTAGGAAAATAAGTAAAAAATTTAGAGAAATAACATATCTTTAAGAAAAATGTTATAGCTTCCTACTATTTGTGAACACTTCATTTACTTAATCAATACAAAATGACATTTTTTTCTAACAAAAAAAGGGCGACGACGAAAAAAAGGTTCGGCAATGTCACCACCCCTTCCGAAGACACCCAAAAGAAATACTAACAACAACGTACAATCAAACACAAACATGAAAAAACAAACGCTAAAATGGGAACTTCACCAAATATGCACCTAACAAAACCAACAAGACAAGCAACCAAAACAAAACTCCATGAAAATTGATTGCAGCACATCCCCCTCCTCAAACGCATGACATTGGATTCATGCACCATTCACTCCATCGATTATTTTGATTACTTACCTTCAACCTATTTTTGATCCAGAAATAAGAGGAACTCTGGATCTGACAAAAAATGAAAGTCTCTTTCTCCCTAGTGTGATGATCGAATGTTTTCCAATTTTGGAATTTCCAAACGAACCACACGAAAGTATGATATTATAGACAGTTGCAATGAACACTTTAAAAGCTATACCTTTAAGATTAATACTATGACCTCATTGTGTTAAATGGTCGATATTAATTATTATGAATCTTGCTAACATCAAGCCCCCACCAACGCCCGAATTCTGTTAGAATTTGTTGAGATACCGCATAACCCACATAAATATGTTCTTCTCATTCTCATATTATTCATTAATTTTAATACATATAATAATCTAATAAGCAAAAAATTCAATAAACACAAATTAAATCAATAACATTTATCATCTTTCAAAGTAATCCCCTTGTACTTATATTACAATTTACTATTTCCAAAACATTATTTAAATACATATCTGCAGAATTTATTAATCTATTTTTAGTATGTCATAGATTAGATTAGAAAGATTCTTGACAACTTTAACTGGCTAATTTAATAAGTATTAATTAGTTATTGTTTTCACATGATCATGCAATGCAAAATGGCTAACTTTTGCCATGTACTTCATGGAAAATTGGCAAATTTTAGTATAATGCGACAAATATTAGCAGTGTTCTACTGTTCTATATATTTCCACTGTTAAATGCAATTTTATATAAAAAAAGAAAATTTATTCAAATATAAGTGTAAACTTTACGGCAATGTGAGTTACATATAATGATATAAACATATTTCAAGCTCACTTTGATATGTTATTATAGATATATAACAAGTGTTATATTGCTCGCATATTGCTGTAGGCGTAAAATGTAAACATTTATAGATGAATTTCAAAGTAGTGTTGTACTCTAAAATCGATACTTAAAACGGAAAATAGAAAATTGAAAAAAAAAAGTGTAAAACTTATTTTCTAAGTTCTTGAAAATCAATATGACATGAACATGCCTAAATAATAATATTCTCCTACATATTCTAGTTTTCAACTATTTACTAAGTAACTTTATTCGATTTAACTTAAATTTACAACTTAAATTACTAGCTACTTATCATACCCTAACGCGACAATTATAATATATTAATTAGAGCATATTTGGGGAGACTTATGAAAGAGACAATTACTTAAATAAGCTTGAAATTTTGTGCTTATTAAGCTCATGAGCTCCAATAATAAGTTTTTCTAAACATGCCCTAATTACATTTTATGTTCACAAAACACTTCCCGCCTCCTATTATCCTAGTATTTATTTGGGAATTTGAAGGAAGATGATTGAGATGTTTTTTTTTTGAACGACAAACAAAGGAATCCGGACGGGAGCTCGGTAAAACCATCACCCCCGACACGCAAACCCAAAAGAACTAAAATAAAAACAGCTAGCAAGGGACTAGCACCACAGTACAACGAAGAAAAGAAAATAAGAGAAAACAACAACACCCAAGAAAACCAAAAAACACACCCGAACAAAGCACAACCAAGCTAAGAAAAGCATTCCATAGGACTCGAAATCCAAGCGCCCCAATGACCGGCTCCAATTCTGCCTGAAGATCTACACTTGATCAAAAAAAAGACATCACCTGAATGTTAGAGAACAGGTCCCCCAAATTCTCGGGCCGCGAAGTGTTGTTCCTAAAAACTCGATCGTTCCTTACCTTCCAAAGACACCAAAAATAACAATAAATAACACTTGTAAAGGCATGAATCCTATCTCCATTTAAAATTCAAAACACCTAATTCATTTAAAAAATGACCATGTATCTTAACTACTCCCTCTGTATCGCAATAAATTATACATTGTTGGTTTTTAAGTTTATGGGGTAAAATATTATAATAAAAATTTAAAAGATTATAATGAGAGTTAAGATAGATTAAAATGCATAATTAATGGATGACATGTCCTATTCATTTTAAATAAACTGGTGTTAATTATGTATAAAAGGTAAAAATAAGGTTAAAGTGAGCATGTAACATCAAATTCGATGCTATGTGAAATGCTATGTGAGCATGTATTTGTGACTATTTTATATACCCGCTAAAACCATATTCAATGTATTTTGTATGCACAAAAACAAAAACAAAAAAATTATGAAGTTTTGATGTACAATTTCATCTCCATTCAACAAACCAAATTCGATGTAATTTTTGGTACTCTTAAATTATTAATGTAATTTTACATCAAACTTAGTGTAACATTAAATTTTGCATCAAAATTCTAAGAGAAGTGTTATATATTTTTGTTATTTATATCTATTTCAAATTATTATTCACCACAAGATAACATGTATAATTTATTATTATTTTTTATTATATTATTATTTAATTTTAACAATGTAACAACATAAATAAAAATAAATACTTCCTCCATATCATAATAAGTGATATATTTTTCATTTAGGGTGTTTCATGATAAGTAATACATTTTAAAAGTTACCTTATTTAGTAAAAAATGTGGGATCCATCCCTACTAATTATCCACTTTAATAAAGTGAGATTACCCTTATACCCTTACTTTTATTTTTAAAACTCATTAATATCACTTTATTAAAAAAAAAGTGAAACTCAATCTCCACTAATTATCTATTTCCTCCGTGTCAAAATAAGTGAATCACTTTCCTTTTTGGGATGTATCAAAATAAGTGAATCACTTTAATAATTTACCTTATTTGTTAAGTTTTTTTTTTTTGAACAATAAGTTAGTAAGTCAGTGGTTCGAGTCATGCAGTGACATCCAAGCGGGCAATATGCATTCCTCTCAGACATCTCCTATTTTAGGGAATAAATCCCACCACCCTTTTTTTTCCCTAATGAATGCCTCCAACAAGTCTTGAACTCAAGACCTCTTGAAGGCAAACACCCCAAGGTATCCTTGGTGACCAATTGATCTAGACCAATTGATCTTGAACTCAAGACCTCTTAAGCTTTTATGTTTAAAATTACCCATTTTCCCTTACTTATTCCTCATTAAACACTATTAAAGGTGTGTGATCCATCTATTTTGTCATCTTCCTAGTAAAAGTGGGTCCCTCCATTCTAATTACCCCATTTAATTTCATTAATATCTTATTACTCTATTTTGCCTCAGAAAACGTGAACATTAAATTGATTCACTTATTTTGATACGGAGGTAGTATCAATATATTTTAACTTCTATTTTAATAATTTGTCTTAAAAATCGTGAAACAATAAATGTATCACTTAGGCCTCTCCCAACCCTTACCCATCACTAAACCCATCACTAGCGCCACGTCATCACATCCTTACTGACACGCTACTGACACGGTCGTGCCAACCCTATCCATCACTAACCCATCACTAAAGGTAAGATATAGACCTTTGATGGGGGCTCTCACAGGTCTACTCGCCAGTGTCTTAATTATAAAATAAATACATTACATTAATTTAAAAATACATTGTTTAAATTTATAAAACATGATATTAAATTTAAAAAAATTACATTTATTAAAATTTAAAAATGAAAAAAAAACCTTATTTTCTTGAAAAAAAAATACTAATAAATTTTTATTATTAAAACAAATATCTTTTCTCTGATTCTAAACCACTCAAAATAAAATTAGAAGTTACTTAAAAGTTCTTGTTCTAGTAAAACCAGGTGTGAAACAGCTTCTAGTCAAAGCCATAACTTAGAAGCAAACCATAAATAGAGTGTTTAACCGACAACTGTCCGTTTCAACCGGCAGTTGCCATTTCCCCAGACGCGTATTTACCTGTAAACCCCACGCATATCACCCACCAGATTAACCTGGAACCTACTAATCACTCACCAAAAATAAAACACAACCAACTAACCTAACCATGGTTAACTCAATGGCTTAACTTACTTGACTTCACCCATTCATTCCCACTATAAAAACAACCACCTCTCCATCCCGAATAACTCAAACACAAAAGTGAGATTTGAGTGCTTTTTCTTCTCTTCTTTCACACACTAAAAACACACACTTAAAAGATCTCATTTTTAATTTCTTCTGATTTTCTTTAAAAAGTTTTTTAAAAATCCCCCCTCTGTAATTCCCCGCTTCTGTGTATCCCTTTCTGTAAACCATCTGGTCTTTTAATTACAAAATTTTACAATTAATTTGGGTTTGTTTTTTTTAATGTGTTTTTGATTATTTTCAAGATTATTATGAACAAAAAAGCAAACTTTATTTGATTTTAACATTTTTTAAAAGAGAGTCAGGTGTTTTCAGAATAGTGATCCATCTTTTTGAATTGGGTTCTATTTCTTTCTCATTAAAATCACCTTTTTAAGGGTTATTTTTGTCCCCTAAAGGTTGATTTTTTTTTTTCTTTAATCAAGGGTTTTAATTATTTACAAAAAAACCCCCTTTTTTTTATTGATTTTCCTGGTCTTTTTTTCTGGGAAATCATATTTTTCACTTTTTTATTATTATAAATATTTTCTGTGAATTAAAATTTGAAAAAAATAAATAAAAAAATAGATTTAATGGCTTCAGCTGCTATGAATTTTTGGAATAATGGTGGCTTTCAGCAATCTTCAGCTGGTGGTGAATTAATGGAAGCACTTGAACCTTTTATCAAAAGTGCTTCACCTTCTTCTTCTTTTTCTTCTTATTCCCAAATGGATTCTCAAAATTACCAAAATACCCTTCCTTTTTCTACTTCTTCCACCTCTTATCCATACCCTTCTTCGTCATTTCCCCCTCCTCCTTCTACCTCTTCCTATATCTCCACTATCCAACAAGAACCCGGTTTCTACCCGGATTACCCTACCCAATTCGGGTTCGGATACGAACAACCCGGGTCTTCAGTCGGGTTGAACCAATTACCCGAATCCCAAATTTACCAATTCCAAACCCAATACCCTCAAAATGACTTGAATTTCATGGCTCCGGATCCTGTACCCGTTTTACAATCCGGGTCACCTCCGAAACCCGCAAAGCTATACAGGGGAGTAAGGCAAAGGCACTGGGGAAAATGGGTCGCGGAGATCCGTTTACCCAAGAGCCGTACCCGACTTTGGTTAGGTACATTCGACTCAGCTGAAGAAGCGGCGCTGGCGTACGATAAGGCGGCATACAAGCTGCGTGGAGACTACGCGCGGCTCAACTTCCCGCAGCTCCGCCACGCCGGCTCACAAATCACCGATTTCAAGCCGTTACATTCCTCCGTCGTCGCTAAACTACAAACAATCTGTCAGTGCCTGGCGGAAGGGAAGTCCCTCGACGGAGCTAAAAAGTCCGGTCGCCGGAAGTCGTCGCCGGCGAAGACGCCGACGCCGGTTTCGCCGCCGGAGGTTGTGAAAGTCGAAGGATGTGAGAGTGACGGCTACGCCGGATCTGGAAACTCGTCGCCGTCGTCGGATTTGACGTTCCCGGAGTTCACGGCGGAGGATGATAATTCTTGGTTGGAAAATTTCTCGCTTGAAAAATATCCGTCGTATGAGATTGATTGGGGCTCGATCTAGCTGAAATTAATGCAAAGGGCATATTTGTAATTTCACAGGGTTAGTAATTACAAGTAGTATTTGGGGTTATTTTGTTAATTTGTTTAGGAAGTTGGGGGGCTAACTGTAATTAATTTTTGGCAATTACGGAGGTCCGCACTTCACTGTAGGGGTAGTCTGGTAAATTTGTATTTTATTTTCTTGTTTTGGACTTTGGGAGAATTTATGAAATCCCATTTGTGGTCCTTTATGCAGTAGATTGGGGTGGTTTCTTTATCAGCCATTTACCCTAATTGGAGTATTTAATGTATTTCAGTTTTATCTTTAATTTGGTGGTGTTATAGTATTTAGTTTTGTTTAATTTAACGAGTAAAACATAATTGTGCATTAAAATCATTTTACATGATTTGATTATTTGGCAAAATGTTAAGTAAATAGTTTCATAAAGAAGAAAAGAATTTTGCAAGTCGAGTTTAGCCAAATTTTTATTATTAAACTCGAGTTCAACTCGATTAATAATCGACACTTTCTAGATTGATTTCGAGCTCAACTTATATAAATATAAGTTAACTCGATATTCTAATGCTCAACTTGCCTCGACTAGACACTTTCGAGATTCACTTCGAGCTCAACTCGACTCAAAATATAAGTATAAGTTAACTCGATATTCTAAAGACTAGACACTTTCGAGATTCATTTCGAGCTCAACTCGACTCAAAATATAAGTATAAGTTAACTCGATATTCTAAAGGTCAGCTTGCCTCGACTCGACACTTTCGAGATTGACTTGATTAAAAAGTAAAGTAATTACATAACACGAATGATGAAAATGTAAAATAGCATAAGCTCGTTAAGGCTCGCGAGTTTTATAAGCTGAGTACTTTTATACTTGAGTTCGGCTCGATTTAACCAAGTATATCGAGGTCAACTCGATTTAACCAAGTCGATTATCTTACTCCTTTATAATGTGTTTAGGACTATTAAATATAGAATTACTTAAACTTAAACTTATTTCTACTTTGTTAGTCCCAAAACTAAGTAAATAAGATTTGATGATCGATAGTCAAGAAGAATAAATATCAGCTGAAGTAAGTATCTCAGCTGAAGCAAGTATATGCAATAACCTTCAGCTGAGTACGTACTTAGCTTTAGGATATCAAGTCAAATCAGCAGCTATTAACGAGAGTTCATTCGAAGTCTATGGCCGAAGGACAAAGACAAGAAGAAGACTTGTTAGTCCCAAGACTAAGTAAATAAGATTTGATGCTCGACAGCCAAGAAGAATAAACAACAGCTAAGTATGTATCTCAGCTGAAGCAAGTATATACAATAAACCTTCAGCTGAGTACGTACTTAGCTTTAGGATACAAGTCAAATTAGCAGCTATTAACGAGAGTTCATTCGAAGTCTATGACCAAAGGACAAAGACAATAAGAAGACTATTCAGCTGATTGTGGAATCAACTAATAGTACCTGCTGCAGATGAAGACTTAAAGGAAATGTTCATTGACACCTTGAACATTTCCCTTTCCCGCTCAAAGAAGAAGAAAACGATGAAGATCTTTTATTTTGGAATAGAAGATAATGTTAGTACAACTTCATCGTTTGTCCCTCAAGTATGTAAAGAGAAAGTCAACAACTTCTGTACTTATGTAGTACACCTTTCACTGTGCGTCAGAAAAGGTACCGGAAGAAGTGGACACAAAGTACACTTGGGACGATAACTTGTGCAATAGCATTTAATGATCCATGGCAAGTCTACATCGACGAATAATATGTTTACACGTCGTCAAACTTGTGGACTAAGAAACATGGATCTCGGGTTATAAATACAGATGTAAATGCTTGCATTTACAACACCTTTAGAAACTTTCAGAATACCCTAGAAATCATAAGCACAAGAACATTCTCTGAGAGTTAGTTATTGTCTAAGTATTAACTCCTCCATACTTATTACTAAGGCATTAATATCAGTTGTTTATATCAGCTGATATAACTCTCAGTGTATATCCTTCTAGTTTGAGCGGTCTAAAGTGTCAACTCAAGTATAGAGTTTTAGGTAGTGTGTTCTATCTATTTCCGCAAACTCTGTATTGTATTAAGTTGTTTTTAATAAAACTCTTAATCTTTGAAATCTTGTTGTTATTTACTTATCGTACCTTCGTTACTCGGTCATAACGCAATACGGTTGTGTTGTTGGGATCCAACAACTGGTATCAGAGCAGGTGTCAAAATTGTTTTCCATCGATTTTGATCATTTGTTATGGCTGAACCTACATCATCAGATCTTCCATCATCTGGAAAACCTCCCAAACTAACTCAAACCAACTATCCCATGTGGAAAATGCGCATGTTGTCCCACATGGTTACCTATCACCCAAAACTTCAGGATAACATAATGATAGGAAAATATGTTCCCAAAACCCTTATTCCTGGAACTCCTGAAATCCCAGAACACTATGTTGTGAAATCTGAGGCTCAATGGACAGACGCTGAAAAACGTCTTGTTCATCTTGAGAATAAAGGAAGGGATATGCTTTTTCAAGCAGTTGGTGATGAAATGTATCACAATATACAATTTTGTGACTCAGTTAAAGAGATGTGGGAGAGGCTGGCTGAAGTTTATGAAGGCACATCTGTTGTGCATGAACATAACAAAAACATGCTCATACATGATTATAAACTGTTTAAAGCCAAGCCTAGTGAGACTATCGCTCAAACATTCAATCGTTATAACATTCTGTTAAACGAGCTAAAGTCTCATGGGGTTGATAAGGACGATATGTCCAAAATGTGTAAGTTTATGGCTGCCTTACCTTCTAAATGGGCTACCATCATAACTTGCATGAGTACATCTCCTACTTTGAAAGATTATACTCTTTCCTCTCTCTATGGTATGTTTCTGAGCCATGAGAGAACTGTACTCAATAAATTTCAACCTCTAAAGGACTCTAAAGTGAGTCCCTCTGGATCTTCGACTGCTCTTGTTTCTCTAAACAAACCAAGCAGAATTGAATATCCTCCATCAGATGATGAAGCTGACAACACTTCAGCGGTTGGTTTGTTCAACATGCCTGAGGTTAGCATTGAAGAAGTTGATGAAGACGAAGACAACGAAGCCCTTATAACTGAGCTAGCCTTACTTGTTAAAAATAGAAAATTCTTCAAAAACAAGTCTGGCTCCTCAGCTAGAGGCTCAAGTAGCAGATCTATCTCATCAGCTGTGTCTTCCAGACCCTCTGGAAGTACACCTGATATCTCTGAGATAACATGCTATAACTGCAACAAGAAGGGACACTATGCTAACGACTGCAAACAGAAAAAAGCTAGTTCATCATCTTCAACTGGTGAGTCCATTGAAGAAAAATACAAAAAGCTACAAGCCTTCACTAAAAAGATTCTAGAAGAAAAGAAGGCACTTGAAGGAAAAGCCGCTGACAAGGGTCTTGTAGCTGAAACTCATGATTGGGCTGACTCTGGTGAAAGCTCATCTGATGACGATGAACAAATGGCCACAATGTGTTTGATGGCTCGTGCTGATGATGATGAAAGTATTACAGCTGATGATGCTAGTTCCTATAAATGGGTCAACATTGTTCACAAAAAGGTAACCTCTCTAATCTCCGCTGAGGCTACTAAAGCTAAAGAAATGATTGATTCCATTATTTGTGACTTGCATTTCATCGATCAGCTGAAAGGTGAATGTTTGGATAAACATAATGCTATTCTACGTGAAAATGCATTTTTAAAAGAACGATTAACTGACCACAAAACTTTAAAAGAAGAACTTTCTGAAACGAAATTTATTAACTCAGTTCTTCAACATGATCTAAGTGAAAAAGTTAAAGAACTTGATGCAATTAAAAAGATTTGTGAATCATGGTCTCGTTCATCCAAACGCGTGAGTGAATGTGTTAACTCACAAATCCCCAGTCAAGTACAAGCTGTACTAGGAGGAGATTTCCTAGCTGCAGCCGCTGTACCTGACAGCAGTACAGATGATCTGTACTATTCGTCAGCTGATGCTTCTGTGCCAGCTGAAGAATTGGTTTTTGGTTCCTTTGTTAGGTCTACCAAAACCTTTGCTACTGAGATGTCCTCAGAAGATCCTTCTGAAACCACTGGTGAAGAGTCATCAGCTGACTCTTTTGCCATGGTTGTTAGGACACCTACTATAGTAGTCGTTGAACCAAGAAAATCTGTCTTGGATTCAGCACCTGCTGCTTCTTCTGCTAGACCTCTGCAGAAGACTAGCAAAACTGCTCTTACACCCTCCAAGGGTGAGCCAGTTGGAGTTCGTACTCGAGCTGCAAAGAACAAAGGTAAGAGTGTTTCTAAGAACACTCCAAGTCCTTCTTCAGCTGTGTCTGTCAGACGGCTGAAAGGAAAGGTCAGCAAGCTGACATCACTCGTTCAAACTCTGACTATCTCTGATAATCAGAAAATGAAGGGTATTTTGGGTCCAGTTCCCAATTCCACTGCCTCGCCCTCTACTCCACTGCAAAGACACAGAAAATGTTATAAGTGTGGAGATCGTGGGCACATGGCAAGTGAGTGTGATAGCACATGCTTGAGACCTTCCCCAACTTCAGTATGTGAGCCTACTGAAAAACCAACTTCTGTGAGTCCCAGCGGGAAGTCACAAGGACCCACCGAAGTGTGGGTTCCCAAAAAGAACTAACTCTTTTATCTTATGTGCAGGGTGATGAAAGCAAACATGTCTGGTACCTAGACAGCGGTTGCTCAAGACACATGACTGGTTATAAATCCCTGCTGGAAGAGTTTGAAGTTTGTGATGGCCCCTCAGTAGTTTTTGGTGATAATGGTAGAGGCTCGACTGAAGGTTATGGAACCATCTCTAATGGATCCATCAAAAATCACAAGAGTTGGTTATGTAAATGGCCTGAAACATAACCTTATCAGCATTAGCCAACTTTGTGATGCAAAGTTCTCAGTGAACTTTAACGAATACAGATGAACGGTAACTAATAAGAATGGAAAGGTAGTATTAGTTGCTCCCAGAACCAAGAATATCTATACACTTGACATGAATCCTCAAAATCAAGAAGTCTGTCTATTCTCCCATTCTACTGAAGAGCTGAATTGGCTGTGGCACAAAAGACTATCTCACCTGAACTTCAAAAATATATCGAAGCTAGCTCGAGGTCAGCTGGTGAATGGTCTACCACAAATCCAATATGAAAAAGATAAACTTTGTTCTGCTTGTGAACAAGGTTAACAACACAAAAGCTCCTTCAAGTCGAAGCAATGTTTTTCCATCAACAGCTGCCTTCACATGCTCCATATGGATCTGTTTGGTCCCATGAGCACTGAAAGTCTAGGTGGAAAGAAATATACACTTGTTATCGTTGATGAATACTCACGATATACTTGGGTTATATTTCTACGCCACAAGAGTGATGCAGCTGATGAAATTATCAAGTTCATCAAAAGGATGGAACTTCTAAACGGGTCTAGAGTCAAGATGCTGAGATCAGACAATGGTACTGAATTCAGAAACAAGACTTTGGAAGATTTCTGTTCAGATGTTGGGATCTCCCAAAACTTCCCAGCTGCAAGAACACCTCAACAGAATGGTGTTGCTGAAAGAAGGAACAGAACCCTTATAGAAGCAGCAAGAACAATGCTTGCTGAGTCAAACATGCCTAAGCAATTTTGGGCAGAGGCTGTTAACACAGCTTGTTTTACTCAGAATAGGTCTCTCTATGTGAAGAGACACAAAAAGACTTCTTATGAGATTTTTCGTCAGAGAAAACCTTTCATCGGTTTCTTTCACGTGTTTGGCTGTGTGTGTTTTGTGTTAAACACAAGAGATCAGCTGAGTAAATTTGACTCTAAAGCTGATGAAGCCATTTTCTTGGGATACTCCACTCTATCCAAAGCATATAGAGTATTCAACAAAAGAAGACAAACATTGGAAGAGTCCATAAATGTTACTTTTGAAGAACACTCAAAAGCTTTGAACCCCTCCTCTGCTGACTCGTCTGATGCATTCCAGAGATCAGCTGAATCATCCCCTGATGATACAAATGAAGCATTCTCCGATGCTTTAAATCTCTCTGAGGTTCCCATAAATGAATCAGATGAGACATTCCATGATGCTCCTACATATCTTGTGGACATTGCAGCTGTTCAACAAGAGATTCCAATAGTTAGAGCATCATCCAAGGCTACCTCTAAGCCACCTCTTCATACTTCAAGAAGATCAGTTCAAAATGAAGTAATTCATCCTGCTGAGCACTCAGCCGCTCAACAAGGATCTAATTCTGCTGAATCTTCCTCTTCTACTGCTCCTCAATCTAAGTGGACCTCAGAACATCCAATTGAGTTAATCATTGGTGATCCACAGCATGGAGTAGTCACTAGAAGTAAAGCATCATGCAGTCTTTGCTTATGGTCCTGTTTTCTAGCAACTGAAGAACCGAAAAATATTAAAGCTGCTTTAGAAGACTCAAGCTGGATTCAGGCGATGCAGGAAGAACTTAACCAATTCGAGGTCAACAAAGTATGGCAGCTGGTGCCTCCACCAGCTGGTAAGACCATAATTGGTACTAAGTGGGTATTTAGGAACAAGATGGATGAAGAAGGTGTGGTTATTCGTAACAAGGCTAGACTCGTTGCACAAGGATACAGACAAGAGGAAGGAATAGATTTCGATGAAACATTTGCTCCAGTGGCTAGGCTTGAGGCTATTAGAATATTTCTAGCCTACGCTGCTTACAAAGACTTCACAGTTTTTCAGATGGACGTGAAGAGTGCTTTCTTAAACGGGAAACTACAAGAGGAAGTGTATGTTAAACAACCACCGGGGTTTGAAAATCCTAAGTATTTAGACTATGTGTTTAAACTGGATAAAGCGATGTATGGGTTGAAACAAGCTCCTCGTGCATGGTATGATACACTCTCCACATTCCTCATAGCAAATGATTTCATCAGGGGAAAGATTGATAAAACCTTATTCATTCGCAAAATCAAAGGTGATATCATTCTTGTTCAAATTTATGTGGATGACATAATTTTTGGTGCTACTGATGAAAAACTTTGTAGACGTTTTTCAAAACTTATGTCTACAAAGTATGAGATGAGCATGATGGGTGAATTGACATATTTTCTTGGCTTACAAGTTAAGCAATCTAAAAATGGAATTTTTATAAATCAAGAAAAATATATCAAAGATCTTTTAACGAAATTTGATATGAATTCATCATCATCCATGAAGACACCAATGGCTCCTCCAAACAATTTAGATGCTGACATCAATGGTAAGTCAGTTGATGTCACATTCTATAGAGGAATCATTGGATCATTGTTCTAACTCACCGCCAGCAGACCAGATATTGTGTTTGCTACTTGCATGTATGCTAGGTATCAAGCTGATCCTAGAGAATCTCACTTAATAGCCGCAAAAAGAATTCTGAGGTACCTTAAGGGTACTCCAAGCCTAAGTCTTTGGTATGCCAAAGACTCCGGGCTTGATCTAATTGGCTATTCAGATTCAGACTTTGCAGGTTGCAAGATGGATAGAAAGAGCACCACTGGAGGATGTCAGCTGCTTGGTGGAAAGCTAGTCAGTTGGACAAGCAAGAAACAAAGTACTGTTTCTACCTCCACAGCTGAAGCAGAATATGTTGCTGCTGGAAGCTGTTGTGCTCAAGTCCTCTGGATGAAGAATCAGCTTGTTGATTTCGACATGAACTTCTGCAAAGTTCCTATCTACTGCGATAACACGAGTGCTATTGCAATCAGCAACAATCCAGTTCTTCATTCTAGAACCAAACATATCGACATAAGGTATCATTTTATTAGAGATCATATTGAACAAGGTGATGTGGAACTCCACTTCATTTCAACTGACCTTCAGCTGGCTGATCTCTTCACTAAACCTTTAGATGAAAAACGATTCAATTTTTTGATCAGCGAGTTAGGTATGTTGAATGCTTGAATCAACTGCTGAAGTACTATCAGTAGCTGATAAGATTCACCTTGTTACTTAGTACATTCAGCTGACTAAAACCCTTTGAATTTATCAGTCAGCCGAATAAAATCTCTTAAATGATAACTTATCAAGTTTTATAAGTTAAAACGTTTGGTTCTCCCATAAAAAGGGCATCTTTCAACCCTATCCACACGTTCTCTGTGGCAAATATTTCCACTCGAGTGAAAATATTTGGCATTTATGAGGGACAAGACACCCTGCCACAGAGACAGCTCCACTACCCTGACACAGAAACCTCTCCACTACCTCACACTGTCACATCCAACCTCCTTTGCACGATAACCAACGTGTGTCTAGTTGGTTTATAACTATCCATTTATGACCCGATTCAAATTTAAATCTTTACCCAAACCGACCCATAAATCCCTATAAATACCCATCCTTTCTCCTCTCATCATCATCTCTCCCACAATTCTTTCTCCAAAAACCCTCCACTTCTAAACCTGTATCTTTCTTCCCCCTCTCCTAAAAATGCCGAAGAAAGCCCCAAAGGTTTCTCTTACTAGGGCTGCTATTGAGTTCCATCAGAACTCAAACCTAGTGGGCAACTTTTCCCCACCGGATGATCTTTTCGATATCTATCGACCAGTGGTGACATTTGTGCGTCACTGCCCCATCAGTGGTGCCTTTACCAGAGTCACCAAGAGTACCTTTGAACTCTTGCTTGATTTCTGGATGTCCGCCTCCGTCTCTGGAGACGACATCATTGCGCAGGTTGGAGATCATCGACTCACCATTTCTATTGATGATTTCCGAGTTGCCTGCGGATTCGATTATCTGCAACTTGGTGAAGACTATCAGCAGACTAAATCTGCTGAAGAAGCTAAAGCAACCCTAATCTCTATCACTGGATACAGATTAGAAAACGAAGAAGACAGGGTGCCGATCTTCAAGAAGTCTCAGCTGACGAGACCCTGGGCCTATTTCTTTACCCACATCATTCAGGGTATCGGAGGCAATTCCGGGTCTCTCAACCAGTGCAACTCCAGCATGCAAGTCTTTGCTGAAGCCCTAGTCACTGATCAGCGGATCGACTTTGGGAGACTGGTGTACGAGGAGGTCAAGACGAAGCTGAAAGCTAAGGGAACTTATATTCCCTACCTTCGCTTCTTCACTTTGTGCATTGCACATGTGATGGTTGAGAAGCTGGAGATTAGTTATGAAGACCTTCCAGGGGATTCTGTGATGGTTCGTTCCATCGGAAACATCATCTTCCAGAGGAAGGAAGATGAAAGAGAATTTCCTCTCACCTCGTACATGCTGAAGATCATAGATGATCGAGTCAGATCCAGAATGGATCGTTAGAAGGGCAAAACATCGAAGAATCTGCCCTCCAAGAAGGTAAGTCCTTTCCTCATCTGAAGAGTTTCCCCTCAACTGGACGTTCATCCCCAGCTGCTGATGGGAAAACCACCACCTCAACAGGGATCTCAATCCCTGAGAATGAGGATTCTGCTGATGCAGATGACTCTCCTTTGGTGGTGAAGAAGCGAGCCGCTATTCGCCCTCCTTCTTCTTCATTCCTTTTATCATCTTCTTCTGCCACCAGCCCTCCTGTTGCGCCTCTGCTGGAGGTCAGAAGAACTGCTTCTATTGAAGCAGAGAAGATGATTGCAGATGCTCAACTGGAAACATCTGCAGCATCTGGACTCGGAAGGGATCTTCGAGAAGATTGCTTACGATCAGAAGCTTCATCAGCTCCTGATCTTTGTTCTTCTCATTTTCAGTATGGCAGTGTTTATCAAGGAACTCCACTATTTATCGGAGCTCCTGGTCGAACACTCTCAGCTGGTCCCCCCTTCCCCTCCTTGCCTTTCATCCACTCTTTCTCTGCTGATTTCTCAACAAGTCAGCAGACTTCAAAACGGCAATTTCGTTCTTTAGGAGTTAGTGCCGGCTCCAACCTTCCGCGTAGCTCCTCGACCGATTCATTATCTGTAGTTGTAACAAAGGAACAAACTCCACAAGCAACCTCAGTCTCTCAACAGATTGCTGGTGAATTTTTCGGCTCAACCCAAGCCACCCGAGTGTCAGCTGCACACATACCACCCCCAACTTCTTCATCACTTACTGAGTCATCAGCTGATGATAGATTGACTGGAAACCAAGTCAATCTTGAAGCTGTTCTTTCTGTTTCCCACAACGTCACCAGCTTAAACCAGCAGGTGATCGAGGAAGCCACCACCGCCAATGAAGAGACAACTTTAGACCAAGTTGTTACTGAGGCAACTGTAACGACCCGAAATTGTAAATAAATAAATTATGTAAAAATATGATAATTATGGATAAATCATATAAAACACGTGGAAATTGGTTTCGTGTCGTTTGGACACCGTACGAGAAAGTTATGGGCGAAACCGGGTCGAGACAAAGTTGGAAAAGTGCAGCCTTGGCTGCACAGGGAGTTCGCGACGCGAACTAAGGATCACGATCGCGAACTGATCCCAGGGAGTTTGGCTATTGGTCGCTAAGTAGTTCGCGTCTGGGTAACGATCGCTAAGTATGACCGAGTATGCAAAGTTAGCGACGCGAACTATGTTCGCGTCGTGAACTCTGGACGACCAGCATTAAAGACGGGTTGAGCTCATTAATTGCCATATCAAAACCCTAGTTTTCTCTCTTGGCGATTTCTGAGCATAGCATCTGGATTGGGTTGATTTCTTCACAAATCTTTGGTAGATTTCACTCCTAGTGGAAGATTAAAGGTAAATCTTCACTCTTTCATCTTTGTAGCTCAAGATCTATGGATCTTGAAGCTAGGGTTTGAAACCCTAGTTCTTGGGTTGGTGATTAATGGTTAAATAAATGGTGTGTACACTTAATAGATGGTATATTAACAAGGAAAACAAGTGTATGATTTCGATTTGTAAGAATCTTAAGGGTTGGTTAAACCTAGGGTTTGGTAATCACCATATTTGGGGGAAATGGATTGATGGGTGTTATCTAGAGGTAGATGAACACATTGGTATTAGTTTGTGATGATAATCTTGTTGTGATAATTGTTTTAGACATTCGGTGAAGTGTTGAAGTGGACAATTTGTGAGCAAGGAACCGGCGGAAAGAATACGGTTAAAGCACCTTTATCGCTAAGGTGAGTACGTGTGGACTTTACTGAGTACATAGCCAATGAAATACATTTTTATTACTTGTGTTATGGTCTATTTGCTTAATTGTGTAGACTAGTAGTTGATGGTTAGTTATACCGATGATAGTATTGAACTAACTTGTTTGATGATAGACGTGATAGCCGAGAGCTAGATTGGCATAACCATAGGGATATGATGAGGTTGAGATGATGTGATGATACGGGAGACTCCCCGGTCATGAGGTGTGGATTGAGGGGCAGTTGGGATGGATTTCCGATCGACTCTTCCACGTTAGTGGTCTTAGTCATTGGACGTATTCTGGTGGGCAAGGCAGGTATCGGTAGCGTGGGCGATCCTTTTGCCGATACCTTGTTTCTAGTTAGCTCGGGGGCGACCCGATAACTAGATATGTATGTGATTCTAGCTAGTTCGGGGGCAACCCGATAGTTAGACGTGATTGCTAGGTAAGAAAGGTTGATAGGGTCACTCTAAAGTGACTAGATTGGATAGTTGGATATATATATATATATGTATATTGATTGGTTATATGAAACGTGACATTTCATTTTATTATCGGGTCTAAACCCATGTAGCTCACGAGACGTTTTTGTCTCACGTACTCCTTGTTTTGTTTTGCTATGTACTCAGGTTCGGGATCGAAGGCTTAGGTACGCATGGATAGAGATGCGGGACCTAGATTAGAAGAACACTAGATTGGATTTAGTCTTAGCTTGGTTATGATCTATTTTGTAACACCTACTTTTATACTCTGATTTCATACCAAGGTTTTTGTAAATCCAAATTTGAGGATGTTCTTCTATTTATAAAATGTTTTATTTTGGCCAATATTTTGTATTAAAATTTGAGGTGTTATAACTGGCATGGATAGAGATGCGGGACCTAGATTAGAAGAACACTATATTGGATTTAGTCTTAGCTTGGTTATGATCTATTTTGTAACACCTACTTTTATACTCTGATTTCATACCAATGTTTTTGTAAATCCAAATTTGAGGATGTTCTTCTATTTATAAAATGTTTTATTTTGGCCAATATTTTGTATTAAAATTTGAGGTGTTACAACTTGGTATCAGAGCTATAGTTTAAGTGAATTAGGTTGGATGACCATCCTAGTCTTAGACTGTAGCATTAGGAATATAAGATTCCTTAAGATCATAGGTTGACCTTGAGACTTTATACTAAGTTTAGGGTTGAACCTAGGGGACCGATGAATTTGATATGATTTCGGACATTGAGTCTTATGCGACTAATGGGTTGTACACAAGGTACTAAATGTTTAATGTCTTTCGTATAGTCTTGATTGAAAGAAATGGTGACCACACGTAGGAGTGGTAAAGCCCCGGAGGGCCGTGAGGAGGAAGTACCTCCTGTCTAGACCGTCAATGCATCGGGTTGATGAGTCGGAGGTTGGAGCTAATAGGACTCCGGTCACTATGGCGGATCTCCAAACTATTATCGATCAAATTAAGGGAACGGTGGCCGAAGAAGTGCACCGTATTATTGGGGACCATGAGAGGTCGGGAGGGGACCGTGAATCCGAGGCTAAGTCGGATGAGAAAACCGGAGGTAGTGGCACCGGGGAGGGGAAATCCTCCACGGGTGGCCAAAGTGATGCTAGGGCTAGGCCCATTGTGAAAGAAGGTTGTTCATTTAAATCCTTCATGGCTTGTAAGCCAAATGTGTATACGGGTAGTTCGGACCCGAAGGTAACAATGAGGTGGATCCGAGAAACCGAGAGGGTTATCGGTAGTAGCAAGTGTAAGGATGCCGATATGGTGACGTATGCGTCACAATTGCTAAAAGAAGATGTCGTGGGTTGGTGGGATATCGTGTATGAAACCCTCGGGAGAGAGGTAATTGAGAAGATGACGTGGAATGAATTCACCACGAGATTGAAAAAGAAATTTTGTCCCGAAAGGGATTTGGAGAAAATGCACGAGAAATTCTTGACCCTTAAGAAGGGTGATATGTCGATTGAAGAGTATTCGAGAGAGTTCACGGGATTGCTCCCGTTTGTTGCTAAAACCTACTCGGATGAGAGGTTGAGAGTAGTTCGGTATGCAAGTGGGCTACCGTGGGATTACCAGTTGGAGGTTAAGAGGGCGGTCTCACTCGATGAGGCTATTAGTGCCGCCCGGAGTGTTGAGGAAGTAAATGAGGCACGGGTTGCCGAGAGGGCCCATGTGGGCGAGAAGAGGAAAGCCGAGAGCGGCTCTAGTTCGTTCAAGAAGGGGAAGTTCACTTCGAACTTCTCTAAGCAAGGAAGTGTAGGTTCTTGCAAGAAATGCGGGAAAAATCATACCGGCTCATGCCGAGGGGAGCCGAAATCTTGTTTTAGTTGTGGGAGGGCGGGGCACATAGCCCGAGATTGTAGGGCCAAGTCGATGGCCGATGTGGAGTGTTTCTCGTGTCACGAGAAGGGGCACTATAGCAATGCATGCCCGAAAAAGGGAACCGAAACGATGGTGTCCACGGCTCAAAAGAAGGTGGAGCCGGCTAAGGTGAAGGGGCGATCCTTCCAACTCACCCGAGAGGAGGCGAAGGAGGCACACGATGTGGTGTCAGGTACTTTATTCATTAACTCCTTGCCAACTCATATTTTGTTTGATTCGGGTTCTAATTATTCGTTTGTGTCCTATGAGTTCGGTTGTAAATTGAATGTGCCGTCCGAAATGTTGAACGAGGTTTATGAGATAGAAGTAGCCGACGGGAAACGTCTATGGTTGAATGTGTTTATAGAAATTGTGAAATAGAAATAGACGGTAGAAAATTTAAGGTGGATTTGTTGCCCATGGGAATTAGGGCGTTTGATGTGGTTATCGGTATGGATTGGTTGGGTATGCACCAAGCCAAGATTTTGTGTGGAAAGAAAATAGTGTCGATTAGGACACCCGAGAATGAGAAGGTGTATGTGTATGGGGAGAAACGACATCACATGCCTAATGTGATTACCGCCATCAAGGCGAGGAAAAGTATATCGAAAGGTTGTGCATCGTTTATTGCATATGTATTAGATGGCCGAAAAGAAAAGAAGTCAATGGATGATGTCAAAATTATTCGGGATTTTCCCGAGGTATTTCCCGATGACTTGCCCGGTTTGCCACCGGAGAGACAAGTCGAATTTAAAATTGATTTAGTGCCGGGGGCGACGCCGATTGCTCGTGCTCCATATCGTTTAGCTCCCACCGAGATGCGGGAATTGATGACTCAATTGCAAGATTTGTTAGATAAAGGTTTTATTCGTCCGAGTTCATCACCGTGGGGTGCACCGGTGTTATTTGTTAAGAAGAAAGACGGTTCGATGAGAATGTGTATCGACTACCGAGAGTTGAACAAGGTAACTATTAAGAACCGTTATCCGTTGCCGAGAATTGACGACTTATTCGACCAATTGCAAGGTGCTAGTTATTTCTCGAAGATCGATTTGAGGTCGGGTTATCACCAAGTTCGGGTGAAAGAAGGCGACACCGAGGAGACGGCTTTTCGCACACGTTATGGTCATTATGAGTTTCTAGTGATGCCGTTTGGTCTTACAAACGCGCTGGCTATTTTCATGGATTTGATGAATCGGGTTTGTAAACCGTTCCTTGATAAGTTTTTGATTGTGTTTATCGACGAAATTTTGATTTATTCGAAAACCGAAGAAGAAGACGAAGGTCATTTGAGGCTTGTTCTAGACGTGTTGAAACGGGAGAAGTTGTATGCAAAATTTTCAAAGTGTGAATTTTGGTTGCGGGAAGTACAATTCTTAGGTCACGTGGTGACGTGTGATGGTATTAAGGTTGATCCGTCCAATATTGAAGCGGTGTCAAATTGGGAGCCTCCGAGGACTCCTACCGAGGTTAGAAGTTTTCTTGGATTAGCCGGTTATTACCGAAGGTTTATACAAGATTTCTCGAGAATCGCGATTCCACTCACGAAGTTAACGAGAAAAAGTGAGAAGTTTGTGTGGGAGAAGAAGCAAGAAGAGGCGTTTAAGTTGTTAAAAGAAAAGTTATGTAACGCGCCGATCCTTACGTTACCGGATGGTATGGAAGATTTTGTGGTTTATAGTGATGCTTCGAATCAAGGGCTCGGTTGTGTGTTGATGCAAAGAGGAAAAGTGATCGCGTATGCCTCGCGACAATTGAAGAATGCGGAATTAAGGTACACGACACACGACTTGGAATTGGCGGCGATTATTTTTGCCTTGAAGTTGTGGAGGCATTATTTGTATGGTACTCGGTGTACGTTGTACACGGATCATAAAAGCCTACAATATGTGTTTACTCAAAAAGATCTTAATATGCGACAAAGAAGGTGGATCGAGTTGATAGCCGATTATGATTGTGAGATTGTGTATCATGCGGGGAAGGCGAATGTGGTGGCCGATGCCTTGAGCCGGAAAGTTTATGAGAACCCGAATCGGGGAATTTTAACACGTATAGAAGTCGTCTCGAGTATTATCGAAAGGATCAAGAATGCCCAACGAGAAGTTATGGGGAAGGACGAGTTAAGACAAGAACGGTTGGGAAAGAACCAACACTTTCTCGAAAATGCACAAGGGTTGAAGACCGTAGGCGGTCGTATTTGGGTTCCTAAGTTCGGGGGTATCCGAAAAGAGTTGTTGTATGATGTGCACAAGTCGAAGTATTCGATTCACCCGGGAAGTACAAAGACGTAACAAGATATGAAACGGGTTTATTGGTGGCCCGGAATGAAGGCGAGAGTGGCCAAGTATATCTCTAAGTGTGCCACGTGTGCACAAGTGAAAGCCGAGCATCAAGTACCATATGGGGTAGCTCAATCATTGGTTGTACCGGCCGGGAAGTGGGAAGATATAACTATGGATTTCATAGTAGGTTTACCGAAGACGAGTAGAGGTCACGATGCCATTTGGGTCATAGTTGACCGGTTGACCAAGAGTGCATTATTTTTAGCAATTCGGGAAACGTTGCCACTTGAGAAACTGGCTAAGTTGTATGTTGATGAGGTGGTTCGACTCCACGGGGTTCCGTTATCGATTGTGTCCGATAGAGACGCGAGGTTTACCTCGAGATTTTGGCGATCTTTACAAGAAGAGTTAGGTACAAAGTTGCGGTTGAGCACGGCTTATCACCCGCAAACCGACGGTCAAAGTGAGAGGACGATTCAAACGGTTGAAGACATGTTGAGATCGTGTGTGTTAGACTTCGGTGGTAAATGGGATGAACATTTACCGTTAGTCGAGTTCTCGTATAATAATAGTTATCACTCGACTATCAAGATGCCGCCTTATGAGGCGTTATATGGGAGAAAATGTAGAACTCCATCTTGTTGGTTGGAAGCGGGAGAGACGAAACTCACGGGTCCCGAGATCGTGAGAGTGACAAATGAAAAGATCGGTATTATTCAAACCAACATGAAAGTCGCCCAAGATAGACAACGAAGTTATTCGGGTTTGAAGAAAAGGCCATACGACTTGGATGTCGGTGATATGGTCATGTTGAAAGTGTCACCTTGGAAAGGGGTAATGCGGTTTGGTAAGAAAGGGAAGTTAAGTCCAAGGTATGTTGGACCGTTTAAAATATTGAAACGGGTCGGGCTCCAAGCTTTTAAGTTGGAGCTTCCACCCGAGCTTCAAGGTGTGCATGACACCTTTCACGTGAGTTATTTGAAGAAGTTTATCGGGGAAGTTGAAAATATTATTCCATTGCAAGAGTTGCGGGTTGATGGCCCGAACCGGTTGATTGAGGAGCCCGAGGCTATATTAGAAACGAAAACAAAGAAGCTTCGGAATAAGGAGATCGAGTTGGTGTTGGTCAAGTGAAAGCATTCACTTGGGCCGAATTTGACTTGGGAAGTCAAGGACGAGATTCGGAAGAGGACCCGGATTTCGTGAACTATGATGAGATTCCGAGGACGGAATCTTCTTAAGGGGTAGATAGTTGTAACGACCCGAAATTTTAAATAAATAAATTATGTAAAAATATGATAATTATGGATAAATCATATAAAACACGTGGAAATTGGTTTCGTGTCGTTTGGACACCGTACGAGAAAGTTATGGGCGAAACCGGGTCGAGACAAAGTTGGAAAAGTGCAGCCCTGGCTGCACAGGGAGTTCGCGACGCGAACTAAGGATCACGATCGCGAACTGATCCCAGGGAGTTTGGCTATTGGTCGCTAAGTAGTTCGCGTCTGGGTAACGATCGCTAAGTATGACCGAGTATGCAAAGTTAGCGACGCGAACTATGTTCGCGTCGTGAACTCTGGACGACCAGCATTAAAGACGGGTTGAGCTCATTAATTGCCATATCAAAACCCTAGTTTTCTCTCTTGGCGATTTCTGAGCATAGCATCTGGATTGGGTTGATATCTTCACAAATCTTTGGTAGATTTCACTCCTAGTGGAAGATTAAAGGTAAATCTTCACTCTTTCATCTTTGTAGCTCAAGATCTATGGATCTTGAAGCTAGGGTTTGAAACCCTAGTTCTTGGGTTGGTGATTAATGGTTAAATAAATGGTGTGTACACTTAATAGATGGTATATTAACAAGGAAAACAAGTGTATGATTTCGATTTGTAAGAATCTTAAGGGTTGGTTAAACCTAGGGTTTGGTAATCACCATATTTGGGGGAAATGGATTGATGGGTGTTATCTAGAGGTAGATGAACACATTGGTATTAGTTTGTGATGATAATCTTGTTGTGATAATTGTTTTAGACATTCGGTGAAGTGTTGAAGTGGACAATTTGTGAGCAAGGAACCGGCGGAAAGAATACGGTTAAAGCACCTTTATCGCTAAGGTGAGTACGTGTGGACTTTACTGAGTACATAGCCAATGAAATACATTTTTATTACTTGTGTTATGGTCTATTTGCTTAATTGTGTAGACTAGTAGTTGATGGTTAGTTATACCGATGATAGTATTGAACTAACTTGTTTGATGATAGACGTGATAGCCGAGAGCTAGATTGGCATAACCATAGGGTTATGATGAGGTTGAGATGATGTGATGATACGGGAGACTCCCCGGTCATGAGGTGTGGATTGAGGGGCAGTTGGGATGGATTTCCCATCGACTCTTCCACGTTAGTGGTCTTACTCATTGGACGTATTCCGGTGGGCAAGGCAGGTATCGGTAGCGTGGGCGATCCTTTTGCCGATACCTTGTTTCTAGTTAGCTCGGGGGCGACCCGATAACTAGATATGTATGTGATTCTAGCTAGTTCGGGGGCAACCCGATAGTTAGACGTGATTGCTAGGTAAGCAAGGTTGATAGGGTCACTCTAAGGTGACTAGATTGGATAGTTGGATATATATATGTATATTGATTGGTTATATGAAACGTGACATTTCATTTTATTATCGGGTCTAAACCCATGTAGCTCACGAGACGTTTTTGTCTCACGTACTCCTTGTTTTGTTTTGCTATGTACTCAGGTTCGGGATCGAAGGATTAGGTACGCATGGATAGAGATGCGGGACCTAGATTAGAAGAACACTAGATTGGATTTAGTCTTAGCTTGGTTATGATCTATTTTGTAACACCTACTTTTATACTCTGATTTCATACCAAGTTTTTTGTAAATCCAAATTTGAGGATGTTCTTCTATTTATAAAATGTTTTATTTTGGCCAATATTTTGTATTAAAATTTGAGGTGTTACAGCAACCACCCAAGCTGCCAGTGATCACGAACGTATTCGCCAACCGAGCTGTGAGGCAGCTAACCTACCACCCAGAGGAATTCATCCTCCAGTCTCCATAACGGTTTCGCCGACTGTTGAGACTGGAGCACCTGATTCTCAAACAGCATTTCATATGATGTTTGATTCTGCTGATATTCCCATTCAGCAGTACACCTTTTCAGATAATGAAGAGATGTTTGAATCTGGGCTTCAACCTGTTTTGACAACTGAAGTAGGCACTTCTGTTTTAACCCCAGAAGTTTCAGTTGGACCCACACCACCCCCCATAGTTTCTGAGGGACCCATAGGAACTCTTCTTCCTATCTCGGGAACACCTTCTTCCACAGCTGAGGTTACCCCTCAAGCTGGAGACATGCCAGACCCCCTCCCCAAAAGCGTCCAAGTATCCCATGCTGAATCCAGCAAAGCTGGAGGAAGCATTCCCATCAGAGCCGCTGCTGCTCTGATGTCTAGTGTTGTTACATCCCAGATTCGACCTGGGATGGCCAAGCTGAGTAAGCAGATGGACACCCTTCGCAGGGATGTTCCAAAGAAGTTTGCTGCTACTGCTGAGAAACTCTCTTCCAGCATAACTTCTCTGCACACTGAGGTTCACACTCAGACTCCTCAGTTGATTTCCAAGGTGTCTCCTCTTCTTACAGCTGTTGATCAACTGACCGCTGCTCATAGTCACCTCTCTACGACTATTGAAGGGTCAGCTTCTGCTGTGTCTACCCGGATGGACAAGCTGGAGACTGAAGTCAGCTCGCTGACTTCTCAAGTCGCTGGTCTCCAAGGCACCCTCGATCTCATTCTTGCCAAGCTTAATGAGGGTGCCGCTGCTGCTCGTCCTGCTTCAGCACCAGAGAGTACCCATCTTCTTCGGGCACTCTCTGAGGGGGAGAAAGAGGCCACTTCAGCAGGTGAACAACATGGTGAACCAGAAAGTTCACAACTTATAATCACCTCTGCTGTTAGAGCCAATACTGAAGACGTTCCAGTAGGTGACAACTCAAGAAATCCACCTATCACCTCTGCTGGAACAGAAGAAGAAGCTGAGACTTCAAATGGTTTTACTAAAATCGTTGATTCCTTTGAATCAGTTGAAGTCCAAGCCCCGCGAATCCAAAACCCTCAGCCGATTTCACAGGAGATTCCTCATCCTGCTGAGGGGAAGCCTACATCTGCTGTGGTTGAAAACCTCATTTTAAATGAAGTTGGATCCGCTGCTGATCTTGATACAGCCTTAGCCCTTCAAAGAAAAACTCAAGAAGAGCTGTATCAAAGAGCTGAAGCACAAAGAACTGAGAACATTAGGTTGTTCAACAAAGTTCTTTATCAGCGTAGGCAGGAAGCAAAGATCACCAGCGTGAGGGCCCCCAAACACGATCCCAGCTGCCCTGATGAAATTGTAATAACAAGGGCTGGGAGTGCGGTGCTTCACGAAAAGTTTCCTCTGAACAAGATCAGCCTCATTCTCAACTACGATGAATGGAAAGAGGCTGAAGCAGCTGCCAGAACTGCGAAACCATCGCAAATCATAACAGATCTGGTAAATGAGATTCAATTTGCAATATGCTCCTTCAAGACTTTATGCGATGAAATCAGGAAACATGCTCCTGAGTTGGTATATCGCATACCTCCTGAATTGTGTGAATCTCAAGCTGCTGTTGTCAGAAAGACTGCTGGTGAAAGCTCCTCAGCGAGAGGTGAGAAACGTAAGTCCGTTCTCCTTGAGCCTCTTGCTGACTCCAGACAACTGGATATTGGGTCGTCAACATATTTGCTAAACGACCAAAACCCAATATCACAAAAGCCGTACCCACAGGAGTTAACTTTGTCCCTGGGCTGATCGTGAAAGAACCAATTCACGGCTTTTGCTATCTGGAGAAGAAGGTGCAATGCTTCCAGCGTGCAAATGAGCTGGATATGTGTGATGTGGATCAACTGATGACTTATCACAAGTTCTTGAGCTCCTCTACTGAAGAGGGAAGAGAAATGAAGAACCTAATAAACTCAGCCTTCCGCTCACTGTATCGCAATGTCGTTGGATAAGCTGTATCCAAGGCATTAATTTTTTTGATTTTCCTTGTATTTAAATTTCCCTATCAATAGAAAATCAAAACTTTGTAATATACTTGTAAAAATTGTAAAAAGAAACATATACAAAAGAACCCAAAGGGTCAAAATACATAAGTATTCAGCTGACCTTCTTTCAGCTGAATCATTACAGGGTTACACTTATACGGCTATTCGATTGCATCAAATAGGGGGAGATTGTTAGTCCCAAGACTAAGTAAATAAGATTTGATGCTCGACAGCCAAGAAGAATAAACAACAGCTGAAGTATGTATCTCAGCTGAAGCAAGTATATACAATAAACCTTCAGCTGAGTACGTACTTAGCTTTAGGATACAAGTCAAATTAGCAGCTATTAACGAGAGTTCATTCGAAGTCTATGACCAAAGGACAAAGACAAGAAGAAGACTATTCAGCTGATTGTGGAATCAGCTAATAGTACCTGCTGCAGATGAAGACTTAAAGGAAATGTTCATTGACACCTTGAACATTTCCCTTTCCCGCTCAAAGAAGAAGAAAACGATGAAGATCTTCTATTTTGGAATAGAAGATAATGTCAGTACAACTTCATCGTTTGTCCCTCAAGTATGTAAAGAGAAAGTCAACAACTTCTGTACTTATGTAGTACACCTTTCAATGTGCATCAGAAAAGGTACCGGAAGAAGTGGACACAAAGTACACTTGGGACGATAACTTGTGCAATAGCATTTAATGATCCATGGCAAGTCTACATCGACGAATAATATATTTGCACGTCGTCAAACTTGTGGACTAAGAAACATGGATCTCGGGTTATAAATACAGATGTAAATGCTTGCATTTACAACACCTTTAGAAACTTTCAGAAAACCCTAGAAATCATAAGCACAAGAACATTCTCTGAGAGTTAGTTATTGTCTAAGTATTAACTCCTCCATAGTTATTACTAAGGCATTAATATCAGCTGTTAGTATCAGCTGATATAACTCTCAGTGTATATCCTTCTAGTTTGAGCGGTCTAAAGTGTCAACTTAAGTATAGAGTTTTAGGTAGTGTGTTCTATCTATTTCCGCAAACTCTGTATTGTATTAAGTTGTTTGTAATAAAACTCTTAATCTTTGAAATCTTGTTGTTATTTACTTATCGTACTTTCGTTACTCGGTCATAACGCAACACGGTTGTGTTTTTGGGATCCAACAAGACTATTCAGCTGATTGTGGAATCAGCTCATAGTACCTGCTACAGATGAAGACTTAGTGGAAATGTTCTTGACACTTTGAATATTTCCCCTTCCCGCTCAAAGAAGAAGAAAACGATGAAGATCTTCTATTTTGGAATAGAATATTATGTCAGTACATTATCATCGTTTGTCCCTCCAAGCATGTAAAGATAAAGTCAACTATTTCTGTACTTATGTAGTACACCTTTCACTGTGCGTCAGAAAGGGTACCGGAAGTAGTTGACACAAAGTACGCTTGGGACAATAACTTGTGCAAGAGCATTTAATGATCCATGGACAAGTCTACATCGACGAGTTATAAGTTTACACGTCGTCTAACTTGTGGACAAAGGAACATGGATCTTGGGCTATAAATAGAGACGTAAATGCGTGCATTTATATACACCTTTTAGAAATCATAGCACAAGAACATTCTCTGAGAGTTAGTTATTTGTCTAAGTATTAACTCCTCCATAGTTATTACTAAGGCATTTATATCAGCTGTTAGTATCAACTGATATAACTCTCAGTGCATACTCTTCTAGTTTGAGCGATCTAAAGTGTCATTTCAAGTATAGAGTTTTAGTTAGTTGTGTACTATCTATTTCCGCAAACTTTGTACTGTATTAAGTTATTTTAATAAACTCTTAATCATTGAAATCTTGTTGTTATTTATCTTATCTCTTCGTCATTCTCGGTCATAACGCAACACGTAGTGTTGTTGGGATCCAACATACTTTTAGTAATATTTTAAACACCACAAAAAAAAATGTTGCTTACATGATTCGAACACAAGACCTTTTGTGAGTACTGACTGTGTGTTAACCAATTGATCTAAATGACACTTTGTTTAATCCTAAATAAACAGACAACATAACACTGCAAAACGTCGAAATTATCCCCTGTTTTATTTCGGATACAACTTAATATGTATTCTAAAAGGTCTTACCACCCATCTTATTCAACACTTATTGAAGGTAACGTCTTGACAATTTTGAGCATCACAATAGGAAAATACGTTATGGATGAACCTGCATCATCAGATCTTCCATCATCTGTTATGGCTGAACATACATCATCAGATCTTCCATCATCTGGAAAACCTCATAAAATCAGTCAAACCAACTATCCTATGTGGAAAACGCGTATGTTGTCCCACATGGTTACCTATCACCCAAAACTTCAAGATAACATCACGATAGGAAAATACGTTCCCAAAACCCTCATCCCTGGTACTCCTGAAATCCCAGAACACTATGTAGTGAAATCTGAGGCTCAGTGGACAGATGCTGAAAAACGTCTTGTTCATCTTGAGAATAAGGGTTGGGACATGCTTTTTCAAGCAGCTGACGATGAACTGTATCACAATATTCAATTTTGTGACTCAGTTAAAGAGATATGGGAGAGGCTGGCTGAAGTTTATGAAGGCACATCTGTTGTGCGTGAACATAACAAAAACATGCTCATACACGATTACGAGCTGTTTAAAGCCAAGCCTAGTGAGACTATAGCTCAAAATTTTAATCGTTATAACATTCTGTTAAACGAGCTGAAGTCTCATGGGGTTGATAAGGACGATATGTCCAAAATGTGTAAGTTTATGGCTGCCTTACCTTCTAAATAGGCCACCATCATAACTTGCATGAGTACATCTCCTACCTTGAAAGATTATACTCTTTCTTCTCTCTATGGTATGTTTCTAAGCCATGAGAGAACTGTACTCAACAAATTTCAACCTCCAAAGGACTCTAAAGTGAGTCCGTATGGATCTTCAACTGCTCTTGTTTCTCTAAACAAACCAAGCAGAATCGAATATCCTCCATCAGATGATGAAGCTGACAACAATTCAGATGTTGGTTTGTTCAACAAACTTGAGGTCAGCATTGAAGAAGTTGATGAAGACGAAGACAATGAAGCTCTTATAACTGAGCTTGCCCTACTTGTTAAAAATAGAAAATTCTTTAAAAACAAGTCTGGCTCCTCAGCTAGAGGTTCTAGTAGCAGATCTATCTCATCAGCTGTACCCTCCAGACTTTCTGGAAGTACACCTGACATCTCTGAGATAACTTGATACAACTGCAACAAGAAGGGACACTATGCTAACAACTGCAAGCAGAAGAAAGCAAGTTCATCATCTTCAACTCGTGAGTCCATTGAAGAAAAATATAAAAAGCTACAAGCCTTCACCAAAAAGATCTTGGAAGAAAAGAAGGCACTTGAAGGCAAAGCTGCTGACAAGGGTCTCGTAGCTGAAACTCATGATTGGGCTGACTCTTGTGACAGCTCATCTGATGATGATGAACAAATGGCCACAATGTGTTTGATGGCTCGTGCTGATGATGATGAAAGCATTACAGCTGATGATGCTAGTTCTTATAAATGGGTCAACATCGTTCATAAAAAGGTAACCTCTCTAATCTCTGCTGAGGCTACTAAAGCTAAAGATATTGTTGATTCTATTATTTGTGACTTGCACTTCATTGATCAGCTGAAAGGTGAATGTTTGGATAAACATAGTGCTATTCTACGTGAAAATGCATTTTTAAAAGAACGGTTAATTGACCACAAAACTTTAAAAGAAGAACTTACTAAAACAAAATTTAAAAACTCAGTTCTCCAACATGATCTAAGTGAAAAAGTTAAAGAACTTGAAGCTATTAAAAAGATTTGTGAATCATGGTCTCGTTCATCCAAACGTGTGAGTGAATGTGTTAACTCACAAATTCCTAATCAAGTACAAGCTGTGCTAGGAGGAGACTTCCTTGCCGCAGCCGCTGTACCTGACAGCAGTATAGATGATCTGTACTACTCGTCAGCTGATGCTTCTGTGCCAGCTGAAGAGTTGGTTTTTGGTTCCTTTGTTAGGTCTACCAAAACCTTTGCTACTGAGATGTCCTCAGAAGATCCTTCTGAAACCACTGGTGAAGAGTCATCAGCTGACTCTTCTGCCATGGTTGTTAGGACACCTACTATAGTAGTCGTTGAACCAAGAAAATCTATCTTGGGTTCAGCACCTGCTGCTTCTTCTGCTAGACCTCAGCAGAAGACTAGCATAACAGCAGGAAAGAAAGCTGTTCTTACACCCTCCAAGGGTGAGCCAGTTGGAGTTCGTACTCGAGCTGCAAAGAACAAAGGTAAGAGTGTTCCTAAAAGCACTCCAAGCCCTTCTTCAGCTGTGTCTGTCAGACGGCTGAAAGGAAAGGTCAGCAAGCTGACATCACTCGTTCAAACTCTGACTAACTCTGATAATCAGAAAATGAAAGGAATTTTGGGTCCTGTTCCCAATCCTAGTGCCTCGCCCTCTACTCCACTGCAAAGAAACATAAAATGCTATAAGTGTGGAGATCGTGGGCATATGTCAAGTGAGTGTGACAGCACATGCCTGAGACCTTCTCCAACCTCAGCTTGTGAGCCTTCTGAAAAACCAACACCTGTGAGCTCCAGCGGGAAATCACAAGGACCCACAGAGGTGTGGGTTCTAAAAAATAACTAACTCTTTTAATTTATGTGCAAGGTGACGAAAGCAAACATGTCTGGTACTTAGACAGTGGTTGCTCAAGACACACGACTGGATACAAATCCCTGCTGGAAGAGTTTGAAGTTTGTGATGGTCCCTCGGTAGTCTTTGGTGACAATGGTAGAGGCTCAACTGAAGGTTATGGAACCATCTCCAATGGATCCATAAAAATCACAAGAGTTGGTTATGTGAATGGGCTGAAACATAATCTAATCAGCATTAGCCAACTTTGTGATGCAAAGTTCTCAGTGAACTTTAATGAATACAGAGGAACGGTGACGGATAAAAATGGAAAGGTAGTATTAGTTGCTCCAAGAACCAAGAATGTTTATACACTTGACATGAATCCTCAAAATCAAGAAGTTTGTCTATTCTCACACTCGACTGAAGAGCTAAATTGGATGTGGCATAAACGGCTATCTCACCTGAACTTTAAAAACATATCGAAGCTGGCTAGAGGTCAGCTGGTGAATGGTCTACCACAAATCCGATATGAAAAAGATAAACTTTGTTCTGCTTGTGAACAAGGTAAACAACACAAAAGCTCCTTCAAGTCGAAGCAATGTTTTTCCATCAACAGCTGCCTTCACATGCTCCATATGGATCTCTTTGGTCCTATGAGTACTGAAAGCTTAGGCAGGAAGAAGTATACACTTGTCATCGTTGATGAATATTCACGATACACATGGGTTATATTTCTTCGTCACAAAAGTGATGCAGCTGATGAAATCATTAAGTTCATCAAAAGGATGGAACTTCTAAATGGGTCTAGAGTCAAGATGCTGAGATCAGACAATGGTACTGAATTCAGAAACAAGACCTTGGACGACTTCTGTTCAGATGTTGGGATATCCCAAAACTTCTCAGCCGCTAGAACACCCCAACAAAATGGTGTCGCTGAAAGAAGGAACAGAACCCTAATAGAAGCTGCAAGAACAATGCTTGCTGAGTCAAACATGCCTAAGCAATTTTGGGCAGAAGCTGTTAACACAGCTTGTTTTACTCAAAATACGTCTCTCTAAGTGAAGAGACATAAGAAAACTTCTTATGAGATTTTTCGTCAAAGGAAACCTTTCATAGGTTTCTTTCATGTGTTTGGCTGTGTATGTTTTGTGTTAAACACAAGAGATCAGCTAGGTAAATTTGATTCCAAAGCTGATGAAGCCATTTTCTTGGGATATTCCACTTCATCCAAGGCATATAGAGTTTTCAACAAAAGAAGACAAACGTTGGAAGAGTCCATAAATGTTACTCTTGAAGAACACTCAAAAGCCTTAAATTCCTCCTCTGCTGACTCTTCTGATGCATTTCAGAGATCAGCTTAACCATCTCCTGATGATACAGCTGAAGCGTTTTTTGATGCTTTAAATCTCTTTGAAGTACCTATAAATGAATCAGATGAGACGTTTCATGATGCTCCTACATATCTTGTAGATATTGCAGCTGTTCAACAAGAGATTCCAACAGCTAGAGCATCATCAAGGGCTATCTCTAAGCCACCTCTTCATACTTCAAGAAGATCTGTTCAAAATGAAGTAAACCATCCTGCTGAGCACTCAGCCGCTCAACAAGGATCTAATTCTGCTGAATCTTCCTCTTCTACAGCTGCTCCTCAATCCAAGTGGACCTCAGAACAACCAATTGAATTAATCATTGGAGATCCACAACAAGGAGTAGTCACAAGAAGCAAAGCATCATGCAATCTCTGCTTATGGTCTTGTTTCTTAGCAACTGAAGAACCGAAAAATATTAAAGCTGATTTAGAAGACTCAAGCTGGATTCAGGCGATGCAGGAAGAACTTAACCAATTCGAGGTCAACAAAGTGTGGCAGCTGGTGCCTCCACCAGCTGGTAAGACCATAATTGGTACTAAGTGGGTATTTAGGAACAAGATGGACGAAGAAGGTGTGGTTATTCGTAACAAGGCTAGACTTGTTGCACAAGGATACAGACAAGAGGAAGGAATCGATTTCGATGAAACATTTTCTCCAGTGGCTAGGCTCGAAGCTATCAGAATATTTCTAGCTTACGCTGCATACAAAAACTTCACAGTTTTTCAGATGGACGTGAAGAGTGCTTTCTTAAACGGGAAACTGCAAGAGGAGGTATATGTCAAACAACCACCAGGGTTTGAAAATCCTAAGTATTTAGACTATGTGTTTAAATTGGATAAAGCACTGTATGGGTTGAAACAAGCTCCTCGTGCTTGGTATGACACACTCTCCACGTTCCTCATAGCAAATGATTTCACTAGGGGAAAGATTGATAAAACCTTATTCATTCATAAAATCAAAGGTGATATCATTCTTGTTCAAATTTACGTGGATGACATAATTTTTGGTGCTACTGACGAGAAACTCTGTAGACGTTTTTCAAAACTGATGTCTACAAAGTATGAGATGAGTATGATGGGTGAACTAACATATTTTCTTGGCTTACAAGTTAAGCAATCTAAAAATGGAATTTTTATAAATCAAGAAAAATATATCAAAGATCTTTTAAAGAAATTTGATATGAATTCATCATCATCAATGAAAACTCCAATGGCTCCTCCAAACAATCTAGATGCTGACACAACTGGGAAATCAGTTGATGTTACATTCTACAGAGGAATCATTGGATCTTTACTCTATCTCACCGCCAGCAGACCAGATATTATATTTGCTACTTGCATGTGTGCTAGGTATCAAACTGATCCTAGAGAATCTCATTTAATAGCTGCAAAAAGAATTTTGAGGTACCTTAAGGGTACTCCAAGCCTAGGTCTTTGGTATGCCAAAGACTCCGGGTTTGATCTAATTGGCTATTCAGATTCAGACTTTGCAGGTTGCAAGATGGATAGAAAGAGCACCACTGGAGAATGTCAGCTGCTTGGTGGAAAGTTAGTCAGCTGGACAAGCAAGAAACAAAGTACTGTTTCTACCTCCACAGCTGAAGCAGATTATGTTGCTGCTGGAAGCTGCTGTGCTCAAGTCCTTTGGATGAAGAATCAGCTTGTTGATTTTGATATGAACTTTTGCAAAGTTCCCATCTATTGTGATAACACTAGTGCTATTGTAATCAGCAACAATCCTGTTCCTCACTCCAGAACCAAACATATTGACATAAGGTATCATTTTATTAGAGATCACATTGAACAAGGTGACGTGGAACTTCACTTCATTTCAACTGACCTTCAGCTAGCTGATTTACTCACAAAACCGTTAGATGAAAAACGCTTCAATTTTTTGATCAGCGAGCTGGGTATGTTGAATGCTTGAATCATCTGCTGAAGTACTATCAGCAACTGATAAGTTCACCTTGTCACTTAGTACATTCAGCTGATTAAAAACCGTTTTGAATTAATCAGTCAGCTGAATAAAATCTCTTAAATGATAACTTATGGAGTTTTATAAGTTAAAACGTTTGGTTCTCCCATAAAAGGCATCTTTTATCCCAATCCACACGTTCTCTGTGGCAAATATTTCCACTCGAGTGAAAATATTTGGCATTTATGAGGACAAGACACCCTGACACCAGAAACATCTCCACTATCCCTCTCTGTCACATCCAACCAACTTTTTGCACGAAAACCAACATGTCCATAGTTGGGATGCAACTAACCATTTTAACCCGGTTTAAATTCGAATTTTTACCCGATTCGTCTCCCTCACCCCTATAAATACCCATCCTTCTCCTTCACTTCTTCCTCACCACCCTCACAATTCTCTCTCCAAAAACCCTCTATTTCTAAACCTTTATCTCTCTTCCCTCTCTCCCCAAATGTCGAAGAAAGCCTCAAAGGTTTCTCTTACTAGGGCTGCCATTGAGTTCTCTCAGAACTCAAACCTAGTAGCCAACTTTTCCCCACCGGATGATCTTGTCGATATTTATCGACCAGTTGTGACGTTTGTGCGTCACTGCTTTATCAGTGGTGCTTTTACCAGAGTCACCAAGAGTATCATTGAACTCTTGCGTGATTTCTGGATGACCGCCTCCACCTCTGGAGACGACATCACTGCGCAAGTAAGGACTCATCAAATCACCATTACTCTTGATGATTTCCAAGTTGCTTGCGGATTCTATTATCTGCAACCTGGAGAAGAATATCAGCAGACTAAATATGCTGATGAAGCTAAAGCGAGTCTAATCAGTATCACTGGATACAGATTAGAAAATGAAGAAGACAGGGTGCCGATCTTTAAGAAGTCTCAGCTGACGAGACCCTGCGCCTATTTCTTTACCCACATCATTCAGGGTATAGGCGGCAACTCCGGGTCCCACAACCAGTGCAACTCCAGCATGCAAGTCTTTGCTGAAGCCCTAGTCACTGGTCAGCGGATCGACTACGGGAGAATAGTGAACGAGGAGGTCAAGGCGAAGCTGAAAAGCAAGGGAAATCATATTCCCTATCTCCGCTTCTTCACTTTGTGCATCGCACATGTGATAGTTGAGAAGCTGAAGATCGATTATGAAGACCTTTCAGGGGAATCGGTGATGGTCCGTTCCATGGGTCGACCACAAACTGTTGATGGAAATACCACCACTTCCACTGGGACCCCCATTCCCATTGACGTGGAAATTGTGGAAAGGGGTGATACTCCACGTGGTGGTAAGAAGCGAGTTAAGCGAGCCTCTCATCGCTCTCCTTCTTCCTCTTCATTCTTTGTATCATCTTCTCCCATTTCACGTGATCCTTCTTCTCCTCAGCTGAGGGTAAGAGGGACTGCTACCTGTGGAGATGATACAGTGGTTGATGATGTTGAGCTGGCGACAGCAACATCATCAGGATTCAGTCGGGATCCGCTGGGTTCTCACTCGAGATCCCAGAACCCAGTTGGAAGGATTACGATCAGAAGCTCTGTCAGCATCTAGGAATAATCCTTCGCATTTTCAGTCTGGCAGTGTTTTTCCAGGAACTCCACCAACAATTGGAGCTCCTGTTCAGACACCCTCGGCTAATCCTTCTTTTCTCCCCTATATTCTTCAACCTCCATCTGCTGATTTCTCAACAAGTCAGCAGACTTCAAAACGGCAATTTCGTTCTTTAGGAGTTAGTGCCGGCTCCAACCTTCTGCGTAGCTCCTCGACCGATTCATTATCTGTCGTTGTATCAAGGGAACAAACTCCACAAGCAACCTTAGTCTCTCAAAAGACTGCTGGTGAAGTTTTCGGCTCAACCCAAGCCACCCGTGAGTCAGCTGCACAGACACCATCCCCAACTTCTTCATCACTTTCTGAGTCATCGGCTGATGATAGATTGACTGGAAACCAAGTCAATCTTGAAGCTGTTCTTTCTCTTTCCCACAACGTCACCAGCTTAAACCAGCAGGTGATCGAGGAAACCACCACCGCCAATGAAGAGACAACTGTAGACCAAGTTGTTACTGAGGCAACCACCCAAGCTGCCAGTGATCGCGAATGTATTCGCCAACTGAGCTGTGAGGCAGCTAACCCACCACCCAGAGGAACTCTTCCTCCAGTCTTTATACCAGTATCGCCGGCTGGTGAGACTGAAGTCCATGAGAATCAAACAGCTTTTCACACAATGTTTGATTCGACCGATGACCCTATTATTCGGTCCTACTATTCGTCCTCTGACGAAGAACTAGACACTGGACTTCACACTGTTTTGACAGCTGATGTCGGCACTTCTGACAGAACCCCAGAAGTTTCAGCTGGACCCAACTCACCCCCAAAAGTTCTTGAGCATCCCATAGGAGCAACTCCTCCTAACTCAGGAACACCCACTCCCACAGCTGAGGTTACCCCTTAAGCTGGAGACATGCCGGACCCCCTCCCCCAAAGCGTCCAAATGTTCCTTGCTGAATCCAGCAAAGCTGGAAGAAGCATTCCCATCAGAGCCGCTGCTGCTCTGATGTCTCAAGTTGTATCATCCCAGATTCGACCTGGGATGGCCAGGCTGAGTAAGCAGATGAACACCCTTCGCAGGGATGTTCCAAAGAAGTTTGCTGCTACTGCTGAGAAACTTTCTTCCAGCATAACTTCTCTGCACACTGAGGTTCACACTCAGACTTCTCAGCTGGCTCTTCTTTCTGAGCAGATTCAAGACATCGCCAACGGGTTCACCTCTCTCAAAAAATATCTTCAGCAAGAGGTGAACTCCATTCGCGAATCTGCCAGTGTCGAAAAAGACAAGCTTCTCTCTGAAGCTCGGGCCACAGAAGCCAAAGTCGACCGACAGATAGATACCTTGACTTCCAAGGTGTCTCCTCTTCTATCAGCTGTCGATCGACTGACCACTGCTCATAGTCACCTTTCTAAGGCTACTGAGGAGTCTGCTTCTGCTGTGTCCACAAGGATGGACAAATTGGAGACTGAAGTCAGCTCGTTGACTTCTCAAGTCGCTGGTCTCCAAGGCACTCTCAACCTCATTCTACAAAAGCTAAATGAGGGCGCCGCCGCTGCTCGTCCTGCTTCAGCACCAGAGAGTACCCCTCTTCTTCGGGCACTCTCTGAGGGGGAGAAAGAGGCCACTTCAGCAGGTGAAGAACAAGGTGAACAAAATGCTTCACAACCTATGATCACCTCTGATGTTGGAGCCAATACTGAAGACATCCCAGTAGGTGATACCCCAAGATCTCCACCTATCACCACTGCTGGGATGACAGAAGAAGAAGAACCCTCAGCTGATCATGTTAAAATCGTTGATTCATTTAGATCAGTTGAGGGCCCACAAGTCCAAGACCCTCAGCCCATTTTACAGGTGAATCCTCAACCTGCTGAGGGGGAGTCTACGACTGAGACGGTTAAAGCTCTCCTCTTTAAGGAAGTTGGAACCGCCGCTGATCTTAATGCAGCTATTGCCCTTCAAAGAAAAACTCAAGAAGAGCTGTATCAAAGAGCTGAAGCACAAAGAGCTGAGAACATTAGGTTGTTCAACAAAGTTCTTTATCAGCGTAGACAGGAAGCTAAAATCACCAGCGTAAGGGCCGCCAAGTTTACTCCAGGATCCCCACTAGAAGTAAAGATAACTAGAGCTGGTGGACCCATTGCGGCTGAAAGGATTCCTCTGAACAAGATCAGCACTCAACTCAGCTATGATGAGTGGAATGAGTTGCTAGCAGCTTCCAGAACTGCACATCCGTCTGAGACGATAACGCAGCTGCAAAATGAGATCAAAGTCGCAACAATCATCTTCAAGACTTTATGCGACAACATAACGAGGACATCTCCTGAGTTGGCTGATCGCATACCTGCTGAGTTGCGTGGTTCTCAAGAAGTTGCTATCAGAGGACCCACTGGTGAAGGCTCATCAGCAAAAGGGGAGAAACGTAAGTCCGTTTTTCCTGACCCCTCTGCTGACTCCAGAACACTTGATGTTGAGAGGTCAATTATGTTTGCCAAACGACCGAAACTCAACATCTCAAAAGTTGTACCCACGGGAGTGAACTTTGTCCCTGGGCTGATCGTAAAAGAACCCATCTACGGCTTTTGCTATCTGGAGAAGAAGACGCCTTGCTTCCAAAGGGATGATGAGTTGTACAAGTGTGATGTTGATTAGCTTCTGATCTTTCATAAGACGTTGAGTTCCTCCACTGAAGAGGGAAAAGAAATGAAGAATTTAATCAACTCAGCGTTCAACTCACTGTATAGAAATGTCATTGGGGAAGCTATGACATAGTAGTTTTTTTTATTTTCCTTGTACTTTTCATTTTCAATTAATAGAAAATCAAATTTTGTAATATACTTGTAAAAATTGTAAAAAGATACAAAAGAACCCTAAGGGTCAAAGCACATAAGTATTCAGCTGACCACATCAGCTGAATCATTACAGGGTTACACTTATACAGCTATTATTGCATCATATAGGGGGAGATTGTTAGTCCCAAGACTAAGTAAATAAGATTTGATGATCGATAGCCAAGAAGAATAAATATCAGCTGAAGTAAGTATCTCAGCTGAAGCAAGTATATGCAATAACCTTCAGCTGAGTACGTACTTAGCTTTAGGATATCAAGTCAAATCAGCAGCTATTAACGAGAGTTCATTCGAAGTCTATGGCCGAAGGACAAAGACAAGAAGAAGACTATTCAGCTGATTGTGGAATCAGCTGATAGTACCTGCTGCAGATGAAGACTTAGTGGAAATGTTCTTGACACTTTGAACATTTCCCCTTCCCGCTCAAAGAAGAAGAAAACGATGAGGATCTTCTATTTTGGAATAGAAGATTATGTCAGTACATTATCATCGTTTGTCCCTCCAAGCATGTAAAGAGAAAGTCAACTATTTCTGTACTTATGTAGTACACCTTTCATTGTGCGTCAGAAAGGGTACTGGAAGTAGTTGACACAAAGTACGCTTGGGACAATAACTTGTGCAAGAGCATTTAATGATCCATGGACAAGTCTACATCGACGAGTTATAAGTTTACACGTCGTCTAACTTGTGGACAAAGGAACATGGATCTTGGGCTATAAATAGAGACGTAAATGCGTGCATTTACATACACCTTTTTGAAATCATAGCACAAGAACATTCTCTGAGAGTTAGTTATTTGTCTAAGTATTAACTCCTCCATAGTTATTACTAAGGCATTTATATCAGCTGTTAGTATCAGCTGATATAACTCTCAGTGCATACTCTTCTAGTTTGAGCGATCTAAAGTGTCATTTCAAGTATAGAGTTTTAGTTAGTTGTGTACTATCTATTTCCGCAAACTTTGTACTGTATTAAGTTGTTTTAATAAACTCTTAATCATTGAAATCTTGTTGTTATTTATCTTATCTCTTCGCCATTCTCGGTCATAACGCAACACGTAGTGTTGTTGGGATCCAACATACTTTTAGTAACATTTTAAACACCACAAAAAAAATGTTGCTTACATGATTCGAACACAAGACCTTTTGTGAGTACTGACTGTGTGTTAACCAATTGATCTAAATGACACTTTGTTTAATCCCAAATAAACAGACAACATAACACTGCAAAACGTCGAAATTATCCCCTGTTTTATTTCGGATACAATTTAATATGTATTCTAAAAGGTCTTACCACCCATCTTATTCAACACTTATTAAAGGTAACGTCTTGACTATTGAAAAAAAAAACTCTACAATTTAGTTACGCGTACCTGTCTCCGCATTGCGGCGTACCCTGCTAATTAATATTTAACAAGTCAATTTTAAGTAGCCTGCAAGTTCTCTCAACTCATTTATAAAATATGTGATTACTTTAAGTGCCAAATGACCAAAATACCTATTCATGTATAAAATATGTGATTAATTTTGACTGTTAGATCTTATTGATCAATAATTAAGATTTATTTCTTGGGACTTCGTAAAAATGATGGACCTCCTTAAACGTTTCTCTATTAGACCATATTATATTATGATATTATAATTCATAAAAGAATAGTTTGAAGAAATGATTAGTCTACAACTTAAGCTTACCAAGTCGATATCTTACTAAAAGCTACTTTTTTTCTCAATGTAAAACTTGTTTAGTATGTTTATGAGATGTTTGATATGTATTAAAAATAGAAAATTTTAATTTGAGTCTACAACTTAATCTTATCATGTTGTTATCTGGATATACATCCCTTCTATTTTCTCTGATCTCATGTTATTATGGTGTATTTAAGGTGGTGCAGAATATGTGGCCGTACAGTCACATTTTATAGGAGCTTAATTTTTTTATACATAATGTTAAAATTTTAAGTAAATTTAATAATTTAATAAGAGAAAAATTAAAAAGTCTAATTTTTCATAAAAATATTGTATTTAATAATCTTATTTATATTTATTCGAATTTTAGAAACGCCCTGCATGTTAACCTTGTATTTTGATATATATCCTTATCTCGTTATGTAACATTATTTATAAACTTGAGCCGTCTGAAATAATATTTCTTTTAAAATATATTTTTTATTGACGTTCGAAATTATAAATTGATCAAAATGTCAAACCAAATAAATATATTGTTGATGACATCATACCCGCCTCACGTAAAATGGGTCCTTTTATTAATGGACGGGAGAACCTTGAATTTGTGAATATGGAGATTGGCCTAACAGGCTAACATTGACAAAGTATTTTATAGTAGTAAAATAAAATAAAAACCAAGAATCTTTAGAGTTTAAATCATGGGATTAGAGATTAATTCCTTTTAACTCAAGTTGTGGCTACACTATATTTTCTAAAGTTATAAACAAAAGAACATACGTATAAGCTAGCTTGAACTGGCTCTTAGGGGCTACTTGCTGACTGAGTTAGTTATTTTTTTTATTTAGACCGGATCAACAAAATGATTTAGACCAAATCCGTTATACGTGCCAATTTAAAAGAAATTGAGGAAATCAAACGTGCCGACTCTGAGATCGAGTCCGAAGCAAATCAAATATAGTAAATAAAGAAGGTGGTAAGACCCTTTACTCGGCTCGGTCTATAGATCCTACAACCAAGTGATCAACCCTTTATATATGTGGCGAATATTAGCATTTGCACAAGTTTTTAATACTTAGTATTTAAGATTCATATGTTATCTTTGATAGTTTTTGTTATCAAATGTATTTTCTATGGGTAAAATATGTGGGATGGTTTTTGTTTGATCATCTTCTAGAATGGCGTGCGCATTACAAATTGCAAGATGCCAATATTTCTCTATCCATCATCATTCGCAATCTAATCTTTGGGCCTACACAAAGAATTTGATTCCCAAACACTTTGTATACTACTAAAATGATTTAAACATGTAGTATGTATGTATGTATATGTATATATTTACGCATTTGAATAATGTTTTTCCATATCGTGTCCGTTTCATCATATACACAAAGAATAACACTAAAACCGAGTAAACATTTCAATTATAAACGGTTAAAATTTTAAATAATACAATCAATTACGGATTGTATATAGAAACATCATATCATTTCGGAATCTTTTCATTCCTTCTTTCGCTCCGATACACATTCAGATGCTTTGTATCCAACTTTGTATGAACCATGTTCACACCAAAAAGAATGCTTAGATCCAAAAAGAATCATTTTGAATCCATATCTCTTTCCACTTATGATGAAACGATTGAAGATAGGGATTCAAACAAAATTTCAAAGGATTTGTATTAAGCTTGAAGCAAAGAAGATACCCCACCACCACTCCTAGCACAAAGCATTGTCATATCATATCATTTTATTAACACTAGAAGAAGAATTAATTAGGTCCAAAAGATAGTCGAACAAAAACACTAACATATACTCCCTCCGTCCCACAAAAAACTTCCCATTTGATTTGGGCACATGTTTTTAGGAGATAGTTGGTGGTGGGGTATTTGGTAATAAATTTGATTAAAATATAGGGTTAGTTTAAAGATTGACATAAAGTTAGTGAGAGAAACTTTAAAAAAATGATAAAAAATGACATAAAGTTAATGAGATAATATTAATTTATTAAGTGGGTCACTTCAATTCTCAAATGAGAAATTTTTTGTGGGACAAAATTTTGGGGTGAAATGGGAAGTTTTTTGTGGGACTGAGGGAGTATATCTTAATACAAATTGCACTAAAGGTAACATATTTCGGTTACTTTTAACCATCTGTTGACAACCTAGCAGTAAGAGCACTCTAATAGATCTTCTAAAGGTCACGGTTTAATTCTTTCCATAAGTAAACAATTACTAGATAGTCAAGGTAAGGTTTGGAAATGATGATGGTGATGATTAGATCGCGTACACCACGAATAGTTAACTTTGTAGGCCACCTAAGTAATTAACTTTGATTATTAAGGCCATCAAAAAATTGAAATATATGTGTTGGCAACCCAAATAGTTGTATTTGATTATTAAGGCCATCAAAATATTGAAATAACTTTATTCACGTATTTATTTGTTTCAATCTATACCAAACCATTTGTGCTAAAGTGTTATACAACTAATAGATATTACACACGCGATGTTGTTGGATTTTCATACAATATTTTTAATATCAATAAATATTAAATATAACTTGGATATTTATATTAAAGTTTATGGGAGTAAAGTGTATTTTTAGGAAACTTAAAGTATAGGGTAGTAATTAGTCATTGTGTAAAACTTTAAAATTAATGGAAAACTAAAAATTAGAAGCACAGAAAGACAAATTCGAGCCTTCGACCTTTGGTTCACTATATAGATGCTTCACCGCTCAGGCAAAATTTTTCCTTGTTAAATAAGTTTATTACAATTAATAAACTGTAATATATAATAAAGTACACATTTACATGGGCCTTAAACACTATTAGGCTATGGGTTATTAAATAATAAATGGGCCTTACTCGGCCATTACTACACATTAGACACAACACTTCAACTCGTGTTGATTCTTGTTTCTTTTTTCGATTAGAAGTTTAAACATTATGTTGTTGCTCGAAATCTGTTTTCATTTATTGTTACTCCTAATTTAAACCATCTGTTTTAAAATTACACGAAATCTAATCAATTGTTAATTGTTATAAGTCGTCTTCATGCCTTACCAACTGGGCTACACGCCAGACTTGGATAATTTTTTAACATTTGAAATCACTTTTTTGTTAGCTTCGTAATGGAAAATAGTAATCATTAAACTCTTACGATTTTAGAGACAATGAAACTAGAACCGGAACCAAATTGAGGAACCGCTACTAGAGGTTCCGGTTCAAGCCGAACCCGGCGAGTAACCGTCTATGCTCACCCCTATTTACAAGAGTATAATTACTATTTAACATCTGAAATTTTAATTATCAGAAACAGTCCACGTGGTATTTAGGCTTCTCTATTTTTGTCCATAATTGTTTTCCTGAGTCCTGATTTTTCAAAAAAAATCGTCATTTCGCATCCAAATTGACCCAAAATACCATTATAAATATGTTTATTATTTTCTTTAATCCTTTTTTAATTATGTCTATATTTGAGATAGCGTAGTCGAGAAGTTGACCCCATATTTCGATAGCATGACCTTTTGCTAAAAAATTGAATAATATTAAATTTAATTGATTGTTTTGTTGCATAATGCAAGCTTGCCAGCTATTTTTAGCAAGTGCACAAATAAAAAGGACACTTTTAGAGTTTTAGGTGTTTAGAAATGTAAAATACGTAATGATTCTCTCACCAATAATCCACAACAATAATGCAATTATAAATTATAAGGAGATTATAATTGAAGATATTATGTGTGACAGTGTGATGTTAAGTGAGAAAAATCGTGATACTTTTTTTATTAGAAACATAGAAACCTCGTACATTATGAGTTTATTCCAAAATGAACGACATTTTTAAGAATTGTATTAGTTTTAGTCCTGTTAACTAACCATTATATTCCCAAAAGTTTAAAACAATTACTATAATCAGGGGTGACAATTCATGACAAAATCAAGTTGGTATCACAACCATCGTAACCCATTCATTTGAAAATTTCAAATGGGTTGGACATTTGTATATTTTTTTATGCTATTAGTTAAACGGGTTGGTCACTTGACTCATACTTCCTCCGTATCAAAATAAGTGACACAAATTAGTTTAAACGTTTTTTGAGGTAAAAGATTAAAGTAGAGGTTAAAATAGATTAAAGTATATAGTTAGTGGAGAATGGGTCCCACTTTTCTTGAATAAAGTGATATTAATGAGTTTTAAAAGTAAAAGTAAGGGTATAAGGGTAATTTCACTTTATTAAAGTGGATAGTTAGTGGGTATGAGTCCCATTATTTTTACCAAATAAAGAAAGTTTTCAAAGTGTGTCACTTATTTTGATACACCCCAAATTAGAAAGTGTGTCATTTATTTTAATACGGAGGAAATATATCCATAATCCAACCTGAATATTATCTGTTTATTAATTATTAATCAGGTTGGTCCGTTTACAAACCAAACTTGTTTAAACGTAAAAAATAACACATGGCAACAAAAGAAGCACACAACATGCAAATAAATCCAAAAGATAATTGATATATAAATAGATATACATGATTAAATCCATAACCTCTAGGAGATCATTTTCATTGGATTCTTCCCACACAAATCTGAATCCACCCACCCACCATATCAAGAATCTCTAACTTTACATAAAAATCCATACACAACAAGCTCAATTGCAAGCTTGCATTGATATTGATGGTGATTGTTGCATACACTTATCATCTATAATGTACTCAAGGCTCAATTCACTGAGACATTGATCTTTACATATCATTATTTGCACAATTCATTGTTCTAAAAAGATCGCTATAGAGTAAAAAATGTTCGGTTTTTATATACAAAAGGAAAATTTCAAGTTTAGGATGAAGGAAAATTTATCGACACAAACATCATTGATCAAAACGTTGTATGTTATCCTAATTAAACGTGTTAGATTAAAAAAGGTTCGGTCTTTATTAAGATGCATAATTTAAGAATCACAAGCACATTGATATTGGATTATTGATCACTTGATCCCCAAATTTATCGACATAAACATGTGATAATATTTGGTTCTATCGTCTATCTAATTCTACGTTACATAACGTTCTTGAAGTTAGCTTTTATCGACCTAAACACATTATGGTGTCCACCAATGGATTAATTTGTGACATACTCATAAAAATTATAATTGTATTAAGCATAGTTTATTAATTTTATAATTTACATAAGCAGGATTAACATTATATATGCATTATAACAGAAACATTAACAAGAAATTACTGAGTAAACTGACCATTGGAGTTAGAACGAATTCATTTCGAGAAGATAACTCCTGCGTTTGATCAATTTAGCAACAGCTTCACCATATACACCATTAAATCCTCGATCTGTTGCTGCTAATCCTTCATCCCATTTCTGTTCTTCTTCAGCTTCCTCTGCAGTTGCACCTGCAACACCAATGGCATTCATTGTAGGTCTCACAACCACTAATGTTGCACCTTCCATTGTTACTCCATTTGATAGCTCCAATTTTGATTCATGTCTCATTCTCATCCATACCGCCGGTACTCTTGTTCGATTACTCCTCCACCAAACACCGCCGGCGCCGGTGGTGGTTAGATTACCGTTTTGCGCTTCGTCTTCATCCTGATTTTCACCTTTATCTTCTCTGAACTCTTTGATTCCTGATTCGTTTATGATCACAGTTCCTTCACCTTCTCTGTCTTTGATTATCAATTTTGTTAAGTGGACATTCTCTTTAACAATTTCTTTCACCATGTAATGCCTTGCAGAAGCAGCAATTAACGCGCTAATCGTCCACACAACTCTCGTCTTCAAACCCCCACCACCGCCTAGATCCGATTCACCAACGCCGCCGCACCGGAACCCTAAGATCACGCAGCTCTTCAACGTTTTACCGAATTCCGCCTTCCACTTGATCCCTGCTCGTTTCTCTAACCTCAGATCTCCGGTAGGTAACTCGATCTCAAGCTTTTTGATCCTCTCAAATCCACGGAGGATCGTCGCCGGAGAGTTTTGCGATTGATGATGATTGCTACTGCTTTGTATTGTATGACTTTGAGGAGGTGAAATTAGCTCCTGGATTGATTTCACAATCGATTTGATGAATCCAATGACGGAGGATGTATCGCCGTCTTCTTCGGAGTCAACTGAGGAGATAACTCGGTCGACTCGGAGTAGGAGTGAGTCCGATTGAGGTACAAGCGAGTTGAACCGGCGTGATACAGCTCGGCATCGAATTAGGGTTTTAATGTCGGAGATATTGTTGAAGATTGTGAGGATTATAGGGTCCGGCAGCTGATCGAAGCCGTCGGTAGCATATTCCGGCAACGATTCCATAAATGAAAGTGTGTTAATTGACCGGAAAGGAAGCGATGGATCAACGGCGAGCATCGAGGAAGCCATAGCTTTGACCGTTGACCTTTTATAGAAGGGGCGAAGAGGGAGTTATTCTAATTGGGTAATGCCGGCTTTCTGTATTTATCGTAATTCATTCCGTACCTTTAATATCAAAATGAATAAATGAATGTAATTGTTTTTTTATTGGATAAAACTATATTAAAAATTTCTAATATATCCTATTATCCTATAAATTACAGAAATGATATTAATGTATATAATTTATGTTTATTTTATGTTACTATTAATCACAAAATGATATTATTATTAGGAGAAAATGCATAAAAGGGTAATGTACTTTGATTGAAATTTCATTTAAGGGTATCTACTTTTGTTTTGATCACTAAAGGGTAACATACTTTTATTAAAGTTTATAAAAAGGGTATTTACTTTGGTTTTGATCACTAAAGGGTAACAAACTATGTTTTCTTCCCAATTTATATAAAAGTTTATATAAAAAAGATTTACATAACTTGTAAGCGAGAATTTTATGGATTATAGCACATATCCGTTAGCTGAAAATTTGTCAATATAATTGATGGGAATAACGATGACACTTAAGGTTACCTTCTCAACTTAATATGTCAATTATGTATATATATATATATATTTTAAATTTATCCATTTGAGTCGGCTTTCTATTATAATTGATAAACATCCAATGTATGATCTATCAACCTAGGCCTGTAAACGAACTAAACGTTCAACGAATCGTTCGTGAACATTTCGGCGGTAGGTTAAAGAAGCCGGTCAAACGTGTACGAATTGTTTTAAAAGTTGGTTACCCTTTAGTGATAAAACAAACGTAGATACCCTTCTTATAATCATTTATAAGAGTTGGTTACCCTTTGGTGATCAAAATAAAAGTACATACCCTTTTTATAAACTTTTATAGTAGTAGGTTACCCTTTAATGATCAAAATAAAAATAGATACCCTTAAATGAACTTTCGTCTAAAGTATGTTACCCTTTTATGCATTTTACCCTTATTATTATTCACCGATCAAACGAGTAGATGCACAAATAAACATACATAATAAACAGAAATATCATTTCACATAAAAGTAATACGATCCTATGTAAAATAACACAGAAAGTATGTATCATGTAATTTGGATTCTTGCCTGAATAATAATATAATGATAGTAATTTTGTATATACTTCCTCCAATTTAAAATAAGTGATGCATGTATAAATAGGTGATACACTTTAAAATTTTTATCTAATATGGTAAATATAGTGAGCCTTACACTCACTAACTATTTGCTTTAATAAAGTGAAATGACATTTCTACTCTTACTTTTACTTTTAAACATCATTAACATCATTTTATTCAAAGATTGTGGGACTCCATTGCCCACTAACCACCCAATTAATTTAATCTATGTCTGTGCAAATTGGACCAAAAACCTACTGGGACCGCTGAACCGGAACAGACTGGACCGAACCGAGCTACATCGATTCGGTTCTCGGTTCTATTTTTTATGAAAAATCGGTTCTCGGTTCCAATCGGTCTGGTTCCAACCGGTTTGGTCCGGTCCAAACGGAGAAAAAATCGAAGAAATTACCTCGGTTCTCGGTTCGGTTCTGTTCCGGCCGGTTCTCGGTCCGGTTCCGAGTATCATCGGAGCGGTCCTCGGTTCGGCAAAAATCATTTTTTCGGTTCTCGGTCCTAGTCAGTCTGGTCCGGTACTTGGACTGTGCACAAGCTTAATCTAATCTAACCCTTATTATAATTTTTTGCCTAAAAAACAATGAAATGAATAATGTATCACTTATTTTGAATCGGAGAAAGTATATAGTATATATTTTGAAGTGAGAACTATTTTCTCGTGTTATTTGCTACTTATGTGAGCCAATGGTGTTATGTTTTAATTGTGAACAAATGATGATTTAGGGTCCACGCTTCGCAGCGGGTTGTAAAGATAAATAACATATTTATAAACTAACATGTTACTAATTTCGTTAGGGTAATTTGAATAATTACCTAGTAGAACTTTAAAAGATATACAAAAAGATTGGATTAGTTGCAAATTTACTTATATGTACAATACAATTATATAAAATGTAGATGAATAGGATTTGACTTTGACAAATATTATGTATCTTCCGTTTCAAAATAAATGATACACTTTTTATTTTTGGGTGTTTCAAATTAAGTGATATGCTTTGAAAACTTATGTTATTTAGCGAAAAGTAGCAGGACTCATATCCACTAAATATCTCATTTAATAACGTAGAATGACACATTACCTTTACTTTAAAACATTATTAAATTCATGTTAATTAATATATATGTCATCCTTTCTCCACTAACTATCCATTTGAATATAATCTAATGTTAATTATAATTTTCTTTCTAAAAAAATGGGAAATCTTGAATGTATCACTTATTTTGAAATAGAGGAAGTAATAGATTATAAGTTAAATAATTAACTTATCTTCTAAAAAAAAAAAAATTAGACTTCAATTTTTTGTGGTAGTTTCTATGCGGGCTCATCAAGAATATGGGTCAATTGGCCCATAAATTCAGGCCTAAGTTTTGATGGCCCAAAAAGGAAACCTGAGAAAGAAAAGGCTGTAACATTTTTGGAGTTCTATTTGTTAACAATGGGAAAAGTTAAAAGAAAAAGAAAATCAAATGCTATTCATCAACTGTAGATGAATAACATTTGATAAATGTTATTTAGGTAATGAAAATTCATTTTCCAAGATTACTTTTGAGTTTCTTAAATTTAGTAACTTAAACTAGTTACGTATTTTATTGCATACAAATCCTCAAATTCACTAACATAAGATATTAAAATGTGTTGTATATTTACAATACAAGGACTCATATTATATAAGATATGCTTTCAAAGTACAAACCCATAACAATTGGACTTTATAAATATTGGGCTTAAGTGGTAGTCCAACATTAATAATTAAGATTTAAGATTTTGATATGATTTGATAAGATGAGATCCCTCCCACAAATTTACAGGAAAATAATGCGTATCACAAGCTATATTATATTCTTTATTATTTTTAAAAGTATTTGTTAAATTCTTAATGTAATCATGATGTAAGTTGTTTAAAAACATAATGTATGTGGTAAATTGTTCTTAAAAGAGACGAAAATTTAATAAATTTGTTGAGTTTGGTAGGCTCATCAACACGATTATTTGGTGATAGCCTAGTAGTGAAAGGCTGAAAGCTTCCAAATGATCTTTTAGAGTTTACAGATTTGATCCCTCCCTAAGTGAATTTTATCATATGATTAGTGAGATGTTCGAAAACAAACAAATCAACAGTTATGTAGCGTGCATCATGAGCATAAACTTGGCTACCCTGAAAACTTGAAAAGCCCTTGTAGTGGGTAGGGGTGAGCATAAAAACCGAAAAACCGAACCGAACCCGGAAAACCCGAAAAAACCGAACCGAAAAAACCGAACCATTTGAAAAACCGACATCAACGGTTTTGATTTTTGGAAAACCCGAATTTTTGGGGCGGTTTTCGGGGGCATATGAAAAACCAAACCGAAAAACCCGCCCCGCCCCGCCTTTATATATATTTCAAGTTTTATAAAAATATTCTTATATTTTTAAAAGATTTGATATAAATTTGTTTGCAAAAGGAAAGCAACCATCAATGAAACTTCTATGGATGAAGACATTGACTAAGATTATTGCGAAAAATGGTTGGGTGTTATTCTATTATTAATTTTTTTCAAATTATGTTAGTTGAATTTATTATTACATTATATTAAACCTACTAGTTGTTTTTTATTTATAATGAAATGAGTTAAGGTTTGGAAGTTTGAATCATAATATTAGTTTTTAAGGTAATAAATTGGTAAATTTAAAGGAAACTAAAAAACCGAAAAAACCCGAAACCGAACCGAAAAACCCGAAACCGAACCAAAAAACCCGAAAAACCGAAACCGAAAAACCCGAAACCGAACGGGGTGTAATTCTCAAAACCCAAACTTTCGGGGCGGAGTTTGGTTTTAGTTAAAAACCGCCCCAAACCGCCCCATGCTCACCCCTAGTAGTGGGAATACGTTTTTATAAAATTGATTAAAAAAAAAAAGGTAACCTGCTTTTCATATGAAAACGGAAAACGTGATATTTTTAAGTTGATAGTAGAGACGGGTTTTGTAATACGAATGTAAATGGATTAATACACATTTGGGCTTTGGGCCGCTCTGAAACACATTTAGATTCGGCTTACATATTGTTTGATTAGCTGAGCGCAATTTAAAAATACAAAGTAAGGTTTATTACTTGGTTACTCTCGTATAACGTGTTTGTATTGTAATTTTACTATCTTCATGCTTTTAGTTGTCTAGTATCATGTCATATTTAGCAACATGTTCCAAAAGAAAGGACTGTTAGTAGGGGTGTTTCAAGATAACTGAAATTTCCGGATATCTGAATTTCAGATACCGGATCTGGATAGTATTTTCAAAATTTTCGGATACTCGATATCCGAAAAATTATCAGAAATATAAACATATCCAGATAATATATGAAAAATATCCGAAATACCAAGAAAATACCCGAAAATCCGAAAAATATTTGATTATTTTGTTTTTTTTTTCATATACCGTATATCTGGATTTTCGGACATCTGAAATTTCGGATATCTGAAATCCAAGTATCCAAATTTCGGATACCGGATTCTGATATAAAATTCACTATCCGAATATCCGGATCCTGGACTGCATGTAACTTTTTCTAATTAATATAAGGAGTGGCTTAGATTTAATTTTTATTGAGTCTAATAAAAGTTGATCTCTCACTCTATCTTAAGTAATGCTTTTGCTAAGTACATACCAAGATTGTCTTGTTTGTTGATTATGAAATTATTTCTTATCACAATAACCTTGTTTTTAATACAAAGTATGATCCCCTAAAATGCAATTCCCTCCTAAACTTTTGCAATTTTTTTCTTTTAGCCCCTAAACTTTTAAAGTACTAGGTATCCAAACATTATTATCATAATGTTATAAGAGTTTCCCCTATAACGAGCTCATACCCACATCTTATAATGTATCATTTTAACATCATATGTTAGATATTTTATTCATTTTTAGTTACTAAAAATATTATACCCTAAACTTCTATAATTTTTAGGGATAGTACATATTTAGGTTGATAATGTCTATAATACATTATGTTAGAAGTTGTTAGAAATTAGTTTAGGTTGTTAAGTATTAGCGTATCATCTATTGTCAATAGTGAATTAGTGATGCACTCTCAAGGTAAAAGACTGATCAATAATATGAGAAATACGTTTGCTTCTAACATTTCATGGTATCAGAGCATATGATCCATAATCACATTTTTTTTCTTCTTATTTCTTTCTTTTGATTCAATTTCTTGAATTAATAATCTAAGGTTATAGGTTTGATCATCAAGGTCACATATCTATCAAAATGGTTTTATAGGCCACTCAAATATGTGTTTGTTTTCATTTTACCGATTTCGACTAAATTAATGACGAAAAGTTATACAATATTTCGGCACAACTTATACAAGATGATTTTATAGGTCACTCATTTATAACGGATCATTAGGGCACCCGTTAATTAAAATTTAGATGCCAAATATTTATTATACTCTTGTATATCACTTTTAACATAATAACCATATCCATAAAAGAAGGGTATAATTGGCATTTCGCCTTTAATTTGTCATTTTTATCATTGTAAATGAAAATAAATACATATTTAAATTACCTATAAAATTGTTTCAATATTTAGATATCCTTAATAGAGTTGCGTTCAAGGGGGTCCATAATTTTTACAAAGTCCGAGTAACAAATCTCAACCATTGATCAATATGATATAATGGTCAAGATTAATCACATACTATATACATGGAGGGATATTTTGGTCATTTGGCACTAAAAAAAAATTTATTTTATTTTATTTTTTATTTTAATTATTTATTTATTTTTTATTTTTTTATTTTTAATTAGGGTATTTTGGTCATTTTGAAAAAAAATATTTTTTTATTTTTATTTTAAAAATTTAGTTTTTTTTAAAAAAAATATTTTTTAAAAAATTTATTTATTTATCATTATTTTTTTGAAAATTATTAATTTTTCATTAATAACACATAATGTTATTGCATAGTGAATCACATGTGATTGCATAGTGAATCACATGTGATTGCATTCTGAATCGCATGTAATTTAACTAAAACTTGATTTTACACTAAAATCACATGTGGTTTACACTAAAATCACATGTGATTTTACACAAAAATCACATGTGATTAAGTTATACACGTAATTATCAAATAAATATTATTTTTTAATTAAAAAAATTAATAAAAAAATTTAAAAAATTTAAAATAAAAAATAAAAAAAAATTAAATTTTTTTAAGTGCCAAATGACCAAAATACCCCTTCATTATAAAAAAAATAAAAAATAAAAATTTTAAAATAAAAAATAAAAAAAATAAAAAAATATTTTTATTTTAAAAAAATGACAAAAATACGCCTCAACGTATAAAATATGTAATTAATCTTGACCATTAGATCCTATTGATCAATGATTGAGATTTGTTCCTTGGGACTTCCTAAAGATGATGAACCTCCTTAAACATTTCTCATCCTTAATAATCAAAGCTAAATATTTAGGTACTCTTTACACATATTATCCTTTCTTTGCATTTGTACAAGTTTTGTTATGCTTAATCATTTTCAAAGCATTCCTTTAGAGAGAGAGAGTGTTCTTTTATACTTCCTTCGTTAATAAGTATATTTTATTTTTCGTTGATATCTGTTTCAAAATAAATGATGTAATTTGATAATTTAACTTATTCAGTAAAATGTAATGGGACACACACTAAATATCTCATTTAATAAATAAAATAACTCAGTTAGCATTACGTTACCTTTAAACATTATTAAATTCACTTTATTTAAAAGTGTGACATACACCTATCACTAATTATCCAATTTAATCTAATCATAACCCTCATTATAATAGTTTATCTCAAAATCCGTGAAACAACAATGTACCACTTATTTTGAAACGAAAGAAGCATATCCATACTAAGATACGTTTAATCGTAATAATAATTTGTTTAGTTACAAACTCATCATTTCAGAACCACTGTTTAGTATACAAAAAATTTGAGATTATTATGTGGGCAAGGGGGACCAAAGAGCTTTCGGACATTTACATGTGACAACCCTACAAATAAAGAAATTAAAAAGGTTGGGGAAGTCTAATAACCTAATTCCAAAAGCAAAGGTATAGAGGGCACAAGGACCCTTCATCTAACCTTCATAATTAGCTACCCATTTTAACTTTTGTTTTTGTTTTTTTTTATTAACAGATAAATAATTACATATAAATCTCCTATGATTGGGATTGAACCCAAGACCTCCTTGTTAGTTTCTCTCTATGTTAGCCAAGTGGGCTAGCCCCAACTTGTACCCATTTTAACTAATCAAATGATTTGTATATAATGGTATAAAATTTTAGAAGATGTTTTTCACTGAGTTAATGATTATGAGTTCAAATACTGCTATTAACAATATGATATAAACTTTATAGTAGTTTAGAGGTAATATACATTATGTTGTTAAGAATATATTTTTATTAACTAGTTTTATTAACATTTGTAGCATTTAAATGGTATTTTGAAAGGTATTAATTTAAGTCAAATGTTATTTAATATTACAAATTATGGCTATAAATCATGCTACTTAGACCGGTGCCAACTAGGGGTGGCAATTCAGGTCGGGTTCGGGTTGACGGGTTCGGGTTCGCGGGTTGGCGGGTTAGAGACGTTCAACCCGAAACCGACCTGTTTATATAAACGGGTCAGGTATCTCAACCCTAACCTGTTTAACTTCAACCCAAACCTAACCCATATAACCCGTTTAATAAAACAAGTTAAACATGTTATCAGGTCAAACAAATTAAACGGGTCAAACAGGTCAAAATGATGTTATTATTACACAAATTCATAACAAAATACTAAACACCAAACTCCTAAGTAACATTTTTAATTTTTATCTAACTATTAATTACGTTTTAAGTAGTAAACTATAAATTAAGTATAAATATATATGTTTTAAAATATATTTTAATAATTAAACGGGTTGACGGGTCGACCCATATAAATTATCATTGACCCGAACCTAACCTGTTTAATAAACGGGTCAGCTGACTCAACCCGAGACTGACCCAATTATTTTTTACCTCAACCCAAACCTGTTTATTTTCGTGTCGGTTTCAGGTCGGGTTTCGTGTCGGGTCAGAAATTGCCACCCCTAGTGCCAACACACCGTCACTAGCTCTCGTCGTGGACCATTTTTGTCGTCGCCCTATGACGCCGTTGGCATGGCCGCGCCATGGGTGCTGTCGTCGGAGGTGGGTCGTGGTGAGGACGGGGCGAGGGTGGCGTCGTGGGATGTTTCAGGCGGAAGAGGAGAGGAGGAAGAGGAAGGGGGAGGGGAGGGTGGGTTGGCAACTTGTACTTTCTGCTTAAAAATTTGTACAATTGGTATTTTTTTTATAAAAAATCTTTTTTTTCTTTGTTTTTTTTCTATTTTTTAAAAATATTATAAATGTTTATTTTTATTTTAATAATATATTATATTTATGTTTAATTAAAAATGATGATATGGAAAGGATGTGTTTAGTGATGGGTAGGGTTGGCATGACCGCGTCAGTAGCGTGTCAGTAACGATGTGCTGACGTGTCGCTACTGATGGGTTTACTGACGGCCAACTGTTAGGATAGACCTTAAAAATATGAGGACATGTGACCCTTCTATTTTCTATACATATGTATTTATGGGCTCATGGTCACTAAGAGTTATCTTGGGGGTTTGCCTAGATTTGCAGAGAGTATTTATTAGGAGATTAAAAAAAAAGTGGAGTTTATTCCCCTAAAAAAATGAGATATGCTCGAGGAATGCATACGACCCGCTTTGTCACTGTATATGTCGAACCACTAATTTACTAACTTATTGTTAAAAAAAAAGTTTAACAAAATTTCTATTAACCAAAGGCTCAATGGTCTAGCGGTAAAGGTGTTTGCCCCCAACCTTAAGGTTGTGGGTTCGAGTCCTGTTGCGTCCTGATTTCGAGAGCTTCCGGACCGAACGATCTCTGATGCCCTATGCCTGAAATCACAAGCAACCCTAAGTCAGAAGTCCTCCGGAAGGGGTTTCCGGAAGGACACTCCGAAGCTTAAGTAAGTTAATATGATCGACGTGAGGTCTATGTAAACGATAATAGAGAGTTGTAAGTAGTAGTAATAAATGATAAGCATTGAATGCCTTCTGCGTTGAGGCTTACCCTCTATTTATGGGACCATTCCTTTAGGCGGGAACTCCAGACCAAGCCTAAGAGCGGGAAAACGGGATACTGCCTTTGGTCCGCGTTTCTTATCACCCTCCGGTCCTTGTTAGTAACCGACTCGTACCTGTTGGATAATAATGAAGGTCGGTGTCAGGCCTTACCTTCATTAAATGCTAGCATGGCTCGAGGTTACTTTCCCACAAAACCCGGTCACGCCTCTTTGAAGGCCTTTGGGACTTGTAACCTAATGATGACAATGTTGCGTGACTCTTGTCTGGTCCGTATGCGAATCGTCCGTCTCCCCGGACGTCCGGCTGTCCGTATGCTAGGGGATTCGTATCTAACCTTATTAAGTCCCATAATGGACATATGTTGATTTAAGAGTAGATTAGGTTGTTGTTAAAAAACATATAAAAAAAATTAGAGTGGCCACGGGGAGAAAAACTGCTCTAAATTGCAAACAATTAATAAAACATCTCTCTTTACGACGTCGTTAATGTAGCCCAGTTCAAACCTTTAGTTAAACTAGTACATGCTACAAAAAATTATAAAAGTAATGGTGACATTCATGAACTCTGTCAGGATCGATTAACTATAAACAAGTTAATAAACACCTTAGATCTAATTGATGATAGAAGTTGCAGCGGATCAACACTATATCAATGTATTAAGAACAATGAACTGTAAGAACAATATGCGAAAGTATTAAGAACACAGTTTCACAAAAAGCTTCAATGTATATTATTGAGTTAACAATACACACGTACGTTTACAATTCGTAAGGAACTATATATAATAGTCCTTGAAGCTAAACTATTTACCCTAGTTATTCTAGGACTTGATTTACATCGAATAATAATAATATACATTGATTTACATTCTATAACTATCTATACGAAGATCTCGGACTTGATATTCTTCAAAAACGCGTCATCAATAGTAAAACTCATCACCAGTAGTAAATATGTAACATCAGTAGTAAGTCTGGTGATCAGTAGTAAGTCCAGATACATCGTCAGTAGTAACTACAATGATCAGTAGTATCTTCAATCTTTGCATGATCAGTAGTAACTTAGTTATAGTATCATCAGTATCAACTTCTCAGTATTAATCAATTCTGCCCCATCAGTACTAAGTGATCAGTACTAACTGCAGCATCAGTAATAAGTTGATCTGTGTTTTGCTCCAACAATCTCCCCCTAAACTTATTGATCATCTTTTAATCAATCAAGTTTCTTTTGTTCCTCTTGTTCTTTTCTTCTTTTCTCAAGAGTTCTTTGATTCTGTTGAAGCCTTTGTTCAATAATATATCTGCTGTTCCTCTTTGTAAAATAATTCAGTTTGTTTTGGAACATAACATCATCATAGGGTTTCATCAAAGTGTTTATGAATATCTGATACATAGTCTTCTCAGAATGTGGATATTCTTTCTCATATAAGTACAATTCACACACTTTGCCTGATTTCTCAAAGAAGTACATATTTGCAGTAGGAATGACATTCCAAGCATATACATTACCTGGATTTGTAAATTGTTCTGGATAATTTTCTGGATAAAATGCAGCATCAATCATCTTTGTTAAATATCCAGCTCCAGATTCTTTCCATGATTTCTTTGTCATTCTTGGTTTCCCAATAATCAGAAGTTTGATTACATCACTTCTTGAACATGATCTGATTAAGGGTAACCATCCAGTGAATCTCTGTACAACTTTGTCTTCCCTTATGACCTCTATGACATTGTTCTGCATCACTCTCCAGTTAAGAATTGGATTGTTCTGTAGAGGAGCAACTGGCATTTCAAGAACAGGTATAATTTGTTTTGACTTCTTCTTAGAGCTTTGTTCTTGATTAACAGATTTTCTTTTCTTAGATTGGGGAGTTGAAGTATCACCAACAGTTGAAACACTACCAGCCTTGAGTAAATTTAAGCTGATTGGGATTAAAGTTTTGGCTTTCTTTGATTCTTCTGCTTCTTGTTCAGCCAAGTCTTTCTTCTTAGTAGTGCAGTATTTTTCAATGATAGTCATCATCTTCATTCTTCCTAATGACTTTGCACTAATCCCTTTTGTTTTTAAATATTCAATCATGTTGGCCTTCTGTTCAAACATATCATCAGGTAGATCACCTTTTGTTCTTTTACATTCTGCTACAAGATCTTCCAGACAGTTTAGATGTTCTTCTTCTACTTTTCTAAGCCTTTTGAATTCTGCTTCTTGGGCTTCTATCTGAACATCTTTAATTTGAATAGGTGTTTGAACAGGAATTTCTATTTTATCCTTCTTTTGTTCAAGAGCTTGATACTTAGCTACCTTCTCCCAGTATCTCTTATGCTTCACCTTCCATTTATCCTGTTTGTCAGCTCTAACAAGATTTATCTTGTTTACCATGTAATGACCAAGAGCTCTGTTAGGGTAATCTTCATCATATATTTCTTTACCCTTTCCAATGTGTGCAGAAGGTGGAGGTGGAATATATTTCATGTCTGGTACTCCACTTATTATTACAGAAGGAGAAAATGATCTAAGTTCATCTTGTTGAAGTATTTTTGGATGTGGAGGAAGTGAGCGCTCATCAACCTCAAACCAATTCACATTATCATCAATGTCAGGTATGATAAGTGGTTAATCAGGTGTTGGTGGTTTGGTAATGATGACATGTCTCTCTCTTTCAATTAGCTCTGGAAAATGTAGTTCTTCCTCTTCAGTAGTAACCAGAGTAGTTACTACTGGTGTAACTTCAGGAGTTACTACTGATAGGGCATCAGTAGTATTTGCTGCTTTTAATTCCTCTTCTTTATTTACTACTGCTATAATGTCAGTAGTAGAAGTTACTACTGGTGTTTCTTTTTCAGCTTGTTCTTTAGTAGAAGCAGTAGTAATTGGCTCTTCTTCTGTAACCATCATCTCTGGGCCTTCATCAACTTCTGTTTCTTTTAAATTTAAGAGGGAGGATGCTGCTGCTGCAATAGATTCATCAATCATTGTCTGTATGTTATCCTTCTCCCCCTTAGTGAGCTAACCTGGTGGAGCCTCACTATCATCTAGTCTCTTCTTCAATTTTCTGATGAGTTTGGATTGTTGATGAAGCCTACGCTCATAGAATCTCATTCTTCTGTTGATGGTGTTGACATGTCTTTTCATTGCAGCCATTGTTTTCCCTTGGTTTGTTAAATATGTGAGACAATCTTGTACAGTGGATTCAAGAGAATCCACTTTATCCGTCAATTGAGTGATTTTAATACTGCCCTCACTCCATCTAGCAAGATCATCGGGCTTACTAACAGGTACATTGGTTTTAAGGTTTTCCTTCCTTTCCATCAATTCCACAGATCTGCCCTCATCACTGCTTGGTGATTCATTGGGTCTTTTAGACATTCTCTTCTTCCTAGAAGAAGCAGAGATGTCCCCCCTTTTGGTTTCTTGGCACCGGGGTCCTTTAAGTAATTCCTCAAAAGAGTCATCACTTAAAGTTGCCGAGGTTTGGGTCTTAGTGATGTTTTCACTATCCTGTGCACCCACCTTTGGGGCATCAGTAGTGAAAGCCCTCCCCTCATCTCCTCTCTCCTCCTTGGAGGACAACTCTTTGAGCCTGGGGTGTGACTCGATTTGTCCCCTGATGTCCTTTAAAGATTTCTTTCTTTTATAGAGTGTGGAAATATTTTTGGTTTTATCTGGTAGGTCTTCCACAGAGTGAAGAGTAGCACTCTGCAGATTTATATCAAGTTCCCGGGACACATTCAGGACTTCTAAGTGAGTGGGTGATTGAGTGGCTATATGGGGTGGTGTTTGGGCTGTATTTGGGGGTGATGGAGTGGGTTGAGGTTCAATTTGGGTTATATCTTTGATTGAACCCTCTCCAATAGGTGTGTGATCTTTGATCATATTAGGAAACAGAGGGGTTTCCTTGCCCGAAAATTTAAATTGTTTTCTCATATTTGAGAAAACTTTCTTGTTCAACTCTGGAATTATGAAAATATTTTTGGGAGTTGACAAGTTTCGTAATTCAATGTTAATGATATGTTGGATAAATCTGGGATACATTAAAAATTTTGAAGAGTTAAGATTTTCCAACATACCTTCAAAAATCATATTAGAAAAATTGAATACTTGGTCTGTGCATAGACAGACAACAGCAGATGCTATTGACCTGTTAAACTCATTCCAAGTACTCCTTTTTGGAGAAATACAGTGCTGAATAGTATGGACAAGAAATTTCCATTGTGGGGAGAGAAGACCCTTTTGAAAAGTAACAATGTTTAGTCTTCCCTCATATCCCATTTTGTTTAAAATTTCAGCAATGAATTCCTTAGGAAGAGTAGTCATACCTGAATCATCGTGTAGTTGAAGATGTTGTCGAATAGATTGTTCTGTGATGGTGATCGTTTTACCATCCACAGATGATTTGATCATTGGTACAGTTGCACCCTCCGTTCTTTCAGCATTGGTCCAGAAATCCACCAAGTGCTGTTGGTATGCCTTCGGTTTCACCGTTAATGCGAATCGTATGTAAGAATTTTTCAAGAAGTTTACGATTGGTCTGAAATCCTTTGTTCCGTCTGGATTACGTAGAAAGGCACACATGTTGTGGAACTCTGAGTATTTGAGATCGGTTTGAACATTGAGGGATTGTAGAGTTGCCATTTTGCAGTGATTTGAGAGAAAAATTTTAAGAATTTTAAGACTGAAGATGAGTTTTTGATCGAAAGCTAGGGTTTATCGAGAGGTTTTAGCAAATCGAAGTGAAGATAATGCTAAACTAATCGTCTGCCGCCTTTTATATCTTTCGATTTAACCTGCAAAACTACTAAAATATCCCTCGAATCATAACATAACTGTTATTTTCATGGCGGTTAGTTTGGTAATTGTGTTTCTGAAAGACCAGTAGTAATTAAGATATCAGTAGTAAAACGTCAGTAGTATCTACTAACATCAGTAATGACTAAGGATTTTGACATCAGTAGTAACTATAGACATCAGTAGTAACCATTAACACACAAGACCAGTAATATATGTGAATATCAGTAGTACTGACTTACCAGTAGTATTTGTGTAAACCTAATATACACCAGTAGTAATGAACTACCAGTAGTATTTTGTGCATACACTTTCATACCAGTAATGCAGATATACCAGTAGTAAAACACTTAAGTAAATAAATAATATTTTACAACACTAACTTTACACATGATTTTAAGTGAGATTTTAAGTTATTAAAATCATTCCAATACTGCTAACCAAGAAGTTGAATCTTCCTACATCAAATGCTTTTGTAAAAAGATCTGCTAATTGATCATCAGTATGGATTTTAACTACTTTTATTAATTTCTTTTCATTACAATCTCTTATAAAGTGAAATCTTATTTCAATGTGTTTAGTTTTTGAATGTTTTACTGGATTATTCACAATACTAATAGCACTTTGATTATCAATAAAAATAGGAGTTTTAAGGATAGAGATACCAAAGTCTAGAAGCTGATTTTGAATCCATAGTACTTGAGCACAGCAAGCAGATGCAGCTACATATTCTGCTTCAGCAGTAGATGTTGATACATTTGTTTGCTTCTTACATTGCCATGACACCAGTCTTGATCCAAAGAATTGACGTCCACCCGTAGTGGACTTTCTGTCTTGACATTCACCTCCATAGTCACTATCTGTATAGGCTATGAGTTCAAATGGTGAATCATGTGGATACCATAGACCTAGTGATGGTTTGCCTTTCAAGTATCTGAATATTCTTTTAACAGCCTGCAAGTGTAGTTCTTTGGGTCTTGCTTGATATCTTGCACACACACAAACACTATACATAATGTCAGGTCTTGATGCAGTTAAGTACATCAAAGATCCTATCATTGATCTATATAAGTGTTCATCTACATCCTCCCCCTCAACATCAGGATGTAGGTGTTTGTGTGTTTCCATTGGAGTACTAGCACTTTTACTGTCTTTCAAGTCAAACTTTTCCAAGATGTCTTTGACATATTTTGATTGATTTATCAAAATACCATCAGTTCTTTGATTGACTTGGAGTCCAAGGAAGAAGTTCATTGGACCCATGGAGCTCATCTTGAATTTAATTTGCATCAGTTCTTCAAATTCTTTGCATAATAAATCATTGGTTGATCCAAAGATGATATCATCTACATAAATTTGTACCAGTAGTATATCATTTTTGACTTTCTTTGTGAACAAAGTTTTGTCAATGGCTCCTCTTTTAAAGTTGTTCTTCAATAGGTATGATGATAATGTGTCATACCATGCTCTTGGTGCCTGATGTAGGCCATATAGAGCTTTATCTAATTTGAACACATAATCACCATGTTTTGGATCTTCAAAACCTGGAGGTTGGCAAACATAGACCTCTTCTTCAATTTTCCCATATAGGAAAGCACTCTTAACATCCATTTGATAGACTTTGAATTTCTTGAATGAGGCATATGCTAGAAATATTCTTATGGCTTCAATTCTAGCAACAGGAGCATATACTTCATCATAGTCTATTCCTTCTTCTTGAGTGTATCCTTGGGCTACAAGTCTGGCTTTATTCTTGATCACTATACCTCTTTCATCTTTCTTGTTTCTGAATATCCATCTTGTTCCAATGGCTCTTTTTCCTTTGGGTAGAGGTACAAGTGTCCAAACAGCTTGTAATTTAAATTGAAGGAGTTCTTCTTGCATTGCCTCAATCCAGTTTGGGTCCTTCATTGCTTGTTGGATCTTCTTTGGTTCTTCCTGAGACAGAAAGCATTCATACATACATTCATTAGCAATTAAACTTATATTACACATATTTGCAGTTAAGCTTTTGTTTAATTTGCTTCTTGTTTGTAATGGTGAGTTGACATCACTTAGAACAATGTCTAATGGATGGTTCTTTTGAGTCCTTGTATTTGTAGCTTTATCAACCACTAGTTGATTTTCAAGATTGGAATCATTTGTCTCAGGTAGTTGTTCTTCTAGAGATCCTTCACTGTCATTGATATTTGGTTCATCATCTTCTTGGTCAGAGTCACTACTGCCATTGTCTTTATTGAGATCAGTAGAGTTGTTGTTGTTACTGGTATCAGTAGTATCTTGAGAATCTAGGTTAATGTTGGGACCAGTAGTATTTTGAGTACAATTACTGGTATCGGTAGTATTTGAATTACTACTGTCCTCATTCTCAGAGTTACTACTGGTTCCAGAACTTGATTTATTACTGACATCAGTATTAACTACTGGAGCAGTATTAACTACAATGTATCTCATTTCCTCTTGACCAGTATTAACTGATGATGTTCCTTCCTTTTGATTGTGACAATTTGAATTACCTACATTGAAATTCATATTAGAATTAAAGGATTTGGTTAGATTGTCTATGTCAAATAGCCAATCTGGACCATTTCCTTGTTCATTAGGTACATTTTCATTAAAGGATACATTGATGCTTTCTTCAATTATCCTTAGTCTTTTGTTGAATACTCTGTATGATTTGCTTTGAGTAGAGTATCCCACAAAGATTCCATCATCAGCTTTGCAGTCAAATTTACCAATTTGTTCTCTTGTAATTAAGATAGTGCAAGGACAACCAAATGATTTTAAGAAACTTATAGAAGGTTTTCTTTTATTGAAAAGTTCATATGGTGTTTTAAAATGTGGCTTCACTATTAATACTCTGTTCTGAACATAACAAGCAGTATTTACAGCTTCTGCCCAAAAAGTAATTGGTAATTTTGAGTCTGCAAGCATTGATCTTGCTGCTTCAATGATGGTTCTATTTCTTCTTTCAGCTACACCATTTTTTTGTGGAGTTATAGGTGAGCTGTATTGTCTGTCAATACCTTTAAGATCACAAAAGTTAATTAAGTTAGCATTTTTAAATTCTGTGCCATTATCACATCTTATGGCTTTCACTTTTTGATCAGATGTGTTTTCCAGTTTGACAATTAAGTTCTTTATGAGTTCACTTGTTTCATCCTTTTTCCTGAGAAAGAAAACCCATGTATATCTGGAAAAGTCATCAGTAATAACAAGACAATATTGTTTCTTTCCAATACTCATTACATTTGTAGGTCCAAAAAGGTCCATATGTAAGAGCTGTAAAGGAACAGAAATAGAGTTCACAGATTTGGACTTATGAGAAGTCTTGTGTTGTTTACCTTTTAGGCATGCAACACAGTGATGATCACACATGAATTGTTTTTGAGGTAGTCCAATGACCAGATTTCTTTTTACTAGATTGTTCATGTTTTTGAAATTTGTGTGACACATCCTTCTATGCCATAGTTCTGATTCAGTGGTGTTTGCCTTGGATATAAAACAGTTGACCTCATTTGTAGAAATGAGTTCTCCCCCTATATCTAGGCAATACACATTGTTTCTCCTAGGAGTTCTTAAAACAACATATTTTTCATCCAAAATAAAATCAGGAGAAAGAATGATGCACTCAATGTCTGTGAACAGAATCTTGTTCTTTTTATCACAAACTTGAGACACACTGACAAGATTGTATTTTAGTTCAGCTACATAAAATACATCATCAAAGGTAATTTTTCCATTAGTAACAGTACCTTTACCTGTAATCTTACCTCCCTGGGGATTCTCACCAAATGCCACATATCCTCCATCAAATGACTTGAAATCTTTAAGAATTTGCAGATTTCCAGTCATGTGCCTTGAGCATCCACTATCAATATGCCATGTTCTTCCTTCTTCTGGGATCTGAATGCTCTGCACAAATGAGTAAAGAATTAGTTAAGTTTGGGAACCCAAGCTTTATATGTCTTGGGTTCATCCTTTGAGAAATAAGCTTTTGGGGATTTAACTTTAAAGACTTTTGGTACCCATACTTGTTTATTACTGGTGTTTTGTTTTACTACTGTCCTTTTGGAGTTAGTACTGGTGTGAGAATTTCCTACTGATCTTGGTTTATACCTATTGTTTTTAGCTTTTGAATACTTTACTACTGATGGACCAGTAGTATTTGGGTACTTACCATGTTTAGACTGACCAGTAGTGTTTTTAGAGTTATCACCAGTAGTATTTTTGAAAGTTGTTTTGGGAGCAGTAGTATTTTTGAAATTAGGGTTTTTACCAGTAGTATTCTTGTACTGGTACCATACAGCATTATAATTAGGGTTAACACCAGTAGTAAATTTGTTAGAGTTTCTACTGATGTTGGAAAATTTAAAATATTGTTTATTTTGATTGGATTTTCCATTGTTCTTGAAGTAATTGTTGTTCTGTGGGCTGCCAACTCTTCTGTTTTGCACAAATCTTGGTGCACTTCTTCCAAATCTTGGAGTTTCAGCAATTTGAGTTTTGATTGTATTTACTATTGAAGGACCAGTAGTATTTTTTAACTTTTGAGTTTTTGATCCTTGTTTAAAAATTTTAAATTCTTTTAACTCTTTGCAGTTTATTGGATTGAAGTGACAATCCTTTGCTAAATGGTTCATTTTATTGCATATAACACATCTTAATTTCTTATTTTTAGCACCTTCAGGTATTCTTTGGTCTAAGAGTTGTTTTTTGTTTCTTTCATTCCCCCTTGTTAAAATTTTTGGTACATGATCTGCATTATATTTGGGAGATTCATTTGGACTTTGAGCTGTGTGAAAACTTGTATCAATTGATTTTGGTGATTCACTTTGAGATATTGTAAATTCAATTGATTGCTCATCATCAGAAGAATCATTCGATTCAGATGTTTCAGTATTAGATTCAGTTTGATTTTCAGTTTTTAATTCATTAATGATTCTTTCTGAACTGTTTTTAAGTGGAGGAATGAATTTATGTGGAGGTGGTACAGCATGATATCCCACCCCATGAACAACCTTTTCTGTATTTTGATTATTAGTTAATTCATCTAGAATTTTAGTGCTTCTTTCAAACTTTTTAATTGTTAATTTATTTTGTTCAATTTCAAGCTGACATTCTTCTAATTTACTTGTTAGTTCTTTATTTTTTGTTTCATAGAACTCTTTCTCATCCACAGCTTGAAGCAATTCTTCCTTGATCCGTTGATCAATCATCTTGTACACCTTTATTTGATGTTCTTGATCAGCAATCACACTATCAAACTCATGATTTCTTCTGACTGCTTTTGCTAAATCTTCATTTAATTTAGTGTTTTCTTTTTCTAAGTTTTTAACAATTTTAGCACATTCAGAAGTACAAGGTTTAGGTTTTACCTCAGTTTTGTTGTCAGTAAAGGCCATGAGAGCTTGATTTTGAGTATGCTCTTCTGCTTGGAAGCTCCAGTCATAGCCTTGTCCTTGTTGTGATACAAGGGCAGTTGATTTTGATCTTTTGTCTGGCTGAGGACACTCTTTTGCAAAGTGACCAAGGTTGTTACAGTTGTAACATTTGACTTTAGTTTTGTCAAATCCAGCTTTGTCACCTTTGTTGAAGTTAAGGCTTGTCCTACCAGTTCTCTTTAAGAATCTTTTTGTCCTTAGGCTCAGCATTGCCATCTGCCATTTAAGATCCATCTCCTCAAGATCATCTGGGTTCAATTGTTCCAAGTCATCACTAATCAATGCAGTATGCACATGACTAGTGAAGAAAGATTCTCTTGCAGCATCTTCAGAATCTGCAGCCTTTCCTATAGAGGTTTCCTGACCTTGACCTGTACTAGAGACAAATGCAGCATTATTAGAAGAAATAGAAGGGTTCTTTTGGTTTACCTCAGTTTCAAATACTCTGAGATCATTATAGAGTTCATCCAACTCCTTTTCTTCTAGAGCATCTCTTTGTCTATATACCACTGTATACATGGCCCATTCTTCACTAAGAGATCTTAGGAACTTCATGTTGACATCTTCTTGATCCATCTTAACCCCAACCTGGTTAAGTTCACCAATTAGTTTGTTGAATCTGTCAAACACTTGAGTGAGTGTTTCATTGGGTTTTCCTTTGAAGTTTTCAAAGTCTTGTTTGAGAACAGACTTCATATTCCTCTTGGTGCTCTTTGTCCCAACGAATCTCTTCTCCAGTGCTTCCCATAGTATTTTTGCATCATCATATTCAACAAAGAGATGTTGATAATCGTTAGGAATGGCTAGTAATAGAGTGCTTAGAGTTTTGAGTTCGATGCCCTTGTCCTTCTTTTCCTTCTCACATTTAAGTTTGTCTGCCTCAGTTGCAGAGCTGCTTGCTTGACCAGGACCAGTTTTGTTTCCTTCAAGGACAACTTCCCACATAGAATAATCTGTAATAAGCATGTATTGCTTAATACGATTTTTCCACATCCCAAAGTTGTTGGGTGTGAGTATAGGAATTTTGTTGGCCTGAGTGCTTTCATTATTATCAGTCATGATTAATAATGTGTGTTTTAAAGATTAAAACTTTTTGTTGTTCTTAACAAATAGTAGATCTAGAACCAATATGCTCTGATACCACTTGTCAGGATCGATTAACTATAAACAAGTTAATAAACACCTTAGATCTAATTGATGATAGAAGTTGCAGCGGATCAACACTATATCAATGTATTAAGAACAATGAACTGTAAGAACAATATGCGAAAGTATTAAGAACACAGTTTCACAAAAAGCTTCAATGTATATTATTGAGTTAACAATACACACGTACGTTTACAATTCGTAAGGAACTATATATAATAGTCCTTGAAGCTAAACTATTTACCCTAGTTATTCTAGGACTTGATTTACATCGAATAATAATAATATACATTGATTTACATTCTATAACTATCTATACGAAGATCTCGGACTTGATATTCTTCAAAAACGCGTCATCAATAGTAAAACTCATCACCAGTAGTAAATATGTAACATCAGTAGTAAGTCTGGTGATCAGTAGTAAGTCCAGATACATCGTCAGTAGTAACTACAATGATCAGTAGTATCTTCAATCTTTGCATGATCAGTAGTAACTTAGTTATAGTATCATCAGTATCAACTTCTCAGTATTAATCAATTCTGCCCCATCAATACTAAGTGATCAGTACTAACTGCAGCATCAGTAATAAGTTGATCTGTGTTTTGCTCCAACAAACTCTCATCAAGTTGATGGTATCATGAGATCATAAAACAAAGCTCTTGGTCATCATCAAACCTCTCACTTTTCCTTTTTCCCCATTGTTTAATTATACTTTTATTATATTTTTATTATATTTGGTTTCCTGCTATCAATAAGTAAGACACTACTTATTATACATTGTTAACACAAATAAAATTTTCTATGAATAGGTCTTGATGCAGTCCTACATGATGCAGACTCAACTATAGATAACAGTTCATTTGTTTTTTGATGTCTAAGATTATTTAAGAAAAGAAGATGCATTTTAAAGTTTTTTATTTAATTTTAAACATTATTTTAGGTTCAGATTTTACACACTTGAACTTTTAGTTTAAGTTTTATGAAAGTTGATTTTCTTCCAGAATTTGTGATCTTGAATTGAACAAATTTTGAAGACCAAATTCATATTATCAGAACCTATATACCTCGTTGTTTTTACTCTACATCATGTCTAAATATCAATAATGAGTTTATTGTATTAAAACTATTTGGGAAAATAAAGAAAAAGTTAAAGGCTGAGGTAGAAAGAAGTTATCTTGTGAAGATCCCATTTGAATATAGAAAAAGTAGTCATATAAAAGTTTAAATATAGATGGTTAAATAAAGGTGTTGTCGTCCTAACTTTTAGCTATTTTCATTAAAAAACCATCCATTTTATTCACAACAAGATCGAACACACTTCATTATCATCATCGTCATCATCAACGAGATCTCAAGCACAAAAGCACACAATACTAGAGAGAAAATTGTACTAGAGAGAGATGAAAAAAAGAGAAGTGAAAGGACTTCCTTCAACAGATCTCTTGGTGTGTTTTCCCACAAGATCTCATCTTGCATTGATGCCGAAAACAATTTCTAGCCCATCAAGACCCTCTAATGCACACAACCACCGTCATTCGCACCACCACCGTGGAAAATCTACTGGTGGTGGTGGTGACGGTGGTTTATGGTCCAAAAGGAACCAGATGAGCTCAGAGTTATCTGAGCCTACTTCTCCGAAAGTGACATGTGCAGGACAAATCAAGGCTCGACCCAAGTCTACACGATGCAAGAATTGGCAATCAGTTATGGAAGAGATTGAGAGGCTTCATAATCATGATAACAAGAAATCACATAGAAAGAAACCTACTTGGGGTGAAGCATTGGGGTTGAAGAAAGAATCCATGCAATTCTTGACATGTTTAAGGAGTTTTAAGTTCGATTTGGGATGTTTTGGTGCATTTCCAAATGCAAAGGTTACTTCGGATGACGATGATGAAGAAGATGAAGAAATTAAACATGTAAAGAAACTAATGGGATTTGATCAAAGGTATGATCATGATCATGATGAGGATCTTGAAGATGGATCATCAAGAAGTAGTGCATTTTCAAAGTGGTTTATGGTTTTGGAGGAAAATCAAGATTGTGGTTTGTTTGGAAAAGAAGAACATGAAAACCCTAAAAAAGATGATGATGATGATGATGATGATGATGATGATGATGATGACGCTCAATCTCCATGTGTGCCACCATCAAATGCGCTCTTGTTGATGCGATGTCGTTCTGCGCCTGCGAAAAGCTTGTTAGAGGAGGACGGCGATGGCGATGACGATGATGACGATGATGATGATGATGATGATGATGATGATGATGATGATGATGATGATGATGATGATGATGATGATGATGATGGCGGTGGTGGTGGTGGTGATGATGATGGTGAGAAGAGGGAAAATGTGATGGAGTTGATGAAATATGAAGGTGATTTCTATAAATTATCATGTGATATTGCCAAAGAAACATGGGTTGTTGGTGGGATTAACAAAAATCCATTTTCAAGAACTCAAAGTTCGAAAAGAAGTTCAACTGAAAGTCTTCAACAAGTTAAAAATTGTTTACAATGATAGAGTCGTTAAAACCTTGTTATAGAAGGCATTGGCACCGCCAAATGACACGAACTTCATGCCAAATCTGTGCCAAAGGTCCAGCCATTGGTTGGTTTAGGTTTAACGTCCGTCTAATGTGTTCCCTTACTCTTTTTTTTTTTTGTAAATTCTGGTCTGTGTGTAGTATTTTTTATGTGTTCCAAAGAAATTTTATACTCCCTCCGTCCCACAAAAAAGTTCCCATTTCTATCATAAACTTTGTCCCACAAAAAAGTTCTCATTTCTATTAAATAATATTATTATTATGGGCCCCACTACCAACTATCTCTTAAAAATACTTTCTCTCTCCAATTAACCTTATATTTTAATCAAAAATAGTACCAAAGACCCCACTATCAACTATCTCCTAAATACTTGTGCCCAAAGGAAATGGTAACTTTTTTGTGGGACGGAGGGAGTAATAAAAAGATAATTTTATAGTAACTGTTATAAGATGATTTTAGTGATCTTACTTAAACTATATAATTTTGTTAAATCTACTCTTTATCAATAATTGAAATATACTATAGGAAGTTATCTCGCATAGATCGGAAGCTAGCTATACTACAAAAATTTAACCTTTTTGCGACGACAAAATTCGTCGTAAAGTGGGTCTAAATCGTTGCTAATACCATCATATGAGACGAGTCGTCACAAACAGTTCGTCTCTGATGAGCAAGTATTGAAGACTTAGCACACTTGTCATCGCAAAGAAATGAAAAGAATAAAATAATAATAATACTTATTTAATTATACCCCGTTTTGTTGCAACATGTGGTCACTATTAATAAAAAAACAAAATTAATTCATTTTATATGGTATTTAACTATTGTATACATATACATATATGTATATATGTATTTAACATTGTATACATATATGTATATATATATATATATTTTATAAAAATGCATTACTTTTTCAAGTTCTTCAAATAAAAATATTTCCTTCTTGATTTTTATTCTTTAACTATTTATATTTATATTCTGCGACCACATATGTGGTATGTGATTACTTTTGCGAGTTTGGTTTGTATGGATAACTGTTGGGTGGGCTGTTTGTTTTTGTTTTTGGGCTTTGTTAATGTATTTGATGTTTCTTAATAAATATAAAACTAACAGATATATATACACACTAATTATTTAAGGAAAAAAAAATCAAAATGTGACTTTTATAATATTATGTATTCTAAACTTTGTCAAGTAAAGTTGGATTAAAAATTATGTAACTTTCACTAATAAAAATGATTAAAAAATCAAAAGGATTTTTTTCTCTTAATTTTTGTCAATTTGTCGCAGAATGTACAACTTATTAGTTCCGCTAAATCCCATTGCCATTTTACCGAAAATCTTCTTTGTCTATATGCGAAAAATTCTGAGTTTAATCCCCGCTATAAACTGAAAATGATAATAGCAACGGTGTCAATAACGGAATGCATGATCGACCTACGGCTAACTAGTCTAGCATCTGATCCACTAAGCTACAGTTTTTCTTGTTATTGAACCAGACTTTAATTTTATTTAAAAACAAATATATTAAACAAAAAAAAAAAAAAAAAAAAAAAAAAACTAGTAAGACACTTGTAAATACAAGGACACCAGGAACTCCACCATAAAAACAACTATCTAAACCTAGCCCAGCCTCCTAACAGGCTCGAAGTAACACATGCACAACCATTGTATTCAAAAACAATTTTAGATATTTATTCAAAATTTTGTTTTTAAATGTATTTAATTTATGGGTTTGTTGTCTTTAAGGCTATAAGGTATGAGTATCACACTCCACACCAATTTTTTCTGTCAAATCATCTGCCACTTCAGTAACCACACCACCCCACCCCACATCATCTATAGGAAATACCTACCACACCACACCATTTTAATTTTCATCTCATCATTTCATTTTCATTTTTGTTTTTAAACATAAAACCACAACATTTCAAATTTTTAATAATATTAGCTCAAATAATTAATTTATAATACCCAATAAAAACCCAACTTCCTTAAAGCTCAACTCTCATTTAAAACCCAATAAATAGAAGAAAAAAAAAACCTTAAAATGTATCATCTTCTTTACAAAGAAAAAAAAAACGCAGGTAGCAGATCACCCAACTTCCGGCAGCAGTTTCCGACGAAAAGGTACATTTTTTCTTCCCTTTTGAACGTTCAACGGCTATATTTGCGAAAAAAGAGAGCCCCACGCCCGTTTCTCTGCGTTGACGTGGCCTCACCCCCTCCACGCCCCCCCCCCCCCCCACGTCGTTGTGGGGGGCGGTGTGCCTAATCCCCTCCACGCCGTTCACTCCTCCACCTCAGCTCCCACGCCAAAAAAAACCCAGCCCATACCGAGCAGCCTAAGTGCATTAAAAATGGTACAAATGAGTCAATCTTAAAATTCAGGAGTCAGTTATAAATTGATATACAGATCATTTATGCATGCCTTATGACAGCCTTTAAGACGGTCAATATCAAAACCATATTTAATTTATTTCACTTAGGCATGAAAACTAGCCAACCATTATTCCGCTCCAATATGTTTTTGAGTTTGACCCGTTTCTACCCACCTATCGATCCCTCTCATACAATATACAACACTAAAACTAGCCAGCCATTTATTTCGCATCAATTTTGCATTTTTCGCATTTCTTTTATTAACACTAAAACTTTCTTTTATTAACACTAATAAAACTCATATGCAAACCTATTGTATTCGCTTTAAAAGATATGATTTGTGTTTACTAGTAACATTACTAGAAAAACTGATGTCCCTTAATAACATATATCCAACGGAAAAACTCACACCGGAGACCTTATAACTTTGTGGTAAGGATGACTAAATGACTTATAAATTATAATTAAATATTGCAAATATATATATATTTAAATATTTCATGAATAGATTCTGTTTAATAACACCAAACTAGGCCTAATAAACTACTCGTAGTTAATAGCTCCTAACAACTTTCTAAATAAAAGAATATATTAAATATTAAAATACGGTGAAGAATATATATATCAGTCCAAAAAAATTCAACATTCAACATATTTTAATTAAAGTACTTGATTAATAACAAAGTACTTGTTAGAAGTTACATCTTATTTAGAGGTAGCTATTATTAATGCGATGTGAATCTGACATAAGAAAAACGGGTTAGAGTCATGATCAAATAGGTTAGAGTATCTCTAATGAGAGATTTTTTAATAACCTTTAAAATGATTTTTAACTATTGGAATGAATGATTTTTTTAAGAGGTCACTCCAACCACTTATTCTTCTCCAAGCACTTAAACATCTTTCAATGTTTGATTCTTTTAGTCCCTATATGTAACAATTTTACATGTTAAAACAATGTATATATTTATATGTGAATCATTTATTATATATATAACTATAAATTACAATAAGGAGAAGAATAAGGAAAATGCTAACAAGTACCCTAGGGCATTGTTTAAGAAATAATCATTGCTTAAAAATGTTGTACAATAACTATAAAAAAACCACCCCCTTGAATTTTAATAACCACCTCAACTAATTATGCTTCCTTAATTGTACCTTAACCAACTCAACTATCCTTAATCATTGCCCTAAGGGCAATGGTTAGCAAATCTCTTAAAATAATACTTTCTCCATCCCCAATTTATTGTCCACTATAAAAAGTCAAACAATTTAAGAAAAAATACATTAATTACACTATGTCACCAATCAAATTTTCACTTTCCACTTAAATGTTTTTTAATTGATTGAAATTTAAGCAAAATAGTCTTTATATGATAAATTAAAATAGTATACTAGACAATAAAAATGAGACCGAGGAGTATAAAATTGAGCACATTTAACTAAGGAGATGCCTAATATGAACCCGTCAACTTATATTCACACCGAAGCGACAACCATTTGTCCTTTACATTTGCAACTTTTCATTTTGGTTTCCTCATAAAACCAACCAAACATCATGAAACGAACCTCTTTGTAGTTTCTACCCATCAAACACTTGAAAAATTCACTACAACTTTTCTACATTCACTTATACTACATGCTTTAAAACTTGTATATCACTCTAGCTTAATCAATTTCCTTTCTGATCAAAGTACCAACCACCAACCTTTCTTTTCTCATATAGAAATAAAAGCAAAGAGACACAATCCAATTTGATCTCATCACTTTTTGACATCATGGATTCCGGCAACAGTGGCAGCTTACAATCATCTAGCGGCGGCGGTGGAGATGAGGTGTATGATTCAAGAACGGAATCCATGTTTTTAAATCAATCTACAAACTTCAATCCCATACCAATTCTTCAACCACCGTCAAACCACCACCACCGCCGCCGCCGCCACCAACAACCACCGTCCACTATCTTTGATCCGACGTCGTTTACACAACCGTTAAACCCGATTTACAATCTTGATTCTCTTTTGTCTAGAAACCCGAACCCGAATCCGATGTACAATCTTGAATACTCTCATCAAGATCCGACCTTTAACCCGAACCCGGTTGATGGAAATATAAACCCGGATACCGGACCCGAAAAAGTACCCAAAAACCCGAAAAAGCGTACACGAGCTTCCCGGCGAGCACCTACCACCGTGTTGACCACCGACGCCACTAATTTCCGGCAAATGGTTCAGGAATTTACCGGTGTTCCATCGGCGCCGTTATCCGGCTCATCGTCGTCGTCTCCTTTTTCTCGACGGCGTGATATTTACGGTGGCGGAGCTGCGTCGTTGTATCCCTTACGGCCGTCGGCGCAGAAGATTCAGCTACAACAACAGCCTTCGTATTTGAATTCATCTACTGCAACGACGAGTAATTTTCATTTACCTCCCTCTGAAACTCGCGGATTTACAAACCAACCCTTGAACTTATCAAATTTGTCAAATTTATCAAATTTGCAAAATCAGATGTTTCCATTGCAATCTATATCACAAACATCAAACCCTCAGCAAATAACAGAACATGAACCACGATCAGAGCCTCCTAATTCGTTTATGAGATCATCTTCGACATCATTGAAAAGATGGAGGGGTGAAAATGAAAATATTCAAAACAGCGTCGTTTCATCAAGAAGAGATGGTGATCAACTACCAGGTAATGAGGATTCATGGATTTCTCCTTCTGATTAATTAAGATTATTTGTATTATATTTTTAAATTTTTGTACCAAGTTTAGTTAGTAAGTTTCGTATACAGAATTACAATGTGGACGCAGGGGTGATTTTTATTAATTATTTTCATGATTAAAATCACCAATATATATTAATAATAACAATGCATGGTTAACAATCGATTCATAAATTTGTAGAATTTATGTACAGTGTATGAAATATTTGTACGTATCTAAAATTACTGTTGAAATTTGAAAACATAGTTGCTTATTATTATTTTATAATTTTATTGTTTTTTACATGAATTTTAATTAATGGTTATTACCTATGCAAGAAAGTATGATCAGAACTCCACAAAATGCATTATAACGCCGTTAACACCAGGAAAGGGGTATTTGGCATGGATGCTAAAGTCATGTTAAATCCACTAAAATAATTTAACATGATTTTAACACACCAACCATACCTTATAGGCTTATACTTTGATTTCTATTTGCGTTTGTACAATGCATGTTTGTGGATATGATTATATTTTTGTATGGTTTGTGCGTATAATGCATGTGAGTGTGTAATTATGTGTGTATTTTTGTGGATACTAGTTATTATATTTTAAAACCAAATTTTAACCATTTTTTATACGCACATATATGTGCATACACTTAAGCAGTAGGGTCTAAATGACTATTTTTTTGCTTGAACATGGAAAAGACGTATTCCCAAAACGTAGCACTGTCATTAATTTAGCAGTGTCTCGGCTCGGCAGATGATTTTAATCAATTTATTTCAAGGAACGGTCTTCACGATATTCAAATGGGTGGGTCAAAGTTCACGTACTTCAGACAGGAGGACGGTGGTAAGTTAAGTAAACTCGATAGGTTCCTAACCTGTGGGAATTTTCTTAACTGTTTTCCCGGAACCACGGTCACGGCCCTCCCCATGGACCTATCGGACCATAAGCCCATTATACTTAAAACAGATGTGTTAGACTTTGGGCCAAGACCCTTCAAACTGTTCAACTCATGGATCCTAAGGGACGGTTTCTCGGATGTGGTCTCAAATGCTTGGGCCAGTTTTAATGGTTATGGGTGCCCGGACTCATATCTGTTGGCGAAATTCAGGTATTTAAAAAAGGACATCAAACAGTGGCGTGAGGTGGAATACTGATAGGGTTTTGGTTAGTTATTATATAATATTAAACTAGAAGGGTCAAAATAGTAAATATGCTAAAGTTGTTAGAATTGCTTATATTGAAGGAACGAGAGATCAGGAGAGGATTAGGTCATTTTATATTTTGATAGGTAATCGTTGAGATTGGCTCCGATCGTGTATCGTGAGAGAGGGATTATCCCTGGGCAATCATTCGATTGAATGATTGATTACTATCTTGTAATTTCGATTTCAGTATTTCAGTTATAGTCAGTTCTATTTTTCTGTGTTTAATCATTCGTATTTGCTCATCAATTTCTCAATTCGTATCAATGGTCCGACCTGCCTTAGACCTGCCGCTAGATGATTCACTATCTGTCCAAAATCGAATTGAGCAACCGAATTCAGTGATGGAAAATCGATATCTTCACTCTCGTTTGGATCTTCACGAGGAGCAAATTAGATGCATCAAATCTGATCTTACAGAGATCAAATCGATTCTGAAGAACTTAGAAGCTGATCGAATTGAACAAAAAGAGTTTCGTAAGGTTGTGTTGGCGTGGATTAAAGATCAAGGTACACCACTCATTTCTGGTACGAAATCTATTTTTGATTCTGAATCTGGTGATATATTCGATTCTGATATGGTCGAATCTGGAAATAATTTTTCTTCTGATTTGGATGGTGGATTGAGTGTTGGCGGTGGTGTGGCTTCTCACACCAAATCAAGTTTGAAATCCAAGAGTAAAGAACCAGTTGTAGACAAATCAGTTGAAGAGAATTACTTAATACCGAAATCCACTCGAATTCAAATTGAAAGCATTCCTTTATCAGGTGATGAATCTGGTCATATTATTAAATCTGGTGGGGAAATGCTTCTTAAATTAGCAGATGTTAATCGATCAATCACTGGTATGTTACAATGGTTAAGCCCAAAGATTCATTTAACCATGAACTGTTTTGCGAGTCAGGTTGTAAATGGTGCACACAAGGTGCTCGATGAATTGCTTGAATCAAATTTGGTTAGACGACTGGTTATGACTATTACATATGATGTATGGGGTCGCAAGCCATTCAAACCCCCGGATTATAATCAGTTGTCGAATGTGTTCGTGTTTAGGGAAATTGTTTCAAGAGCAATGAGGAATGACACCGACAGACAGCTTGATACTGACGAGACAACTGCTCTAGATGCTTCATTACATGCTGCAATTTTAAGTTGTGGAATTAAATTAAACCGTAAACTTGGTATGATTGATGGTTTAATGCACAGATTCATGGTGGAAATAGATGGTCCGGAACTTGAAAAAGATGAAACCACCGCACAATTACTTGTACCAAGGTTGAAAATTTTACCCATCAAGATGTATTGGTCAATCACTCACAACAAAGATTTTGATGTTTCACTTTTGTATGAAAATGAACGCTTATTGCCACCTGATGTTACTTCAGCACAGAAACTAAAGAAACGAACAATTAAAAATCTTTTAAAGGTTTCTAAAAAAAAGTGTGAGGTCAGTAGCAGCTCTCTCAAAAGATGTTTTTTATGATGGTAAATTCAGATTACATGCACTAGATGCAAATGATGCAGAAAGAAGGATTATAGAGTTGAAAAATGATCTTGAGGGATACATATGCGCCACCAGAGAAAAGCTTGATTATTTGGATGAATTACAATCAGTTTCTTCCAAGGAGCAACACCGGTCATCTATCGAAAAGCTTGAGGAGGTGCAAGAATGGTTGTACACTGATGGTGAGGATGGTTCAACCATTGGTGACTCAGTTTGGGCGGCACACCCGATCATTGAATCGGGGCGTCATTGTATTCTTTTGGATGCAAGTCTTGAGGACAAGACTTTTTCGAAGGCGAGAGTACTGATAGGGTTTTGGTTAGTTATTATATAATATTAAACTAGAAGGGTCAAAATAGTAAATATGCTAAAGTTGTTAGAATTGCTTATATTGAAGGAACGAGAGATCAGGAGAGGATTAGGTCATTTTATATTTTGATAGGTAATCGTTGAGATTGGCTCCGATCGTGTATCGTGAGAGAGGGATTATCCCTGGGCAATCATTCGATTGAATGATTGATTACTATCTTGTAATTTCGATTTCAGTATTTCAATTACAGTCAGTTCTATTTTTCTGTGTTTAATCATTCGTATTTGCTCATCAATTTCTCAATTCGTATCAAATACGCTAAGGAAAATGGAGATCTAAAGAATAGCAGATGTCGAGTGGAAGAAATTGATAAGCTAGCTGAATCGAGACCTTTATCTTCTATCGAGCTAGATAACCGATCAGATTGTGTCAATCGTATTGTGGAGCTGGAGAGGGCTGCGACAGCTGACCACAAGCAAAAGGCCAGAATCCGTGAATGGTTGATGGAGATGAGAACTCGAAATTCTTCCACGGTATTGCTAATTCTCATATAAATAAGTCTCAGATCAACGGTTTGACAATTAACGGTCAATGAGTCACCAACCCATCTGAAATCAAATTGGAGGTCCTTAATTTTTTCCAAAATAAATTTTATGAAAGTTGGCCGAATAGACCGAAGTTGTTAAGTGGCAGATTCAGACAGCTGCCGCAAGGCTTCAGTGATAACCTTGAGGCTGATTTCTCTATGGATGAAATCAGGAACGCAGTGTGGAGCTGTGGTTCGGAAAGAGCCCCGGGTCCGAATGGATTCACTTTCAAGTTTTTTAAAACTTATTGGGAAACCATTAAAGGAGATGTGATGAATGCAGTTAAGCACTTTGAGAAATGGGGTCAGATCTCGGTTGGTTGTAACGCATCGTTTATATCCCTTGCGGCAAAAATCAATGATCCGCTCTCCCTTAATGATTTTAGGCCGATAAGCTTGATCGGTTCAACTTATAAGATCATTGCAAAAGCTTTGGCCACGAGACTTAAGAAGTATGTTGGCATTTGTATTGATGATGTACAATCGGCTTTTGTGGAAGGTAGGAACATTTTGGAGGGTCCTTTAATTGTCAATGAGCTTTGTACATGGGCAAAGCAAAATAGTAAAAACTTACTTCTATTCAAGGTAGACTTTGACAAGGCTTTTGATTCGATAAATTGGAATTTCCTTGACTCGGTTATGCAACAAATGAATTTTGGAGAGAAGTGGAGAAAATGGATTTGGGCATGCTTGAGTTCGGCTAGGGCTTCGGTCTTGGTAAATGGAAGTCCTACTAAGGAATTTTCTATGTCCAAAGGCATTAGGCAAGGCGACCCGTTATCCCCTTTCCTTTTCATCATTGTGATGGAAGGTCTAAATGTTATGATGAAGACGGCGGTAGAAAAAGGGGTGTATGACGGCGTCCCAATCCCAAATTCGTCTACTATTATTTCGCATCTCTTTTATGCCGATGACACTTTGTTTGTTGGTGATTGGTCTAGAAAAAATGTGGATAATCTAGCAAGAATTCTTAGATGTTTTCATGTAGTGTCGGGCCTTAAAGTCAATTTCAATAAATCCCGTGTCTTTGGCATAGGGGTGGAGGTGAATGAAGTTTCTGCTTGGGCCAATTCCTTGGGTTACGAGTCTGCTCAACTTCCGTTCACCTATCTTGGGGTGCCGGTAGGTAGCAATATGAACCATATGGGGGCGTGGAAACCTATAATTGATAAATTCCGTGCTAAACTTTCTGGTTGGAAGGCTAACACACTCTCTTTTGGTGGCCGCATGACTCTCGCAAAAGCGGTGTTAAGTAACCTTCCTACTTATTATCTTTCACTTTTTGCAGCCCCCGTAGGGATTATCGAATCCCTGGAAAAGCTTCAACGGCAGTTTATTTGGAAAGGGTCGGAGGGATCTCAGTCGATTCATTGGGTGGCGTGGAACAAGTTGAAGTCCCCGAAAGACGTCGGGGGTACGGGGTTGGGATCAATACGGAACTTAAACCTATCATTGCTCACAAAATGGTGGTGGAAACTCAAGTCATACCCGGATGCGCTGTGGGCTCGGGTTATTCGGGGTTTACACAGCCTTGAGTCTCCCCCGGGGATCACTCGCTTGCCAGTCGGGTTAGCTAGCTCCCACTCCGTAAAAAGGGGCTCTGCGTGCGAACTCCCTCACGGCTTCGTGCTTTGTCTACCCTTGCCTTGAGGAAGATCTGCGAACCGCGATCGAGGGAAGGCTTTTCTTCTTTCCTAGAGGAGTCAGCAAGCTACCAGACCGTCAACAAAAAAATTAATTAAGATGATTAAGTGTTATCAGCTCGCTAGAAGTTTAGAATCCGTAAGAAGTCGACATCTTAAAAGCCGAATTAGGACCTCGATATGGGTTTATTCTGTTTATCGTTTCGGAGGTTATGTAGTATCGATAGAATGAGCACTGTGAACTATCCGATTCTTCAATTTGCCCGAGCTAGGTGTGGAGGGGTCTGGTCCGCAATTGTCAACTCAAAAAAAAGTCTCCGGAAGTTGAATATGGGTGTGGATGACGTTTTATCTCCGGTTGATAACGGTTATTCTTGGAGGTCAGAATATGTAGAGGGAGGAATCTTCAAGGTTGCCAAACTTAGGGATAGACTTGACCGTGCCTTCCATCCAGTGTGTGATGTTAATTTCTGGTGGATCACTATTGTTCCAAAGAATGTTCTTTATTTTAATTGGAAAGCGGTACAAGGTAAAATCCCGGTGACTTCGGAACTTATTAAGAGGAATATTGTGGTGGGTTCTTCATTGTGCTCGTTCTGCTCTGCGTCAGACGAAAGCTCAGATCATTTGCTTGTTTCGTGTCCGCTTGCTCAATGTACGATGATGAAAGTGTTCCGATGGTGTGGGATTGACATTATACCGAACCAATTTGGATCGGTTAAGGATGTCTTCGGTTTTGTTATGAATTGGGGTCAGTGCAACAAAAAACGACAGTTGCTCTTGGGGATCGTTTATGGTGCCCTTTGGGGTTTATGGAAATCCCGGAATAATCGAATTTTCAGAGGTTTTTTGCAACAAGTGGATGGTATTGTTGATACAATTAAAGCCCTTGTCTTTAGTTGGAAGAAATATAGGGGTAGAAGTTTAAACCTTAGTTGGGTTGAGTGGTGTTTGCACCCTCTTCTTTGTTTTTAATGTAATTTCCTTGGTTGTACGTTTTCGCTTCTAGCTCCTTACTAGTTTTAATATATTTGCCGGTTCCAAAAAAAAAAACAAGAATGAATCTAGGGAGCTTTAAAAGGAAAAAAAATTACAATTAGAAGAAAACAATGTTGGATTGGTGTATATTTCCTTTTTAATTTTCTTGTACTTATTGCCTTCTTAGTTACTTGCTAAGAGGTCTTTTAAATATATTTTGCCGTTTCCAAAAAAAAAAAAAACAAATGTTAAATTTTAGGAAATAAATCCAGACAATTATTTTAAATTTAAAAGTAGCAGAACATGATTTACACTTTACACCACTTAAATGATGAATGATCTTGATTTATACATGATGAACATCATCTATTACATCACTAAGACACTAAAATGAGTCTTCCTTTCATATATATTTTTTAATTTATGTTTCTCACTCAAGTGACATGATGACATCATTGGTACAAATTTTATAGTTGACTCGTCGGTTTGTTTTAGTCTGTTAAGCTACGAGCATTAGTCTTTTATTCAGTTTTGCTCTTTGATTTTTTTATATATGTATGTGTATATATATGTACTAACTAAAGTGATAAAGTGAAAAGTAATAGTTAGCGTGTCAATTTAGAATTGCTGATGTATTATTGAGTTGATACAACTGATTAATAAAAGTTAAAAAGTACTGCTGAAAGAGATCTTGTTGTATGACTCCTAAGAGACATTGCCGAAACCCGATCCGTTGCCCTCTTTTGTCGTTTTAAAAAAATGCGATTGGTATAATCACAGTATTAGTACTGAACCGTAATCCACTAACCGTAAACAAACCTGATTAACCAAACAAAATTTTTTCGACATATACAAATACAATAGACTATAATCAAAGTTAATTTTGATATCATTAGTATCCTTCTTTCACAATTACCTTTTTCACTTTTTATAGTGACCACCATACATATGTATGACGCACATCTCTTCTAGAAGCTCTCATAGCATCTAATTTAGAGCTCAATTTGGAGCTTGTTAATCTAGGAAGCTATAAATGAATCTAGAAGCTCTCAAAGGAAAATAACTCTTTATGGAAACTTGTAGCGGGTCAATTCATAATATTACAAACTTAATATTCCATCTAGTAACATTATTAAAGTCCGAGATTATCTTAATAAAATCAATATACCGATTGATTCTTGGTTTCAAGCAAATTTAAATCCGGAAACGGGGCAGGGAGTTCGGTCTTGGGCACTTGAAAATGATGGTAACTTTAGTGTTTCTTCGGCTAGAAGAGCTTTTGAAGAAATGTTAGGTGCACCCTCTAAATGTTATTGTTATGCCTTGGTCTAAATCGGTCCCAGTTAAAGTCAATGTGTTCTTTTGGAGATTCTTCCATAACCGGCTCCCCGCATGTTTTAACTTGCTTAAACGCGGGATTTTGCTTGAATCTGCTGTTTGCGGGTTATGCAAAAGGGAACTTGAAGACGACAAGCATCTATTTTGGTCATGTTGTAAATCGCGTGAATTATCGATTAGTTTTTTCAGGTGGTGGCGTATTGACATTACATAGGTTTATTCCTTGGAACAACTGCTATAGGGGAGGGTTCGGGCTGAGTTCTTGAAGACGAAGGCGGATCAGTTTTTGGTAGCAGCAATGTCGGTACTTTGGCACATATGGAAGTTTATGAACGAAATTGTGTTCGAGAAAAAAGATGGGTGAATACATGCGATGTTCAATCAAGCTCAAGCACAAACTTTTTAATGGATAAAGCACAGATCAAAGGTGAAATGGAGCTATCTTGAATGGGGTCCTTGGCTGTCTGATCCATTGTCAATTTAATTTTTGGTGTTCTTCGGTGTTTTCGGTCCCGGTGTTGTTTTGGGTTTTTTTGGTGTAATAATTTCATTTCTTGGTTTAAACTTTGTATTCTAGCTTCTCGCTAGACTTATTTGTTGTTATATAATTGTTTCTTGGGGGGTTTTGGGGCGAGTGATGACCTTGCTGAACCTCACTCTGGTTCTCTTGTTTGCCATTCGTAAAAAAAAATTATATATGTATTAAAGATAAAAACAGAAAGATAATAAGAAAAATATGATACTTTCATTAGCTATGTTACTAAAATAGGTAAGAGCAAACCGGACAAAAATGAACATCTTTACAAATAACCAATTAGGATCAAAATTTCAAAATCAGTTATTGAAATATAAATGTACATTCTGTAATCGATGAAATGGTTTAGAGACAAACTTATATATATATATACGAGACAACATGGCCCGTGCGATGCACGGGCTTCGTTTATGATAAATAGTTATTTGAATATAAATCATATACATTGTATTGGTGTAACGACAAAGTACAAAAAAGCAAGATCGCTAACATGTTTAGGTTGATTGCGAGTACTCTACTAAATAAGCAAAAACATGTTTCTCTCTAATAAAAATGCTAATAAAATCTTTATGTAAAACAAAAACAATAAGAAAATTCTTTCGTGTTTAACAAAATCAAAGATTAACAAAATCTTTTTGCATCATGATCATAGTGTGTTATTTATAGTTTATAATATGTAACTTCTAGGTAAATGAAAAGACTATTATCTAATTAAATTTAATACTATTATTTAACTGAATTTAATACTATTACTTATGTTAATTTTTAATTAAATTTACTAAGTAAAAAGACTATTATTTAATTGATTTTTTATAATTATTTAATTAAATTTACTAACTATTATTTAACATAGGATTCAAAAAGTACTCTATGTAAGATCGCTAACATGTTTAGCGCTGATTGCAAGTACTCTAAGCAAAATGTGTTAAAATGCAAAGTAACAAAATCATTATCGTAATAATTAGCGCAACACAAAACATGTTATTCATAACATATAAGTGATACTATGAAGAAATTCATGGTTTGTCTTTTATAAGCAAAATTATGAATCAACAACAATATATCTTCAACTAATTCCGATTAATGCAAACATGATGTCATGCTTCTTATTGTATTTGAATATAAATCATATACTGTAACGACAAAGTACAAAAAACAAGATTGCTAACATGTTTAGGTTGATTGTGAGTACTCTACTAAATAAGCAAAAACATGTTTCTCTCTAATAAAAATGCTAATAAAATCTTTATGTAAAAGAAAAACAATAAGAAAATTCTCTCGTGTGTAACAAAATCAAAGGTTAACAAAATCTTTTTGCATCATGATCATAGTGTGTTATTTATAGTTTATAATATGTAACTTGTAGGTAAATGAAAAGACTATTATTTAATTAAATTTAATACTATTATTTAACTGAATTTAATACTATTACTTATGTTAATCTTTAATTAAATTTACTAAGTAAAAGACTATGTGAAACAAAAACAATAAGAAAACGAACTCGACTTTTTATTATATCCATATATAATTAAAGAATTTGATACTATGAAGAACATTATAAATCATAATTATACAAACATCATAAAAATGAACATTATAAAATTACTAAATTGATACATAATTTTATATCTTCATTTGTGGGGTTTTTTACTATTTATTAAATGCAAGGTTATTTAATTTGTATTAAATGCAACTTCAAATTGAAACTCAATTTTTTATTATATATAGATAATGACTAAATTTAAATATAGTAATTTGTAAGTAATAAGCTTAAACTGAAAATGAGTTTATAGAGAAATGGTATATCTTCCTAATATTTATTCATATTTTTCTCCTTACTTTTATTTGATTAAATAAATGTCAAAATCAATAGATAATATAATAAAAAAAATTAGTAGAACATATCATCTTTTAATCAATATCAACATTAAATAGCTGTGTGTATAGTAGGAAGATATACCATTTCTTGAGTTTATATTGTATCCCATTTTTATAGAGTTTTCTTTTGGGATATATAAATAGGCTATTAGATTTAACTAATCCCACATAGTTACCACCAATATTTTTAAAAAGGAGATGGCTTGCTAGTGTAATGACCGGAATTTTCGGTTAATGAATTAAATGGAATATTGAGGAATAAAGGTGGTAAAATAATTAATCGAGTCTCGATTGTGTTTTATCGAGTGTTTGGATGTTTGGGACTTGGTGTAACCAAGTATGGGTCAAGACTTGGATGGAAACAAGTTTAAAAGGCAAGAAATTGACCCATACAGCCCTCGCGGCGCGAGGCAGGCGCCAGGCAGGCGCGAGCCCAAACAGAAACTTCAGAGGCGAGACGCGAAGAGCTCGCGCCGAGCTCGTGTTGAGCTCGCGTCGAGCTCGCGTCGAGCTCGCGGCGCGAGCGGGGCGCGAGGTGGGTCTCCGAGCGGCAACCAGCAGGCAAAGCCGCGTCACCTCGCGGCGCGTGGTGGGCGCGAGCAGCGTCTGGAGTATATAAACTTGTGTGTAGGCTAGGGTTTCATTTCACCTTCAACCCTACACATAGCGCAGCCGATTTGGGAGCATTCTTAGGCGATTTTGGAGCTCAAGAGCTCAGATCTTCATCATCTTGAAGGATTGAAACATCAAGGGTAAGTATTCTTGAGTATCTTGCTTATCTACCTTGATTGTGAGCTTTGCATGGGTAAAAATGGTGGTTTGGGGAACCAACCATGTCATCTTTGGGGAAGATGACTAAGCATGGGTGTAGAACACTCAATGTAAGCTTGTAATTGATGGGTACAAGTTGGATTTGGGTTTATTGATGGAAATCTTGAACTAGGGTTTGAGATTCCACCAAGTTGGATGAACTTGGTGGTTAGGAATGTGAATATGGATTGTTTAGTGATTGGTTATGGATAATAACTAGTTATTGTGATGATATTGATGGTAGGTCAAGAAGACCTAAAGATTGGTGACATTTCACAAGTTGGAAAGCAAGGATTCGTGTTATTAGACACGATTTGGAGTTAGCTTGGCTAAGGTGAGTACATGAGACTTTTACTGAGTACATAGTAAATGATTTTGAAAACTATGATGCTTAGGAGTCTTTATTAATAAACGTTTTTTTAATAAAGATAAGATTGATATGATAAGAAAGTGCTAGTAATAGACTATTTGAGTATGTCTAAATGATTAATGATTTTCAAAGAAGTTATGATAAAGAAAAGTAATTAATGAGTTTTTATAAATAAGATGTAGGAATAAAGATAATGACTTAAAAGAGCTTGATAATCGATTTATTAATAATATGTATTAATAAAGCTTGAGACAATGATTTTTAAGTAATAAGTATCGGTTAGTATATTATACTAATAGAAGTAGTTATCGAATTACTAAGGGAATAAGTATGAAGGGACTAGTAATAGACACGTATTCTAGTCAAAGAGGTTTCAAAGTATTGTGATTTTGATAAATGATAAATATGTTTTAAATTAGTAAAGGACTTGGTAAAGTCAAGATGTAAAATGAGTGAGTAAAGAAAATAATATGATAAATTAGAATAGGTGTATTCTAATAAGTGATGAATTTGATGAAAGGAGCTAATGCTCATAATGTAACGACCCGAATTTGTAAATAAATAAATTGTACAAAAATATGATAAATAAGGATAAATCATTTAAAGAACGTAGGAATTGGTTTCGTGTCATTTGGACACCGTACGAGAAAGTTATGGACGAAACCGAGTCGAGCCAAAGATCAAAAAGTGCAGCCTTGGCTGCTCAGGAAGTTCACGGCGTGAACTTATGTTCACGATCGTGAACACGAAGCAGCGATTTGGGCAATCAGGCGTGAAGTATTTCCCGACCAGTTCCTGATCGCGAATTATGCGCATCCAATGAAGTTCACGACGCGAACTAGTTCGCGAACGTGAACATTTCCGACACCAGCATTAAAATCGGGAATGTCTCATTAATTGCACACATAAACCCTAGTTTTCTTCTCTCAGCTTGTGTGTGCGATTTTTGAGTGTAAAGTGGTGATTGGAGCTTAATCTTCATCAAACCTTGAGGATTCTTGCTCATAGTTGAAGATCAAAGGTAAATCTTCATCTCTCTTGTGTTGTAAGTCTTAGATTCAAGTAGGGAAAGCGTGAATCATAAACCCTAGTTTTGGAGTTGTACATAAATGGTTAAATGGAAGTAGTATAACTTAGATCTATGGTATTTTAGCAAGGAAAATGTATTCATGGTATGGATATATGAAAAATATGGTGATTTATGGGATTAGGGTTTGGTAACTATGGGAAAATGGTGCTAGTAGTTGACTAGCCATGGATTATGTAGTTAGTATTGGTGATTGATGCAAACCATTGTATTGGTTTTGATAAAATGTTATCGATTGGAGGATTTGAGGCATTCAAATCTTAGGAGGTGATATCGGTGTTCAAGGAACACGTATTTTGGATAAGCTTGGCAAAGGTGAGTATATGTGAACTTTCAAAACTGGGTACATAGCCAGTAAATGTTTTATGATTAAATGTTTTATCGAGTCTATAAGTAATTTAATTATTTATGTGATTTATGATGAATTGCTTATATGATGATGAAATGAATAATTGATTGAGAAATGATGGAGCTATAAGCTCATAATGATAAAAGACAAGTAATGATGATGATGACGACGATGTCCCTAGGGCCGTAGTAGATTGGAGGCATTCCGGTTATTACGGTACCTTAAGGTTAGTGGTAGATTGGAGGCATTCCGATTACCCAATACCTGTGAGTCCCAGTAGATTGGAGGCATTCTGGTTACCGTGGATATGATGGTCTTGATAGATTGGAGGCATTCTGATTATCTTGACATTGGCTAATGACGAAAGTAATGAAGTGACCCAACGAACTTAGTAATATTATTTTAAGTATAAATGATATTATTTGACTAGTTGTTTATCTCGGGTCTAAAACCCATGTATCTCACGAGACAATTTTTGTCTCACGTACTATGTTTGTGTTTTGCTATGTACTCAGGTTCGGGATCGAAGATCTAGGAGGCCCGTTTAGAAGAGGCCTTGTTGAGATTAGCTCGGTGTTGATGATTAGAGTCCTTATCCTAAGGTTAAGATATAATTTGTAACACCGTTTTTGTAAACTCTGATAATCTTGAACAAGAAACCTTTTCGTTTTTGTAAAACCGGTATTTGACACCGATACAATGTTATGTATTTTGGATTAAATGTTATTTAAATATTTTTTTGAAAATTTAGGTGTTACAACCTGGTATCAGAGATATAGTTTAAGTGAACTAGGTTGAGTTGACCATCCTAGACTTAAACTGAGCTAGTAGGACCGTAGGTTCCATAGGATACTTATGAATTGACTATTGAGACGTTAAGTGTAGGTTCAATAGGGTTGACCTTGAAGGAATATGTCATGTTTGGTTTCTGGAACGGTCAATGTTACCGTTACTTTGATGAATTGACTTCTAAATGATTGATGTATTATTATAGCAAAATGGTGAGAACTAGAAGTGGAAGAGGCCCATTTGATCAAGGGCAAGATTCGAATAACATTGTCGAACCGGTGATTGGTCCTCAACCTCGGGAAGGGGAGGAAAATTCGGGTGTTGAAAGGAACACTCATACCCTGGTCACCGTAGAACACCTCCAAACTATGTTCAACCAAATGAGGGACATAGTGAACGAGGATGTGAACCGAATCCTCAATGAACATAAGGCTCGTGAAAGGCGGGAGAAATCTCCACCCCGCACGAAGAGCAAGTCAACTAGTGTTGCTCAAACCGAGAGATCTTCGACGGAAGAAGAGGAGAGTGACCCCGAGCCGAGGGAAAGTAAGGGGTGCACATACAAGAACTTTGTAGCTTTTAAGCCCGATAACTACTATGGTAGCTCCGAACCGAAAGTCACGATCCGTTGGATTCGTGAAACCGAACAAGTCCTTGAAGCTAGTAAATGCAAGGAAGGTGATATGGTGATCTATGCTTCTCGGTTGTTGAAAGATGAAGCCCTCGTGTGGTGGGACACCATGTATGAAACATTGGGGAAGAGGGCGGTGTACAAGATGACTTGGGATGAGTTTGTGAAACGGTTGAAGGCAAAGTTTTGCCCCGAGAGAAACTTGGAGAAGCTTCAAGAAGAGTTTGTCCATTTGAAGAAGGAAGGAATGAGTGTCGATGAGTACACTAAAAAGTTCACGGGATTGATCCCGTTTGTGATCAAATTGTATCCGGATGAGAGGTCCCGGATTGTTAGATATGCTAATGGACTCCCGTGGGAGTATGAGTTGGAAGTAAAAAGGGCCGCCACACTTGATGAGGCTATCGGTGCGGAGAGGAATGTTGAGGAGGTTGGCCAAAGGAAGATCAATGAAAGGTCAAAGTTTGAAAAGAGGAAGTTTGAGGGAAGCTCGAGATCGGTGAAGAAGGGAAAGTTCATCCCGACCTTTTCTAAGCAATCAAGTGTTGGTGCTTGTAAGAAGTGTGGCAAGGACCACAAGGGAGAATGTTTGACGGATTCAAAATCTTGTTTTAAGTGTGGAAGGCCGGGGCATATGCAAAGGGATTGTCGGGCCAAACCGTTGGATGAAATCAAGTGCTACTCGTGCCATGAAAAAGGGCACTATAGCAATTCTTGCCCGAAAAAAGGAAACGAGACCATGGTGTCGACCGCTCAAAAGAAAGCGGAGCCGACAAAGGTCAAAGGACGGTCCTTCCAACTTACCCGGGATGAAGCCAAGGAGGTCCACGATGTCGTTTCAGGTACCCTACTCGTAAATTCTATTCCCGCCCGGATCTTATTTGACTCGGGTGCTACATATTCATTTGTGTCACATGATTTTGTTGTGGTGTTGAAAGTGCCTTTAGAACTTCTTGATGAGATCTATGATATAGAAATTGCGGATGGTAAAACTTCCATAGTCCAACATATGTGTCGAAATTGTGAGTTAGAAATAGACGGGAAAAAGTTTAAGGTGAATTTATTGCCCATGGAAATTGCGGGTTTTGATATAGTTATTGGGATGGATTGGTTGGGTGAACATCAAGATTTTATGTGGGAAGAAGATAGTCTCGATCAAGACTCCCGATAATGAAAAAGTTTATGTGTATGGCGAGAGACGACACCGCTTACCGAGCCTTATGACCACGGTTAAAGCAAGGAAATGTTTAGCCAAAGGGTGTTCGTCCTTTTTAGCATACGTGTTAGATGGAAGGAAGGAGAAGAAGACGGTGGAAAATGTTAAGGTGATTCAGGATTCTCCCGAAGTATTTCCCGTCGATTTACCGGGATTGCCACCAGAGAGGCAAGTAGAATTCCGTATTGATTTAGTTCCGGGAGCGACGTTGATAGCTCGTGCTCCATACCGTTTGGCTCCCACCGAAATGCGGGAATTGATGTCACAATTGCAAGAGTTGCTCGACAAAGGATTCATTCATCCTAGCTCGTCTCCATGGGGTGCGCCCGTATTGTTCGTTAAAAAGAAAGACGGTTCGATGAGAATGTGCATCGATTACTGAGTTGAATAAGATGACCATTAAGAACCGATACCCGTTGCCTAGAATCGATGACTTGTTTGATCAACTTCAAGGAGCCGATTATTTCTTAAAGATCGATTTGAGATCGGGTTACCATCAAGTTCGAGTGAAAGAAGGAGATACCGAGAAGACGGCGTTTCGTACACGTTATGGGCATTACGAGTTTTTGGTAATGCCATTCGGGTTGACTAATGCACCGGCCATTTTTATGGACCTTATGAATCGGGTTTGCAAACCATTCCTCGACAAGTTTCTTATCGTATTTATTGACGATATTCTTATTTATTCGAAAACCGAAGAAGAACACGAGAGTCACCTAAGGCAAACGTTAGAAGTGCTACAACGAGAAAAAATTTATGCTAAATTTTCTAAGTGTGAATTTTGGATTCGAGAATTCCAATTCCTTGGACATGTTGTGTCACGAGAAGGAATCAAAGTTGACCCGTCGAAGATTGAAGCGGTTATGAAGTGGGAACCGCCACGAACTCCAACCGAAGTGAGAAGTTTTCTCGGCCTTGCCGGATATTACCGTCGATTTATCCAAGACTTTTCTCGAGTGGCGACACCACTCACATTGTTGACCCGAAAGAGTAGTGAGTTCGTGTGGGGAGAAAAACAAGAAAAAGCATTCGCCATATTGAAAGAAAAGTTGTGTAACGCCCCGGTTCTCACACTACCCGAAGGAATGGAAGACTTTGTTGTTTATAGTGATGCCTCGAATAAAGGTTTGAGTTGTGTCTTGATGCAACAAGGAAAAGTGATTGCCTACGCCTCGTGACAGCTAAAGAATGCGGAAATAAGGTACATGACCCACGATTTAGAATTGGCGGCGATAGTGTTTGCTTTGAAGTTGTGGAGACACTACTTATATGGCACACGGTGCACGTTATATACGGATCACAAAAGTCTTCAATATGTCTTCACGCAAAAAGACTTAAATATGAGACAAAGAAGATGGATCGAATTGATAAATGATTATGATTGCGAGATTGTATACCATGCGGGGAAGGCCAACGTGGTAGCCGACGCCTTAAGCCGAAAAGTGTATGAAAAACCGAATAGAGGAAGACTAACACTTATTGAAGTGGTCTCGAGTATAGTAGAACGAATCAAGAAGGCCCAACGAGAAGTGATGGAAAAAGAAGAGTTGAGGCAAAAACGTTTAGGGAAGACTCGACATTTTGTGGAAAACAAACAAGGGTTAAAAACCGTAGGTGGTCGAATTTGGGTTCCCAAGTTCGGGGGTACCCGAAAAGATTTGCTAAACGAGGTTCATAAGTCTAAGTATTCGATCCACCCGGGAAGTACAAAAACGTATCAAGATATGAAGAAGACGTATTGGTGGCCCGGGATGAAAGCAAGAGTGGCAAAGTATATTTCGAAGTGTGCCATGTGTGCACAAGTGAAAGCCGAGCATCAAGTACCGTATGGGGTAGCTCAATCGCTACAAGTACCGGCCGGAAAATGGGAAGATATAACAATGGATTTTATTGTCGGATTGCCAAAGACAAGCAAGAACCACGACGCCATTTGGGTCATAGTTGACCGGTTGACCAAAAGTGCATTGTTCTTGGCAATTCGGGAAACCATGTCACTTGAGAAGTTAGCAAAGTTGTATGTGGATGAAGTAGTAATACTTCATGGAGTCCCGTTGTCGATTGTGTCCGATAGGGACGCGAGGTTTACCTCGAGATTTTGGAGATCGTTGCAAGAGGAGTTGGGAACGAAATTGCGGTTGAGTACGGCTTACCACCTGCAAACCGATGGTCAAAGTGAAAGAACCATCCAAACGGTTGAAGATATGCTAAGATCGTGTGTGCTAGATTTTGGAGGTAAATGGGATGAACACTTACCGTTAATCGAGTTCTCCTACAATAATAGTTATCATTCAACTATTAAAATGCCGCCTTATGAGGCGTTGTATGGAAGGAAATGTAGGACTCCATCATGTTGGCTTGAAGCGGGTGAGACGAAACTCACGGGTCCCGAAATTGTGAAGGTGACAAATGAAAAGATTGGAATAATTCAAGCCAATATGAAAACCGCACAAGACCGACAAAGAAGCTACTCGGGTTTGAAAAAGAGACCATATGATTTAGATGTTGGTGACATGGTGATGTTGAAAGTACCGCCTTGGAAAGGCATAATGCGGTTTGGAAAGAAGGGCAAATTGAGCCCAAGATATGTTGGCCCGTTTAAGATTTTGAAACGGGTCGGTTTGCAAGCTTTTAAAGTAGAACTCCCACCCGAACTTCAAGGTGTTCATGATACGTTTCATGTAAGTTATTTGAAGAACTTCGTGGGTGAAGTTGAAAACATAATTCCATTTCAAGAGTTGTGGGTTGATGCCCCGAATCGATTGATTGAAGAACCCGAAGCCATACTAGAGTCAAAGACCAAGAAACTTCGGAATAAAGAAATTGAATTGGTGTTGGTCAAGTGGAAGCATTCCCTTGGACCGAACTTGACTTGGGAAGTCAAGGACGAGATTCGGAAAAGATACCCGAACTTCGTGAACTATGATGAGATTCCGAGAACGTAATCTCCTTAAGGGGTAGATAGTTGTAACGACCCAAATTTGTAAATAAATAAATTTTACAAAAATGTGATAAATAAGGATAAATCGTTTAAAGAACGTAGGAATTGGTTTCGTGTCATTTGGACACCGTACGAGAAAGTTATGGACGAAACCGAGTCGAGCCAAAGATCAAAAAGTGCAGCCTTGGCTGCTCAGGAAGTTCACGGCGTGAACTTATGTTCACGATCGTGAACACGAAGCAGCGATTTGGGCAATCAGGCGTGAAGTATTTCCCGACCAGTTCCTGATCGCGAATTATGCGCATCCAATCAAGTTCGCGACTCGAACTAGTTCGCGAACGTGAACATTTCCGACACCAACATTAAAATCGGGAATGTCTCATTAATTGCACACATAAACCCTAGTTTTCTTCTCTCAGCTTGTGTGTGTGATTTTTGAGTGTAAAGTGGTGATTGGAGCTTAATCTTCATCAAACCTTGAGGATTCTTGCTCATAGTTGAAGATCAAAGGTAAATCTTCATCTCTCTTGTGTTGTAAGTCTTAGATTCAAGTAGGGAAAACGTGAATCATAAACCCTAGTTTTGGAGTTGTACATAAATGGTTAAATGGAAGTAGTATAACTTAGATCTATGGTATTTTAACAAGGAAAATGTATTCATGGTATGGATATATGAAAAATATGGTGATTTATGGGATTAGGGTTTGGTAACTATGGGAAAATGGTGCTAGTAGTTGACTAGCCATGGATTATGTAGTTAGTATTGGTGATTGATGCAAACCATTGTATTGGTTTTGATAATAGGTTATCGATTGGAGGATTTGAGGCATTCAAATCTTGGGAGGTGATATCGGTGTTCAAGGAACACGTATTTTGGATAAGCTTGGCTAAGGTGAGTATATGTGAACTTTCAAAACTGGGTACATAGCCAGTAAATGTTTTATGATTAAATGTTTTATCGAGTCTATAAGTAATTTAGTTATTTATGTGATTTATGATGAATTGCTTATATGATGATGAAACGAATAATTGATTGAGAAATGATGGAGCTATAAGCTCATAATGATAAAAGACAAGTAATGATGATGATGATGATGACGATGTCCCTAGGGCCGTAGTAGATTGGAGGCATTCCGGTTATTACGATACCTTAAGGTTAGTGGTAGATTGGAGGCATTCCGATTACCCAATACCTATGAATCCCGGTAGATTGGAGGCATTTCGGTTACCGTGGATATGATGGTCTTGATAGATTGGAGGCATTCCGATTATCTTGATATTGGCCAACGACGAAAGTAATGAAGTGACCCAACGAACTTAGTAATATTATTTTAAGTATAAATGATATTATTTGACTAGTTGTTTATCGGGTCTAAAACCCATGTATCTCACGAGGCAATTTTTGTCTCACGTACTATGTTTGTGTTTTTCTATGTACTCAGGTTCGGGATCGAATTTCTAGGAGGCCCGTTTAGAAGAGGCCTTGTTGAGATTAGCTCGGTGTTGATGATTAGAGTCCTTATCCTATGGTTAAGATATAATTTGTAACACTGTTTTTGTAAACTCTGATAATCTCGAACAAGAAACCTTTTTCGTTTTTGTAAAACCGGTATTTGACACCGATACAATGTTATGTATTTTGGATTAAATGTTATTTAAATATTGTTTTAAAAATTTAGGTGTTACACATAATTTGGTGAAAGGAGCTGAGGCTCATAAGTGTTAATGAGATATTCGGAATAAGACCGCCCAGAAATGGGGGAACATGAGACGTCTACTTGGGGTGGTACCTCCCTGCGCAAAGAGTAGAATGTCACAGTTTACGACACCCGGTGTTGGGTGAGCATGACGACCCGAGAACGGAGAGAGCTTATGAATCTCGGTAAGATGGGGGCTCCCAATTACCTTGATAGTTTACCTATGACGTCCCATATCGGGAGAGTTGGCTTCGGAGAGGTCCGTTGTGTATGTGATAAAGAAAGTGTAAGTTTGGAGATAGCTTACAACTATGTGATTAAATGATGGATAAGCTTATGATAAGCTTATTAGTTATACGAATTAATGAATATGAGAAGAGTTTCGAATTAATAGAAATTATGAGGATAAGTATTTATGTTGATATAAATATTGTTTTATAAATCTTTTGAGAATGAGTCGAAAACCCATGTATCTCACGAGACTATTTTTGTCTCACGTACTACTTTGTTTTTGGCTATGTACTCAGGTTCAGGATGGAAGGATTAGAAGGTTGCGATAGAAGTGGTCTAGTGTTGATTAGCTCGGGAGCTCGTAGATAGATCCCGTTTATCCTATGGTTATGATATTATCTTTGTAACACCGTGTTTTATAACTCTGATAATCTTTTAAAAGGTTTTTGTTAAACCGTATTTTTAGATATTGGACTTTGTAATATTTTTATTTAAAAATATGATTTTAAAGGTGTTTTAAAAATTAAGGCGTTACAGCTAGTATTATGACAAGTCTAAAGATTGGATGTCAATTTGAGTGATTGCAAATTTTTGGCTCTATTATATGTAATTTAGGGTGTTTTATTGAAAATAATACCATTTGTGTGAGAGATTAGCATTCAAACCTCACTGTAAATACTTTAGGTCTTTAGGATTTTCAAGGGAAAAGTTTGGAGATAGTTACAAGAATAATTGTTAGACCGTGTATATAAGAGTTAAAACCCAACTTTCCTAGATAGCTTAAACATAGACTCATACAAAATATAATAATATTCAAATTTTAAAAGTGGAGATTTGGTTGATGCATTATCTAAACATTTATTATTGATAAATATTTAAATACCTTCTACTATAAAGCTAGATGAGTGATATTTATAGATTAACATCATAGTTATAAGATTGAAGTTGTGTTTATTAACATCTCAAATACTAAAATGATGTTACATTTTTTATTTTAAAAGTACTCAAACTTTATCCAATGTGCACACTAAACATTACATTATGTTAAAAGGGTTAAATAATATCAAATTTGGTGTACTACTATTCATTATTCGTTATTCCTGGGACTTAAAGATGATAGAAAACAAGATTGTTTAGACAAGTTGGGAAAAAATTGATGATGGATTAGATATTGGTTGTCTTAAGGCAAAAAATTTAGCCTATTTAGAAAGTGGAAATGAAGGTTATTCGATTAATATAATTCATTTTGGAAGAGATTACGGGTATTCATTTGAATGAGCTAGGTCTTGAATCATATAATTAAATTTTTAATCGTATGTTTATTAAGTTTTATTTAATAATAATTTGATAAATTTATAATTAATAATAATTCATTTTCTAAATATAAACTTTGTTTTTCAGGCAGACAAAATGAAAATATTTTATTTAATAATAAAATCGACAATGGGCTATAGAGTGTTATGCAATTGGGCATACGGACCATGTTATTTTACAAACTTAAATGGCCCTCCTTTACTTAAATATTATGGATCATAAGAAGCTTTCATTTTAGATTACATTGTGGACCACCTAACGTACGATTCCTTCTGCACGTATTAAATTAGGTCATTAGTTCATTACGTATCTATATCTATAAAATATCATTTTAAGTTATATGACTTATGTCACTACAGATTGCAACTATATTTTACAATCGCTGTAACTGAATTACGACATACTTTTAAAAGTGATCATCACTACCACATAAATATAATTCTTTATAATTAAAATAATACTTTTAAATATAATATAATTTTTTTAATGGTTAACTTTCATAACTTGAAAATGAAATATATTGGAGAAATTAGAATTTTATTATGGAACGGAGTGAGTATATAGTTTTCAAAATATAATTTATATAGAGGAGGACGGAAACGACTGATAATCTACACCACTAATTATTTTTAGATTACAAAATTAAATTCTTTGAAAACAATATCGCCCATAAATTTTCTTCGTTAGGTGGCCTTAAGTATTGATAAATATACTTTATCTTGCCATTAACTCAAAGTTATTACACTTAAGAGTAATACTTCACTTTACAAAGCCTTAAATACTTGTAATAAATTATCTCACCTTGCCATTAATGGTGATATAAATCCTAATAAGGATTATTTAATGAACTTAAAATTATATTAATAAGTAAATAACTATGGATTTATCACAAAGGGTCACTTATATCAATAAAAGTGTTTGTTGCTAACCTTGAGGTTGAGGGTTTAAATCTCATAGTGAATATAAATTATGGATTTAGAAGTACACTAGGAATTTCGTTAAAAAGCACTATAAATATATCTAATTCATGCTTTAAATACACGAGATTATAAGTGTTTAATGAACTCGCACGGAGTTAGACAAGATAAAAACTTGCATTTTCTTAAAGCCTTTTTCTTGCCAAAATGAAGTTGTTTCCTCGCCAAAGTCAATACACACTTAGTGAACGAATGGATTTTTGCCAAAATTACAGTGTAGTCATGTTAAACGGAAGAGTCAGTATTGTGGGCATTGGTGGCCCTCAAAGGCATTTGGCTAGCCTTTGGGGAACGTCATACCGTCTGCTCGTATGAGCATATGCCAAACAATCTAAGAAGTATTTATTTTTTGCGGTTCAAATTTTTTGAAACACTAAATACTAATTAACTTCTAAATATCGCATATATATGTTCACAACAGGACTTTAGGACTTGAACCCTTAACTATAAAAATAGAAGATAATACACCTCTATGGTGATTATGAGATAGCTTATTAGGGTATACCTCACTTCAACTTATGCAACATCCGAACTTATATGAGAATCACATGACTCGGTACCCGACTCTCTATTATATAAGATAAAACCCCGTTTTTTTTTACAAGAGAACATCTCGATTTCGATTTTTACGAGAAAAAGAATAAGATATGACACACCCATTACACATGCTATATATATATATTTGAGTTACACATGATCGAACCCAAAACTCTTGATTAATTGATATTCTAAATATTGCTATTGATGATTCTTATTTCTAACTTTTAAAATTTGTTGGTATTTATTATCTCCGAGTTCTAGTTTGTACTTGTTAAATTGTTCTCTCAGTTTGCACTATTAATTTAATTTCTATATTATTTACTAAAAAATAATAAAGCTCCTGAGTGTGTAATTTATAAATTTTCTAAGAAGAAAAAGACAACATGCCCGTCTAGCTCAGTTGGTAGAGCGCAAGGCTCTTAACCTTGTGGTCGTGGGTTCGAGCCCCACGGTGGGCGATTGTTTTTGCTCCTATCTTTTTAATATCATGTCTTGATTTAACTTCTACTAAGGCTTGAATGGTCATAAACTTATTTTCGATCTAATAAGTACATTTTTTTCATCATCCTCCTTTAAAAAATAACTATAGCTACATTACCACTAATCAACTAGGATTATCACCTTTGTCGCAACTTTAAGACTGCCCGGAATGGGCCAACGCCATTTGGGCGTGGGGGTGTGACGAAGCATGCACGGCGTGGTGGTGGGGTTGGAACACCCCCCCCCCCCCCAACGGCGTGGGGGGTCGGCGTGGCGAGAGTGTGGACGGAAGGATCGGTCGGCAACAGGCGTGGGATGGTGATTTGCTTCGAAAATAGCCGTTGTCAAACGGCTATATAGCCGTTGCAATTAAAAAAAAAAAATTTTATTAAATTATTTACCTATATATATTACATACTTTCACTCATTTTATACACACAACTCTACCAAAACACACCACAACTCTACCAAAATACCCCAACTCACAAATAATGGATTATCTTGGTTCATCATCTGACGACGATGACTTGTTTATGCTAACAATATACTCAGAACTCCTCGATGATATATCCTCCGATGAAAGTGAAGCAGTGTTTGACACTAGAACCGCGAAGCTAAATAGAAATCGAGAAGCTGGACACGACATGCTATTGTAACACCCTAAAATTTACAAGATTTTTAAAATTTTTAAATACAAAATTATAATCAAAAGGTCCCAATAACTCGAATCATTAGATCCCAATAATAGTATTTTCATTTAAAAATATATTTAATGCGGAATTAGTTAAAATTAAGTGTTTTTAAAATATTAAATGCCGTCCACATCGGTAATGAAAGATACAGCGGTCAACCGTCCACCTTCTCCTTTCCTCTGCTGGTACCTGAAACAATGTGGGGGAAAATAGGGGTCAGCTGGAGAAGCTGAGTGAATATCTCAAAATGCAAACAATCGTAACATACAACACATGAGGGCACATCGGTGTACTCCTACTCAGAATCTACTCGATTATTTACTCAGATTTATTTCTCGGATTTTATTACTCAGATTTTAATTTATATAGCGCGCTTGTGTGATTTGGGACGAGAGATCAACCTCGCCCCTCCTCACACCTCAGATAGGCGTAAGCCAAAACTCAGACGGGAGTGATCCCAAAACTCAGACTGGAATAATCCCAAAAACTCAGACGGGAATAATCCCAAAAACTCAGACGGGAATAATTCCAAAAACTCAGACGGGAGGTGATCCCAGGCATATAGCCAAAAACTCAGATGTGTGTTATTATGTTTTATTATCTCTTTAACATAATTATCTCAGATGCCCTAGCAAGTAGTAGCACAGAATGACCCTGTGCCGAGCTCGGTTACCCAGGCACAATGTCTCAGATTAAAATAAATCAACAGCTGCTCAGATACTCAGATAGCATGTCAAACTCAGATAACAAATCAAACTCAGATAGCGGATCAAACTCAGATAATAGCTCAAGCTCAGATAACAATTATGGTGCAGGAAATGTAACACATAAGTCATGCATGTACAACGTTAAAACTGAATACAAGGTGAGAATACTCACCTCGAGAAACGTAAGCTCCAAAGGATCCTCAATACTCTAAGGCGCTGCTCGGTTATTCCTAGATGATCCTAAAAGCATAAAAATGAAACCCGAATTACAATCCGTTCTAAGGACTCAATTTAGAAAACTGGCAGTACTCGTCGGTCTCACGGAAACTGCTATAACTCTTAAACTGTGCAGTAGATTTATCCCATATTTTTACCATGAAAAGTAGACAACCAGAACTACATATCTCTGTGAGACGGTCACTGGCTAAAACAGACTCTAAGTGTCTCAAAACAGGCTCACAAAACAGCATAGCTGCGCAGGTCATCTTCCTAACAGCAGCATACTAAATTGACTATAACTTTTAAACCGTAATTCGGATTGACGAGAGGGTTGCGGCATTGAAAAGCTAACTCAGAAAACAAGTGACCAGCACGGGCCAAAAATCCAGAAACGTATCTTAAGTGTATTAAAAACAGGCTCAAAGATAGAAGACAGATTCTGCCTAAAAACGTCTAGATTATAAGCAAAGGTTTTTACCCCAACCCTTGCCCCGACACTACGAAAACTCAGAGACCGAATCACCATGACTCGAGATAATCACGAATGGCATCAAAACAGATTTCATACAAGACTCGATTAAGAACGACGGCCATAACGAAACAACAATAGAACCGAACTCGAGGATTAATACAACAATAACAAAACGGATCCGAGCCCTCAACGGCTTGGTACTAGACCCCGCGATACACACTCGCAGCCTACGATCAAACTCCGTTAGTCATGGTTTAAACGAATTCAAATAACAAAGGGATGGTTTAGAATTCTACCGAATAAAAGGCACGGTCACTTGGCTCGGGGAAATCAGCGAGCTCGAGGGAAGTTCTCAACAATCTGCTCATTGCTTGCTCACTACTTGCTAGTGATCACCCAATCCCTGACTTGGTATTCTGCTCGGCAATTCCACTATTCAAACCCGACTCCCGATATGCAATCTCGATCACACCCGTATGGATGAAGTTCGAATCCATCTGCTCGATAGGTGGTTGTCCTTGGCTCCGCTCGTATATCACAACTGAATTATAATCAAAGGAACGGTAATACAAGAACAGTAGGGAAACGAATGGTAACATGATGAAAGAACCTTTACCAATCGGGATTTAGAATATCCTTGGATTTCTCCTGCTTGACGTCGACGAATGAGGAAGAACTTTCTAAGGGTTGTTGTCTGATCCCGATCGCTTAGAGGTGGGTGAGGGTAGCGGCTGAAGATTTTCTAGGGATTAGAGTCGGTCGATTAATTAAGGAAACGGATTAAGACAATTGTGGTTGGGCTTTTAACTTGGTGCAAGGATCGGGCTCTCACTCAGTCGATGGGCTCTTGACAAAATTCCACAACCAGCCCTCATCTAAACCGGACCAAACTAATGAAACGTATAAAGGGAAATTGGACCTGGTCTCCTCTTGAGTCTCTCTCTTGGCCGATACCCATATTTATACGGGCTTGGTTCCTCGCAGCTTCCACAGACCTCACACCCCTCATGAACCGGACCACAAGTCTTACAACTCGGGGTTAATAGAAAACGGAAACAAGGCCTTGGCCTATCGGCCGGCCTCGGGAAACACTAACATCTAATTTTAGTAACTCCGGATTTCACGTCTCGTAAAATAATTGACTTTCACCGCTAATTAGCCTAATATCACGAGACGTATAATTTAATTATAATTGTATAGTAATTAAAAATCTAATAGATTAGAAAGTGTCCAACTAGCTTAAGCGTCTAAGAAATAACGAACCGTCTAACTTTAGTATAATTAATTTACTAGTTATTCAATTTAAATTTAAATATAACGATTAAATTAATATTATTTAATTAGTAATATTTTTCAGGGCGTTACAGCTATACCGAGATTATTTTGCGGATGATCCTGTTTATGACGACAACAATTTCCAACGAAGGTTTCGTCTGTCCAGACATTTATTTATGCGCATATGTACCGCATTATAAAACAGGTATCCTTTTTTTCAATTGAGATACGATGCTAGAGGTAGGCGGGGATTCACTGCTTTGCAAAAATGTACTGCAGCAATTCGATCTATGGCTTACAGGTCATCCCGTGATTCTCTTGACGAGTACCTACGCATGTCTGAAAGAACTGCTAGGGAAAGTATGTATAGATTTTCACAAGGGGTTTTGGAAATATTCAGACCTATTTATTTGCGAAAACCAACAGTGACCGATGTGCAAAAATTATATGAGGCACACGAAGAGAGACATGGTTTTCCTGGAATGCTTGGTAGCATTGATTGTATGCACTGGGATTGGAGGAACTGTCCACAATCGTGGAGAGGTGAGTACACCGGTGGACATTATGGAGTACCGTCGTTGATATTAGAAGCTGTTGCTTCCCAAGATTTATGGTTTTGGCATGCTTACTTTGGGGTTGCGGGTTCTAATAATGATATTAACGTGCTTGATCAGTCACCAATATTCAACGACTTGTTATCAGGAAAGGCACCCGATGCGCCTTTCACGGTGAATGGCAATCCATATAGATTCGGTTACTACCTTACCGATGGTATATATCCTCGTCATGCGACGTTTGTCAAAGCCTACCGACATCCAATTGATCCAAAAGAGGTCTTGTTTACCAAAAAACAAGAATCCGCATGTAAGGATGTGTAACGGGCTTTTGGAGTTTTAAAGGCGAAGTGGCACATTGTCAAAAACGCGGCCCGTTCATATGACCTTGAAAGATTAAGATATATTTTGTATGCATGTGTTATAATGCATAATATGGTTGTCGAATATACTGGTCGGATGATTTCTCCATATGTGCCGGACGGTCCCCGACATGCTTTGTATGTACCGGGAAGTGCAGAATATTTGCACAGGGTTGTCGACATTCGAGACGGAACAACACACGAACGACTTCGACAGGACTTGGCGGACCATCTCTACAACAACGCACATGCCGACGATGAAGACGCCGACGATGAAGACGATGAAGAGTAATAATTTATTATAATTATTGTAATTTTTAATTTCTAGTATTTTAATGTTTAATTTCTAGTATTTTCATTTTAATTTAAAGTATTATCATTTTAATTTTATTTAATGTAATGTAATTTTAAATTATATAAAATATTATTTGTGTGAAAAATAAATGGAAATGAAATGATGAGTTGGAAAATAAAATGGTGTGGTGGGTATTTTCACCAAATGATGTGGTGTGGTGGTGGTGTGGTGTATGAGGTGTCGATGACGTGGCGGAAAAGGACACCACCACATGTGGTGCCCATACCCACTAGCCTAAATAAAAGACTTACAAAACCCCAAAACACGTGAACACATACTTGTAAGAGTGATAGGTGTGGTGGCTTAAGCCACTTCGCCACCTCTGCGCCACCTATGCGCCACATCACCATTTCACATTTCACATTCAAAACCCCCAAATACCCCCTCTACCATCACTTAAGCCATTTGGGCCCCACCACCCTTTTTTTCTTTTTTCTTTTTTTAAAAACATAATACTTCATTAAAATAAATATTACAAAATACAAAATAAAAATACCTAAAAAATAAAAAAAAATTACCGAAAAACATAATACTTCATTGGGAAAATGTCGGCATCACGGTGTTTTGGGTGGACGATACCGATTGTTGGGACGAAGGGGTTGAAGGATTGGACGGCGATGAGCCGGAACCTCCCATTCCGAAAATACCGCTCATCCAATCGGGGTACGGTGGTTGAGACATTTTGGAGTGTTTTTGAGAGTGAAATGGTAAGAAATTGTAGAGAGTTTTAGAGAGTGAAAGTGTAAGAGATGGTGTGAAAAAATGTAATGGTAAATGGGTTATTTATAATAGGTTTTATTTAAAAAAAAAAAAAAAATAAAAAAATTAAATATTCTGGAAAACTAGCCGTTGCAACGGCTAGGGACACGTGTCGCGCTCCCATTGGTCCGTCGAATCCGCCGAGCATCCCACGCACACCACCGCTCACGTAACGACCGGTGTGGTGGCGCGTCCGGCGCGCCGACGTGGCGTCCGGCGCCCACCACCCTTCGCCACTACACCGTATCCTCTAACAGTGACCAAACTATTATATATAAAAGGATATGTTATTATCAAGAGTTGTATATATAAAGAAGGTAATATGTATACCACATATATTACTTTATACATCACATTGTTCTGGCTTTATACCAATTGTACAACCTCACTAAAGTAACAATTATAGTAGATGAATTAAAATCTCGTTTGATAGAAAAACTATAAAAAGAATTGTTTAATTAACATACAATATATCCGTTATATTTGGCGAGGCGTTACGGCAGGGGATAATACAATCCTTTATCCATACGTTAGGTACCGTATAAGTTAATATTACAATTTTACAAATTTAAAATTCCGTAATTAGCCTTCTTCCTTTTCTTGTCCTTAAATTGCCTTCTAAACTTTCCTTAATTCTTACTTTTAAACAAAACTTTCCAAAAATAGCAATTCAAACAACTTAAAATTTATTGAAAGCACCCTTTTGTGTTCGGATAAGTTTAATAAAAAATTGTGTACTTTTCAGATATAATTTTAAATAGTTTACCTGATAAAACAATGACTAATTTCTTTAGTGAAATGATATTTTTATCTTTTCTTCCTACTCATAATTCTATCTATTTCTAAATTTGTTATGTGTAATTCACTAATTCTCTTTGTTAATATCATATCTTAATTTTGACATGTGTCATGATGACATATGTAGCCACTATTATTTTCAGTAATATATACTTTAAAATGAAAGAATGTAGAAGTATGCACCTTTTTGTAAAAAAACAAATTACCTAAATTGGAAATTAAACAAAAATATATGATTATTTTGCATATCGTTATCTTTACAATGCAAAAACAGGTATACAATTCAACAAAGAAAAGTTAAAACATTGTAACAATGCTTCTAGTGTTATGAACTATAACCTGAAAATCATGTATGATTTCTAAATCATACTTTCTATTTTTTTTTTTTCATAAACTAGTTTTAATTAAATTACTGATTATGGATTATCATTGGAAAAGACGATGAAGACTAAAGACAACCATATATTAAAGAAATGCCACTTGCCGCGAACTTTGTTAGGTGGATTATTGTTAGATCGTAATCAACTGAGATTGAGCTAATTCATGATGATTCAAGGTGAGAAATTGAAGAATTGCTTAAGTGTGTGTGTTCTTGGTGTTTGAGTGTGTGTGAGATAGTTGAGAGGGAAATGTTAGCTTTCAAATGGTAATTCAATTAATGAAGGAAAGCCTACAAATTAAGTCTTAACATAAGGTATTTATACCTCATAGCTAAACAAGCTTAATTACCATCTAACTAAGCCTTAAGACTAGTTTACCATTAGGCAATGTTACATAACTAGTCCCTACACTATTAGATACAATATATTTGACCCTAACAATCTCCCCCTTTGTATCAATAGTTGGGATAGCATGTTCTTGAAATCTTCTTTTCGAGCAAAGTCTGAAACTGAATTAATCGTTTAAGTAGTTTTGATGTAGTATTAGTTTCAGCTTATGATGATCAGATAAGAATGAAACTTTTAATTGGCTTTTCAACCAATATAAAGTATCTTAGAGGATTTCATGGAGTCTTGACTTAATTTGTCTTGATTATTATCCAATCTCCCTCTTTGCGAACTTTTAGAACTACATCCTTGTCTTCCTTCAAACAAATATATTTGAAAATTTGAAAATTCTGGAAATGAAACATCTGTTTGGTAAGAATTTGACTGGGATTTAGAAATGCTGGGGATTTAGTTTTGGATAGAAATTTGTGAGGATGGGATAATGATGGTTTTGAATTATGTAAAGAATGATTTGAAAGCTGAAGGTTTTGAATGTGTGTGTGTGTGTGTATGAATGTTTGTATATAGGAAAGAATGATATATACATTTAAGATTTGAATGTGGATGATATGTATTTTCTTTTGTATGAATGTGTTTGTGTGTAGAATTTGGAAAGAAAGATTTATTCGATTAGATTTTGAAATGGATAACAATGTGAATTTATGGTTTGGATAGAATGATTTGTCAGTTTAAGATTTGAAATGGAAATGTTGAGGATTTGTGAGAAATCTCTGAAGATAAGTCGGTTACTTTTTCTTCACAAATTATTTCATGTACATCGACAAAAATGTAGACCCATGGATAGATAGAGTTATTTGTAGCGGAAGTCTTTTCTCAAAGTTGTGGCTTTGTCGATTTATGATCATTGATAATTGTTGTTAGGGATAAAGTGTTGATGAAGTTTACGCTCCCCCTCGAACAAACAATTATTTCTTAATAAATTTTCTTCGGTTTCTTGTTTACTCCCCCTTAATTGGTGCATATGTCTTTTTGAAGTGGAGTAAACTGGGCTAATATATCTTCGTAAGTCTTGTAAGCATTTTCTTCATAAACTGAACTTCTTAGTAAATTTTCTCCCCCTCATGATGATTAAGATTTATCGGAATCATCAAGAAAAATGTGAAGTTCGTCGAGATGAAATGAAGAAAATCTTCGAAGCCCATGGATACAAATATGATGAATAATGATATATTCATATTTTGAATGAATCAATATACATCATATTGTATTATCGAAAACCGAACCGATGTTGATAAAGATATCCGATCAAATCATTTGGCATTTAATCGCAATGATCGAATTAAGTCGGGAAAACCGGGATCACATAGATTACCCGTTAACACAACAGTTACACAAACTGTGTGACCTACTTTCAGTGTTGGAATAGATGTTAGCACTGGTAGGATTTCCATTCAATCATTGTGGAATACCAAGAACGTTGGTATCACTATGAATGTTCCGGCTTTATCACAAAGATAAGCTTGGTATTATGCCTCGTGTCCTAAAAGTGTTTATCGGTTCTAGACTCGATTTGTGGACAAACGAAGGCGAGGACTGGAGAGACTTGTCCTCTGTTTCAATATCAACAATCTCCAAGTGAGATGTCGATAGCATATGAGCTAATCTCCGTGGAAATGAAACAAGTACTTTTTAAGAAATACTTGAGTGGCTGGGGGGGTTGTGCATTGCATCACTGGGTTCCATGATGTCTTTTTCAATATCAGAGAGCAACACATGCAATCTGATAGAGACGTGGCTACCCAGCTTTTTATCAGTTTGGAAAGGGTTTTTCGTTTTCTTTAACCCTGTCACACCCTTCCTCACTCAAGCTTACTTATTCATTTTTCGACTACTCCCTCATTTCATTTTACCATGTATAGCTAAATTGCACCCCAAACTACATTCCCCCTCTCAAATTTTATCTCAGCGCACCCCAATCAAGATCCCGTGATACTTGATTCTGCTCACCTAGACCTATGTACCCTTACATATTGTCCTATATTGTAGGTGGCTCCTGGGGAAGATCATGCCGGTTATAGCAGATCATAGGAGTAATTTGAGAGTGAACTATAACGCTCATGTGCAAGTTATCAGCATTTATGATGTTACTTTGTAAGAATAACATGGATTTTTCATCGGAAAATGTGTTTCCGGCATAAGTTGTTGCCTTTATGATTTAAAAGTTTAGGCACAGCAACTTGAACAATTGAGGAAATACCGGACTCACATAGAGTATCCGTTAACACACGGTATGAATCGATAGTCGTTTGCACAACCATTGATTCAAATGTGTGACCTGCGATTAGAGTTGGCGCAATTTTAGCTCTAGCAGGATTTCCACTCAATCCTCGTGAAACACCAGATTGTGATGCCACTATGAGTGTTCCGATGAATACACGGAGATTCATTTATAAAGGTGTATGTGTCCTAAATTGGAAATATTTGTCGGTGAAATCTAGACACATTGTGCATTCAATTGAAGACGTAACCCGGGGCAGAAGGTTAATTATTTCAATACCAACATACTCCAAATGAGCAGTCGATAGATTATGTGCTACGTCCCCTAATGAATTGAAATAAATTCCTGTTGAGAGGAATCTGAGTGGTTGGTGGTGGAGTGCAAATGCTTGACTGGGCCAGTTAAGTCTGGTGATACATTCAACACATGAATGAACACAATTTTGTGAGGTTGCCCGGTTTATTTTCAGTTTGGATGCACTCAAAGGTGTGTTTTCTTAAAATTATCATGTTTTCACATCACCTTGCACTCACCTAAATCTATAACCTAAGACATATACCCTCACATTTACCAATTTTGGCTAAAAAGTAATTCCCTTGGAAGGTTAGGCCGGTTCTGGTAAACCATGGGAAGATATTGTCGTTTGATAAAAAAAAATTGTTCGATAAAAAAAATTCAAACGGGTATAAAAATATTGATAAAAGAAAGTTTCTCCCCCTGGAAATATTAATTCTCCCCCTAGAATTAATATTTCTCCCCCTTGACAAAATAAAGAATTTTACAGATTTAGAGGAGTGGGAAAGAATTTTTACAGTTATGTGAAAAACTGGTTAAGAGCGGGTTTCAAGCTTATGTACTTGAAAGCCACTATGTTTTAAAGCGAGTTATATACTGAAGTGTATATAAGTCATTTACGATGAGGATCGAGTTATACACTGAATTATGTATAAGTCCTTTAGTTGAAGTGCGAGTTATACACTGTTTTGTGTATAAGTCATTTTGTGGAGAAAGATTAAAACAGTTTAAGCTTTTAGATTTAGCATACCAAGTTTAGACACAAGAAAGTTAAAACGTTTTTCGTCTAGTGCCTTGGTATACAAATCAGCTAATTGATAATCTGTAGAAACAAAGTACAATTCCACATTACCATGTTCAACATGATCTTTTATAAAATGATATCGAAGATCGATATGTTTAGTTTTTGAATGTTGAACAGGATTGCATGAAATTGCAATTGCACTTCGAGAATCACAATATAAAGGAATACGACTGTATAAAAAGCCGTAATCTTTCAATTGTGATTGCATCCAAATTACCTGGGATAAGCAGCTTGCAGCAGCAACATATTCTGCCTCTGCAGTTGAAAGAGACACACAATTTTGTTTCCGTGAAGACCAGCTCACCAGTTTATCTCCCAGAAATTGAACACTCCCAGACGTACTCTTTCGATCCAACATGCATCCAGCATGGTCAGCATCAGAAAAGGCAGTTAAATCAAAGGAAGTTTCTTTAGGATACCAGAGACCAAGATCTCGAGTGCCCTTTAGATACCGAAATATTCGTTTAACCGCTTGAAGATGAGATTCTTTGGGTGCTGCCTGATACCGAGCACAGATGCAAGTAGAGAACATAATGTCTGGTCTACTCGAAGTCAGATATAGTAAGGATCCGATCATCCCCCGATAGTGGGTAACATCAACAAGTTTGCCATCCGGATCAGCATGTAATTTCGAACCAGGCGACATCGGCGTCGAGATTGGTTTACAATCATCCATATGATATTTCTTCAATAAATCATTGATATATTTGGATTGATTGATGAAAATTCCGGTTGGTAATTGACGAACTTGAAGACCCAGAAAGAAATTCATCTCACCCATCATGCTCATCTCAAATCTTTTGACCATAAGAGCAGAGAACTTCTTGCAATATTTGGGATTTGTAGAACCAAAAATTATATCGTCGACATAAATTTGAATAAGAACAATGTCTTCCCCTTGACGTTTGATGAAGAGAGTTGTGTCGACTTTTCCTTTAGAAAAACCAGACTCAACTAAGAATTTTGATAATACATCATACCACGCCCGGGGAGCTTGTTTTAAACCGTACAAAGCCTTGTCGAGAATATAAACATGATTAGGCAAGTGTGGATCTACAAAGCCGTCGGGTTGATGAACGTACACTTCTTCTTTGAGAAAGCCATTTAAAAATGCAGTTTTTACATCCATCTGATAGATAGTAAAATTCTTATGTGCTGCATATGCTAAGAATATACGAATGGCTTCTATACGGGCTACAGGAGCAAAAGTTTCTTCAAAATCAATGCCTTCCTGCTGAGCATACCCTTTTGCAACTAGACGTGCTTTGTTCCGAATTACAATTCCATTTTCATCCTTTTTATTTTTGAAAATCCACTTTGTACCAATAACAGATTTGCCAGGAGGTTTTGGAACAAGACGCCAGACTTTTAATCTTTCAAACTGATTTATTTCTTCTTGCATAGCAATAATCCAGTCTGGGTCTGAGAGAGCTTCACTGACCTTCTTTGGTTCATTTGAGCTTAAAAATGCAGTATACTGACATTCATCAGCAGTAGCTCGTCGGGTTTGAACAGAAGATTCAGGGTCACCGATTATCTGATGTAAAGGGTGCTCTCTTGTCCATTTAAGAGAATGAGGAAGTGGAATTTGACCTGGATTAATATTTGAGGTATCAGTGAATTCAGGATGAGGAATTATCGCAGTTTGAGTAGGTGATGTAGACGGTGGAGGATCAACCCGTTGAACGTTGAATTTAGAAAAATCTATCACCAAAGGTAGAGGTTGAGCTGGAACTAAAGATAAATCGAAAGAAGTAGCAGCTTGACCAGAAGGTGATGATTGAGTATTCGTGGGTTGAGAATTGTCCGGAGATGCTTGATGTAGTACAGGTGAAGAATTTTCCGGAGATGATGAAGCCTCAGGTTGTGAAACAATAGGTGATGAAGAAAAATTAGTAGGTGGAATAGTAGAAGTAGGAGAAGGAGAATCCGTTGAACTTGAAGTATGAATATCAGGAACAGAGATAGATTGAGCTTCAGCTACTGTTGGAAATGGAACGCCAGCTTCCTCCAGTAAAATATGTCGAATATTATGATAATCATCATAAAAATGACGAAATAAAATATCCAAGTCATTTTCAGATGTTGAAGGCGTTGACGATGGTGAAGGAGTTTCAGCATTTGAAGTAACTGAATTGATAGGAAATGTCTCATCAAAATTAACGTTAACACTTTCTCTGATCGTTCGTTTTGATCGATTATAAACTCGATAGGAAGCAGATTCCCTTGAATATCCCACAAAGATTCCTTCATCAGCTTTTTCATCAAACTTATTCAACTTATCTTTATCATTCAGAATGAAACACCGACTCCCAAAAATATGTACAAATTTAATATTTGGAATGCGGTTATTGATCAGTTCATAGGGAGTTTTGTTGTATGCTTTGTTGATGAGTGAACGATTTTGAGTGAAGCATGCTGTACTAATAGCTTCTGCCCAAAGAGATAATGGTAGTTTTGAATATGAAAGCATGGTACGAGCAGCTTCAACAAGAGTTCGATTTCTTCGTTCAACAACCCCATTTTGTTGAGGTGTTCTGGCAGCGGAAAATTGGTGAGTAATACCAACTGAGTCAAGAAAAGAATCTAAAACTTGATTTTTAAATTCAGTTCCATTATCAGTGCGGATGGTATGTATTTTTAAATCTAAATTGGTTTGAGTTTTCTTGATGAAGGATATGATGATATTAGTTGCTTCATCTTTTGTACGTAGGAAATGAACCCATGTGTATCGAGAATAATCATCAACAATAACCAACACATACCGTTTTCCTGCTAAAGATTGAACACTCATAGGTCCACATAAGTCCATGTGAAGTAATTCAAGCGGTTTTGAAGTACTTTGAACTGGTTTAGACTTATGAGGTTTCTTTGTCATTTTTCCCATCTCGCACGAAGAACATAGATGATCTTTTTCAAATTTAAGATCTGGAAGACCAGATACATGTCCACCTTTCACCAACTTATTGATGTTTTTGAAGTTAAGATGAGAGAGGCGACGGTGCCATAACCAAGATTCATCTGATGAAGCTGTTGACATTAAGCAAACTTCTTCAAGTGGAACTACATCGTTTAGATTGATAGTAAACAGATTTGACTCTCGAGTTCCAGTAAGAAGTTCCTCTCCATCATATGTACGAACATCACATTTCTTTGTACGAAAATTAACTTCTAATGTTTTATCGCAAAATTGACCGATACTAAACAGATTATGAGCGAGATCTTCAACATAGGTTACATTTCGAATGATTAGGTTGTGTCGGATAATATCTCCAATTCCCATAATAGCAGCTAAATGGTCATTACCAAATCTAACGGTACCCAAATATTTGTCTCTAAAATTTGTTAACAAATTCTTGTTTCCGGTCATATGTCTTGAACAACCAGAATCAAGATACCATAAATTCTACATAAAACAATTAACAAAAGGTACCCAATCAGATATGGGTCCTATACGATTAGTAATGCATGTTTTATGAAGAATTAGTGAATATGATTTGAATTTAGAGAGTTGGAGAACTGCAAGGAGGCAGTTCTGGATTTGTTACTTTGATAGACCATTTGAAGGATTTCTCAGGTGAGGATAAAATCCATTTTGAATTTTCATTTTGTATCCATGTAAATTTAACAAATTTGGAATTCTTTTTAGATGAAGTCGAAAAACTGGAGTTTGATGATGTAGTTGGAGTCACAGTTCGATAAACTAATTTGGTTGGTTTAAGTGTAGAAACCACACGATTTACTGATTTTGTCGAGTTAGATTGAATCCGAGATTGTGGTTTAGATGTGGATGTTGAAGTATTGGATGAAGAAACTACACGATAAACAGATTTTGACGGATTAGGATAAGAACGTGTAGATGAAGATGTTTGCGATCGAGCAAGCATTGTTTTGCAATGTTTTGGATAACAAGTGATACATGAATGAATGATTGATCCGTTTTTATGAAGAACATCATGTCGTCGACCACAAGGAGCATCTTTTCGAACAAAATATCGTGTATCATATTGAGAAATTGGTGTATTAGTTTTTCTATCAAAATAAACCTTTTTACCAGTTTTGTCAGTTTTAACAATCAAATTAACACCATTCACAGTGAAATTAACAGGACGATAAATTGCTGAATCATAGACAATTCCATAACATGTAGCAGGTGAAATCAACGTTGTTGAGTTATTACATTTATTAGAATTTGAAAAAGAAGAAGCTAAAAACGAGGAAGAGCTAGACTTCTTAAGTGCATTTGACTTAAGCATACTAGACTTAGACGACTTAGACCTCTCAACTGCTTTCATCCTGTCTTGCATCGGTGTTTTAAGCTTGGAATTTAAAGTTTTATCTGAAAAATGTAAAACATGAGAATTAGAATTTCTTCTTAAAAGAATTGGAGTTTTAGGAGAAGAAGAATTCTCATTGACTGATTTTGATTTTGGAGAAGCACTGTGACGTGAAACAGATTTTATTTCAACAATTTTATCTTCTAAAGCATGAATTTTTGATTGTAAAGCAGATTTTTCTTTGTCAAATGCCTTTTGGGTTGTATCTATTTCGGTTTCCAATTGATAGATTTTCTTTTCTAGAATTAGAGAAGGAATGTAAACTTTACGGGTTACTTTTTCTTGAAGTACCGCATTTCCTTTGATCTCAAATTCTGCAGGTGTAATAATTGGAAAATATTCATCATTTGTAAAATTTGCCTTTTTAGTTTCATAAGTTTTATTTAATTCATTGTAATTGAAACTAATTTGTGCATTCTCTGATTTAGCTCTGTTGAATGCTTCAATTTCTTCTTCCTCATCGGTCATACGAAGGAAACTTTGCCAAACATCAACATGTATGTATTTGGAATCATACAGTGTTGGAAGCACATTACAAGCCATCTTCAGATATTCTGGATTGTTCGCCCCCAGTCCTTCTCTTGAATTGAAGTATTTGAAATCTTTAGGCTTGTTCAAGTGAATTGTTTGATCAGTTTGTCCTCGTTTGGCAATGATTTCTTCAAGATTTTTGATGTGATAAGAAAGTTGAATTTTATCATTTTGTAGTTGATGTATGACATTTTGTTTGCTATTTAATTCTTGTGATGTTTGAATGTCTTTTTCATGAAGGGTTTCTGATAATTCTTTTATTTGTGTGTTAAAAGATTTAAATTGACTCTCATTATCATCAAATTCTTTTTGTTTACGTTTCAACCAGTTTTTAGTGATTTGATATACATTCCGTGCATCAATGTATAACTTGTAATATTTATCATTGTCAGCATTTGATGTGGAACTTTGTGTATTTTTAAGATTGGTCAACTCAATTTCTTGTTCAGAAATGGTATGAGACAAATGTTGAATATCAGTCTCATATTTAACAGTCAATTCTGAAATTCGATTTTGTAACGTCAGATTCTTTTTCTCAAAATTTTTATTTTGTCTAACAATATGAACAAGTTGTGTATTATGATCAAGATATTGTTCATTTTCGTTTTCTAGTTCATCTAATTTTCCTTGAAGTAAAGTATTTAATTCTTTTTCATCCAAAAGATTTTGTTTTAAAGATTCAATTTCAGAATTCTGGTTTGTTACAAAACAATTTTCAGAATCAATTGTACTTGAAGAATTAGATAAGAGAGAACTGAGTACCTCTATTTCTTTGTTAGCCTCTTCATTGAAACGATCAGAAATCTCGGCATTCTCACGAGCCATAAAGCATAGATTTGCGGAATGCTCTTCATCTTCAGGATCAGAATCGTCCATCCAGCTTAGATCCTCAGCTAACAACACCTTTCCCGCCTAGATTTGCTTAGCCATGAGCATCTTACATTTGAAGTAATCAGAATTCCTAACTCTAGGTTTCTTGCAATCTCGAGAGAAATGACCAGGAAGTCCACAGTTATAACATTTCTTTGTCAGATCCAAAGGTGTTATTGTGGGTTTGTCAGATGTATTTGATGCAGATGGAGCAGACTTGAAAGTGGATGAAGATCTCTGATTGTTGTTTGTAGGAGTTGGATAATACTTCTTCTCATATCTTGAGATGAAAGACATAGCTTGCAACAGTTGTTCTAATTCGCTCTCCATCTCTTCTTTTGTATCTTTGACAGGTTCTTCTGATTTTTCTTTCAGTTTACCAGATGAATTTGACTGGTATTGTCTTGTAAGAAGAGCAAGAGTATCAAGAGTGTTTGCATTTTCCTGTTTGGTTTTGACTATATCTTTCACCATTGGAGCATTTTGAAGTAAATACTCATACAGTTCATGCACATCAATTGAGCTCAGATCTTTATGTTGCATGGCACTGTTACCAAATGTAGCCCACTCAGGTAGTAAACTGTTGATAAACTTGATGTTAATCTCCAAATTTTCCTTCTTCAAGTTATTCCTTCTAAGTTCATTCAACAAGTTGCAGTAACGGTGATATGTGCTTTCTAATTCTTCCCCGGTGGAAGCTTTAAACGATTGATAAGCATTCAGAGTGGTTACCATCTTGGCTTTATTCCCTAAAACGGTGCCTTCCATTTGCTTTCGAATTTCATCCCATATCTCTTTACCGGTTTCTAAACTGTCCAAGCTGTTATAAATTTCGTTCGGTAAACTTTGGAGAACAAATGAAAACGATTGTAGATCTGCTTTAGCTCGTAGTTTTTGTTGAGCATTGTATCTTGATTTAGGAAGCGGGGTTCGACCTCCAAGAACTGGCGGTGTTGCGTTTGGTGCAGCTATTACGTCTTCGTAGAATACCGCTTCACCATTTTCGAGTGAGTCACGTATTTCAGTTGCCAGTTCTTGATTTTTGATAAAATGGAGGAACCGTTTCTTCCATTGCGCGTATTCACCTCGGTATAAAACCGGAGGTTTGAGATCGGTTCCGATAGACAATGCATCTCTTGAAGTCATTGTTAAAAATTGTACAAATATTTGACTAATTGATCAAAGAGTTATCTGTGTTGAACTACTTACAAAATTGGGCTTGAATGAAATTTGGGTTTTAATTTGGGCTTTATTTGGACAGAATCTATTGAAGAGTCCGGATATGCTTTGGGCTGAATTCTTGTTTTGGGCCAAGTCTCAAAATTTCCTAACTGCGGCCGAACAATTCTTCAATACACGAATCCTAACTTCAAAATTCTTCAATATACGAAGTATTTGCCGAACAATTCTTCAATTTTTAATTCTGAAGCAATATCTTTAATCACGATTTCACTTTCGATTATTGAATCTGATCTCACGATTATTTAATCACGATTTCAGATTTCACTTGAACAAATCTGATCGAACATCAATATCTGATCGAACATCAATATCTGAGATTTCACTTTACTGGTCGAACATCAATATCTGATCGAGTTATGTTTATCAAAGAATTCGAAACCGTTTTAATTTTACAAGATCAAATTCGTAATTATTGAATCTGAGATTAATTGTTAAATCGATTGAATTTGATCGAACTTGAATCTGAGTCGATTAATTGTTGAACATTGAACGATGAAATTGTTGATTATTGATTTTATATCAAGGATTGAAAGAAGTCGTACTGTGTAGCCGAAGTATAAGAGCCGAAGTACTGTGTATATCAAGGATTAATTGTTGAACATTGAACGTCGAACTTGATTGTAGGTGAATTTCTGCAAGAGCCGAACTATGTGTTTTGTTTAGGTGTAGAACTAGGTGTAAACTGAATCTGGGTCGAGCTATGTATCTGGGCCGAACTAGTATGATGTTCGGTATGGGCCGAACTTCTGTGAATCTCGGGCCGAACTACAGTAGACCTAAATTCGGGCCGAACTAGTAGACAACTTCGAGATGGGCCGAACTAGTTGCACTTCGGGCCTAACAACTTCGGGCCGAACTTTATAGTATTGAACAACTGGGCCGAACTACTTCTTCTAGCCGAACTTGTTCTTCGTCATACTCGAGCACTGGTACGCAACCTTCAAAACTCACGTTTTTGATCCGATTCTTCCTCAATACTCAACCGATTTCATTGATTCTTTTTGCTAAATGCTCGAAATACAAATGCTAACACTTTGATCCGATTACTTTCTTCAATCCATAACAACACAGCTTCGATTCTTCGATTTTCAGAGGTTTTTTAAACTTTTTCTCTTTTTCACCAAAATCACGAAATTGAAGATCGATTGTTGACGGAATTGATCGATTTTTGATTCTATTATGCTTAGAAACACTGGAGAAACACTAATCCATGATTAAATCTTCAATTCCAACAAAAATTTTACAACATTAAATTTTCAATGAACGTAACAAACTTTTCTTCACTTTTTCTCAGATCTTGATCGAATTAAGCTGATTTGGATCTTCTCTTAATAGAGATTTTGCTCTGATACCACTTGTTAGATCGTAATCAACTGAGATTGAGCTAATTCATGATGATTCAAGGTGAGAAATTGAAGAATTGCTTAAGTGTGTGTGTTCTTGGTGTTTGAGTGTGTGTGAGATAGTTGAGAGGGAAAGGTTAGCTTTCAAATGGTAATTCAATTAATGAAGGAAAGCCTACAAATTAAGTCTTAACATAAGGTATTTATACCTCATAGCTAAACAAGCTTAATTACCATCTAACTAAGCCTTAAGACTAGTTTACCATTAGGCAATGTTACATAACTAGTCCCTACACTATTAGATACAATATATTTGACCCTAACAATTATGTTTATGTCTTCAAAGAAAGTATTTTCTTTTATAACGAGCTCCCCGTGATAGTCGAGCTTATATTCGAGATATAATTTAGTTAGTATAACTTAAGGCTAGGGAACGTGTGCAATATAATTGATTAGCAATAACTGACGTATGTAAATAAGAACTTTAAATCAAGCTTATACTTAAAAGAAACTCTAATTATACAATAGTATTTATATACAAAATAAATCACTCAACAAACATTTAATAATGGTTAAAACTATACTATTATTATGTTTACCTACTAAATTTCAATTGAATGGCTTTAAAAAATAGAGAGAGAAGAAAAACGAGGACCAGTTTATAACAAGAATGTAAAAAGAAGGGCAGTTTAGGAAGATGAAAAAGAGTATGGGGACACAAATCTGGTACCGGCACGTGCCATTTTATTAAGCTGCACATGCTCACCAAAAAGCCTCATAGAGGCGGAATAAAATTTCAAAGTTTAGTACTCCGCTGCCACCTATATATTTGAGATATTACATATTTTTCTAAATTACCTTTTTATCCTCATACAATACATACTTTACAAATTTTATCTATTCATCGTCATGTTAGTTCACTCCAACTAATACTTAATTCTCACTTTATAATAATGTTACCTCTTCACTTAATATTTATACAAAAAATATACACACAAAGCAATGATTGACTAATGCAAACTTAACTTATGCACAAGTGAAGAGGGTGTGCCAAACCACTTCACTTACTGAAGCCAACTAAAGCAACAATTGACAACGATTTGGATTCTATTTGATTAATTTATTAACATGCTGTATATTACTTAAAAATCAACAAATACTTGTTTTTACTGATTATTACCATACTTAGAACGTATAAAATTTATGTTTAAAAGAAAATTTATAACTTATATTCAGTTTCATGTTACAATTATTAAGAAAAAAACTGCTGAAAATATATTTATCATCTTAAAGGCTACATCTTCACAATCAATAAATATTTATTCCAACTTATTAATCTTCATGCATAATGTTACTTCAACTTTATGAATTATCAGCAAGTTTTGCCAGTTATGACAGTTTATGTATACTTGAAGGACCAATAATATAACCATCTGGGTATATAAATACAAGATAGAGAAACTCATTCGATTCTAACTGGAAATTTAAAAAAAAAACTGGGCAGCTCAGTAGCCACTTGAAACTGTAGCTGATAAACGCCGTCGTTTGAAGGATTTCGATCTTCCGTTAGAACATTCTCGAAATCGGAAAAAATGGAGAGAAACACGCCGGTGAGAAAACCTCACACGTCGACAGCAGATCTGTTAACCTGGTCGGAAAATCCTCCCACCGATACACCGGTCACCGGCTCTGCGGCTCGATCCTCTGCTCGTTCTCATCAGGTAAGAACCTGAAAAGTGTTCAATTAAGATGTTTTTTTAATCATTTATTTGATAGTTTTTGCTTAATTTTCTGCTTAAGTTTAATTTGTTTGGTGAAATAACGACAGCCGTCCGATGGGGTCAGCAAGGTTGTGTTTGGAGGTCAGGTTACTGATGAAGAAGTTGAGAGCTTGAACAAAAGGTCTGAGATCTATCTGTTGTTTCAATTAATTTTATTTTAAATGATGCTTTTTGGTGTAAATTAGTTTCTGCTTTTTAGTAATTAAAATAGTATTAATAGATTAATCACAGAAATGACGATTCGTAAATTGCTACATTCAGCTAAAAAAACAATTGCATTTTGATTTGGATCTAAGAGTCAAATTGATAATTATTTACTTAAAATTCAGGTGAAATCTGTTTTAAGTAAATAAAAAATTAGAAAATCCTATAAATACGAGGTTTGTTTTTTTTTTTTTTAAATATCTTCATTAAAATTTTGATTTTTTTTAATGATCAAATGGTTATTGAAAAAAATGGGATGGAATGTATTAGTGTAGATCTGAAATGTTTGTGTGTAATTCAGTAATTGGTAAACTATTCGAACGATTTTTATATTTCAATCAAATTGTATCCAGATCATGTTTTTATGATTTGATATTAGTGTAGATCAACATACGAATTGAAAACTTTTGTTCAAAATTTTGTGAACTATTAGAAAGTGATTTTGAACAATTTGAAAATAAATGCATGTACACATTTGATACCGAAACTATAATTGGGGATGTTTGGGAATCTTTATTATATAATTAAACTTTGTTTAATAATTTCAGGAAACCTGTTTCGGGATACAAATTAAAGGAGATAACTGGAAGTGGTATATTTGCAGCCGGTGAAGAAAATGGTGCAGAAGAAACTGATGCCGCTAATCGCACTCCTTTAAATCCAACTGGAATACGAATGTATCAGGTAACTGTTTGACTTTTTGACCATTTGACCATAACATGTACAATTTGGTGTGAATTGTGATTTTATAAAAAAAAATGATTATATGAATAAAGGTGTTTACTTTTTTAAAATTTTAATTAAACTAAATTAAATTATCAGCAAGCGGTTGCGGGAATGAGTCACATATCATTTGGTGAAGAAGAAACAGTGTCAGCAAAAAAGGCGATTTCTGAAGCAAAACAACGGGAATTAAGTGGAACATTGGATAGTGAACACGAAGCACGGTTGAAAAAACAAATTTCTGATGCAAAAAATAAGGAATTAAGTGGACATAATATATTTGCACCACCACCGGAGATTCAACCCCGCCCGTTGGCCGCCCGTGCTTTGGCTCTCAGAGAAAGCATAACTATTGGTGAACTTGCTTCAAATAATGTATGTATTTTTGTCATATTCTTTTTATATCACATTTATTTAGTATATATAGAAGGTAATTGTTCAAGCTAGTTCTTAATTTTTCTGTTGTCCAAAGAGACAGATCTGAATCATTGATCAATAATAATTAGTGGTCAAGATTAATCACATGTTTTACACATGAAGGAAGTTTTTTTGTCATTTGATATTCACATATTTTTATTTTTTTAAAATTAATTTTTATTATTATTATTTTTTGGTTAAAAAACACATCATGTGATTGTATACTTGATCACATCTGATTATACAGAAACATCACATAAACATCACATGTGATTTTTTTAACAAAAAAAATTGAATTAAAATTATGTGTGTCAAATGACAAAAATACCCCTTCATACACACACACACGCAAAAATAACATAATGGCATGCATTATAGTATACAAAATCAAACCTAGAGGTGTCTATTTTGACAGTCTACTTATGAATGAGTTAATTTGGGTTGTTTTTAATTTAAATGGGTCAAATAATAAAAGTAAACGGGTTAAATGGGTTGAAAATCACATCCCAACACTATCTTCCACAATCTTTTTTACTACAACTGATTATTTAATTCTGGTTATTTAATATTTAATATCACAATTATCGTTTGTATAATGATCAGAACAATTTGGAAGAATGTGTGATGAAGACAGCAAAAAAGATTCCAAACCAGAAACTAACAGAACTTTCCGGAAACAACATTTTCAAAGGAGACGAGGCTCCAACATCTGTGGAGAAACCGTTGAGTTCAGCAAAGCTTCGGGAAATGAGCGGCAGCAATATTTTTGCTGACGGGAAAGCCGAATCTCGAGACTATTTAGGCGGTGTCCGTAAGCCACCTGGCGGTGAAAGCAGTATCGCTCTGGTGTAATCAACCGTTTATTTAGTTACTTTTTTTTGAACGTTTTTGGTATTTATTTAGTTGGTTGGATGGTGGTGGTGTGTTTGACCGAGTGTGTTGACTTTTTGGCTAATTCGGGTGGTGGTTTGTTCATAAGTTTTCAAGTGGTTTGTTCTCTAATGCAGTGGTTGAATTTGACTGTTTTGTCTATTTTGTTTGAATTAGTTGATTCGGTTTGAATTTTGTCTCAAACTAACAAAATTATATAAAACTGATTTAATAAATAGATTTCATTAATGTTTAATAAATAGGTTTTATTATTATGTAAGGAAAATCAAGTACATTAAATTCTTGTATTTTAGACATGAGTTTGGGGCAGTTTAATTTACTTCAGACTCGGTTCAAGTTTGTACATTATTTTCTTTAATTATGTCTGGTCCACATATTGGACCCGGTCTAAACTATTTTATTTATCTGATTTAAATAAAAAAATAACTAACTCTGTTAGCAACTAATTCAGTAATAAAAACCCAGATAACAACTATTAAACGCTCTATTCAGGAATATTAATTATGTGGTTAGATGGTTGGTACCAGTGGGTCAGAGTACAATGGGTTGCATTTGAGTTTGAAACAATGTTTAATGTTGCTCCAAAAGTTAATGCAAAGTTATTGGACAAATCAATCTCAAGTAAAGTTAATTATGATTAGAATCTAAAGTGCTTATCTTAGTTCCTAATGATGGTACTGTTTTTTTTTTATTATTATCTACATTGTCTCTCTTTTAACAGGAATATTCTTTTGGTCAAGTTTTACAAATAATCATAATCATTACAACTTTAGACATAAGTGATCCGAAAACCATAGATGATTACCTAAATTTAGATGTTCGAATATGACAATCGTTTTTGAAATAGTTCAAAAAACTTCAAATTATCATATAGGAATAATTATTTATAACATATTTGTGGACGTACATATTCCCTTCATCTCAAAATGATCCACCTTTTTGTCTCATAATTTTCTTTTTCTGCTTTAAAAAGAATATATCAAGTTCCTTAGGCTACACTCCATAACCACATTTATTTCTCACTTTTGAAGCGCACTTATTCTTAGACAGAGAATAACATTTATGTGGATAACATTACGATTCGTAATAGTAATGTTATTGTCTAGTGTTCGGCTAGAAAACATAAACAGATTTACATTTTCAACCTTCTAACTATGTTACATATACACAAAACCACCTCATTAACTCTAACTTACTCTTCACATTACCCATGCCTGTGTAATATTAACGTTACAGATCACAAAATAAAAAATTAAGAACAAAAGATAAAATAAATAAATATTACACTTAAACCCTCCAAGTTATTGATATTTACACACTTAACCCTCAATTTTGCATTTTCCCAATATCATCAATTAATTTACCTATCCACATGTTTTTTTTTTAACTACAAGACCTATCTACATATTAATTATTATATAAATCTAGAAGTCTTTACTATAAGTCTATAACCAAGGTTCCAGAAAGCGTAAGGTGTGGCATGTCGGCATCATCAAATCTCAAGCCATGGCGGACCATGGTGTTTTTCAAGGCGTGACATAATGCATCAATTTTTTTTATATAAATTATATATATACGTATATCAAATTAAAAAAAATTATAGATTCATTGATTTATATAACAATTTATATATAATGTTCACAAAAAGTGTTAGATCCAAATTTTTAATTATATATATATATATCATTTTTTTTTTAAAAAAATTCAATTTTCCCAGCCGCCTTACAAAAAACTCGTCATAAGGCGCGTCTTATATCACACCACGCCACGCCTAGCCGCCATGGTCTGTTTCGTAACGTCGACGCCGCACCTCACACCACCATGACGTTTTTTTAGACTATAACTGATAATATAAACATGCTCTTTCATTCCTATTTATTTCTCAACAATGTTATTTTCTCCCTTATATTCCTGAAATGGCTTAAAGATTATGAATTCAATATGTTCCCCATTATTAGAAGAAAGTTTGAAATCACATATATCACAAGCAAATCTCAGCCACCTAAAACCATTTCACCACCACTACCCACACAATTACTCACATACATCAAGTACAAAACAAGCAAACTATATTCTACATATATACAAATACAACCCACCAACAAAAGAGAGAAGAAAATTAAATTACTCGTTTACCCCTTGAAAACTAAATCACAGGGTAAAAATTTACAAATCACAATTATAATTTTATACATACATTTTCTTTTTAATCCTCTATATCACCTTCTGCTTCATTTAATATTTCATCATATTCCGATAACAAGAAATCACAAAGCTCTAAAAGTTGGTCTGCAAGTGGAGGAATTCCAGGATTTCTACCATCGTTATATTTATGAGCATTATATGTAATTTGCCACATGTCATGTCTAAATTCACCTCGGCTTTTATATTCCAATTTTCTAACCTTTTCCCTCATTGTGGAAAGATCCATGGGTTTATTTATGATCCGCGAGTAATCCGGAGCTTCTTTTTTGGTCACCGGTTTTAGGAAAAGAAAGGATACTTCGTTTGACTTTAATGTGTCGATTATTTTCTCCAAGATATTTGCCAGACCAACCTATTTGTATAAATATATTATATATATATATATATAAAGGTCTGGATTTCAGTATTCTAAAATTGGCTGACTAGGTGTTCTACTATCCTGAACTATTAAAGGTGTAGCATGGTATCCTGAACTTGACAAAATGGTCGATTTAGTACCCTGACTCGTTAATTTCATCGCGTTTATTACTTGACTTACTTTAGTTGGAGCTTTTGATGGACTAAAATAAATATATGTTCATCTCAATATATTGATATTAGAAGCAAATCACGTGTACTGAATAGGGGTGAGCATTTGTGCTGGAAAAACCGAACCAAAACTGAAAACATGTAATCAGTTCGGTTTTGAAAATTCATCATTTTTCGGTTTCAGTTCGGTCCTTGATATTTTGGCTAAAATAACTTAACCGAACCAAAACCAAAAACATGTAATTTGGGCTAAAATAACTCAACCGGACCAAAACCAAAAACACGTAATCAGTTCGGTTTCGGTTTTGAAATTCACCATTTTCGATTTTATTGGTTTCGGTTCGGTTTCTGCAATGAGCTCACCCCTAGTACTAAATCGGTCATTTTGTCAAGTTCAAGGTACCATGCTGCACCTTTAATAGTTCAGGGTAGTAGAATAATACCTAGTCAGCCAAGTTCAGGATACTAAAATGCATTTTGTCTTAAAATAAACTATATTTATTTATATAATATTTTTTTTTGAGCTGTTACCCAACCCACCCATCTTATTTAAACAAATAAAATAAGAAAAAATTGTGAAAATAAATTACCTCGCCACCTCTACGACGTTTTACAGTTGGAGTATACTCAGCACCAAACCGCCCGCCCAAATCCACAACGGGCTTCCTCTTTGCAGACCGTTCTCTTTCGGGGGCCCGTCTCTCTTCTCTTCTCGGGTGATCATCTTCATAATAATCATTTCTTGTTTCAAATATTATTTTCTTTTTTTTCTTCTTTTTTTCCTTTAACCGTTTTTCTTCTTCCCGTTCGAGTTTTATATTCTCCTCAAATTGTCTAATTTCAGCAGCGACCCGTTGTTGTTCTTCTTTCCTTGCTTGTTGCTCATGGAATAAAGCACGGGCCCATTCCCGTTCCTCTCTCTGTCTCTCGATTCTCATATTTTGTTGTTCTTCTTCCCAAAACCGATCGTTTTCTTTATATTTATTGGCCCGATTTCTATCCGGAAACGGGTCGGTTTCGTAATCTCGATGGTTTTGATAACCCGAGAGCTCGGTGATTCGTTTCGTCTTTCTTGGTTCAATCGGGCTGATTTCTTGACTAAATTGGTCAAGGTCAATGACTTCTTTGGGTCGTTTGATCACGATTGTTTTTCTAGTTGGGAATCGGTTACTACTGCTCTCAACGGGCCGGTCAACGATCCGGTCAACAGTCCGGTCAACGGGCGGGTGGATCACAAGAGATTGATGCCTATCGGATTCAACTTGAAAATCCTCTGTTTTCGTCTTATTTGAGAAAATGATTTTATTAACTTTAATTGACGATTTATTAACGGTTTCGGTATCGGAATTAACGGGCCGATCTGAGACTTGTGAGGTGCTAGGAGTAGCTTTTTCGGGGAATTTGTTGCTATTTGCGGGCCCGCATTTGACTTTTAAAACTTTGGCTTTTAACGGGCTTTTTTCTTCTTCAGGGGGTGGTGCGGGTGCTTCAATTACTGCAAGTTTTGATCCGCCTTTTTGGATAAGTTTTTTTACGGTTGTTTTTTGTTGCGGTTTGGTTATGGGATCTAAATTAACTGATTTGTGTGACGGTTTTTCGGGATCTTTAGGTTCGGTTTGGTTGTTGGAATTTTCTCTGTATTTGGGACAGTGCTTATTAGTCTTCATGTGACCATACTGAAATACAAAATAAAAAATTAATTATCATCACCAGATATATATACTGTATACTTAATGATTAATTACAAAAAGACAATCTTTCTACAATTAACATCAAGACTTTTCAGTAAATTTGGAAACATTGTGTTTTATTTCTAATGGATCAGAAAGGTTCAAAAAATGTTTTTGATGCATAAAAGCTCCTATATTAATTTATTTAAAAAAAAGATTATTATTAACTTATATAACTATATTTTATACACTAATTATGTTCAGAGAACTAATTTTTTGGGAATAAAGACATAAAATAAAATTTATAGAAAATACCTGACCACAAGCTCCACATGTAAAACTCTCTCTTGCATTTTTCTTTGTATTTCCAACCTGCAATCACACAGATAAAGTATATTAAGTTAATCACCCAGAAATAAAATCATATAAAATAAAGTTTCTATTAAATGTTATTATGTATTTTGGGCAAGGTTGTAAAAAAGGGTATACCCTAAACTATAATGGAATTTATTTTTTGAAAAAATAAATATTAGCAATATTGACCGATTTTGACCGACATTCACAGATGTTGAACGGTTTTGACCGATGTTGACCAGGTCCGATTAATTTCACCGATTATGTAATTTCTAGGTCGGTAAAGCAGCGATTAATCGGCAGCCAAGACCGATATTTACAACACTGGTATTAGGAAAATAAAGAGGTTTAAACACAAACCTTGATAATATTCATTCCATCATTTAAAATTCTAAGCTTTTTATTCAATAAACCACCAACTTGTTCAAAATCATCCTTCTTTTTATGTTTCATTTTCCCAGCAAAATTCTTTCTGTAAGGGAATAAATCATCCTGCAATACGGAAATTTATATGTATAACTAAAAATTATATATATATTTCATTTTATTCAAAAGGGAAAGGGTACTTACATCTTTTAACGATTTAATGGCATTTTCGTTATCAGGTCGAATGATAGGTTTAACAGCTGCATTTATTGCTTTTAATTTCTCCTTATTCTTGGAATTATGATTTAATTGTTGCATAGAAACTAATCCCATTTCTCCACCTGATTTCACCTTTTTCTTTTTCCGTTCAGCCTCATCATCTGCTGAATAATCCAACAACATTTTCTCAATTAAAAAGAAAAAACTAACATAAAGTTGACTTTTTAAAGTCAAACCTAGCACTTTTCAACTGAGAAGTCGATATGATTTGTTTTTTACTTTTCCATTGAAAATTGTTCTAGAGAAGGAGATATAAAAACTAGAAGTAGTAATTTCGACCCGTTTCTTATGAACAAGCTGATTTGGGTTGTGTTTTATCTCAAACGGGTCATATAAAATAAAAACTTAGTTGGAACAGGAACGGGTCAAATAGGTTTAAAACTTTTTAAATCGTATCTTTATTCAAAGACTTAAATTACTAATATTAGTAATATAATAATACCATTTTTTTTGCAATCATAATTAACGCATTAATTATTTATCGAGTTAATTACATAAATCATCCATGGATTTTGTCTCTCGACCTCTTTTATTACACTAAAAGTCCCTAACTTTGAACTTTATGTCAACAACAGTCCCTAAAAAAAACTTAACAGCTTTTTTTGCTTTAGGGACCCGTTAGTATTACAATTTCAAAAATAAGGACTTCCCATGCAATAAAAAAAAGTTAAAAAGGATAAAACCACGGGGATGATTACGTAATTCACTCTTATTTACATATTCATTTCTAAAATGGAAAACAAAGTCGACCTGTTTTAACAGATTTTGACCCGTTACCCGACCCGACCCGGTTTAGACACGTACCATCCATGAGCATCCTACACAACTCTGCAGCTTCAGCAGCTTCATCTTCATTTTCCACATCAGCATGAGCTTGATTAGGCAATCGTCTCATTTTAAGCCCTTTAACACCACCACCTAAATTATTATTATTATTATTACTACTATTAAATTCATAATTAGTTTCTTCAGCATCATCAAACTCTTCAGCATCCAACAAATTCTCAAGATCACCCGCAAACGAATCAAGATCACTATTCGCCTCATTATCACTCTGATTATTATCTTCACCATCAAGAACAGCTGTCAGATTCTGCACCTGTCGGTCCCAAATTTCCTGACATTTTTCCCGAGTTTGTTGCTGCAGTTGCAAAAACGACATGCGTTGACCACGGGCGTATTTGCTGATTGTTGTCGGGTCAACTTTGACCCCCGAGGCTGCTTGTTCACTTGACAGTTTTCTGATCATTGCAATTCGGTGCCATCTTGTTAATTTTGCAATTTGGTCCTCGGGGACGTTGAATTTTACAAGAACCTCCCTGGCTGCTTTCATGCTTAGTCTTCTGAGATCAGCATCGGTTCCTGTGACTGTGATTCCACCTCGGTTTATTGCTACTTTTTTCTTTGCAATTGCGTTTGTAACCGGTGCTTTGGGAGCGGTACGCACGTAACTGAACCCTAATCCTCTGCCAGATGGATCACCTACACCGGTTATTTCCAAACGCTCTATATTTCCTCTATCCTGAATAACAATGTTCCAAAATAAAAATTAATTTGTAACAATATTGTCTCTGAAGTCTGAACTCATATAACTAATGCATTCACTATTCATAAAATTATACCGAAAGGTCCCTGTGGTATACAACTTATTACAACCTCAGTCCTTTATGTTTGTTTATTACAATGGACGTCACTGGTGTATAGACTTTGTTACACTGTTGTTCCCTACCGCTGTTAAAAAAATTTAAATGACCAAACTACCCTTTTGGTCTTTTGTAATAACGTGAAGATAAAGGACTGTGAATGTAATAAGTAGTAAACAACAAGGACCATCCTTGAAATTTATTCTATTAATTGATTTATTTACAATCCTTTATCTTCGCTTTATTAAAAAAGGTCAAAAGGGCAGTTTGATCATTTAATTTTTTTTAATGGGGGTAGGGACCACCAGTTTAACAAAGTCTATACACCATAAACAAACTTAAAGGATTGAGGTTGTAATAAGTGGTATACCATAGGGACCTTCCATTTAATTTGCTCTAATAATAAATTACATAAACTGTCCCTGTAGTTAGCATGAAATTATGGATTTCGTCCCTTGATTTCTTTTATTACATGGATAGTCCCAAATTTTGAAACAGTCCCTCTAAGTTTTTAGGGACCGTTGATGTTACAAGTTTCAAAATTAAGGAATCTCCGTATAACAACAAAAAGTCAAGGGACGAAATCCGCAATTTCATACAAACCACAAGAATGATTTATGTAACTTACACTATAAAAATTAAAAAAATAGACATACACGTATTAAAAAGGGTCAAGCCACTTCAACCCGTTCTAGAATACAACTCATTTTAAACCGACCCGTTAGTCAACCTGGGTGACCCGTTAAGAAGAGAAATTGACCTGATTTGTACAAGCAACAAAATTACTGCTCAAATTCCAGGGGGTAATTTGTAATTCTCTCTCAATGTGAGAAGCAGCAGCTAAAGCAATTGCTTCATCAGGAAGTTGATTCATTGCAGATGAAAGACCAGCTGGATGAGTCATACTGATCCCTAAACGTTTTAACCTAAACATGCCAGCTAGCATGCTTTCAAATGCACACACCTAAATAAAATTAAAATAAAAAAAAGTCTAAGTAGATATACACCATAGTTCATAATGTCAAATAAATAGATAAATACAAAAAAAAAAAAAAAAAAAAGTAAAAAACGTACGTTTTCGGGTGTAACCATCCTTCTAAGCTCCTCCTCTAATGGAATACGGAAATTTTGCTTCATAACCCATGAACCCCTCTGCTCATCACATATGCATTCATCAACATCAATGATATTTATATATATATATATATATATATATATATATATATATATATATATATATATATATATATATATGTGTGTGTGTGTGTGTGTGTGTGTGTGTGTGCAAAAAATATAGAAAGCGTAAAAAATATGAAAGGTAAAGATCGAGTATTTGAATATATTTCACACGCGAATATACTCAATCTTGGCCCTTGATTTTTCTTATCCAAGGGCACAAGATATATTAACTTGTTCTCATGTTCTTTGTGGTTATCAAATGAACCTACCCCTACACACACAGATATATACATATACATACGCACATTCAATGTATATATAATTGCAAGAGATAGAATGATGACTGACCTGAAAATCACAAAACATTTTTAACCTCTTTCTTAGAGAAACTTCAGCCACATTTGCAAACTGGGCTGACAGCTCATTGGCCCGAATAGCAGGGACCAAACCACGTTTTTGGCAAGCACGAAATTCACGGTACATAAAAACAAGTAATCTGTTCATGTTATACATTTGAACCTGTTTTGAAACAGGGGACATTACTTCCATGTGTGGTTCCTACACAAGATTTTACAATGAGTCAAAATTACAGCTGGCAAAACGGGTCAAGTTGGGTTAATCCAAAAGCAGTTAAAAATTTGAACTTTTTATATCAAATATGTTTAGAGAACTTTTGGATGAAAAGGCTTTGAAGGCTTTATGCATTACATATACACTTTCAGGATTTTTTTTATTTTATTTTAGGATTACAGCTAGCAGAATGGACAGGTTGGATAACGGGTAAGTTTTCATATGGGTCGAGTTGGGTAAATCCAAGAACAGTTAAAAATATTAGTTTTTTATAGATAATTGTGTGTCAAATATGTTTACAAAACTTTTGGATGAACAGATTTAGGAGGCTTTATGCGTTAAAAATACACTTTTTCCCTTTTTTAAAGGCTAATTTTCCAGATCTTACCCCTTTGACCCGTTTGAAATAAACATAACCCAAAATCAACCCGTATATTAGAAAAAAGGAGTCAAGATTTCAAAAGAAAGGTTGAAAAATGGGCACATAAATCACTTTTTGGATAAAAAAAGTAGACTTTTTTAAGAATAATTAGTGCATAATATATGTTGACAAAAGTTATATTGTTTCAGCCTATGTAACCCATGCTACTTTTCTAGATCTGACCCCTTTGACAAGTTAAAGATATAACGATAACCCAAATCAGCCCGTTTACAAGTAAGGACAAAATCACCATGTATTTCAGCAACAAAAAAAAATAACGAGGCAAAAATCAAGAAAATAATTTAATTAATTAAAAAAGAAAAACCTGTTGTCCAACAACATAAACCCGATCAATGCGTCTTAAAGAGAGCTTTCCTTTAGCAGACCGAATTAGTAAATAATCAGTTGATGAAACTTTATGAGGATACACTGGAGCTCTATACATATTTGTTTCAAGACAAGATTGTGATGAACCAGGTTTTATGTCTCCTAAAAAAGGGGATTTATCTGCAGGGTCAAGTGTCAGAATATTCCCCAAATTATTTGGCCCGTTTCGCAAATGGGCCCCCGTTTGATCACCGGGACTTGATTTTTGATAATAAGTGCACAAACGGGCCCCCATTCCAGCATTTCCAAGAAGTAAAGGTCTTTCTTCACAATACCTGAAATATTACCATAACAATAATGTATTTAAGTAAATGGTTAATTATTTTTAAACACTCAAACATTCACTAATTTGGCAATGATTGATTTGGTGTGTTTATGTCACTGATAAAATCGGTCATTTTGTGTTGAGGTGTAACTTTTCTTCTGGTTAATTATGGTTTGATTTTTAAAGTTTTACCTACCTAACGGTTTAACCCTCAAACTTTTTCTCAATGTTTAATCTATCTTTCAACTTGATAATACTATTATTACTATAAACTGTTACAAAAAACTAATATAAAATTTTCGAGTAAATTGCACAATTTGTCCCTATGGTTTGTATGAAATACTAGATTTCATCCCTTGACTTCTTTTATTGCACAGATAGTCCCCAATTTTAAAATTTGTAACATGTTCGTGATTTTGAAATGTGTAAAATCGAATGCCCTTAGTTTTGAAACTTGAAGCATTTTCGGGGTTTCTTGCTTTAGGGGTCGTTTGTGTTACAAGTTTCAAAATTAGGGACTTCCCGTGAAATAAGAAAAAGTCAAAGGATATGATAAAGTTAACTTATATGTTAACCACAGGGACGATTTATGTAATTTACTTTAAGTTTAAATAAAAGTTATGGGGCTAACTAATGTGCAAACAGAAGTTTAGGGGTTATAATTGTGTCACACGGGCTTTTTTAACTATAAATTTACCAGAGTTAAAGGAGTAAACTGTAATTGAAGTAAATAAAGATTAAAGAAAACTTACTCCATAAGAAAAACATGGCCATCTCGTGCTGAAAGATCTGATTTTTTCTTAAAAGCACCGGGAGGACGTAAGGATTTGTTTTCACCAGGGAGTTTTTGGGCTTTTGGTAAAAGATGTATTCTTGAACGAACAAGATGTAATAAAGAATTCGGTCTAACATCTTGTTCATAAAGAGATTTTTCATCCTCAAGCTCTTTTCCAGAGTATATTATTTTCACAGGCTCACTTAGTTTAAAATCTACCACACAAAAAAAAAAAAAATTGATAATACTAATAGTAATAAATAATGAACAAGAACTAGCTTTTATTCGTTTAAGATTTAAAAGAAAATGGATCAAATGGGCCAAACATGACCCATATATTTATTTTCGGAAATTTGGACCAAGTGTTTCTAGTCAACCAGACCCATTTTGACCGTTACAGAAACCAACCAACTATAAACAAATACAATTTATTAAAAAAATAGAAAAACTAACCGAGTTTTTTAGTAGCTTTTCCTTTAACAGATAAAACTGTTTCTTGAGCATCTACATGAAGTTTGCTACCTTTTCCTCCCAAACTTTTTAATAAAATTTTCATTGATCCTTTTGTCACAAGCTTTCCTTGTTCTTTAAGCGCAACAACGTTATCATGTGGATACCACAAACCTTTTGGTCGATGAAAATTCTTTATATCTTTACTGCAAATACAGTCAGCAAACAATCATCAGTTGACCAAATTAAAAGTCAAACATTTGCCCAAAAAAAAAGATAATTTATAAAATTTAGCATGGGTTATGATGTTACTAGTATAAAATTTAGGGACTATTCGTGTAAAAAGAGAAGTCGAGGGACGGAATTTATAATTTCATACAGACGTAAAGGACGACTTATGTAAATTATACGTTATACAAATATCAGATTACTGTTGAACACTAATAATGTTTATAAAATTATAATATTTTGAACAAAATAAGTATTATGGGTCAACCGACTTGAACGGAAATTAATTTAAATAATTTAAAATTAAATAATTTATTCTTACTTGCTGAGTTTAGCTTTCATCGTCTGTAACTTAAGTGCAGGAATCGAATGCAAAACTTTAACACCATGTGCTGCACGTTTCTTAGAATGTGATTTCAACTGCTGTTGAGAAGATTTTCTATTTGAATAAAATTTATCATTTCCAATATTAAATTTCCCACCAGATAACTGTTGACCACCATAACCGTTAACATTATCCAATGAATCGCTGCCACCTGTCTCAACAGAACGGGTTGTGATCATAGCTCCAGCATGGATCTGAAGATCTTCATAATCTTTGTTATTATCCAAAACTTCAAAAAGCATCTGTTCATCTTGTAAATCAAGAAGCAATTTAGGTTTTGGGATTGACTGATTTTGTGGGTCCCACACGATTCTTTCCATCCATGACCCGTTTAACACGTCCTTATTTTGTAAAGTAAGTTTGTTAAACCGTTTAATTGTATCGTTTTCAATAATCGGGTCCCGTATTTTATCATCAGTTTCCAATCTCAAAAGTTGGGGATGATAAACTGTTTCTTCAGATGAGCTGTATAATTTTGGGGATTTTCTTGACCCGAACGCTTCTACAGAAACGGGCCGGGTCCGGCAAAAAAGCCCACGGTCTTCTACGGGTCGGGTCGGGTTTGGTTTTAAACCAAACTCTTTACTAAACTTTAATGGCCCGTTCGATGAGTCAGATTCGGGTCCTGATATTTCGCTTTCACTGCCAGCTGGCGAATTATCAAAAATGATTTTATTTTCCCAATCTTGTTGATCCAGAGGGAAGTAATCGTCACTGAAAGGTACGGTGACATCATCAAAATCGTCTTTTTTCTGATCATTGACTTCTGAAACTGTTGTTAAATCTTCATCAACAGTCCCAGGTTTTGGGACCTCAACTTTATTATCATTAAATGTTGGTAAATCGTCTTGAAATACATTTTTTTGTCTTATATTCGGGAAATTTTCTAAAGATCCCCTTAGAAATGACTCTTCGTCTTCCTCCACAATATCAGATACATCCATGGATTTATACTTTTCTGTAATATATATATATACAAAAATGTCAACAAACCAACATTATTATTGTCTTATATTCGGTCAAAAACTGCCCAACTCGGTCAATACTCAGAAAACTCGGCTGAAATCGATCTTTTATTATTATTATTAGAATTATTTTATTTTTATTTTTTAGTTAGGGTTTAAAGGAAACAGCCGCTTTATTATTAGTTCATTATGAAGATACTTTATCCAAAACACCTTTTTAGTGTGATACATATAGGTTTTAAAATATGTTCTATTTTTAAGAACTAGGGAAATTATATGTATGTATATACATATGCAAAATATAATAAAAAATGATACCTTTTGGAACAGAAAACCATTGTTCCCTTTTAACAGCTTTCTTTAAAGGCTCATGAATTGCAAAAATTTCTGAAAATCTTAAAATTACATTTCCATCTTCTACACAGAGAACAGGTAGTGGTGTTGAACTTTTAGCTTCAATTGTCTCTTCTGCAATGTCATCCTGAAATTAATACTTATAATTAACACACAAATATTATATAACAAAAGTGTAAACGGTGTCCAAAGTATATATATATATATATTGAGTAAATTACATAAATCGTCCCTGTGCACCTGTGGTTTGTATAAAAATTTTGGATTTTGTCCCTCGACTTCTTTTATTACACACATAGTCCCTAATTTTGAAACTTACAGCACCAAAAAGTCCCTAAAGGAAAAAGGTTAAGTTTTTGGGACTTTTATGTTACAAGTTTCAAAATTAGGGGTTATTTTACTCATTATTTTTTAGTAAAAATACATATATACATACACACAATAGTTTTATTAACCTTATCAAGTTCCATAACATCAGGTTCCAAGTTCTCTATTTCAACTGCTTCATCTGGAGATGGTTTCTCCTCAGAAAGCGGTTTTGGGTCATTCTCAACCTCACCTAAAAATAAATAATAAACAAATAAATAAAAATAAGAAAATTTAGTGTACCGTTATGTAATAACCAATCAAGATTTAGATAAAAAAAATTAAAAATATAACTAATTTAAATCATTAAACCTGGTAAAGGAATGGTTTGAATTTGATCATTAATTTGAATTTGATCATTATTTTGAATTTGATCATTATTTTGAATTTGATCATTGTTATCCACTTGATTTTCTTCTTCTTCTTCATCTTCATCATAATTATCATCATCAAATAATGAAGATGATGCAACTGATGGTACTGTAACTGTATTAGAAACATAATCAGATTTTGGTAATAAGTAATCCTCTTCAGTTAAAGCTTGTACTTCTGGTCCCTCATATTGTTCATCAATATCTTCATAATCTACTGCATCTTCAGCCTTTAGATCATAATCTGCTTATAAATTCAAAAAATAAGTAAAATAATAATATGGAGAGAATTACAAAAAATGCATGAAAGAGTTCTGGAATGATAACATCACCTTGTTCAGCAGCATCATTAGATGTTTGTGATTTTCTTACTGACAGCTGGACGTTTGAGAAATGAAGAACATATCAAAATAGTCTTTAAAAAATAAAATATAAAAATAAAATAAAATAAAATAAATGAATAAGGATAAAGTAGTTGTGTACATCGATATCTGTTAGTGATGAACCGAGTTTGTCAACTAGTGCAGCAAGATGCTCTTTTGCATCCTGAGAAACAAAAACACAGGTTTAGTATACTTGGTCTTCTTTAAATGGAAAAAAAATTAATAAATATATAAATAAAATAGATGAATATTTATTAAAATATAAATAAATAGCAAGAAATAATAGATACCTCATCAAGGTAATCAATATCAAGATCACCAGAACCATCAATATTTCCAAACATGAATTCTAAAAGACGACTGCCATCACGGCCTTCTTCATATTCTTCATCATCATCTGCCAGTTACAAAAAAATTGCCATTATTTTAATATTTTTTTTCCAATATGTTTCTAAAAAATCCAAGAATAACTGAATTATGATGCTACGAACACACCAACATTGATCGTTATTAACATGTATGTATATCCTCCATTTTTCTACTCCTTTCATATATTTTTTATTTTATATTTTAAATATTAGCATTTTGTATCATTAAAAACAACTATTTACGTGTTTCTAAAAAATCCAAGAATAACTGAATTATGATGCTACGAACACACCAACATTGATCGTTATTAACATGTATGTATATCCTCCATTTTTCTACTCCTTTCATATATATTATATTTTTTATTTTATATTTTAAATATTAGCATTTTGTATCATTAAAAACAACTATTTACGGTAATTTATGCATAACCTACCTTTCAAAAACAACAAAAACATGATTACACGTGTTTTTTTCCAAAAATTTTAGAAACTTTTGTAATTGCCATTAAAGCTACAGAGTTAAGTTTCAATATCACATACCTTCATCGCGATCATCAATACCCCTAGCATCTTCAGGCGTATTATCAGCATTAGAATCCATTTATTTATAATGAAATCTGCAGTTAAAATTGTGTATTTAGCACCATTAATTAGGATAATTACAATTCAAAGAAGTTAATTTTCATCTTCATGTATATCTAGGTTTTCTATATCTTCAGGCAAAAACTTTTAGAAAATATAAACAGCTCTTTGAACAGAATACTTTTGGGATTACATTTGCTGATATGCAGACCAAAAAATAAGATGTATGAACTTTGGACTGGGTAATTATATGACTCGATCAATCGAATTTAAACATTAATGTAGACCTCAAATTTAATTGGATTAGCAGCTATGCTAAAACTTGAATTATCTTCACCCGTGCACACCATTCTCAGATCATTAAAAACCAACTTAAACCCTAAATTTACAAATAAAATTAAAGCATAAAAACCCTAGGAGTTGTTCGGGAAAACTTATTTAAAAAGGCTTGTGCTTATGAGCTTATAAGCTTGTGAACTTACTTAAGTTAATAATAAATAAGCTCCAAAATAAGAGAGTTAGTGAAATGAGAGGTTAAGGATGTAAAAGCTCCTAAATAAGCTAATAATTCACCTCAAAAGAGCTTATTAAAGCCCTTAATTAACCTTATAAGCACTCTCCCAAACAATTACAGATGCTTATTAAGCTTAAAGTTCATAAGCCTCTAGAAATGAGCTCTCCCAAACACCCACTAGAAATGTTAAAATCTGGAAACGAAGCAAACCAAAACCCTAATTCGCGTATAAACTAATTGTGGGGCAAAAGGAATATAAATAGATACTAATTACTAGTATTGTCACAAATTAACCACAAAATGCATAATTAATAGTAGAGAATTCAAAAAAATTACCTGTGCAGCCTAATTAGGTGTCGAATAGATCAATTTATGTATCCAGATCAATCACTGATTGTGCGAATTTGATGCTGAATTCAGAACCCTAATGCTGTTAAACTCGTTACAGAATTCAAGCTCTCCATTAGGATAACAATCGAAATTAAAAACATCAAAAAGCAGGGAGATCCTGAAGAGAGAACGGCGAAGAGAGTTTTGTGATATAATGGTCAGAAATTTTATTTGTCAAGGGTAATTTTGTCAGAACATGTAAACACCACCGACTTACATGCAATTTTAGTTAAAACGGTGGGGGAAACGGTTAATTTCAGGTAAAACAACGGAAGGGCTTCGCCGGCGGCGAAATCGCTAGTGGACGGACGGTGGAGATACGTCGGAGAAGGGTTGCGATGGGAGAATGGTCACGGTGGTGTATATAAAGGTACAAGTCGGTGGTGAGTTCTTTCTTATATTTGTTAGTTAAGTTTCAAATATACCCCTCTATAAATTTAAATTTGCGTATCTACCCTTTGAAATTAAAAAAATATTATCCTTCTAAAATATATGTTGGTTTTCTTTGTATCAAAGTGTGATAGCAACACATAAAAGTTATGATTTCAAATCTCAATCATATGTAGCTAATAGAAATGTTTATATATAAAAAAACTTAATTTGATATATAAATGAATAAAACGTTATTTGTTGAAATGACTTGTAGTAATAACACTTTTTGTTATCTAGTGAAAATTGATGATGTTTTTAATGCTTCCAATTCGGTGTATGTGGTCTTCATATGTGGCTAGAGTTCATGTCATTTACTTTTGTTTGAGTAACAACCAATTTATGATTGTATGTATACATTCACTAAATACTCAAGATTTGCTATTAGTTACCTTATAGAGGGACTTTGTTAATATATGCAACCGGTATAATATCGTTATATCTTTAAGTATCGTCTAATGATTTCATTATTTATGGTTGAGGCACCATACTCAATTTGTCGTACGGCAAGTTATGGATTCATTTGAGGAACATGTGATTCATTGTAAAGAGCTTTCAGGCTTTAAGTACCGACAAGATACCACCAATTGAGAACATTCCAAATAAATAAGTAATCATAATCTTCTTCCATGCATGTGTGTATAATCCTATTATCACCATAATTAGAGCTAAACAAACCAAACATCTTCTTTCAAATTATATCGTTTTTTAAGCTTTAAGGGTTTGTTACTAATAATAATCAAATCACATTAAAATGATAAAGACAGCGAGAGGTGGTTCTGTGGTGACAAATGCATTTTTGCACTTCTTCAATGAACGGGGACATATTAGACCGGTGTCAACGGTCCGTCGGTTGGCCGCCGGTTCTGGCACCGTTGGCACGGACCGTCGGTGGTGGTGCCGGTTGAGGTGCAGTGGCTTTGGCGACAAGCGAAGGGGCGAGCGGCGGTGATTAAAAAATTAATTATTATTTTTTTTTCTTTTTTTTTTTCTAGACCTTATTTTTACTTTTATTTTAATTTTTTTTTCAGACATTATTTTTACTTTTATTTTAATTTTTCTTTTAATTTTTATTAACTCCTTTTAATAATTAGAAAAAAAACATAATATTTATAAAAAAAATCTAAAAAATTCAAAAAAAAAAGATAAACTTTTTATGTAATGTTTTTTTTTTATAATTAATGTAATTTATTTTTATTAGTTATATGTTTTAATTAGTTGTATATTTTAATTAGAAAAAGAAAAGTAAATGGTGGGGCCCAAATTTGGTGAAGTGACGGAGTGCTGTTGGCATGACTACGTCAGTTTAGTGTTAGTTAGTTTGTCTGCTGACGTGACGCTGAGTTGGCAGCAACTGACGGCGTCAGTTGCCGCCACCATTGGCACCGGTCTTATATTGTTTTAATTACTATTTTCCGTCACATAAAATGGAGGTTATAGAACTTTAAATTGATATAATATCGTTTGTGAAGTGATAATTTTTATAATAATTCCGATTAGATGCTACGATGTGGTATCACTTGTCAAGTTATTGCTAGATGTACTTGTAAAAAAATGTCCCACTCAAACCAACACATACAATAATATCAAAAGGTAAATAATAAAATAAAATAAAATAAAAATTCAAGTGACAAAAATCAGTGCCACCTTAGCAAAATACGTATTTTGATGTAGGTTAACAGGTTTGAAGAACGATACATATAATAATATGAATACTTAGATACATCTCGGTGTAGTTTGCGATAATTTATAAATTAACTTTCGTCTCCTCAATTTTTAAATAAGCCAATGTCTAATTAAAGTAATTAAACCACTTGATTTACAAAAGATCCTACAACTATCAACTATCAATCAAGTACATATACTGGTACTCAATTAAAAGCTTAGTAATTCACAATCTAAACAATATATTTCAATTTAAACAAAACTTATAGAAACCGCAATTCAGTTAAAACATAAATTAATTGGAAAATTCAAGAACGTGACCTTGAACGCACAAATTCTTCTAACCGATCCCAAACATCAAGTGCAGCAGCTCTGTCTTGGTGCCTTTTATTCTTGCTTATCTAAAAATTCAAAATAAAATTAGGTTTAAAAAGGTTAGAAAAACATTTATAAAATAAAAGTAAATTCAAGAGCCAGATAATTATATAAAATCTAATCTCACTGATATGATTTTCACATTCCATTGCTTCACAATCTTTGCAGACTCAACACTGTCGTCCTCAAATCGCATGTAAAATCCAAGAACTAAAACAAATAATAATTCAGAATTAATATCATACTTATATTATCATCCAATCTTAAGATTTGAAAACCATAGTATAAATGTGCCTAATTTCAGTTAAAATTGAATTAAACATCGAATAATAATCTTTCTTACTTTTATTGAAGATCTCAACATGATCCTTAAATGGCCAATCTTTAAACTGCCATTCTTTCCCCAACACAAAAACTGCAACAACTCGACTCCATTCCTCTGTTTTCAAAGCAGACGGTTTATCCCTCACTTCATAAGCTGTCACAACTCTATCTCTGCTACTAAACTTCTTCAAAACAGTTACACATTCTGGTTTTGGTCCCTTCATCTGCTTCATCTTCACATCAGTAGGTATAAAAACACCATCTTCCAAAAACTCTTTCACATTATAGATTGTAATTAATGTTTGTGAAGCACTTGGAACCAAAATAATTGGTACACCATCACCAATTTTACTTCCTTTCAAGTTCAATTTTGGTCTAGGAGTTCCATCTAACCCTAACCCTAAATCATCCCCAAATCCTCTATCGATTCGAGTCTTAGCTACTAATCCGTCTTTCCTCTGTTGTGATTCCAATTTCTGTCTTTCTTCATCTCTCTTTGTTGCAGCTGTGAGCACACTGTAAAAATCTCTATGCCTACACTCCAGTATAGTTTCACGATCCTTTAACGGACGTTCAATTGCTCTAAGCAAATCCATAGGGTTTTCATTAACCAAAACCCTAGGTTCATGATTATCAGCATCCATATCATCACCAGGTACAACGTTCAAATTGGGGTAATCACCGATACGGTACTCATGATTCTCGAAGTTTTGATGCTGAGGTTGAGGCGGAAAGAATTCAATTGCGTCAGTTGATGAAATTCTACCTTGTAGGTACTCGATTAACGGTTTACGATCGAGAAGTGTGACTGCCGGAATCTTCTGTGTGCCGGCATTACGAATGTAATCGTGATGCTTGATGTTGACATTTTTGATGAAGTAAACTAGGGTTTCGAGAGTGTAGAGATTACCTTGTTTCGATCTGTAAGCTGTTTCAATTGTGCAGGGGAACGAGTGTGATGAGCCGAATCGGTACTCGTTGCCAAGTCGGATGATTTTGTCGAGCTCGTTTCTCATCGTCATCTCCCGGAGAGCCGTTAATGGATCCATTGTTGCTGCTGCTCAGCTACTGTCTGTGTTTCCACGTTTCTGAGCTCCGGTGAAGTCTACGGTGGCTTATAAGGGTTAAGTTTCACTATCAATCCATTGACTTTTTGTATTATCATTAATAGTCCTTCTAAATAAAGTTGGTTCATGTTGAGTCCTTTGTTAATTGTTAGTTACCATCTTTTCGTACATTAACCAAGGATGTTGAAATTTGGACTCTGGTCATATGTTGTGTTCTACTATTACCTAAGTAAACAATACATTAAGTTACACACATGTGAATGTAATAAATCCAACAACAATAGCAACAACATCATAAACAACGATAACAATAAAAGTGTGTTAATTTTATGTGTAATTAGCGGTAAAGGAGAGCATGAGACAGTTTTAACCTAAAACCAAAAGTGCAGTTCATCAAAATTATAATTATTTTTTTTGTAAACGGCTTTCAATAAAAAACAAAACTAGCAAAAAGCTAGACAAAAAGTTCAAACATTACAAGGTAAAATAATTCATTCTAACCAACTAACTCGAAATTTCTTATTACGATTACAAATTCAATTAAACGATACTTCTTGAATATACTCGACAAGCATGCTCCTCCTTAACTCGCCATTTTGAAAAATCACTGCATTCCTAAACCGCCACAGCATCCACACCACCGTAAGGCAAACCGCTTCAAGAATACGTTTAGTTTTACAATTGACATTACTCGCATCCACCGAATACAACAAATCATCCAATCCATTCACATACAAGTCCAACACTTGCAACCATCTCCCGATCGCATTCCACACAGATTTTGCCACCTCGCAGTCCCAAAACACATGTTCTGTATCCTCAACATGAGCCCCACATACTTCACACCTCAAATTCTCAATCGAAACTCCCCTCATAACAAGGTTATGTTTAGTCGGAATTCTATTTAGATTTATCTTCCAAAACAGAATATTAACCTTCCTTGGAACAAGATTATTCCACCGCGTTTGAACTATAGAAGACGGAAGAAGCCTATCATGTAGCCATTCCGCGTAGCTCCAACTTCGTACAAACCCGTGGATCCTATACCCCAAATCCACTTATCCGGACCCTCGGTAAGCACGACCCCCTGTAACATCGAACTCAGCTCCACAAACGCCCCTTGCAATCTACCCCGACTTGGTTCTCGTGACCACTGCCACACACGGGAAGCACTTCTTATCCGATCGGCTATCGAGCAAGATTGATTAATATCTAAACGAAACAATCTAGGGAACATGGAAGCAAAAGATCTATTCCCCATCCAAACATCATTCCAAAACGAGGTGGTCCTACCATCACCAATAGCTTTAGACAAGTAATCAATCATATTCAACCCCTGGTATTTCAATTTAGATATCATTTTAAGAATTTGAGCCCATGGTTGATAACCCGAAGACATCCGTACATTAAGATCGAACACACCTCCACACTCGCCATAAATATCACTTACAACTTTAGCCCACGACATATTTCGGTTATTCACAAAACGCCACACCCACTTTAATAAAAGAGCAATATTAAACCCATGTAAGCTACCGATATTCAAGCCACCATTATCCATAGACGATACCACCGAACTCCATTTTATCCAATGAATCTTTTTAGACCCTTCCGAACCACCCCAGAAAAAAAGCCGCACACAGTTGTTCCAACTTTTTCTCCACAACATTCGGCATTAAGAACAAGGATAAATAATACACACCTAGGCCACCCAGAACCGATCTGATTAACGTTGATCTTCCACCAATTGAAAGCGTATTCACTTTCCACTTTGAGAGTTTCGATTTGAATTTATCGACCAACCCAATCCAATTTTTCTTTTACGACATACACGCACCAACCGGGAGGCCTAAATAAATAAAAGAGAGTTTTCTTTTGTTCATTATAACTATTTAGTTTCAGTTAATCGGCACATTGGTCAATATTGGTGGACCTGTTATACTAGTTTTTGGTTAATTTGGGTTACACTTTTATTTTGAGCTTATTCATTTTATACCTAATTTTTAGCTCATTTGTAAAAAAATTAAACTCTTTTTTATAAATTTTTAAAAATTTTGAACATGCATTCTAATTTTGATTTCGTTTTAATTTCGTTTCATGTATTTTTGTCGTGTCGTGTCAAGGTTTGACAGTTCTAACTATATAGTAAATGAGAAATGATATTGGTGCTTAGTACTTGTGCTTACTTCATATCGATATACTTCACAAGATTACATTATAATTTAATAGTTATATTTCCTCAAATCATTTACGAAGTATTAATTTTAATACTAATATTTATTTAGATCAAATGAATAAATCTTCTCATTTGAATACGTCAATATGCCGTCCTCTGCTCATCTCTCTCAATCGTCTCACACATATACATCCAACAGCTTTCTTCTTCGCAACCATGGGCCGACCTATTTCTGATAACCATCCAACAGATTTTTGTTTCCTTCGAATTACGCTGAGGTGATTTTTGTTTTGCACTCAAAATCAAACATAGCAACAATCGATATAACATCTAATTTTGTCTTAATTTTTTACTAGCGACATCACATCTAATTTCGTCTTAATTTTCTAAATTTTTATGTCTACCTCTGCGATTGTGTTTTTTTTATGAATCTGGATTTGAGAATATTATGTGCTATTGAATTGATTTTTTTTGCTATGTAGCATTAGAGTTATTAATTGATTCACTATTTGTACATTCTTTTATAAAATCAAATTTTCATAAACCCTAGCAGGTGCGTAAACAATGTGTATTTTTTTATTTATTTATAAAATTTAGTGTTGCTGAGCTGTTCAATGTTACAATTTGATCTAAGTTTTCATAAAATATAGTCTTTAAAATTGTAGTTTTGAATTGATTTCATTCATAACTCCAGGAAAATAAATAAAAAACTTTATCTAGAATGAGCTGTGTACTAATGCTTTCCTCTTAAATGCAGGTCTTGAAATGTGGGTGTTAAGGCTGTATATTTAGAATCCATTTTTATATTTGTTTTGGACATAATGTTTTTGGAAAATTGTGTTTTTAACTTGTGTCCTTATCCGATGTTTTCTGTATTTCATCTATTAACTCATTGATTTGTGTACAATATGTCAGGATCGGGTGATAACATGTTAATTGTTCATAGCATATGAAGGGGACGATCTTAAGGTGAAAATCTAAGCCATATGTATCTTAATTGCTGTAGATTCTTTATGTTTTATTCTTAAGGTATTTGATTTTATCTTATAATCTGACTTGCAGCTCCATTTATTCATAAATCCGTAACAGCGGTTCCTTTTTTCATATATTCATTAACAAAGAACAAAATTGATATTTCATATCTAATTTTGTAGCTTTTATGTCCTTTTTGTTGTTAGTTTTGTGTAGTTCATTCATCTTGCAAATCAATTTGGACTAATTTTATTATCGTTTGCACGTGCAGGATAAGTGATACGTCTTTGAGATCCAACCCCTAAACCTAAATGAAGGGTGAAAGTCTAAGGGGTTGTTTGGTAAGCCTCTTAATCGATCAGATTAAGGGTGTTTGGTAACCCTCTTTTTCAACTCTGAATGAAGAATGAGACATCTTTATCAAGATACATTTGATAGTCTGCAATCCTCCTTTTTGTGAAATGTTGTTTAGCGAGGTATAAAGTAATTCTTGTTTTCTCAAATTTCATACTATAGTAGTTTAGTTTTATGTTTCTTATCTGGTTCTGATTGGTTAGGTGGAAAATTTTGAAAAGTGGTATGCAGATAATAACATCAAAATGTGTCCTGGGAGAAATGTGCTCGGTTGGACCAAGGAACCGGCATTAATTTGAGAAGAATGAGCCCAATAAATGAGTTTTGATAACATGCATTGAAACCATTATTAATTTGCTCGGTTTTTTTTTTCTTTCTTGATGATGGTTTTGGGAGGCAACTATTGGTTTTATTCTATTATAGAATGAAGTCGGTTATGAACGTAACTAAAAGTGTCTTCATGAATAAGAAGATGAAACCGAAGATAACTTGCAAGTAAGTTCATATGTAATTATATTGATTAAACTTTCAAATTATACACTAATATATGCATGAAACTAATTATTTTGTTTTTATTGATCAAGGGATCAAAAGATTCATCGGTTCATAATGGGGAAACAAAGAGACTGGAGATGAACAAATCCAGGCCTTCAGTTCTATTTGACAGCTAGCATATGATGGTTATACACTTCCAATTTAATTCAGATAAATGCTTTTATTTTTCAAACTCATAAAGGTTAAAATTTTGTTAGCAAAAGGGCCCGATAACAGGCACCATTGGGTTAGGCCTAGCTATTTCAAGACCCGAACCAGCTTGACTCACCATCGACCCTGAACCAAATGTCCCGATCACAGGCTCCATTGGCTTACCAAGTGCCAGTTCAAGATCCGAACCAGTTTGACTCACCAAAGGCCCTTAACCAAACGGCCCGAGCCCACCTAACCCATCATACGCACCTGAATATATACAAGAAATCAAACCGACTGTTGAAACAAATGATGATGAACATGTTGAAGATGCAACTTTTGAGGATGTGAAAGAAACAATTGACGACCAAGATGCAACCATAGTGGCTGATTTTAGTTAACATGATCTGATAAAAAAGACATTCTCATGCACAGTTGTTAGGTTAACAGTTCCTGTATAAAAAAAATATTTCTTCATATCGATAATAGTTAAGAGACCAGTACTTTGTGTAGTTTGTTTCACAAAAAAAAAAAAGAACAATGAAAATAAAATTTAGAAATGAGACAGACCTTTATAACCCTTTATTCTCTTAATTTAAAGAATATTGGTATTTTAAATTTCTCATAGGCATTAAGTCGAACACCTGGTGTCCTTTAAACTTACAATGAATAGAGATAAACATTGGTAAATAATTTTAACTACAGCTACATCAATCAGTAAAAGTTGAATAAAGAGAGATTTGGCAAATAGGATATAGAAAATTAGAATCCATTTTTATATTTGTTTTGTCTGATGCTGCTAGAATGGGGTGATATTCCAATCTTGGATGTGTGTCTCGGTCACCAGGTATCTTTCATATAATTTGTTAGCTCTATGATAATAATTTATGAGCAAAATCTGTTTTGACCCGTTACCTGACCCGTCTAATCCCATTTTGCCATATCTAATTAACACAAATATATTAAATTTTCGATTGATTAATTATCACGAATAATTTAAATTTAGGTTGGTGATGTGGGCCCGATTCTTAATATGAAGGTGTAGTGCTCGAGAATATTTCCTTAAGTGCTACTTTAGCTAAGACAACTATGTTTGCTCTTTATCCAACTTCACAAGTTGTCAGTTCAATTCCAAACATAGCCTACTACAAAAAGGTGAGTTCATGTTGCATTTTTAACAGACTGTTTAAAGGATAATTCTGTAATTTCTGTACATTTAATAATAAAATTCCTTATAAAATGTTTACGTGTTCCCAAATGCACTCAGCAATGCCACATCCGAATAATGAAATACGGGTTCATATGGGTAAAAATAAAAATATTAGTAGAAAATGTTTCGGTGAAAGTCGCCCAAAGTATAAATATCATGCAATTCATAACTTCATATATGGCTGAGTTATGGTCGGCCTGCAGTTCTTTATAGAGATTTTTTTTTTCTTTTATTAGCTCATCTCAAGATTATGTGCGTTTACTTAATGCTGCTACAGAGATGGAGAGCTTTTAATAATGTGCTTGACTTTCCCGTTTTTCTACCTCTATACAATGAAAATTAGGTTTATAAACAAAGTCATTTGATAAATTAACTATTTTATGTATTTTGATACTCAAGTATATATAAACTATTTTATGATTTTGATACAAAGTTTAGAAATTTCTTAAGTATTCTTAAGACTTTCCCATCCAAAAATGCAGTTCAAATTGTAGTAAAATGTCTTAAATAATTTTTTATAAACACAACTAAAAATATAGCAAAATCAAGCATGCAATAAATCACAAACATTGCATAATTTGGATGAACATCTCAAGTACATATTTGGTCAATTAGATAACTAAAAAATCGATTATTAAATTGAGGCTACCCTTTATTTTTGTAGCATTTACATTGGCTTCGTGTTGGAGGTATATGTTTCTTGGCCGTTTGATGTTCAATATCAAAATTATCACCCTTCTGTTCACTCTCACCTGCAAGATGAGTGGGGGTTACGGAATGAGTCATTTTTATTATGTGTTACAATGGGTTGGGTTAACTTGCATCAAGTTTTTCTCATTTTAAAAAAAAATTATGTAATATCTTTGAAAATTGTGTTATAAGATGAAATGTGTTAACTGAAACTCGAACTTGATAGCTTTAAGCAAAACATCTTTAAAGGTAACTTGATGTTGAAATGTTTAATTGAGACTTAAAATTACAATAATCAATGAATCACACATTCAAACACACCTTATGTATGTTATTATCATTGTTATACACTCTATATATATCTCGAAGCATGCCCACCCAATCGGACGGGCTTTGAAGCTAGTTACTCCCTCTGTCCCACAAAAAACTTCTCATTTCACCCTAAATTTTTGTCCCACAAAAAACTTCTCATTTTATACATTTGATGGGCTCCACATAATAAAATACTATTATTATTAAGGACCCCACCACTTACTATCCACTAATTATCTTTCTCTCTTCAAAACAATCTTATATTTTAATCAAAATTATTATCAATGACCCCACCACTAACTATCACCTTAAACCTTGTGCCAAACTCAAATGGGAAGTTTTTTGTGGGACGGAGGGAGTAATAAATAAACACAAATAACACATAAGTACAATCTCTCATAGTAAATTTGTGGCCCATAAAGCGCGTTTGTTAACAATCAAATTGCAAATTTGCAATTAATGGAAGCCCAACAATGTTGCTTACGTAAGCAAGGGCTAAAATAATAATATCACATAAGAGGATTTAACGCGGCATTGGTCAACAAACATCGGAAGTCAACGCGCGAACAAGTCTTCCCCTTCCTTTTTCTTTGTATAATGCCGAAAGAAGAATTAATGGAAACGCTATTTATCTATACCAAAATTAAACATCAAACAATTTCCTTCTTTACTACCAATTTTAAAATCATAATTGTTTCGTAGAAGCAAACAATTTATTCAATTTCGTAACTTATTCCACTAATCCTCTGTTTTCTGTGCAAAATTTCTGCTTCTAGAGTTATAAATTATTAAGTTTTTTGATCATTTGGTTAGTTAATTCGCTAATTTCTAGTGTTTTTTGAAGTAATTTTAGCTTCAAAGTGTTGGATGTTAAACATAGTTTCTTCGCTACAGATTATTTGATGGAGAAATTATGCTGTTTTCAGGTAATCTTTTAGCAGTTATTTGCTTTATATTCCTTCTATTTATGAATTATTTTTTCTGTTATGAATTAGTTTTTTCTGTTATGAATCAGTTTATATGATCAAATTTTTATTTTATTTTTTTGGTCTTTTTGCTCTGTTTTCAAGATGGTTTTGCTTGATTCTTACTTGATAATTTTTTATTTTTTTTACTTTTTTAGTTTATGAACAAATTTATTTATATATTCTTTTGGTGTTTTTGCTCTGTTTTCAAGACGATTTTGCTTGATTCTTACTTCATTATTTTTTTTTAATTTCTTTTTTTTGTTATAAAAAAACAAAATAGAGTACTAGCAGACCATAAGATGCTTATCTTGAAGAATTATTATTGACTTTTGTTGACTTTCTGAACTATATTTAAGAGTGAGACACTTATCCTTCTTTTAACTAAATGGTGTTATCTTGTATATGTGTTATTATTGTTCCTAGTTTGCTAACAAAATAGTATTATTTTTTGCTTTTTAAAATTATAATCTTTTTTTCTCACTGTGTGTTTTTGCACATAGTTTATAGGAGGAGGCCCGTCATCGTATAGTTCGGGTAAGGGAAAAAACCATGTGGGTGATATAAAGTTCGGGTTTGACTTAGTCAAAGGAAAAGCTAACCATCCAATGGAGGATTATCATGTTGCTAGGTTTGTGGAAATCGATGAACATGAAATCGGGCTTTTTGCCATTTATGATGGTCATTCGGGCCATCAAGTGCCTTCTTATCTTCAAAAGCATTTGTTTGATAACATCTTGAATGAGGTTAGTATTGTCTTTTTACAATATGTTGTTATTTAGAGGTGACAAAATGGGTTGGGTTGGGTCGGGCAGGTTCAGTAATGGGTCAAAATCGGGTTAAATAAAGTTAAATTTTTGGTACGTGTTGAAACGTTTTTGTCGGGTTGCCCGAAACACCTTTTGTCCAAAAATGTTTAATTTTTTTTTAAATTATTATTATGTCAAATATGATTACAAAATTACACTTTAAGCAACTTATACATATTTGACCCGTTAAGAGATAAAACGCAACCAAATTAACCCATTCATAAGTAAACGGGCCAAAATTTGCACCTTTAATATTTTTGTTCGAACTATCAAAAAAGTGAACCGCTAATTATTTTACATATTTATAAATTTCATGTGTTTGACTTTGACTTAATCTTGTAGAGCGAGTTTTGGGTTGACCCGAAACGATCAATATCAAAAGCATATGAGAAAACCGATGAAGCAATTCTTTCACATGATTCTGATTTGGGCCGAGGCGGGTCAACATCGGTTACAGCCATTCTTATAAATGGTCAACGGTTATGGGTTGCCAATTTGGGTGATTCACGGGCTGTTTTATCAAAAGGAGGTGATGTCATACAAATGAGCACAGATCATGAACCGAGTACCGAACGGGTCAGTATTGAACACAGAGGCGGGTTTGTCTCAAATATGCCAGGTTTGACTTTTTCTCATTAGTTTGACTTTGATAAGGTGTTTTTATTTGCTAGTTTGCTTTATTAGCAATCAAGGAAGATAAAAAAAATATACAAGTATATGAAATTGTTGATTTAAGAAAAATTATATATTTATTAGGGGATGTTCCTCGGGTAAATGGACAGCTGGCGGTTTCTCGGGCTTTTGGAGACAAAAGTCTTAAATCCCATTTAAGATCGGACCCTGCAATTCAAGATACAACTGTAGATACAAAAACTGATGTTCTTGTGTTGGCAAGTGATGGTCTTTGGAAGGTGAAGTATTTTATTTTTATTTTTTAATATATTTTTGGTTGAGGTGGCAATTTTCGACCCGTTACTTTTTGGTAGTCTTTACAAAAAAAAATCACTTTTGACCCGTTACACTAGGTCAACTATTCCAGTCCATTTTTCCACCTCAGCACTGCGATTTTCAATTAAATGTACAAAAAATGTTGAAAAAATTCATGAGTTTTTGATTTTTTATTGATTAATGCAGGTGATGAAAAATGAAGAAGCGGTTGATATCGCAAGAAAAATCAAGGATCCTCAGAAGGCAGCTAAACGATTAGTAGCCGAAGCTTTAAAAAGAGACAGTAAAGATGATATATCTTGTGTTGTAGTTAGATTCACGTGAGATTTTCTGTTCATTTTGCTTATTTTCTATTGTTTTTTTCATTTATATTATGTGGATCCCATCTAAAAATGGGACCCGCAAAATGAAAATGAGTAAAAACGCACGAATTCTGTGTAAAAAAGGTTAAATAATCACGGATCTATACGTGATAATAAGCCCTTTTGATGGGCTATGAGTTTGCTAGATTGATGAAGAACATATTTTTCTATGGTTGAAGTGATTCTCTAATGTAAATTTCCGCCTTATTGTGTTTTGGTGTCTTTTATTGATTATTGTAAATTTACGAGGTCGAGTATCTATATATTACGAGCAATCAAATATACAAAAATTTCTTATTTTATATCGTGTAATTCGTAAAAGAATCCAATAATAAGGACAATGCTGCGTCTCGACATATTGTTTTGTGAACAAAGTGACATAGTAATAATTACGAGATGCAATTAGGGTTGTTAGTGCTTTTACCTATGAAACTATTTACCAGATGATTTTTGAAATGGCTATGAAAACACTTATGTTACCTACATCACAAGAATTGCTTGATCATCCGTGGAGAAGAAACAAATTTATGTTAATATTATAGAAAATTAAATTAGCATTAATGTGTCCATATGAGTCATACAAACTAACACTTTCGTTTTTATCAAATCAACGTTACGTCAGCCGATACTTCAACTGACACACATATGCCAATAATACTCACTCATTTAATATTTTATACATAACCGACACGAGCTAACTGAAGAGTTGCACCAACGGTTCAACAAAAATGGCGTGAGTTGGTTGGACACTAAAGATGTCATTGGCACCGGTGTAGTTACTTTAAACTTTATACAAAACTAATAATTTTACCAAATAATGAATGAACCTATAATTACCGTTCAAAAAAAAAAAAGATATATTAACACGATAAAAGGACTATACGTGGAAATCAGTGGGGCAATATGAAATACAGAAAAAGTACAAGGGGTTAACTTGGCAATCTCTTATAATCTCCCAAATTTAGGGTTTCAAGTTCATGCTTATATAAACTACCCAAAAACACTTCAGCCTACATCATCAACATCCAAATTACTAATTAATTTCCTCATAGATCGTGAAATCAATTGTACGTTTGTATGTGTTTTTAGTGTCTGTTTAGATCGCCTCTTCTTTCAGCTTCAAAGGTAGAGATCTAATGATCAATTTATTGATGGCTTTGTTCTGGGGGCACAAATTCAATTCCGAAAGTTAGGGTTCTTATATACGTCCAGATTTGGGGTTCTCATCACATCTGGGTGCCCTTATTTTTGGTAAAATATGAATAAAAATTACATTTTTGTTGATTAAATTGCCTCACCTTTCGGCTGCAAGTGCATAGATTTAATTATCAATAATATTCTTGCTGGCTTTGTTCTAGAGGCATATATAATTTCATTGTGGGGGCGAAAATTATACCTTTATTAGCATTTTTGCTAATTTGGGTTATGCTTCCCTCTGACATATTATCATTTAAAAATAAATAAAAAAACATGTTTTTTTCAATTATATTTTTATTGATGTTAATCGAGAACAGAAAATTGAGTTGCTATGATGTTGAAAACTACCTATTTTATGATTTATGATTAGAAACTACCAATGGATCCTTCTGAGCTCTCTACTCTGTTTAATTTCTTATATTTGTATTCGATATTAATTTGCTTATGAGTTTTTGATGTGATGAGAAAGTTGTCGGAAAATATAATGTCGATTGAAAAATACTTCCAGACTACAATTATCTGATCAATTATATTTCATATTTTTGGTTTTCGACTTTTAATCACTTTTAAATACACAATGATTGATAGTTATGTTAGTTTTTTTTTATTATTTGTTTATTAATTGTGGATTATATTATTTTAAGCGATGGAAGTGATGATTATTTCCCCAGATGATCGAAGTTGATTATACTGTGCGCTATTTTACATTCTCTCTTCAGGGAGAATCCAAGCCAGAAATCTGATCCATCAAACCTATTTTAATTAGCTATTTTTGTTTATTTAATAATTTGATTTTCGGAAAATGATAGTTCACTGAAACTCAAATTCTTTAAAGTTTGTTATAAAAAGAGCATACACATGAATTGACAAAACTACAAATTACAAACCAAAACCACCTAACAACAAAACATGCTCAAAGGAAGCAACCATTCAAATAGAGTTTAGTTACAAGGATGGTTCCAGATAGCTCAAAATTTCGTCAATTATATATTCCAGATAGCTCAAAGTATATATTCTAGACAATTCATGTGTAATGTTATTTCGGAAAAGTAAACATCAAAAACCTGAAATTAAAAACCTGAAATAAAATTGCATCCCAAAATAATATATTATAATATTTTAATGCAATACTAAACACTACTAAATATAATGATGTAATGCAATAAAGTATTTCATTTCCACTCATTCCATTCCGTCATCCGTTCCATTACTTTCATTTCATTACGTCTAACCAAACAGACCCTAAAAGACTGGTGCTAGCTATTGTTTTGGTTGGTTAACCGAACTGGAGGAGAGAGAGTTTGACACACATTGTAAATTTGTATATTTTGCAATATGTTTTGTACTTTGTAATATTGACAATGCAAATTAACATGTGTTGTTGCCTGTTGGTAGATGTATATTAGTTGATGTATTTAGGGGTGAGGTTGGTCCAAAAACCGAACTGAAATCAATAAGACCCAAAAGACCGAAAACGATAAATTTACAAAACCGAAACCGATCCGATAACATATAGTCGGTTTTGGTTCGGTTTCGGGTTTTGGTTCGGTTTCGGTCTGGTTCGGTTTTTTTAGGCCAAATGTTCATCCTTTTCCGAAGCCGGACCGAACCGAAACTGAAAACGATGAATTTTCAAAACCGAAACCTAACCGATAACATGTTATCGGTTCGGTTTCGGTCGGTTTTCGGTTCGGTTTGGTTTTTATTGCATGTATCACTTTGCATTTTAATTTGTTGACATGTGTCGGTTTTAGGTTTTAAGTGCATTGGGTATCGATTGACAAAGCCATGCTAAAAGCTCTTTAACATAGCTAATACCACTCCGTGATGTGGGTTAAGATCGTCTCGTAGAGCCTTCACCAAATTAGTAACGATTTTAACATCGCTAATACCACACCGCGATGTGGGTTAAGATCGTAGTCGTAGAGCCTTCACCAAATTAGTAACAATGTGTTAAGAGTTTTTTTTTTTTCTTTTTGTAAATTATGTTGATTTAAGATATTCTTTTTTTGGGACTGAATGATATGTTATAGGAATGTTAATGTGAGTGTTAAAGTCTTGTTATAGTACCATTTTGGTTTTAACAAGGGTTTAACGAAACCCAAACACCTTATACGCTCTAAAGACCGTTATAAAATATTCCACTAACTAATATCATATAAAGCTACATCACATGAAAACAATAAATAGATCACCTACTTCGAAAAATATTGACATAAATAATGAATTCTTACAAAAAGAATTATTGTTGATACTGACAGATTTATACATGTATTTATCTGCTAATATACTTCTTTTTATATGTGTTTATTGATTAGAATATGATGTTATCACTCAAATGTAGTTTTCATTGTATTTTGCAGGCTATAGAAGAAAAAGTGACAAAAACGGGTCAAAACGGCACAAGAAATGAAAGACTGCAGAAAACAGGCAGATAGCGCCGCTATCTATGGATAGCGACGCTATCTTGGTCGCTATCCCAAAACGTGATTTTTAAAACATACGCGAATTCGAGTTTCTGTCTGCACACGAAAAATTGAAGATAGCGACGCGATTTTGGACATAGCGGCGCGATTTTACGTGGCCTGACGAATATTTAAGCGAAACTGCAGATATGGATTAAAGACTTTTGACCTAATTCGAAGGGCGGTCGAAAATACCATAAGAGCACTCAAGATCAAGATTTCAAGGCTCAAACATTGGTTTTCTATCATATTTGATTGTTACTATATTTATGATTCTCCACGTCTGTTTGATGATTATTAGCACATACATGCTAATAATCATCAAACAAACGTGAAGAATCATAAACATAAACATAGTAACAATCAAAGATGATAGAAAACCAATGTTTGAGCCTTGAGTATTAGCAAACGAACAAGTTCTGGTTAGAAGGAGGACCGATCAAGAGAATTCAGTAAGAGGCTTCGAGTCCTTATGTTTCTTTTTTTTTTATTCTTTTCCAATTTCCGAGCAGATTATTGGTGTTGGTGATCGAGCAAATTGCTTGTGTGATCCATTCGAGCAAGTGGCGGAATGGAGTATCGGGCTGAGCAGTGACATAATCGAGCAAGGGCTAACGATGTCGAAGTTGTGCTCATACAATCACATGTGATTTATAAAGCGAATCACATGTGATTTGTTTCTTAACAACCTCCCCTGTTTTTAAGCAAAGAAATCACATGTGATTCGCTCAGTAACCTCACATGAAGCAGTCATTTTTAAAATTTTTGACTTTAACAGTGCTCATAAAAACATAAAGTCATAGTTGACTATAAAAGTCAATATATTATTTTGTATAAACACTCTAATGGTAAATCATAAATATATTTAAAAATTCAAAAAAAAAATATGATAAAATAAAAATTATTTATGAAGTCTCACGACTTAACATGACGTAAGTTGAGTTAGGGTTATTGTTTTTCTTTAACAATAACTTTGTTTTTTAAGTTTACTGTTGAAGTCAACATTTTTAATTTGACTAATAAAGTCAGATAAGAAGACTAAGTTCTAAAAGTTTGTCTAAGTAATATTCCATTTTTTAACCCCAATCCATTATGTGTTATACTATTTAATTTTTTTTTAAAATTAGTTGCTGTTTTGTTAAAAAAAAAATTCAAAAATTTTAAACTAAGATATGAGGTAACATTTTGAATTTGAAAGTCTAACATACCACTATTAAGTTTAGTTAGCGTTTGACTTTTAACACGTTGTTTTGAATATGTAAGCTTATGTTTAAGAATTACTTAAGAATTCTTTATATAACAGTGATTTTTTTCCACAATTCAAAAACAGTTTGACTATTTCCGATTTTTGTTAGTAGTCTAAACAATTTGAATATTTTCCATTTAATTACAATAATTTTAATATTGTATTTACAATTTACAACTTTTTTGTTTTTTGTAATTTTCTGAAATTTATTTACATTACTTCAAAACAATTACAAAAATTAGTCAAAATGGTCATTATATGATTATCATTTTTTACTTAAATAGTCATAATTGACAATTTTGACCTTATTATTAGTCAATATAGTCATTTCACTATAAAGTATAATCAATTTGTTAGCGGATAACTGTTTACACTTTTATCTTATATAAAAGATATATTCGATAAAATTATTATCAGTCCGTGAATTTCACGGGTTATAACCTAGTTAATAAAATAAAATAGATACAATTTAATTTTAAAAAGAGAGATATAAATTACCTCATGGATGGAGTCGAAATAGATATCCGGGTTGGATTTTTTCAGTGTCTCCAAGAATTTGTTTCCCCCATTCATTTTCCGATATCTCCAAGGATTCGTCTCCCCCTTCTTCATCATCTGATTTATCCCGAGCATGTGCAAGTTTCATCCCGATCAGGATGCATCTACCATCTTCAGTTCCTGATCTACAATCTTCATTGGGAACTGGAATTCGATAAACTTTTTGAAAGCCGGCTTTTCGTATTTTGTTAATCAAGTTTGTAACAACAATGCAGCTAGAAGGGACAACATTAATAACCAGTATCCCGTTATTCCAAAGAAGCTTCCAAGCATCACTGATAACGCTTTTTTTTGTTAAACTCCTCCGTGGGAGCAATGGTTCTCCCTCGTCTGTCACAAGTGCTGATATCAACCACAATTGCACTAAATCACATCCGACCCAAATCTTGTTCGTTTCCTTCTCTGGTTATAAAATCAATTGCATCAGATTTCTCAATCGTTACACGGTTATCATCACGGTTTTTCACTTCAAACTTCAGTTGAGCTATGTCAATAACCTTTTCATCCCTTTCTACACCATGAACTACACAACCAAGATTTTGATCTAGAAATTTTACCAAGACACCTCCACCAACACCGAGGCATAAGATTGTTGGATCTTTGTCTTTTGGTCGTTTCACGTTTTTAGAGAGGAGTGCCAATGCAGCTAGCATTGCCTTGGATTCATGGGCGGTACCAAAGGGTGAGCAGAGTGGGCATCTGCCTACCCCAATTTTTTTCTGATTAGTATAATTTTTTATGGGTTAGATTATTTTTTCGTTTTTCCTAATCAAATGATATATATTATATATGAGCGATAACTAATGTAAGTCATATCTTACATCTGACTTGCAACAAAAAATTTTGCCCACCTTTGAAAAAAATTCAGTAACTCAAAATTTGTTGCCCACATTTGAATAAATTTCTGGTACCGCCCCTGCTTGGATTCCTCCTGAAGTAAATGTTTAAGGTCAAACGTCCATGTGATGGGACGCCCCTCATTATCTTTTATTGCTTCAGGTTCGATCAAGCTCAAGTCTACAATTTTTTTTGTTTACCCCGCTTTTTAGTGCAAGGTACAAGCCGAATCTCAGATTGTGAGTGCAAGGGGTTGTTGAGGAAGACCGGTTTTCTTTTAAACCGGATCTCTCCTTTGACCTTGTATTTTTCATCCAAAACTTTAATGGACACAACAATGTGGCTTTATGAAGACATTACTTAATTAATTTGAAATACACTTTCTAGGACATATATCACAGACGCACGGGTGACCCTTGTGGGCCACCATTTCGCTCTTGTTAGACGCATCGCCTCTTCGGCTATAGCATGTTCTTCCCGCTGAGAATCCGAGACGTCATACATGTTTTTGTATCGGTTGTTACGGTCTTCTGATGGAGTGTTGGCAAACAAGATTAATCGTGAGACTCCATAAAATTTGCGGATAAGTTGGAGAGCTCCCACATTGGTCTCAAATATCCGGTTCCTTTCGAGCCCGATAGGGACCACTAGAACAGCAACCACAGGTTTATCTTCTCTTGTCGGACTAGTGGATGTATCTATTATAGTGATGTCGAGTTCTACAGTAGCCAGATATCTATTTCCCTTAACATCATTAGCTGACTTAGCTCGAGTGACCCTCCACGGATGCAAATCTAGAAAGTCCATCTACAGTAACAGTATAGACAATACACCAGAATCAAAATCAAAATCAAGGTCGGGAACTTAATTCTGTTCAATAGGGCACAGTAAAGCAGTACAATCAAAATCAAAATTAATATAAATAGAGCAAATAACAAATTTAGAAAATCCATCTACAATGACAGTAGAGACAATACACCGTAATCAAAATCAAAATCAAGGTCGGAAACTTAATTCTATTCAATAAAGGCACAAATCAGTATCATCATATTCAGCAAAATAGGGCAAGCTATACAATCAAAGTCAAAATTAATATAAATAGAGCAAGTAACAAATTTAGAAAATCCATCTACAATGACAGTAGAGACAATACACCAGAATCAAAATCAAAATCAAAATCAAGGTCGGGAACTTAATTCTATTCAATAAAGGCACAAATCAGTATCATCATATTCAGCAAAATAGGGCACAGTAAAGCAGTACAATCAAAATCAAAATTAATATAAATAGAGCAAGTAACTTACAACTTGCAATAGTCGACGGAGGTCGGCGGACGAATGGCGGTGGGCGCTCGGCGGATGAATCATCAAGTTGGAGACGGGAGAAAATAAAACCTAGTAATCGCTACTTGAGTTGAGACGGATGATAACGCGCCCTTTCATTTTAATTAGAGTTAATTACACAAATGGTCCTTTAAGATGATACCACGTTGCAAATGTGATCCTAATCTTTTAATTTCGACAATCTTAGTCCTTTAAGATTACCGATTTTGCACGTTTGGTCCCTTAGGCCAAACGGTGTTAAATTTTCCTTTTTAGTGACCTCATGTGCAATGAACATAAGGGTATTTTTGTCTTTTCCTAATTTTCTTTTTTATTTCTCTTTTTCTTATCTCATCTTCATCCCTTAAAAATTACACCCAATTAACTACACATACATTCACCACCGAAACAAAAGAGGTGGTCACCCTAATGGAACGAAATGGGTTTAGGGGCCCAATAACTACACATACATTCACCATTTAGAGGCGAGCTTTTATTGTTTCCGTTCAAACGAGCTCGTCTTGTTTTCGGACCGTGAACCTCGTTCTGATTCCATTCAGCCACCATAGCTCGTTTAACCACCGCCACCGTGTTGTTTTGAAACCCACCACCACGTTCCTCTTCTGTTCAGCCGAGTAACACCACCACTGTAATCTTCGCATTAGTTTTATCACCACCCATTTTTGTTCCTTTTTGATCGGAGAAACACCAACCACCATCGACCGTTCTCTTTAGTTTCCGGCGACAATTCCGTCTTGATTCCTGGTAACCATTTCGTTCCATTCCGGTGACCACCTCTTCTGTTTCGGTGGTGAATGTATGTGTAGTTAATTGGGTGTAATTTTTAAGGGATGAAGATGAAATATGAAAAAGAGAAATAAAAAAGAAAAATGAGAAAAGACGAAAATACCCTCATGTGCATTGCACATGAGGTCACTTAACATGAAAAATTTAGCATCGTTTGGCCTAAAGGATCAAACGTGCAAAATCGGTAATCTTAAAGGACTAAGATTGTCGAAATTAAAAGATTATGACAACACTTGTAATGTGGTATCATATTAAAGGACCACACTTGTAACGTGGATAATATATTTCCCGTTTTTACCTTTTTGCCCTTATGAAAACTGTAGCAAACTTTTGTGATGGTTTCATTGGTACTAAATTCTAATAAGTTTAAGGCACATTTTTTAACCTTACATGTAGTACTATATATTGGAGTCAACCTAAACTAGCCTAGCCTTGCATGACTTTTCAAAAACTCCCAACAAATATTTGGTCAAAAAAAGGAATATTAATACAACTCTCATCGATACTCCTATTGAACCCTCATAGAAACCTAACTCTCAAAAACTCTATAAATACAACACAATAACCACAAAAATCACCGATTCAAAAACTAACCTTATTAACACTCAAACCAACACCTAAAAACACACACACAACAATGAACAATAAAAGAAAAGCATTATCGTCATCCTCAAACAAATGCAAAAAACACTCAAAACATCATCAATCTCCCGGTGTTTGTTCGTTGTGTTTAAGAGAAAGATTATTAAAGATATCGAAATCATCATCACGGTCTCCTCCTCCTCCTTGTGCAACTTTATTGGAGCATCCAACTAAGGTAGTATTTTGTAATTAATATACATTCCAGATCTATCAGAAATACTATGTAAATAGTTACTTTAAGCTAATTATAATGGACGAGTAATTGAAATAATAACTCCAGACACTGACAGGTGGCGATGATGCATGTTTTGTTGTTGGAAGCAAATGGGCAGGATTTGCTAATGGAGTTTGCATGTGGTCATTTGACGGTACTCAATTTTTATTAACAAATTTACTTTTTTCTGCAAAATTTAGTTATTTAAGGAGCTTGGAAGCTTTATCTTTTAAATTTTTCAGTAATCCTACTTATAATGTTCAAATTTTATAATTCAAGAATACATAATTAAGCTTAATCAATTGAAAAATGTATTTGATTGAATGAAATACGTTTACCCATTATAACATTGTAGTCATTCATCATATGAACTTTGTACCTCATTCGGTTATTAGTTATAGAAGAGTTCGAATTTCGGTTCTTGTATCATAATTATAAACTATAAATTATAAATTTTTGATGGATTGCATTACATATTTACGATATACTAGTTAAAAAATCTGCAACTACACATCAATAAACATAATTTTCGTTTACACCTTATCCCGTTCATTCACAATAATTATCCACTTTTTGTTGTTATTTTAACGAGTCTTAAAGCACAAAAGATTACTATTCTTATAAAAAATAACTATTTTTAGTAAGTATATTCATATTCAACTTAATTCTTAAAAGTCCATAAGTTATATAAATAACATGTCTCAAATTATAAAAGAAGGAAATCATATGTGAATTGTGTGTCTTAAATGGAGCAACATCATATTCGGATTCAATCAAACTAATGAACTATGTTAACGAATAAATCCATACAATTATATGTGCGTATCATTTACCCCTATAAAAATAATAGTACAAATTATTAGGGGTGTTCATTAAACGGTTTGATCCGAAAAACCAACCAATTCAAATGATATTGGGTGAAATGGTTTGACTTATTTGGGTTCGGTTTGGATTTATGGATTTACCTGAAATAATATACCGGTTTATGGATTGGATTTGGGTTAAAAAATATTTATTTGGTTTACACCCGAATAACCGAATAGTAAAAAGGAACTTACATATTAAAGATATCTAAATTAAATATACATCAACTTTGTTGAACTATTTTTATAATGTGCTTTTATGTCTATTGTTTTTATATAAATGAGTTTGAGTCATTGTTGCTTTGATTTTTTTCACAATTAATAGAAAATTTTGGCATGGATGATTAATTAAGCTATAATAATATTAAAGACAATTACTTTTTATAGATCATTATTTTATTTGGTTTTATAGTAAACCGAGCCGAATAACCCGATTACTTATTTGGTTAATTTTGTTTGATTTTAATTAATTTGGTTTGGATATTGGTTGGTCAAAAATATTTTTAAAAACCAAATAACCCAAACCGAATAACCCTATTAAACCGTAAACCGCCCGAACATACACCCCTACAAATTATTGTATTTAAATTTAATAAATAGCATACAAAATATGATCAAAAGGACAGACCAATCAATTTCAACTCCTACCAAACACATTATTTATGACCCACTTTTTTTCTCTTTTTTTCTTTCAATCGTTTTAATTCTCCACATAACACACACTCAAAGCACCTCAACTGTGTGCAATCTCTTCACTCATGACAAAGTGTTTCAGTTTCACTGCCTCCCGAAACTGGTGTCTCCGGTCAACTTTCTCCAGCTCCGGCCTCCGATCAACCGTCACCGACCTCGGCGACGGCACCACCATCCACTGCTGGGTACCCAAAACCCGAAAAGAAACCCGACCCGATTTACTACTGCTCCATGGATTCGGAGCCAACGCCATGTGGCAGTGGGGCCCGGAAATAATCCCGCGGTTCGTTCGTCACTTCAATGTGTACGTGCCGGATTTGGTGTTTTTTGGTGACTCGTTCACGACTCGGAGTGAGCGCTCTGACTCGTTCCAGGCTCAGTGTGTGTACCGAGTTATGGAAATGAACTCGGTGAGGAAATGAGGGTGGTGGGGTTGAGTTACGGTGGGTTTGTGGCGTATAGTTTTGCAGCGCAGTTTAAGGAGATGGTAGAGAGAGTGGTGATATGTTGCGCCGGGGTGTGTTTGGAGGAGAAGGATTTGGCGGCAGGGCTGTTTCCGGTGAAGACTATAGAGGAGGCGGCGGAGATATTGCTGCCTCAGACGCCGGAAAAGATGAAGGAATTGATGCGGTTTACGTTTGTGAAGCCGCCGGTGAAGACTCCCAATTGTATACTTGTTGACTTCATAGACGTAAGTTTTGACTTTTGACTATTAACGCGCCCTTTTTTTTACACATTTATTAACTTTCTTATCCAAGTATTATACTTTTCATAGATGGTTAGTTTATATGTAGGAAATAGGTTTAGATCATAAATGCCGTAACAACCTATTTAAATGTCAATGTACTTTTTTTCTCAATTAAGGAGTAAAATGTCGTAATTCTTTTAAGCTCGGGATAGATAAAAATCGGAGTATATTTTTATTGTGGGAAACAAAATAAATACATTGTTTTAGATAATAGACTAAATGTTTTAGGGTAGTTTTATATTAGGTGTATCTAACTTGAGAAATATATCACAAAACACTCAATACATTTTTTCCTATTATACAATATATAATAGGTTTATAAGGTATTTTTATTAAGGAAAATGCTAATGACAACCTAAGGGCTTTCATTAAGAAGGCAAAATACCCAAAAGACAACCCCCTGAATTTTAGGAATATTACTTTTTTAATCAATGTACATGCTTTTTATGCATGTTAATGACAGTCCTAAGGACAGTCATTAGCAAAACCCTTTTATTAATACTCATATGCATTTTTAACAAAAATAGAATTAAGAGAATATAAAACAAAATCAATAGTATTTTTTACACATCTAAAGTACTACGGCGTATTGATTTATTATTTTTTTACATATTTTATTATGCTTTCTTCATTTACTATATATTATGCATAAACATTTAATGTTTTCTGCTTTGCAAATAAATGCGCTAAAGTTTCTAGATGTGACATTTATGACGTATTAAATAAAGTATGGTGCATCATATTGGCAACCTGTTTCATCCCATCATGTTCATTTTCACAATTTTTTGTTTTTGTTTTTTAAACATATTAACAACATGCTATTATTGTCTTTTTAATATAATAATAAAAAACTAAACAGAATAAATATAAGTTATTATTACAAAAGGATAGGCATATAACGTTGAAGTGTTTGGTGCAGGAGATGAACAAAGAACATGTAGAGGAGAAAAAAGAGTTGGTTCATGCTCTAGCCAAAGATCGTAAGATTTCAGAAATTCCCAAAATACCCCAGGTCAACATCCTTCCCTCCCTCTAATTTCTTTTTAATGTGTTAGCATTTATTGATGGAAAATTTGACCCATTTACTAATTAAAAGGGACAACAACATCAATAAAATTAGGAAAACAGCAAACGGGCTAAATAGGTCTAACGTGCTGAAATCTCCCAAAATGTATTTTTAATGCATAAACGCTCTAGATTAATTCATTCAAAAACTTAATAATTTTAGAAATAAAATAAGTTTTCTAATCATACTTTACACTTTTATATACCAAAAAAATAATAAAATATTTGGACAAAAAGAGTTTCGTGCCAACCTAACCTAGCCCGTTTCTGGCACTAGCAAACATTTACACATTTGGCCCGTTGCCCGATTTTATGGGGGCACCCATTTTCTACACCTTTTTTGCACTTGTGAACTCACATATGCACCATTTTAATTTTGCAGCCAACAATGATAATATGGGGTGATAAAGATCAAGTATTTCCCTTAGAACTGGGTTACAGATTAAAAAGGTTTGACTTTAATCAACAACGAGACTTTTGGTGTGTGTGTTTTGACTTTAGAAAATTGACTAATTTGGATATGAATTTGAATGATAAATATGCAGGCATTTAGGTGATAATGCAGATATGGTGGTGCTAAAGGACACAGGTCATGCTTATATTGTAGAAAAACCAAAGGAATTTTATAAACACCTAAAATCCTTTTTACTCCCTCAAGTTCCTCCTCTACCTTCACCAACTGCCGCCACTACAACCACCATAACTAACCACCACAATTCTCATCATATCCACACTAACGGTTCAGTTACGGTTTCTACATGATTTTCACATTAGACATATCGGAAAACTAATTGGGTACAATAGCAAATATTATTATATTAAAGGTGTTGTTACCCATTTCTAGAGTATATTTGGATTCTTTTAAGGTTGGTGATACCGATACGATGCAATTTGTGTAATTTAATATTTAAAGAATTTATTGTTACTATTAATTATTTATAATAATCCACAAATACTCTTTTACTTAATTTTTTTGGGCATGCACATTATAAAATAATCCACAACTCATTATACGTAGTATTTGTGTTGCAAGACATACAATTTTTTTGGCTAACTAGTAGAAAATTTTAGGAACTCGAATCGACTAAAAACATCCTGGTCTGGAAGGCGGTTCCAGTTCTGATTTCGGTTACCTTCTTTTTCTGCTCACCCCTAGACTCAGCCGACCTCAACACACTAGGACAATTTAGTAAGAACATGTGTTTTTATCCAATGTACTTTTTTCTACAACATATTCTTTCATACTATACTTAACTTAAATAAAAAGCCATAAAGTAAAGAAGGCCGGAGTGTGCGGGTCATTGTGACTCAAAACCGAAAGTTTAGTTAATTGGGTCGATCAATTATGATTGATTTGGGAATCCTAACAAAGCAAAATGTTAACAAATTGAAATGCAAACCATTCCCAAGGAAAAATCCAAAGGATGTTAACTAACTAACTAAGCAACAATTATATATCTGATGGCGAAACCAAACTTTCGACATACTCAATTGAGTGTATTTTTCGAATTTCCTTTCCTACATCGTGACTTGCTAAATTGTTTAGCGGTTTATATGAATCTTTGGTAGTATCGTAGATAACGAGTTGGTTTGAGCCACTTGTCAAAATAATTTTCCCGTTACTCAAAATACACATAGGGTGGAACACATGATTACCTTGTAAACCAAATGTAATTGACCACGCTTTCGACCACGGGTTCTTGACCCCTACTTGTTCTTTCATCACCCACACATCAAGTATGGTGTCAGTTTGATCGTTCGTTTTGATCATGCAAAGACATCCATTTAACGAACCCAAAAGAGCCCAATGGTCCTCATGAGGATCATTTGGATACATCGACTCATCGTAACCAAAACCATGTGGTAGATTTACGTTTGAATATGTCATGTCCTTGACATTCATAACCATGATTGCGAAATTGGAAAATGCTATTAACCAATACAAAAAGCCGTTTAGAAACACACCCACATCATGCCAAAAGAAAAAAAATTCCTTCAATGTATTTGAAATTAGTTGATTCCAATGAACCGATACGCATTTGCACCGGAGTAGAGGCTTTCCAGGAAGCAGTGCAAATATGTTAACAAGAATGTCATCGGGTATTTCCACGTTTGCCATCCCGTACATACATTTAGAGATGCATATGTTTTGAAGGAAGAGATCGATAGGTTTTGGAATAAGGAATTAAGAGATGTACATGTATATTTTGGAAACCCTACTTTTATGCATAATTTCTCGTTGCCATATTGCCAATAGTATAGACTTGTTCTACCTCTCTATTATTTTTTTTCTTTTATGTTCTTTAAATATAAACATTGTATATTATTCATGATTTAAAATCCAAAAACTTATTCTCGTGCTTTAGTTAGTTATTCAAGATAACCGACAACTATATTACGTTATAGACAAAAGGTTGAGTAGTTGAGGACACTTTTTGCCCCAGTTAAGAGTAACATATACTAAAAGGTCTTTTAGAGATTATTTTTTTCAATCATGAAATTCTACTTGGTTAAAATACTTGTTTTGTTTGGATAAATTAATGCTCTCATTATGCTAATGAATAGTCTTAATATAAAACTGGACAATTTTACTATTTTTCAGGCCCCTCATTATTGTAAAAGAAACTTTTTTTTAACGGCTTCATTAAAAACTAGCAAGGAGCTAAAAATTACAAATAGAAAAGGAAAAGAAAATTAAAAACAAGACATTGGGCAACTACACCATTCCGACCATCTATTGTCTAAATGGCTTGATTTAGCTCTATTCTTAATAAAAAAACGAATTACTTTGAATTTCACTAAAAAGTAATGCTTCTCTTCCTTTAGATGCTGATCCGAACACCTTCCCATTCCGATATTTCCAAATGTTCCACATCAGGCTTTGTATTGCGGCATTAATTGCTTTTAGTTTATCACCTTCTATACCATTATTGCATCCCCATGTTATCAACTGTTCTACGGTTTGGATGTCTTTGGCATCGATTCCACCATCTACCCAATTCTGTGATTATTTGTACCGTAAATGGGCATGTTGCAAATAGGTGATTCTCCGTTTCCGTTTCCGAACCGCATAAAACACAATCTGTCGAAATGATAGGTATATTACGATACACCAAGTTAGTTTTTGTTGGCAATCGATCATTGTAGGCTTGCCACGCCAAGATACCTATCTTTGTCGGGACCCAAGACATGCACCCATGGAAATTCTCTTTTTACAGCTCGTTTTAATAGAAGATCATCAATCGCCTTTCTCATAATAAATGTCTAACTTGAGAAGGAAATGTCTCCATCTCATAATAAATGTCTAACTTGAGAAGGAAATGTCAAGTATAAGCTGAGAAGGAAATGTCTTGAGATGTAAATGTCTAACTTGAGAATGAATCTAACTCGTAATGTTTTGATTCTTTCTATTTCTAAACCTAAGAAAGTGATTCTTTGGGATTATATTGTATTTTAACTGTATATGTGGATTTCATATCGAAATTTTAAAATACGATTCAATTGGTTAGGTTGGTTAGACAATCTTATAGCTAATTTCATTAGTATGTTATCATTTTGTCTAGCATTTGCTAGCTTTTTATTTTAAATATCGTTGTTCAAAAAAAGAAAAGAAAAAGGAAGACATGTATCCAATTTTCAACTGATTAAATTGATAAGTAAGTTGATCTTTTATGTCGCTATATCAATTTCTTTTATGTTATTGATAATGTTTATATTAAGACAGAATGCATCGATGGTAGTTTAATAGTAATTGATTGATCTAAACATTATCGTATTGATTTTTCATATCGTATACACGACACATAAAATCAAGATCGTCAAGATTATATGTGTTTTTATTGTCCTATGCTATTTTATCTAGGAGTGTTCAAAATATTCATATCCAATTCAAAATCCGAAAATCTGAAATTAAGCACGGTACTTAAGTTTAAAATTAAAATTATGCAATATTTTTCAAGAATGGATAATATTAGCATACGTGATTGCATATGTATGAACAATGATGTATTTTATTGATTTTTTTTCTAAATATAACATTTGACTTTTTGATTCGGATTATCCCATATTGAAATTTTGGATATCCGAAAATGAAAACTGTTAATATTTTATGGCATTTAGATTTTTAGTTTGATACAGATATCAATCGCTTTAAGTAAATAAAAAATGATATCGAATTATCATTGTATTTTCACGTTTCTTCTAATTACATATGTTGGGTCACAACAACTCTGGTTTATAATGTTAATTGATAGTTTGTTATACTTAGAGAAATATTAAAGTGATAACACAAGAATATAGTCAATGTATAAATCCACTAAGTGTGGTATGCTGCGGAAAAGCAATACCACTGATCAATTACAAAAGATGTGAATGTGTAAAGTAAATTGGTAAATACTCCTTTGCAAGATGATCTCTATTTATAATGTTATAGAGATCTTACATAATGAGCAAAGGAGTAACCGAAGGACTAAGCAAGGAAAATGACTAAGATCAAGGGATTTGATCTTAGTCCGTTACTATACTGAGTATCACTCAGTCCTTCTACTCAGTATCATTATCTGATACTGAGTACTGATACTGAGTTCCAATACTGATCACTCAGTATCAGACCTAAAAACTTAGCTATATTATTCTACATATAAGTTAAAGCTAGTCTAGGTTGTTTTGTTATCTTAAGATCCAAAGGGGTAAGGCTTTTTGCCTTAACAATCTCCCCCTATCTAATGATAACAAAACAGTTACAAAGAGAAAACTAAACAAAATAAGCTACAGGCTGCAAAGTCTTCTTCTTTAGTCTTTGTTGATCGATTCAAACTCGTAGAAGACTTCTTTCTTCACATGGATGAACTCTTCTCTTTTCTTCAGTTCATCTTGCCTGTTGTTTAGTACAGCAACTATCTTTTTTCTAAACCAAGCATCTTCTTTCTTGGTTATCATCCATTTAAGGCCCACCAAATGGCTGATAGGAGCTTTTGCCAAATCAGCTTCAGTAATGAAGCATTCCTTGTCATCTGAGTCAGTATACATATATCCAGATGTTGGATATATGGTACTCTTTTGATCCTGAAAAATGAGATTAGGGGGAACAGTATATGTGGGAATTATTCTGAAAGTATTAAGACACTCAGGTTTGTTATTCCTCATAGCTTCAGTCATCACACTGAGTGCCCTGTATTCTGCTGCATAAAGAATGCCTTTTTCATAGCATATAGCAGATACAGCCCAGATTTCATCCATCATTACTTGGGCTTCAGAAGATCTTGAAGGCATTTCCTTGATCAATCTAGCAATTTTTATCCAATCATGAAGTCCCATATTTTGAATGTCATGGAGGAGAAACTTCATTGGAGGACTGACTGGTCCAGTGCAAGTTGCAACAATTGAATTATCAACAGTTTTGACCTTTATTTTGTTGACAAACTCATTTAGCCAGTATATGTCTCTTACAGTTGGAAATGCTTTCTTCCTCAGCATACTCATCCTTGTTTCCCTATATCTTGCTCTTTGTGCCACAATGTTCCAGTACTGTTCAAGTAATTCATCTCCAGTTCTTCTTACAGTACGAGATCTTCTTGGAACATCTTCAGACTCAGATTCAGGTTCTTCCTTAACAGGGAAGAACTTTTGGGCCTCAATCTCATCCTCAGCTTCACTCTTTCCCTCAGTAGACTGAGCAGATCTTCTAGGTCTTGAGATCAGAGGAGCTGGATCTTGTTCTTCACTAGATTCTGAGGACATAACCACATTTGTCATTCTTCTGGTTATTGGTCTTCTAGGAATTCTAGAAGGTCCTTCAGCTTGAGATGAGATAGATTTTCTTGTATGCTCTTCATCATCTGAGAATGATGATGAAGAGGTTTCTTTATTTGCTTCATCTAATGCAAAGTTTAAAAAATCTTCTGATTCCACTGGATGTTCTTCATCTTCATCATCAGCAATGGGCCACACAAAAGGTCTATAGACCACAATTTGTAAGTTATTTTCTTCTAGAGCAGGTGGCTCAGTATAAACTTGCTGTGGTTGGTCAGTATGAGTCTCCCCCTGAGCAGATGACTCAAGTGGGTCTTGAACTTGTAATTCTGACCTTGTTCTTTGTCTTCTTCTCTCATACTGAATGCGAAATGGCTCAGTATGAGGGCTTTGCTGATGTTGTTGTTCTTGTTGTGGAGGTTGATCTTCATTCAATTTTCTTCTTTTCTCCCCCTGAGCAGATGGCTCAGTTTGATCAACCTCAGTATTTCTTTGTCTCTTCTCCCCCTTTTTGTTATCATTTGATGAGGAGGGAAGAGGATCAGTATCACCACCCATGTCCCCTTCAGGTTGTTCAAGAGTAGGAGAGGGCATGGGCTCAGTTGCAGCATCAGTATCACCAGCACCTCCTTCTCCTTCTTCATTGTGATCACCATGTGAACCTGGTGGAGTTTGTGGAGGCTGCTGTGGTTGTTGAAGGAGTGATACTGACTGTTTTATTAAGTCAATATCACCACTCATCTTGTCCATTCTGGCTAGTATTACATTTTGAGTTTGTTGGATGGCCAGAATGTGCTGCATGATTGCTTGCAGAGTCACTTGATCTGCTGCAGCTTGAGATGCCTGAATACCCTGCACAGATGGTGCTAAAGAAACAAAAATATAAAACTGGTTAGAATGAAAGGTTTATCAAATAGAATTGTGGTGTTGTTTAATTCTACAATCATTTAAACAGAGTCTGTGAAGTCTGTATTTCATCTGGTATTGGATGAAATATTGTGGACTTGTGCATAGCATGTGTAAGAAGATTTTAGTAAAGGTGAGTGTGAAAAATTTAAGTAGCTCAGTATAGAATAAGTCACATTTACTAAAAGGTTTGGGTGTGGGAATTCGAAGCCTGGGATGTGCTTCTTGTTATTTTCAATGTTTATCACTCGGTATTAGAGTGATAACAGAAATGTGGCTAAACCCCATTGGATATATTTGGATTTTGTGGCTTAAGGGTTTGGGATCATTTCTTGAATGATGCTACCCAACTCAAAAATAAGTTGGACATCATTCAAGCAGTACCAGTGGGTGTCAGTATGACATCAACCACCATTGTCTCTTTAAATGTTGAGACAACTGTAGACTGACAATGATCAATTTAGTGTGCTCAGTATATGAATTTTGCATAGCAGCAGTGGGCTAGCTATGTTGGCCATAAGAGAATTTATATTTGAAAGATCGTTTGAGACTTTGGTCAGTATTGAGTTGGTACTGGCCAATACTTAGTCTCTATTTGGGAATGAAATATATATATATAAGTTTAAGGGCTTTTTAGAAATTCATACCTGAGACTCTGTCAGATTCCCTTCGAGCATCTGTAGAGGTCGGTGCAGGATCATGTGTTTGTTGATGTGCAGCACCAACATCTTCAATACCGACCTCTCTGTCATACTGAGCACCTTCCAGTGCAGTTCGTGCATATTGAATCTCCACATCAAGAGGAACATGAGGTTCCTCAATTTGTTGAGCAGGTGGAGCTTGTTCTGGTCCTGGAAGGTCAGCGGTGGCGGCAATAAAGCTTTGGGCTTGAATAGATGCAGTTAATGATGGAACATTTGCAGGCTGCACCTCCTCAGATGATAGGTTGCCCATAATGATAGGAGAAACATTCCTTCTTCTTCTTCGAAGGACCAGTGGTGTGTCTTCTGAGGACTCAGTTTCAAGAATGTTTTCAATATGAGGAGCAGCAAGATTTTGTGCAGGTGGAGAGATAGTTGGTTCTTGAACTTGTGGGACATCCTGCATCTCAATATCTTGACCTGCCTGTGCTCCATTTCCACTATCATCATCATCATTGTCTGACTCAGTATCAGACAGATCTTCTTCATCATTTATATGTTCTTGAACAATGGCCCACATAGGAGGACTTAGAAGAGGTTCTCCTTCTCTTGGTCTGTAAAAGAAAATCTTCTCACTGAGTGGAGGAAGATCAACTCTTGGGCTGTGAAAATCATCATAAATTTGTGTGGGCATTGAGTGTTGAAAAATGAGTGATAGAAATCTGCAGAAAGGGACATTGCATTCCCTTGTATTTGCTCGAACCAGTGTAGCTAATTCATTGAAAATTAGGCGAGCATAATCAATATTTCTTCCATAGTACAGAGCATGTACTATTTGCATCCCAAATTCGTTTATTTGGTCCAAAGCTCCCGTCTTGTGGGTCATACATCGAATGATTGTTGTGATAAGAATACCCCACATAGGACCAAATTCATTTCTTTTGATTGTGCCCGTTGTTCCTCTTCGACCCAGAAAAGGCAGTACAGAGCGTGCCTCTGATCGATCAACAAATGGGTCATACTGAGCTTGGGCCGGAAGTCTCAGTGCTTCACGAATGATTGCAGTAGAAACAAATGCCCTTCTTTGATCTCGAATTACCCACCCAGCAATCATATCTGGAGAATCTAGTGTAGCAGAGTACCAAAACTCGCATAGCATCTCTGGGTAAATTGCTCGAGGAGACAAGGTCAGTGCACGAGCAATTGGGCAATTTTTTAGAAAAGTCACAATGTTTGTGAACTCTTGGCATGCCCAGGCTTGAGGAATATTGAAATTTGCTGTGATGTTGTTCCTCGCAAACCTGGGTACTTCATTATTTCGGAATTGGATTTCCGATTGAACGTCTGGAGCAACAAAAGTGTAATTTGCCATCTGTGATTTTGATTTGAAAGAATTTGCTTGCTAAGAGAAATTGAAATCGTTAATCGCAGAGAGAATTGAAGATGAAAGAAAGAAATAACAGTTTAAAAAAAAATTTGAAGTAAAAATAAACGGTTATTTATAGGAGATTTGAAAGATAAAGAAGGTATTGGGAAGTAAAAACGGCTGATTTGACTGCCTTATCCTCTGCCAACGGTAACTTTCCTATTAAGAAAAGTTACTGTTTGAGCAGTATGAGGATAAAGGTCGGTGTAAGAGCCGTCATACCCCAATACCGAGTAAAAGAAAATTAATTTTTAAAAATTTTAAAAAATATAAAAACAATTAATTTACTCTTGAAATTAACAAAAAAAAATAAAAATTTTAAATTTTGATGATAACAGACTAGTGATACTGAGTGGTCAGTATCAACAGGAGTGATACTGAGCGCTCAGTTTTTAAAGAATTTTAATAAAGATTAAGGATTTAACATACCTAATTGCCCTAGTAGATACATAAACCTTTCCTCAGGAAGAGGTTTAGTAAATACATCAGCCAATTGTTCATTTGTGGGTACATAATCTACCTCAACCTTACCTTTTTCCACATTATCTCGAATAAAGTGGTGTCTGATATCAATGTAATTGGTTTTGGAGTGATAGACTGGGTTCTCTGTGATAGCAATAGCACTCTTGTTATCACAATGAATAGGAGTCTTATGAAAGGTGAACCCATAGTCTAAGAGTTGATACTGCATCCATAATAATTGAGCACAACAACTTCCTGCAGCAACATATTCTGCTTCTGCTGTGGAAGTTGCTACTGAATTTTGTTTCTTGGATGACCAGCCAACTAATCTTCCACCTAGGAATTGACATCCTCCACTTGTGCTCTTTCTGTCCAATCTACAACCTGCAAAATCTGCATCTGTGTACCCTTCAAGGTCAAAGTTTGAGTCTTTGGGATACCAAAGACCCAGGTTAGGAGTACCTGTAAGATATCTAAAGATGCGCTTAACTGCTTTCATGTGTGATTCTTTAGGATCAGCCTGATACCGAGCACACAAACATGTGGCAAACATGATATCAGGCCTACTAGCAGTTAAGTAAAGTAAGGAACCAATCATACCTCGGTATGTGGATTGACATACTGGTTTACCAGTTTCATCCTTACTTATCTTATCCTGAGTACCCATAGGAGTGTGCATGGAAGATAAATTTTCAAAGTTGTATTTCTTTAACATGTCATGCACATACTTACTTTGATTTATAAAAGTGCCATCAGGCTTTTGTTCAACTTGTAAACCAAGAAAGTAAGTAAGTTCTCCCATCATACTCATCTGATACTGAGTTGACATTATCTTAGCAAACCAGTCACACATTGACTTGTCAGTGGAACCAAAGATAATGTCATCTACATATATCTGAATGAGTAAGATGTCAGAACCTTTCCTTTTTGAAAATAAAGTTTTATCAATTTTACCTCTTGTAAACTTATTTTCAATAAGATACTCAGACAGGGTATCATACCAGGCTCTTGGAGCTTGTTTGAGCCCATATAGAGCTTTATCAAGCTTGAAAACATAATGAGGAAATTTGGGATCAACAAAACCTGGAGGTTGTTTAACATAAACTTCTTCTTGTAGTTTTCCATTTAGAAAAGCACTTTTGACATCCATCTGATAAACTTTGAAATTCTTAAAGGCTGCATATGCAAGATACAACCTAATAGCTTCAATTCTTGCAACTGGTGCAAAAGTTTCATCATAGTCAATGCCTTCTTCTTGCCTGTAACCTTGAGCAACTAACCTTGCTTTGTTTCTGATGACAACACCATCCTTGTCCATCTTGTTTCTAAACACCCACTTAGTACCAATAATAGTTTTGCCAGAAGGAGGTGGTACTAAGTTCCAAACTTTGTTTCTTTCAAACTCTGTGAGCTCTTCTTGCATAGCCTCTACCCAATCTTCATCTAATAGAGCTTCATCAGCTTTCTTTGGTTCAATGGTAGATAGAAAACTTGAGAAGAAACAAAAGTTTGCAGTTGCTTGGGTTGGAAATTCTAATTTTCTTCTTGTTTGGACACCTTCTTCAATAGGACCAATAATGTTTGAGTGTGGATGGTCTCTGTGTTCCCTTAAATTGTTTCCTAAGGGAGCATTTGAAATAGGATCAACAATATCTTGTTGATTTGGTGTGTTGTCTGTCTGATACTGAGTGGAATTCTGATCAGTATGAGACAGTGCAGGTTGCTGTTCATCTTCATTTTGCAGAGTTGATGTGGATTCTTGTGAAGTGTTGGATGTTTCACCTTCTTCATAAATAGAGTGGTTCAGATCATTAGTTGGAAACTCAGTATGACGGTCCTCTAATATGGGAACCTCAGTATTAGACGAATTTGAGTGATACTGAGTTTGAACTTGATCAGTTTCATTAAACTTAGTAGGAATAAAGTGTGGATGAAACTTAGGCTGTTCAGCAATGGAGTGTTCTGGATTGCATAGAATATCTATGCCACTTATGTCTTCACTTGCTGAGGTAGAATGCTCATTCTGATCTTCATCGAATGTGACATGAATGGATTCTACAATCATCTTGGTTGAGATGATATACACTCTGAAAGCTTTGGAGTGTGGAGAGTAGCCCATGAACACACCTTCATTTGCTTTGGGAGCAAATTTATTTAGATTTTGTTTTGTACTGAGTACAAAACATTTACTCCCAAAGATGTGGAAATATTCCACATTAGGAATCTTGCCATTGTATAACTCATATGGAGTCTTCAGATGTCTTTGGACTATAGTGGCTCTATTCTGAGTGAAATTTGCACAGTTTACAGCTTCAGCCCAGAAACTCAGTGCCAGTCCAGCATGGCATAATAAAGTTCTTGCAGCTTCAATCAGTGTTCTGTTCTTTCTTTCTACAACACCATTTTGTTGGGGTGTGTAGGCTGCAGATTGTGTTTAAGACCCTCTACATAGGCAACTCTTTTAAAAGTTATGTTGCCTGCTTTGATCACACCATAACCTCTTGTCTTTCCCACCGAGTCATCTCCAAACTTGACAGAAGGACCCTTCTCTGGAGTATAATTAAGAAGGTATTCCATACTGCCTGTCATGTGTCTTGAGCAGCCACTATCTAAGTACCACTTTCTGTCACCCTGCACAAGACACAAAATAAGAATTAGTTCTTTTTAGGAACCCATTTTTGAATGGGACCTTTGGTGGGATAAACACAATTTGACTTGATCTCTTTAGGTGGAGAGGTCGGTATCACTTCAGGGGTAACTTTAGAAGTTTTCTTTGGTGATACTGACTTAGTTTCTCTTCTTTTCTTTGGTACTGAGTACCTAGGGCTTGAGAGATCAGTCCAGCATTCATCTCCCTTATGACCAGTATGATGACATCTATAACATTTTCTAGGTCTATTTCTAAACATATTTTCATATGGTATTTTAGAAAAATGTTTCACTTTTGGTAGGTCAGTATGAACGAGTTTTGCAAATTGTTTACTTAAAGATTTGACCTGATCACCAAGTGTTTTTAAAACATTAATTTTGTTATTTCTAATAGATGCATTAATATTGTTTTTAACTGGTTTAGGAGATGGATGATCTGGTTGTTTATTTTTATTTGGCAGAGAAGTCTTTCTAATTTTATTAGTGGTAGGCTTCTTGTCTTTGCCAACTAAGGACCTAGTTGAAGTTGTCTTTTGTTTATCATGTTTTGAAGGGACAACTTTAACAAATACTTTAGATGTCTCAGTATTTGATGTTTCTGTTCCTGCACCTTCAGTTTTTGATGAAACATGTGAGATAGAAGTTGTTTTATTATCATTATATAATTCAAAAGTTGTTGTATTAAATAATAATTCAAAAGGTGGAACAGCAGAAGTGTCATACTGAACTATTGGTAGCTCGGTATCAGAAATTTCTGTTATTTGAAATTCAATACTGAGTTCTTGTAGCTCAGTATAGCACTTTGAGCAGATGGAAGGACCAATAGGTTTTTCTAAAATTTCATTTTCTTCATCATCTGACTCAGTTTGACATCCAACTTCACATAAAGTTTTAGCTTTTACAAAATTGATAGGGTTCATAGTAGAAAACTCTTCAAATAAATCAGCAAAATTGTTCCTGCTTTTAAATTGAGGATCAACACCAAGTGCAGCCCTCACATTTTCTGGAAATTGTTCATTTAAACATTTATTTAATTTTATTGAAGCATTTCCCCAAGATTTACACTGTTTTTCAAATTTCTCTTTTTCAAGTTTGTGTAAATGAGCTTTATCAGCTAATCTTTGGTTAATGTCTTTTAAATCTGAAAAATTTAATTCTAAATCTTTATATTTTGCTAGTTTATCCAAGTTTTCATTATTTACCCTTTCAAGTTCTTTAATTGTTAATTTTAAAGCTTTTTCTTTTTGTACAGAAGTTTTAAGATCAACAAGTATATACTCAAAAATCTTGGTTTTTTCATTCACTGAATAAGTTTGAAAGGAACTTACCTTGTACAACTGAGTGGAATCCCAATCAGTATGAACACTCATCCTCTCAGCCTCTTTGATATCCTTTTCAAAGGAACTCTTCAAATCATCTTCAGTGAAAGCCATAAAGGCTTTATTTTCAATCTCCTCTTCATCATCACTTAACTCTTCATCCATCCAGGCTTCTGAGTAAAGTGCTTGATGAGGTGCTCCATTTCCTTCTGCCCTCTTTCCCTTGCTCCAATTCTTCAGCTTGACATATTTGTCTCTATATCTTTTTGCTCGGTATGCAATTTTGTCATTTTGGTCAGTCTCAGAAGACTTAGTATGACAATTTGCAGCAATATGTCCAGGCTTTCCACACCTATAGCACAGACCTGATCTAGGGTCAGTATTAGAAGAGCTAACTCCAAGCCTCTTCTTCTTCAACTGATCCAGCTTCATAGACATGAGAGCCATTTGAGTTTCAAGCTCTTCTGCCTCAGCATCAGCAAGATCAACTTCTGGTTCTTCTGGCTCAGTCACAGTATAAGCCTGTTGCACAACTAGAGCCATACCAGTGGAAGACTTGTCAGTTTTCTTCCAGTTGATCAGTCTTGCAGCATTATTCTCCTCATGATTCAGCATTAAACCATACAAAGTTTGAAGAGTGTATGACTCAATGTTGTTAGCAGCATTGACAGAGTTTGTCATGTCAAGAAATTGTTGAGGAAGGCTATCCAGAAACTTTTGAACAAGCTCTCCTTCCTCTTTCACAATGCCTACACTGATTAAATCATGGATAACAGTATTGAACCTGTTATAGAGAGTGGTGATGTCTTCATTTGGAGTTGAAAAGAAATTTTCATATTTCCTTCTCATGTTGCTTTTTCTTTGCAACTTCACCTTTGCTGTACCTTCATAAGTGACTGATAGGCTATCCCACATAGCCTTTGCTGTTGGCAATTTCATAATTGCATTAAGTATCTCTTTTGTAACAGCATTACCAATCACTCCTTTAGCTCTGGAGTCTAAAGCATACAACTGACGGTCAGTATCAGTCCAGTTGTGCTTTAGTTTAGGTACAGATCTTATGCCTTCAGGAGCATCATCAGTAGCAGCAACTGGTTCCACAGTTTGTGGAATGATGGGACCATCATTTAGCACAGTGAGCATCTCATGATGAATAGATTCAAGATACCACTGAGCTTTGAGCTTCCATTGATGGAAGTCTTTTCCATCAAAGATGGGTACTCCCTTTCCAGACATAACTGGTGCAATAATTGTAGACATTTTGGATTTTTGAGTGTTGGAGGGATAGATGTAGGAAATGGCTGCCAGGGTTATAGATCGACTAAATAGAAGATTATTTAGCCTGCTCTGATACCAGTTGTTGGGTCACAACAACCCTGGTTTATAATGTTAATTGATAGTTTGTTATACTTAGAGAAATATTAAAGTGATAACACAAGAATATAGTCAATGTATAAATCCACTAAGTGTGGTATGCTGCGGAAAAGCAATACCACTGATCAATTACAAAAGATGTGAATGTGTAAAGTAAATTGGTAAATACTCCTTTGCAAGATGATCTCTATTTATAATGTTATAGAGATCTTACATAATGAGCAAAGGAGTAACCGAAGGACTAAGCAAGGAAAATGACTAAGATCAAGGGATTTGATCTTAGTCCGTTACTATACTGAGTATCACTCAGTCCTTCTACTCAGTATCATTATCTGATACTGAGTACTGATACTGAGTTCCAATACTGATCACTCAGTATCAGACCTAAAAACTTAGCTATATTATTCTACATATAAGTTAAAGCTAGTCTAGATTGTTTTGTTATCTTAAGATCCAAAGGGGTAAGGCTTTTTGCCTTAACAACATATCCAACTAAATTAAAAAGACTTAACAATCACATAAATAGCCGTATCGAATCATATAATTCTTGTTTCAATTAACTCAAATTGGGTTTTCTTTCATAATTAGTTCGTTAAATGTTTTTTTTTTCAATTTGACTGACTAATTAAATTAGCAATACATATAATTAAGAAAGATAAATGATTTGTGTGCCTATTATTTATGTTTATTATGTGTCTAGTCGCTTACTCAAGACAAGTGTTAAAATAAACGGATGATATGAGGAAAAAATTAGTAGATTATACATGTCATCTTGTAATAAGTGGTAACATAACCTTTTTAACAATATTATCACTTATAACGGTCTTCCTATGGTTATGTCGAAATGTACATGATCTAAAATTTATTATGATTGTTTTCAAACCATGTTCTAACTATATGATAAATATTTAACATTAAAAGACATCGAACATATGACTTATAGAAGTCATTTCGAGTACGTGCCTTATGCCCTTATCACTAGTCATCACATAATTTGTTGTAAGCTGATTACTCCATATTTAATTACTCTGTGAATGGCATGCATGTTTTGTAGTATCTTCTAGAAAGGTTTGTTGTAATTCAAAACCTCGTACCCTATTCAATTAAATATAAGAATTACCGAAAGAACTTTAAGTAAATGTTTGTATCAACCGTTTGTGAATGTTATTGTCAACTTGAATCACTAACTTATTAACAAACCGTTCTAAAAAAACAGTTAATATGAACCAACCAATTATGCGTAAAAGACACTAACATCAAGTCCAAGACTCAATTAAGTGCTCTAGATTTTTTATATTTATTTTAACGACTAGTTAGTAAGTTAGTGGTTCGAGCCTATGCAGTGACATCCATAAAGGACATTATGTTTTTCCTCAAACCATCCACAGTGGTTTTAGATGAATACTATGTTATTTGACCAAAAGAAATAAATGTAATGAAATTCGTCATTTATTAATATTCTATAATAATTGTAAAGAGAATATATTAATATATCTACGAAATTAAGGTGTATTAGGAAAACAACTAACTCCTATACTCCCATATGCCAAAATATTTATATTATTGTTGTTTTTGACCGCGCTATTAATATTTCCCAACATTAATTCTTTTATTCTTTTAAATTATACGAATTAAACACAAACGATTTTACATCTATAAATACAACCTCATTCGCTTTCATTTTCACCATCAACTCAAGTCTTCACTAAACAATGGCTCCTACTCACTTTCTCCTACATTTTCTCTTCATATTTTCCATTTTTCATGTTTCTTTCGCAACGAGTCGACTCACTGAGTTAGTTCAAGTCCCGGATGCCGTACTCAAATACCACAACGGCCCTCTACTCACCGGAAATATCTCTGTCAACCTCATTTGGTACGGTAACTTTAAACCGACACAAAAATCCATCATCTCGGATTTCATCACCGCCCTCACCGCCACATCACCACCCCAACCCTCCGTTAGCACGTGGTGGAAAACCATCGCGAAATACAACACCACAATAAACAAACCGTTATCAGTATCCATCCAACTTGGTAAACAAATATCCGACCCGACCTACTCACTTGGAAAGTCACTAACGGACAACGATCTCGCTAAACTTTCTTCAAAACATGCTTCGGCGAACGCGGTTAATATCATTTTAACCGCAAATGATGTGTTTGTTACCGAGTTTTGTAATAGTAGATGTGGGACCCACAGCATCGGGTTGCCAAATTCCAAAAATACCCATGGTAATGGAAATAAATTCCAACTTCCATATATTTGGGTTGGCAACCCGGAGACACAGTGTCCTGGTCAATGTGCGTGGCCATTTCACCAGTTTGCTAAATTTTATGGCCCGCAGGGTGCACCATTGGTTGCACCCAATAATGATGTGGGTCTAGACGGGATAGTGATTAGTTTGGCTAGTTTGTTGGCGGGTACAGTCACAAACCCGTTTGGAAATGGGTATTATCAGGGGGACGCGAGTATGCCACTAGAAGCTTCAACTGCGTGTAAAGGGGTGTATGGGACAGGGGCGTATCCGGGATACCCGGGACATTTGTTGGTGGACCCGACCACGGGTGCAAGTTATAATGCATATGGTACAAACGGAAGGAAGTATTTGGTTCCGGCTATTCTTGACCCGTCTACTTCAACGTGTTTAACTTTGGTATAGAGTACTTGAAGTTTAAATGATGTATCAAAAATTAAATAAGTATTTATTCGTTCATTTACAATATTAAATGAAAGGTTATTTCAGTAAATTTATCTGTTCGACTAAACTGCGTTTTTTTTATAAAAATTTATTGGGTTAATCTAATACAGATTTGGGCCTAATGGATAATTAGCATTTTCTATTTCAAGTAATAGACTTGGGCTCAATAGTCAATAAAGTTTCACTTGGGCTCAATTATGCTTATGGTGGTGTTGTCCCTAAAGGTGCATAAAAAAATTAGATCTGGATCCGAATCTGATTGAAAACCGGTTTGAAACTGATTTGAAGTCTATCGGATCGGTTTGGATCCGAATATGCCAGGATCGGTTCAAGTATCCTTGGGAAAATCGGTTTGAAAACCGTACTAGGGTTAACCCGTTTGAGGACTGGGAACTCAGATTGACATAATGGTGTGCTTGTGTCTAACAAAATGCTCTTAAATAAAAACATATTTGATTGTAAGTTTAAATTTGGTTTTGATTCAATTTGATCCAATCTGGTTTCAATCATTTAGCGTTAAATAACATGTAGCGTTGATTCAGTTGTTAATTCATAATCTTTTTATTTCCTAATTGGCATTTTTTGGTGAATTTGTCAACTGATTTGCTAAGATTGAGTAGCTAATGTGGATGAATGAGATTTTGTGTGAATGAAGACTTAAACATGTTAATGAGTTTTATCATACGAAGTATCAAAAAAGGGTAGAGATTTTTTCTTTTTATATAAGAATTACATATTTTATATAAAAAGTACTCATTACATATGAGTACAAGTCATGTAGATAGACTAATTCACATTATCAAACATAGTATTACTGTATATCACACAAGAAGTTGATAAAATACTAAAGTGTCAAAGTCATTAAATTCATAATTTTATTAAATACTAAAATGATTAAAAAAACACATTTTTTATATCACAAGCCAAAATGCATTAAAAGAGGGCCGGCCTTATGGTCGGGTACCAGAAGAGCACAACAGAAACAGAAGCAAGATCCAAGAAACAAAGCCGAAAACACCTAAAAAGGACAAAAACTACATAAAAACTATCCATGGACCATGGTCCGAAACAAAAATGGGTCAAGGGTTTGAAACTGATATAATAATATGTAACTATTAAGGTTGTTTGTCCTTTGAAACCAATGATCAAAGTCAACTGACATCGTTAGTATGCCCTCGTCACTTTGTAGTTTTCTTACTTTCCTCAGGTTCACCGAAAAGAGAGGAAAGAGAGAGTTGTGCATATTTATACATTATGCATAAAATTTTGTATTTTACGAAAGTGATAAAAAAAGCGAAAAGAAGCGTGTCAATTTACAAGGACTGATGTCTTAAAACTGACGAATGAATGAAGATGCAATAATTAGGAGCTAAAGATACAAATTATTGTTTCTATGATTTTTGTTTGTGTCCAACTATTTATGTGAAAACATTAAAGTGTCATAATCTAATGAATAAGATCAAAAATTGATATACTTCCTCCGTATCAAAATAAGTGACACAAATTGGATTACACGTTTTTTGAGGTAAAAGATTAAGGTAGAGGTTAAAATATATTAAAGTACATAGTTAGTGGAGGGTGTGTCCCACTTTTCTTGAATAAAGTGATATTAATGAGTTTTAAACATAAAAGTAAGGGTATAAAGGTAATTTCACTTTATTAAAGTGGATAGTTAGTGGGTATGGGTCCCACTATTTTTGTCAAATAAGGAAAGTTTTCAAAGTGTGTCACTTATTTTGATATACCCCAAAATAAAAAGTGTGTCACTTATTTTGATACGGAGAAAGTATAACAAGTCATAAATACTATTCTTATAGTAATAAAATAATATACAATAAAGTAATTGAAAAATAGCATCCAAGAGCCCAGGAGGGAGTAGGTGGGCACTTGACACAAACCAAACAAACATTGACTTAACAATCATTTCACTCTTTGCCATAATTCCATCATATATTATACTTTGTTTTTTAGTTTACTAAACTACCCTTCCACCTAACACCCAATTTCCAAGTTCCAACTATATTTGTTCCTTTGTGACTATATCATTTTTTCTCTAATCTATCATATTCACCAATCTCAACATCTCATCAACATAATACAACCTATTTAGTATAGTCTATCTTTCATTTTCAACATATATCTAACCTATTGTATTCCTAAAAGAATTTCTAATTAAAAAATAATAAATAAAGATAAAACTGTTTTGATAATATAGCATAATAACTGTCCTTTTTTTAAAATGAAGGATTTTTATTAGTAAGATAATAATTTTAGGATGAAAAAACAACTTAAATATTCTATAATTTATACTATATACCATAACTTATAGGGGTTAGGTTAACTGAAGTCAAGATATATTTAATCAATATAAAAAAACAAATGGCCCTATAATGCTATATATCATGTAAAGTGATTTTATTCAAAATTATTCGATTTGTTTGTATATTTGTGAATTTCTTTAATTTGAGTTATGTAGTATCATAGTGATAATAATATTTATTTTTCAGAACAATTCAATTTGATTTTGTCATTAATTTTGTTATTACAATCTAGAGATTGTTTAAGTGTGTGTGTGGGGGGGGGGGGGGGGTGGGGGGGGGGGGGGCAACACAACCATCAAATAAAATTTTGTAATTGCAAATTTGCATTTCGCATGATATAATTATACCATACGGAAAGATATATAGCCTAAACACACATTAGGTGTGATGTTCTTTTGTTAACCATTAGGCTATTGGCTACACCAAATAATCTCTTATAAGTTATGAGTCAGATCATTTTCCTAAATAAGTATTTGTCAGATGGTTAGAAAAAAGTCTGGAAACGATGTTAAGTCACATACATCACGAACAAAACTCGATTACTTTAATAACCCTTTTAAAACATAAATACCCTTTAAAAAATATTTTTTATAGGGTGTATAATCACCATCTACAAGGTTTTCCTAATTAAAGAAAGAAATAGGACCCAATATACATGCCATCGCCATTTTTTATAAATCAAACAAAACCAACTCAATAAATAATGAAATGGACACATACTCAAGGATTATTTGATTAAAACTTATTTAAGATGTTTATACATTTATTAGCTTATACAAGATTAATTAAACTTATATTTATAAGCTTAACTAAATTTATATAAACTTATATACGAAATACATCATAGATAAATTTATAACCTTAATTAGTACATCTACTTTATTAAGGTAAAAAATGACATAACTCTTCATTTTTGTCACCTATAGTAATTCTGATATGACATGAATGTACATAAGATCTTAAATTGTTTATAGTTTTTTGAAATACTTTCATAGTATAATGTAGATAAGTTTATAAAAAATAAAATTAAGTTGTTTGTTCGACATGATAAATTTGTAATTTAAAAAAAAAGAAATGTAAGATAATGGAGGCCTTAAATGTGGCAGTTGACTTAAAAGTAAATGCTGAAAAGTTCTTTTCAAAGGTACTCTCATCTTGAATAAAATACCCAAACTTTGTAACTCATAGTTGTCTTCAAGGAGGTCTACTAAAATTTTAAAATTTCAAGGAACAAGTCTTAACTATTGGATCAAAATGATCAAGATTAAATCACATGTGTTTCAAATCACGACCACCATCGCCGGTCACCACCACCGACCACCGTCGGCCGCCGTCCGCCTCCGGTGGCCGGCAGCGACAGCCCGCGACGGTGGTGGTGGCTGACAGTGAAGGTGCTGGTGGTAATGGGGGTGGGGGTGGTATTGATGTATTGAAACACATATGATTCATTAAACACACAGGTGTTCCAAAATACAAACGAGCATAATACTTCGAAGCACATGTGTTTCAAGTCACGAAACACATGTGTTTCACTACAAACACGAGTTTTAAAACACAAGGGAGCATACAAACTACGAAGCACATGTGTTTCAAAAGGTGAAACACATGTATTTCAAACACATGTGTTTCAAGTCACGAAACACATGTGTTTCACTAAAAACATGAATTTCTAAAACACAGGGGAGCATACGAACTACGAAGCACATGTGTTTCAAAAGGTGAAACACATGTGTTTCATGTCACGACCACCATCGCCGGTCACCACCATCGACCACCACCGCCCGCCGCCGCCCGCTGGAGGTGGGTGGGGTATTGATGTATTGAATCACATGTATTTGTAGTGATGGTGGTGGTTTGAATCTTGATCTTGACCTTTGACTTTTTCTTTATCCAAATAATATTAGTTGTCCTTTGAGACTTGATAAAATCTTTGGACTATCTTAAACAAACCACTACGTAACCTAATTATTTTGGTGTTTGTTTTTAAACTTTCTCATAATCAACAAATAAATATTACCAAATGGAAAATTAAACTTATAAACTCTAATAAGTTATTAAGAACTAAGTTCTTATCAATATATTAGCACATATGGCTACCGAAACTATATATACTTTAACTTTTCCGTATTTAAGATGCCAAACAATTTTAAAATCAATGTATGTCAACTTGGAAAAATATTTAATTTTCAGAAACATATAACTAAAGTTTATTGATTTTTTCTTTTTTCCTACCAAACCCCTATCCCACCCACCACCTTTCATACCCTTAAATTATTATATAACCCCTCACATATCTTCATACATCCCAAATCTTTTAACATACCCCTGAATAACAACATATTTACAAAAATGGCCCTCTCAACCACCAATTCCCTCCTCCCCACCAAATCCTTCCAAATTCAATCTCTACCACCACCGCTCAAATCTTTTCCGACCACCACCATCGGCGGCGGCGGCGCCACCAGAACCATCCAACCAATCTCGGCCGTCCATTCACCCGACCCATCAAAAACCCCAATTGAGAAATCATCATCAAAACCCTCATCTCCGGCCACCGCCGCCGCCACCACCTCCACCCCAAAACTCACCACCGGAGCAAAAACAACAAAATGGACCATAGACAGCTGGAGAACAAAGAAAGCACTTCAATTGCCGGAATACCCAGATCAAAAAGAGCTCGATTCGGTTCTGCAAACCCTGGATTCGTTCCCGCCGATTGTGTTCGCCGGAGAAGCTCGGAACTTGGAGGAACGGCTGGGTGAGGCGGCGATGGGGAATGCATTTCTTTTGCAAGGCGGTGACTGTGCTGAGAGTTTCAAGGAGTTTAATGCAAACAATATTCGTGATACTTTCAGGGTGATTCTTCAAATGGGTGCTGTATTGATGTTTGGTGGTCAAATGCCTGTTATCAAGGTCAAATCTTTATTAATTTTACATATTTTTTTCGTGATTTTAAGCTGACCCTTTTCGTTTTATTGCCAATTCATTCAATCTTTATATTGAATCTGATGATAAATTGATAACATTAGATATGAGAAGAAATTTAGATTATAAAAATATAATTTTGGAGTTAATTAGTGTTAATTTTCATATCAAATTGCAATTTTTTTTTATGGATACCAATAAATATTTCATGTTTTATTATGTAGTTGGTGAAGTTTATAAACTAGTTATTCCTGATTTGCAAATTTGCCCTTGTTTTCATGCTAAATGACCTAATTGCCCATCAACAAGCTACTTTAACTTTCTTGTGTTATTATGAATTTCAATCAATATTTACAAGTTTTTAAGGGTATATTTAGTGCCGTCAAAACCTGACACGACACAAAAAAATACACGAAACGAAACGAAATTGAGACGAAACTGAAATTTGAATTCGTGTTCGTGTCATGTTCGTGTTGTGTAAAACAAACACGAAGTCGTGTCGTGTTCGTGTTTAGAAATTAATACGAAATTGACACGATAGTTTTGATTTTTGGAACATTAAGAAATTAACGTTATATTTTTGTCGTGTTTGTCGGTTTTTACTTTTTAGCATGTAATAAGTAAGAAATTATTATTTTTGTTATTTATTTTGTATTGTTGTGTTTATCGTTTTTTTTAATTGGGTCGTGTTCGTGTTAGCAAAATAAAACACGACTTCATGCCGTGTTCTTTTCGTGTTGAACGAATTCGTGTCGTGTTACCCAAAAACACGAAACGATAGCACGATTTGACAGCCCTAGGTATCTTGACTTGGATAATCACACAAAATTGACCAAAGATCTTATTTTTATGAATAAATCCGAATTGATTTTTAAATTCTTGAATTTTGATGAAAACAGGTGGGAAGAATGGCTGGTCAATTTGCTAAACCTAGATCAGATTCTTTCGAGGAAAAAGACGGTGTAAAATTACCAAGTTACCGGGGCGATAACGTAAATGGTGATGCATTTGATTTGAAATCAAGAACACCGGACCCACAAAGATTGATTAGGGCATATTGTCAGTCTGCAGCAACTCTTAATCTTTTGAGAGCTTTTGCAACTGGTGGTTATGCTGCTATGCAAAGAGTTAATCAATGGAATCTTGATTTTACCGAACATAGTGAAGCCGGTGATAGGTATGTTGTTATATTTTTAGTAATTTATGCTTAAAATCTCAAAAAAGGTTTGAAATTTAAGCTTAAAATCTCAAAAAGGTTCGAAATTTATGCGTAAAACCTCAAAAAGGTTTGAAATCTAGACGTTTAAGATCTTATATCCGAATCTTGTATTTCACAAGCTTCAAAATTTACTTTTGTATGATTTTTAATTCTTGATTATGTGTTGGATATATTTAATGATGAGTTTTTTTTTTAATTTTTTTTTTGGTGTTTAGGTATCAAGAGCTAGCTAGCCGAGTTGATGAAGCACTAGGGTTTATGTCGGCTATTGGGCTAACAACCGACCACCCAATCATGACCACAACCGATTTTTGGACCTCACACGAGTGCCTACACTTGCCATATGAGCAATCTATGACTAGATTGGATTCAACTTCAAGTTTATACTATGATTGTTCGGCCCATTTTCTATGGGCCGGTGAACGAACCCGCCAGCTGGACGGTGCACACGTCGAGTTCCTTAGAGGAATCGCAAACCCACTTGGAATCAAGGTGAAATTATGAATCTTGATTCATCTTTCTTACACCCTTTTGGGAAAAAACAACACCCACGAAGCTAAAATTACCTTTTTGCCCTTGTAGGTGAGTGACAAGATGGACCCGAATGAGTTGGTTAAACTTATTGACATCTTGAACCCTCAAAACAAACCCGGGAGGATTACAATCATTACAAGAATGGGAGCCGAGAACATGCGGGTCAAACTTCCTCATCTTATTAGAGCGGTTAGACGGGCGGGTCAAATTGTCACATGGGTTAGTGATCCTATGCATGGAAACACCATTAAGGCTCCATCTGGACTCAAAACCCGACCCTTCGATGCTATTAGGGTAAGTTATAAATCTCATCACTCGTATTAACTTTCTTGAAAACATGTATTCACAAAAAACGACAATTTTTTATTTTCGTGTCCTTACACCGTATAAAAAGGGTATTTTTTTTTCCATGTTGCTACTTATCATGTGGACCGTTGTCACTTAGGTTTGTTTTTATGTGTGAAAATTCTATAGTCAAGTCACTATCAAAGTGATTTATACGAGCACTTCTTTATCGCCGTATAATATCACTCTTGATAATCAAGAAAACACGTCATAGTATCCAAACAAACCATGTGCATTTATTAACAAACGGGCCACGAGAAAAAAACAAATCTCATTTTTTTAAATCTAATTATATGTTATTTTGTTATAGGCGGAAGTGAGGGCCTTTTTCGATGTGCACGAGCAAGAAGGAAGCCACCCGGGAGGAGTTCATCTCGAAATGACGGGTCAAAATGTGACTGAATGCATTGGCGGGTCAAGACCCGTGACTTTTGATGACCTCGGTTCACGTTACCACACCCATTGTGACCCGCGTCTCAATGCGTCTCAATCTTTGGAGCTCGCGTTCATCATAGCCGAACGGCTTAGAAAAAGAAGAATGGGAGCTCAACAATCTTTGGCTCTTTGAATGCTTATGAAGTGCTTATGAAAGTTGTTGCTTGTTTTTTACTTGTTTTTTCTTTTCTTTTCTTTATTTTCTAAAAAAAGGGACTATTATGGTTTTGTATTGTGATGTGTATATTTGAAGAAGGTAATGATGGCTTTGAGAGTTTGGGAGTGATGATGAGAAAGTGAAATTAAAAGTTATGTATGGAATGATAAGCATCTTTGATTAATTGTTACTCAAATGAATAATTTAAATGAAGATGTATAGTTAATTTTGTCATTAAATTGCAAGATTAGTAGCTGTGACATGTGTAGATCATTATTTATTAGACAACCGTATATGTGTTAGAATCTAGTTGTACATATTTAATGGTTTTTTACGTGTGCAATTGAGAACCATTAGATTGTATTTTTAATAGTTTAGCTACTTGTCTTTATTTTGTTATTTTTTTATTACCAAGTGGAGTGTTTCTGTGTTTGATTACATATTATCAAGTTTTTATTTGCTTTGAAATTAAGTATGTATTATCGTGTTTATTTTAAATACATATTCACCTTTAAATTAAACAGATAAGTAAACTAAACAGATAAGTAGGTATTAACAAAATATAACAACGATATCTAATCCCACAAAATACAGGGTATGAGAATGTAATATATACACAACCATATCTACACCTATCGTGTTTATTTCAAGTACATTTCACTTTTAAACTATACAACTAAGTAGGCATCAATGTACAACAACGATATTTAATCCCGCCAAAGACAGGGTATGAAGATGTGAGATATTCATAGTCATACTAAGAGGGTTATTTGGTCAGATATCTGAATGATTACAACGATATTCAATCCTTAATATGTAAAGGTAAGATATAGACAATTATACCTGACATCCTTCACATCATCAAATAATATAAGAAAATGTGATTTTTATTATTCAAAATCAGGAAAACTAAATATCTTTTTCTATGGTTACAATAATAACAAATTGTTTACTATTATATGTCAGTTGGGGATCAAAAGGAACAACTTGAATTATTTATTTAGGCATCACATGAAAGAATCTATAAAAGTTTGTTTTTCTAATCATAAAATACATTAGTAGTAGAATCTATACAAATATTTATTCTAATAAGTCTTATAAAACGTGGAGTTTTGGTAATTTAATGCATCAAAATTGTAGTACACCTTCTGAGGTTAGCATGTGGAATTCAAGGTCTTTTGTCTTTACTTTGTAGTAGTTGAACAATAGGAAATGACGCAAGGGATCTTTCTTCAAGATTCCCTTGTTCTAGTTTGAGATCCCATATTATAAATGCTAGGGGATTTGTTTGGCTGGTTAATGCTTTTATTAAGTAGATGCATCTAATTCGGTAAGATTTAGACTGTTTTTTTGAAGATTTTTTATGATGAATCGGTACGATATGGCTAATGTGACTCTGAATCGGTAAGATATACAACATAGTGTAAATCGATAAGATGTATCCTATGTATTTTATTATAATTATTTACAGATTCAGTCATCATTAACAATGTCATCAAGATGTCTATGCAAACAACAAAAATAGTTTAGAGAGTTAAAATGGTTATTTCATCATTCATATACAATCATTTAGATATATAACCAAACAACCCTCTTAGTCATCTTTTGTTAGATTGTATATGGGATAATTAATTGTTTTCATCAAGATAGTTAACAACCTACTTTGCTTTAATTCTCATTTAAGCAATTTACTAACTTTACGTAAAAGAATTGTCTGTGTTCCTATTCACTGGAAACAAATTTAACATCAAGGTTAACATTTCCTAAGCAATTTACTAACTTTTACGTGAAAGAATATCTATATTACTATTTCTTGTAAACAAATTCAACATCAAGGTTAACATTTCAGGCATCTATCTCTATGTCTCAAGTGATTAAAAAAAACCACAAGAAAATGATTCATACAGCAAACGACACAAATTATTAAACGCCAAAAAGAAGAGAGTAAATTGCAAGAGTAGTACCTATAGTTAGGCTAATTTGCACGTAGTTCGTACAACATTTACATTTTTAGTATTTTTTTGGTTCCCTCACGATGTAGACTATTTCAGGCATTTTGGTCATTTTAAAATCAACCATAATCATCTTAAAGTTAGTAAAAAAAACCATGATAAAAACCAAACCACAAAGTCAACTTCTTACAACAGCTAAAAAGTTACAAAAATCCAAACTCATATTTCAAATTCAACACTTAATAAAAAAAACAAAATTTGAAATAATATGATAAAAAAAAGTTGTAATTTTATTAAGCTGCAATAGAAGGCTTAGAAGCAGTAGAAAGACGAGATCGTTTTTTGGCTAAACTCTCGCTGCGTTTTTCTCGCTGTTCTTTTAATCGTGAAGCAAGAAGCTTCTGGTATTCGGCTGCTTCAGATTTTGCCTTTGCAATTCTCTTCTTTTTGTCAGCAATTCTTGCTCTTTTCCTTTGCAGAGTTAATGGAGTCACTAACCGTTGTATTTTTGGTGCTTTACTCACCTCCTTTCCTGTTAAAAATCACCGAAATATATTAGAAATTTTAAAACTTGTATTTTGGGTCAAAAAGGCAAATTTAGTTTAAGTGGTGGTCCATTTTTGTAATTGTAAGTTTATAACCTTTTAAGGTCTGCTACGGTATTTACAAGCTTTTTAGCCAAACTTACGTTAGTAATTCTAGCGTTTAGAAACATATTAAAATAAGAGTAAATTACACTGATGATCCCTGTGATTTGCAAAAGGTTTGGATTCGGTCCTAAGTATTGGATATAGTCCCTAAATACGAAAATTCATCACGCTTTTGGTTCCTCATACCAACTCCCATTAAATGTGGCACATGATAGGGTGAGATTTAACGGGAGTTAGTATTAGGGACCAAAAGCGCGACAAAATTTTGTATTTAGGGACTATCTGTATACATTCTAAGACTTAGGGACCATTCCAATCCGTGTAATTTACTCAATAATAACCACAAAGGCCCAAAAACGCATCTCTTAATTACCAGACAGGGACGAAAATAAATAAATAATTAACACGAGTAGATTTTAGAAATAAACTAAAAACAGGTTAAATGGCTTGAATATGACAAGATATGGATTAAAAGTAAAAAAAGGGAAGAAAGTTACCAGCTTTGTTGGTAAAAGTCCTTCTGTAGGTATTAACATACTTTCTAACATCATCTTCTTTTGAAAGATTAAAAAGTTTTCTGATTTTTGATGCCCGTTTTGGACCTCTCATTCTCGGTTTTTCAACATCGGTCAAACCGGGCAGATCATTCTCACCTTTCTTCACAATTACAAGATTCAAAACCGACAAATCTTGACTTACAATACAACCACGAACTGACTTCCTTCTTCTCTCTCCATTCCTCCTTCCATACCCACGAAAACATGGTGTTCCTGTAACAGTTAACAGATTTTAATCACCAAAAAAACTGTAAAAAGAATGAAATTTTTTTATTTTTTTTATTTTGTAGATTTAATCCTGTTAAAAATTACTGTTTAATCATTTGTGGAAGATTTTTTTCTAACGTATACGTATCTTTTTAAAAGTTAATCCATAAAAAAACAAAATTCGCAAATGAACAATTTATACAGCTTTTGCAAATCGACGGTTTGTTTTTTCCAGGATTAAATCAACAAAATAGAATATATTAGTGTGATGCATTTTAGTGTGATGGATTTAATTATTATCATTATGATTATTTATTATTATTATTATTATTATTATTATTATTTATATACAATATTAGTGTGATGCATTTTACTTTATTGGTTTTAAAATATGTCCTATTTTCACGAACTGGGGATATTATCTGTATAAAATATTTTAATTACATATTTATATATTAAAAAATTTCAATTCGAGACGCGAGTTTTACAACATTGATTTTTTTACTAATTTTTTTTGTACATATCAACATTTAAATTATCCTGATATTATCATATTGTTTCATAATTTAGAACATATGTTAGACTTAAATATCAATTACCAACACATGTGTAACGATAAAAACCAAATTTATCCTATTTATTTGGTTTTGGATGGAAAATTTGTAAAAAAAAGAAAATATATTGGAAACAAATTAGTAAACTCACCTCTGACCAATAAAAGGCGAACACGGCCTGGAGTTAAGACTCCTTGTTTCATTGGGAACCCTTGTTTGTCACATCCTCCCATGATTTTGAAAACATAACCGTTGAACTCCTAAAATAATAATTAGAGAAAAAAATGTTTAATAAAGAATAAATAAACCAATATTTAAAAATAGTTTACCTCTCCAAGAGCATCTCCACTGACTTCCTGTGAGATCCTCTTGTCAAAGAAAGCTCGCCTAAAGAACAACAAATGTTAAAATGAAGAGAGATAAACCAAACACTATCTTCTGGACTGTGTTTTGATACTATATAAGCCATTTTGTTAAAAGAAGCACAAGCACTTGTAAAAAAGCTAAGCCAAACACCCCCTCCATTTTACATATTAACCAAACATATAATTTGATTTGCCAAACATATAAAAAACTGATCATCTGATTATTAATCATATGATTATTGCGATTTCAAAAACATTTTGTAACTGCTCATTATCTGCTTATCCATTTTCAAAATGCATAATAAATTTTCAATAAGCAATCCCAAACACCTCCTAACAAGCTGTTTAACTAATCAATATCTTCCGCATTAACGCTAATAAGCTGTTTTTTTTTTTTAAATAAGCATGAGATGTTTAATAAGCTTCCCCAAATTTCATAAACTTCTGCACGAATCTGACTTTCTAGGTCAAAGTAACTGGATTTAGACATATGAACATTTTAAATATAACTGAAGTTAGTTAAAAAAATTAAAACTCCCTAATTTTCATCAAATGGTTATACTTGTAACAAATAATCGAGAATTCAATAAATAAAAGTCAGCGACATAGTATATTTAATACAATCCAACTAGAAATGATTGAAAAATTGAAGATGAATCGAACTTACAGTTTTTGATCATCGTCAATCTCGAGCTTCTTCTGACACCCAGTAGTGGGATTTGCAATATTGAACTACAGATACGTTAATCAACCGTAAGAATAAAACATATGATTGGAAACAGATATATATTTTTGTCACACCCCGCCAAAAGTGGTTTGCGAAAGAACGGGCGTGCGACAATCATGTGTAAACATAGCATATGATTATCGTCAACAATAAATGTTCGATAAAAATAATGTCACCAAAATTTAAAGTAAACAAAGTAGTTGAACCAAAACATAATTTTTAACTAAAATTTGGAGATGACATCTTTACAAAACGAAAGGTTGACTCCAATGCATGTGACTCAATGCTTAGCTTAGATACCTGAAAAACATAAGTAAAAGTATCAACAAAATTGTTGAGTGAATTCACAGGTTTTATAATAAGTTCAATTTGTTCCACAGTTTTCGTTTGCCAGTCATGGCAAAAATAGAGTGATGATAAAAAAACGTTAAAAATAGTATGCTCCAAAAGCAGTAGTAAAAAATAATCGTTTTCGTATGCCATCGTTGGCAAAAATAGTGTGATGATATAAACGTTAAAAATAGTCTGCTCAAAAGCAGTAATCGTTTTCGTATGCCATCGTTGGCAAAAATAGTGTGATGATATAAACGTTAAAATGACCTGCTCCGAGAACAGGGGCACGATAAAATCACAAGAAGAAACATATGACGGTGATCCCCCAAAAGGTTAGCTATACCCTTTTGAGTTAAAATCTCGACCCTAAGCCCATAACCAAAACAACAACTTTCAAACGTATTTCACTTTCTGGATATACACTCCACGGGTTCGATAAACATCGTTAGTTAGCGCGACCAACCAAATACGGGGGAGGGTAAGTCTCAGCCAATAGTACTATCTGCATATCCAGGGCCTAGTCACAACTAGCTAATGATTATGTATGTAAGCATATACGCACTTCCATGCACTACATCTAAACCTAGTCCGAGATAAGGATTCGTTGTCAAGTTTCCAAAAATAGTTTCATCACAAATAATCGAAAATAATAATAGTTTATATGTTTTTCACCCCAATAGTAATTAAAATAGTTAAAACATAGTAAAAGAGGGGTTGTGAACTTACAGTCACAATAAGATTTGTTAAATACGATGTGATAAATAACGTAAACATGAAGTTGTTATGTTTTTCACCCCAAAGTTGTAAAACGATATAAAAATAGTAAAAGTGGGGCTGTGAACTCACCTGATGATTCGATGAGCTAACAAACAATAAATGATGTAATATATCCCGATAATAAGTCTCAGCTACCTATAGGTGTGAGTTAAACAAATTTAATAGACGAATCGTTGGACGCGTCTATGCTAGTAGTTCACTCAAATGATTACTTTTAAAATGTCGTTAGACGTAAGTGACTAGTTGGTGACTTAATAAAATATTAGCTTCGTTCTACTAATTAAATTGTATTTCCTTGCTTATATATTTATGTAAGTCTAAAATATATAAGAATTCTTTTATCGTAAATTTTGGTAATGTTTTTGTAACTTCTTAATACTGCGTAATTAGTAGTCTCACATATTTTTATGTATTTAGTTTTGCATCTTATACTGTGACAAGCTAATTAGCCAAGAATATCTACACATTTTAATTTAATATTTACGCATGAATTAAATGCCTTGTATTTGCCTTTTAAAAGTATACGTGGATTTCAAAATATGTTTTTATTTGGCCACAACCCAAATATGGCATATATACATTTTGAAGGTTCTATTTTTGTAAATGTTAAGTTTTGAAGGTTCTATTACGATTTTAACTTTGAAAAAAAATTATGAATCTTGTATTAACACTTTTAAGATGTTTTCTTGTGAGTGAACTTACTAGCATAAAACATATATATCTCAAGATTTGAACAAGGGAAGAGGTGTATTCTCACAAAGCTTTTAGTTCGGTTTGGTAATTTTTAACTTGGATGTGTTCTTTCTCCTTCTTCAAAGATCCAAATGGAGTGACTCTTCTTGGAGAGCTTCTTAAAATGAAGTGAAAGTGAGTTTACAAGAAGATCTAGGTATGAAACGAAGTATAAACCAAGAAATTAAAACTTACACTAAGAGAAATGAAGAAGACAAAAGTGGACAGCATCTTAGGGCCTGAATTCGACTGAGTTTCAGCCACTTTGTGGGTGTTTTCAGGGTGCAATGTTGTAGAAGGAGTTATTGTGGTGATTTAGCAACTTGAATCACCAAATTCGGACTAGTAAGGAGGAAGTTATGATGATTTAAAGGTTGGATTGTGAGTCTAAAAGCTAAAACCGAATTTCTTTGTGGATTGAGTGTTCATGGGGATTTCTTGAGGTGTCGTGTGGTAAGGCCATTAAGTATATCATAAAGTAAGTTTAAACAAAAGGAGAAGTCTAGACATCATAGGAGTATGGGTGAGTATGGGTCTTGCATGAAAAAGGGGATTTAGTAAGGAAAAGGAAATATCTCATGGGAATGGGGTGGATTTTCGTTGGCAGAAGAGAAAGACAAGCAAGAGATTTTGACTTTTTAAATGATGATATTATGTGGTTTTAGCCGAAATCAATAGGTAGCTTTCTGTAAAATTGGTTTGCTAGTTAATATCCGTTATAAGAAGAGGCTGTGGATTTTCATGTTATCTTGGAACAAGATATAAGAAAAGAAGTAATAAAGTTGATAGTATGGTGATGGTTGAAGGCTACTAGTAGTATGGTAGAGCAAAAGCAAAATAAAGGTTGACTTCTTTTAACAAAAGCTCTTTGTCTTATTGTTTAAACTGATTCATTTTTTTAAAAAGGTATGTAATTATTAAATATTATTTAACTTAGGTTTAATTTAACACATTATGTATTTAGCACATTATTTAACAAGTGTTGGTTGAATGATCTGTTCTGTTAATTATCAGGTTTAGTTATTGTTGTCGCGTATTAAAATTTAATATTCGTTCATTTAAATATGTTAGTAGTTCTCGCTAATATTTATTAAATTTCATATCTGGTACATCTTTTATGCGGTTAGGGTTCGTGCTCAGCTACCATCAAGTGTCGGGAAAATGCCTCATTTTCGAGGGTTGTCACATTCTCCCTCTGTTAAAAGAATTTCGTCCCGAAATTCAAGATGACTTACTATTGTTTTGCATCTCTAGGAACAAGTGTGGGTATTTACGTTTTATATGGCCTTCTCATCCCCGGGTAAATTTAGGACTTCATCGAAGAATTTCAGTACACTTCAACTAGTTACACTCTTGTAAAATGTTTTAACTCTGTAAAACATAATTTGCATATGCTCGGTGCGTAAAACCATTTCAACATGATTTTAGAAAGGTAAGTCGTTTATTACAAATCTATGTACGTTCAAGTTCACCCGTTTCAAATTTATGAAACCTAATTGTTTAATTTAGTGCGTAATCCCTTATAGGCTAGCTAGGCGTATAAGTTAAAGTATAACTTCATGAGCCTGTAATCAAACCTAAATCCGCCTTTACCTACGCATGTCGAGTCCACGACGTTTTAATAGAATATATATTAAAATAAAACTACATGTAAAATACAAATATTTTTATGCTATTGATTTTAGTTTTATCTCATTTTAATTTTTTTCGCTAATTGTTTAAAATGTAACTTTTTAAACCCGCTTCAACATACGAGCTAGGATTCCTCATTAGTAAACAAGTTACCATAATTTCTAGCTATTTGGACAATTTAAGTTGGTCAAATAAATGTTCATATAGACCCAATTATTAGTTTTAGAAATATGGATAATTTATTAAGAATATTATTAAATGTTATTATTATTACCCAAATTGTAAGATTTATGTGTATTATGAACTCATAATAAATCATGTGTTATTGTTATACTATAATGAAGATGAGATTAATAAGTAACTAACTATAAAGGTTTTCTTTTTATGTTTCGTGTATCATTATAAATTTGCATTTAGTTTCTTATTACCATGCCCATAACCTATTAACTCACTCAACTTATATCTTACAATATATACGCAATCCCTAGATTTCATAACATAATTAAATTGTGGTTGAAATTTATCATAACTTTTTAATGCAAATTAGATATAAAGTGTCCATCTTGTAGACATGACATTTTCCGTCAGCGTCGTGTATTGTATAATTGGGGTTTAGGGTTAATATTTTATCTTTAAGAAAAAGGATACAACTTATTATATAAAAAAAAAAATAGTACGACAACTATTCAAGTCATTTAAATATTTGGGTATACTACGGCTCTTTATGTATCCATACATCGGTTTTCGATAAGTGGTAAAATTAACATATATATTAATATCCTATATTAAATTGACTTTTGAATATTTTCATCAATTTGGTTGATGTAATAATGAATGTGATTCGATCTCATGTACAAATATACATTTTTTTTTTTCATGGGTAAATTTATGATTTGAAAAAAAAAAAATACATATATATATATATATATATATATATATATATATATATATATATATATATATATATGCTTACCAATTACTTGCTTGGTTTGTAAATCCATAATTTCATGGTTAACTAGTTATGAAGTATATTTTAGAAGCTTGTGAAACTTTAGAAAAATTAAAATATTATTAAATAATCATGGTCATTACTTATATATTACTATTTATTTGCATATATATTTTTTTTCATAAGTATTAATTTTTAACCCAACACTGCTCATATGGCGGCATGCTATCTACGAGTTATTAATGCAATAATGCATATTTTGGTTATCTATCCATATTATTTTCAAAATGTTCAACATGTCAAATCTTATATTTATTCAAGTTTATGATTACAAAAGGTTGTATATTTATATATGTGACATCTCGATTTCTTTATCAAGTTATGTAATTCGATCACACAGCGCATACATTTCATGTTAGGTGTATCGGTAAAAATTAGAAATTATTGTTTTTACCTTAAATGTGCATTGTCTTCATCTTTGACTAAGTTTTAAAGTTGTCAGTTAATCGTGACTATTTGCATGTAAGGCTAAATTTTTGTTCATATTAATAAAGTAGCGAGAACCGAGGTCTCTATTTCTACCATTTTGATTTCTTTCATGATACTTTTTGAAAGATGATAAAAGTGTATTGATGTAGCTTTTCAAAGTTGGCATAACAATTGTCATGCTCTCTTTTATTTTCGTTAGTTTTTGTTTTTGTAATCCATGACTCTGATAATTCTACATTGTACTATGTAATTATAAACACGTTGGCCACCCGTTTTTATAATATCATGGTACAATGTTTCGTCATCATTATCACTTCATACCTTTATTCATGGATGAGCGTACATTTCTCGTTTACCCTTGTTGTACGTTCAGCATACAAGATTATGTGATTATGTTAATGCAATTACACTAAGGATGCAATTCTTAAAAAGTATTCTACTAATTTAAGTCGTGTTTAGGATATATTCGGAATTATCCTTAGTGATCGATGACGTGTGACGTCTTTCGTGTTTTTGTTTCATGGCGTATTAGTGGTTAGACGTTCAGTCTTCAGTCATGCGAGGAATCTTTCGATTTTTACGATTTGTTGAGTGTGAAATTAGGGTTAAGGTGACCATAAATGTGTGACGTACGATGCGTGACATAATTATATATAGTGTGTAAATTAGAGTGTGTGGTGCACGTGTATATGTATTTCTTGTTGGAGGCCGCCTGATGATGTGTCACAAATGCTAGTTATCCATTCAAATAGAGTTGCCAAAATGTTCGTTGCTGGTAGACGTTCGGTAACAATTCTCAAATTTGTATTTACGTGTAAGCGATTAGTGAGGTGTATGTAGGGTATCCAATTTAGGTGTAACGTATGTAGTGTAAAAGTGTACTGAACAATATTGTGTAGCGTATTGAGTATGCTAAGAATTTAAATGAACTTACATACGACATAATGTGATAGATCTCACCTATAGGTTCGCGTGTAATTATCTAGTTGTATAACGACACCATAACTAAGGGGAAGCGTAAGCCAATATAAAGCAAATGACCTATTATTAAGGAAAAAGGGGTAAACGAATTATATGTAATGCATCTCTGTATGTAATGCAACTTTACATGAAATGAGACTCTATAAGAAATGTGATATGATACTTTGTATGCAATGAAAACATTTTGACCCAAAATCTTTTTGAAGTTATAGACTAGACTCTCTAGTTCACTATAACCAATAGCTCTGATACCAATCTGTCACACCCCGCCAAAAGTGGTTTGCGGAAGAACGGGCGTGCGACAATCATGAGTAAACATAGCATATGATTATCGTCAACAATAAATGTTCGATAAAAATAATGTCACCAAAATTTAAAGTAAACAAAGTAGTTGAACCAAAACATAATTTTTAACTAAAATTTGGAGATGACATCTTTACAAAACGAAAGGTTGACTCCAATGCATGTGACTCAATGCTTAGCTTAGATACCTGAAAAACATAAGTAAAAGTATCAACAAAATTGTTGAGTGAATTCACAGGTTTTATAATAAGTTCAATTTGTTCCACAGTTTTCGTTTGCCAGTCATGGCAAAAATAGAGTGATGATAAAAAAACGTTAAAAATAGTATGCTCCAAAAGCAGTAGTAAAAAATAATCGTTTTCGTATGCCATCGTTGGCAAAAATAGTGTGATGATATAAACGTTAAAAATAGTCTGCTCAAAAGCAGTAACCGTTTTCGTATGCCATCGTTGGCAAAAATAGTGTGATGATATAAACGTTAAAATGACCTGCTCCGAGAACAGGGGCACGATAAAATCACAAGAAGAAACATATGACGGTGATCCCCCAAAAGGTTAGCTATACCCTTTTGAGTTAAAATCTCGACCCTAAGCCCATAACCAAAACAACAACTTTCAAACGTATTTCACTTTCTGGATATACACTCCACGGGTTCGATAAACATCGTTAGTTAGCGCGACCAACCAAATACGGGGGAGGGTAAGTCTCAGCCAATAGTACTATCTGCATATCCAGGGCCTAGTCACAACTAGCTAATGATTATGTATGTAAGCATATACGCACTTCCATGCACTACATCTAAACCTAGTCCGAGATAAGGATTCGTTGTCAAGTTTCCAAAAATAGTTTCATCACAAATAATCGAAAATAATAATAGTTTATATGTTTTTCACCCCAATAGTAATTAAAATAGTTAAAACATAGTAAAAGAGGGGTTGTGAACTTACAGTCACAATAAGATTTGTTAAATACGATGTGATAAATAACGTAAACATGAAGTTGTTATGTTTTTCACCCCAAAGTTGTAAAACGATATAAAAATAGTAAAAGTGGGGCTGTGAACTCACCTGATGATTCGATGAGCTAACAAACAATAAATGATGTAATATATCCCGATAATAAGTCTCAGCTACCTATAGGTGTGAGTTAAACAAATTTAATAGACGAATCGTTGGACGCGTCTATGCTAGTAGTTCACTCAAATGATTACTTTTAAAATGTCGTTAGACGTAAGTGACTAGTTGGTGACTTAATAAAATATTAGCTTCGTTCTACTAATTAAATTGTATTTCCTTGCTTATATATTTATGTAAGTCTAAAATATATAAGAATTCTTTTATCGTAAATTTTGGTAATGTTTTTGTAACTTCTTAATACTGCGTAATTAGTAGTCTCACATATTTTTATGTATTTAGTTTTGCATCTTATACTGTGACAAGCTAATTAGCCAAGAATATCTACACATTTTAATTTAATATTTACGCATGAATTAAATGCCTTGTATTTGCCTTTTAAAAGTATACGTGGATTTCAAAATATGTTTTTATTTGGCCACAACCCAAATATGGCATATATACATTTTGAAGGTTCTATTTTTGTAAATGTTAAGTTTTGAAGGTTCTATTACGATTTTAACTTTGAAAAAAAATTATGAATCTTGTATTAACACTTTTAAGATGTTTTCTTGTGAGTGAACTTACTAGCATAAAACATATATATCTCAAGATTTGAACAAGGGAAGAGGTGTATTCTCACAAAGCTTTTAGTTCGGTTTGGTAATTTTTAACTTGGATGTGTTCTTTCTCCTTCTTCAAAGATCCAAATGGAGTGACTCTTCTTGGAGAGCTTCTTAAAATGAAGTGAAAGTGAGTTTACAAGAAGATCTAGGTATGAAACGAAGTATAAACCAAGAAATTAAAACTTACACTAAGAGAAATGAAGAAGACAAAAGTGGACAGCATCTTAGGGCCTGAATTCGACTGAGTTTCAGCCACTTTGTGGGTGTTTTCAGGGTGCAATGTTGTAGAAGGAGTTATTGTGGTGATTTAGCAACTTGAATCACCAAATTCGGACTAGTAAGGAGGAAGTTATGATGATTTAAAGGTTGGATTGTGAGTCTAAAAGCTAAAACCGAATTTCTTTGTGGATTGAGTGTTCATGGGGATTTCTTGAGGTGTCGTGTGGTAAGGCCATTAAGTATATCATAAAGTAAGTTTAAACAAAAGGAGAAGTCTAGACATCATAGGAGTATGGGTGAGTATGGGTCTTGCATGAAAAAGGGGATTTAGTAAGGAAAAGGAAATATCTCATGGGAATGGGGTGGATTTTCGTTGGCAGAAGAGAAAGACAAGCAAGAGATTTTGACTTTTTAAATGATGATATTATGTGGTTTTAGCCGAAATCAATAGGTAGCTTTCTGTAAAATTGGTTTGCTAGTTAATATCCGTTATAAGAAGAGGCTGTGGATTTTCATGTTATCTTGGAACAAGATATAAGAAAAGAAGTAATAAAGTTGATAGTATGGTGATGGTTGAAGGCTACTAGTAGTATGGTAGAGCAAAAGCAAAATAAAGGTTGACTTCTTTTAACAAAAGCTCTTTGTCTTATTGTTTAAACTGATTCATTTTTTTAAAAAGGTATGTAATTATTAAATATTATTTAACTTAGGTTTAATTTAACACATTATGTATTTAGCACATTATTTAACAAATGTTGGTTGAATGATCTGTTCTGTTAATTATCAGGTTTAGTTATTGTTGTCGCGTATTAAAATTTAATATTCGTTCATTTAAATATGTTAGTAGTTCTCGCTAATATTTATTAAATTTCATATCTGGTACATCTTTTATGCGGTTAGGGTTCGTGCTCAGCTACCATCAAGTGTTGGGAAAATGCCTCATTTTCGAGGGTTGTCACAATTTTAGATTAAATTCATACCTTCATATTCACTCGATTCTTAATTTGGCGGCGAAGAAAATTAGGGTTTTCTGCTTAACCAGCTAAAAGGGGTTTTGGTGATACGTGTATATGTGCATATATATGTCCACGGTGTTTGCGTCTTACTTTTGGCGACACATATCTTTTTTTTCGTTTGAAAATTATATAGCTTGTTACTTTACCACGTCAACAATCTACTAACCAAAAACTTCTACATAAATAGCATCTCTAATGATTAACTTTTTCAAAAAAAAAAATTTTAATAATATTTCCAATTTACCTTTATCTATCTTAAATATTTTATATATACCCCTTATATAGTTTGACAATTTTTATAACATCTTACTATATATAATATTTTCTAAAAAATATCATACACAAATATTATAATAATTGACATTAAATATTATATAATTTATTTATTAACTAATAAAAATATAATAAAGAATTTATGTATAATATATCTAAAGTTTAAAATGAAAAACTATTAAACATAGAGGACTAGAAAAGACAAGTTTTGAAAGTCCATTAAAAGGTTAGTAGAAAAAAAGTATTTGAATAAGCTTTTAAAAAAGTTAGTTATTCCAATTAGTAAAAAGTCAATCCAAAAACTTATTCAAATAGTAATAAGTTTTTAGAAAAGTTACCATCGGAGGTTTTCTAACCGTTAAAGGTGCAAATAATGGTTTGAATGACAAAGTGGCTGACTGAGTTATTAATATGATCGTACTTTTATACTTGATTTATTTTTGTTAGAGTTTTTATTGGACTAAAAGACATAAGTTGAACTCAATATGTATATGTTGATATAATGAGCAAATCACATGAGAAAACATGACCTAATTAGTTTAACATATAAAGATAGCAGAGGTACTAAAATTTATAAATTGAATATATAGATATAAAATTTCCCCTCTTAAAGAGACCGGCCTACAGGCTTAAAACAAACACATGGGTACAAAGAAAGAGCCCCACGGATTTGCCGTTCCTAAACAATGTACTTTTGGGATGTCATTTGAGCTTATTCAAGTTGTCAAGATTTCTTGATGATATCTTTAGGATAGATATTAAGTTAAGATTACACACTTAGGCCACAATGGCAGATCGGTAGCCGTTAAGGGCCCACAAATTTTAGGGACTCGTTTTCAAGAAAATTAGTCTACGTATACATATGTAAGTCTAATGAAATATTGAAAAGAGGCGGACTAAAGGACCCAACCTGAAAAGTCAGATGTATAAGTTGGGGATTATGACGACACTTTTAATTTGACGGTAGAATTTTACTTATTTGGTAAAAAACAATTTACTTTAGGATTTCCTGTTCAAGCTACTCGGGAGAAATCGAGTCTTTGACTATGATTTAAGCGGCTTAACCAGTATTCTCGTGACCATTTCCTGAATTTTTTCTCTGTATATCTTGAAGTGTTACCCGGTAAATTTTGATCCTCTTTATTTTGGATATACAAAAGTTCAAATACACATATACAACACTCACATGTATCTTCACTTTGCAAATTCCGAGGTATAACAGCTCTTGAAGAAAATTTTAACAATATATGACCTAAAAATAGAATAAAAACCGGCCAATGAGTATTGGTTCTATCACTGTTTCTGTCGATGAAATCATAACAATCAATAAAATGTGAAGTTTTGCCATCAACCACAAGTGGAAAAGATAAAAAAATCTCATTTAAAATGTTGTGTTTTCTAAGTTAGAAAAACACATATTGTTATGCCCACAAAGGCTAATTATCACAATGAAAATGCTGCTTCAGCATTTTGCAATACTGACCGTGATAGTATCAATTGCAAAAGAAGCCTGCACGGTCGCGCTATCCCTGCCCGGCTGCCCGGATCGATGCGGAAACGTTACGATTCCGTATCCATTCGGGATGACGAAAGACTGCTACTTCAGTGAAGAGTACCAGGTAAATTTGAGGTTGAACATGTTTCGGTTATGGTTCAAAAGTGAACCATAACCGAAATTTTCGGTTAATTGTAATTGAAACAATCCAATTTCAGTTAGAATCGGCTTGGTTATTTGGTTAACCTTCTACAACAGTTTGGTTATAAATGAAAATGATTTATTTAGAGAGTTAAAACTACTTGTACATTATTTGACTAATCCCATAAAAATATTGGATATGTCATATGTTAATATTTTACATTGAATTTTCTAAATATTTAAACTGATTTTTCGATGTAAATATAATGTTTATTGACTATACACGCGACTATTTTGGCAAAATAATTCTTTTAAAATGAAGTTTCTAATTCTTATTTACATTCTAAAATGTCAGAAATACTTAAACGATTGAAAATAATATTAGTTGAAAGATGCATAAAGAAGGAAAAAAATATGCTAGCAGAACTATATTTTACTATAAGTTAATAGCTATAGTTATTTATACTATCTTGAGAGTTTTTATAAAACATTAATATTCGGGTCATTTTTAAAGAGGTGCTTTATTGTGTTTCAGAAATTTTCAATTAAAATGAGAAAAAAAGAAAAAACTTGAAAAATAAAGAACAAATATCTTATCATTTTCGTGTTCCTTAAATAGTAAGAAGAAAAAAAGAATTAAGAAACAAAATAAAAGAATAACACGACAAATAATTTTCTCTCCAAATCTTCTCAATTTTCAAAAGAAAATCAAAAAGAAAGTTGGGATAAAATTTCTTACTTATTCTCTTCACTTTTCTTCATAAAACAGATTCAGAAACACAATCTTTTGTCTGCCTCTTTCCAAAATTAATTATAAACCAAGCCAAAAGTTTCGGTTATCCATAAAACCAGAAACCGAAACATAGGTTTTTGTTTTTCTTTGGTTATTTTCGGTTGGTTATTTTGGTTTAACGGTTTGGTGTCTACTCACCCCTAGGTAAATTGCGAGAGTTTGAAACTCTCAAACACCAATGCTACGATCTTAGACATATCACTAGAAGAGGGACTTATGCATGTTTTGCTGCCAATAGCCTACCAATGCTACAATTCTACTCACATAGTTGACTACTCATTGCCCGAAATAAGGCTGTCTAGGTTCGCGATCTCAAGCACAATGAACCTTTTAACAACAGTCGGGTGTGACACAGCAGCCAACATCTTGGGGTTAGATAATACAGACTTCATAACTGGAGGTATATCAAAGGTCACTTGCGATAATTTGGCAAACGGTTCATGTTTTGGCGACGGTTGCAGGCAAGTATAGGTCGTTTTGCGACCAACATCTTGGGGTTAGATAATTTGGCAAGTATACCTGAAACTTTTGGTTATCCTTAATTGAAAACCATTTGGTTTTGGTTATTTTTTTCACAAATTCTTAAATCAACCGCTCCCTGAATTTTAGAAACACTACTATATTAATGAATGTACAAACGTTTTATGAATGTTAGAGACAGTCTTAAGTGTTGTTATTAACAAAACTCATTTGATTAATTTGGTTACCAACCCATTAACATTATAAGTATGTCCAAAATACTCCCTCCGTCCCACAAAAAACTTCCCATTTCATTTGGGCACAAGATTTAAGGTGATAGTTAGTGGTGGGGTCATTGGTAATAATTTTGATTAAAATATAAGATTTGTTTGGAGAGAGAAAGATAGTTATTGGATAGTTAGTGGTGGGGTTATTAATAATAATAGTATTTTATTATGTGGAGCCCATCAAATGTGAAATGAGAAGTTTTTTGTGGGACAAAAATATGTGGTGAAATGGGAAGTTTTTTGTGGGACGGAGGGAGTACATTTTAGTACTCTGAACTTAACAAAATAGTCGATTTAGACTTTTAGTACCACAGCTCACAAATTTGATCATGTTTTCTCATTGATTTGCTTCTAATTTCAATTTCAATATATTGAGATGAACGTATATTTTTTAATCCATCAAAAGCTCAAACAAAATGAATTCAACTAAGAGAACGCGATCAAATTAATGAATCCGGGTACTAATCGACTATTTTGTCAAGTTCATGGTCTCATGTTGCACCTTTAATAGTTTAGAGTTGTAAAAAATCTAGTCAGCCAAGTTATGACACTTAAATGTTTTAAGCCTATAAGCATTATTTTGGGAGTTATTTCGGTTAACGGTGCGGTTTTTGGTAACCTTAACAGACAAGTACCACTACCTTATGGGCTTACAGAGTTCCGTATCACTGCACAAAGAAACACACCTTTGCAAGTAGGGAATTGGAGATTTAATAACTGCTCATACGGATTTCTTGTTCAAAGAGACCAATACACATTTTATAGTACGGATCTTGATAACCTGCAAAACCGGTCATTGCCTGTGGCTCTTTTATGGACGGTTGGGGACACAAGATGTGAACAAGCACGCCAAAACAAATTGAGTTATATGTGTAAAGAGAATACTTTATGTTACGACCATTTTGTCACAACCGATCGACCTGGTAACCCGGGTTATCATTGTCGATGTGCCATGGGGTACCAGGGAAATCCGTACGTTCCAAATGGTTGTCAAGGTAAGCATTTCGTGTCCCGACGAGGAAAGTGTCGCTATATGTGAGTTTTTTGTCACATTTTTAAGAAGGGAAATGATTTGTTCAAGACAATTTATAATTCATATAAGGTAAATTAGAATTGTTCAAGGCAATAAATAACTTAATTTGCCTTAGATGAAGTAAATCATGTCTTGAACAAATTAATTCCCTTCTAAGAAGGGTGAGTAAAAGATTACAATTTTAGGTTTTACCTACACTTTTTATGTAAAAATTGTGTCATAAAAAATCTATCCCCAACTCTTGATTCACTCTTTTTCTTAAAAGAAAGATAGTTTTGTGTCACTCTCTATAGATTTTCATGGACGGCACACCTTTATTCGCACTTTTTGTGTAGATAAAAGTTCTAGGTATTATTGTGACCAACTGTTTACCTTTCCTCTCTAGTGATACTTTTTCAATATCTAGTTACACTATAAGACCCTTAACATATGCATATACAGAGTTGATTTCGACACTTAAAAAACTAGTGTATGCATCATACTATACAACATTTAAAGCAAACTGTATAAGTACCATAAATCAATTATTGTAGTGTGTAGAGTAGTTTATGTGGTGCCGAAATCACATCCCATTCCTATAGACAGACAGTCTAGGAGTATGCAAAAATATCTGTAAAATCGGATATCCGGAAAAGTATTTGATATCCGAAATCCGGGTACCCGAAAGTCCGGATACCTGAATTTCGGATACCTGATCCGAATAGTGTTTTCAATGTTTTCGGAAATCTGATACCCAAACAATTATTCGAAATATAAAAAATATTCAAAAAAATATTTGAATATTTTGTTTTTTCGGGATACTCGAAATTCTTGTATCCGGAAATCCGGTTTTGAGAACGGATTTGTGATACAGCTTATTCAAATTGGACCGAGAACCGATAGGAACCGTAGAACTGGACCGAATCGGACCGAACCGAGCTACATCGGTTCGGTTCTTGGTTCTAACTTTTATGAAAAATTGGTTCTTGGTTCCAATCGGTTCGGTTCCGAGTGGTTCGGTTCGGTTCGGTCCAAAACTGAGAAAAACCGATAAAAAGTCGAAGAAATTACCTTGGTTCGGTTCCGTCCGGTTTGGTTCAGTCCTCGGTCCGGTCAAAACCAGTTTTTCAGTTCTCGGTTCTAGTCGGTTCGGTCCGGTTATTAGACCATGCACATGCCTAATTTGTGATGGTTTTATAGATATCAATGAGTGTGAAGGATTACTACAAGATTGCGTATATGGGAAACTTGGTTGTGTTAACACGAACGGGAGTTACAATTGCTTATGCCTCTTTGGGAAGAGTGGTGATGGAAAAAACCGAGGGACTGGTTGTTCTTATCTACCAGCTGCTAAATCGCTCCGAAATCCCATGTATATCGGTCAGTAATATACACTCTTTTTCATATAAACTCTACTAATATAAAAACAAAACAAGGATCAATACAAAACTAGTCTTATATACAGATATTTCAGAGCCAGTCTTTAAACTTAGATAATCAATGGTTGAGATTAAACTGCATAGTCAATCTACATCAACTTTATATCTGACTTACCAAATCTGCATATTTGACGTACCTAAATTACATATTTTGTAAAATAAATATTGTTTATGTTGGTTCTGTATATAAGATTGGTTATGAATTGAACATTGCATAAACAATCATGTTGATCATCCCTATAGTAGTATTATCTATTGGTTATTATTTGTAGCAATAAGCATGGTCTAAAACTGAACCGAACTGAATCGAAAATTGATAGGATTGAAACTAATAATGATCAAAACTGTAATTACATGTTTTCGGTTTTGGTTTGTTCGGTTTTCGGTTCAATTCTTAAGCGCAAATGCTCACCCCTATCGGACCGAGCAGAACCGAACCAGAGCAAAACCGAAAATCATGAAATTACACAACCGAACCGATTGCATGTTTTCTTTTTCGGTTTTGGTTGGTTTCTTATAGATTATTCATACTTCAAGTTTCAAAATTAAGAATTAAATGTGTAATAAAAAAATTAGTCAATAGGATGATTTATGTAATTTACTCAACAAAAGTGTTTATTGATTGGCAGGCATCATAATGGGCACTGCAGCTTCAGTTGTATTAACACTAATCCTATATTGGGGAATTAAACAAAGGAGGATTACCAAGAGTAGGGAAATGTTTTTCAAGAAAAATGGCGGTTTAATTTTACAAGAAATTCTCTTTGAATCCAAACAATCTTCTCACAAAGCCAAGATTTTTGCAGCCAAAGTTGTTGAAAAAGCAACCAATAACTTCCATAAAACCAATGTCATAGGTCAAGGAGGCTATGGTACAGTTTATAAAGGTACATTAGAAGATGAAACAACGGTCGCGATTAAAAAATCTAAGTCGATCGACAAGAATCAGATTGAGCAATTTATAAACGAGGTGATCATGTTGTCGGAAATTAGTCACCCGAATGTTGTAAGACTCTTGGGTTGTTGTCTAGAGACACAAACTCCTCTTCTAGTTTACGAGTTTGTAACTAACAAAACCGTGTTCCAACATTTACACGAGCATGATAATAACTTTTTAAAATCCTCGTTAACGTTTAAAACACGGGTAAAAATAGCCACACAAACCGCAAAAGCCCTTGCGCATATACACTCAACTACACAAATCGTGCATAGAGATATAAAATCGTCAAATATACTCTTGACCGATGACTATACCGCTAAAGTGTCGGATTTCGGTATCTCGAAGTTCATTCCTATTGATAAGACTCATGTACAAACATTGGTGCACGGGACTCTCGGGTATATAGATCCCGAGTACTTTCGGTCAGGGATTTTGACTGAAAAGAGCGATGTTTATAGTTTTGGGATGGTTCTTGTTGAGCTTCTTACGGGTAGAAAGGTCTTTTCACACGATGGGACGGAAAGTGAGTTGGGTTTAGCGACGTTTTTTGTTTCGTCGCTAGAAAGTAATTGCTTGGTCCAAATTCTTGATGATTGGGTGAAGCGAGATGGGATTAATGAAGATATTAAATACGTTGCGAAGATTGCGAAAGATTGTATCGAGTTAGAGGGCAAGAAAAGGCCTAACATGGAAGAAGTGAAAAAGGAGCTTGAGGAACTTATATTGCAAAGCTCTAACATTGACCATCACTAATTTCTCTTGTAGTATTTATAAGGGGGTGTTTCGGATTGCTTACTAAAATTGTTTATGTGATTATTTTGTTTTTGATTATTTGGTTATTTAGTTGCTTATATATTCAAACTATTTATCAAATTCTGATTATTTTAGTTACTAATTTGTCTTCGTGATCCTCCATATTTTTGCGGGATTTACTTCACGAATTTCGTGAAATAACGCCATAAAATGCGGCCCCAGATTTACATACGCAAAAAATATTCTTGTTCGTGAACCGCATTCGCACATAAATAACTAGCTTCAAAGCCCGCCCGACTGGGCGGGCATGCTTCAAAAGAGATATTAGGAAATGTAACAAAAATATTAATATAGTTTAAATAACATAACAATCCATAGTTATAATAATAAGTTGGTATTAATTATGATACATGAATAAATGTTTCAAAAAATTTATTGACGACATAAGACTTCTTTGTAAACGTCATTTGTTGTTGAATTAGTGTAATTGCCTTATTTGTAACAACAAATAACCTTCACTCCATATTGTAACCCAAAAGTATGTGAGAATACTGATTTTTGAAGATACTGTTAAAATCATATTGTAACCCAAAAGTATGATTTTTCGTTGAATTCCTCTAACTAACACAACTAATTTACCTTCTTTTTTCAAGCCCAGATTTTAATATAAAATGGTCTTTAATTAAAATAATACATTTAAATAATATTTTTACCGGGTGCTCTTGCATATATATGGAGAATAGCTTCAAAACCCGTCAGAATGGGCGGGATAGCTTCAAGAAATAATATGCATAACTACGAAAAAAAATGTATGAAATTATAGAATCATTTATTATTGAAGTGATGAATAAACATTCTGCTATACATGAAATATAGAGGTATATGATCTAGAAGTGATTTAAATAATATAAAATTTAGAATATTAACTGAAGCAAATCTAAGGGGCGAAAAGGTAAAGTATACATTTCTTACCCATTATGCAGATCAGTTGGTCCACGTATATCTATGTGTAAGTATATTACACATTTTAACAAATACTGAAGAAATATAAGGGTTACCCTATAAGCAGAATGAGGAACATAAATTAACAAAACAGAACAAAGCATAAGTAGGGCCTGGGATATAAACATATAAACCAATTAAATCAATCATCAGATCAATCTAAATTACACTGATAAATGATAAACAACCTTGAGGGCATTACTGAAAAATTACGCACATGATTGAGATTAATTACAACCCATACACACTAATTAACAAATCTAAACATAAGTAGGGCCTGGGATTGATTACAGTCCAAAAACCCTCCAATTGTGCTCGTTGATTCCTATTTGTAGTCGTCCCCAATTGTTGACAACTGACTTCTTTTATCCTATCCCCTGTCGTCTACTCGTATTATGCAGGTTGCCCCCTTCTTAGTTGCTGCTCTGGGCCCAAGCCGAGACTGCACAGGCTATGGGCCAGGCCTGCTCACACGACTTAAATGTGCAGAGATTTCTAAATAGAATCAATATCCAACATTAACTATTGACACTATATTACAACCTTTAACATATACCATAATTCACATCATATTACATTTTATAGCAAATTGAAACTCTACATCATGCTTCGATGGTATGAGACTATAATAAAAGTTATTTTAATTCTGAACAATAAAAGGAAAGAACTTTCCATCATACAATTGGATTCCGTTTGTTCTATAAGAGGTTTATAGACGTTAATTTGAGTGGTAAAATTCTAGAGCTTTAAGTCAATTTACAATAAATAGAAACAATTTTGGAGCTAACTTTTTCAGAAAAAAAATGCAATTGTATGTTGACTCAATCGAAACATTAAATTGTAAACAGAACAATCTTAACCTATATATGATTGAAAATCTTCTAAAGTTGCTAATATAATTTTCTTTTTGCCAATATATCATTGAAAATCTTCTAAAGTTGCTAATATAATTTTCATTTGACATGATTACATGTCAGCATTAACAACCAATTTGATTTCTTGAAATGGATGAGTTGGCAAAACAAACTCAAATCTTCTAAAGTTGTCATGGAAAAATTACCTCCTTAGGTATCATATAAGTATATTTTTGAACTTTGTCTATCAAAACATAGTAGTTCCATAATTATTTATTCTAGTTCTAGATATATGATTGATTAAATGTCAAGTCTTCTAAGACATTAAAATAACAAATAAATTATGAATTTAAGAAGAGAAATTAGTAAATAGCCAAAAGACAAACGTTATTCTAACCTTTTTACCAAGATTATCGGAGCATATTATAAACAAATGTAGTAAGCAAATTACCACAAAATCATGTCAAATGTGTTTGCGGCTGAAAGTTGGTCCTAGAGCTTGACAATGTCAGCACCATGTAATCTGCAACAAACACCCATATGCTTAACCTCGAAATCTATTAATTCGCCCATGGATAAACACCAAAAACTAACATTTTTTATAATGTCCTTAAAGGTACCTATAGCAGAGCATCTTTTGACACAAACAAATCATAAAACATATGTATGATGAGTTTTTCTCAGACATTTCATCGAACATCTTCTATGTGCATCTCAAATAAGTGGTATAACTGTAAATCATCATTGAAGCATCACTGAAAAATATAATTAGCAACATCTACCACAAATACGTTCGAAGAATTGTTAATATTGATGTTAAGAAACAATTATACCCTTAAATAGAAGAAAACATATTAAGATAAAGCAACTTTAACCAAATCACTAACTATATAATGCGGTTGTCTACCTGCAACTATTTCATCATAAAAACCAAAATAAGATAATAATTTAAAAGTTACGCGAATCGAAACCCTTAATCAGAACAGATGCACAATTAGTATTTAGGGTTCCAGAGTTTTCAAATATGGTAATCAAGTATATTAATTAAACAAATTGAATTTTAACCTTGAGAAAGGAGTCGATTAACAGATTCATGTATATTAGCTAATCGATTTACCTAAACTAATTTAGTACAGATAAAAAAGAGTTTTTTTTTTGCGTTTGCGTAAGCAAATTTGAGAGCGAACATGAGTTACCAAAAATAGATGCCAAATATCTGGCGGTGGTTGACGGTGGCTAGTGGGGATATCGTCACCGGAGAGTTGGCGGCGGCCATCTGATTAGCATAAAAAATGAGAGCAGAGTGGCGGAAGATGATTGTGCTGGAGGTAGTCGAGGTGGTGGTGGTGGTTGTGGCGGACTGGTTTGGGAGGCGGCGACGGCGGAGGGTTTCTCGTGTTTCTTGTTATACTACATTAGGAAGAGAGATTTTTAGGTTTGTTTTGTTTTGAAGATGTCACCTGGACGAATAGGGGATTTACACATGGCATTTTGGACCAATGAGAATGCTTTTGTAAGTGATTAGTTGTCAAAACAATTACAAATGTAGTCTCATATATAGGTTAAGATTAGGAAGAGAGATTTTTAGGTTTGTTTTGTTTTGAAGATGTCACCTGGACGAATAGGGGATTTACACATGGCATTTTGGACCAATGAGAATGCTTGTAAGTGATTAGTTGTCAAAACAATTTCAAATGTAGTCTCATATATAGGTTAAGATTGTCATTCGTTTTGGTCTTGAGTTTAGACAATACTAAACCGAACCGACCAACGTACAACCTAATTAGATGACACTTTCTTAAATCGAATATTTTCTTAACGTACACGTGTTCGTTATAAGAGTATCTCCGGTGTAAGTTTTTTACAAAGTTTTTTATATTTTATATAAGTCATTTGAATGTATATGAACTCCTAGCAATAATTCAAAAGCTTTTTCTTCTATAAGTTTTTTTCAAAACACACAAAATGCTTTATTTACATTTATAACCATCGGAGAAAAATGAATTTGAAAGTTTTTTTATCAATAGTTATTTATTGGAACTTTTTTATGACAAATAAATTATTGTAAAGGCTTATGCATAACTCAAAAAGACAAATGGAAAACTATTATGAATATGCAAGACAAAGCCATTAAATGGATTGCCACATTTTCAACCTTCATGTCTTCTCCATCAAATCTATGTCTACTTATTTACCTTTCATTTGTATGTACATGTAATGCAAGGGTAAAACTTTTAATATAAATACCTCATGAGATGGATGAATAAAATGCACCTCAACACTTTCATAAGTGTTTACATACTTCTCTTCCTCTCTTCTTTCTAGTTATTGTTCTTCATCTTATGTTCTTGTTATAGATGTAGCAAGTTCTTTGATGAAGTGCTAATAGGGTCATAATCATATCTAATTTATAACACGTTATCAGCACGAAAGTTCTTAATCGAGGAAGACCAACTCAATCACAAGGTACATTCAATTAATCAAGTTAATTACATAAGGTAAACATTTTCTTAACATAAAATTGTAATATAATTATCATAATAAACTAAATGAAACCAAGCATATTCTATCAAGGACATTATGATGACATTTGGACTACTAATCTTGGGACTACTAACATACTTACATTTATGATTATTCTAATTTTATTCTTATGTTTACTAACCCTTTTAATTTATGCAAACTAACATTTACATTTATGTCTTCTAACTTTTAATTATGCAAACTAACATTTACTTTTATTGCATCTAACTTTTATTTATGTTACTAACATTTATTTATGTTACCACATTTATTTATATATGCTAACTTTCATTTATGTATACTAACGTTTATTTTTGCATATTATATTTTTTTACTAATTCATATAACATTCACTAATATTTTTACAAATATGTTTTATGTAATTTATTACTTTAATTATTCTCTTTATTAAAAAAAATTTTTATATATATATATATATAACGGCTATATATAACGGTAAAAAAAATATATTTTAATATTAAAAATTTACAACGGCTATAAATTTTTACACTATAAATAAACACATCATCCACACTTCTTTATACCACAAAAATAATTTCTCTCATCTTCAAAATCAAGATCAAGAATGATTCACGCGCTTTTGATTTTTGTAATTGTATTAGTTTTAGCACTTGGCATCCTAATTAGTAATCTCCCTCCTGATGTATTTTATCCTTAGTTGTTCATGTATGGGATGATTGTTCTCCCACTGCTGTTTTGTGCACTTCATATTGATATATATGGATTCTAATTTTTAAGTTTGTTTTTGTTCAAAATCTATAGTTTCAAAATGTCTAGTATTGTAAAGCGTGAGCTAGCTTCACTTGAAGTTACTGGGAAAAACTATATGCAATGGACCATCGATGTTTTACTAATTCTTGAATCGATGGGCATTCATGAAACTATAAATGAAAACAATGAATGCTCATCCCAAGACAAGGCAAAGGCACAAGTGTTTCTTCGTAAACACATTGATGACATGTTAAAATTTGAATATCTTGATGTCACTGATCCATGTGTTCTTTGGATGTCTTTAAAAGAAAGATTTGATCATCAAAAGGAAGTTATACTTCCAAGTGCCAAAGATGAATGGCGAAATCTGAGGTTCCAGGACTTTAAAAAAGTAACTGAGTATAACTCTGCTTTGTTCAGAATCTGTTGCCAACTTAAATTTTGTGGGCCAACGATTACTGACGAAGATATGTTGGAGAAAACATACTCCACATTCCATGCATCAAACATAAACTTAATGCAACAATATCGATTGCAAAAGTTCAAGAGGTATTCTGAACTGAATACTTGTCTCCTTGTTGCGGAGCAAAATAATGAGCTCTTAATGAAAAACCATGAATCTCGTCCAACGGGATCAGTAGCAATTCCTGAAGCAAATGCTACTAATACTGATGGTCCTAGAAACAATACACGTGGACGAGGACGTGGTCGTGGTTATGGACGAGGCCGTGGGCATTTTAATCGAAGTCCAAACCATAACAATGGTCGTGGAAAAGGCAATTATTCTAATCGTGGTCGTGGTCGTGTTTATAAAAATAATGATTATAATGCCACTAAAAAGAACAATGTCCAAACACAAGATAAGGCCAAAGGGGCAAGGTATGATGCTGGTAAATCAAAGAATGCTGAGAGTTGTTGTTATAGATGTGGTTGCGCGGACCATTGGTCTAGGACATGCCGCACACCTGCACATCTATGTGAACTTTACCAAGCTTCCCTCAAAGGAAAGGGAAAAGAAGTAAATCTCGTTGATAATGTTGAAACTAACAACATGGAATTCAACATTGATGATATTACCAACCTCAGTACTCTCGATTTCTGCAATGACATGGAAGACATTGATTAAGGAAATCAGTGGTTTGTTGTAGCCTGTTTTTACTTGCTTTCTGTCTTATGTGATATATTTCCCTTCAGCAAATGAAGTCTGTCGTATGTAATATATTTCCTTTCAGCAAATAAAGCGTGTCTTATGTAATATATTTCCTTTCAGCAAATGAAGTCTGTGTTATGTAATATATTTCCTTCAATAAATGAAGTTTCTTTAAAATAACCTCATTATTTGTTTTTCATATGTGAAGTTCAATATGAGTTCAAATGGAGCACAACATCAAGGAAATATTGGAGATCTTTTAATAGCAGATAGTGGTACTACACATACTATCTTGAAATCAAAGAAATACTTCTCCAAAATAAACCCAACAAAGGGTTCAATACGTACTATATCGGGTCCTGTAGACTTGATTGAGGGAACTGGAAAAGCTAATTTCATATTACCTAATGGTACAAAATTCCAAATAGATAATGCCTTATTTTCTCCAAAGTCAAGCAGAAATCTATTGAGTTTTGGTGATATATATCTTAACGGATATGACACGCAAACCAAAACAATAGATAATAAGAAATTTATGCTTATTATAAATGACAATCGAGTGTTGGAGAAACTACCAAAATTTGATTCCAATTTACACCATACATATATAAATAAAGTAGAATCAAATATGGTAGTTAAAGAAAAACATTGTGATCCTGGGATATTTAGTTTATGGCATGACAGGTTAGGTCATCCAGGATTAACAATGATGCGAAGAATAATTGAGAATACACATGGTCATCCATTGAAGGACCAGAAGTTCCCTCAAACAAGTAATATGAAACCGTGTACGTCTTGTTCCCTTGGAAAATTAATTATAAGACCTTCACCGATGAAAGTTGACAAGGAATCACCTAGATTTCTTGAAAGAATTCAAGGTGATATATATGGACCAATTCATCCACCATCTGGACCATTTAGATACTTTATGGTCTTGATAGATGCATCTAGCAAATGGTCTCATGTTTGCCTATTATCATCTCGTAATATGGCATTTGCAAAATTTCTTGCTCAAATCATTAAACTTAGAGCACATTTCCCTGATTATACAGTCAAAAAAGTAAGGCTGGACAATGCTGGTGAATTTACTTCCCAAGCATTCAATGACTATTGCATGTCTGTAGGGATTGTTGTTGAACATCCAGTAGCTCATGTACACACATAAAATGGTTTAGCTAAATCATTAATTAAACGTCTACAGCTAATAGCTAGACCATTGATAATGCAAACCAAACTTCCTGTTTTCATATGGGGTCATGCAATATTACATGTTGCATCATTAATTCGCATAAGGCCAAGTTCATATAATGCATACTCTCCCTTACAACTTGCTTTTGGTCGAGAACCAAATATTTCTCATCTTAGAATATTTGGATGTGCTGTATACGTTCCTATTGCACCACCACAACGTACAAAGATGGGTCCCCAAAGAAGGTTGGGTATATATGTTGGATATGAGACAAAGTCTATTATAAGATATATTGAACCTTTAACAGGTGATGTTTTTACAGCACGTCTTGCTGATTGTCAATTCAATGAATCAGTTTTTCCACCATTAGGTGCAGAAACGAAAAACCAAGAAAAGAATGTCTCATGGAATTAACCTTCTTTGTCATATCTTGATCCTCGCACAAAACAATGTGAAACTGAAGTTCAAAAGATAATGCATTTCCAAGAAATAGCTAATCAATTGCCAGATGCATTTACTGATACAAAAAGAGTGACTAAATCATATATACCAGCTGTTAATACTCCAGCTCGAATTGAAATTCCAAATAGGCAATCTGATGATAAATTCACTCAAGAATCTAAGACACGCTTGAAGCGTGGAAGACCAATTGGTTCAAAGGATAAAAATCCTCGAAAAATAAAACCAACAGAAAATGCAATTGATCATGAGGAAAGTGTTCCTGAAGAAACACAAAACAATCCTCCGGTTGAGGAAAGTAATGTTATAGAAAATATTGATGAGAAATTTTCTTATGCTGTCGCATGGGATATTATAAATGATGATTCTGAACCACAATCTGTTAATGAATGTCAAAATAGACATGATTGGGTTAAATGGAAAGAAGCTATACAAGCTGAACTGAATTCTCTCAACAAGAGAAAGGTATTTGGACCTATTATTATGACACCTGGAGTTGTGAAACCATTAGGGTATAGATGGATTTTTGTTCGAAAGAGAAATGAGAAAGACGAAATTGTAAGATACAAAGCTAGACTTGTAGCATAAGGTTTTTCTCAACGACCTGGAATTGATTATGAGGAAACATATTCTCCAGTTATGGATGCAATCACTTTTAGGTATTTAATCAGCCTTGCAGTCTCTAAAAAGTTAGAGATGCGTCTTATGGATGTTGTTACTGCTTACTTATATGGATCACTTGATAGTGATATATATATATATATATGAAAATTCCTGAAGGATTTAAAATGCCTGAAGCATTGAATACAAAACCTAAAGAAATGTATTCAATTAAACTACAAAGATCTTTATATGGGTTAAAACAATCTGGACGCATGTGGTATAATCGTTTAAGCGATTACTTGACAAGTAAATGTTACAAAAATAATACTATTTGTCCATGCGTATTTATTAAAAGAACAACATCTGGATATGTGATCATAGCTGTATATGTTGATGATCTAAACATCATTGGAACGAATAAAGAAATTCTTGAAGTTATTGAACTTTTAAAGAAAGAATTTGAAATGAAAGATCTAGGGAAAACCAAGTATTGTCTTGGATTACAAATTGAACATTTGCCTAATGGAATACTTGTACATCAATCGAATTATACAGAAAAGATCTTGAAGCGTTTCAATATGAACGAAGCCAAATCTTTAAGTACTCCAATGGTTGTTAGATCACTAAATATTGACAAAGATCCATTTCGCCCATGCGAAGAAAATGAGGAGGTTCTTGGTCCAGAAGTACCATACCTTAATGCAATAGGTGCCCTAATGTATCTTACTAATTGTACCATACCTGACATTTCTTTTGCTGTAAACTTATTAGCAAGGTTCAGTTCATCACCGACAAAAAGGCATTGGAACGGGATCAAGCACATATTCTGATACCTTCGAGGAACTAGTGACTTAGGATTATTTTATCCTAATGATTCAAAACAAGGATTGATTGGTTATGCAGATGCAGGGTATTTGTCTGATCCTCATAAAGCAAGATCTCAAACTGGATATGTCTTCATGAATGGAGGTACTGCAATTTCCTGGCGTTCTCAAAAGCAAACACTTGTTGCCACATCTTCAAATCATGTTGAAGTAATAGCACTAAATGAAGCAAGAAGAGAATGTGCATGGTTAAGATCAATGACGCAACTCATACTAACTTCATGTGGACTGGATAAAGATAAAGTCCCAACTTTAATATATGAAGATAACGCCGCATGTGTTAATCAAATGAAAAAAGGATATATCAAGAGCGACAGGACAAAACATATTCCTCCAAAGTTTTTCGAATACACTCAAGAGCTTATAAAGAATCATGAAGTTGAGATAAAGTATGTTCAATCCAGTAACAATGCAGCAGATCTTTTCACGAAGGCACTTCCCACTGCAATCTTTAGAAAGCATGTATCGGGTATCGGAATGCAACATGTGCATAGCATCTGAAGAATAGTGATTACATAAATGAGGGGAGTAAACTATGCACTGCACTCTTTTTCCCTTCGCTAAAGTTTTTTCCCACTGGGTTTTCTTTAGCAAAGGTTTTTAACGAGGCAGTAGTAGTTGGAAAATGTGTCATCCAAGGGGGAGTATTATGAATATGCAAGACAAAGCCATTAAATGGATTGCCATATTTTCAACCTTCATGTCTTCTCCATCAAATCTATGTCTACTTATTTACCTTTCATTTGTATGTACATGTAATGCAAGGGTAAAACTTTTAGTATAAATACCCCATGAGATGGATGAATAAAATGCACCTCAACACTTTCATAAGTGTTTACATACTTCTCTTCCTCTCTTCTTTCTAGTTATTGTTCTTCATCTTATGTTCTTGTTATAGATGTAGCAAGTTATTTGATGAAGTGCTAATAGAGTCATAATCATATCTAATTTATAACAAAAACTACTAAAAAAACAATTAATTGGCCATTGATTTGTTCAAATGGGTGAGTCTTTGGATGCTTTTGCCAGTTGCCAAATTGCTAGCGACAGGTCCCATATGTCTCGCAGAGTCAAACCCACTAACTATTTCCACTCTCTGCCAACCAATATTACTTGCATCCTCAACCCGATATAATATACTCAGAAACACAATTTGTTCGGATAATATTTCACCTTGGCGTTTTGTAGCTTTTAATCAATATTCAGCATTTAAAATGTAAAAATAATTTTTTAAATTAACGGTTGCAGTTATCGACGTATTATGGAAAAAAGCTTATGAATTGCAGTTCTCGGGTTAGATTATACCATCCTGCCAAACCAATTAGCTAAAAGCGAACGGAATTTTTTACCGAACCCAGCCTGAGTTAATAATTTTTAACCTTAAAACTGTCACACCCCGCCAAAACTGGCTTTGCGGAAGAGCGGGCATGCGACATACATCGGAAATCACAACAACGATCAATAGTAAAACATAGCATAAAAATGGATTACCAATTGTTAAACCTTTACAAAGACAACGTAAATTGTTTACGACAATGAATTTGAATAAAATGTCTATTATATAGACTTCGAGTTGTCAATCTTGACTTCGTACTAGGTAAAATACTATTTTTCCAAAAAGTGGTAATCCGGTTTGTGCAAATGCCATGCAAAACACTTCAAGCTAAAGTACCTAAGAAACATATTAGAAAAAGTGTCAACACAAAGGTTGGTGAGTTCACAGGTTTATGACTCTATAAATCGTTGATTTATTCTGAAATGTTTGCAAGTACAACTCGTGTATTGAGATTATCTTTGAATTCTTTTGTTTGAAATGTAGTGTCACATCTTATTATCACAGTGTGTACATCGCCTTATGGCATGTGTTAACCAAACTCATGGCAAGTATTCACCAAGCTTATGGCAAGTGTTCACCAATCTCATGGCAAGTATTTACCAATCTCATGGCAAGTATTCACCAATCTCATGGCATGTATTCACCCTCATGGCAAGTATTCACCAAACTCTTGACAAGTATTCACCAACCTCATGGCAAGTATTCGTCAAACTCATTTAGTTTTTCAAAGTCTTAATTAAGACTTTTTCGTAAAATTGGTTGTTTGAGTATGTCTTTTCAATGACTAGTTTTATCAAAAGTATTGTCTATCCAAGTTTTCGCAAAGACTGATTGTACTAAAATATTGTTCATATATGTCTTTCAAAAGACCAGTTGTATTAACTTATTGTTTAAGCATGACTTATCATGTTAACGATTATCAACTATACCAAAATGTATAAACATATATTTATAAAACAGTTAATATGTTTCCCACCCCAAAACAGTTAAAAATACGGTAAAAAGTGGGGCTGTGAAACTCACCTGAGAGTCGATATCCAAGCAACAAGTTATGAATAAATGCTCAAACGGTGCCTCAGCTACCTATAGACGTGAGGTAAAATAATATATTTAGTAGACAGCGTGAGTTGCGCTTTTATGCTATATATTCACTCCAATTATTACTTTTTAATATGCCATACCCGATGATGACTTGATAAAAATACTAGTTTCGTTTACTAACAAATTCATATTTTAATGAGCATTTACTTATATCGTTATAAGACCGAATTGTGTATAAATATAATTAACGTACGTTTTACACATTTTTTTATATTTTAGTAAAATATATCTTATTTTTATTTTGGTGCAGTTTATAAGCCACCATTTTTAAATATATATCTTAATTTGTAATAAGAGTCGAATACTTAATTTTATTATGATATATAGTGTTCGATATTTGTAATTGTCAAACCACAGTTGAGATTTAAATAATTAATTACTACAATTACTCAAAGGGTAATTTGGTATACTTGCAAGTTGACATATGTATACTGTTAGGAATATTTTTATTAAATATTCATTAAAGATTTGATTAGTTAAAACTATTAAACTAAAAGGATCTAAGTCGATGATATGAAGTTCAAGATTTAAATAAGATTTAGAAGATAATGATAATTGTAAAAGATATAGTATATCTTGTTTGAATTTAAAAGATTTAGTATTATCTTTTCCTTGTAAGTCTTAGGTTTTCTAGTATATAAAGAAACCTAATGGCATAGAATTAGATGTTCTTGGAACCCACGTTTTAACGTGTTTTGTGTGTAAAACCTAAGCCTCAAGATCGTTTGATCCTGTCTAATGAAAAACCGTTCTACATATTTATATGTAGAATTGAGGCTTTTAATGATGAAAACTTGTTTAGCTATACATATATGTTCAACTAATTCCGCAATTTTATTATTTGTATATGCTTATTCCAGATAAGAACTAACTATTCTTGAGCCTAAAGATCTATGTTTATGAAGAGTTATTCAGAACATGACAATTGGTATCAGAGCACGGTGGCTCAGATCTGGAATAAAACAAGAATCTATCGATGAACATGAAGAATCAAGCATACAAATTAAGAAGATATTACGGTTATATATTTTTTTAATCACAACTGAACCCCATTCGAATTTGATTACTTTTCTTCAGAAGATACAAAAAAAAAAAAATTAAATAATAATAGAGGTGTGTGCTTCCTTGCTTATGTTCACACGAGATCAAGAAATTAATGGACATGTGTGCTTGGTTAGTTGCTTTGAAGATGCTCTGCTTTGATTGGTTGCTAGATTCCTTCCTATTTTTAAATCGGCAAAACAAGGTCAGTAGTAGACAAATTTACTACTGATCCTATGCGAAACTGGAAAATGGTATTTGCACTTTACTACTGATAAAGGGTTGGTGGCTTTCAATTTTATTTAATTACTACTGACCAGTAGTAAACAAAATTACTACTGATCCATGTTCAATTTTACTACTGCTATTTGCTACTGATCAACGTTGCACGTTTTGCTACTGATGCGATTTACAGTTGATACTGATCAGTAGTAAACAACACATTAGTTACTACTGAACAGTACTAAACAATACGGCTACACATTTTTTTACTACTGATCAGTACTAACCGAAGAAGAATCAGTACTAATCAGTACTAAACGAAGAAAATTTTGAAGAAAATTTTGATACTGATTTCTTCCATACAACTGATACATCATACTTTGGAAAGCATGACACACACCATGCTCATTCCATACCACGGTTTATTGATCGTATCTGATAATAATGTGAAACGAATCACATTATTCACACACACAGGTTGAAGGCATGATGAAGATAAAGGAAAGTTTTATTTGTTACATATTTGATCTTTATCAATTGATTATAGAAGATAATTGTAACACCCTAAAATTTACAAGATTTTTAAAATTTTCAAATACAAAATCATAATAAAAAAGGTCCCATAAATAATCCCTAAAATAATTGTTTGATATAAAATGTATTTAATGCGGAAATGTCTTAAATAAAATTCGTTCCAACTGGATTCAAGGCTGTAATTAGTTTAAGCAAGGTTAAAAACGTAAATAGATAATAATTACCTTAATTAAAGTTGCATCGACACCCCTCTTTTTCCATTATCCTTTTGAGTTCATGTACTAACCGATGGAACATATCTTTTCAGGTATATCTTGCACAAACGTATTCACCTTTTTGATTTGCAGCCCTTTAATTGTTTGATAGGTCAAATTCATATTCTCATGCATTATTTGTTGGATCAACAGTTAAATGGATGCAATTATCTGTTAAATTAAAGCCTTTCATTATAAAGTCAAACTAATTATCAAATGATTCTGTTAAAGTATCTATTGACTATTGAGTCAACTGTTGAATCAATATATAAACTAATTCCTGTGATTTGTTGAATATAATACAGTTCATCATTACATTATCAGGAAATTTTTTTAAATTAAAGCCTTTGTTTTGCAGTCGTTTACTATATCTGTTGGAATAACTATTTGTCTAACTTCATTCAAGTTTATTTAACATGAAGAAATACCATATCAGTATGACACCAAAATGTTTTTTTTATTTGTTAAACAAATTGAGGTGGTGGGACTTTGGCTGCTAAATCATTATCTTGGCAATCAAGAAACAGGCAGTCTTTTGTGTTCGTTTTGGAATCAGAACGCAAAATAAGTGCAGCCATTGTTCTATCCCGAAAATCTGCTCTTGATTGCAATGTGTATGCATTATTTTTTATATTTTATTATTTTAATAACAAACACAAATCTTTCCTTTTAACTTGTGATCTAAAACTGTTTTTTTATGGCAGGCGATGCTTGCTGGACCAGATAATTAAGCATCACTATATCTTATCTCTAACTTCACTAATGCATCTTAACATAGTGGGTTGATTTTTTCTGTTGTTATTTTCTGTGTTTTTTGATTGTTAATTTTGTGTTCCATGTATTAATTTTATGATGTGTTCATTGTTTAGATGCATAGTTTTTGGGTTTGTCTTTCCGTGAGTTGTAACAATTTGCTAATGAAGTCTATATAAATTTTACTTCATGTATTCAACTAATTTTTGTATGACTTTTTTAGTATTTAATATGTTGTAATAGAATCATATGACAGTTTGACTTTACAATCGTTGGTCAACCTCTTTTTATCCTTAGAACTTGTAAAAAAAATTCCATGTGCTTCTTTTCATCAACAGCATTGGAAGAATTTGTTTTTTTTATTTTCCCTTTCATGTGAAATTGGCTCTCATTTAATGGTTAAAGCAACTAATTTTTCAGAACAAACATATTTAACTTTGGTTGACTTTTTGGCTAAGTTACAGCTCAATAGGGGTGAGCATTTGGATCGGAAAAACCGAACCGACCGAAACAGAACTAAACCGAAACCGATAACTTGTTATCTGATTTGGTTTTGAAAATTCATCATTTTCGGTTCGGTCTTCGGAAAATGATGAACATTAGGCCTAAAAACCCGAACCGAACCAAAATTGATAACATGTTATCCGTTCGGTTTTGAAAATTCGTCATTTTCGGTTTCGGTTTAAAATTGTGATTTTTTATGTTTATTCAATTGTGTTGTGGTATTCTATTTAATTGTAATTGTGATAAGTGATTTTTGATTATTTACCTATATTATTTAACCGCAAATCTTAATCTACTTTTAATTACCATCAATCTGCACGACGACGGGACTTGAACCCCCGACCTCAAGGATGGGGGGCAAACACCATACCGCTAGACCAATGCTCATTAACCGAATCACCTCCTTTTGACCACAATGACAACCAGTTTAAGGGCAATCCAATTCACCATTTACGCAATTTACTTCTTTTTTTTTTCCAGGAATCTATCAACATATTTCTCATCAATTTTATGTAAATTATATTCAAGGCAACTGAGTTATTAGAGCATATATTTATTTGATTGTTACTTATGTAACATTTATATTTATTAATCCATAAACCCATATAATTCGACCCCCACCCACCACTACCCTAACTACTCACCATCGCAGCCGTCGCCGCTGCTATCATCTATCACCGCAATCATTGTTGTTGCCACCCGCCATCAATACGCATTACCATCCACCACCACCGGCATCATCACTACCACAAAATAATGTTTCAGGGCACCCGCCGCCGCATTGCGCGGGTACCCTGCTAGTCTTTCTAATAAGTTAATGGAGTAGAGTGTCATAAATTTTTGAAAGAAAACGCTGGCCCCTAAGGCATGCTACTTTCACCTTTTTAAATCTATTTTCATTAATTTAAGATGGGCATGCTTCACAAAACGGTGCATGGCCATTCACAATATTTAAATACCCTTAAAAACACATGATTTGTATCTTTTCTTATAAGAGTGATATTATCGTGAATGTATAATAATTTATAATTTACAAATAGACAAGTACGAAATATTTATTATGTAGTTTGTAAAATACCAGTTTTCTAATTCAGACATAAAATATTGCTATACCAAAGCTTAGATAGTGTTTTAAGTCTAAGACTCGAATAATCTAAATTCCTCTTATAATTATTTATAGGATAAACTACGAAAAATTATCATGTAGTCTTCTTATTATATGATTTTGTCCGTAAATATATACGATAAACGTACCGGTTTCTGCATCAGGATATTGATGGTTTTCTCGAGCTTCGGTAACTTGTGCTTCATTGTTGAGTTTGTTGTTATTCTGATTCTCCCACTCGGGGCAATTTCTTATGTAGTGCCCTGAGGCTCCACATTTAAAACATCCTCTTTCAGTTGAAAGGGTCACTTGACATGTCTGAGCCTTGTACCCATACTTTTTGCACTTGTTGCACTGTAGGCATTTGCCTAGGTGATGACGTTTACACTCGTTGCACTTTGGAAGATCTCCATGGTAGGGTTTGGATCCTGTGTTGGTCGGGTTAGTCGCCACGTAAGAACAGACTGTTTTCAAGTGTTTATTGTCGCGTTGATGGAAGTCATGACCATCTTCCCAACTTCGTTTACCACTCTTGTTGAATTCATCATCATTTTTGTTTCCTTCAACTACCACTACTTTCCCAACAGCAGAATTCTTTTTCACAAGTTGCCCCATTCGAATTGCATTGTCGGTCAAACTATTAGCTAAATGGATTGCGTCTTTCATGGTAGTTGGTTTAGATGAAGTGACCATTCCTCGGATTTGGGGTGCCAATCCCCAGATGTACTTCTCAATCTTCTTAACCTCGGGGGTCACGATATGAGGGACAAGTCGGGCTAACTCGCTGAATCGGGTAGTATAGCTAGCCACATCAGAACCTTTCATCGACAGTTCCCACAATTCAGATTCTAACCTTTGAAGTTCATTACTAGGGCAGTACTCTTCCATCATGAGAGTTTTCAGTTCATCCCAAGTCATTTGGTAGGCAGCATCTCTACCACGCGCTTGAAGTTGCGAGTTCCACCAGGTCAAAGCTTTATGAGTAAGGGTACAAGTGGCGTATTTTACTTTGCAATCTTCCCGACATGCGCTGATGTCAAGTACCACTTCCATTCGTTCAATCCAACGAATGATTCCGACGGCACCTTCGGTACCACTAAATTTCATCGGGTCACAACCTAGAAAGGTTTTATACGAACATCCTCTTTGTCCGTTCCCTGCTCCTCCACCACCATTTTGGTTATTATTTCCATCGTTTCCTCCAGATTGGTTGTTACGGTTTATTCCTTGATTTTGCAAGGCAGCAGCTACTTGTGCAGAGACGAGGTTGGCAATTTGGTCTGCAGTAAGAGGTGCTTGTCCTTGTTTGTTGTTATTTTGTTGAGCAACTTTTCGAGGGGCCATGTTTGATTTCTAGAAACTAGAATAGAAGGACATAAGATAATAGAGTGGATAGATTATGGTTAACATGAGAACATCAAATGGATGCGAAACGATTAGGTACGACGTAGGATGCCTTTTCCAACTAATTCAATTTATTATTTCCTATTTCTATATTGCATTTCTTGTTTAACATGAGGGTTTCCATTCCATAAGTTCGCTGATCTTTTGTTTCATTCACATGTTAATAATTCTAAAGAGGTTAATGCTATTAAACTAATTTATTCAACGATTCCCTTCAATAATCCATGACTTTGATGATTTCATATTGTATTATGTAACTATAAACACGGTGATCAGGCGTTTTTATAATATCATAATTAAATATTTCCTCATCATTATCACTTCATATTCTTCATTCATGAATATGAGTATTTCCTCCGTACTTCCATTATACGCGGAATTTCAGGAATTGTACTATTTTAAGGGTTGTGGTGGCGATACTCGTGCAAGGAACAACGTTTGAGAAAGATATATAGTGTGTGATTAAAGTAAGTGGTGCACGTGTAGATATTTCTTGTTGAAGGTCGTCTGATGATGCGTCATGATGCTCACTATCCAGTCGAGTAATGTAGTCAGCATATTCACTGCTCGTAGACGTTCGGTAAGAATTCTCGAATTCGGATTTTCGTGCAAGTGATTAGTGAAATGTAGAAAAGGTATCAAATGATGGCTTACGGTATGTGAAGTAAGCGTGTAATGAACTGTAAGCGATCTATCTACTTTAAGTGTAAGGCAATGTAACAACAAATGATGTAAGTGTAAGGTGAACAGTATAGTTCAGTGTATTGAGTTTCAATGTACTGTAATAGATCTTACATATAGTTTCACGTATAAATTTTCAGTAATATAATAATGTTTAACTTAATGTAATAGAGGGCCAAGTAACACTCCTACTAGTAAGTCTAGGGACTAATATAATATGCTACTTTACATGAAGTGCAATTTTATATTTAATGCAACTCTACATGAATTGAAGACGTTTTGACCCAAAATCTTTTTCGGTTATAGACTAGACTCTTGCTAGTTCACTATAACCAATAGCTCTGATACCAATCTGTCACACCCCGCCAAAACTGATTTTGCGGAAGAGCGGGCATGCGACATACATCGGAAATCACAACAATCGATCAATAGTAAAACATAGCATAAAAATGGATTACCAATTGTTAAACCTTTACAAAGACAACGTAAATTGTTTACGACAATGGATTTGAATAAAACGTCTATTATATAGACTTCGAGTTGTCAATCTTGACTTCGTACTAGGTAAAATACTATTTTCTCAAAAAGTGGTAATCCGGTTTGTGCAAATGCCATGCAAAACACTTCAAGCTAAAGTACCTGAGAAACATATTAGAAAAAGTGTCAACACAAAGGTTGGTGAGTTCACAGGTTTATGACTCTATAAATCGTTGATTTATTCCGAAATGTTTGCAAGTACAACTCGTGTACTGAGATTATCTTTGAATTCTTTTGTTTGAAATGTAGTGTCACATCTTATTATCACAGTGTGTACATCGCCTTATGGCATGTGTTAACCAAACTCATGGCAAGTATTCACCAAACTTATGGCAAGTGTTCACCAATCTTTTGGCAAATATTTACCAATCTCATGGCAAGTATTCACCAATCTCATGGCATGTATTCACCCTCATGGCAAGTATTCACCAAACTCATGGCAAGTATTCACCAACCTCATGGCAAGTATTCACCAACCTCGTGGGAAGTATTCGTCAAACTCGTTTAGTTTTTCAAAGTCTTAATTAAGACTTTTTCGTAAAATTGGTTGTTTGAGTATGTCTTTTCAATGACTAGTTTTCTCAAAAGTATTGTCTATCCAAGTTTTCGCTAAGACTGATTGTACTAAAATATTGTTCATGTATGTCTTTCAAAAGACCAGTTGTATCAGCTTATTGTTTAAGCATGACTTATCATGTTAACGATTATCAACTATACCAAAATGTATAAACATATATTTATAAAACAGTTAATATGTTTCTCACCCCAAAACAGTTAAAAATACGGTAAAAAGTGGGGCTGTGAAACTCACCTGAGAGTCGATATCCAAGCAACAAGTTATGAATAAATGCTCAAACGGTGCCTCAGCTACCTATAGACGTGAGGTAAAATAATATTTTTAGTAGACGGCGTGAGTTGCGCTTCTATGCTATATATTCACTCCAATTATTACTTTTTAATATGCCATACCCGATGATGACTTGATAAAAATACTAGTTTCGTTTACTAATAAATTCATATTTTAATGAGCATTTACTTATATCGTTATAAGACCGAATTGTGTATAAATATAATTAACGTAAGTTTTACACATTTTTTTATATTTTAGTAAAATATATCTTATTTTTATTTTGGTGCAGTTTATAAGCCACCATTTTTAAATATATATCTTAATTTGTAATAAGAGTCGAATACTTAATTTTATTATGATATATAGTGTTCGATATTTGTAATTGTCAAACCACAGTTGAGATTTAAATAATTAATTACTACAATTACTCAAAGGGTAATTTGGTACACTTGCAAGTTGACATATGTATACGCACCCATATCAGTATCGTATATCATTTAGGTGAAATTACCTCATACCTAAATACATATTACATTTAATAAAAAGACTCATATTAAATAATCATTTAATATACATTCATTTTGTATGTAGAGTTTTGGAAGAAAGTAGTCTTCGAGAATGCTCATCGTTTAATATACATACATTTAATAAGCCTAATATTAATCCATCATTTAATATACGTACATATTTTTCATGTTAAATTTCTTTCAACATATATACATTTTGGGTAGCATTTCATTTGGAGTGTACTTATTATTTAGCATAATAACTTAAGAATCTAGTGAAATTTTAACAATATGGAAATTTATGTGCTTACTAAGCTTGTGTGGCTCGAATGGTTTGAATCTTTGTTGTTTGGAGACACCTTCTTCTTGCTCAAGGGTTCAAGAGGCTTGATTTCTTGCTACAATCTTCTAGATTTGACTTGTGTTCTTCTATTGAGAGGGAGATGTTGAATATCTGGAAATGTTTTTGTTGAATGAGATTGGGAACAAAAAGGGTCGATATGTAAATAAAAGGGTTGGAGAAAAGTGGTTGTATGGACAACTATGGAATATGAAAAACAATAGGAAAGAGAGCAACTAATCACCATTTGGTGAACGTAATTCGCAGGAGAAAAAGTCTAGCATGGGGAAGGCCTATATTGACTTTTCATTTTGAGAGGGAAACATGGTGTATTGCTTTTGAATTTACTTTTGAAAGTATGTACGTAGACAAATAGGGAAGTCAAGTCTTTTGGGTTTGTGTTTGTAAGAGGGAAAGTAAGAAACAACATCTACTTTGGTGTAAAATTGTAAATGTCGGATGCTAGAAAAGAACAAGGGGTGTAGTCCTTTAATTGCTTGACTCTCCATAGATTATATAGGGAAATGAATATTTTTGAGTATTTAGTAGAGGTGAGTATTTATATTAAATACGTGTTGTATTATTTTTTTTTACTTATGTTTGATTCGAAAGTTCATGATGGTGAGATAATTATTGAGAATATTACTTTGGATAATTCTCACGTCATTATAAATTCACGATTTATAGTGCATATTAAATTTATAAATTCCTTGTTTTGACGCAAGTAGCATTTGCTATTTTTCGCATCAATTGTTTTCGTTGGGACAATTTTCATTATAAAATATAAAATTTATACTTTTGATTCGATTCAGATTTATTTTACGTTACGTCACCAACTCGCCAAATCATGGATTCTTCCGAAGAATCGCTACATTTATTTTTATTTTATTTTATTTATAAAATATATCAATATTTATAACGTGTGCATAGATAAACGTGTATGATTGACACATGACATGGTTATTTCTAGACTTGTATAATAGAATGTTATTTCATTAGTAATAGATGTTTTACATGTTGGTGCTTTGTTACAATCGGGTGTAAGGAAGATGACCCATTTTCGAAGGTTGTCACAAAATCCGACAGAAATGACCCGATAATAACCAAAACTCAATCGATAACACGATTGACATCCCTAAATCCGACAGAAATGACCCGATAATAACCAAAACTCAATCGGATAACACGATTGACATCCCTACTGCCAGCTATGGTACTTGATTCTCTTAGACTATGCATAAGGGGTGAGCAAAGTTGCCACATCGGCGTCACATCAGCTCGCCTAAACACATGAAAAAACGCGTCACATCAGCTCGCCTAAACACATGAAAAAACCCCGACCAAATCCACGTAGCAGGCAATCAAAATCTCCCTCTTTTGAAATCAACACCTTCATATTTGAAAATAGGCGACCGTGCGACCGGATCAGCCATCGGGACGCGTCATGGGGTCTTGTCCTGACGGAGTGAGACGCGTCTGGAAAGAGGAGGGAGTGGGGACGCACCTCTTACGCCTGCCCAGTCTTAGACTATGTGGTATGTGTGTGTGGTGTGATGTGTGGTGCGGTTCTATATGACAACATACCACACCGTGAAAACACATTGAACACCACCACCTCCATGGTGTGAGTGAAAAGTGATGTGTGTAACGACCCGAATTTGTAAATAAATAAATTGTATAAAAATATGATAATTATGGATAAATCATATAAAACGCGTGGAAATTGGTTTCGTGTCGTTTGGACACCGTACGGGAAAGTTATGGGGGAAAACGGGTCAAGACACTTGATGAAAAGTGCAACCCTGCTGCCTCTAGTAGTTCGCGACGCGAACTATAAGTTCCCGATCGGGAACTTGCTCCAGGGAGTTTGGCCTTTTATCGCGAAGAAGTTCACGACTGCTTATCGATCGCGAACTATGAAATTCGCAGAGTTAGCGACGCGAACTCTGGTCGCGTCGTGAACTTGTGTCTGGCAGCATTAAAGTCGGGATTTGGCTCATTTATTGCCAAGTGAAACCCTAGTTCTTCTCTCTCGAGCTTGTGAGCGTTTTTGAGTGTAAAGCATCATTTGGAGCAGATTTCTTGGTCAAATCTTGTGATTCTTCGCTCCTAGTTGAAGATTAAAGGTATATCTTCAATCCTTTGTAGTTGTAGCTTTAGATCTATGGATCTTGAAGCTAGGGTTTGAAACCCTAGTTCTTGGGTTGGTGATTTTGGTGAAATAAATGGTGTATACACTTAATAGATGGTATATTAACAAGGAAAACGAGTGTATGATTATGATTTGTAAGAATCTTGAGGGTTGGTTAAACCTAGGGTTTGGTAAATCACCATATTTGGGGGAAATGGATTGATGGGTGTTATCTAGAGGTAGACGAACACATTGTTAGTAGATTGTAATGTTGAACATTATATGATCATTGTTTTAGGCTTTCGGTGACATCTTGGAAAGTCGGTGAAATTGTGAAGCAAGAGTTTTGGTGTCAAGAACACGGTTGGAGCATTTATTGCTAAGGTGAGTACGTGTGGAATTTACTGAGTACATAGCCCTTTTAAATACTTTCATTACTTGTGTTATGGTCTATTTGCTTAATTGGGTAGACTAGTAGTTGATAGTTAGTTATACCGATGATAGTATGGAGCTAACTTGTTTGATGATAGACGTGATAGCCGAGAGCTAGATTGACATAACTATTGAGTAATGATATGCTGAGATAACGTGATGACGCGGGGAACCCCCAGTCATGAGAGGGTGGAATGAGGGGCAGTTGGGTGAATTCCCATCGACTCATCCACGATAGGCGTGATGTGAGGGGCAGTTGGGTGGATTCTCATCGACTCAATCACGATAGGCGTGATGTGAGGGGCAGTTGGGTGGATTCCCATCGACTCAATCACGATAGGGTGGTGTGAGGGGCAGTTGGGTGGATTCCCATCGACTCAACCACAATAGTAGTCTTACTCATTGGACGTATTCCGGTGGGCAAGAGTGTAGAGTCACACTAAGGTGACTAGAATGGGTAGTTGGAATTATATATATGTATATTGATTGGTTTTATGAAACGTGACATTTCATTTTATTATCGGGTCTAAACCCATGTAGCTCACGAGACGTTTTTGTCTCACGTACTCCTTGTTTTGTTTTGCTTTGTACTCAGGTTCGGGATCGAAGGTTTAGGTACGCATGGATAGAGATGCGGGACCTAGAATAGAAGGACACTAGATTGGATTTAGTCTTAGCTTGGTGATGATCTATTTTGTAACACCTACTTTTATACTCTGATTTCATACCAAGGTTTTTGTAAATCCAAATTGGGGATGTTCTTCTATTTATAAAAATGTTTTATTTTGGCCAATATTTGGCATTAAATTTGAGGTGTTACAACTTGGTATCAGAGCTATAGTTTAAGTGAATTAGGTTGGATGACCATCCTAGTCTTAGACTGTAGCATTAGGAATGTAAGATTCCTTGAGATCATAGGTTGACCTTGAGACTTTATATTAAGTTTAGGGTTGAACCTAGGGGACCGATGAATTTGATATGATTTGGATATTGAGTCTTATGAGACTAATGGGTTGTACACAAGGTACTAAATGTTTAATGTCTTTCGTATAGTCTTGATTGAAAGAAAATGGTGACCACACGTAGAAGTGGTAAAGCCCCGGAGGGCCGTGAGGAGGAAGTACCTCCTGTTGAGAGGGTGGATGAGCAAGAAAGTCAACCATCAATGCATCGGGTTGATGAGTCGGAGGTCGGAGCTAATAGAACTCCGGTGACCATGGCGGATCTCCAAACCATTATCGACCAAATCAAGGGAACGGTGGCCGAGGAAGTGCACCGTATTATTGGAGACCGTGTGAGGTCGGGTGGAGACCGGGAATCCGAGGCTAAGTCGGATGAGAAAACCGGAGGTAGTGGCACCGGGGAAGGGAAGTCCTACACGGGTGGCCAAAGTGATGCAAGGGCTAAGCCCGTTGTGAAAGAAGGGTGTTCGTTTAAATCATTCATGGCTTGTAAGCCAAATGTGTATTCGGGTAGTTCGGACCCGAAAGTAACGATGAGGTGGATCCGAGAAACCGAGAGGGTTATCGGAAGTAGTAAGTGTAAGGATGTTGATATGGTGACGTATGCGTCACAATTGTTAAAAGAGGATGCGATGGTTTGGTGGGACATCGTGTATGAGACCCTAGGGAAGGAAGTGGTTGAAAGGATGTCGTGGGGTGAGTTCACCACGAGGTTGAAAAAGAAGTTTTGTCCCGAGAGGGATTTGGAAAAGATGCACGAAAAGTTTGTGACCCTTAAGAAGGGTGATATGTCAATCGAAGAATACTCGAGGGAGTTCACGGGATTGCTCCCGTTTGTTGCTAAAACCTACTCGGATGAGAGGTTGAGGGTGGTTCGGTATGCAAGTGGGCTACCGTGGGATTATCAATTGGAGGTTAAGAGGGCGGTTTCACTCGATGAGGCTATTAGTGCCGCCCGGGGTGTTGAAGAGGTTAATGCGGCACGGGTTGCCGAGAGGGCCCATGTGGGCGAGAAAAGAAAAGCCGAGAGCGGCTCTAGTTCGTTCAAGAAAGGGAAGTTCACTTCGAGCTTCTCTAAACAAGGAAGTGTTGGCCCGTGCAAGAAATGCGGGAAAAATCATACCGGCCCGTGCCGGGGAGAGTCAAAGGCTTGCTATAGTTGTGGTAAGATGGGGCACATAGCCCGGGATTGTAGGGCCAAGTTGACGGCCGATGTGGAGTGCTACTCATGCCATGAGAAGGGGCATTATAGCAATGTGTGCCCAAAGAAGGGAATCGAGTCGATGGTGTCCACGGCTCAAAAGAAAGTGGAACCGGCGAAGGTGAAGGGGCGGTCCTTCCAACTTACTCGGGAGGAGGCGAAGGAGGCACACGATGTGGTGTCAGGTACTTTATTCATTAACTCCTTGCCAACTCATATTTTATTTGATTCAGGTTCCAATTATCCGTTTGTGTCTTATGAATTCGGTTGTAAATTGAATGTGCCGTCCGAAAAGTTAGATGAAATGTATGAGATAGAAGTAGCCGACGGGAAAACGTCTATGGTTGATTGTATTTATAGAAATTGTGAAATAGAAATAGACGGTAGAAGGTTTAAAGTGGATTTGTTGCCCATGGGAATTAGGGCGTTTGATGTGGTTATCGGTATGGATTGGTTGGGTATGCACCAAGCCAAGATTTTGTGTGGAAAGAAAATTGTGTCGATTAGGACACCCGAGAATGAGAAAGTGTATGTGTATGGGGAGAAACGACATTACATGCCTAATGTGATTACCGCTATTAAGGCAAGGAAAAGTATATCGAAAGGTTGTGCATCGTTTATTGCATACGTATTAGATGGTCGAAAAGAAAAGAAGACAATGGATAGTGTAAAAATTATTCGGGAATTCCCCGAGGTATTTCCCGATGACTTGCCCGGTTTGCCACCGGAGAGACAAGTCGAGTTCAAAATTGATTTAGTGCCGGGAGCGACGCCGATTGCTCGTGCTCCCTATCGTTTAGCTCCCACCGAGATGCGGGAATTGATGACCCAATTGCAAGAATTGTTAGATAAAGGTTTTATTCGTCCGAGTTCGTCACCGTGGGGTGCACCGGTGTTATTTGTTAAGAAGAAAGACGGTTCGATGAGAATGTGTATCGACTACCGAGAGTTGAACAAGGTAACAATTAAGAATCGTTACCCGTTGCCGAGAATTGATGACTTATTTGACCAATTGCAAGGTGCTAGTTATTTCTCGAAGATCGATTTGAGGTCGGGTTATCACCAAGTTCGGGTGAAAGAAGGCGACACCGAGAAGACGGCTTTTCGTACACGTTATGGTCATTATGAATTTCTAGTGATGCCGTTTGGTCTTACAAACGCACCGGCTATTTTTATGGATTTAATGAATCGGGTTTGTAAACCGTTTCTTGATAAGTTTTTGATCGTGTTCATTGATGATATTTTGATTTATTCGAAAACCGAAGAAGAACACGAAGGTCATCTGAGGCTTGTTCTAGACGTGTTGAAACGGGAGAAATTATATGCAAAATTTTCAAAGTGTGAATTTTGGTTGCGGGAAGTACAATTCTTAGGTCACGTGGTGACGTGTGTTGGTATTAAGGTTGATCCGTCCAAGATTGAAGCGGTATCAAATTGGGAGCCTCCGAGGACTCCTACCGAGGTTAGAAGTTTTCTTGGATTAGCCGGTTATTACCGAAGGTTTATACAAGATTTCTCGAGAATCGCGATTCCACTCACGAAGTTAACGAGAAAAAGTGAGAAGTTTGTGTGGGAGAAGAAGCAAGAAGAGGCGTTTAAGTTGTTAAAAGAAAAGTTATGTAACGCGCCGATCCTTACGTTACCGGATGGTATGGAAGATTTTGTGGTTTATAGTGATGCTTCAAATCAAGGGCTCGGTTGTGTGTTGATGCAAAGAGGAAAGGTGATCGCGTATGCCTCGCGACAATTGAAGAATGCGGAATTAAGGTACACGACACACGACTTGGAATTGGCGGCGATTATTTTTGCCTTGAAGTTGTGGAGGCATTATTTGTATGGCACTCGGTGTACATTGTACACGGATCATAAGAGTTTGCAATATGTTTTTACACAAAAAGACCTTAATATGCGACAAAGAAGGTGGATCGAGTTGATTGCCGATTATGATTGTGAGATTGTGTATCATGCGGGGAAGGCGAATGTGGTGGCCGATGCCTTAAGTCGAAAGGTTTATGAAAATCCGAACCGAGGAATTTTATCACGTATAGAAGTTGTCTCGAGTATTATTGAAAGGATCAAGAATGCCCAACGGGAGGTTATGGGAAAAGACGAGTTAAGACAAGAACGGTTAGGTAAGAACCAACATTTTCTCGAAAATGCGCAAGGGTTGAAGACCGTAGGCGGCCGTATTTGGGTTCCTAAGTTCGGTGGTATCCGAAAAGAGTTGTTGTATGATGTGCACAAGTCGAAGTATTCGATTCACCCGGGAAGTACAAAGACGTACCAAGATATGAAACGGGTTTATTGGTGGCCCGGAATGAAGGCGAGAGTGGCCAAGTATATCTCTAAGTGTGCCACGTGTGCACAAGTGAAAGCCGAGCATCAAGTACCATATGGGGTAGCTCAATCATTGGTTGTGCCGGCCGGGAAGTGGGAAGATATAACTATGGATTTCATAGTAGGCTTACCGAAGACGAGTAGAGGTCACGATGCCATTTGGGTCATAGTTGACCGGTTGACCAAGAGTGCGTTATTTTTAGCAATTCGGGAAACATTGCCACTTGAGAAGTTGGCTAAGTTGTATGTTGATGAAGTGGTTCGACTCCACGGGGTTCCGTTATCGATTGTATCCGATAGGGACGCGAGGTTTACCTCGAGATTTTGGCGATCTTTACAAGAAGAGTTAGGTACAAAGTTGCGGTTGAGCACGGCCTATCATCCGCAAACCGAGGTCAAAGTGAAAGAACGATTCAAACGGTTGAAGACATGTTGAGATCGTGTGTGTTAGACTTCGGTGGTAAATGGGATGAACATTTACCGTTAGTCGAGTTCTCGTATAATAATAGTTATCACTCGACTATTAAGATGCCGCCTTATGAGGCGTTGTATGGGAGAAAATGTAGAACTCCATCTTGTTGGTTGGAAGCGGGAGAGACGAAACTCACGGGTCCCGAGATCGTGAGAGTGACAAATGAAAAGATTGGTATTATTCAAACTAACATGAAAGTCGCCCAAGATAGACAACGAAGTTATTCGGGTTTAAAGAAAAGACCATACGACTTGGATGTCGGTGATATGGTGATGTTGAAAGTGTCACCTTGGAAAGGTGTGATGCGGTTTGGTAAAAAGGGAAAGTTAAGTCCAAGGTATGTTGGACCGTTTAAAATATTGAAACGGGTCGGGCTTCAAGCTTTCAAGTTGGAACTTCCACCCGAGCTTCAAGGTGTGCATGACACCTTTCACGTAAGTTATTTGAAGAAGTTTATCGGGGAGGTTGAAAATATTATTCCGTTGCAAGAGTTGCGGGTTGACGGCCCGAATCGGTTGATTGAGGAGCCCGAAGCTATATTAGAAACAAAAACAAAGAAGCTTCGGAATAAGGAGATCAAGTTGGTGTTGGTCAAGTGGAAGCATTCACTTGGGCCGAATTTGACTTGGGAAGTCAAGGACGAGATTCGGAAGAGGTACCCGGATTTCGTGAACTATGATGAGATTCCGAGGACGGAATCTTCTTAAGGGGTAGATAGTTGTAACGACCCGAATTTGTAAATAAATAAATTGTATAAAAATATGATAAATATGGATAAATCATATAAAACGCGTGGAAATTGGTTTCGTGTCGTTTGGACACCGTACGGGAAAGTTATGGGGGAAAACGGGTCAAGACACTTGATGAAAAGTGCAGCCCTGCTGCCTCTAGTAGTTCGCGACGCGAACTATAAGTTCCCGATCGGGAACTTGCTCCAGGGAGTTTGGCCTTTTATCGCGAAGAAGTTCACGCCTGCTTATCGATCGCGAACTATGAAATTCGCAGAGTTAGCGAGGCGAACTCTGGTCGCGTCGTGAACTTGTGTCTGGCAGCATTAAAGTCGGGATTTGGCTCATTTATTGCCAAGTGAAACCCTAGTTCTTCTCTCTCGAGCTTGTGAGCGTTTTTGAGTGTAAAGCATCATTTGGAGCAGATTTCTTGGTCAAATCTTGTAATTCTTCGCTCCTAGTTGAAGATTAAAGGTATATCTTCAATCCTTTGTAGTTGTAGCTTTAGATCTATGGATCTTGAAGCTAGGGTTTGAAACCCTAGTTCTTGGGTTGGTGATTTTGGTGAAATAAATGGTGTATACACTTAATAGATGGTATATTAACAAGGAAAACGAGTGTATGATTATGATTTGTAAGAATCTTGAGGGTTGGTTAAACATAGGGTTTGGTAAATCACCATATTTGGGGGAAATGGATTGATGGGTGTTATCTAGAGGTAGATGAACACATTGTTAGTAGATTGTAATGTTGAACATTATATGATCATTGTTTTAGGCTTTCGGTGACATCTTGGAAAGTCGGTGAAATTGTGAAGCAAGAGTTTTGGTGTCAAGAACACGGTTGGAGCATTTATTGCTAAGGTGAGTACGTGTGGAATTTACTGAGTACATAGCCCTTTTAAATACTTTCATTACTTGTGTTATGGTCTATTTGCTTAGTTGGGTAGACTAGTAGTTGATAGTTAGTTATACCGATGATAGTATGGAGCTAACTTGTTTGATGATAGACGTGATAGCCGAGAGCTAGATTGACATAACTATTGAGTTATGATATGCTGAGATAACGTGATGACACGGGGAACCCCCGGTCATGAGAGGGTGGAATGAGGGGCAGTTGGGTGAATTCCCATCGACTCATCCACGATAGGCGTGATGTGAGGGGCAGTTGGGTGGATTCCCATCGACTCAATCACGATAGGCCTGATGTGAGGGGCAGTTGGGTGGATTCCCATCGACTCAATCACGATAGGGTGGTGTGAGGGGCAGTTGGGTGGATTCCCATCGACTCAACCACAATAGTAGTCTTACTCATTGGACGTATTCCGGTGGGCAAGAGTGTAGAGTCACACTAAGGTGACTAGAATGGGTAGTTGGAATTATATATATGTATATTGATTGGTTTTATGAAACGTGACATTTCATTTTATTATCGGGTCTAAACCCATGTAGCTCACGAGACGTTTTTGTCTCACGTACTCCTTGTTTTGTTTTGCTTTGTACTCAGGTTCGGGATCGAAGGTTTAGGTACGCATGGATAGAGATGCGGGACCTAGAATAGAAGGACACTAGATTGGATTTAGTCTTAGCTTGGTGATGATCTATTTTGTAACACCTACTTTTATACTCTGATTTCATACCAAGGTTTTTGTAAATCCAAATTGGGGATGTTCTTCTATTTATAAAAATGTTTTATTTTGGTCAATATTTGGCATTAAATTTGAGGTGTTACAATGTGGGTCACACCAAATCAATGTTTTTGTCTCATAAAAGTCAGTGAAGGCTCGTGGATGTGGCCCTCTATTTTAACAGAAACCCCCACAATGTGGCGAGGGGTGATATTTAATGTGATTTCACGGTGTAGAGAGTGTTGTACATCAGCTTTCACGGTGTGGATATTAGCTATACCAAGTAGCCTAAGACCATACTTTAGCATTTCTAGCAAAAATATTATGATTTTTGATAATGACAGCTCTTAGGGATGTCAAAAGACATGTTTTATAAACTTGTACATTAATCTATAACAAACTCTTTGAGTTTAAGAATGACTATTTTGTACAACTTTTTATGCACTTAGGGACAACACTAAAGGCTGTCATTATCAAAATCCAAATATTATTATCGAATTTAGTGGCCTCTTTGTAATTGGCAAACAACCTATTTTTTGTAATCCTACCCTATATATGAGGCCTAAATTTGAAGAGGGTTTGACACCATGGCAATTTCAAGCATTCCTATTCGTCCATAATGCCACTTGGAATTCCCTGATTGGTCCACGTCATTTGCACTAATACAAACGAATCTGGTACAGCTTACGGTCTACATTCATACGCTCCATATACGGCAAACGAATCTGGTACGGTTTACGGTCTACATTCATATGCTCCATATACGGCTTCCTACATACAAGGAAACAAATAAATAACTATTTAAAATATCCTACATACAAGGAAACAAATAAATATTTAAAAGATCAATCAGCGACTCAATCGTATTTATAAAATTTACAGCATACTAAAATTTACATACTAAAATTTACATTTTAGTATGTAAATGTACATTTTGTAGCTAGTTCTATATAAAATCCTCCTTCTGTTTCTCTCCGCCTCTCTCAGTGCATTCATCTATCTCCTCTACTTTCTCTCTGTAAAAACCCCCATTTCAAAAATCAAACCCTAACCAGATCCCTCTCAACTTTCTCCGATCACACCAAAACCATGGCATCAACGGCGCGTGACGAGAATGTGTACATGGCAAAGCTCTCGGAGCAAGCTGAACGTTACGAAGAAATGGTTGAATTCATGGAAAAAGTCTCCAACTCACTTTCCGATTCTGAAGAACTCACCATCGAGGAGCGTAACCTTCTCTCCGTTGCGTACAAAAACGTCATCGGAGCTCGCCGTGCTTCGTGGAGAATCATCTCATCGATCGAGCAAAAGGAGGAATCGCGTGGTAATGAAGATCACGTGACTTCGATCAAGGAGTATAGATCGAAGATCGAGAAGGAGCTCTCTGACATCTGCGACGGGATTTTGAAATTGCTTGATTCGAAACTCGTCCCGTCTGCATCTTCCGGTGATTCGAAGGTGTTTTATTTGAAGATGAAGGGTGATTATCATCGTTACCTTGCTGAGTTTAAGACCGCCGGTGAACGGAAAGAGGCCGCTGAGAGCACACTCAATGCTTATAAGGCTGCTCAGGTTTGCTTTTTTCCTCCAAAATTATATTAGTTGTTAGCTCTTATAAAACTGTAGATTTAGGTTATTGGTTCAAGGAATAAAATGTGTAGATAAGCAAGTAAAACTTGGAGTATAAAAATTATTTGGCCTAATTGCACCTGCAGAGGTAATTCAAATTGACTCCTCGTTGACTTTAATTGACATACTAATTGACATAAGCAGATCTGCGTATGTTAAATTAGGGCTTCAAGTATGATTGCTTACGCTATTAATCTGGTGATATTCAGTTCAGCTGTTACTGTATGTCTGTATGCTATTGTTTAAAATGATTTCGATGAATCCCTGCAATTTTTATTGTTGTTACAATTTGCTCATCTTTCATTCAAACATGCTAATTGATTGAATAACACTTAAGTTTAATTGTATCAGTTCTAATTCTTGAAAGTTTAATCCTTTTATAAATTAGTAAATTAGTAAAAAGTTCATTAATTTTATTGGTTTGCAGGATATTGCAAACACTGAACTCGCCCCAACTCACCCAATTCGTTTGGGATTAGCTCTTAACTTCTCAGTCTTTTACTATGAGATTTTGAACTCTCCAGATCGCGCATGTAGTCTTGCTAAACAGGTATCAATTATAAATTTTAATATTAACAAAACTTGCATAAACATAACCAATTGTTTCGATGTATAGATCTATAGCGTGTGCCGTCTAGCTTGATATTACTTAATTACCCCTCCCATTTTTCAGGCCTTTGATGAAGCAATTGCTGAGTTGGATACTTTGGGCGAGGACTCATACAAGGATAGCACTTTGATCATGCAACTTCTTCGTGATAATCTTACTTTATGGACTTCTGATATGCAGGTATAGTTTTAATTGACTTATTTAATCAAATTTACAAATATGAGTTTTGATATTAAATAACTAAAAAATTAATTATTTGACACATGAATTGTTGCAACAGGATGAGGGAGCTGATGAAATTAAGGAAGCAGCAGCCACCAAACAAACCGAACAACAAAAGGAATGAAAATGATTTGCTTTCGAGCTTCATTGATTTGCCTTGTTTTGTTTTTTTATACTTCAAGAGGCTTTGATCCATCTAATTATTATGGAATTGTGTTTTTAATAGTTATTAATACTTTTTCCCTCAATTAATTTCCTCTTATTTGTAACCCTAAAATGTGGGTGGTGCTTTTTATTAGTATTTGTACTTCGGGATGAAAATGAGATTGTTGGGAGTAAGATATTTACTTTTGTATTCTAAAACCCGTTCAAATGACACTTGTCACTTGCTCGTTGGTTGGGGAACGCCATTGACATGTCCTCTGTCATTTTCTCCCATTTGTTTTAAATTTTGTTGGTAGGGGTGTGTTAGTTTAGAATTGCTAATGTGATTTTGATATGATTAGCTTATTACTAACTTGAGCTTAATAATCTTAATAAGCTATAGTTTATAACTCCATAATCGTAAATAAGCTATAGTTTAAATAAGCTATTTCGAACTTTAATAACCTTATAAACTCTCGAAATAAGACGTAAAAAAAATATTGTTGCGCGTAATACCAATAGACGAATTTAAATTTTAAACGAATGAACAGGTCAAATGTACATCACACCAGTCAAACAATGTAAACTGGGGACCAGCCAAGGGCTAGATAATAATGCTAGATTTGCCTGTATTAGCATAGATTCTTGTTCACAGATAATATGTATCATGTGCAAAAATACATTCCCAAAAAATCTAACAGGGTCCACAACGACATAACTATGCTATCTCTTGGATTGAAGTTCATTAATAGCAAGCCAAAATCCTAAAAAGATTACAATTAACCACAATTGGCATTGTGCTTATGTGGCTAGCAAGATGACTTTTTTTTTTTCTTGTATTTGAAAACATTGGATTGAACCACGTATGTTAAACTGAAAAACATACCAGAATAGCATAAACAAGAACTTACCTTTTTTTATGTTGGGTTGTAGAATATGTTAAACTAAATTAGTGAAACCGAGATCGAACTCAGCTCAAACTAAATTAGTATTGGAATGTAATGTGTGATTATGATTCTAACCCTATGTTCATGCATAAAAATCACAAGGGATTAAAACTTATCAATAACTCACGAAAACTTTCTATCTTTTATACTTGAGAATCAAATGTTCATGTTCATGATTATGAAATTATGATTCATAAGTTTTCATGTTTGTGATCAATGTTCATAGTTGCTCAGGACAAATTGATATTTTGTTGAAAAGGGGAAAAACAGGGGAAGATCATAATATCATAGTACATCAGAAATTACACAATTTAATCAAAAAATGAATCCATAATTGTAATATAAATTGCATTAGAAACATAAAACTGTCAACAATTTCAATCTTGATGAAATGAGAAGGAAACAAACTGTAAACCTAGGGTTTCTTTTTACATAGTCTTCTCCAATAAAATTCATTCATTTACATCACATTTTTAAACAAATTTCTGAAACTATTCTTCAATTATGATATTTCCCCCAAGTTGAAACATGATTCAACATATACATAAACAATTATATATGTAATTTCATTGTAATGTATATGTATCAAAAACCCCTAATTTTTGAAACTTACGAATTTCCCCAAATTGATTGATGATCAAATAGCTTTCCATCTAGGGCTAGGTGCCGGAGGTGTTGGAGACAGCGGTGTTAATTGTTGGAATCCGAATTGGTTCGTCGGAGAAAATGGAAATCCCGGCGATAACATCGGAAACTGCGATTTTGGAGAAGGTATACACCCAAACGGAAGTGGAGACAACGGCGTTGGGAAGTCCGGTGGCGGAAATGAAGCCGACGACAACGCCGTAGTCGGCGGGCGCGGTTGTAGTTGCGGAGGCGGAGGTTGAGTAAAGCCGGTGATGTTCGTCTGAAAGCAACGCATGTAAGCAGAGATCGGCGATTCCGCCGTCGCGTGTACCGCCGGTAACGGCGGAAGCGGCGATAGAGGCTGGTGATGCGCGGTGAAGAAGTTGGCAACTCCCGGCCGGAAGCTAGGGTTTGACGGAAGTACAGCACCTCCAACGACGGCGTTCGGCGGACGATTGCCGACGTGTTCCAACGGCGGCGGACGAATCCTCTGTAACCGTGAACTTTGTGGTTTTACCGGCGGAGCGGGATTAGTAGCCACCCGTTCGTGTGCCGGAGAACCGGTGAGCTTCTGAACGACGTCACGGAAATCACTTTTACTGACATTATAAACCGGCGGTTGATTTTGTTGTTGGTTGTGGTGGAAACTGGACGGCTGAGATTCATTCCCGTGATCTAACACCACCGGCGGCGGCGGCGGCGGATGGTGAAGGTGGTGGTGATCAAACTCAAAGGGTTTTCTAATTGGGGGTTTTGAAATCTTGTGAGATAATTTATGAATCTGTTTCAAGTACTGATCTTTGGCACCAGTACTAGAATCGAGATTAGGGTTTATAGCAGAAGATTCTTCTTCACCAGATGAATGACAGCTTTTTTCCATCAGTGAATGAATACACACACTGAGAACACAAACACAGTCAAAAACTTTCTCTCTCTAGATCTACACTCCTTTCTCTCTCTGGAAATATATATTTATATCTGAATCTTTGTGTGTAATATTTTGGGGATATCTTTTGCAGATTTTTGAAGGGGTTGGGGAAGATGATTGATTAATTTGTGGGGGACTAAAGCTTTAACAAAAAGAGTATAATCTATAATCTAATCTAATGTGTGCTAAAAAACAGAGACATCACACATTATTATATGTAAATTCGGACATCTTTTAACGTTGTAGTCTTGTAGATATGTTTGAACTTTTAAGAGAGAGGGGGAGAGAGAGAGAGAGTAAGTAGATTAGAAGTTAATACTTACGCCTCTCCCAACCCTTACCCATCACTAAACCCATCACTAGCGTCACGTCATCGCATCCTTACTGACCTGCTACTGACACGTTCGTGCCAACCCTACCCATCACTAAACCCATCCTTTCCACATCATCATTTCCACATCACCATTTTAATTAATAAAAAAACACATTACATTAAATAAAAAACATTACATTAATTATAAAAAAAAATAAAAACATTACGATTAAAAAAAACACGATTACGGAAAAAAAAAATACGGAAAAAAAAAAATTAACGTTGACGGTAGTTCGGCGGGAGGGTCCAAATGTGTTCGATTAAGGCATTGCGAAGTTTATGATGCACAACTCGATCACGTATCTCCTTTTCAATACGCAATTGTGCTGCAACACGTTCATGCCATGTACGTTGTGGGTGATTATCCGGGTTAGCGGTATAGTCTTCTTCGATTGGACAAATTGCGCGGCCGTTATCTTCCGTAATCATGTTGTGTAATATCACACAAGTGTACATGATCCGTCGTATTTTGTTCACACTGTATGGTCGTGCCGGGTTTTTAATGATTACCCACCGTCCTTGAAGCACTCCAAAAGCTCGTTCGACATCCTTCCTAGCGGATTCTTGGAACCGCTTGAACTTCATGTTCTTTTCTTCAATAGGGCATTTAAACGACTTGACAAGCCTTTCAATAGTTTGGTTCAAATCGAAGACGGCTGTTACATTGACATAATCTTGCCAGTAATCATCGGCGTCATCGTTTGGATCCATTTGAGAGAAAAAAAATATGGAAATTGGGAAGAGAGGAAGTATGTGATTGTGAGAGGAAGAGAGGAAGTATGTGATTGTGTGTTTAAAATGGTAGAGTATAGTGGGTTTTTATAGAGGTTGTGTGTAGTATTAATTATTTGTATTAAAAAAAAAAATAAAAAAAAAATTGATTTTTGAAAAAAACCCACACGCTCCCTCGGTCCTACCCCCTCGACGGCTTCCCACGTCCGTCGACGCCACGACGAACCCGCCACGACGCCGGCCACGACGGCTCGGTGCCAACGCCGTCGTGGCTCGACGCCCCGTCGACGTGCCCCCTGACGCAGGGTTGGCACCAGTCTTAAAAGGATAGAGAAAGGGACATTACATATTTTACATGACCATAAACACCTTTTCACACTAATATTTGATATTTGTGTTATTCCAAATGGAAGATGTCTAATATTTGCAAGGTTTTATTAGGAGGGTAGAAATGTAATTTTGTGAAAGTTGTGGTCGTTGCTACGACGGAGGTGAAAACGCATAGACACAAAGGTCGGATTTTAAAAAATGGTTTGGCGTAGATATGAGGGAGGGGGTGGCTTTGGAGAAGAGCACGGGTAACGAATGTTACATTAAAGTACACATTTGTACATTCTGTATTTTGGGTGACAAGGATAAAAAGGTAATTATAACATATTCACATGATAAACATGCGAACACGTGGATCTAGGGTTTGTTGAATTGGATTTCGAAACTCGTTAGGATATTTGTGTGGGACGACATGAATTCTAGTAAAACATAAAAACGTACTAGATGTATAAACGTATATATAATAATGCATGTAAGACGTATGAATATAATAAAAAAGTTGCATAGACCTGAAAGAAGAAATTAATGAACACTTCTATAAAAAAATAACTACATTGACGGTCCTTATTTTTCAAAGTTTTTGTAACGACGGTTCATTAATAATTTTAAGTAAGGATTCTCTCTGAAATTTTTTTGAAGTAAAAGATCATAAGTGGGATTTTAAGGAAAGCACAAAGTGAACTACAATTGTATGTAATTTTCTCCTAAAATTATATATTTCAAACAAACATTGTACTGATAGGGGTAAAAAAAAGTAACTTTACCTAAGTAAAATAACATGTTTGGTATGAAAAACACGTGGGTATAATGGATTTGGTTGGATTAAAGAAGGGATGCATTGACCACATTACTGAAATGTAACAGGATTGTGAAATGTTATTCGATAAACTGGTGAATTTTAGTTGTAGATATAGTATTATTTCTTATTAAGTATTATTCATTTATTTTATTATTCTGATTAATATAAGTATTTAAATTAAGTGATGAGATTATGAAAGAAAATTATTAAATTTTATATGATAATTATTTTATGAATGAGTATGAATATTTAGTAAGAATCAATATAGATTTTATTTTAGTTGTTTTAATAATAATAAGCTTTGTAACACATTAATAATAAGACCCGTGCCAACCCTGCGTCAGGGGGCACGTCGAGGGGCAAAAAAAATCCGTCGAGGCACGTCACCATTGGCACCACCGCGTCCTGGGCAGGCGTCGTGGGGTTGCGTCCTGGTGGCGACGGTGGGAGTACGGGCGTCGATAGCGTCCTGTGAGTGGGAGATGTTTTATTTTAATATTTTAAAATAAAGGTGGGGATGAGTTAGTGATGTGTTACTGTTGGCACGACCTCGTCAGTAAGGATGTGTTTAGTGATGTGTTTAGTGACGCGCCACGGTTGTGAGAGCGGTTGTGAGAGGTCTAAGATCAAAGACCGTACGTTATATTGCTTGATATTAAGTTGAAAAGTACATGTAGTTGAAGTTACAAACTTTAATTGACTTGGAAATTATGTCTTCAATAAAATCCACATCATTATATCTTCAATTTCTTGATGAAATGTTTATTGTTAGAAAAAGATAGATAACAAGTTAACAACCATAGACATTACATGCCTAATTAGAAGAGACGTGTATGTGGTTGAATTAAAATTGTAACCTTAATATTAATTTATTATATATCATTTTGATTAATAACTTGTAGCATTTACATACCATCTCTATTTCAAACCAATGAACACAAACGTTTTGTCAAAAAGTATTTGTATAATTAGTCAAATATTTATGATGTCTTTAATACTACAAATTAAATACAAACGTATGTGTTAAATCAAACCAATTGATGATAACCTATTGGACTATTGGTATATGTTACTGAATAATTTTTTACATGTCACCAATTTTATCACTATATAGATAAGTATTTATTAGATGATTATTGAAAAACTTGAAAACGATCACGATAACAATTAAGTTGCGTATATTATGAGCAAAATTTAACTACTTAAAATGAGGAGATAACTCTAATACAGAATATATGCTAAATCAGACAATCATTATTAACGAGTAAACGAATAATTTTGAATTTTAAGCTGTGAGAAAATATTAATTTTCTTAAAGAGAATGAGATTATTGGTTAAATAATACGGAGTATTTTTTAAAATAAATTGGTAGCGTTGAATGCAGTTGGGACTTGGGTGAAGTCGGATTCGGGGGTAAAAATGGAAAGAAGTAGGTTAAAAATAGGGGTGTAAATGAGCCGAGCCGAGCCCGAGCTCGATTAGGTTCGAGCTCAGCTCGTTTAAGTTTTAAGAAGCTCGAGCTCGAGCTCAGCTCGTTTCGAGCCTTATATGTAAAGCTCGAGCTCGGCTCGTTTACGTTTTTGCAGGTTCGGGTTCGGCTCGATTAGACTCATTTAAGCTCCCATATACACAATATAAATTTTTTTATTTAATTATAATATTCAATATATTGTGTAAACATTTCATTTTTATATTATGTTATATACATATATATATATAGTATACATACACATATAAGTATAAACATATATAATATATAGTTATATTTTTGTAATAATTAATAATATATTTGCTCGTTTAGGCTCGCGAGTCTAATCAAGCTTAGTGGATCAAGTTCGGGCTCGGGCTCGTTTAATAAACGAGCTCTTATTTAAGCTCAGACTCGGCTCATACTCGTTTAAGCTCGGCTCGTTTCGAGCTTTTAACGAGCCGATCCCGAGTAGCTCACGAACTGCTCGGCTCGTTTTCACCCCTCGTCAAAAATAGCAGTTAAAGTAGTATCTGAAAAAGGCCAAATGAAGAGTCATGATTTGTTTGCCTTTTAACTCCTCGGGAGTATAATAATTTTATTGCTCTCTCTTTATTCATGTCTTTTGTTAATTCCCATAAACAGGACGAAACCTTTTTTCATGCCAACGATTAATATATATCTCTCTTAATCTATATACTGCTCATAAAACAAAGGTATATTAAAATCAGAAATTTATGAGCTATAAGCCATTGGGTTAAGCATGAGGGAGTACATGCAACATAATCAGTGACAAAAAGGGTATTTCAGTGATTTACATTTCAATATTTTCTAATATGATTTGTAATGTTAAGTCATTATAAACATAAAATCATATTTGGTAAAACATTTAAAATCCTGTCAAAAGATTATTAAAAAACATAGCATTTAATCATTTATCTTTTATACGTATCCTAATTTTTTTTAATACTAGTAAATGGTTAATACAATTATATAGAAGATTAATAAATGTAATATTATGATATTAGCATCTTAAATAGTCTTTAATTATAGCGGATTAGGAAACAATCAAATATTTTAAGCGGATAGATGTCTAAAAAGGTAAAAATGTATCCAACTTGTTTTGATGTTATGTCGGGTACTAAGTCCGGTTACGGACTCTGTCCGAATCGACACATTTGATTTTCTCAATTTTGTCTAACGCGGTCTTTGGTCTGCATATTGGACTTGGTCAAAAGCATTTTGTTGAACCGGTTTAAAGAAAAAAAGATTTGGACTCGATTCAAACCATTTCGCTGATAAGTCAGAAGTTCTAACTCACTCAGTTAATGACTAACACAATCTACAACTAAATCAATTAGTAACTATCAAACGACCTATTAGTCTGATTTTAGAACAAAACTCAATTGGATTGAATTGAACTGATAACCGATTTTAGATAGTATCGAGTATTGAACTAGAACATAATGGCAAGTGGATTTCTGTATTAAACCTTCACATAAATTGTTCCAATCCAATTATCCAAATTAAATTAAAGTTCGGGTATATCGTTTTGTTCGGTCTATATCTAAGTTTGCAATTTGCAAACCCTGACTTGGGCCAGAAACACAAGTATGTAACTATGAGCCCATTGGGCTTAAAATTAACCCAATGATCCAACTTAATATTTTGAAAAACGGAAATAAAAAAAAAATAAAATTAAAAACCAAATTTTTTCTCACCATTTTCTGCCGATTTTGACTTTATTTGGCCACATTGCATTTGAGCATCAACTCATAAGTCATAGGTAAGCTGTAAAAGAGTCTACTTTTATCTAAAAAACCTAACCCCCAAATCTCGTCAGCCGAATCGATCCATGGCGGAATCCGATAAGGCCAACTCTCTTTCACAGGTACACTGTTGTTTTAATCAATATATGTTCCATTTTATGTTTCCTGATCTGTGTTTAATTTTGTATTTTGGGCAAAGTTAAGATATCGTCTGATTTGAATCGAATTGAGCTTATTTGTCGATTATCGGTGCTACGGTTATGGGATTTAGCATTAGTCAAATCACAGATTCAAGGAATTTGTATGATTTTGGCTTTTGAATGTAAATTAACATCGGATTTCATTATTTGTTAACTTTTCAACTTTAATATTCTGCATTTCTCGAATTTAGGTATGGGATTGAATCAATTGAATGTTGAGTTACTCTGTTCTTTCACAGTTAGAATTTTTTTTAACAATTGTTATTAAATGACATTTTCATTAGGTGTAATAGGTAGATGATAGCTGGTATCAGGTGGTATGAAATAATTCCGCAATAGGATCTAGAAACCACATTTGCATGTTATTGTTCATATATTTTAGTTGTAGTGACACATGGCTACTTTTCTGGTTGTAATCTTTATGTTAATTATGTTAAACAGTCCTAATCCATATCTGTGTTATAAAACTTACTAATATAAAATCTTATTGTCAATGTTATTTTCATTAAGGATTATCTTCTTAAGGATATAGAAGAGAAGTTATCTGTAACAGAACCTGTGGAAAAGAGTGCTGAAGAGGATGTTGTTGAAGCTGTCCCAGAGGCATCTGTAACAGCCAATCCGGTTGAGCCACCTGTCACTGAATCTGTTGACTCAGCTGCTGTTACTGAAGAAACAGTTGCAGCAGTTGATGATTCGGATAAGGATGTAAGTGAACCAGCTCCAGCTGCTAGTGAAGAAACCAGTGAAAATGCTGAAGAAGAACCAACTGCTGATGAAACACCTGAAATTAAGGTCACTTTTTGCATTTGCAATGTCATTTGTTCTTATTATAGATGTCAAAATTAAGTAGTTAAATATGATTTAAAAAAAAAAAAATTATATTAAATTTTATGGTGATTTCAATCACAGCTTGAGACAGCACCTGGAGATTATCGTTTTCCAACTACAAATCAAAGCAGACACTGCTTTACCAGATATGTTGAGTACCATCGGTGAGCTTTATAACCTACTAAATCATTTTTATTTTATTTTTTCATCTTTGCTTGTCACTTTCAATATTTTTTATTTATTATTATAATCCCTTTTATTATATTAAATTTATAATATTATCAGGTGTGTGGCTGCAAAGGGAGAAGATGCTTCCGAATGTGACAAGTTTGCAAAATATTATCGCTCACTTTGCCCAGGCGAATGGGTATGTTAATATACACACTTTGCATCATAAAATCTGTTATTTATTTTCATTTTTAGAGTTTTTTTTTTTTATCTTTCAGTATTTCATGTAATTTATATATTTTTGTGTCCTATGCTAATTCTGACAAAAAAATATGCCATTGAAGAAAACGGCCTTAAAGTTTTTCAAATAGACCAAAAATCTTCGATGAGGTGTAGGCCTATTATATTTTATAAATGTTTTCTCAAAAAATTTAAAGGGCATCTTCGCCATTTCACACGTTTTTGTATAAAATTGGTATAAATGACACAAGATACATACTTAGGTGCCTTGTATGAAAGGTTTAACAAAAAGGTGGCCTTAATGAAAACAATTTGAATACTTAGCTGACCTCCACATACAATATCCCTTTAAATATATGGAATTAATTTATGTACCACATTTTTTATGCATACACCACACAGTACAAGCATTACTGTAGACTGTACAAATAAATAAAACAACTATTGTGGTGTATAGATTAAAAATTATGGTGTAAAATTTAAAAATGACACCCTTAAATATATGTATAAATTGAATATGGTGTACAAGTTTTCTTAATTCTTATAATAGGGTATTTTCAGGTATAGATCATTAGTCAACAACTAATATAAATACATATTTTTATATATTGAATGCAGGTAGACAGATGGAACGAGCAAAGGGAAAACGGGACATTCCCGGGTCCTCTGTAGAGAATCCAAAATTACAATTTGGTCCCTCGAGCGAATATTCATTACAATGAGAAACGAAACTCAAAACACAACAAATTAATAAATAAAAAAAACCCTTTTAAGTTCCATGTTTTAATCAGGGTTTGATAGTCTTGAAACATGTCATCGTTTGATGTAATGACTACTTTCCTTACCTTTTTTGTATTTTCATGTGTTTGATGTTCACAAGTTTTTGTTTACAATATTGAAGAGGATCGACTTATTATCGAACACGAGATCTTTCATGATTTCATAAGACCACAAGGTGTGGTTCAATGTTAAACAGATAATGTAATTTTTAGGCGGTGTTAGGACCATGTTAAAGATGCAAAAATGTCTTTAAAATGAGTTTAACTTGCCACGATATCTTATGCTCTAAGGGCATATTTAGAAAAGCTTAAATAAGGACTTATTAGTTTATATAAACTTAATTAAGTTTACATTTGTAAGTTTATATAAGCTAATAAATTAATAAACGTATAAATAGCTTTCCCAAGTTTTACAAACAATTTATAAGAGAATGAAGATAAACCCTGGTGGTTAGCTTGTCTCATAATTCTTGAATGCATAAACTTTGACCAACAAAAAAACCGCCTTTCTTCTTTTACTCATTGTCATCATCCGTAATCTTTTTTCAACTAGTTATATCAGTTTTTTTAATATTTTCTTTTTCATCATTATACATGGAGATAAGGTGATATACAACGCATTAGATGCTTATAAGAAAAGTGTATTTGGTCACATGTTTAGTCACAACTATGGACATTTGGTCACGTGTTTAGTCTTATACTGGCGTTGAGGTGTCAGTGATAACAACAATTAGTGGTGAGCGCAGTTTAGAAACCAAACTGAAACCAATAGAACTGCAAATCATGAATTTTTTAAACCGAACCCGAACCGATTGCATGTTTTCGATTTTGGTTCCGTTCGGTTCCGTTTCGGTCCGGTTCAATTATGGTATGGTTGTGTTTAGCCCAAATGATCATCGTTATCCGAAGACCGAACCGAACCGTACCGAAAATGATGAAATCGAAACCGTAAACGATGAATTTTCAAAACTGAAACCGTGCCATTTACATGTTTTCGGTTTTGATTCTTTTTCGGTTTCGGTTGGTTTTTACTTCGATTCGATTTTTCGGCCTAAATGCCCACCCTAACCACAATTATGTTTGGCCACCATACCATTATAGATAGTCTAATGACCACGCTTCAAATAATATATATTTTCAGGCTGTATATCTTTCAAAAGGGCAGTTAATTTGACTGTTTGGGTGGTACACGTTTAGTACTAAGTTCAATTGAGAAATCAGAAATGTACTTCTTTCAGAAAAGTTTTCAAAAAAGGTTTGATGTGGGAAATTTAAAGAAGTGAACAAACGTGCATTAATTGAATGTTAGTATATTTTAGCAACGGATCGAAACAACAAAGAACTTTCTTATGTAAGGTTCTATAGATCGTCATGTTAAATAGTTGGTTACTCATTTATTATATCTCTTATGTTTACAATATATTATAGGCTGGAGAACTACAAACGCAAAAAAAAAAAATCAAAAAAGAAAAAGAAAAAAAGACTACCAATGTAAATATTTTAAAATAAAGGATCATAAATAAAATTTAGGTTAAACCTCATCCTAAGTACCATATAGTATGCATATCAAAAATTCAAAATAATCATACACTAAAGTAAAAGGGAAAAACTTTGGTTTACTTCCAATAGGGCAGACAAAAGCTTGTGGAAATTATAAAGTATTCCCACTCGCCAAATTACCAGATGTTCTTCCAACTCCAACTCAATTTCAAATGCCTTAATTAATTATTATTATATTTAAAAAATAAAATGCACTGGTTTAAAAAGCTTACACAAATAAAATTTAAGAAAAAACCAAAGAATTTCTATATTTTTGTTGCTGTTGTTGTTAGAATTATTCAGACCAAAAAAATGTAAGAAAATAATTGCAAATACATATTTTATTATGAGGGGATTTATTCAAAGCCATCCTTTTATATTTTAATGCTTGGTGAGTTTTTTGTGCTTTCTGTTCTAGTCGCATCTAAGATCGCGTATAAAATATATATTTTTGTGAGTTTTTATGAATATACCCAAAATACACAGAGTTAATTAATATAAATTGTTTTTTTAAGCAATTGTATGACCTAATCAAGATACTAAATGTCATTTGACTTAGCGATATGTGAATGACCGTTCAACAAAAAGATACAAAGTCCAAATGTTATTTAAAACGTATCAAATGTATATATGTTTTAGTAAGTAATTCTTCTTTCCTTTAAAAATTGAGATAACTTAAAAGTTATGAATTTACATGGGAAATCATTTACATATCATAACTTTTAGTTCATGCATTACATATTGTAAGTTTTATGGCTAATTGTAGAACTATATTAAATAATTGTTGTGATAAATGGAATAAAAATTATAGTGTAAATATCACATGCAATTTTACATTCGTGCATAGCATATATTCTAGTGAATCATACGGAGTAGTTTATAACCAAAAACGGAAAGAAAGAATTTTTTTAGATATATTTGATTTTCACTAATAAGCACAAACTATCAACATTATTCTTAGAATAATAAATTAATATATCCAATATGATTTCCAATAACTTCGGAATATGGTAATTGACAGTTGACACATCAACTATAATAATCAAATAAATCATTTTAATAGCACATCGATCAAATTTACTATACTCGACAATACCCGGATCATATAAATGAGTATTAATTAACAGATAAATAAATGATTTTTTTTCTAGCTATACTCACTTAATTTTCAGCATTTTTCAACTTTTCTCTAAGCAAAAATAAAGAAAATTATGAATAAAATATAAATCAAGTCAAGCTCTCGTGGTCAACATTTCTCTCATAGTTCTTGAATGCATCAACTTTGACCAAAATCCACCTTTCTTCTTCACATCATCTTCCATCCTTTGATCACTAACAAAAGCCATTGATTTACTCTTTTTTAGTTTGTTCTTCAAGGAAGAAATATCTCGTTTGCGGTAATCATGCATGGGAGATTCCACATTCGACAAATCTCCCGACAAGGAAGAAACTGAAGAGACAGAAGAACACGAAGAAGAAGAAGACGCGTATGTGATAACACGTGATGATGATTTCGATATCTTTAATAATCTCTCTCTTAAACACAACGAACAAACACCGGGAGATTGATGATGTTTTGAGTGTTTTTTGCATTTTGTTGAGGATGATGATGGTTTTCTTTTGTTGTTCATTGTGTGTGTGTGTGTGTGTGTGTGTGTGTGTGTTTAGGTGTTGGTTTGAGTGTTTTTAAGGTTAGTTTTGATTCGGTGATTTTGTGGTTATTGTGTTGTATTTATAGAGTTTTTGGGGAGTTAAGTTTCTAAGAGGGTTCATAGGAGTTTCGGTGAGAGTTGTATTAATATTACTTTTTTTGACCAAATATTTGTTGAGAGTTTTTGAAAAGTCATGCAAGGCTAGGCTAGTTTAGGTTGACTCCAATATATATAATGCATGTATGGTTAAAAATGTGCCTAAAACTGATTAAACATACATATCTTTGTTTCTTTGTGTTTTTTTAATAATAGTGGCGCTTGTTTAGAGAAACTTTAATGAAAACATAATGAAATCTTAGAAACTTAAAGTTTAATATTTGACGGTTTGTCGTGCTTTCATATTAGGCTTAAAGTTATTGTCATCTTTTGATTTTCTTGTTTCCATGCCAAAAAAATAAACATTTAACCGTGTTACTTACTTTTTGTTTATTTTAAAATATCTTATTTTTGTAAGAAGATAATTACCAAAGATTAGGAGTTATAAAGAAGACCATAATCATCCATACTCTTTTGGTTTAGTATAGAATAAAATAATGTCTTATTTTTGTATGATAAGTTTTAATTACAATTTATCGGGAAAAAAACACAGTTAATTACAAAAGTAAATTCCTAAGAGAATTTATATTTATTACTATCTTTTAGTCCTATTTATAGTATTAATCACTTCTATATTTGAAATATGTAATCTACTAATTCTCTTTATCCCCTAAATTTTAGCATTTATCTTAATCTAGCGGATAGAAAGATGAGTATGATTAAATAGTAGGAAGTAATAACACTTCTCTTTTTTTAATTGTATCATAAAATAAAATTCTAACACCTTTTTGGCTTTTTGTGCCTTCGATGAAATTTAACATTATCTTCAAAAGTGATCAGTTTTCCTTAACAATCGGAAACTAATTAAGGCGATGATTAAAAATAGAAACTCACATAATTTTTGTATTTTTTCTTTTTGACTCAAAAGTCGTGTTCTTTTCTTCGAATCATTTTCTGTATATTTTCGTAGAAATAACATTAACGCTAATCACAACACATATTACTTACTCCCTCCGTTCCAAATTGATTGTCCACTACAAAAAAGTACATAGTTTAAGAAAAGTACATTAATTATACTATGTCACTAATCAAATTTTCTCTTTTCCACTTAAATATTTTTTGATTGGTTGAAATTGAGGAAATGACAGTCTTTGTGGGACAAACTAAAATAGTATACTGGACAATAAAAATAGGACGGATGGAGTATAATATTAGTTGACACATACTCCGTATATCACTAGGCATATTTAGTATTAATTAATAAAATTGAAATGAAATATTAAATTTATGTTATATATATTATATATTATAACATTAACATATGAACGACCGGCCCGAGAAATTAGAGGTCTTGGGCAAATTACCAAAATAAAACCTTAAAACTAGTAAATTATAAAATTATAAGTAATAAAAGTTTTATTTTATATTTAATTTTATATGGATATAAACCTAAACAAAGATTAGACCCCTGATGAATATACACATTAATATATAAATGTGAATATTTTGAGCCTTGGATGAACTTTGTTGATAGGCATCTTCTAAACTTAAATGTGATCTTACATGTGATCGACCTTAAATGTATGATACTACAAATGAAAATGGATGAAAAATGTTAATATAATAAATTCATCTAGGAGACTAGGAGCATAATATTAATGTAATTATAACTGTGATAAGAATGTATCAATGTAATTTCTAATTAGAATGTTTGGTTAATTTGAGTGTGGAGCAAGTCCAAAATGCATTTTAAAAAATAATAACATATGTTCCATGAACCAAATTGGTCACAAGTCGGTTCCTGATAAAAACAAAACAGTTAATGATTGAATTGATATCCTGTGGTAGACTTGTACAAACCGGTCAAAGTTGGTAAAAACGGTTTGAGTCAAAGCAGTTCGGTTTCAAACCCGATATGGGTCGAATATATAAAAACTGGTTGAAACCGGATCAGATCGATCGAAACCGAACCGGATTGGATCAAAACTGGATTGGATTCATTTTTTTACATTTTTCACCCAAATCACTAATCCGGTTTGAAACCGGTTTTCCATAATCAAAATCACATTTTTTGGATTCAAACCGGTTTTCCATAATCCGGTTCTCAAACTGGTTTGCCTAAGGATACTCAAACCGATCTCAATCCGTCGGTTTCGAACCGATCCGATCCGGTATGCTTCAATCCGGTTACGATCTAGTTTCGTAGCTGGTTTTAAACTGGTTTTGAAACCAGTCCGGATCGAGGTCCAGTTTTGATGTGCACCTCTATCTTGTGGTGTGCTCTGGTCTTTGATCTAGAGGTGGTAGTTTCAATTATTTTAATTATAGTATATTTAAGTTCGGATTATATATATCATCAATTCATCATCATCGGATTAAATACCTTTAATTAATTAGCATTCTAATTTTATCTTAACTTACTTTATAATAAAAAACTAGATTTATAACATCATCGTTTCTCATCTGCCTCACTAATAATAATATTTACAATATCTAACAAAATAGATAAAAGGTCATTTACTAATATCTTATGATCAATACATATGACATTACGAACTTGAACATCATTACAAAATAGATAAAAAGTATATACTTCCTCCGATTCAAAATAAGTGATACACTTTCCATATTTGGGTATATTAAAATAAGTGATACACTTTGAAAATTTACCTTATTAGGTAAAAAGTAGTGGACCACACACCCACTAAATACCTACTTTATTAAAGTGAAATGACCCCTTTACTCATACTTTTACTTTTAAACATCATTAACCTTACTTTATTAAAAAATTGTGGGACTCAATCCCTACTAACCATCCAATTAATCTAATTTAACACCCGTTATAAACTTTTGCCTCAAAAACCGTGAAATCAATAATATATCACTTATTTTGAATCGGAGGAAGTGTTATATTTGTCCACCAACCACGTAAAACACAACTTCTAAATGCATATGCGATTAGTGGTATATCATAAACTAGAATTAACAGATCTAGTATATTTGGTATTAAATCACTAAATAATGAAATATTGCCACCATGACCCTCTAAATTAGTCAAGGTTAAATGATGCCAAAATATTATCAATTATTATATGTAAATTTCATCATCATACTACGATTACGATATAATAAAAACAATAACTTTGAATAATCAACTATTATCAATTATTATATGTAAATGATGCCACCCGAATACCTTTTTTTTTGTTTAAAGCAATCTAATATTTCTTTGAATAATCAAATCCCGAATCCGGACACTAAAACGAAAAATATCTAATTAATATAATTTATAACAAAAACACATCTTAACATTATTACTATTTAATACCCATGAAACCATCACAAAATTTTGCTACAATTTTCATCCATAGCAACCGAAATCTTGAATTTTTAAATAGATGTTAAATAACAACTGGTGACCTAGTTTTTGGACAATACGGGCCCACACATCAACGCGTGTTTAAACTTACTTGCTCGAACCAGCACCAGAATCTGTTGTATTAGCATTGATAGCACATTGTGAAACATATGGTTTCAACTGAAAATGTTTATAGATTAAGTTAATAAACAAAATTATTCAAAGCTTTTAGATAAAGGCATTCAAAATTTATGGGCCATATTAAGAATATAGACACGGGTCGTGTTTTAGTAAAGGTCAAACGGGCCAGCCTAGCCTGGGTTGACCCGCAAACACTTTTTTGTCTATCTCTTCCGTTAGATAAATTTTTTATGTGACCCGTTTTGAGTTAAAATACAACCCAAATTGACCCACTCATAAGTAAATGCTGAAATTGTCACCCATAACATAAGCATAATTTTAAAATAAAGATACCAAATTATATGTATACGTAATGTGTTTTAATATATTATCTAAGAAACCTGTGAATAAAGACAAAATTGAGTACCTTAAAATCAGTCAAATCAGGAACCACATAGTTTGGTAACTTCTCTTGCACCACAACATAACCACCTACACAGATATGAAACAATAATATAATCCATATTGTACAAAACATAAATTGCAGTAAATGAAACAACATAAAAACCAGAATAAAAAACAAATAGTAGGATTATAGTAGCACCTTTTCGTGTGTGATAACCGGTCGGTTTACAATTCTTTCCCTTGTAGTAATCACGAGGTCCCGTTTTTGAAGTGAGAATGTAGAGTGAAGATGTTCGTTTTCTTCTGTACGCCCGCCCGATTCCAAGTATTAATCCCAAAGCCATTTTTTTTGCCTAATTTAACAAACACTAAAAACAGAATTAAATGCATAATCAAATTTGATTACTTTAAGTCTCAAAGAAGCCAATGCATCAAATACAAATACAAATTACAACCAAAAAGGACACTTATTTTGGATATAGCAAATCAAATTAATGTTTTTTTTTCAGTCTCATAATTGCTGTGGCTTCTAAAATTGGAGCTGAAATCGAAACAAATTCATCTCAGATTTTCTGCTGACGAGTGTTAGATTCGAAATCAATACTCAAAATGCAGTTATTTAGGAAGAATCGACGACGTATATAACCGATAAACACATCGAAATGAATTGGAATGATAGATATAAAATACAATAATTTCATCGGTGAATATATAAAAATTTTAAATTTAATGATGGAGATAGATTGATACAATTGGGGGAGATGAAACTAACCTTTGAAATTACAATTTATGAGAATCGATCCTTCAATTGCGACAGGGGTTTTCAGCTGATCGAAACTAGGGTTTTGGATACCCAATAAAATTAAACCAGTATTCGAATTATGCAGGAGATTGACTTATGATCCGACCCGTTTTTAAGCATCTTAATAGACTGGGTCTTTTCGCATAATGGGCTTTGCTAGCCCAAGGATTGCATGACTTTTTTCTTTTGCTAAATGGTTAAAAAAATTGTTGAATTGACTAATACACAATTACTCCCTCCGTCCCACAAAAAAGTTCCCATTTCTAATGGGCACAAGTATTTAGGAGAAAGTTAGTGGTGGGGTCCATGGTTATATTTTGATTAAAATATAAGGTTTTCTGGAGAGAGAAAGTGCTTTTAAAAGATAATTAGTGTTGGGGTCCATAGTTTTAATATTATTTTATTAAGTGGTCCCTCACCATTTGAGAAATGGGAACTTTTTTGTGGGACAAAATTTAGAGGGGAAATGGGAACTTTTTTGTGGGACGGAGGGAGTATATCATAACTACTTAAAGGTGATTAATGAAATTAAAGAAGATAGTTTTTGTTAGTTAATCTATAATTACGTTAATTATAAATCCTTTTTAATCATTGTCCTTTGAATAATGTTAAACCTTTTTTAAACTTTTTTTTATAGGGGAGATAATTTGAATATCACATGTACTTCCTCCGTATCAAAATAAGTGACACAAATTGGCATACACATTTTTTGAGGTAAAAGATTAAAGTAGAGGTTAAAATAGATTAAAGTACATAATTAGTGGAGAATGGGTCCCACTTTTCTTGAATAAAGTGATATTAATGAGTTTTAAAAGTAAAAGTAAGGGTATAAGGTAATTTCAATTTATTAAAGTGGATAGTTAGTGTGTATGGGTCCCACTATTTTTACCAAATAAGGAAAGTTTTCAAAGTGTGTCACTTATTTTGATACACCCCAAAATGGAAAGTGTGTCACTTATTTTGATACGGAGGAAGTATAACAATTGTAACCACATTAAAGTATTAGTTATGATAGATGAAGTAAAATGTGGGGTGTATAAATCATTTTTCATTTTATAATTGTAGAAATAAGACCGTAATTATCTTGCTCGAACGATTTTTCTGTGTGTATTTTAGACTAACGCCAAAGTTAAGTGAGTAGCAAAATAAGTAGGTACAAATAATATGCATCAATATCGTTCCTTATAACTCCTTTAATAAAAAATATAATGTTAGAACTAAAAAACACTCAACAAACAGCAAAGCCAGGCTAAGCTATTAGGTGTGAGCATAGCCGGTTACCCACCGGTTCCGACCGAACCGGAACCGGAACCTCTTGTACTGGTTCCTCAATTTTCGGAACCGGAACCGGAACCTCCGGTTCCGGTGCCGGTTCCGGTTACCCTGTTTCTAAAATCGTAAAATTAAAATAAGATGCGAAGCAAAAATATTAATCATTTTTTGTCATTTTATCAACTAATCTTTGAATAATATAAACTCCAAACACTTAAACATATTATTGTCTATATATTTTATCATTAGAACACTATATTTAGACTAATTAATGACTAAACTCATTAAAGGTTACACAAAATTCTCATATATTTAAATTTGGACATTAAATTTATCATATATATATATAATATTTTAACAAAAATAGACCGAATAATCGCCGGTTTCGGTTATCCACCGGTTACCGGTTCCTAAATTTTGAGAACCGGAACCGGAACCTCTTAGGGCGGTTCCATAATTTTAGGAACCGGAACCAACGGTTCCAAAGCGGTTCCGGTTCCAATTCCGGTTACCCGTTTTTTGTGCTCACCCCTATAAGCTATGACCTGTATTTGCCGTTAGTTGGCGTCACACCAACATAAAGCAACTCTTGACCTTTTGTCGTATTTCCGTTAGTTTACTATACCCCACAACGTGCCTCATTATAACGGTAACTTCATTTTAACCAATTTCTTTTGCATTTATATTTATTAAATTTTATAACAAGGGTGCACCGTAAGACACTGTACCCTCAATCCAACGGCTAACGATAACCTTCAACGACACGTGTATATCATTTGTGTAGCTTTTGATAGAAAACATCAGTATATAAACCCTCGTTCTCTGTTCTTCTCCTCATCGTCTTTTAGCACTTTCTCTCTCTAGAAGCTTCCTGAAATCTGAAGCTGTTAATTTTCCGGCAACCGATAGCAATGGCATATATAACTTTGTAGCGGTGCTAATGGTTGCATTGATCGCTGGATCTGCTTTAGCTCAGTCACCTACCGTCGCACCAACGGTTTCCCCAACTGCTACTCCGACCGCATCACCTCCGTCACCTGTTTCCGCCGTACCTACCTCCTCACCAACTGAATCTCCTCCACCGGCTCCTCCTACTTCTCTAGCTCCGGCTTCCCCCACCGCTCTACCTCCGTCGATCTCATCGACTCCTACGGGGTCACCTACTTCTGCTCCTTCCTCTGCTAGCTTGAACAGAGTCGCTGTGGCCGGATCCATCGCCGTGGTTGCCTTAGCCGCTGCTTTTGTTCTGAATCGATCATGATTTTTCATGTTGAGTGAGTGTTGGCGATTCTCGTTGTTATTATTACTTTTTGAGTAGTTGATTTTAGAGAATTTGTTTGTATGTATATCTCCGATTCACGATCTGAGATGACGATCGATTGTTCCATTTGTTTTTGTTATTAATATAATTATTATAGTTATAATTATACTTCATAATGATTTGTTCATCGGTATAAATTTTGCCTATTTTTTTTAGAAAATTGCAACACAATTTGTGTAGCATGGCCATGTGAGCTATACATTTTTAACTGTGTTTTTATTTGGTTAAACTAAACATTGAGAGGTTAACAATGATTTTTAAAATGACTTCTAATTGTCTATGTATATGTTTAACATTAAGCTGTGAGTCAGTGATAGGGAAACAATTTTTTAATGAAACATCCTGAAGCAATCCTAATTAAAATATTGGATGAATTTATTGAAGCATTATTTGTGGATACTCTTGATAATCATTTTGATGCCTTTTCTGATATTAGCATAAATTGGCAAAACCGAAGTAATGAATGCTGATGAACATGTCCAAGTCATATGACAAAAGTTATACTGATTGTGTATGTTTTGATATCATTTTGGATACTCTTCATTTTGGAGTTTTTTCTAAATCATTTAGTTTATGTTTACCAAGAAAAAAATAAATGATATTCAGTTTTCCCCCCATACAGCGTTCGAATTCAAATTTCAGAAGAGAAAAATTAACGAGCAATAAACTGCCCTGTTAGTCGTATTCGACTGCAAATAATTCTAAGAAAGATCGATTGTGATTTCTACATGAAAACTGAAGACAAAGTTACTGACCACAAAATCTTGAGTTAGTGACTTACCTTTGTCTTTCAGTTTTTCAAGACAATTATTTCATATAAAGGCCATTTTTTGATTTTCCATAGCATATTCATCGAATTTATAAAACATAATTCATATAAATAACTATAAAAGCAAACAACTCAATAATCAAAATGATAGGCATAAAATGCACATACAATAAAAATAAAAATAAAAATAAAAGATAATGAGAAATCAATCTCAACCAAGAATCAACTGACACATAAATGCAACCAAACTAAAAACGACACCAGCAAATGGTGAGATGACCGAAGATGATGAACTTTCTGCCGGAATATTACTAGTTCCTGTGGTTGTGGGATTAGGGAGGGTGGTTCCAAAAGGCGTGGTGGTGGGAGAATCGGCCGTGGTGGAAGATGGGGCGGCAGATGGAGCGGTTGAGGGACTAGTGCCGCTAGTGACATCAACGGTTAGCTTCATGCCGCCGCTACAATGTCCCATGATACCACAAATGAAGTAATGTGATCTGGTGGTGTTTAGAGTGATTGTAGTGGTGCCAGAATTGTAAGACTATATGGAATTGCCGATAGTGCAGGTGGTATAGTCAGTTGTGCTCACTAGATCAACCGTATGACTACTGTCATAATTGAACACTAGACAAAAACATAATAAAATTATTAAATATTTCAAGTGGGATCCACTAGTGTTGGTCGCGCCTTACACTTAGGCGCATCCATAGCACGCCTTTTAGAACCATGATAACATGAATAACATAATGTATGACCAAAACTGATAAATTTTACACAATACTATGTTATCATACTAACCATTCTTTTTATAGCATAGTATACTGGTAAAAATTGATATAAATGTTTACCAAGTTTATCTCCCAAATTGAAAGTTTTGTCACTAGCCCAAGTAGTGTAATCCACACTTAGTGCCCAACCAGCCGAGTCTCCAACTGTATAAACCTTTGTTGATCCTAATGTAATACAACTTAATATTACCATCAACCATAAAATTGCAACATTATAAGTAGCCATTTTTGTGTGTTTTTTTGAAAAATGTGAGTAAATAAAATGAGAGGACTTATGGTTTATATAGGGTGAAAAAGGGAATGATTTGAAAATTGAGGAGTGAGTGGGATGGTTGGTGGTTCACTCACTATGTCAATATGTGATTGTATCTATAAGAAATAAGTTGACACTTGTAAAAGTCGAAAGTTTCATGGGCCAAATTAATACAAGGAAAAGTTGTTACAATAAATCATTTAATTTGTTGAAAAACGTATTGAAATTCATTGAAGTTGAGTTTTGACAAATTCGACAAAAATACCTACGAGAAATACCATCTTTACGACAAGTAGAACCAACCACAAGGAAAATCATGTGCTATGGGGTCTACCATACTTAACCAACAACTCACCTCCCATTTTTTTTTCTTCCGTACACTGTTTATTTTACTTCCTTTCTTAAAAGTAAATATAACATCTATTTTAAATGGATAAACCCAACGAGTTAAGTGACGACAATTGTACTCGATATCAACAATAAAAACTATTTTACATGATAAATTTAGGCAAAAATATTCACATTTACAAGTACATGAAGTTTTAAAATCTCTTCATATGTGTCAATTGTTTTAGAATGAAGTTCCAACTAATTCACACAATTTTCTTAGTTTTTTCCAAAGTAGCAAAAAGTATGTTTAACAGACATTCCAACTAATGATGGTGACAACAATATGGATTATTAGTCGCGAATAAAATCATTTTGAGATTGAAAGGTGATAATTTGAGTTACATTTTAGTTTCAACTTAAACCTAACGAAACCGAGAATCCATTTTTTAATTAAAACATGTAGAACTGCTAAACAAAAAAAAAAATATAACCAGTTTTTATCAAGTTTGATTTTAATGCTCTAATTTTTCTGGTTAAACCAATATCTGTCCACCCCCTTATAATTAAGATTTAATTCACAACTCCAATTAATTATTAAAAAAAGTATTCTTGTTTATGACGAACTTTCTCGGGGTGACCGAGATTTGTTCATAATGTACGCAACCTAACCGATGTCATAATTGTTTTCAATCCTTCTCGTGATCATATGATTAATGTTTAAAAGAACATATTGAACACATAGCTGGTAGGAAATTTCAAGTACCTTACCGCTCAGCAATGACCAGATAATTTAATTTGTCATGGTGTATGAACATGTATTTTATTACTTATGTTACAAGTTTGCACAAAATTAATAGGTCATATGGACTTTTCGCTAAGATATCAAAAGGGAATCAACCATGTTTAAGATCTGAATTTTACTACCAAAGAACCAAAAAAACATTAATTAGGCAATATGTCAAAACTTACCATCTAATTAGGAGCTGATTTTGAAATCCCAGCTTCAACTTAGAAAAACATAACTTTGTTTATCTCCTACTTTTTTTTTTTACTAAAAAAGGTATTTTCGTTTACAAAGTAGAGTTGCCAGACTTTACTCGTGATGTACGCTTCCTAACTATTGTCAGGCTTTGACCTTTTGACCACATTATCATTACAGCATTTGATGTTATCGATTCACACTCACATGATTCCGCATGTATTTTTATCATAACTTTAAAGATGTAATATACCAAAACAAAAATGGGACCAAAAAATAAATAATAATAATTAAGCTTCAACTCCAGTTTTTTGTGCTTGTTCTCCTTCAGTTTCTGATTTGTTTGATTCAAGAATCTTTTTTGCAGATTGTCTAAGAAATCTTTTACTAGGTGACACTCGAATATCCCTTCCCATAAACATCTATCAAATAAATCAAACCAACAAATTAGAGATTGCAAAATAAGCATGTAAGGAAAGCAAAGTAACGGGTCAAAACCGTTAGAGAAATATATACCAAATCGACCCAATTTTTTAGTAAAACGGTTCAAAATTACAACCTCCATTTTACCCATTTTTTACCTTTCCTTGAAAAGCAGTGAGTGCAGCTTCAGCTTCTTGTTTGGTATTAAACGAAACAAAACCATAACCAAGAGAACCACGTGGATTTTCATTTTCTTTAAATATAATTTCAGCAGAAACAACGTTTGCATTTTCAGCACTGAAGAATTCCATCAGATCTTTTGATATTGCTTTAAATGGTAAATTTGCAACAAATAAGTTGTGTACAGGAACGGGCTTTGGTTGTGTTGGTGACTTTTCTTTCTTCGGGTTGGCCCAAGTGAGGTTTAGAGTTCGACCCATAAATTCCTAATGCCACAAAAATTAATATTTAAATAAATAATCCAAGATTCTTTAATAATAACGAAAGGAAATGCAAAAAGAATCCATCTTTGTGCTAAAAATGAGAAAATTTTGCTATGATAGTCAAATACTACTTTATCCCATGAGAAAAGTGAAAAGATTTCATCTTTATGCCACAAGAAAGTGACTTTTGTAGTCAAATACTTCTGTCCCATGAAAAAAAAAAACTATTAATTTTTTGTATTAATGGAAAAAGGAAATGTTAAATTCAACAGTTGTAGTCAATAAGACATCAAGAACAGCAAAAATATACTTACATATGATTGAAGATTTGTGAGAGCTGCCAATGCTTCTTCGTGTGAGCCCATTGTAACGAATACTAAACCTCGGTTTTTGGTCTTGTTATACATTGAAACCTTAATGAGAATAAACAAATATAAATTAGTCAACATACGAACCAATGAAATAAAGAGCAAGTAATCTTTAAGTTAAGCATATAAATGTTAATGCTATATTACAAAGATATGAGTTACCCTAAGAAAACTGATTATTGGGATAAATCTAAAATTACTAAGCTAAACCCCATGTTGAATGTCTGATAATTTAGCCAATATAATGTCAAATTGGAATAATAATTTAGCCGATATATTTTGCATTCAAATTGGAATGATTCACACTTACATATGGAATGATAACTAATGTCAATAAGTAATTTCTCCCCCAAATGCTCACAAACCAATTTTTTTTGCATTAAATTGAAAAAAATTCATAAATAATATCTATCAAATATGTTGCAATGGAATTGTGTAGCTTCTAACAAATTAGAACAGAATCCAGATATTAATAACGGCAATAAAACAGAATTCTAACACAGTTTGAAACGAAATGACGAACCTCAATATCAACAATGGTGCCATACTTCTCGAACAGAGGACGAACATCATCTACAGTACAAGTCCAATTAACATTCTGAGCAAGCACTCTCGTTCTAGAACCTTCATCTTCTTGTTCAACAGTGTCAATTGAGTTATCAATTTGTGTGGCTTCAATGGCGGATTGTGTTCGGAAAAGAATAAAATTAGGGCTTTGAGTTTTGATGAAGCGATTGGGAAGTGAAGCAGTGAGAGATAGTGATTGAAGTGATGAGAAATTAAGGTTTAGAGGTTGTAAGAATTGATGGTGGTGTTGATTATTGAAGATAGAAGAATTAGTGTGCATAGGAAGACATACAAAACGAAGCAACGCCATTGATGATGGAAAATTGAAGAATTTGTGAGTCAGGAGTGTTTGAGAGTGGATAAGGGACTTTAATATTTTCCGCCAAAATGGAAAAGTAAAAATTAAAAACCAAACTCTCTAATTACAAAATTACAATAATAAAATAAAAATTAAAAACCAAACTCTCTAATTACATAATCTATATAATAATAAAACAAGGTTTAGAAGTGGCCACGTGGACCTCCTTATAGTCAAGATAGACACGTGGCAATTTCATAGCTTTTTCAATTATTTAATTCGGCCATTATTGTACTAATTATTTACATTTAATTAAAATAGCTGGAAATAACAAACATGCAGTGTTTGACTTATTAAATCCGAAAATATTATATAAAATCTGCAGATCTGACCCATATTTGTAGCTTGAATACTTGAATGTTTATTTTCATCTTCAAATCTGCAGATTGATCAATTGAAGATAAATATTTTAGTTGTAACTAAACATAATTAAAAATATTTACCGAAATAAACTTCCCAATTTCGTATTTAAAGAGTCAAACACTGACCCATAGTTAAACATAATTTCAAATATTCAACTATGAATATTAAAATTATGGCCAAAATATATTGGTAAGAAATACGTAATATATGTTGTACCTGTAAATTTGTTTAAAAAAATGTGGAATAAATATTTTTTTTTTTAAATCACCAGTTCATATTCACAATAAGATATAAATATATATTCCCTAAATAAGTTTATTACGCCTAATGAAAATTCAATATTCACACTTTTTGAAATTTTGGAATCTTTTTAAACAAAGAATATTTCGTTATGTAAATATATGTATCTGTTTTAAAATTAAATGCTAATACTCCCTAATTATCGCTAAATATTAACTACTTCCAATCATCTCTACAATATTTTAGGGATTATGATTATTGGATATTAAATAAAAAAACCACTTACCGTAATTTATCAAGCTACTTTTAAAAAACCCCATCCTTTATATACCCTCCATACTTTTCACTTTTTTTTAGCGAAAAACAGTAGTCTTCATTATTAGAGTTTACCTTATTCGCAAAATAATCAGGTATGTATCCCTTCATCGTTCAAATCTGTCAGTTTTCCTGGGTTCCATAATCCAGTGTTCAATGTTTTTTATTAATGCATATTTCCTTCATTCAAGCTGTTAAAAAAAGCAAATATTTGCGGTAATAGTTTCAGTTTCATAAAATTGTAAGTATCGTAATAATATCAGTCTTTTATGTATATTATTTTTTATTTACTTCTGCACAAAAAAAATAAAATTCGGAAATATTAGGTTTTTTTTAAGTGTAAATCAGTTCATTATGCACATGTTTTCTAACTTTGTTTGTTACTTGAACTTATGTTTTCATACACAGTTTGGGTTTCGTCAATTTTGTAATATATCAAAATGATAGCAGTCTTTTATGTATAATAGATTATTTAAAAATCAAACTACGAAAATATAAGGTTTCGCATTTATGTATATCAGTTCATTATAAACTGTTTTCTATGTATGTTATTTACTTCAACTAACACAGTTGTATATCACCTGCATCAAACTAAAATTACAAATGAAGGATACACTGAGGAATACAGTCAAAAACGTTGTTTCAATTTTCACTATTTTTTTCCGATTTAATGATTTTTATTTAACAAATAAATTAAATATTTTATTAATACTAACATTATATATATGTTTTTTTATCTTTATTTATAAGGTTTCATATTTATGTATATCAGTTCATTATAAACTGTTTTCTATGGGTGTTTTTTACTTCAACTAACACAATTTTATAATGTTAGTTCATCAAACTAAAATTACAAATGCAGGATACACTGAGGAATACAGTAAATAACGTTGTTTCAATTTCACTATTTTTTTCCGATTTAATGATTTTTATTTAACAATTAAATTAATATTTTATTAATACTAACATTATATATCTGTTTTTTTATCTTTATTTATAAGGTTTCGTATTTATGTATATCAGTTCATTATAAACTGTTTTGTATGGGTGTTTTTTACTTCAACTAACACAGTTTTATAATGTTAGTACATCAAACTAATAATACAAATGCAAGATACAATGAGGGATACAGTCAATAGCGTTGTTTCAATTTTCACTATTTTTTTCCGATTAAATTATTTTTATTTAACAAACAAATTGAATCTTTTATTAGTACTAACATTATATATCTGTTTTTTAGGATTCGTGATTAAAAATGTCTTCTAACGAAATTGTGCTAATCAACCAACTCCATGATAACAAAGATTGTTTTGCACTCAAAGTGCGTGTAATTCGGTTATGGCTACAATATGACCGCTACATTAAAACCAAAATTTATGCAACAGAGATGATTTTAATGGATGAGGAGGTACATACCGAATAAATTAATTAAAATAACACTGTTAATATTGTTACTGTATTTTGTTACTTAACATTACTGTTTTTATTTTTTATTTTTAAATGTTATAGGGATCCAAAATCCAGGCCTTTGTTTTGAAAAAAAATATAGGCTATTTGAAAACTACTCTCAAGCAAGACAAAGATTACTACATAACTGGTGCATCTCTTTGTACAAATCCCGTGTCGTTCAAGAAAACCGAACACCATCAAAAGATTTGTTTAGGAGCAAACTCAAAAGTGAATGAATGTACTGACTTTGGTGGATCGAAACATGGTTTTCAGTTTGAAGATTTCGAAAAAACTAATTCCAACCAATTGATGGTTGATGTATCAGTTGGTAAATTCATACATTAAACACTTTTAATACAACTACAAATATTTTATATTCATTGTTTAATTTACTAATTATTCTTATATCTAAATGTAGACATCATCAAAGAGATATTTGAGGTTGAAACTTTGGATAAATCCAACCCTAATCAATCTAAACACAGACTTACTATGACTCTCCACAACATAGAGTATGCATAGTATTAGTTCATATATCATTTAATTTAATTATGTGTTTCAAAGTGTTATCAATTTTTATTGTTTTATTTGTTTATTTTAATTAGCTGTACACCGTTAAAGCTTACTTTATGGGGAGAAATAGCGCATATCATGCTTAAATATATAGATGATAACAAGAGCAATATAAAGATAACCATGATTGTTCAATTTGGAAAAATTAACAACTATCATAGTAAGATTTTTATTAACTAATTATACAATCATATCCATGTTATAGTTATTTTCTTATTTACTTACATTATATATTTTAATGAAGATTTTATCAGCGTTGGGACCTACTATGAAACGTCAAGGTTATTTATTGACGCTGAAGTTGATGAAATTAAAGATTTTAAAGCCAAGTAAGATTTTCATTCAAAAAATTGCCAGATTATTTACTTAACTATTTGGACTAACTACGTTCAAATGATTTACAGAATGACAGCAAAATATGGACTGCAGAGCCCCATGATTACGTATAGCAAAGTGCAGACGAGAACTTACTCTATGAATGATGATTTTTTGAAAAATCATGAATGTGCAAACATTGCTGACATTTTAGTCCCTTCTGAGGTATTTTTTATCCTAAACACGTTAAATTTATTCCATTTCTTCTAAATCAGTAATAAAAACATTAATGTTAGTGTGAGGACATTATGATTTTATAAATAGGGTTTAGGGTTAATTCTAAACCTTTTTAATATACTGAAACTTTATAAAAATAAATAGATACAAACATACATAGACTGTTTCAAATTAATTTCAAATATAACTGGTGCAAAATTAAAAATGTTAATAACTGGTGAAAGTATAATAGGGTTAGCAATGGTAGGGTTTATTAATTAGTCTTTAGGTTTAATATAGGTTTTTAATTTACTCAAATTTTAAAAAGTAAATTATATAGAATATACATATACTGTTTATTTAATTTACAATATATACAATTGTAAACTGTATTTTTAGATGCTGAACACGTTGAATTTAGATAAATATTTTCTAAATTAGTAATAAATACATTTTTTAATATACTGAAATTTATAAAAGTTTATAAATTTATACACATATATTGTTTATAAATAAATATGATTATTTATCACAATAAACAAATTATAAAACGGTTTTTTTAAAAAGTAAACATATTTATATATACATAAACTGTTTAATTAATTTAGTTAATAAAATTGTAAACTGTTTTAAAATATTTAAGGTGGAATAGACCAAAATCCTAACACATTTTACAATATTAACAGGCTAAGTAAGTAATCATCGTTGCTACTGTCATTGGATTTTTCAAAGCTGATAAAGATACAAAGTTTTTCTACAATGCATGTGGCCATTGTCGTAGGGGTTGTGTGAAAATAATTTAATAACAGATAATAATGATGGGACTGATGATGTTGACTCAACCGAAATGTATGAATGCAAAAATGAAAATTGCAAAAGTAAGAAAGCATCTGTTGGCCCAAGGTAAACAAGTGTTTTTTTGTTAAGTACTATAGTTTTATTTTTATTATGCTATATAGATGCACACATCTTACTTTTTATATTTTTGCAAGAAAAGGTATAGGATCCCTCTTCGTGTGAGGGATAGTACTGGATCTATCACCATCACATTGTTTGATGGCCATACATACAACTTTGTGGGAAGACAACAAAATACTTTGTTGATAGAAGTACTAAGGTGTTAGATCCAATGTTAATTTTATCATATTATTTATGTTTGCTAATTAAAATTACAGTAACTCACAAATCACTTTATGTATGGTTCAGATGGGTGTTGGTCTAGAAGTATTTCCAGAGGAGTTGAATGTAATCAAAGATCGAAAAATAGCTTTCAAAGTGACTATTGGGAAATTCAACGTTGACACAGGAAATAAAATAATCTTTTAAGAATATCACCGATTTTTCGATCCTAAATTAAACGTTTAATGTAATCAAATATCACCGATTTTTATAACATTGAACCATTTAATTTGTCCAAGTTTTCTACAAGACTGTAATTTGCTATTATCTAACGAAAATTAAAGATTCAATCAACAACCTTCGAATTTTTTTATCATATCGAGCAGGTAATTTTACGTCCTCATAGTTTTCAATTTTATTATTCTGAAAATTAAAGATTCAATCAACAACCTTCAAATTTTACCATTTGATTTTATATATAACAATAAATTATTAACTAAAACTGTTTATCTAATGCAAACATGTATATACGCTGCTACTTAACGAGGCAAAGGTGCTTACGAGTTTCGGTAGTGAAGACATCATTGATGGAGCTATACTAATTTTCACCCATTTATCAGGTATCACAAGCATTAACCATTTTTACATTTGCTCCCTTTCAATATTGTAAACTGAAATACGAAGAAAGGAAAATAAAAAACAATAAAAATGTTAGAATTAACTAGCTGACACTGACCTAACATTGATAAAAAAGTCGTTATAAATAGAATTATCATTAAGTATTACTTCAAAAATTCAAATTTATTATTTTCGAAATGCAGTTTGACTATCTGATGATTAAACGAAAACTTGGTCCTGTTTCATAATATTTTTTTTGAATAATTTATATTTATATGCTTAATTTTAATCAGTCTATGTCAATAACATTAACCTTAAAGATGTTTTGTAGGTAATCAGTGTATTTTTTTTATTTTTTTCTTATATGTACAACTATTTTGGCTTAACTTTATTCAATTATCCCAGCCCTAAACAACTGCAGCTCCTAAATTTTTTCATTCTAAGTGGAACTTCAAACTAAAAATTATAAACTATAGTTACAAGTATGAAACTGATTAGACTGTTTGACTATTAAAAGTCAAACATTTTTGTATTAACCCGTTATACAGAATTACATTTCTGATATTTTTACAGAAAAGTCAAATATTTCTGTATTTATCCTATTTTTGTTTGTTTATATTACTTTTTGTTTAAGATGCTACTTAGAATTCATCATATTAATACAGATTAAAAACAAAACTATAAACATTCATAATCATGTTTTACCAGATCATCAAATAAACAGTTTCATAGTAAATCATGTTATATTCCTGCATCAATAATAGGATTTACACGTTTAATACCATGCAATTTGTCCAAAGTATTTTGCAAATACTCAACAGTAACCAAATTTCAAGTTCTTATAGTTGAAATCGATTATGTAATAAGTTAAATCTAAATTATAATTAAATATAATAATTTCGAACTTACAAATATTTGACGAAGAAGCTGAGCAATTGAAGATAGATAATTAGGAGGATACTGATAAGATCAACACTCGATTTGACGGTATCATTATACATCTATAGTAGTCATCTTCTTCATCAAGTCTTACGTTTCTAAGAATCATAAAATCCGAAACATCCAGCACAGTTCCGCATTTTGATTTAGGGTTTTTTCATAATTTGGGCCTTATCCGGTTTGTTTATCACGATTTGATAATATGGCATTAAAGCCCGTATTACTTGGGCTATTGCTTTCCAAATGGCCCATAATCAATCTGACCCAGTTATTTTAGCGAAAAACAACTTTTTAAAAAAAATTTATTTAAACAAAATGATGATAACAAGCTGAAAACGGGCTTTAGGTTTTAGTGTATATAACCCGTTACAGTTTATTTCATTAGTCAACTTATTAGCTAAAACATAACCATTTATTTAAGGAGTTAATTTCGCACCCTCACACAATACTTTAGAAATATTTGACCAAACTTAAGGCAGGGATTACATATTTAACTTTTAAAGGAAATTGATATAAGTTTGATATTGGTTCTTGGTTGCGTGTTACTGATTTATGTTAATTGCTTATTGTATGTTTTACTCTATGTAACAATTGAAATTTTACTAATGTTTTTAAGTTTTATTAATATATTTAAAAAAAAATATTAAACTAACTCATTTAATGCCTCAAACTGATTTCGTGATGCAAAATTTGAAATTAAATTATGTGGCTACTTTTGTTGTGATTAACTGTTTGGTATTCGTTATTAGGTTATTGTGATTATGATTCTTACTTCAAACACATAAACTGCCCTATTCAAATTGTGGATGTACAAGGAAGTAAAGAGAGAAGAAAAGCTAGAAAAGTATATTTAGATGCTAAAAAATGAAATCAACTTTCATCTACATCAGACACCTTACAATCTAATGCATATGTCGGTAAGGATAATGAACTACACAACGCAAAAGAGCGGAGGAAACTTCGAAAACTTTATTTGGATAATAAGAAGACTAAATATTTATCTACAATGTCAACCATCCTAAGTCCATCAACTCCAAATTTTAATCAAAGTTACCAAAATGGTATTGGGTTTATTCTTCTTTGTATCATTATCCATAACATTAATTTTGTAAATACTTATATCTTTTACTATATGTTTTTTGCAGTTATGTCAAGTCATGCTCCTGGTTTTACACCCTTAAATAACGAAAATAATATTATTTATGGAAATAAAAGTTGAAGGATTTATGTGCACAGTTAGTCAACCTATGATGATACATCCATGCCTATGAAATACTTAAGGGTCACACCGGTGAGTACATGTAATACGAGCAAGTTATGCAACGATACTACAAAGAGGAATGATTCATAATAGTCATTATGAATCAGTTAAGTATTAAGTTAAGTTTAACTTATTACTAGATTAGTTTAACTAGCTAATTAATACAAGTAGTTGTACATTTACTAGTTGAGTAAATATACAATGTGTTAATTATAGATTATCCATGATATGATTTAAAGCTATTAAATCATATAGTAATTGGATAATATTATTGTGTAAATTATATAAAGGTTATTATATAATTAACTATTAAAAGTATAAATACAAGTATATATAATTCGTGTATATGGGTACCGAATTATTAGTGTGTTAATACTAGACATTTTATAGTTAAATGCAACAATATCAAACTAGTAAAACTATAAGGGTTTAAAGTGTAAAAGATAAGTTTAATTAAGAGATTGATCTTAATTAAACTAGAAGGGCCCTAAGTGAAAGTCTTTCTATATTATAAATAGAATGCATGGGGTTCCCTTATTCCTTGATCATAAATCTCTAAACCCTAGCCTCCTCTCTCTTTGGTTTCAGCCGAACACATCCCCAAGAACACAACACTTTGTGTTCTTCATTCGTTCTTCGTGTTCTTCAAGTCTTGAAGATCCAAGTTCGTTGCAAGTGATCAACTAGAGGATCGTGCGTCGTGTTCATCATCAGTGGACTTATCTTAAGCATTAACCTAAGGTATGATTCATGGAACACTCTTCTTCCTCTCTTCTTGTTCGAAGTCGAACCAAGAACCCTAGGGTTCTTGGTAGTATTCGACGAACACACACAAGTATGTGTGTGTGTTCGAGTTCTTCAAACAAGGTTTCTTTCTTGTTAACCTAATCTAGATTTCCAACATCCCAATCCTTTAGGGTTTAAGGATTAGGTTTAATCCCAGTTCCGCATTTAGGTATTAAATCAGCTAGTTGCACTAGTACAAAAATAGCCTATAGTCATGATTTTTCTAAAACAACATTGCCACAGTTTAACTTGTTTGTGTGGCTAAAGGTCACAAATAATGTTCAAATTTTATTTTAGCCACATTTAACTCCAAAACTGTAACAATCTCAAATTAGATTCGAACACTTTAGCCACAATTTAACATAATAAAGGTGTCCATTGCTAGCCACAGTCACGTAGTGTGGCCAAATGTCACACTTTTCGTCATGGTTATTTGTTAAAATGTGACATTATTTTGTGATATTTATTATGTGAGACGAGAGACACATATTTAGTCACATGAATCAATTGCTTGTGTGTCCAAATGTTGTGTTTATTAGCCACATGAATTCATTGTTGTTGAAAGGTAGTAGATAGCCACGATCTTTATTTTGTGTATCATGTGGCTATAAGACAAATAATAGCCACTTATTTTTGTGTGCATGTGTGGCTATATGATGGATTTGTGCCACACACTAAAACATAGTCATGATAAATCTAAAATTACATGTGGCTATAACATAAATAATAGCAATGGAAATAGTAAAATTAAAAGTATGTACCTATAACTAACTTATAACCACGATTTTAATTAACTATGTGTGTGTGTCCACAAGTAATTAATTGTCACATTAATGATGTTAAATATGGCTAAATGTAATCAGATGTCACATGTGATAAATAATTATGTGGCTAAAGCAAAAACAATAGCCATGATTAAATTTATGTGTGTAACTACTAGTAAGGGAGAAGGTAGTACATGTATAGTTGAGCATATATGTTTATTAGCCACATGAATTCGTTGTTGTTGTCACGTTAATGATGTTAAATATGACTAAATATTATCAAAAGGTCACGTGCGATAACAACTTATGTGGCTAAAAATAACCAATTGTCACAGTTCAATTGACTATGAATGTGTGTCTACAAATTACCAATTGTCATATTAATAGGTTAAAATATGGCTAAATGTTATCCCACATTGGTATTTGTAAGAAAGTGGGAGAATTAGTTTCCTTATAAAAACAAGGGGGCTTCAACACTTTTAAAAATATTAAAGCTTGACATCCTTAAGACCTTTGGTTTAACCCTAGTGTTTACTAGGGTTTGACTATTACTGGTTGGCTTTAACCGGTCTAGTTTTTGCCGGTGATTTTAAGCAATCAAACCGGTTGAATGTTCGAGTCACAGTTTAACCAGTTAGACCGACCAGTCTATACCGGTTTTTAAAGATTTGTAAATGTATGTCCTTATTATACTTTTAGCTATTGTTTGAGTAACTATATGTTTCTAAAAGGTATATATTAGTCATAATATACATATATTAGTGTCACTAAAGAATAGCAAGCGTCACTATAAAAATAAATTCATGTAACCATTGGTTGAACAATAGTCACACAAAGAATAAAAAATGTGTGTCTATAAACAGTTTATGGCCACATTATAAGTTAGAATGCATGATTATCACAATAGATTTTCTTCTTCAATAGCCACACTTTTAGGCTACGGTTACTATTTTTTGGTTACTACAACCACTATATTTAAATGTAGCCATACATTGCCTAAAATGACACGATCTTTGGTCACATTATTAGTGGAAAAAAAAATTAGTGACTAAAGGCATATGGTCACAGTTTTGTAGTGTGACCATTGCTCATTTTTGTACTAGTGTTGGTTTTAACCGGTCAAGGACAAGTTCATGTTCTTGGTCAGTCATGGTTCGAACCAAGTACACTAGGAGGTCGATCCTATGGATCGATCAGTCGCATGGTGCGTAGTGAAACCCTTCAGTGGTATCAGAGCGTTGGTTTAGAGATCTAGACTAGATTAACAAAGATTGTTTGTTTACTTTATTTACAAGTTTTTTTTGTTTCAAGTTTTTTTTTCTTCTTCTTCTTCTTCATCATGTTTTTTCGAAAAAGAGGGTAAGAACCCTAGGACCAAGAATATTAAACTAGTCTAAATTTAATTGGTCAAGAAGGTTTCTAAGAACCCTAGCAATTTTCGAAATACAAGGAAGAACCCTAGGATCAAGTATGTTAAACAAGATATGTTTAATTGATCAAAAGGATTCTTTCCTTACTCCCTTGAATTTTCGTGACCTATGAAGAACCCTAGGATCAAGTATGTTAAACGAGATTTGTTTAATTGATCAAAAGGATTCTTCCCTAATCCCTTAGGATTTTCGAAATCTAGAGGATATTTGGGCACCAAGTGTATTAAACTAGCCTAGTTTAATTGGTGGAAAAGTTTCCTAGTCTTGAGATTTTCGAAACCCTAAAAGAACCCTAGAAGTTTAAACTAGTTTAAGTTTAATAGTTTAAAAGTATTAATTAGGATAATAATCTAAAACCTAGTTAATTAGACAAGTTTATGTCTAATAGGTTTAATTATTATTTTGATAGATTTATTAAAGCTAGTTCTTTAAACCTAGAAATTTAGACAAAGTTTTATTGTCTATAAGGTTTAAAAAGTTTAAATGAATTTATTAAAAGTTATAACCTATCTTAGAATTTAAACAAAGTTTATTAGGATTGGTTAAAATTAATCTTTTAATTAAAATAATGTCTTTGATCAAGAAAGTCAAAACCCTAGTTTTGATTGGTCAAAAACAAGATTAGGGTTCATCTAATTAATTTAGGGAATTGATAAAGAGGATGTTAATTTTTAAGTTCTAAAATTAACAAGGTGTATTTAATTATTTATATATATGTATTAAAATTTTCGGAATTTTTTAATTACTAAGTAAAATTGAATTTTAAAAGATATAATAAGTTTATACGTATTTTAATTAGATTAAGTTAAAATACATATGTATAAATTAGATGTAATATTCTTATTAGAATGTTACAAGTTTATTATAAAATATACATATATACGAATACATTAAATACAAAGATAAAAATGGAACAATTAAAAAGGGTAATGTTATTTTGATCTTTAAAGATAATATTATAACTAGTTATTGTATAAGTTATAGTATAATTAAAACTAGAAAGTACAAAGTTATAATTTCATTATAACTAGAAATTGAACAAGTTAAAATTATATGATTAACTAGAAATATACAAAGTTATATATATATATATATATATATATATATATATATATATATATATATATATATATATATATTATAATAAAGTGTATAAAGTTATAAATTATTATAACTAGGTAATTATACAAGTATAATATAAGTATTTTACAAGTCATGTAATATACTAGATTAATGATCAAGTAAAAATAACAAGAACCTATATTTAACTAGTTCAAGTTAAATATAAGAAAGGTTTAAACAAACTAAAGAATTATTATATATAGTCTTTATATAATAAGTTTATTAGTTTCACCAAGTATAAACCGGTGATTGTGTTAGCTTAAGTTTCATCGTGGTTGTTGAAGCTAGTGGGAGCTACACAAGAAAATCACAAAGTTTATAAGTGTGTCATTAAGACATAAGTTTTGGTTGAATCTAATAAGTCAAAACAAATGTTTAATTTCATTATTATACATATGAAGAACTAGGTGTGTTAAACTAGGTTTATGTTTCAAGTTTATGAACCATAAAAGAATTAAAAGTTTAACATAAGTTTATAAGTTTTTCAAGTAAGATAAAACAAGTAAGTTTTATTCTAGATAAGGTTTTTCACAAAATCTAGTAAAACGTTTTGTACACCTCGTTTTAGGTATACATATAAAATCGCGCAAATTCTTGAAACTATAAGTTTTAAAGAATAGTTCTTAAGTTTTAAAAGGGTGTCTTGTAGAATTCCTAAATTCACAAGTCACACATTTTAAACAAGGATTAAGATTGGAATAAAGATTTAAGTTTAGTTTAAGACTTAAACAAACCCAAGAAAATCTTAGATCTAAGTACTATCCACCTAATGGAACACCTCACTTGTTAAACGATATTCATATTGTAAGGATAAAGAACCTTAGATATGGATTCAAATCATTGCGAGTGTTAGGGTGCGTAAGGTTCTGTGATAATCGGGAGTCCCGGCGCAGAGTATCGCACTGTCTTAGATGGTCTGATCTACTTTGGTGATAATCGGGAGTCGCGGCCCAAAAAGTACTTGAGTAGAATAAACATACTAGACTTTATTACTAACTTAGAAATGTACGATTAGATTGTACAAGGTTGTAATAAGTTATAAGTCTAAAGATTCTACGACCCCTAGGAATCGTGTCAAGTCTTGGTACGATCGGTAAGGATGTTACCTACCAGAAACAGCATGTCTCGTCAGGAGGTGCCCAAACCTTGCGGCGAGAATGTGATATATGGATCCTAGGCCTAACATATTAATTATGGGTTTATAATATATTTTAGAGAATGTTTGTTGATGATTACTAATTAAACTGGGTTTGATTTGTAGATGGCAGCAACAACCATAACGACACATACCAACAATCTCTCACTACGCTTGTTTCTAGAAAAGGACGAATTGAATGGGTCAATGTTTCTCTATTGGAAGCGTGATCTTCGGATTATGCTTATGCATGAGAGAGAAGGAAATGTCCTAGAAAATGCAATATTAAATGCTCCTACCGCGAATGCTAGAAATGAACCAGGACAAGCATATTACGCTTGTAGGGTGTTCAAATCTCGCAAGGTGGTTAAAGGATCATCTGTGAGTGCTCACGTCATGGAAATGAAAGAGCACATGGATCATCTTGAATGAATAGGATACCCAGTACCGTTGCAGTTAGCAACAGTAATGATATTAAACTCGTTGTCAGATGACTATAGGCATTATATAGTCAACATGGAGCAATCCATTGATGAGCTACATTCCATGCTCATGACTACTTAGTTGATTTGGGGACTACGTTTAAGAATGATCTCGTAGTAACCGATGATGGTAGTGATCAGAGAAAGAGGCACAGTGGAAAGGGAAAGGATTAAAGCGATCCCAGCCACGGCGTGCCTAAAGGGTAATGGAGTCAAACAAAAAGGTCAAGAAGGTAAAGCCAAACAAGGACCGAGAAACGGTGTCTTGGTTGTGGCAAGGGTCAAAGGGTAGGAGGCAATGCTTGCTCCTTAGTTGACTTGACCAACTTCTAGATACTCGCTTCCTACTTGTAAAAGTTTATTACAAGTAACTCAACTTTAGCAATCGTTTATTGCATAAGATGATAAGTGAGATGACCAGCATGAGATGGTGATGATCCCACGAGCCCCAAGTTTTATAATTCAGTATTTTGTGGATTCGTTTTAAACAATTTTAGTTTATTGTTTGGATAATTTTTATTTGATGTTAAAACAAGTTTTATTTTGGTTTTAATCAATTTCGAATCCATGATTGAATTATATTGTGTGCATGTGTGATAATTACACTAGTCAAGGTTTAGGACTAGATTGTATGTCAAGTTTTGATTTACTTATGTTTCATGTTTATATGTTTGTTTGATTGTTGTATAAATAATGTCTTGATAGCTCAAGGTATTTAGATACTAGTAATTAGAAAGTTTTTCTAATGAAAATGTTTATAAGTTTTATGGAAGCATAAGGTTCAAAAGTTATTGAACTTAGTTAAAACATCTTAAGTAATAGTCATTACTTATGATAGAAAGTTTTAAAATATTAGTATTAATATAGTATGATTATATTGGATATAATCAAGATAGACTTTAAAAGTATTATTACAAGTCTTTTATACTTGTAGTAAAGGATTTAATGAAGTCATAATTCCCTAATAGGAATAATTGGATATTCGAATAATCCAAGTAAAATGACTTAGACATTAAATGACTCTTAAAAAGGGACAAACTATATTAAAAGTATAAAAGTATTTAAGAGGTATTATTGCAAGTCTTTTATACTTGTAAATAAATACAATATTTAATCAAGTCATAATTCCCTAATAAGAATAATGGATATTTGAGAAATCCAAGTGATGACTTTGGCATTAAATAAAGTTCTTATAAGAATACTAATATGTTTAAGAATTGAAAGTATCATTTCAAGTGTTTTATACTTGTTAGATATAATAAATCAATGAAGATCATAATTCCCTAAACAGGAATGTTGGATATTCGCAAATCCAAAGGATGATCTTAATTATTGACATAATTCTTAAAAAGATTAAACTACAAGTTATTGATTAGGTCAAAGTAGTTTAAGAGATGCTTAAATTCCATAAAAGTAAGTGCGAGCTAACACTAACATAATTCATTAAAGACGTTGATGAGTTCAGTAAGTTAGTAAGACATTAACAACAAGGTTTTACCAAGTCGTTAGCCAAAGAGTTAAGAGAAATAATAAATGATCGTTAATTAGATTATTGCAAACCTAATAGCGTGATCACAAGTCTTGTGATTAATTATTGCATATCTAATAGGTTGTTAACCCTTCAGTGGATAACATAGTCATTTAAGGAAATTTCTTTAACTAGTAAGAATATCTACAAATCAAGTAACTAAAAGAGGCTTTAGTTACAAGGATGATTTTATGAATTCAAGAAACTAAGGAGTTAATTTTCAATCCTCCTATGTTTACCGAATTACATAAAAGACAAGACTAGAATATGTTCTAGATTGTTGCAAGAACAATATCTAGCAAAGGCAAAAGTAATAGTATTCCTAAATACTCATCTTATGTCTTTAGTTTAATATATAGAAATGATTGGTTTAGTGATAAAGTTACAATTAAGGTTGTAAGGATCATTAAGTAATCAACACGAACAAAAAGGAATAAGTAATGATCCAGTAATAATTCAGTATCTATGTCCAGTGAGGAATAATACATGAATTAGTATCATTGTTATTCAGACTTTGTATGTTTTACATTATCCATGAATAAAAGTCTTTTATTCAAAACGATATAAATCCATGACTACTCGTCTTGGTGGGAGCCTCGATGGGACGTTAACGTCATCGTGGTATTTGGTGGTAGATTCGAAGTTCTTCGAAGATAGCTACCCAAGTTTTGTGTAAACCAAATATCGGTGATATTCTGTTGGAGGCTCAACGAATATTGGATTGACCACCGTGACAATACTTCGTGGTTGAAAAGTTCAAAAGTATTGTTCACTAGGATTGTCCTTAAGCCTGAGGTATTTGGTTTAGGATACAATGACTAATGTGCTTTGGTTCAACTTAGACAATTCTGAAATATGTTTGTCATACGAGGCGATACTGGGTACAAAGGAAGTTGTATTTTGAATCGAAATATAACAAGATGGTAATTGCACCTCCTCTTTAAGAGAGATATTTAAAGGTCCTTTGACATGATGAGAAACTGACAAGTGCACGGCCGTGCCCAAACGAACTGATCTGTTCTTTGTCGTTTATCACAGCAGTTTGAATCAAGAAGTCATAAAATGATTTCGAATACAGGAGTTGATAATTTCTACCATGTTCGTATTCGTTATCACAAATATCGTGCTACAAGGGATAAGCCTAACAACGTTACCCAAGAAGTAAAGACATAGTGTTCTTTATTAGGAGACGCTATTAAGAGTTTTTCATAAAACTATACCAGGGTTACATAAGTTGTTTTTATGGGGTTGGTTACTGTTAGTCCCAAGACTAAGTAAATAAGATTTGATGATCGATAGCCAAGAAGAATAAATATCAGATGAAGTATGTATCTCAGCTGAAGCAAGTATATACAATAAACCTTCAGCTGAGTACGTACTTAGCTTTAGGATACAAGTCAAATCAGCAGCTATTAACGAGAGTTCATTCGAAGTCTATGACCAAAGGACAAAGACAAGAAGAAGACTATTCAGCTGATTGTGGAATCAGCTGATAGTAGCTGCTGCAGATGAAGACTTAAAGGAAATGTTCATTGACACCTTGAACATTTCCCTTTCCCACTCAAAGAAGAAGAAAACGATGAAGATCTTCTATTTTGGAATAGAAGATAATGTCAGTACATTATCATCGTTTGTCCCTCAAGCATGTAAAGAGAAAGTTAACTATTTCTGTACTTATGTAGTACACCTTTCACTGTGCGTCAGAAAGGGTACCGGAAGTAGTTGACACAAAGTACACTTGGGACAATAACTTGTGCAAGAGCATTTAATGATCCATAGACAAGTCCACATCGACGAATAATATGTTTACACGTCGTCAAACTTGTGGACTAAGGAACATGGATCTTGGGCTATAAATACAGACGTAAATGCTTGCATTTACACACACCTTTAGAAATCATAGCACAAGAACATTCTCTGAGAGTTAGTTATTTGTCTAAGTATTAACTCCTCCATAGTTATTACTAAGGCATTAATATCAGCTGTTAGTATCAGCTGATATAACTCTCAGTATATACTCTTCTAGTTTTGAGCGGTCTAAAGTGTCATTTCAAGTATAGAGTTTTAGTTAGTTTTGTACTATCTATTTCCGCAAACTTTGTACTGCATTAAGTTGTTTTAATAAACTCCTAATCATTGAAATCTTGTTGTTCATTTATCTTATCTTCGTTACTCGGTCATAACGCAACACGTTTGTGTTGTTGGGATCCAACAACTGGTATCAGAGCAAGTGTCAAAATTGTTTTCCATCAATTTTGAGCATCTATTATGGCTGAACCTACATCATCAGATCTTCCATCATCTGGAAAACCTCCCAAACTCACTCAAACCAACTACCCCATGTGGAAAACCCGTATGTTGTCCCACATGGTTACCTATCACCCAAGACTCCAAAATAACATCACGATAGGAAAATATGTTCCCAAAACCCTCATTCCTGGTAATTCTGAAACACCAGAACACTATGTGGTGAAGTCTGAGGCTCAGTGGACAGACGCTGAAAAACGTCTTGTTCATCTTGAGAACAAGGGTCGAGATATGCTTTTTCAAGCAGTTGGTGATGAACTGTATCACAATATTCAGTTTTGTGACTCAGTTAAAGAGATGTGGGAACGGCTGGCTGAAGTTTATGAAGGCACATCTGTTGTGCGTGAACATAACAAAAACATGCTCATACATGATTATGAACTACTTAAAGCCAAGCCAAGTGAGACTATAGCTCAAACTTTCAATCGTTATAACATTCTGTTAAACGAGCTGAAGTCTCATGGGGTTGATAAGGACGATATGTCCAAAATGTGTAAGTTTATGGCAGCCTTACCTTCTAAATGGGCTACCATCATAACTTGCATGAGTACATCTCCTACTCTGAAAGATTATACTCTTTCATCTCTCTATGGTATGTTTCTAAGCCATGAGAGAACTGTACTCAACAAATTTCAACCTCCAAAGGACTCTAAAGTGAGTTCAGCTGGATCTTCGACTGCTCTTGTCTCCTTAAACAAGCCTAGCAGAATCGAATATCCACCATCAGATGATGAGGCTGACAACGCTTCAGCGGTTGGTTTGTTCAACATGCCTGAAGTCAGCATTGAAGAAGTCGATGAAGACGAAGACAATGATGCCCTTATATCTGAGCTGGCCTTACTTGTTAAAAATAGAAAATTCTTCAAAAACAAGTCTGGCTCCTCAGCTAGAGGCTCGAGTAGCAGATCTATCTCATCAGCTGTTTCTTCTAGACCTTCTGGAAGTACACCTGACATCTCTGAGATAACTTGCTACAACTGCAACAAGAAGGGACACTATGCTAACGACTGCAAGCAGAAGAAAGGTAGTTCATCATCTTCAACTGGTGAGTCCATTGAAGATAAATACAAAAAGCTACAAGCCTTCACTAAAAAGAATTCTAGAAGAAAAGAAGGCACTTGAAGGCAAAGCTGCTGACAAGGGTCTCGTAGCTGAAACTCATGATTTGGCTGACTCTGGTGACAGCTCATCTGATGACGATGAACAAATGGCCACAATGTGTTTGATGGCTCGTACTGATGATGATGAAAGTATTACAGCTGATGATGTTAGTTCCTACAAATGGGTCAACATTGTTCATAAAAAGGTAACCTCTCTAATCTCCGCTGAGGATACTAAAGCCAACGATATTGTTGATTCCATTATTTGTGACTTGCACTTCATTGATCAGCTGAAAGGTGAATGTTTGGATAAACATAGTGCTATTCTACGTGAATATGCATTCTTAAAAGAACGTTTAATTGACCACAAAACTTTAAAAGAAGAACTTTCCGAAACAAAATTTATTAACTCAGTTCTTCAACATGATCTAAGTGAAAAAGTTAAAGAACTTGAAGTAATTAAAAAGATTTTTGAATCATGGTCTCGTTCATCCAAACGTGTGAGTGAATGTGTTAACTCACAAATCCCTAGTCAAGTACAAGTTGTACTAGGAGGAGATTTCCTTGCTGCAGCTGCTGTACCTGACAGCAGTACAGATGATCTGTACTACTCGTCGGCTGATGCTTCTGTGCCAGCTGAAGAGTTGGTTTTTAGTTCCTTTGTTAGGTCTACCAAAACCTATGCTACTGAGATGTCCTCAGAAGATCCTTCTGTAGCTACTGGTGAAGAGTCATCAATTGACTCCTCTGCCATGATAGTCAGGACACCTACTGTAGTCATTGTTGAACCTAGAAAATCTATCTTGGGTTCAGCACCTGTTGCCTCTTCTGCTAAACCTCAGCAGAAGACTAGAAGGACAGCAGGAAAGAAAACTGTTCTTACACCCTCCAAGGGTGAGTCAGTTGGAGTTCGTACTCGAGCTGCAAAGAACAAAGGTAAGAGTATTCCTAAGAATACTCCAAGTCCTTCTTCAGCCGTGTCTGTCAGACGGCTGAAAGGAAAGGTCAGCAAGCTGACATCACTCGTTCAAACTCTGACTATCTCCGATAATCAGAAAATGAAAGGGATTTTGGGTCCAGTTCCCAATCCTATTGCCTCGCCCTCTACTCCACTGCAAAGAAATAGAAAATGCTATAAGTGTGGAGATCGTGGGCACATGGCAAGTGAGTGTGACAGCACATGCCTGAGACCTTCCCCGACTTCAGTATGTGAGCCTACTGAAAAGCCAACCTCTGTGAGTCCCAGCGGGAAGTCACAAGGACCCACCGAAGTGTGGGTTCCCAAAAAGAACTAACTCTTTTATTCTATGTGCAGGGTGATGAAAGTAAACATGTCTGGTACTTAGACAGTGGTTGCTCGAGACACATGACTGGTTACAAATCCCTGCTGGAAGAGTTTGAAGTTTGTGATGGTCCCTCAGTAGTTTTTGGTGATAACGGTAGAGGCACAACTGAAGGTTATGGAACCATTTCTAATGGATCCATAAAAATCACAAGAGTTGGTTATGTAAATGGGCTGAAACATAATCTAATCAGCATTAGCCAACTTTGTGATGCAAAGTTCTCAGTGAACTTTAACGAATACAGAGGAACGGTGACGGATAAACATGTAATGCTAGTATTAGTTGCTCCAAGAACCAAGAATGTCTACACACTTGACATGAATCCTCAAAATCAAGAAGTCTGTCTATTCTCTCATTCTACTGAAGAGCTGAATTGGTTGTGGCATAAGAGGCTATCTCACCTGAACTTCAAAAATATATCGAAGCTGGCTCGAGGTCAGCTGGTGAATGGCCTGCCACAAATCAAATATGAAAAGGATCAGCTTTGTTCAGCCTGTGAACAAGGCAAGCAACATAAAAGCTCCTTCAAATCAAAGCAATGTTTCTCCATCGACAGCTGCCTTCACATGCTCCATATGGACCTTTTTGGCCCTATGAGTACTGAAAGTCTAGGTGGAAAGAAATATACACTTGTCATCGTTGATGAATATTCACGATACACTTGGGTTATATTTCTTCGTCACAAAAGTGATGCAGCTGAAGAGATTATCAAGTTCCTCAAAAGGATGGAACTTCTAAATGGGTCTAGAGTCAAGATGCTGAGATCAGACAATGGTACTGAATTCGGGAACAAGACTTTAGAAGATTTCTGTTCAGATGTTGGGATCTCCCAAAACTTCTCTGCTGCAAGAACACCTCAACAAAATGGTGTCGCCGAAAGAAGAAACAGAACCCTAATAGAAGCTGCAAGAACAATGCTTGCTGAGTCAAACATGCCTAAGCAATTTTGGGCAGAAGCTGTTAACACAGCGTGTTTTACTCAAAATAGATCTCTCTATGTGAAGAGACACAAGAAGACATCTTATGAGATTTTTCGTCAGAGGAAACCATTCATGGGTTTCTTTCATGTGTTTGGCTGTGTGTGTTTTGTGTTAAACACACGAGATCAGCTGAGTAAATTTGACTCTAAAGCTGATGAAGCCATTTTCTTGGGATACTCCACTCTATCCAAAGCATATAGAGTTTTCAACAAAAGAAGACAAACATTGGAAGAGTCCATAAATGTTACTTTTGAAGAACACTCAAAGGCTATGAACCCCACCTCTGTAGACTCGTCTGATGCATTTCAGAGATCAGCTGAACCATCTCCTGATGATACAACTGAAGCATTTTCCGATGCTTTAAATCTCTTCGAGGTTCCCATAAATGAATCAGATCTTGTAGATATCGCAGCTGTTCAACAAGATATTCCAACAGCTAGAGCGTCATCCAAGGCTATCTCTAAGCCACCTCTTCATACTTCAAGAAGATCCGTTCGAAATGAAGTAATTCATCCTGCTGAGCAATCAGCCGCTCAACAAGGATCTAATTCTGCTGAATCTTCTTCTTCTACAGCTGCTCCTCAATCTAAGTGGATCTCAGAACATCCAATTGAGTTAATCATTGGAGATCCACAACAAGGAGTTGTTACAAGAAGTAAAGCATCACGCAATCTTTGCTTATGGTCTTGTTTTCTAGCAACTGAAGAACCGAAAAATATTAAAGCTGCTTTAGAAGACTCAAGCTGGATTCAAGCAATGCAGGAAGAATTTAACCAATTCGAGGTCAACAAAGTATGGCAGCTGGTGCCCCCACCAGCTGGAAAGACTATAATTGGTACTAAATGGGTATTTAGGAATAAAATGGATGAAGAAGGTGTGGTTATTCGTAACAAAGCTAGACTTGTTGCACAAGGATACAGACAGGAGGAAGGAATCGATTTTGATGAAACTTTTGCTCCAGTGGCTAGGCTTGAGGCAATTAGAATATTTCTAGCCTACGCTGCTTACAAAAACTTCATAGTTTTTCAAATGGACGTGAAGAGTGCGTTCCTGAACGGAAAGCTGCAAGAGGAGGTATACGTTAAGCAACCACCAGGGTTCGAAAATCCAAAATATTTAGACTATGTGTTTAAATTGGATAAGGGGCTGTATGGGTTGAAACAAGCTCCTCGTGCATGGTATGATACACTCTCCACGTTCCTCATAGCAAATGATTTCACCAGGGGAAAGATTGATAAAACCTTATTCATTCGCAAAATCAAAGGTGATATCATTCTTGTTCAAATTTATATTGACGACATAATTTTCCGTGCTACTGATGAAAAACTTTGTAGACGTTTTTCTAAACTTATGTCTACAAAGTATGAGATGAGTATGATGGGTGAATAAACTTATTTTCTTGGCTTACAAGTTAAGCAATCTAAAAATGGAATTTTTATAAATCAAGAAAAATACATCAAAGATCTTTTAACGAAATTTGATATGAATTCATCATCATCCGTGAAGACTCCAATGGCTCCTCCAAACAATCTAGATGCTGACATAACTGGTAAGTCAGTTGATGTCACATTCTATAGAGGAATCATTGGATCATTACTCTATCTCACCGCCAGCAGACCAGATATTATGTTTGCTACTTGCATGTGTGCTAGGTATCAATCTGATCCTAGAGAATCTCACATAATAGCTGCAAAAAGAATTTTGAGATACCTTAAGGGCACTCCAAGCCTAGGTCATTGGTATGCCAAAGACTCCGGGTTTGATCTAATTGGCTATTCAGATTCAGACTTTGCAGGTTGCAAATTGGATAGAAAGAGCACCACTGGAGGATGTCAGCTGCTTGGTGGAAAGCTAGTCAGCTGGACAAGCAAGAAACAAAGTACTGTCTCTACCTCCACAGCTGAAGCAGAATACGTTGCTGCTGGAAGCTGTTGTGCTCAAGTCCTTTGGATGAAGAATCAGCTTGTTGATTTCGATATGAACTTCTGCAAAGTTCCTATCTATTGTGATAACATGAGTGCTATTGCAATCAGCAACAACCCAGTTCTTCATTCTAGAACCAAACATATCGATATAAGGTATCATTTTATTAGAGATCACATTGAACAAGGTGACGTGGAACTCCACTTCATTTTAACAGACCTTCAGCTGGCTGATCTATTCAATAAGCCTTTAGATGAAAAACGATTCACTTTTTTGATCAGCGAGCTAGGTATGTTGAATGCTTAAATCAACTGCTAAAGTACTATCAGCAGCTGATAAGATTCACCTTGTTACTTAGTACATTCAGCTGACTAAAACCGTTTGAATTTATCAGTCAGCCGAATAAAATCTCTTAAATGATAACTTATCATGTTTTATAAGTTAAAACGTTTGGTTCTCCTATAAAAAGGCATCGCTTAACCCTATCCACATGTTCTCTGTGGCAAATATTTCCACTCAAGTGGAAATATTTGGCATTTATGAGGGACAAGACATCCTGACACAGAAACGACTCCACTACCCTGACACAGAAACGGCTCCACTTTCTCACACTGTCACATCCAACCACCTTTGCACGATAACCAACGTGTCTATATTGGTTTGTAACTATCCAATTATGACCCGGTTTGTTTTGAAAACTTTACCCAAACCGACCCCATAAATCCCCTATAAATACCCACCTCTCTTCTTCACTTCACCCTCACCACTCCCACAATTCTCTCCTTAAAAAAACCCTCTTTTCTAACCTTTATCTTTCGTCTCTCTCTCTCTCCCATAATGACGAAGAAAGCTCAGAAGGTTTCTCTTACTTGGGCTGCCATTGAGTTCTCTCAGAACTCAAACCTAGTAGCCAACACTTCCCCACCGGATGATCTTGTCGATATTTATCGACCGGTTGTGACGTTTGTGCGTCACTGCCCTATCCGTGGTGCTTTTACCAGAGTCACCAAGAGTATCATCTAACTCTTGCGTGATTTCTGGATGACCGCCTCCGCCTCTGGAGACGAGATCTCTGAGCAAGTAGGGAATCATCAAATCACCATTACTCTTGATGATTTCCGAGTTGCTTGCGGATTCGATTATCTGCAACCTGGAGAAGAATATCAGCAGACTAAATCTGCTGATGAAGCTAAAGCGAGTCTAATCCGTATCACTGGATACAGAATAGAAAATGAAGAAGACAAGGTGCCGATCTTCAAGAAGTCTCAGCTGACGAGACCCTGGGCCTATTTATTTACCCACATCATTCAGGGTATAGGCGGCAATTCCGGGTCTCTCAACCAGTGCAACTCCAGCATGCAAGTCTTTGCTGAAGCCCTAGTCACCGGTCAGCGGATCGACTACGGTAGACTGGTGTACGAGGAGGTCAAGACCAAGCTGAAAGGCAAGGGAAATCATATTTCCTATCTTCGCTTTTTCACATTGTGCGTCGCACATGTGATGCTTGAAAAGCTGCAGATAGATTATGAAGACATCCCTGGGAATCGGTGATGGTCCGTTCCATTTCCAGCCTCATCTTCCAGAAGAAGGATGATGAGAAGGCATTTCCCCTCACATCGTACATGCTGAAGATCATAGATGATCGAGTCAGATCCAAAAGGGATCAAAAGAAGGGCGCAACATCGAAGAAATCTGCCCTACAAGAAGGTTCGTCCTTTTCTCATTTGAAGTGTTTTCCATCAACTGATCATACACACACTGTTGATGGAAATACCACCACTTCCACTGGGATCTCAATGCCCATTGACGTGGAAAATGTGGAAACGGGTGATATTCCACGTGGTGGAAAGAAGCGTGTGAAGTGATCTGCTCACCGCCCGCCTTCTTCCTCTTCATTCTATTTATCATCTTCTTCCACTTCCAGCGCCCCTGTTTCTCCTCAGCTGAGGGTAAAAGGGTCTGCTAACTGTGGAGATGATAATGTTGTTGATGATGTTGAGCTGGCGATCGCAGCATCATCAGGATTCAGCCGGAATCCGTTGGGTTCTCACTCGAGATCCCAATTGGAAGGATTACAATCAGAAGCTATGTCAGCATCTGAGAGCAGTCCTTCTCATTTTCACTCTTTCACTCTTACAGTGTTTTTCCAAGAACTCTACCTACAATTGGAATTCCTGTTCATACACTTCCGGCTGATTATCTTTTTCCCTTTCCTTTCATCCACTCTCTCTCTGCTGATTTCTCAACAAGTCAGCAGACTTCAAAACGGCAATTTCGTTCTCCAGGAGTTAGTGCCGGCTCCACACCTCTGCGTAGCTCCTCGACTGATTCATTATCTGTCGTTGTAACACGGGAACAAACTCCACAAGCAACCTTAGTCTCTCAACAGACTGTTGGTGAAGTTTTCGGCTCAACCCAAGCCACCCGAGAGTCAGCTGCACACACACCACCCCCAACTTCTTCATCACCCCCTGAGTGTTCAGCGGATGATAGATTGACTGGAAACCAAGTCAATCTTGAAGCTGACCTTTCTGTTTCCCACGACGTCACCGGCTTAAACCAGCAGGTGATCAAGGAAACCACCACCGCCAATGAAGAGACAACTTTAAACCAAGTTGTTATTAAGGCACAAACCCCAGCTGCCAATGATCGCGAAAATAATCGCCAACCGAGCTGTGAGGCAGCTAACACACCACCCAGAGGAAATCTTCCTCTAGTCTCCATACCAGTATCGCCGGCGGGTGAGACCGAAGCTCCAGAGACTCAAACAGCTTTTCATCTAATGTTTGAGTCGACTGATGATTACATTCAGTCTTATTATTCGTCATCCGACGAAGAACATTCTGAGCTTCACACTGTTTTGACAACTGATGTCGGCACTTCTGTTATAACCCCAGAAGTTACAGTTGGACCCAACTCACCCCCCACAGTCCCTGAGCAACCCATAGGAGCCATTCCTCCTAACTCAGGAACACTCACTCCCACAGCTGAGGTTACCCCTCGAGATGGAGACATGTCGGACCCCTTCCCCCAAAGCGTCCAAGTGTCCCATGCTGAATCCAGCAAAGCTGGAGGACGCATTCCCATCAGAGCCGCTGCTGCTCTGATGTCTAGAGTTGTTACATCCCAGATTCGACCTGGGATGGCCACGCTGAGTAAGCAGATGGACTCCCTTCGCAAGGATGTTCCAAAGAAGTTTGCCCAAACTGCTGAGAATCTCTCTTCCAACATAACTTCTCTGCACACTGAGGTTCATTCTCAGGCTCCTCAGATGGCTCTTCTTTCTGATCAGATTCGCATCAACACTAGCGGGTTCATCTCCCTTAACGACTACGTGCGTCAAGCATTGTACTCCCTTCGCGATTCTGACAGAGTCAATCAAGACCAACTTCTCTCCGAAGTTCGGGACAACCTGGCTCTTGCCCAATCAAAGCAAGAGTCTCTGCTGACACTTACTCACAGCCACCTTTCTAAGGCTATTGAGGAGTCGGCTTCTGCTGTGTCCACCAGGTTGGACAAAATGGAGACTGAAGTCAGCTCGTTGACTTCCCAAGTCGCTGGTCTCCAAGGCACCCTTGACCTCATTCTTGCAAAGCTCAATGAGGGTGCCGCTGTCGTCCATCCTGCTTCAGCACCAGAGAGTACCCCTCTTCTTCGGGCACTCTCTGAGGGAGAGAAAGAGGCCACTTCAGCAGGTGAACAATACGAATCTTTAGTCACCTTTGTTGTCGGAGCCAATACTGAAGACGTTCCAGCAGGTGATAACTCAAGAATTCCACCTATCACCTCTGCTGGAACGCAAGAAGAAGAAGTTGTACCCTCAACTGGTTTTGTTAAAATTGGTGATTCCTTTAAATCAGTTGAGGGCCCACAAGTCCAAGCCCCGCAAATCCAAAACCCTCAGCCTATTATACAGGAGATCCTTTATCCTGCTGAGGGGGAGCCTACATCTGTTGCGGTTAAAAACCTCATCCTAAATGAAGTTGGAACCGCTGCTGATCTTGATACAACCATTGCCCTTCAAAGAAAAATTCATGAAGAGCTGTATCAAAAAGTTGAAGCCCAAAGAGCTGAGAACATTAGGTTGTTCAACAAAGTTCTTTATCAGCGTAGGCAGGAAGCAAAAATCACCAGTGTAACGGCCCCCAGATTCGATCCCAGCTCTTCTGATGAAATTGTAATAACAAGAGCTGGAGGAGATGTGGTCAATGAAAAGTTCCCTCTGAACAAGATCAGCTTCGTTCTCAACTACGATAAATGGAAAGAAGCTGAAGCAGCTGCCAGATCTGTAAAACCATCGCAGATTATAACAGATCTGGAAAACGAGATAAAATTTGCAATCTACTCCTTCAAGACTCTATGTGATGCAATCAGGAGACAAGCTCCTGAGTTGGTATATCGCATACCTCCTGAATTGTGTGAATCTCAAACAGCTTCTATCGGAGGATCTGCTGGTGAAAGCTCCTCAGCAAGAGAGGAGAAACGTAAGTCCGTTCTCCTCGAGCCCCTTGCTGACTCCAGACCATTGGATATTGGGTCATCAATCATATTTGCAAAACGACCAAGACCCAATATCACAAAAGCCATCCCCACGGGAGTTAACTTCGTCCCTGGGCTGATCGTAAAAGAACCAATTTATGGCTTTTGCTATCTGGAGAAGAAGAAGGTGAAGTGCTTCCAGCGAGCAGATGAGTTGGATCTATGTGATGTGGATCAACTTATGATCTATCACAAGCAGCTGAGTTCCTCCACTGAAGAGGGAAGAGAAATGAAAAAATTAATAACCTCAGCCTTCAACTCACTGTATCGCAATGTCATTGGATCAGTTATATCCAAGGCATTATAGTTTTTTTTATTTTCCTTGTAATTTTAATTGCCCTATCTATAGAAAATCAAAAGTTGTGTAATATACTTGTAAAAAGATAAACATATACAAAAGAACCCTAAGGGTCAAAGCACATAAGTATTCAGCTGACCTCATCAGCTGAATCATTACAGGGTTACATTTATACGGCTATTCGATTGCATCAAATAGGGGGAGATTGTTAGTCCCACGACTAAGTAAATAAGATTTGATGATCGATAGCCAAGAAGAATAAATATCAGCTGAAGTATGTATCTCAGCTGAAGCAAGTATATACAATAAACCTTCAACTGAGTACGTACTTAGCTTTAGGATACAAGTCAAATCAACAGCTATTAACGAGAGTTCATTCGAAGTCTATGACCAAAGGACAAAGACAAGAAGAAGACTATTCAGCTGATTGTGGAATCAGCTGATAGTACCTGCTGCAGATGACGACTTAAAGGAAATGTTCATTGACACCTTGAACATTTCCCTTTCCCGCTCAAAGAAGAAGAAAACGATGAAGATCTTCTATTTTGGAATAGAAGATAATGTCAGTACATTATCATCGTTTGTCCCTCAAGCATGTAAAGAGAAAGTCAACTATTTATGTACTTATGTAGTACACCTTTCACTGTGCGTCAGAAAGGGTACCGGAGGTAGTTGACACAAAGTACACTTGGTACAATAACTTGTGCAAGAGTATATAATGATCCATAGACAAGTCCACATCGACGAATAATATGTTTACACGTCGTCAAACTTGTGGACTAAGGAACATGGATCCTGGGCTATAAATACAGACGTAAATGCTTGCATTTACACACACCTTTAGAAATCATAGCACAAGAACATTCTATGAGAGTTAGTTATTTGTCTAAGTATTAACTCCTCCATAGTTATTACTAAGGCATTAATATCAGCTGTTAGTGTCAGCTGATATAACTCTCAGTATATACTCTTCTAGTTTTGAGCGGTCTAAAGTGTCATTTCAAGTATAGAGTTTTAGTTAGTTTTGTACTATCTATTTCCGCAAACTTTGTACTGCATTAAGTTGTTTTAATAAACTCTTAATCATTGAAATCTTGCTGTTCATTTATCTTATCCTCGTTACTCGGTCATAACGCAACACGTTTGTGTTGTTGGGATCCAACAGTTACCTACATGCCCATCTAGAAGGCCACTGTAGCTCGTATCATTAAGACAAAGGTTACGAACTTGCATAAGTGGGAGTCTGAAGGATTTATGTGCACAGTTAGTCAACCTATGATGATACATCCATGCCTACGAAACACTTAAGGGTCACACCGGTGAGTACATGTAATACGAGCAAGTTATGCAACGATACTACAAAGAGGAATGATTCATAATAGTCATTATGAATCAGTTAAGTATTAAGTTAAGTTTAACTTATTACTAGATTAGTTTAACTAGCTAATTAATACAAGTATTTGTACATTTACTAGTTGAGTAAATATACAATGTGTTAATTATAGATTATCCATGATATGATTTAAAGCTATTAAATCATATAGTAATTGGATAATATTAGTGTGTAAATTATATAAAGGTTAGTATATAATTAACTATTATAAGTATAAATACAAGTATATATAATTCGTGTATATGGGTACCGAATTATTAGTGTGTTAATACTAGACATTTAATAGTTAAGTGCAACAATAATAAACTAGTAAAACTATAAGGGTTTAAAGTGTAAGAGATAAGTTTAATTAAGATATTGATCTTAATTAAACTAGAAGGGCCCTAAGTGAAAGTCTTTCTATTATAAATAGAATGCATGGGGTTCCCTTATTCCTTGATCATATATCTCGAAACCCCAGCCTCCTCTCTCTTTGGTTTCGGCTGAACACAACCCCAAGAACACAACACTTTGTGTTCTTCGTGTTCTTCATTCGTTCTTCGTGTTCTTCAAGTCTTGAAGATCCAAGTTCGTTGCAAGTGATCATCTAGAGGATCGTTCGTCGTGTTCATCATCAGTGGACTTATCTTAAGCATTAACCTAAGGTATGATTCATGGAACACTCTTCTTCCTCTCCTCTTGTTCGAAGTCGAAACAAGAACCCTAGGGTTCTTGGTAGTATTCGACGAACACACACAAGTATGTGTGTGTGTTCGAGTTCTTCAAACAAGGTTTCTTTCTTGTTAACCTAATCTAGATTTCCAACATCCCAATCCTTTAGGGTTTAAGGATTAGGTCAAATCCTAGTTCCGCATTTAGGGATTAAATCAGCTAGTTGGTTTTAACCGGTCAAGGAAAAGTTCATGTTCTTGGTCAGTCATGGTTCGAACCAAGTACACTAGGAGGTCGATCATATGGATCGATCAGTCGCATGGTGCGTAGTGAAACCCTTCAAAAGTAACAATCTCCATAAAAACTCGTGTTATGGAATTTCAGATATACCATCTTCATCTTCATCAAAAAGGGTTAGAACACCATTTTCTAACATAACAAATGGTAAGTCTTTTGAATTAAATACAGTTTAATTCATAATTATTTTTTTAATAGACCTAATTTTTGAAATTTGTGTTTTGCAGTAAATTCAAGTAATACACCTGGTTATAACAAAATATTAACATCATCATCTTCATCAGGAATTGGTAGAACTCCATTTTCTAACATTTAAATGGTAATTTGAATTCAACATATTATTCGAGTATTTAAAATTTATGAAAATATACATAGCTAGAATCTATTAATATTTTATTCCCTACATATTATAACATATAATTTAAAACTTTGCAGTTCCTACCTCATCTAACAACGGTAGAATTATAAAAGAAAAGTTGGTCATAACATATCAGATATTCCTGTATTTGATTTGGAAGTAGATGAAGATGATATTATTCAAGATGTAATTCCAAGTGATCATGTAGGCTTTTCAAAAGGTATCCACTTATGACAAATTAATTTTCTACTTTTAAATATTAATTTTTTTAAAAAAATCATATTTTCAACTTAAAAATATACGTCATACAATATTTCCCTTTAACAGATTATCTGGATCATGATGATCAAAAATTTGTGTGTGGAATGTGTCATGCAAAATTCTGGAAGGCTGAAGCAGATAGATGCAAACATACAAAAAAAAAATAGTTATTCAATATGCTGTAATTATGGTAAAGTTGAGTTGCCTGATTTAAAAGTTCCACCTCCAAACTACCAGAATTTGTTTCGGGCAATGGATCGAAAGAGCACATATTTCCTTAAAAACATACGCAAATTTAACTCAATGTTTGCATTTACCTCAATGACTGGACAAATTGATAACTCGATCAATAAAGGCAATGCTCCATACTCATTCAGAATGAAGGGCAAAAATGATCATAATATCGGAAGTCTTCTACCAACAGATGGAGTCAAACCCAAATTCTCACAACTATACATATATGATACAGATAATGAGAATTCAAACAGGCGGTCATGTTTCAGGTATATAGAATTAAGTAATTCTTATTATTATTATTAATTTATAATTTTTATTTAATTATTTTTTACATCAAACATTAAACTGATTTGTTATTACATATTTATATGATCATTTTTTACTTGAGTTCATATGTACTTGATATAAAAAACAGTTATTCAGCAAAGGATCCAACAATGGAGCTATCTATTATTCAAGAAGTTAAACAGATGTTAGATGAAAAGAATATTTTAGTTAAGGTTTATAGGATGGTAAGAGAAACATTTAAATGTTACCCTGACTTAGACCTCAAATTACGAATTATAGGGAACAGAGTACAAGATGGAAGAACATACAATTTACCGACCGCTTCCGAAGTGGCCGCCTTAATTGTAGGTGACATTGGTGATGCAAACAAAAGTTTGGACATTATTGTCCAAACAAAAGATGGGTCTCTTCAACGTGTTAACGAGACACATGCTTCCTATATTGCACTTCAATATCCACTAATACTTCCGTTTGGTGAAGATGGATACAGAATAGACATTCCTCATAGACATGTTACTGATACGACGAAATTAACATGGGCTAAATGTACAATGCGTGAATGGTTCGCGTATGGAATTCAAGACCGATATCACATTTTTTCATTAATTCTTAATTCAAGAAGATTGTTACAGCAATTTTTGGTTGATGGCCTTTCTATGATTGAGACTGAGAGATGAAATTACATACGGAATAAACAAGCTGATCTTAGGTGTGATACTTTTGAAAATATACTAAATCAAAACAACCAAGGTAATAAAAATATGGATAGCATCGGTAAACGTGTTATATTGCCTTCTTCTTTTACTGGTGGTGCACGTTATATGAGGCAAAATTATTTAGATGCCATGTCCATCTGTAGCTGGTATGGGTATCCTGATTTTTTCATAACGGTAACATGCAACCCTAAGTGGCCAGAAGTTAAGAGATTTCTTAAGGACACAACACTACGTCCAGAAGACAGGCCTGATATATTATGTAGATTATTTAAAATCAAGCTTGGTGCCTTAATTAAAGATATAAAAGAGAAGGAATGTTTTGGAAAGACTCAAGCTGGTAAGCTATTGTTTAATTATCTTTATTTTTAATTATTTAAGAATTTTGTAATTCACCATATAATTTGATCGATAATGGTACTATGTTTATAATGCAGTTGTGTATACAATCGAGTTTCAAAAACGTGGATTGCCTCATAGTCATATATGTGTTTTTTTTTTACATTCTGATGCAAAGCTTCATACAGTTGAAAATATTGATCCTTTCATTTCGGCAGAGATTCCTAATGTTCATGTTGATCCGGATTTGTATTCTCTTGTAAGCGAGTTTATGATTCACGGCCCGTGTGGTGGTGAAAACATACATTGCCCGTGTATGGTAGACAATAAATGTTCAAAGAATTTTCCAAAAAAATTCAACAATCAAACATCCACTGATGGCAACGATTACCCTCTGTATAGAAGGCGAGATGATGGAGCTTTTGTTGAGAAATCGGGAGTGAAATTAGATAACAGAAGTGTAGTTGCTTACAACCCCTATCTTCGGAAACGATACCAAGCACACATTAATGTTGAGTGGTGTAATCAATCCGGGTCATCAAAATATTTGTTTAAATATATTAACAAAGGTCCTGATAGAGCTACTCTTGAAGTTGTACAAACAAACAATGAAGGCGTAAATAAAGAACCGGTAGATGAAATTAAAGAATTTTACGATTGTAGGTATTTATCTGCTTGTGAAACTACATGGAGAATTTTTTGGGTATGACGTCCATTACAGGACTCCTTCTGTTGTCAGACTTCCTTTCCATCTTCCTGGTAAACAGAGTGTTGTTTACGGTCAAATTGATCATATGGACAATGTTCTAAATAAACCGTCAGTTGCTTCCTCGATGTTCTTATCTTGGATGGAGTGTAACCTCATTTATAAACAAGCTGAACACCTTACCTACATTCAATTCCCTACCAAATTTGTATGGAAAAGTGATAAACGTTGTTGGGAGCCACGTAAGCAAGGTTTTTCAATCGGTAGAATCCACTACGTTCCTCCTAACTTCGGTGAAGCATATTTTTTAAGAATTTTATTAAACAAAGTCGTATGCCCAAAATCTTTTGAAGATCTTCGTACCGTGAACAAACGTTTATGTCCAACATTTAGAGATGCGTGTTTTGAAAGGGGTCTATTAAATGATGATAGAGAATACATAGATGCTATTAAAGAAGCAAGCTTCTCTGGTACTGGTTATTATTTACGTTCTTTATTTGCAATAATGTTAACAACAAGTAGTTTGTCTAGACCAGAAGTAGTATGGGAAACTACATGGAAGTATTTATCAGATGGTATTTTGTATCGTCAACAACGAAGGTTCAGTAATCCAGGTAACACATGCAATTGTTTTTTCACTTATAATAAAACTTTATTATACGTATTATTTTTTTATTTTTTTTGCTAACAGATTTTTTCCATTTCAGATTTATCTCTTACAGATGATCAACTCAAAAATATTACGTTGTCCGAGATAGAATCTCTTTTAAACCTTAATAATTCTAGCCTGAAAATTTTTACTCATATGCCATATCCTGATGAAAATTCTTTAGATTCATCAAACAATCGTATGATTGCAGACGAGCTATATTATGATAAGACAGTCTTGCAAAACGAATTTCATCAAAATTTACATTCATTAACAGATGAACAACGAGGTGTTTTTGATGATATTATGACATCTGTTGATTCTGATAACGGGGGTGTGTTCTTTGTTTATGGTTATGGCGGTACTGGTAAAACATTCTTATGGAGAACTCTTTCATCCCCCGTAAGGTCTAAAGGAGAAATTGTACTACATGTTGCTTCGAGCGGTATTGCTTCTTTATTACTATCTGCAGGTAGGACTGCTCACTCTAGGTTTCACATTCCTTTTTATCTAAATGAAGATTCAATGTGTTCTATAACGCCAAACAACGATGTGGCGATGTTAATAAAATAACATCGCTTATAATATGGGATGAGGCGCCAATGGTTCATAAGCATGCTTTTGAAGCTTTGGATAGAACACTGCGGGATATTTTAAGATCTGTTAATAATGTGAACAATGATCTACGATTTGGAGGAAACGTTGTTGTTTTTTGTGGAGATTTCAGACAGATTCTACCGGTTGTACCAAACGTGAGTAGACAAGATATAGTAAATGCATCGTTGAGTTCTTCATATATATGGCAAAATTGCAAAGTTAAAACGTTAACAAAAAACATGAGGTTTACAGTAGGAAGTGATATAGCTGATATTGAAGAAACCACATCATTTGCAAATTGGCTTCTGGATATTGGCGAAGGCAAAATTGGTGGGGCGAACGATGGTAATGCAATTATTGATATTGACCCAGATCTTATAATTTTCAACATCTGCAGACCCGTTAAGTACATTGATTGATTTTGTTTATCATTCTTTGCTAGAAAACATAAATACTCCTGGCTATTTTCAAGAAAGAGCAATACTTACCCCTAAAAACGAAGTTGTTAGGGATATTAATGATCGTTTTTTAGCAATTTTCCCCGGAGAAGCCAAGGAATATTTAAGTTCATATAGCATTTGTGCTAAAGTGTTTTTGCATGAAGGGTTTGATGATAGTTTGTACTCACCAGAGGTGCTTACTGGTATTAAAATAGGTGGATTGCCCAATCATCAGTTAGTTTTAAAAGTCGGTGTTCCCGTTATGTTATTAAGAAATATTGACCAGAAAAATGGTTTATGCAATGGTACAAGACTTCAGATTGTGGCTTTGGGTGTCCGTGTTATAGAAGCAGTTGTTATATTTGGGAATAATATTGGATATCGTACTTTTATATCAAGATTATCTTTGACACCATTTGATGCCAAAATCCCCTTTAAATTTAAAAGAAGGCAATTTCTACTTTATATTTGCTTTGCTATGACAATTAATAAGAGTCAATGTCAATCATTGTCAAAGGTGGGTCTGTATTTGAGAGAGTCTGTTTTTCACACGGTCAATTGTATGTGGCCTTATCTAGAGTAAAAAGCAGAAAAGGACTGAAGATATTAATAGAAGATAAAGATGGCGGTGTGACGAATAAAACTTCAAACGTTGTATTTAAAGAAGTTTTTAGAAATTTATCTTCATTTTTTTAAACAATTTTCATAATTTGTCATTGAATGTTGGACTTCCTTATAGTTATATTTCGATATTTATCTTTCAAATGTTATTACTAGTTTTGCAACCCACTTGGTCCCATTATGAATATATTTCCTTTTTGTTGTATACGATAAAAATATAATACAGGTCAAACTAAATCTGGTATAAAATTTTGTATCATATATTCTAAACGATCAGTATAAAGAGTGACAGCCCATGATTCTTCACGGGTTATAACCTAGTTACAATAATAAAAGTGGACAAGGGCTTACTCGTCGCCAATTTGAAAAGGGAAGGAATTTGGTCACTACTACATGAGTTTAGTCGGACTTTATCATGTATCTAGATAGGAGAGATAAATTTGATGCAACAGCAGTGACTATTAACTAAAACACATACTCTTAGAATATTAACGTCTGGTAAACCATAAACTAAAACGCAAAAATATACATTCTAGAGCTTTTAAATATACAAATTTAGTGTTGTCCGTAACCTTATTATAGTGCTTGAAATTAATGATGAGTAATACTGTCTTCGTCTCAATTTTATTATTTATATTTCTATTTTTGTTTGTTGTAAAATAGTTACTATTTTTACATTTTAATCAATCAAAAAGCTTTTAATTAAGGGTAAAAAAAAGTATAATTTATGTCACGATGTAATTATTATATTTTTTTTAGATTATGTATTTTTATCGGATGGAGAATAGTTTTGGGATGAAGGAGTAACTTAGAAGGGAATGACCAATGAAGGAGATACACTTCTTGATTGACAAACAAAAGAATAATACTACTATTAAGAAACTCGAGGAGAGAGAGAGATTTAATAAAAAAAAAAGATATTGAAAATGGTCCTTTGATCTGAAAATAGAAATTGGAACCACTCATTTCTTTAGAGCCCTAGTGTCGAGCATACTAGTTGTTGATATATACATTAGATGCTATTTTATATAAATGACGCCAACAAATGTGAGCGATATGACAATGAGAAATTATGCATAAAAGTAAACATATACATGTCTTAATTCCTTACTTCCAAAACATAGCCTATCAATCTATCTCTTCCTTTAATCGTTTAATCATGAAATTATAATCCAGTGACTTTAACCCGTGCATCCAAGAAACTTATGGTTATGGATCCACCTCCTTCGTATTTAAATTTCCCCTATGTATTTGGATTTGGCCATGGTGCAAACACAAATGGTCATGACTTAAAGATTGTTAGATATTTCAATATCAAAAACATAGACCCGAGAAAGTCTGTGATGTCTTCGATCTTAAAACTAGTTCGTGGAGCACGCGACAATACATCAAAAGAATTTTTTTCTTTTGGAATGATGCGGGTGTGTTTCTAAACGGCTTTTTGTATTGGTTAATTTCATTTTACAATTTCGCAATCATGGTTGTCAATGTTAAGGACATGACATTTTCAAACATAAATCTACCACATGGTTTTGGTTACAATGAGTCGATGTACCCAAATGGTCCTCAAGAGCCCGTGGTCGAAAGCGTGGTCAATTACATTTGGTTTACAAGGTAATCATGTGTTCCACCCTATGTGTATTTTGAGTAACGGTAAAATTCTTTTGACAAGTGAGTCAAACCAACTCGTTATCTACGATACTACCAAAGATTCATATAAACCGCTGAACAATTTAGAAAGTCACGATGTAGGAAAGGAAATTCGAAGAATACACTCAATCGAGTATGTGGAAAGTTTGGTTTCGCCACCAAATATATAATGTTTGCTTAGTTAACATCTTTCAGTCAGTTTCGATTCAGTTCACTTTTTTTGCGGCCCAAATGCTCACCTCTGCAATGTGAACTACTCCTCTTATGCCAGAACATAAGAGTACAAGACTTTTTGATTGCTTTCGGTCTTCAAGGAAAAGTCATCTCCTACGAATGCTACTAATGAAAACAATTTAAAAATATTTATCTTGGTTTTCATTCGGAACAATTTACTTTGGTGAAATAAACGTTAATATAAACAATTTAAAAATATTGAACAAAAAGTTTATTCTTGTAGTTTATTCTTTCAATTATATAGTTTCGTGATTATATTCAACATGCTACTAATGAAAACAATTTAAAAATACTGGACAAAAAATTTTCAGGCTAGCGCGTACCAAAAAATACCCATCTTGAGCTCACCTGTCACGTAACCCACTCATTTTGCCACTTGTAACATACAAGTATTATACCATGTGCCTAGCACCTTCATGCACATTTTGTGGATTCTGAAATAATGAACATGATGGTGAATTGGTGATGCAACATCTTCTGGTGTAACGTCGTCTTCTTTTAGTTCATATCTCTGCATAAATAATTAATAAAATTATTTCCATTATTTCATAGAAATAATTAATGAGCTAGAAACTTACCATTTGTTGAAGATAAATAAATAATCCAAATTCCTCGGGGTATAACCAAACTTTTTAGCAACTTCACGAAATGCAACTTAACTGCAAATATTATATTGTGATTTTTTTCTTTGATCTTTCAAATTGTCCTTCATCTGTGAAAAATCACCAGGTGGGAAACTTTGAATCAGCATCAGTTTCCGCTAAATTTAGAGATGTCATTATTGATTTAAAAAACTTACATACAAATGGTGACATGTTTTCATCATATATGCTTTGAAATAGTGACCCCCTCATGAGTATAATTAATCATCCATATATTCTTCAATCCACCAGTAGAATGTATCACCAAGAACAACAGAAACTAATCCAAGTACGTTTGTTACTAAGTCAACTTTTATTTACCCACAATGTACATATAATTTATCTTATTTAAATACCTCGTTTAAAATAACATATAGCTTTACTCTTAAAATAGTTTTTGCAATACTATATATATACAAATGGGATCGATTACAAAACTAGCATTAATAATATTATTATTAGTGTTATTAGTGTTTGTAATCCATCTATCATCAACTTTAAAAAACCAAGAATAGACATGTCATTAGAGGTTGATGTCAAATTATTCTTCTTTATTTTAATTACTTCTACAAATAAATTATAGTTGTTAAACTGGTGATTAGACTTGTTACGCACTTACCCCCCCTATGTCAAACTTATCATTGTAGTCTAAAAATTTAGAAATAAAACATTTTATTAAATGTTACTTTTGTAAAATGAAACTTAATTGAGCTTATCCAACCTACATATAACTAAAAAAGAATCTAACATTCGCTTAAAAACACACATTTTAGGATATATATTACGAAAATCACTTCATTTCAAAAGTTTTATTTAAAAAATATATTTAAGAAAATGTCGTTGTATAATATCTAGCCTTGCACATAAAACCCGAAACCGAACCCAAAACCGGAAACAGAACCTGTCAAACCCGGTTTTGACCAAAGTTCGGTTTTTTAAAACCGGTCGGTTCTCAAGTCTCCCATTCCCACAGCCGCAAGTCCCCAAACTCCGTCTTTTACCACCACTCCTTGATCAAAAGTTCTTAACTTTATTAGTTTTCTTTAATTATTTTTTTCATTTTTCAAGTATTCGTTTTTTTTAAGTGCGAGAGTGGGGGGAACCATACGAATTAGCTCCGGTAGACGTTTTTGTGAGTACGGTTGACCCGTTAACCCGCCATTAGTCACCGCCGATACGGTTTTTTCAATTTTGGCCATTGATTACTTGAAAGATAAAGTGCATCCTTTGTTTGTTAGAGAACGCAATGCTATGAAGGTAAGGGCCAATTTTGAGCTTTTTGAGGTCAATGTCAAACATTTTAACCGCAAGTCAAATAAAGTTCAAAACTTTAACCATTTGGGCGAAAGAAAAAAACGTATCTAAAAACAATTATCTAAAGCATAGTAAATCGATTACTTCCGGTTCAAGTACAATTATTATCAAAAGGTATTAAAAGCAAACCAGCATATCTAAAAACAAAGTTCTGATCTTTGCCTCAAATCTCAGTGATAGAGTTTAGCAAGTCTGTAGAGATTTGGCCTTTTAGTTCTGCCCAGGAAGCTCCTTTCTTCTTGGTCACGATCATCATTAACACGAGTTGCACCTCCACCATTGACACCAACTAACACGTATTTCCTCGAATCTTTCCCAATAGGAATCTTGTAAACATCCTGAATTGATTTTCTGAATTTTGCTTTTACTTTGAGTGAAAAGACAAGCTATGGTGTATCCACATTAACAATCATTAATCCTTGGGGATTCAAGATATTAACAGCAAATCTGAAGATGTGTTTCCTTAGAAACTCCCGTGAGGGGGAAGAGGTCGTGCCGTACACGTCGGCGGCCCTTATATCAACAATAATGGCTTCATAAAGTTTGTGATTCGCGTCATCAGCCCGGATAGTGTCAATTGCATCGCCTCCAGTTAACTCGACCGATTTACTTGATGTTAGATTAAACACGCTATCGGCTACGGGTAGAACGTCGCCCTCTCTTTCAACGCGCCGACCACATTAAAACAGAATTCAGAATTCAAGAATCTAACTAGAACACCTCCACCCACACCCACGCACAAGACTCTACAGAGTTTCCTTCCAACTTATCAAAATAGTCCGCCATTAACTACAATCCGGCAATCATGGCACGGGTTGACGACTTAGCCAATGTTATATCATCTACATTCCAGATTGCGAAATCTGGGACAATTGGATGCTAAACAAGCATTTTGTCAGCGAGACAAAAAAATCCATTGGAATGTAGATGATATAACATTGGCTAAGTCGTCAACCCGTGCCATGATTGCCGGATTGTAGTTAATGGCGGACTATTTTGATAAGTTGGAAGGAAACTCTGTAGAGTCTTGTGCGTGGGTGTGGGTGGAGGTGTTCTAGTTAGATTCTTGAATTCTGAATTCTGTTTTAATGTGGTCGGCGCGTTGAAAGAGAGGGCGACGTTCTACCCGTAGCCGATAGCGTGTTTAATCTAACATCAAGTAAATCGGTCGAGTTAACTGGAGGCGATGCAATTGACACTATCCGGGCTGATGACGCGAATCACAAACTTTATGAAGCCATTATTGTTGATATAAGGGCCGCCGACGTGTACGGCACGACCTCTTCCCCCTCACGGGAGTTTCTAAGGAAACACATCTTCAGATTTGCCGTTAATATCTTGAATCCCCAAGGATTAATGATTGTTAATGTGGATACACCATAGCTTGTCTTTTCACTCAAAGTAAAAGCAAAATTCAGAAAATCAATTCACGATGTTTACAAGATTCCTATTGGGAAAGATTCGAGGAAATACGTGTTAGTTGGTGTCAATGGTGGAGGTGCAACTCGTGTTAATGATGATCATGACCAAGAAGAAAGGAGCTTCCTGGGCAGAACTAAAAGGCCAAATCTCTACAGACTTGCTAAACTCTATCACTGAGATTTGAGGCAAAAATCAGAACTTTGTTTTTAGATATGTTGGTTTGCTTTTAATACCTTTTGATAATAATTGTACTTGAATCGGAAGTAATCGATTTACTATGCTTTAGATAATTGTTTTTAGATACGTTTTTTTTCTTTCACCGAAATGGTTAAAGTTTTAAACTTTATTTGACTTGCGGTTAAAAGGTTTGACTTTGACCTCAAAAAGCTCAAAATTGGCCCTTACCTTCACAACATCGCGTTCTCTAACAAACAAAGGATGCACTTTATCTTTCAAGTAATCAATGGCCAAAATCGATAAAACCGTGTCGGCGGTGATTAATGGCGGGTTAACAGGTCAACCGTACTCACAAAAACGTCTACCGGAGCTAATTCGGATGGTCCCCCCCCCCCCCCATTCTCGCACTTAAAAAAACGAATACTTGAAAAATGAAAAAATAATTAAAGAAAACTAATAAAGTTAAGAACTTTTGATCATGAAGTGGTGGTAAAAGACGGAATTTGGGGACTTGCGGCTGTGGGAATGAAAGACTTGAGAACCGACCGGTTTTAAAAAACCGAACTTCGGTCAAAACCGGGTTTGACAGGTTCGGTTTCCGGTTTTGGGTTCGATTTCGGGTTTTATGTGCAAGGCTAGATATTATATAACTACATTTTCTTAAATATATTTTTTAAATAAAACTTTTGAAATGAAGTGATTTTCGTAATATATATCCTAAAATGTGTGTTTTTAAGCGAATGTTAGATTCTTTTTTAGTTATATGTAGGTTGGATAAGCTCAATTAAGTTTCATTTTACAAAAGTAACATTTTATAAAATGTTTTATTTCTAAATTTTGAGACTACAATGATAAGTTTGACATAGGGGGTAAGTGTGTAACAAGTCTAATCACCAGTTTAACAACTATAATTTGTTTGTAGAAATAATTAAAATAAAGGAGAATAATTTGACATCAACCTCTAATGTCATGTCTATTCTTGGCTTTTTAAAGTTGATGATAGATGGATTACAAACACTAATAACACTAATAATAATATTATTAATGTTAGTTTTGTAATCGATCCCATTTGTATATATATAGTATTGCAAAAACTATTTTAAGAGTAAAGCTATATGTTCTTTTAAACGAGGTATTTAAATAAGATAAATTATATAAGTCCTCCACTCGTGCCGTGATAGCCGGATTGTCGTTAATGGCGGACTATTTTGATAAGTTGGAAGGCAGTCTCTGTAGAGTCTTGTGTGTGGGTGTGTGTGGAGATGTTGTAGTTAGATTCTTGAATTCTGAATTATGTTTTAACGTGGTCGGCGTTGAAAGAGAGGGTGACGTTCTACCCGTAGCAGATAGTGAGTTTGATCTAAAAACTAATGAATCTGTCGAGTTAGTTGTAGCCAATGCAATTGACAAAATCCCGACTGATGAATCGAATGACAAACTTTATGAAGCCATTTTTATCGACATCAGCGTTGCCAACACGTATGGGAGGACATCTTCCCCTCGACATCTTCCCCTCACGGGAGTTTCCACGCCAACATATCTTTAGATCTGCTGAAAATATCTTGGTATCCCAAGAATTAATGATTGTTAACGTTGATTCACCGGACCTTGTATTTTCTCTCAAAATAAAAGCAAAATTCAAAAAATCATTTCAGAAGGTTTACCAAATTCTAATTGGAAAAGATTCAAGGAAAAATTTCTAATTGGAAAAGATTCAAGGGCAAATTTATTTAGTTGAGAGTTGTATCATTATATATATATATACTGTAAATAAAATATCTTGAAACTTATATATTATTCTTCTTATTATAAAACGATGTTTTGGGTGTTGTATTAATATCAGTGAACAATATTTATCACAATAACCAAAAACACTAAACGAGCATGGAATCAAATTATACAATCGAAGCATTGTCAATTGAAATTAGAATATATACCTAGTTTCCAGTTAAGAAATGCAGTAGAAGCGTAACTAGAATCCAAAATTCAGATACCCAGAAAACTAAACACCACAGCAGGTCAACAGAAATCAAAATGACACAAAGCCGAGAATTTTGCATTTTTGCAAACAGTCACCACATTTGGAAACAACAATTAAACAAAATAAATAGCAATTTGACAGCAATTAAGCAATTAACTTGACAGTAACATAAAACAGTAAACTTCAATTAGATTAAATCATTCAGTTGACCACTAATTCCTAATTGACCAGTTTTTTGACAGCAATGTAGTGCAGAGCAGAGGCCTCTTTACATTACGGTTCAAAAACTAAAACCGGAAAATTGACAGAAAATGGGAACAGAGCTTTTCAATTGCCAACCGGTTTTCAGTTTTTTTTTTCACATTCTACAGAGCTTTTCAAAATATTTCGTTTGGAGTACTAAACTGGTATTAAAGCTTTTTTTTTTTTTAACTACACAAATTAAGATATTTTTCACCTTTTATCACAATGTTAAAGCTTACATTTTTAAAACAAAAGCCCTCATTTTTGCTTATATAGAAGGTTTGCTATCTTTAAACATTTTAAAGATGTAATAGAAGTCATTATTTTGGTCAAAAAAAAAACTTTGATGATACCTTTCATTGCGAAGAAAAAAACAGTTGAAAATTTCAAAAGTCGGTAGCTTTTGAACATTTGCCCGATATAATGTCAAACCAACATCATACATAAAATTGAACAGCCAATTATTCCATATAAAAATTATTTTGAAACTAACGTTACCAGTGGAAAATACCACCTACCGCCAACGACCACCCTAATCGTCAACGGTGGTGGTAGTGAACGGCTGAGTTGTTGTCGGTGGACTTAGAAAGAAACACGGAGCTGTGAAAGAGAGAGAGAGGCGCTGTGAGAGATGTTGAGGTGGTGCCGTGGTGATGGTGTTTGGCGGTGGCGGAGGCAGAGGGGGTGGCGTTTGGCGGTGGCGGAGAGAGAGACTAGTATATAAGCCAAAAAAACGAACCCAAACCTGACTCCGAACCAAAACATTGGTCAATGTTTAGTCCACACCAACTGTGAAAAACAACAATTGGGGTACATGTACGGTGTACCCGTTCATTTGACTGTAAAAGAATTTTTTATACCATAAGTGCATCTCCAACAATAAATTCTATAAAACTCACTATATCTCTATAATTGATGGTTCATTCATTCTAAACATAAATTCAACTCCAATTATAAACTCTATCAATCCCTCTAAAACTAATAGGATCCATAGAAATCATTTTTTTAATTAATTTATTTTACATTACAAAAAAAAAAATTAGTGAATTATGTTTGGGTCTATGGATAGAGGTATGGATAGGGGATACTCTCTCACTTCAAATATAGAGAGAACTTTTCTCTCACTCTATATTTAGAGTGAGAGATAAAGGTGAGTTGTAGAATATAAAACTTTAAATATAGAGATAGATGGATGGATAGAGTATGATTGGAGATGCTCTAAGATGAGATGTGTATCTCCTAATATTATCTTTTAATTTTGACACGTATTTTCATCTAGTGAGTAGGCCTAAATACCATTACCCATTTAGAAATTATATACTACATCCGTATTAAAATAAGTGATACACTTTCCATTTAAGGGTGGAATAAAATAAGTGATATAGTTTTAAAAGTTTCCTTATTTGGTAAAAAATGGGACTCAATCTCCACTAACTATTTATTTTAATAAAGTTAAATTAACTTTATACCCCTATTTTTACTTTTAAACATAATTAATATCTTTTTATCAAAGGAAGTGAGACTCATTATCCATTAACTATATATTTTAATCTATCTCAACTTACTTTTAAATCTTTTACCTCAAAAAAATCATAAAATCTAAATGTATCTCTTATTTTGATACAGAGATAGTATGTATAGACAGATTGGAATTTCTGTGTAATAAAATTAGAGTTGGAATTTAAAACGTAGCCCATTTATCAATGTTTTAAAATACATATTTATAGCCCATTTAATTAGAACCCACTAACTATCTAACCTTACATTAAAAAGAAAATCGTGGCCATTTAACATTTTAACCCATTTTGGTTTGTTAGTACTTGATTCTGTTGAAAACCGAAAATTCAAAGAGTTAGTTACGTAAGGTAAAATAAATTCGAAACGATGTAAAGTTTAAATTTTGTTAATGAAGGATACCTCAACAGAATCAACAAATACGAAAAATAACGAACGAAACACGATACGAAAAAAACTATTTCTCAACTAATAATTAACCATTATAAATTATCGAATTAAACATAAATCAAATTAATGCATCGTTTGTTGGTGTAAAAATACCCATTTATACCATATTCACACAAAAGTGAAAATAATACTTTTCCCTCTATAATACTAGAGTCAAAAGGCGTTAAGATTTAAGAACCCGTGATTTCTTTTCACTGCCAACACGCCTTGCCCCTTTGGTGTTCCATTGTTCTTTCCAAGCTAGAATCAACATTCCATGTAGTCTAACCTTCCATAAATGTTTGAAAAATCTGCACTAAAGCTTCTATAATGGTGATGATGAAAGTGGTCCAAAAGGAAATCAGAGTCTTTTTTAGACTCCATTGTGGTAATATGAGGTAAAATTATATTTCTCTTTTTAAATGAACAATATTGTAGATTTGGTAATATGAGGTAAAATTATATCTCTTTTTAAATACAACAATATTATAGACTTGGTAATCGCACTGGAAAGTGAAAAATCTCTTATTGTAATATATAACTGACAAAACATTCATGGCGTGGTTATATAGCTTTCGATTTCAACAAACGACTAACAAATATGAAACATCATTGCGAAGCTAGACATTCTTTCAATTAGATGGTTTATGGTCCAGCCTAAAATATTTTATTTATGTTTATATTAATAACTTTTTACTTTTTTTAATATTTCAAGAAATTTAGTTTTTTTTTTCCATGTATTAATGCAAATGATGTGAAACTATAGATACGATGTGTACCCTATAATGACTAGACATGCACACTAAAACCGGTTTAGACCGGTTTCAAAACCAGTTTGGAACCGGAACCTAATTGGTTTTACCGTTAAACTAGCTAGCTTTTAGAACCGTATTTCGATGTCAAACCGGTTTGCAGCTGTACCGGTTTGAACCAGATACACACTCCGCTCCCCAAAACCTGATTAAAACCGAACTCAATTTGCCCGTACTGAATTTGACGAGAACAGTCAAGCGGTGGTATCTAAAACATAAAAATTTAAGGTTATTTAGCAATGGATTACGGAATAGTTTCTAGACATACTTACATATGATTACGAAATAATAGTGTAATAGTAATATCCTTCCCTATATATGGAGCTACATATGATAACTTTATGCCACATCATCACAATGCTTGCCTATGATTGGTGGACAATGCCACGTGTAAATCCGGCATTGGTCCATTCATTCTTCGTAAACTTCTTGGACAACTAGTAAACTCCGCATAATTTCTATGGCAAAATCCCTGAACACCTCATCTCGCTGTTAGGGTTTCTATGGCTGTCTCACCGTTTCTCCGATAAAGAAGCCACTAAACTCCGCATCGTCGTCGGGATCCCCAAACCATGCTCAACAGATCACCGTCCGCCGCCTTGCAAAGTCTCACCGTTTCTCCGATATAGAAGCCCTCATCGATTCTCACAAAAATGATCCTCGAATCACCGATGAATCATTTCTCTCTTCCCTCATTCGATACTAGAGAGTCTACGGCATGTTTGAGCACGCTCTCAATACCTACAATCAGATGGAAACCCTAAATTTATGAATTGCAACCCACAACCCTAAAATCCTGAACTGCTTCTTCACTACCCTCAACCACTGCTTCCTAAACGACAACTTCTTCACTAAAACCCTTTTCACGTCTTCAAACCCGACTCTCTCTTGCCTGTTGGCCAGATATAACCATCACCGGCGTGTAAGTATTTGATGCTTGTCTGTATATATCGTTTCTCTTTAATTTTCTACTGCTTATGTGTTTGATTCTATTTACCAGAGTGTTTTGGTTTGATATTTAGGGTTAGTTCGAAGTTATTTTGATCTGTACAAATTTCGAATGTGCGACATTGAGGTTTTCTTTTGTGGTGATTTTGTATTGTACGAGATGATTACTAAGAACAAGAATAATTAGGGTTATATTATATTGATTTTGTGTTTTCCCCCAATCATCTAGGTTTCAATCGTCAAGCAATCAAGCAGGCTTCAATTCTCAAAAAGGTATGTTCTTTAATTCACATACTGAAAAGGCCTCACCTCTAAATCTGCGATTAAGAAAGCTTATTACAAAAAGGTAAGGATTACATGTTTTGGGAGGCCTCACCATGTAAGGATAGCAAACCTAATTGATCAAATTATCTGGACTAATCTTGCTTTTAATAATGCAGAGCGAGGATGATTTGTCTTGAAGTTGTGTACCACTTACTGGATTATGTCATGATATGAAAGCACAACTCCTAATATCTGGAGATCAAAGTGGAACACTAAGTTTGTCAAATTGTCATATTGTAAAGATGATAACATTTCAATTTTAAAGTGCAAATTTTATTTTATCTCATGTAATGCTACAGGGTAGAATTTACAAATTTAAGGTGAAACCATATGCGATATAGAGAGAGAGACAGCAGTTTGCTATCCTTGCATGGTAACTAAATTTCATAAGGTTATCTTATAGCTTAGATTATAGATACAGAAAATGTTCATATAATTCCTAAAAATTTAGTAATTGTCTAATTTTTATCAGGAAGTTCAAAGATCGAGATCAAGATCTTTCATTTCTTTGTGTTTTGATGCATTTAATTAGATATGAGTTGTGAATTTGACTTTGTGACCACATAAGATTCATGTCACCGGAATTAGAATTTTAACTAGCAATATGCTATTTTTCAGTGGGATTATGAATCACTTGCTTGGAGTGAAATAATGACTTCTTGAAATAAGTTATTATGAAGTGTAATCTGACGACATAATATTGCTAATTTGTTATAGGGTAGTTTTGACTGTTGCTCAATTTTGCTCATTTTGTAGTAACTGGCTTGATACATTACCTTCTTTTGAACAACATTAGATAGGTTAAATAGATTTGAGACCCGTGAAGTCCGTAATAGCTTCTTTAAGATGATTTAGATTATCAAATCATTACATTATGCATAAAAAAATATATGGAAATCACACACACTTGACTATAAAAATCAAACATGCATTCTGAGTTTATTTTAGAACAAGCACTTTACTCTCTATACTTACTTTTGTTTATTATTTTTGCATTTTTTGATAATAGGTAACGCTTAGGTTCTATGAATCTTTGTTAATATTTTACATGTTGCCAATAGATGCTAAATTAGTTTCACATTAATAGGTTAGGGTTCTATGTAGAAAAGATAAGAACACAAAAGGTTTTGAACTAAAGAGGTTTTGCAAAATTAGGGTTAGGATTTCTTTTAGCAGCCTATACATTTTGTAGGTATTATCCACCCCATTTTTTGCCCTATAATTATAGTGTAAACCCTTAAATATGAGCACTCCATTTTTTGCAATCCTAATCTGTGATTTTAGACTAAATATATAGTAGTATATGTAATAACCCTATACTGTTATCCTAAGAACCCTACATGAAAACTTTATTAGCATATTTTTAGGATTTTCACATTTTTCAGGTTTTAGCATATATGTTTCCATGTCAAACCTGCCTAAATATGTGTATTTACAGTTTGAAAAAACTTACTCATAATTACAGTTTGACTTTTAAAGTCAAACTGTTCAAGATGTGTGTATTTTTATTAAAGATTTAAAAATTAAAAAAGACGAAACCAATCACACACAAAATTGCAGAATGCTTATTTGTAAGTACATACATGACTTGAATAAAATTGAGAAAAAAATTTGAAAAAAAAAAATTAAAAAAGACCAAGTTGCACAAATAAAAAAGAATGTTTTCTTAGATAATGGTAACATGTTAATGGTCGTTACCTTTTGATACTGCATCAAATCAACAACTAATTTAATTTATATTTACTTCAGTAACAAATTTAATTTTTTTATTAAGTCATATATAGATACTGTTTTTTTATTGCATCTAATTTTTCTCAATTCATAGGTTTAACCCTAAATTTATGAATTGCAGCTAATATATGACCTTTTGATACTGCACAAACACATATTTATTTTCATATTTCTGTGTTTTACCTTCCTGCAGCTAATATCATTTTTTAATGTTAAGGACATTGCTTTTTAAAAGACATTACTTTATAATATTAAACATTTTCATTTAATGTTTTATTTGATTCTTTTTTGTTTTCTTGAAGTCAACATAATTATTATGAAATTAATGGTTAATTTTTTAATGTAAGGGAAATTTTCGAAGAAAGGTAACCAAATATCCTAAATTGGACAATTTGGGATACAAAAAAATTGTAAGTTCAGAGTTCATATATTTAGGAAAATTTGCCAAAATTAAACTATATTTGGATCCCTAAATTTCCAGAAAAGTGAACTTCCACTCCTTCTGATGGTTTAGAAATTTTTCGTTACCTGCATTGTTAAGTTTGAGATCTTTAATTACCTTTTTTTTGGCAATTTCCTGTTAAGTTTGAGATCTTTAACTACCTTTTTTTAACTCTTTTAACAGTTGTCTTTAATTCTTTTTGGATACAATATCATTTTAATAAGATTCACTATATGATTTCATGTTCGTACATATAACTTAACTTTCTCGAAGCTAGCCCGTCCATTCTGGCGGCAAGGTGGGTACAATTTGCGCTATCCCTCGAATGGTTATTAGTCCTTCCGACAACAAGATGCCTTTCAAATTGAATCGGAGGCAATTTCCTGTTCAGGTATGCTTTGCTATGACCATTAATAAAAGTTAAGGTCAGACGTTGTCTCAGGTTGGTTTGTTTCTACAAAAACCGGTATTCTCACATGGCCAGCTTTATGTGGCTGTATCACGAGTTAAGAACAAGAACGGATTGAAGGTCATTTGTTGTGACATCGATGGGAATTACACTAATTCAACAGCAAATGTAGTTTACAAAGAAGTCTTATTTCGTTTGTAAATTTTATGTAACATTTCTTCATGTATCGATTTTTCTACCAATTCATCATTACAGCTACAACATTATTATGTCATTTTTAAAATTATTAATCTTTGTTGGGATTTTTCTACATACTAAATTTTGAAGCATACCCGCCCATCGGGCGGGTTATGAAGCTAGTATTCATTATATGTTAAGAGTCCGCTAGCGGAAGTTAAGTGGTACAGAAATAAATGAGAATGTTTTCGATTCAGACTCGATCGATATGGTAGAAGTGATAAACAGAATAGTCGCAATGTGGTATCCAAATAAATTATATGATGACGATGTATTGGATATGAACATAGTCAATACTCAATACTGCAGAAAACGCGACACAAATTCACCCAGGGTTTTATTGCGGACAAATAGCAAATTTGTTGGAGGTTTCAGAATCCATGATTTGAAAACTGAAGTGAAAGGAGTTATTCAATTTAAAAAATACTTGTTTTAATGAACAATCTATATCTGTTGCGATCAATGGCGACTGTTATACCGAATATACTCAATAAGGAGGGAGTAATAAGTGTAAAGGGTATTTTAGTTATTAAAAGAATTTAACAACAAATTTTAACGGTAGTTAGTATTAGGGACCAAAACGTGACAAAGTTTCGTATTTAAGGACAATTCGTGTGATTTCTGACACTTTAGGACCAAATACAAAACTTTTGTTAAACAACAGAGACTCCGTTTAATTTAATTCTCTAAAAATATAACAAATGTTGCATGTTAATCCTTAAGCTGTTTTAAACAGATACAAATATCATCTCATTGAATAGTTTGTTTACAGACATGTTTTAACACATCGACTTTTGTCGGTTATCTTACAATGATGCTAATCATAACTGCCATAACCACTTACTATGACATATTTCAACAATCGAGCTTTTTTTTTTTTTTTTTTTTTTTTTTTTGCATTTTAGCAAATACACAATCAATTTTCAAACAAAATGGTACATTCAATGCAATTCCAAATCATCTTAGAAAATGCGTTTTTAAGGTCGATTTCACATTAACAAAAAAGAAAAAAAAATCATAAATGTTTGTAGGGATTTTTAGTTACTTCTTGTGCAACCGAGACTCGGGGGTATTCTGTTTCAATGGTGACAATGCCTGCCTTGCTGGCGAACCAAATTCTATAAACTCCATTTTCTTCTCGATAGGACTGCAATCTCTAGGACTAGTCTTCCGTTTATTACTCTGCAATATAAAAATAAAAAATAAAAATAATAAATAAATACATACAACGATTGTAACATGTTAGTTAGATTTCTCACCTTCAAAGACGAACTATTATGCTTTCCACCAGAATCGTTTAACTGTCGTTCTTTTTGTAATAGCTTCACTAATCTTCTATTATCCTTGTCCAATATGTTGTTTTCTTCATCCAATATTTTAACCTAATCATACCCAAGTTTCGTTAGTCATTATAAACACACACACACACACACTAGAAGTGGAAATGTGGGCGGGTCAAGTGTGTTGGGTAACGGGTCAAAACGGGCCATTCTGTATACTACACGTCGAAACGCGACGGGTCTAGTTGGAACGATTGTCAATTTTGTAACTTTTTATAAAGCCTTAATGCGTTAATTTATTAATATTAATAATGTGTTAATTATGATTACAACAATAATATATAATCTTTGAATAAAACAATTTTATGAATTGAAATTAAACTTTGTTTGACCAATTACCATTTTAGCTTATTGTGTTTTTATTTGACCCATTTGATATAAAACACAACCCGAACCCATTTTTTAAGTCATCGGGTCGAAATTACCTCCTCTTCAGCAGTTGTAAGATTATTCCTTATATGGTCTTTTTCTTTTTGCAGTATCTTCACCTCAGAAACCAATGCTAATACTTTTTGTGTTGAGGGCTTCAACCTACATTTAAAAAAATATATATTAAATTAAAAATATTAAATCACATACAGAAATTTAAATAGAAATTTCTCATAAAAGAAACCTTTCAAATATTTCCAGCATTTTTTGGCACACTTCTATTCCACTATTTGCCTCTAAGAAAGAACGTGCGGTTGATGCAATATCGTCTTTATTTATCAAAGTCGATAACAACGTATCAACAAGAAAATGTTCTGTAGATGCAGTTTTTGAAATCTCACCATCCTTTAATCAAGAAAATGTTTATCATTAATAGCATATAACATAAAAAGTTCAAGAATTTATATACAAAATTCAAGAATTTTAAGTTGAGATGAATTACATGTTGGCCTTCTGATTGTTGTTTATAAAAGAGTAATTCTTCTGACAATTTACTTAGTTCATCTTCTAATTTTTTAACACGTAATTCTGCCTCTTTAGCCCTGTGATCTGCCTCATTCCCAAAATCCATTAATGCCTCTCGATCATGATCATATAATGAACATTCTTTCTCCCATTTTTTACACTGATTTAACAAATTACCACATTCGGTTGCTAATTTCTGATTCTCTTCAACAAACTTTTTTACAGCTTGTGCATTCATGCTCGATTCAGCCTATATATGATTCAGTAGAAGAAATTAAAAACTTAATAAACAACCATCATGAATAAATACCTCGTTAACAAAGTTAACAGCAACAGTTTATCTACTTATAGTAAAAGCTACAAATTTGATTCAGTTATCGAACTAAAAGCATCCTATTTAAATTTGACGTTGTAATTTGTAAAACTAGTTTGCTAAACCTTAAAAATGAAAAAATCTATGTTTGCTAACAGATGGAACGTATCTACAATTCTACTACTTCAAAGTTATGAACATAAAATTGATTATTTCAGCTTCTAGAATCTAAATAAGAATCAAAACCTGTTGATAAATTTGACACTGAATAATCATAAAGTCATAATCAAATTCACTTTCACTGAAACACTCAAAAAGCTGATTGGTTAAATTTCAATTTTGACTCGCAATGATAAATTTAAGTGCAATTCCAAACAGCCCCAAAAATTCTAAAAAGAGAACGAGAAAAATCAAAGCAAGGTAAACTAAACTATCAAACCCTAATCAAACAACTCATATCGAGCTACAGAAATCTATAGAAAAAATTACTGTGAGGAAATACTAAGATGTTGAGTGTACAGAGAATACAAACCCTAACACGCTCGATGATCTCGTCTTTCTCGTTCAATTTAGATTTTAAGTACAAGTACTGATCTCGAAGTTGCCTCTGTGATTCTTCAGAAGATCGCAGCTTTAACTCAAGAGTGCTTGTTGATACTTGAAGACCGAGTGAGTATTCAATGGATTCACGAATGTAATCATCAGTTTCTTGAGGAATATCCATAATCGAACTTGTTCGTGAGTAAAATTGCTGTTTGTATTCGTGATATTGAACAAGTAAGATTAAAATACAAACCCTAGATTGCCACACAACGAAGAATTAGGGAGAAATTTGGGAGGATTTTTGGTCTGAAAGGAGATTGTAAATAGGGTTTATTTGAAATTGAGGGAGAGCCGTTAGTGTGAGCGCATTTTAATTTTTTGGCCTTCTGAAATAATTTCTAAATTTCACCCCATTCTTCCAAGACATCCACAAAAAGCCCCCCACATTATGTAATTTGAATATCAGATTAAATGCACACAATAACAATTAACACAACTACACAAGACACAACTTTAAGTAATATCGTTTAATTTGACAAAGACCTCCCAAAGAACTGACTTTAAGAAATGGATTGATGCATACAATAATTGTATTTTATGATTTAATATAATAAATATGGTAGGTTATTAATGATTTTATGTGAGATTTATGGTATATTGGTATGTCTATAGACTTACCTTATATTTCAATATTTTCCGAGTGCCCATGTTAGATTTTTGTAAATGCGAACATAAGTTTTTGATTATGACATACTGCATCGTTGGATCAGCTCACCAAAGTCTGTTTTGGTTGATGATGGATGGTTTGTTCCATGTTGCCTTTTTTGGGTTTTTTGGTGTGTTTAAATTTTAATGTTGGTTTTAGTTGCCGGAGCTTTATTTATGCTCCTTATTTGGCATTTGGTTCTTGTTAGTCTCTTCTTTTATGCTATAGTTTTTTATGTTTGTCTTATCCTTTTGAGTTAGTGATAAGTTACTTTTTGCACTACCTTTTCAGTTGCTCGTCAGTAGAGAAGATGGTAAAGTATCGCTACTGACAAGTTAGAAAACATGTCACGGTTGGGAGATGCCTTAGTAGTCAGTCTAGTACGAAGTTCTTATGTGTTTGTTAATTTTATTTAAATTGTTAATTATGTGTCCGAGTTTTTATTGTGTTGTTGATTGTTTGAATTAGATGGATTGTTTCTTGAACTCTTGTTTTTTATGTTTCTTGTTTCATCGTACTGTCTATTAGACTCCTCCCAATGGAGTCAGTTTACTTCGGATGCCGCCAGAGGAATCTCCACCGTTGGTACCACACTTCGGTGTGGTGTCTTTGGTTGATTTCTTCCTTTAACTGAAGCGTTATGGGGTTTGATTATGTGGGGCCCAATGTGTTTTAATAAGATATTTAATATTTTGTGTGTGTATATTTTGTAATGGTGGGTCCCAAAAAACTAAAGAGAAAATGTATTGTTTGCATGAATATGTCAGTTTAATGTCGGTTGGAGTGTAAGCTGACGTGCCGCTGATTTTGCAAAAACTAAAGGTTTCAGTTAAATTTACTGTTGGCAGCGGTCTTAGAAGGATAGAAAATTGATTGTTTCTTTTTTTTTCTTCAAATTATAGTTTAATTTTCTTTATTTTATTCCTGTTGATCAATATGATTCTTGTCTACATTAACCTATCTAAAAGGTTGTAGAATTCCAATTTATAGCATAAAGAACGGGCATCATTTTGTTATAACTAGCTACACATCATCATGGCCCAGTTCAATGTTAATAAGTATGATGGTTATATATACTTTTTAAAGATAAATTGAACTATAAAGGTACAAGTACAAGTGTACAACACCACAAAACGAGTGGTCTTATAATGTGACAAAGAAATTAGTGTGTTATGTGGATCTGTACCCAACCGTCTTAGCAAAACCAAAAAGAAAACAACCCATTATAAATTTTAGAACTTATTTTTGCGGTTTAGATTTTGTAATATGGATACTACTATTAATCTATTAATGGTTAACTTAACCATATGTAAATACTCCAGTTAAGGGAGGATGTCCTTAATATTAATAAAGTTTGTCATGTTCCTATTATTTATAGCAATGCACTGATAGAAGGTACTTTATATTATTTTTAACTTCTCACTATTTTTTACAATGAAATCTTTGCTTAAAAATAAATTAAAATATAAACTAAAAGCATTTTATATAACAAAGTTATGAAAAGTACCACTGTGGCATGCTAACATCTGGTACAATCAAATATAGTTTGATTAACATACATCTCAAGCATAAGTTTTTGTATCTTCAATGTTAGATTGAGTTAAGCAAACATTTTCAAACAAAGCATACTTGTTTATTAGCGAAAAACATGAAGTATACAAATATACTCATCATATCTATAAACTAAAATACTCATAACACTATAGTTTTATTTTAGATTTTTCTAAAAAAATATTCATGAATAATTTATAAGTATTAATATTGATTTTTTTTAACGTCATTCAATCTACTCAATTATCCAAAATAGAACTTGAAATCATGATAATAGGTCATTCTCTTATATATACATTTACCATACAAATAACACTGTTCATAATATGTTTTGTCTTTTTGTGAATTCAACTTTATAATAAATAATAATATAATGAAACTATTACATGCAAATTTTGTTTGTTATAGTGGTTTTTGCTGGAGGTAAAAAGGTGAAGCAAAACATGCCAGCCACCACAAGTTCTATCCTTAATGTGCTTCACTTATTATTATTTTTTTCCATTTTTTTCTCCAAAACATTCTAACTATAACTCTTTTACAAATAAAAATGACTAAACAATTAAACAATCCTTTACTTTTATAAATAAAAATAATTTTGATAATAACAACTCTAATGGCTCTCAATATGAATGTATAATTGTTTAAAAAAATTAATTATTTCAAATTTTTTTGCATTGTAATTGATTAGCCATAAAGAGAAGGGGAACAAATTGTACTATGCTGACAACCATAGATAATCATATGAAATATGATTTGTTTTTATTTTCTAAATTAAATTATACATTCTTATTGAATGTTCTAAAATATTATGTTTATTTAATTATTATTGAGTTTACATATTATTATCATTTAATTTTTTTTATCGATATAAAAAGTTTATTTAGTTTTATATGTGGCTTACATAAATGACAGATCGAATCTAATATTACAATACTTCTAATTTGTATACTATTTTATACAAGCTACTAATTTTTTGTTCATGAATACAAAATAGTAGATCACATAAACCGAATCTAAATCTTATCGTAAAAGTATATATCTTAAATCCCGCAGCATCACGCGGACGAATAATCCTTGTTAATAACATATTACATTCATATGTAATATAACTACAGTACAAGCATTAGCTTAATATTAATATGTGAGAAATATTATTATAGGTGGTGTGAACCTTGAAGTTTTAAAGAAGTATATTAATGACCACTTAATTAATATTTAATTATTCAATCAATTAACATTTGACAGTTTCTCTATGAGAAAAAGAACAATGTATGTAACCACAAAATGGACACTTTCATGTTTTTTTTTTTGCGCTTTTAAAATAGATTTTGACACATGAAGCTAAATTATGTCATATCATGTAAGGTACCATCAAATATTTCCTTGTGAATCTGTGTCGTCTTGGGGTCATTTCAATAGTAAAAATAAATAATCCCATTCATTTATTTCGAATTATGTGCAACATTTTCATTTCATTTAAAAATATAGCAAATACTACAAGACATGCACCAATGTTTTACTTTCGGTAAACCGACATCATTAACATGTAAGGTCTTTTTTTTTTTTTTTTTTTTTTTTTTCAGTTGATGGCCTTCGGCAGCAGAAAAGGAAAAGAAGCTATTTTTTGTGGGTATTTAAAGACATGCCCAAGTTCAATAAACTTCTTTATTTGGAAATATAGTCTTTGGAAAGTTTTAAATTAATTCCCCATTAATAATTAGTTAATTGAAAATGCATTCGCTTCTTAACATATGTACAAATAGTATAGTTACATGCAATCGTGTGCGAATAAACAGTTAGAAATTTGTATATAATGCTAACTATATATGATTGTATATCCGTAACTATAAAGCAAATCACTTTTTACATAAAAAAAAATGTATGCGGGACCTCATGTTTAGGGGCATCCTGAGTTTCTAAAAGTCACGTGCGAATATAAGAAAATGAACCTCTTAAATAAAAAATATATATAAAAAATTGAACTTTCTATTTTTTTTTTCCTATTAACTTATTAAGTTGGCTTAAAAGATATAATTTGTACCCGAACGAAGTAATTGATATTAATTTGTTTGTTTCGTTTTAATATGATTGCTAAATATTTATATATTAGTAAAGATATGATTTGAAATAATTGAGTAGGACAACACCATGGAATATGAGTTCATAATTGATATTAAAAGGAGTGTTTCACCTCCATGGTTCCATGGACTTTAACTTTTTTTTTTTATAGTTGTAACCCGTTGTGTATGGACTTCAAATTATTTCAAAAAGTTGAATTATTGCTTATTTGGCTTTACTTTTCTATATATACTTATTATAGAAACTTGTCGTTCGTATACAAAGAACCCAATAAACTTATTTTAGTTCAAAATGATATTATCTAACCGACCATTGAAATCGTTATTGATTTAATAAGATTGCAACAAGAGCATTTGTTTCAGTTTTAAACCTCCACCATCATTTTGCGTAAAAAGTAATTTTAGTTTCATCTATATTACATTCCCAAAAGAATTTCCTACAAATTGATTCAAGATTTTTCAATACTTTAATTGGAGCTTTTAAGATGGAAAAGTAATAGATACAAAAAACTCTAAGAATCGACTTTAAAAGTAAACTATAGCTAAAATAAATGTTTGACAGTGGATATAGTTTATTTTTTTTTTTAATTACAAATCATAATCTACACTTAATTTCCACTTATATTCACGACAGGATTTGAACCTCCAACTTCTAGGTTGTGAAGCAACCACCATACTGTTATGGATATAGTTTGATGATAAGATTTTATCAATCCGTCTATACACTGTCTTGGTTTTAAAATGAAAATATAAAAATGTTACCTTTAAAATTAAAATAAAACATTCGGAATGGATGAAGTTATCAAATTCTCTTTGATTGTTCGACATAAAACAAATAGTTGTTTTTTAAATGATTTTGATGTCCTTGGGGAAATATGATTAATTATTTCACAAAATAAATAAAAAAAAATTTAGTAAGTGTTCATCATTTATGATTAATTATTTTTATGTTATTTATGACAAAATACAGAACCGAACCGAAACTGAAAACTTGTAATCGGTTCGGTTCGGATTTGAAGATTCATCATTTTCGATTTTCTTGGTTTCGGTTCGGTTGGTCCTTGAATAGAGATGAGCATTTGGGCTAAAAAAATTCAATCGAAATCGAGACGAACCCGAACCGAACCAAACCAAACCAAACTACAACCAAAAACATATGGGCTCGATTTCGGTTTTGAAATTTTTATCTTTGGGTTTCGGTTCTATCGGTTTCGCATGTGTTCGGTTTCTTGAACCGAACTCACCCCTAAATGTTACCAAGATGACTTATTGTCAAGTTATATGACTTTTTGCTCTATATACTGTAATAATATTAGTGAAAATTTCATATTTATCTTACAAACACTCTCACTCCTGTAACATTCATTTAAGACTCACAAATAAACAGTCAACCAATCATAATTTACAATAAAAATAAAAATAAATAAATAAACCATTTAACCAGATGGTATGGCAATGACCCCAGATCTTTGGCTCGCCTATACCATGGGTGATGGTGTCATTTGACGATGCCAAAGAGGTTATGATTGTTGGAAATATTAATTAATTGTTTATATTAATTAAATACTTGCAAGTTGGCAAGTTTCCCACATTGGTGGGAGGAAGAACATTTAGTGAGTTTATAAGGCATTTAATTCCATAAGTTTTCAAAAGGCTTTATTGGAGGATTAAAGGATAGACCCACACGCGCGCCGAGCAGAGACCGATGACACGAAATGGCGCGTTGTGAGCGTTTTCAGGTTAGGTTTACTTCATTCTGATTATTTGATTATTACTAATATTATTACAGAATATAAAATATTCAATACGAGCATATAACGGCATGCTACTATGTGCTTTAACCCAAATTCAACAAAGAATGATTTCACATGAAGAATGTATTACTTCCTCCGTATCAAAATAAGTGACACAAATTGGCTTACACGTTTTTTGAGGCAAAAGATTAAAGTAGAGGTTAAAATATATTAAAGTACATAATTAGTGGAGAATGGGTCCCACTTTCCTTGAATAAAGTGATATTAATGAGTTTTAAAAGTAAAAGTAAGGGTATAAAGGTAATTTCACTTTATTAAAGTGGATAGTTAGTGGGTATGGGTCCCACTATTTTTACCAAATAAGGAAAGTTTTCAAAGTGTGTCACTTATTTTGATACACCCCAAAATGGAAAGCGTGTCACTTATTTTGATACGGAGGAAGTATTTATTATGAATATGAAAGACAAAACCATTAAATGGATTGCCACATTTTCAACCTTCATGTCTTCTCCATCAATTCATTGTCTACTAGATTACCTTCTTATTTGTATGTACATGTAAATCAAGGGTAAAATTTTAGTATAAATACCCCATGAAATGAATGAATCAAATGCACCTCAACACTTTCATAAGTGTTTACATACTTCTCTTCCTCTCTTCTTTCTAGTTATTGTTCTTCATCTTATGTTCTTATTATAGATGTAGCAAGTTCTTTGATGAAGTGCTAATAGGGTCATAATCATATCTAATTTATAACACGTTATCAGCACAAAAGTTCTTAATCGAGGAAGATCAACTCAATCACAAGGTACATTCAATTAATCAAGTTAATTACATAAGGTAAACAATTTCTTAACATAAAATTGTAATATAATTATCATAATAAACTAAATGAAACCAAACATATTCTATCAAGGACATTATGATGACATTTGGACTACTAATCTTGGGACTACTAACATACTTACATTTATGATTATTCTAATTTTATTCTTATGTTTACTAACCCTTTTAATTTATGAAACTAACATTTACATTTATGTCTTCTAACTTTTAATTATGCAAACTAACATTTACTTTTATTGCATATAACATTTATTTATGTTACTAACATTTAGTTATGTTACTACATTTATTTATGTATGCTAACTTTCATACTAACGTTTATTTATGCATATTATATTTTTCTTACTAATTCATATAACATTCACTAATATTTTTACAAATATGTTTTATGTAATTTATTACTTTAATTATTCTCTTTATTAAAATATATATATATATATATATATATATATATATATAACGGCTATATATATAACGGTAAAAAAAATATATTTTAATATTAAAAATTTACAACGGCTATAAATTTTTAGACTATAAATAAACACATCATCCACACTTCTTTATACCACAAAAATAATTTCTCTCATCTTCAAAATCAAGATCAAGAATGATTCACCCGCTTTTGATTTTTGTAATTGTATTAGTTTTAGCACTTGGCATCCTAATTAGTAATCTCCCTCCTGATGTATTTTATCCTTATTTGTTCATGTATGGGATGATTGTTCTCCCACTGCTGTTTTGTGCACTTCATATTGATATATATGGATTCTAATTTTTAAATTTGTTTTTGTTCAAAATCTATAGTTTCAAAATGTCTAGTATTGTAAAGCGTGAGCTAGCTGCACTTGAAGTTACTGGGAAAAACTATATGCAATGGACCATCGATGTTTTACTAATTCTTGAATCGATGGGCATTCATGAAACTATAAATGAAAACAATGAATGCTCATCCCAAGACAAGGCAAAGGCACAAGTGTTTCTTCGTAAACACATTGATGACATGTTAAAATTTGAATATCTTGATGTCACTGATCCATGTGTTCTTTGGATGTCTTTAAAAGAAAGATTTGATCATCAAAAGGAAGTTATACTTCCAAGTGCCAAAGATGAATGGCGAAATCTGAGGTTCCAGGACTTTAAAAAAGTAACTGAGTATAACTCTGCTTTGTTCAGAATCTGTTGCCAACTTAAATTTTGTGGGCAAACGATTACCGACGAAGATATGTTGGAGAAAACATACTCCACATTCCATGCATCAAACATAAACTTAATGCAACAATATCGATTGCAAAAGTTCAAGAGGTATTCTGAACTGAATACCTGTCTCCTTGTTGCGGAGCAAAATAATGAGCTCTTAATGAAAAACCATGAATCTCTTCCAACGGGATCAGTAGCAATTCCTGAAGCAAATGCTACTAATACTGATGGTCCTAGAAACAATACACGTGGACGAGGACGTGGTCGTGGTTATGGACGAGGCCGTGGGCATTTTAATCGAAATCCAAACCATAACAATGGTCGTGGAAAAGGCAATTATTCTAATCGTGGTCGTGGTCGTGTTTATAAAAGTAATGATTATAATGCCACTAAAAAGAACAATGTCCAAACACAAGATAAGGCCAAAGGGGCAAGGTATGATGCTGGTAAATCAAAGAATGCTGAGAGTTGTTGTTATAGATGTGGTTGCGCGGACCATTGGTCTAGGACATGCCGCACACCTGCACATCTATGTGAACTTTACCAAGCTTCCCTCAAAGGAAAGGGAAAAGAATTAAATCTCGTTGATAATGTTGAAACTAACAACATGGAATTCAACATTGATGATATTACCAACCTCAGTACTCTCGATTTCTGCAATGACATGGAAGACATTGATTAAGGAAATCAGTGGTTTGTTGTAGCATGTTTTTACTTGTTTTCTGTCTTATGTGATATATTTCCCTTCAGCAAATGAAGTCTGTCGTATGTAATATATTTCCTTTCAGCAAATAAAGTGTGTCTTATGTAATATATTTCCTTTCAGCAAATGAAGTCTGTGTTATGTAATATATTTCCTTCAATAAATGAAGTTTCTTTATAATAACCTCATTATTTGTTTTTCATATGTGAAGTTCAATATGAGTTCAAATGGAGCACAACATCAAGGAAATATTGGAGATCTTTTAATAGCAGATAGTGGTACTACACATACTATCTTGAAATCAAAGAAATACTTCTCCAAAATAAACCCAACAAAGGGCTCAATACGTACTATATCGGGTCCTGTAGACTTGATTGAGGGAACTGGAAAAGCTAATTTCATATTACCTAATGGTACAAAATTCCAAATAGATAATGCCTTATTTTCTCCAAAGTCAAGCAGAAATCTATTGAGTTTTGGTGATATATATCTTAACGGATATGACACGCAAATCAAAACAATAGATAATAAGAAATTTATGCTCATTATAAATGACAATCGAGTGTTGGAGAAACTACCAAAATTTGATTCCAATTTACACCATACATATATAAATAAAGTAGAATCAAATATGGTGGTTAAAGAAAAACATTGTGATCCTGGGATATTTAGTTTATGGCATGACAGGTTAGGTCATCCAGGATTAACAATGATGCGAAGAATAATTGAGAATACACATGGTCATCCATTGAAGGACCAGAAGTTCCCTCAAACAAGTAATATGAAACCATGTACGTCTTGTTCCCTTGGAAAATTAATTATAAGACCTTCACCGATGAAAGTTGACAAGGAATCACTTAGATTTCTTGAAAGAATTCAAGGTGATATATGTGGACCAATTCATCCACCATCTGGACCATTTAGGTACTTTATGGTCTTGATAGATGCATCTAGCAAATGGTCTCATGTTTGCCTATTATCATCTCGTAATATGGCATTTGCAAAATTTCTTGCTAAAATCATTAAACTTAGAGCACATTTCCCTGATTATACAGTCAAAAGAGTAAGACTGGACAATGCTGGTGAATTTACTTCACATGCATTCAATGACTATTGCATGTCTGTAGGGATTGTTGTTGAACATCCAGTAGCTCATGTATACACACAAAATGGTTTAGCTGAATCATTAATTAAACGTCTACAGCTAATAGCTAGACCATTGATAATGCAAACCAAACATCCTGTTTCCATATGGGGTCATGCAATATTACATACTGCATCATTAATTCGCATAAGGCCAAGTTCATATAATGCATACTCTCCCTTACAACTTGCTTTTGGTCAAGAACCAAATATTTCTCATCTTAGAATATTTGGATGTGCTGTATACGTTCCTATTGCACCACCACAACGTACAAAGATGGGTCCCCAAAGAAGGTTGGGTATATATGTTGGATATGAGACAAAGTCTATTATAAGATATATTGAACCTTTAACAGGTGATGTTTTTACAGCACGTCTTGCTGATTGTCAATTCAATGAATCAGTTTTTCCACCATTAGGTGCAGAAGCGAAAAACCAAGAAAAGAATATCTCATGGAATGAACCTTCTTTGTCATATCTTGATCCTCGCACAAAACAATGTGAAACTGAAGTTCAAAAGATAATGCATTTCCAAGAAATAGCTAATCAATTGCCAGATGCATTTACTGATACAAAAAGAGTGACTAAATCATATATACCAGCTGTTAATACTCCAGCTCGAATTGAAATTCCAAATAGGCAATCTGATGATAAATTCGCTCAAGAATCTAAGACACGCTTGAAGCGTGGAAGACCAATTGGTTCAAATGATAAAAATCCTCGAAAAAGAAAACCAACAGAAAATGAAATTGATCATGAGGAAAGTGTTCCTGAAGAAACACAAAACAATCCTCCGGTTGAGGAAAGTAATGTTATAGAAAATATTGATGAGAAATTTTCTTATGCTGTCGCATGTGATATTATGAATGATGATTCTGAACCACAATCTGTTAATGAATGTCAAAATAGACATGATTGGGTTAAATGGAAAGAAGCTATACAAGCTGAACTGAATTCTCTCAACAAGAGAAAGGTATTTGGACCTATTATTATGACACCTGGAGTTGTGAAACCATTAGGGTATAGATGGATTTTTGTTCGAAAGAGAAATGAGAAAGACGAAATTGTAAGATACAAAGCTAGACTTGTAGCACAAGGTTTTTCTCAACGACCTGGAATTGATTATGAGGAAACATATTCTCCAGTTATGGATGCAATCACTTTTAGGTATTTAATCAGCCGTGCAGTCTCTAAAAAGTTAGAGATGCGTCTTATGGATGTTGTTACTGCTTACTTATATGGATCACTTGATAGTGATATATATATATATGAAAATTCCTGAAGGATTTAAAATGCCTGAAGCATTGAATACAAAACCTAAAGAAATGTATTCAATTAAACTACAAAGATCTTTATATGGGTTAAAACAATCTGGACGCATGTGGTATAATCGTTTAAGCGATTAATTGACAAGTAAAGGTTACAAAAATAATACTATTTATCCATGCGTATTTATTAAAAGAACAACATCTGGATATGTGATCATGGCTGTATATGTTGATGATCTAAACATCATTGGAACGAATAAAGAAATTCTTGAAGTTATTGAACTTTTAAAGAAAGAATTTGAAATGAAAGATCTTGGGAAAACCAAGTATTGTCTTGGATTACAAATTGAACATTTGCCTAATGGGATACTTGTACATCAATCGAATTATACAGAAAAGATCTTGAAGCGTTTCAATATGAACGAAGCCAAATCTTTAAGTACTCCAATGGTTGTTAGATCACTAAATATTGACAAAGATCCATTTCACCCATACGAAGAAAATGAGGAGGTTCTTGGTCCAGAAGTACCATACCTTAATGCAATAGGTGGCCTAATGTATCTTACTGATTGTACCAGACCTGACATTTCTTTTGATGTAAACTTATTAGCAAGGTTCAGTTCATCACCGACAAAAAGGCATTGGAACGAGATCAAGCACATATTCCGATACCTTCGAGGAACTAGTGACTTAGGATTATTTTATCCTAATGATTCAAAACAAGGATTGATTGGTTATGCAGATGCAGGGTATTTGTCTGATCCTCATAAAGCAAGATCTCAAACTGGATATGTCTTCATGAATGGAGGTACTGCAATTTCCTGGCGTTCTCAAAAGCAAACACTTGTTGCCACATCTTCAAATCATGCTGAAGTAATAGCACTAAATGAAGCAAGCAGAGAATGTGCATGGTTAAGATCAATGACGCAACTCATACTAACTTCATGTGGACTGGATAAAGATAAAGTCCCAACTTTAATATATGAAGATAACGCGGCATGTGTTAATCAAATGAAAGAAGGATATATCAAGAGCGACAGGACAAAACATATTCCTCCAAAGTTTTTCGAATACACTCAAGAGCTTATAAAGAATCATGAAGTTGAGATAAAATATGTTCAATCCAGTAACAATGCAGCAGATCTTTTCACGAAGGCACTTCCCGCTGCAATCTTTAGAAAGCATGTATCGGGTATCGGAATGCGACATGTGCATAACATGTGAAGAATAGTGATTACATAAATAAGGGGGAGTAAACTATGCACTGCACTCTTTTTCCCTTCGCTAAAGTTTTTTTCCCACTGGGTTTTTTTTAGTAAAGGTTTTTAACGAGGCAGTAGTAGTTGGAAAATGTGCCATCCAAGGGGGAGTATTATGAATATGAAAGACAAAACCATTAAATGGATTGCCACATTTTCAACCTTCATGTCTTCTCCATCAATTCATTGTCTACTAGATTACCTTCTTATTTGTATGTACATGTAAATCATGGGTAAAATTTTAGTATAAATACCCCATGAAATGAATGAATCAAATGCACCTCAACACTTTCATAAGTGTTTACATACTTCTCTTCCTCTCTTCTTTCTTGTTATTGTTCTTCATCTTATCTCTACTATCTATAATGAGTGAATGACTTTCTAATTATAGCAGGTCTTAAAATTGGCCTGCTATTTCTGGAAGGTCTTAAACCCACGTCTTAAATGCAAAAAAAAAAGTCATCCATAGGTTTCGAACTTGGGTATCTAGACTCCTTTTTATTCACCTTACCACTTAACCACATCACATTTTTGAAGCAAAACCGAAACACTAATATGGTATGCTTTAAATGTCCGGACACAACTAATTAAAAGCCGTTACAAATAAGACTTTTTGCTACTCTTATTTTTAGAAACAATAAACCATAATGTTATCTATTTAAGGCGTTTTTAATATTAACACCTTAATTAAAAGCCGTTAAAATTACTTATGTTTTGTAACATTGAAATCCTTTAAAATTTTACTATCCATTTTTTAACATCGAAATCATTTAAACATTGAAACAATCATTTACTTCATACGTTTTTTTGATTCATACATTTAAACCGACATTGACTTACAAATAATACTTTTATGCTACTCTTATTGTTAGAAACAAGAATCCATAATGGTAAGGTGAATAAAGCGTTTTTAATTTTAGCACCATAAAAACCATACGTTTTTTATGGATTAAATCATTCAACATTTGACTGAATATTTTTCATTGAATTCCTCATTAATTTTACCTTTTTTTAGCCATAATTAAATAATTCAACATTTGACTGAACGTTTTTCATTGAATTCCTTAATAATTTTACGTTTTTTAGCCATATATATAGTGCACGAACTTACGATGGGGTTGTTGTGCAAGCTACAACCGACGTGAAAACTTACAATCATATTATCTTCTACATGGCTTTAATCACCCAATATGGTGCTTTAGTGCTCCAGCCACTGCCACGACCAGTTGAAGAAGTAGAGGTAACGTCTATTTGACTAAATTCAGAGTTTCAAATTCTTACTTTAAAATCATAAATTCGGTGTTAACTAATATTTTTCTATTTCTCTTTCGAAGGAATTTGATGGATATGAACCGATTGAAAACTTTGAAGACCTCTGGCATCCACATTACTGGTACAAATGCAAATATGTTCGAGTTGAATATGTTTAGTTTGACCACAAACATAACAAATTATATTTCTTCCAACTTGATGAAGATTGACTGTTATTTTATTTTGACATAATGTGAATTATATATTTTTCAGTTAAAAAATTAATGCTCTTATAGATTCCCTAATTTATACAAAATTGTAATAAAAACGCCGAATCAATGCTATTAGTCCAAAATTAACCTATATCTTTTCAAATTAAATATAATTTTAATACCCCTACTAAACATACACTTTAAAGCAACGTTTTATATATACGTTTTTATTGCAAAGAGGACAAATTAATTACATGAACTAATTGTAATTCATCCCACAATTATATATACATTTTTTGGTTCTTAAATTGCGATTACATTCAAAGAATGATTCACTTATTGCCGACCAAATGGAATAAAAATTACCATATAAATATATTATATTATGATTGTATGACTATCAAATCCCTGACTTTGAGCGGCTCTACTAAAATATAGCTATAATATAACGTGAAAACAACTACTCAATTTAGTGTGATATTGAATAAGGAAGTTGTATGATTTTTAACTTCATAAAATAATTCTTGTTCCAATTTACGCATTCAATAGTAAGATAGTAACCATCCAACTTAATGAAAATTAAATGCTTGTAAAGACTTAATTATACGATATATGTTTGTTTTTTCATTTTTAACAGGTCTTAAAACAAAAACGTTCAGTCAATGTTATAACTAGGTATAAAGACTTAATTATGTATACGTTTTTTTCATACTTACGTTTTTTCAATGCATAAGAACTGTTAGAGATAATATTTAGTAACCAATGGATATTTCGGATACCAATATAAAGACTTAATTATACGATATACGTTTTTTTTTTCATTTTTAGCAGGTCTTAAAACATAAACGGTCAGTCAATGCTATAACTAGGTATAAAGACTTAATTATGTATACGTTTTATTCAAGCTTGCATTTTTTTCATCCTTATGAACTGTGAGAGAGAATATATAGTAACCAATGGATATTTCGGATACCAATATAAAGACTTAATTATACGATATACGTTTTTTTTTTCATTTTTAGCAGGTCTTAAAACAAAAACGTTCAGTCAATGCTATAACTAGGTATAAAGACTTAATTATGTATACGTTCTTTTCATGCTTGCGTTTTTTCATGCTTACGAACTGTGAGAGAGAATATATAGTAACCAATGGATATTTCGGATACCAATATAAAGACTTAATTTTAACCTATACGTTTTTTATTCATTTTTAGTAGGTCTTAAAACAGAAACGGTCAGTCAATGCTATAACTAGGTATAAAAACTTAATTATGTATACGTTTTTTTCATACTTGCGTTTTTTCAATGCTTAAGAACTGTTAGAGATAATATATAGTAACCAATGGATATTTCGGATACCAATATAAAGACTTAATTATACAATATACGGTTTTTTTCTTAGCAAGTCTTAAAACATAAACGCTCAGTCAATGCTATAACTAGGTATAAAGACTTAATTATGTATACGTTTTTTTCAAGCTTACGTTTTTTTCATCCTTATGAACTGTGAGAGAGAATATATAGTAACCAAATGGATATTTCGGATACCAATATAAAGACTTAATTTTAACCTATGCGTTTTTTATTCATGCTATAACTACCCATTAAATCTTTGGATTAATATTAATTTAAACTAAAGACTTAATTATGTATACATTTTTTTCAAGCTTACGTTTTTTTCATCCTTATGAACTGTGAGAGCGAATATATAGTAACCAATGGATATTTCGGATACCAATATAAAGACTTAATTATACGATATACGTTTTTTTTCATTTTTAGCAGGTCTTAAAACAAAAACGTTCAGTCAATGCTATAACTAGGTATAAAGACTTAATTATGTATACGTATTTTTCAAGCTTACGTTTTTTTCATCCTTATGAACTGTGTGAGAGAATATATAGTAACCAATGGATATTTTGGATACCAATATAAAGACTTAATTATACGATATACGGTTTTTTTTCATTTTTAGCAGGTCTTAAAACATAAACGGTCAGTCAATGCTATAACTAGGTATAAAGACTTAATTATGTATACGTTTTTTTCATCCTTATGAACTGTGAGAGAGAATATATAGTAACCAATGGATATTTCGGATACCAATATAAAGACTTAATTATACGATATACGTTTTTTTTTCATTTTTAGCGGGTCTTAAAACAAAAACGTTCAGTCAATGCTATAACTAGGTATAAAGACTTAATTATGTATACGTTCTTTTCATGCTTATGTTTTTTTCATGCTTACGAACTGTGAGAGAGAATATATAGTAACCAATGGATATTTCGGATACCAATATAAAGACTTAATTTTAAGCTATACGTTTTTTTATTCATTTTTAGTAGGTCATAAAACCGAAACGGTCAGTCAATGCTATAACTAGGTATAAATACTTAATTATGTATACGTTTTTTTTCATACTTGCGTTTTTTCAACGCTTAAGAACGGTTAGAGATAATATATAGTAACCAATGGATATTTCGGATACCAATATAAAGACTTAATTATACGATATACGTTTTTTTTTCATTTTTAGCAGGTCTTAAAACATAAACGGTCAGTCAATGCTATAACTAGGTATAAAGACTTAATTATGTATACGTTTTTTTCAAACTTATGTTTTTTCATCCTTATGAACTGTAAGAGAGAATATATAGTAACCAGATGGATATTTCGGATACCAATATAAAGACTTAATTTTAACCTATAAGTTTTTTTATTCATGCTATAACTACCCATTAAATCTTTGGATTAATATTAATTTAATTTGTTAAATTAAAATACGTATTACCTCCACTCTATATAAACAACGGTATTATAAACCGAGAAAATCCGTCACTATTTTCATCCAAAACCGAGAAAACCTTCATAACCAACGGTATGAGTTATCACCCGCAAGTCTGTTTTTTCATTCTATTCTTTAACAAATGATACATATGTTATTCCTACCGTGTATGATTTTCGTAATCTTTTTTATGTAAGGTATTCTTAACATGGCAACAATCGGATTGCACTATATAAGAAACATTCATGATTTCAAGGACAAAATTCACCTCAAGGTCAGGGTTTTACGAATGTGGCCCCACACGAACTTCAACAATAAAAATGAGATTATATCAGAGGAGGTAAGTTGTGGCAGGCCAAGTCAAGTTTTACGTTTACTTGGCATGAATGAAAAACTTTCATTTCAATCCAGCACAACGATTAAAGAATGCGCTGAGTGGTCTGGTCCATTACATGGTTTTGAGTTTGCTGCATACGAGAACATTTTGAATAACTTATTACTAGCCTCGAAGTCAATTGGTAAAATTAACTCAATTTTACTATGTAGGATTTATATGTTATATAACCCTATACCCCTACTAATTAATGAATTTTTTTTAGATGTAATCGGAGAAATTTGCGTCGTTGAAAGCCTTAATTCTTCAAGTGAAGACAGAAGCAAGCACAAGCTGCCAATCGAAATAAAAAACATACAGTTCGTTGCAATTATGTATTGTATTCGTTCTAAAAATATGTTACGAATGAAGTTTTAATCGCCAGTAATAGTTACTTCGCAGCCCGCCGCAGCCCGCCGCATCGCGCGGGTTTTATCCTAGTGTTCTTATTATAGATGTAGCAAGTTCTTTGATAAAATGCTAACAGGGTCATAATCATATCTAATTTGTAACATTATTATTATTATTATTATTATTAGTATTATTGTTATTATTATTATTTAATAAACAAAACCTATTCTAAAGTTGTCTAGTTCCAAAAGAAGGTTTTGTCTTGTCTAGTACAGTCGCTAAATAAAAAAAATGAACACTGTTAAAAGGTGACTTGAATCTGTAAATCAAATAGTTTTGACCAAAACGAAGTAATATAGAAAAATATAAACAGGCCTGCAAATATTGTCATTTAATGCACACACAAATGTGCAAACACTGCGAACCACCCTGTTTCATTTGTCACCAGCTGTGAAAAGAGTCGGACTACTCTACATATAGCGACAAAAGTAACTTTTAGAAAAATAAATACGAAGTAGTATAATTAAATACTAGCAGGGTATCCGCGCAATGCGACGGTGAGTACCCAGAAACTATATTTCGTGGAGAGCAAGTGTTGTTCGTTTACACGGTAATAAGTGCGCAAATGAATGATTTTTCTCGTCTTTAAAAATTGCAATTAGTAATCATTATCATCTTGAACATAAAAATACATTCAAGTTCAACAAACTTAAGGATTATAATTAAAAGAATATGTGAGCACACAAACAAATACCTTGATCATGGAAAGTTCGATACAATATGTTTTCTATTTAAGTTGGTTGTTTATTTGTTCTAAAACAAAGTGTCATTTAGATCAATCGGTCAACACACATTATGTACTTAGAAAAAGGTCTTGTGTTTGAATCCTGTAAGCAACAATTTAGCCGGAGCATATGTCATGGGTAAAACGTTGCCTGATTTGTAGCATCGTGTTTATGTGTAGGTTGTGGTTGAAAATAAAAACGTAGCTCGAAAATAAAAGATGGTAAGAAAGGTCAAAACGGATTAATAAAATATGGTAAGAGTTTTTCGAAAATAAAAAGCAAAACGGAAATAAAAGATGGTAAGAAAGATCAATTAATTAATTTCCGGAAATACAAACCTAAACCGAAAAGCTCAATTAATTAACTTCCGTGTATATAAGGGCAGGTCAAATGCTTGGAATTACAGCCTATTATATTATGTTTTCCGAAAATACAAACCGAAACCGAAAAGGTACATTAATTGACTTCCGGAAATATAAGGTGTTGTGGTCAAATTCTCGGAATTACAGGCTATTGCATTTAGTGTTGGTGGTTTGAAATAAAGTGTAAGTTATAGCAATTGGTTAACACATAGTGACTACTTAGGAGAGGTCTTGTGTTTGAATCTTGTAAACCACACTTTATTTTTTTAGTTAAAGAACTTACTAAAAGTGGAAATCTCCTTAAACTTAAAATTAAAGAGCTCCTTAAACTTACTAAAAGAGGTAGACCTAAATGTATTAGTAAGTAGTAAGATATAAGTTGATAGATCGTATTACACTAAGATCGAGCTAATCCATGATGTTTAGAGTGAGATTGAAGAATTTGTGTGTGTTCTTGGTGTTTTAGTGTGTGAAGTTGAGAGAGAAAGATGGAGGGAATGAGTAGCTTTCAAATGTTAATCTCTGTTAAGTGTGGGAAAGCTTACATTGTAAGTCAAAGTTACAAGTATATATATCATCTACCACTTAACAAGGAAATTGTTAACTAACGGACTTAAAGGTCAAAACTATTACAATATTGGTCCTAACAATCTCCCCCTTTTTGATCTTTAACACGTCATCCCAGTCTTCAGACTTCAAATTCTTCTTATAATCTGTCTTTGGCAAGAAAATGTTTTTCTGAATTTCAAGATCAAAACATTTCAGAAATCTGGAAGTTTAAGATACTCAAAGAGGATATGTTTTGCGTTGATACTGTTTGAGTGAAGAAATCCTATAACTGATTTACTAAAGATTTGAGAATTTTTGGGAAAGGGAATATCAGTTAAGTAAGGATTTGACTGGGGTTTCAGATACTGAAGAGGTTGATTTTGAGATTTTGTGGTAGAGGAGTATTTTGTGGATAGAACGATAATGTTTTTGAATTATTTGTCAATCAAAGTTTTGGATATGTGTGTTTTGGATGTGTGTCAATCAAAGTATATTGTGTGTATGTTTTGTATGTATGGAAAAATGATATGTACATTTAGGATTTGGATGAATGTGGACAATTTGTGTTTGGTATGGAAATATGGATTTAAACGGTTAAGCTTTTGAATGTATGTGGTTGTTACGGAATTTGGAATTTTGGATTGATATGGATGTGAATTTGTGGTTTGGATAGAATAATTCGCCAGTTTAAGATTTGTAATGTTAATGTTGAGAATATGTGAGAAATTTCTGAAGATGAGTCGGTTTCTTTTTCTTCACAAATTATTTCATGTAAATCGACGAAAATAAAGACCCATATATAGATAGAGTTGTTTGTAGCGGAAGTCTTTTCTCGAAGTTGTGGCTTTGTCGATTCATGATCATTGATAATTGTTGCTAGGGATAAAATGTTGATGAAGTTTACGCTCCCCCTCAACAAACAATTATTCTTCAACGGATCTTCGGTTTCTTGTTTACTCCCCCTTAACCGGTGCATATGTCTTTTCAAAGAGGAGTAAACTTAGCTCATATATTCTCCTCTACATGTTGTAAGCATTTATCTTTATAGTAAGAACTTCTGTAATATGTTCTCCCCCTCATGATGAATACGATTAATTGGAATCATCATGTAAAATTGAAGTTCTTTGAGGTAGAAGTAGAAAGAATCAGCAAAGCGCAATGATAAAAATGTGTTGAATAATGATATATTCATATTTTGAATGAAGCAATATATAACACATTTTATCTGATAAACCAGATCGTTGTTGTAGATGACATAAAAGAACAGTCTCTTGTGTATATCATGTAATATCCCGACTGTTGTTGATAACGTTGGAGTATAGTCATCATAAATGTACATGGAATCGAATAGGGTAAACCGGGATCACTTAGATTACCCGTTAACACAACAGTTACACAAACTGTGTGACCTACGTTCAGTGTTGGAATAGATGTTAGCACTGGTAGGATTTCCATTCAATCATCGTGGAATACCAAGAATGTTGGTATCACTGTGAATGGTCCGGCTTTATCACAAAGATAAGCTTGGTATTATGCCTTGTGTCCTAAAAGTGTATTGCGGTTCTAGACTCAATTAGTGGACAAACGAAGGCGAGGACTGGAGAGGCTTGTCCTCTATTTCAATATCAACAATCTCCAAGTGAGATGTCGATAGCATATGAGATAGTCTCCGTGAAAATGAAACAGTACTTTTTAAGAAATACTTGAGTAGCTGGGGGGGGGGGGGTTGTGCATTGCATCACTGGGTCCATGATGTCTATTTCAATATCAGAGAGCAAAACATGCAATCCGATAGAGACGTGGCAACCCGGCTTTTTATCAGTTCGGTAAGGGTTTTTCGTTTTCTTTAACCCTGTCACACCCTCCTCACTCAAGCTTACTGTTTCATTTTTCTACTACTCCCTCATTTCATTTTACCATGTTTAGCTGATTTGCACCCCATACTACATTCCCCCTCTCAAATTTTATCTCAGCGCACCCCAATCAAGATCCCGTGATACTTGATTCGGCTCACCTAGACCTATGTACCCTTACATATTGTCCTATATTGTAGGTGGCTCCTGGGGAAGATCATGCCGGTTATAGCAGATCATAGGAGTAATTTGAGAGTGAACTATAACGCTCATGTGCAAATAATCAGCATATAGGATGTTACTTTTTAAGAATAGCATGGATTTTTCATCCGTAAATGTATGTATATCCGGCATAAGTTGTTGTCTTTATCATATAAAAGTTTAGGCACAGCAATTTGAACAAATTAGGTAAAACCGGACTCACATAGAGTATCCGTTAACACACCATATAAAATCGATAGTCGTTTGCACAACAGTGAATTCATATGTGTGACCTGCAGTTAGAGTTGGCGCGAGTTTAGCTCTAGCAGGATTTCCACTCAATCCTCGTGAAACACCAGATTGTGATGCCACTATGAGTGTTCCGATGAATACACGGAGATTCATATTCAATAGTGTATGTGTCCTATATTGGGATTTTTTGTCGGTGAGAACTAGACACATTGTGCATTCAGTTGAAGACGTAACCCGGGGCAGAAGGTTAATGAGTTCAATACCAACATACTCCGAATGAGCAATCGATAGATTATGTGCTACGTCCCCTAATGAATTGAAACAAATTCCTTTTGAAAGGAATCTGAGTGGTTGGTGGTGGAGTGCAAATGCTTGACTGGGCCAGTTAAGTCTGGTGAAACATTCAACACATGAATGAACACTTTTTAGTGAGGTTGCCCAGTTTATTGTTGGTTAGGATGCACTCAAAGGTGTGTGTTCTAGGTATTATCATGTTTTCACATCACCTTGCACTCACCTAAATCTATACCCTTGACTTATACCCTCACATTTACCAAGTTTGGCTAAAAAATATTTCCCTTGGAAGGTTAGGCCGGTTCTGGCAAACCATAGGAAGGTATTGTCGTTTGAAAAAAAAAAAAAATATGTCGATTAAAAAAAAATTAAACGGGTATAAAAGTATTGATATTAGAAAGTTTCACCCCCTGGAAATACTAATTCCCCCCCTAGAATTAATAGTTCTCCCCCTCGACAAATTAAAGGTAGTGAAAAATATACAGTTTTAGAGAGGTGGGAAAGAGTTTATACATTAATGTGAAAATCTGGTTTTGAGCGGGTTTTAAGCTGATGTACTTGAAAGCCATTATGTTGAAAAGCGAGTTATACACTGAATTATGTATAAGTCATTTGATGAAGCTCGAGTCATATACTGAAGTGTATATAAGTCATCGTTTTTGTGAAAAATAAAACGGTTTAAGCTTTTAGATCTAGCATACCAAGTTTAGACACAAGAAAGTTAAATCGTTTTTCGTCTAATGCCTTGGTAAACAAATCACCTAATTGATAATCAGTGGAAACAAAATACAATTCCACATTACCATGTTCAACATGATCTTTTATAAAATGATATCGAAGATCAATATGTTTAGTTTTGGAATGTTGAACAGGATTGCATGAAATTGCAATTGCACTTCGAGAATCACAATATAAAGGAATACGACTGTATGAAAAGCCGTAATCTTTTAATTGTGATTGCATCCAAATTACCTGGGATAAGCAGCTTGCAGCAGCAACATATTCTGCCTCTGCAGTTGAAAGAGAAACGCAATGTTGCTTTCGTGAAGACCAGCTCACCAATTTATCTCCCAGAAATTGAACACTCCCAGACGTACTCTTTCGATCCAACATGCATCTAGCATGGTCAGCATCAGAAAATGCAGTCAAGTCAAAAGAAGTTTCTTTAGGATACCAGAGACCAAGATCTCGAGTGCCCTTTAGATAACGAAATATTCGTTTGACCGCTTGAAGATGAGATTCTTTAGGAGCTGCCTGATACCGAGCACATATGCAAGTAGAGAACATAATGTCTGGGCGACTCGAAGTCAGATATAGCAAGGATCCGATCATCCCCAATAATGGGTAATGTCCACAAGTTTGCCATCCGGATCAGCATGCAGTTTAGAACCAGGCGACATCGGCATCGAAATTGGTTTACAATCATCCATAAGATATTTCTTCAATAAATCAGTGATATACTTGGATTGATTGATGAATATTCCGGTAGGTAATTAGCGAACTTGAAGACCAAGAAAGAAATTCATTTCACCCATCATGCTCATCTCAAAACGTTTAACCATAAGAGCAGAGAACTTCTTGCAATATTTGGGATTTGTAGAACCAAAAATTATATCGTCGACATAAATTTGAATAAGAACAATGTCTTCCCCTTGACGTTTGATGAAGAGAGTTGTGTCGACTTTCCCTTTAGAAAAACCAGACTCAACTAAGAATTTGGATAAGACATCATACCACGCCCTAGGAGCTTGTTTTAAACCGTACAAAGCTTTGTTGAGAATATAAACATGATTAGGCATGTGTGGATCTACAAAACCTTCGGGTTGATGAACGAACACTTCTTCTTTGAGAATACCATTTAAAAATGCAGTTTTTACATCCATTTAATAGATAGTAAAGTTTTTATGTGCTGCATATGCCAAGAATATTCGAATGGCTTTTATTCGGGCAACAGGAGCAAAAGTTTCTTCAAAATCAATGCCTTCCTGCTGAGCATACCCTTTTGCAACTAGACGTGCTTTGTTCCGAATTACAATTCCATTTTCATCCTTCTTGTTTTTGAAAATCCACTTTGTACCAATAACAGATTTTCCAGGAGGTTTTGGAACAAGACGCCAGACTTTTAATCTTTCAAATTGATTTATTTCTTCTTGCATAGCAATAATCTAGTCTGGGTGTGAGAGAACTTCACTGACCTTCTTTGGTTCATTTGAGCTTAAAAATGCAGTAAACTGACATTCATCAGCAGTAGCTCGTCGGGTTTGAACAGAAGATTCAGGATCACCGATTATCTGATGTAAAGGATGCTCTCTTGTCCATTTAAGACAATGAGGAAGTGAAAGTTGACCTGAATTGATATTTGAGGTATCAGTGAATTCAGGATGAGGATTTATCGCAGTTTGAGTAGTTGATGTAGACGGTGGAGGATCAACCCGTTTAACGTTGAATTTTGAAAAATCAATCACCAAAGGTGGAGGTTAAGCTAGTACTAAAGAAAAATCTAAAGAAGTAGCAGGTTGACCAGAAGGTGATGATTGATTATTCGTGGGTGTGGAATTGTCCGAAGATGATTGATGTGGCAAAAGTGAAGAATTTTCCGGAGATGATGTGATTTCATTTTGTGAAACAGAAGGTGATCGAGAAGAATCGTTATTTGGAGTAGCAGAAGTAAGTGAAGGAGAATCCGATGAACTTGAAGTTTGAATATCAGGTACAGAAATAGATTGAACTTCAGCTACTATTGGAAATGGAATGTCAGCCTCCTCATGGATAGTATGTCGTATATTATGATAATCATCATAAAAATGTCGAAATAAGATATCTAAATCATTCTCAGATGTAGAAGGCGACGACGAAGGTGAAGGAATTTCAACAGTTGAAGTTAACGAATCAATAGGAAAGGTGTCATCAAAATTAACGTTAACACTTTCTCTAATCGTCCTTTTCGACCGATTATAAACTCTATAAGAAGCAGATTCTCTTGAATATCCCACAAAGATTCCTGTAACACCTCAATTTTCAAAACAACATTTAAATACCATTTAATTCAAAATACATAATATTGTATCAACATCAAATGCCAGTTTTACAAAAACGAAAAGGTTTCTTGTTCGAGATTATCAGAGTTTACAAAAAAAACGGTGTTACAAATTATATCTTAACTATAGGATAAGGACTCTAATCATCAACACCGAGCTAATCTCAACAAGGCCTCTTCTAAACGGGCCTCCTAGATCTTCGATCCCGAACCTGAGTACATAGCAAAAACACAAACATAGTACGTGAGACAAAATTGCCTCGTGAGATACATGGGTTTTAGACCCGATAAACAAATAGTCAAATAATATCATTTAATCTTAAAATAATATTACTAAGTTTGTTTTGGGTCACTTTATCACTTTCATCATTGGCCAATCTCAAGATAATCGGAATGCCTCCAATCTATCATGACCATCATTTCCACGGTAATCGGAATGCCTCCAATCTACCGGGACTCATAGGTATTGGGTAATCGGAATGCCTCCAATCTACCACTAACCTTAAGGTACCGTAATAACCGGAATGCCTCCAATCTACTACGGCCCTAGGGACATCATCATCATCATCATTACTTATCTTTTATCGTTATGAGCTTATAGCTCCATCATTTCTCAATCATTCAATCATTTCATCATCATACAAGCAATTCATCATAAATCACATAAATGACTAAATTACTTAAAGACTCGACAAAATCATTTAATCATAAAACATATACTAGCTATGTACCCAGTTTGAAAGTTCACATGTACTCACCTTTGCCAAGCTTATCCAATGTTGTGTTTCCTTGAACACCAATATCACTTTCCAAGATTTGAATGCCTCAAATCTTCCAACCGACAATCTATATCAAAACCAATACAATGGTTTGCATTAATCATCTATACTAACTACACAATTTATGGCTAGTTAACTACTAGCACCATTTTCCCCAAAATTACCAAACCCTAAGTTCATAAATCACCATATTTTCATGTATTCATAACATGACCACATTTTCCTTGCTAAAATACCATAGATCTAAGTTATTTCTCTTCCATTTAACCATTCATGAACAAATCCATAACTAGGGTTTATGATTCAAGCTTCCATACTCAAATCTAAGACTCTTAACACAAGAGAGATGGAGATTTACCTTAGATCTTCAACTAGGAGCAAGAATCACTAAGATTTGATAAAGATTGAGCCCCAAACAGCCACTTGAACTCAAAAATCGCACACACCAAAAGAGAGAAGAAAACTAGGGTTTCATATGACATAAATGAAGTTTTCCCGAATTAAATGCTGGTGTCGGGCAGAGTTCGCGATCGTGACCAAGTTCGCGTCGTGAACTCTTTCCCATACGCATAGTTCGCGATCGGTAAGTGATCGGGACAACTTCGCGACGAATGGCTCAACTCCCTGGACCGAGTTCGCGATCGTGAACATTACTTCGCGTCGCGAAGTCCCTCAGACAGCAGGGCTGCACTTTTTCATCCTTGTCTCGACTCGGTTTTGCCCATAACTTTCCCGTACGGTGTCCAAACGACACGAAACCAATTCCTACGTTCTTTAAACGATTTATCCTTATTTATCGTATTTTTGTACAATTTATTTATTCACAAAAATTCGGGTCGTTACAACTATCTACCCCTTAAGGAGATTCCGTCCTCGGAATCTCATCATAGTTCATGAAGTTCGGGTATCTTTTCCGAATTTCATCCTTGACTTCCCAAGTCAAGTTCGGCCCAAGGGAATGCTTCCACCTGACCAACACCAACTCAATCTCCTTATTTCTAAGTTTCTTGGTCTTTGTCTCTAATATGGCTTCGGGTTCTTCTATCAACCGGTTCGGGGCATCAACCCGCAATTCTTGCAATGGAATTATATTTTCAACTTCACCCACGAACTTCTTCAAATAACTTATATGAAATGTATCGTGAACACCTTGAAGTTCGGGTGGGAGTTCTAACTTGAAAGCTTGCAAACCGACCCGTTTCAAAATCTTAAACGGGCCAACATACCTTGGGCTCAATTTGCCTTTCTTACCAAACCGCATTACGCCTTTCCAAGGCGATACTTTCAACATCACCATGTCTCCAACATTCAAATCATACGGTCTCTTTTTCAAACCCGAGTAGCTTCTTTGTCGATCTTGGGCAATTTTCATATTGGTTTGGATTATCCCAAACTTTTCATTGGTCAACTTCACAATCTCGGGACCCGTGAGTATCGTTTCACCCGCTTCGAGCCAACACGATGGGGTTGTACATTTTCTCCCATACAACGCCTCATAAGGCGGCATTTTAACGGTCGATTGGTAACTATTGTTGTAGGAAAACTCAACTAACGGTAACTGTTCATCCCATTTACCTCCAAAGTCTAGCACACACGATCTTAGCATATCTTCAACCGTTTGAATGGTTCTCTCACTTTGACCATCGGTTTGCGGGTGGTAAGCCGTACTCAACCGTAGTTTCGTTCCCAACTCCTCTTGCAAAGATCTCCAAAATCTTGAGGTGAACCTCGCGTCTCTATCGGACACAATCGACAACGGGACTCCATGAAGTCTTACTACTTCATCCACATACAACTTTGCCAACTTCTCAAGTGGCATGGTTTCCCGGATTGCCAAGAATAATGCACTTTTGGTCAACCGGTCAACAATGACCCAAATGGCGTCATGATTCTTGTTCGTCTTTGGCAACCCAACAATAAAATCCATTGTTATATCATCCCATTTTCCGGCCGGGATTTGTAACGATTGAGCTACCCCGTAAGGTACCTGATGCTCGGCTTTTACTTGTGCACACGTGGCACACTTAGAAATATACTTTGCCACTCTTGCCTTCATCCCGGGCCACCAATACATCTTCTTCATATCTTGATACGTTTTTGTACTTCCCGGGTGGATCGAATACTTAGACTTATGAACATCGGTTAGTAACTCCTTTCGGGTACCCCCGAACTTGGGAACCCATATTCGACCACCAACGGTTTTTAACCCTTGCTTGTTTTCCACAAAATGTTGGTTCTTTCCCAATCGTTCTTGTCTTAACTCATCTTTTTCCATCACTTCCCGTTGGGCATTCCTGATTCGTTCTACTATACTCGAGACTACTTCAATACGTGTTAGTTTTCCCTTAATCGGCTTTTCGTACACCTTCCGGCTCTAGGCGTCGGCTACCACGTTGGCCTTCCCCGCATGGTAGACAATTTCACAATCATAATCTTGTATCAATTCGATCCATCTTCTTTGCCTCATATTTAGGTCTTTTTGAGTGAAAACATATTGAAGACTTTTGTGATCCGTATACAACGTACACCTTGTACCATACAAGTAGTGTCTCCATAACTTCAAAGCAAACACTATCGCCGCCAATTCTAAATCGTGAGTCGTGTATCTTTCTTCCGCATTCTTTAGTTGTCTCGAGGCGTAGGCAATCACTTTCCCCCGTTGCATCAAAACACAACCCAAACCTTTATGTGAGGCATCACTATACACGATGAAGTTTTCCATCCCTTCGGGTAACGTGAGAACCGGGGCGTTACACAATTTTTCTTTCAATGTGGCGAATGCTCTTTCTTGCTTTTCTCCCCACACGAACTCACTACTCTTTCGGGTCAACAATGTGAGTGGTGTCGCCACTCGGGAAAAGTCTTGAATAAATCGACGGTAATATCCGGCAAGGCCGAGAAAACTTCTCACTTCGGTTGGAGTTCGTGGCGGTTCCCACTTCATAACCGCTTCAATCTTCGACGGGTCAACCTTGATTCCTTCTCGGGACACGACATGACCAAGGAATTGGACTTCTCGAATCCAAAATTCACACTTAGAAAACTTAGCATACAATTTCTCTCGTTGTAACACTTCTAACGTTTGTCTTAGATGACTCTCGTGTTCTTCTTCGGTTTTTGAATAAATAAGAATATCGTCAATAAATACGATAAGAAACTTGTCGAGGAATGGTTTGCAAACCCGATTCATAAGGTCCATGAAAATGGCCGGTGCATTAGTCAACCCGAATGGCATCACCAAAAACTCGTAATGCCCATAACGCGTACGAAACGCTGTCTTCTCGGTATCTCCCTCTTTCACTCGAACTTGATGGTAACCCGATCTCAAATCGATCTTCGAGAAATAGTCGGCACCTTGAAGTTGATCAAACAAGTCGTCGATTCTAGGCAAGGGGTATCGGTTCTTAATAGTCATCTTGTTCAACTCTCGGTAGTCGATGCACATTCTCATTGAACCGTCTTTCTTCTTAACAAACAATACGGGCGCACCCCATGGAGACGAGCTAGGACGAATAAATCCTTTGTCGAGTAATTCTTGCAATTGGGACATCAATTCCCGCATTTCGGTGGGAACCAAACGGTATGGAGCACGAGCTATTGGCGTCGCTCCCGGAACTAAATCAATACGGAATTCTACTTGCCTCTCCGGTGGCAATCCCGGTAATTCGTCGGGAAATACCTCGGGAAAATCCCGAATCACCTTTACATTTTCCACCGACTTCTTCTCTTTCCTTCCATCTAACACATATGCTAAAAAGGACGAACATCCTTTGGCTAAACATTTCCTAGCTTTAACCGCGGTCATAAGACATGGCAAATGGTGTCGTCTCTCACCATACACATAAACTTTTTCATTGTCGGGAGTCCTTATCGAGACTATCTTCTTCCCACATAAAATCTTTGCTTGATTTTCACCCAACCAATCCATACCTATAACTATATCAAAACCCGCAATTTCCATGGGTAATAAATTCACCTTAAACTTTCTCCCATCTATTTCCAATTCACAATTTCGACACACATGTTGAACTATGGAGGTTTTACCATCCGCAATTTCTATATCATAAATTTCATCAAGAAGTTCTAATGGCACATTCAACATCACAACAAAATCATGTGACACAAACGAATAAGTAGCACCCGAGTCAAATAAGATCCGGGCGGGAATAGAATTTACGAGTAGGGTACCTGAAACGACATCGTGGGCCTCCTTGGCTTCTTCTCGGGTAAGTTGGAAGGACCGTCCCTTGACCTTTGTCGGCTCCGCTTTCTTTTGAGCGGTCGACACCATGGTCTCACTTCCCTTCTTTGGGCATGCATTGCTATAGTGCCCTTTTTCATGGCACGAATAGCACTCGATTTCATCCAACGGTTTGGCCCGGCAATCCCTTGCCATATGCCCCGGTCTTCCACATTTGAAACATGACTTCGTATCCACCAAACATTCTCCTTTGTGGTCTTTGCCACACTTCTTACAAGCACCCACACTTGTTTGTTTAGAGAAGGTCGGGGTGAACTTTCCTCTCTTCACCGAACCCGAGCTCCCTTCAAACTTCCTCTTTTCAAACTTTTCAAACTTTGGCCTCTCGTTGATTCTTCTTTGGCCAACCTCTTCAACATTTCTCGCCGCACCGATAGCCTCATCGAGTGTGGCGGCCCTTTTAACCTCCAATTCATACTCCCACGGGAGTCCATTAGCATAACGAACAATCCGGGATCTCTCATCCGGATACAATTTGATCACAAACGGGATTAATCCCGTGAATTTCTTAGTGTACTCATCGACACTCAAATTACCTTTCTTCAAATGAACGAATTCTTCTTGAAGTTTTTCTAAGTTTCTCTCGGGGCAAAACTTTGCCTTCAACCGTTTCACAAACTCATCCCAAGTCATCTTGTACATCGCCCTCTTTCCCAATGTTTCATACAAAGTATCCCACCACACGAGGGGCTCATCCTTCAACAACCGGGAAGCATAAATCACCATATCACCTTCCTTGCATTTACTGGCTTCAAGGACTTGTTCGGTTTCACGGATCCAACGGATCGTGACTTTCGGTTCGGAGCTACCATAGTAGTTATCGGGCTTGAAAGCCATAAAACTCTTATAAGTACAACCTTTTCTTTCCCTCGGCTCGGGGTCACTTTCTTCCTCAGTTGAAGACCTTTCAGTTTGAGCAACGCTACTCGACTTGCTCTTCGTGCGGGGTGGAGATTCCTCCCGCCTTTCACGTGCCTTATGTTCGTTGAGGATTCGGTTCACATCCTCATTCACTATGTCCCTCATTTGATTGAACATAGTTTGGAGGTGTTCTACGGTGACCGGGGTGTGAGTATTCCTTTCAACACCCGAATTTTCCTCCCCTTCCCGAGGTGGAGGACCAAACACCGGTTCGACAATGTTGTTCGAATCTTGCCCTTGATCAAGTGGGCCTCTTGTACTTCTAGTTCTCACCATTTTGCTATAATAAGACATTAATCATTTAGAAGTCAATTCATCAAAGTAACGGTAACATTGACCGTTCCAAGACCAAACATGACCTAATCCTCCAAGGTCAACCCTATTGAACCTACACTTAAGGTCTCAATAGTCATTTCACAGGTATCCTATGGAACCTACGGTCCTACAAGCTCAGTTTAAGTCTAGGATGGTCAACTCAACCTAGTTCACTTAAACTATAGCTCTGATACCAAGTTGTAACACCTCAATTTTCAAAACAACATTTAAATACCATTTAATTCAAAATACATAATATTGTATCAACATCAAATGCCAGTTTTACAAAAACGAAAAGGTTTCTTGTTCGAGATTATCAGAGTTTACAAAAAAAACGGTGTTACAAATTATATCTTAACCATAGGATAAGGACTCTAATCATCAACACCGAGCTAATCTCAACAAGGCCTCTTCTAAACGGGCCTCCTAGATCTTCGATCCCGAACCTGAGTACATAGCAAAAACACAAACATAGTACGTGAGACAAAATTGCCTCGTGAGATACATGGGTTTTAGACCCGATAAACAAATAGTCAAATAATATCATTTAATCTTAAAATAATATTACTAAGTTTGTTTTGGGTCACTTTATCACTTTCATCATTGGCCAATGTCAAGATAATCGGAATGCCTCCAATCTATCATGACCATCATTTCCACGGTAATCGGAATGCCTCCAATCTACCGGGACTCATAGGTATTGGGTAATCGGAATGCCTCCAATCTACCACTAACCTTAAGGTACCGTAATAACCGGAATGCCTCCAATCTACTACGGCCCTAGGGACATCATCATCATCATCATTACTTATCTTTTATCGTTATGAGCTTATAGCTCCATCATTTCTCAATCATTCAATCATTTCATCATCATACAAGCAATTCATCATAAATCACATAAATGACTAAATTACTTAAAGACTCGACAAAATCATTTAATCATAAAACATATACTAGCTATGTACCCAGTTTGAAAGTTCACATGTACTCACCTTTGCCAAGCTTATCCAATGTTGTGTTTCCTTGAACACCAATATCACTTTCCAAGATTTGAATGCCTCAAATCTTCCAACCGACAATCTATATCAAAACCAATACAATGGTTTGCATTAATCATCTATACTAACTACACAATTTATGGCTAGTTAACTACTAGCACCATTTTCCCCAAAATTACCAAACCCTAAGTTCATAAATCACCATATTTTCATGTATTCATAACATGACCACATTTTCCTTGCTAAAATACCATAGATCTAAGTTATTTCTCTTCCATTTAACCATTCATGAACAAATCCATAACTAGGGTTTATGATTCAAGCTTCCATACTCAAATCTAAGACTCTTAACACAAGAGAGATGGAGATTTACCTTAGATCTTCAACTAGGAGCAAGAATCACTAAGATTTGATGAAGATTGAGCCCCAAACAGCCACTTGAACTCAAAAATCGCACACACCAAAAGAGAGAAGAAAACTAGGGTTTCATATGACATAAATGAAGTTTTCCCGAATTAAATGCTGGTGTAGGGCAGAGTTCGCGATCGTGACCAAGTTCGCGTCGTGAACTCTTTCCCATACGCATAGTTCGCGATCGGTAAGTGATCGGGACAACTTCGCGACGAATGGCTCAACTCCCTGGACCGAGTTCGCGATCGTGAACATTACTTCGCGTCGCGAAGTCCCTCAGAGAGCAGGGCTGCACTTTTTCATCCTTGTCTCGACTCGGTTTTGCCCATAACTTTCTCGTACGGTGTCCAAACGACACGAAACCAATTCATACGTTCTTTAAACGATTTATCCTTATTTATCGTATTTTTGTACAATTTATTTATTCACAAAAATTCGGGTCGTTACAATTCCTTCATCAGCTTTTTCATCAAATTTATTCAATTTATCCTTATCATTCAAGATAAAACACCAACTCCCAAAAATATGTAAAAATTTAATATTTGGAATGCGGTTATTAATCAGTTCATAGGGAGTTTTGTTGTATGCTTTGTTGATGATTGAACGATTTTGAGTGAAACATGCTGTACTTATGGCTTCTGCCCAAAGAGATAATGGGAGTTTAGAATATGAAAGCATGGTACGAGCAGCTTCAAAAAGAGTTCGATTTCTTCGTTCAACAACCCCATTTTGTTGAGGTGTTCTGGCAGCGGAAAATTGATGAGTTATACCAACTGAGTCAAGAAAAGAATCTAAACTTGATTTTTAAATTCAGTTCCATTATTAGTGCGAATGGTATTTACTTTTAAAACTAAATTGGTTTGAGTTTTCTTGATGAAGGATATGATAATATTAGTTGCTTCATCTTTTGTACGTAAGAAATGAACCCATGTGTATCGAGAATAATCATCAACAATCACCAACACATATCGTTTGCCTGCTAAAGATTGAACGCTCATTGGTCCACATAAGTCCATGTGAAGTAATTCAAGCGGTTTTGAAGTACTTTGAACTGGTTTAGACTTATGAGGCTTCTTTGTCATTTTGCCCATCTCGCACGAAGAACAAAGATGATCTTTTTTCAAATTTAACATCTGGAAGACCAGATACATGTCCACCTTTCACCAACTTAGTGATGGTTTTGAAGTTAAGATGAGAGAGGCGACGATGCCATAACCAAGATTCATCTGATGATGCTGTTGACATTAAGCAAACTTCTTCAAGTGGAACTACATCATATATATTGATAGTAAACAAATTTGTCTCTCGAGTTCCAGTAAGAAGTTCTTCACCATCATATGTACGAACATCACATTTCTTTGTACGAAAATTAACTTCTAATGTTTTATCGCAAAATTGACCGATACTAAAAAGATTATGAGCGAGATCTTCAACATAGGTCACATTTCGGATAATTAAATTGTGTCGAATAATATCTCTAATACCCATAATAGCAGCTAGATGGTCATTACCAAACCTAACAGTACCCAAATATTTGTCTCTAAAATTTGTCAATAGATTCTTGTTTCCGGTCATGTGTCTTGAACAACCAGAATCAAGATACCATAAATTTTACATAAAACAATTAAAACAAAAAGGTACCCAATCAGATATGGGTCCTATACGATTAGTAAAACATGTTTTATGAAGAATTAGACGATATGATTTGAATTTAGAGATTTGGAGAACTGCAAGGAGGCAGTTCTGAATGTGTTAATTTGATAGACCATTTAAAAGATTTGTCTGGAGAATGTAAAATCCAGTTTGAATGTTCATTTTTAATCCATGTATATTTAACAAATTTGGCTTGCTTTTTAGAGGAAGTTGAAGAACCGGATTTTGAGGATTTAGCTGGAGTCACAACACGATAAACTGATTTTGTCGGTGTAGGTGTGAAAACCACACGATATACTGATGTTGTCGATTTAGGTGTATAAACGGATTGTGGTTTAGATGCGGATGTTGAAGATATTGGTGAATAAACTACATCACTAACTGATTTTGGAGATTTATTTTTAGAAACTATACGAGAAACAGATTTTGAATGATTAGGAGTAGAACGTGTAGGTGAAGATGTTTTAGATCGAGCGAGCATTGTTTGGCAAGGTTCTGGATAACGAGTGGTACATGAATGAATGATTGAACCATTTTTATGAAGAACATCATGTCGTCGACCACAAGGAGCATCTTTTCTAACAAAATATCGTGTACCATATTGAGAAATTGGTGTGTTTGTTTTTCTATCATAATAAACCTTTTTGCCAGTTTTATCTGTTTTAACAATCAAATTTACACCATTCACAGCGAAATTAACAGGACGATAAATTGCTGAATCAAATACAATTCCATAACGTGTAGCAGGAGAAATAAATGTTGTTGAGTTATTACATTTATTTGAATTTGAAAAAGAAGAAGCTAAAAACGAGGAAGAACTAGACTTCTTAAGCTCATTGGACTTAAGCATACTAGACTTAGACGATTTAGACTTCTGAGACTGCTCAACTTCTTTCATCCTGTCTTGCATTGGCGTCTTAAGCTTGGAATTTAAATTTTTATCTGAAAAATTTAAAACAGTGGAATTAGCATTTCTTTTTGAAGTAGTGGAATTATAATTTCTTTTTAAAATAGTTGGCGTTTTAGGAGTAGAGAAATTTTCATTAACTGATGTTGGCTTTGGAAAAGCACTTGGATTGGAAACTGATTTTAATTCCACAATTTTATCTTCTAAATTATGAATTTTTGATTGTAATGCGGATTTTTCATTGTCAAATGCCTTATGAGTTTCATCTATTTCATTTTCCAGCTGACAGATTTTCTTTTCAAGAATAAGAGAGGGTATATAAACCTTGCGTGTTACTTTTTGTTGAAACGCAGCATTACCCTTTATCTCAAATTCTTCTGGTGTAACAATTGGAAAATAATCATCATTTTTAAAATTTGCCTTTTTAGATTCATATGTTTTATTTAATTCATTATAATTGAAGCTAATTTGTGCATTCTCTGTTTTAGCTCTGTTAAACGCTTCAATTTCTTCTTCCTCATCTGTCATGCGAAGGAAACTCTGCCAAACATCAACATGTATGTATTTGGAATCATACAGTGTTGGAAGCACATTACAAGCCATCTTCAGATATTCAGGATTGTTAGACCTTCTCGTGAATTGAAATATTTGAAATCTTTAGGCTTGTTTAAGTGAATAGTTTGATCAGTTTGTCCTCGTTTAGCAATTATTTCTTCACGATTTTTGACGTGGGAAGAAAGTTGAATTTTATCATTTTGTAGTTGATGTATGACATTCTGTTTGCTATTTAATTCTTGTGATGTTTGAATGTCTTTTTCATGAAGGGTTTATGATAATTCTTTTATTTGTGTGTTTAAAGATTTAAATTGATTCTCATTATCATCAAATTCTTTTTGTTTACGTTCCAACCAGTTTTTAGTGATTTGATATTCATTCCATGCTTTAATGTATAACTTGTAATATTTATCATTTTCTGCACTAGATGTGGAACTTTGTGTGCTTTTGAGATTGATGATTTCAATTTCTTTTTCAGAAATAGTATGAGAGAAATGTTGAATATCAGTCTCATATTTAACAGTCAATTCTGAAATTCGATTTTGTAACGTCAGATTCTTTTTCTCAAAATTTTTATTTTGTTTAATAAGATGAACAAGTTGTGTATTATGATCAACAATTTGTTCATTTTCGTTTTCTAAATCAGCTAAACTTTGTTGGAGTAGAGCATTTAATTCTTTTTCATTCAAAAGGTTTTGTTTTAAAGACTCAATTTCAGAATTCTGGTTTGTTACAAAACAATTTTCAGAATCAATTAAATGTGAATAATGAGATAAGAAAGAATTAATTACCTCTATTTCTTTGTTGGCATCATCATTTAAACGTTCAGAAATCTCAGCATTTTCACGTGCCATAAAGCATAGATTTGCCGAATGCTCTTCATCCTCAGGCTCGTCTTCCATCCATTGAAGATCTTCTGCTAATAATACCTTGCCTGACTCAATCTGCTTGGCCATTAACATTTTGCGTTTAAAGTATTCAGAATCCCGAACTTTAGGTTTCTTACAGTCTCGGGAGAAATGACCAGGAAGTCCACAGTTTATAACATTTCTTTGTCGGATCCAAAGGTGTTATTGTGGGTTTGTCAGATGTGTTTGACGCAGATGGTGCAGACTTGAAAGTGGATGAAGATCTCTGATTGTTGTTTGTAGGAGTTGAGTAATACTTCTTCTCATATCTTGAGATGAAAGACATAGCTTGCAATAGTTGTTCTAATTCGTTCTCCATTTCTTCTTTTGTATCTTTTACAGGTTCTTCTAATTTTTCTTTCAGTTTACTAGATGTATTAGACTGGTATTATCTTGTAAGAAGAGCAAGAGTATCAAGAGTGTTCGCATTTTCTTGTTTGGTTTTGACTATATCTTTCACCATTGGAGCATTTTGAAGTAAATACTCATACAGTTCATGCACATCTATTGAGCTCAGATCTTTATGTTGCATGGCACTATTTCCAAATGTGGCCCACTCTGGTAGAAGACTGTTGATGAACTTGATGTTGATCTCCGAATTTCCTTCTTCAAATTATTCCTTCGAAGTTCATTCAACAAGTTGCAATACCGATGATATGTACTCTCTAATTCTTCCCCGGTGGAAGCTTTAAACGATTGATATGCATTCAGAGTGGTTACCATCTTGGCTTTATTTCCTAAAACGGTGCCTTCCATTTGTTTTCTAATTTCATCCCATATCTCTTTACCGGTTTCCAAGCTGTCTAAACTGTTATAAATCTCGTTCGGTAAACTCTGAAGTACGAATGAAAAAGATTGTAGATCTATTTTAGCTCGTTGTTTTTGTTGAGCATTGTATCTTGATTGAAGAAGCGGAGTTCGACCTCCAAGAACTGGCGGAGTTGCATTTGGTGCAGCTATTACATCCTCGTAAAATACTGCGACACCATTTTCTAGTGAGTCAAGTATATCAGTTGCCAGTTCTTGATTCTTGATAAAGTGGAGGAATCGTTTCTTCCACTGTGCGTATTCACCTCGGTATAGAACCGGAGGTTTGAGATCGGTTCCGATAGAAAGAGCATCTCTTGATGTCATTTCAAAAATTATTTGTATTTTTTACAAATATTGTTCGCGTTTTTCGGTTTAAAAGTTGAATAGGGTTTGAAGAAATTTAAATTTCTCGTGTTTTGAACTTTGTATATAAGAAAAAAAATTGTGTCTTGTGTATTGTTTTAAATTGGGCTTATAGGTAATATGCAGAATGAAAACTGATTTGGGATTAATTGATATTGGGCTAAGAAGTTATTTTGGGCTAAGAAGTTATTTTGGGCTTAAATGAATATGGGCCGAAATTGCATTAGAGCCGAAATTGGGCCTGACTTGTATTAGGGCCGAACACAGTACCCTGTCAATCCGTCATGCTTTCACCGTTCACTTGAAATCCTGTAATACACTTGTATTACGTGATTTTAATTTTGTAAAAATCGATTATGAATATTTATCAATCGATTATGATTATTAAATCCGTTAAGTCCGTCAATTCAATTTGTCAATTGCCGAAGTATGTGCCGAATTGACTCGTTAAAAATCGAATTGAGGAATCAATATGTTTTAAAAGTCTGAATCAAATTGATATATTGAAATTGAAAATCGATTATTATGTTGAATTTTTAGAATTGATTGACGAAATTGATGCCGTAAATTTTTAGCCGAACAATGTTGATCAGTAATTGTTGACAGAACTATTAATCGATTTATCGGAAATTGCTGTTTGATCGAATAAGATTGATCAGAATTATTAAATCTGTTGATTGATTCGTTGAAATCAAATACTTGTTTATGAAGATTTGAGCGGACAAGATGAAGCAGCCGAAGTTGAAGTCTGTTAAGAGCCGAACTAGGTGAAAGAATCAGTAATGGGCCGAACTAGGTGAAAGAATCAAGATCGAACAAGTTGAAGTTTAAGTTCGGGCCGAACTTGGGCTTTCAATAATGGGCTGAGAATCAGTAGTTCGGGCCGAACTTGTAATTGGGCCGAAGTCAAAAAGAAGTTAGGGCCGAGCTAGTGCCTGGGCCGAAGATCAGTAGTTCGGGCCGAACTTGTAATTGGGCCGAACACAATGCCGAACTACAAGTGCCGAACTTGTTCTTCGTTCTGAACACGTACACACGAAGGTAAGAACTCTTTCTTCACCTTTTTGATCCAATTTTGCTCATTTCTTCACCGATTTCAATGATTCTTTTTGCTAAATGTTCGAAATCCAATTGCTAACACTTTGATCCGATCAATTTCTTCAATCCATAACACAAAAGCTTCGATTCTTCAATTTTCAGCAACTTTTTCACTTTTTCTCTAAAATCATCAAATCTCGATCGATTGTTGACGGAATTGATCTGAATTTGATTCTATTATGCTTAGAAACACTGGAGAAACACTAATCCATGATCAAATTTTCGATTTGGACAAAAAAATTACAACATTTAATTTCTCATGAACGAACATCAACTTTTTCTTCAAAACTCAGATGTTGATGATTCTAGCTCGAAATTGGATCCTCTCAAAGAGAGATTTTGCTCTGATACCACTTGATAGATCGTATTACACTAAGATCGAGCTAATCCATGATGTTTAGAGTGAGATTGAAGAATTTTTGTGTGTGTTCTTGGTGTTTTAGTGTGTGAAGTTGAGAGAGAAAGATGGAGGGAATGAGTAGCTTTCAAATGTTAATCTCAGTTAAGTGTGGGAAAGCTTATATTGTAAGTCAAAGTTACAAGTATATATACCATCTACCACTTAACAAGAAAATTGTTAACTAACGGACTTAAAGGTCAAAACTATTACAATATTGGTCCTAACATAAGTCTATACTGAAAATGTAAAAGAAAAGAAGCCTAATGAGATAAATTCTTTATATGGGATGGTCATGATTATATTAGTCTTTTTTTCATAAGTTATTTTTTAGACCAATGAATATGTTATTTTTATAGTATTATATCTGAAATAATTGAGACGTATATAAATAGTACTCTCTCAATCCTATAAAAGAGTTCTCATTTCTCTAATAAATTGTGTTCCAAAAGAAATTCTCATTTCTTAAATATGAGGTCCCACTTAATAAAATATTATTATTATCATGTAATTCACCACTAACTATCTCCTAGAAACACTTTCGCTTTCCAAATAACCTTATATTTTAATAAAAAATATTATAAAGAATCTCACCATTAAGTATCACTTAAATACTTGTGTAGTTGTGGCCAAACGAAATGAATTTTTTTTTTATGAGACGAAGGGAGTACATACCTAATTGTATGGAAAAAATATAAAAACTAAATTTTCTGATAACGTACTTATAAATGTTTTTTTAAGGGTATTTCCTAATTTATTACGGGCTCCTTCAAGATGGTTGAGTTTTGCTCGTAATTTATGCGACCAAACTGTTATCGTGATCATTTCTGAAATTTTTTCTGACCATATGCTAATATTTCATTGGGGAAGGGATATAACATCGTGATTAGTATATACCCAAGACTCGTGGCTCAAATTCGTCGAAGGAAAAAAAAAGAGAAATAAAGGGAAGTTTTTTTCTTTTGGAGTTTTGGTATAAGATGTTGTTCATGACACATTATTTATAGGTTAAGTACCCTTGTACACAAAATTTAGAGTAGATTAGATGTCTTTATAAAAAAAAGTTTGGTTACTATATGGTTTGGTTATAAATGTCACTAAGAAATACACCCTTTCGTGACGAAACCAATGACGACGCTAGATGTTGTCGCTACAACTCGACCTACGGCGACGACATGTCATTACTACATGGTTGACCAAAATTCAAGTTTGACCAATACTATAGCGACGATATGTTGTCGTAATAGAGTTACCGGAAATGAAAAAAATCAGGTTGGCACTTGAAATGTTTGACCAGCGCTACACCCACGTCATGTCAACGAAATAGAAGAAAACAGAAATCTTTTTGATTTTCTTTTATTATCGATTCCAGAAATAAAAAAAATCATGAACTTATAGCGATAACATGTCGCTGCAATAGATTAATTAAAAATTGTTTTTGCTTTTCTTTTAATAAACTCGTCGGATATTTAACTAAATGTCGTCATTTTTGTGACACTATGGCAACAACGTGTTGTCGTTATAGACTAAATTGTTTTTCTTTTTCTTTTCTTTTATAGATCACTAAATAAAACATTGATATACGATCAATTTCTCAACATTGATGCAACAGCATGAATATTAAAAACTGTACTTGATGAGTACTAAGTAATAACAAGCTTGAGTAATGATGTAACTAAATCAAGATTATTATTAGAATATAAGCGAGTTATAGCTCTTAACAATTGATCTTATTTGTTAAACAGGTTTACAGAGTTCAACCAACACCGGCCATCTCTCCCCGAACCATAAAATTATAGTACAAAAATAAAAACTTCACTCACTCTTGAAAGATCGAATACGATTAATAAAAACGTTAAACGTACCCATAATATTATAAAAACGTAGGGTTTAATATAACCGAGCCTACTTAACTAGAACAAAGTGATTCTTCTTCAATTTGGCACATCAAGCAATTTACAGCATCTGCAATCTCATCTACTGTACTCAGTTGGCATCCATCCTCAAGCTGCATGTATACATAATTAAGAACATTATATACTTCCCCCGTTTGAAAATAAGTGATATGTTTTGGTTTTTAAGTTTTTTTTAGGAAGAGATTATAATAAATATTAAATTTGATTAAATTGGATAGTTAGTGAGTGATGGGTCTCACATATTATGATTAAAGTGAGTTTAATAATGTTTAAAAGTAAAAGTAAGGATAAATGAGTGATCATTTCACTTTATTAAATAAGATGCTTAGTGAGTATGAGTTCCACAATTTTTTACAAAATAAGGAAAGTATCAAAGTGTATCGCTTATTTTGAAATACCCGAAATATATAGAAAAATGTATAACTTAATTTGAAACAAATGAAGTATATAACTAAGTGTATTTTCGTCATTTACTAATCATATATATGACCTTCATGAATGTATTTAAAAAACAAGATTACTCAAGGTGAACATGTACACTAACCTTGACGCTAAGAGTGTAAAGAACCATTTGTTCGGCTGTAGTAACATTAAGATGAAGTATAGTGAACCATAAACATTGCAAACCGGCTACCATTTTTAAAAGTTGCCTTTGCCGTTTCTTCGATAGTATTTTAAGATTTACATGGCTTTCCACCATTGTTACTTCGATTTCCGCAATGGCCGGAGAGTGGTTCTTGGCCACGGTAGTACCGCCGGTGGCCGGATGAATTGAATATTGTGGGAATGTAAAGAAATCACCAAAGGGTTGTGGTGATGGAGAGTTATAGCCATTATTATTATTAATGGCTCTTTTTTGAACTTCTAGGGTTTGTAATTGTTGCTCTAATTTTTTAACAAAATTTATGGCTCCTCCAACTATTGATGCTTGATCACCCTGAAAAAAATTGACATTAAATATTACCCCCTCTGTTCAACAAAAAAAAATCACAATTCTCTTGTGGGACAAAAAATTGAAGAAAAATAAGATTTTTTTTTGTAAGACATATGAAGTAATTGATTAGCTAGTTTTTTAAGTAATTTAATTTACACAATTTAACATATTACTTATATTTAGGACAAAAATGAATGAAACAATAATGCAACCATACAAAAAGAGTTGGCACCTACCTTCACAAAGGAATGATAGATCATTAGCTACTAGTCCCGTTAGAAACATGTAGAAGGAGAACTTAACACACCAATCACATTATACATGATTACCAAATAATACATTATTTAATGTGCCTATTAATCAAATTATTAGTCTAGATATCAACATTATTATAAAGAAGTTAAATTAATCATTATAATTCGGTGTATCAAGATTCTAGCTAGTTTACAAATTTTAACACGATTAACGGAAGGAACACTACACTCAATTAGCGAAATTAGGGCGTATTATTAGATAACCATGTAAAAATAATGAGTTTGTTCACACTCATAATAAGAACTTCACACTCATAAGTAATTTGTTCACACCAAATGTTTAACTAATTTGTCTATTGTGTTGAATTTTAATTTGGTTCTCCGCATTTTACAAATGTGATGATTTGGATTCAATTTGTCTGGCCACATTTCTCCACTTAATTATCTTATCAGTTATACACATTTTTAAGTGTGTAGACAGGTAAAAAGAATGACAAATTGAATTATTTGTTATAGTGAAATATACATTTTAAACATTAATATTTTTTCATTAGTTTTGGCTGTTAATTAACCAAAAGGCGTGATGCATAAATATTAAACAACAATATAAAGAGAAATATATATAATAGATCAAACTTAATATAAATAAAAATTTATTATCAATTAGTAAAAGGAGAACGGATATATAAATAATTGAGCTTAAACTTTATAAAAGTGAAACAAATACGAAGTATATCATAGTTAGGGGGACATGTCAAAATAAGATTTTTTTATTTATTTTAATATTTTAACAAAATAAGTAATGTTTAGGCATTAATAGTATTTATTATACAATGATATGCATTGGTGATATGACTTCTTTGTTTTCCATCCAACTTAGAATCTAAATCACTATTTGGTATATATTTTGGTAATTTCGGTCTTAGGTGTTTTAGTGATTGAGATGTTTGGGTTTATAAATATTACTCCCTTGGTCTTACAAAAAATTCTCATTTTTCTCATAAGTTTTGTTTCACAAAAAAGTTCTCATTTCAATAAAATAATAATATTATCATAGACCCCACCACTATCTATCTCTTAAAAAAATATTCTCTCTCCAAATAACATTATATTTAAATGAAAAATAATACTAAAGACCCTACTACTAATTATCTCCTAAATACCTGTGTTCAAGATAAATGAGAACTTTTTTGTGGGACGGATGGAGTAATATTTAATAGAAAAATCAAACCGAAATTAGTTAACTAAATAATTAATTACCCTTTGAGCATAAGAAGGTGGCATTAGTGACCGGATCACGGCGAGGTATTCATTCATCTGTTTCCGGCGGTTGCGCTCCACCGTAATATGAGTCATCCTCTGATTCTCTAACTCCTCTCTATTCTTACCATTCTTCATGCGCCTCCGTTTTCTTTGACTGCCGCCGGTGGTGGCTGCCACCGCCACGGCGGCTGATGGTGATTCCACTTTCATCATGTCATGACCCTCTTCACCGCCGGTATAATCTTCCGGTGAAGATTTAGGATCCTCCCAATATGCATGGATAGTACTTGTTGATTCTTGATGATAATTGATATTATTAAAAAAGTCACCAAAAATATGATCTTCATGCAACATAAAATCATACTTAAAGCTACCAATTTGACCTTGTGGATATAATATTGTCTCTAATGCCATTATTTCTCTCTCTCTAAAATGTCATATGCAATGAAGTTGGAGCTATATGTGTGTGTGTGTGTTTTGTTGGGATATTCTTGGAAGGGTAGGATGGTAAAAGAACTCGGATTTAAGGAAGTGGATAACGAAGAAAAAGATGAAACTTCGAAGGTTTTGTAGTATAAGACGAAGAACAAGCTAGTGATCAGAAGATTAAAACAAAGAAGCCCTTTTGATCTTCAACTCTTGATGGTAGACAAAAAAATGTTTAAGAGAGTGTGTCTATTGTTTGTTCTTATAAAGATGAACCCTAAATGAAACAAAAGAATCTGCAGTATGTTTACACGTGAAAATGGAAGTAGACCTAGAAAGAGAATATATAGATTAACAGAATATATATTAAAAATTCAGGGTTGTATTATTTGGTAGTCTTTCATTTTTATCTAGTCTCAAAGGACAAACTCTAGTTATTGGAACAAAAATTATCTCAACAATTATCATCATCAAATGACATATAATTAAATACACAACCACCACCGCCGGCCACCACCACCATCGCCGGCCACCGCCGCCAGCCACAGCCCGCCGCTGCCTTCCGCCGCCCAATTGCCGCGGCCGGCCACCGGCCGCCGCAATCACATGTGATTTTTATTAACATGTGACTGGATACGCAATCACATGTGATTGAAAGCAGCCGACGGTGGTGAGGGGTTGCCGGTGGTAGAGACGGTGGCCGGCAGAGGTTAGTAGTGGTGGTGATAGTCGGTGGTGTTGAATCACATGTGATTTAATACACATCATGAGGTGGTGGTTGGCGGTGTGCAATCACATGTGATTTAATACACATGGGGTGGTGACGGTGGTGTTCATGTATTGAATCACATGTGATGGTGGTGGTGGTGATTTGGGGGTTGATTGATCTAATAGCTAGGATTGTCCCTTGCGATTACACTAAAAATCAAGGACTACGTTATACGTTTTATCTAAAAATCCAACCCAATTTCTAACACCCATTAGACGTCATATCCTAACAGTGACACGTTTTCTAACCCATTAGTTTTGACACATCAACGACACATCACCTTCTGTCACACTGACAAAAAAACTGACAAGTTCGTCCATAAAATATCACTTATTTCTCTCTCTCCTTTCTCTTCTCTTTCCCCTATATATCTCTCTCTTCATTTTCATCGCTCTTTAAAGTTGACGAGTTTCTCAACTTTTGGGATATCCGATGAGCTTCTTCTCTCTTTTCCAATTGATGTGTTGGTATCAATGGTGTTGGTGACTGACGAAGTCCAACACATCAAACAAACGAGTTGGAATCCTCTATTGGCAACCCAACCTCAACCCAACGAATTCAAATTACTAATAAGAAAGTTATACTTCCTACGTATCAAAATAAGTGAATAACTTTGAAGTTTACGTTTTTTGAGGCAAAATATAGTAATAAGATATTAATGAAATTGAATGGGATAATTAGAATGAATGGGTACCACATCTTGTACTATTTTGTTGTTTTTTATAGGAAGATGACAAAAATAGATGGGCATCACACCTTTAATGATGTTCAAAGAGGGACAAGTAGGGGGTAAAGGGGTAATATTAAATATAAAGATTTACCAAAAAAGATAAATTATTAAAGTAATTCACTTATTTTGATACACCCAAAAAGAAAAGTGATATTCACTTGTTTTGATACGGAGCAAGTATCTCATATATTAATTTTTTTTTAAATATAAAATGTATTGACCTTAAGTTGTGACTAGTCCTTGCATATAGCTTAGGCCACCCATTTCTCATAATCATGATATTTTTCTTAATATTTTTCTTTTTTTAACGGACATTTAGTAAGTTATTTGTTCGAGCCTAGACAGTGATATTCACAAAATACAGTATGTTTTCCCTCGAATCCTTCAACTATTGGGAATAAACTAGGGGTGGCAATTGGGTTGGGTTTGGGTTGGCGGGTTGTCGGTTTGGAATCATTAAACCCAAACCCGACCTGTTAAAATTTTGGGTCACAAAAAGCAACCCTATCCCGGACTCATTAAAACCAAAGTAACACAGACCCAGCCCGTATAACCCATAAACATAACAGGTTGGAGAAAATATAGAGAAATTGTGTTAAAAATGAGACTGTATAATAAGAAATTCTTCACCTCCCAAATTTACAAGCTTTTAGTTAGGGAAAATATGCCAGAACTTAATTATTTGAGATTTGAAGGAGAAATTTAAATTTAAAAAGTAAAAAAGCAATGGGAATAATTAGGTAGGATAACTAATTTAAGGGGTGTATTATATTATTAATGATATTTACTATGTACATATTTTTTGAAAAATATTTAAATATTAAACGGGTTGGCGAATCGACCCGGTTTTACACAAGACAACCCGAACCCAACCTGATTTACAAACAAGTTGGATGGGTCGACATGTCTTTGACCCGAACTCGTTTATGGTCAACCCAAACCCGACATTTTCCGTGTTGGGTTCGTGTTGGGTTGCGGGTCGTGTCAGGAATTGTCACCCCTAAAATAAAACTCTACCACCACTTTGCCCACGCCGAGACTTAAAAACATCTCTTTTAGGTCAACTAATCCTTCCTTAGTCATGAATTAATCACGAATTACAAGTTCATAACCTGCAATGTAACTTTATGCGTGCCCTAAGTCTCTTAAGGCATTTTTTGATATAATGAAATCCATATTGTTAAAGAGTATATTAAAAATAGGCAAGACGAATATACACTTCATATTGGGGTGATAACTTTGTCTCCATCTAGTTTATCTGATTGTCGTTAAAAGTAATGAACTTCATGTAGACTATTGCAAAATAGTTTGGAGTAGCTTGTAATATGTTAATTATGGCATTAGAGTTGCGTTCAAAAATGTTCATCATTTTTACGAATTCCCGAAAAAACAAGTCTCAACCATTGATCAATAAGATCTAATGGTTAAGATTAATCACATGTTTTATACATTGAGAGTATTTTGGTGATTTAAAAAAAAATAAAATATTTTTTAATTTTTTATTTTAGAATTTTTTTTAATTTTTATTATTATTATTTTTTTAAAATTATTATTATTTTTTCATTAATAACATATAATGTGATTACATACTGAATCAGTCACATGTGATTTTATACTAAAATCACATGTAATTAAGTAGTACACATAATTACAAAATAAATATTGTTTTTTAGCAAAAAAAATAATAAACATAATAAAAAAAAATTAAGTAAAAAAAAAATCAAATTTTTTTTGAAGTGTCTGTAACGACCCGAAATTTTGTAAATAAATAAATTGTATAAAAATATGATAAATAAGGATAAATCGTTTAAAGAACGTAGAAATTGGTTTCGTGTCATTTGGACACCGTATGAGAAAGTTATGGAAGAAACCGGGCCGAGACAAGGATGAAAAAGTGCAGTCTTGGCTGCACATGGAGTTAGTGACGCTAAGATAAGTTCCCGGTCGGGAACTGTCTACAGAGATTGGGGCTATCGGGCGTGAAGTAGTTCCCGACCAGTTAGCGATCGCGAATTATGCGAGTGGGAAGAAGTTAGCGACGCGAACTAAGTTCACGCCGTGAACTTCTGTCGACGGCATTAAAGTCGGGTTTTGGCTCATTTAATGCCATACCAAAACCCTAGTTTCTCCTTTGGTGATTTTTGAGCTCAATTTCTTCACGAATTCTTTGTAGATTTCACTCGTAAGTGATGATTAAAGGTATATCTTCACTCTTTGATCTTTATAGCTTAAGATCTATGGATTTTGAAGTATGGGTTTAAAACCCTAGTTCTTGGGGTGTTGGGTTATGGTGAAATAAATGATGTATACACTTAATAGATGGTATATTAACAAAGGAAACAAGTGTATGGTTAAAGATTTGTAAGAATCTTAAGGGTTGGTTAACCTAGGGTTTGGTAAATCACCATAATTGGGGGAAAGTGTTAATTAATGGTATCTAGAGGTTAATGGATACATTATTAGTAGTATGTGATGTTGAACATCTTGTGATTATTGTATTAGGCTTTTGGTGAAGTCTTGGGAAGTTGATTGATTGTTGAAGCAAGGAAACCGACGGAAAGAATACGATTGGAGCATTTTATTGCTAAGGTGAGTACGTGTGGACTTTACTGAGTACATAGCCATGAAAATACCTTTTATTACATATGTCGAGTCTATTTGATATTTGTGTAGAAATTAGTATATAGAGTTAGTTATATATTGTTGAATGTAGTTGACTAACTTGTTTGATGATCGATGTGATAGCTAAGGGCTTTGATTGAAATAACTGTTGAGTTGTAGTAAGGATGAGACGATGTGATGATGCGGGGGATCCCCGGTCATGAGGATATGGAATGGGGAGCATTTGGGCGGATCCCCATCGGCCCATTCCATGATAGTAGTCTTGCTAACTGGAAGTAGTCCGGCGAGTAAGGCATGTATAGGTAGATTGGGCGATTCCCTCTTGCCTTTACCTTGAAGCTTATTAATGCGGGGGATCCCTGGTTAATAAGTTAATGTGGTTCTAGTTAGTTCGGGGGCAACCCGATAACTAGATATGATTGCTAGGAAAGCAAGGATTTAGAGTCACAATAGGGTGACTAGATAGACAGGCGATTTATATGTATGTTTGTTTATATGTCTTATGATTATTATTATCATCGGGGTCTAAACTCATGTAGCTCACGAGACGTTTTTGTCTCACGTACTCCTTGTTGTTTTTGCTATGTACTCAGGTTCGGGATCGAATGTTTATGTACACATGGATAGAGATGTGGTGCCTAGAGTAGAAGAACATTAGATTGGATTTATGCTTAGCTTTGGTTTTGATCTATTTTGTAACACCAACTTTATACTCTGATTTTCATACTAAAGGTTTTTGTAAATCCATATTTTTGGAATGGTTCTTCTATTTATGAAAAATGATATATTTTGGGTAAATGTTTTATATTAAAATTTGAGGTGTTACAGTGTCAAATGGCCAAAATATCCTTTCATGTAATAAAATATGTGATTAATCTTCACCATTAGATCTTATTAATTAATGGTTGAGATTTATTCCTCGAGACTTCGTAAAAATGATGGATCTCCTTGAACATTTCTCTATGACATTAATTTTTAATTTATAATAGTATGGCTAATGCCTAATAATGTCAATAACACCTAAATTAATAATAAAAGCAAGACCATTTTACATAGTTTCTCCTCAAAACTAGGGTCTTCTAAATCATAAATAATTAAATGGGTCCTAAATTATAGCCAATAATAGAAAAACTTGGTTCTATTAATTCAATATGTTTGTCAATACATGTCTTCTCAAAGAACATATTACTAATAATTGCATAATAATGTAATGTCCTCTTTGCAACAATGTGTAGTTTGTAGAAACAATTTATGTAATTTTATATAGGTCGACAAATTTTTTTAGATTATTTTTCTACATAAATAGACAGTTGCAAGTGTCATTTGTATCCTTTTTCTTCTCTCTCCTCATCTCATTTTGCCGCACGTTAGCATCACACGTGTCAATAATATTTATTCACTTAACCTTTTATACATAATATATATAAAAACAAAATACTAATAACCACAAAAATTACCCTCTTGTTTCTTCACTCAACTGATACATAATAGACTTCACGGGTTTTGATGTAAAATATTTTAATAAAAATTAGGATAGATTAAATTAGATATATAGTGAAAGATGAGTACTACTTCTTATAAATAAAATAATTTTAATGATGTTTGAAAATAAAATAAAGATAAATGATTTATTTTAGGTTTAGCATAAATACCTTGAGTTGGTTATTAAAAAGCATGGGGTTAGTTTTTTTTTATAGTTAATGTACAATAAGTTTATGTTTTGATTTTCTTATTAACCATTGCCCTAAGGGTAATGGTTAACATTTTCCTTTATTTTATTATATTATAAATAAAAAGTAAGTGGGGTGTGAGGATAACTACTTTTTAACTAATAATGTAAATTAGTAACATGTATTATTTATTTTAAAAACTATCAAAATTGAAAGTATATCACATAGTTATATGATACGGAGTAAGTATATAGCTTTTGCCAACATCTATTTTTACCGCGTAACAATTGACAAGCATTGCAATATATAAATGAAAGTTGATTCAGAGCAAAATTTATTCATATAGAGCAATATTATCCCAAATGATAATTATGTCCTTTTCCAAATGACAATTATGTCCTTCATTTATTTTTACCAAATTTTGTATTTCAGCCCTCCCTTTATGACCATGATTGTCATTTGAGATGAAATTACTCTGTATAAATAAATATTGCTTTGTACGAATCATCTCCCTATATAAATGTGATTAAATACGTAGTTTTATTAGTTGTGTGTTAACTTAGATATTTAATTATAAAAGTTTAAATGAAGAATGTATAATTAACCGGAGTAAAACTAAGACACCGAGTGAGCTGGCAAACAGGGATTCATTGGATCGTTGTTACAAACAGCGGCTGGGAAAGAAAACCGGCGGTATCATTCACATGAAAACCATGGATCCACCTACTGTCCAAAAACATGGGGGTGCCTATATTTTTTTAACCCAACATTAATATGACATTTTTTTTTTAGTTAACTACCTTATAACATTTTTATATTTAAATATTGTCTTGAAGTGATATAATATTCTTATATAAGTCGGGCTTCAATTCTATTTACTTTGTGTTTAAGTTCATGCATCTCCATTCTTTTGGAAGTTTCTGGTACATCTCCGAGGGAAACTTCTTGAAATGAAATGATTTATGACATTTTACTTGTACGGTAATCGTAGTTAGAAAATGTAAAGTGGCTATAATGATGCATAATATGGCTACATTATCTAAAAGGTATGAGACTCGTGCTAACGATACTAGCTATTCGAACTCGTCGTAGCATCTTTTGAACTCGTCAGCTCACTGACACCGTTGGCACAACCTCGTGAGGTCTTGAGGCTGGGTAAGAAGAAGGGGATGCAGGGGTGGGTTGGTTTAAAATATATTTTCTAATTTTAATAAATACAACTTTTTAATCTAATATTACCTATGTATCACAATAAATGATACATTTTCTATTTATGAGTGTTTTAAGTGATATACTTTAAAAGTTACGTTATTTGGCAAAAATATGGGACCCAACCTCTAATAAAGTGAAATTATCATTATATCCTTATTTTTTACTTTTAAAACTCATTAATATCACTTTATTCAAGAAAAGTGAGACTCATCATCCACTATCCACTTTAATATATTTTAACTCATACTTCAATCTTTTACCTTAAAACCCGTAAAACCTCAAATGTATCACTTATTGTGATACAGAGGTAGTACTATTTTTTTCTAATTTATATAATATATTTTTATTTATATTAATGTAATGTTTTTATTTTATAATTATCTAATTTAATTATAAATGATGATGCGACAAAGTGATGAGTTAATGATAAGTTGTTGTTGACACGAACTAATCAGTAACTCGTCAGTAAGAATGAGAGTGATGTGGTTTTGATGTGGTTCTACTAATGAGTTTGTAACTCGTAACAGTTGGGAGATACCTTAGGTAAGCTCCAAACATTAATGTTATTGGGCTAAAAATATTTTAACGACAAATATTAATTTATTGTTAAATACCACATATGTCCATTGTGAAACATGAAACTTCGACAACAATGATGAAGGGTAAACGTTATACCGTTAGACTAAAGGTTATTTTAAATGTAATTTGCATTGATTTACAAAGCTAATAATAAAGCTTGTAATTTTTTATTTTTTTTAATTATTGGTGTAACGTTTTTTAAAATATTATTAAAAGGGTTTTTCTAACATGTGCCCCAATGCACATGTTATATGTTTGTATTAAATGTATTTTTAAGTTTTAAGAGAAAGTTTGAGGTATTTAATGCACTCTAACATGTGTCTTGGGGCACATATTAGAAAAATATTAATTAAAATTCTATTTAATTTTTGTTTTTTAAATGTTCATCCTGAAGTTTAGCCACCGCTACTGAGGTTTGGTTTTAGTTGGAGAGAAAAATTTAATGTTACTAATCAAACATGAGTTTATCACTATTACAGAGTCTTAAAACTACATTTGAAGACGTTTTCCTTGGATTGCTATCTTCTGTTAAGATTTTAAAAGCTGTTTGTCAATATAGGAGCCCAAGATTTTAGTTGGGCCACTAAACCAGCAAACATTACAATGGGTAAGATGTCTATAGCAAACTAGTAAGCCTAGCCCATTTGTTAGAATCTTATGATAATTTCAATTAAATAATTGACATGTGACTAAAAAGTAAATAAACTGATACATCCAATAACGTTATTGGGCTAAATATCATTTGCATTAATTTACAAAGCTAATCAAGCATGATAAGTCGTTCAGCAAGTGACGTGAATGCTTCAAATCACCAATATACATGTTTTAATTTTTAAATCAGACTGTATAAAAATACAAAAGCATGTATTGTGTGCTTTATGAGATAGTTTTTATGGTATATAAATTATTTCCTGTCTAAATAAAATACGCCCTGTAATTGGGTCAAATGTCATATATATACAGCTATACAGTTTGAGTGGGTCTTGTTATTCAGTCATATCTTTATAGGTTTGTTACATATGCATTAACTACTTATTTGCAATTACTTGTAATTATATACTTGTAAAAAATCTCATTAAGCTCATGTTTAACTTAACCATATTACAAAAGCATACCTAAAAAGTTGCAAAGCTTCTTTTGTACTTTGTTTATTCTTTATGGTCTTTAATTGTAGGCTTCTTGTGGCATACGAAATTATACACAAAAAGAAGGAACAAATGTTTGAGTGCGATAATGTTTACTCCATTGGCAATGCGTACATGACCAAATCACTGGACTCTTTTTTTATTATTATTTAAAAAAGAATAACTATACTCAATTTCTTCAAATAATACATATGATATCCTTTTCTAATTAGAACCGATCCAAATATTTCTATAATTTAAATCAAAAACGGTGAAGGTAACAATTAATGATGTAAATATTAGTGACATGACAAAAGGCGTTAATAAATACGAGTTATTAATGACATCTTTTATATAGGTTTGTATCAATGATGCAATTTCTCGCAATGAGCCGAGCCGAGCTCGAGCTCGACTAGGTTCGAGCTCGGCTCGTTTAATTTTATCGAGCTCGAACTCGAGCTTTATGTGTAAAGCTCGAGCTCGGCTCATTTAGGTTTTCCCAGGCTCGGGCTCGGCTCGATTAAGCTCATTTAAGCTTCCATATATACGAAATATATAATTCTTTTAATTAATCATAATATTTAATGTAAGATGTAAATCTTTTTTTTATATATATTATTTTATATATGTATATATATATAATATATATACACATAATCAGATAAACACGTAATATGTATTTATATTTTTTTTATAATAATTAACTATTTTAGCTCGTTTAGGCTCGCGAGCGTAAATGAGCTCTTAGTATGAAGCTCGGGCTCGGGCTCGTTTATTAAACGAGCTCTAAGTTAAGCTCGAGCTCGGCTCGAACTCGTTTAACTCGAGTTTTTATCGATCTTTTAACGAGCCGAGCTCGAGTAGCTCACGAACAGCTCGACTCACTTACACCCCTATGAACACTTATGCATATGTGTTTTTTAATACTTTTTGTGACATTTTTTCGAATTTAATGGCACACTTTTTGAATTTTATTTACATTATTTTTTATTGTGTCCATCGGCTTAAATTTCCTTATAGTAATTTAATTTAATATATTGAGAACTAATATTCTAATCGTATGTGATGCCTCATATGACAACTCAAACCAGTGACTTTTACTTATTTATCATATTTTTACTAATTTTTAAAGTTTGTATAAATAAAGACCAAAAATTAGTCAGAGCCGGGCTAGAATAAGAGTGCATGTTACACTAGAATATTACATTTACTCTTATTAAATATATTTTTTTTTTATCTATATATGAGTTTTGTTAATGACATCTTTAAAATCTATCTTTAGAAATTTATTAAATACATATAATGTTTGTATTTATATTAATGATGGGATAATATCTAAAATGCAGATATTGATTTTGGTTGACATATAAATTCTTGATACATATTTTAATGTCTTAAACTCTTGATGATAGTATTTTCGCTATCATTTTCCTTCATATATTCTTGCAAGTAGAGGTGCACAAACCGGATTTTCCGGAAAACCGAACCGGTTTAAAAACCGGATCGGTTTTGGTCAACGCCGGTCAAAACCGGTTTGGCCAAAACCGGTTCGGTTTTTAAACCGGTTTTAGCATCGGATTAGCTAAACCGGTCCAAACCGGTTCGGTTCGGTTTGTAACCGGATCGGATCGGTTTTTCCGGATCGGATCGGTTTTCGGATCGGATCGAATCGGTTTTCGGTTTAAAAACCGGTTTGAACCGGTTTTGACGGGTTTTCCATTTTTTTTTTTTTTTGTATTTTTAATTCACACAATATGTAAAAAGACAATAGAAATCGACTTTTAATTAAAGGAAACCATCCAAATACAAGAGTTCTAAATCCAAATACAAGAGTTTTAAACATAAATTTAAACATAAACATAATACAAACCAAACGATAATTAGTCTTCATTCTTCATGTCTTCGTCGTCATTCGCCGCCTCCATTTCTTCATTCTTCATCTCGCATGACATTGTTGCGTAGTTCCATGTCTAATGCAAGTTCTTTTTGTGTTAGAGGTACCGACATATGTCCCTCTATTTCCAAGTTATGTAATCGAACTTCCACGTCGCCCAACTCGGTCTCAAGTGATGAAATATGTTGTAAACGTTCTGCTGCATCGAGATGGTCTTTCAAACAAATTATAACTTCAACCGACAAAGGATTGAGCTTCGATCTCCTGTTTGATATAACCCTACCGCTAAAAACTAAAAGCGGATTCCGAAGCTACCGTAGAAGCTTGAACACTTAGTAGGTCACGAGCCATAGCGGAAAGAATTGGAAATTGGATACCCTTTCCTTTCCACCAATCCAAAATATCAAAGTTTGGAAATTCTTCTACACTTATAGTTGACAAGAAATCGGTAAGTGTATACCTCCCAAGCTCGCGACTAGTGGTGTTATCACGAGCTCGTTTGCTATTTTCATTTTTCAAAGTGTTGTAGAATCTAACATTTTCATCATAATCCCGATGACCCGAACCAGAGGCCCCCTCGTGCATCATGGTATGAATGTGTGTTGTTGGACCATATTTTTCCAAGTAAGCATTAAACATGTTCGTTAAACAATTGTTGAAATGTTTAATGGTATTTTCCGCAAAATGAACGTCTTCGTCACACAAATTCAAATCGCTACAAATATTGGTAATTAACACCTCAACCCCTGACGTGTTTATCATGGGGTTTAAAGCAGCGGCTATTGTTATAACGGGGGGCATTTCGGTAAAATATTTTCTAAGTTTTTCTTTCATCGCTACCACCATTTCGGTAAATGGGGGACCCCTAAATTCAAAGTCATTTATTTTTGAACACATTAAGTAAAGTTGTTTTAACACCAATGGGCTTGTAGGATAGTAAACCCCCGACAAATAAGTTGTTGCATTTTTGAAAACACAAAGTAATTCGGTAGCTTGTCTAATCGTTTCCCGCTTAGACTCCTCAAATCGTACAACACGGTTTCGATCGGCTAACATATTATGGAAAATGCTTAAAGATAATTTTTGACGCAAAGCACACTCAAACATGTGGCAAGTGGAATTCCAACGCGTAGGTACGTCCCAATTTGGACCTAACCAATCTTGCCCCGCATCGACACAAAATTTCATATACTTATTATGTCTTAAACCGGTAGTACCAAAAACATCTTTTAGCATTACTCTAAAAGCGGTTGTTGTGGGTTCGATAGAATGTAACCCATCTTGCACAACTAAATTAATAATATGTGCAACACACCGACTATGGAAAAAAATGCCGTTACAAATCGGCTTATATTTAAGAATTAGTTTTTTAACCGCATTTGTATTGTTGGACGCATTATCAAAAGACATAGAAAAGATTTTAGACTCTAATTTATAACTTCTTATAACATAGTCTAAAATTTGGTACAAATTTTCCCCCGTATGTGGAGTCCCAAATAATTCAAACGCAATCGTACGCTTCATCATTACCCAAGTATTGGGATCAATCCAATGAGCGGTAACGCAAAGGTACGAGTCGTGTGTAGAATTTGGGGCGGTCCAAACATCACTAGTTAAATTAACCCCCGTTTGTAAATTTTCAAAACCTTTTTTTAAATCATCTTTAGCAAGTTTCCATAATTTTATAGCATCACGTCGTAAGGTAGTACGACTTACATGGGAATAGCGTGCTTCCAACTCTTCTTGGATCATGCTCGTTAACCTTTTGTTGTCGAAAAAGCTAAAGGGCAACGCCTCTTGAACCACCAACTTCGCCATTCGTTGACGAAGCCTACTAGCGTCGAAAGTTTGTATATTGCCGTCATTTCCCATGGTTGTTTGGCCACTCGTCGAGCCCATTTTTACAACGGTGCAACTTTTATTCTTATGATTCTTCAAACTTGTATTTCCATCTTCTTTAAAGAAACGCCTACATCTTTTGCACCGAGCTTTTTTCGATCCATCCGACATCAAACATAAGTCGAAATTGCACCAAATTTCCGGATTTCTCTTTGTAGGAAGTATCTTCTCTACGATAACGTCGGTAGAAGATTCACCCATACCAACCGAAGGTTGAGATTCCGAATCCATAGCAAAGATTACTTGCGTTTTTGAGTGTGGTGTGAGTTTATAAGCTAGAAATGAGAGTGTTTTGAGTGGTGATTGATCCTTAACACCTAAGGGGTATTTATAGGTGAATTGTGGACACTTAAAGACAAAAAAACGGGCAGAAATCACCCCCAACGGTCAAAAAAACGGTAAAAAAAAACGGCTATATTCGATCAGCCCGAAAACCGATTAAAAAACCGGTTTTTAAACCGGTTTTGTGTCCGGTTTTTAAACCCGTTGGGGCAACGGTAATTAACGGCTATATTTTCGAACGGTAGGATGCAACGGCTATATTATTGAACGGTAAAAATCGGACGGCTATGTTTTGGTTTAAAAACCGGTTTAAAAACCGGTTCGGATAAATCCGGTACAAAAACCGGTTAAAAAAACCGGTTCCACGAAACCGGTTTTAAAACCGAACCGATCGTCAAAAATGTAAACCGGTTGGGAACCGCCTGTTTTAGACCGAACCGGTATTTTCAAGCGTCAATCCGGTTTCAAACCGGTTTTAAACCGGTTTTTAAACCGGTTCGGTTAAAAAACCGGTCCGGTTGTGCACCTCTACTTGCAAGTACTAAACATCTTACTTTTTTAAGATTCAAAGTATCTTCTCATGTATAACTGTCTTTACAATTTACATGGATAATTATGTTATTGTTATAAAATTTGACTTCCGGAACCTTAGTTTGGAAGTTAAATCTAGAGTAAATTACACGGATAGTCCCCGTGGTTTGCCACAAGTTTTGGATTTGGTCTCTAATTTTCAGAAATTACATCCGTAGTCACCGTGGTTTGGATTTCGTATTGCTTTTGGTCCCTAATAGTAACTGGCGTTAAAATTTTCTGTTAAATTTATTTTAATGACTATTTTACCCTTTTGTAAAACAAAACTCATCTCCATTTTACCCCCTTCCTTATTCATCAGAAGCAAGTCGACTTAGACAACCAAACAGTAGCAAATCAACAAATTCTGCCACTCAAATAGAAGATAGCAAACATACACAATCCAGGTGGAAAGCGCAAAAATAATCACGAATTCTCAGACAATTGTGACGTTTTTGATAATAGTACCGAATAAATTCATAAATTGAAACAGGAAACTGAAAATAACAACGGAACCTTGTTGGCTCGATCTGTTCGCCAGAGTTGTTTCCTTATTCAAGCCATTTTGCAGATCTTGAAATGGAATTTGAACCCATTGATGACCTCTGGTAATGAAGAATACGACGACTGTCGCTATTTAAGTCACGAAGCATCTCCGGCAAAGACGAGGTCCACAAGCCGAAGAAAGCAGATTCAGAACGTGAATCCATCTGTTTATCGTGATTATGATTCTTCAGATTCAGGGGAGAATATAAGTGAGAGGGTGAAATTGAAATTGAAAGAAACTGAAATCGAAAGAAATGGTGTTACTGATTGAAATCGAATAAGGATTCTTAAGATTTTTTTTTGATCGTAGCAAACATATTTTTGTTCTAGGTATTGATTCAATGGGGAAGAAGAGAGCTGCAGGTGATGGTGGTAGTTTTTATTAGGGCATTGTCTTGGGAAGAAGAGAGCTACTGGTGATGGTGGTAGTTTTTATTAGGGTATTTTAGTCATTTTAAAAGATTTAACAGCTCAATGTAACGTTTGTTAAGATTTTGGACCAAAAGCAATACGAAGTCCAAACCATAGTGACTACGAGTGTAATTTCTGAAAGTTAGGGACCAAATTCAAAACTTTTAGTAAACTACAGGAACCATTCTTGTAATTTACTCTTAAATCTACTACATGTTCAACAAGCAACTTTTTGAGTAATTTAAACAAATCCAAAACATAATTCTTTTTCCTTATAAACATCATATCATATTATATATATAGAAAACTAGTTTCTTAGATTTATATACATTTGTTTTTTACAAACATTGTTTGAATTTATATTTTTCAACTACTAAACATGATCTCCACAAAAACTGCTCGTATTCGTTTAAAAATCGAGCATGGAATTTTATGTAGCATATAAATATACAAATCTTGTCATTTTGTCATTTTACAAACAGGGACCATATCTTTACATACATGATATCGACACCACCAAAGTTGTGCTTTATCAGTTCTTCTTTAGGTCCTTCTTTGGTTACATCGCTTTCGACTAAGAATGTTTATCCACAATTCTAGTGGTTACATCTCCATCTACTCTATCAAGTAGGTTTGTGCACGGTTCAAGTATCGGACCAGGCCGACTGGAATCAAAAACCAAAAAAATGGTTTTGATCGGATTGAGGACCGAACCGATCAAGAAGTAAATCTATTATAAAAAGCGTGTAACGAACGTCACATCATTTTTTATAAAGGGTATTACCATTATAAGGAGTTCCTCGGATGGTTGAGCTAACGCTCATGATGTACCCAACCTAATCATTCCCGTGATCATTTTCAAACATTCATCTTCAATATACACCCTCCGTCCAATTTTTATTGTCTAGTATACTATTTTAGTTTGTCCCATACACACTGTCTTACCTAAATTTCAACCAATCAAAAAACATTTAAATGAGAAAAAAAAAATTTGATTGCTGATATAGTATAATTAATGTACCTTTTTTAAATTGTGTGTTTTTTTAATGAACAATATATTTGAGATGGAGGAAGTAACAAATTATGAACCAATTAATTTTTCAATATGTTTGGCCCTAGATATCCCTCCGCTCATATGTAGCAATAATGTACTTATCACAAATACATAATTAAATAAAACCAGATGAGCTTATAGTCTTTTTTTTTTTAACAAATTGATCTAGATTAATTGGTTACAAAGTCACAAAAGGTTGTCTTGAGGAGTTTGTCTTCATCAAGAGGTCTTGGGTTCAAGACTTGTTGAAGGCATTTCTCGAGAGATAAAAAAAAGATGTAAAGTTTATTCTCCAAAAAGAAGATAAATTCAATGAATACTTAGTATCTGTTTGAGTGTCACTATATATGTCGAATCAGTAATTTACTAACATACCATTAATAGAAACTTATAGTCCTTATAATCAATTTTAAAAAGTTAATAAAGTCAAACGAATAGCCGCCGGGTTTGCTTTTTGTATTTAACCTACAAGTTGAATACTCATGATTTCACACATATTTTTATATATGTACTCGTTTATGTGAACATGCCATTATGTAATAATACTAGTTTTAATTTCTTAGCACATGTGTTTTCTATTAAATGTAATAAAGTATTAATTTTCATGTTCAAGCATGTAATTAATATATATATAGTAAATTACTGTTTTTGTCCCTGTACTTTACCCGATTCTGCGTTTTTGTCCCTGTGCTTTTTTTCCGTTTTTTTGTCCCTGTACTAGCCAAAACTCCATTTTTTTGTCCTTCCGTCCACCTGCCGTTTGAAATCAGTCGTTAAAGCCCTCACGTGCTGAAAACGTGAGGGTAAATGCGTCCTTTTATCAAAAACCCACAAATTGAATCCCCTTTACCCCCAATGTATCTAAAATTGTCCTCGTGCATTACGCAATCAAAAACCCATTTCTCATCTTCTTCGTTCTGAATCTTCTTCGTTCCGAACTTGATAATGGCGGCCGGACTTCCAAATAAGCCGTGTTGGTTTATCAGAGAAGAAGACTTCGATGAAGAAAGCTTGAAAGACGTTTATTGTAAGCATTCCCGTACCCTAATTGTTAGAAACTTGAAAACCTAATATTTTTTGTTAATTTTTATTCTAATTTTAATTTTAATTCTTATAGCAATATACAAGAATCTGTTCTATTTAAAGATTTATCATGGTGGAAGCTTTTCAAGGTATCCTGGTCGTAAATACGTAGGAGGAACAGTTTCATATGTTGATTTGGTAGATGGTGAATACTATTCAGCACATGAACTTGATAGGATGGTAAAGTCATTAGGTTATAAAGGAGACCATCAAATGTATTACCATTTTAAAAAGCATGGCCATGATTTAGATTATGGTTTGCTTGCTTTGGGAAACGACCAAGATGTAAGGAACTTGTTAACTTATACTGGGAAACATTCTTTGATCAATGTTTATATTGAACATGGGATTACATCAGTTTATAATTATTGGAGATCACCTCAACAAAGTCAGGTTATAATTGAGGAAATAGATGAAGGTGAGCCTGCATTTGTTGTTCCAAAGAAGAAACCAGTTAACAAGTTATTGTCTTTGCCATGGTCTGCTACAGTTGGTATGGAACAAGGCTGCAGTTCAACACAAGAAGTTGATACAGAATTTAGTGAAGAACCAAAGTTGACTACAGAAGTTATTGCAGAATTTAATGCAGAATTTAATGGAGATCCACCTCCAAATGCAGATCAACCACCAACTGCAACTGTAGAATTTAATGCAGATCAACCTCCAAATGCAGATCAACCACCAACTGCAACTGTTGAATTTAATGCAGATCGACCACCAACTGCATGTACATAATTTAATGCAGATCCACCTCCAAATGCAGATGAATCTCCAAATGCAGATCCTGGAGATGAATTACAAGAAGACGAACACAATGTAGTTCATGAGGTGGATGTTGATATGACTGGTTTTAATCTAAATGTTCAAAGAAATGCACTTTTTGAAGAAAAGACCATACAACCAAATGTTCAGATTAATGAAGAAGTTGGTGGAATTGACTTTGATGATTATGATAGTGGTTATGACAGTGAGGATGAGAACATGTGGGTTGATAAAGAAAGAAAGATTCAATTAAAAAGGATGAGGAGGGAAGCCCAGATGCTGAAGAACAATTTTTATGTTGGTCAAATCTTTGCAACAAAAAAAAGAAATCCTTACACGAATTAGGGATCATGCAGTGGAGAGTAGAAGGGAACTTAAAGTTATAAAATCTGATAAAATAAGGGTGCGGGTCAAGTGCTTTTGGGTATAAACCCAAAAAGGTTGGTCAAGGAAAAGGACAAAACAACATTGGAGATAGTGAGAATCTTTTAGAAAAAGGGGAAAAAGACAATAAAAAAGGAAAAGAAAAAGAACAAGAAAGTGAAAAAGAACGGGAAAGTGAAAAAGAACAACAAAGTGAAAATGAAAATGAAAATGAAAAAGAAAAAGGTAAAAAAGAGAAGGGCAAGAAGGTCATTAAAAGGGAAAAAGTAAAAATCCCTACATGTCCATATACTTCACACATATCCACAAGTAAATTTGATGATTCTTGGACGGTGAAGACCCTTATACTGTTTCTTATCTATCTAAACAAATTGGGTCTACAGTGCACGCAAACCCTAAAATTTCAGGCAAAGCTCTTCAAGATCACCTATCTAAACATTTGGAGATGGGAATCTCAAGGATGACAACTTATAGAGCAAAGGAAATGGCAATTAAAAGGCTGAGGGGGGATTATCAAGAACAATAGTCCTTGCTAAGAGATTACATCCTTGAACTCCAGAGATCCAATCTAGACACAACAGTAAAACTTGATGTTCTGCCACATCCTACTCCTAATTCTGTTGATAATGTGTTTAGGAGGATTTACATTTGTTTAGGTCCACTTAAGAGGGGATTCAGATCTGGAATTAGAGAATTGTTGGGATTAGATGGTGCTTTCATGAAAGGACCATATCCAGGACAAGTCTTAACTGCAGTAGGGGTGGATTCAAATAATGGAATTTATCCTCTTGCATATGCTGTGGTTGAATCAGAAAGCACTAGCTCATGGATTTGGTTTTTGGAGTGCCTTGGAGATGATTTGGATCTGTCACCTAATAGCAACTTTAATTTCATTTCAGACAGGCAAAAGGTAACTTTAATTTCATTTTTTTACTTTCATTAGATCATACAAATTGTTAACTTGGTTGGTTATTTGTCATACATGGTCTACTTCCTGCATTATCTACCGTTTTTCCTGCTGCTGAACACAGGTTCTGTTTAAGGCATATTAATGAAAACATGAAGACCCAATTTAAAACAAATTCATGCAAGGAATATCTTTGGAAGGCTGCTACTAGTACAACAATGGCAAAATTTAAAATGGGATTAGAAACAATTAGAAAGCATCATCAAGGTATCTATGATTGGCTAAATAGAATACCATATCAACATTGGGCAAGATCTCATTTTTCAGGAAGGGCCAAATGTGATATCCTACTAAACAACATTTGTGAGTCATTTAACAGTCAACTTGTAGAAGGTAGAGATCAACCAATCATAACTTGTTTGGAGTACATTAGGGAGTATTTGATGAAAAGAATAGTGATAGTTCAAAAAGTGATTGATAATTGTGAAGGCCCACTAACCCCTACTGCTACAACAATTTTAGAAGGAATTAAGAAACAAGCAAATGATTTTACTGTCATTTGGAATGGTGCTGACAAATTTCAGTATAAAGGGCCATGGCAAGAACAGTTTGTGGTGGACATGAACCAATATGTCTGCAGTTGTAGGAGGTGGAGTTGACCGGGATACCTTGTAAACATGCAGTGGCAGCAATATGGAATATGGGGCAAAATGGTCAAGCAGTTGGTATTCCAGAAGACTATGTACATCAGGCTTACCATCTTGACACTTGGAAGGCTATTTATGCTTTCAAAATTGAACCCATTAATGGAACAGAAGAATGGCCAATTAGCTCATGCCCTACAAAGATACTCCCACCATTGCATCATAACCCAATTGGGAGACCAAGAAAGAAAAGAAAGAGGAGCGCAGATGAGTTGAGCTCCCAAAATCAAATGGTGCAAAGAGGTAGGTTGTCAAGGAAAGGGAGAACTGTGACATGTGCCAAATGTAATGAAAAGGGGCATAAATCTGCAACTTGCAAGGGTTAAAAAATGGAAACTAGAAGTAGTCAAAGAAGGGGTAGCAGGCAAACTGCAGGTGCCAGTGGAAGTCAAACAGCAGCTCCAAGTGGAAGTCGTAGGAGGGAAACCGAAGGTGCAAGTGGAAGTCAAACAGCAGCTCCAAGTGGAAGTCGTAGGAGGCAAACTGCAGGTGCAAGTGGAAGTAAAAGTGCAGGAGCAAGTGGAAGTAAAACTGCAGGTCCAAGTGGCAGTCAAAGTGCTGATGCAAGTGGAAGTCAAAGGAGGAGTGCAAGTCAAACTACAGGTGGAAGTAAGAACTGCAAGAAGACCAAGAAGTGAAGACTTGTTTGTGTAGTTTATGTCCTTTGGTTTATGTATGTCTTTTAAAACAATGTTTATTTTCATGACTTTGTTTAGTATTTGTATGACTTGGTAATATGTATCTCTTTTGAACTTGGTTTAGTATTTGTATGACTTGTTTTGGTAATATGTATGTTGCTTTATTATTATGCAGTTGGGAATATGAATGTGTTGGTATAGTATTATGCAGTGGGCAATATGAATTTGCATTTGTGGTGCACTTGATAACAATAGTTTCTGCAGTTTTGGTAAAAAAAAGTACAGGGACAAAAACGGAGAATCTGGAAAACCACAGGGACAATTTCTGCAAAACCTACTGCTAATTCATTTCATATGCAGAATTCAATACATCCAAAAGATTACATTCAAAACATTACATTAACAAGATTCTGCTATGATATCAAAACATTAATTGGATACTCCTAATTCTTAAACAAGATGAAATACACCAAGAACATTAACCAACTACAAATGAGGTATTTCTTCAAAGTCTTCACTTCTTCCACCTTGCAATTCAACGATTCCTCCATTTCATTTTTAGATTTCAACAAACCGGGAATTAGAGCAGTAGATCTTTGACACATTGGTGGATCAAACCAACTAAAAAAATCCACAATTTGAACCCTGTCAAAAAATATATTTTTTTAAGGTTTTTTCTTAGTCCAAAAAATTAGGGTTAAAAAGTTGATACCTGTTGAGGACAACAATAGAATCGGCGACCTGGGTTACTACTTGTCCACGAAGTGCGAAGCATGGAAGCTTTCCCGCAAAAGCATAGAACAACCATGGAAGAAGAAGAATGAGGAAGACGATGAATGAGGAAGAAGGTGTTGATAAAGTGGGTGAAAGGAAAAGGGGGTAAAGTGGGTGAAAGGAAAAGGGGGTAAAGTAGGTTTAATCTGGGATTTTTTTTAATCGGGTAATGTGTGGATTTTTGATAAAAGGACGCATTTACCCTCACGTTTTCAGCACGTGAGGGCTTGAACGGCTGATTTCAAACGGCAGGTGGATGGAAGGACAAAAAAAAGAAATTTTGGCTAGTATAGGGACAAAAAAATGGAAAAAAAAGCACAGGGACAAAAACGCAGAATCGGGTAAAGTACATGGACAAAAACAGTAATTTACTCATATATATATTATACAATTACCGTAGCTTAACTTACGTTATGAACATAGCTTTCAGGTTTGCTAACATAATATTATCTATATGTACAATTCCAATTCATAGTCACTGTTCATAAAATTCTATATATAAAAAATATGTGGAATTCTAAACAACAAAAATGTTTGTTCTGTTGGTAAAGGCTCTTGCCTTCTAAACACGCATCCCAAGTTCAAATCTTGATAGCTACTATGTAATATGAATTTTTTTTCCTTTCCTTGAATTACCAAGAAGTTTCACAAACACCCTAAGTTTAATTCATTTTTATTACAAACCTTTAACTATGTATTTCTAAAAAAAATTGCACTAATTTTTTTAATTAATAAATTGAAGTCTTAACATTTTATATTTAATTTTATATATATTAACTTATATTTAAATTCATTTTTGGTCTTACCTTAAACTTTTATAATTTATATTGTTAACTCTTAAAGTATAAATTTTACAACTAACTCTTTTTTATTTAAAGTTATGTATTTTTTTTAACTTATTTAACTATAGGTAATAGAAGATCTAACACAACGGATAATTTTGGGTTTTAAAAAATAAAAATTTCAATCCCGAGCGAAGCCGGGTATATAATACCTCGTGCGTTACAAAGTTAATAGTCAAATATCATAAGAAACCGGTCGTTTCTTGACCCAAACCCCAAACTCGGTTATACCAAATTAACCGATAGATTGTGCATATCTTGTAAATCATAGAAGTTTGTTATGTTTTGTACCTTATATATATTCATCAATAAGATCTCTCATAATCAAGAGAGCATTAAACCCTAATATGATATCAGCCTTAAATTTTTTCGTCCGGCCGCCTCCATCTCCTTTTCGATCGACTGCTCTCTTCGATCTCACCATGGCCGGCGACAATTCTTCCCCAGATGCTCCCCAACCTCTAGCTACGGTTCTCCACATGATCAATATCAAGTTATCTTCGACCAATTTTCTACTTTGGAAGAAGCAGATGATTCCGTTGCTCGCCTACCAGCATCTAACCGGATACATTGATGGCTCTATTGAGTCGCCGACGCCCACTATTGCTTCTGGTTCCACGACTGCCCCTAATCCCGCTTACTCTGCTTGGGTGGCAGCGGACCAGCGCACCCTCATCTTGCTTCAATCGTCCTTGAGCGAAGAAGCCATGGCAGAAACCATCGGCCACGACACTGCTCGTGCCGTATGGATCGCTTTTACGAACACGTATCAACATGATTCTCTTGAGAGAACACACACTCTCCGTGATTCTCTCCGCCACCTTAAAAAGGGTTCTACCAGTGTCTCTGAATTTTCACGAAAATTCAAAAGGATATGTGATCAACTCCATGCTATTGGCCACCCCCTTTCATATGATGATAAACTGCATTGGTTTCTATGCAGTTTAGGCTCGACGTTTGAGCACTTTTCTACCACCCAAAGACTCCTAATACCGCGTCCAAAATACTGGGATGTTGTCTCTCAGGCCGAAAGTCACGAGATGTTCCGCCAATCCATCAGTGACACAAACGTTGTCCCGGTTGCTTTCAACTCTAGCACTACGAATCGCAACTCAGAGTTTTCTCGAGGTCGCGGACGTGGTTATTCTCGCGGTGGTTCGAACCGTGGACGTGGTCGTGGTGGTTCTCGCCGTCCTCCTCATTGTCAGTTATGCCGCAAGGACGGCCTCTATGCATCGCAATGTCCTGATTATCAAGCTATTGCTCGAAATCCGTCCACTGTTGATGCTAACTTGGCTGAGGGCTTTTCATGCATAATGCAACACCTCCCTGGACTGGTATGTTGATACGGGGGCCTCAGCTCATATGACATCTTCATCATCGCACCTTGATACACCTTCTCCCTACAATGGTAATGAATCTGTAATTTTTGGTAATGGTCATGGTGAGCTTATTTCACATATTGGTAACACACATTTATCCCCACATATGTCTTTATTTGATGTGCTGGTAGTACCCAATATCACTAAAAATTTACTATCGGTTAGCAAATTAACTGAAGATAATCCAATTGATGTGTTATTTTCTAACCCTATGTTTACTATTCAGAATCGCCAAAAAAGGGAACCTCTAGCTCAAGGAAGGCGTAAAAATGGCTTATATGTTTTAGAGCATGGAAAACAAGCATTTTTAGCTAAATTATCCTCCAAGCGTATCAATGCTTCTTTTGATTTATGGCATAATAGATTAGGGCATGTTTCAAATGACATTATTTCATTATTGAATAAAATTGGTTGTTTATCTATTTCGTCAGTATTGCCTAATCCGAAAATTTGCTCCTCTTGTCAACTTTCTAAGAGTAAACATTTGCCATTTGACCAAAATTTTAAACGATCCTCACATGTTTTAGATCTCATTCATTGTGGCCTATGGGGACTATCTCCAATTACCTCTACTGACGGGTATAAATATTATGTTATATTTATGACGATTATTCCAGGTTTACTTGGTTTTTATCCATTGAAGAATAAATCCGACTTTTATGATGTGTTCAAGTCTTTTATTACTTTAGTGCAAACCCAATTTTCATGCAAACTTCAAGTATTTCAATCAGATAGAGGAACTGAATTTACGAGCACTAAAGTTCAAACTTTATTATCTCAAAATGGTACACATCATAGGCTCTCGTGTCCTTATACTCCACAGCAAAATGGGCGAGCTGAACGGAAACATCGTCACATCACGGAGACGGGTCTTGCTATTATGTTTAATGCCCATGTTCCCGCAAAATTTTGGTCACATGCTTTCGGGTCCGCAACCTACATTATTAACAGGCTACCAACGAAATTGTTGAATAACAAATCGCCTTATGAGCTGCTATTTTCATCATATCCATCTTATGGGAATTTTCGGGTTTTTAGATGTTGCGTTTACCCATATTTACGCAACTATTCTTCACATAAGCTCGCTCCGCGTAGTGCACCATGTATTTTTCTCGGTTACAGCACTCAGTACAAAGGTTATCGTTGTCTTGATCCTTCATCACAGCGGATCTACACTACCCGACATGCAATTTCTGATGAAAATTATTTGCCTTTCAAAGATGATAAAACGAAATCACCACCGGCCTCATTACTTCTCACGACAAATTGTGATGACACTTCTGTCATTTTGGCCCAATCACACGAGCAGCCTCCTTCAGGCCCAATTTCTTCTAATTTGGATGTTCCTGCCCCGGGCCACACAAATCAGCCCACTTGTGATTTGTGTCCAGAATCATCGCATGATACGGCCCCGTTGGCTTCACCTTCTGTCCAACAACCGCCCCATGAGCCTGTTGGGCCCACTGAGCCCGATCCGCAACCACCTGTTGGGCCTGCTGCTCCACCGCCCCCAGTGGCTACCCATCCGATGGTGACTCGCTCAAAAGATGGAATTTTTAAACCGAGGCATGTTGCCGATCTATCACATGTTACTACCTCGCGTTTACATCATGCTCTTTTCTCCACCAAAGAGCCTAAAGGCTTTAAAACAGCCGCAAAAGATCCAAAATGGTATTCGGCAATGTGTGATGAAATGAATGCCTTAAAACTAAATTCCACTTGGGAGCTCGTACCTCGGCCACCCAACTTAAATATTGTTGGATCAAAATGGGTGTTCCGTACTAAATTTCTTGCCGATGGTACCATTGATAAATACAAGGCACACCTCGTTGCTCAAGGTTTTACTCAAGTACCGGGTATTGATTATTCCGCTACCTTTAGCCTCGTTGTTAAAGCTTCTACGGTGCGTATTATTCTTTCTCTAGTCGTCCTCAACAAATGGCCCTCGCATCAATTAGATGTCAAGAACGCCTTTTTACATGACAATTTATCTGATGTTGTTCACATGGAACAACCGCCAGGCTTTGTTGACTCGCGTTACCCACATCATGTGTGTCGCTTAAAAAAGGCACTCTATGGCCTCAAACAAGCACCCCGTGCATGGTTTCAATGGTTAAGTGCTTTTCTCATTAACATGGGTTTTTCATGTAGTCGGGCCGACACATGTTGTTTGTCTTCAAAAAGAACAACGACATCTTATACCTTCTAGTCTATGTTGATGACATCATACTTACGGGAAATAATGTTGATCGTATCAAACTCTTCATCAATCGATTAAACAAAGAGTTTCTTATTACGGATCTCGGCAATTGAATTACTTTCTCGGACTAGAGGTATCTTATCATGACTCGGGTCTTTTTCTTTGTCAGTCGAAATATGCTCATGACATTCTCACCCGAACCAAACTTTTGGATGCTAAACCAGCAACGACACCTTTATCAACTTCCACATATTTCACGAGTAAAGGTGTTCCATTCCATGATCCTACCTTATATTGATCTCTTGTTGGTGCATTACAGTACCTCACCATCACGAGACCGGATCTTTCATATGCCGTTAATCAAGTGAGTCAATTTTACATGCTCCTACACAAGACCACTTTCAAGAGGTAAAAAGGATCAAGTGGTATGTCAAAGGTACTTTATCATTTGGACTATCTTTTTCTCACTCCACATCACCAACTGTGCTTGGTTACTCTGATGCCGATTGGGCTTGTTGCATCGAAACGAGAAGGTCCACATATGGTTATTCTATTTTTCTAGGTGGCAACCTTGTCTCTTGGAGTGCGAAAAAGCAACCAACGGTTTCTCGCTCAAGCTGTGAATCGGAATATCAGGCACTTGCTAACACGGCGTCGGAAATTATTTGGGTTACTCACCTGCTTCGGGAACTTCACGTATTACCATCCGGACGTCCTACCTTATTATGTGACAATCGCAGTGTTCTCTTCTTGAGTCAGAATCCTATATCACATAAACGTGCAAAACACATTGACATTGATTATCATTTTGTGCGTGAGTTGGTTTTATCTGGCAAACTTCATACTCGTTATATCTAAACACATTTGCAATTAGCAGACATCTTCACCAAGAGCATTCCTCGACCTCTTTTTGAAGACTTTCGGACCAAGCTTCGAGTTGGTCCTCCCCCTCTTCACTTGCGGCGGGGTAATAGAGATATAGCGACATAATTTAAATAAATAGATAGATTGTGCATATCTTGTAAATCATAGAAGTTTGTTATGTTTTGTACCTTATATATATTCATCAATAAGATCTCTCATAATCAAGAGAGTATTAAACCCTAATACTAACGTTCTTATTTCCTGAAGTAGTTTTTGAACATTATTCAACTGCTCCAAACTTTCAAGAAGAGTGGTTTTAGATTCAAAGGAATACGTAAATTAAATCTTAATCACTGTTCTCTATGAATCTTTAGAATAATTACTCTTGACTTATTTTATGCTATTCGAAAAGCCCTTTATATAGGCGCAAATAGTGTTTTAGGAAAATTATTTAACACAATTTTTTGTTATATCCGGTTATTGCAATCTACAATTCTCCCAAATCCTCTAACATTATTTTTGCTATTATAAACTACCAATACTATCTTTCCTATATATAGTGAATATATTTTGGCTTTTTTAAATTATCATATTTAATTTTCAGCCAATACACTTATTCTTTCAAGATAAATTCACAAATATGTATCATGCAAGATTTGAACATAAAATTAGCACAATGCTCTAACCAACTAAGCTACTAAACAATATGTTCATTATTTATTATTCTTTTAAACTTTAAAAAGTTGAAATTATCACCGTCACCGATAATCATCATGACCTACCACACACCATCACTTCCACCACCCACTATCCGCCACTACCGCTATTATGACTGTCATATACTAACTGATCGCTACAAAATATAGTTATAAACATAGAGAAACGTTCGAGGAGGTCCATCATCTTTAGGAAGTCCCAAGGAACAAATCTCAACCATTGATCAATAGGATCTAATGATAAAGATTAATCACATATTTTATATATTGAGGGGTATTTTCGTCATTTTTTAAAAAAACAAAAATATTTTTTTATTTTTTATTTTGAAATTTTTTTTATTATGAAGGGTATTTTGGTCATTTGGCACTTAGAAAAAATTCAATTTTTTTTATTTTATATTTTTTATTTTAAATTTTTTTATATTTTATATTTTTTTATTACTTTTTTTATTAAAAATAATATTTATTTGATAAGTACGTGTATAACTTAATCACATGTGATTTTAGTGTAAAATCACATGTGATTTTAGTGTAAAATCATGTTTTAGTTAAATCACACGTGATTCAGAATACAATCACATGTGATTCACTATGCAATCACATTATGTATTCTTAATGAAAAATTAATAATTTTTTAAAAAATAATAATAAATAAATAATTTTTTTTTAAAAAAATATAAATTTTAAAATAAAAAATAAAAATAAAAAAATATTTCAAAATGACCAAAATACCCCTCAATTAAAAATTAAAAAATTAAAAAAAATAAAAAAAAATATTTTATTTTAAATTAAAATATAAAAAATAAAATAAAATAATTTTTTTTACTGTCGAATGACCAACATACCCCTCCATGTATGAAATGTGTGATTAATCTTGACCATTAGATCATATTGATCAATGGTTGAGATTTATTCCTCGGGACTTTGTAAAAATCATGGACCTCCTTAAACACACTCTATTAACATATGCCAGAATATTATATTGATAGCTTTCTAGTATATATATATATATATATATATATATATATATATATATATATATATATATATATATATATATATATAACGTTAACTAATTAATACAACGTTAACAAAGCTACCTAACCCCGGGTGCTATCCAAGAAAATTGTAGTAAAAGTTTTGCCGCCAACCCCGCTTTATTTGGCACATGGCGTGGCTGGATAATCATCACCATCCTCATTTTTTTATGTCGAAATTTTGCCTTTGAATGACATATAGTAAATATGAATATGAATTTTATTTATATAACAAGATTATTTTATATCCTATATTGTATACACTATTAAACTAAAATGCACAAACAAATTAAACCAGTAACTATATTGAATGTTTTTATTTCATTTTCCAATATACAAATGATTTGCATATAGGGACGGTAAGTCTCATATTGCACACACGAAACACATATTTACATATTTTGCAAACTTACTACACTCACACAGGTTGGCAAAATCCATGTATAATATATATACAAACAACTAAACATATTATCAAACTCATTACAAACTTACAATCAAACCTAAAATTAATTAGATTGATACATCTATCATTTATCATGCATAATATACAACCGACTTTGCATTTCAAGCGACTTAACCTTTGCCATATGTGCATGGTGATGCGTCGCTCAAATAGTATGTATGGGGAGGTTGCGTTTTATGGAGCTCCCATTACGGGTATTCTAATAGACAATTTACTCTACCTAACCCACAATCCATTCAAATAATTAATACGAAAAGTAGAATGTGACTGCTATCAAGCATGTTGTAAATTAAGTATATATATATATCAGTATTCAAAATATAAACCGGGTCGGGTCACATGGGCCCGAACAAACCCCGCTTCTCGGAAGTACATGCATTAGATTAATACCAAGTTGTATTTTGTTGATCGTGACAGGTAAGAGTTAGCGAAAAAAAGTCTTTCTTTTAAACATATATTACAACTTGTTTTGTTTAATTTTAACGATTATAGTATTTAAATAGACATAAATATATTCAATCAGCACATATATGTATAAGCCGGCCGGTCTTTATATATCACATGTGTTTGATCATAACTTATATTCAACTCAAAAAGAGACATTTGAGTTGATATATGTATATCTACTATATAAGTGTTTAATTCCTAAACATTATATCACTCACACACATTTTTCATAATGGGACGTTCAAGGAAATTGACTACAGCATATCCTTACTACTCTCCTCCTCCACCACCACCATCACCACCACCTGCATGTCCTCCACCTCCACCACCACCAACGGTCGCATGCCCTCCACCTCCACCACCACCAACGGCCGCATGTCCTCCTCCACCCGAACATGGACATGGGAAGACACCGCCACCACCGACCCCAGAGACACCGGCTTACCCGCCCAAAGCTTCACCACCAAAACCAATATCACATCCACCACATGGTCCAACTCATCCCCCTAAGGGTCCGAAGCCTCCTATGCCGAGCGCACCAGCTAGCCCACCTAAAGGACCAAAACCACCTACCCCTAGTGGACCAACTTATCCACCAAAGGGACCAAAGCCGCCAACACCAGGTGGACCAACTTATCCACCAAAGGGGCCAAAGCCTCCAACACCTAATGCACCAACTTATCCACCTAAGGGACCAAAGCCACCAACACCAAGTGGGCCAGCTAGCCCACCTGGTAAATCAAAACCGCCAGCACCTGGGCCAGCTAGCCCACCCAAAGGACCAAAACCACCCGTAGATGTTTGGCCTCCAAAACCACAACCTCCTCTACCACCATATGGACCCACCGTCCCACCTCCACAACCTTACAATGTCGTCCCACCATCTGGTCCAATCATAGCACCACCACCACGCGGCGGTGGTGGCAAAGACCACACCGTAGTTATTGCAGTGTGTGCATCACTAGGTGGTGTTTTTTTCCTAGCATTCTTAGCCGCTGGGCTCTTCTGCTTGGCGAAGAGAAAGAAGAAGCCAATATTGGTTCCGGCAGCAGCTCCATATGGTCATGGCGGCGGCGAAGGACAAGGTCATGGAGGTGGTGGTGGCGGTGGTCCTGGGCACTCAAGCTACGACCAACACTAGTGCTGAAGGATACCATAAGATATCCATATAAAAACTACAACTGATGTGCGATTGTTAATCCTTTTCTCAATAATATTTAAATTCGTTTTATAATTCATTTGTGATGTTTGTGTGGGATTCAAAGACTTCTTATTTATACCAAATTGTATTCTACGTATTGATTGTTGTAAGTCACATGGGAAAAGGGTTTACTTTTTGGATAGTGTTCAATAAAAGTTGCTAATTGTTTGCATTATTAATTCCATAAATAACTATTAAATGTTTCATTGTATTGTATAGAAGATTAAACAAATTACAATTACATTATTAGTGTATAAGAGTATACAGACAAGTAGAAAAATTTAACCATCATTGTATATAAGTATATAAAATATATCGTCCCACATTATCATAAGTTTTTCCATATATAAGCCATCATTATTTAAACTCCACGACTTGCAAACCATAAAAAAATGCCAAAAATGTGACGGCTGTTAACAAAAAACAAGATTGAAGGGATGTTTAGCTGTAGAAAAATGTGGCTGTTTTGTCAGAAAATATCTTAAAGAAAACTCGAATAATAACAAAGTATCTTCAAACTGTAGTTTATAAAAAAATCAATATAAATGACTTTGTGTGCTTCCCTGAACATTTTATTTTTATTTTTCTCTACAAAAATTATAGAAATATTAATAATTCTAGCAGACATCAAAAAAAGCATATCCTTGAGGCCTGCACCAGGTCCAAACTTTAGGATCTAAGATAAGCCCAAACACCTAATTCAGCCCAATGGGTCCTAACCATGTGTCCATGCTTAGCTTGGTTATTATTCATTTAATTTAGACTAACAATTTTAGTTAACTTTTAATAAATTTAGTTTACATTCAAACCGACTAGTTTGGATACAAAGAGTACAACCATGACACCATTAACAATGTCTCAAGATAATACACTTTTTTTAAGGATATTTTTGTTTACTAGCAGGTACACCCGCGCAATGCTGCGACGGGTACCTATGCCTTTAATTCACAGTGTCAAATTAGTAGGTTATGATGATATTTTCAACCTTTTAAGAATTAACTGATCAGTAAAGATATTTATAGGTAAGAGACATGTGGTCTAATAACTTAATTAGTTAATCCGTTGTGTTTATAACAAGATGTTGCAAATTCAAGTGCTGCATGGTAAACAATCAATGCTATTACATCATAAAATGAGGTTTCAAATCGCTATTGCAGCATAAAATGAGTTTTCAAATTGCTATTACAGCCAAGGATCTTATATCTTAAGTTCTGCTAAGCTACAAAAATCTATTTTATTACATCATAAAAATGTTGTATACATATAAAACGAGACGTAGAACCAGACTATGCTAACCAAATAGGAAATGACAGTTCTATTTAAAACCCAAAACATGTTGTCGTCTCTCACTAACTACCTTAATTTCTGTTGTTGTCTATTGGGATGTCAAGATCCTTAAAAATGGGACTGTCAAAACCAACTCCCATTGCATTAAAACCATGGTTTACATATAAAACTGTCCATGTGATCGCAGAAGACAATAGTGATGCCAAGAAAGCAGTAGCATTTCCCACCTCCTGTGTTTAAATAAAATTGGATTTTTCAGAAACACCACAACTAAGAAACAAGCACACTTATTGGACTTTTCAAAAACACCCATTCAACCCGCAGTGACATGTTTAACCTGTTTGACCCAACTGACCCGTACCACCTCTTTGATTGATTTTACCAGCTTGACCCAATCGACCATAACTTGACCAAATTAACACAACTGATGTATTCTTCATTTAACCTACATGTGTTGATGTTTTCAGCAATTCTTTAAACTACCCTTTTCAATGCGAAAGAAAATTTTAAATTTAGTTAATACATCCTATATTGTACTCTTACTGTGTAAATTAGATATAAACATATATAGGAATCAGATTTTATAAGTTCCAGAAAAAATTAATAACCAGCAGGGCTTGAATCATCTTTGAAAATAGCTAGCTGAAGAACATGCCCTCTTTGTTGAAAATTTAGAAGTTTTTCATGAAAAGTTGGATCACAATAAGTGGTTCTAATGCCACCCGTTGAAAATCAGTGGCTTTAATGCCACCCGTTGAAAAAAAAAACTAAGAAAATTAATAACAAAAGAATGTAATCATTGGAGCAGTACCTTCCAATTACGAGTCTTGGCCAATCTCCTTGCTAAAGAATGTAAACAGTCTTCTATATGTGCTCAATAGATAGTACACACTAACTAAAACTCTATACTTGAAATGACACTTTAAATCGCTCAAAACTAGAAGACTTATGCACTGAGAGTTATATCAGCTGATACCAACAGCTGATATCAATGTCCGAGTAATAACTATAGAGGAGTTAATACTTAGACAAATAACTAACTCTCAGAGAATGTTCTTGTGCTATGAATGCTCAAAAGGTGTGTGTAAATGCAAGCATTTACGTCTCTATATATAGCCCAAGATCCATTTTCCTTTGCCCACAAGTTAGACGACGTGTAAACATATTATTCGCCGATGTGGACTTGCCAATGGAACATTAAATGCTCTTGCATAAGTTGTTGTCCCAAGTGTACTTTGTGCCAACTACTTCCGGTACCCTTTCTGACGCACAGTGAAAGGTGTACTACATAAGTACATAAATAGTTGACTTTCCGTTTACATGCTTGGAGGGACAAACGATGATGTTGTACTGACAGTATCTTCTATTCCAAAATAGAAGATCCTCATCGTTTTCTTCTTCTTTGAGCGGGAAAAGGGAAATGTTCAAAGTGTCAAGAACATTTCCTTTAAGTCTTCATCTGCAGCAGGTACTATCAGCTGATTCCACAATCAGCTGAATAATCTTCTTCTTGTCTTTGTCCTTTGGTCATAGACTCCGAATGAACTCTCGTTAATAGCTGCTGATTTGACTTGATGTCCTAAAGCTAAGTACGTACTCAGCTGAAGGTTTATTGTATATACTTGCTTCAGCTGAGATACTTACTTCAGCTGATATTTATTGTCTTTAGCTATCGATCATCAAATCTTATTTACTTAGTCTTGGGACTAACAATCTCCCCCTATTTGATGCAATCGAATAGCTGTATAGTTGTAACCCTGTAATGATTCAGCTGAGGCATTCAGCTGAATACTTATGTGCCTTGACCCTTAGGGTTCTTTTGTATATGTTTTCTTTTTACAATTGTTTTTACAAGTATATTACAAAAGTTTGATTTTCTATTGATATGAAGCAGATGAGTACAAGGAAAATCAAATTAAAAAAAACTACAATGTCTTGGTCACAGCTTCCCTAGTGACATTGCGAAATAATGAGCTGATCGCTGAGTCGATTAATCTTCTCATTTGTCTTCCCTCCTCAGTGGAGGAACTCAGCGACTTGTGATTTAACAGCAGTTGATTGATATCACACATGTGCAGCTCATCAGCCCGTTGGAAGCAAGGCGTCTTCTTCTTCTCCAGATAGCAAAAGCCATGAATTGGTTCTTTTACGATCAGCCCTGGGACAAAGTTAACTCCAGTGGGGATGGCTTTTGTGATGTTGAGTTTTGGTCGTTTGGCAAATATGATCGAAGACCCAACATCAAGTGTTCTGGAGTCAGCAAAAGGGTCAGGAAGAACAGACTTACGTTTTTCCCTTCTTGCTGAGGAGCCTTCACCAGTAGGTTCTCTGACAGCAACTTCTTGTGAGTCAAGCAACTCAGCTGGTATGCGATTTGCCAACTCAGGAGCGGTTCTCCTGATATTGTCGCATAGACCCTTGAAGATACTGATTGCGACTTTGATCGCACTTTGCAGATCTGTTATGAGGTCAGACTGTTGTGCAGATTTGGAAGCTGTCAGTAACTCATTCCATTCAGCATAGCTGAGGTGAGTACTGATTTTGTTCAGAGGTAACCTTTCAGCAGCCATGTATCCTCCAGCTCTGGTTATTTTTACTTCTGGTGGAGAGCTGGAAGATGACTTGGGTGCCCTTGGTGATTTTTGCTTTGAGCCTACGCTGACCAAGAACTTTGTTGAACAACCTAATATTCTCAGCTCTTTGGGCCTCAGCTTTTTGATACAGCTCTTCTTGAGTTTTTCTGTGAAAGGCAACATCTGCAGCAAAATCTGCTGTGGTTCCAGCTTCCTTTAACAGGAGAGCTTTAATCACATCAGAGTTAGGCTCCCCCTCAGCAGGTTGAGGAATCTCCTGCATGATAGGCTGAGGGGTTTTGGATTGGTGGGACTTGGACTTGTGGGCCCTCAACTGATTCAAAGGAGTCAACGATTTCAACTTCAGTTGATGCTTCTCCTGTCCTGAGGCCTTCAGCAGCGGTGAGTGTTGGTTGAATGATAGTCCCACCTGCTGAAGTAGTTACCTCAGGTGTTTCAGTAGTGACGAGTGTTGTTTGAATTGAGGTCTCGTCTACTGAAACGTCTTCTTCTTCTGTCATTCCAGCAGAGGTGACAGGTGGAGATCTTGGGATTTCACCTGCTGGAATGTCTTCAGTATTGGCTCCAACAGCAGAGGTGATTATAAGTTGTGAAATATTTTGTTCACCTTGTTGTTCACCTGCTGAAGTGGCCACTTTCTCCCCCTCAGAGAGTGCCCGAAGAAGAGGGGTACTCTCTGGTGCTGAAGCAGGATGGACAACAGCGGCACCCTCATTTAGCTTTGCAAGAATGAGGTTAAGGGTGCCTTGGAGACCAGCGACTTGGGAAGTCAGCGAGCTGACATCAGTCTCCAGTTTGTCCAATCTTGTGGACACAGCAGAAGCAGACCCCTCAATAGCCTTAGAAATGTCGCTATGAGCGTGGGTCAGCAGAGACTCCTGCATTGATTGAACAAGAGCCAGTCGATCGACAGCTGGTTGGAGAGGAGACACCTTGGAGGTCAAGGTATCTAGCTGTCGTGCGACTTCAGCTTCTGTGGCCCGAGCTTCGGAGAGAAGCTTGTCCTTTTCGACTCTGTCAGATTCACGAAGGGAGTTCAACTCTTGACGAATATACGTTTGGAGAGTGTTGAACTCGCTTGTGTTGCAGCGAATCTGATCAGCAAGAAGAACCAGATGAGGACTCTGAGAGTGAACCTCAGCTTGCAGAGAAGTTATGCTTGAAGAGAGGTTCTCAGCAGTTTGGGAAACTTCTTTGGAACATCCATGCGAAGGGTGTCCATCTGCTGACTCAGTCTGGCCATCCCAGGTCGAATCTGGTATTTTACAACTCTAGACATCAGAGCAGTAGCGACTCTGATGGGAATGCTTCCTCCAGCTTTGCTGGATTCAGCACGGGACACTTGGACGCTTTGGGAGAGGGGGTCCGGCATGTCTCCATCTTGAGGGGTAACCTCAGCTGTGGAAGTGGGTGTTCCTGAGTTAGGAGGAATCGCTCCTATGGGATGCTCAGAAACTATGGGGGGTGGGTTGGGTCCAGCTGAAACTTCTGAGGTTATAACAGAAGTGCCGTCATCAGCTGTCAAAACAAGATGAAGCTCAGAATGTTCTTCGTCAGGTGACGAATAGTACGAATGAATAAAATCATCAGTCGACTCAAACATTATATGAAATGATGTTTGAGCTTCGGTCTCACCAGTCGGCGATACTGGTATAGAGACTGGAGGAAGAGTTCCTCGGGTTGGTGTTTTAGCTGCCTCACAGCTCTGTTGGAGACTACGTTCGCGATCATTGGCAGCTGGGGTGAGTGCCTCAGTAACAACTTGGTTTAAAGTTGTCTCTTCATCGGCGGTGGTGGTTTCCTCGATCACCTGCTGGTTTAAGCTGGTGACGTTGTGGGAAACAGAAGGGTCAGCTTCAAGATTGACTTGGTTTCCAGTCAATCTATCATCAGCTGTAGACTCAGAAAGTGATGAAGAAGTTGGCGGTGGTGTGTGTGCAGCTGACTCACGGGTGGCTTGGGTTGAGCCGAAAACTTCACCAGCAGTCTGTCGAGAGACTGAGGTTGCTTGTGGAGTTTGTTCCCTTGCTACAACGACAGATAATGAATCAGTCGAGGAGCTACGTAGAGGTTTGGAGCCGGCACTAACTCCTAAAGAACGAAATTGTCGTTTTGACGTCTGCTGACTTGTTGAGAAATCAGCAGAGGAGAGTGGATGAAAGGAAAGGAAGGGGGAACATCCGAGAGTGATCGACTAGGAACTCCGATTGTTGGTGGAGTTCCTTGAGAAACACTGTAAAAGTGAAAATAAGAAGGATTGCTCTCAGCAGCTGACATAGCTTCTGATCGTAATCCCTCCAATCTGGGACTCGAGTGAGTACCCAGAGGATCCCGACTGAATCCTGATGATGCTGCTGTCGCCAGCTCAACATCATCAATTACCACCTCATCTCCACGGGTAGCAGGCCTCCTTATCTCCAGCAGAGGAGAAAAAGGAGGTAGAGACGTGGGAGAAGATGATAAAAAGAATGAAGAAGAAGGAGAGCGATCAGCGGTTCGCTTAACTCGCTTCTTCACCACCAGAGGAGGAACATCTGCATCAGCAGAATCCTCATTCTCAGGGATTGAGATCCCTGTTGAGGTGGTGGTTTTCCCATCAGCAGCTGGGGATGGTCGCCTAGTTGAGAGAAAACTCTTCATATGAGAAGAGGACATACCTTCTTGTAGGGCCGATTTCTTCGATGTTGCGCCCTTCTTTCGATCCCTTTTGGATCTGACTCGATCATCAATGATCTTCAGCATGTACGAGGTGACAGGAAAAGCCTTTTCATCATCCTTTTTTTGGAAGATGATGTTGGAGATGGAACGGACCATCACCGATTCCCCTGGAACGTCTTCATAATCGATCTTCAGCTTTTCAAGCATCACATGTGCGATGCACAATGTGAAAAAGCGAAGATAGGGAATATGATTTCCCTTGCTTTTCAGCTTGGCCTAGACCTCCTCGTACACCAGTTTCCCATAGTCGATCCGCTGACCGGTGACTAGGGCTTCAGCAAAGACTTGCATGCTGGAGTTACACTGGTTGTGAGACCCGGTGTTACCGCCTATACCCTGAATGATGTGGGTAAAGAAATAGGCACAGGGTCTCGTCAGCTAAGACTTCTTGAAGATCTGCACCCTTGCATCTTCATGCTCTAATCTGTATCCAGAGATACGGATTAGGTTTTCTTTAGCTTCAGCAGATTTCGTCTGCTGATATTTGTCTCCAGGTTGCAGATACTCGAATCCACAAGCGGTTCGGAAATCATCAATAGTAATGATGATTTGATGAATCCACAAGATCTGCACCCTAGTAAGGGTGACTTTTGAAGTTTTCTTCGATATTTTGGGAAGAGAGAAGAAAGATAAAAGCTTGAAGGAAAGGGTTTTTGAGAGAGAATTTGAGGGAGTGATGGGGATGAAGTGAGGAAGATGAGTGGGTATTTATAGGGGTTTTTGGGACGGTTTGCGTAAATATTTGAATTTAAACCGGGTTAATTTTGGATAGTTGTAACCCAACTATAGACACGTTGGTTATCGTACAAAGGTGGGTGTTGGATGTGACAGAGAGGGGTAGTGGAGCCGTTTCTTGTGTCAGGGTGTCTTGTCTCATATAAATGCCAAATATTTCCACTCGAGTGGATATATTCGCCACAGAAAACGTATGGGTAGGGATAAAAGATGCTTTTTTTATGGAAAACCAAACGTTTTAACTTATAAAACAAGACAAGTTATCTTTTAAGAGATTTTATTCTGCTGACTGATAGATTCAAAACATTTTTAGTCAGCTGAATGTACTAAGTAACAAGGTGAACTCATCAGCTGCTGATAGTACTTCAGCAGTTGATTTAAGCATTCAACATACCCAGCTCGCTGATCAAAATATTGAATCGTTTTTCATCTAAAGGCTTAGTGAATAAGTCAACTAGCTGAAGGTCTGTTGAAATGAAATGAAGTTCAACGTCACCTTGTTCAATGTGATCTCTAATGAAATGATACCTTATGTCGATATGCTTGGTTCTTGAGTAAAGAACTGGGTTGTTGCTGATTGCAATAGCACTTGTGTTATCACAGTAGATAGGAACTTTGCAGAAGTTCATATCAAAATCAACAAGTTGATTCTTCATCCAAAGGACTTGAGCACAACAACTTCCAGCAACAACGTATTCTGCTTCAGCTGTGGAGGTAGAAACAATACTTTGTTTCTTGCTTGTCCAGCTGACTAGCTTTCCTCCAAGCAGCTGGCATCCTCCAGTTGTGCTCTTTCTATCCATTTTGCAACCTGCAAAGTCTGAATCTGAATAGCCAATTAGATCAAACTCGGAGTCTTTGGCATACCAAAGACCTAGGCTTGGAGTACCCTTAAGGTACCTCAAAATTCTTTTAGCAGCTATTAAGTGAGATTCTCTAGGATCAGCTTGATACCTAGCACACATGCAAGTGGCAAACATAATATCTGGTTTGCTAGCGGTGAGATAGAGTAATGATCCAATGATTCCTCTATAGAATGTGACATCAACTGATTTCCCAGTTATGTCAGCATCTAGATTATTTGGAGGAGCCATTGGAGTTTTCATGGATGATGATGAATTCATATCAAATTTCTTTAAAAGATCTTTGATATATTTTTCTTGATTTATAAAAATTCCATTTTTAGATTGCTTAACTTGTAAGCCAAGAAAATACGTTAATTCACCCATCATACTTATCTCATACTTTGTAGACATAAGTTTTGAAAAACGTCTACAAAGTTTTTCATCAGTAGCACCAAAAATTATGTCATCCACATAAATTTGAACAAGAATGATATCACCTTTGATTTTGCGAATGAATAAGGTTTTATCAACCTTTTCCCAGGTGAAATCATTTGCTATGAGGAACGTGGAGAGTGTATCATACCATGCACGAGGAGCTTGTTTCAACCAATACAACGCCTTATCCAGTTTAAACACATAGTCTAAACACTTAGGATTTTCAAACCCTGGTGGTTGCTTAACATGTACTTCCTCTTGCAGCTTCCCGTTCAAGAACGCACTCTTTACGTCCATCTGAAAAACTGTAAAGTTTTTGTAAGCAGCATAGGCTAGAAATATTCTAATAGCCTCAAGCCTAGCCACTGTAGCAAATGTTTCATCGAAATCAATTCCTTCCTCTTGTCTATATCCTTGTGCAACAAGTCTAGCTTTGTTGCGAGTAACCACACCTTCTTCATCCATTTTGTTTCTAAATACCCATTTTGCACCAATTATGGTCTTTCCAGCTGGTGGGGGCACCAGCTGCCATACTTTGTTGACCTCGAATTGGTTAAGTTCTTCCTGCATCGCTTGAATCCAGCTTGAGTCTTCTAAAGCAGCTTTAATATTTTTCGGTTCTTCAGTTGCTAAGAAACAAGACCATAAGCAGAGATTGCATGATGCTTTACTTCTCGTGACAACTCATTGTTGTGGATCTCCAATGATTAGATCAATTGGATGTTCTGAGGTCCACTTTGATTGAGGAGCACGTGTCGACGAGGAAGATTCAGCAGAATTAGATCCTTGATGAGCGGCTGACTGCTCAGCAGGATGAAAGACTTCATTTTGAACGGATCTTCTTGAAGTATGAAGAGGCGGCTTTGAGATAGCCTTTGATGATGCTCTAGCTGTTGGAATTTCTTGTTGAACAGCTGCAATATCTACAAGATATGTAGGGGCATCATGGAACGTCTCATCTGATTCATTTATGGGAACATCAAAGAGATTTAAAGCATCGGAGAATGCTTCAGCTGTATCATCAGGAGATGGTTCAGCTGATCTCTGAAATGCATCAGACGAGTCAGCAGAGGTGGGATTCATAGCCTTTGAGTGTTCTTCGAAAGTAACATTTATGGACTCTTCCAACGTTTGTCTTCTTTTGTTGAAAACTCTATATGCTTTGGATGAAGTGGAATATCCCAAGAAAATGGCTTCATCAGCTTTAGGGTCAAACTTACTTAGCTGATCTCGTGTGTTTAACACAAAACATACACAACCAAACACATGAAAGAAACCGATGTAAGGTTTCCTTTGACGAAAAATCTCATAAGAAGTCTTCTTGTGTCTCTTCACGTAGAGAGACCTATTTTGAGTAAAACAAGCTGTGTTAACAGCTTCTGCCCAAAATTGCTTAGGCATGTTTGACTCAGAAAGCATTGTTCTTGCAGCTTCTATTAGGGTTCTGTTTCTTCTTTCAGCAACACCATTTTGTTGAGGTGTTCTTGCAGCTGAAAAGTTTTGGGAGATCCCAACATCTGAACAGAAGTCTTCTGAAGTCTTGTTCCTGAATTCAGTTCCATTGTCTGATCTCAGCATCTTGACTCTAGACCCATTTAGAAGTTCCATCCTTTTGATGAATTTGATAATCTCTTCAGCTGCATCACTTTTGTGGCGAAGAAATATTACCCAAGTATATCGTGAAAATTCATCGACGATAACAAGTGTATACTTCTTTCCACCTAGACTTTCAGTACTCATAGGGCCAAAGAGGTCTATATGGAGCATGTAGAGGAAGCTGTCGATGGAAAAGCATTGCTTTGATTTGAAGGAGCTTTTATGTTCTTTACCTTGCTCACAAGCTGAGCAAAGCTTATCCTTTTCATACTTGATTTGTGGTAAGCCATTCACCAGCTGACCTCGAGCCAGCTTCGAAATATTTTTGAAGTTAAGGTGAGATAGCCTTTTGTGCCACAACCAATTCAGCTCTTCAGTAGAATGAGAGAATAGACAAACTTCTTGATTTTGAGGATTCATGTCAAGTGTATACACATTCTTGGTTCTTGGAGCAACCAATACTACATTTCCACTCTAATCTGTCACCGTTCCTCTGTATTCATTAAAATTCACTGAGAACTTTGCATCACAAAGTTGGCTAATGCTGATTAGATCATGTTTCAGCCCGTTCACATAACCAACTCTTGTGATTTTTACGGATCCATTAGAAATGGTTCCATAACCTTCAGTTGAGCCTCTACCATTATCACCAAAAACTACTGAGGGACCAACACAAACTTCAAACTCTTCCAGCAGGGATTTGTATCCAACCATGTGTCTCGAGCAACCACTGTCTAAGTACCAGACATGTTTGCTTTCATCACCCTGCACATAAATTAAAAGAGTTAGTTCTTTTTGGGAACCCACACTTCGGTGGGTCCTTGTGACTTTCCGCTGGAGCTCACAGGAGATGATTTTTCAGTAGGCTTAACTGCTAAAGGTGGGGAAGGTCTCAAGCATGTGCTGTCACACTCACTCGCCATATGCCCACGATCTCCACACTTATAGCATTTTTTGTTTCTTTGCAGTGGAGTGGAAGGCGAGGCAATGGGTTTGGGAACTGGACCCAAAATCCCTTTCATTTTCTGATTATCAGAGATAGTCAGAGTTTGAACGAGTGATGTCAGCTTGCTGACCTTTCCTTTCAGCCGTCTGACAGACACGGCTGAAGAAGGACTTGGAGTGTTTTTAGAAACACTCTTACCTTTGTTCTTTGCAGCTCGAGTACGAACTCCAACTGGCTCACCCTTGGAGGGTGTAAGAACAGTTTTCTTTCCTGTTGTTCTCCTAGTCTTCTGCTGAGGTCTAGCAGAAGAGGCAGCATGTGCTGAACCCAAGATAGATTTTCTTGGTTCAACAATGACTACAGTAGGTGTCCTAACAACCATGGTAGAGGAGTCAGCTGATGACTCTTCACCAGTAGTTACAGAAGGATCTTCTGAGGACATCTCAGTAGCAAAGGTTTTGGTAGACCTAACAAAGGAACCAAAAACCAACTCTTCAGCTGGCACAGAAGCATCAGCTGACGAGTAGTACAGATCATCTGTACTGCTGTCAGGTACAGCGGCTTCAGCGAGGAAGTCTCCTCCTAGTACAGCTTGTACTTGACTAGGGATTTGTGAGTTAACACATTCACTCACGCGTTTGGATGAACGAGACCAAGATTCACAAATCTTTTTAATTGCTTCAAGTTCTTTGACTTTTTCACTTAGATCATGTTGAAGAACTGGGTTTATAAATTTTGTTTCAGAAAGATCTTCTTTTAAAGTTTTGTGGTCAATTAAACGTTCTTTTAAAAATGCATTTTCACGTAGAATAGCACTATGTTTATCCAAACATTCACCTTTCAGCTGATCAATGAAGTGCAAGTCACAAATAATAGAATCAACAATATCTTTGGCTTTAGTAGCCTCAGCAGAGACTAGAGAGGTTACCTTTTTATGAACAATGTTGACCCATTTATAAGAACTAGCATCATCAGCTGTAATACTTTCATCATCATCAGCACGAGCCATCAAACACATTGTGGCCATTTGTTCATCATCATCATCAGATGAACTATCACCTGAGTCAGCCCAGTCATGAGTTTCAGCTACGAGACCTTTGTCAGCAGATTTGCCTTCAAGTGCCTTTTTTCTTCTAGAATCTTTTTGGTGAAGGCTTGTAGCTTTTTGTATTTCTCCTCAATGGACTCACCAGTTGAAGATGATGAACTAGCTTTCTTCTGCTTGCAGTCGTTTGCATAGTGTCCCTTCTTTTTACAGTTATAGCAAGTTATCTTAGAGATATCAGGTGTACTTCCAGAGGGTCTGGAAGATACAGCTGATGAGATAGATCTGCTACTTGATCCTTTAGCTGAGGAGCCAGACTTGTTTTTAAAGAATTTCCTATTTTTAACAAGTAAGGCAAGCTCATATATAAGGGCATCGTTGTCTTCGTCTTCATCAACTTCTTCGATGCTGACTTCAGGCATGTTGAACAAACCAACAGCTGAAGTGTTGTCAGCTTCATCATCTGATGGGGGATATTCGATTCTGCTAGGCTTGTTTAAGGATACAAGAGCAGTCGAAGATCCAGAGGAACTCACTTTGGAGTCCTTTGGAGGTTGAAATTTGTTGAGTACGGTTCTCTCATGGCTTAGAAACATACCATAGAGAGACGAAAGAGTATAGTCTTTCAAAGTAGGGGATGTACTCATGCAAGTTATGATAGTAGCCCATTTAGAAGGTAAGGCTGCCATAAACTTACACATTTTGGACATATCGTCCTTATCAACCCCATGAGACTTTAGTTCGTTTAACAGAATGTTATAACGATTGAAAGTTTGAGCTATAGTCTCACTTGGCTTGGCTTTAAACAGTTCATAATCATGTATGAGCATGTTTTTGTTGTGTTCTCGCACAACTGATGTGCCTTCATAAACTTCAGCCAGCCTCTCCCACATTTCTTTAACTGAGTCACAAAATTGAATATTGTGATACAGTTCATCACCAATTGCTTGAAAAAGCATATCTCGACCATTGTTCTCAAGATGAACAAGACGTTTTTCAGCGTCTGTCCACTGAGCCTTAGACTATACCACATAGTGTTCTGGTATTACAGAAATACCAGGGATGAGGGTTTTGGGAACATATTTTCCTATCGTGATGTTATCTTGGAGTTTTGGGTGATAGGTAACCGTGTGGGACAACATACGAGTTTTCCACATGGGATAGTTGGTTTGAGTGAGTTTAGGAGGTTTTCCAGATGATGGAAGATCTGATGATGTAGGTTCAGCCATAACAGATGCTCAAAATTGATGGAAAACAATTTTGACACTTGCTCTGATACCAGTTGTTGGATCCCAACAACACTAACGTGTTGCGTTAAGACTGATTTACGAAGATAATATAATGAACAACAAGATTTCAATGATTAAGAGTTTATTAAAACAACTTAATACAGTACAAAGTTTGCGGAAATAGATAGTACACACTAACTAAAACTCTATACTTGAAATGACACTTTAAATCGCTCAAAACTAGAAGACTTATGCACTGAGAGTTATATCAGTTGATACCAACAGTTGATATCAATGTCCGAGTAATAACTATAGAGGAGTTAATACTTAGACAAATAACTAACTCTCAGAGAATGTTCTTGTGCTATGAATGCTCAAAAGGTGTGTGTAAATGCAAGCATTTACGTCTCTATATATAGCCCAAGATCCATTTTCCTTTGCCCAGAAGTTAGACGACGTGTAAACATATTATTCGCCGATGTGGACTTGCCAATGGAACATTAAATGCTCTTGCATAAGTTGTTGTCCCAAGTGTACTTTGTGCCAACTACTTCCAGTACCCTTTCTGACGCACAGTGAAAGGTGTACTACATAAGTACAGAAATAGTTGACTTTCCGTTTACATGCTTGGAGGGACAAACGATGATGTTGTACTGACAATATATTCTATTCCAAAATAGAAGATCCTCATCGTTTTCTTCTTCTTTGAGCGGGAAAAGGGAAATGTTCAAAGTGTCAAGAACATTTCCTTTAAGTCTTCATCTGCAGCAGGTACTATCAGCTGATTCCACAATCAGCTGAATAGTCTTCTTCTTGTCTTTGTCCTTTGGTCATAGACTTCGAATGAACTCTCGTTAATAGCTGCTGATTTGACTTGATGTCCTAAAGCTAAGTACGTACTCAGCTTAAGGTTTATTGTATATACTTGTTTCAGCTAAGATACTTACTTCAGCTGATATTTATTGTCTTTAGCTATCGATCATCAAATCTTATTTACTTAGTCTTGGGACTAACAAAGGACACTTTCAAACATTTGGCATGAATCTGAGTAGACTCACATTCACCACATCCGCATTTTCCATCTATGAACAAAAAGGAACCAAGATTAAATAGAAATAAATTTAGAATATACAATCTGAGTTGCTACTTGCTAGACTGTGAATCGACAAAATACCAAATAAAATCCCAAAAATCAAAGCACTATGAATCTCAGTTAATTTATAACCAACAAAAATTGAAAATCTGTGATATTCTTCATTAATATATAACAGAAAACTCACAATAGTATTGTGAATCGGTAATACTCTACAAGTCTACATGAGTCTTAAAAACCCCAAATAAAAATCAATATATTCTTCATGAATCAACAAAATGAAAGAAATGACAAAATCAAAGCATACAATAGATCATAAAGACTCATACTATGATTAAACAACAAGGATGTCCAGAGAAACTTACAACCGGTCGCCGGATGTGAAGGGGAAAGGAATGCAGTCGGAGTTCGGTCTCCGTCTGCTGCCGCCTGCCGCCGTACGGCTTCGGCGTTCGGCCGTCGTCTGCTGCTGCCTTCCTGCTTCGGGGTTCGATCTCCTCTTTTACAATAAACAAAGCTTCATCTTCCTTCAGTAAAATCTCAGCATTAACTGCGACAAAGAAAACCCTATTTCTCTCATTTGTAGTTGTCCCAGCTTACTGAAATCAATAAAAAAATCAACATTATTATCAAATTGACAATTTGGCTCGATGAACTTAGAACCCTATATATCAAAATGAGTTAATATAGATCTATACAAAATCCATGTAGAAGTGGAGGTGTATACATATGCATTAGAGGATTGCCCTTTCCGATTCCCAATTTGCATGGCAGATTGAAGAAAGCGAGGAGTTCTTGTACAACTGTGTAGCGAGTGATGCGTTAAAAGCATCTGCATTTTGAAAATAGCATATTCGGCAAAAGAGCGAAGGAATCGAGGAGGCTGTCTGTGTCTGTCAGGAATGGGAACCGACCATTTGCATGTAAATACTATGGGTAGTTAAATATTATCCGAAGGAGAGTGGTTTAACATTAAATGGGTAGCTCAGCTGGTACGTGCTCTTGCATATTATTGGATGGTCTTGTGTTCGAATCTCTCGGTTAGCATTTTTCAGTAAATGCAAATCCTTCCCAAATTAGCAAGTGTGTTGGCTGAATTTTCAGCCTTGCTAAATAAGGAAGGGATAAATGCTTTATAAGGCCTCTCCCAACAGTGGCGCGTCACTAAACCCGTCAGTAGCGCCACATCATCACATCCTTACCGACACGCTACTGACACGGTCGTGCCAACCATAACCCATCACTAACACATCACTAACCCTTAAAATATTACATTTAACCCCCTCCACACACACACAAAAGCTACTGACGCCACATCCCTCACGTCCTCACGGCGACGCGTTTCTACCGACGCAGCTACCGACGCCGCGGTGCCAAAGGCGTCGTTGCACGACGTGCCCTTGACGGGCTAGTGACGCCACCGTTGGCACTCATCTTATATACATCCTCCGATTCAAAATAAGTGCAACACTTTCCAAAAAGAGGTGATTCAAAATAAGTGCAACACATTCCTTATTTGACATATTTTTATCTATAAAATTACCATTTTATCCCTACTTAATTTTATTAAACATAATTAATTTCTCTTTCTTCAATAAAGTAAATATTATAGTGGGACCCTTTTCACTAATTATCTCTTTATTTTATCATAATCTCTATTACACTATTTTACTTCAAAATCTGTGAAAATATAAATGTTGCACTTATTTTGAGTAGGAGGAAGTAGTAAAGATAATAGCCTATTTCTCATATTTTTTGACTATTTGATGTACCACCCAACAAGCACAATGTACAAGAAGGACCTCACCATCAGAATTCAAAACACACAGTCAAATATCATATGGTCCATGCACTTGTCAACTCAAAGATATCAAATTTTTGGCCAAAGTACAACTTCCTTGTGCAAAAAGTACAAGTCAATAAGCATAACAACAAATTTAACAGCTGTAGTCTGAAATTCATAAACTGAAAAACTGTTTCTAGCTACAAAAATATCAAATCTTGCTCAATGTCAACTCTCAGTGATCAAGGTACAAATCACTATTGCATGATTCCTAAATCAACTATTACAACCCTGGAGAAAAGAGTTGTGAAAACATTAAGAGAAAAAAAATACTATCATAACATTTACCTAGAGCTACAAAATTATCAAATCCTCATCAATGTACAACACAAGATGCAATAACGATTGCGGATTCGACTGTTATAACCCTCGAGAGAAGATTTACCAAACATAAAACAGGATCCAAATGTTGTCTAATTCCTAAGAAAATAGAAGAATACTATCATCATCATCTACCCAACTACTCCACCCAAGAAAAAAACAAATTTCTTCAAGAATATGAAGTTAAAATAGTGCAAGAAAAGACCATAAACGGTAACGGGTCGCCAAAAAGATCCACTTTTAACTCATACCCATCAGAAAAATCGAATCTTTAACCACAAAACACCAAGAAAATGACATTTTCGATACATATACAATGTATCTACAAAACCATATCTTTCCCCAACTTCCTCCTTATCCCTACCAAACACTTCAACCACCAATCTTGGTAATTATCTACCTACATTCAAACACCCTTCTCGGGTCACCCTACAAGCCGGCATCCAAACAAATTTCATATTTTAAAAATGGTGTAGACCCGAATCACCAAACGGGCTATCTTTAATTTCAAGCTTTTGCAACTTACTGCACCCTTCTAACACGTATTTCAGCCCGTTGTCACTATTTCCAGCAAACGCAACGGATAATGTTCTCATTGGTTTACCATATTGCCCTATGTAACTAAATGCTTTATCGGTTAACAAACCGGAAACCGCGAGCCGGATCAGTTTTTTACAGTTTTTGACAATGGCCCGAACCCTTTGTCCATGGGCTCACCGGTTACATGATCGGGCCGATACCGCCCGATTATGCATAACGAAAGACAACAAGATTCGGGCAGTTTTTAGACATGGCTATAACTGCTGCATTTGTCATTTGTTGACAAAAGTAAAGAATTGATTGGAGTTTTTTACACCCTAGAGAAATTGCGAGTAGGCCCACTTCAGAAACAGGCCCGTTAGCATTTTCGGTTGGGTCAATTGGGAAAGTACGAAGCTCACGAAGATCTTTGCATGTTGCTGGTACTGCTTGAAGGCCTTCATCACAGATTGAATCAAGAACCTGAAAAAGAAGATCAGAGTTTGATACCATAAATAGCAAGAACAGATCTAAATCATAGAGATATTTTGTTCCCGTGATTATTTTTTGTGTAAAGTTGATCATAAACATTTACAAAGATGCAGTTATGCAAGATTTTATATAAAGATTGGAATATATAATAAAGATAATGATCTTTATGGTCTATCTTTTATCATATACATTAATAAAGATTTAAAAATGGACAATTATAGGTAAAGATACAAACATCTAACAAAATGGTTATCTAATTATGCATAATTTCATATAAAGATGCTAACTTTTAGTAGAAGTAATGATCGATTTGGTGTAATTGTCGATCATAGACATGATTAATGATCTAAATATGAATCATTTTGAATAAAGTTGGGATCTTTTTGGTGTAATGTTGATCATAGGCGACATTAAAGATCTAATCATGCATAAAATTAGATAAAGATTCGAGCTTTCAAGAAAGATTATGACTTTTTTTTGGTGTAATGTTGCTCGTAGACATTAATAGAGATCCAAACATGCATAATCATCAATAAAGATACAAACTTTTTCAAGAAAGATAGTAAATATGACTTACCCAGAAAACTTGAAGTTTATGACAATGATGAATGACGGGTTTAAGCTGCTCGGTATCAATATTCGCATAGCTAAGATTTAATGATGTGAGATTACCACAAACCGGGATAATAGTGGGAAGATATTCAGTTGCAAATTCTCTAAAACCCGAAAGACAAACAATCGATTTACAAGCCTCGAATGCAGAAACATAATCCAGGAACTGATTGTTATCAAACTGATGTTCTTTGGGTGGGCTAAATGACCCTGTTCCCAAATGAGTCAATTGTGGGGCCCGAAAAATCAACCGCTAAAGTTGTTGGATAGTAACGTAACGATTCAACCTAAGTATCTTTAAATTTGGTGATATAGACACTACATTCTCTAAAGATTGGAAATTTATAGGTAAGTCAACACAATCAAATGATAAAGATTCCAAATTGGTTAGACCATCCACCGGAAAACATGAAATCCAGTCAATTTCATCGTCGGATACGTTATTTTCGATTAGCTCAAGAACTTGTAATCGCCTGAATAGATTATTAACATAATGTTTAATCACATTTAGCTTAAGCATAAATAAAATCCTAAATTTCATTAATGTAAGTGAGTATGTGAGAATGAAACCCAAATCGTAAAGAAAAGTTAAACTTTGGATCCGAATATAAATCTAAAAAAAGTTACATTAAATACATTGGGATTCTTGGTTTTTCATTTGCAAAATCTAATGCCTTCTCACAGGAACATGAACGTATTATTAATTGAGTTTTGATAATAACAGTCGTTACTAAGTGCATTAAAATTTATACAAATAAGTAATTCTTAAAATTCAGAAGTCGGTTGTAAATGGATGTACAAATCATTTATGCATGTCTTTTGATGGATGTCACTATCAAAACCCTTATTAACTTAGTGTTACCAATTCAAATTCGAGTTTGTGGTTCGAGACGGATTAGAAAATTCAGTCTGAAATAATTTGTCTATTTAAACATGTTAGATATGTCAATATCAATATGTTTGTTTTTAACCTGAACACGGCATATATAAGTTATAAGAGCACAGCTAACGTTTCCATGAGTTGATTCGTCCCTCAAACTAACGAGTGCCTCACCGTTGGCACACCCCGTCACTTTGGGCCGCCAGTGTGCTTCCGCCAGTGTGGAGATGAGAGGGGAGGACCTCGTGAGTTGGTGGGTGGGGCCCAAATAGGTATTTTGTATGTGTATTTTGTAATAGTGGGTCCTAAAAAATTAAAGAGAAGAGGTATTGTTGGCATGAGTACGTCAGTTTAATGTCGGTTGGAGGGTGAACTGACGTAACTATGATGTGGTTGGGAAGGGTGAGCTATCGAACAGGTTGGTAACGACCTTATTTTTTGTCGAAAGTCGTACTGCACTAAATGTAGCCACTTCAGTATTTGGTAGTTGGTACTAATAAAATTTTGGTAGTGGTACTGATAAAATAAGAATAAGTAAATAACATTTGATTATCAACGAGTATGATATAGCTCGCGTTTCGCTGCGAGTTTTATTTACGAATTTTTCGATTATGTAAATTATAATAAATAGTACTATGTATTAACAATTGTGTTTTACAATATTTTCTTTTGGGTATTCAAGTCCGTATAAATATATTTACAGATGTGGTTAGACATAAATGTACATAAACAAATGAAAAAGATTATGATGAATACAAAGATAATATAAAATAAAATTTTGACCCCATATTGAGCATTATAAAAAAATTTATATTTTGAGTAAGTACTGGTATTAATTTACAACTTAATAAGTACTGGAATTAATTTGAGTAATATTTTAAGCAATAGAAAGAGTTAATATACATCTTAGGAATATATGGACTATTTTGTAATTTTCGTAAAGTTGTAGTGGCCAATATTGAAGTAAAATAAAAAAAAGTAAAAATACTGAAAGCATGAATCGATCTCCCATGTGGGTACGCAGCGCTTCAAGGTTATACAGCAAAGCCACTTGGGCATCAGGCATTTTATCTTAATATTTCAGATAACTAATATCTATCATGATTTAATCTGTTCCCTTATGAACAGTAACTTTCCTATAGTAATTGTATATATAGGTAATTTGTTGTCTTTATGCATGATTATAATCTTTGTAAATTTTGCCCATTTAAACAGAATATAACACATAATAAGCATGATTTTTTTAAATACGGAGTATATGATAATTTGAACTTAACTGAAAACGTACATGTCAAGTAAATCTATTTGACAAAATATGAATCGGCTGCTAGTGAAAGTTGCGTTATAAACTAATTTAGTTTTCAAACACTAGAATAGTTCTATGTTATTCGATTTGTTAAAAATATTTGATGATATTTATTTTTTGTAACCAATTCTTTTATTAAACATGGGCCAATAGTTCTTTTAATATTGCTAATAAACTTATAAACATGTGACTGAGTAACAGATATTGGGCCAGTCCTGTTAATCCTAGTCCAGGATTCTAACTTAAGACCAGTCCAAGCCCAACAGCCCTACTTTTTATGTGTAATGGTGCAAGACTTTTTTTATTATATTGTCACGTGTACCATATTCTCGTTAAAAGTAGTCATACTCGAACTCCACATTTAGTTCTTTCATCGCAACTAGTTTATAGTAGAATTAAAAAAATTATATTTAAAAATCAAAGTCACGTATAAGTGAATATCTATTCTTATAAAAAACAAACACAAATAAGTTTTATAAGATAGATTACTATTTCAACTATTTGTCTTTAGTAATTAGATTATTTACTTAGTAAAATGCTAGCACCCGAAGATGTTGAGTTAGTGGCCATTGCCAATGTGATGCAAGTTATTTGCTTTAGGTGCCATCAACTATTATGTTAATAATAGGATTATTAATCAACATGTTAAATCAAAGTAAATAATTTATTTTTTGAAATGACATGAATGTAGAGTTGACTATCTAGAATAGATATGTATAATGTATGATATTAGAGATGTCAACATGTTAAATCAAACCCAGGCGTCCAACAGCTAAAAGAGTTAACAGTAAACAAAATTATTAAGGTAGCCGTTTATCTTAGTCATATGGTTTATTACACAAATTTGATTAAAGAAACCAAATAAGTAACAGTTACATATTAGGTTATTCATTATCTAAGTTCACATAAGAATATAACTATCTATATATTACTTCTCTAATATTCTTCATTCGAAAAAATTGAATATCTTGTTATATATTTGATTAAAGAAAATGAATAAATAGTAGTTGGTTATGTCATAGCTTTTAATCAAAATAATTAACTTTGTTGTACAATATTTTTGAATTTAGTTCTTGTTCAAAATTAATCGATATTATTAACTAATAATTACGTTACATATGTATACCTTATAGTATGATATCACGTATAATATTATCAAAACTTATTTCATAATGGACATTAACTTTATTTCTATTTTTCAATATGTTATCATTGCCAATAGATATTTTAATTATGTTGTTTGATTTATTCCCCTTATTTTCTATTGACTATTTGCATTTTAATCACAGTGTCACAAATATATATCTTTAATTACTACAAAATAAAATACTTACAACTTATCCATTAATTACCATAGTATATATCTCAGATCCGAAGAACTAAATTGTTTTTTTGTTGCTGATGTTTTCTACTTATTAACTCATTAACATGTTTTCTACTTTTGCCGTAATTCTCATTAGAAGCGGTCTCTATACTTTTATGTATAAATATAATATACATTTTACCTTCCTCATAATCCCTCATTTAAAGGATTTATATATTATTGTTGTCGTTCTGACTTATTAATAACTTATATTTGTCGCCTATTGTATAACCATATACTACTATGATATTATCTATTAACACACCTTTATTAATAAATTGAGCAACAAAACTCTAAGTACATGCTTTTTCATTTCTTTTGTTGTTGAAAATGAGTAGTTATCCGCATAATATTGCGGCAAATACTCTCTAAGAGCATTAGGTGTGGTAACATGAGTCGGATGTTCATCTCTGCGCCACATCACTATTTTACATATCACATTTAAAACCTCAAATACCTCATCTATCATCACTAACCAATAATACTCATTTGGGACCCACTAAAATACATCTCACTCACAAAAAACCCTTAAAAGATTAAAAAACTTTCTCTCATCTCACCGAACTTTCGGCTTGAGTCTTCACATACCCCACTTGGGGTATGGTGGCTTGATGATGTGGATGTGAAAACCATGCCACCTAGGCAATTACGGGGTGGGTCAAATCATCATAGCCCTCCCTTTAATTATATTTTAGGACGACTAATTAGTAGATAGTGGTGACGTCAGTGGTGGTGGGTGGTGGTGGTGGTCGATTGTTGTGGCGTTAGTGATTGTAGTAATGCTAACTTTTTAAAATTGAAGATATTGATCAAAATAAGTACCCTATTCAAGTAATTTACATATGGTAAGTAGCTAAGCAAGTTAAGACAAGTCTTTAAAACAAATCCTCAAAGTACATACATAAATTTAATTAAGTTTACATAAGCTAATAATTACGTTAAATAAGATTTCCCAAATATCTCCGTAGTCTATTCCATGCCATCAAATTGCATGTTACCGTTTAACTTATGCACAATTGACTTAATCGGCAAATAGTATAATGTGGAAAATCATTTTGGTTAAGTAATCGATATTTTTAAGCTTGACTTGGATAATAAGTATAAAAAGGTAAAATATTACAATGTTAATATATAAATGGGGATAGTGAGTGTGTGGCTGTCACGTATCTAAGGTTAGGTGTGAAACCACTCATAACTACATAGTTTTAGTTTAGAAAAACTCAAAACGATTATTTTTACAATGTCTTGTCACTTTAAAAACATTTTAGAACACTTAGACAATAAAAAAAAACTGTATACACACATATGCATATGTTATTATGTTGTTGAATATGAACACCAATTATAGACTATGGAACTTGTAACATCATATCAACACAAACATATTAAAATTTAAGATAAGTGGTGAGTTTTAGAGGGGCTTTGATAAACTAATGAGTTTATGTAGTGAGTTATAAGTTTTTTTTAATAAAAAATACATAGTTTTAGATGGTTCCACACCTAAACTTAGGTATATGACAGCCACACACTCACTTTTCCCTATATAAATTTAATGTTATTAGACTCGATAATGTGAATGTCTTTCGAGTTTGAGATTATATATTGTAACCTTGTCGATCTGTCAGAACCAAATTCAAGACCGCCTAAATAAGTTGAGCCAAGCGAGACACCGATTCGTTTGAAGCACTAACTATAAAAGATGATGAGATCTTGAATGAGAGACAAGAATGCAAGCAATAATTGGAAATAGTAATAATAAAACGGAGGAAAAAAGAAGAGGTTTTTAAGGAGAAAGGCTGCAAAAAGAAAAAAGGAAAAGAAAAGAAAGAAGCGCAGATTTGAAAAAATCCAAAAGGGCCCCCCTAACTTTTATCGTATTGTCACTATCTTTGTGTCCCTTATTTTCTCTCTCACACACAAGTACAATCACACATACTCAGCTGTGTATGTGTGTGTTTCTCCAGCAACGTTGAAAACGGTTCCTTCACAAAAACGTATGGTGTACCTTTGATGTTACCTTTCAGGCTTTGACAATGTGCAATTTCTTCTCTGCTAGGATTCAGCAACCCATTAAACTTAAGGAAAATGCTAATAACAACTCTTAGAATTATCATTAAGAATGTAAAATACATAAAAGACAACCCCTGAATTTTATGAATATTATTTTTTTAATTAATGTAAAAACTTTTTATGCATGTTAGTGACAGCCCTAAGGATTGTCATTAGCAAACCCTATAATAAATAACAAACGTATGAAACTTATTGAATCAACAATAACAACTTTATTGCAAAACATAAGCCATACTTCTTGAGGGAATTTCCAACCAATAATCCATTACTTTTCTCAAAAATGAATTTAATATTTTTTTAGATAAAACAACATTACTGCCTCAACTAAATTGGTTCTCGCTACCTTGGGGATTATAATATCTTCTCATTATTTAAGGTTCTTAAAAAATCATCAATGTTATAATATGAATATATCTACATATGCAATAATGTAGATAAACTATCCTACTAGTTGGATGATCAATTAGTCAAGATTTCTTGTCTAATCCAATTAATATTTTACCCAAATACATATGTTGTATTACTCACCAAGTATAGGTTCATGGTTAACAAATTTAGTATAAATACCAATGTATGTGAAGATGTAAAAATGCACCTCAATATACACTTTCATAAGTGCTATAATTCTCTCCACCTTGTTCTTGTTTTGTGTCTTATAAACTTCAAGTCTTTTACATAAGTGCTAATAGGGCCTTAATTAAAGTTAATTTATAAGGTCACTCAAGAGTCACTCAAGAATCTAAAGCACGCTTAAAGCGTGGAAGACCAATTGGTTCCAAGGATAAGAATCCTAGAAAAAGAAAGAATGTAGAAAATACAAATGATCATAAGGGAAGTGTTTCTGAAGAAACACAAAATATTGAAAATCCTCCACAAGAGGAAATGAATGATGTTAACAATGAGGTTTCCATAAATTATGGCCAAACAAATATATTATGGAATCGGGATGAAATAAGAAATATTGATGAAATATTTTCCTATGTCGTTGCATGTGAAATTATGAATGATGATCCTGAACCAAAGTCTGTCATTGAGTGTCAAAATAGACATGACTGGGATAAATGAAAAGAAGCCATGCAAGCTGAATTAAATTCGTTGAACAAACGTAATGTTTTTGGACGCATTGCTCTCACACCAGAAAGTGTGAAACCTGTGGGTTATAAATGGGTTTTCATACGAAAATGAAATGAGAAAGATGAAATTATAAGATATAAAGCTAGACTTGTAGCTCAAGGTTTTTCTCAAAGACCAGGAATTGATTATGAGGAAACTTATTCCCCGGTTATGGATGCAATAACGTTTAGATATATAATCAGCCTGGTAGTTTCCAAAAATTTAGAAATGCGTCTAATGGATGTTGTCACAGCTTATTTGTATGGATCACTTGATAGTGATATTTACATGAAAGTTCCTGAAGGATTTAAAATGCCAAAAGCATTAAGTGAAAAACCCAAGGAAATGTATTCAATTAAGTTACAGCGATCCTTGTATGGGTTAAAGCAATCTGGACGTATGTGGTATAAACGTTTAAGTGATTACTTAGTAAGTAAAGGTTATACCAATAATATTATCTGTCCATGTGTTTTTATTAAGAAAACAACATCCGGATTTGTAATCATAGCCGTCTATGTTGATGACTTGAATCTTATCGGCACACATAAAGAAATTCATGAAACTACTGTACTCTTAAAGAAAGAATTTGAAATGAAAGACCTTGGTAAAACCAAATATTGTCTTGGTTTACAAATTGAGCATATGAATAATGGCATACTTGTCCATCAATTAAATTATACAGAAAAGATTTTGAAACGTTTCAATATGGACAAAGCGAATCCATTAAGCACTCCAATAGTCGTTCGATCACTTAACGTTGACAACGATCCCTTTAGACCTTGTGAAGAAAATGAAGAGATTCTTGGTCAAGAAGTACCATAGCTCAGTGCAATTGGAGCTTTAATGTATCTTACTAATTGTACTAGACCCGACATATCTTTTGCTGTTAATTTGTTAGCAAGATTTAGTTCAGCTCCTACAAAAAGGCATTGGAATGGTATCAAACATATTTTTCGATACCTTCGAGGAACTGTTGATTTAGGTCTATTTTATTCTAATGATTCAAAACAAGAGTTAGTCGGTTATACAGATGCAGGTTATCTATCTGATCCTCATAAAGATAGGTCTCAAACGGGATATGTTTTCATGAGTGGAGGCACTGCTATTTCATGGCGCTCCCAAAAGCAAACACTTGTCGCAACATCATCAAATCATGCCGAAGTCATCGCACTACATGAAGCCAGCATAGAATGTGTATGGCTAAGATCGATGACAAAACTCATTTTGACTTCGTGTGGACTAGAGGGGGAGAAAAATCCAACTGTGATTCATGAAGACAATGCAGCTTGTGTTACACAGATGAAATAAGGATATATAAAGACTGATAGAACAAAGCATATACCCCCAAGATTTTTCTCATACACTCAAGACTTGATAAAGGAAAATCAGATCGAAATGAAATACGTCCAATCTAGTAATAATTCAGCAGATCTTTTGACAAAGTCACTCCCTACTGCAATGTTCAGAAAACATGTTCACAGTATTGGAATGCGACATGTTCATCAGATGTGATAGATGTCTACATGAGGGGGAGTCAACTATACACTGCACTCTTTTTCCCTTCGCTAAAGTTTTTTCCCACTGGGTTTTCTTTAGCAAATGTTTTTAACGAGGCAAAACTTTAAAGTTGAACTCCGGGTTGAATAATTGTCATCCAAGGGGGAGTGTTATAATATGAATATATCTACATATGCAATAATGTAGATAAACTATGCTACTAGTTGGATGATCAATTAGTCAAGATTTCTTGTCTAATCCAATTAATGTTTTACCCAAATACATATGTTGTAATACTCACCAAGTATAGGTTCATTGTTAACAAATTTAGTATAAATACCAATGTATGTGAAGATGTAAAAATGCACCTCAATATACACTTTCATAAGTGCTATAATTCTCTCCACCTTGTTCTTGTTTTGTGTCTTATAAACTTCAAGTCTTTTACATAAGTGCTAATAGGGCCTTAATTAAAGTTAATTTATAACAATAAAAAAATTAGAAGCTACTAGTTGAAATGTTTTTAGGGGTGCGAACAATGGCGAGAGAAAAGTTCCCGTGGATGTCATGGAACAACATCTTAAACGCCAAATCTAACCGCGGGTTTGGGAATTGGGGACTTAAACATAGGCCGGGAATTAGGGACTTAAACATAGGCCGGGTAACAGTCTCTTAGATAACATTTGGATGGAATGGTGTTCGTTTCCTATGTATTAATTTTTAACTCTTTGTGTGTCCGTGTTACTCTAGCTTCTTGCTAGCGCTTTTCTAATCTAACTGTTGTTCAAAAACAAAATTAGTCTCAATGCCATTACAGAAGATGCGGAGTTGATAGTTTTGTGTAATAACGAGCCAAAGGTCTACGATACCTAATTACCTAGACCTTCACTTTGCTAATCTTGGACCGCAGTTTAGTTGTTACGTTAACAAAAAAAAAAAAAGAAACAAAACTGTCAGCCAATCTTGGAAGACCTTCTATGCTCGATAGTTAGATTAGAATCATAGATTCATACAGGTCAAAAGTTCATGCATATATAGGGGGTGTTTGGGAAAACTTATCTAAGTGGGCTTATGCTTATTAGCTTATAAGCGTATAGCTTTTTTAAGTTAAGAGTAAATTACTGTTTTTGTCCCTGTGGTTTGGCCGTTTCTGCGTTTTTGTCCCTGTGGTTTTTTTTCTGTTTTTTTGTCCCTGAGGTTTGCAAAATTCTGTTTTTTTGTCCTTCCGTCCATTTTCTGCTGTTAACAAACGAGAAATGCTAAAAAAGTGAGGGTATTTTCGTATTTTCTTCATGTTCTTCATGTTCTTCATATTCTTCATATGTGTTCTTCAAATTGATGAACCCTAATCCCCAAATCCCAATGATATCAAAAGTGACGAATGTTAATGCCGGAATTTTCGTCTTTCCGTAGTTGATATATTAAGTTGTCCAAAAATATACTTAGGCAACTACCTAATTTCCGTAGTTGAAAAAATATACTTAGGCAGTAACAAAAATCAGTCCAAAAATTCCGGCAGTAACAAAAATATGTCCAATAATTACTACTACGATTGGCATAGCAGTGATGAAGAAGAAGATAGCGACGATGAAACGACTCTGTTTTCATCTCGATCGTTCTCCTCTGACTCATCCGGATCTTTTCGCAAAAACAGAGCACACCGGAAGTCTCAGAGCAAATCAAAGAGAATCAATGGCGGTGGTGGTGTTGACGGAGATGGATGCCGTAGTAACAATATACAGGATTCCGATGATACGCCATTGGAGAACAGTGGGAAGCTTGTGAAAGATAGTTTTGCAGTGGTCAAGAAATCAAACAATCCGCATGAAGATTTCAAGGAATCGATGGTGGAAATGATTGTGGAAGGACAGATTTTTGGAGTAGGTGAACTTGAAAACTTGTTGGAATGTTGTTATATCGTTATATCTTTGGATTTGGGTGGAACCTGAAGCCAGGTGGCAACTGAGTTTCGCCATTGTTGTTGTTAAAGTGTTGGGTAAAAAACTCCATGAAAAGATAATTGATCGAAGATATAACGATATCAAAAGTGACGAGCGTGTTAATGCCGGAATTTTTGGACAGATTTTTGGATTTGGGGATTAGGGTTCATCAATTTGAAGAACACATATGAAGAACATGAAAAAAGATGAAAATACCCTCACTTTTTTAGCATTTCTCGTTTGTTAACAACAGAAAATGGACGGAAGGATAAAAAAATGGAATTTTGCAAACCTCAGGGACAAAAAAACAGGAAAAAAAAGCACATGGATAAAAACGCAGAAACGGCCAAACCACAGGGACAAAAACAGTAATTTACTCTTAAGTTAATAAGCTTTTTTAATATTAAAAGTGTTTGGAAGGACTTATTTAACCTTATTGTAAAATTACTATAAGGGCATCTTTACTAAGCCGATAAGCTCAACTAAATAAGGGATATAGAGATATGTCTCAATTGGAATCATTACAAAATCATTAAAAGGGATAGAACAGGTGAGAGGCAGGAGACGAACAGAGAGCTAGGATTAAAAGGGATAGAACAGATAGAGCAATAGGAGGGCAGAGTGGTAAAAAGACTTAAATAAGCTAAAAATCCCTTTCAAAAGAGATTGTTTAAAACCACTTAAATAAGCTTATAAGCATAAGTTTATAAGCCCAAATAAACACTTGAAAGTGCTTAATTAGCTTGAATAAGCTAAAAAGCTAATAAGCTCCTTAGACCGTGCGTATCGGGCGACCGGTCGTTCGGTCGCGACCCGCCAACTCGACAACCCCGACGCGTCCTCCCCGTTACAACCCGGCCTCCCCGACGCGTCGACCTCCTCCAACGGTCGACAATTCGACCGTTCCCACTCGACCGTTCAACGTAAACAACACCCCCTCCAACGGCTCTTTTACCCCTTCAAATTTAATTTTTACCCCTTTTTTTACCCTATAAATACCCAATTCTTCTACCAAATCATTCACAACTTTCATTTCTCTCTAAAACTCAAACACACACTCATTTCTCTCAAACATCATCTCTAAAAATGTAATGTTTTTATTTATGTTTTTTTTAATTATTAATGTAATGTTTTTTTTTTATAATTAATGTATTTGTTTTTAATTTAAATTAAAAAAAATAATTTTCCGAACGGTCACCCATTACGGGCATTTGGTCGCTGTCTGGTCGTGTGATTGATCAGGAGAGAGAAAGCTGATGTGGCGCAGATGTGGCAGGGGTGACCAAACTGCGAACGGTCACCCATTACGCACAGTCTTAGAAAAGCCCTCCCAAACACCCCCATAATATGACATATGAAAGATTGTGTCACACGCATTTGTCTTAGACAGATACAATGTGCACTATGTAACCAAATGTGTTTATGGGATAATGTGCTCATGATAGTTGGACTGCGGTTGTTTGGCGTGTATGATCACAATAAACTCGAATTGTCTTATTTCTGGGTGATGGGTTTCGGATCAGCTTGAGATAGATGATGACTAACTTGAATTGGGTGTCTAGGAGGTACGTCATGAAATAAAATAGTTTAATTTTAACCATATTAAGATTAAATTTTGTTCTCTGATAATCGGTTTTTGGATTAAAAACCACATCTTTTTAATGGATTAGATCAAAGCGTATAGGTTTTTTGGTTACACTAGACCGAGTAACAATTTCGTAAATATTTTGAATGTTAATAGATTAGATTTTTACTTTTTTTAACAACTTTAACCGAGCAAGTTTGGCCTTCTAGGTAGCAAGTAGCATCCACTTTATCATCATTTCCAGGGGCCTAGTTGTAACATATAAACCAACAGTCCTTCATGTTAAATTAGAAACCAATAGTTAAAATAAAGGAAAAAAGACCGTAGATTTTGCATATTTTAAGATTTTTTAAAATACGATAGTGGTTCTAGTTATATTGATCATAGCAAAAAATCCGTTTTTATTATAGTATGTGTCTAACCTGAAACCGTTTTTTGTCCATTTGTTAAATGACAGTCATTTTTATATATAATACGGAGTAACATAAAAAGTTTAAACAATTTTGAAACTAATACTATTAAACTAATTATTTTACTGGTGAATATAGTTTGATCTTTAAATAAATGAAATTCACATGAGTTCTAAAGATCCAGCTATATAAATTATAGACTACTCATAAAACGAATGGTTATCCTGAAATTAGTTTATGATAGTAGTTCGCTCTTTAAAGAAATGAAATTCTTAGGAGTCCACACAAAAATCCAATTGTTTAAATTACAGACTACTCATGAAATGAATGATTATTCTAAAATTAGTTAATTGCTGTAAACCTAAGTTACCAAAATAAATGGGTACTGTAAGGACCTAATTAAAATATTTGTCATCCACTGCATGCTGATTAAATAGAATTGAAGTAACAAGTATACATGTATATATTCCTTTGATATCCGTAAATCGTAATTGATTTTGATTTGGTAAAATTTACAAGCAAGTGTTGGAGTTTCCATAGTGACGCCATCTGAACAGTAATTGACTTTGACACATCACCTCAAATTCCCGTTTCAAGCTTACTGATAACTTTCAGACTCTCCCTTTGTTTTTACCCTTTTTAAAGTATTTTCATAATAACCCCCCGTCATTTGAATAACTTCAACAATAAGTGAAAAATAAAAGTGAAATAATCTTTAATAAATTTAAAACTTGAATAATCTGATATTTCAGTCCTTTCTGGTGATTATTGCGTATCATATCAGTTTCTTATGAAATGAATTGGTGGATTTTATTAAAAAATCTTTGAATAATGAATAGTATGGTTTAAAAATACATGAAGTTACAATAATTTTGAGAACCGATCTGTATTAAGCTGAATGCGGAGTTAAAATAAAATTAGGTCTAAATTATAGAAATATATCAAATTCTAGGTATCATGGCGCTCTTGTACGCGTGATGTATTTTTTAAGTATTTAGTGAGTGAGTGGTATTTTAGTATATTCTAAAAATGGTGTTTTAAGTTGAATTAAAAATGAATGGGTATTTGGAGATGTATTTTGGAGCTTTAATTGACGGTTTGAATTAAGCCAATATACCGAATGCTTTTATAATTTACTCTTTACGTTATATGTGGAAATGTGAAATAAAAGTTGATGATATATTTGTCCTTTTGTGATTAGTGTGATGCCCTAGCCTTGGGGAGCAGATTAGTACCGGGAATCACCGGTAACCATGTTCCTCCATTAACCGGAACATACCTGAAATATTTTTGCTCATAACAAGACAATTCTATCTCTCTCTTTTTCTCTCTTGTCTATCACACATACTAAAAACACACACTTTTGCTTTATTTTTTGCAGGCAATGGGTTAATTCATGTCCACACCCTCTTCTTTCAACTTATCTTCTGATCAACCTCACATCACCCACCATTCCCTTTTTTTCACCCTAATTTTTCTTTAATCTATTCTTTTATTAAATTTATCTATGTATGATTATTGACGGTGACCTCCTGTTGATGTGATTTTGCTCAATTAACCAGAGAGAAAAAAATGGAGTTTGATGAGCATGAGCATGATCATGATCAGGAGCAAGAGGAGGAGGCCGGAATTCAGCTGCCACCGGGAAATTATGCCGCCGTTGGGAATTCTGGGCGGAAGAGTGGTGGTGGTGGAGGATATAGGTATAGAGAGTGTTTGAAGAATCACGCAGTAGGCATTGGCGGTCACGCGGTGGATGGATGTGGTGAGTTTATGGCTGCCGGAGATGAAGGTACGTTAGACGGACTAAAATGTGCAGCCTGCAATTGTCACCGGAACTTCCATCGTAAGGAAATAGAAGGTCAACAACGACAGCAACACCACCACCAGCAGCAGCATCAAGCTCCGTTGCAACATCAATACATGTCAGCACCACCGTACTACCATCATCACCACCACCACCGACCTGCCGGTTATTTACACATGACGCCAGCTCCGCCGTCTCACCACCAGCGTCCGCTAGCTCTACCGTCTACATCTCGTGAGGATCTGGAAGAGATCTCAAACCCTAGCTCATCCGGAGGCGGTGGTGGTGATGCTGGTGTCGGTGGTGGTGGTAGCAGCTCAAAAAAGCGATTCCGAACGAAATTCACACCTGATCAGAAAGACCGGATGCTAGCGTTTTCGGAATCGTTAGGGTGGCGGATTCAGAAGCAAGACGAAGCTGCCGTACAACAATTTTGCGCTGAAACAGGCGTCAAACGCCATGTTCTCAAAGTATGGATGCACAATAACAAGCACACAATCGGTAAGAAACCCTAATTTTTCAAAAATAGCGACAGAAGTTGATTTCACGCCAAATTTAGGGATTTCAGCCTAGCTAGTAATTTTGTTTGTAATTTAAATCCTTGTGATCATAATTTCTAATCAACTATCCAAATCTCATCGTTCTGAATGTTAATTATCGTTTTATTTCATTTCATCACATCATGTTCTACTGAATTCTTCAAAATTGAACAAATTAAGAAAATCGAATTATGAAAAAACAAAAAGCAAATACATTTAATGCAGAGAGAGAAAGAGGGAGAGGTAGGTGATGACGATACCTGAAGAAGAATCAGAAAGAAGACGTGTTAGACATGCAAGGATACCTTCTGTCACCTTCTCCTTAATTTCGTTAACTTGCCTCCATTGTTAGCTTTAATTTCTCTCTCTAGAAAACAAATACGACACTGAATTCACTGCAATCACCTCAAATTTGTGCTAATTTGTAGAAGAAGATGATCATGATGTGTGCTTAAGGTTTAGGATTGATCGTACATTTAATAACTCACATCTATCTCACTCATAAGTTAATGCACCAGAAGAACACACACTCTCACATAAATTATGTGATTAATTCTCGAGATGTGGTAATTAAATGGTTTATTACAGTTCCGTATCATCCGTATTTCATAATTTCATTAACTTCAAAGGTTTTTCTAACCTACTTCGTATTAATAATGTACTATATAACAACTAATTTGACTTGATTTAATTTTTGTTTTATTAGACTCGTCTCAATAGTGACACACAACTGACTCCTTCAAAATTTTCTACATCTGCGCCAAATCAGCACATATTGCAATCGACACCTGACTGATACATCCATGCAAAGAATATTCATTGTCTTCGGTTATTTGTACATCGCTATTTTAAAATATACACACCCAAAAAATGCTAAATACTCTATCAGCATACCCTTAGGCACACCTCTCACTCGTCCCTTCTTTCGACTAACCGACTCAAAGACTGTGCCAGTGGTGAGGAAGAAGCAAAGGAAAACGGTTGGGACCATTTTTAACAAAAATAAAACTTCTTGCCAATTTAAAGAAGGGTTTTGCTAATGACAGCCCTTAGGGCTGTCAATAGACATGCAACAAAAATTTGTACACCAATCAATAACCACCTCCTGGATTTTAGGAACTACTTCTCTCCATAGATAAATGTACAACTCTTATGCGCTTATTAACAGCCTTAAGGGTTGTCATTAGCAAAACCCCTTAAAGAATAGGCAAAAATAATATAGTTAATAAGTTATGAGATCTTTGACACATATGTATATATATATATATAAGATTATATATACTAGTTAAAAAAACCCCTTAACTTAATGACAAAAAGTTAGTAACCAAACCATACCGCTTCACTTTCATTTTAACCAAAATTAAACCGGATTTGAAATAAACCAAATCAATGTTGAATTTGTTTGTCTTAATTGGTCTGTCGTTTGGACTTGTATATGTATAGATTTGCTTTAACTAGAACTAGCGTATTTGAGTCAAATCGATAACTTTCTAATTTGGTTTGAGTCCCGCGGGTTTAAGATAAAGTTATAGCCCAAACTGAGCCAAACCGATCAACTTTAGTTAATTTACCATTGATGAGCAATTTAGTAGTTAATTATAATCGGTAGCAGAACCGAAAATCTTTGAAAGTAGGCGAGGTTCATAACTTCATATACCGATTTTGTAATTGTGTTCAATGGTGTCTTTTAGATTAATGTTCGCTTAAAGTTGTTAACACGACATTTCATTGGCTCCGACACATGATTTAATATCCATTACTGAGATTTAACAAACTTTTACCCTATGTAAGCTTACATGTCAACTAAAATTATAGAGGTTTGCAACCTTTGTTATAACCTACTAAATATGATTTGTAATTTAGAGCACTGTGTGGTGAAGCTCATCAGACACAACTAACTGTCACATTAACGCCATATAAGTTTCACTTAATACCATTAACCATCATAAATACCATATTATGGAGCACATTTATCATTATCCCTTTTTTTAATACCCCTCTTGACATCTCTATCTTGCTTACACGGTTTACACCATGAAAACACACACCGCGACCCACCACGAACAGGCAAGTGCAGACACGGCATGTCCGTGATGGTCATGGTTGCCCTCCCATACCAGATGCTCTTATTATATTTATTGTGTATGTGTTGTAGTCTTTACATTTAAGGGTGTATATAATTACGGAGTATAAAATATTGTGGTAGTAAAAAAGACATTTATACGTGTGAGATATAAGGGATAATTAAAATGCAAATTGTTGACCACATTGTGAGGGACGACCAAGGGTTATACACTAATCTTTAACCAGATCGATCTAAGTGGTGTAACCAATGGAAATTACAAGTTAAGTACTATCTCTCAGTTAGTCATTTAAGTTTTGACCATCGAACTTGTATATTTTCTAAACTTTTGAATATAACACAATAATAGATGGCTTATATCAAATTAAATTTATGTCTTACGAAAATATATAATGCCTAAAACTGGCGAAGTTGATATTTGTTGCGGGTTATACTTACTAGGAAATAAGGATTTCAGTTTTACTCTTTTTTTTTTTTTTTTTTTTTTTTTTCTGGTTTAAGCATTTAGAGTTTAGGGATATAAACGACAATAATGAAAAGGCGGTAAACAAATCAACTTCCTATGACAATTGTAAAAGTTTCGCAAAATCGCTTTAATACGCTTTTCAGTATATATTATGTTTTAGCATATACATCAAATTGTAAAAGTTTCATAAAATCACTTCAATACGCTTTTTGGCTTATATAATTCGGTTTTAGCATGTACATGAAGAATATGTTAAACATAATATTAATAGTCTTATTGATCATATATGCAATCACTATTTGTGGCTAAAAAACATATTACATTGAACAGTGGTGAACTATCAGTCTATCATGATATAAACATGGCAACTATGCATTACTTTATAACAAGTCAATGATAACTCATACATATTAATAGAAGATGCAGATATTATTAATAATCAAACAAGCACATTATATTAATACTACAAGTTAAGGATAATGTTCCAATTTTTGGAATAATGATCAATACGGAAACATTCTTATATAAATAACCTGCAAAATTAAACTTAAACTTTAGATCTAAATAATCAATGGTTGAGATTAAACTGCATATTCAATTTACTTTAACTGCATATTTGACTTATATAAACTGTATATTCGAATTACATAAAGTGCATATTTCGTAAATTAAATATTAGTTTTGTAGGTTCATTATATATACAAGACTGGTTATGTTTTGAATTTTATCCTAAATTTTTAGATCTAGTTTATATAAGTGTAGTTAATAATGTGAAAGTCGAACGTGTTTGAGAAATATTTGACCAAATAAGCATGTTGTTGGTACATGCATTTGATGGGATCATGTTATTATGTTAAGGGAATTATGAGTGTTATTGGAATAAAGAGTGAAAATAGACACATGAAGTTTGTCGGGGGCAAATCAAATCATATATTTTACAATAATTTTGAACATATATAATAACCTATTGACCAAATGAAAAATAATGATATTTTCATATTTCAACTATCAAGCGAGAGAAGGCCACAATTCCTTTATTTGTTAAAATAATTTGGTCTTCGGGATAAAATAATCTTTAATAATTTTAAGGCTTTCAAGTTCAAATCTAGACTATATTTGTTTTTGAAACTATACATAAAAAGTAGTCTAATGTTTTTTAGGGGTATTATTGACATAATTTAGGGGTAGCACCGATATTTGGAATTCCATACAAGTCCGCCAATGATCATACACCATGGATGCTACGCATTTTATGAACCACAAGCGCAACGCTCTTGTCTCATATCGTACATCACAATCCACACAAATGATTATATGAAAGTGGTTCGATAATGTAACAGACACTTTTAAACTAGATTCGACTTTTAAACTAGATTCGACTTATTTAGATTAATGGATTGGGTGATTTCATTTCAAACAAGGTGTATAGATATATGTGGATGGATATAGGTTTGTGAGAGTCTTTTTATGCCCATTTACTAACATGTGGGGTTGTCCAATAAACACTAATAACATCCCATTTCAATCATATAAAAAGTCCATTGTCTTACTTTCATATTATAATCCCTTGTGTTGTCACATCCATGTGTTGTTTCGATGTGTATATAGATATGTGTGTCTTCAACTTTTAAATTCTATTTAAAACTAGATTGTAGTTATGTCACATTATATGTCTTATTAGAGATACTATAATAGTGAGTAGCTAGTGGTGAATAATGGTGGTGGTAATCAATAAAATAATATGATTTTAGAGTTTTAATAAAGATAAAAAGATACATAATTAATTACAGTCAACTAATCAGTATATATCCTAATAGCTTAGTTGGTTAAATGCCCTTCCTAATAACATGAATGTCGTAAGTTCAAGTTATAATAAAACTGTTAATTTTTTCAAAATTCAAATATTCTCTGAAATAGCTAATATCTTAGTTGAAAATTAAACTTTAATTATAAAGATAACCATTGTAACATAATAAAAAACTCAAAAACAAATCTAATTTTATAAATTTCCCACATAAAGTAAGAGATAAAGGGGAATGGTTCAATGTATCTAATGCGAAGACTTGACTAGTATACAAGTTCTATGTTTGGACATTATTTGCATGTGATGCTTTTAGGTATTTATAGAAAGCCTAATGTTGTTGATTTGCAAACATCCTCATGTCATTTTCTTTTTTCTATTTAAGGTTGTCATCTTAGGAACTAAATTATACTTATTGAGAAACGTTCAAGAAGTTCTATAATTTTTATAAAGTCTTGATAAAAAAATCTCAGTATTTGAATCAATTAACTCTCAAATCTACACCACCATCAGAATTACATGTGATTCAACATATCAACACCACCAACACATGTGTATTAAATCACATGTGATTGCACACCGCCGACCATCACCACCACCACCACCACCACCCCATATGTATTAAATTACATGTGATTCAACACAGCCGGCCACCTCCACCACCAACCTCTGCCGGTCACCGTCTCCACAACCGGGAACCCCTCGCCACTGTCGGCTGCTTGCATGCAATGACATGTGATTGCGTATTCAATCACATGTCATTGCGTCGGCCGGAGGCGACGGACGGCGGATGGAGGTGGTCGCTGACGGTGATGGTTGTATATCGAATCACATGTGATTTGATGATGATGGTGGTTGTATATAGTGTTGGAACATATGTGTTTTATTATATTATTAGTGTGTTGTATGTATCCCACATTGGTGGATAATAAAAGTAAAGGAAAGTTTATAAGTGCTAATTCACATGGATGATTAAATAACTTTCAAATGGTTTTGGAGGGAAAAGAATATATGTTATATTATAATATATATTAATTAATCATAGACTTAGCACTTAGCACTTACCACTTTGCACCTTTGCATCCTTTGCTTTCTTAGAAAATTCGGAATTAATTTTTACACAGATTTTGGAAACAGTTTTTTTAACAGTTATTTTAACTGCTTGTTGGTTATGTTTTAACAGCAAATTCGTGGTTATAATCTGAAGATGATGGCAGATTATTACACACACAAAATCCGAAATTCTTACACACACAAAATGCAATTCTCTGAAGTTCGTGAGGAAATTATGTACGCTGCATAATTTTCTGTTTCTTTGAGGTCAAATCCTGGGAAGAAATTAGTCTCGATTCCCACCAGCGTTTTATAGTGGGGGCTAATATTCTTTAAGGATAGTGATTATCACGTCCTCAAATTATTATCATTTTCTGTAAATATTCTAACAAACTTAAAGAATATTACTATGGATCAAAGTGCTGGTTTAAGGATGTTTGGAAGCGACATAATCAAACTCGACAGAATGGATGGCATGAATTTCACTCGCTGGAGAGGAAAGATGAAGTTTATGTTAACTGTATTCAAAGTTTACTATGTTCTGGAAGCGCCACAAATTGGCGATGTTACTGAAGAAGAACAAAGTAAACGTGATCAAGATGAAACACTCTGCAGAGGTTACATTCTGAGTACCCTCACTGATCGACTGTATGATCTGTACACACCAATGACATCTGCAAGGGAAATCTGGAATTCTCTTGAAGAAAAATACACCGCTGCAAAAGAAGGGGCAGATAAGTTCATTACTTTTAAATTCTTTGAATTTACCATGCAAGATAATGTTTCTATTTTAGATCAAGTTCATGAATTTCTCATACTGGTTTCAAAATTCAAAAATCTTAACATTGAAATTCCAGAAAAATTATTGGTTGGGGCCATCATCACGAAATTACCATCTTCTTGGCACAATTACAGGAAGAAATTGATGCACACTTCATAGGATTTTACTCTGGATCAAATTCAAAAACATTTACGAATTGAAGAGGAAACTCGAATTCGTGAAAAGAATCTGAATGGTGCATCAACTTCTAAAGTTAATTATGTTGATTCAGGAAAGAACAACAAAGGCAATGACAAGAAGAGGAAGGGTACATGGTATTCTTTCAAAGACAATAAGAAAGGAAAAAAGCCATTATCCGAAGTTACTTGTTACAAGAGTGGTGAAAAGGGCCATATCAAACGCTACTGCAAAATCCCAAAAAGAAAGTTCAATATTCAAACAAGAAGGATGAATACAAGAAAGATGAATCTGCAAATGCAGTGGAGCAAGTTGAAATCACAGAAATTGTAACACCGCAAAATTTAGGAAGCGTTTTTTTTTTTTTTTTTTTTTAATGCCCGAAGGCGATTAGGTTATCCTCTAGGTTAGTTTAGCGGAAGCATAAAGATAATAATAAGTTTAGGTTTAGGTTTACAAACCAAATGTCCCAAAATAAACTTCTAACATTAATTATTTAAACGGTGTCACTTAAACGACATGGCTCCTTTTTAAAACATATCAACTGAGCTTGGTCAACCATCCCGTCCAAAGCACCGACCACCTGAAAAGATTCAACGAGGGAGGGATTAGCACAAAGCTAAGTGAATGAATATAATCTACAATTTCTGTAAAGCCCAACAAGCTAGCATAGACATCCCTACGGTCTAAAGGCCACGTAACTACGAATCACCGTCCACTAAAACACGGAAGTTCTAGAACATCTCTGATTGGGGACAACACTGTTTGTTCGAGAAGATCGGGGTCCTGCCGGAGCCTTAAACCATGGTCGGCCAAACCACGGTAACCGATAGCGTTTCGTGTCCAACACCCGGGCCACAACCTCCCTTAACCATGCAACAAATACAGGTAAGGTCGGATACCCTTTAGTCGACACCCCTTGCTCAGCGCACTGACTTCTCAAACCTCGGTCACCACGTCAAACCGAGCCTCGGATAACCACACACCGAGTTGTTGCTTGTAATCAAGCAAGGTCTCTACCTTGTGCACCTAATCATGTATGGCATTCCCTAACACTAGGCATACATAACATCAAGCAAGCTAAACAAAGCCCAAAGCTGCAAAACCCATAAATCGCGTCGCTATCTATGAGATAGCGACGCTATCTCCAGAGAAATCGCGTCGCTATTTCTTGAAGCTTCGCGATTTCGACTTTCTGTTTCTGTTGGTATCCCGAAACTACATAGATAGCGTCGCTATCTATAGATAGCGGCGCTATCTTCCCCAGACCTGCACAATTCCTGCATTTTGCCAAGTATGCATATACCGAACCAATTGTGACCGAACACAAGTTGGAGATTAAATCCACTCACCTTAGCACCGCAATCCGTCCAAACTCAGTTGTCTTATATCACTGAGTTTGCTCCCCAATTCCTGTACAAAATGAATACCGAATTAGTAATCTGAATCTCACCAATTAAAGATAACAAGACAAATATGGTAAAAAGGTTCTTAATTGCATAATTTTAACATGATCAATACACTTGTAACTTATCCAACTAAGAAATGGGCATACCAACATCTTCCAAATCAAAGTCTATCAAACTTTATGCATTTATACCAATTATAACTCAAACGGGTCAAAATTACCGAATCAACGACCAATTCCCATAAATCTCAACAACTAGTTATATTATGCTACCATATCATAAATAATGACTAATTATCATAATTATACTTCTAAAGTCAAGAGTAAACCAAACAATGCCTTTTTAATCCAATTTAGCATATTAGGCCCAAACGGGTCAAAACCGAACAATTTATCTTAACACTTTCCAAATCCAAGACCAACATATCAACTAACATTTACATACCATTTTATGACTAACTTGACATCTTAAATATAAAGTCAAACTTCAGATTTGACCAAAACCAAGAATCCATAAAATTGACTAGTTTATGTCTAAAATGAACAATTTAGCCAAACACTATCAAAAGTTAGTAGTTTCATCAATTAATCTTCATAATCAACATTTATCATCTATTTCATGTTAATTCAACCTAACATATGCCTAGTGTACACCAAAATCACATACTTCACTTTTTGGTTAGGAAAACTCATCTTCTTCACTTTACCAACAATGGTGATTTCTTACACATTGATCAAATCAAGTTTCTAGTCAAGTCATTAAAATGATATAATCACTACTAAACATTAGAAGCATAAATGATTCATCAATTTCACAAATTTAACAAAAATCCATAAAACCCATCTTTTCTTCAAATCACCTACAATGGTGATTTATGAACTTTTCACCAAATCAAAGTTTCATCCACCAATTAAGCATGTAATAATCCTATAATGCATCAAGAAACATGGAGCTTCAACAATTTTACAATTTCTACCAAGAATTCATAAAAAAAACCACAAATATCAAGAACCCTAGTTCTTCAACCAACAAGACTATGAACCCTAGCATCAATGGAGGATTTCTTACCTTAAAAGATGATATATTTCGAGATTAAAGGCTGGAACAACATGAATTTAGGCTGATTCTTCACTTGAAAACCCAAGAACACAAAACTAAAATATTTGGGGTATCATACGTATGAGAGAGAGAGAGCACCAAAGACTTACACCACATTTTAACATACACACATATATCACACGTGTAAAAGGATGGAGGGGGTTTTTATTTCATTTAATACAGTGTAAATATCTGTTATCTAATTATACGCTGATAAATTTTAAGACCAAAACGAACTCTGATTTACACAACGAAAATATATTTGGAACCCAAATTCAAAATGAATCTAAATATATAAATATCATTAATTAAACAAAACATTTCAGTTTTCACTAATTTTAACCCCTTGGTTAAAATACAATTAAATCAAATAAAATAAAATAAAATAAAATATTAAATAATAGAATATTATTTACCAAAAGTAATAAAATAATAGGCCGGGTCTCAGGATGTTACAAATCTACCCCCCTTAAAAGGATTCCGTCCTCGGAATCACAACCGCTTACATATAACCCAAAATAAATATTTTCTTGACTCGGTCTCAAATTTTCTTGACAAGTTATAGACCAACTATTTATCTATTTTGTCAACGTCTTCGGATCACTATTTATATTATCTCTGTCACAATTTCGTTGTATCCAGAAATATCAACTATTTCAAGTCGTGACAATTAAATGTCGTCCATAATTCCTTTACAATCCAAAGCATAGGCATTAATCACGTTATCGAGTAGCTTTTAATCTACATATCCAATTATAACCCACCATTGATCTCATTCCCACCCAATAATCTCTAACTGCTTCTACTACCCAAATGACAACCAACACTTTCCGTAAACCGGTGCACAATTATGATTTCATCCATCAAATTATGTAACAACTATTTTAACATGGATTACTAATAAACCTATATCTGAAAACTCCAAAGTAATGGTACTCAATAAAATATTAGTATATCATTAATCCTCTAAAATTATCAATTAAATCAGCTTTTCTCTTAGTCATAATTTCAAACTTTCTAGTCATATAGTTGTTTTTTTTATCAATCCTCTTGAGTAGTAATCGTTTTCATTCGCATACTAATCGTAGTTTCTTTAAATAATTACACACTATAAACTCCTTCGGTATATGAAATTCACACGTTTTATATTTAAAAGTTAATCATTTCACACACTTAACACAATGTTATCAATCACAATCTCCAATTTATGGTTCGGATAATTCTACTTATAAGGTTCAAACCATTGCAAAGCATAGACAATCTAATTTATTTACTGTATTATAACATATCCCACTTCTGTAAGGTGAAAACCGCAACATATTACAAAATTCATCATATTCATCGGGTCTCGTAAGGGAATAAATTAAACAAAATATTTGTGTATAAGTCTCAAATACCATCTTATGTTCATTATCTCATCAAAATCTCATACTCTTGTACAGTTTAACTTGCTATAGTCCCCGCAATTTAAAATCGTCACTATTAATCTATGGTCTTAATCCACTAAATTTCAGAGAATACTCATTTCATAATCTAATTTCCCATCAAATTTTATAACAACTCAGGATATCATCCATCGATTTAATTACAATTCTATTTATGAAGGTCAACAACTTGATTGTTATAGGTCAATTTTCATTTACACATCCAACACAAAAGACATTTTCGTAAACCCATCATATAACAATTCGAGTCATAAAGAAATCATTTAGATATATTTCATTAACTGTCTTTTATATGTCATCCAAAGCAAATGTAAGAATTTAATTCAATCGTTTGGTCGGGTTTTATCGGATCTCACTTACTAAATCACTACATGTGACTCAACGGGTCACGGCTAAAAATAATTATTTATTCTCATATTTGATACTAGTCCTACCCGAACTATTCAGTTTATGATTAAGATTACATCAATCTTATCTAAAGGCTTACATTCAAGAAGTATACTACATTCACTACCCAAAATCAAATTGAACTTCAGACACATATATTGTGACTTATTTCAATTACCATCAATCATCTTCACTTCACATAGAGTAAACGAACAACAAAATCAATTAATTTCATCTTATCACAAATTTGCACACCATTTATATCTATAAATCTATAATAGCTCTAGATACAAATGTTATGTCCAAGATCAATATAACATAAACTATCTCCACTTCAAGTAGAATAAAAACACAAAGTACACAGTTTCAGCTTGTCACATAAATTTACCAACCTATATGAGCTATCTACTCCAATATCAAATAATTTACATGCGTAAGGATAATATTGATCAGAAACATACCGGTAATGACATTGTCAGTAGTGGTAGCATCTTCAACCGTCATCTGATGGAGAGTGATTCTTTCTTTTCTTTTCTGACCGTCGACGATAACGATCCCCCGTCCGACCCAGAACCCGACCCTGTCTTTTTCACCAAAGGGCATTCACCCGCCCTGTGACCCTTTTTTTTTTCGTGCCCGAACTACAAACAATGCACACATCGCATCATCTATGAGCTCCCGAACTGAGCATCTCTAGGCCACTTCTAGTGCGACCTTCTATCACTTCAAACCTGTACCTTAGCAATTAATGCTCCAACCGTATTCTCTCCGCCGGTCTCCTCGTTCCAACAATTTGATCAAACTCCAAGACTTCACCGGAAGCCTTTAATCTTCAATTAGGAGTGAAGAATCACGAGATTTGATGAAGAATTCGGCTCGAAATGGTGTTTTCCACTCAAAAACGTATACAAAGTCGTTGGGAGAGAAACTAGGGTTTTGATATGCATTAAATGAGCATTTCCCGACTTTAAAGCTGATCATACACCAAAATCGCGTCGTGATCTATAGATCGCGTCGCTATCTTTTGCCCGCGATCCAAAATCGCGATCCAAGACTTCGCTATTTCGGGTTTCTGTGGAAACAGCCAAAAATCGCGTCGCTATCCCAAAAATCGCGTCGCTATCTTGGGCTGTGCAGCCCAGGCTGCACTTTTCGACCTTTGCTTCGACACGGTTTCGTCCATAACTTCCTCATACGATGTCCAAATGACACGAAACCAATTCCTACGTTCTTTAAATGATTTATCCTTATTTATCATATTTTTTTTTAAAATTTATTTATCTACAAATTTCGGGTCGTTACAACATGTACCTAGCACACCATTGTGCCCAATGACTTGTACCACCTCCCGACTGTTTACAGTTCGAGCCTCCCAATTTTTCATTTCCTTTCCACCTCTCATCCTATTGGGGACTCGACTGAATAGACTTGTTATATGAGAACTTAACTTGTATCTAAAAGTGACGCGATACTCATGTAATACGGCCTCATAAAATGTTGTATCTGAGAAAGTTAATCTGGTACCCACTGTTCCTTTGCCAAATGCCCGGTCAATAAATCCCATCATATCATAACAATTCTTTTAAGCATCCGGTTACATACTTTACACTTAACTCCTCTTCACAATTACGCGCATCTAAAGCGTTTACCATTTCTCTCAACCGGTTTAAAGTAACACTCAAATATTTGATTCCACGAAATTCTGGTAACTTACACTCTAGAAGTTATTTATAGGTTCATGATTGTTTGGTTCGGGTTTGTGGTGGAAAACTGGGTATTGGTAAGGATAAGTTCTTGGGGTGGATAGAGTTCGTAAAACAATTGTGGTAGTATATCGGGGTACAACATATTAGGCATGAGAATGGTTGTTGAAATGGTAGTAGGAATGGGTATATGATTGGGTTGATTATGTTCATATCCTCTAACACCATTTCGAAGATCTTGCATTTAACCTCCCAACAATAGTATGTACTCTTGATCACTCATTGATTGTTTCATGAAGGCCCAACATCATCTGAACTTCCGGTCGGTGGGTTCGGAGGGTCCGCGTTATCGTTATCCGTTATATCTGTAACAAACACAACATCTCACCATTGGGTTAGTTTAATCCGTTAGTACCTACATACTAACCACTAACCTCTAATGGTCCTTACTAATCCTAATCCCCGCGCTTTAGGAATGCTTGACCAAACTCGAGCCAAGATTTGGGAATGTTACACCTAAATGTGCACACATTGCCAAACCAAGGCTCTGATACCAAGTTGTAACACCGCAAAATTTAGGAAGCGTTTTTTTTTTTTTTTTTTTTTTAATGCCCGAAGGCGATTAGGTTATCCTCTAGGTTAGTTTAGCGGAAGCATAAAGATAATAATAAGTTTAGGTTTAGGTTTACAAACCAAATGTCCCAAAATAAACTTCTAACATTAATTATTTAAACGGTGTCACTTAAACGACATGGCTCCTTTTTAAAACATATCAACTGAGCTTGGTCAACCATCCCGTCCAAAGCACCGACCACCTGAAAAGATTCAACGAGGGAGGGATTAGCACAAAGCTAAGTGAATGAATATAATCTACAATTTCTGTAAAGCCCAACAAGCTAGCATAGACATCCCTACGGTCTAAAGGCCACGTAACTACGAATCACCGTCCACTAAAACACGGAAGTTCTAGAACATCTCTGATTGGGGACAACACTGTTTGTTCGAGAAGATCGGGGTCCTGCCGGAGCCTTAAACCATGGTCGGCCAAACCACGGTAACCGATAGCGTTTCGTGTCCAACACCCGGGCCACAACCTCCCTTAACCATGCAACAAATACAGGTAAGGTCGGATACCCTTTAGTCGACACCCCTTGCTCAGCGCACTGACTTCTCAAACCTCGGTCACCACGTCAAACCGAGCCTCGGATAACCACACACCGAGTTGTTGCTTGTAATCAAGCAAGGTCTCTACCTTGTGCACCTAATCATGTATGGCATTCCCTAACACTAGGCATACATAACATCAAGCAAGCTAAACAAAGCCCAAAGCTGCAAAACCCATAAATCGCGTCGCTATCTATGAGATAGCGACGCTATCTCCAGAGAAATCGCGTCGCTATTTCTTGAAGCTTCGCGATTTCGACTTTCTGTTTCTGTTGGTATCCCGAAACTACATAGATAGCGTCGCTATCTATAGATAGCGGCGCTATCTTCCCCAGACCTGCACAATTCCTGCATTTTGCCAAGTATGCATATACCGAACCAATTGTGACCGAACACAAGTTGGAGATTAAATCCACTCACCTTAGCACCGCAATCCGTCCAAACTCAGTTGTCTTATATCACTGAGTTTGCTCCCCAATTCCTGTACAAAATGAATACCGAATTAGTAATCTGAATCTCACCAATTAAAGATAACAAGACAAATATGGTAAAAAGGTTCTTAATTGCATAATTTTAACATGATCAATACACTTGTAACTTATCCAACTAAGAAATGGGCATACCAACATCTTCCAAATCAAAGTCTATCAAACTTTATGCATTTATACCAATTATAACTCAAACGGGTCAAAATTACCGAATCAACGACCAATTCCCATAAATCTCAACAACTAGTTATATTATGCTACCATATCATAAATAATGACTAATTATCATAATTATACTTCTAAAGTCAAGAGTAAACCAAACAATGCCTTTTTAATCCAATTTAGCATATTAGGCCCAAACGGGTCAAAACCGAACAATTTATCTTAACACTTTCCAAATCCAAGACCAACATATCAACTAACATTTACATACCATTTTATGACTAACTTGACATCTTAAATATAAAGTCAAACTTCAGATTTGACCAAAACCAAGAATCCATAAAATTGACTAGTTTATGTCTAAAATGAACAATTTAGCCAAACACTATCAAAAGTTAGTAGTTTCATCAATTAATCTTCATAATCAACATTTATCATCTATTTCATGTTAATTCAACCTAACATATGCCTAATGTACACCAAAATCACATACTTCACTTTTTGGTTAGGAAAACTCATCTTCTTCACTTTACCAACAATGGTGATTTCTTACACATTGATCAAATCAAGTTTCTAGTCAAGTCATTAAAATGATATAATCACTACTAAACATTAGAAGCATAAATGATTCATCAATTTCACAAATTTAACAAAAATCCATAAAACCCATCTTTTCTTCAAATCACCTACAATGGTGATTTATGAACTTTTCACCAAATCAAAGTTTCATCCACCAATTAAGCATGTAATAATCCTATAATGCATCAAGAAACATGGAGCTTCAACAATTTTACAATTTCTACCAAGAATTCATAAAAAAAACCACAAATATCAAGAACCCTAGTTCTTCAACCAACAAGACTATGAACCCTAGCATCAATGGAGGATTTCTTACCTTAAAAGATGATATATTTCGAGATTAAAGGCTGGAACAACATGAATTTAGGCTGATTCTTCACTTGAAAACCCAAGAACACAAAACTAAAATATTTGGGGTATCATACGTATGAGAGAGAGAGAGCACCAAAGACTTACACCACATTTTAACATACACACATATATCACACGTGTAAAAGGATGGAGGGGGTTTTTATTTCATTTAATACAGTGTAAATATCTGTTATCTAATTATACGCTGATAAATTTTAAGACCAAAACGAACTCTGATTTACACAACGAAAATATATTTGGAACCCAAATTCAAAATGAATCTAAATATATAAATATCATTAATTAAACAAAACATTTCAGTTTTCACTAATTTTAACCCCTTGGTTAAAATACAATTAAATCAAATAAAATAAAATAAAATAAAATATTAAATAATAGAATATTATTTACCAAAAGTAATAAAATAATAGGCCGGGTCTCAGGATGTTACAGAAATCACTGCCATGGTTTCTGAAATAAACATTGGTATGATTCAAGAAGTTCATATGGCAAGTGTGACACCAAATGATGATTGGTGGTATGATTCGGGTGCAACTACTCATGTTTGCAACAACAAAGACTTGTTCAAAACCTATAAGGAATCTGAAGGTGGACATGAAGTGATGATGGGTGATAATCACACTTCGAAGGTTGCTGGTTCGGGAAATGTGGAGATCGAATTCACATCTGGAAAGAAGTTAATTCTTCAAAACGTTCTTCATGTTCCTAACATTAGGAAGAATCTTGTTTCTGGTTTTAAACTTTGTAAAAATGGGGTTAAGGCTGTGATAGAATCGGACAAAGTTATTCTATCTAAAGCCAATGTATTTGTAGGAAAAGCGTATGCTTGTGATGGCATGTTCAAACTCAATATCAATAAAATTATTACTTCTGCTTACTTTCCGCATTGCAATTTTATTTCTAGTTTTAATATTGAATGTTTTACTTTTAATTTGTGGCATAATCGATTAGCACATATTAATTATAGAACTATGAAAGATATGTTAAAACAAGGTATTATATCCTATAATGGCGAACATAAAAACAAATGTGAAATACGTGTTGAAGCTAAAATGAAATGAAAACCTTTTTCTAAGGTAGATAGAAAATCTGAGATTTTAGAATTAGTGCATTCTGATATATGTGAATTAAATGGACAATTGACTAGAGGTGGCAATAGGTATTTCATAACGTTTATTGACGATTGCTCTAGATACACATATGTTTACCTGTTAAAATCGAAGGATCAAGCCTTTGAAACATTTAAGATATATAAGGCTGAAGTAGAAAATAAAAAGGGTAAAAAGATACAAATTCTTAGAAGTGATAGAGGTGGTGAATACTTCTCCACCGAATTTTCTTCCTATTGTGAATCTCAAGGTTTGATTCACCAAAGAACAGCACCATATACACCACAACAGAATGGGTTAGCTGAACGGAAGATGGAACTTTACAAGATATGATTAACTCTATGTTAGTCAATGCAAACTTACCTAAGAATTTGTGGGGTGAGGCTTTACTTACAGCTTGTCATGTAAGTAATAGAATAATAGCAAAGAAACTAAAGGTATATCCTTATGAAATATGGAAAGGTAGAAAGCCTAAGATAAATTATTTTAGAGTTTGGGGATGTTTAGCCTATTATAAGGTTCCTTTGCCTAAGATGACTAAATTAGGACCTAAAGCTTTAAAAAGTGTATTTGTGGGATATGCAGAAAATTCTGAATCGTATCGTTGTCTAGATTTAGATTCAAATGTTATTGTTGAATCTAGAGATGTAAAATTTCTTGAAACTAAGTTTCGTCATGATTCACAAATGATAAATGAAACTTTGTCTCAAATCCCACCAAACATTTCTAGCTCAAATTTGCATTCTACAAACAAAAGAAATATAGTAGAATCTTCTAGTGCACCTAGAAGAAGTGAAAGAGCTAGAAAGGAAAGAAACTTGGATCCCGATTTTATTGATTCTCAAGCTTTAATCTTCCTTGTTGAAGGAGACAATAAGAATCGTGTTATTAAGAAAATACATATTCTACTAAATGTAGAAGATGCACCCAAAACATATAAAGAGGCTATAACCTCTAGAAATTCTGCATTTTGGAAGGAGGCAATTGACAATGAAATGGATTCCCTAATTTCTAACAATACTTGGGAACTTTCTGATTTACCTCCTGGTTCTAAAGCAATTGGGTGTAGATGGATATTTAGAATAAAGTATCACACTGATGGTTCCATTCAAACTTTTAAAGCTAGGCTAGTTATTCAAGGGTTTAGTCAAAGACAAGGAGTAGATTACTTTGATACGTATGCACCAGTAGCTAGAATTACTTCAATTAGGGTGCTCTTTGCATTAGCTTCTATTTATGATTTGCCTATACATCAAATGGATGTTAAAACGGAATTTTTGAATGGTGACTTGGATGAAGAAGTTTATATGAAACAACCTGAAGGATTTATATTACCTGGAAACGAAAACAAGGTATGCAAATTAAAGAAATCCTTATATGGGTTAAAACAAGCACCTAAACAGTGGCATGAGAAATTTGATATGTCAATACAATCAAATGGTTTTTCTCACAACTCATCTGATAGATGTATTTATTCTAAATTTACAAGAGATTATGGTATTATATTATGCCTTTATGTAGATGATATTCTTATTGTCGGTACCAATATGGAAGGTATTAATGAAACTAAAAAGTTTTTGTCTTCATGCTTTCAAATGAAACATATGAATGAAGTTGATACTATATTGGGAATAAAGGTTAAAAGGCATAGTGGGGGTTATGCACTAAATCAATGTCATTACATTGATAAAATTATATACAAGTTCAAACACTTGAATATAGAAGAAGCAAATACCCCATATGAATCAGCTTGTAAATTAGTTGAAAATGATGGAAGAGCTGTTGCTCTAATAGAATTAGCAAGTGCAATAGGCTGTTTAATGTATGCTACGCATTGTACTAGACCTGATATTGCATTTGCAGTATGTAAACTTTCAAGATATACGAGTAATCTAAGTCAATATCATTGGAAAGCAATTGGACGAGTTCTTGGCTATCTTAAGAGAACTAGAAAGTTAGCTTTACATTATGAACGTTTTCCTTCTGTACTTGAAGGATACTCAGATGCCAGTTGGATAACTGGCAGCTGTGATAGTAAATCCACAACTGGTTGGATTTTTACACTTGGTGGAGGAGCTGTTTCTTGGGGCTCAAGAAAACAAACATGTATTACACATTCCACCATGGAGACTGATTTTTTAGCACTAGCAGCCGCGGGTAAGGAAGCAGAATGGCATAGAGATATGTTATTAGATATAGAGTTGTGACCACAACCAATGCCAGCCATTTCCTTAAATTGTGATAGTCAATCTACACTATCGAGGGCATATAATAAGGTGTATAATGGAAAGTCTAGACACATACGCCTTAGACATGCTTATATCAAGGAGTTATTAACAAATGGTATAATAACTATTAAATATATACGCTCTTGTAAGAATCTTGCGGATCCGTTTACAAAAGGTCTTCCAAAAGACATAGTTTTTGAAACTACAAGAGAAATGGGTTTGAAACCCATAGAATAAAGTTGGCAACAATGGGAACCCAACCTTTATTTAGACTAAAATTTACTTAAAGGTTCAATGTGGAAAGAACAAGTTGTTGATGACCAACTGGATACTAGTTTAGTATTTATACAAACTAGTGAGTAATTCTTTTAGGGTGAGTATTTGTACTCTTAATGAAGTTCATCTTTGGTAATTAAAGGGCTTCACCTATGTGGGCATAGGGAGTGGTGCCGCTCTCACAAAGGTAAGTTTTATCTTTGGAGGTGTCCGTGAAACTGGGATCAGCACGTGGCCATAATAGTGCTACCATGTTATGAACCTCAGTTAACAAATTATGTGTATTATTTTTCCGAGCCTAACACTAAAATCATGGCTCAAATGCTTTGTAGCAGCCATTGATTTGTTAGACTATTTGAAGAATATACACTATGTTGAGGTTCAAGGCGAAAGCTACCTTAACGTATGCATAGTTTGTTGGATATTGCTAATAAAACCCAAGTGGGGGATTGTTGGAACATATGGGTTTTATTATATTATTAGTGTGTTGTATGTATCCCACATTGGTGGATAATAAAAGTAAAGGAAAGTTTATAAGTGCTAATTCACATGGATGATTAAATAACTTTCAAATGGTTTTGGAGGGAAAAGAATATATGTTATATTATAATATATATTAATTAATCATAGACTTAGCACTTACCACTTTGCACCTTTGCATCCTTTGCTTTCTAAGAAAATCCGGAATTAACTTTTACACAGATTTTGGAAACAGTTATTTTAACTGCTTGTTGGTTATGTTTTAACTGCAAATTCGTGGTTATAATCTGAAGATGATGGCAGATTATTACACACACAAAATCCGAAATTCTTACACACACAAAATGCAATTCTCTGAAGTTCGTGAGGAAATTATGTACGCTGCATAATTTTCTGTTTCTTTAAGGTCGAATCCTGGGAAGAAATTAGTCTCGATTCCCACCAGCGTTTTGTAGTGGGGGCTAATATTCTTTAAGGATAGTGATTATCACGTCCTCAAATTATTATCATTTTCTGTAAATATTCTAACATATAGAATCACATGTGATTTGATGAGGATGTTAATTAAGGGATCTTTTGATTCAATTCCTAAGATTTGTCCTTTAAGATTTTTAAAAATCAAGAACATCCATAACACACAACTCTATACTTATTAAATCAAATCTAATATCATAAACTACTAGACAAATGAATCTTGACTGGTTTTATCCTAATATATTTACCAAATCTTTTGATTCTGATGTCTTTTTGACTTTTTGATTTTAATCTTGAAGATTTCTTGTTTTAAATTAGAGTGAAAAGGATTTCAAACTATTTAGGCTTAAACTAGATTTAAATCGGTTGTAATTTATACATCACATATTTTTGTCATACACTACCAATTCATGCTTTAAGACTATGCCTAGTATGGTGCACGGGTTGTTCGTGTAACCCCTAAAACTTTTTCGAATAGTGTTAAAATAGTGCTAAAAGTTTTAAATTTTCTTTTTATTAGTGTATGTGACACTCCTGAAAAAAAAGGTGCAACAAGTGACACCCCTCAATTTTTTTCTAGGTCCGTCACTGCCCTCTGTCCCTCTTTGCTCGTGTACCAAAGACGTGTCTCCTCCCTTACATCAAAACCACGCGACGCTCCCAAGCCTGGTTTGGTTGTCTGGACAACCGATGCATGTCTTGAGTATCATGCAATGGTTGCTTGTACTTTGTGTTTGGTAAGTAGTATACGTATTAATAAAATATAACTTTAAGGTTTGGTCGCCTGTTGCGTGGGTTTGGTTGGAGTTTGTCATGTGTTTGGTTGGTTGAGAAAAAAAATGATGTGTCGCTGAGATGGCAGGGGTGAAAAACCATGTTCGGTCCTCCCTTATACATAGTACTAGCAGGGTACCCGCGCAATGCGGCGGCGGGTACCCTGTGACAATAATTGACGGCGATCAATTGGTAGCCAGTGGAAGTGGGTGGTGGTAATTTTAACTTTATAAAGTCTGAGGGACTAACAAAGATAATTTTGTGTCGAGTAAAAAACATATGGTATAATATCTTAATTGCTTAGAGCATTATGTCAATAAGGCAGAAATATTAAGTTCAAGTCCTACACGGTATATGCTTTTGATATACAAAAATCTATTTTAATAGAAAAATGTAATGAATGAAAATTAAGTTTTTCTAATTTATAAACCTACCAAATGCCTTATATGAAAACATGTTTTTAAGATCCGAATTTTAAATTTGTACCCAACAAATTAAATAACATACTACCTCCGTATCAAAATAAGTGATACACTTTTTATTTAGGGGTGGAACAAAATAAGTGATACACTTTCAAAACTTACTTTATTTGGCAAAAAAGTGGGACCTATTATCCACTAACCATCAACTTTAATAAAGTAAAATTACTCTTTTACCCTTACTTTTACTTTTAAACATCATTAATTTCACTACATCCAAAAGAAGTGGGTCCCATCATCCACTAACTATCCACTTTATACTATTTCAAATCACTTTCCAATCTTTTACCTCAAAAACCGCAATTTCTCAAATGTATCACTTATTTTGATACGGAGGTAGTATATGAATCTTTGATTGATATTTAAACTCCTCATGAGTACCATTATATTTAGATCTATTGTAACACCACAATCTAGAGCCATTTTTTTTTTTAAAAAAAAAAATGCATACGGAAGCGATTTAAGAAACCATAAATCCTAAATTATTACACAACATAAAAACTTTACATATTAACTAAATATTTAAAACATTTAAAGGTGTTACTAAAACAGACTCGACCCGGTATACAAAATCAGAGTGCGGTCAGACTTCCAAAACCCGACGCTAATCAAGCCTAAACCACAACCTGAAAAGAGTCAACAAATGAGGGATTAGCACAAAGCTAAGTGAATAGAAATAAACATCAATTTGCATAACCACAACAAATTAGAAAATCAAGAGAAATCAATAGGAAAAACCCGTCCAAACTTCCACAAGCAATTGGACGTTATAAGAGGATCGGCGGTCGGGCGAGGACCTTCGACTGTTGTCGGCCAACAACAGTCAACCGATGACTTCTTTACTAGAGGCACGGTGATCCCTCCTTACGTAACGAATACGAAGGAGTCCGATCGCCCCCACCAAGAGTAACGAAGCGTAGCCGAAAACCACCATAGCTAACCTCTAAAAACATGTGCACATACTACCATTAACCACTAGACCAAGAATAAACTTGTAAAAAGAATTGCAGCCAAGAAATCTGTTCCTGACAAAGTTCGCGTCGTGAACTCAGAGTTCGCGTCGCGAACTAAGAGTTCACGAATCGGGAACTACATCACGACCAAACCCCAACTTCTCTGGCCCGAGTTCGCGTTTCGCGAACACAAGTTCGCGTCGCGAACTACTCCAGATGCCCAAATCCTGCACTTTTTCTCAAAACTCTACCATTACCTAATTTTGTACATCACACAAGAAAGAAGGTTAAGTCCACTCACCTTAGCTTCCTTTCCGTGCCGAGCTCAATGATCTTATATCACTGAGGCTCCTTTCCTTTTCCTGTACAAAATGAATACCGAATTAGTTACCCGAAATCATCAATTATGTAACAAGTACTATAAGACAAACGCCATTATTTGAGGTCAATCAAATGGCAACAAATGCTTGCATTTCAACACATAATACTCACCATGTCTAGAATTCCATCAAGTTAATTCTAAACCAATCTTAATGCATTTCAATCAAATTGCACACATTAGGCCCAAACGGGTCAAACACATATTCAAGCTCATACTTGTCAAATAACAATTTCATATTGTCAAGTTCCTTACTTAACATTAATCTAAGCAATTTGCACAACATTTGTATACATGTGTAAGTTAATCATCTATTGACCTAAAATAGGTCAATTTGCACAATTTGCAACCAAACGGGTCAAAATCCGACATTAACATAATCATACATCCAATTAGACAACTAACACATATTTGACATGAATTTGACAATTATAGTTTACAAGCCATACAAGACTAAAAGTCAACTCCCAGGTTTGACCAAAGTCAACAATCTACAAATTTAGCTAGTTATGACTAAATTTCCATCTTAGCCAAACACTACCAACACCAATGCATTTTCATAACAAGCAACTAGAAATTCTTCATAACTAACAATCATCATTTAACAAACATAATTAGCCTAACACAACATTAAGAACATCAAAATACACAATTCAACAAATTAAGGAAAAAGCCATCTTCTTCCCAAATCCACCATTGATGGAGCTTTATGAAAGCTTCACCAAATGAGTTATAACTAACAACAATTCATACAATACTTGCAAGAACTCAATTAGACACCAAATCATGCATCAATTTCGGATTTCCATCAAGATTCAACAAGAACTTCATGAAAACCCAATAGCTCAAGAACCCTAGTTCATCCCTACATCAAGAACATGAACCCTAGCTTAAGGAAGGAGAGAACTTACTTAGTTTAGCTTCTAGATTCTGAAAATCACAAGGAAGAGACAAGAACTTCAAGATTTGATCTTCAATTTTGGGAGAAAAGCTTCAAAAGTGTGTGTGTTGAGTGTGTGTGTCGTGTACAGGCAAGAGAGCAAGAGGGAAAGACTAAAATTGACATCTGCCCTAACACATAACACGTACACCCCTCACTCAAACACAAGTATTTTCATTTAAACACAGTACAGGTTATTAGGTTCGCAGATAATTAATTTAGACCTAACTAACTCCAATTTTAACAACGAAGATATTTTTAGAACCCTGGTTCAGAAATGAACCCAAATATGTAAAAATCATTTTAACATTTAAATAATTCAGTTTTACTAATTTTTAACCCCATGGTTAAAAATACAATTAATTCCAATAAATCAAATAAAATCCTATAAAATAATAAAATAATAAACAATAAGATATTACTTACCAAAAGTAATAAAATATAATAGGTCGGGTCTCGGGATGTTACAAATCTCCCCTCCTTAAAAAGATTCCGTCCCCGGAATCTCACCTTGATCAAACAAATTCGGATAACGATTCTTCATATCTGATTCGGTTTCCCACGTCATATCGGCACCCAAACTATGTTTCCACTTAACCAAAACCATCGGTATCTGTTTCTTTCTCAATTTCGTTACTTTTCGATCCAAAATTCCAACCGGTTCCTCGATTAACCTTTTTCTCGAATCCACCTTTAAATCTTTGATTGGTAGAACCGGAATTTCATCTTCTACATTACACTTTCTTAAATAACAAACATTGAATGTGTCATGAATACCCGACAATTCCGGAGGAAGATCGAGTGAAACAGTTTGATCATTCACCACTTTACGAATAGAAAACGGCCCAATAAATCTCGGTGCTAACTTTCCCCGTTTCCCGAAACGTATAACACCTTTCCACGGAGAAACTTTCAAATAAACCCGTTCACCCTCAACAAATGTCACGGATCGACGCCGTGGATCCGCATACATTTTTTGTCTATCCCGGGCGGCTTTTAACTTTTCACGTGCAATCGCTACCTTATCGGCCGTTATCTGAACAATCTCGGGACCCGCAAACTGTTTTTCTCCCGCTTCAAGCCAACATGTGGGAGTTCTACACCGTCTACCATACAACATCTCATATGGTGGCATTTTAATACTCGAATGATACGAGTTGTTATAAGCAAATTTGATCAAAGGCAAATGAGAATCCCACGACCCACCATATTCTAACACACAAGCCCGTAACATATCTTCTAAAGTTTGTATAGTTCTCTCCGTCTGACCGTCGGTTTGTGGATGATACGCAGTGCTCAAATTCACCCGAGAACCTAATTCTCTTTGCAAACTCTTCCAAAAGTTAGAAACAAACCGTGGATCCCGATCGGACACAATAGGTAATGGGATACCATGTCGAGAAACAATCTCATCAATATACAACTTAGCCAATTTATCGAGTGATGCAGTTTCATTTGTGGCCAAAAAATGAGCACTTTTGGTCAACCGATCGACAATTACCCAAATCATATCGTGATTCTTTTGAGTACGAGGTAATTTCGTGACGAAATCCATTGTAATATTTTCCCATTTCCACTCGGGTATCTCTAACTGTTTTAACGACCCGTACGGTTTTTGATGTTCGGCCTTGACTTGTGCACAAACATGACATTTTTCAACAAATCGGGCAATATCTAACTTCATAGAGGGCCACCAATACAGAACCTTCAAATCATTGTACATCTTTGTACAACCCGGATGGATAGATAAACGTGATTTATGCGATTCTTCCAATATTAATTCCCGTAATCCCCCAAGTAACGGTACCCAAATTCGTGACCGAAACGTTTTCAATCTTCGAGTATCATCAACCAACTCATCTTTTCGCTTACACATATTTTCCGATTTCAAGTTTTCGTCTTTCAAGGCTTCTATTTGACATATTCTCAACCGGTCAATAATATCGGACACAATTTCCATACGCATAAACTGAACCACCTCCGATGATCCCTTACGGCTTAAGGCATCGGCAACTACATTAGCTTTTCCCGGGTGGTACCGAATTTCACAATCATAGTCTTTAATGAGCTCTAACCACCTTCGTTGTCTTACATTCAAATCTTTTTGTGTGAAAACATATTGAAGACTTTTATGATCGGTACATATAACACATTTGGTTCCATAAAGATAATGCCTCCACAACTTTAATGCGAAAATCACCGCCGCGAGCTCTAAATCATGGGTCGGGTAATTCTTTTCATGGGATTTCAATTGACGAGAGGCATAAGCAATCACCCGGTCTCTTTTCATTAGTACACAACCCAAACCCGAATAAGATGCATCACAATAAACTATAAAATCATCTGAGCCCTCGGGTAAGGCAAGTATTGGAGCTTGACACAATAATTGTTTTAACAATTGAAACGCCTTTTCTTGTTCATCACCCCACCAATATAGAACATCTTTCCGTGTCAACTTTGTCAATGGACTAGCAATCTTCGAGAAATTCTTGATGAACCTTCTATAATAACCGGCCAAACCTAAAAAGCTTTTAATTTCGGATGGAGTCTTCGGGGCACTCCAATTCATCACCGCGGTTATCTTAGACGGGTCCACTTTCACCCCTTCTTTACAAATTACATGCCCCAAAAACTGTACCTCACGGAGCCAAAACTCACACTTCGAGAACTTAGCATAAAGTTGTTCCCGTTTCAAAGTGTCTAAAACTTGCCTTAAATGATTCTCATGATCCAAATCGGTTGTTAGGTCACAACAACCCTGTTTTAATGTTAATTGATAGAGTATTATACTTAGAGAAATATTAGAGTGATAACACAAGAATATAGTCAATGTATAAATCCACTAAGTGTGGCTTGTTGCGGAATAACAAGACCACTAATTAATTACAAAGATATAAAAGTGTAAAGTGAATTGGTGAGTACTCCTTTGCAAGATGATCTCTATTTATAATGTTATAGAGATCTTACATAATGAGCAAAGGAGTAACCGAAGGACTAAGTAAGGAAAATGACTAAGATCAAGGGATTTGATCTTAGTCCGTTACTATACTGAGTATCACTCAGTCCTTCTACTCAGTCCTTGTACTCAGTATCACTATCTGATACTGAGTACTGATACTGAGTTCCAATACTGATCACTCAGTATCAGACCTAAACTTAGCTATATTATTCTACATATTAATCAAAGCTAGTCTAGGTTTTTTTGTTATCTTAAGATCCAAAGGGGCAAGGCTTTTTGCCTTAACAATCTCCCCCTATCTAATGATAACAAAACAATTACAAAGAGATAAACAAAAAAAAAATACAACAGCATAGGTAGCAATATCTTCTTCTTCATTTGCTGTTGATGGCTTCATTCTCATAGAAGCCTTCTTGTTTAATGTGGACAAACTCTTCTCTGCTTTTGAGTTCATCCCTTCTACTATTCAGAACTGCAACAATCTTCTTTCTGAACCAAGAGTCTTCTTTCTTGGTGATCATCCACTTCAGTCCAACAAGGTGACTGATTTGAGCTCTTGGTAGATCTTCTTCAGAAATGAAGCACTCTCTATCCTTGAGTCAGTATACATATATCCAGAAGTTGGATATATGACACTCTTTTGATCCTGAAAGACAAGGTTAGGAGGAAGAGGGTACTTTCTAAGATACTTGTATGTATGAAGGCATTCTGGTCTGTTGTTTGAGTAAGCCTCAGTCATCACACTGAGTGTTCTGTACTCTATTTCATGAAGTAAGTCCTTCTCATAACATACTGCAGCTACTGCACAGATCTCATCCAAGACTATTTGATCATAAGTTGATTTCTTTGGAAGCTCTTTGATCAGTCTTGTGATCTTCACCCAGTCTTGAAGACCAATTCTTTGAATATCATGAATAAATATCTTCATGGGGGGACTGGTTAAGCCAGTACAAGTGATAGTGATTTTTCCTTCTTTGAGCTTCACTTTTACTTTATTGACATCCAGATTTAACCAATGTATCCCCCTTACATTTGGAAATGTTTTGGTCCTCAAGAACTCCTTCCTTTCTTCCTTATACTGAGTCCTGGCAGCAACCATATTCCAGTAATGTTGAATATGGTCTGGACCCTTTCTTGAGATTCTATGGGAAGGACCAGGAGTATCAGTATCTGGGTCAGATTCTGGTTCAGTTTTGACTCCTAACTCTTGCTCATATAAAAATCTTTCTTGTTCTGCCCAGAGTTGTTGAGGAGTCAATCTTGGAGCCTGCTCGGTATCACTGTCCCTTGTATGAACAGGTCTTCTTTGTCTTGTTACCAAAGGAGCAGATTCCTCACTTGATTCAGAAGAAGTGAGAACAGCATTGATAGGTCTTCTTGATAAGGAGCTCCTTCTTCTAATTACCAGATTTTCTGGTTCTTCATCATCCGAGGATGATGATGAAGAACTTTCTTGTTCTACCAGATTTAGTGCATAGTTTACTAAATCTGGTTCTTCATCTTCATCATCAGCAATAGGCCAGATGAAAGGCCTATAGACCACAATTTGCAGATTATTCTCTTCAAGAGCAGGTGGCTCAGAATAAGTTTGCTGTGGTTGGTCAGTATGAGTCTCCCCCTGAGTAGATGCTGACCTAGTTCTTTGTCTTCTTCTCTCATACTGAATGCGAAATGGCTCAGTATGAGGACTTTGCTGATGTTGTTGTTGTGGAGGTTGATCTTCATTCAATCTTCTTCTTTTCTCCCCCTGAGCAGATGGCTCAGTTTGATCAACCTCAGTATCTCTTTGTCTCTTCTCCCCCTTTTTGTTATCATCTGATGAGGAGGGAAGAGGATCAGTATCACCACCCATGTCCCCCTCAGGTTGTTCAAGAGTAGGGGAGGGCATGGGCTCAGTTGCAGCATCATTATCACCAGCACCTCCTTCTCCTTCTTCTTCTTCATTGTGGTCACCATGTGAACGTGGTGGAGTTTGTGGAGGTTGCTGTGGTTGTTGAAGTAGTGAGACTGACTGTTTTATTGAGTCAATATCACCACTCATCTTGTCCATTCTGGCTAGAATTATATTTTGAGTTTGTTGGATGGCCAGAATGTGCTGCATGATTGCTTGCAAAGTCACTTGGTCTGCTGCAGCCTGAGATGCCTGAATGCCCTGCACAGATGGTGCTAAAGAAACAAAAATTATAAAACTGGTTAGAAAGACAGGTTTATCAAATAGAATTGTGGTGTTGTTTAATTCTACAATCATATAAACAGAGTTTGTGAAGTCTGTATTTCATCTGGTTTATGATGAAATATTGTGGGCTTGTGCATAGCATGTGTAAGAAGATTTTAGTAAAAGTGAGTGTGAAAATTTAAGTAGCTCAGTATAGGATAAGTCACATTTACTAAAAGGTTTGGGTTTGTGAATTCGAAGCCTGGGATGTGCTTCTTGTTATTTTCAATGTTTATCACTCGGTATTAGAGTGATAACAGAAATGTGGCTAAACCCCATGGGAAATTTTTGGATTTTGTGGCTTAAGGGTTTGTGATCATTTCTTGAATGATGCTTCCCAACTCAAAAATAAGTTGGACATTATTCAAGCAGCACCAGTGGGTGTCAGTATGACATCAACCACCATTGTCTCTTTAAATGTTGAGACAACTGTAGACTGACAATGATCAAGTTTGTGTGCTCAGTATATGAATTTTGCATAGCAGCAGTGGGCTAGCTATGTTGGCCATAAAAGGATATATATTTGAAAGATCGTTTGAGACTTTGGTCAGTATTGAGTTGGTACTGGCCAATACTTAGTCTCTATTTGGGAATGAAATATATATATATATATATATAAGTTTAAGGCTTTTTAGAAATTCATACCTGAGACTCTGTCAGATTCCCTTCTAGCATCTGCAGAGGTCGGTGCAGGATCATGTGTTTGTGGATGTGCAGCACCAACATCTTCAATACCGACTTGCTGAGCACCTTCCAGTGTAGTTTGCTCATATTGAATCTCCACATCAAGAGGAACATGAGGTTTCTCAATTGGTTGAGCAGTTGGAACTAGTTCTGGACCTGGAAGGTCAGCGGTGGCTGCAACTAGACTTTGGGCTTGAAGAGATGCAGTTAATGATGGAACATTTGCAGGCTGCACCTCCTCAGATGATAAGTTTCCCATAATAACAGGGGAAAGATGTCTTCTTCTTCTTTGGAGGACCAGTGGTGTGTCTTCTGAGGACTCAGTTTCAAAATCTGCTTCAATATGAGGAGCAGCAGGATCCTGTGCAGGTGGAGAGATATGTTGTTGAGTTGGTTCTTGAACTTGTGGAACATCCTGCATCTCAATATCGGGACCGGCCTGTGCTCCATTTCCACTATTATCATTATTATCATCACCATCATCATCATTGTCTGACTCAGTATCAGACATGTCTTCTGCATCATCGATGTGTTCTTGAACAATGGCCCACATAGGAGGACTTAGAAGAGGCTCTCCTTCTCTTGGCCTGTAAAAGAAAATCTTCTCACTAAGAGGAGGAAGATCAACTCTTGGACTGTGAAATTCATCATAAATGTGTGTGGGCATTGATTGTTGAAAGATGAGTGATAGAAATCTGCAGAAAGGGACATTTCATTCCCTTGTGTTTGCCCGAACCAGAGTAGCTAATTCATTGAAAATTAGCCGAGCATAATCAATATTTCTTCCATAGTACAAAGCATGTACTATTTGCATCCCAAATTCGTTTATTTGGTCCAAAGCACCCGTCTTGTGAGTCATGCACCGAATTATTGTTGTAATGAGAATACCCCACATAGGACCAAATTCGTTTCTTTTGATGATTCCTGTTTTTCCTCTGCGACCCAAAAATGGCAGTACCGAGCGTGCCTCTAATCTATCAACAAATGGGTCATACTGAGCTTGTGCTGGAAGCCTCAGTGTTTCACGAATAATTGCAGTAGAGACAAAAGCTCTTCTTTGATCCCTAATTACCCATCCAGCAATCATATCTGGAGAATCGAGTGTGGCAGAGTACCAAAACTCACATAACATTTCTGGGTAAATTGCTCGAGGAGATAGGGTCAGTGCACGAGCAATTGGGCAATGCTTCATAAAGGTCACAATATTCGTGAATTCTTGGCATACCCAGGCTTGAGGAATAGTGAAATTTGCTGTGATGTTGTTCCTCGCAAACCTGGGTACTTCATTATTTCGAAATTGGATTTCCGATTCAACGTCTGGAGCAACAAAAGTATAATTCGCCATCTGTGATTTTGATGTGAAAAAGTTTGCTTGCTAAGAGAAAGTGAAATCGTTAATCGCAGAGAGAATTGAAAATGAAAGAAAGAAATAACAGTTAAAAAATTTGAAGTAAAAATAAACGGTTATTTATAGGAAATTTGAAAGATAATTAAGGTATTGGGAAGTAAAAACGGCTGATTTGACTGCCTTATCCTCTGCCAACGGTAACTTTCTTAATAAGAAAGGTTACCGTTTGAGCAGTATAAGGATTAAGCTCGGTTTGAGCGCCGTAATACCCCAATACTGAGTTAAAAAAAAATTAAGTTAAAAAAAAAATTTAAAAAATATAAAAATAATTAATTTACTCTTGAAATTAATAAAAAATAAAAAATTTAAATTTTGATGATAACAGACTAGTGATACTGAGTAGTCAGTATCAACAGGTTTGATACTGAGCGCTCATTTTTAAGGAAAATTTAAGAAAGATTAAGGATTCAACATACCTAATTGCCCTAGTAAATACATAAACCTTTCCTCAGGAAGAGGTTTAGTAAATACATCGGCCAATTGTTCATCTGTTGGTACATAATCGACTTCAACCTTACCTTTTTCCACATTATCTCGAATAAAGTGGTGTCTGATATCAATGTGCTTGGTTTTGGAGTGATAGACTGGGTTCTCTGTGATAGCAATAACACTCTTGTTATCACAATGAATGGGAGTCTTATAAAAGTTGAACCCATAGTCTAAGAGTTGATACTGCATCCATAATAATTGAGCACAACAACTTCCTGCAGCAACATATTCTGCTTCTGCTGTGGAAGTTGCTACCGAATTTTGTTTCTTGGATGACCAGCCAACTAGTCTTCCACCTAGGAATTGACATCCTCCACTTGTGCTCTTTCTGTCCAATCTACAACCTGCAAAATCTGCATCTGTGTACCCTTCAAGGTCAAAGTTTGAGTCTTTGGGATACCAAAGACCCAGGTTAGGAGTACCTGTAAGATATCTAAAGATACGCTTAACTGCTTTCATGTGTGATTCTTTAGGATCAGCCTGATACCGAGCACACAAACATGTGGCAAGCATGATATCAGGCCTACTAGCAGTTAAGTAAAGTAAGGAACCAATCATACCTCGGTATGTGGATTGACATACTGATTTACCAGTTTCATCCTTACTTATCTTATCCTGAGTACCCATAGGAGTGTGCATAGAAGATAAATTTTCAAATTTGTATTTCTTTAACATGTCATGCACATACTTACTTTGATTTATAAAAGTGCCATCAGGCTTTTGTTCAACTTGTAAACCAAGAAAGTAAGTAAGTTCTCCCATCATACTCATCTGATACTGAGTTGACATTATCTTAGCAAACCAGTCACACATTGACTTGTCAGTGGAACCAAAGATAATATCATCTACATATATCTGAATGAGTAAGATGTCAGAACCTTTCCTTTTTGAAAATAAGGTTTTATCAATTTTACCTCTTGTAAATTTATTTTCAATAAGGTACTCAGACAGGGTGTCATACCAGGCTCTTGGAGTTTGTTTGAGCCCATATAGAGCTTTATCAAGCTTGAAAACATAATTAGGAAATTTGGGATCAACAAAACCTGGAGGTTGTTTGACATAAACTTCTTCTTGTAGTTTTCCATTTAGAAAAGCACTTTTGACATCCATCTGATAAACTTTGAAATTCTTAAAGGCTGCATATGCAAGATACAACCTAATAGCTTCAATTCTTGCAACTGGTGCAAAAGTTTCATCATAGTCAATGCTTTCTTCTTGCCTGTAACCTTGAGCAACTAACCTTGCTTTGTTTCTGATGACAACACCATCCTTGTCCATCTTGTTTCTGAACACCCACTTAGTACCAATAATAGTTTTGCCAGAAGGAGGTGGCACTAAGTTCCAAACTTTGTTTCTCTCAAACTCTGTGAGCTCTTCTTGCATAGCCTCTACCCAATCTTCATCTAATAAAGCTTCATCAGCTTTCTTTGGTTCAATGGTAGATAAGAAACTTGAGAAGAAACAAAAATTTGCAGTTGCTTGGGTTGGAAATTCTAATTTTCTTCTTGTTTGGACACCTTGTTCAATAGGACCAATAATGTTGGAGTGTGGATGGTCTCTGTGTTCCCTTAAATTGTTTCCTAAGGGAGCATTTGAAATAGGATCAACAGTATCTTGTTGATTTTGTGTGTTGTCTGTCTGATACTGAGTGGAATTCTGATCAGTATTAGACAGTGCAGGTTGCTGTTCGTCTTCATTTTGCAGAGTTGATGTGGATTCTTGTGAAGTGTTAGATGTGTCACCTTCTTCATAGATAGAATGGTTCAGATCATTAGTTGGAAACTCAGTATGGAGGTCCTCTGGTATGGGAACCTCAGTATTAGTCTCATTTGAGTGATACTGAGTTTGAACATGATCAGTTTCATTAAACTTATTAGGAATAAAGTGTGGATGAAACTTAGGCTGTTCAGCAATGGAGTGTTCTGGATTGCATAGAGTATCTATGCCACTTATGTCTTCACTTGCTGAGGTAGAATGCTCATTCTGATCTTCATCGAATGTGACATTAATGGATTCTACAATCATCTTGGTTGAGATGATATACACTCTGAAAGCTTTAGAGTGTGGAGAGTAGCCCATGAACACACCTTCATTTGCTTTGGGAGCAAATTTATTGAGATTTTGTTTTGTACTGAGTACAAAGCATTTACTCCCAAAGATGTGGAAGTATTCCACATTAGGAATCTTGCCATTGTATAACTCATATGGAGTCTTCAGATGTCTTTGGACTATAGTAGCTCTATTCTGAGTAAAGTTTGCACAGTTTACAGCTTCAGCCCAGAAACTCAGTGCCAGTCCAGCATGGCATAATAAAGTTCTTGCAGCTTCAATCAGTGTTCTATTCTTTCTTTCTACAACACCATTTTGTTGTGGAGTGTAGGCTGCAGAGAAGTTTTGAATGATTCCTTTTTCTTCACAGAAATCAGCTAATACTGAGTTCTTAAACTCAGTACCATGGTCACTTCGAAGTTGCTTGACCTTGTTGCCTTTTTGAAGTTCCTCTCTTTTTATAAAGGCAATGATTTCTGTTGTTGCATCTGACTTAGTCTTGAGGAAGATGACCCAAGTGTATCTTGAGAATTCATCAACTAAGACTAGAGTTCTTAAACTCAGTACCATGGTCACTTCGAAGTTGCTTGACCTTGTTGCCTTTTTGAAGTTCCTCTCTTTTTATAAAGGCAATGATTTCTGTTGTTGCATCTGACTTAGTCTTGAGGAAGATGACCCAAGTGTATCTTGAGAATTCATCAACTAAGACTAGAGTATAGATCTTTTTAGCCAAAGATGGTGTGCTGATAGGGCCAAAAAGATCCATATGTATCATAATAAGAGGTTCATTGATGGAATGATTGACTTTGGACTTGAATGAACTCTTCTTCTGCTTGCCCATTTCACATGCTGAGCATAACTTATCTTTTGAATAAGTAATAGTGGGCAATCCTCTCACCAGTTTCTTCATACTGAGCTCGTTGATATTTCTAAAGTTGATGTGAGAGAGTTTCTTGTGCCATAGCCAATGCAATTCTGGCTTGACTTTAGAAAGCAGGCATACTCGAATAGTTGGGTCTATTTCAGATAGGTTGACCACATATACATCCTTTTCTCTTCTAGCAATGAGTACAGGTTGCCCTTTATCATTGTAGATGATTCCTGCAACCTTCCTGAATCGAGCTTCATTGTCATCATCACACATCTGACTGATACTGAGCAGATTGTGTTTAAGACCCTCTACATAGGCAACTCTTTTAAAAGTTATGTTGCCTGCCTTGATCACACCATAACCTCTTGTTTTTCCCACCGAGTCATCTCCAAACTTAACAGAAGGACGCTTCTCTGGAGTATAATTTTGAAGGTATTCCATACTGCCAGTCATGTGTCTTGAGCAACCACTATCTAAATACCATTTTCTGTCACCCTGCACAAGACACAAAATAAGAGTTAGTTCTTTTTAGGAACCCATTTTTGAATGGGGCCTTTGGTGGGATAAACATATTTTGACTTAATCTCTTTATATGGAGAGGTCGGTATCACTTCGGGGGTAACTTTAGAAGTTTTCTTTGGTGATACTGACTTAGTTTCTCTCCTTTTCTTTGGTACTGAGTACCTAGGACTTGAGAGATCAGTCCAGCATTCATCTCCCTTGTGACCAGTATGATGACACCTATAACATTTTCTAGGTCTATTTCTAAACATATTTTCATACGGTATTTTAGAGAAATGTTGCACTTTTGGTAAGTCAGTATGAACAAGTTTTGCAAATTGTTTACTTAAAGATTTGACCTGATTACCAAGTGTTTTTAAAATGTTAATTTTGTCATTTTTAATAGGTGTTTTTAACATTTTGTTTTACTGGTTTAAAGGGTGGTGAATCTGGTTGCTTCTTTTTATTTGACAGAGGAGTCTTTCTAATATTATTAGTCATAGACTTCAGGTCTCTGCCAACTAAGGATCTAGTTAAAGTTGGTTTTTGTTTATCATGTTTTGAAGAAACAGCTTTAACAGGTTCTTTAGATTTCTCAGTATATGATGTTTCTGTTCCTACAACTTCTGTATTAGATGAAACATTGGAGATAGAAGTTGTCTTATTATCATTATATAATTCAAAAGTTGTTGTATTAAATAATAATTCAAAAGGTGGAACAGCAGAGGTGTCATACTGAACTATTGGGAGCTCAGTATCAGAAATTTCTTTTATAGAAAATTCAATACTGGGTTCTTGTAGCTCAGTGTAGCACTTTGAGCATATGGAGGGACCAATAGGTTTTTCGAAAATTTCATTTTGACATCCAACTTCACATAAAATTTCATTTTCCTCATCATCTGACTCAGTTTGACACCCAACTTCACATAAAATTTCCTTTTCTTCATCATCTGACTCAGTTTGACACCCAACTTCACATAAAATTTTAGCTTTTACAAAATTAATATGGTTCATAGTAGAAAACTCTTCAAATAAATCAGCAAAATTGTTCCTATTCTTAAATTGAGGATCAACACCAAGTGCAGCCCTCACATTTTCTGGGAATTGTTGATTTAAACATTTATTTAATTTTATTGAAGCATTTCCCCAAGATTTACACTGTTTTTCAAATTTCTCTTTTTCAAGTTTGTGTAAATGAGCTTTATCAGCTAATCTTTGGTTAATGTCTTTTAAATCTGAAAAGTTTAGTTCTAAATCTTTATATTTTGCTAATTTATCCAAGTTTTCATTATTTACCCTTTCAAGTTCTTTAATTGTTAATTTTAAAGCTTTTTCTTTTTGTACAGAAGTTTTAAGATCAACAAGCATATACTCAAAAATCTTAGTTTTTTCATTCACTGAATAAGTTTGAAAGGAACTTACCTTGTACAACTGAGTGGAATCCCAATCAGTATGAACACTCATCCTCTCAGCCTCTTTGATATCCTTTTCAAAGGAGCTCTTCAAATCATCTTCAGTGAAAGCCATAAAAGCTTTATTCTCAATATCTTCCTCATCATCACTTAAGTCTTCATCCATCCAGGCTTCTGAGTAAAGTGCTTGATGAGGTGCTCCATTCCCTTCTGCCCTCTTGCCCTTGCTCCAATTTTTCAGCTTGACATATTTGTCTCTATACCTTTTTGCTCGGTATGCAATCTTGTCATTTTGGTCAGTCTCAGAAGACTTGGTATGACAATTTGCAGCAATATGTCCAGGCTTTCCACACCTATAGCACAGATCTGATCTTGGGTCAGTATTAGAAGAGCTAACACCAAGCCTCTTCTTCTTCAACTGATCCAGCTTCATGGACATAAGAGCCATTTGGGTTTCAAGCTCTTCTGCCTCAGCATCAGCAAGATCAACTTCTGGTTCATCTGGCTCAGTCACAGTATAGGCCTGTTGCACAACTAGAGCCATGCCAGTGGAAGACTTGTCTGTTTTCTTCCAGTTGATCAGTCTTGCAACATTATTCTCCTCATGATTCAACATTAGACCATACAAGGTTTGAAGAGTGTATGACTCAATGTTGTTAGCAGCATTGACAGAGTTTGTCATGTCAAGAAATTGTTGAGGAAGACTATCCAGGAACTTTTGAACAAGCTCTCCTTCCTCTTTCACAATGCCTACACTGATTAAATCATGGATAACAGTATTGAACCTGTTATAGAGAGTGGTGATGTCTTCATTAGGAGTTGAGAAGAAGTTTTCATATTTTCTTCTCATGTTGCTTTTTCTTTGCAACTTCACCTTTGCTGTGCCTTCATAGGTGACTGATAGACTATCCCACATAGCCTTTGCTATTCGCAATTTCATAATTGCATTAAGTATCTCTTTGGTAACAGCATTACCAATCACCCCTTTAGCTCTGGAGTCTAAAGCATACAACTGACGGTCAGTATCAGTCCAGTTGTGCTTTAGTTTAGGTACAGTTCTTATGCTCTCAGGAGCATCATCAGTAGCAGCAACAGGTTCTACAGTTTGTGGAATGATGGGACCATCATATAGCACAGTGAGCATCTCATGGAGAATAGATTCAAGATACCACTGAGCTTTAAGCTTCCATTGATGGAAGTCTTTTCCATCAAAGATGGGTACTCCCTTTCCAGACATAATAGGTGCAACAATTGTAGACATCTTGGATTTTTGAGTGTTGGAGGGATAGATGTAGGAAATGGCTGCCAGGGTTATAGATCGACTAAATAAGAGTTTATTTAGCCTGCTCTGATACCAGTTGTTAAGTCACAACAACCCTGTTTTAATGTTAATTGATAGAGTATTATACTTAGAGAAATATTAGAGTGATAACACAAGAATATAGTCAATGTATAAATCCACTAAGTGTGGCTTGTTGCGGAATAACAAGACCACTAATTAATTACAAAGATATAAAAGTGTAAAGTGAATTGGTGAGTACTCCTTTGCAAGATGATCTCTATTTATAATGTTATAGAGATCTTACATAATGAGCAAAGGAGTAACCGAAGGACTAAGTAAGGAAAATGACTAAGATCAAGGGATTTGATCTTAGTCCGTTACTATACTGAGTATCACTCAGTCCTTCTACTCAGTCCTTGTACTCAGTATCACTATCTGATACTGAGTACTGATACTGAGTTCCAATACTGATCACTCAGTATCAGACCTAAACTTAGCTATATTATTCTACATATTAATCAAAGCTAGTCTAGGTTGTTTTGTTATCTTAAGATCCAAAGGGGCAAGGCTTTTTGCCTTAACATCGGTTTTGGAATATATTAGTATATCATCAATAAAAACAATTACAAATTTATCGAGAAACGGTCGACATACCCGGTTCATAAGATCCATGAATATAGCGGGAGCATTCGTCAAACCGAATGGCATGACTAGAAATCAATCTTTGGGATATCGTCAGTAGTGACCGTATCTCGCTCGAAACGCGGTTTTTGGGATATCGTTCTCATGAACCCGGACTTGATGATAACCCGACCTTAAATCAATCTTTGAAAAGTATGAAGCCCCTTGCAACTGATCAAACAAATCATCTATACGCGGCAACGGATACTTATTCTTAACTGTTCGTTTGTTCAACTCGCGGTAATCAATACACATTCTCATAGTACCGTCTTTCTTTTTAACAAACAAAACTGGTGCACCCCAAGGCGAAGAACTCGGTCTGATAAAACCCTTATCCAATAATTCTTGTATCTGTGTCATCATCTCCCGAATTTCTGACGGTGCTAATCTGTACGGAGCCCTGGCCACGGGACTGGCTCCCGGAACCAAATCGATTTTAAACTCTACCTCCCGAATAGGAGGTAACCCAGGCAACTCATCGGGAAAGACCTCCGGGTATTCCGATACCACCCGGATGTCTCTAACAACCTGCTTTTCTTTTCTGACATCAATGGCATAAGCAAGGAACGATTCACATCCTTTGACTAGAGATTTTCTAGCTTTCATGAATGAAATAATAAGGAGAGATGTATTAACCCGATCCCCATGGGCCACTACGTGTGTCCCGTCAGGCAATGGAAATGAAATCAATTTCTTATCACAATTTATTAATGCTTTATTTAAACTAAGCCAATCCATTCCAAGGACCACATCAAAACCAGATATTGGCATTAAGAGTAAAAACATATTAAAACACGCTCCTTCTATATCAATATTTGCCCCAGTCACAGATGTTGTGACTGGCACCACATAACCATCAGCTACCTCCACTTCCAATGGAGTAGTTACCACAGATGTAGGCAATTTCAACTTAGCATGAAAATCCACAGAAATAAATGAGCGATTAGCTCCAGAATCAAACAACACACGAGCATCAATGTTATTTATCGGGAACATACCAGTGATGACATCGTCAGTAGTGGTAGCCTCTTCGACCGTCATTTTGAAGGCTCGACCCTCTGGTGTAGGACGGTTCTTCCTCTTTTGAGGAGATGATGCCACCGACCCCCAACCGACCCAGAACCCGAACCCGATCTCCTCTCCGAAGGACAATCACCGACTCTGTGACCTTCTTTATGACAATTCCAACAAACACTTCTTGGGAATTTACAAACATTCATCTCGTGCCCGTACTGACCGCACCTGACACACCGCATCGTTTGGGCCGTACAAGCCCCGTTATGAGAAGATCTACATCTAACACACCACTGTGCCTTTTGACCCGAATTCCCACCTGACTGTTTACGATTCGAACTCGTAAACCTTTGATTTCTTTGCCCCTTCTTGCTTTGTTGAGAACTTGATTGTGTGGACTTAAACTTTTGATACCCCGGTCTATCTTGGGTCACCCAATTATGAGAATTTAAATCACCTTCTACAGTTTTGGCCAAATCAAAAGCCTGTGATAGTGTGGTTGCAAGTCTTGCTGTGATTCGGTACTCGGGCCGCAAAGCACCAATAAAATGTTTTATTTTTGACGACTCATCGGGAACCCATTGTTGCACAAACCTTAACTTCTCATTAAATTGTTCAATTAAATCATCAACTGTCATCCTCTCGGTCATACGCAAATTTAAGAATTCCGATCGAATTCTATCCATCTCAAACGAATTGCAATAACGTTTGCACACTTGTTCTTTAATTTGATCCCATGTTATACTGTTTTTGACTTCTTTGGGTAGATGTTCAATCAAGGTATCCCACCAATTCATAGCACCACCTACTAACTTCCGTGTGGCATACATCACCCGGTGTTGGTCATCACACCCGCAAGCGTCTAGGGTTCTCTCCATTCCTCTTAACCAGTTCATAGTGACATTGGGATCCCTGCTTCCACTAAATTCAGGGGGTTTACAGTCTAAAAATTGTTTGAAAGTGCAACTTGGTTTCAAGCCGAATGGGTAAGGTTGATTGGTAAATTGATATTGAGGTAAACCCTGGCTTGGGTTAACGTAATAGTATTGTGGTTGAGACATTATTGGATGAGGTTCGGATGTGGTTGACATTAGGGGAACCATCATGGTAAAGGCGGGAGTTGTGGGAATCTGCATGGTAGGAACGGACATTGATGGAGTAAACACGGGAGGGAAGTTTGGTGGTTGGTTATTTTGGTTCTGGCTCATGCTATCCACCAGATTTTGGAGGTGTTCCAGTCGATTTTCCATTCTTATAATATAATCTTCTCTATCTTCATTCGTATCCCGGGAAGTACCAATGATTCATTGATCGGGGTTCGGCATGGTTATCGGCGGATTGGGATCGTTATCTGTCATATCTGTAACAAACACAACATCTCACGAACTATTAGTTTAAATCGTTAGTACCTATCTACTAACTACTACTAACACACAATTCATATTCACTCGACTAATCCACTCCCATAATTAAGGAAGTTTGACCAACTCGAGCCAAGATTTGGGAATGGTACACCTAAATGTGCAACCATCGCCAAACCTAGGCTCTGATACCAAATTGTAACACCACAATCTAGAGCCTTTTTTTTTTAAAAAAATGCATACGGAAGCGATTTAAGAAACCATAAATCCTAAATTATTACACAACATAAAAACTTTACATATTAACTAAATATTTAAAACATTTAAAGGTGTTACTAAAACAGGCTCGACCCGGTATACAAAATCAGAGTGCAGTCAGACTTCCAAAACCCGACGCTAATCAAGCCTAAACCACAACCTGAAAAGAGTCAACAAATGAGGGATTAGCACAAAGCTAAGTGAATAGAAATAAACATCAATTTGCATAACCACAACAAATTAGAAAATCAAGAGAAATCAATAGGGAAAACCCGTCCAAACTTCCACAAGCAATTGGACGTTATAAGAGGATCGGCGGTCGGGCGAGGACCTTCGACTGTTGTCGGCCAACAACAGTCAACCGATGGCTTCTTTACTAGAGGCACGGTGATCCCTCCTTACGTAACGAATACGAAGGAGTCCGATCGCCCCCACCAAGAGTAACGAAGCGTAGCCGAAAACCACCATAGCTAACCTCTAAAAACATGTGCACATACTACCATTAACCACTAGACCAAGAATAAACTTGTAAAAAGAATTGCAGCCAAGAAATCTGTTCCTGACAAAGTTCGCGTCGTGAACTCAGAGTTCGCGTCGCGAACTAAGAGTTCACGAATCGGGAACTACATCACGACCAAACCCCAACTTCTCTGGCCCGAGTTCGCGTTTCGCGAACACAAGTTCGCGTCGCGAACTACTCCAGATGCCCAAATCCTGCACTTTTTCTCAAAACTCTACCATTCCCTAATTTTGTACATCACACAAGAAAGAAGGTTAAGTCCACTCACCTTAGCTTCCTTTCCGTGCCGAGCTCAATGATCTTATATCACTGAGGCTCCTTCCCTTTTCCTGTACAAAATGAATACCGAATTAGTTACCCGAAATCATCAATTATGTAACAAGTACTATAAGCCAAACGCCATTATTTGAGGTCAATCAAATGGCAACAAATGCTTGCATTTCAACACATAATACTCACCATGTCTAGAATTCCATCAAGTTAATTCTAAACCAATCTTAATGCATTTCAATCAAATTGCACACATTAGGCCCAAACGGGTCAAACACATATTCAAGCTCATACTTGTCAAATAACAATTTCATATTGTCAAGTTCCTTACTTAACATTAATCTAAGCAATTTGCACAACATTTGTATACATGTGTAAGTTAATCATCTATTGACCTAAAATAGGTCAATTTGCACAATTTGCAACCAAACAGGTCAAAATCCGACATTAACATAATCATACATCCAATTAGACAACTAACACATATTTGACATGAATTTGACAATTAGAGTTTACAAGCCATACAAGACTAAAAGTCAACTCCCAAGTTTGACCAAAGTCAACAATCTACAAATTTAGCTAGTTATGACTAAATTTCCATCTTAGCCAAACACTACCAACACCAATGCATTTTCATAACAAGCAACTAGAAATTCTTCATAACTAACAATCATCATTTAACAAACATAATTAGCCTAACACAACATTAAGAACATCAAAATACACAATTCAACAAATTAAGGAAAAAGCCATCTTCTTCCCAAATCCACCATTGATGGAGCTTTATGAAAGCTTCACCAAATGAGTTATAACTAACAACAATTCATACAATACTTGCAAGAACTCAATTAGACACCAACTCATGCATCAATTTCGGATTTCCATCAAGATTCAACAAGAACTTCATGAAAACCCAATAGCTCAAGAACCCTAGTTCATCCCTACATCAAGAACATGAACCCTAGCTTAAGGCAGGAGAGAACTTACTTAGTTTAGCTTCTAGATTCTGACAATCACAAGGAAGAGACAAGAACTTCAAGATTTGATCTTCAATTTTGGGAGAAAAGCTTCAAAAGTGTGTGTGTTGAGTGTGTGTGTCGTGTACAGGCAAGAGAGCAAGAAGGAAAGACTAAAATTGACATCTGCCCTAACACATAATACGTACACCCCTCACTCAAACACAGGTATTTTCATTTAAACACAATACAGGTTATTAGGTTCGCAGATAATTAATTTAGACCTAACTAACTCCAATTTTAACAACGAAGATATTTTTAGAACCCTGGTTCAGAAATGAACCCAAATATGTAAAAATCATTTTAACATTTATATAATTCAGTTTTACTAATTTTTAACCCCATGGTTAAAAATACAATTAATTCCAATAAATCAAATAAAATCCTATAAAATAATAAAATAATAAACAATAAGATATTACTTACCAAAAGTAATAAAATATAATAGGTCGGGTCTCGGGATGTTACATCTATTTTTTATTACTAACCTACAAATCTGTTCTAGCACGCTAAACAATTTCACCTACAAATCTATTAATTTATATTGGTCGAATCTTGTTTACCCCATTTAAATATGTACAGGTAAGGGTTACTATTTCTGACCCATGATTTAAAACAGATCAGATTGGGTACTATTCCACTAACCCGAATCCGCTAACACAAACCTAACCTAATAGACCAAACTGGGAACCGATTTTACATAAAATTAAAGATTAGTTTGGGCCATATTGCACATGCCTAATTCACATAAGGCAAATATGTAACTTAACACTTTACCTATAATATCTTCAAATTCCCATCATGTTTAGCAAGTAAACACAATGGCTACAAAAATTTACAAAAATATCCTTTGGGCCATATAAAAGACATACTTATATAACATATTAATGTCTAAACATATATATACATACTGTCTCGTTCAATGCTCTCTTCGAATACATCTACGCCACCTGAAGCTCTTCGTTTGTCGGTTAAGTTCAATGTTTTTAAGATCTCTCTGAAACCGAAGGCTGAGGCCAGAGCATCCCCTTGTGCATTAATTTGCTTTTCTTTGGTTGTTGTATTTCCTTTTAAGCTATTTTATTTAATTTTACATGTTGACCCGTTAGTGATAAAACATAACCCAAATCAACTCATTCACAACTTAACAGATCATAATAGACAGATCTAGAGAATAAAATACATACCATAAGTTTCTGAAGCTAAGTTTCTATGAACCCATTTAGCAGCTTCACTATAACCCTGTTGAGTAGCTCGAAATACAGATGGACTAAATCCCGTTTAGAGGTTGTATGCATTAAGTACAATTTAGGAGGTTGCTCCACTTTATATTAACAACGGCTGCAACAAAAGTTATTCCAACCTCAAAAAATTGGCATATAAATGTAAATTAATTTTAAATATTCAACAAAAAGCCTTTAACAATACGCATTCTTGGAGTGCCAATAGCTTGGAAGTCACCACAGATTCATCACTTGAAAACTGCAAGTGTGGATATAATATAATTCAATTTAAAACTTATGAGAAAATTAGCAAATTTCCCAGTATTTTTGTAGATTTGTAAGCGTAGGTTATTAAGCACATCCTGATGCGAAATTCAGGATATAAGACCTGCCCCGTTCCCTAATATACTGTGAGGTCCTACATTTTTTACATAATAAGATATTGACAAAAAAGACATAGTAACTAAAATAAAAAGCTGAGTAGCTGTCTTTAGAAACTAAAAACAAACAAGCAGTTAGTAACTCTTGAAAAAAAGAAAATATAGTTTAAAAAGAGTTAAAACAGAATGTAAAATAAACTGTATTTGTAAACTCAACTCAATCGCTAGTACTTATTTCACAGCTATGTTCGCATACACATTTCAGCAAACAAGTTGTGGGCACTTTTGTCGAATTTTTTAATTGAATGCAAAACTATAAGATTAAATAAAACTTACCTTTACAACTGCAGAAAGTGTTCTATATGCCATAGAATCCATGTAATCTTCCTCTGTTACTACTGCCTACAACAAGTATGATTGTTACCTCTTTTTGAATCTAATAGTATGATTGTAATGCTTGTTGAAATAGAGAGAATGATGTGAGATTACCGCAAAGTTTAACAGTTGTTCCTCACACAATCAGTGTATGCTTTCTATTAAATTAGTAGATCTGTGTGTCCATTTCCAATGGCAAAAACCTGTATCAAATAATAAAATTGAAGAGAAAAAACAACAAAATTAAGAAAAAGAAATACATTAAGAACCGTTCAATAGTCATACTGAATGAACATCGAATCTAAACATTAAAACCAGTATAAAAAATTGATTGAAGAACATTAAGAACCCTAATTTCAGTATATAAAATCGGATTGAGATACAAATAAAAACAAATTAAGAACGCTAAGCGAATTGAGATACAGTATATAAAATGAGATTGAGATACTGAATCAAAATCGAATTGAACACTTACCAAGAAAATCGATGGATGGTGAGGGAGTCTTGGGCCTGTAGGGGTTGTGTGAGCGAATCTTCGGCCTCCGTGTGAAATCATTCGCAAATTTTGAGTGTTAGAGATTATCTTTTAATGTATATCACCATCCCAGATGGTAATCTAAGGTAGGGTGGAATCGAGGAGGCATTGGTGGAACCGAGGAGGCACTGGAATTTATTGGTTAGGCAAAGAAATAATCATAATCATGTTGAAGAAACCGAGGAGGCAATGGCTTCAAGTTTGAATTTTGAACGAACGGAGAATCAAACAGGCGGATGTCTTGGCCCGAAGGCCAGTTAAGTCAATTGTGTTTGTGGGCCGAAGGCCACATCCCAGATAACATTTAAATGATGGGCCGAACAGGTTATTAGATTTCGATTTAGGTATTGAAACACTACCAAAGGCTTGCCATGGTGGTTTGGGCGTTGTTAATTAACTTGTAGGTGGCGTGTTCGAATCATGGTTGTAGTGCTTTTTTTAGTAAAATGATTGAATTCCAAAAATAGTAAGAATTTGGCTGAATTTTCAGCCAGCTATCTAGGGAAAGATCCTAAATGCATTATAGATAGTAGAGATAATGGTATTGTACATGTATTTTATTGGCATTACATATTGGATAATAAGTGGTGTTTGACAAACATAAGTGATGTTAAAACCATCACCCAATGCAAATACATGTTTTAGAGTCGGAAAGTATGTAGAGTTATGAGAAATCTGATTCATATGATTACTTTTTAAATGACAATAATTATTTGGTGATAGTATAGTGTAGGACGGCTTAAATGTTTTTTTAGAGGTCACATAAATAAACTATTCATTGGGTAAACATTATCAAATTATCAGAAATGTTTGGAAATATCCACAGAAATGATTTTGTTGCGTACGAAAACTCGACCACCCTAGAAAAGCCCGTGATAAACGGGAATACGTTTTATTATAATTCTATATCATATTTTTGTTTCAAGTTTTATTCGGCAGTAAAAGTATAAAAGAAGAGATTTCAGATTTTTGGGCCTTGAGGGTTTATAGTTTGTAGTTGGAAATTGGTAAAAGAGGAACAGAAGCCCATGTTTTTGTTCTTAAAATTTCAAATGATAAATAAGGACAAATATCAAAAAGGCTTTGCATGAGGGATGCTTGTTACTCAACATTTTATAACTTCTTTAGATATTACTTTCATTTTTAAAAGACAATCCCATTTATAACAGGCTCCATTGGAGTGGCCGAGTTTTACTCGTGATGTTGGCCGTTACCAAAAACTTTTCTAGATCTTTTCCTCACAATCTAGTTAATGTTAACATAAAGAAGGGATCAAATCTATTACCTTTAGAAGATCCTTTTCAAGCACATTTACCGTTTAGGGCATCGCCATATGGTTCTTAAACATCTTTAATGTCGCAAGAAAAATGAAACAAAACAAATCACTAGTATTTACATCTTTACATCTTTGCATATTTTAGCCAACGAGAGTGACATTTAACATGTGTAGCTAATGTTTCAAGTAAATTGCAATACACATCAAAACGTTATATAAGAGGTGTTAATTACATATTTCCTCACTCTCATTACGGGTGAGCATTTGGGCCTAAAAACCGAACTGAATCGAAACCGAGAGATGTAATCGGTTCAGTTTTGTTTATGAAAATCTATCAATTTTCGGTTTTGGTTCTGAAAAGCCATCATGTTCAGTTTTGGTTATGAAAATCCATCATTTTCAGTTTTGGTTATGAAAATCCATCATTTTCAGTTTTGGTTCTACCGGTTTCGGTTCGATTTTCGGATAAGAATGAACATTTAGGCTTAAAAAAATGAACAAAAATCAAACCGAACCTAAACCGAAAACATGTAATCAATTCAATTTCGATTTTGAAAATTTATCATTTTTAGTTCTGGTTCAGTTTCTGGATCGCACTAACCCCTACCAACAATAGTAGTATAAAACGTAGTTTTACATACAAAAACAGTCAATACATATACATAAACGTACATACATACATAACATAAAACATAACACAACACAACCAAATGAGAAAAAACAATACTTTAGTACATAGCTTCTTCATACCATCGTCCGAGACCACCAATGGCTGCGGTTCCTGGTGGTGGTGATCCTCCATTGATGTTCACATGGAAGGTAATAGAACACAAACTTAAACAGTAATTACCATTATCTCCAACCAGAAAACAAGACAAAATCAACACATGGGTCCCTACAAAAGCACACAAAGTTTTCAACTTTTTTAGCAATTCTTGATCTCCATCAAAATCCCAGATGCAAAATTACTAAATTGTCCCTACACATGCAATAACACACGGTGGTTCACATTAATGATCATCTTCCATAATTCAAGAAAACACTTGAGCATGCTTTGAGGGTTTTCAACTTGATAAAGTTTTCAACTTTATGCCTCATTCTTGATCTTCATGACAACCCCACATTAAATTTTCCAAATTCACCCAAACCAACGTTTAAATTACCAAACTGTCCCTATTACAGTACTTGCGAATGCTTTGATGTGGTCCTTAATTTTCTTATACACAAACCTTTCAACTTTATGCTTCATTCCTGATCTTCATTACAATCCCACATCAAAAATTACCAATTTCTCCCTAAAGATACAAACACACAAATTTCTCTTTACAAAAAGTTCAACTTTATGCCCAATTCTTGATCTTGATCTTCATCACAAACCTCACTCTAAATTTACCAAATTCTATCTACACAAAAACACACACTAGTTTCTCTAAATGATCAACATCCATCATTCAAGAAACGAAATTCAGGACGCCTTGATGTGGTCTTTAAACTTACTCATTAATAAAGCTTTCAACTTTATGCCTCATTCTAGATCTTCATCACAACCCCACATCAAAATTACCAAATTGTCCCTAGTCCACATACAATCCCACAAATTTCTCCACACAAAAAAATCAACTTTATGCCCAAAATTTGCTCTTGATCTTCATCGCAACCACGTACTCCATTTACCAAATTCTCCCTACTCATACAAACACACAAAAAAAACACTACTTTTCCCTAAATGACCAAATTTCAACTTTATGCTCAATTCATGATCTAAGTCACAACCCCACATCAGAATTACCCTTATCCATCTATATAGTACCATATAATTAGCATAAAGTACAACCATCTTTAACATCTTAGAGAGAATCAAGCCCAAGAGCTTTAGCTTTTTCCTTCAAATTTCTCAAGTAATGAATAGCATCATCAATAACCATAATAGCATTCTTACCATTTTTATCACCAGGAATCAAATTCTGAATCAAATCTATAGTTTCTTTCATCTTATCTTTTCTCGGTCTCTTGTTACCCGACGATAAACTATCAAATTCTTCCTCAAACACTCGGTTTCCGTCATTTCCCGAGCAGTAAATCCCAGATTTACCCGAGCTTGCAGTGTCCTCAAGTGAATTTACGATTTTACCCTCGTCTTCTCGTTTACGCCTTTTCGTGGGCCCCCCTGAACTCGCAACTTCCTCTTCTTCACCACTTTCATTTTGACCTTTTTGTTCGATGAATCCTGTCATCGAATTAGGGGAATGACCAGTACTCGTTTCCTCATTTTCATTTTCATCATAATTATCATCATCATAATCATCATCAGAGTACAATAATGCATTAAGCTCTTCGGTATCCTCTCGCATCTCACTTCTTGAATCATCATCATGAACATTTTCTTTTATCATTTCATTAACATGAATCGGGCGGGACCCAAATAACGGTTTTGGGTTACTAAAGTTTGGAATTTGGTAACGGGTCGGAGTAGACCCGACACCCGAACTAAAAAGCAAAGTCGTTTGATCACCCGATTGATCAAACACAAGAAACTTCTTTTGTAGCCCTTTCACTCCCGGGCCCACATTCGGGCTTGCTACGGGGACTTGTTCTTTGACTTCTTTTGTAATAGAGTTGACCACGGGAGTCAAACCCTGACGGTATCGAGGTAACCCGTAGAACCAACCACACGGTTCTTGACGAACGGGTGTAACCATATTCCCAAATGATGGGATTGTAGCTCGAGGCCCTAAACCGAATTGGGCACTCGGTAAATTTAAATTTCGTGATTGCAAATCAATCTGTTGGTCTCGAAACCAAGAATCAAAACCCTTTTCCATTTGGTTAAAAATCAGCTGAAAAAAAGTATTTTTTGAGGATAAAGATACCAACTTGATGCAAAAGAATCAAACTTTCTTTAATAATTTTGAATATTAGAATACTTACCAGACGATGAACGATTATGTAGATTACGGGCAAGTATAAAAACTTCTGAAAACACTTCTAGATCTATGAAAACTAAATAATCCAGCTTAAATTGATCGGGAAAAGAAAAAACAGGACTACGTTACAGGTTTAAGCAAATGACGAAAGTATTCAGCCTGAAAAAAGATAAAAAAGGCGTATTATATTCATATAATAATATGAATATGATTCAAAAACAAGAATGAACATCATAAAAGTTTCAAGAATCCTATTCTTTGAATAAAGATTTAATTATAATAGTAACGAACCTGACAATCTTGAAGAGGTTGAAAACATGCTATAACTTTAACAATTATGGTGGCGCTCCCATCGATTCCATTTAAATGTTTCAAAGCCCGAAATCTTGTTTGTCCAGCTGATTGACACACCATAACTACTTTTTCCCTACTCTTATAAATCTTGATAACAAAATTCAAGAAAATGACCCACAAAAAGATTCGATCTTAATTGGATATGGAAACTAAAGAACGAGGATCAACTAATCCAACGGCAGTAGCAGGGGATGACAACGAATAAATTAGTTCCCATTTGTGAAATTTTTATGAAAATTGGTTGAAAAAGGTGGGAATTTAAGAGGATTTGTGAAGTTAATTAATGGGAATTTAATTGATTTTTTACAGAATTACACGGCAATAAAGATTGAGAGAAATGATTTTACGATAAACGTCTACTGATAAGCTATACCACCGCATGCTCTTTGTAACGAGATATTAACGCCACAATTTTTTTTTGTTTTTAACCTTTTGAATCTTCAAAAATAACTGTAAGAACATAACAAGAAGATGCATATTAGATATAAAGACTCATTTTTTATATAGCAATTGAAACAAAAGCTTCTACACATATGCATATCATCACAATTACCATGATTAATAAATATATGTTCTACAATTAGTTTTACCCAAGTCCCAAACATTCAAACCTCTGCAAATTGCAATTATTTGTTTAAACTTCAAACACACATCCAAAAATCCCTTTAATCTTTGTTTACAGGGATCTAAACATATTTAGAGCATGAACCTCTTAATATCTAGGTTGGGTATCATAATTGGATTTTAATTTCCATCTTAAAACTTGTTTTGGATCAAATTAAGGGTGCTGTTAATCTGAGTTTTTGTTTCTTTTTACCAATATACTTTGAGTAAATTGAGGTAATCTATTTGAAAAGTTAAGAATTTACACCGATTGAAGTGATTTACTACAGAAAAAATTGAGCTTTTTAAAGATTGGCAGCATGGGTATGTTAAATATAAAAAAAATGTATAGCTTTCTTAATAAAATATAAAAATAATCATAAACAAGTATCAAACTTGAACTCAGTTAAGAGAAATTAGCTGAGATATAATACAATTAGGTGTAAAAAAGCCAAAAAACCCATAAAATTTAGAGAATTAAGAAACTCTAATCACAAATAATTGATCTTTATAACCCAGATAGTAAATAGATAAAACCAGAAAAACTTATGTACATAATACAAAAAATTAAAAACAAGATGCACAAAATTGAAAAATGATTATATCTGGAAAACTAAACATAAAGTATTGCAATTTGCAACTCAAGTTTAAGAATTGAAGAAATTTCAAAACCCAGAAAGGAGAGATGAATTACAAAAATATCACACACAAGAACACATAGTGAATGTTGATCTTGAAACCCCAGAAAATGGAGAGAAGATTACCTTGAAAGAATTGGAACCCAAATGAGAAATTGAATGAATAATCTTGAAAACCCAGAAAGAAAGAAAGATTAAAGCAAGAAAGCAAGCATGGGTGAAGAGAGAGACTAAATAGACAAACAAATTGACATCGATGTGTTCATAATTAACACCCCTGCGCGCGTGCAAACCCAGAACTATATACGTGCGAATCGCACGCTTGGGTTTAATACATCTTTCTTACTATTTATATCGTATTAAAAATTTTGTGTAATATATGTACGTTACGCTATATACCTGTTATGGTATTGGGTATCAACTATACCAAAAAATTGATGTTGATGTGGTGTTTTATGACGCTTTTTTTAGTTAAAAGAAAGTGTAATGTAGATAATAATGTTGATACACTAAGAATAGGAATGTCTTTAAAGAGGCGCAAAAGTTGTAGCCGTACATGGTGCATTTTATTATTTACATCTTATTATATAATTTTAAAATTCTAGTTACACTTAATGATTTAATACAAATAAAGTTAAAAAAATCAAATTTCTTTTATATGTATCTTGTATTTAAAGGCCTATTTTCATTTATTTGGACATGACTATTATAGTTTCCGAGATGCCCTTAACTAAGAAAATTGTATTCCATTTAGGGCATGGAGTACTATGATGCCTCATTTCACCTATCTTAGTACTACATCTGCATTTTCATATGACTCATCATGCAAGTCATTACATCCTTTTGTAAAACATACATTGTTTCTCTAGAATCCATATCGTAAACATACATTTTAATAACATTTAGAAAAATGATAATGAACCATAAGAATCTTCAAGATTTTTGCGATAGTCGTTATTATGAAGATCGAATATGTGATGTAGCTATGAAAGAAAAGACCGGATTAAAGTTGATCTTGATATATGGAACACTAATCCGTTGATCACCAATCCAAACCAAATTTGCTCGGTTCATTTGTGGCATCTTCTGTTTTCTTGTTTTTGGACTTTCGTGGTCTCAAACATAAGGGTCGCTTAAAAGAAAAAAAAAATCTACGTAAATAAATAATTTTAAAACTATCCATCAATACACTTAAATGTGACAGATAAAGTAATGTAACGATAAATAAAAAAACTCTTATTCAGTTTGTGATGTTGCAACTTTTATAAAGTTATGCTATTGGTCATTTCATTCAAAGAATATGGTCAATTGTCTTTATTTTTCTTTTACCACTTTTGGACTTAATGAGCTCAAACTGGTCATACAAAAAGGATTTTGCACTCTAAAAAATTCTCGCAAATGATAATGTGTACAAAAATGAGAAAATTTGATGTGGCATCCTATGCTTGCCAAAAACACCAATGATATGGAACTTGACCATTCAACCCACTTCTAAGTATATGATGATAATGTGATTAGAATAATAACAATACTATATCCTTTTTAAAAAGTTTATACATGAAATGAGATCTATATATAGTTTTACATCTACCTAATAGTAAAAAGATTGTTTCGCAAATGACTTGCCGACAAAAGTTTATATTAGAAGAAAAAAAATTGTATTAAGGTATTATTAATGCTATTGTTTTATTTTTATTGATTATGTTAAGCATTAGTAAAGAGAGTTGTGTTTCGTTTAAGTGCATGTGAAGTTAAATTTATAAGATGTTAGATTTAAAAAGGTTTTCTAACGTATGCCCCTGGGGCATACATTGGGTGCAATCAATGAACATCAAATTTTCATATAAACCAAAAATCGTATTTGTTGCATCTTCATATATGGTAAATATTAAAGTTCATTAATGTTATTCAAAATATATTAGGAAACCAAATACTTTATTAATTGTACCTAATGTATGCACATGTTAGAAAAACTCAATTTAAAATCTTACAAATTTGTTAGATAAAAGTTAAAGTGGATAACTATTACCAAAAATATGGACCCGTGACCAATTTATGGCTTCCCAAAATCCATCATGTATATTGGTGCTGTGTGGAGTTGTAGCATAAAGCTAGATGCTTTGCATACTCTTTCTTTGACAAGAAAAAGGGAAAGAAAAGAAGTTCTTAACTTTGAAGTTAATAAATGTTTTCTTGATTATTATATTTTCTATTGAATGGTAACAATAGTAAATTTAAGAAACATTACAAATTCAAATAAGCTACTTGTGTGCTCGTATGTTTGAAAATCATTTTTATTATAATATTTTCGGTTGAATGGTTATTATAGATATTTAATTTCTAGCATAATATTTTGTTAAGTTTGTATATATTTAATTCAAATTATGACATGATTTGTTACTACCTTCAAACTTTCAATAAAATTATAACTAGCGATTTAACTGGATTTTTATTTCTAACCGATCGGTTTTTATAGAAATATAAGTATATAACCATCGACCTAACCCACTCATTTCAACCGGCTAACTTCTCATTTTTTAATTCAATCAATTCAAACGAATTTTTAAAGCATTAATTAAAATTGAGTTTGAAATATAATGGCTACCTTAACATTTATAACATTTTGGCAAACTTTTAGGCTATTTGGAATGGGCACCACATCACATAATTTTCTTTTGTCACATCATTTGTCACCTCAGCAACCACACCACATCATTTAGGCTGGTGGGTACGGGACCACGCTCGGCCCCACGTGATGTACACCTCACACCCCCACGGCGTTTTCGAAACCGGAACACCCCCCCCCCCCCCCCCCACGGCGTTGGGGGTTGGCGTGGAGGAGGCTGCCCAGCGGGCCACGGCTTGCAACGGTGTGGACCGATGGTTTTTTGATTGATTGTACTGTTGGGGAACGGCATTATAGCCGTTGGAATTTAAAATTTTTTTTTTTAATTATTTACCTATATATATTTACATACTTTCACTCATTTTACACACATAACTAATCCATTTTACTCTCTACAAACTCCAATCTTCATACCTCTCTACTTACAATGGATCCACACAACAATTCCGGTGTTGTCCCACCTCAATTTTATCCACAAACCGCACCTCAATATTTCCTAGCCGCGAAGGAAAGAGCCCGAAAAGCGATGAGCGATTTAGGATTGTAGTTTTTATATTTTAAGTATTTTTAATTTTAAGTATTGTTATTTTTAATTTTAAGTATTTGTATTTTTAATTTTAAGTATTTGTATTTTTAATTTAATGTATTGTTATTTTAATTTTAATGGAAGTTTAATATTATGTTTAAAAAATAAATGAAAATGAAATGATGAGATGGAAAATAAAATGGTGTGTTGTGGTGTGGTGAGTATTTCCACCAAATGATGTGGTGTGGTGGTGGTGTGGTTGCTTAGGTGGCGGTGATGTGACAAAAAATATGGGTACCACATGTGGTACTCATACCTTACAGACTTATCCAGGAAATATCCACCACACCACACCATATCCATTCTATTTAATTTCAAATATAAAAAGTAAAAGAAAAAAAATTAAGCATCTAACCAATCACAACCCACCTTTTCCACCCCACAATCTGATTCCTCATGAGCGTGATCACACTACACCAATTTTTCATCACCACATGTGTAGGTGATGGTATTCCAATGTCCACTATCCCGTTAAAACCGTGTTACATCACCACCACACCACGAGAACACCACCCATTGCGAGAAGCCTTAAGCCATTAAAATGTTGAACACTTTAACGAGCTAAGCATATACTTGCAGATGAAATGTAGCTATACTTATTTAAAAGTAAATGTAAGTTGTAATATGATTGAAAGTAAAACATTTACCCCTTTTCACAATATATGTTAACCCCACCATGGAGTACAAAGATACTTTTCATTGATGTGATACATGGCTTTATTTGAATGTGATTCAAATATATATAAATATGAATATATTGCCTACGATTTACATTTTTTAAAAGTGATTTAAAATAAGTTATATATTTTGAAAAATTATCTTATTTAGGAGAAAATAGTGAGATTCATACCAATTAATTATCCACTGTAACAAAGTGAAATGACTCCTTTAGAGGCTCAGGTGTGGTGGCTCAAGTCAAAGGGCTACATAAGCGTCACCTTAGCGCCATATCATTATTTCACATTTAACATATAAAACCTGAAATACCCTATCTACCATAACTAACCAATAATAATCTTTTGGATCCACCAAAATACCTCTCAATCACAAAATACCCTTCATAAATTACTCCCTCTCTCCTCTCTTCTCCGTTGCTGCAGCCACGAACACCACACAGAGTGTGGTGGTGGATGGATTTTCTCACCAAGTTGATGTCACGTAGGCTTTGGTGTGACCCCTTCGTTACTACTTATTGTTACAATATATATATACTTACTACACCATTCATTCTTACTTTTACTTTTAAATATCATTAAATCCACTTTACTCAGGTGTGACATCTAAAGTGTACTTATATTAAATTGGAGGAAGTACATTTTCTAAGATTTATATTTATTGTTGAATGGAAAAATTTTCTGCATATACGTGTACTTTGTTAAACTTTGAACTCAGACTAACGTATAATAGTCCCCTATTATGGCGACCAGACCTCACACCCAAATGCTTATTTTTTCCTTCCATTTGGTTGTCTAGCTAGATGACCAATGCCGGTCGTGTGTTGTGCATTGATTGCATGTATGTTATGCATTGTAAGTGATACATGTATTAAAAAAACTCAATTTTAAGGTTTGTTTATGTGTTTGTTCATCACTATGGCCGTTTTGTTACGTGTGTGACGTGTGAATAGAGAAAATTGATGTGACACTAATGTAACACCATTAACCAAACTCATGTTTAGTCACATCAAGATTAAGTGTATGAAACTAACCAAGGTCTTAGAGTTAAGAGTATTTGCCATATACTGATACAAAAATTAATATATATTATGCCTTAAATTATATACTCCAAATTTTCCAAAAAAGGTTTACCCAAAAAGATTAGTCAAAGTTTTTTTCGGTACCACATTTTTTCATGGGAGTGTTCACTTTCGTAAAGAAAATTAATCAATGCAAGCACCACTTCACTAACTTTTTTGAATCGCTTTTGGGAACTCATTCAATATAAACATGTTTTGATAATAATGAAATTGATTACTAATTTAAAGAAATGTCTATAAACTTAAAATTTTCTGATGTCATGTAAATAATAAAACAGTGCTTCCAGTTCTTATATATATAAACCTTATAATATACGTTGTAATGTGGTATGGTTGTATATACCCCTCATAGTACTTGGCATGACATGTTAAAAAGACGCGTTAATAAAACAGTGCTTCCAATTCTCAGATATATAAGGCTGCAAGGTATGGGTACCACATATTTCTTGTCACGTCACCGCCACCTAAGCAACCACACTACCACCACACCATATCATCTCCAGGAAATACCCACCACACCACACCACACCATTTTATTTCATTAAATTTTCAATATAATAAAAAAGAAAATACCCCTCAACCAATCAGAAGCCAACACATGTCAAAAAGTAACCCCAACGGCCCGTTTCCTCCCGTGGCCATCTCCATGCTTCCTCCACGCCGACCCCCAACGCCGTGGGGGGGGGGGGGGGGGGGGCGTTGTTCCGGTTATAAGCACGCCGTGGGGGTGTGAGGTGTACACCACGCCGGCCACTCCCGTGGACCCATACCATTCAGCCTAAAACATTTGAAATAAATAAAGGTAAATTAAAATATTGTAAAAGAAAAAACTTTTGTAAAGGTTGACCATTTGAGGTGTTATTTAGGAAAATGTTTTTAGTTAGTGGAATGTTGATGTTGCAAAAGTAATAGGCTTTTGTGAGGTTAACCATTGAGGATGCTCTAATATACGTTGTAATGTGGGCTTATGTGGTATAGTTGTCAGCGCCAAATGAGCATCGGCCTTTGCGTCAAATTTGCGCTAAAGGACCGACTTAAATGATTTGGACATTTTTAGAGAAGACTACAAACAGTCTCAATTAGAATAGTGGAAACTCTCACAGTTATTGGATCAATGAGAAGGGGAAGACCGAATCTTAGGTGGATGGACATTGTCAGCCGGGACATGAATGATGTTAGTATGGCCGAGAACATGACCTTTGATAGGAACTCTTGTATGATTAGTATTAGTGAAGATTTATAAGGAGGCCGGTAGGTACTTTTCCATTTGTAGGGTAGTTACATATATGATCGTTAGGATACTTAGATTTAAATGATTATGTGCCTTTATTTGTTTAGGAGTATCTTGAGAAGTTGATATGCTCGATTTATAGACATGTCTGCTTATTTATGTATCCCTTAATTGTTACTTTTGGCTGATTTATGTTCTTTTATGCTCACAAACTCATTCTCACATGTTTTTTGTTACACACTGACCGCACTCTCACACACCCCACACACATTTTTTTCATACACGTATTCTTCTGCGCAAATAGTTACTTGTATATGTTTTACAATAATGGACACAAACATATTACTCTCTCTCTTATTCTCTCTACAACTCTATGTCAATTGTCAAATGTCTTTATGTAAGCAGTCTCTTTATCCTCGGGTAGAGGTATGATTGTTTACAACTTAACTTCTCCATATCCTTCATTTGGGATTGAATATAGTTGTTGTATTGGTTTGAAGTATGTTTGTGGATCTCAAATGAATGTTATAACTCCATATCCTTCATTTGGGATTGAATATAGTTGTTGTATTGGTTTGAAGTATGTTCGTAGGTCTCAAATGAATGTTATAAGAGGGAGAGTATTTTAAGATAGATGTTAAAGGCATGTTTTATAGGTATTTTGGCATTTGCTCTCATTCACAATACTTTTTTGGGTGTACTAAACTACACTAGTTGGATTAACATACTAATGATCACCATAATGCAACAACTCCACTAATCAAAGTTATGGACACATTTGTACGATCTAAACAAAAAGCGTACAAACTAGTTACTGTAGAGAATGATGGTCAAAACCTCTACTGATTTAGAGAGGGAGACGTTTTATTTATAGTGTAGGATTAAAACAAACTCTCCTATAATTGGGAGGAGATACATACGAAATAAATATATTAATTACATTGATATTATACTATAGTTAACTATTAATATCCCCCGTCAATCGAAACGGTGCCGGTCCAAGACGTAGCTTCATACGAAGGATCTTGATCTGAGTGCGCGGAAGACTTTTTGTAAAAATATCAGCCACCTGAAGATTGGTAGGAACAAATTGCGTTACGAGTTTGTTGGAGTTTACGAGCTCACGGATGAAGTGATAATCAAGATCTATATGTTTTGCCCGTTTGTGAGACACCGGATTTGGAGTCATAAAGATTGCACTTTTGTTGTCACAAAGTAGCGTAGGTCGATCCGGTGGAAGAGCTCGAAGTTCCCGAAGGAGATGAGTGATCCATACGAGTTCAGCTGCAGTATTCGCCATGGCCCGATATTCTGATTCACAGCTAGAACGAGAAACTGTTGGTTGTTTCTTTGCACTCCATGAGACCAGATTGCTACCTAAGTAAATGGAGTAAGCATAGGTGGAGCGACGCGTATCAATACAGCGAGCTCAATCAGCATCCGAGAAACCAATAATATTATATTTGGAGGGATGGCGAAATGTGAGGCCATAGGAAACAGTCCCTTTGACGTACCGTAATATCCTTTTTACCGACTGAAAGTGATCAACGGTTGGATTTTGTAAAAATTGAGAAACCTGATTTACGGTATATGATATATCGGGACGAGTGATGGTCAAATACTGTAAAGCACCAACCAACGATCTGTAGAGCGTAAGATCATCAAAAGTAGGACCATCGATGGTGAATGAGATGTGTGGTGAAAGAGGCGTCGAGGCAGGCTTGACATCAAACATATTGGCACGTTTAAGCACATCCATTGCATACTTTGCTTGAGTTAAGAAAAGACCATCACTAGTATGTGCCACTTCAAGACCAAGGAAGTAATTTAAGGCACCTAAGTCCTTTATGGCAAACTCATCATTGAGCCGAGAAATAAACTTGGTTATCGCAGCTTCATCATTACCAGTGAGGATGAGGTCGTCAACATAGACAAGGAGATACATGATACAAGTCGGCCCGAAGAAAATAAATAATGATGTATCGGCACGACTACACGTAAAACCGTACGAGGTGAGAAATGTGCTTAACCGGTGAAACCAATCACGAGGGGCTTGTTTTAAACCATAAAGAGCTTTAGAAAGCTTGCACACGTGTGTCGGAAAATCAGGATGTATAAAACCCGGAGGTTGTTCCATAAAGACCGTTTCATTTAAGTTACCGTTAAGGAACGCATTCTTGACATCAAGTTGATGTAACTTCCAGTTATTAGAGACAGCTAAAGAAAGAATGATGCGTACGGTGGTAGCCTTAACAACGGGACTGAAAGTGTGAGAAAAATCAAGTCCCGGGATTTGAGTATAACCTTGAGCAACCAAGCGAGCTTTAAATCGTTCAACCGTGCCATCAGACTTATATTTTACATGATATACCCATTTAGAACCAACAATATTTGTAGCTTTGGGACGGGGAACTAATGTCCAAGTTTTTTTTGTATGAAGGGCATTAAGTTCCTCGTGCATTGCATCTACCCATTTAGAATCCTTGGCAGCACATTTGTAATTACGGGGTTCAACAATGGCCGAAAGAGCACAGTGAAGTGGGTAGGATTCGAGAGATGCTACATCTGCAATATGTTTTGGTTTATGAATACCCGACTTTGAGCGGGTTTGCATGGGGTGTGAGGTAATTGGTGGAGGTGGGGCAGCCGGTAATGGATTTGGTATGGGAGCCGGAGCAGGCTGGGCAATGGGGTCAGTAATGGGCTCGGGAGTATTGGGTTCTTGTTGGGCAGCGGTTTCAAGTAGCTCAGTGGGAGGTATATTGGGCTCGAGTGGAGTATGGGCTGCAGTAAGTATGGGCTCGGGTGTGGTATGTGATGCATTAGGTAATGGGCCATTGGTATTGTGCGAGTCCAAGTTGGAATCAGTGTGCCGGCACAAGTGGCAAGGTGGACACGAGGATTGGGTCGTGGATGGTTGGGCCGTAGGTTGTTGTGGTGTGGGTTGAACCATAGATTCTAAATGTGGTGATGGTATATCGTGAAAATATGAAGTTAGCTCCAAGTTTCGTATATTACCGTTTGGAGAAGTGCCACTGAAAGGAAAGACTGTCTCATTAAACCGAGCGTGCCTGGTAATAAAAATACGAGAAGTTGTTGGATCTAGGCACTGATACCCTTTGTGTTGAATACTATAACCAATGAAAACACAAGGTATACTTCGTGGAGCAAGTTTATGAGGAGAATAGTCCCGTAAATACGGGAATACTTGACAACCGTATGCTCTAAAATTTTCATAACTTGGAAATTGGTTAAATAAAACTTGGAAATTGGTTAAATGAAACTTGAAACGGTGATTTTTGCTCTAATAATGGAGTGGGTATGCGATTGATAATAAAAGTGGCGGATGAAAACGCGTCAACTCAATAATTAGCCGGAACATGGGCATTAAAAAGCATAGCCAAACCTGTTTCCACAATATGTCGGTGTCTCCGTTCAACCCGACCATTTTGTTGAGGAGTATAGGGGCACGAAAACCGATGAAGTGTGCCATTATCATAAAATATTTTGCGTACGGTATGATTTACAAATTTTGAACCACCGTCGCTTTGAAACACCTTTATCTTACGCGAGCACAAGGTTTGAACAAGTTTAATAAATGTAGGTAACACTACATAAAACTCGGTTTTGGTTTTAAGTGGGTAAAACCACGTAAACCGAGAATGGTCGTCAACAAAGATAACATTATACCGAAATCCACCTGTAAACATAATTGGAGATGGTCCCCACAAATCACAATGAATTAAGTCAAGAGGATATAATGCACGAGAATCATTATTTTGAAAAGGCAAACGTTTACTCTTTTCTAATTGGCACGAAGTGCAAATAACAGGTTTGGTAATAAAGACGACAAAGACAAAATTCCTAACTTGTTCAAAAAAGAAATTACATCAAAAGAGGCATGACCCAAACGGGTAAGCCATAACTCATAAGATGCCTTCCGTGGGGAAGTAGTGGCAACAAGGGCTCGATGAGTGTCCTTGAGCACATATAATCCATTTTCGCATCTACCGCTCACAAGAACTTTTTGAGTTTTCCGATCCTGAATATGAAAAAATGGTTGGGAAAACAAAACATCAACAAGGTGATCAGTAGTTAGCTTGCTCACGGATAATACTTTCTTCGTAAGGTTAGGAATAACGAGCACATCACGTAAAGAAAAATCATTATAAATATAAGATAAGCCTGTATGAGTAATTGGTAAAGAGTTACCATTGCCAAATATAACCTGAGAACTACCTTTGTAAGGGGCTATATGATGAAGTGAATCACAGGAGGAAGTCATATGATCCGTAGCACCGGAGTCAACGTGCCAATCAGGAGAATTATTGGTGACATGGCATTGAGCATGAAACGCTTTTACGAGATTATCATCATTAGTAGCCGATACTTGTGATGCATAGGAAGCAAGACTTGGGCACGAGGAGGCATAATGCCCGGTGGTACGACACAGTTGACAGTGCGGTGGACGCCGGTTTGAACCGCGACCACGTCCCCGAGAGTTGTTGCCCCTGTAATTCTGATTTGAGCGATTGTTATTAGAGTTGTAATTCTGGTTCGAGCGCTTGTTATTATAATACTGTTGCGAACCACTGTTTTGCGCCTGAAACGCAACCGGTGGCGGTGAGTGTCCGTGAAGAGAAACTAAAAACAATTCGTGACTTTCAGCCTGTGAAACAAGGTCACGAAAAGATGGAGCAGGCTTAGTGGCACGGGTTGCTGTAGAGAATGTCTCATAAGAGGGAACTAAGCCACATAAGAACCAATGTAGTTTATGTAAATCGAGAACCGGGTGACCGATCGCAGCAAGTTGGTCACATATTGCCTTAAACTTTCTCGAAAATTCAGAAACTGTAGCACTACCTTTAGAAAGCTGACGAAGAGAGTCCCGAAGAGAATGGACGCGTTCGAAAAAGGTGTTGCTATAAGCTGCCTCCAAAGACGTCCAGATTTGACGGGCGGTTTGAAGGACAAGAACTTCGGCCGCTGCTTCCTCAGACAGCAATGATTGGAGAAGGATCACTGCTATTTGATCCGTTTCAGTCCAGATAGAGGTTGCGGGATTATCAACAACTTTGTCATCAATGGTGACGGTCGACGCATGGGCTGCGGATGTGCCATCAATATGGCTAATAAGCTTCTGATAGGTGAAAATCGGAAGCATGTAATTACGCCAAAGAAGATAATTGTAGGACGTAAGCTTGATAGTCATCATATGGAGAAGAGTATTCATGGAGAAAGGATTATCACTGTTGGAGGAAGAAGCCGACATGATGAAGAGCAGCGACGGCCGTAGGGTTTGGTCGGAGGATACCAGGTTCGAAGAAAGAGAATTTTAGGGTGAGGGAAATTAGGCTGATAACATGTAGAGAATGATGGTCAAAACCTCTACTGATTTAGAGAGGGGGACGTTTTATTTATAGTATAGGATTACAACAAACTCTCCTATAATTGGGAGGAGTAAATACGAAATAAATATATTAATTACATTGATATTATACTATTATTAACTATTAATAGTTACACCTTGAACGATCATTAGTAATCTGAAACAATAGAAACATAAGAAGAAAGTTGTCACAAAAATATTTGATTAATGACATTTTATACGATCAAATTATTGATATATTTGATCGATATAAACAAAAAAGGTACAGAATTTTAAAATTAATTACACCTCGAACGATCTCTATTCCTAGAAACTTAAGAAGAAAGTTGTCACAAATAATTTAGCTCTTCATTAAAAAGGAAAATTATAAATCTTTTCCCTTATAATATAAAGATCTCCAACACTTTTTTATTCTGTGTTGTATATATACACGCAATCTCCATATAGAATACATATGTCTATTCAATATAAAGGGTGGTAATTCAGACCGAGTTTTAATTCCCGGGTCAGAAATATTTAAGTTACCATCTAATAAACGGGTTAGCTAATTCGACCCAAAATTGATAAAATCTTATTTAACTCAACTTTAACTTGTTTATTTTCGTGTTGGTCTCATATCATGTTTCTAAGTCGGTAAAAAATGTCACCGATGGCATACATGTGTGCATGTATTATGGAAGAATTGTTTTATTTTTCTAATATTAAAATAAGCAGGGAGTAGTTATTAAGTGTCATATTCACAGAAATTATGTCATTTTTGTCTTTAATCATTTGATAAATAATAATTATCAAATAGTAGTAGGTTTTTATTCGAAAATGATAGTCAAAAATTTCCTCGAGTTTGTATTAATTCTATACCTAACTTCATTATAGTTAATTCTAAATAAACAAATTCTCACCAATTCCTTTCCATAATTTCAACATTTTAAGTAACAATGATTTTGATGATCTCAACATATCTTTAATTACTACATTTAATAAGCTAAGAAAACCCAAGTTGGTTTTGTTTGACATGGTTTGGTAAAGAATATAGGTCTAATTTTGTTTTCATATTGAAAATAAATGACGAAGAAAACAATGTTCTAGCAAGTTTTTTATTTTTATTTTTAGTAAATGATGACATTTTATCATGTTATATCAGCTGAAGCAAGATATCTTCAACATCTTTAAATAAAAAGCTTCATAACAATATTAGATTTGGTCTCAAAAAAAATATAGTTTACAAAACTTCTCAGGTTCAATCTCTATGAACAAAACAGAAAATACATCCTTGTGGTCAGTGGTCATGGACGTTCATTTGCGGGGACTCCGTGCTGCCCGTAAAGGGGTGACCACCCTAAAATTAGTCGATTTACAAAATGAGTCGGAAGCCAAGTTAAAAATACATAAAAAATTACAACAACGTGCAACCGTGAAAAGCTTAAAACTCACAATCAATCCATTGTTTGATGTTTGATGATGAATTTGGATGAAAAGTTGAAGAAGAATATTAGGGCTTTAGAGAGAGAGTAGAGAGAAGGTGGAGAGAACAAATGCAGAAATGTAATTCTTTGTTAATTGCAAAAGTTAAGGAATTAAGGCTTACACTATGCTTTATATACCATGGCCTTAATTCGTATCTAGCTTAAGACTAATCCTAAGACTAACTAAAACAATATGCAATGTTACACATTGCCCCCTAGACTATTAATTACAACATTTTAATACCTAACAATCTCCCCCTTTGTAACAATAGTCTAGGTCACATATCTTTGAAGTCTTCTTTGTTTGTAAAGCTGGAGTTGGGTGTTGAACCGTTGAGCAATTTTGTTGAAAAATCAGCATCAGCTTTTGATCATCGGCGACAGACATACTTTTAATTGGCTTTTCAACCAATACAAAGTATTCCAGAAGACTTCAGGCAAATCAACGGAATGTAGACCCATGGATAGAGCGGTTAGCAGCGGAAGTAATTTCTTGAAGTTGTGGCGTTTTGTTGATTTGCAGCTGATTCTCGGTTCCTGATATTTGTTAAAGTCGCAGTAGTGCGGAATATTGATATGATTTGGATTTTCTGACGTTGTTGATAATGTTGGAGTACGGTCATAGAATCCCTTATCTGATGTATTGACTGTTGTTGATAAGATTGGAGTACAGTCATCAGATCCTCTATCAGACATAGTGACCGTTGTTGATAAGAATGGAGTACGGTCGTCTGATCTTCGCACGAGAAGGTATCAGGGTAACCCAGGATCACATAGATTGCCTGTTAGCACAACAGTTACAGAAACTGTGTGACCTACGTTCAGTGTTGGCATTGATGTTAGCACTGGTACAATTTCCATTCAATCATCGTGGAATACCAATATTTTTGGTATCACTATGAATGTTCCGACAATATCCCAAAGATATGCTTGGTAGAGTGCCTGTGTCCTAGAGAGATTTAATTTGGTTCTAGACTCTATACGTGGACAAACAAAGGCGGGGACTGGAGGTGGGTCCTCTTTTTCAATATCAACAATCTCCAAATGAGATGTCGATAGTGGATGTGGTTATCTCCGTGATTTTGAAACAAGTACTTTTTGTACTTGAGTGGTCAGTGGGGGTTGTGCATTGCATCACTGGGTCCATGATGTCTTAATCAGAAAGCAACACATGCAATCCGATATAGATGAGGTTACCCGGTCATTTGTTCGGTTTAGGGAGGGTTTTTCGTTTTCTTTAACCCTTTCACACACGCTCCTCACTCAACTCACTTTTTCATTTTCAACCACACCCTCGTTTTTTGTTTTTACCATGTGATAAGCTGATTTGCACCCCATACTTCATACCCCCTCTCAATGTTTACCTCAGCGCACCCCAATCAAGATCCCATGATACTTGATTCTGCTCACCTAGACCTAGGGACCCACACTTTTTAGTTCCTATATTGTCGGTGGCTCCGAGGAAGATCATGCTGGGTTTAGCAGATCATATGAGTAATTTGAGAGTGGTCTATTACGCTCATGTGCATTTTAGTCAGCTTTTAAAAGATGTTGCATTTTAGAAATTCACATGGATTTTTCTTCGGATTTTGATGTAATTCCGATAAAAGTTGTTGCCTGAATGATTGTGGATTTTAAGGCACATCAACTTGTTCTTTTAAGGTAACACCAGACTCACATAGAGTATCCGTTAGCACACGGTATGAATCGGTAGTCGTTTGCACAACTGTTGATTCAAATATGTGACCTGCGTTTAGAGTTGGCGTGATTTTAGCTCTAGCAGGATTTCCACTCGATCCTCGTGAAACATCAGATTGTGATGCCACTACGAGTGTTCCGATGGATTCACGGAGATCCATATTTGTAGTGCAAGCATCCTATATTGGAAGGTTCTTGAGGGTGAGAACTAGACACACTGTGCATACAAAGAGACTTAACCCGGGGCAGAAGGTTACTATGATTCAATACCGACATACTCCGAATGAGTAGTCAGTAGCTTTTATGTTACGTCCCCTAATGAAATGAAACAAATTCCTGTTGAGAGGAATTTGAGTAGTTGGTGGTGGCGTGCATTTGCTTTACTGAGCCAGTAAAGTCTAGTGAAACATTCAACTTATGAATGATCACCTATTTGTATGGTTGCCCGGTTTGTTGACGGTTTGGATGCACTCAAAGGTGTGTTTTCTTAAATTTATCATGTTTTCACATCACCTTGCACTCACCTAGTTCTATACCCTAGACGTATACCCCCACATTTACCAGTTGGCAGAAATATTTCCCTGGATAGGTTAGGCCGGATCTGGCAGACCATGGGAAGGTATTGTCTTTATGAAAAGATTTTTCGTTCGTTTATTCATGTTGGGTATTTTTGTTTTGATTTTTCTAAATGTTCTCCCCCTAGAAATAGTAATTCTCCCCCTAGAATTAGTATTTCTCCCCTCGACAAATCAAAAGTATGAAAAAGTTTTGAGTTTTGAAGACGTACCTTAAACATCGTCGTAGGGTTGGAAGAGAGTTTTTGAATTGAAGGATGATTGAGCTTCGTGCTTTTCTTTTGATAATCAGGTTCTTAATCTGTTGTGATCAGAAGCCATTGATTGGACTGTGGACACTTTTTGACAGGTGAAGTGCCTCCCAGCAATTGAAAGTTAACGCGTACCACGTCTCTCGTATGGTCGTCGGAGTGCAATTGTTTCGCCCGGCCATCTGAGCCCATGATATTTACCAAATAGTAGTGGTGGATTACTAACCTCAGTTGTGTAGGTGGGCGTTTTGCTTCTGTCTCGTACACCTATATGAACCTCAAAATGTCTAATCACTATTCACCTGCTTAATCTTTCCTTAATAGCAGTGATTAATGTGTCAATGTTGCAACGAAGAGAGGTGTTCTCTGGGTTGCTGGGAAGCCGATTCAAGTGTCTCCCTTTTTTCTCCAACTTCTTCTTGAGGAGTTTTAATGTGCCGTCACTGAACTTGGCAATGTCTGACACACGGAAGAAAACTCTTTCATTGAATAGGTTCGTGTAAGTCATTCCCAAGTTAGGTTCACCCAGAACAACTGTTCTCCGAGTTTGAATTTCAGAGGGAAGTGATTAGTAAGGTGCATCCAGGTGGACCTTTGTTGTGCCACTCTCAACAGCCATCTGTACATCTTCCATTCGAGCAGCAAGAGATTTGACGAGCATGAAGCGCTTCAGAGCAGCCTGAGCGAAATTTCTCGCATGATCTTGAACTGGATGTGGGGTGTCTGGAAGTAATCGTACTTTTTTGTATAGACATTCTATATCTCGAGGTTCGAGGATATAGAAGTCTCCTTCAGTAATCGTGTACAGTTGATCGTCTGCTCTACGAATATGGAAGATGGTGTACCAGTAGTAGCCTGAGAAGTGGTCGGTCGTTATCTCCAGGAGCTGTGTGATTGGAGACTTGTTGTATCGATGTGTTTTGACCCTAAGATAATGCATTGTGAGGTAATACATTCTCTTTTCTCTCGATGGCAGAATCACTTCTTTGTACAAATCTTTATAATTGATAGGCAGCTCTGTCTCCTGGAAAATAGCTGAGAAGCGGTCTTCAACAAATGGCATTTTAACTTATTGGAATAGGCACTTTTTGGAGATCTTTAGACGGCGTTTGTTAGCTCTATCCACCGCTCTCTTCTCACTATATGATAAGACATGCACATCATGTTTTGGAGAGGCAGTTGGTGGTTCCGATGCTGGTGTTCTGGAGGCAACCAGTTGATCGTAGTTGTGGAAGTATCTGTGATAGTTTTCTCGGGTGAAAGGGAATCTTTGTACCTCCACTCGTTCCTCCTCCCTTGTTTTGTCGCTGTCAGAGTTGTCGTCTGGAGGAGAGTTGGCAGTTTGAGGTGGTTCGGTAAAAGCCTCCTTCACAATATTGTCTTCTTCGGAGTCACTTTGTAGATCAATCACTGTGTCCGCCTCTTTTCTTAGAACCCGTTGAAGGTTGCCTTTTCGATGATGCTCAACCTCAGAATTGATAGATTGGAGATGACTCATAGATTCGAGTTTTTCTTCTTCAGTCATCTCACTTGGCTTACGTTTGTTTTGTGGCAAGATGTCTTAACTTTCATCCACAAGCCACTGGTTGAGTGGTTCAACGTTCAACACTTGAGAAGATTTTACTGTTCTCGGGCCGAGAACAGTTGTGTCGTTCTTGAGCAGAACTGTTACGAACAACCAAGAAATTCCACTAATTTGATCCTAAAATGCTCGTTTCTTAACCAAAATCTTTGATTCTTTTTTTCAAAATGACCCAAAACCTTTTTCCTTCAATCCAGTACAACAATACTCACCAAAAACAACCTAGATCTAATAGGAAATTTGAATTTTGAAGGTTTTTGAAGCTTTAATGGTGTTTACTAAAAATCACAATTTCTTCATCATAATGGATTGAATTCGATCTAAACTCGATTCTAAGCTTAATATAATCACAATATGAAGCTATTTAAATCATAAGAACAAGTATTAATACCTCAAATCCGTTTTTTGATTTTGACCCCTTTTTTTCTTCAAAAACTTGATAAACCCTTTTGATCTTCTGATTTGGACAACAAGCAATGGAAATGGATCGTTTTCAGAGTGAAATAAAGCTCTGATACCAATTGAAAATCTTAAAACTCACAATCAATCCATTGTTTGATGTTTGATGATGAATTTGGATGAAAAGTTGAAGAAGAATATTAGGGCTTTTAGAGAGAGAGTAGAGAGAAGGTGGAGAGAACAAATGCAGAAATGTAATTCTTTGTTAATTGCAAAAGTTAAGGAATTAAGGCTTACACTATGGTTTATATACCATGGCCTTAATTCCTAATTAGCTTAAGACTAATTCTAAGACTAACTAAAACAATATGCAATGTTACACATTTCCCCATAGACTATTAATTACAACATTTTAATACCTAACAAACAACAACAATAACAATTTCATAATATCTTTCTTATTAAATATTGATTTTTACACCATAATTTTTATTGCATTCATGACATTATTATTTAGTATAGTTATATTTTAGCTATAAAATTTGTACTATGAGATGTATGATTTAAAAATTGCATTGTAAAAATAAATTATCTCCTTACATTTATAACATAGCACGTAGAAGTAGCCATGCACAAAAAACCCGAAACTGAAACCCGAAACTAGAAACCGAACCGGTCAAACCCGATTTTGACCAAAACCAGTTTGTTTTTTTTTCAAATCGGCCGGTTCCCAACTGGTTTGGGGTTCTTAGCTTTCGAACCGGTTTTTAAACCCGGTTTTGACAGAAAACGAAACAGAAATTTCTTCAATTAGTATTTGATATTTAAAAAAGATGAAACAAATCGATTTAAACCCGAAAAAATAACCGGTTTTGGCCGGTTAACCGGTTTGTAACCGAACCGAAATGGTTACAATAGGTTTAGGTTTTATAACCCTAAAACCGGTTAGAACCCGCACCGGTTATTGGAGAAACCGGTTTCCACGGTGTTGACCAAAACCGATTTCGTTTTTAAACCCAAACTGGTTTGGTCAACAAACCGGTTTTCATCCCTACGTGGAAGCTCCCTCTCATGCCTGGAGGAGAATTCAATAACAAAATAGAGATCAATGTATTCCACACTAGTAGACGAACTATCCAGGAGTTAAGTTATAGAATGGATGCAAAATAATTCTTAATTTTTATATAAATTTAAAAGATAAACTTCAACAATTTATCAATAATAATTTTCTTTCTAAATAACTTATTAATAATAATTAATTGTTAAGAAAATTATATATTTTATACTTGAAGGAGTATTTTGCTCATTTACACGCACATAAAGTTTAATCCTATTATTATTATTATTATTATTATTATTATTATTATTATTATTATTATTATTATTATTATTATTATTATTATTATTATTATTATTATTATTATTATTATTATTATTATTATTATTATTATTATTATTATTATTATTATTATTATTATTACTTTTTCGTTAGAAAAAAGAACATCATGTGATTATATACCTGGTCACATGTGATTATTTGTATAATCACATGTTATTTTATACTTGATCACATTTAATATTTTATTACAATCACATGTGATCATATATACAATTACATGTGATTATCACATGGTATTTTATTTTGTAATGAAAAATAATAAATAAAAAAATTATATGAATGTCTAATTACCAAAAATACCTTCATGTAAAAAATATGTAATTAATTTTAAGTATTAATTATTACTAATCAATGATTGAGATGCGTTCCTTAAGAATACATAAAAATTAAGAACTACCTGGAAGACTTGAACACATCTATTCTTGTTAGATACGATAATTACATCCAGTATAAACATTTTGTTGGGAAATAATCAAGTTATTACTGATGATGCATGTAATACTTATTGAATTACTACTAATAGTGATTAAAACGTGAAATACTACTGATCTTGGATATACTACTGACGATGGCAAATACTACTGACGTCTATATATTGTGCTGATCGTGTCCGGGATTTTAGTAGAATTAGTTATAGATTGTATATCTTTTTGTAATTCAATTATAATCATTTCCTAGAATAACTAGGTTAAAAAGTTAGGCTTCAAGGACTATTATATATAGTTCCTTACGAATTTTAAACGTAGGTGTGTATTGATCGGAAAATAATATACATTGAAGTTTTTTGTGATAAACTGTGTTCTTGATTATTCTTATTCGATTTACAGTTCACATTGTTCTTAATTAAATAACAAGAGTGTTAATCCGCTATAACTTCTCTTTGTTAGTAGATCTGTGATTCAATAACTTGTTTAAGTTATTCGATCCTGACAAGTGGTATCAGAGCATTAAGGTTCTAGATCTACGAATTAAGAACATCAAAAAGTTTCATACTTTCGAAAACAAAAATTGTTAATCATGTCGGATAACAATGAAAGCACGCAGGCAAACAAAATCCCAATTCTCACTCCCAACAACTTTGGGATGTGGAAAAACAGAATCAAGCAGTACATGCTTATTACTGATTATTCCATGTGGGAAGTTGTTCTTGAAGGCAACAAAACCATTCAGACTCGACTCACTAGCTCATCAACAGAATCTGACAAACTCAAGAGTGACAAAGAACAGAAAGACAGAGGAATTGAACTAAAAGCCTTAAGCACTCTATTGCTTGCTATTCCCAACGACTATCAACATTTATTCGTTGAATATGATGTTGCTAAAAAGTTGTGGCAAGCACTGGAGAAAAGGTTTGTGGGTACCAAAAGTACCAAAAGAAACATGAAGTCTGTGTTGAAACAAGACTTTGAAAACTTCAAAGGACAGAAGAATGAATCATTGTCACAAGTTTTTGATCGATTCAATAAACTTATTGGTGAACTCAATCAAGTTGGAGTTAAACCAGACAATGATGATGTCAACAGAAAGTTCCTCAGATCTCTTGGTGATGTATGGTCTATGTATACGGTTATATACAGACAAGGAGATGCATTGGAAGAGAAGGAGCTTGATGAACTGTACAATGAACTAAGAGTGTTTGAATCTGAGGTAAGTAATAAAACTCCTACTTTACCTTCAAACAATGGTGCTTTTGTGTCTAGTACAGGTACAGGTCAGGATGCTGCAACTGGAAAGAATATAGAAACTGAAGATGTAGCAAGATAATCCTTCTTTACTAGTCATGTACACACTGCATTGATTAGTGAAGATCTGGACCAACTCAATCCTGATGATCTGGAAGAGATGGACATTAAATGGCAGATGGAAATGCTAAGCTTAAAGACTAAGAGATTTCTCAAAAGAACTGGTAGACAAAATCTGACCTTCAATAAAGGTGATCGTGCTGGATTTGACAAAACCAAAGTCAAATGCTACAACTGCAATAATTTTGGTCACTTTGCTAGAGAATGTCCTAGCAAAGATCAAAGATCAAATTATAACAAAAACAACACTTCAAACTCAAATGCATTGGTATCTCAAGCGGGTCAAGGTTATGACTGGAGCTTTCAAGCAGAGGAAGATGCTCAAAACCAAGCTCTCATGGCTTTTACTGAGTCTACTACTGAGGTACATTCTAAATCTTGCACTCATGAATGCACTAAAGCATATAAAGAATTAGAAAAACTTAATAAAGAAACTCTTGATGAGATGATTTTAAACATAAATAGAAGAATTGAATTTAATGGTTGTATTGCTGACCTTGAAAATCAAATCAAAATTTATAAAATAACTGATCGAAAGATAAAAGATGAATTATTACAAACAATGTATGATAAAGAACATGCTGAGTTAAAATTAAAAGAAACGTTAATTAAATTAGAAGAATGTCAGTTGGAATTATAACAAAATAAATTAACAATAATGAAATTTGAAAGAAGTTCTAAAAAATTGATGAATTAACCGGCAATCAAACAACTGAGAAAGTTGTTCATGGTGTTGGATATCATGCAATTCCACCTCCAACTAATTTTATTCCTCCTCTTAAATCAAGCTCCAGAAAGAATCTTAGATGAATTAAAACTAGAAAGTCAAACTGAAACAAGTAATGATTTATCTGATGATGATCAAACAATTAAATCAACTGATACAAGTTTTCATACTACACAAAGCCAAACTGAATCCCCCAAATATAACTCAGAAAATATACCAACTATTTTAAGAAGGGGAAATCAAAAAAATCTAAATCAGTTAAAAGAACAAAGAAAGCCTGAAAGTGCTAAAACAACAAAATTAACCTGTTTAATTTGTAACAAAGTTAATCACTTAGTAAAGGATTGTCACTTCAATCCAATTAACTGCAAAGAATTTAAGGAATTCAAAGAAAATAAAGAAAAATTAAAAGAATTGAAATTAAAACAAACTGAAGAAGGTAAACAAACTAAAAATCAACATCTTGAAGTCCCCAAATTTGGAAGAACTGCACAAAGATTTATGCAAAATATCAGACATGGAAGTCTAAAAAGAAGTAATTATTTCAAAAATAATGGAAAGCAAAATCAATTCTCAAGATACTCAAACTTTTCAAACATCAGTAGGAACTATTACAGGTTTACTACTGGTAAAAACCCTAATTACAATGCTGTCGGATACAATTACCATAATACTACTGATTATGCTAAAAACTCATATTACCCAAATACTACTGGTCCATCAGTAGTAAAATACTCAAAAGCCAAAAACTATGGGTATAAACCTAAGTCAGCAGTAAAACAAAACAGCAGTAATAAACAACAAATGAAAACCAAACCTGCATTCAAAGCTCATAAAATTCGTAAATCTTACTCTTCAAAGGATGAACCCAAGACAAAACAAGCTTGGGTTCCCAAAATTAACTAATCCATTTACTATTTGTGCAGAGCATTTGGATCCCTGAAGAAGGAAGAACATGACACATTGATAGTGGATGCTCTAAGCACATGACTGGAAATCTTCAAATTCTTAGAGATTTCAAGTCCTTTGAAGGTGGATATGTTGCTTTTGGTGAAAATCCAAGAGGTGGTAGGATTACAGGTAAAGGTACAATATCAAATGGTAAGATTACTTTTGATGATGTATTTTATGTTGCTGAACTTAAGTATAATCTGGTTAGTTTCTCACAAGTATGTGATAAAAAGAACAAATTATTTTTTTACAGATATAGAGTGCATCATTCTTTCTCCTGACTTTATTTTAGATGAAAAATTTGTTGTTTTAAGAACACCAAAGAGAAACAATGTGTATTTCCTGGATATAGGGGAGAACTCATTTCTTCAAATGAGATCAACTACTTTATATCTAAGGCAAACACAAATGAATCAGAACTCTGGGAAGAAAGGATGTGCCACACAAATTTCAAAAATATGAATAATTTAGTTAAAAAGATTTGGTAGTTGGTTTACCTCAAAAAGAATTTATGTGTGATCATCACTGTGTTGCATGCCTGAAAGGTAAACAACACAAAACTTCTCATAAGACCAAAGTAATTAATTTTATTTCTAACCCTTTGCAGCTGTTACATATGGATCTATTTGGACCTACAAATGTAATGAGTATTGGAAAGAAACAATACTGTCTTGTTATTACTGATGATTTTTCCAGGTATACTTGGGTTTTTTTCTTAGGACCAAAGATGAAACAAGTGAAATAATAAAGAATCTGATAGTCAAACTGGAAAATACAAGAGGTCTCAAAGTGAAAGCCATTAGATGTGATAATGGCACAGAGTTTAAAAATGCTAACTTAATTACTTTCTGTGTTCTTAAAGGTATTGACGACAGTACAGCTCACCAAGAACTCCACAACAAAATGGTGTAGCTGAAAGAAGAAATTGAACAATTGTTGAAGCAGCCAGATCCATGCTTGCAGACTCAAAATTACCAATAACTTTTTGGGCTGAAGCTGTTAATACTGCTTGTTATGTTCAAAACAGAGTATTGATAGTTAAGCCTCATTTTAAAACATCGTATGAACTTTATAATAAAAGAAAACCTTCAGCAAGTTTTCTAAAATCATTTGGTTGTCCTTGTACAATTTTAATTACAAGAGAACAAATTGGTAAGTTTGACTGCAAATCAGATGATGGTATCTTTGTAGGATACTCAACTCAAAGCAAATCATACAGAGTGTTCAACAAAAGGCTAAGGATCATTGAAGAAAGTGTGAATGTATCCTTTAATAAAAACCTAATCAATGAACATGGAAATGGTCCAAATTGGTTATTCAATATTGATAATCTAACCAAATCTTTTGATGTTAATTATGATTGTAATGCAGGAGTTTCAAACAATCAAAGTCAACAAGGAGGATCATCATCATTAAATGGTAGTCAAGACACAATGAAATATATCCTAGTTAACACTGATCCCACAGTTAATACTGAGGACAATAGTAACTCTATAACCCTAGCAATCTTGATACCAGTAACAACTTAAACTCGCACGACACTACTGATCCCAGTAGTAATTCAGAATCTCAAACAAATGATGATGAACCAAACAATAATGATGTCAGCTCTAACAATGATCCTCATGAACCAATTGACAATCATGCTACTATTGATACCAGCATCAATGAAGAATCTCAAGAAACTCCATAAAATCAAGAAGAAACCTGGACAGATGCTCAAATCCCTGAATCCAATGAATCAAATCTCAATAGTCAACTAGTTGCTGATAAAGTCTCCAACTCAAGAACAGAAAAGAATCATCCTTTAGACTTAGTTCTAAGTGATGTGAACTCAAATATGCAGACTAGAAGCAAATGTAATTCAACTCTAAATTCAAACATCTGTAATATAAGTCTAATCTCAAATGAATGTATGTTTGAATGTTTTCTATCACAGGAGGAACCTAAAAAGATTCAACAAACAATGAAAGATTCCAATTGGATTATAGAAATGCAAGAAGAACTTCTCCAATTCAAATTACAAGCTGTCTGGACACTTGTACCTCTACCAAAAGGAAAAAGAGCCATAGGCACAAGATGGATCTTTAGAAACAAGAAAGATGGAAGAGGTATAGTGATCAAAAACAAAGCCAGACTTGTAGCCCAAGGATACACTCAAGAAGAAGGAATAGATTATGATGAGGTATATGCCCCTTTTGCAAGAATTGAAGCAATAAGGATCATTCTGGCATATGCTTCATTCAAGAAAATTAAAGTCTATCAAATGGATGTTAAAAGTGCATTCTTATATGGGAAAATTGAAGAAGAAGTCTATGTTTGTCAACCTCCAAGGTTTGAAGTTCCTGAACATGATGATTATGTGTACAAATTATACAAAGCTCTATATGGCCTTCATCAGGCACCAAGAGCTTGGTATGATACATTATCATCATATTTATTGAAGAATAATTTTAAAAGAGGTGCAATTGAAAAAACTCTATTCACAAGAAGAGTCAAAGATGATATACTACTGGTCCAAATATATGTAGATGATATCATCTTTGGATCAACAAATGATCAACTGTGCAAAGAGTTTGAAGAATTAATGCAAATCAAATTCAAGATGAGCTCCATGGGTCCAATGAACTTCTTTCTTAGACTCCAAATCAATCAAAGATCAGATGGTATTTTGATTAATCAATCAAAATATGTCAGAGACATCTTGGAGAAATTTGCAATGAAAACTGCAAAAGTGCAAGCACTCCAATGGAAACACATAAACACCTACATCCTGATGTTGAGGGGGAGGATGTAGATGAACATATATATAGATCAATGATAGGTTCTTTAATATATTTAACTGCATCAAGACCTGACATTATGTATAGTGTTTGTGTATGTGCCAGGTATCAAGCAAGACCTAAGGAGCTTCACTTGCAGGCTATCAAAAGAATCTTCAGATACTTGAAGGGAAAACCTTCTCTTGGTCTTTGGTATCCACATGACTCACCATTTGAACTCATAGCCTACACAGATAGTGACTATGGTGGTGAATGTCAAGATAGAAATTCTACTACTGGTGGATGTCAATTCTTTGGATCAAGACTGGTGTCATGGCAATGCAAGAAACAAACAAATGTCTCAACATCAACTGCTGAAGCAGAGTATGTAGCTGCATCTGCTTGTTGTGCTCAAGTTCCGTGGATTCAAAATCAACTCCTAGACTTTGGTATATCTATTCTAAAAACTCCAATTTTTATTGATAATCAAAATGCTATTAGTATTGTGAATAATCCAGTAAAACACTCAAAACCCAAACATATTGAAATAAGATTTCATTTTATAAGGGATTGTAATGAAAAGAAATTACTCAAAGTAGAGAAAATTCATACCGACAATCAACTAGCATATCTTTTTACAAAAAGCATTTGATGTAGGAAGATTCAGCTTCTTGGTTAGCAGTATTGGAATGATTTTAATAAATTAATTTCATTATTAAAGTTATATGTAAAGCTTCTGTACAATTTTTATATTTATAAGTGTGTTTTACTAGTGGTTATTCATTATTACTGATTATGAGTTGTACTCGTAATTTAGTACTGATAGGGTTTCTCAGAGAATTAGGTTAAGTATAAAACAACAGTTAGTACTGATGTTTTACTACTAGTGCTTAGTTACTACTGATCGACCGATATCTGTGAAATTCAACAATTTACCATACTAACCCCCATGAAAATAGCCGTTGTGTTATGATTCGAAGGGCAATTCGGTCCTTTTGCAGGTTAATTCGAAAAATATAAATAGCTGAATGAGATTAGTTTAGCATTATCCACACCTCGATTCGATAAACCCTATGATAAACCCTAATCTCTGCAAATCCTATCAAAACCGTGAACCGGTAAAAAATCAACACTCTTTCGAAATCATTCACAACACACTCTCAAGATCATCGTCTTCTAAACATCAAAACCCAAAGCATTCCAATGGCAATGAAGAAACCCTTGGCTGTTGAAACCGATCTTATGTACTCAGAATTCCATAACATGCTAGCATTTCTAAGAAATCCGGATGGCACAAGAAGCTTTAGGCCAATAGTAATGTTCTTGAAAAACTCTCCCATCCGCTTTGCCTTAACTGTACAACCTAAACTTTGTGTACAACACATTGTTCAATTTTGGGAAAAGGCAGAAAGAGTAGAAGAACAGGGCATTCTCAAAATCAAGTCTGATATTGATGGAAAGCCTATTACTATCTCAGAACAATCCATTAGAAATCATCTCAGACTAAATGATGAGTCAGGTATATCTCTACTCTCTAAATCTTAATTAATTGAAAATGTTTTAAAAATGGGATATGTAGGAAGAACCGACATTCAAACCTTTCAAAAGGGTCTTCTTTCTCCCCAATGGAAGTATTTGGTTCATACAATTCAACATTGTATGTCACAAAAGAAGAGTACTTGGAATGAGTTCAACAAATCAATAGCATCTGCTGTTGTCTGTCTGAGCACAGATCAAGTATTCAATTTTTCTAAAATGATTTTTGAAGGGATGCTTGAAAATCTGTCAGTCTCAAAATTTTTAATGTATCCAAGATTCCTTGCTCACATTTTTGATTGTGAAATTCCTGATCTCATCAAAACTACAAACATTTTTCCTATTCTTAAGCTAAATAAAAAGGTTTTCTCAAACATGAACAAGAAGTTCAATTTTTCTGGAAAAGAAACTCATTTATTTGCAAACATGATATATGATCATCCCCCAACTGGAGAAGGTTCATGTCACCCCATTGAACCCCAACCCACTCCATCACTCAAAACAGCCCAAACACAATCCCATAAGTCCACTCAATCACCCACACAAATAAATGTCCTGAATGTGTCCCAGGTACATGTAGATAAACCTCAGAGTGCTACTCTTCACTCTGAGGTAGACCAACCTATAGCCAAACAAATTTCTAAAATCTATAAAAGGAAGAAAACTTCCTTAAAGGACACCAGGGGACCCACTGAGTCACACCCCAGACTCCTAGAGTTGTCCTCCAAGGAGGAGAGAGGCCATGAGGAAAGGGCTCTCACTACTAATGCACCAAATGTTGGTGCACATGCTAGTGAGAACATCATTAGGACCCAGACCTCGGCAACTTTAAGTGATGACTCATCATTTGAGGCAGCACTTAAAGGACCCCGGTGCCAAGAAACCACAAGGGGAGGTACTTATGCTTCTTCTAGGAAGAAGAGAGTATCTAAACAACCCATTTCATCACCAAGCAGTGATGAGGGTAGATTGAACAAAACTGATTTGACGGATAGGATGGAAAACCTTAAAGTCGATGTACCAAACAAGCCCAATGATCCACCTAGAAGGAGTGAGGGCACTATTACACAAACTCAATTGACGGATAGAAAGGAAAACCTTAAAACCACTGTACAACATTGCCTGGAACTATTAAACAATCAAGGAAAGACCATGAGCTATATGAAGCACTATATCAATGCATTGAATAGAAGACATAAAAGGTTTGATTATAGGCTTCAAAGGCAATCCAATCTCATCAGGAACTTACACTCAACAAGTTGAGATCACTAAGGGGAGAAGGATCACATAAAGGGTATGATTGATCATTTAATTGCAGCAGCAGCCGCCTCCCTTCTAAATCTTAGAGAAGCTCATGGTGAAACATGTCAAAGTTTTGGTGAAGACCTATATAGAGGAGTCAGAAGTATGGATGAAGATGTATTCAAGTCTGCACAACAATCCCCAGTAGCAGAGCAAATACATTCTCCAGTTACTTCTGAAGTCATGAACACTACTGATCTCATGGATATTACTGATGCCAAAGAACAAACAGAGGTTGTTACTACTGATCCCATTGATGAAGAAACAACATCAGTAGTAAATATTCCAATAACAGAAACAAACATTCCGGTTACTACTGATGCCCTAGCAGTAATAACCACAGAAACAACCTCACCAGTAGTAGACTCCTCACAATAACTGGTAGTATATACAACAACTACAACCCCAGTAGAAACCACCTTGGTGACTACTGAATCTGAAGAAGAAATACCAGAACTACTTGAACCAGTTGTGATCATCCCAAGGCCTCCAACTCATGAATTAAAACCACTTATCATCCTAGATATTGATGATAATGTGAACTGGGATGAAGTTGATGAATGTGCTCTCCCTCCTCATCCTAAACTTTTACCAGAGGATGAAGTACATACGTTTTCTCCATCAATTACCATAACTCCTGTTGTTGATATGAAGTACACTCCACCTTCAAAATGTGTTGGTAAAGGAAAGGACAAATTTGATGATGATTACCCACACAGAGCTCTAGGTCACTTTATGGTGAACAAAATAAATATGGTTAGACCTCTAAAGAGAGATGTCTGGAAGGTGAAAAGAATCAGATATCAAAGGAAGTGTGCTAAGACTCAAGCTCTGGAAGATAAAAGAAAAGCTGAAGAATGACTTAAAAATGCAGCAATTCAAGAGATTGAAGAATTCCTGGTAGAAGATCAACAAGCAGAATTTGACAAACAGAAAAAGATAGAAGAAGAACATCTGAACTGTCTTGAAGATCTAGTTGCATAATGCAAAAGAGAAAAAGCTGATCTATCAGATGAAATATTTGAGCAGAAGACAAAAATGATAGATTACTTAAAGTCAAAAGGTCACAGTGCTAAATCATTTGGAAGAATGAAAATGTTGACCATTGTAGATAAATATTGTACTGCTAGAAAGAAGGAATTAGCAGAACCTGAAGAAGAAGAAGTCAAAGAAAAAGAATTAGTTGATATTGATCCTAAACTAGTGATTGCCAGAAAACCAATGACTGGTGAATCATCAAATCCATCTATCAACAAAAAGAGGAAAGCCATAGAAGCAGAACAAGAATCAAGGAAGAAATCTAAACAAGAGTCTCAAATACTTGATCTTCCAATAGCTCATCTACAAGACAATCATATTATTAACTGGAGAGTTGTAAATGATGAATTGAAATAATTAGAGAAGACAAAACAACTCAAAAGTTCAGTGCTTGGAAACCAATGGTTATGTCATTGACCAGAAGTGATATAATTAAAGTCTTAATTATTGGTAAACCAAGAATGACAAAGAAGTCTTGGAGAAACTCAGGTGTTGGATACTTAACAGAAATGATAGATGCTGCATTCTATCCAGGTGACTATCCTGAGAAATTCACTAGCACAGAAAATGTTTATGCTTGGAATGTGCTACCAACAGTAAATATGTATTTCTTTGAAAGGGCCAGTAAGAAGTGTGAACTATTCTTATATGAAAGAGAATATCCACATTCTGAAGAAACCATGTATCAAATCACCACATGTTCCTTCATGAAACCACATGAGTTGCTATGTTTCAAGAAAAATACAACTATTTTGTGAAGAGGAACAGTAAGTATATAATTGCACAAAGGAAAAGAATAAATCAACAGACAATTGATGGTGATCAAAGAAGAGCAAAACTGTTGGAAGAAAAGAAGAAGAAAAGAAACTTGATTAATTCAAGATGAATTAATAAGTTTAGGGGGAGATTGTTGGAAAATAATCAAGTTATTACTGATGCTGCAGGTAATACTTATTGAATTACTACTGATGGTGATTAAAACGTGAAATACTACTGATCTTTGATATACTACTGACGATGGCAAATACTACTGACGTCTATATATGGTGATGATCGTGTCCGAGATTCTAGTAGAATTAGTTGTAGATTGTATATCTTTTTGTAATTCAATTGTAATCATTTCCTAGAATAACTAGGTTAAAGAGTTAGGCTTCAAGGACTATTATATATAGTTCCTTACGAATTGTAAACGTATGTGTGTATTGATCGAAAATTAATATACATTGAAGCTTTTTGTGATAAACTGTGTTCTTGATTATTCTTATTCGATTTACAGTTTACATTGTTCTTAATTAAATAACAAGAATGTTAATCCGCTGTAACTTCTCTTTGTTAATAGATCTGTGATTCAATAACTTATTTAAGTTATTCGATCCTGACACATTTGATAACAAGTTGTTGTCCACAACATTAAGGGCGGACTTACTCTATAACACGCGATATCATATACAAATTGTTAAAAAATTTCAAATAATCTTTAAAAAGAAATATTCTTTTTGTAAAAATGACACCCATAATAGAAAATTTGCAACTGGTGATACCCATTAAACTTTTTTTTCTGTAAGTCCAACACTAGAAACATCAAAACAAAATCTAGTTTGAGTGTGTGCTTATTCTATCTCAGTAAGTGGATATAATGTTCAACCAATCCATTTTTAAAAAATATGAGGTAGATGAACAGAAAACTTGAGAAATTCTGTTGGAGCAAAACACAGATCAACTTGATACTGATGCTGCAGTTAGTACTGACAATAATTAGTACTGATGGGGCAGAACATGTTACTATTGATGAAGTTGATACTGGTGTATACTATAACTTAGTTACTACTGATCAAAGCTTATTGAAGATACTACTGATCAATAGTAGTTACTACTGACGTTGGTTTTGGACTTACTACTGGTTACCAGAGTTACTACTGATGATGCACATTTACTACTGGTAAATGATTTTACTACTGGTACGCGTTTTTGAAGCATATCAAGTCCGAGATCTTCGCAGAGATAGTTATAGAATGTAATTAAATGTATATCTTTTATAATTCGATGTAAATCAAAGTCCTAGAATAACTAGGGTAAATAGTTTAGCTTCAAGGACTATTATAAATAGTTCCTTACGAATTGTAAACATACGTGTGTATTGTTAACTCAATAATATACATTGAAGCTTTTTGTGAAACTGTGTTCTTAATACTTTCGCATATTATTTACAGTTCATTGTTCTTAATTACATTGATATAGTGTTGATCCGCTGCAACTTCTATATTCAATTAGATCTAAAGTGTTTATTAACTTTTCTATAGTTAATCGATCCTGACAAGTGGTATCAGAGCTTATTGGTTCTAGATCTACTATTTGTTAAGAACAACAAAAAGTTTTAATCTTAAAAACATACACGTTATTAATCATGACTGATAATAATGAAAGCACTCAGGCCAACAAAATTGCTATACTCACTCCCAACAACTTTGGGATGTGGAAGAATCGTATTAAGCAATACATGCTTATTACAGATTATTCTATGTGGGAAGTTGTCCTTGAAGGAAACAAAACTGGTCCTGGTCAAGCAAGCAGCTCTGCAACTGAGGCAGACAAACTCAAGTGTGAGAAGGAAAAGAAGGACAAGGGCATCGAATTCAAAGCTCTAAGCACTCTCCTACTGGCCATTCCTAACGATTATCAACATCTCTTTGTTGAGTATGATGATGCAAAGGTGCTATGGGAAGCACTGGAGAAGAGATTCGTTGGGACCAAGAGCACCAAGAGGAACATGAAGTCTGTTCTCAAACAAGACTTTGAAAACTTCAAAGGAAAACCCAATGAAACACTCACTCAAGTGTTTGACAGATTCAACAAGCTAATTGGTGAACTTAACCAGGTTGGGGTTAAGATGGATCAAGAAGATGTCAACATGAAGTTCCTAAGATCTCTTAGTGAAGAATGGGCCATGTATACAGTGGTATATAGACAAAGAGATGATCTAGAAGAAAAAGAGTTGGATGAACTCTACAATGATCTCAGAGTATTTGAAACTGAGGTAAACCAAAAGAACCCTTCTATTTCTTCTAATAATGCTGCATTTGTCTCTAGTACAGGTCAAGGTCAGGAAACCTTCATAGGAAAGGCTGCAGATTCTGAGGATGCTGCAAGAGAATCCTTCTTCACTAGTCATGTACATACTGCACTGATTAGTGATGACTTGGAACAATTGAATCCAGATGATCTTGAGGAGATGGATCTTAAATGGCAGATGGCTATGCTGAGCCTAAGGACAAAAAGATTCTTAAAGAGAACTGGTAGGACAAGCATCAACTTCAACAAAGGTGACAAAGCTGGATTTGACAAAACTAAAGTCAAATGTTACAACTGTAACAACCTTGGTCACTTTGCAAAAGAATGTCCTCAGCCAGACAAAAGATCAAAATCAACTGCTCTTGTTTCACAACAAGGACAAGGCTATGACTGGAGCTTCCAAGCAGAAGAGCATACTCAAAATCAAGCTCTCATGGCCTTTACTGACAACAAAACTGAGGTAAAACCTAAACCTTGTACTTCTGAATGTGCTAAAATTGTTGAAAACTTAGAAAAAGAAAACACTAAATTAAATGAAGATTTAGCAAAAGCAGTGAGAAGAAATCATGAATTTGATGGTGTGATTACTGATCAAGAACATCAAATAAAGGTGTACCAGATGATTGATCAAAGGATAAAGGAAGAATTGCTTCAGGCTGTGGATGAGAAAGAATTTTATGAACTAAAAAATAAAGAATTAACAAGTAAATTAGAAGAATGTCAACTTGAAATCGAACAAAATAAATTAACAATTAAAAAATTTGAAAGAAGTACTAAAATTCTTGATGAACTAACTAATAATCAAACTACAGAAAAAGTTGTTCATGGGGTGGGATATCATGCTGTTCCACCTCCATATAAAATCATTCCACCACTTAAAAACAGTTCAGAAAGAATCATTAATGAATTAAAAACTAAAAATCAAACTGAATCACATAATGAAACATCTGAATCAAATGATTCTTCTGATGATGATCAATCAATTGAATTTACAATCTCTCAAACTGAAGCACCAAAATCAATTGATACAAGTTTTCACACAGCTCAAAGTCCAAATGAATCTCCTAAATATGATGCAGAAAATATACCCAAAATTCTAAAAAGAGGAAACCAAAGAAATAGGAACCAACTCTTAGAACAAAGAAAAATCATAAAGGCTCAAGATAATAAATTAAAATGTGTTATTTGCAACAAAGTGAACCATTTAGCAAAGGATTGTCACTTCAATCCAATAAACTGCAAAGAGTTAAAGGAATTTAAGATCTTTAAAGAAAATGCAAAAACTCAAAAATTAAAAGATACTACTGGTTCTTCAGTAGTAAATAAAAATAAAAATCCAATTGCTGAAACTCCAAGATTTGGAAGAAGTGCACCAAGATTTGTGCAAAACAGAAGAGTTGGAAGCCCAAAGAACAGCAACTACTTCAAGAACAATGGAAAATCCAATCAAAATAAACAATATTTTAAGTTTTCCAACACCAGTAAAAACTTTAACAACTTTACTACTGGTGTTAACCCTAATTATAATGCTGTATGGTACCAGTACAAGAATACTACTGGTAAAAACCCTAATTACAAAAATACTACTGCTCCCAAAACAACTTTCAAAAATACTACTGGTGTCAACCCTAAAAACACTACTGGTCAATCTAAAAATGGTAAGTACCAAAATACTACTGGTCCATCAGTAGTAAAACATTCAAAAGCTAAAAATCATGGGTATAAACCAAGATCAGTAGGAAATTCTCACACCAGTAATACTTTCAAAAGGGCAGTAGTAAAACAAAACACCAGTACTAAACAAGTATGGGTACCAAAAAGGTTTAAAGTTAAATCCCCCAAAGCTTATTTCTCAAAGGATGAACCCAAGACATATAAATCTTGGGTTCCCAAACTTAACTAATCCTTTACTCACTTGTGCAGAGCATTCAGATCCCAGAAGAAGGAAGAACATGGCATATTGATAGTGGATGCTCAAGGCACATGACTGGAAATCTGCAAATTCTTAAAGATTTCAAGTCATTTGATGGAGGATATGTGGCATTTGGTGAGAATCCCCAAGGAGGTAAGATTACAGGTAAAGGTACTGTTACTAATGGCAAAATTACCTTTGATGATGTATTTTATGTAGCTGAACTAAAATACAATCTTGTCAGTGTGTCTCAAGTTTGTGATAAAAAGAACAAAATTCTTTTCACAGACATTGAGTGCATCATTCTTTCTCCTGATTTTATTTTAGATGATAAATATATTGTTTTAAGAACTCCAAGGAGAAACAATGTGTATTGCCTAGATATAGGGGGAGAACTCATTTCTACAAATGAGGTCAACTTTTTATATCCAAGGCAAACACCACTGAATCAGAACTATGGCATAGAAGGATGTGTCACACAAATTTCAAAAACATGAACAATTTAGTAAAAAGAAATCTAGTCATTGGAATACCTCAAAACCAATTCATGTGTGATCATCATTGTGTTGCATGCCTAAAAGGTAAACAACACAAGACTTCTCATAAGTCCAAAACTGTGAACTCTATTTCTGTTCCTTTGCAGCTCTTACATATGGACCTTTTTGGACCTACAAATGTAATGAGTATTGGAAAGAAACAATATTGTCTTGTTATTACTGATGACTTTTCCAGATATACATGGGTTTTCTTTCTCAGGACAAAGGATGAAACAAGTGAACTCATAAAGAACTTAATTGTCAAACTGGAGAACACATCTGATCAAAAAGTTAAAGCCATAAGATGTAATAATGGCACAGAATTTAAAAATGCTAACTTAATTAACTTTTATGATTTTAAAGGTATTGACAGGCAATACAGCTCACCTAGAACTCCACAACAAAATGGTGTAGCTGAAAGAAGAAATAGAACCATCATTGAAGCAGCAAGATCAATGCTTGCAGACTCAAAATTACCAATTACTTTTTGGGCAGAAGCTGTTAATACTGCTTGTTATGTTCAAAACAGAGTATTAATAGTGAAGCCACATTTTAAAACACCATATGAACTTTTTAATAAAAGAAAACCTTCCATAAGTTTTCTAAAATCATTTGGTTGTCCTTGCACTATTTTGATTACAAGAGAACAAATTGGTAAGTTTGACTGCAAATCTGATGATGGAATTTTTGTGGGATACTCTACTCAAAGCAAATCATACAGAGTATTCAACAAAAGACTAAGGATAACTGAAGAAAGCATCAATGTATCCTTTAATGAAAATGTACCTAATGAACAAGGAAATGGTCCAGATTGGCTATTTGACATAGACAATCTAACCAAATCCTTTAATTCTAACATGAATTTCAATACAGGTAATTCAAATTGTCACAATCAAAAGGAAGGAACATCATCAGTTAATACTGGTCAAGAGGAAATGAGATACATTGTAGTTAATACTGCTCCAATAGTTAATACTCATGTCAGTAATAACTCAAGTTCTGGAACCAGTAGTAACTCTGAGAATGAGGACAGTAGTAATTCAAATACTACTGATACCAGTAATAGTACTCAAAATACTACTGGTCCCAACATTAACCTAGATTCTCAAGATACTACTGATGCCAGTAACAACAACAATACTACTGATCTCAATGAAGATAATAGCAGTAGTAACTCTGACCAAGATGATGATGAACCAAACATCAATGACAATGAAGGATCTCTAGAAGAACAACTACCTGAGACAAATGAGTCCAATCTTGAAAATCAACTAGTAGTTGATAAAACTACAACCACAAGGACTCAGAAAAACCATCCATTAGACCTTGTTCTAAGTGATGTTAACTCACCACTACAAACAAGAAGCAAATTAAACAAAAGCTTAACTGCAAATATGTGTAATATAAGTTTAATTGCTAATGAATGTATGTTTGAATGCTTTCTGTCTCAGGATGAACCAAAGAAGATCCAACAAGCAATGAAGGACTCAAACTGGATTGAGGCAATGCAAGAAGAACTCCTTCAATTCAAGTTACAAGCTGTTTGGACACTTGTACCTCTACCCAAAGGAAAAAGAGCCATTGGAACAAGATGGATCTTCAGAAACAAGAAAGATGAAAGAGGTATAGTGATCAAGAACAAAGCCAGACTTGTAGCCCAAGGATACACTCGAGAAGAAGGAATAGACTATGATGAAGTATATGCTCCTGTTGCTAGAATTGAAGCAATAAGAATATTTCTAGCATATGCTTCATTCAAGAAATTCAAAGTCTATCAAATGGATGTGAAGAGTGCATTTCTATATGGGAAGATTGAAGAAGAGGTCTATGTATGCCAACCTCCAGGTTTTGAAGATCCAAAACATGGTGATTATGTGTTCAAATTGGACAAAGCTCTGTATGGCCTACATCAGGCACCAAGAGCATGGTATGACACATTATCATCATACCTATTGAAGAACAACTTTAAAAGAGGAGCCATTGATAAAACTTTGTTTACAAAGAAAGTCAAAGATGATATACTACTGGTACAAATTTATGTAGATGATATCATCTTTGGCTCAACCAATGATTTATTATGCAAAGAATTTGAAGAACTAATGCAGATTAAATTCAAGATGAGCTCTATGGGTCCAATGAACTTCTTCCTTGGACTCAAAGTTAATCAAAGAACAGATGGTATTTTGATAAATCAATCAAAATATGTCAAAGACATCTTGGAAAAGTTTGATTTGAAAGACAGTAAGAGTGCAAGTACACCAATGGAAACACACAAACACCTACATCCTGATGTTGAGGGGGAGGATGTAGATGAACACTTATATAGATCAATGATAGGCTCTTTGATGTACTTAACTGCATCAAGACCTGACATTATGTATAGTGTTTGTGTGTGTGCAAGATATCAAGCAAGACCTAAAGAACTACACTTGCAGGCTGTTAAAAGAATATTCAGATACTTGAAAGGCAAACCATCACTAGGTCTATGGTATCCACATGATTCACCCTTTGAACTCATAGCCTACACAGATAGTGACTATGGAGGTGAATGTCAAGATAGAAAGTCCACTACTGGTGGATGTCAATTCTTTGGATCAAGACTGGTGTCATGGCAATGTAAGAAGCAAACAAATGTATCAACATCAACTGCTGAAGCAGAATATGTAGCTGCATCTGCTTGCTGTGCTCAAGTACTATGGATTCAAAACCAGCTTCTAGACTTTGGTATCTCTATCCTTAAAACTCCTATTTTTATTGATAATCAAAGTGCTATTAGTATTGTGAACAATCCAGTAAAACACTCAAAAACTAAACACATTGAAATAAGATTTCACTTTATACGAGACTGTAATGAAAAGAAATTAATCAAAGTAGTTAAAATCCATACTGATGATCAATTAGCAGATCTTTTTACAAAAGCATTTGATGTAGGAAGATTCAACTTCTTGGTTAGCAGTATTGGAATGATTTTGATAAATTAAAATCTCACTTAAAATCATGTGTAAAGTTATTGTTGTAAAATATTATTTATTTACTTAAGTGTTTTACTACTGGTATATCTGTATTACTGGTGTGTAGGCATGTGCACAAAATACTACTGGTAGTTAAACACTACTGGTGTGTATTAGGTTCACACAAATACTACTGGTAAGTCAATACTACTGTTATTCACATATACTACTGGTCTTGTGTGTTAGTGGTTACTACTGATGTCTATAGTTACTACTGATGTCAAAATCCTTAGTCACTACTGATGTTAGTAGATACTACTGATCTTTTACTACTGATATCTTATTTACTACTGGTCTTTCAGAAACACAATTACCAAACTAACCCCCACGAAAATAACCGTTATGTTATGATTCGAAGGGCATTTTGGTAGTTTTGCAGGTTAAATCGAAAGATATAAAAGGCGGCAGTCGATTAGTTTAGCATTATCTTCACCTCGATTTGCTAAATCCTCTCGATAAACCCTAGCTTACGATCAAAAACCCTTCGTCAATAACAAAATTCATTCCTGTTCTTCTCAAAATTCAACAAAAATGGCAACTCTAAAATCTTTGAATGTTCAAACCGATCTCAAATATTCCGAATTTCACAATATGTGTGCCTTTCTAAAGAATCCCGACGGCACAAAAGATTTTCGTCCGATCGTCAAATTCTTGAAAAATTCTTATATACAGTTTGCTTTAACTGTAAAACCAACATCATATCAACAGCACTTGGTGGATTTCTGGACCAATGCTGAGCAAACGGAAGGAACAACCATATCAATGATCAAATCAAAAGTAGATGGAAAGCATATCACAGTAACAGAACAATCAATCAGACACCATCTACAACTGCATGACGATTCAGGTATGTCTACTCTTCCGAAGGAATACATTGCTGAAATTTTACAAAAAATGGGCTATGAGGGAAGACTGAATATCGTAACCTTTCAAAAGGGTCTTCTCTCCCCACAATGGAAATTCTTAGTGCATACTATTCAGCATTGTATTTCTCCAAAAAGAAGTACTTGGAATGAGTTTAATAAGGCAATAGCATCTGCTGTTGTCTGTTTATCCACAGACCAAGTATTTAATTTTTCTCAAATGATTTTTGAAGGTATGTTGGGAAATCTTAGTTCTTCTAAATTTTTAATGTATCCCAGATTTCTACAACATATCATAAATTTTGAATTACAAAACTTGTCAACTCCTAAAAACATTTTCATACTACCTGAGTTGAACAAGAAAGTTTTCTCAAATATGAGAAAACAATTTAAATTTTCGGGCAAGGAAACCCCTTTGTTTCCTAACATGATCAAAGATCAAACACAAATTGGAGAGGGTTCAACCATTGCTACAACCCAAGTTGAACCTCAACCCACTCCATCACCCCCAAATACAGCCCAAACACCACCCCAACTAGTCACTCAATCACCAACCCAAACAGAAGTCCTGAATGTGTCCCAGGAACTTGATATAAATCTGCAGAGTGCTACTCTTCACTCTGTGGAAGACCTACCAGATAAAACCAAAAATATTTCCACAATCTATCAAAGAAAGAAAATTTCTACAAAGGACACCAGGGGACAAATTGAGTCAAACCCCAGGCTCCAAGAGTTGTCCTCCAAGGAGGAGAGAGGACATGAGGCGAGGGCTTTCACTACTGATGCCCCAAAGGTGGGTGCACAGGACAGTGAAAACATCATTAGGACCCAGACCTCGGCAACTCTGAGTGATGACTCATTTGAGGAGTTACTCAAAGGACCCCGGTGCCAAGAAACCACAAGGGGGGGCATCTCTGCTTCTTCTAGGAAGAAGAGGATGTCTAAAAGACCCAATGAATCACCAAGAAGTGATGAGGGCAGATCTTTTGAATTGATGGATAGGATGGAAAACCTCAAAGCCAATGTACCTGTTAGTGAGCCCGATGATCTTGCTAGATGGAGTGAGGGCAGTATTAAAATCAACCAATTAACGGAAAAAGTGGATTCTCTTGAATCCACTGTACAAAATTGTCTTACATATCTTACAAACCAAGGAAAAACTATGGCTGCCATGAAAAGGCATGTCAATACCATCAACAAGAGAATGAGATTCTATGAGCAAAGGCTTCATCAACAAACTAAAATCATCAGGAAATTGAAGAAGAAAATTGATGATAGGGAGGCTCCACCAGTTGAGCTCACTAAGGGGGAGAAGGATAATATACAGACCATGATTGATGAATCAATTGCAGCAGCAGCATCCTCTATCTTAAATTTAAAAGAAACAAAAGTTGATGAAGGCCCAGAAATGATGGTTACAGAAGATGAACCTACTACTACTGCTACAATGGAAGAACAAGTTGAAAAGGAAATACCAGTAGTAACTCCCACTACTGATATAATAGCAGTAGTAAGTAAAGAAGAGGAAGTAAAAGCAGCAAATACTACTGATACCCTATCAGTAGTAACTCCTGAAGTCACACCAGTAGTAACTACTCTGGTTACTACTGAAGAGGAAGAATTACAATTCCCAGAGCTAATTGAAAGAGAAAGACATGTCATTATCTCCAAACCACCAACACCTGATCAACCACTTATCATACCTGACATTGATGATAATGTGAATTGGTTTGAGGTAGATGAATGTACACTTCCTCCACACCCTAAAATCTTACCAGAAGGTCAACTACATCTGTTTTATCCAAAACTTCTGATGATGGGTATCCCTGATATGAAATACATTCCACCTCCACCATCTGCTCACATTGGAAAAGGAAAAGAAATATATGATGATGATTATCCAAACAGAGCATTAGGTCATCACATGGTAAACAAGATAAATCATGTTAGAGCAGAAAAGCAATCCAGATGGAGAATAAAACATAGAAAATTTTTGGAGAAAGTGGAAATGTATCAAGCAATAGAGGAAAATAAAGGGAAAGTTCAAAGTAAAATTCCTGCTCAAATACCGGTTCAAACAGATGACATTCAGATAAAAGCTCAACAGGCAGAATTCAAAAGGCTCAGAAAGATTGAAGAAGAACATATTCAATGCCTTGAATATTTGGTATCTGAATGCAAAAAGACTAAAAGTGAATTAACAGATGATGTGTTTGAACAAAAGGAAAATATGATTGAATATTTGAAAACAAAAGGGCATAGTGCAAAGTCATTTGGAAGAATGAAGATGATGACTATAATTGAAAAATACTGCACTGCTAAGAAGAAAGACTTGGCTGAACAAGAAGCTGAAGAAACAAAGAAAGCCAAAACTTTAATCCCAATCAGTCCAAACTTAATCAAAGCTGGTAGTGTTTCAACTACTGGTAATACCTCAACTCCTCAATCAAAGAAAAGAAAATCTGTTGATCAAGAACAAAGCTCTAAAAAGAAATCAAAACAAATTGTACCTGTTCTTGAAATGCCTGTTGCTCCATTGCAGAACAATCCAATTATTAACTGGAGGGTTATGCAGAACAATGTTATAGAGGTCATAAGGGAAGACAAAGTTGTACAGAGATTCACTGGATGGTTACCATTAATCAGATCATGCTCTAGAAGTGATGTAATCAAGCTTCTGATTATTGGAAAACCTAGAATGACAAAGAAATCATGGAAAGAGTCTGGTGCTGGATACTTAACAAAAATGATTGATGCTGCATTTTATCCAGATAATTATCCAGAACAATTCACAGATCCAGGAAATGTGTATGCTTGGAATGTCATTCCTACAGCTAATATGTACATCTTTGAGAAATCAGGCAAATTATGTGAATTATACTTGTATGAAAAAGAATATCCACACTCTGAGAAGACTATGTATCAGATATTCATAAATACTTTGATGAAACCTTATGATGCTGTTATGTTCCAAAACAAATTAAATTACTTTACAAAGAGGAACAGCAAATATATTATTGAACAAAGGCTTCAACAGAATCAAAGAACCCTTGAGAAAAGAAGAAGGGAACAAGAAGAACAAAAGAAACTTGATTGATTAAAAGATAATCAATAAGTTTAGGGGGAGATTGTTGGAGCAAAACACAGATCAACTTGATACTGATGCTGCAGTTAGTACTGACAATAATTAGTACTGATGGGGCAGAACATGTTACTATTGATGAAGTTGATACTGGTGTATACTATAACTTAGTTACTACTGATCAAAGCTTATTGAAGATACTACTGATCAATAGTAGTTACTACTGACGTTGGTTTTGGACTTACTACTGGTTACCAGAGTTACTACTGACGATGCACATTTACTACTGGTAAATGATTTTACTACTGGTACGCGTTTTTGAAGCATATCAAGTCCGAGATCTTCGCAGAGATAGTTATAGAATGTAATTAAATGTATATCTTTTATAATTCGATGTAAATCAAAGTCCTAGAATAACTAGGGTAAATAGTTTAGCTTCAAGGACTATTATAAATAGTTCCTTACGAATTGTAAACGTACGTGTGTATTGTTAACTCAATAATATACATTGAAGCTTTTTGTGAAACTGTGTTCTTAATACTTTCGCATATTATTTACAGTTCATTGTTCTTAATTACATTGATATAGTGTTGATCCGCTGCAACTTCTATATTCAATTAGATCTAAAGTGTTTATTAACTTTTCTATTGTTAATCGATCCTGACAAATTCTTTCCTTTGTCAAAGATTAATTATACTGATCAATAAAAGCTTATACAGTACATAACAACAACCGGGCCAAACCCAAAGCTACAAAACTCCTCAGGCTTGCAAGGTCAAGCACAACACATGCCTAACACACGTTACCATATAAGCCTACAAATACAGACCACAACCCAACAATGAACATAAAACAAGCGAAAATCTCACATAGTAAAATAATATTACATCTAAATTTATAATTTTGTATATAATTTTGTATTTTATCAATTATTTTTAAATTTCATGATAACGTGTCATAGAATATACCCGTTACAAGGCACATCTTATATATGTCGCCTTAAATTACGCCACGTCTAACACCATCATCATAGGCTATTTCGTAACGTCGGGGTCGTGCTTCGCTCATTGGCGCCGCTAGGGGTGAGCATTTGGCCGAAAAAACCGAAACGAAAACCAACCAATACCGAACAGAAGCCGAAAAAATATAATCGATTCTGTTTCGTTGGTTTCGGTCCTATCGCTTATGGTTCGGAACTCGAGTAGGGATGGGCATTTCGGCAAAAAAAAAAACTGAACTGAAACCGAACCAAACCGAACCGAACCAAGACCGAAAACATGTAATCAGTTTGGTTTTGGTTTAGAAAATTTATCATTTTCGATTTCAGTTATATCAATTCGGTTCGATTCTGTTTTTGGACCGAGATCATCCCTAGACGCCGTCATGACGTGATTTTTATAAGTGCCAACAAAAAAATTTAAAAATAACTCGTGTCGGTAATCCATATCATGAATGGCACCAAGAAGACAACATGGCTTAAATCATTCATTTTATCACATTTGAAATGCTTTTTTAGTAAACATTAGTGATTAATATATAATATATAAGACCATACATACGTAGGTTTTAAAATACTCGATCATTTACTATTCAATGAATACATTGTGTGCTTAAAAGCAAGGATGGATACCAGATTAAAGTAATAAAGTAAGGTTAATTAGAAGGTGGTGGAGGATGGAAATTGGTCTTTAACTTTCCAAGCGTGGTTGGTTTTTGTTGGAGGATCCACAACCAAAATGGCTCCATGGTTCTCATGCCCCACTCCTACTATTTCTTGTCTTCCTTTGTAATCCACTACCCAATCCATTCTCTTTAATTACTTTCTTTAGATTATCCCTAATTAATACAATGTATATACTCACCCAAACAAAGAGTAGATGTGATGTATGGATGTGTGTACGCATTTGCGTACATGTATATATCATGAGCAGGGTTCTAAAAATCACGTCGTGACGGCGTCTAGGGATAATCTCGGTCCAAAAACAGAATCGAACCGAATTGATATAACTGAAACCGAAAATGATTTATTAATTCTAAAATTAAATTCGTATATGTTTTTCTATTAAATTCATTTTTTTTTATAAATGTACCGATTAAGGACTTGCTTTTGTATGCATTAATTGCTCACAAATACACATGAACTTTAGAAAACAAATACCTATCTTAGCTTCTACATTATTCAAATATTTATAAATTTCAAAATTCTAGCATTAATTATAGTAGTATATCATACTTTTTGTAAATGCTCGCATGGCCGGTGTCATTGTGAATTATGTAATGGTCGTGACGACTTCACGTACAAATGATATTTTGGGATTACAATTTTCATATTGTTAGTAGTGTAGAGAAGTAACTTCTAGTTCCAGTAATTTTGGATGGTCGTTTTTAATTTGACATATACTATTTGGCTATATGCAAAAATATTGCGTTTATAATATTTATATATTATCGATTCCACAACAAATTACTAAATACTAGACAATAAAGTATTGCATGCATCACCTTGATTTATTAATTTTGTTAATTGGTTAGGTTTTACCTTCAATCTCTCTTACTTTTTGTATGAAATAAATGGATTAAGGTCCAATACATGGTGTGATTGGTGTCAACCTTTTACTTTAAAAGCGTGTATGGAAATAGGTGGATTATGTCGGACTTAAAAGTGGTAATTGCCATGAATTAGATTTTAATTTATTTTCTATTTGTTTTTAATGCATCCGTTTTTAATGATTTAACTTTAACTAGATATATAGATCGTCCTTTTATATGAATCGAGCTTCATGTTAAATCATTGTGAATGATATTTCATCAATCTGCAAATAAAGCATAAGGTTTCATTAAACCATAAATCGGATATGTAAAAAAACTCTTTTATTTGAAAAATATTATTATATGGTAGGGATGCTTCTACTAACCTAATTTAACAAAATCCTTAATTATAAGCATATGGTGGTTGCACTATCCACCCTTAGATTTCAAGAAAACATAACAAATTTATATTCCTCATCATGGTCATTTTGATGGGATTAGATGTGCTTTTGAAGGAACTTCTCATTGTGTTGTAGAGAATAATAGTATATTGGTATTACTCATAAACATTAATAACATAGCATAATACTAAATTTGCATTTTTGCAACTACTAAGTATGACATGGGAAACACATACCATAAACATGACATTAGACTCATTACTTCGTCCCCAACTCTTAGTCGTTTTGATTGATTAATGCAGTTAAGGAAATTCGGTTTGTCTCGATGTAGGTTTACATGTTTCACATGTTTTAAACGTCATACATGTTTCACAATATTTTATCTATCTAGTGTATCTATATACTAATGACATCACATAATTTATTATTATTTATATATTTATTCACTAAAAACTTTGTCGGATGTCTTCAAGAAAAAATCTCTCTATATGAGGTATAAGTATGAGTAAGTACATCTTTATCTTTTTCATATCCCGTTTTTTATGGGATTAGATAATGTTGTTCCAATTTATGTCAATACAAGTATATGTTTTGTTATTAGTCAAATACCTAGATGCTATTGATAAATTGTTAAAAACGATATAAAAGTAAGTTTGATATTAGTTTGTTGTACTCAAAAGTCAACCAATAGTTGAAAATGAACAACACTCTTATGTGTGTAACAATATTCTAGATAATATTTATTTAGATTTGATGTGTTAAAACTTGGAAATTACAAGGACCTAAATCATTGATATGGAATTCAAGATTTGAATGAAGATTTAGAAGATAATGATAAATGTAAAAGATTTAGTATATCTTTATAGAATTTAAAAGATTTAGTAATTATCTTTTCCTTGTAAGTCTTAGGTTCTCTATTATATAAAGAGACCTAATGACATAGAATTAGTTATTCTTGAAACTCACGTTTTATCAAAAACGTGTATGTGTGTGTTCTTTAAGCCTCAAGGTCATATTATGATCCTGTTACAAGTTTAAAACCGTTCTACATATTATATGTAGAATTAGGGATTTTAGTAATCATTGTATAAATTGATGATGATGAAAACCTTGTTTAGCAATACAAATCTATTCGTTTAATTCCGCATTATTTATGATTTGTATATATTTATTCCAAGATCAAGAACTAACTATTCTTGAGCCTAAAGATCAATTTATATAGAGTTGTTCTAAACTCAACAAGTGGTATCAGAGTTTTACGGTTCTAGATCTACGAATTAAGAACAGCAAAAAGTTTCATACTTTCGATCTCAAAATTGTTAATCATGTCTGATAACAATGAAAGTACTCAGGCGAACAAGATTCCAATTCTCACTCCCAACAACTTTGGGATGTGGAAAAACAGAATCAAGCAATACATGCTGGTTACTGATTATTCCATGTGGGAAGTGGTTCTTGAAGGAAACAAGACTATCCAAACTCAAATAGCCACCACCTCAACTGAAGTTGACAAACTCAAGTGTGAGAAAGAAAAGAAGGACAGAGGAATCGAACTCAAAGCCTTAAGCACTCTTTTACTTGCCATTCCCAATGATTATCAACATCTCTTTGTTGAATATGATGATGCTAAGAAGCTATGGCAGGCTCTGGAAAAGAGGTTTGTTGGTACAAAGAGCACAAAAAGAAACATGAAGTCTGTTCTGAAGCAAGACTTTGAAAACTTCAAAGGGCAGAAGAATGAATCATTGTCTCAAGTCTTTGATAGGTTCAACAAACTCATCGGTGAACTGAATCAAGTTGGTTACAAACCAGACAATGATGATATCAACAGGAAGTTCCTCAGGTCTCTAGGTGAAGAATGGTCTATGTACACTGTGATATATATACAAGGAGATGCACTGGAAGAGAAAGAGCTAGATGAACTTTATAATGAACTAAGAGTGTTTGAATCTGAGGTAAGTAATAAAACTCCTAATTTACCTTCAAACAATGCTGCTTTTGTGTCTAGTACAGGAACAGGTCAGGACAATGCAAAGATTGCAGGTAGTGAAGATGTAGCAAGATAATCTGTCTTCACTAGTCATGTGCATACTGCATTGATTAGTGAGGATTTAGAACAACTCAATCCTGATGATTTGGAAGAGATGGACATCAAGTGGCAGATGACAATGCTGAGCTTAAGAACAAAAAGGTTTCTTAAAAGAACTGGAAGGCAAAATCTGTCATACAACAAAGGTGATCGTGCTGGATTTGACAAAACCAAGGTCAAATGCTACAACTGTGGCAATCTAGGCCACTTTGCCAGAGAATGTCCAAATAAAGATCAAAGATCAAGCTACAACCAAAACAACACTTCAAATTCAACTGCTTTAGTATCTCAAGAAGGACAAGGATATGACTGGAGCTTTCAAGCAGAAGAACATGCACATAACCAAGCTCTCATGGCCTTTACTACTGATTCTACTACTGAGGTACATTCCAAACCTTGCACTCCTGAATGCATTAAGGCATATAAAGAATTAGAAAAAGTAAACAAAGAAACACTTGAAGAGATGATTTTAAACAGAAATAGAAGAATTGAATACAATGGTTGTATAGCTGATTTAGAAAATCAAATTAAAATCTATAAAATAACTGATCAAAAAATAAAAAATGAATTGCTACAAACCACTTATGAAAAAGAACATGTTGAATTAAAATTAAAAGAAACTTTGATCAAATTAGAAGAATGTCAAATGGAATTAGAACAGAGCAAATTAAGCATTAAAAAATTTGAAAGTTCTAAAATTGTTAATGAATTAACAAATAATCAAACCACTGAAAAAGTTGTGCATGGAGTGGGATATCATGCCGTTCCACCTCCAACAAATTTTATCCCTCCTCTTAAATCAAGCACATAAAGAATTTTAAATAACTTAAAAATTGAAAGTCAAACTGAAAATGAAACCAGTAATGAAACAAATGAATCAAATGAGTCTTCTGATGATGATCAAACAACTGAGTCAACTGATACAAGCTTTCACACAACACAAGTCAAACTGAATCCCCAAAATACAACTCAGAAAATATACCTACAATTTTAAGAAGGAGAAATCAAAGAAACTTGAACCAGTTAAAAGAACAAAGAAAACCTGAAAGTGCAAAGTCAACAAAATTATCATGTTTAATTTGTAACAAGGTTAACCACATAGCCAAAAATTGTCACTTCAATCCTATTAACAGTCAAGAACTTAAAGAATTTAAAATCAACAAAGAAAAGGAAAAAGCTTTAAAATTAAAACAAACTGAAGAAACAAAAGCAAAAGAAATTAAAAAACCATGTGTTGAAACTCCCAAATTTGGAAGAACTGCACAAAGATTTGTGCAAAATATCAGGTATAAAAGTCCAAACAGAAGCAATTATTTCAAAAATAATGGAAAACAAAATCACTTTCCGAAATATTCAAAGTTTTCAAACATCAGTAGAAACTATTCCAGGTTGACTACTGGTAAAAACCCTAATTACAATGCTGTCTGGTATAACTACAAAAACACTACTGACCATGCTCAAAACTCATATTACCCAAATAGTACTGGTCCATCAGTAGTAAAATATTCAAAAGCTAAACACTACGGGTATAAACCTAGATCAGTAGCAAACAAGAACACCAGTACCAATCAAACAACTAAGAACAAACCTGCATACAAGGCTCATTCAGTTAGAAAAACTTACTCTTCAAAGGATGAACCCAAGACAAAACAAGCTTGTGTTCCCAAAATTAACTAATCCTCTTACTTTATGTGCAGAGTATCCAGATCCCTGAAGAAGGTAGAACATGGCACATTGATAGTGGATGCTCTAGACACATGACTGGAAACCTTCAAATACTCAGAGATTTCAAGACTTTTGAAGGAGGATATGTTGCTTTTGGAGAAAATCCAAGAGGTGGTAAGATTACAGGTAAAGGTACGGTATCAAATGGTAAGATCACTTTTGATGATGTATTTTATGTTGTTGAGCTTAAATATAATCTGGTTAGTGTCTCACAAGTCTGTGATAAGAAGAACAAAATTCTTTTTACAGATGTTGAGTGCATCCTTCTTTCTCCTGATTTTATTTTATATGAAAAATTTGTTGTTTTAAGAACACCAAGGAGAAACAATGTATATTGCCTGGATATAGGGGAGAACTCATTTCTTCAAATGAGATCAACTACTTTATATCTAAGGCAAACACAAATGAATCAGAACTTTGGCATAGAAGGATGTGTCACACAAATTTCAAAAATATGAACAATTTAGTTAAAAAGAATTTGGTAGTTGGTCTACCACAAAAAGAATTTATGTGTGATCATCATTGTGTTGCCTGCCTGAAAGGTAAACAACACAAGACTTATCATAAGACCAAAGCAATCAATTCTATTTATAATCCTTTGCAGCTCTTACATATGGACCTTTTTGGACCTACAAATGTAATGAGTATTGGAAAGAAACAATACTGCCTTGTTATTACTGATGATTTTTCCAGATATACTTGGGTCTTCTTTCTTAATACCAAAGATGAAACAAGTGAAATAGTCAAGAATCTGATTGTAAAGCTGGAAAATACAAGAGATCTCAAAGTGAAAGCAATTAGATGTGATAATGGAACTTAATTTAAAAATACAAACCTAATTGATTTTTGTGATCTTAAGGGAATTGACAGGCAGTACAGCTCACCAAGAACTCCACAACAAAATGGTGTAGCTGAAAGAAGAAATAGAACCATCATTGAAGCAGCCAGAACCATGCTTGCAGATTCAAAATTACCAATAACCTTTTGGGCTGAAGCTGTTAATACTGCATGTTATGTTCAGAACAGAGTATTAATAGTTAAGCCTCACTTTAAAACACCTTATGAACTTTTCAATAAAAGAAAACCATCAATAAGTTTCTTAAAATCATTTGGCTGTCCTTGTACTATTTTAATTACAAGAGAACAAATTGGTAAGTTTGACTGCAAAGCAGATGATGGAATATTTGTAGGATACTCAACTCAAAGAAAATCTTACAGAGTGTTCAACAAAAGGCTAAGGATCATTGAAGAAAGTGTAAATGTATCCTTTAATGAAAGTTTGATGAATGAACAAGGAAATGGTCCAGATTGGTTGTTTAACATTGATAATCTAACCAAATCTTTTGATGTTAATTATGATTTTAATACATGAGTTTTAAACAATCAAAGCCAACAAGTAGGACCATCATCAAGTGGAAGGCAAGAAATCAAGAAATACATCTTAGTTAATACTGATCCCACACTTGATACTGAGGACAGTAGTAACTATGACAACCCTAGTTTCATTGACACCAGTAACAACACCAACTCTGAAGATACTACTAATCCCAGTAGTAACTCTGAACCTCAGAGTTTTGATGATGATCTACACAACACTGATGTCAGTAACAACAATGACCCTCCTGAGGTCAATGATGAAAATATTACTACTGACACCAGTAGCAATGATGAAACTCCACAAAATGCAAACAATCAAGAAGAAACATGGACAGATGCACAATCTCCTGAACCCAATGAGTCAAATCTAGATTCTCAAATCACTGTTGACAAAGTTCCAGGAACCAGAACTGAAAAGAATCATCCTTTGGACTTAGTCCTAAGTGATGTCAATTCAAACATGCAGACAAGAAGCAAATTTAATTCTTCATTAAATTCAAATGTTTGTGACATAAGTTTAATATCTAATGAATGCATGTATGAATGTTTTCTGTCACAGGAAGAACCTAAGAAAATTCAACAAGCTATGAAAGATTCAAACTGGATCATAGCAATGCAAGAAGAACTTCTTCAATTTAAACTACAAGTTGTATGGACACTTGTACCTCTTCCAAAAGGAAAAAGAGGCATTGGAACAAGATGGATCTTCAGAAACAAGAAACATGAAAGAGGTATAGTTATCAAAAACAAAGCAAGACTTGTAGCCCAAGGATACACACAAGAAGAAGGCATTGATTATGATGAAGTATATGCTCCTGTTGCTAGAATTGAAGCAATAAGAATATTTCTAGCATATGCTTCATACAAGAAATTCAAAGTCTATCAAATGGATGTAAAAAGTGCCTTCCTTTATGGTAAAATTGAAGAAAAAGTGTATGTATGTCAACCTCCAGGTTTTGAAGATCCAGAACATGATGACTATGTGTACAAGCTAGACAAAGCTCTATATGGCCTTCATCAGGCACCAAGAGCTTGGTATGACACATTGTCCTCATACTTACTAAAGAACAATTTCAAGAGAGGTGTCATTGACAAAACACTATTCACAAGAAAGGTCAAAGATGATATACTACTGGTCCAAATATATGTAGATGATATCATATTTGGATCAACAAATGATCAACTATGCAAAGAATTTGAAGAGTTAATGCAGATCAAGTTCAAGATGAGCTCAATGGGTCCAATGAACTTCTTCCTTGGACTCCAAATCAATCAAAGATCAGATGGTATCTTGATCAATCAATCTAAATATGTCAGAGACATTTTAGAGAAATTTGCAATGAAAGACAGCAAAAGTGCAAGCATTCCAATGGAAACTCACAAACACCCACATCCTGATGTTGAGGGGGAGGATGTAGATGAACACCTTTATAGATCTATGATAGGTTCCTTAATGTATTTAACTGCATCAAGACCTGACATTATGTATAGTGTTTGTGTATGTGCCAGGTATCAAGCAAGACCTAAGGAACTACACTTGCAAGTTGTCAAAAGAATCTTTAGATACTTGAAGGGAAAACCTTCTCTTGGTCTATGGTATCCACATGCATCACCATTTGAACTCGTAGCCTACACTGATAGTGATTATGGTGGTGAATGTCAAGATAGGAAATCTACTACTGGTGGATGTCAGTTCTTTGGATCAAGATTGGTGTCATGGCAATGCAAGAAACAAACCAATGTTTCAACATCAACTGCTGAAGCAGATTATGTAGATGCATCTGCTTACTGTGCTCAAGTTCTATGGATTCAAAATCAACTTCTAGACTTTGGTATCTCTATCCTTAAAACTCCAATTTTTATAGATAATCAAAGTGCTATCAGTATTGTAAATAATCCAGTAAAACATTCTAAAACAAAACACATTGAAATACGTTTCATTTTATAAGGGATTGCAATGAAAAGAAATTAATTAAAGTAGAGAAAATTCATACTGACAATCAATTGGCAAATCTTTTTACAAAAGCATTTGATGTAGGAAGATTCAGCTTCTTGGTTAGCAGTATTGGAATGATTTTAATAAGTTAAGTCTCAATAGAAAATCATTTGTAAAGTGTTTTGTACAATTTCCTTTATTTTACTACTGGTTATTTATTACTACTGATCTTATGTTACTACCATAATATAGTACTGATAGGGTTTCTCAGTATAATTAGGTTAAGTATAGAAACAATGGTTACTACTGATGTTTCTACTACTGACACTTAGTTACTACTGATAGACCGTTATCTGGAATATACATAAATTACAATACTGACCCTCATGAAAATAGCCGTTGGGTTATTATTCGAAGGATATTTTGGTCATTCTGCAGGTAAAATCGAAAAATATAAATAGCAGATTGAGATTAGTTTAGCATTATCTTCTCCTCGATTCAATAAACCCTATGCTAAACCCTAATCTCTGCAAACTCCAATCAAAATCCTGCATCAGTAACAACTCAATTCCTTCCACAAATCTGAAATTCTTACAAAAACGACTCAACTCTCTGTGAAAGTTTCATCACCAAAGATCAAAATCAAATCAAAATGGCAACCCTAAAATCACTTACAGTCAAAACCGATCTTAAATACTCTGAATTCCACAACATGTGTGCATTCCTAAGAAACCCTGATGGCACAAAGGACTTTCGTCCTATAGTTATGTTTCTGAAAAACTCTCCTATTCAAGTTTGCTCTAACAATCAATCCCAGGGCATATGAACAACATCTCATTGATTTCTGGACAAATGCTGAAAGAATTGAAGACTCCAACATGTCCAAGATGAAATCAGTTGTAGAGGAAAGTCTATCACTATCACTGAACAATCAATCAGACATCATCTTCAACTCAATGATGAGTCAGGTATGTTTTCTTTACCTAAGGAGGATCTTGTTGATGTTTTACAAAAAATGGGATATGAAGGAAGACTAGACATTGTCACATTTCAAAAGGGTCTTCTTTCACCCCAATGGAAATTTTTAGTTCATACCATTCAACACTGCATCTCTCCAAAAAGAAGTACTTGGAATGAGTTCAACAAATCAATAGCTTCTTCTATTGTTTGTCTGAGCACAGGACAAGTATTCAATTTTTCAAATATGATTTTTGAAGGAATGCTTGGAAATTTATCATCCTCAAAATTTTTAGTGTATCCAAGATTCCTCACTTATATAATAAACTGTGAAATTCAAAATCTTTCTATTCATAAAAACATTTTTGTTACACCAGAGTTAAATAAAAAGGTGTATCCAAATATGAGGAAATAATTTAAATTTTCTGAAAAAGATACTCCATTATTCCAAAACATGATCTATGATCAACCCCCTACTGGAAAAGGTTCAAGTCACCCCATTTAACCCCAACCAACTCCACCACCAAATACAGCCCAAACACCACCCATTCAGTGCACTCAAACAAATGAACCAATAGATGTCCTGAATGTGTCTCAGGTACATGAAATCAAGCCCCAGAGTGCTACTCTTCACTCTGAGGAAGACCAGACCATTGTCAAACAAATTTCTAAAACTTATAAAAGGAAGAAATCTTCCTTAAAGGACACCAGGAGACCAATTGAGTCAAACCCCAGACTCTATGAGTTGTCCTCTAAGGAGGAGAGAGGGCATGAGGAAAGGGTTCTCACTACTGATGCCCCAAAGGTGGGTGCACAGGATAGTGAGAACATCAATAGGACCCAGACCTCGGCAACTCTAAGTGATGACTCAGAATTTGAGGAATTACTAAGAGGACCCCGGTGCCAAGAAACCACAAGGGGGGGCACTATTGCTTCTTCTAGGAAGAAGAGAGTGTCCAAACAACCCACTTTATCACCAAGAAGTGATAAGGGTAGAACTGATCAACCTGAATTGACGGATAGGATGGAAAACCTTCAAACCAATGTACCAAATGAGCCCAATGATCCACCCAAATGGGCTGAGGGCAGTATTAAACAAACAAAATTGACGGATAGGAAGGAAAACCTTAAAACCACTGTACATAATTGTCTGAATACACTGAACAACCAAGGGAAAACCATGACTTACATGAAGCACTACAGTAATACTTTGAACAGAAGACAGAAGAGGTTTGGGTATAGGCTTCAAAAGCAATCTAATTTGATCAGAAAATTACAAAGGAAGATTGCAGATAGTGAGAAAGATCAACAGGTTGAGATCACTAAGGGGGAGAAAGATCAAATTCAAGGGATGATTGATCAATCCATAGCAGCAGCAGCTCTCCTGAATCTGAAAGAGGTCCATGGTGAAACAGGTCAAAGTTTTGATGAAGACCTGAATAAAGTAATGAAAAGCATGGATGAGGATATATTTATGTCTGCAAATCAGTCACAGAGAACAGAACAAATAAACTCTCCAGTTACTACTGAGGTCATAGAGACTACTGATCCTATGAATATTACTGAGGCAAAGGATCAAGAGGTTATTACTACTGATCGTGTTGAAGAAACAAATATACCAGTAGTAAATGCACCAGAAGAAGAAATTATGGATACTACTGATGCCCTAGCAGTAGTAACTCCAATAGAAACCTCACCAGTAGTAAATGAAAATCAACAAATTGTGGTATTTGAACCAGAAAGTATACCAGTAGCAACCACCTTGGTTACTACTGAAGAAGAAGAAGATGAAGAAATACCAGAGGTTCTTGAACGAGAACAGATCATAATTGTAACAAAACCTAAAACACCAGAACAACCACTTGTCATACCTGACATTGATGACAATGTAAATTGGTATGAAGTTGATGAGTGTGAACTTCCTCCACACCCCAAAATACTTCCAGAGAATAAAATTCATCTATTCTCTCCATCAATTGTATTCACTCATGTTCTTGATATGAAGTACACTCCACCTCCACTAGCAGTCTGTATTGAAAAAGGAAAAGAGAAGTTTGATGATGATTATCCAAACAGAGCCTTAGGACACTACATGGTAAACCAAAATGAACCATGTCAGACCTGCTAAACAAGACAAATGGAAGGTGAACAGGATAAGGTACTTAAGAAAAGTGGCTAAGACACAAGCTCTTTAAGACAAGAAAAAAGGCTGAAGAAGAAAGATTAAAAAATCCAGAAAGTCATGAAGCTGAGGTACCAATTCCACAGATAGAAGGAGTCCTAGTAGAAGGTCAAAAGGCAGAATTTGAAAGACAAAGAAAGATAGAAGAAGAACATTTAAATTGTCTTGAAGACCTAGTAGCCGAATGTAAAAGAGAAAAGGCTGATCTACCAGATGACGTATTTGAACAGAAGAAGAAGATGATTGACTTCTTAAAGTCAAAAGGGCACAGTGCTAAATCTTTTGGCAGGATGAAAATGATGACAATAGTAGACAAATATTGTACTGCCAAAAAGAAAGAACTAGCAGAAATGGAAGTTGAAGCAGAAAAAGAAAAGGTGTTAGTTGAAATAGATCCCACAATAATACTCTCCAGAACACCAACAACTGGTGAACCTTCAATACCTCCTAAGAAAAGGAAAGGAGCTGAACCTGAAACTGAACAAAGAAAGAAAAGAAAACAAGTCTTTGATACTCCTGTTGCTCCTATTGAAGATAATCCAATTATAAATTGGAGGCTTGTTGGTGATGCTATTGAAATAATAAGACAAGACAAATCAATTCAGAGATTCACTGGATGGAAACCAATGGTTATGTCTTGTAGTAGAGCTGATATTATTAAAGTCCTAATCATAGGCAAACCAAGAATGACCAAGAAGTCATGGAAGAATTCAGGAGCTGGATACTTAAACCAAAATGATTGATGTTGCATTTTATCCAGACAAATATCCTGAAATATTCACAAATAAAGAAAATATTTATGCTTGGAATGTACTTCCCACAGTAAACATGTACTTCTTTGAAAGATCAAGCAAAAACTGTGAATTGTACTTATATGAAAAAGAATATCCACATTCTGAAGAAACAATGTATCAGATATTCACAAACACATTCATGAAGCCCTATGATGCTGTTATGTTTCAAGAAAAATTTAATTATTTTACAAAAAGAAACAGCAAGTACATTATAGCTCAAAGAAAGCTGCAAAATCAGAGAACTATTGAAGGCAGACAAAGAAGAGCTAAATTGTTAGAAGAACAAACTCAGAAGAATGAAGAACAGAAGAAACTTGATTAATTCAAAGAGAATTAATAAGTTTAGGAGGAGATTGTTGGGATATAAATCAGATATAACATTCTATTACTGATGCTGCAGTTAGTACTGATCAATGAAATAATGACGTTAGTACTGATGGGGCAGAAACACTAGTTACTACTGACGATGATAAACACAGGACTTACTACTGATGATCAATGTTACTACTGATGCTATTTATGGTGCTGATCAAATCCGAGATTCTAGTATAGTTTGTTATAGAATGTATATCTTTATGTAATTCAATTGTAATCGATTCCTAGAATAACTAGGTTAATGTTTAGGCTTCAAGGACTAGTATATATAGTTCCTTACGAATTGTAAACGTACGTGTGTATTGATCGATCAAATTAATATACATTGAAGCTTTTTGTGATTACTGTGTTCTTATTGTTCAATCGTATTTGTTTACAGTATTCATAAGTTCTTAATCAATCAAACTAGAGTGTTGATCCGCTGCAACTTCTCATAGTTTGTAGATCTGTGATTAATTAATCCTTCTGCGTTAATCGATCCTGACAAAATAAGAGAATATTTTTCTTTAGCAAACGGCGGACCATTTGGTCATTATGAAAATTACCGGATTATCGTTGAAGGGGCCGAGAGTTTGTCCTTAAAAAATATTTTGGACAACAATCGAGTTTTATCAGAAAAATTCAAAGTTGTAATCATGGATAAATTAACTGTTATAAAGCCCGGATTTAGTGCTTTTATTAATTCTTTTAAAATGAATAAACTTTAAAGGTGAAAAAAAATGAAAAGGAAGTTGAAAAAAAAAATTTAACTAAGGAGACATCATGAGTTGTGTACACGAGTGGCGTTTCTTCATTATCTAGCTTGAAAAGGGATTATTTTTCTTTAATTTACTTTATTAAACTCAATTTTTTCTTCTATAAACTCAATTTTTTCTTCTATAAACTCTAATTTTATTACATTAAAAGGATTTGTTTTTAATATAATACGAACAGATTTTAATCTAGCAATTTGTGAATAACTTTGATATCTTAGAGTTTAATGCCAATTTACTACTTTTGTTAAATAACTTTGATATTTCGATGCCGCGGGGTTTTCATGCGGTGGCTAATGTGATGCTTGTGTTATTATGTTGTATCAAATGGTTCTTGAAAAATGCTTGTAGTTGCGTCAAATAGTGACGTGCGGTGTACATACATATTACTTACACTTATTCATAAACCCAAAGCTTGTAGCTTAGTGATATTAGTGTATATGATGTTCCTTATGGACCTAAAGGTCATGAGTTCAAGCACCAATTAGGTGCCCTTAAAAAATAAAATTTTTAAAAATTGATAAGTAATAAAGTAATAATAAAGTAAAATACATCCCGCGGGAATACTTTGTATTGAAAAATTATAATAAAGTTGGCTCAAATAAAATTTATTTGGTTATATTTTGATGTGTTTTGTTTGTATAAGGTTTAGCTATATGATTTGATTTTTTCTACTGATTGTACCCAAACTTATTTTTAACTTTTGTTAGTATGTAGTATTAAACTGTCATTTAATAGAAGTTAAAGTTAGTAAAATAAATGTAATTTTAGCAAAGTTGAAAAAAAAGTTAAAAAAACTAATAGAGAAAAAGTCTAGTTATTAAAGGGAGATGATTTTAAAATTACATAAATTACTCTATACATCACAATCAGTAATTTACAGTACTTATACAACATGCTTTAAATATTATATATTATGGTAAGTGAAACAATGTATGTGGTGTCAAAATTATTTCCCGTTATTAAATATTAAAATTAAGTGTAGTAATTGTGATTTTATGAAAATTAATGTTTTATATATGGAAAGTTCAAAGTAGTAAAGAAAAGGAAAAACAATGAGGAGGTGACACGTCTTGTGGATAAACAAAGCAGGCAAGGAGGAGGTGGGATAAATTCAATCGAATAATCACTATTCATTCTTCCTTAAATGTTATATAGTATAATTAACACAAATCATGTGCCAAACTATGGAGTATTTATGGTACGCCTTTTTATAAGATTCACTTATCCAAACTCATGGTAGTAATATAAATTTTGACTGATAGAAACATGCCAACATAAACAGAGTGCAAAACAATTTAAAGAACGGGAATTAAATCTTGGAATTCCGACAACAAAATCTAAAGCACGTTGAACGAGGAGATGACTTTCTTATAAAACTGAACTAAATAATTTTTATAAAAGAATTATGGAGGAAATAAATTAAAGTGAATGTTAGTAATAATATTTAGAGCCGGATATTAGGACATTCATTTTAGAATTTTATAATAATATATATAGTGATTAAATATGTGATTAGGTGTCTAACAATACAAAAATAAAATAAAATAAAAATAATGGAGAGGCATGCCCGAAGATGATGGCTGAAAATGATGAGCATGAAAAGGGAATCGTGTACTTGTGTTGTGTTATACGCGCATGCATTCGTGCACGCTTTACACTCCTTCATCCATCACCTTATTACAAAGAGCGTTTTAACTACTGGTATGGTGTTGATTTTCATCCTTATTGTCAATTATTTAAATCTCATTGTAGACATAAGTTGTATTTAAAAATATACTAGGATTCATCGTTAAAAAAAAATCGTCAGCTTAATTTTCTCAAAACTAACTTGTGTTAAATTTCCATTTGTCTTATGCTAATTTTCACTAAATTTCTATCTTCATTATCGTTAACCGGTTCATGAGGATTTAACAGGCGTCTCATCATATCATGGTACTTACAATTTTGAAAATTTAGTATTGTATATCATTTTAGCTCGTCATTACCAGTGGTGGATTGTTTATGTGATGAGAATGTCTAAATGTGGCTACAACCACGAAGGGCACGATGCGATGAGCGTCAAAGTGGTATCTGATTGGTCATGTGGTGTGGGTCCTTCATATTTTAGTGGATCTGATTATGTGATGGGCATTTCATTCAAATGTGTATGAAATATATGTTTAGATAACATCTAATATGACAATAATTTTAATATATTCCCATAAGCTTATATTGAGTAGCCTTATCATGGTATAAAAATTATAATAGAACGAAAAGAGTAAAATATACATAGAAATATTTGAGAATATTCCCATAAACTTATTGAGTAGCCTTACCATCCGATGCCGTAGGAGCTACACAAGACGAATAATTATTACGAGAGAGAAAAAGATAATTTTCCATTAATTAGAAAATGAACATGTACATTGGTTATATATATAAACGATATGCTAACACCGTCTAACAAACTAACGGAATTCTAACTAACCAAATGATCTCTGTAGTTACATTACTGCCGTTATACAATATGTATATTTACAAATATAACCCTGTCCTAATAATCCCCCTCAAGATGGAGTTGAAGAAAATATATTCTTTAATTACATCTTGGACATAAAAGGAATAAGCTTGGAAGCTGGTAGGGGCTTGGTGAACATATCTGCTAATTGAAAAGCAGAACGTATAGGCATAAGCTTGATAGACTTGTCAACTACTTTCTCACGTATAAAATGACAATTGATTTCGATATGTTTAGTTCTTTCATGAAAAGTAGGATTTGTAGCAATACTCATTGCTGCATCATTGTCACAGAATGGTAAAGTGGATTGTGATATTTTGGTATCAAAATCCTTGAACAATTGTTGCAGCCATACAATTTCACATGAAGTGGAGGCCATAGCACGATATTCAGCCTCTGCCGATGAACGAGACACAGTAGGCTGTTTCTTGGATTTCCAAGATATCATTGAATCACCAAGAAATATACAAAATCATGTAATAGAACGTCTTGTATCAGGACATTTAGCCCAATCCGAATCACAAAAAGCTTTAAGATGTAAAGCAGATGAAGCTGAAAAGAACAGGCCTTGCCCTGGATATTGTTTCAAATATCGTAACAAATGTTTTGCAGCTGCAAGATGAGATGCTCGTGGCTTTGACATGAATTGAGACAATTGTTGTACAGCAAAAGAAATATCTGGACGTGTGATATTCAAGTATAATAAACGACCAACTAATCTTCTATAAACAGAAGGATCTGGAAGAATTTCTCCACCCATATGTTCACCAAATTTTTGTCGTGGATCCATTGGAGTATTGGCTAGTTTAGCACCAAGAAGACCTGCATCTTCAATCAACTGAAGAGTGTAATTTCGTTGAGATAGATGAATACCCTCTTTGTATTTAGCAATTTCAAGTCCAAGAAAGTATCCCAATGCTCCCAAATCTTTCAATTTAAACTCTTTACTCAACTTTTATTTATTATCTTGAATACCAGATTGTGAAGCACCGATGATGATAATATCATCAACATACACTAATAAAGTCACATAATGAGCACCTTTACCCTTGAAAAATAAGAATTATCGGAATTGGATTGAGTAAAACCAGATTTAATCATGAATTGGGAAAACTTTTCAAACCATTGTCTAGAAGCTTGTCTTAATCCACATATGGATTTGTGAAGTTTACAAACAAGTTTAGACGACTGGCGTTCCCCCTGAATTTTAACACCTGGTGGAATATCCATAAAAACTTCCTCATTTAAATCTCCATTGAGAAAAGCTTTATTAACGTCCAATTGTGCCAAATTCCAAGACTTAATAGCTGCAATTGCAAGTAAAGTCTTGACTACAACGAGTTTAGCTACAGGAGAATATGTATCAAAAAAATATACTCCTTCTTGCTGTGTGAATCCCTTAGCAACCAACCGTGCCTTATGTCTTTCAATTTGACCATTCGAGCCATATTTAATCTTATATACCCATTGACACCCAACCGATCGTTTATCACGTGGTAATGGAACAATTGACCAAGTTTTATTGGCTTCCATAGCTTGTAATTCAACTGTTGGGTTTTCTATGCATCTAGCCACAATTTACTTAAGGCGGAAATCGAAAGTAACTTGGTTAGAACATCGACTCGATAAAACTTTTGGACCGTTAGGTTTACAATTCTAATGCAATTAGAACTATTTAATATAATTAAATAGATAGATCCGAAATACTTACTTGTTCTTCGCGATTCGGTGAACTAGATAAACTCTGTGATCTAGTACGAGCCAGACCAAAACAATGCACTAGGATTCAAGGAAGAATCCCTCAATCGTATCACACCCAAGGTTGATCACGAACGAGACGATGTACCACGAGGTAGTACAAAGCACCCTTGAGAAACAAGCACAAAAACCCGAACCCAAAAACTCTTTCGGTTCGATCGACGGCGGCGAGGCACGGCGGCGGCACGGCGGTGGTGTGGCGACGGCGGTGGTGTTCAGTCGAGATGCTCGGCCAAATGGGGAGAGAGGCAAGGGAGGAAGTATGAAAAGTGTATTATTAGGTTAAACCCTTAACCTCTATATATACTTTCCTTAAACACAATTATGGTAACACCACAATTGGTCCAAGCCCGTTATTAATTAACTCTTTAATTAAGCCCGCAAGTAATTAACTAAATCATTAATTAATACTTGGTCTGATACCCATAACTAGTTAGATACCCATTTAACTAGTTTAGCCCGTCTAGCCCGTAAGTCCATTTAATTAAACCATTAATTAAACATTACGTTATTTCTCGTGTTCGTTGATTCCTCGAGGGCAACCCGAATAGGACTCTAAAATACCCGAACCGGAATACCGGTTTATTTGATGTGTTGGACACTATTTCCAACAGTCTCCCACTTGGACATCTCATCAACTATAAACGGTACGCGTTCGTGTATCCTTTAGAGTGTGCATGGCATGTGCAGCTGCTGAACTCTGAACTATCAGAAACAGTCCTATAATAAATGATCATATGTCCTTCGTTGCGCGATATCATGTAACTAGTTACATGGACATGTCAATCACTCTAGTTACGATTATGTTTCCTGATTCGAGATTTATGATGACGATTTGACTACATAATTGAACTTTCAATTTAGTCATGACCTGCGCAGGTACTTTGGTATCACATCAAATCAACAGGGGGCCCATGAATATCTCCTCTATCACTTTGATCAGAGGGAACGAATAAACCTTAACTACACCATCTCCTTCATAGTCATCACATGATACATGGAACTAATCTGTATAGCTACCAGTTACGAATAGCGTTGGAGTTAGACCAATGCGTCACGAAATCGTATTTAGGGAATGATGCATCTTGGTTTGAAGACTCATACGATATTATCGCCTCACTATTACCCATGATAAAGTCCATGGGGGTAATACTCTGAGCGTGGGTTAGTCCAACATTTAAATACACCTTTTAAATGCTCATGAGAGTAGCAGCAATCTTTATGCAATGTTCATACCTTTGAACAATCTACTAACTCTCCCATGACATCTTAATTCAGTTCTTATTCCCATAAGAACGATCGACTGTGGACGTTTAAGTAATCTCTTAGGTTACTTTGGAATAGGTTCTAAACATGCAAAAGCCGACCAACAATGTCTCGTTCTAGCGCAGAGCCCGAGTACCGCGGTGTCGCTAATGTTGTTGTTGAGTCATGCTGGTTACGAAATTTGCTACTCGAGCTTCATACACCTTTGCGTCGTTCCACATTGGTTTATTGCGATAATGTTTCAGCCGTTTACCTTTCCGGTAATCCGGTTCAACATCAGCGAACGAAACACATAGAAATGGACATACATTTTGTTCGTGACAAAGTTGCCTTGGGCCACATACGAGTTTTTCATGTCCCGTCAGCTTACCAATACGCGGATATCTTCACCAAAGGACTTCCGCGACAATTATTCCTAGACTTCAGAGACAGTTTAAGCATTCGGTCCACTCCGGCTCAAACTGCGGGGGGCTGTTAACTGAATATATAGCATATATAGTTTAGGAATGTATATATTGTTGATACTCTAGAATATTCCTTTGATTTATCTTTCCCTAACTAATTGGAAAGATATGTATTGTATTCCCTATATATAGTTTGGCAAATCAATAAGAGAAGACAATGATTTACACCAAATAGCATTGTATCAGAGCTATAATCCCTAAACCTATTTTTTTCTTCTCTTCTCTAATTCGGCCGCCAATATACACATCGTATATTGATTCTGAAGCTTTTACTTCTCATCTTAATTGTTTACTTTCTTCAACCATCCATAGCCGCCAATATACACATAGTATATTGATTTATTTGATTCAAAAACTTTTACCTTTCATATTAATTGTTTACTTTCATAATAATTGTTTACACCCAATAAAGACAATTAATATCCCTCCCATGGTAGCCACTGTCGCTTTCTTCACTCCAATTCGACAAGAATGACATACTAAAGATTCCAGCAAGTTTAGACCCCTATTTTATTCCATAAAGTCACCGGGAACTTTTCTATACGTTCTAATACCCGCCGCCATCTTCTTTTTTATTCCACAAGTCACGGCCAAATTTTTCCTTTTCTATACTTTCTATCATGTCTACCGATAAAAATTAGTATGGTCACGGATCAGATTACCGAGGACAGGGTCCTGGTCGTGGACGCGGCAGGGGTCGTAATCAGTATCAACAATCCCTATATTCTCAATATTCTTGGTTCTCTAGCAACCCTTGGACACCACCCCCACACCCCTACCCCACTACACCAACGAACACGCAAGCTGGCCTCCTTAGACCACAACCGCCACATCCCTCCCAACAGCAACATGCTTTTTACACTGCTGCTCCGTACCCGATGCATAGTCCCATGATGACACCGACTAATTTGGACATGACATTCAACACCATGCACCTAAATCCACCCGACAACTCGTGGTACATGGACACCAGATCTACTTCTCATGTTGCTAACAACGAGGGTAAGTTTTCTCATTTATTTTCTTTAAGTAAACCGCATTCGATTTTAGTAGGTAGTGGCAATAGTGTTCCGGTTACGGGTATAGGCTCCGCCGTTATTCCATCAAACCGACCTTATCATTTAAACAGTATTCAACATGTCCCTAACCTAATCAAAAACCTTATTTCCGTTCGTAAATTTACCCGCCATAATAACGTTTCCGTTGAATTTGACCCATTCGGTTTTTCTATGAAAGATTATAATACTAAGAAACTGGTAACCAGATGCAACAGCACCGGTGATCTCTATCCATTCACCAATGATTCATCCTCTACATCCACTCCTTTTGCTCTTCACACCGCATCTTCATCAACTTGGCACAATCATCTCGGTCATCCGGGATATTCTATTTTTAGTTTGCTTAAAAACAATAATTGTCTTCCAAACAAACTTAGTTCAGTTCATTCTTGTCCTTCGTGTTCTTTATAAAAACATTGTCGTTTACGTTTTAATGAATCACATTCTACTACTTTTATTCCATTTGATATTATACATGCCGATTTATGGACCTCCCCTGTTGCATCTCTTTTAGGTCACAAATATTATCTTGTTCTTCTCGACGACTACACCCACTTTGTGTGGACTTTTCCCACTAAAATCTAAATCCCAAGTTTTCTCCAACTTCTCTAGCTTTTACACACATATACATACGCAATTCGATAAGAAAATCAAAACCTTCCAATGTGACAATGGTCGCGAATTCAATAACACCCAATTTCACAACTTTTGTGCCCAACACGGAATGCATATCCGTTTCTCTTGCCCATACACCTCCTCACAAAATGGCAAAGCCGAAAGACTAATTCGAACCTTAAACAACATCATCCGCACCAACCTTATTCACGCCTTCATACCACCATCTTATTGGCATTATGCCCTTCACTTTGCTACATATCTTCTAACATCCTTCCATATTCCGCTATTCAAAGTCACACTCCCACATCCATCTTATACCGTCGCCTACCAACCTACACCCATCTCCGCACCTTCGGGTGCATATGTTATCCCAACACATCATCCACAACTCCTCATAAATTAACTCCTCGATCTACTCCCTGTGTCTTTCTCGGTTATCCACTTCACCACTGCGGATATTTGAGCCATGACATTTCCACCAAACAATTTTTTATCTCTCGTCACGTCACTTTTGAGGAGGGTATATTTCCCTTCGCAACTCCATCCACTCCGACTTAATCATATGATTTTCTCAACAATACACCACCATCACCATACTACATATCTCATCTTATTAACCTCACGGACCAAACACCCTCCAACCCTACTCCAGCGAGTCCGTCATCTACGTCCCTAGCATCCCCTCAACCACCTCCGCCACCTTCAAATACCAACCCACAACCACCTCTGCCAAATATCGCACCTCAAACAAATATAAATCACCCTCCCATTCCAAATCCCGCACCTATCAACTCCCCTCCATCCCAACATCCTATGCAAACTCGTTCCAAGAGCGGCATTTTTAAACCTAATCACCCTCTTTCTCTTCACACTCAATCCATATCCCCCATACCACCTAACCCTAAACTTGCCCTCCTAGACCCTAACTGGAACTTTGCCATGACCACTGAATTTAATGCTTTACTTAAACAAAATACTTGGGAACTTGTTCGACGTCCAATTGACACAAACATAATAAGATGTCATTGGATTTTTCGACATAATTTCAAAGCAGATGGCTCATTGGAACGATACAAAGCACGACTTGTGGTAAACGGGAAATCACAAGAAGTCGGGGTTGACTGTGATGAGACTTTTAGCCCGGTTGTTAAACCGGCTAACATACGCACCGTTCTCTCCCTCGCTCGCGGGAGAAACTGGCCCATACATCAGCTTGATGTCAAGAATGCCTTTTTACACGGCGATCTAAATGAAACGGTGTATATGCATCAACCCCCGGGGTTTATTAATCCATCTTTTCCAGGTTATGTTTGCAGGTTACGTAAGTCCTTATATGGACTAAAACAGGCACCCAGGGCTTGGTACCAACGATTCGCCCAACATCTCCTCAAAATTGGCTTCACATGCAGCAAAAGTGACATCTCTTTGTTCATCTATCATCACAACAATGATACGGCCTACCTTCTCCTCTACGTGGATGACATTGTCCTTACTTCTTCATCAACACCTCTGCAAACAACGATCATCAATGCCCTTAAAAAGGAATTTGAAATGACCGACCTCGGAAATCTCACATATTTCTTCGGAATTTCAGTCAACCGAACTCCTAAAGGCATGTTTTTATCTCAACAAAAATACGCCGAGTCGATATTGAAACGGGCAAATATGGAATCTTGTAATCCCGCAACAACTCCGGTCGATACAAACTAGAAGTTAAGTGCAACCGACGGTTCCTTGCTAACCGATCCTACTACTTACCGCAGCTACAGTACTTAACGTTTACTAGGCCCGATATCTCCTATGACGTACAACAAATATGTTTGTTCATGCATGCCCCACGAGAACCACACTTTAATGCATTGAAAAGAATTCTACGGTACGTTAAAGGCACAACTCATTTGGGATTACAGCTATATCCGTCTACTCCATCTCAACTTATCGCCTACACTGACGCTGACTGGGGTGGGTGTCCGGATACCCGCCGATCCACTTCGGGATATTGTATGTTCCTTGGCGATAATTTGATTTCTTGGTCGGCAAAACGCCAACCAACAATGTCTTGTTCTAGCGCAGAGGCCGAGTACCGCGGTGTCGCTAATGTCGGTGCTGAGTCATGCTGGTTACGAAATTTGCTACTCGAGCTTCATACACCTTTGCGTCGTTCCACATTGGTTTATTGCGATAATGTTTCACCCGTTTACCTTTCCGGTAATCCGGTTCAACATCAACGAACGAAACACATAGAAATGGACATACATTTTATTCGTGAGAAAGTTGCCTTGGGCCACATACGAGTTTTTCATGTCCCGTCAGCTTACCAATACGCGGATATATTCACCAAAGGACCTCCGCGACAATTATTCCTAGACTTCAGAGACAGTTTAAGCATTCGGTCCCCTCCGGCTCAAACTGCGGGGGGCTGTTAACCGAATATATAGCATATATAGTTTAGGAATGTATATATTGTTGATACTCTAGAATATTCCTTTGATTTATCTTTCCCTAACTAATTGGAAAGATATGTATTGTATTCCCTATATATAGTTTGGCAAATCAATAAGAGAAGACAATGATTTACACCAAATAACAATTAGGTTAAACCCTTAACCACTATATATACTTTCCTTAAACACAATTATGGTAACACCACAATTGGTCCAAGCCCGTTATTAATTAACTCTTTAATTAAACCCGCAAGTAATTAACTAAATCATTAATTAATACTTGGTCCGATACCGATAACTAGTTAGATACCCATTTAACTAGTTTAGCCCGTCTAGCCCGTAAGTCCATTTAATTAAACCATTAATTAAACATTACGTTATTTCTCGTGTTCGTTGATTCCTCGAGGGCAACCCGAATAGGACTCTAAAATACCCGAACCGGAATACCGGTTTATTTGATGTGTTGGACACTATTTCCAACAGTCTCCCACTTAGACATCACATCAACTATAAATGGTACGCGTTCGTGTATCCTTTAGAGTGTGCATGGCATGTGCAGCTGCTGAACTCTGAACTATCAGAAACAGTCCTATAATAAATGATCATATGTCCTTCGTTGCGCGATATCATGTAACTAGTGACATGGACATGTCAATCACTCTAGTTACGATTATGTTTCCTGATTCGAGATTTATGATGACGATTTGACTACATAATTGAACTTTCAATTTAGTCATGACCTGCGCAGGTACTTTGGTATCACATCAAATCAACAGGGGGCCCATGGATATCTCCTCTATCACTTTGATCAGAGGGAACGAATAAACCTTAACTACACCATCTCCTTCATAGTCATCACATGATACATGGAACTAATCTGTATAGCTACCAGTTACGAATAGCGTTGGAGTTAAACCAATGCATCGCGAAATCGTATTTAGGGAATGATGCATCTTGGTTTGAAGACTCATACGATATTATCACGTCACTATTACCCATGATAAAGTCCATGGGGTAATACTCTGAGCGTGGGTTAGTCCAACATTTAAATACACCTTTTAAATGCTAATGAGAGTAGCAGGAATCTCTATGCAATGTTCATACCTTTGAACAATCTACTAACTCTCCCATGACATCTTAATTCAGTTCTTATTCCCATAAGAACGATCGACTGTGGATGTTTAAGTAATCTCTTAGGTTACTTTGGAATAGGTTCTAAACATGCAAAAGGTTGAAATGGAATAATTAAATACTATATGAATGATAAAACACTTGCAAATTATTTAATCTATATAAATAAATCATCAATTCATACAATTAATATTCGCTAGAAATTTCAAATGAATAACAATTTTATGATAAATCGCTATGAAATCTAATTCCTATCGTCCTCGCTTGAGCATCATGCTTGGCACGACTTAGTGCTTTCGTGAAAGGATCAGCCGGGTTGTTTTCCGACAATACTCTTGTCACTATCACGTCCCCTTCTTCAACTCGCTTTCTCACGTAGTGAAAATTTCTGAGTATATGCCTGGTTCGACTATCATCTTTGGATTCTTTAGTCAAAGAGACTGCACCTTCATTATCGCAGAAGATTTTCATTGGTTCCTTGATGCTTGTGACGACACCAAGATCACCAATGAAATTCTTCAACCATGTGGCCTCTTTTGATGCCTCACAGGCAGCAATATACTCAGATTCGCAAGTTGAATCAGCAATTGTCTCCTGCTTGGAACTCTTCCAAGTTATGCTCCTCCGTTCAATAAGAACACCCACCCAGTTTGTGAGCACGAGTCATCTCTATCCGTTTGGAAACTCGCGTCACAATAACCTTCCACAACAAGTTCGTCTTTCCCACCATACACTAAGAACATATCCTTTGTTCTCCTTAGGTACTTGAGAATCGTTTTCACTGCAGCCCAATGATCGTTGCCAGGGTTGCCCTGGAACCTGCTCACCATGCTTAACGCATATGAGACATCCGGGCAAGTACATACCATGGCATACATGATCGATCCAATCACCGATGTGTAAGGGACTCGACTCATTTTCTCCAGTTCTTGTTCAGTACTGGGACATTGACTATTAGACAATGTTATACCATGGTTCATGGGTAGATACCCTTTTTTGGAATCAACCATACTAAAACGTTTTAGTATCTTATCCAAGTATATACTCTGGCTCAATCCAATTAGACGTCTTTCTCTATCTCTGTATATCTTTATACCGAGTATGTACGCTGCATCTCCTAGATCCTTCGTAGCGAAACATTTTCCCAACCAAGACTTCTCATCTTGCAGTGTAGGAATATGATTTCCTATAAGGAGTATGTCATCCACATATAGTACTAGGAAGACTACAACGCTCCCACTAGCTTTGATGTAAATGCAGGACTCATCTTCACTCCTAGAGAAACCAAACTCCTTGACTTTCTCATGGAAGCAAAGATTCCAACTTCGAGAGGCTTGTTTCAATCCATAGATGGATTTCTCAAGCTTGTACATTCTATCAGGATATTTCTTATTGATAAAACCTTCTGGCTGTGCCATATAGACATCCTCAGTAAGTCTTCCGTTAAGGAAGGCGGTTTTAACATCCATCTACCAAATTTCATAGTCATGAAACGCAGATATGGCAAACAATATTCTGATAGATTTTATCTAGGCTACTGGTGAAAAGGTTTCATCATAATCAATCCCATGAGTTTGAGTATAACCTTTTGCAACCAACCTAGCCTTATAGGTGTGCACATTCCCATCCATGTCAATCTTCTTCTTGAAGATCCACTTGCATCCAACGGTTTTAATATCGGGAGAAGTCTCAATCAAGTTCCATACTTGATTGTCATACATGGACTGAATCTCACTCTCCATAGCCCTTTTCCACTTTTCGGCCTTAGGGCCTTCCATAGCTTCCTTATAACTCGATGGCTCATCATCATCAACTTGTAAACTATTACTAGTAGATGCATTGCCTTCAGCAATGTGGAAATCATAATAATCACTAAAATGCTCAGGAGGGCGAACAGTTCTAGAGGATCTACGTGGAACGGTAGGAGTTACATCATTTTGTTCAACAGGAGTCTCATCCTCTGGTTGAGTGCTAGTGTCAACTATGGGTTCCATTACATCTTCATTGCTTGACTCTTGACACTCTTCAAGATCAATTTTGCTCCCACTGTCTTCTTTGGATAATAGCTCTCTCTCGAGGAAGAATCCTCTTCGAGATACAAACACTTTGTTCTCTTTCGGATTATAAAACCGATATCCAAAAGACTGTCGTGGGTAGCCAATGAAGTAGCACTTCTCTGATTTATAATCTAGCTCGTCGTGAGATTCATGTCTTACATAAACTTCACAACCCCAGATTTTCAAATGTTTGATGGAAGGAGGATTCCCTATCCACATTTCAGAGGGATTTTTGGCAACCTTCTTAGTTGGTACAAGGTTCACGATATGTGTTGCAGTTTCTAAGGCATATCCCCAGAAATTCACTGGAAGTGTCGATCGACTCATCATTGATCGTACCATGTCAAGCAAGGTTCGATTTCTCCTTTCCGACACTCCATTTAGTTGTGGAGTTCGAGGAGGAGAGAGTTGGGATACTATTCCACAACTCTTTAGATAGTCGATGAACTCTTGACTAAGATACTCTCCGCCCCTGTCAGAACGGAGCATCTTAATCTTCTTGCCCAGTTGATTCTCTACTTCTTTCTGATATTCTTTGAACGTTTCAAAAGTATCAGACTTATGTTTAAACAAATAAACATATCCATATCTACTGAAATCGTCAGTAAACGTGATGAAGTATCGTTCACCATGTCTAGTGTTAGACTTGAACGGTCCACACACATCAGTATGTATGAGGTCGAACAAGTCTTTGCCTCTTTCACATGACCCTGTGAGTGGCGCCTTTGTCATCTTGCCAAGTAAACAAGACTCACACACATCATTCAATTTGAGGTCAAATGATTCTAACACTCCATCCTTTTGGAGTTTAGCTATGTGTTTCTTGTTTATATGTCCTAAGCGACAATGCCATAGACATGACTTATCCAATACACCTTTGGATGAATCAACATTTAATATTAGATTTCTATTGTTTACGCAACCATCCATTTCATATAATGTTGCGTGCCATAGATGGCGAAAAACAAACATCTAATAAAATAATTGAATGACCAGTACTAAGCATGAGCTCGTAATCTCCAATCTTGGTGACAGCAGTCGAGACTCTGTTTCCCATGATTAGATTCAGCTCACCATGCTTCAGCTTCTTACTATTCTTTATTCTTTTCATATCAGTGCAAATGTGAATACCACACCCTGTATCAAGGACCCAAGAACTTAGATATAGAAGAACTGTGAAGTTCAATCATAAATGTACTTGAGATGCCATACTTTTTGACCATGTGATTCTTCACATCATCTAGGTACTTTGGACAGTTTCTTTTCCAGTGAGCCATTTCATTGCAATGAGAACATATTGAATCCTTTTGTGTTATTAGTGAACTTCTCTTTCTCTTAAGCTTTCATTGGGTATGTCCCACCTTAGCTTCCCCTTTTCCTCTGGGGTGAGAAGGTTCACTTGTTGTAACACCATTTGATTCAATATTTAAGATATGAGTATCAGAAATAAAGTTATGAATGTCTAACATCTTTGCTTCAGCAATTATTAGTTCCTTTCATAACTCGATGAATGTAATGTCTTTATTATTCTTATCGTAGTCTGATACGAACGAAGAATATGCCGGAGTAAGCGAGTTCAACACTATGTCAACTGTTAATTCCTTAGACACAGTTACACCCTAATTTTCTGATACGTAGCCTCTCATCATTTTGATGAAGCTACATACAAACTCTCCTTTTCTCACTTTGCAATTCGGAATGAGTCGTAGATTTTCAACAGAAGCTCGTGAATTAATCATATAATCGACATAGTTAAATTTCGTAATACTGTTACGAGATGAAACTTTTGAGATAGAAAATCGAGGACGATTTTATGGTGAAATTGGAAGTGGAAGTGGTGGTGGAGGAAGTGGGACATTGTTCATGTTATTGTTGATGGAAGACATTTACAAAAGAAAACAATTTCTTTGTTAATGTATTCATTAATTAATCCTTATAATAATTTTCCCAATCTTTATTCATAAGGCTAGGATACGACCACTAGTTACACGATGTGAAGAGGGATGTCGTACTACCGAATAATTTCGTGTGGTAGGCAAACTATTGTCAATTTCAATCTCATGAAATCCCTAGTTCTTTGAGATTCATTCTCGAGGAGAATGGCATGTTAATCTCGAATCAATGCTCATTCTAATCTATATGACAGGGATACCGTGGATCATATATTAGAAGGTGAAACAACCATGGAACACCCACGTGGACTTCTCGGCTCAAGTTCGCTTGAGTATCGCGAGAATCGTTTCACTCATAGAATAATCTCATAATTAAAGTACCGGTTAACCACACGAGTTCCGTTAATCAGACTATGATACGAGCGCGTGTCATTCTATGGAGAGCACACAATGTTCACATTTATATTAAACAGGAAAGATTTGTTTAACTTTATGATTATACTTTTAATCTTGACATCATCCTATTATGTCCATTCGGTAGCTCCATTCTAAGACAAGGGAAGCGGCGGGGCAGGTCAGCGCAAGGCGTGTTAAAAACGCAACCCCGTTTAGAGATCTATATCTCTTCCTTTTCATCCTTTAGATGTCTTAGACTATGGGTGAGCCTAGTAATGACATAAGCGACGATGTATTTAACTTTAGTTATAATATATATAAACTATTATATAATTATATCTATGTTAATTAAAACCTTTTAATTAAATTTACTAAAGTTCTATATAGTATAATTAATTACATAAATGTGCGAGGACGCGACGTTTTAATTACTATTATAACTATATCTTATATAATATTTAATAAACTATTATTACATAATATTATATATATAAGGGAGGAATATCAAATCACATTTGATATATAATGGAATTCGAAATGTGTATATATATATATATATATATATATATATATATATATATATATTCTAAATTAAACTATTAATTAATATATATATACATATATAATACTTTTAATTATTTGTACCATTATTTAATTCATAAACAATTATAAGTAAATAAGACAAGATAAATAAATATTCAAAAATCCAATCCCTTTTATTAATTTAAAAATTCCGAAAAATATCTAAATATATATAAATATATACCGAAATTATTTTCGGATATATCTATATTCATATTTAAAATATCTTTTAATTTTTAAAATCATATCTTTTAAATCTTATTGAAATTTTAGGATATATCTAATATATCCCTAATTTGAACTTTTCAAATTTTATCCTAATTTGAAACACCTTCAAATATTTTTCGAGATTTGTCAAATCAACTATTTTAGGCATATATGTATTTCGAAAAATTCATATATACATAAATAGGATTATTACATTTATTTAATTATTAATAAAACAATTTATATATCCTTTTATATATTCCGAAAAATATATAAAATTATATAAAATATTTATATTAAATCTTTTAAATAAAAACCTAGATTTGATAAAATCTTTTGTTCAAATTCTTGATAATTCCAAACCTTTTGAAATTATCCTTAATTAATTATTTAATAAAAAAACGTTTTTAATTATTAAATAATGTTTCCGAATTTTCAGAAATACCAAAAATCATATTTTTAATTTTCGGAAATTAATAAAACAATTTATAAAATTACCGAAAAATAGAAAAACCTATTTTTAATGTATTTTCAAATTTTCGGAAACCCCAAAAACTATTTTTGGAATTTCCGAAAAACATAAAACCAATTTTATGGATTTCGAATATACTGTCTAGCACTATTAGACTTGTAAACCAATGGCGCTCTGATACCACTGTTGGGTTTCTATGCATCTAGCACAATTTACTTAAGGCATAAATTGAAAGTAACTTGGTTAGGACATCGACCCGATAAAACTTTTGGACCATTAGGTTTACAATTCTAATGCAACTAGAACTATTTAATATAATTAAATAGATAGATTCGAAATACTTACTTGTTCTTCGCGATTCGGTGAACTAGATAAACCTTGTGATCTAGTACGAGCCAGATCAAAACAATGCACTAGGATTCAAGGAAGAATCCCTCTATCGTATCACACCCAAGGTTGATCTCGAACGAGACGATGTACCACGAGGTAGTACAAAGCACCCTTGAGAAACAAGCACCAAAACCCGAACCCGAAAACTCTTTCGATTCGATCAACGGCAGCGAGACACGGCGGCGAGACACGGCGGCGGCACGGCGGTTCGGCGGTGGTGTGGCGACGGCGGTGATGTTCGGTCGAGATGTTCGGCCGAAAAGGGAGAGAGGCAAGGGAGGAAGTATGAAAAGTGTATTATTAGGTTAAACCCTTAACCTCTATATATACTTTCCTTAAACACAATTATGGTAACACCACAATTGGTCCAAGCTCGTTATTAATTAACTCTTTAATTAAGCCCGCAAGTAATTAACTAAACCATTAATTAATACTTGGTCCGATACCGATAACTAGTTAGATACCCATTTAACTAGTTTAGCCCGTCTAGCCCGTAAGTCCATTTAATTAAACCATTAATTAAACATTACGTTATTTCTCGTGTTCGTTGATTCCTCGAGGGCAACCCGAATAGAACTCTAAAATACCCGAACCGGAAAACCGGTTTATTTGATGTGTTGGACACTATTTCCAACATCAACATCCATTGCATCTCTCCATTCTTGAAACTTTGCAGCCTGTGCATAACACTTTGGTTCATAATTTGCAGAAACGGCTAAAGTAAATGCCTTATGTTTTATTGACAGCTTGTCATAGGAAAGATATTCATCTAATGGATAGTTGACTAGTAACTAAATTGCAATGGAAATCACGTAAGTATGATGGAGAATTGTGAGACCTTGAAGACCTTCGTACACCCTGATTGACATTATTATCTGGGATATTATCATCTTCATTTTGAGGAGAAACCATTGGATTTTCAATGTTACCAGTAATATCGATGTTATTATGAAACTCATTATGTGCCATTGAAGGAATGCCTCCTTCATCTAGAGCAATTGATAAAACAAGATCATGAAAAGGATCAATAATACTATTTCCCATTATCAAAGAAAGGGAAAATATTTTCGTGAAAAACTACATCTCTAGAATATAAAATCTGTTTTGTAGTAAGATCAATGAATTTATATGCTTTCATATGTGGTGGATAACGCAGAAACACACATGGTTTTGCCCGTGGACTGAATTTAGAACTATGAGCAGTGAGGGTGGAGACATATGCTAAACAACCAAAAGTCCTAAGATAGGAATAATCAGGTGTTTTTCCAAAAGTCCTTTCAAAAGGAGATTTCCTAGTTAAAACTTCAGATGGTATGCGATTAATAAGAAATGTGGCTATCAAAACACATTATGTCCAAAGAGCAACCCGCATATGTGACTGAAACAATAATGCCCTAGCTACATTTAGTAGATGTTGATGTTTACGCTCAACAACTGAGTTATGTTGAGGTCTTCCTATGAAGGAATTATGTGCACAGTTAGTCAACCTATGATGATACATCTATGCCTACGAAACACTTAAGGGTCACACCGGTGAGTACATGTAATACGAGCAAGTTATGCAACGATACTACGAAGAGGAATGATTCATAATAGTCATTATGAATCAGTTAAGTATTAAGTTAAGTTTAACTTATTACTAGATTAGTTTAACTAACTGATTAATACAAATAGTTGTACATTTACTAGTTGAGTAAATATACAATGTGTTAATTAAAGGTTATCCATGATATGATTTAAAGCTATTAAATCATATAGTAATTGGATAATATTATTGTATAAATTATATAAAGATTATTATATAATTAACTATTAAAAGTATAAATACAAGTGAATAATTTCGTGTATATGGGTACCGAAATTATAGTGTGTTAATACTAGACATTTGATAGTTAAGTGCAATAATAATAAACTAGTTAAACTATAAGGGATGGAATTGTTAAAACGAAGTTTAATTAAAAGTTCTAATATTAATTAAACTAGAAGGGTTCTAAGCATAACTTATTTGTATATAAATAAGAAGCTTAGGGTAACCCTAAAACCCCTGGATCACCATACGAAAATCCCTTCCCCCCTCCCCTTCGATTTTCGGCCGAACACAAGATCAAGAACACAACTCTTTGTGTTCTTCGTGTTCTCCGTTCGTTCTTTGTGTTCTTCAAGTCTTGAAGATCCAAGATCGTTGCAAGTGATCATCTAGAGGATCGTTCGTCTTGTTCATCATCAGTGGACTTATCTTAAGCATTAACCTAAGGTATGATTCATGGAACACTCCTTCTTCTTCTCCTCTTGTTCGAAGTCGAACCAAGAACCCTAGGGTTCTTTGTAGTAGTCGACGAACACACAAGTATGTGTGTGTTCGAGTTCTTCGTACAAGGTTTCTTTCTTGTTAACCTATTCTAGATTTCCAACATCCCAATCCTTTAGGGTTTAAGGATTAGGTTTAATCACAGTTCCACATTTAGGGATTAAATCAGCTAGTTGGTTTTAACCGGTCAAGAACAAGTTCATGTTTTTGGTCAGTATGGTCGAACCAAGTAAACTAGGAGGTTGACCTAAGTGGTCGATCAGTGTTTCATTGAAACCCTACAGTGGTATCAGAGCGTTGGTTTAGAGATCTAGACTAGATTAACAAAGATTGTTTGTTTACTTTAATTTAAGTTTTTTTTTTGTTTCAAGCTTTCTTCTTCTTCTTCATATTTTCTAAAAAAATGGAAGAAACCCTAAGACCAAGAACATTAAACTAGTCTAAGTTTAATTGGTCAAGAAGGTTTCTAGAAAACCCTAGCAATTTTCGAAAACCCTAGAAAGAACCCTAGGATCAAGTATGTTAAACAAGATATGTTTAATTGATCAAAAGGATTCTTTCCATGATCCCTTGAAATTTTCGTGACTTAGGAAAACCCTAGGATCAAGTATGTTAAACAAGATTTGTTTAATTGATCAAAAGGATTCTTTCCGAATCCCTTAGGATTCTCGAAAATCTAGAGGTTACTTGGACACCAAGTTTATTAAACTAGCCTAGTTTAATTGGTGGAAAAGTTTCCTAGCCTTAAGTTTTCGAAAACCCTAAAGAACCCTAGAGGTTTAAACTAGTTTAAGTTTAATAGTTTAAAAGTATTAATTAGGATAATAATCTAAAACCTAGTTAATTAGACAAGTTTATGTCTAATAGGTTTAATTATTATTTTGATAAATTTATTAAAGCTAGTTCTTTAAACCTAGTAATTTAGACAAAGTTTTATTGTTTATAAGGTTTAAATTAAAAAGTTTAAATGAATTTATTAAAAGTTATAATCTATCTTAGAATTTAAACAAAGTTTATTGTTTAATAGGATTGATTAAAATTAATCTTTTAACTAAAATAATGTCTTTGATCAAGAAAGTCAAAACTCTAGTTTTGATTGATCAAAAACAAGATTAGGGTTCATCTAATTAATTTAGGGAATTGATAAAGAAGATGTTAATTTTTAAGTTCTAAAATTAACAAGGTGTATTTAATTATTTATATATATGTATTTAATTTTTTGGAATTTTTAATAATTAGGTAAAATTGAATTTTAAAAGATATAATAAGTTTATACGTATTTTAATTAGTTTAAGTTAAAATACATATGTATAAATTATAAGTAATAATCTTATTAGAATGTTACAAGTTTATTATAAAATATACATATATACGAATACATTAAAATACAAGATAAAATGGAACAATTAAAAAGGGGTAATGTTATTTTGATCATTAAAGATAATATTATAATTAGTTATTGTATAAGTTATAATATAATTAAAACTAGAAAGTACAAAGTTATGATTTCATTATAACTAGAAATTGTACAAGTTGAAATTATATGATTAACTAGAAATATACAAAGTTATATATATTAAGATGTATAAAGTTATAAGTTGTTATAACTAGATAATTATACAAGTATAATATAAGTATTTTACAAGTTATGTAATATACTAGATTAATGATCAAGTGAAAATAACAAGAACCTATATTTAACTAGTTCAAGTTAAATATAAGAAAGGTTTAAACAAACTAAGAATTATTATATATAGTCTTTATATAATTAGTTTATTAGTTTCACCAAGTATAAACCGGTGATTGTGTTAGCTTAAGTTTCATCATGGTTGTCGAAGCTAGTGGGAGCTACACAAGAAAATCACGAAGTTTGTAAGTGTGTCGTTAAGACATAAGTCTTGGTCGAATCTAATAAGTTAAAACAAATGTTTAATTTCATTATTAGACATATGAAAAAACTAGATGTGTTAAACTAGATTTATGATTCAAGTTTATGAATTGTAATAGATTTAAAAGTTTAACATAAGTTTATAAGTTTTTCAAGTAAGATAAAACAAGTAAGTTTTATTCTAGATAAGGTTTTTCACAAAATCTAGTAAAACGTTTTGTACAGCTCGTTTTAGGTATACATGTAAAATCGTGCAAATTCTTGAAACTATAAGTTTTAAGAATAGTTCTTTTGTTTTAAAAAGGTGTCTTGTAGAACTCTTCAATTCACAAGTCACACATTTTAAACAAGGATTAAGATTGGAATAAAGGTTTGAGTTTAGTTTAAGACTTAAACAAACCCAAGAAAATCTTAGATCTAAGTACTATCCACCTAATGGAACACCTCACTTGTTAAACGATATTCATATTGTAAGAATAAAGAACCTTAGATATGGATTCAAATCATTGCGAGTGTTAGGGTGCGTAAGGTTCTGTGATAATCAGGAGTCCCGGCGCAGAGCATCGCACTGTCTTAGATGGTCTGATCTACTTTGGTGATAATCGGGAGTCCCGGCCCAAAAAGTACTTGAGTAGAATAAACATACTAGACTTTATTACTAACTTATAAATGTACAATTAGATTGCGCAAAGTTGTAATAAGTTATAAGTCTAAAGATTCTACGACCCCTAGGAATCGTGTCAAGTCTTGATACGATCGGTAAGGAAGTTACCTACCAGAAATAGCATGTCTCGTCGGGAAGTGCCCAAACCTTGCGGCGAGAATGTGATATATGGATCCTAGGCCTAAAATATTAATTATGGGTTTATAATATATTTTAGAGAATGTTTATTGATGATTACTAATTAAACTGGGTTTGATTTGTAGATGGCAGCAACAAACGCAATCGCGACAACAAGTACCAATAATCTCTCACTTCGCTCAATCCTCGAAAAGGACAAGTTGACTGGGTCAAACTTTCTCAACTGGGAGCGCAATCTTCGTATTCTGCTCAGGCATGAGAGAAAGTTGTATGTCTTGGAGAGAGCAGTACCAAACACCCCTGCTGTTAATGCCAGAGCTGAAACGAGGCAAGCTTATGATAAGCATGTCAGTGATGCACTCGATGTGAGTTGTCTGATGCTCGCCACTATGAGTCCTGAGTTACAAGCGGGAATTATGGATGTGCCTGCATTTGAGATGATCCAGCAACTTAGGGATTCATTTCAAGAGGAAGCTCGCACTGAGAGGTTTGACATCAATCGAGCCTTCAACTCTTGCAAGATGGTCAAAGGAACGCCGGTGAGTGCCCACGTCATGAAAATGAAGGGACACATGGATCACCTCGCTAGACTTGGTCACCCCATACCGTTGCAAATGGCAACAGATACTATACTCAACTCGTTGTCTGATGACTACAAGTCTTTTGTGGTCAACTACAACATGCATAATATGGAGAAATCCATTGTTGAGCAACATTCCATGCTCAAGATAGCTGAGTTGAGTTTGGGGACCAAATCTAAGGACGTTCTCTTGATTGGTAATGGTGGTGGCGGTGGAAAGAAGAGAAAAGGGCATGGTGTTAAAGAAAAGAGTAAAACCTATCCTAACCAAGGAGTGCCAAATGGTAAAGGTGTCAAACAAAAGGTCAAGAAGGTTAAGCCTAACACTGCGAGGACCGAGAACCGGCGCTTCAAGTGTGGTGAGGCTTGGCATTGGAAAAGGAATTGTCCAAAGGGTGCAAGTGGTAGTGGAGGAAACGCAAGTTCCTCAGGTAACACAACCACACTTCTTAATCACTTTAAGATACTTGTAAAGTACGTTACGAGTAATCTAACTTTTGCAATCGTTTATTGCAGGAGGAGATGGAAAGTGATAGTGACCGACATGAGATGGTGATGATCCCACGAGCACCAAGTTTTTATAATTCAGTATTTTTGTGGATTCGTTTTAAACAATTTTACTTTATTGTTTGGATAATTTTGATTTTTGTTAAAACAAGTTTTATTTTGGTTTTAATTAAATTTCGAATCCATGGTTGAATTATATTGTGTGCATGTGTGATAATTACACTAGTCAAGGTTTATGACTAGATTCTAAGTCAAGTTTTTGATTTACTTATATTTCATGTTTTATATATTTGTTTGATTGTTGTATAAATAATGTCTTGTTAGCTCAAGGTATTTAGATACTAGTAATTAGAAAGTTTTTCTAATGAAAGTATTTAAGAGTTTTATGGAAGCATAAGGTTCAAGAGTTATTGAACTTAGTTAAAACATCTTAAGTAATAGTCATTACTTATGATAGAAAGTTTTAGAGTATTAGTATTAATATAGTATGATTATATTGGATATAATCAAGATAGACTTTAAGAGTATTATTACAAGTCTTTTATACTTGTAGTAAAGGTTTTAATGAAGTCATAATTCCCTAACAGGAATAATTGGATATTCGTATAATCCAAGTAAAATAACTTAGACATTAAATGACTCTTAAAAGGGACAAACTATATTAAAGCATTTAAGAATTAAAAGGTATTATTGCAAGTCTTTTATACTTGTAATAAATACAAAATTTAATCAAGTCATAATTCCCTAATAGGAATAATGGATATTTGACAAATCCAAGTAAAGACTTTGGCATTAAATAAGATTCTTAAAAGAATACTAATGTGTTTTAAGAATTGAAAGTATCGTTACAAGTGTTTCATACTTGTTAGATACAGTAAACAATAAAGATCATAATTCCCTAAACAGGAATGTTGGATATTTGCAAATCCAAAAGATGATCTTAATTATAGAATTCTTAAAAGGATTAAACTACAAGTTATTGACTAGGTCAAAGTAGTTTAAGAGATGCTTAAGTTCCATAAAAGTAAGTGGGAGCTAAGACTAACGTAATTCATTAAAGACGTTGATGAATTCAGTAAGTTAGTAAGACATTAACAACAAGGTTTTACCAAGTCATTAGCCAAAGAGTTAAGAGAAATAATAAATGATCATTGATTAGATTATTGCAAACCTAATAGCGTGATCACAAGTCTTGTGATTAATTATTGCATATCTAATAGGTTGTTAACCCTTCAGTGGATAACATAGTCATTTAAGGAAATTTCTTTAACTAGTAAGAATATCTACAAATCAAGTAACTAAAAGAGGCTTTAGTTACAAGGAGAATTTTATGAATTCAAGAAACTAAGAGTTAATTTCCAATCCTCCTATGTCTACCGAATTGCATAAAAGGCAAGACTAGAATATGTTCTAGATTGTTGCAAGAACAATATCTAGCAAAGATAAAAGTTATAGTATTCCTAAATACTCGTCTTATGTCTTTAGTTTAATAGAAATGATTGGTTCAGTGATAAAGTTACAATTAAGTTTGTAAGAATCATTAAGTAATCAACACAAACGAAGGGGATAAGCAATGATCTAGTAATAATTCAGTATCTATGTCCAGTGAGGAATAATACTTGAGTTAGTATCATTTTCTATTCGGACTTTGTATGTTTTACATCATCCATGAATAAAAGTCTATTTATTCAAAAAGATAAGAATCCGTGACTACTCGTCTTGGTGGGAACCTCGATGGGACGTTAACGTCATCGCGGTATTTGGTGGTAGATTCGAAGTTCTTCGAAGATAGCTACACAAGTTTTGTGTAAACCAAATATCGGTGATATTCTGTTGGAGGCTCAACGAATATTAGATTGACCACCGTGACAATACTTCGTGGTTGAAAAGTTCAAAAGTATTGTTCACTAGGATTGTCCTTAAGCCTGAGGTATTTGGTTTAGGATACAATGACTAATGTGCTTTGGTTCAACTCAGAAAATTCTGAAATACGTTTGTCATACGTGGTGATACTGGGTACAAAGTAAGTTGTATTTTAAATCGAAATATAACAAGATGGTAGTTGCACCTCCTCTTTAGGAGAGATATTTATAGGTCCTTTGACTTGATAAGAAACTGGCAAGTGTACGGCCGTGCCCAAACGAACTGATCTGTTCTTTGTCATTTATCACAGCAGTTTGAATCAAGAAGTCATAAAATGATTTCGAATACAGGAGTTGATAATTTCTACCATGCTCGTATTCGTTATCACAAATATCGTGCTGCAAGGGATAAACCTAACAACGTTACCCAAGAAGTAAAGACAGAGTGTTCTTTACTAGGAGACGCTATTAAGAGTTTTTCATAAAACTATACCAAGGGTTACACAAGCCGTTTTTATGGGGTTGGTTACCTACATGCCCATCTAGAAAGGCCACTGTAGCTCGTATCATTAAGACAAAGGTTACAAACTTGCACAAGTGGGAGTCTGGAGGAATTATGTGCACTTTTAGTCAACCTATGATGATACATCCATGCCTACGAAACACTTAAGGGTCACACCGGTGAGTACATGTAATACGAGCAAGTTATGCAACGATACTACGAAGAGGAATGATTCATAATAGTCATTATGAATCAGTTAAGTATTAAGTTAAGTTTAACTTATTACTAGATTAGTTTAACTAACTGATTAATACAAATAGTTGTACATTTACTAGTTGAGTAAATATACAATGTGTTAATTAAAGGTTATCCATGATATGATTTAAAGCTATTAAATCATATAGTAATTGGATAATATTATTGTATAAATTATATAAAGGTTATTATATTATTAACTATTAAAAGTATAAATACAAGTGAATAATTTCGTGTATATGGGTACCAAAATTATAGTGTGTTAATACTAGACATTTGATAGTTAAGTGCAATAATAATAAACTAGTTAAACTATAAGGGATGAAATTGTTAAAAGGAAGTTTAATTAAAAGTTCTAATATTAATTAAACTAGAAGGGTTCTAAGCATAACTTATTTGTATATAAATAAAAGGCTTAGGGTAACCCTAAAACCCCTGGATCACCATACGAAAATCCCTTCCCCCCTCCCTTTCGATTTTCGGCCGAACACAAGATCAAGAACACAACTCTTTATGTTCTTCATGTTCTTCGTTCGTTCTTCGTGTTCTTCAAGTCTTGAAGATCCAAGATCGTTGCAAGTGATCATCTAGAGGATCGTTCGTCGTGTTCATCATCAGTGGACTTATCTTAAGCATTAACCTAAGGTATGATTCATGGAACACTCCTTCTTCCTCTCCTCTTGTTCGAAGTCGAACCAAGAACCCTAGGGTTATTGGTAGTAGTCGACGAACACACAAGTATGTGTGTGTTCGAGTTCTTCGTACAAGGTTTCTTTATTGTTAACCTATTCTTGATTTCCAACATCCCAATCCTTTAGGGTTTAAGGATTAGGTTTAATCCCAGTTCCGCATTTAATGATTAAATCAGCTAGTTGGTTTTAACCGGTCAAGAACAAGTTCATGTTCTTGGTCAGTATGGTCGAACCAAGTAAACTAGGAGGTTGACCCAAGTGGTCGATCAGTGTTTCATTGAAACCCTACATCCTACACAAGACTTTTGATGAATAATGCCTTTTTCATTAAAAAAAATATAGAAAAATCTAACTCTTTAGCATTATCAGACCTAAATGCCTTTATCTTTTTGTTAAACTGCGTAAACACAAGATTATAAAATCTTGGAATAATATCTTTAATATCAGGTTTTTGTTTCAGCATGTACACCCAAGTGTATCTACTAAAATCATCAACAATGGTGGCAAAATATCGATATCCTTGAGTACTTGTGATATGAAATGGACCCCAAATATCATAGTGTATTAAAGCAAAAGGTTCATATTTGATATTATTCAATGATACAAAAGGCAATTGTTTCTATTTTGCAAGAGGACAAAAACAGAACATGACTTAGAAAGAAAAGAACTCGAATTAATATCTAAAAACTCTTTTAGCAAATGAACTCTGTTGTCAGATGGATGTCCTAATCGCTTGTGCCAAAAATCAAGATTAACAGCATTAACTCGTGTATTTTGTCCATCATTGTTCAGCACATATAGATCATGGACTTTATCAGCCTTGCCAATCATCCTCCTGAGGTGGATATCCTGAATATAGGCATGATTACATGTAAAATGAATCATTAACCTTTGTTCTTTAGTAAGAGAACTAACTGATATTAAATTCAAATTGAATTCAGGTACATATAAAACATCTTTGAGGATAAAAAAATGATGTATCTGTATATCTCCAATCATATGCACTGGTAATGTAACCTTATTTGGCAGAGGAACTGTATATTGAGAAACACTTCTTTTGTTAAAAAAATAAATCAATGTTATGACAAACATGTTGTGTAGCTCCTGAATCGATTATCCACTTCTAAGATGAACATCCATGATGAACAGATTAAGAATAGAATTTACCTGAGGATGTTTCTTCATTAGGATTAACAGAAATCATGTGATTCGACAAAGTAGCCATGATTTGTTGACACTGATTTGAAGATAGACCTTGAAAAGCATCATATAGGCCTCTACTCACGCCATTATTTGAATCATCAATAGTGACTGCAGCAGCAACTTGATTTGTTCTTGTTTTTTATTTATATCCGGGTGGATAACCATGCACTTTGTAACATTTTTTAACTGTGTGACCTTGTAATTCGTAAAAAGAACAAAGAGGCCTTTCTCTCCTTTGACCTTGACAAGTCTGATTCATGCCTGTTGAAGGTCGTCGTGGCGGATTCACTCTGGTAGCAAGAGCCATAGCCTGTTGATCTTCATTTGAAATAGACTTTTTTTTCTTCTTGTGCAACAAGAGAGAAAACACGATTAATTGGCGGTATTGGATCCATTAAGAGAATTTGACCTCTGGTCTGAGCAAATTAGTCACTGAGTCCCATTAGAAAATTCATTACATGTTCACTCTGGAAATATTTCTCAATTTCATTAACTCCACTGCATTCACATTTACCACAAGAACAATGAGGCCTAAAATTGGACAACTCGTCCCACAGAGATTTGAGTTTCGTAAAGTATACACTAATAGAAACTGAATTTTGATTGAGACTCACAATTTCTCTTCGAATTTGAAAAATTCGTGGACCATTACTTTGTTGAAAACGATCCTTCAAATCATTCCAAATATCACAAGCAGCATCTGCAAACATGACACTTGCAGAAATTTCTTTGGAAACAGAGTTTAAAATCCAGGAAATTACCAGATTATTATTCCGCATCCATGAATTATACAGCATTGGATCTGAAATTGCAGGTTTCATTAAGGATCCATCAATGAATCCAACTTTGTTCTTAACCAGAAAGCGCTATTAGCATTGCCTGACTCCAAGACGGATAGTTATCTCCAACAAGAGGTTGTGAAACAAGAACAAAGCCTGGATTATCTGAATAATGAAGATAATACGGATGCGATCGATCATCGATTGGAGCAAGAACAGGTGCAGCAACATTAGGAATTGCATTGACCTCTGGAATCGCCATATTTGAGAAAAGCAATTGATAATCAGAGAATCAAGAATTAAAGAAGAATATTAGCAATCGATAACAAGAAATCGATGACTGAAGAAAAAAATGGAAGAAGCTTAGAACGGAAGCTAACTTTGCTCTGATACCATATTACGAGAGAGAAAAAGATAATTTTCCATTAATTAAAAAATGAACATGTACATTGGTTATATACATAAACGATATGCTAACACCGTCTAACAAACTAACGGAATTCTAACTAACCAAATGATCTATGTAGTTACAGTACTGCCCTTATGCAATATGTATATTTACATATATAACCTTGTCCTAATAATAATAAACATCGATCAATTCAACAATGGTCAAAGCATATATTGCTGGCAATGTTTTAAAACCCGGATTTTGAATCGGACCGGTTGATGTCTATAAAACGGTCGAACTGGTCGGACCGGTTGAACCGGATTACAATATTAATTGGTTTCTAGGAAGAACATGATACAAACATTCTTCTAACTTCGAAGATATAGCTCCTACGAGACATATGTTTTCAACATTTGCCATATTTTAAATCTTTTTTAAAATGTAACTTTTAAACTAATTTTGTTTAACAGTTTATAACCCATCATAATTCATAAATAAGACAAACTTAAACTTACCTGAATATACATATTAATACTTACACGATCCTTAGAAATAATCTTCTAATATTATGTGTCTGTCATTTTCTTTATCTATATTTCTTTAACTAATTGTAGAATAGAAGTCCATCGTTATTCTTTAGATAGGACACACTTCTTGTTCCTAGTTGTTGTGGGAGCAGAGAAAAAATCAGTTAATTTGGAAAAGTATCTGCTCAAGTTATAAGAAGAGAGAAAAAAAAACAAAATCAACTTTTTCCTCCATCCCACATCGCTGTGAGAGGAGAAAGGTGAAAGATCAGCAACATTATATAAGGGGCCATGCAGGGTATGATTTCTATTAGCTCTATGGAATCTGCTCAAGTAAAGCTGGATTCTTTGAGTATATTTCAAGTTGAAATCCGGTCTTACTCTGGTTTTTGAGCTCCCGTTCAACCATTTCAGGTAGTTGACCCGCTAAAGCGGACTGGCATTTTTTTTTCTTTCCGGTTCAACTGGTCTGACCGGCCATTGATTAATGGGGTAAGGTGAGGTAAATAGGAATGCACGCGCAGAGCAGCGGGGTAAAAAGTTAGGTAGATAAATACCGGTTTTTAAGGAACGGGTCGTAGAGTTTACCCTCATACCACAATTTCTAAGAGCAAGGGGTGTGGGGAAAGTTATTTGCCCGTTATAGACCATTAACCTCGCCAAAGGGGTTTTCTCCACACCGTCTATTTCGTTATTTGCTCGTTAATGTGTTTTCGCCGTGGGTTTGGCGGATAGCCAAAGCTTGGAAGAGGGGGGCAACGTCTATATTTTTTGAATTTAACCCTTTTAGTGGGACCCCTTTAACACACCTATAACTATAACATCAGGGAGTCACTATTCTCTCCCCAAGTTATAGCCAAGTTATAAGCCCAAAAACTCTATAACATGACTATAACATCTCTTCCACACCTTGTGCTCTAATTCACATGTATGTTTAATGAGAAATGATATTTAGTTCTATCATTTAGATCTATTCATAGGTCTACCCACTTGATAGGTTGACATGTGTATTCCACTAATTCTGTCTCCTAATATTATCCCTTAATTTTGACACGTGTCTTCATCTAATAAGTAGGCCTATGAATAGATCTAAATGGTAGGTCTAAATATCATAATTCATGTTTAATTGCTTCAATATTTGACATTATTTATGATTTTTTTTATGAAGAAATAATATTTATTCCTTCATTTTCTAATTCACATGTATGTTTAATGAGAAATGATATTTAGTTCTATCATTTAGATCTATTCATAGGTCTACCCATTTGATAGGTTGACATGTGTATTCCACTAATTCTGTCTCCTAATATTATCCCTTAATTTTGACACGTGTCTTCATCTAATAAGTAGGCCTATGAATAGATCTAAATGGTAGGTCTAAATATCATAATTCATGTTTAATTGCTTCAATATTTGACATTATTTATGATTTTTTTTATGAAGAAATAATATTTATTCCTTCATTTTCTTCCTACCCATATGACTATCTATTTCTAAACTTTACATATGTAATCTACTAATTTTTTTCCTCATATAATCTATTGATTTTGCCATTTGTCATGATCATATGAGTAAGCATATGGGTAAGAAGAAAATATAGGAAGAAATACCATTACTCTTTTTTATGGCTTCATATTACATTGTAATGTGTGTTTTGTTTTCTTATGTTAAGATTAAATTCTTGACATGCAAATTATCTCTTACAAATTGATACAGGTTTGCCGAAATGTAGAAAACTAATAAGGGTGGTGGATTAGTAGTATGACTTGGTCACTATAAGGGGTTAAAATTCCAGTAGTTATCAAGTTCAGTCCTTATTAGTAACAAAAAGTGCTTCATTGTGACTACATATGTTCACTCGCGACAACTTCAGGTTACCCTCAAAGGGTGTGATCGCTTGAAATTAGCCTGCTTTGTTAAATTGTTTGTTCTTTCCGAACAAATATAAGTTCATTGTGAGCTTCAAAATTCGAAACATTTATGGGAAGAAGACCTTAAAGCTATTCGTTAAGAATGGTGACATTTGTGACTAGAGGTTTTGTATGAGTTATTTGCTGGTGATTAAAGTGACAATTGTGACTAGAGGTTTTGTATGAGTTATTTGCTGGTGATTAAAGTGCAACTATTAAAACTTAATGGTTGTACTTTAATTTAATTACAAATTGACTATTGATTAACAATTTGGGCTACTTTAAGCAAATCAAACCTGTGGTATACTGGTATATCAAGTATCAGAATTATAAATATTGATATACCTTTTTATTTGGGCCTTAAGGTCCAACTTAAATGAGTTATTTTTAATGCTACAACCTCTTAAGCGTCGCATATAGAACAACATGAATGGACCAATTTTGATGGCCTCGTGATAACTAACTATTTTTGGGCTCAATAATTGAATTTGGAAAGTTTGGTCCTTTTAGGTAGTTTCATCTCATGTTATAATAATACTTGTAATGTGTGATGATTAGTGAAAGATGATTAACTAATGTGTAATTTATATTGAAAGGTAAAGACTATAACTAATACTACCTCCGTATCAAAATAAGTGATACAATTTCTTAAAATGGATGGAACAAAATAAGTAATACACTTCTAAATCTTACCTTATTTGGCAAAAAAGTGGGACCCCTTCTCCACTAACTATCTATTTTAATAAAGTGAAATTACTCTTTTACCATTACTTTTACCTTTAAACATCATTAATATCACTTAATTCAAAATAAGTGGGACACATTTTCCATTAACTACCCACTTTAATCTATCTTAAACTATATTTTAATGTTTTGCCTCAAAAACCGTGTTTCCCCAAATGTATCACTTATTTTGATACGGAGGTAGTATATATAATATGTACATTTTATATGTTTTCAATAAGACTTGAACCTACAATATTTTACAGTGCTGCCAAAGGTTATCATTGGCTTGCTTCGAGTAGGCATGTGCATACAGAACCGGAACTGCATAGAACCGACGGAATCGAACTGAACCGGCACCGAACCACAGTCCCCGCTCCGGTCCTTGGTTCACGTTGTTCATGAAATTTTGAGGGGTAGCACAGGATACTTTATGTTACACAGAAGTATAAAAGGTAAAAGGTAGCCTTTAATAATACTCACATGATTCATGAGTAGGTGAAGGGCAAGAATGATTGTAATTTTCTTAGAAACATCCTCAAAACAATTTGTCATTTATAGCGTTTCAACAACCAGGTATCACATTAGCAAGCAGCCTACACCTCTTTTCATTAACGCATGAGATCATATATAGCTGATATGATTATATTGTAAACTGATCAAAATTTATTGTATTTGTAACGTTTTTTTAGTTATTTTAGTCATAATATCCTTTACTTATATCATATACTACTATATAAATATTTGTGGACAACACATATCAAACCTTCTAAGTTTTATGGTATAAGTTCAATAGTACTAGGACAAGCGAACATGGAGGCAACGATTTCCACAAATTTGACTACTAAACGTATTGATGTGGATTATAACTTACCTCAAATGAGTTATGTGGGTAAAATGGTTAAAAAAAACTATATCCAAAACATATAATAATTTAAAACTATAGTGTTTATCATCATCCATTAAATATACTTCCTTCGTATCAAAATAAGTGACACAATTTGGCTTACATACTTTTTGAAGTAAAAGATTAAAGTAGAGATTAAAATAGATTAAAGTACATAGTTAGTGGAGAATGGGTCTCACTTTCTTGAATAAAATGATATTAATGAGTTTTAAAAGTAAAAGTAAAGGTTTAAGGGTAATTTCACTTTATTAAAGTGGATAGTTAGTGGGTATGGGTCCCACTATTTTTACCGAATAAAGAAAATTTTCAAAGTGTCTTACTTATTTTGATACACCCCAAAATGAAAAGTGTGTCACTTATTTTGATACGGAAGAAGTATATAATATTTTAAAAACTGGATGCGTAAAAAGGAGACCGTAGACCAAGAAGATACGTTTCTTTCGTTCAAAATAGAAGATGTGTTTCTTATCTAAAAACGGAAAATTCTTTCATCCCAAATCCGTGAAAAAAATTAAAACAACTTTCTATTCATAAAAACATTAAAGTTTTGTGCAGATTCTTGAAAGATTTCTTACATTTGCATTTATTACTATTCCTGTTTTGTCTATTTATACCCATCTCGAAATAATAAATATGTTATGTTAATCAAACATATTATGAAAAGGGTTTGGCTAACTCATGCTCTAAGGGCATGAGATTAGAAGCTTTAATTGAACAAAATATTTTCTAACAAATTAAAAAATGCATTAAATGAAGTATAATTTTTAAAACTATTAAATACAAATTTCAATATAAAAGGTAAATGTAACTTCAATCAATGCTTCTAATCTCATGCCCTTAGGGCATGAGTTAGAAAAACCCTTATGAAAAATGTATGTACATATCTTACTACTATATAAAGCATTTAGGCCTACCACATTAGGCAAGTTTAAGGAGCTCCTTAAACTTAATTTTAAGGACCTTTCCACTTTTATTAGTTAGTTCTTTACCTTAAAAAATAATAAATCGCGGCTTATAAGATTCGAACCCAAGACATCTCTTAAGTTATCACTACGTGTTAACCACTTGCTATACATTACACTTTATTTCAAACCACTCACACTTAATATATTAGGCTGTTATTATAACCATTTATCCCAATAACATTAAATATACGATGGTGTAAATCATCAACTCTTACCAATGTCGGCACTTACCATCACTACATTTGACCATCACTAATGGTCGGCACCTACCATCACTACGCACCACCACTCATCACCATCGCTATTGCCACCACCACCGTTACTATCGTCACTTTGAAATATAGTTACGGGTACCCGCCGCCGCATTGCGCGGGTACCTTGCTAGTTTGTTATAAAGAGTAATGCAAACTGTATAAAAGTACACGAAATAGTAAATATTAGTACATATTAATTTGAACTTTAGAATGCTTAAAAAACATGAGCCTATTAACAACTTTGAAAATAAAATATAAAAAAATTCAACTTTGATATAACTACTCGCTTGCCCCTTTGAAGGAAAATTCAATGATAAACATCTAACTTTTTTCTTTTACCAGCAAAAAAGAAGGCAATGGGTAGAGCTTCGGCATTGGCATCACCCTCCCGAAGTCCTCCTACATATATTAAAAAACTTGAGTCTAGCAAAATACTAGACTAAGTACAACGAAACAATTACAAAGGTAATCTCAACCAATCAACCCAAGAAATCTTTAATTTTTGATTCCTATGGGTGATCCACGAAAAAGAAAAAACCCGAATACTATCAAACAAATCCGACTTATTAATTCGATTGCTATCAAAAATTAAAGCATTTCTAAATCTCCATAATAGCCAACACGTAGTAAACCCGATCATCCGAAATTTATCCCTACGGTCGTTAAGATTAGACAAGTTTTCGCCAAAATCCCACCACTCTTGAAAGGAGGTACTCGAGAACAGGCCCACATCACACCATTTGTATATTACGTCCCACACTTGTCTCACCACACTACAAGAAAACATAATATGTGCGCTTGATTCTACATTAACATTGCACACCGGACACATTATAGACTCAATTTACATCCCCCTTCTTGAAATATTTAATCTTGTAGGTAATCGATCCAAATAAAGCCTCCATATAAAAACATTAACTTTAATTGGAATATAATTATACCAAATAAAATAAGATTGAAAACCGGGGTAAAGGAACGAATTAATATGGCGCCTTGTATCACCAACCGAGAACTCACCTTGATCGCCTAAATTCCAAGTAAGTCTATCTTTACCTTCACTAACTGTAGACCCACTAATAATCGACAAAAGATTATCAAATTGCTCTTGTTCAACACCGCCTCTAATACCTCGCCGCCAATTAAAATTCCAATCACCATTCCTCCATCTATCCTTAACTTTACAATACGGGTTCATTTCCAACCGAAAAAGTCGATTAAAAAGTTGTACAAACGGGACCATGCCTTTCCATCTATCAAACCAAAATTGAATAGACTCCCCACTCACAAGTTTATATTGTATAACATTATAATCAATAATATTCTTATGATGCAAATAATTAATGGAACCGATAATTTTAAACCAAATACCTTTTTTGTGACGCGGGTTTGTCGGATTAGAAAAGCTGCCATCAACCCCATATATCGACTTGATTACCCGACACCAAAGAACATCACCTTCATTATAAAAACGTCATCTCCACTTATATAAAAGAGCAAGATTCAAAGCATCAAGGCTAGTTATTCCTAACCCGCCTTTTTCTTTGTCCGCCAAACACGTATCCCATTTTATCCAACTCATCTTCTTGTCAATACCATTACCCCCCCCCCCCCCCCCCCCAAAATATTGAGCACGAATTTGTTCAATCTTTTTAATAACACAAATCGGAGCCCGTAAAATGGACATCCAATAAATACCCAAACTACCAAGTACCGATTTGATTAACGTCAACCGGCCTCCAATAGACAACATATTGGCCTTCCACCTAGATAAACGGTTCCGAACACGATCAATAATTAAGTCCCAAACTCGAGAATTCCTATTACCACCCAACCGAATTCCGAGGTATGTGAAAGGCAATACACCTTTACTACACCCATTAACATTGCACAAAACCTCCTGTTCTTCCTCCAAAACATTTACACCATAAATACTCGACTTATGAATATTAATTTTCAGCCCCGAATTCTTGTAGAATTCGTCCGACACCCACAAGATCCCTTCGGAATTTGATTGATTCCATCCGGATACAAACATCACATCATCCGCATAAAACAAGTGTGACATGGTTAAATTCAAGTCTCCGACCGAAGCTCCAACAAAACGGTTAGATTGAACCGTGTTAGTCCCAAGACTAAGTAAATAAGATTTGATGATCGATAACTAAGAAGAATAAATATCAGCTGAAGTATGTATCTCAGCTGAAGCAAGTATATACAATAAACCTTCAGTTGAGTACGTACTTAGCTTTAGGACAACAAGTCAAATCAGCAGCTATTAACGAGAGTTCATTTGAAGTTTATGACCAAATGACAAAGACAAGAAGAAGACTATTCAGCTGATTGTGGAATCAGCTGATAGTACCTGCTGCAGATGAAGACTTAAAGGAAATGTTCTTGACACTTTGAACATTTCCCTTTCCCGCTCAAAGAAGAAAAAAACGACGAGGATCTTCTATTTTGGAATAGAAGATAATGTCAGTACATTATCATCGTTTGTCCCTCCAAGCATGTAAAGAGAAAGTCAACTATTTCTGTACTTATGTAGTACACATTTCACTGTGCGTCAGAAAGGGTACCGGAAGTAGTTGACACAAAGTACACCTGGGACAATAACTTGTGCAAGAGCATTTAATGATCCATGGACAAGTCCACATCGACGAATAATATGTTTACACGTCGTCTAACTTGCGGACAAAGGAACATGGATCTTGGGCTATAAGTACAGACGTAAATGCTTGCATTTACACACACCTTTTAGAAATCATAGCACAAGAACATTCTCTGAGAGTTAGTTATTTGTCTAAGTATTAACTCCTCCATAGTTATTACTAAGGCATTAATATCAGCTGTTAGTATCAGCTGATATAACTCTCAGTGCATTGTCTTCTAGTTTTGAGCGATCTAAAGTGTCATTTCAAGAATAGAGTTTTAGTTATTTGTGTACTATCTATTTCCGCAAACTTTGTAATGTATTAAGTTGTTTTAATAAACTCTTAATCATTGAAATCTTGTTGTTCATTTATCTTATCTTCGTTACTTGGTCATAACGCAACACGTTTCTGTTGTTGGGAACCAACAACTGGTATCAGAGCAAGTGTCAAAATTGTTTTCCATCAATTTTGAGCATCTGTTATGGCTGAACCTACATCATCAGATCTTCCATCATCTGGAAAACCTCCTAAACTCACTCAAACCAACTATCCCATGTGGAAAACGCGTATGTTGTCCCACATGGTTACCTATCACCCAAAACTTCAAGATAATATCACGATAGGAAAATATGTTCCCAAAACCCTCATCCATGGTACTCCTGAAGTCCCAGAACACTATGTGGTGAAATCTGAGGCTCAATGGACAGACGCTGAAAAACGTCTTGTTCATCTTGAGAATAAGGGTAGGGATATGCTTTTTCAAGCAGTTGGTGATGAACTGTATCACAATATTCAATTTTATGACTCAGTCAAAGAGATGTGGGAGAGGCTGGCTGAAGTTTATGAAGGCACGTCGGTTTTGCGTGAACATAACAAAAACATGCTCATACATGATTACGAGCTGTTTAAAACCAAGCCTAGTGAGACAATAGCTCAAACTTTCAATCGTTATAACATTCTGTTAAACGAGCTGAAGTCTCATGGGGTTGAAAAGGACGATATGTCCAAAATGTGTAAGTTTATGGCAGCCTTACCTTCTAAATGGGCTACCATCATAACTTGCATGAGTACATCTCCTACTCTGAAAGATCATACTCTTTCTTCTCTCTATGGTATGTTTCTGAGCCATGAGAGAAGAGTACTTAACAAATTTCAACCTCCAAAGGACTCTAAAGTGAGTCCCTCTGGATCTTCGACTGCTCTTGTTTCTCTAAACAAGCCTAGCAGAATCGAATATCCACCATCAGATGATGAAGCTATCAGCACTTCAGCGGTTGGTTTGTTCAGCATGCTTGAAGTCAGCATTGAAGAAGTCGATGAAGACGAAGACAACGATGCCCTTATATATGAGCTTGCCTTACTTGTTAAAAATAGAAAATTCTTCAAAAACAAGTCTGGCTCCTCAGTTAAAGGCTCGAGTAGCAGATCTATCTCATCAGATGTATCTTCCAGACCCTCTAGAAGTACACCTGACATCTCTGAGATAACTCGCTGCAACTGTAACAAGAAGGGACACTATGCTAACAACTGCAAGCAGAAGGAAGCAAGTTCATCATCTTCAACTGGTGAGTCCATTGAAGAAAAACACAAAACGCTACAAGCCTTCACCAAAAAGATTCTGGAAGAAAAGAAGGCACTTGAAGGCAAAGCTGCTGACAAGGGTCTCGTAGCTGAAACTCATGATTGGGCTGACTCTGGTGACAGATCATCTGATGATGATGAACAAATGGCCACAATGTGTTTGATGGCTCGTGCTGATGATGATGAAAGTATTACAGCTGATGATGCTAGTTCTTATAAATGGGTCAACATTGTTCATAAAAAGGGTGATGAAAGCAAACATGTCTGGTACTTAGACAGTGGTTGCTCGAGACACATGACTGGTTACAAATCCCTGCTGGAAGAGTTTGAAGTTTGTGCTGGTCCCTCAGTAGTTTTTGGTGATAATGGTAGAGGCTCAACTGAAGGTTATGGAACCATTTCAAATGGATCCGTAAAAATCACAAGAGTTGGTTATGTGAATGGGTTGAAACATAATCTAATCAGCATTAGCCAACTTTGTGATGCAAAGTTCTCAGTGAACTTTAATGAATACAGAGGAACGGTGACGGATAAGAGTGGAAAGGTAGTATTGGTTGCTCCAAGAACCAAGAATGTCTATACACTTGACATGAATCCTCAAAATCAAGAAGTTTGTCTATTCTCTCATTCTACTGAAGAGCTGAATTGGTTGTGGCATAAGAGGCTATCTCACCTGAACTTCAAAAATATATCGAAGCTGGCTCGAGGTCAGCTGGTGAATGGTCTGCCACAAATCAAATATGAAAAGGATAAGCTTTGTTCAGCTTGTGAACAAGGCAAGCAACATAAAAGCTCCTTCAAATCAAAGCAATGTTTTTCCATCGACAGCTGCCTACACATGCTCCATATGGACCTTTTTGGCCCTATGAGTACTGAAAGTCTAGGTGGAAAGAAATATACACTTATTATCATTGATGAATATTCACGATATACTTGGGTAATATTTCTTCGTCACAAAAGTGATGCAGCTGAAGAGATTGTCAAGTTCATCAAAAGGATGGAACTTCTAAATGGGTCTAGAGTCAAGATGCTGAGATCAGACAATGGTACTGAATTCAGGAACAAGACTTTAGAAGATTTCTGTTCAAATGTTGGGATCTCCCAAAACTTCTCAGATGCAAGAACACCTCAACAAAATATGTTGCTGAAAGAAGGAACAGAACCCTAATAGAAGCTGCAAGAACAATGCTTGCTGAGTCAAAATGCCTAAGCAATTTTGGGCAGAAGCTGTTAACACAGCTAGTTTTACTCAAAATAGGTCTCTCTATGTGAAGAGACACAAGAAGACTTCTTATGAGATTTTTCGTCAGAGGAAACCTTTTATAGGTTTCTTTCATGTGTTTGGCTGTGTGTGTTTTGTGTTAAACACACGAGATCAGCTAAGTAAATTTGACTCTAAAGCTGATGAAGCTATTTTCTTGGGATACTCCACTCTATCCAAAGCATATAGAGTTTTCAACAAAAGAAGACAAACATTGGAAGAGTCCATAAATGTTACTTTTGAAGAACACTCAAAGGCTATGAACCCCACCTCTGCTGACTCATCTGATGCATTTCAGAGATCAGCTGAACCATCTCCTGATGATACAGCTGAAGCATTCTCTGATGCTTTAAACCTCTTTGATGTTCCCATAAATGAATCAGATAAGACGTTCCATGATGCTCCTACATATCTTGTAGATATTGCAGCTGTTCAACAAGAGATTCCAACAGCTAGAGCATCATCCAAGGCTATCTCTAAGCCACCTCTTCATACTTCAAGAAGATCTGTTCAAAATGAAGTAATTCATCCTGCTGAGCAGTCAGCCACTCAACAAGGATCTAATTCTGCTGAATCTTCCTCTTCTACAGCTGCTCCTCAATCTAAGTGGACCTCTAAACATCTAATTGAGTTAATCATTGGAGATCCACAACAAGGAGTTGTCACAAGAAGTAAAGCATCATGCAGTCTTTGCTTATGGTCTTGTTTCTTAGCAACTTAAGAACCGAAAAATATTAAAGCTGCTTTAGAAGACTCAAGCTGGATTCAAGCGATACAGGAAGAACTTAACCAATTCGAGGTCAACAAGTATGGCAGCCGGTGCCCCCACCAGCTGGAAAGACTATAATTGGTACTAAATGGGTATTTAGGAATAAAATGGATGAAGAAGGTGTGGTTATTCGCAACAAAGCTAGACTTATTGCACAAGGATATAGACAGGAGGAAGGAATCGATTTTGATGAAACATTTGCTCCAGTGGCTAGGCTTGAGGCGATTAGAATATTTCTAGCCTACGCTGCTTACAAAAACTTCACAATTTTTCAAATGGACGTGAAGAGTGCGTTCCTGAACGGGAAGCTGCAAGAGGAAGTATATGTTAAGCAACCACCAGGGTTTGAAAATCCTAAGTATTTAGACTATGTGTTTAAATTGGATAAGGCGCTGTATGGGTTGAAACAAGCTCCTCGTGCATGGTATGATACACTCTCCACGTGCCTCATAGTAAATGATTTCATCAGGGGAAAGATTGATAAAACCTTATTCATTCGCAAAATCAAAGGTGATATCATTCTGGTTCAAATTTATGTGGATGACATAATTTTTGGTGCTACTGATGAAAAACTCTGTAGACGTTTTTCAAAACTTATGTCTACAAAGTATGAGATGAGTATGATGGGTGAATTGACTTATTTTCTTGGCTTACTAGTTAAGCAATCTAAAAATGGAATTTTAATAAATCAAGAAAAATATATCGAAGATCTTTTAAAGAAATTTGATATGAATTCATCATCATCCATGAAAACTCCAATGGCTCCTCCAAACAATCTAGATGCTGACATAACTGGTAAGTCAGTTGATGTCACATTCTATAGAGGAATCATTGGATCATTACTCTATCTCACCGCCAGCATACCAGATATTATGTTTGCTACTTGCATGTGTGCTAGGTATCAAGCTGATCCTAGAGAATCTCACCTAATAGTTGCAAAAAGAATTTTGAGGTACCTTAAGGGTACTCCAAGCCTAGGTCTTTGGTATGCCAAAGACTCCGGGTTTGATCTAATTGGCTATTCAGATTCAGCCTTTGCAGGTTGCAAAACGGATAGAAAGAGCACCACTGGAGGATGTCAGCTGCTTGGTGGACAGCTAGTCAGCTGGACAAGTAAGAAACAAAGTATTGTTTCTACCTCCACAGCTGAAGCAGAATACATTGCTACTGGAAGCTGCTGCGCTCAAGTCCTTTGGATGAAGAATCAGCTTGTTGATTTCGATATGAACTTCTGTAAAGTTCCTATCTATTGTGATAACACTAGTGCTATCGCAATCAGCAACAATCCAGTTCTTCATTCTAGAACCAAACATATCGACATAAGGTATCATTTTATTAGAGATCACATTAAACAAGGTGACGTGGAACTCCACTTCATTTCAACAGACCTTCAGCTGGCTGATCTATTCACTAAACCTTTAGATGAAAAACGATTCAATTTTTTGATCAGCGAGCTAGGTATGTTGAATGCTTGAATCAACTGCTGAAGTACTATCAGCAGCTGATAAGATTCACCTTGTCACTTAGTACATTCAGCTGACTAAAACCTTTTGAATATATCAGTCAGTCGAATAAAATCTCTTAAATGATAACTTATCGTGTTTTATAAGTTAAAACGTTTGGTTCTCCCATAAAAAGGCATCTTTTAACCCTATCCATACGTTTTCTGTGGCAAATATTTCCACTCGAGTGAAAATATTTGGCATTTATGTGGGACAAGACATCCTGACAAAGAAACGGCTCCACTACCCTGACACAGAAACGGCTCCACTACCTCACACTGTCACATCCAACCACCTTTGCACGATAACCAACGTGTCTATAGTTGGTTTGTAACTATCCAATTATGACCTGATTTAAATTCAAATCTTTACCCAAACCGACCCATAAATCCCTAGAAATACTCATCCATTTCCCTCTCTTCATCCTCATCACTCCCTCAATTCTCTCTCAAAAAACCCTTTATTTCTAACTTTTATCTTTCTTCCCTCTCTCCCCATATGTCGAAGAAAGCCCCAAAAGTTCCCCTTACTAGGGCTTCCATTGAGTTCACTCAGAACTCAAACCTTGTAGCCAACACTTCCCCACCGGAGGATCTTGTTGATATTTATCGACCGGTTGGGACGTTTGTGCGTCACTGTCCTATTGGTGGTGCATTTACCAGATTCACCAAGAGTGTCATCGAACTCTTGCGTGATTTCTGGATGTCCGTATCCACTTCTGGAGACGACATCACTGCGCAAGTGGGGAATCATCAAATCACCATTACTGTTGATGATTTCCGAAAAGCTTGCGAGTTCGACTATCTGCATCTTGAAGAAGAATATCAGCAGACAAAATCTGCTGATGAAGCTAAAGCGAGTCTAATCCGTATCACTGGATACAGATTAGAAAATGAAGAAGACAAGGTGCTGATCTTCAAGAAGTCTCAGCTGACGAGGCCCTGGGCCTATTTCTTTACCCACATCATCCAGGGTATAGGCGGCAACTCCGGGTCTCTCAACCAGTGCAACTCCAGCATGTAACTCTTTGTTGAAACCCTAGCCACTGGTCAGCGGATCGACTACGGGAGACTAGTGTACGAGGAGGTCAAGGCCAAGCTGAAAAGAAAGGGAAATCATATTCCCTATCTTCGCTTTTTCACATTGTGCATCGCACATGTGATGCTTGAAAAGCTGCAGATAGATTATGAAGACATCCCAGGGGAATCGGTGATGGTCTGTTCCATCTCCAACATCATCCTCCAAAAGAAGGATGATGAGAAGGCTTTTCCTCTCACCTCGTACATGCTGAAGATCATAGATGATCGAGTCAGATCCAAAAGGGATCGAAAGAAGGGCGCAACATCGAAGAAATCTGCCCTACAAGAAGGTAAGTCCTTTCATCATATGAAGAGTTTTCCCTCAACTGGGCGACCATCCCCAGTTGCTGATGGGAAAACAACCATCTCAACAGGGACCTCAATCCCTGAGAATGAGGATTCTGCTGATGCATATGATTCTCCTCTGGTGGTGAAGAAGCGAGTTAAGCGATCCTCTCATCGCCCTCCTTCTTCTTCATTCTTTTTATCATCTTCTTCTGCCACCAGCACCCCTGTGTCTCCTCTACTGGAGGTAAGAAGGACTGCTACTATTGGTGCATAGATGATGATTGCTGATGCTCTGCTGGAAATAGCAATATCATCAGGACTCAGCCGGGATCCTAGAGAAGATCGCTTACGATCAGAGGCTTTGTCAGCTTCTGATCTTGGTCCTTCTCATTTTCAGTATGGCAGTGTTTATCAAGGAACTCCACCATCTATCGGAGCTCCTAGTCGAACACTCTCGGCTGGTCACATCTTCTTTCCCTTTCATCCTATTTCTGCTGATTTCTCAACAAGTCAGCAGACTTCAAAATGGCAATTTCGTTCTTCAGGAGTTAGTGCCGGCTCCAAACCTCTGCGTAGCTCCTCGACTGATTCATTATCTGTCGTTGTAACAAGGGAACAAACTCCACAAGCAACCTCGGTCTCTCAACAAACTGCTGGTGAAGTTTTCGGCTCAACCCAAGCCACCCGAGAGTCAGCTGCACACACACCACCCCCAATTTCTTCATCACTCCCTGAGTCATCAGCTGATGATAGATTGACTAGAAACCAAGTCAATCTTGAAGCCGACCCTTCTGTTTCCCACGACGTCACCAGCTTAAACCAGCAGGTGATCAAGGAAACCACCACCGCCAATGAAGAGACAAGTTTAAACCAAGTTGTTACTGAAGCAACCACCCAAGCTGCCAGTGATCCCGAAAGTAGTCGCCAACTGAGCTGTGAGGCAGCTAAAACACCAACCCGAGGAACTCTTCCTCCAGTCTCTATACTAGTATCGCCGGCTGGTGAGACCGAAACTCCAGAGACTCAAACAGCATTTCATCTAATGTTTAAGTCAACTGATGATTGTATTCAGTCCTACTACTCGTCATCTGACGAAGTAGAAGATACTGGGCTTCAAACTGTTTTGACAACTGAATTCGGCACTTCTGTTATAACCCCAGAAGTTTCAGTTGGACCCAACCCACCCCCCATAGTTTCTGAGCAACCCATAGGAGCAACTCCTCCTAACTCAGGAACAACCACTTCCACACCTGAGGTTACCCCTCAAGCTGGAGACATGTCGGACCCCTTCCCCCAAAGCGTCCAAGTGTCCCATGCTGAATCCAGCAAAGCTGGAGGAAGTATTCCCATCAGAGCCGTTGCTGCTCTGATGTCTAGAGTTGTTACATCCCAGATTCGACCTGGGATGGCCACGCTGAGTAAGCAGATGGACTCCCTTCGCAGGGATGTTCCAAAGAAGTTTGCCCAAACTGCGGAGAATCTCTCTTCCAGCATAACTTCTCTGCACACTGAGGTTCACACTCAGACTCCTCAGTTGGCTCTTCTTTCTGATCAGATTCGCCTCAACACCAGCGGGTTCATCTCTCTCAACGACTACGTGCGTCAAGAGTTGAACTCCCTTCGCGATTCTGACAGAGTCGAACAAGACAAACTTCTCTCCGAAGTTCGGGACAGCCTGGCTCTTGCACAATCACAGCAAGAATCTCTGCTGACACTTACTCATAGCCACCTTTCTAAGGCTATTGAGGAGTCAGCTTCTGCTGTGTCCACCAGGTTGGACAAAATGGAGACTGAAGTCACCTCGCTGACTTCCCAAGTCGCTGGTCTCCAAGGCACCCTTGACCTCATTCTTGCAAAGCTAAATGAGGGTGCCGCTGTTGTCCGTCCTGCTTCAGCACCAGAGAGTACCCCTCTTCTTCGGGCACTCTCTGACGGGGGGAAAGAGGCCACTTCAGCAGGTGAACAAAATAGTTCACAACCTATAGTCACCTCTGCTGTTGGAGCCAATACTGAAGACATTCCAGCAGGTGAAACCCCAAGAACTCCACCCATCACCTCTGCTGGAACACAAGACGAAGAAGCTGAACCCTCATCTGGTTTTGTTAAAATTGTTGATTCTTTTGAATCAGTTGAGGGCCCACAAGTCCAAGCCCCGCAAATCCAAAACCCTCAGCCTATTATACAGGAGATTCCTCATCCTGCTGAGGGGGAGCTATAGTTTGAACTAGGGTTTAGGTAGCTTGATGATTTGTTGGTGAATCTTGTTATGGATGTTGTTTTATGTGTTTGTGCAAGCTTTTACATCATTTGTATGGTTGATTGTTGAAGGAAGACAAGATTTGTTGAAAATCACCTTCAACCTCCATTAATGGTGGAAACTGAAGGTGGGTTTTGACAAATCTTGGATTTCTTGAGTTTTGGATGGATAGGATTGTTTATTAGGTTGTGAAATCATGTTTGGTAAGTTATGGATGTTAAAAACCTAGTATTAATTAAGTGGTGAAGTAACTTAACTAGTGTTTGGATGATTTTGTCAAAATGGTGATCTAGTGATTATACAAGTATGTTACTTGGAATTGTGATAGTTGTCAACCTTGGTGGAATTGTTAAATGATTATGAATTTCTAGTTGAAAGGTTAATTGCTAGTTGATGGAAATGTGGAAGTGTTAGGATCATGTTCGGGTTTTTGGCCCGTTTGGGTCAACTAGTTGTGAATACTTGCTAAAGGGTCAAAATGGTCAATTGTATTGATGAAGGAATGGTGCTAGTTGGAAATGTCATAAAATGTGCATTTTATGAGTCTTGTGTAGTTAGTTGTTGAAATTGATGATTTTGACGATTCGGTGGATTATCACTAACTCGGAATATTGTTGACAGGAACCGGAAGGATACTCAGTGATACTAGCTCACTGAGTTAAGGAATCGGAAGTTGAAAGGTGAGTGGATTCGACCTACAACTCGGGTTTCGGTTATTTGTCGTTTGGTATTTGCTTGTTGGTGAAAAATGCAGGAAATTACCAGACGAGGAGAGTTCACGACGCGAACTTTAGTTCGCGGTCGTGAAGTAGCTCCAGAGAATTTGGTTGGTCGTCGCGAAATAGTTCACGTCCGAGTTCCCGACGCGAACCCTAGTTCGCGATCGCGAACTAGAGTTCGCGATTGGGAACTCAGTTGTGACGTTTTCGCGGTGTTTTTCGTAGCTAGTCTACTTGTTATGTATGCCTAGTGTTAGGGAATACCATACATGACTATGTGCACAATCGGGATGAGGTCAGTGTCGGATGGATAACGGCTGGGCACAGTGTATCGACTAATAGGGTATCCGACCTTACCTGTATGCGTTACATGGTTAAGGGGAGGGAGTTGCCCGGGTGTTGGATACAAAACGCTATCGGTTACCGTGGTTATGGCCGACCATGGTTTAAGGCCCGCAAAGCCGCCGATCCTCTCAAATAAGTGATTACCTAACCGAAGATGTTCTTTAACTTCCGTGTTTAAGTGTTTAGTGTAGTTGGTAGTGTTAGGAATTCATTCACTTAGCTTTTGTGCTAATCCCTCCCTTATTGACACATTTCAGGTTGGATGGGCTTGAACGGGTCGGGCTTGGACGGGAAGTTTGACCATGATTAAATTATGTTTTGTAAAATGAGCCGTGTCTTGTAATACCGTCTTTTTAACTAACTTTTGTTGTAATATTTTGTGGGACCACATTTTGTAAACTTAACTAACTAGATGCTTCCGTACTTAGACTAATACTTAATTGCCTTTTAAAAAAAATGCGGTGTTACAACTTGGTATCAGAGCTTCGGTTTGGCGATTGATACATGGGGTTGGTGTCCCATTCCCAAATCGTGGCTCGTGTGTTGGTCAAACCTTCCGGTCAAAGGGGATTAGGGCAAGTGTGAATCGGGTTTAGTAGTTAGTATATGTGTACTAACGAGTTAAACTAAGTCTTGGAGAGATGTTGTGTTTTGTAGCAGGAATGGCTACGGATGGAAACACCTTGGATAATGTCCCACCGAACACGAACCTTGGGAATGATGGAGCAACGGGTTCGGGGGGTGATGAAATACCGAATGAGGAATATATCGTGTTGTTGGAGACACGGAATATGGAACTTGAGGATACCATAAGGGCTCTTCGACAAAGTCAATCGACTGAGCCGCGACCCGAGGCTCGGTCAACCTTGCCACCCCCAACCCAAGCAAATCCACCCCCACACTTCACTCAAACTACTCAAAATCCCGTCTTTCCCCGAAATGACTCCTCATCTCCCAATGCAAGCATACCACAACCGCCACCCACCCACACCATACCTATTGCCAATGCCCAACACCAACCTTTCCCGATCGAGAAGAAACCGTGGACTTACAAGAACTTCCTTGATTGTAAGCCAACCGAGTACCGGGGAAGTACCGACCCGGCGGAAACTCTAACTTGGCTTAGGGCCACCGAGAAGGCTCTTATTGCTTGTAGTTGGGAGGACCATTTGAAGGTCCGATATGCGTCCCGAATGTTGGGGGGGGCTATGGATTGGTGGGATGGGTTGACCGCAAATTTTAGTAATGAGATGATGGATGCAATCACGTGGATGCAATTTAGGGATCAAGTGGAGGCTCGGTATTGTAGCCCGTTTGAGTTGGATAAAATCCGGAATGAATTCATGATGTTGAAGATGACCGATCGAATGACGGTGGATGAGCTTATCCTCCAATTTAATGGTAAGCTCCGGTTTGTGACACAATGGGTGCCCGATGAGTCCACCCAAATCAAACACTTTGTTGGGGCGTTGTTTCCCGAGTATCGGAATGTGACAAGGCTTGCGGAAACTCTCTTGCAAGCCTACGATCTTGCCAAATCGGTCCAAGGTGATGTTTTGGCTCAAAAAGCCGCGAATCAGGAGAGAGCCCCGTTTCATAAGGGAAAGTATGAACAATCGAACTCGAGCAACCACAAGAGATCTCAAGGAAATCACATGTCAAACAACGATCGTCGGAAACAAATTCTTCAAGGTTCCAACTAAAGGAACCCGTGGTGCTTACCGTGTAAGTCCGCCCATGCCGGTCCGTGTACGCCACAAACTCGAAGATGTATTAAGTGTGGGCAACACGGGCATGAATCCTCGGAATGCAAGTTAGAGAATAGTGTTTGTTGGACGTGTCAAAAAGAGGGTCACCGGGCCATGCATTGCCCAATGAAGAAGAGTTCGGGTTCGGGTTCGGGCGGGGGAGCGGCTTCGTCGGGAAGTCAAAAGAGAAAGAGTCATCCGCCACCTACGGGTCGGGCATTCAAAATGATGGTGGAGGATGCCACCACTACCGACGATGTCATCACCTGTATGTTTCTAATAAACTCGATACCCGCTCGTGTATTATTCGATTCGGGTGCAAATAGTTCGTTTTCCTCAAAGAGTTTTTGTGACAAATTGAAATTGCCTTTTTCCTTGATCGCGACACCTCTAGAGGTAGAGGTGGCCGATGGTGAAATGGTTCCGGTCACGACATCCGTGTCCGGGGCAAGTATTGATATTGATGGCGTGAAGTTTTCGATTCTTTTACTTGTTATGCCGATATTCGGCTTTGATGTGGTTTTAGGTATGGATTGGTTAAGTGCTAATAGGGCCAACATAAATTGTCACCAAAAGTTAATTACTTTTCTTTTACCCGACGGGTCACACGTCGTGGCCCGGGGAGACCGTGCGACCCCGACCATACCCATGATAACCATGATGAAAGCCCGTAAGTCCTTGACCAAGGGATGTGAATCGTTTATAGCCTATGTGATTGATGTGAAAAAGGAAAAGAAGGTGGTTGGTAAACTCCGGGTGGTTTCGGAATACCCGGAGGTGTTTCCAGAAGACTTGCCTGGGTTACCTCCCGTTCGGGAGGTAGAATTCAAAATTGATTTGGTGCCGGGTGCCAATCCCGTGGCTAGAGCACTGTATCGTTTAGCACCGTCCGAGATTCGGGAAATGATGACACAAATCCAAGATTTATTGGATAAGGGTTTTATTCGGTCGAGTTCCTCACTTTGGGGAGCTCCGGTTTTATTCGTGAAAAAGAAGGATGGTGCACTCCATATGTGCATTGATTATCGGGAATTGAACAAGAGAACGGTAAAGAATCGGTATCCCTTGCCGCGTATCGACGATTTATTTGATCAACTTCAAGGGTCTTCTTATTTCTCAAAGATTGATTTGAGATCGGGTTATCATCAAGTTCGGGTTCACGAAAACGATATTCATAAAACGGCGTTCCGAACTCGTTACGGCCACTATGAGTTCTTGGTTATGCCGTTTGGGTTGACGAATGCTCCCGCAATATTTATGGATTTGATGAACCGAGTTTGTTGGCCTTACCTCGACAAATTCGTTATTGTGTTCATTGACGATATTCTAATTTATTCCAAAACCGAAGAAGAACACGAGAAACACTTAAGGCAAGTGTTAGAAACGTTGAAGCAGGAACGTTTGTATGCGAAGTTCTCGAAGTGCGAATTTTGGCTTCGAGAAGTTCACTTTTTGGGTCACGTTATTTGTTCGAATGGGGTCAAGGTGCACCCGGCGAAGATCGAAGCGGTTATGAATTGGGTTGCTCCAAAGAACCCAACCGAGATAAAAAGTTTCTTAGGTTTGGCGGGTTATTACCGCCGGTTTATTAAGGATTTTTCGAAGATAGCGGGTCCTATGACGAGATTGACCCGTAAGGATGTGCCGTTTCGGTGGGGTGAAAATCACGAGAAGTCGTTTCAAACTTTAAAACAATTATTGTGTCAAGCTCCGATTCTCGCCTTACCCGAAGGCCCGGAGGATTTTATTGTTTATTGTGACGCTTCACTTGCGGGTTTGGGTTGCGTGTTGATGCAACGAGACCGGGTTATTGCTTATGCTTCGAGGCAATTGAAAAATCACGAGAAAAATTATCCGACTCACGATTTGGAGTTGGCGGCGGTGGTTTTTGCACTAAAATTATGGAGACACTACTTGTACGGTACTAAGTGCGTGATTTGTACGGATCATAAAATTTTGCAATATGTATTCACGCAAAAGGAATTGAATATGCATCAACGAAGATGGTTAGAGTTGATTAAGTATTACGATTGTGAAATTCGATATCATCCTGGAAAGGCAAATGTGGTGGCCGATGCCTTAAGTAGAAAGGGAGATTCGGGGCGGGTACAATTTATGCGGATGGAAATTATGTCGGATTTGGTGTCCCGGTTAAAGATTTCACAAATGGAAGCCTTGTCGAACATTTAAAGATCAAGAGGAAGGACGAATTAGAAGAAGATTCTCGGGGTTTGAAGACGTATCAATCTCGGGTTTGGGTACCGTTACTCGGGGGTATGCGGGAATTGATTTTAGCCGAGGCTCACAATTCTCGGTTATCGGTTCACCCGGGTAGCACGAAGATGTATAATGATTTAAAGGTTCTTTATTGGTGGCCGACGATGAAGACCGACATTGCCCGTTTTGTGGGCCAATGTCATATCTGTGCTCAAGTGAAGGCCAAACACCAAAAGCCCTATGGAACTTTAACTCAATCGCCGATTCCTGAGTGGAAGTGGGATCGAATCACCATGGATTTCGTGACCAAGTTGCCGCGTACACAAAGGGGTCACGACATGATTTGGGTTATAGTTGATCGTTTGACGAAGAGTGCACACTTCTTGGCTACTAGTGAGACCGCCTCACTTAGTAGATTGGAAAAGTTATACATTGACGAAGTGGTATCCCGACATGGTATTCCGATTTCTATCGTGTCCGATAGGGATCCCCGTTTTGCTTCAAATTTTTGGAATAGCTTGCAACGAGAATTGGGGACGCGGGTGAATTTAAGTACCGCGTTTCATCCCCAAACCGATGGGCAATCGGAGAGAACGATACAAACACTTGAAGATATGTTGCGGACTTGTGTGTTAGAGTACGGTGGGTCGTGGGATTCCCACCTACCGTTGATCGAGTTTGCTTATAATAACTCGTATCACTCAATTATTAAAATGCCACCGTATGAGATGTTGTATGGGCGTCGGTGCCGAACCCCGACGTATTGGTTGGAAGCGGGTGAGAAACAATATGCGGGACCCGATATTGTACAAATGACCGCGGATAAAGTTGCTATTGCTCGAGAAAAGTTGAAAGCCGCCCGTGACCGACAAAAGATGTATGCCGATCCAAGACGTAGACCCGCTACGTTCTCGGAAAATGAGATGGTTTACTTGAAGTATCACCTTGGAAGGGTGTTATCCGTTTTAGCAAACGAGGAAAGTTGACCCCGAGGTTTATTGGGTCATTTCGAATTAGTAAGGTGGTAAATTCTCAATCGGTAACACTCGAGTTACCCCCGGAGTTGTCGGCAATACACAACACTTTCAACATTTGTTACTTGAGAAAGTGTAACATCGAAGATCCGAGCCAAATTCTTCCGGTGCAAGAGTTGCGGGTTGATACGAAGAAGAGATTGGTCTAAGAACCGGTGGAGTTATTAGACCGAAAAGTAACAAAATTGAGAAAGAAACAGATTCCTATGGTTTTGGTAAAGTGGAAGCACAGTTTGGGTGCGGATATGACATGGGAGACCGAGGCCGATATGCGGGAACGTTATCCTACCTTATTTGATCGAGATGGGATTCCGGGGATGGAATCTTCTTAAGTGGGGGAGAGTTGTAACATCCCAAACCCGGCCTAGTAGTTTAGTGACCTTAAGGTATATTATTAAGTGATTATCTGGTTAAATGCTTAGTTAACTTAATTAACCTGCTGTCTTTTGCGGTATTTTAACCAAGGGGTTAAAATACCCGACTTGTGATATATTTGGACTGAAAACGTGAGTTTTATATCTTTGGTTTCCTTGTTAAATATCGTTTCCAGAAATGCTTTCGTTTTTAAAATTGGAGTCCGTTTGCTATTTTAAATAAATTAATCTCGAAAGGGACTTTCAGACATATACTGTTATTTATAAAAAAAAGCCACCAAAGGGGTCCCACCCCTTGTGTTGGACGGGAATGAGAGAGAGAGGGGGGAAACCCTCTCTTTTGTTTATCTTCTTTTTTCAAAACATTATCCTCCCAAAATACTATTCCATTGAAGAGAAAAAGCTCCATCTCTTTCATCTAGCATTTCTTACTTGTTCTTGGTGATCCCTTTGTGCTAAGGTCCAAAATTACACTAGTGTTTGTGTAGAAGAAGCCTAAAAGTAAGCCACACCTTTCCATTGTCTTGTTTATGTCGTTCTTGAGCTAGAGTTTGAACTAGGGTTTAGGTAGCTTGATGATTTGTTGGTGAATCTTGTTATGGATGTTGTTTTATGTGTTTGTGCAAGCTTTTACATCATTTGTATGGTTGATTGTTGAAGGAAGACAAGATTTGGTGAAAATCACCTTCAACCTCCATTAATGGTGGAAGTTGAAGGTGGGTTTTGACAAATCTTGGATTTCTTGAGTTTTGGATGGATAGGATTGTATATTAGGTTGTGAAATCATGTTTGGTAAGTTATGGATGTTAAAAACCTAGTATTAATTAAATGGTGAAGTAACTTAACTAGTGTTTGGATGATTTTGTCAAAATGGTGATCTAGTGATTATACAAGTATGTTACTTGGAATTGTGATAGTTGTCAACCTTGGTGGAATTGTTAAATGATTATGAATTGCTAGTTGAAAGGTTAATTGCTAGTTGATGGAAATGTGGAAGTGTTAGGATCATGTTCGGGTTTTTGGCCCGTTTGGGTCAACTAGTTGTGAATACTTGCTAAATGGTCAAAATGGTCAATTGTATTGATGAAGGAATGGTGCTAGTTGGAAATGTCATAAAATGTGCATTTTATGAGTCTTGTGTAGTTAGTTGTTGAAATTGATGATTTTGACGATTCGGTGGATTATCACTAACTCGGAATATTGTTGACAGGAACCGGGAAGGATACTCAGTGATACTAGCTCACTGAGTTAAGGAATCGGAAGTTGAAAGGTGAGTGGATTCGACCTACAACTCGGGTTTCGGTTATTTGTCGTTTGGTATTGGCTTGTTGGTGAAAAATGCAGGAAATTACCAGACGAGGAGAGTTCACGACGCGAACTTTAGTTCGCGGTCGTGAAGTAGCTCCAGAGAATTTGGTTGGTCGTCGCGAAGTAGTTCACGTCCGAGTTCCCGACGCGAACCCTAGTTCGCGATTGGGAACTCAGTTGTGACGTTTTCGCGGTGTTTTTCGTAGCTAGTCTACTTGTTATGTATGCCTAGTGTTAGGGAATACCATACATGACTATGTGCACAATCGGGATGAGGTCAGTGTCGGATGGATAACGGCTGGGCACAGTGTATCGACTAATAGGGTATCCGACCTTACCTGTATGCGTTACATGGTTAAGGGGAGGGAGTTGCCCGGGTGTTGGATACAAAACGCTATCGGTTACCGTGGTTATGGCCGACCATGGTTTAAGGCCCGCAAAGCCGCCGATCCTCTCAAATAAGTGATTACCTAACCGGAGATGTTCTTTAACTTCCGTGTTTAAGTGTTTAGTGTAGTTGGTAGTGTTAGGAATTCATTCAGTTAGCTTTTGTGCTAATCCCTCCCTTATTGACACATTTCAGGTTGGATGGCTTGAACGGGACGGGCTTGGACGGGAAGTTTGACCATGCTTAAATTATGTTTTGTAAAATGAGCTGTGTCTTGTAATACCGTCTTTTTAACTAACTTTGTTTGTAATATTTTGTGGGACCACGTTTTGTAAACTTAACCTAACTAGATGCTTCCGTACTTAGACTAATACTTAATTGCCTTTTAAAAAAATGCGGTGTTACAGTTCCTCCACTGAAGAGGGAAGAGAAATGAAGAAATTAATAACCTCAGCCTTCAACTCACTGTATCGCAATGTCGTTGGATCAGCTATATCCAAGGCATTATAGTTTTTTTTTTATTTTCCTTGTAATTTTAATTGCCTCATCAATAGAAAATCAAAATTTTGTAATATACTTGTAAAAATTGTAAAAAGATAAACATATACAAAAGAACCCTAAGGGTCAAAGCACATAAGTATTCAGCTGACTTCATCAGCTGAATCATTACAGGGTTACACTTATACAGTTATTCGATTGCATCAAATAGGGGGAGATTGTTAGTCCCAAGACTAAGTAAATAAGATTTGACGATCGATAGCTAAGAAGAATAAATATCAGCTGAAGTATGTATCTCAGCTGAAGCAAGTATATACAATAAACCTTCAGCTGAGTACGTACTTAGCTTTAGGACAACAAGTCAACTCAGCAGCTATTAACGAGAGTTCATTCGAATTCTATGACCAAAGGACAAAGACAAGAAGAAGACTATTCAGCTGATTGTGGAATCAGCTGATAGTACCTGCTGCAGATGAAGACTTAAAGGAAATGTTCTTGACACTTTGAATATTTCCCTTTCCCGCTCAAAGAAGAAGAAACCGATGAGGATCTTCTATTTTGGAATAGAAGATAATGTCAGTACATTATCATCGTTTGCCCCTCCAAGCAAGTAAAGAGAAAGTCAACTATTTATGTACTTATGTAGTACACCTTTCACTGTGCGTCAGAAAGGGTACCGGAAGTAGTTGACACAAAGTACACTTGGGACAATAACTTGTGCAAGAGCATTTAATGATCCATGGACAAGTCCACATCAACGAATAATATGTTTACACGTCGTCTAACTTGTGGACAAAGGAACATGGATCTTGGGCTATAAATACAGACGTAAATGCTTGCATTTACACACACCTTTTAGAAATCATAGCACAAGAATATTCTCTGAGAGTTAGTTATTTGTCTAAGTATTAACTCCTCCATAGTTATTACTAAGGCATTAATATCAGCTGTTAGTATCAGCTGATATAACTCTCAGTGCATACTCTTCTAGTTTTGAGTGATCTAAAGTGTCATTTCAAGTATAGAGTTTTAGTTAGTTGTGTACTATCTATTTCCGCAAACTTTGTACTGTATTAAGTTGTTTTAATAAACTCTTAATCATTGAAATCTTGTTGTTCATTTATCTTATCTTCGTTACTAGGTCATAACGCAACACGTTTGTGTTGTTGGGAACCAACAAACCGCATTGTCAATCAAAACATGAAGCCCCTCCATAGCAATAATAAATAAAAACGGAGAAAGGGGATCACCTTGATGTAAACCGCGAGAAGGACTAAATTCCTCCGTAGGGCTACCATTAATGAGAACCGAAAGTCTAGCCGAAGTTAGACACTCCCGAATCCACCCTCTCCATTTTGTACTGAAACCCATATTCGACATAATGAAATCAAGATATTCCCAACTAAGTGAATCATAAGCCTTCTCAAAATCAACTTTAAAAAGAAGAATTTCTACTTTTTTAATTTGTACCACTCCATTATTTCGTCAATCATTAAAGGGCCATCTAGAATTTGTCGACCCTTTATAACATTTATGGACATAATGTTCATCATTAAAATGTACAGCACCTATACTTTTCTCGTGTTTCTTTGAATAACTTACTCTTCTTCCTCCCAAAAAACGTGTCACAAGACGATGTTGACACAATTTTTGATTTTTTCTTAAAAAACCGCGTTTCACAGTTTTCAAAACCCGGAGGGCAACTAACCGAACCCACATCATTACCACTAACAGAATGTGATTTAACTTCCGGCTCACCCACCGGTCGATCGCACTCTTCAACACTAGGAGATACACCCCGCCCTTCACCAAGGTCGGGAAGAGATTCTGAATCAGCTAGTTTGTTCTCCCATTCCCCGTCATTATCTTTCTTCTCATCGTCCCCATTATCGTGTTCTCGCGTACCTGATTTCAATTGGCCAAAAGAGTCATCATCAGAATGATCATTTGGCTCATTAAAAATGTTTTCCAACGGTGGGTCTTCATCCCCATCATCTTCACTAAAATTTGATCCTGTATCAGATTTAGGTTTGACAATTTTAATCGACCGAAGCCCAGTTTCATATACCCGAACCACATACGTCACCTCTTCCACCTCCACCTTTATATTCTCATTAATTATCATCTTTTCATTAGTGCTAATACACACTTTTCCCCTGCTAGGATTGTCGTCAAACTCATCAAAACACAAAAACTTACCCCATAATCCCGCAATCTTTTTATAGACATCGGAATCCCATGCACATAACGGGAGGCCATCAACTTCGATCCAACTAAGTCTCTCATCCACCACAAAATTACTGGTGACGTGTTGAACAAGATTGAAATAACTTTTCAAATTAGCATTTTTAAACCTTCTACACGCTTTAGAAGATTTAAATTCGATCCACACCCAATAGCCACCAATATGATGAATATCTATATCACTAAAACCTTCATTCTCCATGATAACGTATAATTGGGGCATGATATGGATATCTATCACCTTTTCAAGTGCAATAACCTCAGCATCTTCAAGGGCAACAAGTTCTTTGTCTTGAAGAACCAGGGATTTCGAGGCCTTGTGCTTCTCTTCCCGAGTAGCCTTACTTTCCATGTACATTGAACGTTGCGTGCCAGCACCTGCAACCACACTGGCATATGAAGATTGCATGTTAAACTTTGGGTTACCACTGTGGCGATTCACATGCACGTTGAGTTCCCTCTTGGGTCTATTGAACCGAGCCACCGAAACATAGACATGGTACGAACCCATCCACTGTTCCGAGAGCTTCCGAGCAAACTTCTCATCATCCTGGATTCTCAAAAATCTAATGAAACCAAATCGTTTTCCAAACTTCGATAGTTTTTTTGCGATAAAAGCATCCGCAACATTACCGAATTGTCTACACCACTTCCATAACGCGTTTTCATCCAAATCAGTGGGAAAATTCGTGATAAAGAAAGAAGAAGCAATCTTCTCCACCGCTTTGTGGTATGGATTGGGAATTTGCTTTTCAACGACTGTCGCTTTTTTTCTATCGTTTTTCCCAATTCTCCACGTCCAACCATCCGCATCAGATTGAAAATTGGATCTCCCCATTGAGATCAGTGAACAAAACGGCGCCTAACCCCCTCCCTCACCCCCGATTTACGACGGGGAAGTCACGAAGAAAAAATCGCCGGCACTAGGGTTATTGTATATGATAAACATCTAACATGATTTATAGCCTTCATTATTATTTAACTGACATTTCAGTTTTACAACATTAGTGTCATATTAGTTGATACTCAAACTTTGATATAACTTGTTGAGTTTTTTTAGCAAATATTTATTTTAATACACTTCACTGTAAATATTTGAATTAAAAAATAGCGAATACAAATGTTTAACACATTATGAGGATGAGGCCAGGGTTGAGTCACGGCAATATTGTGACCCCTTGAGGTGGGTCACGCTTATGTTTGAGGAAAACAACATTTGTTAAGCAATTGGGACAAAGAAAATGATATATCTTGCTATTTATTTGTGTGTAATAATTATTTCATTTCATATGATGGTGATATCTTATGTTTTGATAATATCTAGATATGAGTTTGGTTATTCCCCTGCATAGATTTAATCATATGTTTAGTCTAAAGAAAGATAATGGAACACTAATGACGAAACATAGTTTTATCATCATTTACATTTAGAAAATGAGAGTAAAGATTTTTGGTATAAAAAAAGGTTGCCTAAATCCTTGGTTCTATGTTTATCATTGACTAGACCAAACTTGGTATTGCTAAAACTTTCAACACTTAGATAAGCAAAAAAAACTCATATAACATTACCATATATTGTAATATAAATTTTTTTGGTAATAGTTTAGTAATAAAAGTTTTCAAATAATTTTTTAAATATTACGAGTTTAATCCTTCTTAACAATTACCAGATGTCCAGATAAATGACATATTGAAAATCATGTAATTACAAGTAGGCCTGTAGGTGGTGTTTTCCAAAAGTCGTGTAAAACTTCATAACTTTGAATCTTTTTCTGAACATTTCAGATTCACAATGATATATTTTCACTTTTTTGGTATATATAACATAAATAAAAAATAAAACAAAAACTACAACAAATTAAATAAATATTCTTTTTATACTTTGATTTTCTCATTTTTTACAGAATTTAAAAGCCCATGACTCATTCCTTTTTTTCTTTTTCAGACAAGTCATAAGCACAACAAACACACCCAAAAAAATAAATAAAATTTAAAAACATTCAAACATTTTTATTTCCATCTAATTATAAAATAATCTAAAGCTCCAAATGTGAAGGTGTTCTATTGCTGAGCTTCCTCCTCTTACTAGTAGTTGACCCAACTCTTGAATCATCATCACTTTTATTGTAACTCAAGCACGATGTTGCTTCAAGAACACCAATGGGACTATGTGGCATTGTACCACTCTTTATGCTCTTGGTACAACCATTACTTAACTCATTCACCAATTCCACACATTTAAGAATTCTTTCCTGCCAAAACCCATATAGAAAAATAAAATTTTTAATCAGTACTTTACTAAAATTATCAAGGCTAGACACCATTTATGCATGCAAATTCTACCTTAAAAATTTAGGCATTATATGATCATTACCTTTTGTACATATTGGAATAGGGCAGATATTTCAGTTGGCCCAACCAAAGAAATTGCCACTCCTGCTGCTATCTCAGAAGGTCTGAATTCCAAGAAGTCAATTCCTGCATTTTGTGAAATTACCAATTTAGCCCTCTTTCTCATCAACTTAATTTTATGACAATATATATATAAGTAACAATTAATTACCATTATTTAAGCTTAATATGAGTTGGGTTGATCTCAAAATTAAAGATTTTCTAATGGGTTGATCACAATCAAGTTTTCCAATGAAAGCATCAATGAATGAAAATGGTGTCACTGTTTGCATCCTCCATTTTAATGTAGTCAACACAAGAAGTTCCATTTTTTGAATGGATTTTGCTTCAAATATAAATCTTGATTCACAAATCTGCATATTCGTTAATCTTTATTAACATCATGATTAAATTCACTTTGACCCCACAAAAATTAGTCAATAATTTTTTATGATAGTTTAGAATTAAAGCTAAACCTGTAAATCAAGAATGAGGGGCACTTCAGTCTCTTCCATTTTGGATGCAAGTGATAAACATGTTACAGCTAGTAATTGCATCATCCAAGATTTGTTTTTCTGTTCATTGAATAGCACAAAAAGATTTGCAGTTATAATCAATGTACATTAAATTCAGATTTAAAAGGACTATTTTTATTTTCTAAAATATAGTTTATTTTTAATATTTTTGCATAGATAAAACATTAATCATAAATTTTGACAGCATAGATAAATACTTACAGGAAATTCATAGACCGCTAGAAATCTGTCCAGGTAGTTGATAGATAAATAAGCACACAATGGTCCAAAATTGAAATGAGCATGAACCTGGTCAAAGTCAAAGTCAAAATCAACCACAAAATGTGTTAGCAACTTCTAAATTTTCCAATTTATGTAAAAGCAACTAAAATTCTATAAATTTCTTCAAAATTTGTGAGCATACCTTCCTAATCCAATCAACTGCTTGTTGTCTAGCAACCAAATCCAAATTCCCATTCCTTAATTTCTTTAAATAATCAAGACCCACAAACTGATCACATTCTTTTTCAATTAATAAAGACAAACACTCATCACTTTGCAAAGGGAAATCAATAAAAGAACACTTTTTTTCAAGATTCTTAATAAAGCTTTGATTTTTATTAATGTTTAAATCATTCCCATAACCCCATAATCCATCATCCACATTGGAGTGATGATCATAACATATACTCTCATTATCTTCTGCGCATAATAAACTTGATAGCAGGCAATCTGCCATTAACAAAAGCTTGAAGAACACAAAGAGCTTTCACTGAGGCAATCCCCAATGTGTAAGATTTAGTGATTTAACACCGAAAATGGAAAAATAAATAGAGATTAAAAGTGGGCTTTTGTTATTGATGATGAAAGTATCGATCTTGACTGAAGATTTAGATTTAAGAACACACTCTCTTTGTAGTGTATTTTACTCTCAAGAAACAGAGTGAGAATAAAATAAAAAGCAAAGAATGCGGCGAATGTAAAGGAGAAATGGGTTTCTGATTTAGGGCATAGTGAGAGAGATGAATGCAAGTGTGTATAGATACTATATATACTTCGTATAAAACTTTAATAAACATTTTCATATTTTTACTAATAATAGTAATATATGTTAAATGCTACTGAGATGCATAAGTCTTTATTTTAGAATTGTCACACCAAATTTTCACCTAATATTAATAAAAAAGATATTTAAAAATATTTTTACTCCAATGTATATAAATGTTAATAAAATTTTGTTTATGTAAGAAAGACTTATGAAGAAAGAAAAAAAATTGAAATAAAAACTTTTTGCTAAAAGATCATATAAGTAAAAACTTTATTAAAAGTTTATATTGAAGATGCTCCAAGGATAAAAATACATGAATATATCTGATTTTTTTACCAATTATAATAGTAATATTTTAACCAAACAAATTTTTATATGTTTACTAATTATTGCAATGCAGGTTAGTTCATAAGTGGCTGGTAAAAGGTACAAGTATATTACTTCTTCAGTCACAAATTAAATGTCTATTTTAATATTTCTAGTTATTCTAAAATTAATGTCAATTTTAAATTACAATTAATCATATTATTTCCAAATGAGTAGATATAGAATTGACCAAAACATATTCTAGTATATTTAATTTGGCTAACTAGTTCTTTTACTACCATAAATTATTACTGGTGCGCATCATAGTACACTAAATTTAACAACATAGTTGATTTAGTACTCTAACTCATTTATAAAATGCATTTGGCCTATAAAATTTTACAGGTGTACAAATATAATAAGCTAATTACACTTTGTAAGTTAGCTGAGGTGAGATGTGGTGATTTGCTAAATTGATGAGTGTATTATTGTAATTGTCTTCCACTTGTAACTTTTACAACTAATAAAGATGCTAATAATTTAAATATACATTGATAAGATAATAACTTTGGTCCCCAAAAGAAATTTTGTAATTGCTTTCAAATTTCGCTCTTTTAGAAATTTCATCATTCAATTTAAAGTACGTCACATTTTTGCATGTATTCATTTGCATCAGTGCATGTTCTAAGTAGAGAAAACATCAAATAACGCATTTGGTGAGTTTTTTTTAACGATAAATTCTAATATACGTATATTATAAAAGAAATTACAACAAGTGTATCTGGAAAAATTAATAAATAATTGAGTTGTGCCGAGATGGCAAGAATTTGAAGGGAACTCGGTACATTGTAAGTATGAAACATTAGTCGTTCCACACATTAATTCATGTCTTGTTTTTTTTCACGTTTATAAAAGGTGGTATATCCAAAGAAGATAAGTTCTTAATGATACATTAGTACATTACAAGTAAAGTGAAAAGCATTTTATAGTAATCTCAATTGGATAACTAGCTAACACTATCATATAAATCTTTTATTAATTAAAGCTCCATCAAACATTGCAATTTATATCATAATCTATAAGAGGGTCCAGTTTCATGACACCACCCATTCGCAAATCCGAGGTAGCAACCCAAATTGACGCCACCAAGCCCGTGGCACAACACCTGCGCCATTTAGCATACGAGTTTCTTGGCATTCACTAAATTTGAATTTTGGTGTGTCTCAAAATAGTTGTAATTAGAGGTGGCAATTTCTGACACGACACGAAACCCGACCTGAAACCGACACGAAAATAAACAGGTTCGGGTTGAGGTAAAAAATAATTGGGTCAATCTCGGGTTGAGTCAGCTGACCCGTTTATTAAACAGGTTAGGTTCGGGTCAATGATAATTTAAATGGGTCGACCAGCCAACCCGTTTAATTATTAAAATATATTTTAAAAATTATATATTTATACTTAATTATAGTTTACTATTTAAAAACGTAATTAATAGTTAGATAAAAATAAAAAATATTACTCCGTACTTAGTAATTTGGTGTTTAGTATTTTGTTATGAATTTGTGTAATAACATTAACATTTTGACCTGTTTAACTTGTTTGATCTGATAACCTGTTTAACCTATTTTATTAAATGGGTTATATGGGCTAGGTTTGGGTTGAAGTTAAACAGGTTAGGGTTGAGATATCAGACTCGTTTATATAAACAAGTCGGTTTCGGGTTGAACGTTTCTGACCCGTCAACCCGCGAACCCGAACTCGTCAACCCGAACCCGACCTGAATTGCCACCCCTAATTGTAATGACTTTAGTTAGCTGAACAATATTTTGGCATATGAATATAAAAAGATAAATGTTGAAGTGATCATGTTGTGGAATGTGGCTCTTTGGCCTTAACCATCATACTTAATGCTCTAAGTAGGAGACAAATCATGTTAGTTATAATATGGATAGTAATATGTATAAGACATAACTTTTTGTGTACATCCCTAACTCATGCTACATGTGTTTCGATAATTTTGTAAATACATACAATAATTGCATGGTGTATCTTTACACTAGGTGACTTATAAGGATTGTTTGGAATACAACTCTAATGTTAAGTTAATGTGAGAGGTCTTGCAAAACTACATTTCTCAAGACAAGTGAACAATTTTATCACTTGTCATTTATTTAACTACCGGTAATGTATAAGTGTAAACCGGTGAATAAGCCACCATGATTTTCAAAGACAAAATAAGATTAAATTTTAGAAAAAGTTATATTAATGCACCAAGTGACTAGAGAATAGAAAGAAAAAGGCGAGTCCTTTTGCTTTTTGCAACTTTTGAGAGCATCCAAATTTTATTGACTGAAATTAGATATAAAATTTCTAAACTATTAAGCATTAATCATTAATACAACTTTTATTAAAAATGTGTATCACATTTTGCCATTTTGGTCTCCATCGTTTCTGAGCTCTGGTTAGTTTGAATCAAATATATTGTATTTGCATATGTATATCTTACTGTACTTACTACTCTTTAATATAATTAAAACAAATGAATAATAAATAAAACTTCCTACGTATTTTCAATATAATATTTGTAGAAACTCCGTTGGTAACCTGTCGAAAATGTTAAAATATTTCTGAGGGATATCATTTGTGTTAAATGCAAAAATCAACAACACAAACATTATTTTCTTTCATAATCTCGGCAAAAAGCACAAGCGTTAGAAATTTTATAACAATGCTTTTAGAGTTAATACATTTCTTTATAATTTTATTATTGATTTTACCAACTTAAGGTTTATGGTGTTACGACGTATTATGTAAGGGAAAAAACACAATACTAAAGAACCAATCATTCAACGTGTGGCTAAACATATTCAAGATGAACACAATTTGGGTTAAAAGTTCAACTTCACTTACCCTTAAGATGCATGCAAACTCGATTTAAATTAGAAGATTAATATTCAAAGCACACTTTAAGATACATTTTTCAAACCTTTTTACCCTTTAAATCTTTGACATTCTCTTTTATATAATTTTATTGGAATTCAGTCCAACTTTTTTGCTTAATTTAAAAATTCCTTTTACCACCCTAAAAGAATGAGCCCCATATGGGTCATTTCATTCTTTTGATCTTTTACTCAGTCTCAAATTTCAATATCTTTTGTGTTAACAGATCTCTTTTATAAGCCTAAAAAATTAGATATTACAAAACAAATTTAGTGATTTAGTAAGCGACAATTGAGGTATCTACACATTGGAATTCCTTATTTCATTAGCTTTATACAAGAGATTAAAAGTTTTTATTTGTTAACTAAGTGGGAGTTTGATAGTTGTTGATTGAGTTAATTATGAATGAGTCTGAGTTGTGGTTTAATTTGCCCCTGATTAGAATCACATTGTTTGATTATATCTCTTATTGTCTACGATGAATGATCATAATGACTATGTTACCCTTCTTTTGATTTATATAACATGTTAACTAATAACTATTTTAAACGAAAGTAAAAGTTATAACATATAAGTTAAAGTATAGAAATTGAAGATCACGGGTCTAAGCGGGAGAGGGAGAATAAAAGGAATTTAAAATAGCTCGCTTTAATGAAGAAGGCGTGAGATGAGAGATAACCAACATTATTTCTCCAACTGGGTCATAAGGCGAGTGAAAACTTTGAACTTAGTAAGACGTAGAAACGGTATCTAGGAAACGCTATAATTTGAACTAAGTTAGAAGTCACCTCTTTACTAAGTAAGTGCTTTAAACTTGTTATCAATATATTAAAAATTGGTTAATTGTGATAAATGTTTTTGAATAAATATGGGATATATGAAAGCGTAATATAAAAGCTAAAAGCATGGTCAAAAAGAGTGTTATGTGAAGAATATTTAGTGTCGAGATCTATTTACAAAGTGACATTCAAAGCCACTACGACTATTTTAATTCGTTCCTCCATCCCAATGTTCTTTTTGTCGTATGCATAAACCACCATACCAAAACAATTAACTTTCTCTCCTAATAACACATTTTCTTCACTATTTTTTACATCCAACTTTTACATATAACACCCCGTACAACTTTTACATATAACACCCCGTACAACTAGGGGTGAGCATAAAAAACGGGTAACCGGAATTGGAACCGGAACCGCTTTGGAACCGTTGGTTCCGGTTCCTAAAATTATGGAACCGCCCTAAGAGGTTCCGGTTCCGGTTCTCAAAATTTAGGAACCGGTAACCGGTGGATAACCGGAACCGGCGATTATTCGGTCTATTTTTGTTAAAATATTATATATATATATATATATATATATATATATATATAATGTCCAAATTTAAATATATGAGAATTTTGTGTAACTTTTAATGAGTTTAGTCATTAATTAGTCTAAATATAGTGTTCTAATGATAAAATATATAGACAATAATATGTTTAAGTGTTTGGAGTTTATATTATTCAAAGATTAATTGATAAAATGACAAAAAATGATTAATATTTTTGCTTCGCATCTTATTTTAATTTTACGATTTTAGAAACAGGGTAACCGGAACCGGCACCGGAACCGGAGGTTCCGGTTCCGGTTCCGAAAATTGAGGAACCGGTACAAGAGGTTCCGGTTCCGGTTCCGGTCGGAACCGGTGGATAACCGGCTATGCTCACCCCTACGTACAACTCAGTAGATTAATATAAGGCGTTGTATTATATAAAGAGTTAATTAATTGCAAGAATGGTCCATCTGTTTTGGCCCAATTGCACATTTGGTCCTTAAACTTCATTAAGTGCAGGCGTAGTACCTATGGTATGCGTTTTGTTGCACTCATGGTCCCTCCCCCCTAACAGCGTTAAAAATGTTCGTTAGTTGGAGGGCATTTTGGTCAATTTGCATCTATAGTCTTATCCTCTTCACCAAATCAACTTTCTCTCTCTCTTTCCTCTAACAGAAAAATAAAATTCAAATCAGCTTTATAAAGCTCGGATATTGAAATTTGTTATCACCAGCAAGACGATCGATTTTCCTTCATTTACATCACATCAAAGCTCAGATCTGGAGTCCACTCTTCTTCTTCTTCTTTAATTCCACTCTTCTTCTTGAAACCCTAATTTCACTTCCAAGATGAAAGGGATTTCAATTCCCACCAACCTGGTTGCAGGTGGATTCCGTCGAAGAAGAAAGGGATGTGTTGCCGACGATTTGTTAACTCAAACAAATAACACAATACAGAGATTTGTTATCGGTGATTTGTTAAAAAAACGATTGTTCAACAAATCGTAGGGTTCGAATCTGATTTGTGAAGGTGCTTCAGAGGTTCTTCGTCTTACACGTCGCTGGAATCGAAACTTTTGTACACGTCGTCGGAATCGTGTCCTAGCCGGAATCGATGAACGCGACCGATTCCTTTAGGATGAAGTCGCCGGAAGGATACCCTGGTTACTGATTTGCTAACGTTTTCACAATTAGATAACTATTCATAAACAAGTAGGTAGGTCTGCTTCACTGCTTCTGATATATACATCGATTAGGTAGGTAGGTCTCCAGCCATCGTCTCCGTCGAACACCGTCCCCAATCATTGTTGTTTACACGAGCTGATGACGCTCCAGTCGACTGGTTTGAACCAACGTCATCGCCTCCGTGTCCCTGTCGACGCTCTGGCTTCTTCTTTTGTAACACCCTCAATTTTACAAGATTTTTAAAAATTTTGAAAACAAAATTTAATCAAAAGGTCCCATAAATAAATCTCAGATATTAATATTTAACATTTAAAACGTATTTATTGCGGAAATAGTTAAAATAAAATAAAGTGTTTTAAAATTTTAAACGCTGTCCACATCAGTAATGAAAAGATACAGCGGTCAACCGTCCACCTCCTCCTTTCCCTTGCTAGTACCTGAAACAATGTGGGGGAAAGTTTGGGTCAGCTGGGAAGCTGAGTGAATAGTCTCAAAATGTAAACAATTATAACATACAACACATGAGGGCACATCGGTGTACTCCTACTCAGAATCTACTCGATTAATTACTCAGATTTATTTCTCAGATTTTATTACTCAGATTTTTAATTTATATAGCGCGCTAGTGTGACTTGGGCCGAGAGATCAACCTCGACCCGCCTCACACCACCTCAACACCTGTACTCTTCGGTGTTGAGTCTAAAGGCCTGGCACCAGTACTCTTCGGTGCCAAGTCAAAACGTCTGACACCAGTGCTCTTCGGTGTCAAGTCAGATATATTATGTTTAATGTTTAACTCAAAACTCAGAAACTCAGAACTCAGAACACAAGATGCTAGATCACAGATAACTCAGATAACAGATAACTCAGATAGCAAATATGGTGCAAGTAATGTAACACGTAAGTCATGCATGTATAACGTTAAAACTGAATACACGGTGAGAATACTCATCTCGAGAAACGTAAGCTCCAAAGGGTTCCTGACAATCAGAAGGACAGCACGTTATCTCCTAGACGGTCCTAAAACCAAAAACGAAACCCTGAATTAAAATCCTACCCGAGGGCTTAATTCAGAAAACTGGCAGCACCCGTCAGTCTCACAGGAACTGCCATAACTCTTAAACGGCTGATTAGATTTTTCCCATCTTTTTACCACGACAACTAGACAATCAGAACTACAATTTACTGTGAGACGGTCACTGGCCAAAACAGACTCTAAGTGTCTCAAAACAGTGTTGCAAGACAGACATGTTGCACAGGTCATTTTCCTAACAGCATCCTACTAAATTGGCTATAACTTTTAAACCGTAATTCGGATTGACGAGAGGGTTGCGGCACTGAAAAACTAACTCAAAAATCAAGGCACCAGAACGGGCCAAAAGTCCAAAATGATATTTTAAATTAGTTAAAAACAGTCGAGAACAGGAAGTCAGAATTTACCCGAAAAGCTTTGACTTTACAACCCGTACTAGCAATCCCGACCCGTTACCATAACAACCCGAGTATTGTAAATTGATACTTGACAGTAAAATTTAATTTCCTCAAAGTGTAATAAGTTTTCCCAAAACCCTATTCCATTTTGTTTTTTTTAAAGGTTACCCGATTGGTTCGGTTTTCCCCTTTGATTACGATTTTATAAAAACAATTTGGACCACGGATCCAACCCGCCGTTTACAGTTCATGGCTTGGCCTCGAGTGCCCGATACACCACCTATCCACCCACTTAACAACAGTTATTCATTCGGGAGGACATCTAGGGATATCTAATGGCTCGGGACAGTAACCGGTTAGTAAGACAACCTAACTACAACAATTCACGGAACCGAAACGAGCCCGGCTCGTTCCCGGAACTAAGTTATCAAACCCGCAGCCCTAGAATCCACATTTCACGAAACAAACTAGCAAGGCAACCAACTGAACGACAATATACTAAGGATCGAACACAGGATAGAACATAGTACAAAGAGAACTACCGGAACAGATTGAAATCTTGATTCGACCATGATAACCCACTGCTTGATAATCTGCTCCTTCCTCGACACCGATCGATGGCTGCTACACTCCTTGTCCGTTGCCTGATACTATGATCACGAACCAGAAAATAGCACCCTATTAGGGGAATTCGAAATAAGCAAAAGAAATAAGATGAGGAATCAAATAAACTACCGAGTTCTACAAGTTTCCTGCTCGGATTCCGCTTGCTTGCTGGCTCGATAATGAAAGGAGGACACGATCAGGAATCACTCTCTTTCTCACTTCCGGTACACAACAACTAAACTTCAAACTCTGCTCGTGATTCCAGCTCTCTACTTGTTCGGCGACTGCATCAGAAAGAAAGGAGGCGAGTGGTATGAGTGAGAGGAAGATACGAAAAGGGTGTGGGATTGCAACAAGTCGGCAGAGTTAGGGTGCCAAGGAGTATATATACTTAGCAAATCTTGGGCCTTGGGCCTTTCTTCTTCTTATCACTGGTTTCGGAAACAAAGGGAAAAAAAAAAAAGGGTCGGCTTGGTCCAATTAAATTCTGAACTACTCTACAATAGATAAAAAAAACGAGGCTAAAAGAGTTAGGGGTTTTAGATGCAATACCAAAGTCTAAACAAGCCCGAAATCAAAAGCCCGGGCCTTGGCCTTTGGCCGGTCTGACTCACTAACATTAAACTCGGCTCATGGTTATTGCTAACTAGCTAACATGTAAACTCATGAAACCTATAATAGTTTAAATATAACGTCTAATAATAACAAACCGCCCAACTATAGGTCGCCTGAATAATATTAATTATAATTAATAAAAATGTGAAAATAATATTATTTAATTAATACAAATTTTTGGGGCGTTACAACTCAACTCCACTTGAAATAGACTTCGTCCCCGAAGTTATTGCTCGGAAAAAGCTCAGGGTAGCGATCTCACATATCAGACTCAGGCTTGCCAACGACACACGTCCTCAAATGGGGGAAAAAAAACAAAATGATAAGGTTAAGAATGAAAGGAAATTCATAAGGGTGACCTACGACATGCATACTCAAATGGAAAAGAAGAATAAAAACGATAAAGTTATGAATAGAAAGAAGCTCTTCATGGTGAATTTACTTAATAGGAAATGAACTCCAGATCACGTAAGTGCTCATACAATTATCCGCCTCTAGTGGCGCAAAACGATAAGGCTAAAAGAAATAAGGTCAGGATGCTCACTATGGATCTCAGTATGCAAAGAAAATGTTGATAATGAGCATAAAATACACCACGATACTCTACTGAAGGCGTCTTCTTGCTCTCGCATTCGGATACAGTTGATGCACTCAGTGATTAACGTCGCGTTGAATCACCGATTCAACTCCACTTGGAAATTTACTATTGATTTGTTGACGATACCCGATGCTCAGCGTAGTACCAGGTCATCCAAACCATTTGCACAATCACACTCGGATCTCTCATGACGATAACAAGTTTTTATGAAAAATTTTCTTCCCGCACAACTCCATCAAATGACCACTTACACATTTTAGCAACAGGTAAGAATTTCATTATCGAAAATTTTCTACCAAAATGACTCGGAAGGTCCTCTACTCTATGGGTCAACAGTTTATTAATAGCATAATAAATAATTTAGCGGTTTACACCATTATCAATTAATATAAAAACCATGCAAATAAATCACAAGGAATATACATATCACACAGAATTCTCATATACTCAGGTATATAACTCCAAAATATGATCTGGAAATATAACTCAGAAGTCCCACTCAGATATAAACTCAAAACATATCTCAGGAGTATAACTCAAAAATGTATAACTCAGGAGCAAACTTATAAATCTTAACTCAGAAGCAAACCCAAAACTCTAACTCAGTAACAACTCATAAGGTAATAATATTTACAAGTAATAGCATTAGGTATAAATCATATTTTTACTCATTCTTATTACTACTCGCGTGTTCCAAATTACCAGCTTATAATACTTGGAATGATACATTCTCTCTCAACCGCGTTATTGGTTTTCCAAATAACTCTACTTTAACATTATATTGTTAGCTTACTCTATTAGGTTTGCATATTAACGATGTTGATAACCCTTTAAATAGCTCAAATTAACGATCTTGTCATTTAATTCCCTTTAATAGGTTCTCATTCTATTACATTTAGTGGTTTCTCGATAATATTTTAATAGATGTTTTCTCATTCATCTAGTTTAACGATCCTTTAATAGACCGTTTCACTGATTTTACACAATTTAAAAATGTCTCTTAATTATTTTTGACCATGTCTACTCATTAATTTCATGTTACCCACTAAAATTCCAATTAAATTTCATACTCTTATTTATAATGATTTCTCGTTACTCAAATTACGAATTAATTCCTTAGTTCTCATTTACTCAATTCGCATTTACACTTTATTCCAAATCTTACGGTTTACTCATGGTTAATCAATTCAGTACGTTCCCGTCTTTTCAAAATTTCTCCTAAGTTCAATATAAATTTATTGAATAGTTGTTCTCATCTCAAGTTTAATAATTATTCATAAATAGAGTTTTCTCATATAATTTTATAATACCTCAAAACTCATAACACTTTATAATAATTCAAAATTTTGAATAACACTTCCCGTTAATTTAATACTTTTCTCTTTTGACTCATTTTATTAATTTGCTTATGTAACTCGATTTGTAAATTTCTTATAACTCAAAATTACTACATAATTACTCAAAATAAAATTCTATCATTTAGCTCGTTTTAATAATAATTCATTACCAGCAAATTACCGATCTCATTTTAACTCATTTTCCTCAAAATTTCATTGTAGCAATTTTCTCATATACGACTCATTAATGAGTTCTCATCACTTTAATTTAATGATTTCTCATTATCACCTTTATAACCATCCAAGAATAAGTATACTGTCTTATTTTGTATATAATTGTAGTATTACTACTTCCCTTTTGCACGATATTCATTCAACCCAATTAACTTAATTTGTTAATTTCTCCAGTAAATCCGATCTATCATTTTGTTGTAAACTCTATAATTACCCATAGAATAAATTTAATTATTCTCAACTGCTTGATTTGATAGTTACTCCTATAATTTATTTGATCAATTATATGTATCTAGATTTCGCACTTTAAATTCATACCAACAAAATCTCTCTGCATAAGCATCATGCTCATAATATTTATAAATAATACATAATGATAATTATTTCTCAGAAATTTCCCCTTTTACTCCTACTCAACTCCACTTGGAGAAAACTCGTCCTCGAGTTTGGCACTAGAATTCTCTATTGTGATAACATAAACATCATATACTCACTCAAGCAAATAACATGCATAAAATAAATTCACAATAACAAGCATTGGTCCATCGTTCCCCTCAAAATCTCCCCATAACCAACCAAAAGTTCGGTGTGTACGATAATAGGGGCCCTTCTATTACTTTCGACACCTACCTTTGTTTGGTCACGGGTCAATCCCAACGTTCACAACTTCCCACACATAAAAATAATCCACAAACAAATCACACTCAGAAGAAAGAAAGGTTTACTTTCAATATCTGATAAATACAGATATGCACTCGGCTGTGGTTACTCAAAACCTCATAAACATTACTCAGAAATCATGCATATATTTAGTCTCATACGCGATACTCGGATAACTCAGATTCATAGAAATATTTCCACTTTGTTACTTTCACAATACGAATATCGTTTTATCTTCTACTCTTAGTTGTCTCATTTGTCATTTCCCATGAATAACATTTACTCTTTCTCAAAATTTTATCCGATTTATTGCCGTCTCGAGCGACAATTAATATTTTCTAGTTCAACATTCTCGGTTAATTATTCTAATAAGCTTATATAGCTCGTTTATTAGCTCTGCGTTAACTTAACAATCTCACACTTAACTCGTTATTCACACGACGTCTTGCACTCAACTATTTAAACCACTTACTCATAATGTTTTCTCATTTTATTACAATTTAATGATTCTTAAATAAATATTAATCTGTTGACTTTTCAACCTGGAATTTTCTCAATTACAACTCATGGTATTCTCGAATTTTTAATTTCTCATTTAATAAGTTTAATATAATCACTTCTATTTTAACACTATTTAATAATTCTCTTTAATACATTCTATAGATTCTTACACAAATTTGGAATTCCATATTAATGTATCCTTTGGCTGCTAAATCTTGATTCAATATCTTCTCATTATGCAATACTCATTTTATTATCTCATTAAACGTATATCTCAAAAATTTAGTTCGATATCCCCCCGTTTAGCTTGAATGTAATTATTTTTCATTTTCTTGAATTAATAAACCCTCATTTAAATATTTATTAATCTCTGATTTACTAGCTTCAATAACTCTTTCTATAAAGTGTTTTTCTTCGAAATGAAAACTTTTAATATTCTCCGAGTTTCAAAATTTATTACTTCTCTTTAATATTAGGAACTTCTCCGTTTCTCATTTACTCAAGCATGTTTCTCATTTGATAATTTATGAATTTTATATTACAAATTGGTATTCATTTATCACACTTTTGGTTAAAATTTCTCAGAATTATAAAATCTCATTTCAACTCTATTAGGTGTTCCTCTAAATTGGAAACTTTTATTATTCCCATTAAATTTATAATTCCTCTAGTTTGCGTATTTGTATATGTATAACTATATTAAACACTGGGAATTAAAACCAGAATTTTACTCAGAATTATGCTCTAAATTATACCCAAAATTATCAAACCTCGCATTCGTATACCTATATATACAAAGTGTTGAGTCGTACATTTCATATGTAATTTTTCGTATATTAATATAACTTTTAGGGTTTAGTTCACAGATGTAATCAGAAACAACTCCCGGAAAAATATACTTAGAAAATAAACACAAAAATCTTAGACTACTCTACTCATCCATACTCAGAATACAACACACATCTCAGATAAATAAAAACTATTAAATATTACCAGCAATGGGGAAAAGCGAGAGATCGACGTGACATGCTGTATGCTTGATGTGGAAACTTTACTCAGAAAATATTTTGCTCAATTCGCGTTTTAAAACTCGAGACTCAAACTTGAGATTGAATCCACCCCTTGTGAATCCAAATCCCTCAAGTCAGAGCTCTGATACCAACTTGTAACACCCTCAATTTTACAAGATTTTTAAAAATTTTGAAAACAAAATTTAATCAAAAGGTCCCATAAATAAATCTCAGATATTAATATTTAACATTTAAAACGTATTTATTGCGGAAATAGTTAAAATAAAATAAAGTGTTTTAAAATTTTAAACGCTGTCCACATCAGTAATGAAAAGATACAGCGGTCAACCGTCCACCTCCTCCTTTCCTTTGCTAGTACCTGAAATAATGTGGGGGAAAGTTTGGGTCAGCTGGGAAGCTGAGTGAATAGTCTCAAAATGTAAACAATTATAACATACAACACATGAGGGCACATCGGTGTACTCCTACTCAGAATCTACTCGATTAATTACTCAGATTTATTTCTCAGATTTTATTACTCAGATTTTTAATTTATGTAGCGCGCTAGTGTGACTTGGGCCGAGAGATCAACCTCGACCCGCCTCACACCACCTCGACACCTGTACTCTTCGGTGTTGAGTCTAAAGGCCTGGCACCAGTACTCTTCGGTGCTAAGTCAAAACGTCTGACACCAGTGCTCTTCGGTGTCAAGTCAGATATATTATGTTTAATGTTTAACTCAAAACTCAGAAACTCAGAACTCAGAAACTCAGAACACAAGATGCTAGATCACAGATAACTCAGATAACAGATAACTCAGATAGCAAATATGGTGCAAGTAATGTAACACGTAAGTCATGCATGTATAACGTTAAAACTGAATACACGGTGAGAATACTCACCTCGAGAAACGTAAGCTCCAAAGGGTTCCCGACAATCAGAAGGACAGCACGTTATCTCCTAGACGGTCCTAAAACCAAAAACGAAACCCTGAATTAAAATCCTACCCGAGGGCTTATTTCAGAAAACTGGCAGCACCCGTCAGTGTCACGGGAACTGCCATAACTCTTAAACCGCTGATTAGATTTTTCCCATCTTTTTACCACGACAACTAGACAATCAGAACTACAATTTACTGTGAGACGGTCACTGGCCAAAACAGATTCTAAGTGTCTCAAAACAGTGTTGCAAGACAGACATGTTGCACAGGTCATTTTCCTAACAGCATCCTACTAAATTGGCTATAACTTTTAAACCGTAATTCGGATTGACGAGAGGGTTGCGGCACTGAAAAACTAACTCAAAAATCAAGGCACCAGAACGGGCCAAAAGTCCAAAATGATATTTTAAATTAGTTAAAAACAGTCGAGAACAGGAAGTCAGAATTTACCCGAAAAGCTTTGACTTTACAACCCGTACTAGCAATCCCGACCCGTTACCATAACAACCCGAGTATTTTAAATTGATACTTGACAGTAAAATTTAATTTCCTCAAAGTGTAATAAGTTTTCCCAAAACCCTATTCCATTTTGTTTTTTTTTAAAGGTTACCCGATTGGTTCGGTTTTCCCCTTTGATTACGATTTTATAAAAACAATTTGGACCACGGATCCAACCCGCCGTTTACAGTTCATGGCTTGGCCTCGAGTGCCCGATACACCACCTATCCACCCACTTAACAACAGTTCATCATTCGGGAGGACATCTAGGGATATCTAATGGCTCGGGACGGTAACCGGTTAGTAAGACAACCTAACTACAACAATTCACGGAACCGAAACGAGCCCGGCTCGTTCCCGGAACTAAGTTATCAAACCCGCAGCCCTAGAATCCACCTTTCACGAAACAAACTAGCAAGGCAACCAACTGAACGACAATATACTAAGGATCGAACACAGGATAGAACATAGTACAAAGAGAACTACCGGAACAGATTGAAATCTTGATTCGACCATGATAACCCACTGCTTGATAATCTGCTCCTTCCTCGACACCGATCGATGGCTGCTACACTCCTTGTCCGTTGCCTGATACTATGATCACGAACCAGAAAATAGCACCCTATTAGGGGAATTCGAAATAAGCAAAAGAAATAAGATGAGGAATCAAATAAACTACCGAGTTCTACAAGTTTCCTGCTCGGATTCCGCTTGCTTGCTGGCTCGATAATGAAAGGAGGACACGATCAGGAATCACTCTCTTTCTCACTTCCGGTACACAACAACTAAACTTCAAACTCTGCTCGTGATTCCAGCTCTCTACTTGTTCGGCGACTGCATCAGAAAGAAAGGAGGTGAGTGGTATGAGGGAGAGGAAGATACGAAAAGGGTGTGGGATTGCAACAAGTCGGCAGAGTTAGGGTGCCAAGGAGTATATATACTTAGCAAATCTTGGGCCTTGGGCCTTTCTTCTTTTTATCACTGGTTTCGGAAACAAAGGGAAAAAAAAAGGGTCGGCTTGGTCCAATTAAATTCCGAACTACTCTACAATAGATAAAAAAAAACGAGGCTAAAAGAGTTAGGGGTTTTAGATGCAATACCAAAGTCTAAACAAGCCCGAAATCAAAAGCCCGGGCCTTGGCCTTTGGCCGGTCTGACTCACTAACATTAAACTCGGCTCATGGTTATTGCTAACTAGCTAACGTATAAACTCATGAAACCTATAATAGTTTAAATATAACGTCTAATAATAACAAACCGCCCAACTATAGGTCGCCTGAATAATATTAATTATAATTAATAAAAATGTGAAAATAATATTATTTAATTAATACAAATTTTTGGGGCGTTACATCTTTGCCGGGGAAGATGACCGGAGACAGGTATCAAACGACTACCAAGCATAAATCAGAGAGAACGTGTTGGTCCCGCTAATATGATTAATGAATGCTCGGATTGCAGGGTGGCTACGGGAAGGATTACCGGCGTCGGAGCGATGGGGTTTTTTTTCGTTCAAGAGGTAGAAGAGAGATGGTTTCAACAGTTGTAATATATGTAGCAAATTTTGTACATTGATGTTGCAGAAGAGAGATGTGACCAGACATGATAAATGACCAAAATGCCCTCCAACTAACGGACATTTTTAACTCTATTAGGAGGGAGGGACCGTGGGTGCAACAAAACGCATACCATAGGTACTGCGCCTGCACTTAATGAAGTTTAAGGACCAAACGTGCAATTTGGCCAAACCACAAGGACCATTATTGCAATTAACTCTTATATAAATTATAAACTATTACATACATAAATGTGCGTTCAAGGAGGTTCGTCATTTTTACGAAGTCCCGAGGAACAAATCTCAACTATTATTTAATAAGATCTGATGATCAAAATTAATCATATATTTTATACATTGAGGGGTATTTAGGTTATTTAAAAATATTTTTTTATTTTAGAATTGTTTTTTTATATTTTTTTATTTTAGAATAGTTTTATTATATTATTATTTTTAAAATTTTTTTTCATTAATAACACATAATGTGATTGTATACTGAATCACATATCATTGAATAAAACATCAAATATAATTTAATATACAATCACGTGTGATTTTACATTAAAATCACGTGTGATTAGACCACCCGTATTGCATGACCAAACGATCGGTCGCGGCCGGCCACCTCACCATTACCGACCGGTCGCCGCCGTTACGAGCTTGGAGCCAGGACGCGTCGACCAAGTTGAGTGGTCGACGACCGTTCAGGGACCTCTTTCTTCCTCTTTCTCCTTTATATATATATATATATATATATATATATATATATATATATATATATATATATATATTAATAATTAATAATTTAATAATATATTATATATAAAATAAATATTATATTTATATATATATATTAATAACACGAAAATTTCAAAAAAAATAAAAAAAAAATTGGTCGCCGATTCGGTCACCCATTACAGGCTATTGGTCGCTGTCTGGTTATTTGTTTGATCAGGAGAGCAAAAACTGATGTGGCGCAGAGGTGGCAGGAGTGACCAAACTGGGTTTGGTCACCCATTACGCACAGTCTTAAGTACCACAAGTAATAATCAAATAAATATTGTTTTTTAACAAAAAAAATATTACTAAATTATAAAAAAGTTTAAAAAATCGATATTTCTTTTAATTGCCAAATGACCAAAATACCCCTTCATTTATAAAATATGTGATTACTCTTGACCATTAGGTCTTATTGTTCAATGGTTAAAATTTGTTCCTCGAGATTTTGTAAAAACGATGGACCTCCTTGAATGTTTTTTTACGTACATATAATTAACTAAAAATGAAGTTTTTTTTATTTTATGTATAACGTAAATATTAAAACCCTGAATTATACGGTCAGCTCAAGCTAATATTCTTTGTCTTCCACCATGACCCTAGTAATCTTTAACAATATAGTTACTAGTTTATTATCTACACATTGACCCACTCGGATTATTTTATGGGGACGATTTGGAAAGAAATAATAACTTAATTGTAATTCAACACAACATGTAAATTAACATATGATTCTCAGTTAAAAAGATTAGATCCATAACATTGTCGATTACTCAATTTCAACCCATTTAACCAATTGGAGGCCATGATTTTGCTCATTTCCATAAAAAATAAAAATTACAATATTATTTAATAACCATTTCATTATCAAAGAACTTTTAGCCTAATAATATGATATTATCCCTTTAAGCTTATAGCGAGTTCAAGTTCAATAGTACACATATTAATTATTAATATTGTTTAACAAAAACCAAGTTAATTAATAATTAGTGACATGATAATGCAATTATATCTTTCGCTTATAATATTCATGTGAATTTAGTTATCTATTTTTAGGTGGGAAGCCACTTTTTTCTTGGCTTATGTTATGTCCTGATCCTGGGTTACAAAATATAAAATGCAACTCATTTTGGATGTACTTTAGGAATCATTTGTTGGGCCACCGCAAGCTAGCTAACACTCCAAATTTTCGTTACAAAAAAATGCCATTTTAAAGAGGAATTAGATAAAATACCAGTATATTATTATAATAACTATCGCATGTGTCAGGATCGAATAACTCAATAAGTTATTGAATCACAGATCTACTCAACAATAGAAGTTACAGCGGATTAACACTATATTGATTGAATAAGAACAATGTAAACTGTAAATTGAATACGAATGAACAAGAACACAGTTTATCACAAAAAACTTCAATGTATTAATTTGATCGATCAATACACGTATGTTTACAATTCATAAGGAACTATATATAATAGTTCTTGAAGCCTAACACTTTAACCTAGTTATTCTAGGAATAGATTACAATCGAATTACAAAAAGATAAACATTCTAAACTAATTCTACGAAGATCCCGGACATGATATGCACCAAATTTGATCATCAGTAGTAACTGCACCCATCAGTAGTAACTTCATAGAACAGTAGTATATTTGCAATTCTGCCCCATCAGTACTAACTCTTGTAAGCTTGTCGGTATCAACTGCAGCATCAGTATTAAAACACTTATATCCCAACACCATGCATGCTAGTCAATAAACGTGAAAAATGTCTTAATGAGTTATTCACAATACATTATTTGTCCCGTTTGAGTCTATGGATAACTTTGATTGCTGATTCAATAGAGAAGGAAAAAAAATGTAACTTTGTATCTCAATTTAATCATTATACTTTCTTTTGTTCCATATTAGTCATTAAAACTCTAAATAGTGCCTATAGTATTTACTATATTTTTAGTATTGTCCTATATGAGTCATTCATAATTTCATATAGTAATAATGATAACAATGATAGTATGGTTAGGGACATCCTTTTTAACATATCTAGACGCGTCGGGATCTCCACCAAGACAAAAACACATGTAAACTTTTTGACTGACCCGTTGGATAGAAGATCCACACGTAGACCGGCTGACATTTTGGTTTTTGGATGAGTTGGTGGGAAATACGCGTGTGTGGATCTTACCAGAGTTTCTCCTCTCGTGGGTTTGAGTAGTCGGAGGTGTTACACTGGGCCAAGCTGCTTTAAAAACCGCCTCGTGCAAAGTGATAGAATACAAGAAAACATGCATTGTAAATCAACACGTGTTTATTCCTTTCGCCTTTGATACATCTGGTTTCCTTGCACCTAAGATGGTGGAGCTCCTCAACGGATGTCCAACGTGTTATGTATAATATTGTTATCTAGATCCACAAATGTCGTTTTTCAAAAAATTATATTTGCAATTTAAAAATGGCTAGGAGCGTAGTTTATTACTTATTTATCTTCCTACTCTATGTAAAGACGATCTTTTATTTATATCTACTACAAAATTCTTAAATTTTTAATACGAAGTAATAATGTCGGTAAACTAAAATATATAGAAACTAATAAAAACTTGAGTTTTGGAAAAAACATAAGTGTATTCACTTAAATACTTTATCTTTTTCACAAAAAAATTATCATGTTTCTTTGGCACAAATTGTTAGAAGATGATAGTTAGTGGTACATTTCTTAATAATAATTTTGATTAAAATTAAGGTTATTTTAGAGAGAAAATATGGCTTTAGAAAATAGTTAGTGGTCTAGTTCATGATAATTATATTATTCTATTAAGTGCTCTCTTCAAATTTGAGAAATGATAAAAAATTTTACGACAAATTTTTTAAAGAAAAAAACGAAAACTTTTTTGTGTGATGGTGAAAACCCTCAACGAAGGCACAAGCTAACGAGTTAACTATTCGTTAGAGATGACAAAATATGAGGTTAGCGAGCACGACAAATCTTGAAAAGAAAATATTATTTATTTATACTTTTTCTTCCTACTAGTTATATATTATATATATATATATATATATATATATATATATATATATATATATATATATATGGATCAATAGAAAATGCTCCTTATTTGAAGAAGTTGAAAAACAATGCATTTTCGTAAAATATGCATATATGTATACATATACATACATATATGTATATATACATACATATTCATACTATAGATATACATATGTTCATATTTATACCCTATATATATGTATATATACACATATATATATATACACATGCAATTTACATATTTTGCATTTTCAGTCGTAATTTGCATTTTCAATCGGAACTTGCATTTTCATTTACGAAAATGCATATGCATACCGTATATATATGTGTTTATATAGACATATATAGGGTACAAAATATGAAGAAATGTATATTTATGGTATGAATATATATGTATATATACATATATGTATGTATGTGTATACATATATGTATATTTTACGAAAATGCATTGCTTCTTCAATTTCTTCAAATAAGGATGCTTCTTTTTTGATCCTTATTCTCTATATATATATATATATATATATATATATATATATATATATATATATATATATATATATATATATATATATATATATATATATGTTTACCAATTTTTAAATTTGACATATATAATTTACTAATTCTTTTGCTCGTATTTTAATTTTGACACTTGTCATGATAAAAAATATAAACATATGAGTAGGAAGAGAAAATAAGAAGAAATACCGTTATTTAACAGAAAAATGTTTAGCGCGTTTATGTAAATGTATGAAAACGAAAGGGTGAAAATCGTAACTTTCCTTTTCATAACACTAAAAATAGTTGGAAACTCGATTAATTATACAATCGTGAAAGATAAAGAGCAGCAGTTGTGTTTGAGCTAGATCGACAGAAATGGCGACAGAAGGAGCTTCAGAACAATCGTTATGGCAAGGATTCAAGGATTTTTGGAGCGATAGATTCAGGATCTTGGATGGTTACCACCCATACATCCGCCGTGAAACCCCCCTTCCGTCGTGGTCCGCCTCCGATGTCGAAGAATTCATCGCTTCCGATCCAGTTCATGGACCTATCGTATGATCAGATTCCTCTATTTATTTTCCTTTTAATCGATTTTGATATCCTTTTTTTTACTTCAATTGATTGATTGATCTGTTTATGATGTCTCGTAATGATTAATTAGGTTAAATATAAAAACTCTTGTATTGCAATTCTTCTGATTAATTGTTTCGTGAATAGTCTGTATCGGAAGCTATGAATTACTTGATGCACAGCTAGATTGTAAGATTAATTCGAATTCTTTTGGTCCATAGGCTTTCGTTTTTGTTATTCAATAAATTAGGGGAAAATGATTTTTTGTATATGATTAAGCTCATATGGTTAAACTAATGAGAAATAGTTCCGTTTATTCCATGATTAGGATGCTACAAAAGCATATCAACTTTTATTAGGGTTTTAAATTTATTCACTGGTTTACTATCTATATTATTTAAGCTTTTGTAAAGGGAAATAAATGAGTTGTGTATATTATTAGTTCATAGACGTATATGCAGTTTGTTAATTAAGTATACATGTTCTTCAGCTGTATCAGTTTCTTTTGTCAGATGGGTCATTTTAGTGCCTTAACGTGATGTATGAATATCAGTTATATCATGAATTTAACATGTATGCACAGTCGGCTTACCATTAATTAGAACGGCCACATTGGGGTCAAAACCATCAGTCAGAATGTAATTGAGCTTAAAGGAAGGAGTTAGGGTTAAAGAGTTTTGACTCTAATCCTATCTTTTATTTTAATATTACTTTTTTCTATATAGATAATTAGAGATAAAAAAATCCTTATCCCTAGTTTATATATTTATCTATTATAATCAGAATAATAAAAGCACATTTATGAAACCATCTTTACCAAGTCGAATGTGACTACTATTATCCTATCCTAAGAAAATTTGAAACACTTGTTTTGTTTACAGCTAAAGACAACCCGTGATGCTGCAAAGTTTCTGGCTGTTGGAGGCATAATTGGAGCTGTTTCAACTGCCGCTTTTGCATGGAAATATTCAAAAAGTCCACATGGTAACCACTATCATTCTATATGTTATTTTACTTGATGGTATTCTTAAGTTACGGTCATACCATCGATTAATTTTTTTAATTATTTGTATGTAGAAATTTCCTAACTTTTGGTGCTAATTTCATACAAACCACTAGAGTTTGATCATTCTTAACTATTAATCATATTTAGGTTACTAGTAATTCACCTTGATAAACTAACAAAATTCTGAAGACATGTTCAAATATTTTCATTTTTTCAGTTTAGAAAACAAGACGAGCTTTCTATCTTTGGAAAGAAAAATATTTGAAAACTGTGATCTGTTATTAGTAATCCTAGTTTCAAACTCGTGTGACACACGGAGAGCAAATTATTTTTTGTTTTAGTTTTAATATTTATATTTTATAGTAAAAAATTACATTGTTGATGTGTGGATTTGAATTGATAATCATTATAATTTTTAGGTACGGGTAAAGTTTGTACTTGTTTTCTCTTCTCTCGGTTGGAAATTGGAAGATGATGATAAAGTGGAAAGTATTGAATTTTTAAATAAAAATGGCAAAAAATAAGTTGACTGGGAATGTCAAAATGTTTTCAATTGAGTTTGGAATTTGAATATATGCAATAAAATAAATAAAGAATCAATTTCTAAGTATTTTCAAATGGTGGCCTAAATTGATGCAAAAGATAAATGTTTAAAAATTAGAAAGGTAATTGTTTTTGAGTTTTTTTATGAAAAAAAATTATAACTGTTTTTGATTTGCAATTGCAGGGGCTGCACTGTCATTGGGAGCAGGAGCAGTGTTTGGGATGAGTTTTGGGCAGGAAATTGCAAATCATTCTCTTCAATTATACAAATTAGACACAATGGCTGCTCAGGTCAAGTTTATGGAATGGTGGCAGAACAAGTCTCATGGACGCTTTTAGAAACAAAAAAACTCGGTTTTCTTCTTAAAATTCAATTAGGGGACTCGGTTTTTTTGTCTTCAAAATAAGTTGCCGAGTAGTTTATGTGATTTGGAATTTTAAGGTTGGTGTTTTCAATCCCGAAAATGACATAAAATGCAAAATGATCGTTTCTTCTTTCTCATAATTAAATCGGTTTGAAGTCCGTTATGAAACATTTCTCGTTAAATGATATCGATTTGTAGTTTTTTACTTTTTGCGTACAAATTTTCCGCTTGTATGTCCTCAAAATGAATCGCAGATGTTTTTAGATGTTTTTGGGTTCGGTTTGGAACGTGGATGGTGTAGGATTAAGATTAAACTTTTAGAAAAAATCCAAACCAAAAATGGATTTTCTGGACATTAAATTTGTAGCTCAAGCTCGATTAAATGGTTGATACTTTAAGCTCAGCTTATTAGAATATTGATAATGATCCTAATCAAAATATTAATTTACTTGTTACATGCGAATTATGACGGTGGGATTCCCATGTGATTAATTTTTATTTTTATATTTTATTATAGGGTTTTGATATTATATTAAAGCGGAACACTTGAGTCGGCTGACGGAGTCAATGCGTATCCACGCTAACGTTCCACTATTTTAATTTATTAAATTATACAAATGATAAATAAAAAATAAAAAATACCTCAAAAACCGGCCCTTTACGCGTCGCCACGTCGGACCACTTTGTCCACGTCCCCACTTTCATCTCGTACATGCACACCAGACTGCTTTACTGTTTTCCTTCCCCTCGAAGCGACATTAGTTATTTAGTTAAATGTTATTTAATTAAACTGAATGATCAAATATTTATATGTTTACCACTCTATTTATTAATGAATTACCAAAATTTAAGAAAACATTAATTTGAATAAATTCTATTGACCAACTTTGTTAAAAGTATGGAATAGAAAGATTCGCACGTATTTGTTTAGTACTAGCAAGATGATATACATTACATTCTATATGTATCTTATCAATCTTCCGATAAAATAAAATAAACATCATAAGTTATAATTTTAAAGTTATTTTAACTATTTAATATAATTTTAACATCTATGTTAAATTCATACTCACTCTCATGTATTCATGTTAAAATTCAAAGTAGTCCTACAAATCATCAAATTTATATGTTAATGTGTCTTGCTTCGTTTCAACGGTCCTCTAATATTGTAATGGAGTTTGACTAATGACGACAATTTAAAAGCCAAACAGTATGCTCTAAAAGCGAAGAATATGTTTTGATTCTTATTTCTCAAAACCCTTATAAATTATGAATTACATGATCAAAGTAGAGCACGTTGAATGTTACCATAGTAGTAATTATGTTATTTATTAACAATTCAATTGAGTAACTTATACATTTATTACGTTCTTCGGATATTTCTATCCTATATAATTTACTATTACCATATAAATTTTCACCTTTTATTTCTGAGAAACTTTTACCATAGTAAAAAGTATATTTACTATTCTCACTATTATGTAAGTTTTTTATTTGTTAAAATTGAAATGATTTTACACGTTCAAGCATTTCACAAGAACAAACACTCCATGTGTATGAGAAAACTGCCATTTTTAATGATTAATCAAATATGTATTTATTAGAATGTATTAAAGGTATATATGAATCATAGATGGTCTAAAAACATATTATAAAAGCTTCGAATCATATTAGTGTTCTTATTATTATAGGATATTAAAATATCATAACGTTTCTATTATACTAAACAGTACATTGAAAGTATATATTCATTTGATTCCTATTTAGATTTAGATTGCTAATAGTATTAACAAAAAGTATAAAAATACTTTAGAGAGAAAATATAGAGAGAAAAAGTAAATATATAAACGTGTATTAACATCATTCTTCTGCAATCTGCATAGTGAAGAGATAGAGAGAAAAAGAAGTTTTAGAGAGAGAGAGAGAGAGAAATTCAGAATTCAATTCTAGTTCATTTTCTCACTTTGATCAGATCTCTCGCAAGTCTCAATCAAGATTTATATTTTATAAACATTCAAGATTTATTTTTCCAAATTCACTATCAGTAGCAAAACCCCTTTCACTGAAACCCCACAACTTGATCTTCAGTATGCAACTTACCCACTTGCATTTTACTTTTTAACTTACAAATTTCTTAGTTTTTGTTTGAATTTATAATTATTTTCTTTAAATTTTGTTTGCAAGTTTGTGGTTGCTGGATGTGATTTCTAAAGAAGAAGAAGAAGAAGGAACCCTAAAAGCAAACAATAATGTTTACAGAAGGGTTAGACCCGAATGCGGTTAAGTGGGTTAATCAGGTCAGCTTTCAATTTCCCTGAAATTTTGGTAGTTAATATCGATTCTTCATATGGGTTTTGCTTGATTTACTTGCATTTTGTTTTTTCGTTTTGTTTAATTACTTAACTCTCGAAATTATGCTCGTTTGTGTTGAATTCATATATGGGTTTTTGTTTATTGCGTTCTTAGATTCAAAAGCTAATTTCTTTTCATTAATTAATTTGAATAAAAATACTGGTTTTGCTTTCATCGTCTAGTTTATTCTGAATTTGTGAATTTTGACAAAAAAAAGCCCCAAAATTTTATGCTTATTTTGTATAACACAAACACTGTTCATTTTCTAAAACAATGCTTTCGAAATTCAGGGGTCGAATAATTTCAAGAAAGAAGTACCATATTTTGTACCAAATCAACGGTCACGGATGGATCCAATTTCTTCACGAAATGGAAATCGAGGGTTTGGATTACCTCCAACTTCAAAATTCAGAAGTCGGCATTTACCAATGTCTCAAGATATTAATTCAGCTTCTGAAAATGACATGTCAACTGATTCAGAAGGTGAGGTGTACGGTGGACGATACTCACTGGATTCCTCCCCACAGGAAGACAGAGTTCCTGTTAATAACAAGTACTATGATCCTGCGCATAGGCGCCCGCAGTATCACGTGTACTCTAGCGATGTGAGCTCTTCGGTTGAAACAATGGGAGTGAGAAGAAATGGGAATTTGGTTGATAAAAAACGGGCAGGGAGTAATGTTTATGAGGATGAATCGGATGATTCTCGAGGTAGCTCGGAATTCTCAACTACACAAGTGCCTTCACGGGTCAATGGAAATGTTTCTAGAAAGGTAAAAGTCAACTCTTTGAAATATTATTTTGGTATTACATGCATGTTATTGTAATTAAGTATGATTATTCATGATAACTAGTTTCATGCGTAAACTATTGGTATGATTATATATGTTAGCTAAAGTGGAAATGAGTCACTGAATCAAAATATATTTAACGTGCATAAAACATCCTAAATCATTGTATTTAAAAAAAAATTAGATTTAGATAATTTTCGTGATAATATAGTTTACACGTTAGTTAGCTATAAAATTCAAAAAAGTAGAAGGCAAAAAGTGTTCCTAAAGTTGTAGTACCAAATGGTCAAAGTCATGATGTTTACTTATAAAAAGTCAACTATTGCAGGATCAAAAGGTCTTTGACGAAGATATTCCTAGTGCACCACCTTTTTCGGGCTCAGTTAGTGAAATTAAGCAACAACAACCCTCAAAAACATCGATACCAGATTCACAAGATTTTGTAGCAAAGCCGAATAGTAGTGTAGATTTAAATGAAAACGAGACTTCAAAACCGCAAAATAGGACCGTTTGTGGTGAAAACGGGCCATCTTCAGGATCTATTCCTGCTCGTCTTCCCACATTTCATGCAAGGTACATTCATTAGTCACTAAAAGTTGAATACTAATAATAAACTGTTTTTTTTTTTTTAATAATATTATTAAATTCAGTTCACTTGGGCCTTGGCATTCTGTGATTGCGTATGATGCATGTGTTCGGCTTTGCTTACATGCGTGGGCCAAGGGTTGCATGGAAGCCCCCATGTTTTTGGAAAACGAATGTGCTTTATTAAGAAACACCTTCAAGTGAGTTTATATATATATAAAAAAAATACATATATTTTGATTTTTGATTTTTTTTGTTGGGGGTTAATATTAATAGTTTGCAACAAGTTTTATTACAATCGGAGGAAGAATTGCTTGTAAAACGGTCTTCAGAAGTTGGTAACAAGGGAGCTGCTTCAAAACCAAAGAAAATGGTTGGGAAGATGAAGGTGCAAGGTATTGACTTTTAGTCAACACATGTTTGACCCGTTACAGATAAAAAAACATTACCCAAACTGACCCTTTTGCCCATGAAATGCAGTTCGTAAAGTGAGAACGACAGTTGACCCGCCTAGAGGATGCAACTTTTCATCAATAAAACCACCAAAAGTTAAACTGAAGACCGTAAAACGACAGTTTTTTACTGTGAAAACAAAGTTATCTTGTGGTTGGGAAGCAGTTAAAAGAATTCCTTTTTCACCTCATGCGCCCGTTAACAGTTCTTTTTCCCGCCAAAGTTTGGCTTACATGCAAGCAAGCACTCAATATATTAAACAAGTTTCTGGCCTTCTTAAAACTGGTGTCTCCAGCCTACGCACCACTTCATCTGCTAATGAAACTTTGCAAGGTTTGTCTTTTTTTTTAATTTTTTTTTTTTGTCATTTAGCAAGAATTTGATTGGATTTGCGTTCTACAAGTGATTATGTGATATGAAATCATCAGAATCAAATAATCGGCTAATTGTCAAACAATTGTGTGTCTTTTACTAGTTATCCTTTAATACTCGTATACTCAAATTAAAAATTTAATCATAATTAAATGTTGTTAATACTAATAACAAGTTACATGATCCTTCTTCCTAGACAGTTACAGTTATTTGATTATGATTAAATTGTATATTATAATGTTTTGAAAGGACATAGACGTAATTTTGAAGTTTGGAAGGATATAGCCGTAAGTTAAAGTTTTGTAAGGATAAAGATGAAATTCTGCCATTAGAAATTAGGAGTCTTTATTAGGTTAAAAGAAGGGTAAATTTTTTTTTATTTTTTTTTACTATTTATCAACTGCTCATGTTACATGTGAACAGAAATGTACTTGTGTATGCTAAGGCTTAAAAGTTCAGCTGAAGGGGATACGGTTAGAATGCAACCTGGTTCAAGTGAAACCCATATATTGTATGTATTTTTTCAATTTCTAATTTTTTTAATTTTATTTAAAGATTATTTAAGTTAATGATGAATGTGATTACAGTTTACCAGATAGCCTTGGAGACGATTTAATTGTAGAAGTTCATGATTCAAAGGGGAGTCATTATGGTCGTGCCCTAGTTCAAGTGGCTACTTTATCTGAAGATCCGGTTAGTTTGACCCGAAACATTTTTTGCTCATGTCATTTTCTTTTATAAATTTTATTCTTATGTTGGTTTGTCAAATATGGTTACAAAATTGAATAATTTCAATAGTAACATGTTTTATTGATAAAACCGTTTAGGAGGTATTTATGCATTAAAAATACCCTTTGGGCGACTTTTGACCCTTTGACCTCTTTCCTTTATAGGCGAATAGCCAGAAATGTCTGCGATCGAGTAAATAGACTGTTTTCTTGGAGATAGAATATAACCCGGCCCATTCACAAGTAAATGGGTCAAAATTGCCAACTCTAACAGAACCATCCAACTTTCTGAAACTAATACAAAATATCCAACTTTAAAAAAATTACAACAAAAGTAATATAAAATTAAGTAACTGTAAGTTCTAAGAAAATCGATTTCCAAAGTCAAATAACCATTTACAAATTAAGTAATTGTAAGCTGCTATTATCGCAATTTGCCTATTTTGATGCTTAAATAAATATTAATTGTATATATTTTTTTTTTATATTTATGACAGAATGAGAAGCTAAAGTGGTGGTGTATATACCGAGAACCAGAGCACGAGCTTGTTGGAAAAATTCAACTTTACATAAATTATACAACAAGTTTAGATGATAGCCTCAAGGTTAGTTAGTTCTTGAATCAATAATTAGGTTTGACCATGAAATCTTGACCATGAAAATATTGTTATTTGACAGTGTGGTTCTGTTGCTGAAACGGTTGCATATGATGTTGTTTTGGAAGTTGCAATGAAGCAACAAAATTTCCAACAAAGAAATTTAACGTTGCATGATCCTTGGAAATGGTTACTAATTGAGTTCGCATCATATTACGGTGTTTCTGATGCTTACACCAACTTAAGGTTGGATCTTATTTTTGTGCAATTTTTTAGCTCTTTCTAGAGATGGCAAAATGGGCAGGGCAACGGGTTGGGTTGGCCCAAAACAGTTTTTTTTTTTTTTTTTTTTTTTTTAAACTAATGTTCTGGTTTTTTCGAATAAAATGCCTCAAGTGATTTTTTTTAACTAATGAACCAATTTTAGTGTTTCTAATTAATTAATTTATCTTGAATTGAAGAACCCTAAATTTGTTTTCAGGTACCTTTCGTATGTAATGGATGTTGCTACCCCAACAGCTGACTGTCTGTCAGTGGTGTATGATTTATTACTACCGGTTAAAATAAAGGGCCATAGCAAGACTACCCTTAGCCATCAAGAGGTTACTTTTATTTATTATTTATTATATTTATGTATTTTAAATGACATGATTTATTATAGCTAATGTATTGTTTTGATGATTCCAGAATAGAATACTGATTGAAATTGAGGAGCAAATCGATGAAATTCTTGGTCTTGTTTTTGAGAACTACAAGTCATTAGACGAGCAATCGCCAGCTGGCATCATGGATGTTTTTAGGCCTGCTACTGGGGTGGCTGCACCCGTTTTGGAGCATGCTGTCAAATTATATAAACTTCTTCATGATATATTATCTCCTGAACCACAGAATAAATTATATGGCTACTTTCAGGTTCATAAATATTATTATTTTTAATATATATTTTATGTAATCTTATTTAAAACATTAGTTACTTATAAAATTTCAAAAGGAATGTCCGAGAAAATTCAAAAATATATTACTTCAATATACAGTATTCTTATTTTTTAATATATAGTTAAATTTATTATAAAATAAATTGCATTGATACGAGTTTACTAGATTTTGAAGAAAAAAAAACAAGTAAAAAGTTGCTATTTTTACCTAAACTTCCATATTTTTATGATTTATCTTTTTATATACTTCCTCCGTATCAAAATAAGTGACACAAATTGGCTTACACGTTTTTTGAGGTAAAAGATTAAAGTAGAGGTTAAAATATATTAAAGTACATAATTAGTGGAGAAGGGGTCCCACTTTTCTTGAATAAAGTGATATTAATGAGTTTTAAAAGTAAAAGTAAGGGTATAAGGGTAATTTCATTTTATTAAAGTGGATAGTTAGTGGGTAAGGGTCCCACTATTTTTACCAAATAAGGAAAGTTTTCAAAGTGTGTCACTTATTTTGATACACCCCAAAATGGAAAGTGTGTCACTTATTTTGATACGGAGGAAGTATATTTTTATATTATTAGGCTGCTGCCAAGAAAAGATCCAGACGACATTTAACTGAAACAGACGAGTATATTAGTGGGAACGGTGAAGGCATCTTAATGGATTCTGTTTCGGTTTGTACGGCTTATCAGAAAATGAAAAATCTATGTTTAAACATCAAAAACGAGATTTTTACAGATATCCAGATCCACAATTGCAATATTCTCCCAAGGTCTGTTCTTAAATTTTCATTTTTTTTTATATAATCAAATTATTTATTACAATTTAGTCTAATTTTAGCTCAACCTTGAGAACACAGAAATCTTTCCAATTTTTTGTAATTTTGTTCACATTTTAATTAAACTTGTGACAGAACTTTATGATATAGAAGTAATTATATTAAATAAATTTTAATATTTTTTGCAGTTTTATCGATCTACCAAATCTTTCATCAGCAATCTACAGTGCAGAACTGTCGAGCAGATTAAGAGCATTTCTAGTTGCTTGCCCTCCAACTACTCTTTCTCCTCATGTTACAGATCTTGTAATTGCAACTGCAGATTTCCAAAAAGATCTTGCCAGCTGGAATATCAAGTAATTTTATTTTTTATCATTTAAGTTTTTAACAGATATTGGAATATATCAAGTAATTTTATTCTATTTATTTTGTTTTTTTAGTCCTGTTAAAAATGGGGTGGATGCAAAAGAACTATTTCATTTGTATATCATGATCTGGATCCAAGATAAACGATTATCTCTCCTCGAGACATGTAAGATGGATAAGGTAAACTTACTTCCTTTTGCACTTCTTTGTATTATTATTTAATACATTTATTTTTATTAAATATTGTTTGGAAATATTCAAATCCTTATTTTTGCATGAAATTTATATTTATTTTAATTTATATAATTATGTATGAATAAATAAATAAATACAGGTGAAATGGTCGGGAGTGAGGACACAACATTCAACTACTCCATTTGTAGATGAAATGTATGATCACATTAAAGACACTTTAAACAATTATGAAGTCATTATATGCCGATGGCCAGAGTATACATTTGCTTTGGAAAATGTACGTCTTTTTTTAACATCACAAATTTATTAAATTTTTTAACCCTTTTTTAATTTTAATTTTTTTATTTTAGGCGGTTGCTGACATTGAAAAGGCAGTAATTGAAGCCCTAGATAAACAATATGCAGATGTTGTAGCACCTTTGAAAGATAATATGACACCAAAAAAGTTCGGCCTCAAATATGTCCAAAAGCTCGCCAAACGAAATACAAATCCTTACGTTGTGCCTCCTGAGGTTTCTATAGTTTTTTTTTTTTTTTTTTTTTTTTTTTGTAGATATAAATATTTAATAATTTCTATTTATATTGCTTTATTTTAATAATTTATTATTGTTGTTAATTCAGCTTGGAATTCTGTTGAACTCGATGAAGAGAATGCTGGATGTTTTGCGGCCTAAAATTGAGATCCAGCTGAAATCATGGGGTTCGTGTTGTGTTCCAGATGGTGGGAATGTAGCACCGGGAGAACGGTTAAGTGAAGTTACAGTTATGCTTAGATCCAAATTCAGAAATTATCTTCAAGCAGTTGTTGAGAAGCTTCTTGAGAATGTCAGTCTACTTTTTGATTTGGCCCGTTTCCGTTTTAGCTAATTCTTCTCATGTTTGGCCCATTAGAGAAAGAATCCTGATCCTAATCGACACATTAATGTGTTTGGTGTTTAAATTTGTAACAAGTTTATTGATTTTCTTGGAATTTTTCATGTTATGCAGACAAGGTTACAAAATGGTACAAAACTGAAGAAAATCCTTCAAGATTCAAGAGAAAGTGTGTCAGAATCTGAGATTCGATGTAGAATGCAACCGTTAACAGAGCAACTTACAAATACAATGAATCATATTCACTCCATTTTTGAGACACATGTTTTTATTGCAACGTGTCGCGGATATTGGGACCGCATGGGACAAGTGAGTTTTAAATGACTTGACTTATATTAAAATAAAGCAAAAATAGAATCTTTTGTTTGTGGTTTTAATAATCTGTTATGTTTTTCTTCAGGATGTTTTGAGTTTTCTGGAGAATAGGAAAGAGAATCGTTCATGGTACAAAGCTTCAAGAGTTGCTGTTTCTGTAAGTTACATTTTCTCTCATGACTTTAGTGGTTATAATTTAAAGTTGAAATAAGTTAATTAGATCCTGGGGTATCTAGGTAATTTGACATTTGTCTCAATAAGTGATTTTTTATAGCCATTGTGTACATGTTTCTCCAATTACTTTGACCATTACCTTAATCAAATGTTTAATATCACCATTACCTTGATCAAATGTTTAGTATGTATTTTTCATGCAAGTGACTAGTTGACGATTTTGGTAAAAATTATTAATTTATGTTTCTTTTTCACTTTCTCTATGTGGGACCCAAAACAAAAACTCGTATTACAACTACTCGTGTTAGATTAGGCATGTGTTCGGTTTTGGACCTGACCGAACAAAACTTAGCAATTTCCCATCTTTTTCTTTATTTGTTTATTTCTATAAATTTGCAGATTTTGGATGATACGTTTGCATCACAATTACAACAATTACTCGGAAACACACTTCAAGAAAAAGATCTCGAAGCACCAAGATCCATAGTTGAAGTTCGTTCAATGCTTTGCAAAGATGCTGCAAGTTACAAGACTGATACTTTCTACTAATAACAACCTTTTTGCACATACATACAACAAGATGACCGTTGGTGTTGACTTTGACTGTTGACCGTTGAAGATCAAGTTTTGTCGGTTTTTCTACACATACCCCTTCCTTTTGTTTAGAATGTTATAATTCATTCGTTAATTGTAGTTACATCTAACGACTATAGAAATTGATTTCTTTGTGTGTTTAGATTTTAGTAAATATAAAAGATAGCTTATATCCTATTACGACTATAATCTTATTATTCTAAATTGGAATTATTATTACTCGTCAGAAACACACAATAGCAGAAAACACAAAAGGGAAAAAGTACCAACAAAACAACGAAATGATCTAAAAAATTTCCTAAGCAATAGTTGTATTTTTTTGACATGATATAAAGAACCAATATTGACCGGTTAATAACAGTATAGAGTGAACCAATATCCGCGTGATCCGAAACCACAAAAACTGATACCTGAAAACCTGTTAGAATGTGGTTCAGGTTTGGTTTTTATTCTCAAATATCAATACCAAAACGTGTATATTGTTGGTTTTTATCGGTGAGTTGTTGTAATATGACTGAAACATAAGCAAGAATTATGATAATCACTTTCCGAATTAGATATTTGTACCATATTCTTGCTATCACGAAGTTACAACTATTGTGATAATTCATGATAATCAAATTATAAAATAAGTACAATTTCTAATTCAAATGTTGATAATTTTTTTGAAAATTCATATTTAAATTGTATATTAGTGTATATCTTAGTGTTATCGTTTAAGCATGTGGAGGAATATGTGAAATTCTTGAAAATGACTGATATATGTATATATCATCTTTGTATACAGGTAAATATTGATGTACATGGGTATTTTGTGTGTACATTCGTATGTATGAATGTATGTGTGTATACAAAGTTGGCTAATGTTTGATTACGAGGTAAATTTGATAAAATCCATATAAAACCAACCAAAGTAGACTCCAATCATTTGCATTAATATTTTCACCACTTATCCAAAATCATTCGTTCATACAACAAATCAAACATTTTCAACAAAATAATAATAATAAAAGCTTCAGTTGAATAAACACTGCTATCACTAGAGAATTAGTGATTTTGCTTGCAATTTCCATACTGTTGGTTTGATTCTAAGTGATCATGATGATCAACCGAAACAAACAAAGAGTTAGTTACATTAATGAAATCACAAAAAGTGAAATTACCTTAACGCCCGTTATTCTCCTTCTCATCAGCTGTTGACCTAGCTTGGCGACGTGGACTTCTTGGGCCCGAATGCTCAGGTTCCTTATTGATGGTGGAGGAGTCAACGGGCTGGTCAATGTTTCGGTCTCTTAAAGGCGGGTTAGCATCTGAGACTGCGGGCCGCATAGCTCTTGGTAATCTTAGTGGGATATTGGGCTCAATTGGGTTAGTTTCTTGTTTAATCGGGCCTTCTGGTTCTTCACTTTGGGTTGAAGGCTGGTCAGGTGTTACAGTGAGTTGGATCGGTACATTTTTGAACCATTTCTTTCTAGCAGCAGGTTTTGGCAGGTTCGGTTTGACCTGCAAAAAGTCCACCAAGTTTGACTTGTTATAATGACATTTAAAATTTTAAAAACTCGAGATTGAAAACTTACAATTTTATTTCCAATATCTGATAACGCCTTTCTTCGTGTAGTTCCATCACCCTCTTTTGTCTCATTAGGTTTATCAGATAAAGCTGATTGAAGTAACATTGCACCTTGACTAGCCAGCTCACTACTATTTTTCTCAATTTCCTCTGAATCAGATAAATTCACATTACCGACAACCACATTTGGTCGCAAATCATTCTCAACAAAAACGGGCTCTCGGTTACTACACTTTTTCTGATTACACCCGCACGAACCCGAACAAAATCCATCAACAGCCCGACACTCACATTTCATAGTTTTGCAAGAAGAACTTTTAGTGCACAAACAACACACACCGGATAATGTTTTTTGGATCATGTTTGTGTTTTTTTCTTCACTTGGTGGTGTTTTTTGTGTTTCGGTTTCGGGGTTGTTTTCGGTTACGATTCTTGAATTTCGTTTTTTGGGGTTTTGGCGTCTGTTGTGGGCCCACTCATCTTGGAAATCCTCTGAATGTAACCATTCGGTGTCGTTTTCGTCTAAATCGGAATGTTCTGATTCTGAGGTGTCCATGTCTTCTAATAATTCGTCTAGGTTTTCGTGACAGTTGTAAGCTATTGAGTTTCGGAGTCCCTTAATCAGATTAAAAAAATATTATTTTTAGCGACTTAAAACATTTAAATGTTATCTTGAGATTTAAAGAACGTACCTTGGGTCGCAAGTCATAAACACGTCCTTCAGCGTCATCCATGCTGCATGAATCTTGACTTGTTGACTTTTTCTTGAAGCTTTTTGACATGAGAAGTTTCTGTTAAATAGCAAAGGAGTGTTAAAATCAAATATTTAAAAGAAAAGAAAAATGAAGCAGATACCTTAAACTTGTCTTGTCGAATGAGTTCTGCCTTTTGCATTTCAACTTGTCTAATTAAGTTGACAATTTTCTCCTTTAAACTTGTAATCTCAGAATCTTTTTCTCTGCAATCAACTTCTTTATCCCAAAGTTGGCACCTTTAACAAAGAACAAAAAAAGAAATTTATGACAATGATTTAATATTATTATTATAAATCAATCCTTCATTAAAAAGACATACCTTGCAGAAGAAGCAAGATTGAACAAATCATTCATGATATTTTTAGCTTCAGGGAGTGAACGGATTTGATTCCAACGACCTCTGCCACTAAAAGCGCGTTCGCGTTCTTCTGCTTCTGATAATTGTGAAGCCATTGAAACAATTGTGCTTGATGAAGTTGCAAGCATGTTCTCAAGTGCAAATATTCTTGAATTTCTTGCACCAGGTGACATTGTTTGACTGAAATACCCACGTCACAAATTCATTGTTTAATCAAACAGATAAAAAGAATTTCTTAAAAGACTACTAAAATTGATTACTTTTTAAAATAATGATGATAATTTGTATTGTTACATAAAATGACTTCAATGTGTTTGAACAATTTGACTTGTTCTATTATTGGCTAAATTTGTTTATTTCACACATTTGAGATAAAACACAACCCAAATCAACCCATTTATAAGTTAAGAAAGCAGAACCTTAAAGTTGATTGCTTTGCGAAATTTGCTTCATCCTTAAGTTCTGCAACCTCCTTAGCCATTTTAATCCTCCTGCATTTCAAAACCACAAAAATAATTAAGAGAATATATATATGTGTGTGTCTGTGTGTGTGTGTGTGTGTATCTATGTATATGAAAATGATTTGTAAATTTATATTAATTAGTGTTTTTAGGTAACAATTATCAATGGCACTTACTCTTCTTTTTGGCGCTCATATTCACAACGTACTTCATGAACACGAACAGTAACCTCAAGTTCATGCTCAATTGCTTGCATTAATGCCTGTTGTTCAATTTGTCAATTTTAAATTATAAATATAAAATGACTAAGTAGGGAATTATGATATAAAAACAATTTCCTGTTAATATTATCATACCTTAAGTCCAGGGCCATTACTACTTCCTGCACAAGTTTTAGCACCATTATATGATTAATATATATAAAAGGTAACATGAATAATGAACTGAGAATATACTACATTTTTAGTAACAGATTACCATATGTTTCACGTGAAGTCTTTCGTGATTCCAATAAATCCTTTAGTTTTTTTGTAGCCATAGATGCTTCTTCTGTCTTTCGTTGCAATACCTGTTGGAAGTATAAAGATGTTGATATTTGAGTTAAATTAAAATATAAAATAAAAATAAAAATAAAAACTGACCATTTTCTGCCTTTGATTCAGAGCTAGCAGCTTATGCATCTCATACTCGTTCCTTCTTCCCTCTTTCTTAAGCTGTTTATACCAGAAACAAAAACATGTTAATATCATACAATATTTAACTAATTTTTTCAAGATATCAGATGATTAAATATAAAAAATACCAATATAAGATAAGATTATGAGGATCAATGCATTGTATACCTGAAGTACTTCTTTTTCTCGTGAAGCCTTCCATAATCTGAACTGCTCAGATTCTTGTTTTATTTTTTGTTGTAATTGGACCTATAAATGCATTATAACCAAATAAGAATTACACAAGTATAAGGTGTTGAAATAAAATAAAAATAAAAACCTTTTGTGTTTTGATTCTGTGGATCTCGTCCTGAAGTTTCTTTGCTGCTTCATCACTCCTTTGTTTTTGTCTCAGCAGTTGTGCTTGAGCATCTTGCTTCTTTTTCAGCTCTGCAACCTGAAAAGAAATAAGAATTATAAAACAATTATTTTAATAGTTGATTATTTTCATGTGAGTCATGTGACACAATATGTGTGTAATAATCACATGATCTAACTAGAATAAAATCAATTAACTAGAAAAAAAGGAGTGACCTGGGATTCCAAAAAGTTCAACTTCTGAAGATAATTTTCCTTCAATTTCTGAGTACTGTCATCAGAGGTGGAAGAAATATTTGCAAGATTGCACCTAAGTTGTTCAATCTCTTTCTGTCAATCAATAAAAAAACAATTTAATAACTTTTTTTATTATAATTAAATTTATATAATTAAAGATGTGCAAAAACCTGCAAACTTCTCTTTTCGTGTTCCAAGTCTTGAACTTTTTTCTCATAATGTAGCTTAAGAACAGAGGTATCACCACCAGCAACTCGTTTCATTTCAGCCTTTAAATTTTTTAAAGAAAATTAATCAGCAGCTTCTATGGATTACACATTTAATAGAATAATACATATATGATATATTCATTCGTATGTAACTATTATATAACAAAAATATACCTCCTTTTGTTCAAGCCTTTTGTCAAGTTCTTTAAGCTCATTATCAAGTTTTTGTTGCAAAGAACAATGTTCTAGCTCCTTTTCTTCATCCTCAGAATCACCTACAAACCAATATCATTACAAATTTCCTTTATTTAACTCAAAAAGCATTAATCTTTATCAGAATTGTAAAAATTAATAGGATTCTAGGTCGTCTATAACAGCTTACCAACAACTTCAGAAGATTTAGAATCAGATTCAGAGAATAAACCAATTTTTGGGTGAAGAACATTCTCATCTAAATCCATGTAATCAATAACTTCACTACGTTTTGAACTGTTCAATCTTCGCGATCGCATCAATTCTCCTTCTAATTCTTTAATTTTTGAGACATAAGTTTTCAACAAATCAACATCCTGAAAAAATTATAACATGGTCAGAAATCTTATATCAATTTATTGAATTTGTATCATACAGATCAGGAAGAAAAAAAAACTCATTTGACCTTATTTGATTCACCATCAATTTCATCCCAAGATTTACCATCACGAGCAGATTCAATTTTCAGTAACAATTTGTCTCTCTCAAACTGAAATAATAAAATCATGTATCAAAATTAGTTGATCAAACTGAAAATATTTCTACAAATTTTATTTACCTGAGCGTCAATTGCTTGTTTAGTCAAATGTTCAGCATTGACTTGATGTTCTTGAAGTTGTTTTTGTAAGTCTGCATTGCTTGTTTCAAGCAATGCTATCTTCTGTTTCAAAATCTGATAAACAAAAGATATATTCTTAGATTCCGTATTTATTTATGGCAATATTTTATAAAAGAAACTCACTTGTAATTCTTCAAATGGGGTGGAAGAATCTCCCTTTACATAAAGGAGCTCAGCCTGCAACTGCTCAATTTGATTCTTCATTATTTGCATCTGAGCTGTAACCGGATCACGATTCACCTAAATAAAAATGAAAAATACTATGATTATGATTACACGTTAACAACAAGGTGAAAGTTATTTAAAACTCCATGAAAATATTAGTCTTACAATAGCTTTATTCTGAATGTTTCGCGCTCGGTTGGCATACTTTAATGTGTTGAGGGTTTCTTCAACATTTGTATCTGCTGGACTTACACAAGCTACCTCAAACAAAACAAGAAGAAAAAAAAAATTAAAATAATGCAATAAATCACATGTTTAAAAACATTCTAACATCATACCTATCATAACTGTTTTGCTATTTCCCCCAAGAGAGTCCTGAAATATATAATGCATTTATAATAACTTATGAGACATTTTTTGGGGAAAATGTATATAAAATTATACATACACACATACCTGTAATAGGCGAGTTAATTTGCTATCTCTGTAGGGTACATGACCTCCTTCTTTTCGCTTTTTATCATCACCCAATGCACTTATAACGTTTCCAAGAGCTAATAAACCTTTGTTGATATGAATTCCTAACACCAAATGGAATCATTATTAGACCTTAACATAAAATACTAATTGGATAACTGAACCATATTTAGATTGTATGCTAATTAAATGATATTAATATTAACTTACCTTCACGTAACCGCATTCCATCAGCTCCTGTTTTCTTGGCCCGTTCTGAACCAGCAAGATCAACTAAATGAAGCTTAGCACACAAGATATCATCACCACTAGCTCTTTTTTGCTCCATAGAAATTGTGAAAATCGCATGTGATCGACTGCAAAACAGAAGAAATGTTGTTTAAACAAAGTTATGGAATGCATTTATATAATAACTTCAGTTTTTGTATGATTGTTACCTTGATTGACTGTTCATATTTGTGCTCCCGGTTGCACGACAAACAGATCCACGTAACAGAAACGCAGCCATTTCATCCTGTGAAGTTACTTCAGCTTCAGTTACACCAGCAAGAGAAATCCCACCATTTGCAGTTTCCCTAATTTGAATGGGAGCCCTAGATGGCCCTGCAGCTTTTCCATTCCCATCTGCTTTACTATATATAGTTGGACTCGATTCCAGTAAATCAAAAACCTCCTCCTTAAATATCTGAAACACAAAAATAGTATCTCAGCTAACAGTTACATATACAAAAGGGTTTACAATAATATTTTATTACCTCGATGAAAGATACTCTAATCAAGAACTCTGTAGTGGTTTTAGTTTCTTCTACGCGTTTGAATATGGTTTGCATCACTTTAGGAATGATCCCATTAGTGGATTCCCCATTATAATTAGTGCCCATTGTATAAGTTTTACCTGAGCCCGTCTGTTGAAATTATTAAACAATACACACCATAAGCTTCAGAGCTATAAAAAATATAGAAAGCACCGTGAAACAAAAGTGCTAAACAGTATGGCATGTATAATTGACCATACCTGGCCATATGCTAAAACTGTGGCATTGTAACCATGAAAAAGTGCATCAACAAGAGGAGCAACACAGTCATCGAAAATCCGAGAAGATTGAGAACCCGTGCTCCCATAGACATAATCAAATGTGAAAGAATGTGAACCAATTCGCACCTAATTTCCATAAGCAACTCAATTAATAAATATACAACCTTTTGCACATAATTGATAGTAAATAACACTCCAAAGTCCAAACCCTAACATAATTCAAAATTAGCAAGTAAATTAGGGTTAGGGTAACCACCTGAGGTTCACCAGGAGTCACACTGATGCAATCAGAGCAACCAACCAGAAGCTCAGGAGTGACTAAAGGTCGAACATTGACAGCAACTCGAACAGATTGAGATCCATTTTTTGCATCAGAGCTTTCCATCGAGATTCAGATTGTTAAACCCTAGGATTCAATAGCGAATAAGAACCTACAAAAACGAATCACACGTACATCTGTGTGCGTGTGAGTATGATTAATATCGTGCTTACAGTATAGATTAAGCAAATAGTAGAAATCGATTACCAGATAGGGATTTCGACTATGTGTGTGAGTGTGAGAGAGAGAGAGAGAGAGGGAGGGAGAGATTTTGAATTTGGAGAGAGAGGGAGGGAGACTGGTTTTGGGGTTTGGAGGAAACGGCAATTTGAGATATGGATTCAAATAAACTTTCAAAATTGTTATGGTCACGTGAGCAGCATGTGGAGCTAGCTTAGTCTATAAAATTTGTCTCTTGTATTTATTTTGTCCTTGTATACTTGCAACAATTTTTATTAGACGGCAATATATTTTGCTGCTAAGTTTCAATTTGAAATTTTTTTTTTCCTAACATTTTGATGATTTCATTTTAATGTATCATTTTGACCATTTAACAAGCATATTATCAGTTAAAATGCTTATTAAACTGAAACTAATGTTACATTTTCACCAACTTCCTTTAATGTGTATCATTATTTGTCTTTGTCATAGTTAATAACTTGTTATTTTTTCACCACTAATAAATATCTATAATTTAAACATTAATATAATTATTTTTAGGGTTTGCTAATCATTGTCCTTAGGGCAATGATTAAGGGAGGTTTGATGGTTAATATACAATAAAACAAGCATGGGTAGTTAATAAAATTCATAGGAGCAGTTTTATTAGCTATTTTACAACTTTTTAAAACACAAAATTTGTTCTTAAACATTACACCAAGGGCATTGTTTAGCCTTTCCCATATATTTATTATGATCAAAATTATACTAATATCAAATATTTAATCTTATTTTATATACAGTTAAATTAATTTTTTAAGGTATCATTTTAATCAATTTTCCATTGCAATATCATACATTAATATAATATGTTCCATATTTACTCTATTTTTATTGTTATGTTAATATAATAAAAAGTACATAGTATTCCATCTATATTTAATCAACTAATATTACTGATACACCATGTAATATGCAAGTCAATAATTTACTGAAAAATATATATATAATTTACTCAATGCAACAAACTCTCAAAGCTCCAGAACCATATACAAATGACGATATTTTGCTACATAAATACACATCGTAACGATGCAAGCCTACTAAAAACCAGCTCAAATCATCACTTTTTTTCTTGTTCACTCGCTGTACTTCCCGAACCCTGATCATCTTTCTGGTCTTTACCGACATTAGCAGACTGTGCACCACTCGTGTTTAGACAGCTGGCAAGTTCCTTAGATTCGGTCTGGGTGGGTGTTGCGGGCCCCATTTCATCTTCTTCAATAGGAAGAACCCGTTTTGAACCCTCTAAAGCGACACCTAGTACAATGTTATCTTCCAATGCTGACCGTGTATTGCCACTCGATGGTGGCGGGCCTGCGGTTGAGGTTTTGGGTTCGGGTGATGGTTTAAGATTGGGATCTGGATTTGGAGTTGGAGTTGGGTCTGATGTTGTTGTTGTTTGGGTTACGGGCTTGATTTCTTTTTCTTCTGGGTTGGTGGTGGGTCGAGATGCGGGCTTGGTTTTATCTTCACCGTTGATCTTGTAAGAAGGCTCGATTAGCAAAAATGGACGGTCAGATGGTGCTCGGTTATGAGTGAAAATATCGGGAATAGGAACGTTGTCAATATCGGCATCACGGTAGATTTTTTGTACTGTACGGATGGGTGTTGCAAGACGGGCTCGGTGGTGGCTGATTACTCTCAGCAGATCTAATAATATAGCTTCCTGTTCAATAAACAACATATGTCAAGAATACCAAAAAGTGAATTAAATATAAAAGAAGTGGAAGTAGCCCTTTCAACCCATTTTTTGAAACGGGTTGATTTGGATGATGTTTATTGTTATTATCTTTAACGGGTCAAATGACTAAATTTTAATAATTGAAGTAAAAAGGAAAACGGGTCAAATGAAATGCAAGTGTTCAGGTGTCCGTTTGACCTGTTCTAAAAATTCAAAATAAATAGAGGTTTTCAAGACTCATACCTTGACACCAAGATATACTTCAAAATGTGAGGTTTTCACAAAGCAAGAAACCAAAATCTGTTCAAACGAAAACCAAGAGCATATAATAAAACATCTGAAATATGAATTGAGTAATGAAAGGGGGAGGGAGTTAGTTACCAAAAGAGCCTGATTTTCAGGGTCAACATTATCAAGAAACACTCTTCTATGCAGCCTTTGCTGCTCAACTTGAGGGTTTTTGGCTAAAACTTTACGCATATCAGCCACAATGTTCTGTTTCCAAGATATAAGCCAATAATTTAAGAAATATTCACAAACGGAAGAAAATATAAAAAAAAAAGAAAACAGACATTAATTTTGTTGACATCCAAATGGCTGATAGCAAGGTGAGTCTTGATACGCCAATGAGTTTTTTGGGTGAGATTTCTGACCACGTTCACTGTGAATTTATGGTTTGGGATGTGAATTGCCTCACGATCATCACCTCTTATTACTGTTGGGGACCACCATCCCACATGCTAAACCAACACAAAAAAAGGCAATTATTTAAGAATATAAATGACCTTAAACCAATCCTTGCAAAGGAAATACACACCTCAACTGTACCAGAGACTTGATAGCCATCGATTTTTGTTTGAATCCATTCACTTAGTACAAACGGTCTTGTTGCGTGGATCATTACACTTGAAAGGAAATTTGTAAATATCTACATCGATATTATATTATATCAATTAACCATTCTTTTATTTGGAATGAAAACAAATAAGCAAATTAAGCGTTGAAAAAGATGGATACCTCACGGCCTGCAAGTGTGAGCAATACAGTACCAAGACCTCCAGCTGTCACCCACTTCTGAGTAGAGAAACCCAACAACTCCATGAATAATGAAATAGATGCAACCCACACTGCAGAATATACAGCTTTTCCAGCAAATTCATAACCCATCTGTAAATTAATCATAAAACCACAACTCCATGAATTATGAAATACATGCTGATATTATATGTGTGTGTGTGTGTGTGTGTGTGCTTGAGTGATGGAAACATACAGTTCTTGCATCACCAGGATCTTTTTTCTCCACAAAGAACTTTTGTGTTTGTTGTATCAAGCTGCCAAAACAAAATACATCACCATCTAAACATCAAATGAAGACTAAAAAGTAACTTATTCAAACAATTGTTTAATATGTATATATATATATATTACCTCGATAAGCAATATGCAAATGCCAATACTGTAGATAATGAACGAACAAAATTCACAAGCCTTTGCTTCACAGCTTGGCTTGGTGCAGAAGGTAAGATAACTGGTTCAAGTACTCTGCAAACATCATTTACAGTTAAACAAAAACAAAACTTCTAGAAGCATCTAGCATGATGTTACGTTTACCTGCATATAAGTACAGCACCACCCCATAGTAACAAAGGTTGAATGTATGATGTCATCACCTGGTGTTCTTTACTCTTGTTCCAACTATTGTCATTTTTCTGTAATAAATAACTATCCACTTAAGCTCATACAAAACCAACTTGATCAATATATATAATATATATGTATATATACCTGTAGAAAAAGGATCCTGCAGACACGCAATAAAGGTCCAAGACCCCACGCAGCAAAAGCAATAATTCCAACAGCTGGAATCAACTGCACAAAAACAGATCGACCATGAAAAGCTTCATATGACCTGTATATAAAGTATAAACGCAAAAACAGTTAGTTCTTGCAATAAAACAAAGATATGTCAAGGGAAATGGGAAAAAAAAATCACCTTGTCAATACTGTAGCAGCTGTTTTTAATATAGGAATATGGTTTCCTCCATTTGGTGAGAAAAGAGATCGACAAATTAAAATGTTACACCTATTTGGTGTTGGTTTTATTGGTTCTCGTATAGTCAGAAGATGTACACTCAAAGTCTCTTGTAACTGCAGATGCAACAACATAAGCTGTTACTAATATGAAGTGAAGACAAAAATAGGAAATATCTTTGAAACCAAAAGAAAAAGATACACAATAGCAGGAAAACAGAGCTATACTGAGGTATGGGATGAAAGACCAGCACCAAATATATGTAAGTGTGCCTTATATCTCTTTCTCTGGGAAAATATTAAAAACAAATAAAGGATGAATTTATGTGAAATTTATCCATTCAGTAATTAGTTATGAGCAAAAGATAAACAATGACCTTATGTTGGCTGCTATATACAGAACTTCTATTGATCCCCAATTCCCGAGGAAACAGCAAAGAACCAGTTGCAGCCATTATGAAAACACAAAAAAAGATGTAAAAATGTTGATAGTAACTTGGATCCTGCAATAAAGAAATCATCAAAGAGCATTAAATTAAAGTTCTTATATAGGTAATGCATATATCAGATTCAAAAAATGGTATTGATTTAATTGTAGAACACTAGAACTTATCACCAAAGCTGATAATCGCTAATACTTGTTAAAAACAAATCTGATGAAATGGAAGTCTACAAAATTATCAACTTTCTTCTTTTAGATCAGCAAACAAAACACATAATTAAATAATAATTCCTAGACAAGTAAGTGTGTATAGTTTCAGATATCACTACAGAATACCCATTCAGCATTCAAATTTGAGGTCTTAGCTCTTCTGTCTGAACGTATAGAGTATCATAACACTCACAGTGACTCAACAAATCACAATACACAGTTCCAGATGTCGTTATCAAGAACCAAATCACACAATGAAAAACCAAAACAAATAATATCGTTAAATCAATCCACAACCTAAACTGTAATCACAGAATTTTCGCATATCTGTAAATTAACCATTAACAGTCAATACACGCACAGAATTGCATCAACAACACCTCATAAAACGAGATATAAGTCAAATGATTGATGCGATTGATGATTTGAGACATCTAAAAAGTTTCTAAACTATGGCTAACAAATAAATTACTGAATTGAAAAAATTGAACAGATTACGAACATTAATAAACAAATGCTGAAATTGAACGAATAATTAACCTGATCGCGAACACGAATTGCGAGATTTAAGAGAGGTTTCGACGAATTAAGTGTATATCAGACGCTTTTTCCGGTGCCGGTGAAGCTTCGATTGAAGAAATGATAGGCAGATTTTTCCGATAACTTGCGCCGTTGAGGAAACAAGGATGACTACTGTTTTGGATAAATGTATTGTATAATTGAGTGACGTGGCGGAAAGGGAGAGGGTAGTAGCAGCTAACGTGCGCTGTAGGTGCTAATGTGCTTTTCTTGATCCTCTTTCACCGAGTCGCGGAAAATTGGCCACACAAATAGTGGCAAAAAGTAATACGTTCCCTTTAAATAAACGTGTTGGAATTAACTTGGTCGGTGTTATTAGTTGGTATGTTCATAATTAATTTGTTACAAGGATAGAATAGTGAAATTTCAATTACTCTAAATATTTATAATCTTCTACATAAATAAAATATTTTTTTTACATAAAAGAGAATGATAAATGAGCAACTAAGTTGTGACTCTTACCATTTTTATTACAAAACTAATTCTATTGAGTGAATCTAAGTGTTAGAAATCAAGTAAAGGAAAGTAGACACATCAAGTCAAAACTACCACCTCTTTTACCTTTGTTTTCGAGTTACATGTGGGATCATATGATGTATTTTGTGTTGCATTTACGAATTGCATGTGGGATTATATGATGTATTTTGTGTTACATTCACGAATCGATTTTCATGTGTGATGGTATGATGTATTGTGTGTTGCATTCAAGAATCGATTTGCATGTGGAATTGTATGATGTATTGTGTGTTGCATTCACGAGGTATCATATGATGTTTGCATGTTGCAACTCAAAAAAAAAAAAAAAGTGTATCAAAAGCTCAAAACAAACAAAGTAAAATGCCAGATTGTTTACTTGCACGAGAGGCTACATCAAGATCTTCAAGGAAACAGAGAGGCGTAGATTTGAGCAAGATCGGGATCGGGATCCTAAGATCCCACCAAAAAGCATAAAGGTCGCTAACAGATAAATTTAAATCAAATAAAAAAAGGTGTTCATCTAAAAAAAATCGAATTTTCCAAGCCCCCGCGACCCGACCCTAAGACCTAACCGTGACCCTACCCCAAATACGATCCGTGTACGACCCGGCTCGTTTTTTGTACCTAGGGTCGTAAGACTGTGAGATTTTACGACCTAGGGTGGCGATTTTGACAACCTTGGATTTGAGTACTTAGGGTTTGGAGTACATAATATAATTGATTTTGATGAAAATAAGTAACGAAATTAAAGGGATTAAATAAAATAAATAATCAATGATAATTGTTAGATTAGACAAATACCCTTAATTGAACCATGTTTGATAAATATGGTAAAGAAAAAACTAAACATGGAACGCACGAGGTTCAGGTTCTTTTTGAACAATTAGGGAAACTATGGACAATCAACTCATCTACAACAAGAAGACTCAAATGTTTCTTGTTATTGTCTCAAAAATTAAATTCAAGAATAGGAAAACATTCTTTTATTTTTTTCTAAAAGTCTGTTGTAATTGGACAATCGAGAAATCTAAAAGGGATGGTTGGAGAGACGACCTAGCAAGCACATGATTAGAAATATGAGGGTAAAACGTAGGGTCTGTTTTATAAATAAGGTAAAGTCAAATTGACTTCTCACCTTGGCCAAAATAAAGTGTGCAACACTAAATTGCTATTTGTTGTTTTAGTACTCTGCCATTTCTTTTAGTTCTAAAAATAACACAAGAAGTCATTTATATGTACAAAAAAAATCACACAAGAAGCCATTAAAAATTCGATCCATCTTTTTATTACACTGGTCTTTCTAAGTGCAAATGTTTCGACAATTATTTTATATTTGTTTCTAAGTGTAGAATAGCTATGAAATCAACACAAATCACATGTTGCTTACCATATATAGCTAGAGAATAGCTGTGTACTTCACCCTCAACTTTCATCAATGGTTAAAACTTAAAAGGATACTTTAAAGCTCGGGAGAAAAGCAATGTACCTTAATCTTCTACCGACAATAGCTATCTACTTGCATTCATTAATATATAATAGCAATGAACTTTTTTTTGCCAAAACAAGTAAAAAACCAAATATCTTATAAACTGTCTACTTAACACTCATATAGTATCATTTTTCCTACCTGATAAGAGTTTGTCTAGTTCATTCATTGACCCTGCATATCCTATATCCTTCTGTCATAAGCATCCACCAAGTAAACCATATCCACCTTTACAAAAAAGAAAATGTGTTAGTGTAAAATCAGTGTACTTTCGTTTGTTTGTTTGTTTGTTATAGCATTGTAGTTTCGAACTTTCTTTTCTTCCTATTACAGAATTGGAAAAAAGTTTAATTGATTATAAAACGCTTAGGGTAGGTTTTCACATGTTAACTATTCACTTGAACTCAATTTTGAAATATTCAAGTTTTGTTGTGAAGGAAACTAATATTCACTTACTAATGTTTCTTCTTTTCTTAGGATGTGGGACAACTTTATGGACTCATACAGTGTCATGCTCTTAAAATGGTAACAATTGTTGGAATGGTCCTCATAGAAGGTATAAAACTTCATTGTGATTTCATTTATGAACAGCCATTAATCTGTAGCTCAAGGCCATCAACAACAAGCTTTAAAACAACCTTCGGAAAGTAGTCCATATCATGCAAGAAAAAATAGATGTGTAATCACTTTTCAAAATATAATAACAAAAAGAAAATATATAGATTTATATACTTACATCTGTTTTGATATCCTCTTCCTGTTTGTTATTGTTGCCCGTTCTTGTTGTCACGACAAGTTGATTAATCACTACAAAATTTAAAATATAAGGAAAATGTACTTTTCAAATGAGCATTTTCTATTTGCATTTCTTATATAGCTTAAGCTTCACCAATTAACGTTGCAATCAACATACTAACGGCCATGGGCGGTACCAGGGGATGGGCAGAGTGGGCATCTGCCCACCCCAATTTTTTTCTGATTAGTACAATTTTTTACGGGTTAGTTTATTTTTTCATTTTTGCTAATCAAAAGATATATTATATATGAGCGATAACTAATGTAAGTTATACTTACCTCTGATTTGCACCGAAAATATTTGCCCACCTTTGAATAAGTTCTGGTACTTCCCCTGCTAATGGTTGTATCATGTGGATGTAATTCAAGGTTTAGGGCACCCTTTGGTCTCTCCCTTCTATCCTTTTTCCTTCTAAAGAAAATATTGTGAATCAGAAAAAATAATATGTTGTTACTCAATTGTTATAATAGGGTTTCGGGGATAAAAATATAGACGTGATTTTCCATCCTTCCAAATCTTACTAAATTGAGATGAAGAATTGAAAGGAAAATAATCCCCAAAAAGTTTTTCTTATTTCCCTTTCAATTTATCAAGTAAGGCGTAAAACTAGTTAAAAATTACACAAACTCGAACTTACATAAATCGCGGGAGAGCAAAACAGTCAATTTCGCGTAACTCGTAATACCGGTTATTCACTTCAGTTGTCGCCTGGCGTTTATGGAAAACATTTGTACTTCTTTTTTCCGTCTCTTCAGCACGCTTTATTTTTGCTTCAATGGCTTTAATCTCCTCCTCAGTCACCTTTTTTTCCCCTGATTACAATAACGATTTAAACTGGCTAGCCCTTTTGCAACTATTAATAGCGCAACTAGTTTTCTTTCTGAGATTGTTCCTGGAGGTACTTCTTGCGGGTCTTTCACATTGCCTGCGCCGTCCGTGATATTCGCTTGATCTTTTAGATCTTCGTTATCGCCTGCGCCATCCATGATATTCGAGTGAGACGAAGTTGCCTTGGAACCGTAATAATAATTCTCTAATATATAGTTCCGGGCTCAGCAGATACAATTGAGCCCATAAATAGAGCCCATAAATATTGGAAAAAAGGGGGTGTTATTACGGGAATACTAATATACCATGCCCACTTTACAAAAACATATTTTTTTCTACGAATAAATTATGTACTTATTTCAATCATAATATTGTTGTTTTGACTTGTCAGTTATATAAAATCTATGTCTTACTTTTATATATCTATCTAAATAAACGAAAATATTATTTACAAAACTAACATTGTCTACAAAAAAACACATATACTTTATGTTTATTGATATGTTTAAATATCTTAGCCACGAATGGACTACACATATGTGGGCTTTTGAAGCCTAACTAGAGTTATATACATGTACCCATACATGGGGTGGGCTTCTTGATTTTTACTTTGTAGTCTCTTTACTCTCTTAGTGCAACATCTTGTTTGCTTCTACCGACCACAACAAAGATTAACCATCCCTAAATATCCTAAAATCATTAACATTGTATTGTAATATCTTTAGTTAATTATGTTAAAAGATATCAGAATGATACGAAAGTGTTACAAAAAAGTTATAATAGTTTTTTGGTGTTGTAACCAACCAACCTAATTGACTTTCAAGTCGAGCTTTCTTTTTTTGTAAATAAGATATCAGAATGATAGGAAAGAGTAAAAACTCAGTCGAACAAAAAAATATCGGTTGTATAAAAATATATATACTTCCTCCGATTCAAAATAAGTGACACACTTTAGATTTCACGGTTTTTGAGATAAAAGATTATAATGATGATTAAATTAGATTAATTGGATGGTTTGTGGGGAATGAGTCCCACACCTTTTGAATAAAGTGAGGTTAATGATGATTAAAAGTAAAAAGTAAGTGTAAATGTAACATCCTAAAACCGGCCTAGTAGTTTTAGGTATATATGGATATTTCATAAATATCTATTTGACCATATGTAGAATAAATTGACTAAATGTTAAATAAATTGTTTGACCTTTTGTCCTTTTGTGATATTTTAATCAAGGGATTAAAATATCCGGTTTCTGAAATGTTTAAAGGATTATATGATTTTTATACTTTTGGATTCTCCTTTTAATATCGTCTTCGAATATATTTTCGTTGCTAAAAATAGAGTTAGTTTGGTATTTTAAATAAATTAACTACGAGCGGGACTTTTATATTGTATTGTTTAAAAATGTGGAAAAAGACAAAAGACCAAGTGGGCCCCTCCCTTTGGTGAGCTCGGCAGACTTTGAGGGAAGGGAGTAGACCCCTTTTTTCCTTCTTCTTCTTTTGCACCCTTATCCATTCACTTTGTATCTTTTCATTTTAAAAATTCTCTCCATAAATCTGTATGCTTATTTTGAAGAATTCATGCTTAAACCTTCCATCTTTTAGCTCGAATCTCATTATAGTGCAAGACTTAAAGTAAGTTCTTGTTCCTTGCTATTACTCGTGAATTTCTCGACAAAATGTTAAGCTAGTTTTTATTAGTTGATGTTTCCATGATGAAAATTGTTATGGGTGGTTTATTTGTTTGTTGTTTAGGTTTTCTTAGACATATGGTGTATAACAAAGAAAGATGGAAAAGGATTTAAAATATATGTGTATATATGTGGGTTGATGTATGCGTGGATAACAAAATAGAAGAAAAGAAAATAGCAAAATATATGGTGGTTTGGTTGTTGCTGTACGTAAGAACCAAAGGAAAAGAAACAAATAAATAAACATGGTTTTTGGCTTTTTAGGCTTTATGCTTTGAACAAAATGACTAGTTGTGATAGTGTTGAGTCAAAATTGTTAGTTAAAGAGCTAGTTTGTATTTTGAACTAGTTGTTATATTGGTGTAAAATGTCATTCATGTGTTTTATGACTTTTATTACTAGAAAGGTTAAAATAGCATGCTAGAAATGTTATTTAATGAGTTATGCCAAGTATTGGTGAGATTTAATAAGAATACTAATGATATTGGCAGATTTATACATACTTTTATCTGCCAATATACCTATTTTTATATGTGTTTATCGATTAGAATATGATGTTATCACTCAAATTGTAGTTTCCATTGTGTTTTTCAGGCTATAGAAGAAAAAGTAACAAAATGGGGTTAAAATGATACAAGAAATGAAGAAATGCAGAAATTCAAGAGATAGAGGCGCTATCTATAGATAGAGGCGCTATCTATGTCGCTATCTCCGTCGCTATTTCAGTCCAAAACGCTAAAATGAGTCGCTGTTTGGTGTCACAAAGAGGAGATAGCGCCGCTATCTTTTAGATAGCGGCGCGAAAAATGGCGGGTGCCAAAGATAGCGACGCCATCTTGACACTTAGCGACGCGATATTGTGCGATCTGACACCTATTTAAGCGAATTTGCAGATCTGATTCAGGACTTTTGACCTAATTTCCGAAAAGCAGCCGAAAAATACCAAAGGAGCACTCAAGATCAAGATTTCAAGGCTTAAACATTGGTTTTCTATCACTTTTGATTATCATTATGTTTATGTTTACGTTTCTTTACGTTTGTTTGATGATTCTTAGCATGTCTATGTGCTAATCATCTTATATTCGCTATGATTAGATGAAGTTAGGGTTTTAGGTTTGGATATTCTTAGGATTTGATGATGAATGTTTGAATACTTATATTTTTAACAAAGAACCTTTTTGTTAAACCTTTAATTTTACATTGTTGAATCTGTTTATTACTTGATTGGTTAAATATTGACAACATTGAATTGATCTAGTAATTCCCCTGACTTTTCATACTCTTGACCTAGTCAGCGACTCACTAGAAATAGGGATCCGAGATTCGATACCAATAACCTAGGTGAAACTAAAAGTCTGATCTGTAGAGAAGAAATTCCTAGGATTAGAAGGTCTCGGAAAGCCGGGCCTAGTTAGAAGTAATAAGCAGGAGTGTGGATTTAAATAGATTTCTTGAGAAGAAATTCCTAGAGATCATATTAGATTCATTGTAAGGTTTTAAGAGAAATCTAGTTCCTTAAACTTCTAGAACATGAATTAAATCGGTACTTTAAAACCAAACCTATACCTAGACGGATTCGAGTCATAGTGAATATACTCCTTAATATTGAAACACTTCCTTGTCATTTTCGATCAATTGTTTATTTTAAACAACAAATTTTAGTTTTATTATTCAGTTTGCAAATAAAGATATCCCAAATGAAAACCCTTTTCTATTATTTGTTCAGTTTAATTAATTAGTTTTATATTACATAATCAGCTTAATTGTTCCCTGTGGAGACGAATAAACCCAGATTTACTTACCTAAACTATATTGCTCACGATTAGGTCATACTTGCCTAAGAGTGTGGTAATCTAGGAAAGGTGTATTTTAGGTGATTATTTTATAACTAGATTTTACACATCAAGTTTTTGGCGCCGCTGCCGGGGAACAGTTGCGAGATTATTAATTTAGAATTAATTGGTTAATCGATCCTTGTCTAGAGATCTATTTCTAAACAAGTTATTTTAATCGTTTTTATTATTTTTCTGGTTAAATTGAAGTTGTTAAACTGTTGCGTTTTTACGATTTGCTTTAAGTTTTGCAGGTGTATGACCCGTAGCTCTGATTCGGATCCGTTATCACCGTTTTCTGAACCAGAGAGACTTCTTCGCCAGCGACGTAGAGCAGTTTTAGCAGCGCAATATCTAGAGTCAATCAACTTTCAATCTATCGAAAACCCAATTTTCGACATGGGCGATCAAGTACCACCAGATCCGCCACCAGAGCAACCCATGTGGAACACCAGACAAACAGCACCAACTGGCCCTAATCCATCTATCTTAGTACCTGAATTGAATAATATCAATTTTGAGATTAAAGGGCAATTCATCAGTATGGTGCGGGATCTAAACTTTGACGGAAGATTATGCAGTGATCCCAATAGACATCTAGAAAACTTTCTAGAGATTTGTGAACTGTTCAAACAACGAGATGTAACAATTGATGCCATGAGGTTGAGATTGTTTCCCTTCAGCTTAGCTGGGGATGCAAAAGAATGGGTTAAATCATTAGAACCAGGCTCTATTACGACTTGGGATGAACTCCGAAGCCGTTTTATTACTCGTTATTTTTCACCAGCCAAGGCTGATAAACTTAAAACTGATATTTTAGCTTTTATGCAGGAGTCAGGTGAAAAGGTAACGGAGGCCTGGGAAAGACTGAAAAGCTTACTACGGAAATGTCCCAACCACGGTTTGGAGAAGAACAACATAGTACATATTTTCTACAGGGGATTAGATCACACATCTCGTTCCCTCCTCGATTCTTCAAGTGGCGGACTATTCATGTACAAAACCCCAACTCAAGCGTATCAACTTCTCGAAGACATCTCGATGCACAGCTTGGAATGGACATCCGACAGGCGAGTCGGACAGAATCATGCATCCCTTAAGGCAGTTGATGATCGACAACATGATGAAGTGGCTGCACTTAAGAATAGCCAACAGGTATTTGAACGCAAATTAGACAAAATAACTAGTTGTTTACATGCTATACAGGTTGGATGTGATATATGCAAAGGGCCACATCTCACGAAAGAGTGCCAGCAGCATCAACCAATGATGTCTGCAGAAGAAGAACTGAATTACATCAACAATGGGTACCGAGGTAATTATCAGGGAGGAAATCAGGGGTACAACAACAACAATCAGGGGTACAATAACAACAGAGGTTATAACAACAATAACCAAAACAATAACTACCCCCCGAGAAACTCGAACCCCCCTGGTTTCCAACGCGATAACCAAACGAACCAACCACCTCGAGAGAATGCTGCAGGTCAAGGATCCAAGTCCTCAATGGAATTAATGCTTGAAAAATTTATGGAAAAGCACGACAAGAAAACTGAGGAACAAGACCAGATCATCAGAAATCAGCAAGCAGCAATTCAAAGCTTAGAGAGAAACTTGGGCAAGATGGCCGAAATTTTACAAGAACGTCCTCAAGGAAGTTTACCACCCCGTACATAAGATAATCCTAAACGGGGATTCGAGAATATTAAAGCTATCACCACTAGGAGTGGTAAAACGGTAAGTTCACCTGTATTAAACACTAATGAAGATTCTTTTGATACACAGGTTCATGAGAAAACTCCAGTTGATGAAGAGGAGAAGGCTATGCGGAAGGTTGAAATTCCAACTGAGCAAGAAAAAGCAAAACCAAAGGAGACGCATAAGTCCACCAAAACAGATGCAACAAACTCTTACACACCGAAGGTCCCCTTTCCTCAACGTTTGAGGAAAGAAAAACTTAAGGAAAAATATGGTAAGTTTGTTGAGATGATTAAACAGGTGCGTATTAACGTTCCTTTGGTTGACATGTTAGCAGGTATGCCGAATTACGGGAAATTCATCAAGGACTTGGTCTCAAGCAAGGAGCATACAGAGGAGGTGTCGTCAGCAATACTAAGCGAGGAATGCTCAGCTATCCTCCAACCAAACATACCTCCAAAGAAGGGTGACCCAGGGAGTTTTATTATCCCTTGTCTTATAGATAATTTACCGCCCTGTAAAGCGCTAGCTGATTTAGGAGCTAGCATTAGCTTGATGCCCTTGTCCCTGTTTCTTAAATTGGGAATAACAGACCTTAGGCCGACTAGGATGCGTGTCAGATTAGCAGACCTGTCTCTTAAATACCCAGTAGGAATAGCAGAAAACGTTCTGGTTAAGGTAGATAGGTTCATCTTTCCCGCTGATTTTGTTATCCTAGATATCCCTGAAGAACCAAATGTCCCTCTCATCTTAGGGAGACCCTTTCTAAACACCGCCAGTGCCATCATCTTGGTTGCTGAGCAACAGCTTAGTCTAGGTGTCGGGAATGACCGAATCACTTTCTCCATTGAGAAAGCGATGAAGCATACCTCTGCCTCCGATGACACGTGCAATTTCATCGACATCATCGATGTGTGCATGGAGGAGGAAATTACTTCATTTCTTAACCTAGATTGCGAGGACATCACCACCTATGGGGATGTCACTCTAGACTCTCCCGAATCCATCCAAGATCTCTCAGATCTCGAGGCACTTCTTCACCTTGAGGAAGAGGATTCGGTAGAAAATGAAATAATTTTTGAGAATTTCGACCCGAATCAAAAACTTCGAATTAAAACGTCTTTTGAGGACCCTCCATCTCTCGAGCTTAATCCATTGCCCGACCACCTAGAGTATGCGTTCCTTCAAGGGGAATCTGATTTGCCTGTCATAATCTCTTCTACTCTAGCTTTTGCTGAAAAACAACAATTAATAAAAATCTTAAAAAATCATAAAAAAGCTCTAGCTTGGAAAACCGCAGATATTCCGGGTTTAAACCCTTCTTTTTGTACTCATAAAATTTTAATGGAAGAAAACTTTAAACCTAGTGTGCAGAGACAAAGACGTTTAAACCCCAATATGAAAGAAGTCGTGAAGAAGGAAGTTCTTAAACTACTTGATGCAGGGCTCATCTATCCCATTTCTGATAGTCCTTGGGTGAGTCCGGTCCAAGTAGTCCCAAAAAAAGGGGGGATGACAGTTGTGCGTAATGATAAGAACGAACTCGTTCCTACTCGTACTGTCACGGGATGGCGAGTCTGCATCGATTACCGTAGACTCAACGAAGCCACCCGAAAGGATCACTTTCCTTTACCCTTCATCGATCAGATGTTGGAGAGATTGGCCGGAAACAACTTCTATTGTTTCTTGGACGGTTTCTTCGGCTACTTTCAAATCCCGATCGACCCCCAAGATCAGGAAAAGACCACCTTCACGTGCCCCTTCGGTACATTCGCGTATCGAAGGATGCCTTTCGGTTTGTGCAACGCTCCAGCAACATTTCAGCGGTGCATGACCGCGATTTTCCAAGACATGATCGAGGACTGTATGGAAGTCTTCATGGACGATTTCTCAGTATTCGGAGACTCCTTCGAGTCATGTCTTTCGAGCTTAGAGCGAGTTCTCATTAGGTGCGAGGAATCAAATCTCGTGCTTAATTGGGAAAAGTGTCATTTCATGGTGCGCGAAGGCATCGTGTTAGGTCACAAAATTTCTGCGAAGGGGATCGAGGTCGATAAATCAAAAATCGATGTCATTTCTAAATTACCTCCCCCTTCAAATGTTAAATCTGTGAGAAGTTTCTTAGGTCATGCGGGGTTCTATCGTCGGTTCATCAAGGATTTTTCCAAGATAACCCGACCCATGACTCACCTTCTCGAGAAGGATACACCTTTTGTGTTCACGCCCGAATGCGTGGAAGCCTTCGATCTCCTCAAGAATCGGCTCACAGAAGCTCCTATCATGGTATCCCCCAATTGGGAGTTACCATTCGAACTCATGTGCGATGCTAGTGATTTCGCACTCGGTGCAGTTTTGGGTCAGCGTATAAACAATCATTTCCAACCTATTTATTACGCGAGCCGAACACTCACCGGTGCTCAGGCGAATTACACCACAACTGAAAAAAACTCCTTGCAGTGGTGTTCGCCTTTGACAAATTCCGTCCGTACCTTGTTTTATCCAAAACGATTGTCTATACGGATCACTCAGCACTGAAATATCTTTTCGCCAAGCAAGATGCAAAACCGCGTCTCATTCGTTGGATTCTTCTCCTACAAGAATTCGACATCGAGATAAAAGATAAAAAAGGTGCGGAAAATCTTGCGGCGGATCATCTATCCCGATTAGAAAAACCTCACCTTGAGGAGTGCAATGAAGACGGGGTTCATGATACATTTCCCGATGAATTTATCGAAGCGGTCAATGCTTTGCAAGACACCAACGACCCGTGGTTCGCTGATTTCGCAAATTATTTAGCGGCGGGTGTCCTTGTTAAAGGAATGACCCATCAACAAAAAGGGAAATTCTTTTCGGATCTAAAACATTACCATTGGGATGCTCCACATCTTTTCCGGGTCGGTCCCGATTTGATGCATAGACGGTGTGTTTCCGGTGATGAAGCCCATGACATTCTCAACCAATGTCATAAAGGCCCCACCGGTGGACATTTCGGTCCAAACTACACCGCCCGGAAAGTTCTTGATGCGGGTTTCTATTGGCCAACGATCTTTAAAGATGCACAAAATTTGGTCAAAACTTGTGATGCATGTCAACGAACCGGAAGCATCTCCAAACGGGATGAAATGCCACAACATGGCATCCAAGTTTGTGAGGTTTTCGATATTTGGGGCATTGACTTCATGGGTCCGTTTCCAAGCTCCCAAGGTAACAAATATATCCTTGTTGCTGTTGATTACGTCTCCAAATGGGCTGAGGCAAAAGCTCTTCCAACTAACGATGCTCGAGTCGTAATCAATTTTCTGAAATCTCTTTTCTGCCGGTTCGGTTGCCCGAGGGCGCTGATTAGTGATCGTGGCACACATTTTGCCAACCATCTTATGGAGAAAACTCTCCAACGATACGGTGTCCACCATCGTTTCTCGACCGCGTATCACCCACAAACTAGTGGTCAAGTCGAGAACACTAATCGGGCCTTAAAAAGAATTCTCGAGAAACCATTGAGAAAAATCCCAAGTTGTGGTCTCAACGACTTGAAGATGCTCTTTGGGCATTCCGTACCGCCTACAAAACTCCTATCGGCCATACTCCTTATCGGATGATTTACGGGAAAGCATGTCACCTTCCATTCGAGATCGAACACAAAGCCTATTGGGCTATCAAAGAGTGTGACATGAGCATCGTCCCCGCCGGGATCGAACGTAATCATCAACTCAATCTTCTCGATGAACACCGTTTTGAAGCATATGAAAACTCCCGAATCTATAAAGAGAGAAGTAAGTATTTGCACGATAAAAAGTTGAAAACTCGAAAATACTTCCAACCGGGCGACAAGGTCTTAATCTATCAATCCCGGTATAAGTTTTCACCGGGAAAACTTAAATCCAAATGGGTGGGTCCCTATACCGTTCTAAAACAACACCCATCGGGATACGTAGACCTCGTCACCGAAAACGGTCATTTTAGTGTTAACGGCCATCGATTGAAGCTTTATCATGAAGGCGAGCATGAAGGCGTAACCGAGACGGAGGAGGTGCATTTCGCCATGATGGGCGAAAAGAAGTAAAAGAGCAACACCGAGTCAAGCTCTAGACTCGTAAATCCATGAAGCGCTTCTCGGTAGGCAACCCGTGTTTAGTTGTTTTCCCTTTCCATTCTGCGTATACAAAAAAAAAATAAAAATAAAAAAAAATAAAAATAAATAAAAAAATAAAAAATAAATAAAAAAAAATCTCGAGATAGCAGCTATCATTGATAGCTGCGCTATCTACCAAATCCGAAACCAAACAGCGGGTCGAAATAGAGTTTAGCCAAGAAATAGCGTTCCGCTATCTCGGAACCGAGTCAACCCAGCCGATCCCGCGATATTTCGCGGCGCGATCCTGGAGATAGCGACGCTATCTCCAGCGGGTATATACCCTTCGTCTCTCTTCCTTGTGTGCAGATCGCAAAACCCCAACTCCACCCTTACGCGATTTATCGGCGATTTCCACCCAAATCCACCTCAAATCTTCCATCTTCTTCCGAAATTCTTCAATTCCATGGCTACTAAGGTTAGTTTATACATCTTTTCTCCATAAAATCCATGGTTTAGGGTTTAAATCTTAGGTTTTGGTAGGTGTTGATGCTAAGTCCGAAAATTTTGAAATTGTGCTTCTACTTTCGAATTTGATGTTGATTCTTGCTAGTTCTAAGCCATAGGTTGCTAGTTAGTTGATTTGGTGCAAAACCCTAGTACAAATTTCGAATTTTTAGGGCTTAATTTCACTTTTTAGGGAAGAAACCTATGAACTAGGGCAAGTTCTTTTTCAAAAGTCGAAAATTTTCTATGTTTTGCTTGATTGATCATCTACATTGTGTTAATGAGTTCAATTTTGATAAATAATAGAAATACTTGTTAACTAGGGCAAGTTCTTTTTCAAAAGTCGAAAATTTTCTATGTTTTGCTTGATTGATCACCTACATTGTGTTAATGAGTTCAATTATGATAAATAATAGAAATACTTGTTAAATTTTCACATTGTGGTGACAATTTTGCAATTGAGTTCTAATTTTTAATAAATACATCACAAATATACAAGAATATCTCAATTTTATTTATTGAAACAATTATATTTAGTGTTGCATAATTCCACACTTAGTTAACAACTAAGTGTGGGTAAGGAAAATTGGTATAAATTTTTTATTTTATACATAGCTTCACACTTAGTTTAACAACTAAGTGTGGGTATGGGAAAATGGGATGGAAATGTGTAAAGTTTATCAATTCCTTATTTATTTTTAATTTTTTTTTCTGTTAAATAACACTTCTAATGATTACATTTTCTTTCTTAATTGTGATAAACAGAGAAAGACTAGGGCTTCGACTAAGGCTTCGACATCCCAAGCACCGCAACAACCACCGCCACGACCATCATCCTCGTCCTCATCCTCTGAGGACGACGAAGAAGTCTTACATAGGGATGGTTTTCCATTGGTCCTCAAAAATGCGAATCATCATGCATTTGAGGAATTTCACAACATCAAAGTCGAAAGGGTCCGAATACGCCTCGAGGAGACGCGAGATGATATCATGCACAAAGATACTCATGTGGGCCGAACCCCCGATTGGGACTTACTCCGATCTTTAGGCAAGGAAGAAGCCATCTGCTCTTACTTGATTCGCGAAGTTCGCGGGAACAACAATGATGTGGTGTTTACATGCAATGCTTGGGAAGTTGCGTTAACGATGCGAGAACCGATATACCCCCAAATAGTCCTCGAATTCTTCTCGACCTATCACCTGGATTTCACGAAAGCTCACAATGAACCCGAAGCCATCTCAATCAATTACCGGGTAGCCAACCATTGGGTTAAGTGTTCTTTGGTACAATTTGCTATCAATTTGGGCCTCTACACCGTGGAACAAGCACAGAACCCACATTTTATCCCTTATCTAAACCGGGGAGCATATCAAGAGGCCCGGAATGTTGACCGAATCTGGGAAGAACTCGGGGTAGGCATGTTTGACCCGAGAACATCAAAGAGCAAGCACATCCGAAACAGTGAACATAGATATTTATATCGGATGATCTCAAATACCATTCGGCAAAGAAACGAAGGGACAGAAAAGATTAATATGTATAGCGTTTGGCTATTGCACCAATTGGTGAACCGGGATCGATTTACTAACATTCCACTCATTATTGCTTCCTTTTTGAATGGTCCAGCACAGGGTCACAAGAAGAAAAGTGGCTTCACGGGAGGCCAATACATTACACGTCTGGTAAAAGCAGCAGTCACTCTCACACCGCGGGTGACAAAGACATTGACAAAGAAAGAGATGGAATTTTTAGATATTCACCAACTAGGGGGAATGGGGGTACTTAGAGAGGCAATACCCGGGTTGGAAGCAGGCCGATTTGCATGGGAAGATAACCCAGCCACTCAAACTGGGGGGAGAGTTGTGCAACCACAACAACCGCAACAACCAAGGCAAGAAAGAAGGCGACGGCAACAACCACAAGTACCGGAAGACGTTGAGATGGCCGATTTTGAGCCACCAATCCTCGATCATGGTCACGGGCACCCCGGAGCATCTGGCTCCGGCTCGGGTCCTTCATCATCTGACCCGTATCAGACTTTATATGCTGATGTTCATGCCTTGCAACTTGCAGGTTTGAGGACTGATTTTGGTGGGATGCGGACATACATGGAGAGTATGAACTTGCAACTTCAAAGAAATTACTATCAGGTCGAACGGGCCCAGTCATACCATCCTTGGCAACCTACCCCAGCACCAGCCGAGGCTCAAGTCCCACTACCCTACTGGGGCCCGACTTCACCAGCTCCGCCGCCCTACTCGACATTTGATGCCTGGTTTCAGCAATATGAGCCGACGTCGCCCCGCGATGGACGTGATCATTGAGCTTCCTGTTTGACTTTTAGACTATATTCGATTTGGTTGTACTTTTGGATTATTTCATTTTAGCATCACTTTCGTACCTTTGTCTTTTGGATTATGTTTGTTTGAACTATTTTATCTTTTTATGCTAGTGTTGGTTTTAGTTATGTTTGATAGAATGTGATGAGCTGAGGAACTGGATGGAAATGCTCGGAAAATGGATCATGCTTTTGGGATGATAACAATACTTGACACACACACAAATCAAAATACCCTCAGGGAGTACCGTTCCCTTTTGCTTTTAATTTTTGGTTTTAATTTTATTTTATTTTTTTTGTTGCATTGAGGGCAATGCAACGTTTTAAGTGTGGGCATGGGGAGTGGTATCCACCACTTGTTGTATCTTTTAGTAAATCATCTAAAACATGAAATAACCAGAATTTTTTTTAGACACATCTCAACCTTAGAAAACAATTTTTGGACAATAGAGTTCACTTTAAAGGGAAAATTTTTTCCTAGCTTTTATGTGTCAATTTTTGTGGCTTTTCGCCGATCTAATGCTCTTTTTAACTCGTTAAGTAAACCACTTCCTAATTTGGAAAATTTGAAATATCTTGTAAGCCGATAAAAATTGCCTTTTAGAAAATTAAGATTAGCAAAGCTAGCTCTCGATGACATTAGGTTGGATTAAGAACTTTTAGTTTACGTGAATAAATTGCTAAATAATAAATATAATAGAAAAATTTGAGAATCGGTGAGAATATTCATCCGGCCTTGTGCTCCCGACAAGTACGCCCGAGGGGTCCTTCAAACCTAGCATTCTAAGGTCAACTGATCTGGACATGTTGGTCGAAAGTCTTTTACGCGGGTTCACAATGTAAGCTGAGGTTCGAATCGATTCTTGAATAAATACCTAATTAAATACTTAGGGAGAACAATTAGCCGACCTTGGGTTCCCGACAAGTAAGCTCGCGGGGTCCTTTAAACCTAGCATACTAAGGTCAACTGATCTGGATATGTTGGCTGAAAGTCTTTTACGCGGGTGCTCAATGAAAGTTGTGGTTCTCTCTTCCAAACAAAAAAAATAAATAAATTAATAAACGTGCAAAGCATGTAATAAAAGAAATGAAAAATCAAATAAAATAAATAAACATGCAAAGCATGAAGAAATAGAGCAAATAAGCTGTGAAATGAATAAATAAACTAATTTTTCTTCTTTTAACCTAACTAATTGGGTAATTTTCATAAAGATGGTGTTTATAGGCTATGCAAGAATGAATGAGGATCTAAGTTAAAAGTAGTATACTTAGCATAGTTAAAAATTTGATTAGATCTGTGAAAAGTTAGCTAAATTCCTTACACAAACTTGGGCATAAAATATAGCGGAAAATTTTAACTGCTAAATGGACTAGGTTCTGAAAAATTGTTATGCTCTTTGAGTAATTTGAGATTAAGTGTCACAGTATAATTTATTTATCTGATTGAATATTTTTAATGATGATTTGCTTGAGGACAATCAAAGTTCAAGTGTGGGCATGTTGATATTGGCAGATTTATACATACTTTTATCTGCCAATATACCTATTTTTATACGTGTTTATCGATTAGAATATGATGTTATCACTCAAATTGTAGTTTCCATTGTGTTTTTCAGGCTATAGAAGAAAAAGTAACAAAATGGGGTTAAAATGATACAAGAAATGAAGAAATGCAGAAATTCAAGAGATAGAGGCGCTATCTATAGATAGAGGCGCTATCTATGTCGCTATCTCCGTCGCTATTTCAGTCCAAAACGCTAAAATGAGTCGCTGTTTGGTGTCACAAAGAGGAGATAGCGCCGCTATCTTTTAGATAGCGGCGCGAAAAATGGCGGGTGCCAAAGATAGCGACGCTATCTTGACACTTAGCGACGCGATATTGTGCGATCTGACACCTATTTAAGCGAATTTGCATATCTGATTCAGGACTTTTGACCTAATTTCCGAAAAGCAGCCGAAAAATACCAAAGGAGCACTCAAGATCAAGATTCAAAGGCTTAAACATTGGTTTTCTATCACTTTTGATTATCATTATGTTTATGTTTACGTTTCTTTACGTTTGTTTGATGATTCTTAGCATGTCTATGTGCTAATCATCTTATATTCGCTATGATTAGATGAAGTTAGGGTTTTAGGTTTGGATATTCTTAGGATTTGATGATGAATGTTTGAATACTTATATTTTTAACAAAGAACCTTTTTGTTAAACCTTTAATTTTACATTGTTGAATCTGTTTATTACTTGATTGGTTAAATATTGACAACATTGAATTGATCTAGTAATTCCCCTGACTTTTCATACTCTTGACCTAGTCAGCGACTCACTAGAAATAGGGATCCGAGATTCGATACCAATAACCTAGGTGAAACTAAAAGTCTGATCTGTAGAGAAGAAATTCCTAGGATTAGAAGGTCTCGGAAAGCCGAGCCTAGTTAGAAGTAATAAGCAGGAGTGTGGATTTAAATAGATTTCTTGAGAAGAAATTCCTAGAGATCATATTAGATTCATTGTAAGGTTTTAAGAGAAATCTAGTTCCTTAAACTTCTAGAACATGAATTAAATCGGTACTTTAAAACCAAACCTATACCTAGACGGATTCGAGTCATAGTGAATATACTCCTTAATATTGAAACACTTCCTTGTCATTTTCGATCAATTGTTTATTTTAAACAACAAATTTTAGTTTTATTATTCAGTTTGCAAATAAAGATATCCCAAATGAAAACCCTTTTCTATTATTTGTTCAGTTTAATTAATTAGTTTTATATTACATAATCAGCTTAATTGTTCCCTGTGGAGACGAATAAACCCAGATTTACTTACCTAAACTATATTGCTCACGATTAGGTCATACTTGCCTAAGAGTGTGGTAATCTAGGAAAGGTGTATTTTAGGTGATTATTTTATAACTAGATTTTACACATCAACTAATTTTATAGTGTTTGGGTGGTTTATGTGAGAATATGAACTAGTTAGTTACTTAGTTATGAATTGTTAAATGTCATATGTATAGCATTTAAGTCGTGTATGGAAAGTGTTGAGGTCAAATATAAGGTTTTGACCCGTTTGGGTATATTAAAGGAAAGTTGGCTAAAAGTGTATAGTATGGTTTGACTTGAACTAGGAATGTCAATAACATGATAATTACATATCTTGGTAAATTGTAATGCGTTGACTTGTTGTAGTTAAATTCGGATCTCGACCCGTTTGGATGTATTATGCTATATTGGTTAGATATGGGTAGGTTGTAATTGACATGAATTCCAAAAGTGTAACATGACATGTTTATATGATATTGCAAGTGATAGTTATTCATGTGGTGCAAGTGTTAGTGTTAAATGTATATTTAACATTGTTTATAATTTGGTGGAATTATATACTAATTCGATATTCCTTTGGTATGCAGGAACTGGGATCGAGACTCAGAAACATTAGACCTCTGAGTTCGACAAGTGGAAGTAACGGTGAGTGGACTTAACCTCAAACTTGTGTTCGGTTACAATCGGTTTGGTATTGCCTGTTTGGGGAAAGGTGCAAGAAAATACAGGAAACATGCAGGAAATTACAGGAAAAATGCAGGAAACTTCCCTGTAGCGAGTTCACGATCGTGAACTCTAGTTCACGTTCGTGAACTATTGTTCACGGTCGTGAACTTCAGATTTCAGGTTTTTCGGGTCGTTTTCGGGCGCGAATCTTTGACAGTTTGCTTGTTTGGTACATGTTCGATCGGGTGAGACGAAATAGGATATGTGCACATAGGTGGAAAGGTTTTGCTTGATTGGTAGAAACAACTCGGTTAGTGGCAATCGAGGATAGGGATGAGGTCAGTGTCGGATGGATAACGGCTGGGCAGAGTGTATCGACTAATAGGGTATCCGACCTTACCTGTATGCGTTACATGGTTAAGCGGAGGGAGTTGCCCGGGGTGTTGGATACAAGCGCTATCGGTTACCGTGATTTTGGCCGACCATGGTTTAAGGCCCGCAAAGCCGCCGATCCTCTCTCTTAGTGGTTACCCAACGCGGAGATGTAGTAATACTTCCGTGTTTAGCATTCGGAGATGTAGAATTACTTCCGAGGTTAGTAGGCGGAGATGTAGAGTTACTTCCGTGCTTAGTGATTAGACCAGTTAGCGGTTACATGTTCGGTGGAACAGTGGTTCAGTGGAACAATGGTTAAGTGGTTACAAGGAGTAACGATCATGGAGATGTTGGTGCTTGCTTGTTGAGCTTTATATAATTTGTAGGTTATGTTCATTCACTTAGCTTTGTGCTAATCCCTCATTCGTTGACTCTTTTCAGGTTGATCGGTGCTTTGGACGGAATGGGTGATCAAGCTCAAATGGATATGTTTTGTAAAATGAGCCATGTCGTAAAGTGACACCGTTTAAATATTAATGTTTTGGACTTTATTTTGGGACGTTTGGTTTGTAAACCTAAACCTAAACTATTTATTATCTTTATGCTTCCGCACACCTTAAAAAAAAAAAAACGTTTTCTAAATTTTGCGGTGTTACAGTAAATGAGTCATTTCACTTTGTTAAAGTAGATATTTAGTGGGTGTGGGTCCCACTATTTTGAATCACCCCAAAAAAAGTGTGTCACTTATTTTGACTGGGAGGAAGTATATATATATACATGGAGTTTTTTTATATCGGTTTCATAACTCAAAGTGATAAATTTAGTAGAGAAATATGTTTTGGAAAATTTTGGATTTTTGTAGATTTTTTTGGTGACATTTGTATACTATTTATACAAATATTGCATCAGTATTGTTAACGGTTCAACCGACGGTTCAACCGACGGTTTAACCGACGGTTCAACCATAATTAGGGCGTTAACCATTGAACGCAAAAAACCGGTTTTTAATACATTGATAGATAATAAGAAATCTTGTATACCAAAATCAGATTAACGATACAAGTATTTAGCAGCAATCACCCGACCCGACCCGATAACACTAGTCGGGTCGGGTGCAATCGGGTCCTGTGATGATATCGGGTTTTTTAGACCCGACCCGACTAACCCGATTACTTATCGGATCGGGTTTCGGGTTATGATTATTATTATTTTCGGGTTTCGGGTTGACCCGATTGACCCGATTAGAGTTGAGTTCAAAATTTAAATTTTAAAAATTTTAAATATCTTTACCAAAAATATATAAAAAGAAAAAGAAACCAAAAGTCACAATTATTACCTACCTAAATTGATTACCTATTAGCGTCGTTTTATTTTCATAGTATATACAGAGAACAAGAGAGCATGTTTACGATAAATTAGTATGAATTAATGTACTCTCTTTTTATAAATGTGTGTTTCTTGAACTTTTATAAATGTTTTTGTTTGGTGTTGTATCCGGTTCTTGTATTCTAGGATGTATGTTTAAAGTTATATACTTCCTCCGATTCAAAATAAGTGATACACTTTCCTTTTTGGGGTGTATAAAAATAAGTGATACACTTTGAAAATTTACCTTATTTGCCAAAAAATAGTGGGACCCACACCCACTAACTATCTACTTTAACAAAATGAAAAAGCCCCTTTACCCTTACTTTTACTTTTAAACATCATTAACTTCAATTTATTCAAAAAGTGTGGGACCCATTTCCCACTAACCATCTAATTAATCTAATTTAACCACCATTATAAACTTTTGCCTCAAAATCCGTGAAATCCAAAGTGTATCACTTATTTTGAATCGGAGGAAGTATATAATTTCTCTTTTTTCTCAAAAAAAAAAAACTTTTATAAATGGCTAACCCGACCAACCCGATCGGGTCAACCCGACAAAACCGAAACCCGACCAACCCGAACCCGACTAACCCGATTCCTTATCGGGTCGGGTTATAATTTTTTTTATCTCAAACCTGATAGACCCGACCCGATAAGAGCCAGGTCGGGTCGGGTTGACCCGTTGGGCACCCCTAATCAAGAGCACAATCCATCTATTTAGTACAGTTAACTATTTATAAATTTTCAGTGTAGTTCGTGTTCGTTTAATTTAAACTAGCAAAACTTAAGGAGTAACGAGCGAACACCATTACAGAACATTATAGTCATATAACTCTAAATTAATAACCAAAAAAAAAAAACTGATTAATGTTGTTGACACATGCAATCAGGGATGGGATATGTATATATGGATTGGGTCTCCTTTCTTAACCTAATTTGTCCTTGTCTGTTCTTATGCCCGTTTTCTACGGTCTGCTGAAACTCTGACCACTCCATGGTTTCGTTAAGAAAGAGTTGACTCAAGAGGACCATGTTTGGTCTAATAGTCTTCATGTTTTTGTATGCTCGGTACCCTAGCTATAAACACAGCCAACAATCACAGGGTCGCTTTTATAAAGTGCACATTTTGTTATAATTATATATTTATTTTATTGTTAAATACCATTGCATTGTGCATGTTTCCTGGGGAAGCCGAAATGAAGATATCGGTGTGCATACTGACATAATAATCAACAGCAGCTAACAAAGAGGCCTTTCCTTCTACTTGAGCCCGTTCCTTGTCAGATGCAAGGCTTTTTTTGTCTTCCATAAGTGGAAACATTTTTCTCAGTGTAGACATCCGCGCTTCTCCCCCATAAACCTTTTTTTTTTTTTTTAAATAAAAAAAAACAGATTATGAAAAAGTCAACTAGAATTGGAATTAGTAAATTATTATTACCTTGTGGGATGCAAGATAGAGGCGTGTGTGATTGTTAAAGCCCAAAGCTCTCAAAAGCAGCCCGATTTCTTCAGGGGTCAGCGGGCATCGACCCTGATGCCTTAATTCCTCATTTGTGAACTGACTTTTCATAACCCGACCCTGCCAGATCACCTGGCGGTATTTTGCAAGAGCCAATCTCTCTGCTTTTCCACCACCAAAATCACAAGCTGAATGGGCAGCCATATCCTGTTAAATAACATCTTATTACCATAATTTATGCATCAGAAATACAGCTGGCAAAATGGGCTAGTTTAGCAGCCGAACGGGTCAAAAATCAACTCAAGTGTAATTTTTAATGTATAAAGCTCCTAGATAGATTTTTTTTAGTATTAGATTACTATTTCAAAAATATCATTTTCATAGCCATCAATAAATTGGGTGATCTGACCCGTTCCCAGTTCAGCCCGTTTCGCCACCTATTTATGAGACAAAGGCGGCCTGAGTTTACATAAAAAATGGTCATGAGAAAGAAACATACTTTATCAAAGCGAAGATGCAAAACAATGAACTTTCCATTTGTTTTCTTATCCTCCAATTCTGTTAGTTTGTTTGTACTAGGAGAGGCTCGAAGGCGTTGAACAAGAGTGTCTCCTAGTACCCTGATGTTGGGAACAAACACTAATGCTTCAAAGTTAACCTTACATCTAAGAAGCTGGATTTCTTTAGCTAGATTATCAAAGGCTAAACGGTGCGAGAATGGGGCAATAGCAGCAATTCCATGACTGCAACAATAAAACCTCAAAATCACATTTACAAATACCAATACTATTTAATGATCACAAAACTTATATTATTTCAGTATTAATCTAATTACAAACCTATTTAGCATTGGCAGAACATTTTCCAAATACCAGTTAGCAGAAGCATGAACAGGTGCTGTTTTAATTCTAGTAGGCCGAATTCCTGTGCCATAATATTCCCTTGTGCTCCAGGAATACATGCTGGGAAGCTCTTTGACTATGTTGACTTCATTTTGCAAGACCTCAATAAAGTGGTCAACATCAAATATATCTGTGAAAGAACTGCATAGTAATTGCAACTTTTTATTTATTAGTTAACAACTTGTAAGAACGAAAGAAAAAAAAAAAAAAAACTATAAATACCTTGTATCTTGCCAGACAGGATTTACTTCAAGGTGTGGAATTACTAGGGTTGCGTTTAAGATTTTAGCAACAGCAACCGCATCACAAATCTTTCAAAGCAAGTTTTTTTTAGGTAAGAAATTAGAAAAATAGTAAAATAAAATTAGTTAAAACTAGAGTTTATAAGATCACATACCCCCATTCTTTGCTGGTTCAATCCACCATCTAGAAACACCTGAATATACCCCTGGGATTTCTCTGGATTGGCTTAAAAAATAAAACTGTGATTAATGATCACAAATGAAATGCTAAACTTCCGTAACAAAAGTGACATAATAAAACTTAATTGGTTTAAAATATAGATAACCTAGTTTAAGAAACTCACAAGGAACAGTAGGAGAATCAAGGCAAGGTTTCCATCCTTGGTGAGTCAACGGAGACCAAATATCCAACTGTTGTTTCTCAGACTGGTAATAAAGAACGTATTAAATTACATAGTTTAATTACTTAATATAAATTTTATTTGTAAAATGAAAAGGTTAGCACCTACTCACAATTTCTTGATGCAAAGCACCTTCTAGTAGACGAACATGCTTAGCACTTGGAGCATTCCATTCCTACAGTATGAAATTTCCTCAATTAAAAAAAACAACCGCAAACATCATATACTTGCATAATACAATTGCAAGTTTGATTTCACACGACAATTACATAATGATCTTCTGAAGAATTGGAAAACTAGTAGAATTTGCATCATGTAAAGCATTGATCATGAAGTCAGATGATCAGTCACTAGATAAACACTCAATGTCATAAAACACACTGCTAACAAATAGCAATATAACAGAGTTGAAGCTGCATCACATGGCTACTTGTGAAATTTGTATCGTTTTTTTTTCTAATTAGGCAATCCATAACTATAAAGCACATGATTTACATTTTCGAGATCAAAACTAAACCCTAATTTTGGATGAATTGAACTTTTACGAGTGACAGAAATGTCCGTACAGTAGTACGTATATATTGACGGAAATCGTACCGAAAACAGTGAAGGATAAGCACGTCCCAGAGGATCAAAGAGAGTAGGGAAGAAATTTGGGAGAATGATTAAGAAAATTCCAACGATTGCAGCTTTTTGTGACTGTGTTTGTAAGTACTGAAGCTTCATCTTCTGGATCTGTAATGCGAATGAAGCAAAGGATGTCGAGATCTAGCAGCAGATCAAACTAGGGCTAGGGTTTGATTAATAAATTTGAGAGATGTCGGTTGATCAAATGTTACGGACTACCGGAGTGTTTAACTACGGTGGTCGGAATGAAGAAGCAAAGAAAATAATGTATACTTGTAATTATGTATTTAAGTACTTTTGTATATCACCTCTCATTCAGGGGTTGATCAAAATAATTGCACAATTTATTTTATTTAGGACTTATTTTTAATTAAATATTTATTTTAATTATAAATTAATTCTTTATTTTTATTTTTAAATATCATTAATATTAATTTTATTCAAAATGAATGACATACATTCTCCCCTAAATATCTACTTTAATATAGTCTTAATCCACATTTTAATATGTTAACTCAAAACCATTAAATCTCAAATGTATTACTTATTTTGATACGGAGGTATTACACCAGAGGTCTATGGTATATGCACTTTATTATACTGCACAAATATCGTTTCCCATCCCTTTTAATTTCTCAATTTGTCTACACTCAGAGAATTTGTAGCAGGAATTACTTACCAATCAATGAGCGAAAACAATTATGAATTAGGGTTTTCAATGATACGCTAACAATCGAGCAGCAATTAACTCAATTATGTGAATTATCAATGTTAGAGAATTGATTACCTGAAATGTAAAATTGAGACCTGAGAGCAACGTATTGTAATAAGAGAGGGGAAGCTTAGCTAGACCAAAATAAAATTTTATAAAAGTAAAAAATTTAAGTACTTAGGAATTGTTAAAAAAAATTATTTAGATGGGTCTTAAGCAGATTATTAAACCTTAATAAATTTAAATTTTAAGCTTATTAATAGTTAACAGATTAATAAGCTTAAAACCATTGTAAATAAGCTTTTCCCAAATCAGATTGTTAGTGAGTTGTTTTGGATGAAATGTTGTTACGCCTGTTACTATTTGAGTTTTGGGCTTTTGGCACAATATTAGCTTTTGGTAATTTCCTTATTAGTGTTGTAATTATTATTATTATTATTTATTTATTTTTAATCAGGGTTCTAGTTCGTTTTGTGAGCCGACTAATCAAGGCGACCACCTGCTTTGCATTCTAACTCGTTTTATGGGTCGACTAATTTCAAGGCGACCATCTCCTTCGCAGGTAGTCCAGAATCGGCAGGTGAATCTTCGTGGCCACATGAAAGTATTTTTTGCTCATTGGAATGGAAAACGAAATTCAACCATTAATTAAACCACATTAAGGTTACAATTTGGATAGATATATAGATAACTACAAAAGTTATCATCAAATTACGAAATGATAATACAATTTTTGTGTTGTCTTGATACATCAAACACAAAACTAGACATTACGATTACACACTTAATTAATTAAGCCAATACAACACTTCTTATTGCCTTCAAAACACCACCATAAAACACCACCATATATAATCCGACATCAACCGCATCGATCCTTTTCCATAGCCGTCCGCCATCACATCCTCAGTTAAACGGTAACCTAATACGTATCACAAAAAGTAAATACAAGACCAATGCATAACATATATATTGTGTCACATTTAATTTTTAAAAAAATTGTAACGGGCTTACGCTAGTTTAAAAGAAGTATCAGAGCAATCATCCTCTAGAGGTGGTCCACTGTTACAACTGTATACGTTAGTCTCCGATGACCCTTGATCGTCAGGGTTAATTACCAGATTATCGAATTCTGCATTTGTGGTACGTGGCCTCTTGCCTTTCGATACCAATGTCATCATCTATACACCAAATCAAGGTATTTAATTAATCGTGAAAAATAAACATATACAAATAAAAAAACATTGTTAATTTTCAATAGATCAAGAGTCTTGCTTGTTGTTTCAAAAGCTTGTTCTCTTCCATTAACTGAAGTCCCTGCATAATTATATAGAAACTTTCTCTTAATACCTAGGAAATGTGTATATGCTAAATAAAATTCTATCAAGCTCATAGCCATATGTAGTATTATTTCTAGAAAAATAAAAGATCATATAAATTCTTTTATACGGAGTATATTTTAAAGAAAGATCCTGATTTGTAAACCACTTAAATACGTCAATCCTAAAACTTCATCTATAATCGAATTCAGGTGGATCAAATTTAGTTACGACTTGCGCTGATTATGGTCAAAAACGTTTAAGTCCACTTTGGAAAGTCAAATCGATTATGTGTTGAATTAAAAAACTACATTAGTTTTTCTTTTTCTTTTTTCTTCAGAAAAAAGTGTTAACAATTAAATTTACGCCAATTTTGTTACAGCAAATCTTGAACCCATTGTATATTATAAAAACACTTGTAACGTACCTTTTGTTGAAGAGTAGCTATCTCATTTGCAATTCGTTCATCCTGAATTAATAAGAAACAATTAAGTATCACAATTAACTAATCTACTTTTTGGGATGGATTAATTATAAAATCATATTATAACTCTAACAAAAACCTTTGTCTGGAGCACACGATTGAGCCCTCCTTCAAGCAGGATCTCCAACCGTTGAAGTTCCTCTAGAGTTAGTCCTTGAAGGTCCTCACCACGTAATTGACTGTGTTTGTGACGAAATTGTGCATTAGCGACAAATTTCATGTCATAACTTAGGGTTAATACCTCAAGAGTTTTTCTAATATTATAACATATATATTAAGATGTATTAAATAAACTCAAAACTTTTAAAAGTATTGCAATAATTATGAAGTCCAAGTTTACTGTCTTTAAATGGTGTATAAATGTATTCTGGGATTTTGTTATAAACTTTAAAATCAGGAATAAAATTATATTATCGTATGCCTATATAACACACATAAGAACTCATATCTCAAAATAATAACATACTTTCACACATAAATATCAACGCACTTTCATACCGCTTGAACTCTCAACCACTAGATTGGTTGACATTTGATAGATCAGTTATCATTACTTAGCGTTACTGATAAAACTGTGAAAGTATGTTATTACTTTATACAATTATCTATATAAATTATAAAAGGTTAATGTAGAATACCTCAATTCACGATTCTTGTCAATTACCTCTTTGCTCATTCTTGTTTCATCGCTTTCCAGGAGCTACACACAAATACATATATAGTGGCTTACCATTGGAAATTAATCATGCTTATTTTCGACAATTAAGTTAACCACAAAGCAAATTAATACTATTTTATACAAACTATATTTTTCTTTCAAAATTTAGTGAACTAATTTCCTTCTGCATGCAAGTTATTTCTGATGAATATTATTTCTGACGGATAAATTAATCCGTCAGAAATGAAATATATCAAACTAACGGGATAAGTTAACTTTTTTTTTTTTCATGTATCGTTCAATCCACAATAATTGATCTCTTAATGAAATTATCATTTACGAAAGTTATCAAGATATATAACAAACAAATTTTTGCTAAAGATCAAGGGACGAAACCTGTAGATTGAGTGAAGGCTCATCAGTTTTATCAGCAGTATTAGTCGAATGGCGTTTATATTTTCCGAGTAACTCTTGCATGCTTGTGATCACAACAAAGAAAAAAGATTACAATCTGTGCTTTATGCAATGTCATTATAATATTAGGAAAGTCAACAAAAGAATGCATAGCTTTGAGGACAAAAGTAATTAAAACAAACCCGACTGAACCAAACAAATCAGAACTCGAACGTAGAAATGACGCCCGATTTAATGAATGTGCACCGAGGCTACTACTAATATATACCCAAGGGCATCTCCGAGATTTTAAATGCCATGTGCGAAAACACGAAAATAGGCCTCTTGAAGACAAGATTTTCTATAAAACATTGGACTTTCTAATTTTTTTTCTATTAAATTATAAAGTTGGCTTAAATTTTAATATTATATATATTTAAAAATTGGGCTCATATAAAATATGTGTCATGTGCGGCTGCTCAAAGACACCTGTATACCTTCTAGTGATTCCTAAATCTGTTTGGAAAGAAATTGATGAATAAAATCAAGCTGTAAATGAATACTACACTACTACATGCGGTAAAAATGTAACAAAGTCTTAATTACATGTATGTTATAGTGGAAAAACTGATATATATATATAGCTTTGTACAAACTCTAAGCTTGAAGCACATATATAAATGTATACGATGCATATGAAACATGATATCATTTGATATAATTATACTTATTGATATATAGTAGATAATTTTTACTGAAATTTATGAAATGACAGTCTATATGTAACACCATTAAATGTCAAAATATCGTGGGGAATCATAATTCGCGGAGAAACAAACAGAAGAAAGCAAATAAGCTTGAATCACAGACAAAATTACTGTTACTTTGACATATGTACTATTGTACTCCAATAAGAAGATCAGTATGTCTAGTTAACATTATGCATTTAACTTTAATCATGGTCACAAAAATAGCATATTTTATTATCATTTATTAAAAAAAGCCCATAGCCTATCAGTACAAGATATGTTACAAGGTGTTTCTTATTAACTTATTAATTTATTAACTTATGGTCATGAGTTTGAGTAATCATGTAAACAATATGATGTATATTTAGAAGTATTTTTGAGACTGTGTTTTCATTAAGTAAATATATACCGTGAATGAAAACTAAATTAAATGCTACAATGTTAGAACTATATAAATTTTGACTACTATAACTCAAATGTTCAATATATGTTCAAGAAAATATTAAGACAAATTTTTTTTAACTTAATTTAGATACACCAACACAAAAAAGTAGGAAAGAGTTTCACTTCAATTGCTAGTAATTAAGAGTCAAAATCAAAACATAAAAATTACTGTACTTTAAAAAACCCTAAATCGCCCCCCCTTTTTCAACACACAAACCAACAACCAAAATAAGGAAAGATTGAGATTGCATGAATGGAAAACACATTTTTTTGGTATCATAACTTATTTCCATAAGTAGAAAGTTTAAACAAACAAAAGAAGTAATATTATAGGGACTAGGGCTTAAAGCAAAGACACACATAGTACCTTGAACTAGCATACTCAAACAGTTTTCCGGTGGCCGAGAAAATGACGAGAGCGACGTCGGCGTCACAAAGGACGGCGAGTTCTTCAGCTTTTTTCAGAAGCCCTCTTCTTCTCTTTGAAAAAGTCACCTGTCTCGCAGTTATATTATCAATTTTTCTTATTTTTATCTTCTCTCTCGCCATTGAAAACTTCTCTGCACAGAAACAAGAATCCAAATTTTTAATTTTAGATTGAAACCAACCCAAATGAAAAAGATAATTTCTTTAATCAAGATTTGAAGTTTTAGATCTAAAACCAAAACCCCATAAAAGATCCAGCACACACATAGCTCATTTACTTTGATTTTCATGAACATGCAAACAAAGTACAAATTTTTAGGGTCAAAGATCAAGATTTGATGGGTTTTTGGTGATTCTTTTTACCTTTTTCTGGAAGGAAGAAGATGGATTTTGGGTTGGATTCTTGGATAAATCAGTGATGGATGATGTATCAGAGGTCTTTGCCAATAAAAGAAGAAAGAGAAAAGGGGAAGGGGTAGTGTGTGTGTGTGTGGAGATGTGAGTTTGTGTGGGGTTCCAAGAAAGGAAATACTTACCTTCCTCTAAATAGCAAAACTAATCCACTTTAACTTCAACTACTTACCACATTTGCTAAAAGAAGATTGGATAAAAATCTACTTTAATTTTAAAATTATAAATCTTCCCCTTGTTTCATTACTTGCAATCGTACTTTATACTCCCTTTCGTGTTTAAAATAAAGTTGTCATTTCTCCTTCAAGTTTTATGTCTAAATAAAGTTCTCATTTCTTAACCTTAAGGGCTCACTTAATAAAATAATATTATTGCCAATACTTTCACCACTAACTATCTCCTAAAACACGATCTCTCTCCAATCAAACTTTATATTTTAATCAAAAGTAATATCAAATATCCCACCAACTATTTTATAAAAAGTTATACCCAAGACAAATAAAGCTTTTATTTAAGGACGGGTGGATTTAGGGACGGAGGAAGTAACAGATTTGCAAACAACACTAAAATCTTGACATCATTTTATAATAGCGTTTCTCACATAAATGTTATTATACACAATTTTTTATTTTAATATTTGAAATAAATTACTTTTCAAAATTGTTTTATGTACTAGTTAGAAATTAACTTACGAAAATCATTTCACGTGATCACCTCCTGCACCCAACATGAGCAAATTCTCAAAGATGTACATGATTTGACACAATAATTGAACGCATCCATGCGGTTTTCAGATGTACATCACATCTTATTACTAACATGTATGTATAATGATCAAACATATGGGACCAGTACCATTCCGAAGGCTATTTCAACTTACAAACGTAAAATTTATTAAATGTTTTTATTATTCATGCATTAATAGTTATATTCTGTTTTCCTTTTCTTACATTTAAATAATAAAATAAAAGACGTATCATAAAAAGTTAGTATTATTGTATAAAAAGACATTACTTAAACACCATTAAAAACACATTACTATTTATAAATTAACATAGGTTGTGTTTAGCGAAGGATTTGCAAAATACACCAAATCTCATTTAAAAGAATATTAGAAAAAAAATTATTTGTATATTATAGCAACCAAATACTAAACCTCATTTAAAAAATATTAGAAAAAAACCATTAGAAGAAAGAGAAAAAGAAAGCTATTCATTAAATGTAGCAATCCATTCTAAATGTTAGTTATAGTAATTCGATAAAAAAAAAAAAAAGTTAGCCTAACTCGTGTGTTAATTAAGCGTACGACTACGTAATAAAAGAACTACTATGACATTCCTATTGAAAAATTCATTTGAAAAATATTAGACATAAACTTTATCTCGTGTCCTGACGAAACAATCAATAGTATCTGTAGTGATTGTAACAATCAATGATATCAATATCAACATATATAAAGCGGTGATAAATGTATCATATCTTTTAATAGATGTACCATAATTACTGTTTCATATGTTTATATAGTTTGTAGTAATATTTGTATCTTGTGGTTAATTAAATTAAAATTTATGGTGTAAAAATTAATTTCCATATATATAAATCAAACTATAATATGTAGCTGTTACTGAGAAAAAAAAGTACTAATAGTCTAATACATATATAGTGTTATTTTTGTTTAATAGGCAGATAAAATTGATTTTGTTACTTTAAGTAAATAAATATTAATTTAAGATTTGTAGTTTATTGATATTGATGTAAATTGTAAAGTATAAGGTGTTATTTATAATTTATATATTGTGAGTACAAGTTTTGTTGGGAATAAATTGAAGTTAATTGCATCCGTTAAAAAGAAAATATTGATTTTATAATATTAGATGTAATAAAGAAAGGACTACTATTAGAAAAGAGAAAGCATCCATTGTGGTGTGTGGACCAAATGGGGTACCGTACAACATTGTGGGACCAGGCTACATGTCTTGTGGTTTGGTCACTAAGATAAAGTGTTTTACATTATTTATTGGCTATGAATTCAAGTTCTATCGTGGATAAATAAGCGAAAGGTTTGAGGGAAGACATATTACCTCTTGTGAATGTCAGTGTCTTAGCTCGAATCATTAACTTACTAATATGCCGTTAAAAAAATGAATAATTTCATACACGTCCTTGTAAACTTCCAATATTACATATATATCCTTACAAATTTTATTATTACGTATATATCCTTTAAAAACCTCTAAATGTTCACATATATCTTTTTACATAATTTAATAATATTTAAATCATTTAAAATTTAATAAAACATAAACGCTAATCTAAATGAGTGGTAAAATGCCCTAAATGTCCTTAAAGGTCAAGAGTTTTTTCTTTCATCAAGGGTTTTTTCTTGTCAAATTTGACAATTGCATTTTATTCTCATATGAGGCGTGAGTTCTGGAGTTTGAATCCTGTAAATAACTCTTGTGGTGCCAATTATGGGGGATTTTTTCTTGGAGATCCCTATGGGGGCGGGTTTGCCCTGTATATGAGCTCGAACCCGGGGTGCTCGCTAGAAATTGCGAGTAGGTACCGTTGTTTCATTTGCCGTTTCAAAAAAAAATAAAAAAATTTAAGCTATTTTACCATTAATTTAGATTAGGATTTATGTTTTTTTAAATTTTAAAAGATTTAAATATTATTGAAATTAGATTAGAGAATATATATGAAAATTTTAAAGTTATAAAGAAATATATACATATTAGAAACTAGCTACATAACCCGCCCGATGGGCGGGTATGCTTCAAATATTTTTATGTAGTAAATTCCCAACAAAAAGCTTAATAAATTAAAAAATGACATGATAATGATGTAGATGTAATGAAGAATTGATAGAAAAAAAGATACATTAAAAAATGTAACAAAAAGATTTACAAACGAAATAAGACTTCTTTGTAAACTACATTTGCTGTTGAATTAGTGTAATTCCCATCGATGTCACAACAAATTACCTTCAATCCATTCTTGCTCGTTACTCGTGATACAGCCACATAAAGCTGGCCATGTGAGAATACCGGCTTTTGCAGAAACAAACCAACCTGAGACAACGTCTGGCCTTGACTTTTGTTAATGGTCATAGCAAAGCATACCTGAACAGGAAATTGCCTCCGATTCAATTTGAAAGGCATCTTGTTGTCGGAAAGGCTAATAACCATTCGAGGGATAGCGCAAATTGTACCCACCTTGCCGCCAGATATGATTTTACCCTCGATTATATTTACCCCCATTCGTAATATCTGAAGTCTGGTTCCGTTGCACAACCTAGCTTTCTGATCAATATTGCGCATACACATTACCGGAGCGCCAATCTTTAACTTCAGTATATGCTGCGGGACACCTGACATTTTTATGCTGTTCAAGAAGTCAGTTGTGTAAAGATCAAGGTTAAACATAGTGTCATCTTTATCTGCAGCGGAAACCGAGTCTGATGACTCGTAAGTCTTTTGTTCTCCCGGAATTAATGATAGCATACGTTCGTTTATGAGGTCAACCATTTCGTGCGTGGGAGCAAGAATGGCTCTATCTTGAAAAAAGCTGGGTTGCCATAGATTATCAACTAAATGAGGGTATGTTTCTGCAATAATAGCCCCAACGTTATCATCAGACGCTGGAATCAGCATGTTGTCTGAGAACTCTACTGACGAATCACCATCATTTTCACCAACTGTTTTTAGATAATTTATAAAAAAAATTGATATTAGTAAATTTTAAACTGGAAGTGTTTATTAAAAATTATAAATAATATAAATATATACCTATAGTGCCGTTGCCAATATCGAGTATCCAATCTGCAAAATCCTTTATTTCTTTTCTTTCAACCTCAGATGCTCCCGAACCCAGCCTCATGTTTACTGTCAATTTCAATACAGTGCAGTGGTCCCAAAGATATGACGCATTGATTGTCGAATGAACCACGTCTTGCCTACAGCCGTTTGGAATAACAGGAAGAATCTGCCGAAAATCACCACCAAATAAAACAACTTTCCCACCGAATACAGATTTTGACGGTGTCGAAGGGTCCTGCCTACATATGTCTCTCAGGGTTCTATCAAACGCCTCGAAACAATATCTGTTAATCATTGGTGCCTCGTCCCAGATAATTAGCTTGGCTTTTCGTATCAACTCAGCAAGGTCACCGTCAGCTGATATGTGGCACAACGAATCTTCAACCACATTAATAGGAATTGCAAATCTGGACAAAGTTCAAAATTAGCAAATTATATAAAACGTATAAAACTTCAATATTATAATTCCAGATATTGAGTATAATAAGTACGCGCAAACCTGGAATGAGCCGTCCTACCACCGTCCAACAAAAGGGCCGCAATACCACTTGATGCAACATTCAATACTATTGACCCTTGGGAACTTAATGCAGCAGACATAGTTTTGTACATGTAAGTCTTCCCAGTACCGGTGTAACCATATACGAAGAACATTCCGCCCTTTTCATTATTAACGGCGTCCATGACTGTTCTGTAGATACGTTTCTGCTCTGATGTAAGGCTGGCATAAAGAGTTTGATGCTGCTCGCGGAGTTCATCTCTGTTGTACGATTCCTCGTCATATATTAACCGGTTGTAATTTTCCATCGTGTATTCTTCATCAGGATATGGCATGTTTGAAAAAGACTTCAAACTCTTGTTATTACAAAGCAACATGTGTTCAATATACGTAAGACATATATTCATCCTCTGTGTGTCAGAAAGCTGTAAATCTGCATAAATAAACGTAAAAGATTATCAAAAAATATAAATAAATTATGAAACAAAAAGTAGTGATTAAATTGAGTGAGTTGTTTTTCAGTATTACCTGGAGCGTTACGCTTCCTTCGCTCAACGGTTAACACATCCTCTGCCAAAACATGCCAAGTTTTTTCCCATACAAACTCGGGACGAGACATACTATCAGTCATGAGTAGCATGACAAAAAAAGGAACGCAGATAATCACCCATTCCCCAAAAACTTGCTTCCAACAACCCATCAATGTACTCCTTGTCGTCCTGTAGAAGCCCACGGGCAAAACACGCATCTCGATATGAAGGATAAATAACACCGCGCCATTCTCTGAGTTGATCCCAGCTCCTCGGGCCTGTTGCCTTGTTTAGTAATACACGTAAATAATAAAGTTCACCCCATGAGGGCGGGACATGATGTATACGCCCAAGCGTGTTTCCTCTTTGTCTTGACTGCCAAATGCGTTGCTTTTGATTCCAAACGTAAAACTGGGGGATCTCAACATACAGGAGTTTACGGGCGTCTAGATCTCTCTCGTTTAGTTCCATCCATGCTATAAACTTGGTTTCGTTACAGATGACTTATCTAACGCGTAATCAATACTTTCCCTTGCATCAAAGATTACAGGCTGTTCATTTTCTAAATGGAACGACAACCGTTCGACTGAAGGTGTCCTTTTATGAATATCAAACTGAAAAATACGCCAGGTTGCCTCACAGGCTGAAAGATACCTACAATCATAATAATCTTTTATTTCGTCGATCTCTTCGCCCTCCACAGCAGCAGTAACCCTGTCTGGTCCTTTGTTCACATACTTAAACAGATATTTTATGGAACCAATTTGGTTGCACCATTCTACGTTAATATGAGACGGGTATTTCCTCAGCAAACCTGGATTGTAGGGCACGACATAACCATTGTGCAAATCTATTCCACTTTTCGTTACAGTATTTCCGTCATTTCTCCTCTTATAGATTGCATATCCCTTGTCATCGATGATAGTTGACTCGTTGAACTGTTTTGGGAATTTTTTCGTACATTTGAAATTGACAGTGCAAGGGCATCTTGGATTTTCAGCACCGCACGGGCCATGCATCATCTGATCGGTGACTATCTGGTACAATTCCGGATCCTGTTCTTTGTCGGGTATTTCTGCTGATATAAATTCATCTATTTTTGATGCAGCAGTTATCTTGTCTTGTGCCTCAAGCCACAATAATATGTGGCAGTGTGGAAGACCCCTCTTTTGGAACTCAATTGTGTACACAACTACGATTTAGAAAAAAAGAATATTTCAGATAAATATATAAATAAAAGTTTATAGTATTAAATATAAAACACTAAGTATATGTGTTGGATTATTACCTCCTTTTACGTGGCCAAAAGTATGATTTTCTTTGAAATCCTTTAGGAGGCAGTCTAGCTTGATTTTAAATACTCTAGATATAATATCAGGATGATGTTCAGATTTCAAACCCTTCTTGGCCATTTCACGCGCAATCTCAGGCCAATTAGGGTTACACGTGAAGGTTATGAATAAATCAGGATATCCGTGAAACTTGCATATCGTCATGGCGTCTAAATAGTTCTGCATCATATACCTTGGACTTCCGGTAAATGACGATGGTAGCACGTACTTCTTACCACGTAACACAGTACCATTATCATTATTTTGGGCCAATTTCGCCAATTTCGCATATGTCTCAGTTCTTAGATCTTTTTGCTACGTAATTATGTATCTCATCCTCTCAGCCTCAACCATTGAGTATCCGTCGGTAACAAACTACTGTAACAATCGCCTACCACTGAGTATCATGGAGAACTGATTTCTCTAGTCTTGCAATCGGTAAGCGAACCACTCCCTCATTGATACTTGCGTGCCTTTATTTTTTTCATTTAAAATCAGTCACGCCTTGGTGGTAGACATCAGTACGGGGAAAAAAGAGGGTAATGCAATGCTAGGTATAGTACGTGCAGCTCGCTGATTTTTTTTATTTTTCCGTTTTGCCTGTGGAGTACGATATCCCTAGAATTTGTTGTATCTTCGAAATCACCAATAATCAAAGCTGCTACTTCTGATGAAGCTGGTAGATTGTAGTTCCTACCGTCTCGTGATCTGCTGCCAATAAGTCTTAGCTTTATATTACTGTCATTTGAAGACCTTATCGATCGGGCAACCATCCGAAACTTCTCTACCAACGGATTTATTGCATCAAGAATGTCTCGTATCTGGGTCGTAAGCTCAACATCTATCTCATTAGTAGATGTTGATGCGCATCTGCGGTTGCTGTAACAAAATATATATATAAGTTACCGAAAATGTAAACTTTAAATTAGAAAATGCAACGACATCGTTAACTAATTGAGATTGTTTACCTAACAGCTTGTATACGGTTTTGAATCTCGTTCTCCGTGTCATATATATAAAGTTGACATAATTTAGGACGGTTCCCTGGTTCGGGCATCAAATCTCCCAATCTATGTGGATTTTTCCCATTTATCCTGAAGCAGTAAGGGCCACGTCCATTGTTAACGGACTCGTCTTGCTTAGCACCCATAGAAGTGAAAGCGAACATCGTGTTATATCGCCTTATATTGATCAAAAAAGAAGCGCTCTTTGGGTGTTGTTTGGTAATAAGGTCTTTCAACAATTTTGGTGGTTCGATCATGTCAACATGCAGCTTAACCTTACCCCTCATACAACAAATTGAGTATGAGTGGGGGTTTGTAGGCGAACGTCCGCGGTCCTTCTCATCTTTCCAAACCATAGCGCCGCAAGACGCGCATTCGAAATCAGGATCTCCATGGTCAAGGTATTCTACAAAATTTATCAGATTATGAGTAATAAACTAATTATGTAAAAAACGAATTTATAAATTTAAGTCTTAACGGAATTTTTAATCATAATAATTTTTACCGTTTGAAATTCCAACAAATGCATGTGTTGGTAGCTCATAATCATCTTCCTGTTGAGGGGTGGTAAATTTCAAACCACGTGAGATTCTCGGACGCACCGTTTTTTCTTTTTTATTAATCTTTTTTTCCTTTGCACTTGAAGAATCCCCTATTAGACATCATGAGGGGCAAACTATTATTCAAAGAACATATATAATAACATATATGATTTAATGTATTTGGTAAAGGTTACATTTGATAGTAGATTTGCAAACCTTTTTCATTTAAATTAAAACTTATGGGTGTATTGATGTTGAACCTTGAAGTCTTGTTGGTTAACACTATAGTTACTGATCAAAAATAGCAAGTTTAATTAAATATCAATATAAAAACTTTAAAAATATTTTTTAAATTATTTTCAAAAAAACAAATATACCGTTTGTTTTGATTAAGGGAATGTTTGAAGTAAGGGGATATGAGCAAGGTTGTGTTGTAGTTGTATTGGTTGCAAACTGTACAAATGGTGTTTGGGTAGGTGGTGGTGTTGCGAATAGTCCATTTATTGAAGCGGTACTTCGATAAAAGTTATTTAACGGTGGACCTAATTAAAGTCAATAATAACAAACAATTTAGTTTGATATGAAAGTTAACATGATTTTTATTATACAATTCAACTAAATATTATTTAAAGTATAGATTATATTCAATATACTCACATGCTAATTGACTAATACGCGGAGCTATCATAGGCCTTGGTGATGTAAATGATGGACCTACTCAATATAAAAAATATCAAAAGTAATTATATAATTAGTTGCAAATGTTTATAACAGAAGTTAATATTTTGATACCTTTTGATTCGTTTGATGATGTGGGGTGTCAAATTTTTCGTCGGCCTTCCAGGACGCCGTTTAGTGATATCACCTAGCAAATATGTTATAGATAATTATGAAAAAAAAAGTGAGTAAGCTTAGTTGTATGAAGTTGTATGAAGTTGACATACTTTCGTTAAACGGCATAAGTGGTTTTCTTCCAATTGGTCTTCCACGTTTCCTAACCGCATTTGGAATCTCATTTGGCAAACCTTATAGTACAAAATAAGTAAAAATTAGTAAAATTGTGTAATAAATAATTTAATTGGTTTCATACATAATTAAATTAATTAAAATAGTACAATACTTACATTGTGTTGATGGATTTTCAAGGGGGCTTGTATGTAAATTTTCGAATGGTGTGTTTGTCGGAAAGCAATTACCATTTAATTGAGCATCTACTACGATTCGTTTAAGGTTTTCTGGATGATTATCCTTGTTTTCTACCGTGATTTTTCTTTTTCCTCTAATTTTTTCTTTAATATCTACCATTGCTTGATAATTGGTGGAATTAGATCCAATAAATATAATCTCTCTGTATATAATATCTGTAGAAAAATGGTAGCCAAAATTTAATGGACAAAATATGTAAAAAAAGTTTACAAAAAGAAAAAAATGGAAAAGCACTATGATTAATGGTGTACGAAAAAAATAAATAAATAAGAATTTCTAAAAATTTACGGGTCAGGAAGAAATGGCAATGTGTTTGGATACTATGTATATGGGCCACGTGGCCGAGCATCCCATTATGCCAACCAAAAGAATCTGGCCCAAACCATAAAAAGATCGACATCTTCTTCATTTTGTAAAAACACAATCAGATAAAAACGAAATGCGGCAGAGTAGCGATTAGGCAACATCAAACGATCGTTCTTTCTGAGATCGATTCGAGGATATGTCAATCGAAGGATACCAGATAAAATGAAGTTGCAGATCCGGCAATACAACGTCCGTTTAAGACTGTGATGGATTGGATTGATTCTGACGTTAATCGTAAACCCTAATCCGGTAAGATTTGATATGTATAAAATTGGAACACATGAATTAGGGTTTATTACTAATTATCAGTAAATCTTAAGGGCTTCCTGCATCACTGTTAAAATTGATATTTATTTAACAAATTTAGGAACAAATTGATATTCATATTGAAGTACAGGTTGCATAGATGTATTTCGAAATGTTAGCAAAAACATTTAGGAAGGATTGACAAATTGGCTTGATGCAGACAAAATTATGTGTTCATGTAAATACCTATATGAGCTTATAAACACCAAACAAATATGATTGGTGAACTTCTATATAGTAGCTTATATGGTTTCAGTTAACGTCTCTAGAATAACTTCAAAATGGTTAATTTTGGAAGAATTACCAAACATATTTATTTTAAAACAGTAAATACAGTTTGTAGTATCATATATTAGTCATCCATCATTATATACGTGTTAAACTTTTTAATAAAAACTTATACACAAACTGAAATACTATAGTTAGTGTTAAAAAAAAATATCCTCGGGCAAACTGTATACTTAAACGAATGATTAGTTTTTGTTAATTTATGAATTAGTTAGTAAGACTGATTAGTTTATACTTTTTTGTGAACCACGACTTGAGCCCAAAGCAGGAAGCTAATAATTAGTAAGAAGTTAATAATCTCAATCTTTATTAAAAAAGTCAACAATATACTTCATCCCTCATAAACTAAGTGTCAAAAGTAAAAAAAAAAATATTAACTACTACATCCCTTATTTTTTATTTATATCGCAACCAGTTTGATTTATACGGTTTTATATTGTTTATTTTGCAGCATGGTGAATGGGAATGTATTCTTAATACCGTAGAGGCATGTGCAATTCACGTGTGGCCTGATGTGGTAAAATATAAACTAAAAAACTAAATTTAGGAAGAATTACCAAATAATTTCCAGTTTAACACAAAATACATAAATTCATATTCATTTAATAACTATTCATCATAATAGTTTATAAAAAAACTTAAACTTTATATTGAAAAGCAAAGAAGGATACCTTTTTTTTAACAATTTGAAGAATCTCTTAAACTGTATAATAGTTTATCAATCCCTTTGAAGTGTATATACTGATTCTGTCATTTTGCTGGAAGTATTGAAAACATAAAATGCAATTAATATCGAATCCAAATGTGATATTATTATGATAAATCATATGTACCATATTGAATGTAGAAAATCTTAAACTATATTGAAGAACATTAACTTATCTTGTATTTTTTGAAGATGCTGGTATACGTAGGGCTAGAATACGTATACAATCGTGATTTTGCAGCTGATTAGGATGATGGAAAATAATGTTGAAGACGACTGCTATCTATAAGGTAAAAATCTCGAAACATATAAGAATAAGAACATACATATGTGTGGGGCTGTATTTATAGTTGAAATATACGATTCTTATGCTGATTTTTAGGCTGGTAATTTACATACTCAATTTATTTCGAAAATTTTCTGATATTTAGGCTTTATTTAAGGCTGATTTTGAATTAATGGAATACGAAATATTTTTAGTATTAAAATTTTCCCAAATCTCGAAACATATAAGAATAAGAATATACATATGTGTGGGGTTGTATTTATAGTTGAAATATATGATTCTTATGCTGATTTTTAGGCTGGTAATTTGGGCTGATTTATTTCGAAAATTTTCTGATATTTAGGCTTTATTTTAGGCTGATTGTGAATTAATGGAATACGAAATATTTTTAGTATTAAAATTTTCCCAAATTAAGTAAATATTTGAATGATAATGGGTGTAATGTTAGTTTATGGAATCTGTCTAATGTTAGTTATAAAATATTCCAAAATATAAGAAAACTTGTTGAAAGATTGAGGATGTTATTAGGTACTGTTAAATGATTCGGAATAAAAACAGCAAAGGTTATGGTTTCTGGTTTTTAAAAAAGGTAAAAATTTGTTGCTGAATCTTAAAAAGGAATGATAATTATATGTTTTTATTTTATGCCTATAATACCGAATTTATTACTAAGTCTATCTTATAAAAGAAAACGTTATATTTTTTTATTAAAGCAAAAAGTATGATATTAGAAAAAACGAATATTCTTTAAAAAAATATTAAAATTCAGAATTCATTAACTGTTTCACGTTTTTGTATATAGTTTAAGATAATGGAATTTTAAAAACCCAAAATTCATTCAATACCCAAGTTTACATATGCATAAAAATTCGGACATTGCAAAAATTCCTAAAAAATAATAACCAACCGCGTATAAATAGTCTTAAAAATATAAAAACGAAACAAATATGCAAAATGTCAAAAATGAATAGGCAAACCCCAAGATAGATTTGATTCCTATCAATCCTCCGGTTCTATCTTCACTTGAACCAAACCCTCAAAACCTTTTATAGCATTTTCATCTTCAGAATCGGTGTCAAGATCGTCTAGATCTATAAACACACGACGTTTCTTTTGACTCGAAGTTCCGCTGCCAGAAGCCCCCTCACATGTTGTAGGTGTGTGCATGTCGAGCACACATTTCACACTATCATCAGTCATGTTAACCTTCTTTATCAAGTTTGAAGGCGTGTTGAAATCCTCCAACGGCTCATCCTCCGGCTGAAAAAGGATACTCAAATAATTATTATAATATTACAAATCTTGCAATAATAATGGTTTTGCGTAAAATATACAATAGGATAAGGTTACCTCATCCACAACATCAGCCACTACACGGTCTTCAATAAAATTTTGTTTGAAATGCTTGATGAGTTTAGGATCCTCAGACATACCATCACATCGGTATGTGTGGTTATTCTTGCCATGATTTTCTTTAGAATACCACAACTTGAACAGAAATTTTTTACCAATGATCATATTCAACTCATCAGGGTAGTACTTGGAAGGATCCTTTCCATATTTGTCAATTAAGTCCCATACCGTAAGGCCGGTCAACTTGTGAACAGAGCTGTTGAAAAACACAACTTGTGCCGTACCAGTGTCATCGATGATTGTAACTACCACCCTAAACCTGTTAAAAAACAAAAATTATAAACAGTAACAATAGGGGTAAAAACGTGTTATATATAAAATTGGATTCAAATAATCGTCAGTTCAAGGTAATCTTACTTTGAAACGGTGCCCTTTGCCCCACAGTCGTCGCATTCGTAAGTAGTATGGCGATTATTTGCTGATTTTAATTTCACTTTTTTGCTGCACTCCTTGCATGCTATATAAGCCCATCCCATTTGTTCATGTATACAATGAATGGTTGCAAAGACGATGCAGTGGGAATCCTGTATATTTAAATTTAACGTCAAATTAAATTTAATGAAAATCAAAAGTAGGTAGACGTATTATTGTATTAGTTATGGTCTATGATTGACATACCTGTTGTACCTGGCGAATATGACCCACCATGCTTTTTACAGAATCATTAAAAAAATTGGATACGGTAACAACTTTAGCATCAGGTGTAACATCCTAAAACTGGCCTAGTTGTTTTAGGTATATTTTGATATTTGAAAATATCTATTTGACCATATGTGGAATAAATTAATTAAGTGTTAAATGAATTGTTTGACCGTTTGTCCTTTTGTGATATTTTAATCAAGGGATTAAAATATCTGTTTTCTGAAATGTTTAAATAAAAATGCGATTTTTATATCTTTGGATTCTCCTTGTTATATCGTCTCCAGAAATGCTTTCGTTTTTAAAATTGGAGTCCGTTTGCTATTTTAAATAAATTAACTACGAAAGGGACTTTTGTGTTGTATTGTTTAAAATGAAAAAAAGCCAAAATGGGGCCCCCTTTGGTGTGGGGATCGGCAGCCAAGGGAGAGCATATCCTCCCCATTTTTCTTCTTCTTTACCACTTTGCATCTATCTCTTTCTCTCTCTTACTCTCTCCCTCACGTCTCTCTCTCTCTACACCACAATCATCTTCTTCCTTGTTCTTGAGTTATCTTGAAGATCCATAGCTCGTTTCTTGGCCAATCTTTAATCCGAACACGTTTTTGGAAAGCTCTTGAGGTAAGCTTCAACCTATATGTGTTTATTTTCGATTCCATGATAGTTGATAAATTAGGGTTTATGTGTTCTTGAATTTTGGTTGGTGTTTATGGTGTTAAATGGTATGTTAAGTGTTTATACAAGGTTTGACATGTTTTGTTGTATGGGTACAAGTGATTTAGCACAAGGTACAACCTTTTTAGCAAAATGTACACATGGGTGAGTGTGTGTGTGTGTGTGTGTGTTCGTGTGTGTGTGTGTGTGTGTGTGTGTTCGTGTGTGTGTGTGTGTATCAATTGTGTGGTTTTGGTTTATGCTTCTAACTTGACTTAATATGGGTTTTAATATTAATGTGGGTTAAATTAATATGTAGGAAGTGATAACATGTCAAATATGTTAGTTATGGAGTATGTCAAGTTTTGGTGAGATTTGATAGCTAGTGTTTGGATGATTTGGGTCAAAAGTTATAACTTATGATTTTGAAGTAAAATAGTTGGGTTATGATAGTTATGAACTTGTTAGATTGATTAATTAGTTATGATTTGCTAAATGGTAGATTATGGCAATTGTAGTTGTGTTTGGATGTTTTTAGTTAGAAATGGTTAACTAGTAAATTGGAAGTAAAATGCATGGATTGTTGGTAACTTGAACTTGACGAATTGATATATGATTATGAATTGCCAAATGTGGTTTAATGTCATGGTAAAGTTCATTGTAGGATTAAGGAGGTAATAATTGGGCATGTTGACAATTATGTGATTTTGACCCGTTTGGGCCAATGAGTAGTAAAATAACTTGGATTGTGAAAGTGTAAGTATTTTGTTAGAATTATGTGATTAGTAATGTTATTGGTAACATTCGGTGAATGGCAAGTTGATGACATGATTGTAGTTGTAGAGTGCATTATTGTTTTAATAATTCGGTTTGACCCGTTTGGATGTAAGACTTGCAAAATGACTAGTTGACTTGTTGTGTAAGTGTAAATGATCATGACATGTTCATATGATGATTCAAGTGGTTGGCTATCTAGTTAGTGCAAGTGTGGTGTTAAATGTATATTTAACATTGTTTATAATTTGGTGGAATTATATACTAATTCGGTATTCCTTTGGTGTACAGGAATCGGGATCGTGACTCAGAAACATTAGACCTCTGAGTTCGGCAAGTGGAAGGTTTCGGTGAGTGGATTTAACCTCCAACTTGTGTTTGGTTACAATTGGTTCGGTATATTGCATACTTGTGAAAATGCAGGATTTTGGCTGATCTGGGAAGATAGCGGCGCTATCTTTAGATAGCGACGCTATCTTGATAAGGTCTGGGAAAGTGTCGAAAACAGAACACCGAAATAGCGAAGGACAGGAAATAGCGACGCGATTTTGTTGGAGATAGCGACGCGATTTCTGGGTTGAACAGTTTTGTCGTTTTGCTTAACTTGCTTGCTAGTTTAGCACCTATTTGCTAGAGTTGAGTCAAATAGGTTATGTGCACAAAGTGAAGAGACTTGGCTTGATTGCAAGCAACAACTCGGTGTGTTGGTTAGCCGAGGCTCGGTGTGTGGTAATCCGAGGTTTGAGAAGTCACTGCGCTGGGCATCGGGTGTCGACTAAAGGGTATCCGACCTTACCTGTATTTGTTGCATGGTCAAGAGGAGGGAGTTGCCCGGGTGTTGGGCACGAAACACTATCGGTTACCGTGGTTTGGCCGACCATGGTTTAAGGCTCCGGCAGGACCCCGATCTTCTCGAACAAACAGTGTTGTCCCCAACCGGAGATGTTTTAGAACTTCCGTGTTTTAGTGGACGGTGATACGTAGTTCTGTGGCCTTTAGACCGTAGGGATGTCTATGCTAGCTTGTTGGGCTTTACAGAATTTGTAGATTATATTCATTCACTTAGCTTTGTGCTAATCCCTCCCTCGTTGAATCTTTTCAGGTGATCGGTGCTTTGGACGGGATGATTGACCAAGCTCCGTTTGATATGTTTTAAAAAATGAGCCATGTCGTTTAAGTGACACCGTTTTGTATTGTTTAAGTAATGTTCATTTTGGAAGCTTATTGTGGGACCTTGTTTGTAAACTAAACTAAACTAAACTAACCTAGAGGATAACCTAATCGCCTTCGGGCATTAAAAAAAAAAAAAACGCTTCCTAAATTTTGCGGTGTTACAACTTGGTATCAGAGCTTCGGTTTGGCGATGGATACACGGGGTTGGTGTTCCATTCCCAAATCGTGGCTCGAGTTTGGTCAAGCATTCCGTACGAGCGGGATTAGAGCAACGGTGAATGAAGTTAGTTGTAGTTAGTATGTAGTTACTAACGATTTAAACTAAGCTTTCGTGAGTTGTTGTGATTGTTATAGATATGACAGGTAAAGAGAAATCGACCCCCTTGGCCCTAGGAAATGTTGGCACATCAAGTAACGATGCGGGAACTACCCGAGGAGCATATATACGCACGTGGGAAAATGAAGTACATTAAAGGTGGTCAATTTGGGCAAGATGGAAATTGACCTTGGGAAAAGAAAATGGGTTGTGAGTCAAGGACGGGGGGGGGGGGGGGGGGTCGGGGAATCTTCACCAACCGTGGACCGACAATGATAGTTCGGGTATGTTTTAATAAACTCAATACTGGTGTTTATGTAGAATTGTTAACTGATAAAGTTGCTTAACTAAGATTTGTGAAATGTTGTGATAAACTGAACTGTTTACCTTCGGTGTGTTATGTCACTTGAATTAGAATGATTGATTGCTTGTTGATTTGGGATACTTCTTACGTGTCAGGAGTTTTGTAGATATAAGTGATGTATGCTTACATGTTCCTTTTATCGAAACTTGGACTAAGTTTAGTGTGATATGATGTATGGATTAGTCTAGTTTAATCAAAGTTATGAATAAATGTTATAGAAGATTGAATCTTTTCTTGTTTGTCAGGACACATATAGTGTCTCGGTGGTTAAAGTTTCTCGTTTTCATGTTGTGAAAATTGATGACATGTTGATTGTAACAGTTTGTTGTTCCTTCACTCTAGGAGAAGCGAAGAGAATCGGTTGTATGTCGGTTTCGGTCACAACATATGTGACCATGGATCAAATTGAGTATAATAGTAATTATTGTAAACTTCGTGAAGGTGATGCTTGTAATGAAAATGGATGGAATTGTATGCGTGAATTGAGGACTAGTGTTTGTTATGTGAAAAGTGAAATTTTAGTGTGACATGTCGGGTCACATGTAGTGACTTGTATAGTGAGAATCAGAAATGTTTGTGTAATGTGGACAAATTGATGTTTGCTTTTGTTATAGACAGTAATTGTGGCAGATAGTCAGTGATAAATGTTGGAATGACCTGAAATGTTTGATGCAAACCTGATTGGTTTTCTATGTTGAATTTGGATTCTGAAAAGTGACTAATGAACTGTATGTGTAGATCTTTTGAGATGACTTGTGATAATGATAATTGAAGATAAATGAGTTTGTTAAATGATTTGCATTGATTGTGAAATTGTTTGAGAAGAGTTTGAAAGGGTGATTTATACTTAAATCTAGTGTTTAGATTTAAATGATTGTATAGAAATGATTTATGTTAATAAAAATTGATCATAGTTTAAATTGATGATTCTTAAATTGCTCAAAGTGATGATGATGTTTTCTTGATTGCAATAAAAGCTGTTGAATTGGAATTTTGAGGTTTATGACTTAGGGGATACGTTTCTAGATCAAATATCATGATAGAAATGATAAAAGTTGCTTATGCTTAATTGTGAATTGAATGGTTGGAATTACCTTATTATTTGGATGTTAATAGGTAAGCGTTAAGAACTAGTTGAATTGTGATTGGTTGATTTGAAGTCTAAGTAAAAGTTGGCATGTATTGAAAATGCTTATTAGTCATCACATGAGTTTGACATGTTAATGAACTGTGAATTGTATGTTTGAAATCGTTATGATAAGTTTCTCAATGTTGAACCGTTATAGGTAATTAGTGTCAAGACTCGATTGGATGCACTTAGTTGCTAGACCTTGATTATAATGATAATTATTGTTAATTGTATAAGTTGGTTTTGTTAAATACTTTAACATGATATGGACGTAATAAAACAATTTTTGGATAATAGAATTTGCTTTGATCTGTTAGGTCACAGGTATGACTAATTGAGTATAAAAAATGTTGCTATTTGTATTGCCATGATTGTAATGAAATATGTGGGGTACACCTGAATTGTGTAGACTTCGACTTGTTTTGTCAAAACGTGCAATTTGACTTTGAAAAATTTTGTCATCCTTGTAATATGGCTAATTATGCATAAAATAGTTGATGATTGTAGAAGTATTGTTAACTAAGGACTTTGATAGTGTCACGATGAATTGCTTGATTTTGACCAGTTCGTGCCTAGTATGCAAAAATTGATGTGACTTTATGTTATGAAAGGGTAGTTTTGAGAATTAAATGATAAAGACCGGTAATTTTGAATTGGAAATTCTTAAAATTGTGGGTCGTTTAACGAGTTAGGTTGTGCAAAATTGTAAATTTTGATAGAATAAAGAAGAAAAACAAGTAGGTATTTGAGACTTGAAATAATTGTGTGACCTTATGTATGGAAGTTATGTTGTGACTTATGCTAGTTGATTAACTTTTATGACCTAAGGAATGTTATCTTGTTATGGGTGGTAAATGCTATATGGATTGTATGTCAAATTGGATGTGACTTTGTTTGAGCATGCATACGTGAAAGTGATTGGAATAGAGTTGTAGACGTATTGTGATAAATGCTTGCTAATTGGATTTTGTTGTTGGATTCCGGGGACAGAATCCTCTTTAAGGAGGGTAGAGTTGTAACATCCTAAAACTGGCCTAGTTGTTTTAGGTATATTTTGATATTTGAAAATATCTATTTGACCATATGTGGAATAAATTAATTAAGTGTTAAATGAATTGTTTGACCGTTTGTCCTTTTGTGATATTTTAATCAAGGGATTAAAATATCTATTTTCTGAAATGTTTAAATGAAAATGCGATTTTTATATCTTTGGATTCTCCTTGTTATATCGTCTCCAGAAATGCTTTCGTTTTTAAAATTGGAGTCCGTTTGCTATTTTAAATAAATTAACTACGAAAGGGACTTTTGTGTTGTATTGTTTAAAATGAAAAAAAGCCAAAATGGGGCCCCCTTTGGTGTGGGGATCGGCAGCCAAGGGAGAGCATATCCTCCCCATTTTTCTTCTTCTTTACCACTTTGCATCTATCTCTTTCTCTCTCTTACTCTCTCCCTCACGTCTCTCTCTCTCTACACCACCATCATCTTCTTCCTTGTTCTTGAGTTATCTTGAAGATCCATAGCTCGTTTCTTGTCCAATCTTTAATCCGAACACGTTTTTGGAAAGCTCTTGAGGTAAGCTTCAACCTATATGTGTTTATTTTCGATTCCATGATAGTTGATAAATTAGGGTTTATGTGTTCTTGAATTTTGGTTGGTGTTTATGGTGTTAAATGGTATGTTAAGTGTTTATACAAGGTTTGACATGTTTTGTTGTATGGGTACAAGTGATTTAGCACAAGGTACAACCTTTTTAGCAAAATGTACACATGGGTGAGTGTGTGTGTGTGTGTGTGTGTGTGTGGTTTTGGTTTATGCTTCTAACTTGACTTAATATGGGTTTTAATATTAATGTGGGTTAAATTAATATGTAGGAAGTGATAACATGTCAAATATGTTAGTTATGAAGTATGTCAAGTTTTGGTGAGATTTGATAGCTAGTGTTTGGATGATTTGGGTCAAAAGTTATAACTTATGATTTTGAAGTAAAATAGTTGGGTTATGATAGTTATGAACTTGTTAGATTGATTAATTAGTTATGATTTGCTAAATGGTAGATTATGGCAACTGTAGTTGTGTTTGGATGTTTTTAGTTAGAAATGGTTAACTAGTAAATTGGAAGTAAAATGCATGGATTGTTGGTAACTTGAACTTGACGAATTGATATATGATTATGAATTGCCAAATGTGGTTTAATGTCATGGTAAAGTTCATTGTAGGATTACGGAGGTAATAATTGGGCATGTTGACAATTATGTGATTTTGACCCGTTTGGGCCAATGAGTAGTAAAATAACTTGGATTGTGAAAGTGTAAGTATTTTGTTAGAATTATGTGATTAGTAATGTTATTGGTAACATTCGGTGAATGGCAAGTTGATGACATGATTGTAGTTGTAGAGTGCATTATTGTTTTAATAATTCGGTTTGACCCGTTTGGATGTAAGACTTGCAAAATGACTAGTTGACTTGTTGTGTAAGTGTAAATGATCATGACATGTTCATATGATGATTCAAGTGGTTGGCTATCTAGTTAGTGCAAGTGTGGTGTTAAATATATATTTAACATTGTTTATAATTTGGTGGAATTATATACTAATTCGGTATTCCTTTGGTGTACAGGAATCGGGATCGTGACTCAGAAACATTAGACCTCTGAGTTCGGCAAGTGGAAGGTTTCGGTGAGTGGATTTAACCTCCAACTTGTGTTTGGTTACAATTGGTTCGGTATATTGCATACTTGTGAAAATGCAGGATTTTGGCTGATCTGGGAAGATAGCGGCGCTATCTTTAGATAGCGACGTTATCTTGATAAGGTCCGGGAAAGTGTCGAAAACAGAACACCGAAATAGCGAAGGACAGGAAATAGCGACGCGATTTTGTTGGAGATAGCGTCGCTATCTTCTAGATAGCGACGCGATTTCTGGGTTGAACAGTTTTGTCGTTTTGCTTAACTTGCTTGCTAGTTTAGCACCTATTTGCTAGAGTTGAGTCAAATAGGTTATGTGCACAAAGTGAAGAGACTTGGCTTGATTGCAAGCAACAACTCGGTGTGTTGGTTAGCCGAGGCTCGGTGTGTGGTAATCCGAGGTTTGAGAAGTCACTGCGCTGGGCATCGGGTGTCGACTAAAGGGTATCCGACCTTACCTGTATTTGTTGCATGGTCGAGGGGAGGGAGTTGCCCGGGTGTTGGGCACGAAACGCTATCGGTTACCGTGGTTTGGCCGACCATGGTTTAAGGCTCCGGCAGGACCCCGATCTTCTCGAACAAACAGTGTTGTCCCCAATCGGAGATGTTTTAGAACTTCCGTGTTTTAGTGGACGGTGATACATAGTTCTGTGGCCTTTAGACCGTAGGGATGTCTATGCTAGCTTGTTGGGCTTTACAGAATTTGTAGATTATATTCATTCACTTAGCTTTGTGCTAATCCCTCCCTCGTTGAACCTTTTCAGGTGATCGGTGCTTTGGACGGGATGATTGACCAAGCTCCGTTTGATATGTTTTAAAAAATGAGCCATGTCGTTTAAGTGACACCGTTTTGTATTGTTTAAGTAATGTTCATTTTGGAAGCTTATTGTGGGACCTTGTTTGTAAACTAAACTAAACTAAACTAACCTAGAGGATAACCTAATCGCCTTCGGGCATTTAAAAAAAAAAAAAACGCTTCCTAAATTTTGCGGTGTTACATCAGGTGTGAAGAACTCAATTTTGAATTGGCTAGGATCATAATCCTTTTGATTTTGGGCCCTAAAATAGAATAAAAAACAAAGTTCAAATGTTTAGATATTTATGGTTTTCAGCCAACCAATATATTTGACAATAATAAATGTTACTCACTCTGTTTTAAATGCAAGTATAGCGGGGTGATTCTGATCAATAATTATCTTTGTGCCAAACAAAGCATTATGGACCGCCGGTGCTTCTGCATTTTGTCGTGTAAAAAAATAGTTAACACAATAAAAATTTTAACATATTAGGGATTTAAATCATACCTCTGAAGTACTTAACCTTGCCAAGCTGAAGTAAGACAACAAAATGTCCAAATTTATCTGGATCGGTTGCATAATCATTCCACATCGTGGCCCACTCTTCCCAAAATGTTAAATCAAGCTGTTCTCCCCTGTGTTTATTATATAATTAATTATTTATAAGTATCTAATAATAATTGATATTGTATATACATATGTATGTAAGTAGTACGTACATATTATCCTCGACCACAACAGTACGTCGGAATTTCATACCACTTTGCGTGGCCACCTTTACAATCTCCATAATCCCCACAACAGAGCCAATAACATCTAAAACATTCACAAATTACAAAAAATCAGTATGCATGAATTTAATATATCCATGCGATGAAAGAATTATATTTTTTGTAAATTTTAAAATATAAATAAGGACGTACCAACACATTCTTTTTCAGCATAAGTACGATCTGCCGACTTAATCTCAGTATAAGGTTCTAGCAGTAAACTATACAAATTGTCATCAATCTGATCAATTCGCGTAACAGTCGTGTTGAATCCAAATGCAAGTTTATACGTATGTGGCAATAAAGGGTATACTCCAGTATTCTGATAAATTTTAAAGTTTGAAATCTCATAACACTTTCCTTCCTCGAAAAGCGGCTCGAACTTATGCATGAACTCTTTTTTAATCCAAATTTGGATTCGATCATTCTGTTAAATAACAAAATTAGTATATGTTTTAATTAAATCAATTGGACAAAATTTAAATACCTGATCATCATGCAGAACTAAGTCTAGGGAATATGGGTTATGCGTGCGGTTCGTTCTTACGATGGGAATGCCAAATTGAAAGACATCTCCCCCGAACAGATATGTTCCGCAACCCCGCATCAATTTTACCTATCGGTGTAATGGTCTTTTGTTTGAAGGTTTCTAAAATAAATATTAAAAGAAGTTAATAATATTATATACTAAATCATTAAACATTTTATTTATGTAATTTATTTACCTTGAACTGTTTCCATGTTAACCGGACTTTGTGTTGAATTTTCAGTGGGACGGAATCTTCGGGACCCTATTGCTATACCGGAACTTGCTAAACGCCTCATATTGCCGCCGGAGGAATTAGGTGTTTTCTGGTAGTTAAGCTTTGCTTTTCCTTTGTCAGAGTTGGTATTCATCCTGCTTATACAAAGAAAATTGCGGTTAGTTTATGCTTGAGTATAAATTTGAATGATTAATCAATTTCAGGTTAATAAAATAAAACCACATCAGTACATTTCGAGATTTTAAGTAAAAAAAAAACTAAAACTGTATATAAAAAATTGCACTGTAATTATTTTGAAAATACAATATAACTTCTTAAAAAACGTACGTTTACTGATTGACTTTATAAAAAAAGTATTTTAAAAATCGAATTAGCTTAAAAGATTGACAGTGCATATTTAGTAATAAAAGTAAATAAGTGGAAAACAATCTAGAACGTATTCGAATTATTAATACATTATCACTTTTTAATAACCCAAGAAACAAATACAGTTTAAATTATTAAAAAGTGTATTATAATAAAAACAATAAATACGTGCTAAATTATGTCAATCTGTATTTTTATTAAAGCATTAAATAAATTTTTAATTATTAATACATGCAATACAGAGTTAAAATAAAAGTTTAATTACCTTCAATTTTGTATTTATTTATTTATACAATGAAAAAAAAGTTTTATTTATACGACACTGTATTCTAATTAAAAAAATAATTACATGTTCAATTCTTCAAAAAATGTATTCTTATTACAGCAGTAAATAAAGTTTTAATTAATTACTCAGTAAATTAAAATAAAGTGGAAAACTAAACTGTTTATACATTGTCACGTATTTACTGTTTTTATTAAAATAGTAGTAATACTAAACTGTTCATTTAGTAATAAAAGTAAATAAGTGGAAAACAATCTAGAACGTATTCGAATTATTAATACATTATCACTTTTTAATAACCCTAGAAACAAATACAGTTTAAATTATTAAAAAGTGTATTATAATAAAAACAGTAAATACGTGCTAAATTATGTCAATCTGTATTTTTATTAAAGCATTAAATAAATTTTAAATTATTAATACATGCAATACAGAGTTAAAAAAAAGTTTAATTACCTTCAATTTTGTGTTTATTTATTTATACAATGAAAAAAAAGTTTTATTTATACGACACTGTATTCTAATTAAAAAAATAATTACATGTTCAATTCTTCAAAAAATGTATTCTTATTACAGCAGTAAATAAAGTTTTAATTAATTACTCAGTAAATACAAATTAAAATAAAGTGGAAAACTAAACTGTTTATACATTGTCACGTATTTACTGTTTTTATTAAAATAGTAGTAATACTAAACTGTTTATTTAGTAATAAAAGTATTTTAGTGGAAAGCAATCTGAACGTATTTTAATTATTAATACATTATCACTTTTTAATAACCCTAGAAACAAATACAGTTTAAATTATTAAAAAGTGTATTATAATAGAAACAGTAAATACGTGCTAAATTATGTCAATCTGTATTTTTATTAAAGCATTAAATAATTTTTTAATTATTAATACATGCAATACAGAGTTAAAAAAAAGTTTAATTACCTTCAATTTTGTATTTATTTATTTATACAATGAAAAAAAAGTTTTATTTATACGACACTGTATTCTAATTAAAAAAATAATTACATGTTCAATTCTTCAAAAAATGTATTCTTATTACAGCAGTAAATAAAGTTTTAATTAATTACTCAGTAAATACAAATTAAAATAAAGTGGAAAACTAAACTGTTTATACATTGTCACGTATTTACTGTTTTTATTAAAATAGTAGTAATACTAAACTGTTTATTTAGTAATAAAAGTAAATAAGTGGAAAGCAATCTAAACGTATTTTAATTATTAATACATTACCATATTTTTTTTTTGAAGAATACAATACAGAGTACCTTAAACGTATTTTACCAATTAAATAATAATACTTCTAATACAATAACACTGTTAAGGTAATGAAAAAACTGATTTAAAATAGGTTAGTATAAAAACTTTATTATTATTTAAACAGTACATTCATCATTGATATATATTTTATTAAATAAAGTATGTTTAATATTATATACAAACGTGAAATATGATTTAGTAAAAAAGACGGTACCTTTCAGTTGATGATTTTGTTGACTTTCAGCAGTCAATATCCTGCAAGCACATGAATTAAATAAAAAAAGATAAACAAACTTTCAAATTGATACAGTCCCTAACATAGCTTTATAATTGTCTAATGTTCATATCATTCGATTGCTCTATTTAACAAAATTGTTAAGCAATCTAAACGTATTTTAATTATTAATACATTACCATATTTTTTTGAACTTAACAATACAGAGTACCTTAAACGTATTTTACCAATTAAATAATAATACTTCTAATACAATAACACTGTTAAGGTAATGAAAAAGACTGATTCAAAATTGCGGTTAGTATAAAAACTTTATTATTATTTAAACAGTACATTCATCATTGATATATATTTTATTAAATAAAGTATGTTTAATATTATATACAAACGTGAAATATGATTTAGTAAAAAAGATGGTACCTTTCAGTTGATGAACTTGTTGACTTTCAGCAGTCAATATCCTGCAAGCACATGAATTAAATATAAAAAGATAAACAAACTTTCAAATTGATACAGTCCCTAACATAGCTTTATAATTGTCTAATGTTCATATTATTCGATTGCTCTATTTTGTAAAATTGTTAAGCAATTCTTGCAAAAATTGTTTTGAATTTCTTATTCGATTGACTTAGTTCGCTGACTTTCTGAAGATAGTCTACATGCAAGCACATAAATTGAATACAAAAAGACTAACAATTAGTAAACATCAGGCATTGGCCCACTTGTTACTATGGCTGCGTATAATAAAATCGAGACGAAGAAGATGTACCTTGAGTTACGGCCGAATGTAGTTGCAGGTTTGTAATTTTGTATAACAATCCGTATTGTATGTTAACTTTAAATAGAGATGGATGTTAAATCTTAAAATTAAAATCGGGTATTAGTAATGGAATTGACGAAAAAAAGGGAAGAGATTATGATGCTCATTGGTCAACTTCGGAATTAACATTATTTGTTTTGATTTGTTTCCTATAATACATGTATTGAATAAGTTACCTTATGTCGACTACATACAAAGCAAGAGTTGAATCATTGGACGATTTTGATTGCGGAATTATTGTTGGTCAATTGCGGATTTTAATGCAGGTAAATAAGTTAACATATTTGAATCCCATAAGATCCGGAATTACATTAAATGATATTCTATTAATTCGAATTGCATGTTGACAAAATCTTTGATAGGTGGACGAATCAATGAATTACAGGTGGCATTGTCGCCCAATCAAATGCTTCCGTCGTGGTGATGTGGCGAATGGTAAACAAATGTAGTTGCATATATAGTTTAAGATTTGCAAGAATATATATGAAATTATCTAAAACAATGTCTTGTGGTCGCTCAAAGAATAATTTCCCTACCCTACTCGTGACGTTTGAATAGTTTATAAACATTTTGTTAGTCCCGCTTATAGGTGAATTTCTGCACCTATACACTTTCACTGATCAATTTAAAATTAGTGCCAACACTCAATACTTTTTAAAAATTTTCTTTATTAATTAATAATGATGCAATAAAGATGCAAGTAGTTTGCAGAATAGCTAAAAACAAATCCTAATTAAACTGCTTGTTTTTAATAAATAACAAACATATATCATCCTTCAAAGTTGACTTTGGATAGGTTATATACATGGAGGAATTGAGATAACTCTCACATACGTTTGTAAGGTATGTTTTGGAAACTTATGGGTTTTTTTTTTCTTCACATTTTTGCATTTTTTATGTTTATGGGAGTTGTAATCGTAGAATGTTCGTAAATTTAAATTAATTTTGACACGGTGAATTCTTGTAATCGTAGAATGTTTGTTAATCTATACAATTCAAAAGAACTTAAATTGCAACTTTGTGGACTCAACAATGATGAAAACATGTAACTTACCATTTTCCTTTTTATTGTGTTCTAGAATATTAATATTCTGGAAATTATATGAAAGTATATGTTTTAATTATAAAATTATTTTAAAGGTACAAATTTTCAATAAATAAAGTACTTTAAAAAAAAAAATTAATAAATTATGTAAATATTCTAAAAAATGTATATAAGTCACACGTGATTTATCACGGGTTATAAGCTAATAAAGATAAAAGAAACTAAGAATCGCATAAAGTTTATAATCGTTATGCATCAGTTTTTGGTATTTTAGTATGGGGAATAATTATTAGTGCCTATAAAGTATAAACTTCTATCAAATTTATTGTTGTTTATAACAAATTTGTAGTCAAGGCCGAATGATAAAAATGATTGTTCGCGAAATTTAGAAAGTAAGAACAGGAAACCTAGAAATTTGAAATTTACGGAGTATTATACATGGAATATATTTCTATTGAGAACCAAAACGTAAGAAATTCTAAATTGATTACAAATTAATTGATACAATTAATTCGTAATAGTATATTTAAGCATATATAAAGAGTCGTTTCCTTTAATACCTTAATAACTATCGCAATTAACTTTTGACCTTCCGATTCCATGTATATTTCCCCATTATCTTCTCCTTATCACCTTATAAATTTAGTCAAAATCTCCATTATTCTTCATCATCATCTTTAACCATGAATTTTTTTACTCTCATTCTAACTATTCTCTTAATCACAATTTCGGGTTCTCTCTCTAAACCCTACCTCCAAAATGGTGGTTTTACCGCTCAACTTATTGATAGAGACTCTCCATTATCACCTTTGTACAACCCAACAAATACCCGTTCAACCCGTCTTCAAAGTGCATTTCTTCGGTCTATGTATCGGGCTTCTCTTCTTTCAAAACGAGCCGGTTGTACTTCGAAAGTAGAAGCACCTATTAGCGGTGTTCAAGGAGAGTATCTAATGATAATCAAGATTGGGACCCCACCTGTAATAGTCATGGGGGTTGCTGACACCGGGTCCGATCTCACGTGGGCCCAATGTGAGCCCTGCATAGAGTGTTACAAGCAAACGGGCCCACCCATTCTTGTACCCGCCAATTCATCCACCTATAAACCACTTGCGTGCCAAACCAAGCCTTGTGAAGACTTGTCGGAAAACGAAAGCTCGTGTGACTCGAAAAACATGTGTCATTACAAAATGCATTATGGTGACGGCTCCCACACGATGGGAGACCTTGCGGTCGAAACCTTTTCATTCGGGCCGACTCAACTGAAAAACGTTGTTTTCGGGTGCGGTCGTGATAACAATGGGACGTTTAACGAGGACGCTAGCGGGATCATCGGGCTCGGCGGCGGCCCGCTTTCGTTAGTTAATCAGTTGAAATCAGTTATTAAAGGCAAGTTTTCCTACTGTTTGATTCCCAATTCCGATAACTCGAACCAGACTAGCACAATTCATTTTGGAGATGATGTTCGTGTGTCCGGTGACGACGTCGTTTCGACTCCACTTGTACAGAAACAACCTTCGACTTACTACTTCGTTACATTAGAAAGCGTGTCTGTTGGTGACGTGTCAAACACGCCACCGTCTTCTAAAGACAGTTCTAATGCTGGTAACGTAATCGTTGATTCGGGTACTACTCTAACATTACTCCCGGAGGATCTTTATTCGGATCTTAGTTCGGGTCTAACGGAAGCCATACGTGGCAAGCGCGTGGAGGACCCGCAAGGGTTTTTCGGGCTCTGCTACGAGGATTTGAGTTTGGAGAGTGTGCCGGTGGTGGTTTTCCGGTTTGACGGAGCCGATATGAATGTACCGCCGGAGAATTTATTTTTGGAAGTGGTGAAGGGGGTGAGTTGTTTGACGGTTGTACCCTCTCAAGGTATTGCGATTATTGGGAATTTGTTGCAACGTAATTTTTTGGTGGGGTTTGATTTGGTGAATCAAGTGGTTAATTTTAAGCCTGCCAATTGTTCCCAAAACATGTAGTAGACTTTGTACGTTGGGGATTTATCTCCATAAATAAAATAATACGTGTTTAATGATATTTGTATTGCACTTTTTTGCTCAATTGTTTGCTCAAAATCTTGCTTTAGCAACAAAATTTTACCCATATTTATCGCAGTGTCATCGAATCTCTTCTGTCCCTACTTTCAGTTTCCTCTATTAGTTTGAAAATTTGAAATTAATGGGACATAATATCTTGCCTCTATTACCCATATTAGCATATCCAACAAGAGGTAAATTTGAAATTAATTAATTATTTAATAAGATTTTGAATAACTTTTGTTATTGGAATAAACAGCCTTTTTTTTGTAAATTTAGTCTAACCACTTTTTTTTTTTTTTTTTAAATAACAGTTTATTCTTTTGTTTGAAAAATATTTAGTTTTGTAGATACTATTGGTATAATGGGACATAATATCACATTCTTAGAGCATATACATTTAAATTGATAAAAGTTTTACTATTCGGAAAATTACATATGCAGATTGTGTATTACCCTGCTCATGAAAATATTTCAATTTACTTGTTAATTATAAATTCATAAAATTTATATTATAAATATACCATATATTGGCTGTTTACAGCTATGCACTTAGGTTCATAACAAAGTCCATGTGTCCGGAACTTGCTAATCTTTCCGAAATTTGGACAGTAATTAAGGTGACATTATATACCTCCAGAATGGCACAACAATATCCGGTTTTGTATCTTTGTTCCATAACAAGGTATCATAAAAAGAAAAAGAAATCGGTAATCATCTTCTCAATTTTCCACAATATAACAAAAACTCCAATATTAATACGAAATTAATAATGAATCAGTCTCTGCTCACTATGCATACTTATACATAATGGACCACAATTTAGAGGACCCGATACCATCACTTTTTACATGTGGCATTACTCACCCCTAAATGACTTGAGTCATGAGTAAAAATAATATTTTGACGTTTGACTGTAAAATAAAAATGTTGCGATAACGCTAAAAATGCATCATAAGGCTGAAAGTATATAAATAAATATACATTTTCAATATTTTAACTCATTAGTTATAGTTTAGTCTAATTTAGTCTTGACATTAATTCTAATTTAGCCTTAACATTATTTCTAATTTAGTCTTAAAGTTAATTACAATTTTAGTCTTAACATTGCAACAATGCGAATACAGTGGCACCAAATTTGGTAGTGAGTTGACTCATGAATTACAGTACACAAAAGCTGTAAAAAAAGAGAGCTAAACATTCAATCATGATCGCTATTCGCTACCACGTCACCCCCATTGATATCCAAACTCACCTTGCTCACACATTTGAACACTATTTTGTGTGTAGTGGATAGCTCTGAGAGAAAACCATGCCTGAAAACCTAGGATGCGTGCTCGTCGCCGTCGACGGCAGCGAAGAGAGCATGAACGCTTTAAATTGGGCACTCGATAACGTTAAGCTCCGTCCAGATGGATCTTTATTCATTATTCATGTTCAATCACCGCCTTCAATCGCCGCCGGTCTGAATCCCGCTGCTATCCCCTTCGGCGGTCCCAGTTAAGTCTGTTTAAATGCTGGATCGATCTTCTTACTCTAACGTCTGATTTGTTTTGAGATCGAGCTTTTTTGTGATCGGTGATTCATAATATTTTGTATTTGATTGTGCGAAAATCAGGCGATGTGGAGGTGCCGGCGTTTACTGCGGCTATTGAGGCGCACCAACGGCGGATTACTGATGCTATCATAACTCATGCTATGAAGATCTGCGCTGATAAGAATGTTAGGTTTCTCAGTTTTACTTGTGAATCGTGATTCGTGGCATAATCTCTAATACGATTCTTATTACTCGCAATACTTATGGTTCCTTCATTAGATTCGATATTTAAACTGTATTAAGTGTATAAGGTACTTAAAAAATCTATTGTTAACTGCAGATCTCATAGGTTCATGTTCTGCCCAGCCAAATTAGACCATAATAACTAACTTAATTGTATTGTTGATGATATATGAAGCTTTGTAGTTGAATTATGATCCCTCTAGACGACCTATTATTCATTGTGTGGTTGATCTCTCTTAGATGACCTGTATTTCACTGTGTAGGTTAATTATCAGCTTCATTTTTTGCTTGAGAATTTATTTTGATCTTGTGGATTTTCGAGTTGTATATAGTTGGGTTGCATTAATAGTTTCATTACTTGTACCATGCACATAAACTAGTCACTCGTTCGTGAGACGACTATATACTTATATATTCAAAATTTATTAGCAGACGGAAGTCAAGACACAGATAGTGATTGGGGATCCTAAGGAGAAAATATGTGAAGCTGTTGAGGAGTTGCATGCTGATTTGCTTGTAATGGGATGCCGATCTTTTGGTCCTATCAAGAGGTAACACTATCGCCTGCTGCATTTAATATTTATAGCTTGTTAAGCTGTTATATTGCCACCTTATGAATTATAAGTACTGAATTACCTTTGGCCATGATCGTATAAAGTTTGTGGGCCATGGTGAAATTAAATATTGAGATTTGCAGAATGATGTTAATTCAATTCTTTTCACATTCCATTGGCGACTTATTATTTCTAGCTTAGATTGGTTACTTATTCCCGGTTGTGAAGTTGACCCTTCTTGTGATGCATTTCATCTACACTTGATGAAAGCAGGGGCAATTTTGAATATTATACTTATAGCAAATAAATATAATACTCCGTATGAAAGAAGGGGAGAGTTCACTGGAGAACCAAAATGATCCCTGGTGTTTTGAAAGTTCTGATTGTTAGGTTATATAAGCCAAATAGTTATATACTGAGGAACTAGAGATTTCATTAGAGGTGGGAACGGGTCAAAGTTTTAGCTAATAAAGGGAACGGGTCAAAGTTTTAGCTAATAAAGGGAACGGGTCAAATGGGTCGAAAGTCACCTAACTTATGTTAATGCACACAACCTCATAAATCACTTGATTAAAAATATTAGGTTATTACTGTAAAAACATAATTTAAAAAAAAATATATACAGTATCTAGATTTCATTCAGTAATCACAATTGCACATTGCAGGATGTTTTTGGGAAGTGTGAGTAACTACTGCTCCAACCAAGTGCCATGCCCTGTCATGATAGTTAAAAACACCACTTAATGATTTTGTTCCTCGTTGAACAAGTTTGAGGTATTAAATACCATTTTATAAGTAAATTGGTCAAAGTAACTGCAATCGCATTATAAATTCACTTCATTCATTTGATGTGCTTTCTCTCAGATTCAATGGAGGATTCTGTACAACAGTATATAAGGAGTCAATAATCTGCTATCCATATTTGCAAGCAGTAGTATCCTGGTGAGTATATTTGTTGTTTTTTATGCTTTATCTGTTGTACCTTGATATTTGTGTATATGTTTCTTTGGTTGTACGTACATTGTTGTTTGATATACGTACGCATATTTTGTTGTTTGTGATGCATGCATGTTTGATATACCTATAGAGAGTACTTTATTTGTTGTACAAAAATCGTCCATTAGGTCACGTGTCATTACTTCCATTTTGAAATATAAAACATCAGATATTCACATTATACATTGCTTGGGTATATACAAATCTATCACAAGCAAAAGAAATATTAAAAAAAGAAAAGAAAAACTCTGGGCCACCCTTGTGTTTCATCCCCACCATTGATGAACTGCAACACCTAAATCTCTCAACTGACCATACAAAGCTAAACATTTCCAATATGGTCTTTTACACTCCTCACATTTCTTGCCTTGATACTTACATTCCATGAACAATTCATCTACCAACTCTATTGCTTTCTTGTTTACCAACTCCTCAACTATATCTGCCTCAGCTTTCATTACCACATACTCACCCTTTTTCACATTTTCTGTTAACCAATCCGTTATCTCGGTTTCCATTATTACATCCTTGGGCTCATCATCATCACCGTTCACTTCGATAATTGTTGTCTCGATTTGAAAGATCTCAAAGTCTTTGTTTCGTGTTGGATAGTTTTTAGTAAACCACCCTACGTCACCGTTGACATCTATGAACACTAACCGCGGGTAGTCTTCAAGCGAATCTCCCATTAAATCGGGAAGATAACGAGTCTTTTTCGAGTATGTTTTAGATTTACCCGAAGCCGCTCGTGGAGGTTCTAAAAGAACATTTTCAAGTTTCTTTATGGCTTCGGCTTTCTTTTGTTCAAACATTAGGCGTCTATGTGGATTTCCGTTGCTAACCATGCTTGTTTTCTTCATAGCCATGATCGTCGTGTTAAGTTTTGGTTCGTAATGTGTTTGGTAAAGAAGCTCATAGTTTAAGGGCTTTTGAAAGGTTTCCAAATCCTTTGGGATACCCTTAATTTGCACAATCATAATGCCATGAAGTTTTAGAACCTTATCGGTTAATTCTTCTATGCCCTCATTCGTGAAAGCAAAGTCGTAGTTTTGATCCAAACTTGTCTGTTTTCTCTCTAGATCCGAGTACGATATTAGATCCAAACTGATGGTTTTAAGAAGGTGTGTGTAATAGCAACTAGCGAGTTTTTCGTTCTTATCGTCATTGTTAACAACAAAACCCTTATCTTGTAGCCCTAAGAAGCCTTCATTTGTCATATTGTGAATAAACATTTGGAACATTTCTAGCTCAATTATATTAACATTTTTTAACTCAACAAGTTCATCCCCTAGATTATAAACCATTAAGTCTCTCCTTATAATAGATGTAAGCCAAGGAACGGTAACCACAAACGACACCAACACAAAAGCCTTGACCCGATGTTTCAAGAAATAAACATGTAATAGCTTCGATATCATTAAAATGGTGCCAACAAGATTATGAAATTTGGTTTGTAAACCGCGGCAAACCCAATTTGGCGCCATTAGATAAGGGTATATGTATATGATTTGTTCGGTCAGAAACTATGGGATTTGCGTTTTTATGCAACTCAAGAACAATGCAACAACCAACCTATTGTTGATAAATTGACTAGCTTTGAAATGATCACAGCAAGAATAATGTTAAGAGATTTTAAAAAATCTAGGGATTCTTTTCACGAATAGGACGAAAGATTTATCAGCGAGTACAAAACCTAATGATGGTACGATCTCCACCTATAAGCACAATAGAGTCACGTTTGAACTCGACCACAATTCCGTGATCAATTATCGCATCCTTTGCACCTCCATCTTCTATGTAAATATCCTCTAGATCGACGTTGAAATCATCGATCAGACAGGATAGAGGAGAGAGAGAGAGCAAAGAATCTTACAAAATCCCTGTTTATGATCTTGGGAATAAATATATTTTCATGTTTGGGATGGTGCAGTTTTGTGCACATAATGAGATAGAAATGAAAATGTGGTAAAAATGAAACAATGGTGTGGAGTAAAATTCTCATCATGGGGTTTTTTTTTTAAATCTAAAAACATATGACTCTTAATGCATTACACATGAGTGGTACCAGGAAAAACATACTTTTTTTCTTATTATGATTGCCTAATTGGTTGAAATGGGGATTTAATTTATGATGTTTTCTTTTTCCCATTTATCAATCTATGTCGCCATCGACTTAATAAGATCACGAATAATTTATCATTTGCATGGTACAAGTTGGACACTAAATATTCCATTTTTTCATATATATACAAAATGATGTATAAACTATAAATGGGTTGACGTTTACAACGCAGCTAAACATATCATACTTTCCAAAACTAAAAATCAAAAGTCGCTTTGGCCGAGTGGTTAAGGCGTGTGCCTGCTAAGTACATGGGATTTCCCCGCGAGAGTTCGAATCTCTCAGGCGACGTTTTATTTTGTACCAATTTGACAAACAAAAACCTTATGTTACTATTAGAGTAAATTACATGAATGGTCCTTGTGGTTTGACAAAAGTTTTGGATTTGGTCCCTAACTTTTGAAAATTACACCCGTGGTCACTGTGGTTTGGACTTCGTATTGTTTTTGGTCCAAAATACTAACTAACGTTAAATTGGGCTGTTAAATATTTTAAAGTGACCAAAATACCCTTTTCTTTATCTTTTTCATATAACTTTAAAACCCATCTTTCCTCTTTCTTCTTCTTCCTCCTTCTAAATCTAAATCACTCATATGGTGATTTATCATATTCATATTGTTATCTGATTAAAGTAAAACGTAATTAAAGACGTTCAAAATTAGTTTACGAAGTTAATATCTATTGAGTAAATTACCGAAAAACAGAAATCTTCACAAACCCAATTATAAAGACTTCCCAAAAGCCATCCATTAATCCCAATAACAGTAAAGAAATGGAAGAGATCTCAGAGTTAGCATCTTAATTTCAAATCTACAATTATTGACAAATTGAAAAGCAAGATCCAAGTCGAGATATCACCGTAAATTGGCAACCCGGATCACTATAAATTACATCATAAACAACATGAATCAAATATCATATTTTGGAAGGAATGGACGAGGAGGCGATAAACAGCTTTTCAAACGACTAGGCCGTACCCTAATCGGAGGGAGCTGTACGGTGGAGATCGAATTTGTCGCAAAAAAATCAGAACTCGCCGGAGAAGATGAGTAGCGGCGGAGATATGATTTTCCGGTTGAGAGATAATGAGAACTGGAGAAGATTATGACGATGATGGTCGCCAGAGATGGATGTTGATGCAGGCGACACCGGAGAAGACAACTAATGGTGGAAAATGGATTACCAAGATGATGTTGTTGTAGAGTGGGTCAGCGGAAAACGGGAGTCGCCGGAGACGAAGATTCCGAGGGATTGGTCGCCGGAAAGCTTAAAACCCGCCGGAGAATTGAAGCAATCAGATTACCGAAGGATTGGTCACCGGAAAGCTAAAAACCCACCCCCTCCAACGCGCTATTATTATGTTCCTGTTCCTGAACTTTGTGTCATACTAAAAATAACCCTTATCCACTTACAAAGATTAAGGGTATTTTGGTAACTTTAAAATATTTAACAGCTCAATTTATCGTCAGTTAGGATTTTGGACCAAAAGCAATACGAAGTGCAAACCACGGTGACCATGGGTGTAATTTCTAAAAGTTAAGGACCAAATCCAAAACTCTTGGAAAACCACATGGACCATTCGTGTAATTTACTCTTACTATTATTATCTTGCTTAAAGGGCCCTACACTTTCCTTCTATACAAGCAAGTAATTTGACGTGTTTTTTCCTTATATTGTTTTATCACATATTATCGAAATAATGAAGTGGATAGTATGTACTAAAATTAGATAGATATCCATATAAAGGTTTAAACTGAAAAGTCTATAAATATAGCAGTTTAGATAAAACATTTAGTTTACCCTACTAAATAAATAAAAAAAATTTGACAGTATAACACACTACAAGCCTTTTTCAAAAATGATATTGATCCCCTAAGTTCTAACCATGTTTCTTCTTTTGGTTCTTTTTACCTCCTTTTTTCATTTTCAATTTGATAGATAATGCATTTGAGACACTTTGTCCCTCGAGCCTTTTCACGACACTCGACATACCCTTCCTTGCAGCCGCCCGGTGCTCGGGTCTTCGGCTAACCATCTTGCGGTCCAATGGCCAATAAGCATACGGCTCAAGCTTCCCTTTTCTCTTCAAATCTCCACCTGCCTTCTTGCTTGAGTATTCAGAACCCGTGTAGGACCATCCTGACTCGGTTGTTTTCCTGCGTTTTCCTTCTTTTCGTGACACTTTACTACCTGCTAAACTCCTTGCATCAGAATCAGTTGCGACAGCTGTATCTATTCTATCATCCTCCCGAATTACAAGGCGGCCGTCAGAATCTATTTCTGGTTCATCGTCAGATTGCAGCTTTCTTTTCAGATTCTCGGATGATCTAAGGGACGATCTCGTCTTTTGACGGTCAAGCAAGTCAAGTGGCTCGTCATCTAACTGCTCATAACTGTCTTCTGGCAAGCTCTTTCCTCTCTTCGCCCTGCAACAACCATACCATATTTATTCATTTGAATATCATATTTTTGCCTTAAAATAAAAAAAAAAAAAAAAAAAAAAAAAAAGACATTTTGGTCTCGAGCACAAACCTGGATGAAGACTTTTTGGAGTTAAGCAAGCTACGTCTACCATTTAAGGTCTTGGTATCCATATCTTCATTCTCAGTTTCTTCATCACCAAAATCAGAGAATATTTTTGTATGATTCCATCTGCTCAGCCTATCAATTGTCATGTCAATATAACATTATATAATAGCAAAAGATACATATATTATTATGTTATGTAATGTGGTTCTGTGTTGAACCTGGAGGTAGTTGCTTTTGAAAGACGAGATTTGGTTTCCTCTGTGTTAGCAGCATGTTTGCGTTCTCTCCGTTCCTTTGTCTGCATTCCAATGCTTACTCATTATCTACTTGAAACTACAAATAAATAAATTAATCGAAAAGTAACAAACCTTTCTTATATTTGTTAGCAGTTTCATATGTTCTTCAGGCATAACTTGTTTAACAGCATCAAGCCCACATTTCTTTACAAGCATTTCAAGAAGCAGCTTCACCTATCAACAATATTATATTATGTTATACGATCACCCAACCTTATTCCAACAATAAAAACAGAATTTCTAATTCCAAACCTTTGCTTTAAAATGATTCTTGTTGCTACTTTGCCAGCTCAGCAGGGCCTCAACCATGCCCCTCATATGGTTTTGCAACCCTTCAGCTTGTGATTTGGCAACTAGTACTTTTAGCAAACCTAAATTAGCCTGCCATCAATAACCAATTAGACTCCTCCTCCTCCACATACATTTATATATAATAAGTAAAAAAAAATTAAAAAACAGTTACTTTATTAATTTCTCTGTTCTTTCTCTGGAGAAGAAGAAAAGCAGAAGGAAGAATGTTGAAAGCAGTTGAGACAAGATCAGTGAACTCATATGCCAAACGAGCTATTCCCTTCACTGCTGCACTGATCATGTGTGGGGTCTCACCAGCAAGCCCACCAGCAACCTAATTAACTAATTCATAATTAAAATAATCCAAAATTAAATTCCAAAATTGTATACTGCCATACCATGTTGAAAAAGTTGTACAAATTCTCCTTATCTTCATCCTCACATGCATGGCCAATTTGGACAATTATCTCATACGCTCTGTTTCTTGTTTTCTTGTTAGCCTGCAACAACAACGTTTATTTAATGAATGAATGAATAAGCTTCTTCTTCATTAACTAATTAAAAAGAAAAGGAAATCCAGCATTGTACCTCTTTAAGTCCAAGTACAATTTCAGTCAAGAAAGAAGCAACAATCTCACGCTTCATCTGTTCTGATTTATTCTGCAACACAAGTAGTTTCTTTATGCACATGAGTTACTAAATTGATACCAACCACTTTCAGTATGCACATGAATATACTAACCACATTAACCAACAATTATGTTACCTTTGAAACATGAACGATCAGAAAATATAAACAGTCAAGTCGGTGTCGCTTGGCTGAAAAATGACACGAATGCATCACTTCAAACATCAGTTTCAGTAACTCTTCAAGCCTTCTTGCTATGAAACTGTCATCATTCTGTAAACCAAAAAATAAAAAATAAATAAAGATTTAAGATCAAATAAAAAAAGCCATGAAATACCTCAAGGATTGTTGAAAGAACTTTGTAAGCCTTCTTTTGAATGGAACTTTCAGCATCCTATAATCAGCAATAAGCATGTTACTAATCAAACAAAACAAGATGATTTATGGTCATAAGAAGACTCACCTTTAATGCAGGTTGTATTGCAACAAATAGAAGATCAACCTCCTTTGGACCTAACCCTGGTAAAAGTGAGACTGCCAAATCATATAACCGTGTCCTGTAAATTGAAAAATAAATGTTAGAAAATTTAAAATAAGATTAATTAGAATTTAAATGAAGAAACTTACCTGGTTTGTGACAATGAGGTTTCATTGTCTACTTCCATAGAATTAGAAGTAGAAGCTTGTAATTTTCCAGCCTCTTCTGTCACCTTGAGTAACTTTTGCATTGTGCTCTTGAAAAACCTCGAGACCACCCCTTGTTCAGCTATACTTGCAAACTCACTGATTGTTTTCTACAAAATTAAATAACAGATTTTAAAACATAAACAAGATTGAACCTTTATATATGCAACGTACCTGCAAACATCCACCATCATCTTTGGAGGACTTGATGAAAACTCCAGACAGTGTGGACAAAATCTCACGTGCACAAGACTTTAACACCTCCAAATTACAAGCTTTAACTTCTTCAGTGTAACGGGCAACTGCTCGCTGTTGACCGATGCTGACTTCCTTACCATTTTCATTTTCAATTTCGTTTTTATTTTGTTTAATTAGAAGCTGCAGACTGGAGCATATTACTCCACGAAAATCAGCTTCTTCTCTAAGTGAACGACATATTGCTTTTTCCAGATCATTAAAACTCTCAGCAGTGTCCGCAGGGTAGTTGCAAAATGAAGGCAACAAAGACCATAAAGAATATATAACTCCATCAACACTCATTGCAGAGTGACTTCGCCCTTCTTGCTTATACTGGTAAAAAAAAAAGTAAAAATTTTAAAAAAATGGAATATAACTAAAAATACAACTGTATTTGTACCTGTGCAGATTTCAGCTTTAGAACTCGGATTGTATCCAGTATAGATTCATTAAAAAAGCTCAAACGAGCACCCATAATATTCTGCTTCAGAATAGGAAAAAGCCATACATTGGCATCAGAGATGTCTTGAGCTTCTACATTCAGAGGTACAAATTTTAAGAATGCCTCAGGCCCTAATGCAACAACCGCCACCCCCATGCAATCATGCAACTGCAAAGAAAAAGCTGTTAAAAAAAGAATAACAAAATATTTACAAAAAAAATCTAATTTTAGATGCCAATATTACCTGTTTCCTGTAAGGAAAATCTTCATCCGGCAACTTTTGTATTTCTTCCAAGTTCTTAAGGGTGCCTTTTAAGAAGTAAGAGCTAAAATCACCTGAAAAAGTAGTTTTTTTAGTAACAGTTAAAAGAGACTTGACAGTTATAAAGATTAAAAAGCACTGAGGTTGTTACCAAGTTTATCAAACATTGCAGCCACAACTTGAAACGACATGTCCCAAACTGCAGAGTAACTATAATCAAGTAAACTTTCAACCGTTGCACAAAGTTTCTCAATAATGGTGGGCCCTGATTTTCTCACACCGCCACTTGTCATAATCTGATCCACGCCTTGTTTGATCAAGCTCTCATCAATGCATGCATGTATTAAGCTCTTGAACGCATCCATTGCAACAGATAAAGGCTCCTCATGTTCAGAAGCTAAAATATCTGCCACATTAAAGTAAAAAACACAATTACTCTTTATTTATGCATACCTGTGCTAACATATATTATAAAAATAATAAAAATAAAAACCTCTAAATGCGCTGAAAACAGCTGGAAGCTTGACAACACAGGTTTGTCGGTTAAGAGAGAAAACTTTCTTCATCCCAGAATCTAACAACCGAGCAGTGAATGTGAGGTTGTCACCCGACATCTCATTTGAAGAAACAGAGACAGCTAATGAGCATAACAGATCCATGAGTGCTTCAGGGGAGACTTGTACAGTAGGTTGGAGGCAAAGTGGATATAAAGCATCGGTAATCCTTCGGGTTGCTGCCGATTGGTGCAGTGCAAGCAGAGTTTTGAAGTAATTTAGAATCTTTGTTGAAAACTTGAGAGACATAAGTGGAAGACTGTCTTTTAAACAATCCAAAACATATAAGACCTCCTGTGCTCTAGAACCTTCTTTAGTGTTAGTGTTTGTATCTGAATTTGAATTTGAACCTCCAGCAAGTAGAAGAAACCTCTCAAAGGTGTTTGCAATGGCTTCACTAGCAGCTGACTGTACTGATGTCTCCTTGAACCCTTGCATTACATCACGCAGACACACATGTGCTTGTCGTCTTACCTGCATTTGATTCATCGGCATAAAGGGACATATTTTTTTTTATAAATTATTTATGCAATTCAAGTGGAGATAATTAGTTAATTACCTTGAGACGCGAATCTGCAATGAAGTCTAGAAGAATCCCGAATAGAGGAGAAACATCTGACCAGTTGGTACGGTGACCAACGATTAACAAATGTGAAATGCACTTTAATCCAGAAGCCACAAGGCTATCAACAGAACCATGAGACTGAATAACACGAGTAATTAGAGCAGAAACATAGTCAGATTTATTCCTGAGAGCAGCAGGCGAGATACGGGGGAGAAGCATGGAGATGATGGTGATTAGGGCATCGATGTGGTGGGCAGGTGGATTAGGGTCGGAAGATAGCAGCTTGTCGAGAGAAGGACAGGTGGCGCCAAAATAGGCGAGGGGTGTGAGAGGGTGGTTGAGGTCTTTGAGACTTTGAGAAATGTCTCCAATCATGGTGCAAATGTGGTGGTGTTGGGGGTCGGTAGAGTTGCTAAACCGTGAGATGATAGAGTTGCACAAGTCTCCATCTTCGGGTTCAGTGTCGTGTTCCATCTCCTGTTAACATAAAAGAATGATTTATCAACATTACTAATTACAAGATCCAACACCAAATTGAATGTGCTGGTTGATACAATTGATCATATACTCTTCTCTCTTTGTGTTGGATAAATGTATATTGTTCAATAATTAATAATAAATAAATAAAAATGTTCATACAAAATAAACATAAATCATTTAATATCCAAATATAAATTATCGTCTAGATTACACAAGAATAAAATCAAAGCAGCAACTAAAATATCTAGAGAAATTGAAGTTTTTATAAGTATATATAATCTCAATATATTATAAATTAATTACACAAATTTTTTTAATATCATCATTGAGTTGTTTAGCAATCAGTTCATCGTTGAAAAAACTTGATTACGAATGTAGGAGCAAGACCAAAGGAAAATTAACTCATATAATTTAAAGACACAAGATTCTACATACAACAATTAGCTTCTATGTATGGCTCCATCATGCAAGCAGCCCATATTACTTAAAAACCCAAATTGTCAATTTTTACATCATGAATCCAATAATTCGTTGTTGCTTTTGGTTTTAAAAATCTAGATTTCGGAAACAAAAACGATAGCATAGTGACCCCTTATCAGAAATATACATAGTTCAGATACACCAACTGATTAATTAGAAAAATAAAAATCCTAAGTCAAAATTAACCGAACAAAGCAACACCAGTAGTGTTACCTGAGGAAGACGAAGAAGGGGCGGCGGCGACGGAGGGGCGGCGGCGACGAAGGGGCGGCGGCAGAGGAAGAGAAAGGAGGTCTTCGATGAGGCAGATAGGAGGAAAGCGTTCTGCTTTTGTGCGTTCAGTCAAACGAATAGCGGTGTGATTGGGGCGGCCCAATGGGGTGTCTGGCCCAGCGGGTGTTTCGGGTCGGTTACGACTTGCGTAGGTTGTTTCTCCTTTTGTTTTTTCTTGGTGTTTAGGTGCTAGTTTTCTTTCCTTGTTCTCTCTTGTTTTTACTTTGGGCTAGTCTCTAGCTAGCATTTGTTTATTTTTATGATTTTTGGGTTTCAAGTGGGATGTTGGCCTTATTAACGTTCAGAAAATAAGTAACAATTTGTGAACTGATTAATTCAAATTCCAGCCCACACTTTCATGTATTAATATCCACGCTTTGATAGTTGCATCTAGGTTTGATGGTCTTGATTATTATTGTCATTTAAGCAAGTAAGTGGACCAATATACTTTGTGATTTCAAAATATCAACTACGCTACATGTAAATTGCCATTTGCAATCAGATTGCGAACATAACTTGCATCTCACTTTCCATACGTTTAGACATGTTTTAAACCTGAAACCCGATAAAGATAAGTGATCGTAACCCGATACCTGACCGATGCTAACATCACCACATCGGGTTTGTCGGTTCGGGTTAAAAAACCTGAAACTAATATAAGACCCGAACACAACCGACCCAACTAGAATAATCCGGTTCGGATTCGAGTTCGAGTCGGATTTACCCTTTTGACACCCCTAATTGACACCCCAATAACATAATAATACATCAAACTTTGGTGTCATTGTGATAAAAAAAATCTAAAGCTTAGGCTTATTAGCTTCCTTTTCTAATTTATCCATTTCCACTCCTAGTTCGTTACATTCAAATGATCTAATTAAAAAATCAAATCAAAATATTTCACTCACAAAGCAAAAGTAGTCTTATTTTTTTCATAAACTCACTCCAATTTTAGTTATTCAAAAAAAAAGTTAAACATATGATTATATCGATAATTTAGGATGAAATTAAGAAATTGTATCTCAAGGATGAAGTAGAAGAGAGTAGTACAGGAGAAGACGGCAAGAGAAATCGGCGTCGGAGAAGAGAGTAGTGCAGCAAAATCACGCAGAGAAAATCGTCCAGGATTTCGTTCGTTTGTTCACGCAGTACCTTTTTTACTGAATTGATTTTAGAAAGAAAAAAAAGGAAAAAAATTATTATATTATAAAGCGTTTTGTTAATGACAGCTCGGACTGTCTCTAACATTCATAAAATGGTTGTACATTCATTGATTAAGTAATAATCCTAAAATTCAGAGGGCGGGTTTTTATCTTTGTTTTGTCTTCTTATTAACAACCCTAATAACTGTTATTATTAATTTCCTATTATAAATATTTTTTAAAAAATACCATAGATTCTTAATTTCCTATTATTAACAGCCTTTAGGGCTATCTTTAAGGTGCATTAAAGTCATACAATATTGATAATTCTTAAGATTACGAAATTTGTTATACTTAGATGTACAAGTTTTGATGTGTCTTGTGATTATCAAAACCAAAAAAAAATAATCCAATTTTGTCTAGATTGCGTGCTGGCCAGTTCAACGTACCCCCTAAATGCATTATACGTTTGCGATTATTATGCTAAAATAGCAATGAACCCAAAAAAGAGGAAGGTAATGTTTTCACTTGATCACCGATCTTCCATTAGAAGAAAACACAAAACAAAAAATAAAATACACACAAATTTGCTATTTTCCCCCCTCCTCTCGATTCCTCTTGTCAAATTCAATCAAAACATGTAAGTTTTTTTTTCCAATTTATGATATTGTTTGCATTAATGTGGTCATGAATTTGTAATTTTCAAGATCTTTTGGTTAATTACTGTTCTTATGAACGAAATGTATGTTGTTGATTTATTTATACGATAGGTGAAATTGATTTTTTTAGCATTTAGAATTGAATTTTAGGATGAATGTAGATTGAATCATTGTTTCAGTTATGATATTGTTCGCAATAACGTGGCTCTGAATTCACAATTTCAGTATCGATTGGCTAATATTACTGTTCCAGTTAACGTGATTCATGTTATTAAATTATTCGAACTATGAAGAAATTGATAACCGTGACACCTTTTCGAACTTTTTTGAATGAACGTAGATTGAATAATTTTGTTCCAATTTCAGGTTATGATTTTTGTAGTTGAATGACGACGGGATGCTATGATTTTTGTAGCCTTTTAGAATTTTTTGCATGAATGTGGACTAAATTACTGTTCTTGCAGGTTATTGATTTTATTTGAATGACTCGACTGATTTTATTGTATACAATTTTGGATTGAATGATGACTAATTCCAAAAACAACAGCTCTGATCCTAAAAACAGTACTGATTCCAAAAACAACAATACTGATCACAAAAACAACAATGCTGCTCCAAAACATAACCCTGATTTGGCTAAAAGCAATTCAATTTCCAGAAAAGAAAATGATGATTGCAAAAACGACAATGATTCCAAACCCAATGCGGATGCTCCCCTTTCTCAGGTTTGTGTTCAAAGCACGATATACCACTTACAGTTATGATTTGATTACCATTCTCGATTATTACAAAAAGTCTCACCTAATCGTGTTTTAGGATTAATTAAAGTGGAATTTATTTATAATTTTATTATTTATTGTAGGGTGATGGTGGTAGTTGTAACTTGCCACCTTCCTCAGGTGGAACTCATTCTTTGGAAAGGCAAAGTTCTCATGCAGGAAAGAAGGTTTTTTTTTTCTTCCTTTGTCATCTAAATAACTTCCAATTTTAACAAATATTGCACACTTGTTTTATAAATGAAGGCGTATGCTTACCTATTAAATCTTTGGTACGGAATTTATAGCAAATTTGAAGATAAATATCCTTTTGTAGACATCAGTTCATAGTAGCAAAACTTCATGAATCTAAAATTAACAATTTACAGGTTTACAAGAGCGGGCCACTGCATCTGTCATCAAAAGGTGAATTCTCTTGTTTAACAAAATATTCAGGCATTTTTTCTGTCATCTCTTAAGTCTTGAATATACATTTATGCAGGGATTGGCTGGACCTCATGGAAGAAAAGATGGTTTATTCTAACAGAAACCTCACTGGTCTTTTTCCGAAGTGATCCTGTAAGTTTTATACGTATAAATTATATATTCACAATGACAACATATATAAGTTTATGTCACATCATTATATGTAACGTCGACCCTTTCACAATTCAGTCGTGACTTTATTTTTCAAATTATTAAATGTTGATTTTAATTTATAGATTTTGTAATTAATACAGAATGTTACTTCTGGTGAGGCAAATTTAACCCTAGGTGGCATAGACCTCAACAGCTCAGGCAGGTTGGCTTGCTTTCTCCATTAAATTAATTAGTTGTTTTTTGGATAATTAACATCATGTCATTTGGTTTTTTATCACACTAAAATTCGTGGTAGTGATGTTTGTATGTGAATTTCAGCGTGGTAGTGAAAGCAGATAAAAAGCTTATAATAGTGTCATTTCCCGATGGGAGATCATTTACACTTAAGGTGATTTTCTATATTTAGCCCTTATTAGCCTATTATTATTATTATTATATTCATTATTGTTGTTATGATAGGCTGAAACTTCAGATGAATTATATGAGTGGAAAGTTGCATTAGAGGAAGCTTTGGAAAATGCACCTACAGATGGCAATGTTGATGGTTCTCATGAACATTGTAAGCTTATTTTTATTATTGTCATATGTCAGTGTTTCATGTGTCACTAACTATTTATGTGTTTTTCAATTATCATTGACAAAAAGCAAAAGAGCATTCGACACCAAAATCTACGATCCTTGGTAGACCAGTGTTATTTGCATTAGAAGAAGCAGACGGCACTCCATCTTTCTTGGAGAAAGCTCTAAGATATGTAGAAGAACATGGTAACTAACATTCTCACTATGTTTTATTTAATCAGTTTTAATATGAAAGTGACTGATGAAATGACAATAATGTTCCAGGAATTAAAGTAGAAGGAATCTTGCGCCAGGCTGCAGATGTTGAACTTGTTGAGCGCCGGTTGCGTGAATATGAACAGGGTGGGTATGCATACAATAAAAAAAACTTCTACTCTTTCAATATATATATATATATATATATATATATATACATACATACATATTATATATATATATATATATATATATATATATACATATACACACACATATATACAATAGTGTGCTGCTAATTGTCTAATATATCTGGTTTGCATTGTTGATGTAATTATAAGATTTATAATTAACGTAACTATGTAAGAATTATGATGGTTAATGATTATTTAGTTCAGGAGTTGTTATTAAGGGAGAATTTATATGATTTGTTGTACAGGGAAAACAGAGTTTACTGAAAAAGAAGATGGGCATGTTATAGGAGACTGTATCAAGGTAATCATTAACATAATCAAATGTCATGTAATAATTAGTTTATTTATTTATTTACATATATTGGTTTTAAATTCTTGACAATATTGTTTCAGTATGTTCTCCGGGAGTTACCATCATCTCCAGTTCCAGCATCTTGCTGCAAAGCTTTGCTACAAGCATATCGTATGTTTATTCTACAAAATCAAATGAAACCATTCTTTAAATGAAAAATTAGTTTATGATATCAGAGTGTTTCCAACAGTTTTCTATGGACTTTGATTTGTATTGTAGTTATTTAATGTATTTAGCCTATAGTAATTAAAAAAACTTGTGGTTAGGAACTGATCGCGGGTCAAGAGTCAATTGTATGCGTGCAGCTATATGTGAGACCTTTCCCGAACCAAATCGCCGTCTATTGCAAAGGTAGTTGTTAACATCACATAACTACTTAAAGATGTCAATTTGGACCCATTAATTTATAATCCGGGTCATAATCTATCTCTAATGAGTCAAATAAAAAAGATTATTTTTTATAGAATATTGGTGACAATGGAAGCTGTTGCTGATAATAAGGATGTAAACCGAATGAGTGTTTCAGCAGTTGCTGCTTGTATGTCACCATTACTGCTAAGACCACTTTTGGCAGGTGAAGTTGAGCTTGATAATATGGGTGGTGGTGATCAACTTATGCAAGCTGCTGCAGCAGCTAATCATGCTCAAGCCATCATTATCACCCTTCTAGAAGAATATGACAATATTTTCGGGGTAACATTAATATTATACAAGACAAGAAATTGTGACAATCTTGTGTTTGGTTTGGAATGAATTTAATGATATATTAATTGCAGGAAGGAGACATGTTATCTGATTTATACTCTGACTCAGATGAGAGTGGAAGTGAGAGTGAAGAGCTTAGTGATGATGATGACGATGATGATGATGGATCTGAAGATGATGAATCCGACGGTTCTCGTAGCAAGGTTGGATTCATGCACTTATTAATCTGGTAGTTATTTATTATTTTAATTTTGTTGAGTGCAGGCAAAGAAAAAAGTGCCCATTGACAACATACATGTGATAACCCAAGAAAGGTAGGTAATTTACAGTTTCACAGTTATTTTCTTATCGTGTATATAATTATTCGGATTTTGTTAGGGATGAAATCTTTAGGCTTGAGAGCGTTAAAGCTGATTTGAGGAAGAAAATTGAAGCGGAGGTAATTAAGTCATTTCATATGCAAATTCTGAAACATTAGTGAATGTTGTTAATATAAACTCATTCTGACTACAGACGAAACAAAATTCAATTCTGAAAGAGGAATTGTTGAGGAAAAAAGATGCTTTAGGGGATCGTCATTCAGCTCTTGACCACGAGGTATGTCCATTTACATAAATATATGCATACTTGGGTTATATTTACCTCTTCTATTAGAAAAATAATATAGTAAAAAAGTAATTTTCTTAATAAGGTGGAAACATTAAAGGAAGAGTTGCGTAGGGAGAGAGAATTGAGGAAAGTACTAGAAGGTGGACTCACCATGTCAAAGAAGGTCTTACCACTACCAGCCTCCATTGATGAAAAGGTATATTTTTTATTTAAAAAAAGGTATGTTATAGGTGACCCGAATTGGTCAATTAGCATTTTGTTGTTTATAGAGTGTTGGTACATGTAAAATATTAACTTGTTAGATGGTCTAAAGACCAAAGCAGATTTGGAGGATGTTTCCCAAGTAGAGGCTGAAGTCAACAGTTTACAACAAAAACTTGATGATCTTGAAATAAAGTTAAATCATGGAAAACCGTAAGCTTTACTTTCTTTTCATAACTTAACTATGTATTTTGCTTTTGCATCAATATAAAATGGTGTTTCGGTACAGAAAAGATAAAGAGACAGATCGTGAAGCTTCAGCTTCAGCTACACGTAAGAGTAAGGTATGAATAATTAATCAAATTAAATGATTGAGCGTTAATTGGTCAAAATTGACTCACATCTCAGTTGACCCTTAATAAGTCAATTTCTGTTGTTTGTGAGACAGGATAAAAAGGAGCAGCGTTCTTTGCAGTCGTTTACTAGTAAAAAGCATAGCTCAATGAGGAAACAGGAAGCAAGTATGAGCAAGTCTTCAACCACAGTTAAAAGATCTAACTCAAGGGGTGAGGTACACGCTTACTATTTGTTGTATTAATTAGTAAATTTTATGCATATAAATACACTTGACAATCTAACTTTGTGCTGACGTGGCAGGCAGCTAGTTCAAACTCAGCACTGTCAAAAATAACAAACAGACTTAGCTTCTTGAAAGACAAACGCAACCAAGTGGCAAGTGATTTGGAGACTGTAGATAGTAATAATAAAGGTCAATCACCCGAAGAATCTGACAACCAATCATTAGCAGACAGCTCATCCCATAATCTATGATCCTTTTAAGAGAAATAACTCAGGTAACTAGTCACTCCAAACCTATACGGTCGAGTTTAAAATATTAAAATACAAGGAACTGATAAGAAACACGATAAAGAATTATATTATCCAAAACGGGGCGACAGATGATTGGTGATTTTTTTTGTTTGGTTGTTAAGCGTTCGAGGTGAGATTGTAGCCATTTGTGGTGTAATTATTAGTGTTTTTGTTTGTAAGTGCAAAACAAAGTTTGGAAATTGCTATTATGTATGGTTGTGGCTCTGCTATTTTTGTAGCTCTGTTTTTTGTGTCTTAAATTGAGCTATTTTTGTGGCTCTGCTATTTTCCATATCCAGATTTGATGCTTGTTTAACTGGTATTTCAAAATGGATTTATATGCGATTTAATGCTTGTTCATACTTTGTGTACTCTTGCCTTTGTAGTTTAATTCGACTCAGTCTATACTTAATATATGTAACATAGAAAAATAATATAATAGATCCTTAGAGAAACGACAGAAAGAAAGTGAATTTTGCTTATTCTTTTGTTCTATATTAATAAAATAATAATAAAAACTTATGCTTAAAGAATCATTTTACCATTTAGTTGATGATTTTCAATGCTTATAAAGAATCATTTTAGATGCTATTCGATGAATATAACCCAAAATGACACCGGAGAATGATCGATATGCTATCCTCTACATGCACATGCAACGAAACCTTTTTAATTAAAAATAAAGATATATTAACCTAATACATGAACCTAATCAATGTGGCAAAACCATTCGACAACATGACTCTTGTGACAGAGATGCGGATGATGAGGCGTACTTGTCACAAAACCATGCTAGATATGATATTGACAGGAGCTTTTAGAACAAATTTTAATGTAGAGACTATTATCAACAAGATGAGAGAAGAACCATTGAGATAATTTGGCTATGTCAAGAGAGACCACAAACAACACCCATTAGGAAAGTGACAACTTTCACATTCATTGGCTCCATGAGAAGTGGTAGACCAAATATCAGGTGGATGGACATAATCAGCCGCGATCTGAAGGATTTCAGCCGAACCAAGGACATGATCTCTCTAATAGGGACTCTTGAAGGTTTAGTATTAGGGCCACATATCTAGAGAGCTAGGTATTGTCGAGTTTGTAAAGTAGTTATTTGCAGGATAGTTAGGAGATTTAGACCAACATCATTCTATATACGTATCTGCTTTGGAGCCTATAAACATATATGATTGCATCATTTATATGATTGTATGCTTATATGTTTATTTCTCTAAATGATAATTTTTTGTTGATACATGTTTATTATGCTTGCACAACCCCACACATACGCCACGTGAATGCATACACTTAATTATATGTTTTTAGCATCCTTACCACAATAACAAACACACACAACATGCATACATTTTTTGCACACATTTTTAACCTTTACACAGGTATTTACTTAAAGTCATCACACACATCTCACGTATTCTCACTTTTTTCTGGAAAAAATGTTGGAAAGAGTGTCCAACACATCAAATAAACTGGTATTCCGGTTCGGGTATTTTAGAGTCCTATTCGGGTTGCCCTCGAGGAATCAACGAACACGAGAAATAACGTAGTGTTTAATTAATAGTTTAATTAAATTGACTAACGGGCTAGACGGACTAAACTAGTTAATGGGTAATTAACTAGTTAGTGGTATCGGGCCAAGTATTAATTAATAGTTTAGTTAATACTTGTGGGCTTAATTAATGGTTTAATTAAAGTGGGCTTGGACCAATTATGGTGTTACCATAATTGTGTTTGGCAAGGATATAAATTAAGGTTAAGGGGTTTAACCTAATAATATAACTTTCATACTTGTTCCCTTGCCTCCTCCCAAGCTCGGCCGAACATCCCACCGTCGAACCACCACCGCCGCACGACCACCGCCGGTCCGCCGCTGCTCCGCCGCCGCCGGTCGAACCGAAAAGGTTTTCGGTTTAGTTTTCGGTGCTTGTTTCTCAAGGTGCTTTGTACTACCTCGTGGTACATCGTCCTGTTCGTGATAACCCTTGGGTGTGAACCAATAGAGGGATTCTTGCTTGAATCCTAGTGCATTGTTTGATCTGGCTCGTACTAGATCACAAGGTTTATCTAGTTCTCCAATTCGCGAAGAACAAGTAAGTTATTCGAATTGATCTATTTAATTATTTAAATAGTTCTAGTTGCGTTAGAATTGTAAACCTAACGGTCCAAACAAAAGTTTTATCGGGTCAATGTTCTACCAAGTTGCTTTTGATTTCCGCCCTAAGCAAATTGTGGCTAGATGCATAGAAATCCCAACAGTGGTATCAGAGAGCCACAGGTTTACAAGTCTAATAGTGCTAGACAAGAAATTCGAAACCCACAAAATTGTTTATGATTTTCGGTAATACCGAAAATTGTTTTTCGGGTATTCCGAAAATTAGAAAAACCCATTAAAAATTGTTTTAGTAATTTTCGGTAATTGTAAAAATTGTTTTTTAATTTTGAAAAATATTTTTGGGTATTTCCGAATTTTCGGAAATATTTATTTAATATTTAAAAACGTTTTTATTATTAAATAAATTAAATTAGGATAGTTTCAAATTGTTTGGAATTATCTATAATTATGGAAAATAAGATTTTGTCAATATCTTCTAATTATTTAAATAAGTTTTAAATTAATTATATATTATATATAATTTTCGGATTATATAGATAATATATATTTTTATTTAAAAGGTATTTAAATAAAAGGGAAGTAGAAACCTTTTATTATGGTATATGTATTTTTCCGAAAATACATGTACATAAATAAAAGATTTGGGTAAATCTTGTTTACTTATTTAAAAGGTTTAAATAAGGAGATAATTTTTAAAAGGGTTTAAAATAAGATAAATTTAAAATTAAAAGATATTTTAAATATGGATATATATATATCCGAAAATTGTTTTTCGGTATATATATATATTTAAAATTATTTTCGGAAATTTTAAATATTTAAAGGGATTGGATTTTCGAATTATTTATTTATTTATCTTATTTACTTATAATTGTTTATAATAGAAATAAAGGCATAAATATTAAAAATAATTAATTATATATTATATATTAATTAAAAGTTTAATTTAGAATATATATATATATATATATATATATATATATATATATATATATATATATATATATATATATTAATTCCGAAATTCCTATATATATCAAATATGATTTGATATTCCTCCCTTATATATATAATATTATGTAATAAAAGTTTATTAAATATTATATAAGATATAGTTATAATAGTAATTAAAACGTCGCGTCCTCGCACGTTTATATAATTAATTATACTATATAGAACTTTAGTAAATGTAATTAAAAGGTTTTAATTAACATAGATATAATTATATAATAGTTTATATATATTATAACTAAAGTTAAATATATCGTCGCTTATGTCACTAGTAGGCTCACCCATAGTCTATGACATCTAAAGGATGAAAAGGAAGAGATATAGATCTCTAAACGGGGTTGCGTTTTTAACACGCCTTGCGCTGACCTGCCCCGCCGCTTCCCTTGTCGTAGAATGGAGCTACCGAACAGGCATAATAGGATGATATTAAGATTAAAAGTATAATCATAACATTAAACAAATTCTTCCCGTTTAATTAAATGTGAACATTGTGTGCTCTCCATAGAATGACACGCGCTCGTATCATAGTCTGATTAACGGAACTCGTGTGGTTAACCGGTACGTTAATTGTGAGATTATTTTACGAGTGAAACGATTCTCGCGATACTCAAGCGAACTTGAGACGAGAAGTCCACGTGGGTATTCCATGGTTGTTTCACCTTCTAATATATGATCCACGGTATCCCTGTCATATAGATTAGAATGAGCATTGATTCGAGATTAACGTGCCATTCTCCCACGAGAATGAATCTCAAAGAACTAGGGATTTCATAAGATTGAAATTGACAATAGTTTGCCTACGACACGAAATTGTTTGGTGTGAAATACGGCATCCCTCTTCACATCAAATAACTAGTGGGCGTATCCTAGCCTTATGAATAAAGATTGGGAAAATTATTATAAGGATTAATTATTGAATTCACTAACAAAGAAATTGTTTCTTTTGTAGATGGGTTCAAACTTGAATGATAACACAATTCCTCTACCACCACCACCTCCACTTCCACAAGGACCACAAAGCTTTGCTCTTATCTCCACCTTGAATCGTGAGAAGCTCACTGGACCCAACTACATTGATTGGGTTCGTACGCTTAGAATCACATTAAGGTACGAGGGCAAGGAGTATGTCCTCGATAACGAGATTGCTGAGTTGACTGACGATTCGAGTGACATAGACAGAGCTGCCTATAATCTCCATCGTTCAGAGTCGGAAAAGGTTGCTTGCCTGATGTTAGCCACTATGTCTTCTGATCTCCAAAAGAATTTTGAGAAGATGAGTGCCTATGACATCAATCAACAGCTCAAACAAATGTTTCAAAACAAAGCTAGGCAAGAACGTTTCGACGTGGTAAGTTCCCTAGTAGGATGCAAACTACAAGAAGGACAATCTGTGTGTAGCCACGTCCAAAAGATGAAGGGCTACATAGACAAACTAGCAAACTTGGGTGTCCCTTTACCGAAGGAGTTGACCACTGATATGGTTTTGAACTCGCTTCCACCATCCTACTCACAATTTATAGTTAACTATAACATGGGTGATATGGATAAGACACTCATGGAACTGCACGGTATGTTGAAAACTACCGAGGCTAGCTTGATGAAAGCTAAAGGTTCCACCCATGCTGCTCCTGTCTTGTCTATTCGATCTGAAGGTGTTAAAAGGAAACGCCGTCCTCCTCCAAATAGCAAAGGCAAGGCCAAAGTAGGTCAAGCCAAACAAGGCTATAAGAGGAAGGCTGATTCTGATATAACACCTACCAAAGATCCGAAAGATGCTATTTGCTACTACTGTCAAGGAAAGGGTCACTGGAAAAGAAGCTGCCCAAAGTACTTGGATGATCTGAAGAGTCAGAAAGTCCAAAAGTCTGGACCATCAGGTACTTTTATGATTGAACTCCATCATACTTGTATGACTAATTCTTGGGTTCTAGATACAGGGTGTGGTACTCACATTTGCACTGATATGCAGGGACTTGAGAATTGTAGGAAGTTGAAGCATGGAGAGCTTAATCTGATCATGGGAAACATAGTCTCGACTGCTGTCACCAAGATAGGAGATTATGAGCTCATGCTTGGGAATGGATGTTCTTTACTTTTATTAGATGTTTGTTTTTCGCCTTCTATGGCACGCAACATTATTTCGTATTACGCATTGTTTAAGGATGGTTTTAACTTTGTTTTTGATAATGAGAATGGTTCTGTTTTAGTTTATAAAAATGATGTGTTTTATTTTAAAGCTATTCCTTGTGCTGGTATATATGAAATAGATGGTTGCGTAAACAAAAGGAATCTAATATTAAATGTTGATTCATCCAAAGGTGTATTGGATAAGTCATGTCTATGGCATTGTCGCTTAGGACATATAAACAAGAAACGCATAGCTAAACTCCAAAAGGATGGAGTGTTAGAATCATTTGACCTCAAATCGAATGATGTGTGTGAGTCTTGTTTACTTGGCAAGATGACAAAGGCGCCATTCACAGGGTCATGTGAAAGAGGCAAAGACTTGTTGGACCTCATACATACTGATGTATGTGGACCGTTCAAGTCTAACACTAGACATGGTGAACGATACTTCGTCACATTTACTGATGATTTCAGTAGATATGGATATGTTTATTTGATTAAACATAAATCTGATACTTTTGAAACGTTCAAAGAATATCAGAAAGAAGTAGAGAATCAACTGGGCAAGAAGATTAAGATGCTCCGTTCTGACAGGGGCGGAGAGTATCTTAGTCAAGAGTTCATCGACTATCTAAGGAGTTGTGGAATAGTATCCCAACTCTCACCTCCTCGAACTCCACAACTTAATGGAGTGTCGGAAAGGAGAAATCGAACCTTGCTTGACATGGTTCGATCAATGATGAGTCGATCAACACTTCCAGTGAGTTTCTGGGGATATGCCTTAGAAACTGCAGCACATATCGTTAACCTTGTACCAACTAAGAAGGTTGCCAAAACTCCCTCTGAAATGTGGACAGGGAATCCTCCCTCCCTCAAACATTTAAAAAATCTGGGGTTGTGAAGTTTATGTAAGACATGAATCTCACGAAAAGCTAGATAACAAATCAGAGAAGTGCTACTTCATTGGCTACCCACGACAGTCTTTTGGATATCGGTTTTATAATCCGAAAGAGAACAAAAGTGTTCGTATCTCGAAGAGGATTTTTCCTCGAGAGAGAGCTATTATCCAAAGAAGACAGTGGGAGCAAAATTGATCTTGAAGAGTGTCAAGAGTCAAACAATGAAGATGTAGTGGAGCCTATAGTTGACACTAGCACTCAACCAGAGGATGAGACTCCTGTTGAACAAAATGATGTAACTCCTACCGTTCCACGTAGATCCTCTAGAAATGTTCGCCCTCCTGAGCATTTTGGTGATTATTATGATTTCCATATTGCTGAAGGCGATGCATCTACTGGTAATAGTTTACCAGTTGATGACGATGAGCCATCGAGTTATAAGGAAGCTATGGAAGGCCCTGAGGCTGAAAAATGGAAAGTGGCTATGGAGAGTGAGATTCAGTCCATGTATGACAATCAAGTATGGAACTTGATTGAGACTTCTCCCGGTGTCAAAACCGTTGGATGCAAGTGGATCTTCAAGAAGAAGAAAGACATGGATGGGAATGTGCACACCTATAAGGCTAGGTTGGTTGCAAAAGGTTATACTCAAACTCATGGGATTGATTATGATGAAACCTTTTCACCAGTAGCCAAGATAAAGTCTATCAGAATATTGCTTGCCATAGCTGCATTTCATGACTATGAAATTTGGCAGATGGATGTTAAAACCGCCTTCCTTAACGGAAGACTTACTGAGGATGTCTATATGGCACAGCCAGAAGGTTTTATCAATAAGAAATATCCTGATAGAGTGTGCAAGCTTGAGAAATCCATTTATGGATTGAAACAAGCCTCTCGAAGTTGGAATCTTTGCTTCCATGAGAAAGTCAAGGAGTTTGGTTTCTCTAGGAGTGAATATGAGTCTTGCGTTTACATCAAAGCTAGTGGGAGCGTTGTTGTCTTCCTAGTACTGTATGTGGATGACATACTCCTTATAGGAAATCATATTCCTACACTGCAAGACGTGAAGTCTTGGTTGGGAAAATGTTTCGCTATGAAGGACCTAGGAGACGCAGCGTACATACTCGGTATAAAGATATACAGAGATAGAGAAAGACGTCTAATAGGATTAAGCCAGAGTACATACTTGGATAAAATACTAAAACGTTTTAGTATGGTTGATTCCAAGAAAGGGTATCTACCCATGAATCATGGCATAACATTGTCTAAGAGTCAATGTCCCAGTACTGAACAAGAACTGGAGAAAATGAGTCGAGTCCCTTACGCCTCGGCGATTGGATCGATCATGTATGCCATGGTATGTACTCGCCCGGATGTCTCATATGCGCTAAGCATGGTGAGCCGGTTCCAAGGCAACCCTGGCAACGATCATTGAACTGTGGTGAAAACGATTCTCAAGTACCTAAGGAGAACAAATGATATGTTCTTAGTGTATGGTGGGAAAGACGAACTTGTTGTGGAAGGTTATTGTGACGCGAGTTTCCAAACGGATAGAGATGACTCGTGCTCACAAACTGGGTGGGTGTTCTTATTGAACGGAGGAGCTGTCACTTGGAAGAGTTCCAAGCAGGAGACAGTAGCTGATTCAACTTGCGAATCTGAGTATATTGCTGCCTGTGAGGCATCAAAAGAAGCCACATGGTTGAAGAATTTCATTGGGGATCTTGGTGTCGTAACAAGCATCAAGGAACCAATGAAAATCTTCTGCGACAATGGAGGTGCAGTCTCATTGACTAAAGAATCCAAAGATCATAGTCGAACCAGGCATATACTCAGAAAGTTTCACTACGTGAGAAAGCGAGTTGAAGATGGGGACGTGATAGTGACAAGAGTATCGTCGGAAAATAACCCGGCTGATCCTTTCACAAAAGCACTAAGTCGTGCCAAGCATGATGCTCATGCGAGGACGATAGGAATTAGATTTCATAGTGACTTATCATAAATTGTCATTCATTTGAAATTGTAGTGAATATTAAATTGTATGAATTGATGATTTATTTATGGAGATTAAATAATTTGCAAGTGTTCTATCATTCATATAGTATTTAATTATTCCATTTCAAACCTTTTGCATGTTTAGAACCTATTCCCAAGTAAACTAAGAGATTGCTTAAACGTCCACAGTCGATCGTTCTTATGGGAATAAGAACTGAATTAAGATGTCATGGGAGAGTGAGTAGATTGTTCAAAGGTATGAACATTGCATAGAGATTGCTGCTACTCTCATGAGCATTTAAAAGGTGTATTTAAATGTTGGACCAACCCACGCTCAGAGTATTACCCCATGGACTTTATCATGGGTAATAGTGAGGCGATAATATCGTATGAGTCTTCAAACCAAGATGCATCGTTTCCTAAGTACGATTTCGTGATGCATTGGTCTAACTCCAACGCTATTCGTAACTGGTAGCTATAAAGATTAGTTCCATGCATTATGTGATGACTATGAAGGAAGATGATGTAGTTAAGGTTTATTCGTTCCCTCTGATCAAAGTGATAGAGGAGATATCCATGGGCCCCCTGTTGATTTGATGTGATACTAAAATACCTGCGCAGGTCATGACTAGATTGAAAGTTCAATCATGTAGTCAAATCGTCATCATAAATCTCGAATCAGGAAACATAATCGTAACTAGAGTGATTGACATGTCCATGTCACTAGTTACATGATATCGTGCAACGAAGGACATATGATCACTTATCATAGGACTGTTTCTGATAGTTCAGAGTTCAGCAGCTGCACATGACATGCACACTCTAAAGGTTACACGAACGCGTACCGTTTATAGTTGATGAGGTGTCCAAGTGGGAGACTGTTGGAAAGAGTGTCCAACACATCAAATAAACTGGTATTCTGGTTCGGGTATTTTAGAGTCCTATTCGGGTTGCCCTCGAGGAATCAACGAACACGAGAAATAACGTAGTGTTTAATTAATAGTTTAATTAAATTGACTAACGGGCTAGACGGACTAAACTAGTTAATGGGTAATTAACTAGTTAGTGGTATCGGGCCAAGTATTAATTAATAGTTTAGTTAATACTTGTGGGCTTAATTAATGGTTTAATTAAAGTGGGCTTGGACCAATTATGGTGTTACCATAATTGTGTTTGGCAAGGATATAAATTAAGGTTAAGGGGTTTAACCTAATAATATAACTTTCATACTTGTTCCCTTGCCTCCTCCCAAGCTCGGCCGAACATCCCACCGTCGAACCACCACCGCCGCACGACCACCGCCGGTCCGCCGCTGCTCCGCCGCCGCCGGTCGAACCGAAAAGGTTTTCGGTTTAGTTTTCGGTGCTTGTTTCTCAAGGTGCTTTGTACTACCTCGTGGTACATCGTCCTGTTCGTGATAACCCTTGGGTGTGAACCAATAGAGGGATTCTTGCTTGAATCCTAGTGCATTGTTTGATCTGGCTCGTACTAGATCACAAGGTTTATCTAGTTCTCCAATTCGCGAAGAACAAGTAAGTTATTCGAAATGATCTATTTAATTATTTAAATAGTTCTAGTTGCGTTAGAATTGTAAACCTAACGGTCCAAACAAAAGTTTTATCGGGTCAATGTTCTACCAAGTTGCTTTTGATTTCCGACCTAAGCAAATTGTGGCTAGATGCATACAAATCCCAACAAAAAATTGGTATCATTGTTACTTATCAATTAATAATTACTTAACTTGTACGAATCAACTTATTAGCAATTAATTTATTTAGAAGTCAAATTATGCACGTTCCACATCCTAACGTTAACTATGTTAAACCGATACGTTTAATGATTAATAAAAAAAAAGGGAAAAATGGGTATAAAATCAACTCACATGTATAAATATTCCTTAAGAAACAAACTATTATAAATATTAAAAAAACTCAATATATTTTATACTAAATTATAATTTAATCATTCCAATAACATTTTTCATCATCATCATCATCGTTATCAAGCATTTAATTTAGTTTTTGGAAATTATATATTTTCCAATTTCCAAAATTAAAAATCTTTAAGTAACTTGCGCACTTGTTCAAGTGTCACAAAAAGGACCACCGTGAAAGGCCCCTGCCTTGAAATTGTAGGTATGAACCCTTTGTACAGGGCCATGGGCCCCTCCGCCTTGACAGTTTTCACGGCACAATCCACCGCCCCCTTATACGGCGGCGCCACCCCTTCCTCCACCCTCATATTCATCACGCGTGTCTTAATCACATCCACCGGATTCGACGCCACCGACGCCACAAACCCCGCCGCAAAACTCGCCGTCACATGTGTCCCCAAGCCATCACTCATAACATCATTTTTAATAATCGTTTCTTTGATCTGATCGTACGACGCCAGCTGTGAAGCAGTTACGATCATAGCGCGGTTCACCGTAAGGGATGATCCGCGCCACAGGCTAGTAACTCCCTCCTGTTTCACCATCCTCGTGATTGCGTCCCCAACACCTTTGTAGTTCCGTCGTTCAGCCACCGGAAGCCTCCCGTCAGCTTGCATTCTCACCATCGCAACATCAGCTGGATTCCCGACGGCAGCACCGATCCCTCCGGCCAACAATCCGGCGGAGATTTTTCGTGGCAGAGAGAACGTACCGGTGTTCCGGTCAGTCCATTTCTCCCGGAAAATTTCGTAAAGCCCCATTCTGGTGGTGGAGTACAACGTTTGCCGGAGAACGGTGGCGGAGATGCCGGAAAACAATGCGGCAACACCTTCGGTTTGAAAAATCTTCACACCTACAGAAACCGGTCCAGATCTAACTACTACCGCCGGAGGAGGCGGGTGAGCCATCGCGGCAGCTGCGCCACCATTATAAGCAAAAGCTGGGCGGAGATTAGGGTTAGCAACAGGAGCTGATTCTCCCTGTAACTGCATACGAACCTTGATTAGATCCAACGGATGAGTAGAGCACCCGGCAACAATGGAAGCGACTCCACCTTCAACAAACCCCTTAGCACCCATTTTAACAGGTTAAATTGCTAAAATTAGAAAGTATGAATAAAAGAATTTAGTTAGAAGGAGGTAATTAAGAACACCAATTAGGTTTCAAGTCGCTGGAAACAAGGAGATGGTGGAAAGCTATGGAGGAAGAATGAGGAACGATGGATCTGTGAGACATATAAAAATGAGATTTTTTATTGAACTGAATAAAAATGTGGAATTGGGGAGTGAGATTTATAGGTGGAATTAGGGGTGGTGGGTGGAATACGCGTTTGATTAATGAAAGTGTCGCAAATGGAACCCTAATTTTAGTTTCGGCTGGGACAGGTTGTTTCTGGTAGAAAGAAAATTCGTGTATTTGACTTGGTTTCGACGCTAAATTGAATGAATTGTATACAATACAATACAAAAATGAGTTCCAATTTGGCAAATTGTCACAAATTATACTTGCTCACGTTAATTACCCCAACGTTTAATTAGGATGGTTAATTAATTAATAGGTAAAATTATAAGAATTAACTAAAATACAAATACTAGTCTAAGGATATAAAAGTCATTTCTATTTACTAGCAGCGAGTGCCCTAAAACAAGGTGGACTTAGGTTCGAATATTATGTCCTACATATTAAGTTTGTCGATTTGGAAAATTTTCAAATGCATTATATATAGTAAAAGTATAAATAAAAATAGAGATAATGAAAAATTTGTCGTGATTTTACTAATACATTATGTAGGTAAAAAGATGATGCAAAATGACGGTGTTGCAAAAAAATATTACAATTATAATTGTAAAAGTATTACTTATATAAATACAAACACTTTCTAGAGTATGCTTATGTTGTAGCCATCTTTGGTGCACCCATCTTTCCCCCTTTTTATAATCGTGTTGAATATGTTATTTATGTGTGAAGTTTTGTTAATTAATAGGAAAAGCGTTGGCATCACACATCTCATATCGATTCTTGGTAAATGATAAGGGACTCTTTGGAGTTGTTTACTTCGTTTTGTCAGGATAAAGATTAAATAATTTTTTTTTGTGAACGCCAAAATAGCACATCCGGAGAGATAAAGAGTAAAAGAGTAAAATGCTTAAACAGGTGATACATACACTTGCGAGACATATTTCAAACTTATGTTAAGTAATCTTTAGCTAAATACCCAAAAGTTTGTATTCTAATTCCTGCATAAGTAACAAAGACTTGCATGATATATATCTATTTATGCTTAAAGATAATTTTCAAAATTAACAAAAGAATATATAGGACAAAGTCAACTAAAATCCGAAAGTCAAATCTGACTTTTCTTGTGATGGTTAGAGTGTTAGACTGCATTTAAGTAAAACATTAAGGTGATGTTACGGTTTTATTACTTTTACATATATGTGTCAAACTCGTGATGATCATCACACATATATGTACAATAATATACATAAGTTATAGTTCTATGCATAACAAGTTGACCAAATACTATAAATTATTTATATGACTAATAAGTACAAATCAAGATAGTTGAAGAATATCAAAACACCACATAGAAAAGTACAACATACATCATACAATATAATATGTATTCTAACATATGCATATATGTGCATATGTATAGCATTTGATGCATACACTTGGAATATGAATGCTTACTATATAAAACTTAAACTTATCCACATGAGGCTACAATTAATTAAATTTGAAGTTTTGAACGGTTCTTGTGCCAAAATTCGTCTATTAAATTCATATAAACACACCATTTATATAAAAGTATTATTTTCTCTATTTACATAAGATGTATAATAGTCTGAAGTTGGCATCCATAAGTTATTATGATAAAAGTATTATTTTCTCTATTTACATAAGATGTATAATAGTCTGAAGTTGGCATCCATAAGTTATTATGATAAAAGTTTATTAATCTTTACGGACATGTGAGAACATTTATTTTCGTGTTGACTGCACATATAAATGCTAGGATTAAATTAGACCATTTAACAACATTTATTTTCATGTAGTCTAGCAATCACAATTCACATGTACTTAGCCACGCTGATCCCGTTACTAATCATGATTATTAAAATAAAATAAAAAAGATAAAAGTCTATTTAGACTGATTGTCAGTTCTATTTGAAGATTCAAGTGGGCAATCAAATGGGTTAGGGGTATGCTCAAATAATCCAGCATACGCCTTTTGTAGACCCTATAAAGACACTTTGACTTTGATCATCTTTCACTTTGATTTAGTCTCCCATTTATACACATAATGACAAGTGTATAATGACTCTCATATAAAGTAAGTATTATTATTATTATAATCTCTTATATTTAAGTATTTGAGAGTAAATTTAAGGGAATAATATTACGTTATTTTTTACATATTGGAAAAATGGATTTAATACACATTAATGAAATGTATATAATATTTAGTTATTTTTTCATTGAAAAAATGGATTTAATACAGTATTAAATGCATTTTCTAATCTAAATGAAAAACTTCACTTAACACACACATTTAGAAATGTTCGTTTATCTGTATTGGTAAGTTATAAAAATTATATGAATAAATTGAATAGTAGTAAGTTTATTAAAAAATCATATACTTATTCTGATTCAAATAAGTAACACATTTTGGGTTTTCACGGTTTTTGATGCAAAAGATTATAATGATGATTAAATTAGATTAATTTGACGGTTAATAGAGAATGCACCCCACACATTTAGAATAAAGTTAGGTTAATGAGAGCATCTCCAATGGTAGCTTTTTCTAAAGCTTATTACTATTACAATAAGTCTTTGAAAGATTTTTTTACCATTGGAATACCTAGCTTTTTGAAAAGCTTATTGCAAAGACTTATTCTCTACTAACCTTTTAACCATCTTTCAATGTTTGTCTTTTTTAATCCCCCATGTATAATAACATTTCATTTTAAACCTTATATATGTTATATATAAATTCTTTATTATATTTTTATTAGTTAATAAATAAATTATATAATATCTAATGCTAATTATTACAATATTTATGTATGAAAATATTTTTAAAAATATTATATTTAGTAAGATTTCAAAAAATTGTCAAATTATATATAAAGGTATTTATAAAACATTTGAGATAGATTAAGCTAAATTAAAAATTTTGTAAAAGGAAAAGCTTTTTAGAAAGGTTAACCATTGGAGATGTTATTTAGGAAAAGGTTTTTGGTTAGTGGAATGTAGATGTGACAAAAGTAATAAGCTTTTGAGAGGTTAACCATTGGGGATGCTCTGATGTTTAAAAGTAAAAAGTAAGGGTAAAGAAGTCATTTCACTATGCTAAAGTAGATAATTAGAAGGTGTGGGCCCCACTATATTTTTTTGCCAAATAAGGTAATTTTTCAAAGTGTGTTACTTATTTTGAATAACCTAAAAAAGGGAAGTGTGTTGCTTATATTTAATCGGAGGAAGTATATTACTATTCGTTTTTTTGGACAATCCGACTATAATAATGAAAACTAAAACCAATCTATTAAATTCGATTAAGTCCAAATTGAACAATCTAGTTATATCTAAATACTAAACAACTCTACACACATTAGGAACTTAATCAATAAAATTGATAAATGTGTTGATATATAGCGCTATTAAAATAAATAACAAATACAATTGTATTTCAAATGAAAGCATAATATATAAGTATTAAAAAACTCATGGAATATATGTTTATTTAGTGAAGAGATTTGGAATCAATCATCGTGTGGATGTGCTAAGGAATAAAGGTCATAAGAGCCTCATGTTCAGAGATAGCGATATCTTGTGCTACAATAATTGTGCATGTAAGGTTTTAGCAAACAATGTGCTCCATTTAATTTGTTCAATACATTTGATACCTATGTTTAGGTTGTAGATGTGTCAATTTCGACAAAGTTCTTGAAAATTCATAGAATCCGACATCTTCAAAAATGAAGATAACTCGAACGCAAAATCTCGAAAACAATAGGTTCCGACGCATGCAAAAATAGATACATGATATTATCACGGTTTAGCCAAAAAAAAAAAAAAAAAAAAAAAAAAACAAATTATGCACAAAAACTACATTCCCAATCCCTTTATCATGGTCATGATTCTTGATTAGCCATTTAGGTTCGAAACCAACCTTGATATCAAGTTGCCATATTTTTAATCCATTATCAAATTTATTTATGTTTTTGAGAATAATTCGTTTTAGAATCCCTTCATCTTTATTTCCAAAATAGATTCACTAATGCAATAAAAGTTAACAGAAAATATCATTTCATGTTAACATTGTGCAAGCTTGTGCAATGTTAATGATACATGAGGGTTAATAAGGAGTCTTTGTATGTAAGTAAGAAAGTTAGAAGGTTAAAAATTGTATTTTAGACTTAAACATTGTTTTTTTTTTCTTTCAAAATTCAACAAGCACACAAACAGAATAAGTAAGACAATCCAAACATCTCTTTACTTTACAAAGTTTTCAGACAAACCCAAATCGAATTGAAAATTCTGGTTATCCCTCGAACCAAAAACCGAACTATTTTTTTTTTCTTTTTTTTGATTTACTTTTGTTAATTCGCGCTGGTTTGTGATAGTTAACAAGGTCTCATAAATAAGAATATAACAAAGTTTAATCATCAAGTTAAGAAATAATTATGTTTAGTGCCTAAAAAGAAACAAAATCATAAAGTCAGGGACTGAGTTTGTTGGTTTTTATAATTCAGTCTACACATTCTAAAAATTAGGCCCTCGCAACACAGGACGCCGGCGGCGAGAAACATGCACGGAAGACCGAGGAAATCCGCAACACCAGTAGACGAAAATGCATCAGCTCTCAAGGCTGCTAAGATTCGATCACTTCAATCTCAATTTCTTCAAAATCATCACAATAATATGTACAATTTCTATCTCGTATCTCTACCTTTTTAATTATATTGCAGTTTTCTTATCGAAAAAGCATCGATTGATTGATCTGCGTTTATGTATTGGATTTCGAGATTGTAGTTACACGAAAGAAGCCCTAGAAATTAATGCTAAGCTAATCGAGGCTAATCCTGAGTTTATGACCGCATGGAATTATCGGAAACTAGCATTTGAGTATCATCTCAGTAATCAATCGGAGGCTGAAAAGGCAGATTCGGATCACGTCAAGTCGATTATTGATGAAGAATTGCGAGTTGTAAGTTTATATTTTGTTGATGTTAATAATTCACATGTTTACTTACACATCCTGATAAATCACCTAGAAATTGATATAACTTGTAAGTTCTAACAAAGCTCACTAGAAAGTAGAAACTGATCTAAGTTATGAAATTTATTAGATTCTTAAATTTTGTAACAGTTAGTACACTGTTTCCAGACCTTGCAGCAATTTGTATTTGGATCAATTTGTAGGTTCATTACATATAGTTACGTTCTAGTTTTAGTTCAAGGGTTAGCCTTTATAACATTAGGAGCAGTAATTATGTTCCGAAAGTGTTGTTGCTTTTACTTGAGATCTAATGGCTGAAATTATACACACTTAGTAGGTGAGCAGATGTGCCAAATGGCAATCACTGTTCTCAAGAGCTAATGCAGTTTTGACTTGAAAAATCTTGAAGATAGAAACTAAAAAATTGATCACATTTTTGAACATTTCAATTGAAGTTTGAAATAATTAAAAAATATGTTCTTGCTTGAATGTGATGATATTCGGACGGTATATATAGGTAGAAAATGCACTGAGGAAGAATTTCAAGTCTTATGGAGCTTGGCATCACCGAAAATGGGTGGTAAGCAAAGGAAATACTTCAACAGAACGAGAATTGAAGCTTTTAAATTTATTCCAGAAGCAAGATACACGCAATTTTCATGCATGGAATTACAGGAGGTGATTATATGTATTTTGAAAAATACTTAATCAAGGAATTACTTAATCTAAATGGACCTTATTTTTGTTATGCCATTTTCAGATTCATAGCAGGATTAAAGGACATATCGGATGAGAAGGAGCTACAATTTACTACAGATATGATAAATGATAATTTCAGTAATTATTCTGCCTGGCATAATCGTAGGTATGCCTATTTATTTCAAATCTGTTGGTTTTGCTGGTGTCACTATAGCTTAAGGGGGTGACTTAGAGGTGCCAATTTCGACCCATTTACTTATGAGTGGGTTAATTCGGGTTGTGTTATATCTCAAAAGGGTCAAATTGGCCGAATTTAAAAAATAACGATGTAGTTCTTGTTCATTGATGGCCACAAAAAAAACAAAAAAACAAATGTGAACGTATGATATAATAATGTAATGATTATTGCAATTGGATATTGACAAATATACAAACAATAACAAAAATGAAAAAATGTTGATGGAAGTTAAAATTAATCTGAAAAACATTTTCAAATAGTAATGAAAATGTCATTTTGATAGTAAGATGTGTAAAGTTAAAGTGTTTAGTAATATATTATTAAATTAAATGAATAAATGTTAAATTAGAAGGGGTTAAAGAGAAAATTGGAAATCAAGAAATAAAATTAAACAAAAAATATGGAGGAAGTGACAAATGTAGTGAGTGAGGTGGATAAGCCAATTGAGTGACATGTGACAAAAATTCCATTTGTGTTTAGTATGACTTTTGTATATATGTATATGTGTATATATGATTTTTTTTTTATATGTACTCACTCAAGGACTTTTGCAGTGTACTTCTAACTCATCTGCTAGAGGAAAAGGCGGAAGGTTATTTTCCAAAAGAGATATTTTTAGCAGAGGAATACGAGTTTGTAAGAAATGCTATTTTTACGGATCCAGATGATCAAAGTGGTTGGTTTTATCATCTCTGGCTTCTTGATCAAACTATTAAAGTAGACATGCCTAATTTACTTTCTTCATGGCCTCCTAATGCTTCTAATATTAAAAAAGTCAAAGCTACATTTCCTATTATTCTCTATTTCAATGAACCAGTTGAAGGTGTAAGTGCACAAACAGTTAGTGTTCAAATTGAGAACGATATATATAAGAATATTACTTGGAGTCCACTTTCATCTAATAAATTCGGATCTGGTCAAACCTGGTTGACCCATTTGACCGTTCCGCATGAAGAACTTAAGACCTATCAAGTGAAAATTAGTTTGGAAAATTTTCAAGGGATAACTTCTCTATGTGGTGTTCCGTGTAGCAGACCGTGGTCTTTCGCATTTAGGGTTTCTGTATGTGATATTTTACAGGTTGCTGAAGAAGATAGTTTTGGGAAGATGGAATTGACAGATGAAAATTTTGGTACATTTGAGACAGATTTGGACAATATGGATTTGCTTAAATGGTATTTTGAGTTGACTACAAGTGAAGATGAGCAAGCAAAATGGAAGGCTGAGATGATTGCTAGTGAAATAGATCAGTATCGAGAATTATTGAAATGGGCAGAGTGGTATACTTTACTTGCTTTTTATTTATTAATGTTTATTGTTCATGTTCCATGTTAGAGGTGGCAAAATGGGTAACGGGCCAAAATTTGTTCGGGTCAAAACATGTCATTTGTAAAAATACCGGTCAACATATCTTTGTCAACTTTTTCTAATTTAAATTTATTATTAAAGATTATAAATGTATATTATTTTTTAATTTATCTTAATTGAATTGATAGCAAAATTGGGAAGCTTACACTTGCGAGATTATTGATGGCATATGATGCAAATGTGGATGAAGTTTTGGCACTATATTTGGAACTAATGAAGTTAGACCTCCCACATTACCAATATTACAAGGATGAACACAGCTTGGTTTTATTAAAGCAGGTATTTTTTAAAGGTTTTTTTTTTTTTCGTTTAATTTATTTACTTGTCTGATTGGATAGAGATAAACGGGTCTAATGCACTCAGATATTTCAGGTGACTCGCAGCAAGGAGTCTTTACTCAAGTACTGCTGGCAGTATAAAGATTCAAATATCATGTGTTTAAGATTAAATTCTTTATCATTGTCACGGATTGGACACTTTGAGCGGTTATTATGGGTGCAAAGTCTTGATCTCAGCCATAACCAACTTCATTCTATTGAAGGTAAATCATCTATATGCTCCTTTCTAATTTCAGTTTTTTTAGGTAGCCTATATATACGTGTAGCATTAACAACCTATTTTTACATTTGTCCATGTTTAGTTATTGTACAAATTTACATCCAATTGAGTCAATAATAGATGGTTTTGTGCCCAGTTTGGGTCATTCGGATTTTGATGACCTGATAGACCGGTAACATGTTGAGGTAAGCGACATGTCATTCTTTTGGTCCCGTTTCAGTCATTTGGTTATTGCCACATCATCACTTTATCAGGTTGCCGAATGACCCAAACGAGACGGAAAGCCATCTTTCAGTGACCCAGTTGGATAGAAAGTCATACAATTTAGAGTAAATTACCGAAATTGTCCCTGTGGTTTGTTTTTCAGATTATGCTTTTTTGTCCCTAAACTGTTTTTTTTTTCTTTTTCAGATTATGCTTTTTTGTCCCTAAACTGTTTTTTTCAGGATTTCTTTCCCTGTGCTTTTTAAAATTCTGGTTTTAAGTCCTTTCGTCCAAATTTGGGTGTTAATTAACCCCACATGCTAAACATGTGAGGGTATTTAGTTAACACCCAAATTTGGGCGGAAGGACTTAAAACCAGAATTTTAAAAAGCACACGGACAGAAATCCTGAAAAAAAAAAGTTGAGGGACCGAAAAGCAAAATCTGAAAAACCACAGGGACAATTTCGGTAATTTACTCTACAATTTAATATAAAATAGAGCTGATTTTTTTGTTGGAATTTGGCCACAGGGTTGGAGGCATTGCAGCTTTTATCATGCTTAAACCTCAGTCACAACAAGCTTGGTAGTTTGACAGCATTAGACCCTTTGAGATTCTTGAAGTCACTAAGAGTGTTGGATATCTCACACAACGAGATTGGGGCCCACACTGTTGACACAAGACGCTACCTGTGTTCATCTCCACTGTCACATACACATGATTATGATCAGAAGTTTGGAGAATTTGGTAATGCTGATGCTAACTTTTGGGAAGCTTATTCAATATTTAGAGGCTTAAATATCATGCAGCTTGATATTGTGGGGAATGCTGTTGTTGATCAAAGGTTTCTGCTGTTTTTGGGTAAATTGTTGCCACTCAAATGGCTTAATGGTGAACAAGTAAATTAACCAACAAGTTTGGTTATTATTTTATTGTTAGTTTCTTTTAATGTATTCTATGGATAATCATGTGCATTTAATATATGAATACAATATTATTATCTAGAATATTCTATTTTTATTTTTTTAAATTGGTGTTAGCTTAACTAGGCTCAAACCCTAATTGTATTTAGCTATGACAGTTTTATATTCATTTAATAACAAAAATAAGCTGCCCTAATTTGTCTTTACTTGTGTCATTGCCAAATGAAGTTGGTATCAAGACAAGATAATATTCATTTGGCAATGGTCAGATATATCAATTTCACATGAATATGAATAATAAACTTTATTAATAAACATATACATGTTTAAAATGGATATGAAAATTGGCGTCTTTGCCTGTTTTCTGTAACAATGATGGTTTTCCCTGTTTTTTTATAAAAGTCAATGAAAATACCTATGCATTACGACTCATTTCTACGGAATGACTTGAATAATTATAACTTAATAATAATATACAGTTTTCAAGGAATTTTTGACGAATTTAAAAAAAAAAAAAATAATTTATCAAGAAGAAGCGTGTGTATATAAACATACATTTGGTCATTATAAAGAATACACATAATTTACAGAAACTGATTATTGAAATTAAATATATAAAATACGCATTAAATAATGACAAAGATAACTCTTGCATACTAGAATAAAAAAAGATGTATATTTTGTAATGTGTAACTTGTAACCATTACATTTATTATAACAGATGCTTTATGATACTAAATGGAAGGTTTACACTGAAGCACATATATTTGTCCATCTTGCACCACGCCTTCAATCTCTTGTGCACAACCGTACAAATCTTCTATAATCTTTGCAGCTTCTGCAATTTTTGAGTGAATTAAGGTTTGAAAACACAGATCAATCACCATGCGGTCTCTCGAGTAATCTAAAACAACTTCCTCTTTTTCTTCCATTGACACGCTGCACACATCTCTCTTTAATTCATAATCTTCACATACAATTCAATACTTAACAACATACATAACATACCTGTCATATATACCATTCCCTATATACCCATTTGTGTTCTCTGATATATAATCTGGCCTAAAGATGATCGATCTCTTGTTCTTTGTGTATAATCCAGTAGACTTGCTTGGGTAACAGGTTACCTGAAATTTACATTTTATAGGCATATATATTTGTATTTGAAAACCCATCGACTGAAATAAACTTACGTTAGGTGATTTAAGATCCGATTTTTTAGTAATACAGCTCATGGCTCGCCCGAGAGAAGCACCAACTAAAGTCTCAACCGACCCCTTGACAATCTGTTGAAGAATCAGGTTGCAAAAATGGGCGAGTTAGGTAATCGGTCAAAACAGGTAATTTTCTGTGGGTTAATACAAGATAGGCTGACCTGCAAACACATTTTTATCCAACTCTTTCGAATTTTATAATAAATAATTAATGTACCTCTGTATATATATGTGAGGAGTCAGGATGATTTGTGCACGTGACAAAGGCATAATCAGGCCTAATATATTCTTGAATCAAAATACCAATGCCATCATTCCTCATATATGCTCTTTCATTCCATTTAGAAGCCCAAACCTGAACAATTTTATATAACTTTTTTAATGTTATTATAATATATTACACAGAAAAGGCAATGTTGGTATTAAAACTTACCATCCCAAATTTTAATTTAAATTTTATGGAAGAGAGAGAGAGAGAGAGAGATAAATATACCTTCTTGATTGCTTGCCAAACTCGGTTCCATGTATCCTCTCCATGCCCTCGAGGCCATGGTATTCTTGAACTCTTCATTTTCTTCCTAACCTCCATGCTCTTCATTATTTATTTTTTTTACATAAAAGTAAAGTTTATTAGGAATTTGTATATATTTCTTAATGGTTTTGTAGCTATACCATTCATTATTAGGAGATAAGTTAACATATAAATTAAATTACAGAAAGCGGAATGAATTACCATTTTACGAGGAGCTTTCATTTGCAAAATAGTTTCTTGAATTTCCTTAAGCTTTAAAACGTCTCCTTTGTCTACTTGCTCACAAAGGTAAGCAAATTTCTTTGACATTTCCTGAGGAATTAGTGTGTTGTAATAATACCTTACATAAGCAAGTGTGTGTGTGTGTGTGTGTGTGTGTTTTTTTTTATGTGTGGTGGGTGTGTGGGGGGGGGGGGGGGTAGCATACCTTGTTTATATCTTGTGATAACACTTTGTCAAAAACTTCAAAAGGTAGGACAACTGATGCTGGAAATCTTATCCAATCTGGCACCTCTTTGCTCAAAAATGTAATGGTGCTTGACTTTTTACCAACCTGTTGCAACACATCACTTAAATAAGGATCTTTTGATATAAAATTTAATTAATTATAAGATGTCATGAGCATACCATCTCAGTATAGGTTTCTTGGAGGGACGTATTGCTTATGAGTCCTTGCCAGTTGGTTGATATTTTTGGAAACAATGCAGAGCCGCACGGGATTCTGTGAATTTTACAAAATCTTAAAATTCAACCACCCAAAAGTTTAAATATTTCCGGATTTATATTGAAAAATGCACCTATGTCTCAACAGCTTTTCAACCTCCTCCCTATAAGATATTCCATTCAGCAAACATTTAGCATTTCCTGCACCATCATCTTCAACCTGCAAAAATCACATTCAGATAATAATTTTAGATAACAAAACCTAAATATAGACAGTTGCCTCATGCAAATTGATGTGGAAGCTAGCTCCATTCATCTTTAACCTAGGAATACAAGGTTTAATTAATTTAATCCATGAGGACCCAAGGAAAGTAGAAATCTAATGAATTAATAATGAACCATTTGTCATTTTTGGTATCTTTAAGAACAAACTCAATGGCTTGTATCTTGGGGTCCCTCAGTTCAATGACAACCACATATGCATCTCCCTCCTGCAATTCAAATGATGAGTAACAAAACAACCACCTTTTCAACTGCCAACATAACAAAGGCAATTATAACCTTTATAAATGGAGTATGCAATGCACTTTTCTTGTAAACCGTTGTCCCGGGAGGGTAATAGGAGGGAATAGCCCATTTTCTACAACAGAAAAACAAATTATAGCGACCAAATTCCGTTTCTTGTGAATGAGTTGTATAGACCAAATTCAGGTTATGCTTTATCTCTAAAAGGTAAAATATAAAAGAGCTGTATAGACAACGGGCCCAAAGTGTATTTTTAATGCAAAAACCTCCTAAGACACTTTGTATAGATTATTACTGAAATGATATTTGAGACACTAATTATATAGATAAAAATTGAATGTTTTTGGACAATCCGAAAGATCTGTTTTGGCCCGTTAACCCACCCATTATGGCACCTCTAGCAAGAAAGTAAATAATTTGATGTTGAATTACTTGTTTCCATTAGTAATGCAACCCCAGTGGAGAATCCATGTTTGTGAGCAGTTTTGAAGTTGAAGTTTCACCTTTGCATTTTGGCCACCACTTAAAAATCCAGATACCTCAACCTAATCATAGCTTTCAAAATTAGAGAGGATTTGTATTTAATTTAAACCAGATAATATAATACGAATCAGATATATGTGTGTGTGTATAGAAGGAATATGATGAAGAAAGTGTAACCTGAAGTAGCATGCCATTGAGTTTAAACTTTTTAACCTGACCAGGGTTGAAGGAAGCCATAGTAATAGTATTAGTGGTTGGTGCAATAATCTATCTCTGATAAACTGCAGGCTGAAGTATGCTCCAAGGCAGAATACTCTCAATCTTAGGCAAAGAATCACCTTTTCCATCACACCAATATTTTAACAATTTCATTTCTCATTAACATCTAATAATTTATGAAAATGTATAATAACAATTAAAAAAAAGAATTTTGTAAGTGAATGGCAATAGAAGGAACTTGTATTAGAAACAAGAGCCATGGCCCAAAGGGAATAACATTACATTTCTTCTACCCCGTCCTATTATACCAAATACAACATTAAACAGGAACACAAACACAATAATTAATAATAATAATAACAATAATAATAACAATAATAATAATAATAATAATAAAGGACGAAAGGACTCCTCCCTCTTTTCTTATCATACCCGCCCTTTTTCTACAGTTTTAATGACTAGCAGTAACAGTAGCATCTTTTTATCACCAACAAAACCTAGGCATGAAATGAATCACTGAGTAAGCAACTTCGAATCACATGCTACTATTTTAACTTGACCAACATTCTCCTGCATTTCATCATATTTGAAAATGGCATCTTGAACAATGAAGGTCCACACATTGTCACAAAATCTGTACGTGTGCAAGTGTCCCTGTTATCATAACAAAATCACTACCTTTTACCTATATACTCCCTCCGTCCCACAAAAAAGTACCCATTTCTCCCTAAACTTTTGTCCCACAAAAAAGTTCCCATTTCTCAAATTGATGGGGGTCCACTCAATAAAATAATATAATTTTCAAAGACCCCACCACTAACTATCCAATAACTATCTTTCTCTCTCCAATCAAACCTTATATTTTAATCAAAAGTAATACTAATTACCCCACCACTAACCCTTTTCTTAAGACTTGTGCCCATGAGAAATGGGTACTTTTTTGTGGGACGGAGGGAGTATATATTAACAAAAATAAAAACAAAATATAATTCCAAATAATTATTACCTTGATGGAGACTTTGCTTTTAACTTGGCTGTCAAGAGCTTCTGTCATCGACTGCAATCATTATCATCACCAACACTTAAACCTCAATTTAATATAAAAGAAAAAGTAAACACACACCAATACAACATAACTTCAATTCATATCTTAAAATATACACTTGATGAATGATTATTTCCTAATTTATCATAACACCTACACACACACACACAGACTTCACAACAAGGTGTTTGCGAGTTTAAAAGATGTCAAGAAAGGAAAAGATTTACAATTTGGAACGAAATTAAAAGGACCTAAAATTTACTGTGTTCTCGAGTTTTCTTAAGAGAAAAGAAAGGAACATGAGGGGTAATCTTTTGCTAATTTTCTCTTAAAAAGTTTCTCTAAATGACAAAACTACCTTTTTCACTCTCTCCTAGCATTTTTTTAATGAAAAATTTTAAAAATTATTGTAGCTTTCTTTCCAACTTTGGAGAAGACGAAATTATTAAGACAACTTTTTTTCCTTTCTTTCCAAATCGAGAACTGCAAATGAATTACAATTTATTTCCTTTCTGTTTTGTACTAACTTACTCTTTCTTTTCTTTCAGTACAAGAAAGTAAGCTCCCAACACTACAAATTTGTGCCCAACTGCACTTCCCATTTGATCAGATCCACATAGTAAACACATCTACTAATCAAACCTTTAATACCTAGCTACACTCATTTATCAAACGAATTCAAGCTAAAATTTGGCAACTTTAAAACGGAAAATAAATAATTTTCCTAAGTGTTACAATTCACCGTTTTACTGTGATCTAAACAAGGTATTGCACATATCATATAATTCAGTTGATAATTATAAGGAAAACATGAAACCTTATCAAACTGAACGAGGACTTGAATAGCAAGCTCCGGGCTAAGAACACCATTCGAAACCATCTCGTCCAATGTTTCGGTCAAACACATACCAATTGTTGATCTGCGGTATAATTCAAAGGTCGCCATTCTTCGTGTTGATCGAGATCTGTAAGATATCAACTGATCACAAGAAGCCACGAATAACTAAACATTTTCAGTAAAAGAAAACCCTAAAATTTCAAAATTAGATAAATAACGGAAGATTACAGATAGTGTTGTAGTGAATATTGGACGTTAATCAGTTGAGAGTGAGGAGTGAGTGAAATTTCTAACCTGAGTTCGATATAGAAACGAGGAGGGACGGAGATTGGGGATTTTATACCTAGAAATTTGTAGCTGCTGGCTTTTATGAAATACCTTGCGAACAGGATATTATAGCTACGTGGACAATGACCAAATTACCCCTGTTTTTTCGTCTTAGCAATAGGCCGAATAGACATTTTTTGAGAACTTTTTTGCAGGTTAATAATAGAGCGAATTACATCTAAGGTCTATGTGGTTTATCAATTATTGCAGCCACAGTTCCTAAACTTCATTAAGTATACTGGGAGTCCCTGGTGTTGCCACTTTGTTGCACCGGTAGTTCCTGAAGCAAACGGACGTTAAGTAAAGTCGTTAAATCCCCATGTGCACATCACATGATGGGTAGTATGATAATTGTCCACCCCTTCTTCATATTTAAACCCGAGTCTATTACATGGAAGGTCCCTGTGGTATACTAGTTATTACAGCCTTAGTCCCTGAACTACATTTACTACACCGGAAGTCCCTGGTGTATACACTTTGTTACACACATGTAGTGATGTAGACATGTAAACGAACGAACGGTTTAGGGACTGTAGCTGGAATAAGTCGTAAACCAAAATTTTCTTCATCTAAGTGATATCTTAAAAATGAAATGATAATTAAAATAGTCTCTAATAGTTACGGAGTATTATTCTAGTATTTGGTTTAGATAATTAGTTGTTGTTTAGCATCCAACAGTTAAAGGACATGTCTTGAACACAGAGGACAATTTAAGTGCTAATCTGGGCTCCCTGCGCCAAGCCCACAACGGTTGGTCGAAGGAAGCCCACCAGACAAGGGGAGGTAGGAAGAGATGGGCCATGACTTTGAGGAGGCGGGCCGGGCCTGAATGGACTGGGCCAGCTAAAGTGGCATTAAACTGAAGAACCCCAATGCCTACGTGGGAGCCTCATCTCAGATGCCACCACACTGCAACTTCCAAGCCACTTAAATGACGCATAAAACAGAATGTATTTCGGGTGTTTTTATTGAAAAACTATATTTCTTCTAACTTATTTTTCTTATTTATATTCCTATTCTTGTAACATTGCCAATAGATGGCATGATTAATTGGTGTACTTCCTTGGACTTATGTTTCTAATGTTGTTTTGTTTATTTTTATTAATTCAAGCTTTTTGCTAGTTTTCTATTCAATTCGTATTGGTGTTAAAAAATTAATAAATATATACCATTTTAAAAACTAGCATTACGTTTATTTTGTTTATTCCAAGGCAACTCCACCTTGGTTTTGGGCTTTGAACTTCGGCTAATGACCAAAGGGTTAATAGTCTAGCGGTAAAAGTATTTACCCCAACTTTAAGATTGAGAGTTTAAGCCACATAGTTGACATAAGTGGATTTATGAGTAAAAATAAAAAATCATCATAAGGTGATTAGGATTGCCGATAAAAAAATAAAAAAAATCAGCTAATGATTGACACTTTGTCCAAACAAATTGTACAGATACATTATTTTTTGTTTGAGCCATACTTCTATAGTTTATCTAATCTAGTACTCAAATATTGATGAATTCTATAGATAGCCAAGTTGCAAGATGTGGTTATTTTAAAAATAAATATTGTTATAATATAATTTCCTTCAAAAGTTCGTGACTAATTTTGATCTTTATGGCTTCTCATTGGATGATTCTGCAAAAAAGAGACGGAATCTTATTGGTCAAATAAGTTAACTCACATGGGTATTGTCTAAAGTCTTAGTTGTATAATTAAAAAATTGTAACGTTTGATTAAGAACAATGACCAATGTCATTAGAATATAAATTTTAGCTAACAATACTTAGAAAGATAGTACTGTAAGTATCAAAAGTTTCTAAAGGATATTTGTTTTATCTTATTTGAAGAAGAGTTAAATGCAAGAATGGTCCTTGTGGTTTGGCCAAATTGCACGGTTGGTCCTTGTGTTTCATTAAGTGCAGGCGCGGTACCCATGGTTAGCATTTTTGTGCACTCGTGGTCCCTCCGCCCTAACGCTGTTAACTATCTCCGTTAGTTGAGGGGCATTTTTGTCAAAAGAAACCCAAATTCAATTTCAAGAACAAGTAACAACTCAGGGCACTCGTTATCTTCTTCAAGAAAAAGAAAACCACCACTGTCAGACCTCCCTCCGGCAGAAAAAGAAAAAGAAACCCACACCACCGTCTTCTTCGCCCTCCTTCCGGCAGAGCTTCGGCCAACCACCACCGGTTCCGTCATCGTCACTCTTATGGCCATCTCAAACTCTTCCCTGCATCTCCACCCTCCACCTCAGACGTGGTCGTATACTCCGGCATCTTCACCTCCTGACGTGGGTGTATTCTCCGGCATCTTCACCTCCTGACGTGGTCATATCCTCCGGTATCTTCACCCCCAAATCTGAATCATCATGGTTCGGGCACTCACACTGCCCACTCCCAGTAACAGACCTGTCATGGAACCACCGTCAATTTCAAAAACGATTTTCAAATCCCATCGCCAGTTAACACCGTCTCCGGCAGCTAATCAAACCCCTCCCCCAGTCAACATCATCTCCGTCTATTTCAACTACGTTTGTTGATTTTCGATTTGTTATGTGTGTCAATTTTCAAATCTGTCACAATAAAGAAATCTGTGATTTGGTATGTGTGTCGATTTTGAGAACAGATCTATTACAACAAATTGCGTTTCAAATCTTTGGTTACAACTTACAACAAATCTTGCTGGAAAACGTAGATCTGTTCACATACGCACTAGTCAAGATCGATAGATCTGTTCTTAAATCTTTAGGTGTGTGTGTAACAATTTCTCTAGAATGGAAAACCCAGAAGCAACAAAGAAGATGGAGGGACTGTTGTTATGTTTTGTTAGGTATTCTCACGATGTTTGGTAATCTCACAAATTCATAGAAATTGGGGAAGAATTTGAGGGAGAATTATTGTTTTTATTTGGTTACTAAAATTAGGGAAGAATTATAGGGTAGTGTTACTGTGTCCAGAGAAGAAAGAAGAAGATAGATGTAGTAAAATGACTAAAATACCCTCAACTTACAGAGTTGAGTTAACAGTGTTAGGGCGGAGGGACCATGAGTGCACAAAAATGCAAACTATGGGTACCACGCCTGCACTTAATGAAACACAAGGACCAAACGTACAATTTGGCCAAACTACAAGGATGATTCTTGCATTTAACTCTTTGAAGAATTTATGGCTTAGACTTACACTTTTAAGATTATAAGCTTCTTTATTGATGGACAAATATATAAGGGAAAATAATGCATTTAGGACTATTATTTTAAGGACTTTTAAGGAGCTCCTTAAATTTAAGTTTAAGGAGATTTCCACTTTTAGTAACTTCTTCAACTAAAATAAAATCAAAAGTGTTGCTTACAGGATTCGAACACAAGACCTCTTCTAAGTAGTCACTATGTGTTAACCAATTGCTATAAATGACACTTTATTTTATCCCACCAAAACAAATTATAAGAGGTTGTACATCATCGCATTTGACCAGCCTTTTATTTCCGTTTCGGTTTACATTCCCGGAAACTATTAATTGTCTTACCACCAAATTAATTGACCTTTTGACTATATTAAATCTTCTTCACGCAACCAAATTAGTTATCTATTAATTGTTTACATTTCCTTAAATTTTTGCGGTATTTAAGCTTTAACGTCACCAGAACTCACACCATCACTAATGGCGGCACCTACTGAAAAGCACAATAACACTGAATCAATCCATTCAATGATGTTTGATGATGATTTTGGTGAAAAAGTGAAGAATATTGATTAGGGCTTTTAGAGAGAGAAAGTAGAGAGATGGGAGAGAACAATTGCTGGATAATGTGAAATTGATTAATGGCAAAAGTCAAGGAATTAAGCCTTACACTTTGGTATTTATACCATGGCTTAATTCCTTGTTAGTTAGGACCATTTCCTAAATAAAACTTAACATATATACAATGTTACATAACTAGTCCCTAGACTATTGATTACAACTAAATATGACCCAACAATCTCCCCCTTTGTAACAATAGTCTGGGAAGCGTATCTTCGAAGTCTTCATCTTTAGCAAAAGCTGCACCTGGTAGAAATTTCGTTGAATAGTGATGTATCAGGATCAGCTTGAGCTTTGTCAACATGTGAAAACTGATACTTCTTGTAGCTTTTCAACCACTAGAAGTATTTTGAAGACTTTACTTTGAAGATACATATAGATCGACTTAAAATAAGACTCATATTAATAGAGAGATTAGCAGCGGAAGTCTTTTCTTGAAGTTTGTGGCTTTATGTCGATCTATGATGTGATAATTGTTGTTGAGGTAACATGTTTATAACGGTTACGCTCCCCCTCAAACAAACAATTATTCTGTTGGCCAGTTACCCTTTTCTCACATATGAAGGAGGTTCATGCTCTAAATGCAAACCTTTGTTCTGACCAAATGTTATTCGTGGTTTGGATAGAATGATTTGTCAGTTTAAGATTTGTAATGGATGAATGGAAAACTCAAGATTTTGAGTAGGTATGAATGTGATTCGTGGTTTGGATAGAATGATTTGTCAGTTTGAGGTTTGTAATGGAAAGATTAAGAATTTGTGAGAAATTTCTGAAGATAAGTCGGTTTCTTTTTCTTCACAATTTATTTCATGTAAATCGACGAAGATGTGGACCCATAGATAGATAGAGTTGTTTAGGATAAAACATTGATGAAGTTTACGCTCCCCCTCAAACAAATAATTATTCTTCAACAAATCTTCTTCGGTTTCTTGTTTACTCCCCCTTAATCGGTGCATATGTCTTTTTGATGAGGAATAAACTGGGCTAATATAATCTTTTAAGTCTTGTAAGCATTTTTCTTCATAAACTGAACTTCTTAGTAAATTTTCTCCCCCTCATGATGATTAAGATTTATCGGAATCATCATGAAAAATGTGAAGTTCGTCGAGATGAAATGAAGAAAATCTGCTAAGCCCATGAATACAAATATGATGAATAATGATATATTCATATTTTGAATGAATCAATATACATCATATTGTATTATCGAAAACCGAACCGATATTGATGACGTAAATATCCGATCAAATAGTTTGGCATTGAATCGCAATGATCGAATTAAGTCGGGCAAACCGGGATCACATAGATTACCCGTTGACACAACAGTTACACAAACTGTGTGACCTACGTTCAGTGTTGGAATAGATGATAGAACTGGTAGGATTTCCATTCAATCATCGTGGAATACCAAGAAAGTTGGTATCACTATGAATGTTCCGGCTTTATCACAAAGATAAGCTTGGTATTATGCCTTGTGTCCTAAAAGTGTATTGCGGTTCTAGACTCAATTAGTGGACAAACGAAGGCGAGGACTGGAGAGGCTTGTCCTCTGTTTCAATATCAACAATCTCCAAGTGAGATGTCGATAGCATATGAGATAGTCTCCGTGGAAATGAAACAAGTACTTTTTAAGAAATACTTGAGTGGCTGGGGGGTTGTGCATTGCATCACTGGGTCCATGATGTCTATTTCAATATCAGAGAGCAACACATGCAATCTGATAGAGACGTGGCAACCCGGCTTTTGATCAGTTTGGTAAGGGTTTTTCGTTTTCTTTAACCCTGTCACACCCTCCTCACTCAAGCTTACTTTTTCATATTTCGACTACTCCCTCATTTCATTTTACCATGTTTAGCTGAATTGCACCCCAAACTACAATCCCCCTCTCAAATTTTATCTCAGCGCACCCCAATCAAGATCCCGTGATACTTGATTCTGCTCACCTAGACCTATGTACCCTTACATATTGTCCTATATTATAGGTGGCTCCTGGGGAAGATCATACCGGTTATAGCAGATCATAGGAGTAATTTGAGAGTGAACTATAACGCTCATGTGCAAATTATCAGCATTTATGATGTTACTTTGTAAGAATAACATGGATTTTTCATCGGAAAATGTGTTTCCGGCATAAGTTGTTGCCTTTATGATTTAAAAGTTTAGGCACAGCAACTTGAACAATTGAGGAAATACCGGACTCACATAGAGTATCCGTTAACACACGGTATGAATCGATAGGCGTTTGCACAACCATTGATTCAAATGTGTGACCTGCGATTAGAGTTGGCGCAATTTTAGCTCTAGCAGGATTTCCACTCAATCCTCGTGAAACACCAGATTGTGATGCCACTATGAGTGTTCCGATGAATACACGGAGATTCATTTTCAATAGTGTATGTGTCCTAAATTGGAAATATTTGTCGATGAGATCTAGACACATTGTACATTCAATTGAAGACGTAACCCGTGGCAGAAGGTTAATTATTTCAATACCAACATACTCCAAATGAGTAGTCGATAGATTATGTGCTACGTCCCCTGATGAATTGAAACAAATTCCTGTTGAGAGGAATCTGAGTGGTTGGTGGTGGAGTGCAAATGCTTGACTGGGCCAGTTAAGTCTGGTGAATCATTCAACACATGAATGATCACAATTTAGTGAGGTTGCCCGGTTTATTTTCGGTTTGGATGCACTCAAAGGTGTGTTTTCTTAAAATTATCATGTTTTCACATCACCTTGCACTCACCTAAATCTATACCCTAAGACATATACCCTCACATTTACCAATTTTGGCTAAAAAATAATTCCCTTGGAAGGTAAGGCCGGTTCTGGCAAACCATGAGAAGGTATCGTCGTTTGAAAAAAAAAAAATTTGTTCGATTAAAAAAAAATTCAAACGGGTATAAAAGTATTGATATAAGAAAGTTTCTCCCATTGGAAATATTAATTCTCCCCGTAGAATTAGAATTTCTCCCCCTCGACAAAATATAAGTGATGAAAAATATATAGTTTTAGAAGGGTGGGAAAGAGTTTCTACATTTATGTGTAAAACTGGTTAAGAGCGGGTTTCAAACAAATGTATTTGAAAGCCATGCTGATGAAGAGCGGGTTATACACTGAAGTATGTATAAGCCATTGACCGCTGAGGACCGAGTTATACACTGAATTGTGTATAAGTCATTCTGATGTGGCTCGAGTTATACACTGACGTGTGTATAAGTCATCCTCCAAACTCCAAACACCTTTCTGGTAATTCTACATAAAACAATTAAAACATGTTTGGTACCCAATTATGTATGGGTCCTATACGATTAGTGACAGATGTTTTATGTAAAATTGTTTTAAGATCAATTTAGAGTTTTGGAGAACTGCAAGGAGGCAGTTCAGAGGGTGTGGATTTAACTACCCATTTTAAAGATTTTTCAGAGGATTGGATAATCCAATGAGATTTTTCATTTTTGATCCATGTGTATTTCACAAGCGTTGAAGATTTGGTCGTTGTTTTGTTGTCGCTATTTGAGGAACCTGAAGACTTTGGCTTAGGTGCGGAAGATCCTCGAGAAACTTTGCGACGAGAAGACGAGTGTTTATCAGAGATTGATGGGGTTTTGGAAGAACTCTTCGTCTGTTTGGAGGCATGTGAAGATGAACCTTTTTGATTAGGTTTGTGTGGACGAGAGACAGATGTCTTGCATGATTGTGGAAAGCATGTTTTGCATGATATTATATTTTTACCAGATTGATGGAAAACATTGATTTTTAAACCACATGGAGCATTTAGCTTAACAAAAAATCGATCATCAGTTTGAGAAATTTTTTCCTTTGTAAGTTTATTATACAGTCTCTTTTTACCAAATTCATCATGTTTAAAGAACACAGTATCATAATCAGGTGAGTAATTTACAGGACGATAAACAGAAGCATCATACACAGTTCCAAAAGCAAATGCAGGAGATTTAAAATTTTTGGAGTTGTTACTGTTAATTTTAACAGTGGACGAAGAAACTGAAGACGTATATGGTCTAGACTGCTTAAGCTCGCGAGGCTTCTTAAGCGTACTAGACTTAGACGAACTCGGCTTCTTAGATGGCATATCTCCTTTGACTCTATTGGGCTTGGGCTCCTTGCTCTGAGGCTCTAATTTTCTAAATGAGACGTTTAAAGGTGGTGAATTAGAGGTTCTTCTCAGAGTAATTGGTACTGGATTAACAGGTGCTGGTCCTATTAATGAAGATTTAGAATTTTGAAAAACATTTTTGTCAGTTTTATGTTTTAATTCTGAAATCGTGTCCTCTAATTGATGTATCTTTGTTTGAAGATTTTCTTTTTCTTTATCAAAGGCTTTATGAGTTTCATCAATTTCAGATTCAAGTTGGACGATTTTCTTTTCTAAAATCAACGGTGGAACATAAAGCTTTGGTTCAATTGTTTGTTTTAAAACTTCATTATCAGAAATGGAAAATTCTTCTGGAGTGACAATCGGGAAGTACTCATTGTTTTCAAATTTTGCTTTATTCTTTTCATATGTATAGTTCAATTCAGAATAGTTAAAGCTAATTTGAGCGTGTTCCTTCTTTTCTCTGTTGAACTTCTCGATTTCTGCTTCCTCGTCCGGCATATGAAGAAAGCTTTGCCATATTCCCAAGTTCATGTAATCGTAATTGTATAGTGTGGGAACAACATCAGCAGCTTTTTCCAGAGGACGGGAGTTCTCAGCGCCGAGACCCACTTTTGATTTGAAAGATCTGAACTCTTTTGGTTGATTTAATTTTATTGTTTGTTCAGTGTGACCAGCTTTCACAATCGTCTGCTCCAGTTTGGAGATGTGTTCTTCAGCATTTTCTTTCTTTACAGTAAGACTGTGTATGGTTGCTGATTGTTCATCGATTTCCTTGTTGAAATTGTTTGTGATGTTTGTGATTTGTTCATTTAGTTTTTGAATTTCGTTATCAGCTGCCTTCAACTTATCTTGGTAATCCTTCATCTTGATGTCAGCAGACTTCATCCATGTTTGCTCTCGACTGAGTTGGATAGCTAAGTCATTTATCAGCTGTTTGGAGTCGTCTTTGTCATTTGATACCGTCTTCATCGTTTTTAGGTTTGATATTTCAAGATTTTTTGTATTAATTATGTGATTTAGACGATTTACTTCACTGGTGTGAGCAGCATGAAATGTTGACAACTGTTGTTGTAACTCTTGTGTTTTTTGATTTGAAAGTTTATTTTGATTGACTTGAGGAACAAGAGTTTCAAGTTGACGACGAAAGGTTAAATTTTCTGCCTTTAATTTTGAGATTTGTGCATTTGATTCATTAGTTGTGTTTACTTGTATTTGTAAACTTTCTTGTAATTCAGAAATTTGAAATTTATAAGCTGATTTTGACGTAGACAACTGATTTTGTAATTCCTTGTTTACTTGAGTTATTTGAAGAGAACATTGACTTAACTCACTCAAGTCATTTAAAAGTTGTTCCTTTTCGGATTCTAAACAGGTAATTTGTTTTGTCAATTGTGATTTCTCATCAATTTTAGTAAAAAGTTTTTCATTAAACAAGGAATTCTTTGATTCATCAGTGTCTGAATCAGATAATAAAGAATCAAAGGAAAAAGAGAGTACCTCATTTTCATCATTTTTTGAAATGCCCAACACAGCTGTAACCTCATTTGGTATTGCCATGACTGCTAGGTTGGCAATGCACTGTTTCTCCTCCTGGGCATTCGACCCGGCAGCCAATGTTTCTTTGGAAGTCATGTTAAGAACACTTCACGGGAATTTTGATTGAAACGGGGTAAAGGAAATTTAGAGAATGAGAAGGTTCTGGAATAGAATATGTGATGTAGACCGTGAATTTGTCTTCAAAAATTCAAAATTACCGAAATCTTAAACTGGTTAATCCAGATGATAAAGTACACTTTAAATGTGTCTAAGATTTTCGAATTAGGGAAAAACGACGATCGGGTTAGAAACTGGGGCTAAACGAAGTTTGGAAATTGACCGAAAAATCACAAAAACGCAAATTAAGCGATCGAAACAAGCGTTTTTGGGCCGGCAAGTTGGGTAAACCGCCTACGGACGTTTATCACGTCGTAGCCTTCGTCTTAAGCTTCGATTTGGTTACTCGTGGGCTCGAAACGGACACCCGAGCTGAAAGTTATGACCGTTACAGTACATCCCCTTTTGTCACGCGAGTGTTGAAAGAGTTCGGGCCGAACTTGTGTAGAAGTTCGGGCCGAAGTTGTGTAGAAGTTCGGGCCGAAGTTGTGTAGAAGTTCGGGCCGAAGTTGTAGAAGTTCGGGCCGAAGTTCGGGGTGAAGTTCGGGCCGAAGTTCGGGGTGAAGTTCGGGCCGAAGTTCGGGGTGAAGTTCGGGCCGAACTTTGGGTTGAAGTTCGGGCCGAACTTTGGGTTGAAGTTCGACTTTGGGTTGAAGTTCGGGCCGAACTTTGGGTTGAAGTTCGGGCCGAACTTGTTACTGTTCTCGGGCCGAAGTCTTTCTTGCGCAGAACCAGTTACGAACAGCCTTAAAAACCCACTAATTTGATCCTAAAATGCTCGTTTCTTACCCAAATTCTTTGATTTTAATTGCAAACTGACCCAAATACTATTTCCTTCAATCCATTACTACTATATTACTCAAAAACAACCTAGATCTATTCGAAAATTTGAATTTAGAGGGTTTTTGAAGCTTTAATGGTTTTTCCTAAAACTCTTAATTCTTCATCAGTATGGATTAGATTCGATCCTAGCTTGATTCTAAGCTTAATATAACAATAAAAGGAAGCTATTCAATCCATAATAACAAGAAATAGTACCTTAAATCTGATTTTTGATCTTAAACCCCTTTTTCTTCAAAAACCTTCAAAAACCCACTGATTTCTTCTGATTTTAACACCAATTGATGGATTTGGATCGTTTTCAAGATGAAATTATGCTCTGATACCAATTGAAAAGCACAATAACACTGAATCAATCCATTCAATGATGTTTGATGATGATTTTGGTGAAAAAGTGAAGAATATTGATTAGGGCTTTTAGAGAGAGAAAGTAGAGAGATGGGAGAGAACAATTGCTGGATAATGTGAAATTGATTAATGGCAAAAGTTAAGGAATTAAGCCTTACACTTTGGTATTTATACCATGGCTTAATTCCTTGTTAGTTAGGACCATTTCCTAAATAAAACTTAACATATATACAATGTTACATAACTAGTCCCTAGACTATTGATTACAACTAAATATGACCCAACACCTACCATAACTACGCACCACCACTCATCACCATCGCTATTGCCACCACCATCGTTACTGTCGGCACTTCGAAATATTGTTACGGGTACCCGCCGCCGCATTGCGCGGATACTCTGCTAGTATAAGGGAAAATATATAACTACTTCCCTATTTACACGATATGACATTAACTAATAATATTGACAACATTAATTAAATTGTTGACTATATCTTTTCCTATTATGTAGTTTATCTCAACTTTTAGGAAGGAAAAAGGCTTATGCATCATAAGCAATCTTTTGGAGCTTATGAATATGTCCATATGTTATAAGTTCACTGTCAAGCGTGACCTAATTGCAGTTATTAGTTTTTATCAAATCAGCTCACACTTCAGTTGACATATTCATATTATCAATACTCATTCTCTCTAGGTTTTTGGACCACACTATTATAAAGTATTAATTTGGGCCCCACCATATTTCCATCTTCACTCTTCCCCTAGCTGATGTCTCTAATCCATACCATGAAAGATAAGAGCGGTGCCGGCCAATGGTTGAAGGTAACCGGTGATATTATAATTGGAACCGGCCTAAACTGCTCTAAATAAAATAATAAACTAACACAACACCCACTATTAGTTGGTCATGCATGACCCAAGTTATATATTTAGATCTCTATTTTTAACTTATCTATTTTACTTTAAACTTATTTTTACCACTACTACAGAATAGGTTTGTTGATGCGGTTAAAATGGTTAATTGGTGCGGTTAAAAGACCGCACTAATAAATATCGCACCATTAAATCATTACAACCGCACCATTAAATGATCGCATCAAAAAATATAAAACCGCACCATTAAATGATCGCACCAAAAAATCAGAACCGCACCATAAAAGGTATTTATATTTTTTATTAATTAATTATTAAATGTTAAATGTTTGTGAAATTTTGTACGGCGCAATATTTTGACTTAATTAGTAATTATTAAATATTTATTAATGATTAAATATTAAATATTTATGCAATAATTATTCAACTTAATTCCTAGTCATTTTGAACGTCCAGACTACTTTTTAACTTTCCTAGTCATTTTCCTAATTTTACACGTCTTGACATTTTTTGCTTAATTCAAATCTGCACAACAAAATTGTTTGAACCGAGTTAAATTAATGGAAACAAACAAAAATTAGAGATGATAGAACAATTACCGAAGAAAAATTAAGAAAATTACTAACCTGAAACTTTTGAATGATGAAAGAAATGGAATATGAGTAAGATGATTAATGATGTTTGGGATATTTGAATATATATTGAAATAAAATTGAGAGAATTACTCATATGAAACTTGTAAATGATGAAAGAAATAAAATATGAGTAAAATGATTAAGGAGTGTGGGAGTATTTGAATATATATTCATGGGGATACGTGGTGTAAGCTGAATCAATTTTGACCATTGATAAGTGATAATGAACAATGAACGACTAAGATCACATGATAGTGGTGCAGATTGATGACATGGCAAAATGTGCTTTTTGGGTGCAAATGTGATTTATTAGTGCGATTTTTCTTAACCGCATTAACAAATAGATTAAATAGTGCGGTTTTTTCTTAACCGCATTAACAAATAGATTAAATAGTGCGGTTTTTTCTTAACCGCATTAACAAATAGATTAAATAGTGCGGTTTTTTCTTAACCGCATTAACAAATAGATTAAATAGTGCGGTTTTATATTTTTTTGTGCGAATTATCTTTTATGATGCGGTTATTTGTTACAACCGCACCAAATAAAAATAACCAACCGCATCAACAAATCTATTCTGTAGTAGTGTACGTAGCCACTATATATACTTCTTTCGTTTCAAAGTAAGTGATATAATTTTCATTTTTAGGGTATTTTAAAATAAGTGATACACTTTAAAAACTTACCAAAAAACGTGAACTTTAAAGTGTATCACTTATTTTGAAACGGAGAAAGTATATACGACGCTAATTCTACCTAATACAATTAACTAAAAGTTACTGCATAATTAATTAAGAAATTAATGATATAAACTGCAACTAAAATTAATGATGTCATGGAGACAGTTTTTATAGTTTGTACGATTCTCACTGCTTTCGGTGCGATTTGTGTAATGAGGTTCACAACCCTCCTCGTGGCCTCGTGGGTTTGTTCATACTTCTGCAACTGGTATGATGCTCTCCTGAAATATACCTGAGATCTTTTTTATTAATTTTAAATCTTATGATGATATTATAAAAATATAAAAGTCCGTACAATCATTTATTGTCTTTTGAACGGCGCATAATCGTTTATTGGTTTAATATAATTCCACTGTTTCATTTCTTATAATTTCAAAGTTAATTACAAGTATTTTAGTTGTAAATACATAATTCGATGATACCTATGCATTGAAAGTAAAAGATATATTATTGAGATAATAATTAGCTTTAGTTTTTTAAGATAAAAAGCAATATATATCAAACTAAATAAAATAAAACAAAACTAGACTCGCATTGATCGATTAAATCAACATGGGTACGTATTTCCTAACATATATAGCTCCGTTTAAGCTACAAGACGTTTCAATTCATACGATTTGGATACTGTTTTAAACATGTTTACACCACTTTATCCAGATATAACCCAAAGTTCATATTTTTTTTTAACGGCAATCCAAATTCCGGCCATATGTGTTTTTACATTTTGGCATCTATAATTGTATACTACCCAATTAATTTCTATAGAAAATGAAACGTATTTTCGCTTATAGTATATATTTAAATTTATATTTATATTCCTATTTATATCTATTTACATAATATCTTTAATTACAACGATCGATGTTGTATTTTGATTAACTAATAAACTACGTATAAGGTTATGTAGTAGACATTTTCTTACCAAAGGGTTATTGGCCTAGCGGTAAAGATCTTTGTTCCCGATGTTGAGGTTGGGGGTTTTATACGTGTCTATTAATTACTATCTAGTATTTTAATTGATATTTCAAATTTAGTGCATTTTATTATTAGCAATTTATACTATGTAAGTTACTTTATGTAGTCAAACTAATTGGTTTAATGTAGATTAGTGGTACTAGTTAGTGGATTTTTTTTTTGAACGCCAAATTTATTACTCGAGTCTAGCAAATTGCTAAACTAAAAACAGTTACATGGAAAAATTAAGCCAATCAACCAAAGAAACCTTAAATTTAAGGTTCCAATGGGATAACCAAATAAAAGAAAACAATTTTATGCTATCTAAAACATCAGATTTACGAATCTTCCCACTATAAAAAATAAAAGAGTTCCTAAATTTCCAAATCATCCAACATGTTGCAAAGCCAATGACTTGAAGATGGATTCTCCGAAGATTATAATTGGGAATGTTCTCAGTAAGACTCCACCAATCATTAAAACGAACTACACTTTTCATAATTCAAAAAACACCATTTAGAAATACCACTCCAAACTTGTTTTGCAAACGAGCAGGTGAAAAAGATGTGGTTATTAGATTCCACTCCTTGATCACAAATGGGGCACATAATAGAATTTATCTCCAAACCACGACGAGAGAGATTAAATCTATTCGGTAGCCGATCCAAATTAAGTCTCCAAATAAATACATTGACTTTGATCGGAATTGAAGAACACCATTTAGAGCTCATATCAACTCCGGGGTATAAACGGTTGTTAATTAAGTGTCTAGCATCTCCTACCACGAACTCGGTACCTTCTCCCAAATGCCACGTAATTTTGTCTCTACCTTCACCCAAGTTAACAACACAAATAAGAGCCATTAAATTCTCGAATTGTTCTTGTTCTAATCCCCCTCTAATATTTCTTCTCCAATTGAACCTCCACCCTCCATTATCCCATCTATCTTTTATCAAGCAATCTGATATTAATTCCAAACGAAATAATCTATTAAATGTATCACATAAAGGTTCGTTAGTGATCCATCTATCTTTCCAGAATTTTATTTCACCTCCACTTACTACATTAAATTTGATCGAATTAAATGGAATCATATTTTTATCATGAAGATACTGAACAATATCAATAATTTGATACCAAACTCCTTTCTTATGACGACCATTTACCCTTTTTTCAAAACCACCATCAACCCCGTGGATTGATTGAATAAGATTGCACCATAATGAGTGTTTTTCTTTAAAGAAACGCCACCTCCACTTATACATGAGAGCTAGATTAAGTGCATTTAGACTCGATATGTCTAAACCACCTCTTTCTTTATCTGCCAAACAAGAATCCCATTTGATCCAATTGATTTTCCACCATAGTTAGTGGAAGTAGTGGGCTAGTTAGTTAATTTGTTTTAGTATTTATATGTAATTTTAGTTTGTGGAAAAGTTAATGAAGAAAAAGTTTGTTAAAAGTCTTTAGTTTCCTCTCTTAATTTCTTGGGAGATTAGTCATCTCAAATCGACTTATATCAGGGTTCAAATCCTATAGTGGACATAAATAAATTTAAGCCTAATAAAAAAAGGTAGAAATTTTCTTCAATAATTATATATATATATATATATATATATATTTTGAAGCCACCTAATTAACTCTAATTTATTCATGATGAGACTTGAACCTATTACCTATAGGTTATGGGTAACATATTATTGAAAAGCTTAGAACACACAATCAATCCATTACTTGTTGCTTTGATGATGAATTTGGATGAAACTTGAGGAAGAAGATGAGGGCTTTTAGTGAGAGAAAGTAGATAGAGGAAGAGAGACAATTGCTGGAAATGTGAATTGATTAATTGCAAAAGTGAGGAATTAAGGTTTACATGTTGGCTTTTATACCTTTACCTTAATTCCTTTAATTAAACCTAATTAACTAACTAATACAATATGCAATGTTACCCATTGCCCCTAGACTATTAATTACAACATTTTAATACCTAACAATCTCCCCCTTTGTAACAATAGTCTAGGTTGCATATCTTTGAAGTCTTCTTTGTTTGTAAAGCTGGAGCTGAGTGTTGAACCGTTGAGCAGTTTTGTTGAAAAAATAGCATCAACTTTTGATCATCGGTGACATACATACTTTTAATTGGCTTTTCAATCAATATAAAGTATTCCAGAAGACTTCAGGTAAATCGACGGAATGTAGACCCATAGATAGAGCGGTTAGCAGCGGAAGTCCTTTCTTGAAGTTGTGGCGATTGTCGATTTGCTGCTGATCCTCGGTTCCTGATGTTTGTTGAAGTCGTAGTAGTGCGGAATATTGATATGATTTGGATTTTCTGATCGTTGTTGATAATGTTGGAGTACGGTCATAGAATCCCTTATCTGATGTATTGACTGTTGTTGATAAGTTTGAAGTACAGTCATCAGATCCTCTATCAGACATAGTGACCGTTGTTGATTAGGATGGAGTACGGTCGTCTGATCTTCGCACGAGAAGGTATCAGGGTAACCCAGGATCACATAGATTGCCTATTAGCACAACAGTTACAGAAACTGTGTGACCTACGTTCAGTGTTGGCATTGATGTTAGCACTGGTAGGATTTCCATTCAATCATCGTGGAATACCAAAATTTTTGGTATCACTATGAATGTTCCGACAACATCCCAAAGATATGCTTGGTAGAGTGCCTGTGTCCTAGAGAAATTTAATTCGGTTCTAGACTCTATACGTGGACAAACGAAGGCGATGACTGGAGGTGGGTCCTCTTTTTCAATATCAACAATCTCCAAATGAGATGTCGATAGTGGATGTGGTTATCTTCGTGATTTTGAAACAAGTACTTTTTGTACTTGAGTGGTCAGTGGGGGTTGTGCATTGCATCACTGGGTCCATGATGTCTTAATCAGAAAGCAACTTATGCAGTCTGAAACTGGGTCCATGTGGCTACCCGGTCATTTGTTCGGTTTAGGGAGGGTTTTTCGTTTTCTTTAACCCTTTCACACACGCTCCTCACTTAACTCACTTTTTCATTTTCAACCACACCCTCGTTTTTTTTTACCATGTGATAAACTGATTTGCACCCCATACTTCATACCCCCTCTCAATTTTTACCTCAGCACAGCCCAATCAAGATCCCACGATACTTGATTTTGCTCACCTAGACCTAGGACCCTCACTTTTTAGTTCCTTTATTCTCGGTGGCTCATAGGAGTAATTTGAGAGTGGTCTAATACGCTCATGTGCAATTTAATCAGCTCTTTAAAAGATGTTGCATTTTAGTTGGTTCACATGGATTTTTCATCGGAACTTGATGTGTTTCCGGTATTAGTTGTTGCTTGATGATTATGAAATTCAAGGCACAACAACTTGTTCTTTTAAGGTAACACCGGACTCACATAGAGTATCTGTTAGCACACGGTATGAATCGGTAGTCGTTTGCACAACCGTTGATTCAAATATGTGACATGCGTTTAGAGTTGGCGTGATTTTAGCTCTAGCAGGATTTCCACTCGATCCTCGTGAAACATCAGATTGTGATGCCACTACGACTGTTCCGATGGATTCACGGAGATCCATAATTGTAGTGCAAGTGTCCTATATTGGAAGGTTCTCGAGGGTGAGAACTAGACACACTGTGCATACAAAGAGACTTAACCCGGGGCAGGAGGTTATTATGATTCAATACCGACATACTCCGAATGAGTAGTCAGTAGCTTTTGTGCTACGTCCCCTAATGAAATGAAACAAATTCCTGTTGAGAGGAATTTGAGTAGTTGGTGGTGGCGTGCATTTGCTTTACTGGGCCAGTAAAGTCTAGTGAAACATTCAACTTATGAATGATCACCTATTTGTATGGTTGCCCAGTTTGTTGACGGTTTGGATGCACTCAAAGGTGTGTTTTCTTAAATTTATCTTAAATTTATCATGTTTTCACATCACCTTGCACTTACCTAGTTCTATACCCTAGACGTATACCCTCACATTTACCATTTGGCAGAAATATTTCCCTGGATAGGTTAGGCCGGATCTGGCAAACCATGGGAAGGTATTGTCTTTATGAAAAGATTTTTCGTTCGTTTATTCACGCTGGGTATTTTTGTTTTGATTTTTCTAAATTTTCTCCCCCTAGAATTAGTATTTCTCCCCCTCGACAAATCAAAAGTATGAAAAAGTTTTGAGATTTGAAGACGTACCTTAAACATCATCGGAGGAGTGGAGAAGAGTTGTAGCGGTTATGTGCATTCTGGTTATGGGCGGATTCTGAATCTGTTGTGATCAGAAGCCATTGATCGGAATGTGGACACTTTTTGACAGGTGAAGTGCCTCCCAGCAATTGAAAGTTAACGCGGACCACGTCTCTCGTATGGTCGTCGGAGAGCAACTGGTTCGCCCGCCCATCTGAGCCCATGATATTGACCAAAATTTTGTGGCGGATTACTGACTTCAGTTGTGTAGGTGGGCGTTTTGCTTCTGTCACGTACCTCCAGATGAACCTCAAAGTGTCTAATCACTATGCGCCTGCTTAATCTTTCCTTAATGGCAGTGATTATTGTGTCAATGTTGCTTTGTAGAGAGGTGTTCTCTGGGGTACTAGGAAGCCTGTTCAAGTGTCTCCCCTTTTTCTCCAACTTCTTCTTGAGGAGTTTTAATGTGCCGTCTCTGAACTTGGCAATGTCTGACACATGGAAGAAAAGTCTTTCATTGAAGAAGTTCGTGTAAGTCATTCCCAAGTTAGGTTCACCCAGAACAACTGTTCTCCGAGTTTGAATTTCGGAGGGAAGTGATCTGTAAGGTGTAGCCAGGTGAACCTTTTCTGTGCCACTCTCAATAGCCATCTGCACATCTTCCATTCGAGCATCAAGAGATTTGACGAGCATGAAGCGCTTCAGAGCAGCCTGAGCGAAATTTCTCGTATGATTTTGGACTGGATGTGGGGTGTCTGGAAGTTTTCGTACTTTGTTGTATAGACATTCTATATCTGGAGGTTCTAGGATATAGAAGTCTCCTTCATCAATGATGTACAGTTGATCGTCTGCTCTGCGAATATGGAAGATGGTGTACCAGTAGTAGCCTGAGTAGTGGTTGGTCGTTATCTCTAGGAGCTGTGTGATTGGAGACTTGTTGTATCGATGTGTTTTGCCCCTAAGATAATGCATTGTGAGGTAATACATTCTCTTTTCTCTCGATGGCAGAATCACTTATTTGTACAAATCTTGATAGTTGATAGGTAGCTCTGTCTCCTGGAAAATAGCTGAGAAGCGGTTTTCAACAAATGGAATTTTAACTTGTTGGAATAGGCACTTTTTGGAGATTTTTAGACGGCGTTTATTAGCTCTATCCGCCGCTCTCTTCTCGCTATCTGATAAGACCGACACATCATGTTTTGGAGAGGCAGTTGGTGGTTCCGGTGCTGGTGTTCTGGAGGCAACCAGTTGATCGTAGTTGTGGAAGTATCTGTGATAGTTTTCTCGGGTGAAAGGGAATCTTTCTATCTCCACGCGTTCCTCCTCCCTTGGTTTGTCGCTGTCAGAGTTGTTATCTGGAGGAGAGTTGACATTTTGAGGTGGTTCGGTAAAAGCCTCCTTCACAATATTATCTTCTTCTGAGTCACTTTGTAGATCAATCACTGTGTCCGCCTCTTTTCTTAGAACCCGTTTGACGTTGCCCTTTCGATAATTCTCAACCTCAACATTTATAGATTGAAGATGACTCATTGATTCTAGTTTTTCTTCTTCAGTCATTTTTTCTGGTGCAAGTTTGTTTTGTGGCAATATATCTTCACTTTCATCCACGCGCCAATGGTTGAGGGGTTCAACGTGTAGAACATGAGAATAATCAAACTCAACAACCACCCAGTCATCGATATAATCGTCGTCTTGTGGGCCTCCTCCCTGTGTTTGATGAGAGGAGCTGGGTTGTTGTTGTGACTGATTTGCACCTCTCTGATATTGAGAACTGGACCCTCCTTGTTCCAGTATCCTTCTTTGTCCCCCTCCCTGAGGATCATCCTCAGGGTCTTCCGGCCTTCTGTAAATGGAGGGTCCTTGAGAGCAGGGCTCGAGCAGTTCTTCCATGCGATAGTTGAACATTGCTTTAATTTGTTCCATTGTAAATGGACGGGATGCTTGCAGGAGCAGCTTTCTGTTTAAAGGATCAGATGTTGGTGGAAGAGGAGCAACAGTCGCCAGTCTACCCTCAAGGTTTTCCAGCCTTGTATTAAATGTTTGTATTGTTGAGGAGAGATGAGGGATGAGCTGCAGTTCTGGAATTGGCATTGCAGTTGTGGTGGTGGTGGTAGCCTCTGATAGTGTAATCTGATGAGGGAGGGTCATAACAACTGTTGCAGGTGGAGTTGTAACGACCCTCGAGGCAGTACCAGTTGTGATGGAGAAAGGTGGAAGTGAGGTTTCTGTTGGTGGAATTGTGGTTGTAACTGGTGGAATGGTGGTGGTGGTAGGTGGAACGGTGGTTGTGGTCGGTGGAACCGTGGTTGTGGTAGGTGGAACGGTGGTTGTGGTAGGTGGAACGGTGGTTGTTGTAGGTGGAGCGGTGGTTGTGGTAGTTGGAATGGTGGATGTGAGTGGTGGTTGGGTGTGTCGTGGAGAAGGATCCGAGAAAAAAGGATCATCGAAGGGGTTTGGAGATCTTTGCGGTGGTGGTGAAGGTGGACCTTGTGGTGATGGTGGTGAATTTGGTCGATCAGACACAGTGGCAGCTGAATCTTCTGATGAGGAAGGAGAGGAAGGTTCAGCTGTTTGTGTGGGTTGTCGTATGATGGGTTGAGTTGGTGGAGTTTCCTGCTGTTGTGAAGATGGAGTGGCAACCGACCGACTTCCAGAGGCACCGCTGGATGAGATGCGAAGTCGTTTTGCACGTCGGTGAGCCGGTGGTTGTTGTGGTTCTGCTTCTCGACGCCGAGGTCGTTGTTGATGAGGTGGTGGTTGTTGTTGTTGAGCCTGTTGTTGTTGTGGAGCAGCTGGTTGTTGAGGAGCAGCCGGTTGTTGAGGAGCAGCTGGTTGGTCTGGTTGCTGTTGTGCATCCTCGGGTCTCCATTCAGGATAATGAAGATCCCGGTGTTGTCTGATGACATCAAGATTGATGTCACCAAGTTTAAAAAGTGGGAGAGGGACCAGTGCAGCATTAACAACAGTTGTGCCACTATCTTTTCTAAGGAACAAAACAATCGGTGGTCTGAATCGATTTGCAGCATCTCTAATGTGAATGGTTGAGTATCGCTGCATGAAGTGTTTAATTAGTATGGACCAGAACCTCGGGTATGGCAGATATTTTGGTTCCTTTTCTTTGGAGAGCTTGAATTCTTCCCACAAATAGGCAGCATAATCATAGTGTCTGTTGTAGCAGAGGGGCATGGTAGGCGTGATGGATGTTCATGGAGGCCCTGTCATGACCAGATGACTTTCTTGTCAGACCTCTGTTGAAGAGAGTGAAGATGTGGGACCAACTCCTTGCCATATGTTTCTTTTTGAGTTCTCTGAGATCGATTGTATCTCGAGGAAGAGCAAGACCAAGATCGTGGATTCCTTCATACACTTCCTCGAATGGTAGCTGAGGTTCATGTGTAGTGAGTGGTGGTCTTGAATCGCCATGAGGTAGCCGGAAGATGTCATATAGATCATCTTTTGTGAATTGCACCGGTTGTTCGTCAATCATAGTTTCGAATTGGTGTGGGTCGGTTGATGTCACCAGGGTGAGGTTAGTAAAGAATTGTTGAACATATACCGCTGGAACCTCTGGCCTAGCATTTAGCAAGTAGAATAGTGGGTGACGTTGGATAACATGGGAATGAACCGGATAATCGATGCTGAATGTGACCTCTTCGTCCGGGGCCCAGTACGAGTTGTTTTCTGTCAGTGGTTTGATTCTGTAAAGGGGAACCAGGGTGTTCTCGTATAAGATTTGTTCTGCCGCCATCTGAGAATTATACACTAAAAACAAGATGGCACAAAACAATAAGTAAAGTTAGTACACAGTGTTTGTAAAAATGTTACGATGATAATTTTCACTGATCGAGACGAGACAGTTCTAAGTGATTTTAATAGTATATAAATATAAGAATAATATAAAAATTTTAATTTTATTAAAAATATTAATAAATAATAAATTATAATTATATATAATATACTTATATATAAAAAAAACTTAGAACAAAAAATAAAAATTGAAGTGTTCGGCCCGAGTACAGTAATTTGAAAAGAGTTCGGGCCGGACTCTTTGAAAGAGCTCGGGCCGAAGACGTTAAGGAGTTCGGGCCGATAATTGGTTAAGATCTTCGGGCCGGGAACAGTACAAGTGCGCGGGCCGAAGTTATGCCCAGGAGTTTGGGCCGGAAATAGTAGAAGTGTTCGGGCCGAACTCTCTTGGAAAGAGTTCGGGCCGAAGACCCGTACGATTTTCTGGTTTTTATCAGTTGTTTTGATTCGTGCAATCCGAGATCGATAACCGTTTTAAAACTGGCCAATTGAAGATCGATTCACCTAAACGATCATCTTGGATAACGTATTACAACCTAAGGGAACCTAGATCGATCAGATTCAAAACTTTGAAACCCTAGAAACTGTTCGGACGAAAAACAGTCGAGATTCCTAAGATCGATCATGAAAATGATGAGTTTGAAGGTTGAAATCTTACCGAAACAGTTGAGAAGGAATGCAGAGATGATTTTTGAGACAAATCCGAGCTTGGATGGTGAGGAATCAAGGATCGGTGTTAAGTGTGTGTGCTCGCGTGGTGTAGTTAGTGTGTGTGGTCGAGAAACGATTGAAGTGGAAGGGGTACTGTGTTCGGAGAGAGTATTTATATGACCAAGAGTTCGAGCCGAGCACCTTAGTAACCGTCTTAAGTCTTCGGGCCGGGAACAGTAATTTGTTCGGTCCGAAGAGTTTAGTGAAAAATAAATAAATTTTTAAAATTTTTGATTTTAAATTTAAAAGAAAATAAAATAAAATACATAAAAATTAAACGTAAATTAAAATTAAAGAAAACTTTTAGCATCAGGTCCTCCTTGACTGATGAGTACTTGCTCCCCCTTGAACGATGACGACTTTTGATGAACGGGTTTCAAGACGAGTTTCTTGAAAGCCATTATGATGATATGAAGAATGCAACGATTTAACAAATTGAAAAATAAGAATTGAAGACAATTAAGTTTTGAGATTTAGCATACCAAGCTTGGAGACCAGATAATTAAAACGTTTTTCGTCCAAAGCCTTGGTAAACAAATCAGCCAATTGAAAATCGGTGGATACGAAGTAAAATTCAACATTGCCCAGTTCAACGTGATCTTTGATAAAATGATATCGAAGATCGATATGTTTAGTTTTAGAATGTTGAACTGGATTGCAAGATATTGCAATTGCACTTCTGGAATCACAATATAAAGGAATGCGGCTATAGGAAAAGCCATAGTCCTTTAATTGTGAATGCATCCATATCACCTGGGACAGACAGCTAGCGGCCGCAACATATTTTGCTTCAGCTGTTGATAGTGAGACACAATTTTGCTTTCTTGATGACTAGTTGACTAGCTTATCTCCCAAAAATTGAACTCCCCCAGATGCACTCTTCCTGTCCAGCTACACCCAGCATGATCAGCATCAGAGAAGGCAGAAAGATCAAACGAGGTCTCCTTGGGGTACCAAAGACCAAGATCTCTGGTGCCTTTTAGGTAACGGAAGATTCATTTGACCGCCAGAAAGTGAGACTCTTTTGGAGCAGCCTGATACCGAGCACAGATGCATGTGGAAAACATGATGTCCGGACGACTGGCCGTTAAGTAAAGTAGAGATCCAATCATACCTCGATAGTTTGTTACATCTACCGGTTTACCATCCAGATCAGCTTTTAGTTTGGTGGTTGTGGACATCGGTGTTGCAATAGGTTTACAATCGTCCATGAGATACTTCTTCAGTAGATCAGAGATATACTTTGATTGATTAATGAAGATGCCAGTTGGAAGTTGACGAACTTGAAGACCTAGGAAGAAGTTCATCTCCCCCATCATGCTCATTTCAAAGCGTTTTACCATGAGATCGAAAAAGCGTTTGCATTATTTTGGATTTGTAGATCCAAAGATAATGTCATCGACATAGATCTGAATTAGTATGATATCTTCCCCTTGACGTTTAATGAACAAATTTGTATCAACGTTTCCCTTTGAAAAGCCAGATTCGACTAAGAACTGGGAAAGAACATCATACCATGCCCTAGGGGCCTGTTTCAAACCATATAGAGCTTTGTCGAGAACATAGACATAATTTGGATGTTTTGGATTTACAAACCCTTCTGGTTGATGAACAAACACTTCTTCTTTTAGAATGCCATTTAAGAATGCAGTTTTTACATCCATCTGATAGATAGTAAAGTTTTTGTGAGCTGCATATGCTAAGAAAATGCGAATGGCTTCAATACGGGCAACAGGAGCAAATGTTTCTTCGTAATCAATGCCTTCCTTTTGAGCGTAACCCTTAGAAACCAACCTTGCTTTGTTACGAATGACGTTTCCATTTTCGTCTTTCTTATTCTTAAAAATCCACTTAGTTCCGATGACGGATGATCCTGGGGTCTTAGGAACTAAGCGCCAGACTTTTATTCTTTCAAATTGATTAATTTCTTCTTGCAATGCAATTATCCAGTCTGGATCGGAAAGCGCTTCACTAACTTTCTTAGGTCCAGTGGAACTTAAGAATGATGCATGGTGACATTTATCCGCTGAATCCCTTCTAGTTTGGACCGAGGACTCTGGGTTTCCGATGATTTGGTCCAAAGGATGTTCCTTTGTCCACTTAGTAGAATGAGGAAGTGGGAGTTGACCCGGATTAATGTTCGAATTATCAGTGAAAGCAGGATGTGGTATGATTGCAGTTTCAGGATTTGGGGGTTTGATCTGAGGTGGTGGTTCAACACGAGGAATATGAAATTTAGAGAATTCAATCACCAGCGGCGCGATAATATATGATGGAGGTGGAAGATCGACTGGTGTAGATTGAGTTCCTTGTGTTGATGTTGAAGGACCAACATTGGCTGTGGGTATTGGTGAGGTTGGAGCAGGTGAGGTAGGTGATGGGGATTCATTTGGGGATGGAGTGTTGATTTCCGGAGCTGTGATGGATTGAACATCTGCCGGAGGAGGAGGTGGGGGTGGAGGTGTGTGTCTGACGTTGTGATATTCGTCATAGAAGTGTTCAAATAGGATTTCAAGGTCATTCATAGATGTTGAATGGTTAGAGGAGGTTGTGGGTAGAGGTATTTCAATACCAGTTGTGCTCGAATCAAGAGGGAATGTTTCATCGAATGATACATTAACACTTTCTCTGACCATTCTTGTTGATCGGTTGTAAATTCTGAATGAAGTTGATTCCTTTGAATATCCAATAAAGACTCCTTCCTTAGCTTTCTCTTCAAACTTGTTTAGTTTATCTTTATCATTCAGGATGAAGCATCGACTACCAAAGATGTGGAAGAAGTTTACATTTGGTATTCGATTGTTGATGAGCTCATACGGAGTTTTGCTATATGTTTTGTTTATTATTGAGCGGTTTTGAGTAAAACAGGAGGTGTTGATGGCTTCTGCCCATAAAGACAGAGGAGGTTTTGAGAATGAAAGCATCGTACGAGCAACTTCTACTAAGGTACGGTTTCGTCTTTCAACAACGCCGTTCTGTTGAGGAGTTCTTGCAGCGGAAAACTGGTGGGTGATGCCAGCAGATTCAAGATAAGAGTCAAGGACCCGATTCTTAAATTCAGTACCATTGTCGGTACGGATTGTTTGAACATTTAATTCCAGGTTTACTTGGGTTTTCTTGATGAATGAGATGATGATCTCTGCAGCTTCATCCTTTGAGCGAAGGAAATGAACCCATGTGTACCTTGAATAGTCATCAACAATAACCAAAACATATCGTTTACCAGCAAGACTTTGAACGCTCATTGGACCACATAGATCCATGTGCAATAGTTCAAGAGGTTTGGAAGTACTTGGGGCCGGTTTAGGTTTGTGAGACTTTTTGGTCATTTTTCCCATTTCACATGATGAACATTTATGATCTTTTTCAAACGCAACATCAGGTAATCCAGACACATATCCTCCTTTTACGAGTTTGTTCATTGTTTTGAAGTTAAGATGAGACAAACGACGATGCCATAACCATGACTCATTGGAAGTAGCATTTGATACGTGACATACTTCTTCCAGTGGAACAACATCATTAAGATTAATGGTGAAAAGGTTTGTATCACGGGTTCCGGTAATAAGTTCTTCTCCTTCATATGTACGAATATCACACTTTTTTGTGAGAAAGTTGACTTCCAGAGTCTTGTCACAGAATTTACCAATGCTAAAGAGATTATGTGAGAGATCTTCGACAAAAGCAACATTTCTGATAATAAGATTTGGACGAATGATGTCACCAAGTCCTAAAATAGCAGCTAAATGGTCATTTCCAAACTTGACCGTTCCCAGATATTTGTGACGAAAATTAGTCAATAAATTTTTGTTCCCCGTCATGTGCCTTGAACAGCCCGAGTTGAGGTACCATATATTCTACATAAAACAAATAAAACACTTTAGGTACCCAATCATGTATGGGTCCAAACGATTAGTGACAGATGTTTTATGCAGATTTTATGAGATGATCAATTTAGAGCTTTTGGGAACTGATAGTAGGAAGTTCAGTTTTGATGACCCATTTGAAAGGTGTTTCAGAGGATTGAATAATCCAATGAGATTTTTCATTTTTAATCCAATTATATTTCACATGAGTAGACGTTTTGGTGGATGGTTTGTCGCTTTTTGAGGAATCTGACTGTTTTGGCTTTTGTGCAGTGTTTCCTTGAGGAGATGTGCGACTAGAAGAAGAGTGAGAAATAGAAGTTAGTTGGTTTTTAGACAGTTTCTTTGATTGTTTTGAAGTTATCTTGTGAGCTTTTGTTGAAGACTTCGGATTTGACGATGTTTGTTTAGAAACTTCACGATACACGGGGGGACGACGAGATGAAGATTTTTCAGATGTTGATTTGAATGGACGTGTAACGGTAGATTTTTCTGGTCGAGAGTTTATTGATTTGCATGGATCTGGATAGCAAGTTGTGCAAGACTGAATGATTTCACGACGTTTACCAAGAACATCATGTCTTTTACCACAAGGAGTACCTATTTTAATAAAATATCGTTCATCGTACTGAGAAATTGGTTTATCAGTCTTTTTATCAAAATAAATATTTTTGCCATTTTTATCAGTTTTAATAATTAAATTTACACCATTAACAGTGTAATTAACTGGACGATAAATTGCAGAATCATAAACAATGCCATAAGTTTCTTTCGGAGAAATAAACTGTCTAGAGTCATTACATTTATTTTTAACAGAAAAAGATGAAACTAGAGACTTAGGTGGACTAGACTTCTTAAGTAGACTAGGCTTCTTAAGCATATTGGATCCAGTCTGAATATACTTCTTTGACTGCGTGGCTCTTTTGACTTCAGCTTCCTTCATGGACTTCTTCCCTCCAGACTCTAATCTTCGATCTGCAAGATTCAAAATAGGTGGATTAGAGCTTCTCTTCAAGATGGTTGGAACTGGGTTTGTTGGTGCTGGTCCTAATAAAGAGGCTTTAGAATTTTGAGAAGCAGTATTGTTCGTTTTAGCTTTTAATTCTGAAATGGTGTCCTCTAAATTATGTATTTTGTTTTGAAGATTTTATTTATCTTTATCAAAGGCCTTGTGAGTTTCATCAATTTCAGTTTCTAATTGGACAATTTTCTTTTCTAAAACTAATGGTGGAACATATAGCTTTGGCTCTTTGATTTGTTTTAAAATTTGGTTTTCAGGATTGGAAAATTCAGCTGGTGTGATGATTGGAAAATATTCATTGTGTTCAAATTTCGCATTCTTCTTTTCGTATGTTGAGTTTAGGGCATCATAATTGAAGCTAATATGAGCATATTCTTCCTTTTCCCGGTTGAACTTTTCAACTTCTGCGGTGGCTAACCTAGGTTGGGGTGAAAACTCCAAAACTAGGGTTCTTCATCTGGCATATGAAGGAAGCTTTGCCAGATTCCCAAGTTCATATAATCATAGTTATATAACATTGGAAGAACATCTGCAGCTTTTTGTAGAGGGCGAGTGTTTTCTACTCCAAGACCCACTTTTGACTTGTACGATTTGAACTCTTTTGGCTCGTTGAATTTTATCGTTTGTTCAGTATGACCAGCTTTCATAATCGTTTGTTCCAGTTTTGAAATGTGTTCGTCAGCATTTTCTTTTTTGACAGTGAGACTGTGTATAGTTGTTGATTGTTCATCAATTTCCTTTTTAAAATTGTTTGTTATGTTTTTGATTTGTTCATTCAATTTTTAAATTTCGATGTCAGCCGTCTTCAACTGTTCTTGGTAGTCTCTTATCTTGATGTCTGCGGACTTCATCCATGTTTGCTCTCGATTTAGTTGATTCGCCAAGTCATTTATCAGCTGCTTGGAGTCGTCTTTATCACTCGACACCGTTTTCATGGTTTTTAGGTTAGAAATTCAAGGTTTTTTGTATTAATAATTTGATTTAGACGATTGACCTCACTGGTGTGAGCAGCATGAAAGGATGACAACTGTTGTTGTAACTCTTGTGTTTTTTGATTTGAAAGGTTATTTTGATTGACTTGAGGAACAAGAGTTTCAAGTTGACGTCGAAAGGTTAATTTTTCTGCCTTTAAGTGTGAGATTTGTGCATTTGATTCATTAGTTGTGCTAACTTGTTTTTGTAGATTATTTTGTAATTCAGAGATTTGAAATTGATAAGCAGATTTTGACGTAGACAATTGATTTTGTAATTCCTTGTTTACTTGAGTTATTTGAAGAGAACATTGACTTAACTCACTTAAATCATTTAAAAGTTGTTCCTTTTCGGATTCTAAACAGGTAATTTGTTTTGTCAGTTGTGATTTCTCATCAGTTTTAAGAAAAAGTTTTTCATTAAACAAGGAATTATCTGATTCATTAGTGTCTGAGTCAGCTAGTAAAGAGTCAACAGAAGAAGAGTGTACCTCATTTTCATCGTTCTCAGGTATGCCCAGTTCATCTCTTAATTGGTTTGATCTCGCCATAAGAGTCAGGCTGGCAGTGCATTCCTCTTCCTCTTGATCATCTGAGTCTTCCAACCACTGTTGGTCCTCAGCCAGTAGGACCTTGCCATTTTCAACTTGCTTAGCCATGAGCATTTTCCTCTTGAAGTATTCAGAGTCTTTCACCTTTGGCTTCTTGCATTCTTTAGCAAAGTGTCCCGTCATACCACAGTTGTAACATTTCTTAGGTGGCTCAGTAGAGGAAGATGAGGATTTGTTGTTAGGGGTTTGAGAAGAGGAGTTGAACTTGAAGTTTGAGGATGATCTGAGGTTGTTGTTGGTTGGCTTGTTATAGTACTTGTTGTTATAGCTTGAAATGAGAACCAAGGCTTGACATTCATGAAAAGCATAAAAACACTGAATCAATCCATACTTGATGTTGGATGATGATTTTAGATGGAAAACTTGAAGAACAATATTAGGGCTTTTAGAGAGAGAATTAAGAGAGAAGGTGAGGGAACAATAGCTGGAATTTGGAATTGATTAATGGCTAAAGTTAGGTATTAAGCCTTACACTTGGGATTATATACCATGACTTAATTCCTTGGTTAATTAGGACTAATCCTAATCTTTTCTAAACTTATATACAATGTTTCAATATACCCCCTAGACTATCTTTTACAATATATTTAGTACCTAACAATGCCCTGTAGCATATAGGAGTGTGCGTACACGTCAGCCCTAGCCATATCCTTCTGCTCTTGGGTGTATTCCGCCGGGGGAATTTCAATTCGATTACACCTCCAGGTACCGCAGGTTCAGAGTTTGGGGCTGCTACCACAGCAAGGTAGAACTTTGTTGGTCCGGTTTGAAGGGAGTTAAGGATATCTGGACCGGCATGTTGGCTCAGGATGAAATGGAGAAACCGTTTTTTCCATTGACCGTATTATCCTCGGTAGAGAACACGTGGTTTTGTATCTGAGACAAGGCGTCCTTGGAAGTCATTTCTTAGTGGTAAGGTTAAGAAAATGACGAGAAAGAGTTCGGGCCGAGGAGTTTGAAGTTTTCGAGTCGAAGAGATTGAATGTGTTAAGGCTGAAGAGATTGAATGTGTTCGGGCCGAAGAGACTGAAGTGTTCGGTTCGAGGACTTTGGAAGGTGTTCGGGCCGAAGAGGTTAAATGTGTTCGGGCCGAAGAGGTCGAATGAGTTCGGGCCGAAGAAAAGTATGAGTTCGGGCCGAAGAGGTTACTGTTCTCGGGCCGAGAACAGTAGCGTCGTTCTTGAGCAGAACTGTTCCGAACAGCCAAGAAATTCCACTAAATTGATCCTAAAACGCTCGTTTCTTAACCAAAATCGATGATTCTTTTTGAAAAATGACCCAAAACAGTTTTCCTTCAATCCATTGTAACAATATTCACCAAAAACAACCTAGATCTAATAGAAAATTTGAATTTTGAAGGTTTTTGAAGCTTTAATGGTGTTTCCTAAAAATCACAATTTCTTCATCAGAATGGATTGGATTCGATCTTAACTCGATTCTAAGCTTAATATAAGTACAATATGAAGCTATTTAACTCATAAGAACAAGTATTAATACCTCAAATCCATTTTTTGATTTTTGACCCTTTTTTTCTTCAAAAACTTGATAAACCCTTTTGATCTTCTGATTTGGCCAGCAAGCAATGGAAATGGATCGTTTTCAGAATGAAATTAAGCTCTGATACCAATTGAAAAGCTTAGAACACACAATCAATCCATTACTTGTTGCTTTGATGATGAATTTGGATGAAACTTGAGGAAGAAGATGAGGGCTTTTAGTGAGAGAAAGTAGAAAGAGGTAGAGAGACAATTGCTGGAAATGTGAATTGATTAATTGCAAAAGTGAGGAATTAAGGTTTACATGTTGGCTTTTATACCTTTACCTTAATTCCTTTAATTAAACCTAATTAACTAACTAATACAATATGCAATGTTACCCATTGCCCCCTAAACTATTAATTACAACATTTTAATACCTAACAATTTTACAACTTACACAAATTATACTAGGCTACATGCATTAAGTTCAATAATTATAATTATATACTCCCTCCGTCCCACAAAAAACTTCTCATTTGCCTTCTGCACAAGTTTTTAGGTGATAGTTAGTGGTGAGGTCATTGATAATACTTTTGATTAAAATATAAGATTGAGTTGGAGAGAGAAAGATAATTAGTGAAAATTAGTGGTGGGGTCTTTAGCTATAATAGTTTTTTATTGTGTGGAGCCCATCAAATATGAGAAATGAGAAATTTTTTGTGGGAAAAAAATTATAGTGAAATTAGAAGTTTTTTGTGAGACGAAGTAATATATAACGAATTATTTTCAGTTACACAACTATTACATACAATTAAATAATGTATGTATGTACGCATGATGTATACGTATAGGCCTGTGCAGAAGCAAAAAACCGGACCGGACCGGTCGGGACCGGACCGGACCGGACCGAGGACCGAAAAAAACAGATTCGATGGACCGAGGACCGGACCGGTGGTCGACGGTCGGTTTCGGTTAATTTCCGGTTTCCTTCGGTCTTGGACCGGTTTGGACCGGTTATAACCGACTGTTTTCTGCGGTGTTGTTAGCCTGTTTTTGGACTGTTTTCTGCCCAGTTTTTGGGCTGTTTTTGGAGTGTTTTCTGCTGATTGATATGAAACTGTAGCTTTGTCAAATTGAGAAAATTCTTCCAATAGATTTAGAGTCAATTTGACCTAATTTGACTTGAATCATTACATGTTTCGTACTCAAAATATTAAAAAAGTAAGAGTTTTATTAATAGCACTAGAATGTAGGGATGGTCAATAATTAATGTATGAGTTCGTTAGATATGTTGTGGCTAGAAACAATTGATCTCATTTACTATAAAAACAATGTAGTACATAAACAAAAATACACGATCACCATGCACGTATAAGAATTAAGATGTTATACAATTAGAATTATACCTGGATTTCAGAATCACTATTATCAGATTCCAAATCCGACATACTACCGATCGATTGCTGGAGCTGGAACGATGAAGACGAAAGAAGAAATCGTAGGAACGTAGAGCATAAACGAACCGACGGTCGTGTGTAGTCGCCCGGGAAGGAAAATGGTTTTTTAATTGCATATTGAGCCTAACTCCTAAGTTATAAGGCTGGGCTTAACATCTAATTGGGTTCGAGAATTGGGCTTAGCAGTAATAAGATGTAGATGGACGGGTATTTCCGGTTCTTCCGGTTTAAAACCGGACCGGACCGGTAATTTCGGTTTTCAAAAAACACGGACCGAGGACCGACCGGAAGCTACGGTTCGGCGCCGGTTCGGTCCGGTTCTTCCGGTCTCGGTCGGTCCCGGCCGGTCCCGGTTCAAATTGCACAGCCCTATATACGTATGTGCGTTTCATATATTTCAAAATTAGTTTTCCAATAATGTGATATTTAAAGGCAAATCTTAATCTACTTCTAAATTCATATATGTTAATTATAAGATTTGAACCCTCAACTTCAAGATTGAGGGCAAATATTATTACCACCAGGCTAATAGCACTTTGGTAATAATGTGAAATCAGATGTTAAGTCTCGAATAGTACTGGTGGTATTTATGCTGTTAAAAGAAAGTATTTTACAACCTCGGTTAACTCTAACAACTTTTATAATTTATTTCAGGGCAATCTTTCATTTATAATTTGACAAAGCTGGTAAGAACATTCACAACACTTGAAATCGATAGTACTTTAATATTACCAATCAAACCAACATAATTTTTTTTTGAACGGTTTTGTATAATATTAAAATATCTAGCAAGAAGCTAGATTACTAAAATTACACGAGATTTATCAGGTTAAAACACCATTCAAGATCCGAAGGAGAAGAAAAAAAAGAAATTTGACATCATCACCCAAAGTATTCTTCCAAGGTTCTTTGTTAAAAAACCATCTTGTTTCTAAAACATCAAAGGGTCCATAAAACAGTAAGTGTTACGACTCGGAAGTGATTCCTGCTCTGTGACAGTAGATCAAGAGAATCTGCAAGTTTGAGTACGCTTAATTTGTTCAATTCTTCTTGGAGATGAATATAAAAGTAAAATCTCAGTTACGTATCTGGATTAATTATGAGTTACGAAAATTTATATATTTAAGTTAGAGTAATTAACTTGAATAATACAAAAACATGGCCATGTGGTGACAAGCTTTCACTTAATTAAAAATTAACCACTTGATTATGTACTTAAAATGTGTGTCAATCTTAATGTTTATTCTTTAATTAGGATAAATGATACATAGTACCAACTTGTTATTAATGGAAAGATAAAAGACAAGCAAAGGACAATTTGCCATCAAATTTAGCAAGTTCAGTCACGCTATAAATATTTCCTAATTAGGAAACCTTAATTTCTCTGAACAAAGAAAAAGCATCACCTTTTTTTTTATCTATAATTTATCTATTTTCTAGGGCAAGTACTTGTCACGTTCACATGGTCTACCACTTTTGTTGTTTGGTGAGGCAAATAATGAGAAAATTGCTCTAAAGGACTGAATTACCCTCTTGCTTATAATGGCCTCCTCCCTATGTTTCCTCTTCCAAACAGCGAGAAGAAAAAGTATATTGATTCCTACCTTATCATATTATCCATAAAATGATTGTCGTATAAAATCAATTTATTCTATTTTCTAATCTTATTCATTAATTCGACATTTGATTCTCTTTTCTAATTTTATTCATTAATTGAATATTTGTATCGATCAAATTAGTAAGAAGATAAATAAGAAGATTTTACACAAAGCAATACCATCAAAATACTAAGTTAAAATAAATATAAAATTTACATCGTCGATGCAATTAGAATGACTGATAGTTTCGAGAAAGCATTCAAAACTTGATAGTTCAAGTGTATCGATCTTTCTAGGTTGGTAAATCTTATGAATTATGCTACTTGTAGAAATATTCGTTGAAAATAGTAAAGCGTGCTATGTTGTTTTTCCAAGACGCGTCATTTATTTATGAGAAATTATATTTATTCCTATTTATTTTTTACTCACTTGATCAAGTTAAGTGTTAAAATCAAGAGATAATATATAAATTTTTTTTTATTAAATTACATATATTATCTTGTGGCCGATGAGTAGGGGTGTTCAAAATCGGGTACCCGAAAATTCAGATACCCGTAAACCGGATATCCAGAAATTCGGGTAGTAAATTAGAGTACTAGATACCCGAATTTTTGGATACATGACCATGAGCTACTACCACAGAGACATAATAACCATGAAAGTATGATAAGATAATTTATCTTTTTGGTCTAGATTATGTTCAATAAAGAAAGATTGAGGCCTTTAATTAAAAAAGGAAAGATACCAAGAATTCAATCAACCCCACATACAAGAGGGCAAAATAGTCATAAGACAAAATTTCGAAACCCTGGAAACAAAAAGCAGCACTACCCCTTCAAAAATGAAAAGCCGAGCTTTTGTGCTTGTAAAAGCTCACACGTGTCAGTGATCTATAGGATTCATATTGTCAATACCGATATAAAGTTTAAATTAATGATAATTATAATTAACAAGCAGCCAGATTGGTCCACGTGTCGTAACGCTATTCATTTTCTAAATCAAGTAAGAAAAACACTAGCGGTTTGATTAAACAAGAGGGTGGTTTGATAGAGAGAGAAAGCGGTTTTGTAAAGAGAGAGAGAAAGGTTTTGTTGTACCTACCTTATATGGAGAGAGGAGACACAACTTTCCTTATGTAGAAGACGACTGTTATCTCAATCGGGAAACCAGTGATCGATACATATATAGATATAGAGAGATAAAGTAGAGAGAGAGAGAGATCGAAGGTAGACGACGACTGATCGATTGATTGTTCAGTTCTGGTCAATCCTAGCTAGCTGAGCTCCTTTAATTTTGTCTGCATCAGAAATCTTCTCAAAGTAAGCAATGATTTCATCTAGCTAGCTTCGATATTAACAACTCACACACCTGACTTCTGAACACACGATTCTGTTTAGATTCGTTGTTAAATTTTGTGAATCTGAGAATTTTTGACATGACTGTTGATAATGAATTGAAATCTTCTCTCACTCACTCATACAGTAAATATCTAATCTAAATCTATATATATACATTTAGCTGTACACAAATTAGTCATATATACCACAAAATAAACGTGAGTAGGTAGGTTGTTTGAATTTTGATTGATGAATAAATTAGGGATCTTGATCGGAATGGGGAGGGGTAAGATCGTAATCAGGAGGATCGACAACTCAACGAGCAGGCAGGTGACGTTCTCGAAGAGGAGGAGTGGATTGCTGAAAAAGGCGAAAGAGCTTGCAATCTTGTGTGACGCTGAGGTCGGTGTTATGATCTTCTCCAGCACCGGCAAACTTCATGAATTCTCAAACACCAGGTCATACATCACTTTGAATTTGAATTACTAGCTAGCTAGATCTGTTAATAATATTTCATTAATTATCTCCTCATCTTGGCTTCTAATTTTCATTATTACGTGCGTCGCTCATAATTAATTTAGAAGCTAAATTTGTTTTTGAGATCAGCTTTTGGCTATTTAATTTCTCTATATACGATTGTTAGATCTTATATATAACTAACTCCTATGACTATATATATATGTATATATGTACGTGTAACAATTACTTGATCTCCTTATATACGAAGTATTAATTAATTAATGAAAGTTTGAACTACGGCAAATTATTGTAAAGAGTGCATGTACATGACCATCTTTCACTGTTTAGGCAACCTTTGACCTTAATTAGCTTCAGCAAAACTAATAAAAGTTTATGATCAGTAAAATGATTAATTTTGTGTACCATCATGTGTAGTTAATAATCAAATCTTCTAAACATGCCAAATGAATCATAATTTGTTTGATAATTCTACAATATATATAGAGAATAGCTTGTTTGTTGCTGCTAATGCATGTGTATATGATGCTGTATTTATCTACTTGTATTACATATATATGTATATATCTTGATGCATGTTGAAGCTTTTGGTTTTTCTTATCACAATTAGTTGATCAATTTTATGAAGTAAGTTGCATGGCGGCCAGGAGAGATCGAGTGCATTTGTTTTTAACTTCGCATGCAAGTGAGGTATATATATATACCTCACTTTTTTTTTAACACCAAACATATTTTACATATAAATCACAAAAAAAAAAAAAAAAAAAAAAAAAAAACTATAGCAAATAGCAATAAGTTATGAAAACCCAATCAATCTAAATAGTAAATACTAATATTACCACCTCTAAACATAATACAAGAAAGAATTTAAACGAATAAGATCTAAAGCTATGTGGTATGGGTACCATGTATGGTATCTAATTTTTCTGTCACATCAGTGCTCCCTCAACAACTACACCATTACCACACCACATCATCTCTAGGAAATACCCACCACACCACACCATTTTATTTTCTATCTCATCATTTTATTTCAATTTATTTTTTAAACATAATATTAAACTTCCATTAAATTAAAATAACAATACATAAAATTAAAAATACAATACTTAAAATTAAAAATAACAATACATTAAATTAAAAATACTAAAAATTTAAAAACTACAATCCTAAATCGCTCATGGCTTTTCGGGCCCTTTCCTTCGCGGCTAGGAAATGTTGAAGATCTTCTTGCTGCATGCCTGGCGGTGGTTGCATACTCAAAATCAAGGTTCTAAAAGGCGCGCCATGGCGGCGCCAAGGCGTCGCCAAGGCGTGAGGCGCGGCGTCGACATTACGAAACAGACCATGGCGGCTAGACTAGGCGTGGCGTGAGATAAGGCGTGATAAGGCGCGATAAGGCGCGCCTTATGGCGAGTTTTCTTGAAGGCGGCTGTGAAAAATGGTTTTTTTTTTAAAAAATTATAAAAAAAAATTATAAATTTAGATGTAATATTTTTTATGAGCTTTATATATGAATTGTTATATAAACCAATAGATCTATATAATTTTTTTAATTTAATATACGTATATATATAAATTATATAAAAAAATTTACCGCCTTAAATCACGCCTTGAAAAACGCCATGGCCCGCCATGGCTCGCCTTGGCTGAGGCTTGATGGTGCCGCCACGCCGCGCCTTACGCTTTCTAGAACCTTGCTCAAAATATTCAAATTATTGATCATTCTTTGTTCGGTTGCAAGCGCCCTATCTCTTTCATCTTTCTCCCTCTCCATTTGAACTTGTAGACGACGCATCTCTATGCGCTCTTTCGTTGACTCAACGTGGTCGCTTAATCGTTTTCGAATTTCTTCTCTATGCTTGCTCTTCGCTTCCTTTTCCGCCGCATGCCTACCCGCTCGTTTAGCCTTGTCTCTTCCAATTGGTCGTTGAGGAGTTGGGGTTTCATCAATGTCGTCGAATAGGTCATCTGAAAAGTCATCATCCCCTGCATTAAGGTCGATACGAGAACGACCAACAGAAACATCAACCGATTGTGAACTTCTTGAGCGCTTCGATTGTTGTTGATCTTTAGTAATTGTGCCGATCCATTTTGGATCCTCTTTTAAAATCAACCAATGTCGATCTAGCTCAAAATTATGGCCCTTTTTTTTCAACTTTGTATTGTTTCTTGGCGACCTCCAAAACATAAACTCGGTCATTCCGCTGCTTCTTTCCGACGAAAGTTTGTTGTATATACCATTAAATTTTGTAACCCTGTTGTTTATTTCACGCCATTTGCTACTAAGACTATTGTATTTTCGGTATGGCGCGACTCCCATGAAGCTATGAAATCTAGAAAGAATGGCTTCCCAATAGCTTTTAATTCTCATGACATTCCCGTCTTTCTCGTTTTTTGAAGTGCCACACCAAGCTCGGCACAACGCAATTTCCTCCTTTTCTGTCCATGGAATTTGTTTGTCTTCTTCCACGTCTTCTTCCACAACTTCTTCAACAATTTCTTTTTTTCCTTTTCCCTTTCCCATTTCGCTTGCTCCCTCCCGCTTGTGGTTCTTGTGTTTGGGTTTGGTAGGGCGTTTGTTGAGAAAGTGTTTGTTGAAAATATTGTGATGTGGGTGCAAATTGAGATACATTTTGTGAAAATTGAGGTTGTTGAAATTGAGGTTGTTGAAATCGAGGTGCGGTTGTGGATAAAATTGTGGAGGTGGGACAACACCGGAACTTAGGATGTTGACATATTGCTCGAAGCCACCAAATTCAAGGTTCGGTGGTATATTTTATTGTGAAGGTTGGTTTGGTGTTTGTGGAGAGTTGTTGTGTGGATCCATTGTAAGTAGAGAAGTATGAAGATTAGAGTTTGTAGAGAGTAAAATGGATGAATTTTGTGTGTAAAATGAGTAAAAATAGGTAAATATATATAGGTAAATAATTAAAAGAAAAAAAAGTTTTTTTTTTAAATTACAACGGCGATATAGCCGTTGCCCAACGGCTATATTCGATCAAAAAGCATCCCTTCCACACCGTTGCACCGCGTTGGGCGTTGCCCTCTCCATCCACGCCGGACCCCAACGCCGTTGGGGGTGGGGGGGGGGGGGGTGTTCCCCGTCTTCGCCACGCCGTGGCCGTCCAGCTCAACACCGACGCCGGGCCACGTGGTGCCCATACCGAAAGAGCCTAAGATGTCACATTTATTACAGAATGATATAAATGATACTATATATACATCAATTCTATTACTAACAATATCAATTTAACTGATTTCTAGCTTCATTTTGTAGCTCTTTCCCTCACAAATCATTTCAATGAAACGAATTAACAGACTCATCGAGGCTATTCTATATTTCTATGAAACGATATATCAGACTCACTATAGTAGCTCTTGCTAGATGCCACATAAATTTTATCGAAACATAATTCACAGGTTTTAACACATTCATCATTAAGGATACGTAGACAATTTCAACACCTTTCATATTCATTTACTTACTCTAATCTCATCAAATTATCATTTGGTCGAACCAAATCAAACATAAGTAAATTCTTATAAATATGCACTAAACTGCAGATCTGATGTAGACTAAAAACAAGATAAACACAAATTGAACAACTTGATTCGTATGAATATCATGAACATCATGGAAATTTCCAACTCAAATATAAAATCTGTGAATTGAGAGGGGGAAAAAATGAAACACGAGATAAACACAAATTGAACATCTTGATTCATACGAATATCATGAACATCATGGAGATTTCCAACTCAAATATAAATTTGTGAATCGAGAGGAAACAAATGAAAATTCATATAATAGAAAAGTAAATGATCTATAACATCAAAATAGAACCCTAAAATACACCCAAAATTTTAAATGTACCTAAAAAGACAATGGCCCGTAAATTCCATAATAGGCTTAAAAGTGAATGCTCCAATATCAATAATCATGGTGATCTTTGAACTTAAGCGAGCCGAGCTTGAGCCTAGACGAGTTCGAGCTCGACTCGGCTCATTTATACATCTATAAGCGGGTAAAAACCTAATCCACAAACAAAATCCAATAAACTTGAAAAATATAAAAAAGCAAATAACACATAGAATACAACATTTTGGGCCTGAAAATTCGTAACCCGTCGTCGATAGTTTACCACAACGTTCTCCTTGTTTTAAAATTCGATTTGACGAGTCTTGCATTTAAAATGGCACACGTTATCTTAAGTTATACTCATTTTAATAAAATAAAAAAGTTACATTCCTCCAAGTTTGAGTCTGTATCAAGAACACCTTATTTTAATTGTCCCAGTTTCATGAGCTTGCTAGCTTATGGTGAAAACTTCTCTATTATTCAAGACAATAATTTATAAAAATATCCAACTTTCAAAATTACCAAAATTAGCCAAAATAACCTAATGCAGAATTATATCAAAATATCCAACTTCTTTAACATGTTATATGTTATTTTATCAAAATTAGCCAAAATAATCTAATGCAGATTTTTTGAGAATTTATAACCATTTGAGAATTAATAATCTAATTGCCTTGAAAAATTCTAATTTGCCTTGTATGAATTATAAATTGCCTTGAACAAATCATTTCCCATTTAGTAAAATCCACTCAAATTATTGCAATGTTCACAAATTCAAATACTAAGAGTATATAGTGTTGAAAGATGTTTAACTTATGTTAAAGGTGAAAATATATTTTTAATATGACTTTAACACACCCAAATTTATCATAGATCATAACATTTCTATAAAATTCCTTTAAGACCTATAAAAACACCCCAAACAACCGGAACCTATAGAGAGCCACCCACCGAATCACACTCGATAAAAATACAAAACACCTAATTTTTTGAGCGTTTAGTTACCAAATTCAGGATTGGAATTTAAATCCATACTTCTACAATTTTTCTGTTTGATTTGTAAATCCGTTGAAGGATTTGTAATGTAATTATGTCAGAAGAAATAATACCCTTTATCTGAAATCTAAATTCCTTGTATCCAAAAATCCAGTATCAAAATTTCGGATACTGGATATGGATGTTGTTTTCAAATTTTTCGGATATTCGATATCTGAAACTATCCAAAATCCGAAATATCTGAAAAAAATTGAGTAATTGGTTTTTTCAAATGTTGGATATTCAGATTTCGGATATCCAAATTTCAAATGCCGGATCTGAATACTATTTTCATATTTTTTTTAATATCTGATTATCAGAAAATTAACCCCAATCCAAAATGTCCAAAAAGATTTGAATAATTTTTTTCGGATTATGGATATCCATATTTTAGACTCTTGATATTGTTTCCTAAATTGTTGGATATTCGATATCTGAAAATTATTTGAAATCCGAAATGTTTGAAAAAATTAGATAATTTGCTTTTTGATATCCGGATCTGGATACTGTTTTCATAATTTTCAGATATCGGATATCCGAGAATTATCCGAAATTTTTTCAAACATTCTAAATAATTTGTTTTTTCAGATACCGGATCTGGATACTATTTTCAGAATTTTCGATTATCCAATATCCGCAAAAATATTTGAAATCTGTTAGATCTGGAAAAAAAATTTAAATAGTTAATTTTTCAGATATCATATATCTAAATTTCGGATACCGATTTGGGTACTGTTTTCTAAATTTTTAGATTTCCGATAAATCCAATTTTTTTCGGAAATATCCAAAAAAATGTCTCAAATTTTAAAATTTTGTTTTTCAGATATTAGATATCTTGCTTTCGGATATGCGGATTTCGAATATCCAAATTTTGGACACCAGATCTGGATAGTGTTTACTAAATTTTCAAATATCCGGTATCTGAAAATTATCCAAAATATCCGATTATTTTCGTTTTTGTCTTCTTGAATGAGCATTAAGAATTAATGGAATTCTTAGCTATTTGTTAAGTGATTGTTAGATACATTATTTTATACTTAAATAATATTAGCATTTGATATACCAGTTTATCATTAAATGGTATATATAAGTCTAAGTCAACTGTAAACATAAGATTTTGGCACTCCTAATTGTAATCAGTTGAAAAGCTATTACTAATCACTTTCAATTCTTGCTAATTCATCATCAAATTATGAATTAATCATTGATTACACAATAACAGTAATCTCAATTAGGTAATACGAAGTATTTAAATTACAGAGAAATTAAATTACTTAAAAGATTTTTTAAACATCCCTTTATAATAGAATTGAATTTTAATTACAAATGATTACATTAAAACGAACATGCTAATCTCCTTAAATTTTATAATGATGGAATCAGGATCAAAATAAGAGGAATCACCATCATCTATAGAATCTGTACCCTCCATTGATTTGTCAATTGCAAGCTGTGCATGTATATATTTGCTTTAGCTCGTCACTATAAGATATGATGTATATACAAATAAATAAACATGAAAAAACAAAGATGTGTTCATTTTTTAAAAATTGAGGTTGTCTGTACGTTGGCGAGCATATTAACTAACAGGTTAACCAAACCTAGGGACAGAAAGGATAAGTACTACTTGTTTATATTTTATAGGTTACAGGAACTACCTGCAATCTCCCATTAGATGGAGATGATTTTAAATGTTTTGAAAACAAGTGTGATTCTATTTTCCTCACTCAAGTACCAGCATGATACTTTACAAAACAAATACAAATACAAATACAAATACTGCATATTTTTATTGAAGTTAATAAAATTTGTGGGTACTCTTAGCAGCATGAAGTCGGTGATTGATCGATACCACAAAGCAAAAGAGGAACAACAGTTGACTACCCCAACTTCAGAGGTCAGGGTAAGCCTCCCCTCTCCAACTTAACTTGTAGAGTTAGTTATATCAGTTTTCCTACGTAAAAACAATAGTAGAGTATATTAAACCAACTGCTGTACCTGCAACCGCAAGTCAAGTCAAGTCTGTCCATTCAGATGCTAATTTTACATTAACTCTTCGTCATCCCTCATATTCATATTCATAGACACAGACATCTCTTGCTCATGTCACATTTGCTGCCTTAACACAATATAAATATAACGTAAAAGGAACTTTTATGGAAAATACTACCTTTTCTCGACTACATTATAGAATTTATAATACCAATTAAAAGAAGAAAAAAAGACGGCTCATTGTTGACATTAAAATAGTCCTCTTCCTTTGGGCATCGGGAGTTAGCAATCTACAGCTGGTTTGGTGGTATGGAAGTTATTATGCAAGTATTGGTATTTTTATTTTTTTTTAATTGCAAGTTAGTGGTTCGGCATACGCAATGACATCCAAGCGGGGCGGGTAGTATGCATTCCTCGAACATATCTCCTTTTTTGGGGGGAATAAACCCCACCTCCTTTTTAATCTCCTAAGGAATACCCTCAACAAGTCTTGAACCCAATACTTTTTGAAGACAAACCCCCAAGGCAACCCTTGGTGACCAATTGATCTAGACCAATTGGTTATTTACACCTCTAAAGCAGGTCCGGTAGCCGTTACAATAGCAAGTTGTGCTTAGGAAATGCCAGATTGGACAACTTTTGTGCGTGGAGGCTAGGGTTTTGGTCATTAAAGCCTGGATCTAATACCATTAACACTTAGGAGTCAAAAGCTAACTAAAATATCAGATCAGTCAAAGCAAACTAGGAAAGTAATTTTAAGCCTAGCTACTACGGATTAAAAAGAAAACATACAACCTACCACGTCAGTTAGCTAATATAAGTAAAACTCTACCCTATATGCAACAAAAAGACAATGAATTAGACTGACCAAATTTCTTTAAATAAAAAAAACTAAGACTTGACTTTCCAAGACATATCAAATGTAACTATATTCTTTCTCCCCCCAATCATAAAGGCAAACATATATATCCAGGTCCACTCACTTACCAATTAACTGTTGCCATCTTAATTAGTTACTAATAGAGCAACAGAATCACCTATTGGTGGTCCACTGAAGGGGCACAAACCATCATGGATGTTATGTTACAAACTCCCTCCCTTATAATATATCTACCTGAAAAGAATCCCAACACCAAACCAAATTAAAGCTCAAAAGAGGCCCAAAACAAAGCATGAAAAATGACTGAAACTTATTCAATCGTTTTCTAATTTCCAATGGCATGAAATCAACCAATCTTTCCTCCACCTCCTGAGCCCAAAACCTATTTGTTGCATTATCAGTATGCTTCTATCAATTTCAAACAAGATAGTATCAGATAAATGCTGTCTGAGATCTTGCTAGTCTTAAGAAATAGTTCCAACTTACCAACCCAAAAAAATAAATAAAGTGTGGCCTTTCTACCTGGTGCTAAGAAAATGGTGAGCATAGAGAAGAATCAAGGCTTAATTAATAGAAAAGTCTAATTTGCTCAGTATAAGTTTATTTATGGGTTAGGCTTGTATTATTATAACCTAATTACAATCAACTCACAATCCCTTAGTTTCAAGGGTGGTCATGAGCCTTATACCGTGACCCTAACTCCTCCTAAAACCTAATACAAAAATTTAAACAATAGAAACGCTTTGGTAGTAAAATTTATGATTCAGAGCTTAAGATTAGATCTTAGATAATATCTACAGTTCTCAAACCAAAGTTTCAGTTCTTATCAATCTCATACTTTCCTCATGCGAGAAAATCCAGCACTCCCCTCCAAAAGGGAAATGGCAAGCAACACATTATAGAGAGTACTAGATGACATAAGTAAGGCAACTGCACAAGCCGACCAGGTGGCTTAACTCATCACTGGCATAGAGACTGCAGAAAGAGTAGCCTATAATCTGTTTATCTTGTATATATTTATTAAATTAATGGTGTATTAGTGACATGTAAAATTGTTCTGGAATTAGGAAAGTCAAAGGAAGACTGCAAAGCCGGGAAGCATCCAAGAGACTCTGAAATATTCAATTGAAAAATAGTTCGTTTTATATACAGATAAACAGAGGGCAAGGCATCAAAAACCAATTTCATACTGCTCCTGCTAACAGCTGCTGCATGTTTCATGGGCAAGGAGCACAATTGCTGGTAAGATTCATCCCATCCCAGGGAATCATTTTCATCATATTACATGTCACTTTCCCTCCCCTCGCACCAACAGAAAAGTTTCCTATCATCAGATGGGCCCAATGTGGTTTCGGGTTAATAACTCACAATAGCACTTCCTTAACTCTATAAATGGGGATTAGGCTTCATTTCATCATTGTTTCTATCGGACCAATTAACAAATGCACTTACCTCTTGTTTCACATGTTTCTTTTATATAAATAGACTAGGCTTTGATCAAATTGGTATCAGATCCTATTGGCAAGAAACGTCCTAATGGCACTTGATAGAAATCCTAATTCAGGGATCAAATCAAGCATAATGACATCCCCATTTTAAGAGTTTAATAATTAAGGAGATACTAATGTTGCCTATTACGAGCAATTAACCCCAAGTCCTAACACATTGCCCCTTATGCGAGCACCTATCCTCATTCATCAAAGTTCAGAGTATTACTTTTAGAAATTTTCCTTCAACTACAGATTATTTGACCTATCTGGCCCTTGCTTCCTAAATGTACACCTCAGTCCGGCACGTTAGAAAATAAAAACTTCATTTTCACATATGTACTTTTCTCTCCCCTATTAATCCTTCCTAACAAGCCCAACCTTGTAATGAGTCATAACGTGAAGTGATAGTCACTGTCAAAAGGCTACTTGGGATGAGTGTAGTGTGTTAATGAAAATGAAGTCCAACGACTAAATCATTTAACTCGAGAGCAAAAGTGAAAAACTTAAAAGTACAGGGGCCACATCCTTCTGAACTTAACCCATAGCTTTCAGATTATTTTATATTCCTACAGAACCAAAATATATTTGTAGCAGAGCAAACTTAGAAGGACATAATTAGCATCTCTGTGACATTAGGGAGGATCCTAGGAATCTTAAAATAATCCTAAGTGGCCATATGTTACAAACAAGGTAGCTGCGCTAGATTATAACATTTAAGAATGAAGATGGAATAGAAAAAGTGACCCCAATAGTTGCTTGATATAATTAAGTACACACATTAGAAGCCAAAATTGATGACCAGACAAAGATGTTAAAAGGTTAGAGAAAGTATGAAAGAGAGGGAACACCTATAGCTTCACGATGTTGGCCTTTTAAGACAAGAATAAAGCTAAGATGTCGAGGCACAAGTAAATATCTCTTCCGTATCTTACCTAATCCTTTTTATCCCCTCAAAGAATACTACTTCCATTCCCCCTTCAAAAAAAAATTATTCCAACTCTCGTCACTTGCTTTATTCAACTATTTGAAGCTCCTTCTAATATGCAACAAATTCACTTATAGGAAAACTTCCTTTGAATTTACCAAAACTTCCATGCACTTGGAGGATACATTGATCTCAATGGACCAATTCGTCCCTTATTTATGTGCATGTTGGTTTAGGGTGGACCAAATGACATTATCAAAAATGTATCACCACTCTTTATCAAGATCCAAATTTCAGATGCATTGATTCTTCCTAATTTTTAGTGATGAAATATGTAGTTGCTAAAAGGCTAAGATATGCATGGAACAGGGAGGGGTTAACATTATTGCGCAAAAATAATACAATCTCAATTGATAAGAGTGCGAAAAAAAAAAGTCTCACAGATGAGATAATGATCAACAGAAGTTTATATGATTTTCCTCCTACCCACGACCATGGTTTTAAAAAGCGGTCGAGGCGTTGAAACAATGCATATGAGGCGGCACCTCAGCAAATATTATTGAAACGTACGCATGAGATGAACGAGCCGGTGATAGGTGGTCATTTGATTTTTTTTAACTTTTTGCAAAAAAAATCTTAGCTTAAAGCAAAAAGGGTGTCCAATTTTATACAAAACCATCGATGGGTCTTGAGTTTGACAAGAAAAGTTGCAAAAAGATAATCTTTTGGTGGATATAACGTTAACTATGACCTTTTAAATTTGATATTTGGGTTATGTAATTTTTTGTGTTGTTTTTTAGAAGTTATATAATATTTCAATTTTTTTTGTTTTTCCACCTCGAGGCTTATGCCTCGTGAGGTTAAAGAAAAACGTCTCGAAGCTCGATTCCGTATATTAAAACCTTGCCCATGACAACACTTCTTTGCAAAACAAATGAGCCAACACATCATCTTACTACAAAATTCTGTATAAAGTTAATTGATCTAGGGTTTTAATATACGGAATCAAGCCTTGAGGCTTTATTCTTTAGCCTCACGAAGCGTAAGCCTCGAGGCGAGCCGATGCCTCGAGGTGGAAAAACAAAAAATATCTAAACAATTATATAACTCACAAAAAACAACATAAAGTATTATATAACCTAGATATCAAGTTTAAAAGATCAAAATTAACGTCACATTCACAAAAAAATCATTTGTTCGCAAATTTTCTTGTCAAACTCCAGACTCCAGACCCGTTGATGGTTGTGGATAAAATTGAACACCCTTTTTAGCTTTAAGCGAAAAATATTATGCAAAAGGTTAAAAAAAACTAGAAAATCAAATAACCGCCTCATATACGTGTTTTCACCGTCTCGCCTCGAGGCGTGCGCCATCTAGTATGATTTTCAAACTTTAGTTACAAAAGCTAGGATCACAATTACCTTACAAGAGTTCAAAATTTTCTTAAAGTTATCATTGAGGTTTTCAACTCAGCTTTTGAATAAATACAATAACTAAGTAGATCAATGTCCTAAAAAAATTCCCTATTAGATCCCTTAATCATTTGCCTAGGTATTAATTGTATCCTTATCGTTTCGTTTCAACTACATAGGGCCACCAAATTGGTTGCTTAGCTTAAGCATCTCCCACTGCATAGATTAGCACCCAAATGCCAAAAATAAGAACTTTGAGAAATAACAAGGGAATTGGCCAACTTTTCTCGACTTGTGTTCATCAATGTTGAAAAGGTAGCATACCAGAAGTAATGAAATATTGAATTCTAATTTAAATATGTATAACAACGAGAAGCTATGTGATTAAAAGAACCGTGCATTGGATTAAACGTCCACTTGATCCTTACGTGGATAATTAATAGATTTAGTAAACAATCGCCTAGCCCTCGTTAACACTTACAAAACATAGGCACAGTGATGCCTTAGGGAGGAAAACTTAATACTACCTATGTATCACAGTAAGTGATACATTGTGAGTTTCACAGTTTTTAAGGCAAGAGATTATATTGATGGTTAAGATTAATTAAAGTGAATAGTTAGTGAAGGATAGGTCTCACTCCGAATAAAGTGATATTAATAATGTTTAAAAGTAAAAGTAAGAGTAAAAGAGTCATTTCATATATTAAAGTGGATAGTTAGTAGAGGATGGGTTTCACTTCTTTTACCAACTAAGGCAAATTTTAAAGCGAATCACTTATTTTGAAACTGCCAAAAATGGAAACTTTAAAGGTACTCAACACTTCACTAAGGAAATGGAAAAACCACACATTGTGAACCTAACGTGTTAAAAAGAAGACTAGCAATAGAAAGCTCGAAGGCAATAAGTAGAAAAAGGAGTTTGGATTTTACTCCCACCAAACATCTTCATCCGTAAGGCGTTTGCCTACTTTATATATCCATTTTCACTTGTAAATTAAAAAATATTTCCATAAATTAATTTTAGAAAGCAACTCCAACTTTTCATGCTAAACATGATTTTAAAAGGGATCTAAAACTACTTATATAAAGCATATTAAAAGCATAGGTTTGAGTTTCCAGTAATGTAGTCTGGAGTTATAAGTGAACTCGACATCCACTTTATTATTCAAATATTTATATACAATTATATTTGTTTCTAAGTTACTGGTTTGCAAATAATGAGAACACAACATATGATGCAACATACATATCCCAATAAGTTTTCTAATCAGTAGATTAATAGTTGTACGGAGTTGAAACATAAATCATGCTATTTCCTTTCTTCCTAACATAGAAAATACTCCTAACATATTTTTTCCTCTTAATAAGTTTTTAATCGCATTCTAATCTAAAGTTGTCTTAGCATACAATGTCACAATATGTTGGTGACTTTGTGTATAATTATTTATGATGATTACACAGATGGCCCTAAGAATATTTACTTAATACTTACAGTTCTGGCAAAGGGAGGCTGCAATGCTGAAGCAACAACTTCAGAGTCTTCAAGAGAATCACAGGTACACTTTTTACCTAACAAGAAACAAATATGTCATATTTTAGTCAAAATATATCTGATGTTTACTGATGGCTGATGCAGAATGAGAAAAGTTAATAATAAGTAGGAACCTTAATATACAACAAGCAATAGCATACCGGTTATTAACAAGGTCCTAATCCTAGAAAAAGTCCTAAATTAACTACAAGAAGTAATCCTATATTTGCATAGATACTCTTCATGTAGGGATATAGATATGGCAAGTTCAACCCAATTACTTGTGACTGAATCAATTTGGGGTCAAATGGTAAATTTAGCCAAATGAAGAATGTGTTGACCGGGTCAAACAGGTTGAAACTTGCTAAATGTATATTTTTAATGCATACAACTTCATTCAAATATTAAGATTATTATTGTAATAGTATTGTTTTTGTGATCATAATTAATGCATATTTTTTATAGAATTCCAGAAATGGACAAGAAAGTGTTAACGGGTCAACCCGGCCTGCTTCAAGCCGTACTAAAAAATGACCCATTTGAGCTTGTTACCCAACCCATCTATTGTGCCAACAAAAACAAAAACAAAAACATAAACAAAAACAAACTTGCCTGATGTTTGACAATTACAGGAGAATGATGGGTGAAGAACTGAATGGTTTAAGTGTGAAAGATCTACAAGGCATGGAGACCCAGCTTGAAATGAGTCTCCGTAACATCCGCATGAAAAAGGTTTGAAGCTACCATTCTCTCTCTCTATATATATATGTTTCCAATCTTATATGCTTTTTGTTGAATCGGTAGGACCAACTTCTTTTTGAGGAAATTGAAGAACTAAACCGAAAGGTCAACCCAAAACCTAGCACAAGATATTCCCTCATCTCCAAGTAACTAACTATTTCATTCTCTTGTTCAGGGGAATATGATCCATCACGAAAATGTGGAGCTATGTAAGAAGGTAAACCAATTTCGCGAAGAAAATACGCAACTTTATAACAAGGTAATGATCAACAGCCCCTGCAAAACAGAAAATTATAAAAATAATATTTGAGTAACCGATACACTCTAAACTATATTAACATGACAGGTTTATGGAACAAAGGGAACAGATGATACACCAAACAGAAATGTATTTTTAACAAATGCTTTAAGCATAAGAGAGGATCCACATGCCACCATCCATCTCCAGCTTTCCCAGCCAGACCAACACGAACCACCACTACAAAATACAAATTTGGGGTCTAATTCACACAACCAGATTTTTATAGTTACATGTTATTGTACCATGAACACAAATCTAATTTTGGAAATATTTTCTGCAGATTACAGCTACATTAGAGGGAAGATGGATGTTGATTAATTATCTATCATTTATAAGCGCATATAGTTTAAAAGTATCTAAGCATTGGTAAGTGGTTTCCAGATCATCCAAGCGACATTTGTTGACATGATTAATGAGGTGATCAAAAAAACCAGCTGCCTATAGAAGGTTATTGAAGAAAATAAATTAAAGGTCAAAGAACTGCATACTTCGGGTTTTACATTTTATTACATGGATATTATGTCTTTTCAGGTTGTGCATTGAGATTTGTACTTGATCTGATAAAGTCTATAGAAAGAAGTGTATATATATATTTACCTGTGTGACCATCATGCCACATCAATAACAGGAAAAACATGCACATGGTGGTGTGAACAGAGAAATATAAACAGGTTGCTAAAATCATCTCTCTCCCCCATCAAGAGAGAGATGAATGCTAACTTTTAACACGCATTACAAAAAAATATAAAGTAAAACAAATCTCCACCATTTGATTTGTAACCTAAACAGATCGTAGGCCAATAATGATGTACAGGGTGAAAAATATGTGTGGCTATAGAAGCAGGAAGTCACAATTCATTAAATAAAAAATGTAGAAAACTCACTGGAGGAGAAGAGAATGATGTCATCAATGCTTACATAGAACACCAATAGCTACCTAAAAAAACTTGAAAATTTAATAGTATCAATCAGACTACATATTTGCTAATACAAAACAGAGTCCTGGTAAATAAATTAGAAAGTGGTCAGAGTGTCAGACAACTATAATGATACTAGAATAAACTATTCTTTCAAGATTTATTTTTCTTTTTGGACATTAACAACACAGTAGGAATTTAAAAAAAATTGATGAAAGATAACCAAAACTTACCAACCGAATGTTTCATATCTAATTGAACATACGACAATTATCAAATAAATCTAAATCACCTGAAAAGAATGGTCAGTTAAAAACAATGGATCATATAAACGTTTTCAGATCACCACCAGTCAACCACTCTCCATCCAATTACTTTAAGGTCATAGAGGGTACTAAAGCTGATAAATAAAGAATTTTTTTTTATGAATTCAGTTTGACTAAATCAAGACCACCATACTTCCAGGGTTTGACTTTGCGCATTATAACCAATTCGACAAGGGACCAAAAGTTCAATTTGCCCATTATTGTTCTATGATTTTTAGCCAACTCAAAAGCTCGGTTTCTTATTTAAACATTAAAACGATAAGTGTTACTTAACGCAAACACAACACATAACAACATTGCTAGTAACACACAGGGTCGCACATTTAGAGTAAGTAGGCAACAATTACATATCAAATTTGATTTGACACTCATGTTATAAATGTAGTAACATAGAAGTATGCAAAAGGCTTGTTTGTGAAACAATGTTGATAGGCCATATGATGTAGCAAGATGCTACAAATTTGACAATTTGGGATTCATGTTGTTTGTTTACTGAACAGAGATAAGAACGTCCAAAGGGCTGAGAAAACTCTTCTTGATTAGAAACAAAACATGACATAATGAAAACCTAAACTATAATCCCTTCCTATACTAGAAAACTATTAATCCTACTAGGATATTAATTCTTACACTAATCCTAATATATAAGGATAAGTAGATAATTACTAATTAATAAAAAAATCACTAGATAAATAGAAAACTTATATAATAACAGAATTCCATAAGTTGTCTTACGACATAGAATATGAACCAGTATAAGAACTCTTCTAGTTATAAGGACCAAAACTAATATAAATTTGCCACACTCCCATATGGAAGACATTTGTGAATGAGCACACATTTAAAGTAGAACGATGTTATTTATCAACTAGTACCAAGCATTTCCTTTCCTTCAAGGAATTTTGTGGAAAAAAAATCAAATAGTGACAATACTTATCAAATGAATAAGCTGGTTTTCTGAATTGGCTTTCTATTACATATAGTTAAAGCAACTATTTCCTAATATGAGTAAGCTTTAGACAACTAGAGGTTGTCAAAGAAGACACTGCAGATATCAGATACGTTTGGCAAAAGTAGTTGTAAGTTGGAGCTTTTAGTTATATAGAAGCATTTAGTAAAGTAGTTGTACCTGTAGCTTTTAAGTGTACGACATAAAAACAACATATATACAGAAGAATAGGGCTAACTAGGGGAGGACCTTGAGTATTTAAGATTATTCTAGGTATCAAAACTTCAGCTCCTATTTAGAAGCTACTTCATGTAGCTTTTCAGTTAAGGGCTTATTTTTTCAAAATAAGATCTCAAGGTCTTGCATCCAAACCTAGATTTTATGATAATGAGAACTTATTTGTCAAAACTAAAAGATTTAAGCTTGTCACCAGACATACCCATGGTAGCATCAATTATAATACATTTAATTGGGTCCATTTTACTCGAAATGAGGTACTCTACTGAAAATATATATTCATGGTCAAAGAGAACAAGTACAATTTCCTCCATTCGAAGAACAAATAGTCGGCGGTTATTTATAGGCACCAATGTTAAATGTAACTTTGAAGATTAAACCATTTGAAATGGAGGTAATATTACCGAACCAATTATTAAAATCATGAACCAGGATTTCTTATTTCTATCTTCAACATATTCTTTTAGTTGATAAGCCCTTGCTAAGATCTGTGTTTTGTTGCTTGTTACCATTCAGTCTATGCATTATTCGTAAAGTAAATAAGCATACACAAGAAAACCATGACAAACAAGCAACAAATATACTAACATGTGTTGTAAGCTTAAACCCTATTGAATTCAGTTGTCTATCTTAAACTTAAAGATTGTACCCTTTTGTTTTAAAACCCCAAAGTAGTGAAACCAACTCACAAGAACCTCTTGTGCTTCTAACTCGATAGTAGATACTTGCACTCCACATATGCATACTTATAAGTGAAATACGAAAACTCAGTAAGCCTTGTTAACACATTAGAGAGGAAAAGCTCTAGCACACTAAGCAAATTCCTATGATCCTATTAATGGCAACTCAACTTCTCTTAGCAATCTTATGATTTACACCCATCCATGGATCAATTAGAAGTATAAACTTGCACACAGGATAGCTGTTGTATGGTTTTATGGATGGCTTTAAAGCAAACAACTAAATATTACATTTCCTAGTTGACAACCAAAATTATTCAGGAAAACTTTATTACACTACAGCTTCAATAAGCCATTTGTTAGAACAAAAAATGGTTAAACACTTAAACATAAAATCACAGGCACCTAGTAACTTTTAGCAACTGGAATAAGAAGCTAGGAATGTCATGTCCATCAAAATATGTCATGTTCGATATCTTAGAAAGGGCAAACATCATCAATTAAAGTACACAGGACCAGAAATTTCAAGCCATCCAACACGTATGTTCATTAATTTTAGTCTACTGGTATCAATACCAATTACTTTAGAAGAAAAATCAAGTTGCATTCCAAGTAAAACCTAAAAAATTGCGTTCACCTTACCTACAGCTCTTGCCAGCTGCAAACCGCCTTTGATCGATGTGTTTTCCTTCAACTTTGATCTACAAAATCATCACACAAGCAAATATATAAGTTATGTACAATAATTATCATAATTTGGTGAAACGCAGTAAACATCGTAGTGCGATCAATTCTATTACATTTTGCGTTCGTAAATCGTTCACGGAAAGCAGTTACGTTCACAAATCCTTCAAACTAAAATTAGTCAGATCAATACGAACCACACTATCATCTCGTTGTGATTTCGTCTACTTCGATTCATAATCGATCGATCCACATTTAAAATAATTAAAAAAAAAATTATAGAATCATAAATTGATATCACCGAAGCTGAAACGATATATGAAAGCGTTGCGAATTAACATCGCGAAATGGAAATAGAATGATTAAACGTATGTTTCATGGAAGGAGACAGAAAACCTACCTGTTTGAGGGCTGAAAAATATCTCCGAAGGAAGAAGGCCCCCCCACCGTATTTTGCACCTTAATAAAGTATGGACCAAATGCAATGACTCATCATTTTTTAGCATTAACTAAGACTCGTGTGTAACCATCAAATGTATCCCTGTTTTTAATATAGAAGAGTGACTATGAATTTGACAGGTGTTACATATTTGCCCTAAACTATTTATTTATTAAGGTTTGCACCGTTCAAAATCAATAGGTATTGGTAAATTAGGTATTGATTCCAATTAGGTATTGATTGATATGAATTTGGGGTTTGATTTCATGAACCAAGGGTTTATTATTACTAAATGAAACTATGAAGAGTTATCATTATGTACTCGTGATGGTCTTTATGGTATTATTGTAGATTCATTTGAATTTGAAAGAAAGAAAAAGACAATGTAGAAGTACATTAATAAGACACAATTTCGCTAAAAACAGTATATAAGGAGATACGAAGAAACAAACATATCTCTACCGATATTGATTCTCGAAAAACCTATTATAAAAGTATGTAGTAGAAAAAGAAATTGATATATCTACTACTATAATAAATCAAAGCTTATATGGTGACATGTCATTCTCTTAGACCACCTTTGTCCTACGTGTCATCTTCTTAGCAATAGTATTCTTTCCGATTAATAAGGAATCGTATGGATAGAATCAATTAATTCCTTTCAAATTTAATTTATTCCATATTTTAATTAGTAAAATTAGTCCACCGTTTGATAAGGATTAATAATATTTAGATTATTATCGAATAAAAAAGTCATATACTTGCTCAATTTTCATGAATTTAAATTAATATTTTCATGAAATTAAATTAATATATTGATAGTTCCTTTGTTTATAGTTCAACTTTTTGATGATTTAGTAATTATTTATTATGAATCATAATTAAATGTTCTAATGATATGTATTCAAGGTAGTCATTAAATTTTATGCAGTCTTAAAGGACAAATCTAAATTATTGATTAATTATAATTAATGGTCAAGATTAATCACACATTTTATATATAAAGGAGTATTTTTTTCATTTTTACAAAAAAAAATTATTTATTTATATTTTATTATTTGTTTTAGAATTTTATATATTTATTTATTTAAATATTTATTTTTCGTTAATAACACATAATTGATAATCACATGTGAGTATATATTTAATCACATATGATCATATACTTAATCATATGATTATACTAAAATATCGTGTGTGATCAAATATACAATCATATGTGATTGTACAATAAAATCACATGTGACTAAGTACCAAACGTGATTATCAAAATAATATTATTTTTCTAACAAAAAAGATAATAAAATTATAAAAAAATACGTTTTTATTAATAAAAATAAAAAATTAAATATTTTTTTTGTAAGTGCCAAATGACCAAAATACCCTTTCATGTATAAAATATGTGAATAATGTATAATAGTTGCCCGTGCTCCGCTACGAATTCTTATTACTTCCTTCGTTTCAAAATAAGTGATACAAATTAGCTTTCACATTCTTTGAGGCAAAAGATTGTAATGAATGTTAAATTAGACTAAATTGGATAGTTAGTGAGTGATGGGTCCCACATATTATGATTAAAGTGAGTTTAATGATGTTTAAAATAAAAATAAGGGTAAATGAGTCATTTCACTTTATTAAAAGAGATAGTTAGTGGGTATGAGTCCCACTATATTTTACTAAATAAGGAAAGTTTCAAAGTGTATCACTTATTTTGAAATACCCCAAAATGGAAAGTGTATCACTTGTTTTGAAACGGAGGAAGTATTTGTTTATAAAATTTAAGCATAATACAAAAGTTAATCAAAATCTAAAAATATGCTCATTTATTGGTTAAATATTACATGAATGTTTGTTAAGTTTCATATAAATAAAAATAAAAATTAAGAGAATACGAACAACATATAATAATGTTTCCCACAATTCCATTTGTATATCATATTTTGCATCAATTTTTTATGACAAATTTCTTTTTAATTTTCCTTAAATATAGGTACGTAAACATGACCTCAAACAGTATTGTTCTTATTAATAAGCTCGATGATAGCAAAAACACTTTTACACTAAAAGTAAAGGTTCTTCGCATGTGGTTCCAATACGACCTTAAGTATAAAACCAAAGGTGCCTCCATCGATATGCTCATTTATACTTCTATTTCTTCAATATGTTTTTACCTATAGTAGATTACAATAAATTCTAATCAACTTTGTCCATTTATTGTCTGTTTTAGGGTTCAAAAATCCATGCGACTATATATAACATGATTTTGTCTAGATTACAAAAAACAATTAAAGAAGACAAAGCTTATTATATATCTGAAACTTCTATATGTGAAAATAGAAGTAATTTCAAGTATATTGAACATCACCGCAATATCAGTTTTGCACCTAACACAAAAGTTGAAGAATGTTTAGACTTTTCTCGACCGGGACACGATTTGGCTTTGTTGGTTTTGATAAAATTTTGTCAAACCAGTATAACCTTGAACAATCAATTGGTAAACTTCTTATTACTTTGTTAAAAAAGATTTATTTTATATATATTCAAAAAAATATTTTGTTATGTCTATCTTATTATAGACATAATCGTGGAAATTGAAGACATGCAAAAATCAAGCCCTGATAAAAATAAACATATGCTGAATGTTTATCTACACAACCTAGAGTATGGATCTCTGATTTTGAAAACATCTAAGAAATATATTTAAAATAAATAGTTTATATTGTATTTATCAAAATTTTCAAGTATATTAGGTCTACCAAACTAAAGCTTACTATATGTTAAATATCTAGAGAACCCACTGTTTAAACATAATTCTTTAGATTACGTATTTTACGCTTGCTGAATCGATCAATAGTCATATATGAGATGTGTAATATATCAGCCCAAAATGTTGTGCGTTCTATAGATATTCAAGGATATTCAAACTAGAATAAAACTAAACTAAATTGTCGGGCAAATATTCTTACTTGTCCGGTTGAAACCCCAATAATTGTTTTTTTTTTGCATTTCAAACCCTAGTAATAACAAGTAACTACAACAATGTTAATCGGGAAAGCAAATTAGTGTTGAAGACATTATCAATTGCATTTAAGCTTACCCTGCACAACTCGGTCACCTATATTCTCCATTTGACGAACACGACTGTAAGTCTATTAGGGTTTCCGATTTCACGCTAATGCTACTAACCAAATGGGTACATCTGCGGATTATCACCTAATTTTGGAATTGGGGCGTCCTAATGCAACTGATATGGGCCTATTAATCCGTTTTTCCCTTTGGCCTGTTAGTATATTAAAAAAGATTGGTCCATTTTAGCTGGCCTTAAACATTTCATGTGGGCTTACTTTTTTTGAAAGTTAGTGTTTGTCATGTTATTAAGAAATATTTACCAGAAAAATGGTCTATGCAATGGTACTACACTTCAGATTGTCGCTATGGGTACCCGTATTATAGAAGCAGTTGTTATATCTGAAAATAATGCTGGCTATCGTACTTTTATATTTGGATTATCTTTGACGCCTTCTGACACCAATATTCCGTTTAAGTTTAAAAGACGACAATTTTCACTTTTTATTTGTTTTGTTATGACAATAAATAAAAGTCAAGGAAAATCATTGTCAAAAGTTGGTTTGTATTTGAGAGAACATATTTTTTCACATCAAATGTAGCCTTATCTAGAGTAATAAGAGACAAGGACTGAAGATTTTAGTATAAGATAAAGATAGAGATCTAACAAATAAAACATCAAATGTTATATTCAAAGAAGTGTTTATAAATTTATTACGGGACTTGAACCCATGACCAATAGGTCATGGGCAACACCTTATCTTTCACCAATACCACTAGGCTAGAAGCCTTGGGTCATATTTGTATTCTGTAATACTTACTTTTAACAAATTTTACGATAACCCGTGATTTTTCACGGGTCAGAAACTAGTAAGTATATAAATGACGTGGCAATTTAGAATACATTAGAAGTTGTAAAAATAAAAAATTTGCCAGTTACATGATATATAGGTAACCGTGTACACACAATAGAAGTTTTTAACATATTTAATACTTCATTCGATTCAAAATAAATGATACACGTTCTATTTTTTGTGTATCAAAATTAGTGGTATATTTTCATAATTTGTTTTATTTGGTAAAAAATAGTGACTTTACACTCATTAAATATTTCTTTTAATATAGTGAAATGACTAATTTACCTTTACTTTTAACTTTAAACATCAATAACAATTTAAAATATGTGGGTTTCATCCCTACTAATTATCTAATATAATCTAATCTAACTTTTATCATAATATTTTTCTTCAAAAATCATAAAACCAGGAGGAAATACACACAATACAACATGTTGTAGTTAGATACATATTAAGCTAATTAAATACATTTGAAGCACCAAGTTCTAAATAATAACATTGTTTATGATAACCATGGATTCACTTTTCCACATATTTTGACTTGACATGAACACTTGTTACATATAAACGGAAATTGTTTACTGATCACTTACAAAAGAACAACTCGCCATAGGCTTTGTTTAACGTGGACAAATAAACAACTATAATAATTAAAATACTGGACACCCTTCGACTTGAGGTATACCCTTGGCCGTGGGGCAGTGGGCAAGATCGCAATGGCGCGGGTTATCAGTGCCCCACCAATGTACATTTATGTCCTCGAGCCCCGTTGAGAAGTACAATAAAACCGCCATGAACGCAACTCCCGCATCAAGCGCAGCCGACAGGATATAGTTGTACCTCTTCCACCACATCTTCCGATACCTAAACACAAAAAAATTAAAAATAGTCCCCACTATAATCCATGTATTGTAATTCACGGCGGCAGCTGGCGGCATGTAGGCGGTAGCACCGAGGAGCACCGGGAGATTGATGAGCGGGATCCACGAAACATTTGGGAATGCCTTGTGACATAACCAGACCACAACCGGCCCCATGAGCCCGCCTAGAAAGAACCAATTTAGAGCCATGTAGTTTCCTAGAGGGCCAAATATCCTTCTAGGCCCGACTAAACCCCAAATCACGGATGCATCAAAGAACACAGTGTCATTCGGGCACGTCCATGGGCTATTGGACTTAGGGTCAGGGTGACATATATTCTCGATATTGTTTAAAAGGTACCAAGCCACACTTAAATTAACAGTTCCCGCTACTATCGTTCCAACAAACTGCAATACCAAAGTAGACATTATTTCGTTACTAAGTTAACACAATAATAACTTCAACTTTTAATATAAATGTAACGAAAAAAAAATACTTAAACCAACTTTTAACTAGAAATTGAACGTTACGGGTACCTGGACCAAGAACATAGATCGTGGTGGAATCTTCATGTAATGACCGAGCTTGAAATCGCTTAAAAATGAAATGGCTTGAGTCATGCTCATGTAACCATAGGTCTTGAAGCACACATTGGCTATGGGTTTTCCGGGGTAGATCAACCCCATGGCGTACTCGGTTATGATATTTAAGCCTGGAGTCTAGTGATATCAAACAAGTAAAAAAAGTTGACTTTTATGGGTCATTATAGAAAAGTTGACTTTTATGCATCAATGCCAAGTTTGACTTTTTTTGAAATCAAATTTTGACTTTGGATGTAAATAGAGTAGAATTAATCTATCATACCTGGTTTGTTGTTGCAGTGATGATGCTGATGGGGAGAGTGAAAAGAAATGCGAGGAAAGCTGCGAATATTAGCCCCCAAAACGGCATTTGTATTTGATCTTTCATGAAGATGGTGAGTGCAAGGCTAACTAAAAGTGTCACAATAAGAAGCACATAAAACCACCATGATGGTATGTCTTTGTAGTTCTTCATTAGCCTTGTGTGCACATCAACCTTACCCTTGGCCGATGCTTTGTAACGCCCATATATCTCCCTATTTCAATATTACATCATTTTAATATTTACATACGTAGTTTTTTTTATAAGTGAAACGAAAAGAAAAAAAAAACACTTACTTCCCGTAGAAAAGGCCAACATGAGTGAGTGTAGACGCGATTGTAGCAAATCCAAAACCATAAGTCAACGCGAAAAACGTGCTCAAACTAACTTTTCCTTGCTTTCCATACTCTTGATAATCTATCTCAAACTTTTTATTCACGATTTTTGTGATATTGTACAACTGGCCGTCTCCGGTAAACAACTCAGCTGAATAAATTGGGAAGTTTTTGGCATTGTAGACATTAAGTCCCCAATACGATATCGGAATCACGAAATACATGATCAATACATAGCCCAAGAAAACATTGACTATGGCGAAAAAAGGGGAAATAAGAGGGCTAAATAAGAAAGAAGCCGTTGTGGCCCAATCGAGCGAGAAAGCTCCTAGGCCTAAGCCAGAGAAACCCGACCCTATTTGATGGGCCGTGACCGAATTAGGAAATGCCCAACATACCCATGAAATGCTTTGTAGGGTTTGAAATAAATATCCGGGAAGCAAGTAATAACCAAAACTACAAGCAAGAACGATCACAAAGAACTTTGATCGTGACATGCGACGCTTTTTATTGTCATTGTTTGGATCTTCTTCGTCATCATCGCTACCATGAAGTGCCCTACGAAAACAATTACAATCGTTTACGGATTCTATTTTTAAATCCCAAGTTTTTACAATAATATGACTTTCAGAGAATCAGAGGAAATCAAACACTATCAACCAATGAATTATTTAATAGCATAATAAAATCAATGAGTCCATGACCAAGCAATGTCACCTGTTAATTAATATTGATTTTTAATATTTCTTTTCTATATAAAGTTTATATATCTGTATATTATGCATATATCTATATAACATTATAATGGATTTGAGGCTTTTACTAATTAAAAATAATTAATTCAGACAACATACTTATTTATTATGAAAAAATTGTTTTACTTTTGTTATAAATGAAGACAGAGTAAACACGTATTACTCAAACCGTTAAATTTGTTCAGATTCGACGTTTATATAATAATATAAAATATAATTATTATTTTTGCGAATATTCATCTAGTTTGAATTAAAGAGTGAGTGAGAAGTGTGAACCTTCCACTTAAAGGTGTAAAAGATTCCACAGATTCATTACATTGCTTTTTCTTGTTGGCAAAATGATAACGATGGGCCACCAGCTAATTATCTTTTTCTTTCATGTATTTGTATTTGTAAATATTGTATGCTAAACATTTTATCACACAGTATAATTTAATCTATTTCTAATTTACAGGTTAGCAATCCTGTTTTGTTTAAGGTTGGATTTTTGTATTTATAATCTGAAAATAAATTAATTTGATAGAATATGATATTATCAACAGAAAGAAAAAGCAAATAAAAACAAATAAACAATAGTTTTGGTTTTAAATTGATAACAAAGTATATGATATATATCACATTGACGATGACATTAATGTTAGAAGTGAAATAAAAAATTAAAATAATGGTTATGTTTGTGCCTGCAACATTTATTCCTTAATGGTTCTGATAAAATATAGGCAAGCATTTGTCAAAAAAGGTGGCCCTCTTGTGCCAATAACAAGTTTGACGATATTACTCAAGATATTTGACTTCTTAAGATATAACGAAAAAGTATTAAAATAACACTCTCTTGGATACTAGTTAGTTATTTAAATTTATATTGCAATATAAAATCAGAATTATTTTTTTTATATCAATTATACTTAATTGATTATTGTATATAGTTAGATGAAAAATATCTAAGAGTGCGATGAAGAAAACATACCGGAATAGGGAGATCTGAACGAGGGTGCTGGGCCACCACATGTGCGACGGTTCAACTACGTATTTCCTTAGGAGACCGGCCCAACCGTACCCCAGAACCTGTACAGTACACCACCGGAGCATGTTAGCAACAACCCCCACATTTTCATTCACGTTAACTGGTAATTTTTAACTTATAATAAAACAATTTAATTTTGAAAATCTAAAACAGAAACAAGTGAGAGAAAAAAAATACTAAACCTGAGTGGTAATGATGAGGAGCCAAGCCGCAATGAAAGAAATATTTCGGAAATAAAACACTTTTATGATATTCACGATGCCGACGGCGTAAGCCGAGCCGTTACCAAAAGCCGCGCCGGCGTTAGCAAATATCGTAATCAACACATGCTCTTTCATATTAAACGGCCCCGGATTTAACGAAAATTTCCGGGAACTGCAGCCCGGTAATTTCAAGCTGAATTTAGTAGTCGGGAGGAGCGCCGCCATCAACCGCCCTAGTGGAAGCGTTGCCACCTGAACGGTGATCTGAGTTATCACCAACGGCGAAGTCCGGTACGAAAAGAATTGGTTCAAAAACGACAACAGAATACATGAAAGTAGACCCAATACCCACATTCGGAAGGTCCATACAGATTGGGTCGGGTCGTCGGTGGTCGGAACGGTTAACCGGACCTCTTCAATTGGAGATTCTTCATCTTCATTTATTTGCTTTTCTTCCTCCGGTAGTTTCTTGTCGGTCGTCGCCGGTGACTCCTCTGCAACACTTCCCATTTTCTTAGAAAATATTAGTCGGAATGTCTCCTTTTCCTGTGTGATAATTTATTTTGTACTCCGTATTTAATATTTATAGACTCGGATGAACTTCAGAATGATTGATTTTGGATATAAATAATATAAATTTTAAAATATATATCTTTAACCATTAACTATTATTTCACTGTCAATCGGCTGTGTATTCCAAATATTTTCCTTTCATATCCCATTGATTCTCACTCCATCACAGTAATTAGATCAAGATAATATTTCGTAACGTTTATAAAAGATATCTCAAATCGCTATTTAATATATAACTTTTTAGTATATAAATATTCAAGTAATTTTAAATTCTCTTAATTAATGGTAAAAGATTACAATATATGTATGGTGATAATCTCACATTGAATTGCATAATTTGAAATTCTAAAAGGTTAAATGGAGTCGTCTATTTGTACACTATATTGATATATATCAATATCAATTAATCCATTAAATTGGATTTGAAAAAATGTTTCATTAAATTGTCTTTATTTTAGAGTTTCAAAGATTTTTAATATATTGGTTGATGATTAGTAGTTAAGAAACTAAACATATGTGATTAGTTATCAAAAGCCACCTCTCCTGTTTGTTGGTGGATATAATCATATATGGTTAGAAAATTGTTTTATTTTCGTATATGACATCAAAAAGCTATTGTGTTCCGAATTTGATACTTTTTCGTATTGTAATTAAGTTGTTTTTTATTTTCTTTACTGTGCTTAACTTTTTAAAGCTGCTTAAACTTTTCACCATATTTAGAGTTGAATTGTGTATAGTAAATTAAAGGATTAAAAACGTACTTTTAGTTGTTTAACAATAATCTATGCGTTGCATCTCACCATCATTTGACTTAAAAACATGTAATTATGGTATGAGAATAAAACAGGATGTGTATTTCATCTTGTCATATCCTTTTTTGGTCCTTTTGGAATATTAGAAATTGTATATGTAAATACGATTATACGAGTAATATTCTATTTCTATATGTGGTAAAGAGGAACATAATGCACCATTCTGATGCTGCATCTTTTACTTGGCAACGAGACATCTTTACCATTCGACTATATCCGCCATTCCGCCTTTCATTTCGGTCTTGATAAACACTATGTTCATAATTTACAATATGTCCACATATATTAAATAGTTTTAACACCATAATTAATTTCTATTTATAATTTGAGTCAACAGTGAATAGACTATCGTAACAAACACGAGAGCTGGTACAAATTTTCAACGTTGACAAATTAATACTTCGTATATGGCATATACATGCTAGTATATCCTTTTCAGCCTACGTAGCTATTAGCTACATAAGTTCACTAAGATTTGTGTGAACGTCATTGCTTGACCCAAAAATCAAGCAATTGGTCAACTAGACAACCTCTTTTTTTCCATGTCGATAAATAAGTTCAGATTTGTCAGGATCCATTAACCCAGAAGGTTTTAATTAATCAAAGATCTACAAACTATAAGAAGTTGCAACGGATCAACACTTTAGTTTAATTGATTAAGAACGATGAATACTATTAATGAATACGAATGTAAATAAGAACACAGTAATTCACAAAAAGCTTCAATGTATATTAATGTTCTCGATCAATACACACGTATGTTTACAATTCATAAGGAACTATATATAATAGTCCTTGAAGCCTAAAATATTAACCTAGTTATTCTAGGATTCGATTACAATTGAATTTAACAAAGATATACATTCCGTAACTAACTATGCTAGAATCTCGAATACGATCAGCACCAAAAATAGACGTCAGTAGCATTTGCTGTCATCAGTAGTAAATTGAGATCAGTAGCATCAGTAGTAAACGTAGTTCTGCCCCATCAGTACTAATCTTCAATATGCTTGAATCAGTACCAACTGCAGCATCAGTAATAGAATGATATATCTTGATTTATATCCCAACAATAAACTTATTAATTCTCTTTGAATTAATCAAGTTTCTTTTCGCTCTTCATTCTTCTTAGCTTGTTCTTCTAACAGTTTAGCTCTTCTTTATCTGCCTTCAATAGTTCTTTGATTTTGCAGTTTTCTTTGAGCAATAATATACTTGCTGTTTTTTTAATAAAATAATTAAGTTTGTTATGAAACATTACAACATCATGGGGTTTCATCATTGAGTTTGTGTATAGCTGATACATAGTTTCTTCAGAATGAGGATATTCCTTTTCATATAAGTACATGTTAGTCCCAAGACTAAGTAAATAAGATTTGATGCTCGACAGCCAAGAAGAATAAATAACAGCTGAAGTAAGTATCTCAGCTGAAGCAAGTATATACAATAAACCTTCAGCTGAGTACGTACTTTGCTTTAGGATACAAGTCAAATCAGCAGCTATTAACGAGAGTTCATTCGAAGTCTATGGCCAAAGGACAAAGACAAGAAGAAGACTATTCAGCTGATTGTGGAATCAGCTGATAGTACCTGCTGCAGATAAAGACTTAAAGGAAATGTTTATTGACACCTTGAACATTTCCCTTTCCCGCTCAAAGAAGAAGAAAACGATGAAGATCTTCTATTTTGGAATAGAAGATAATGTCAGTACAACTTCATCGTTTGTCCCTCAAGCATGTAAAGAGAAAGTCAACAACTTCTGTACTTGTGTAGTACACCTTTCACTGTGCGTCAGAAAAGGTACCGGAAGAAGTGGACACAAAGTACACTCGGGACGATAACTTGTGCAATCGCATTTAATGATCCATGGAAAGTCTACATCGACGAATAATATGTTTACACGTCGTCAAACTTGTGGACTAAGGAACATGGATCTTTGGCTATAAATGCAGATGTAAATGCTTGCATTTACAACAACACCTTTAGCCTTCAGAGCATCTTAGAAATCAGAAGCACAAGAACATTCTCTGAGAGTTAGTTATTGTCTAAGTATTAACTCCTCCATAGTTATTACTAAGACATTAATATCAGCTGTTAGTATCAGCTGATATAACTCTCAGTGTATATCTCTTCTAGTTTGAGCGGTCTAAAGTGTCAACTCAAGTATAGAGTTTTAGGTAGTGTGTACTATCTATATCCGCAAACTCTGTATTGTATTAAGCTGTTTTTAATAAAACTCTTAATCATTGAAACCTTGTTGTTATTTACTTATCATATCTTCGTCACTCGGCCATAACGCAACACGGTTGTGTTGTTGGGATCCAACAGTACAGTTCACAGTTTTTGCTTGATCTCTCAAAGAAATACATGTTCATTGTGGGAAGCACATTCCAAGCATACACATTTTCTGTATTTGAGAAGATTTCATGATAGTTGTCTGGATAAAATTCAGCATCTATCATTTTGGTTAAGTATTCAGCTCCTGATTTCTTCCATGACTTCTTGGTCATTATTGGTTTGCCTATGATCAGGATTTTAATAATATCAGCTCTACTACAAGACATAACTAATGGTTTCCAACCAGTAAATCTTTGAACTAATTTGTCTTGTCTTATGATTTCAATAGCATCACCAACCATCCTCCAATTTATGATTGGATTATTTTCAATAGGAGCAACAGGAGTATCAAATACCTGTATTTCCTGTTTCTTTTTCTTTCTTTGTTCTCTTTCAGATTCATCTCTTTTTCTCTTCTCAGGATGTATTGAAGGTTCTCCAATTATTGGTATTCTAGTGAGGATTGTCATGGGATCTATTTTAACTAATACCTTTTCTTTTTCAGCTTCAACTTCTAATTCAGCTAATTCTTTCTTTTTGGCAGTACAATATTTGTCTACTATTGTAATCATCTTCATTCTACCAAAAGATTTAGCACTATGTCCCTTTGACTTCAAAAAGTCAATCATATTCTTTTTCTGTTCAAATATGTCATCTGGTAGATCACCTTTTACTCTTTTACATTCGGCTACAAGGTCTTCAAGACAATTTAAGTATTCTTCCTCTATCTTTCTATGTCTTTCAAATTCTGCTTTTTGACCTTCTACCTGAATTCCTTCTATTTGTGGAATCTGTTCTTCAGCTTCATGATTATTAGGGTTGTTTAATTTTTCTTTTTCAGCCTTTTTCTTATCTTCAAGAGCTTGTGTTTTAGCAACTTTTCTCAAGTACCTTATTATGTTCACCTTCCATTTATCTTGTTTAGCAGGTCTGACATGGTTCATTTTGTTCACCATGTAGTGACCTAAGGATCTGTTTGGATAATCATCATCAAACTTCTCTTTTCCTTTTCCAATACAGGCTGCTAGTGGAGGTGGAGTATACTTATTATCAAGAACAGGAGTGATTATGATTGATGGAGAGAATAAATGAATTTTATTCTCTGGAAGTATTTTAGGGTGTGGGGGAAGTTCACATTCATCGGCTTGATACCAGTTCACATTGTCATCAATGTCAGGTATGACAAGTGGTTGTTCTGGTGTTTTAGGTTTTGTAACTATAATGATCTGTTCTCTTTCAAGAAGCTCTGGAATTTCAATGTCTTCTTCTTCAGTAGTAACCAAGGTGGTTGCTACTGGTGTGATTGCTGTTGTTTCTATTGGTGTGATTTCTACTGGTGTAATTTCAGGTTCATACACCACAACTTGTTGTTCTTCATTTACTACTAGTGAGGTTGCTATTGGAGTTACTACTGCTAGGGAATCAGTAGTATCCATAAACTCTTCTTCTGGTGAATTTACTACTGGAGTTTCCTTTTCTTCAATAGGATCAGTAGTAACAACCTCTTGATCCTTGTTTTCTTCAATTTCCATTGGATTAGTAGTCTAATGACTTCAGTAGCAACTGGTGAGTTTATTTGTTCTGCAGTTTGTGATTGATTTGCAGACACAAATACATCTTCATCCAGGTTTTCCATTTCTTTATACAGGTTTTCATTATTACTTTGACCTGTTTCACCATGGACCTCTTTTAATTTTAGAAGAGTTGCAGCTGTTATGGATTGATCAATCATCCCTTGAATTTGATCTTTCCCCCCCTAAGTGATCTCAACTTGTTGAGCCTCACTACTTGCAACCTTCCTTTGTAAATTCCTGATAGAATTTGATTGTTTTTTAAGCCTAAGCTCGAACCTCTTCTGTCTTCTGTTCAAGGTATTTATGTAATGCTTCATGTAGGTCATGGTTTTCCCTTGATTGTTCAATAGAGTCAGACAATGTTGTACAGTGGTTTTAAGGTTTTCCTTCCTATCCGTCAATTTTGTGGTTTTAATACTGCCCTCAGCCCCTTTGGGTGGATCATTGGGCTCATTAGGTACATTGGCTTTAAGGTTTTCCATCCTATCCGTCAATTCAAGTTGTTCAGTTCTACCCTTATCACTTCTAGGTGATAAATTGGGTTGTTTGGACACTCTCTTCTTCCTAGAAGAAGCAGTAGTGCCCCCCCTTGTGGTTTCTTGGCACCGGGGTCCTCTCAGTAATTCCTCAAATTCTGATTCATCACAGAGAGTTTCCGAGGTCTGGGTCCTAATTATGTTCTCACTAGCTTGTGCACCCACCTTTGGGGCATCAGTAGTGAGAGCCCTTTCCTCATTCCCTCTCTCCTCCTTGGAGGACAACTCTTGGAGTCTGGGGTTTGACTCAATTGGTCCCCTGGTGTCCTTTAAGGAAGTTCTCTTGCTTTTATAAGTTTTAGAAATATGTTTGGTTATGGTCTGGTCTTCCTCAGAGTGAAGAGTAGCACTCTGGGGAGTAATATCATGTACCTGGGACACATTCAGGACATCTGTTGGTGCATTTAATTGAGTGGACTGAATGGGTTCTGTTTGGGCTGTATTTGGTGGTGGAGTTGGTTGGGGTTCAATGGGGTGACTTGAACCTTCTCCAGTGGGGGGTTGATCAAAGATCATGTTTGGAAATAATGGAGTATCTTTACCAGAAAAATTAAACCTTTTTCTCATATTTGCATACACCTTTTTGTTTAACTCTGGTGTAGTAAAAATATTTTTAGGAACAGAAAGATTTAGTAATTCACAATTTATTATATGAGTAAGGAATCTTGGATACATTAAAAATTTTGAAGATGATAAATTTCCAAGCATTCCTTCAAAAATCATATTTGAAAAATTGAAGACTTGTCCTGTGCTCAGACAAACAATAGCAGAGGCTATTGACTTGTTGAACTCATTCCAAGTGCTTCTTTTTGAAGAGATGCAGTGTTGAATAGTATGAACTAAAAACTTCCATTGGGGTGAAAGAAGACCCTTTTGAAATGTTACAATATCTAATCTTCCTTCATACCCCATTTTTTGTAAAACTTCAACAAGATCCTCCTTTGGTAAAGAAAGCATACCTGACTCATCATTGAGTTGTAGATGGTGTCTGATTGTTTGTTCAGTTATAATGATAGACTTTCCATCTACAGTTGATTTGATTTTGGACATGGTTGAATTTTCAGTTCTTTCAGCATTTGACCAAAAATCAACCAAGTGTTGTTGATATGCTTTAGGATTGATGGTGAGAGCAAACTTGATATATGAATTCTTTAAGAATATTACAATGGGACGAAAATCCTTTGTGCCATCTGGATTTCTCAAGAAAGCACACATGTTGTGGAATTCCGAAAATTTAAGATCAGTTTTGATTTCGAGTGATTTTAGGGTTGCCATTGTGCTTGATTTTGATCTTTTGTTATGAATCTTTCGGAGAGAGTGGTCGCTTTGGCAAGAATTTCAAGTTTGTGAAAGGAACTGAGTTGTTACTGATGCAGGGTTTTGATCGGATTTTGCAGAGATTAGGGTTTAGCGTAGGGTTTATCAAATCGAGGAGAAGATAATGCTAAACTAATCTCAGTCTGCTATTTATATTTTTCGATTTAACCTGCAAAAGGACCAAATTATCCTTCGAATAATAACCCAACGGCTATTTTCATGAGGGTTAGTAATGTAATTTATGTATTTTCCAGATAACGGTCTACCAGTAGTAACTAAGTATCAGTAGTAGAAACATCAGTAGTGACCAGTGTTTTTATACTTAACCTAATTCTACTGAGAAACCCTATCAGTACTAAATTATAGTAGAAGCATACAATCAGTAGTAATAAATAACCAGTAGTAAAAGAATTTGAATTATATAAAACACTTTACAAATGATTTTCTTTTCAGATTTAACTTATTAAAATCATTCCAATACTGCTAACCAAAAAGCTGAATCTTCCTACATCAAATGCTTTTGTAAAAAGATCTGCCAATTGATTGTCAGTATGAATTGTTTCTACTTTAATTAATTTCTTTTCATTCCAATCTCTTATAAAATGAAATCTAATTTCAATGTGTTTTGTTTTAGAGTGTTTTACTGGATTATTCACAATACTGATAGCACTTTGATTATCTATAAAAATTGGAGTTTTAAGGATAGAGATACCAAAGTCTAGTAGTTGATTTTGAATCCATAGTACTTGAGCACAGCAAGCAGATGCAACTACATATTCTGCTTCAGCAGTTGATGTTGAAACATTGGTTTGTTTCTTGCATTGCCATGACACCAATCTTGATCCAAAGAACTGACATCCACCAGTAGTAGATTTCCTATCTTGACATTCACCTCCATAATCACTATCAGTGTATGCTACTAGTTCAAATGGTGATGCATGTGGATACCAAAGGCCAAGATAGGGTTTTCCCTTTAAGTATCTAAAGATTCTTTTGACAGCTTGCAAGTGTAATTCCTTAGGTCTTGCTTGATACCTGGCACATACACAAACACTATACATAATGTCAGGTCTTGATGCAGTTAAATACATTAATGAACCTATCATGGATCTGTAAAGATGTTCATCCACATCCTCCCCCTCAACATCAGGATGTAGGTGTTTGTGAGTTTCCATTGGAGTGCTTGCACTTTTGCTGTCTTTCAATGCAAATTTCTCTAAAATATCCCTGACATATTTAGATTGATTGATCAAGATACCATCTGATCTTTGACTGATTTGGAGTCCAAGAAAGAAGTTCATTGGACCCATTGAGCTCATCTTGAACTTGATCTGCATTAACTCTTCAAATTCTTTGCATAGTTGATCATTTGTTGATCCAAAGATGATATCATCCACATATATTTGGACCAGTAGTATATCATCTTTGACCTTTCTTGTGAACAGTGTTTTGTCAATGGCATCTCTTTTGAAGTTGTTCTTCAGTAAATATGAGGACAGTGTGTCATACCAAGCTTTTGGTGCCTGATGGAGGCCATATAGAGCTTTGTCTAACTTGTACACATAGTCATCATGTTCTGGATCTTCAAAACCTGGAGGTTGGCATGCATACACTTCTTCTTCAATTTTCCCATACAGGAATGCACTTTTTACATCCATTTGGTATACTTTGAATTTCTTATATGAAGCATATGCCATAAATATTCTTATGGCTTCAATTCTGGCAACAGGAGCATATACTTCAATATAATCAATTGCTTCTTCTTGTGTGTATCATTGGGCTACAAGTCTTGCTTTGTTTTTTATCACTATACCCCTTTCATCTTTCTTATTTCTGAAGATCCATCTTGTGCCAATAGGTCTTTTTCCCTTTGGAAGAGGAACAATAGTCCATACAGCTTGCAGTTTGAACTGAAGAAGTTCTTCTTGCATTGCTATGATCCAGTTTGAATCTTTCATAGCTTGTTGAATCTTCTTGGGTTCTTCCTGTGACAGAAAACATTCATACATGCATTCATTAGATATTAAACTTATGTTACAAACATTTGAATCTAATGAAGAATTAAATTTGCTTCTTGTCTGCATGTTTGAATTGACATCACTTAGGACTAGGTCCAAAGGATGATTCTTTTCAGTTCTGGTTCCAGGGATTTTGTCAACAGAGATTTGAGAATCTAGATTTGACTCATTTGATTCAGGAAATTGTGCATCTGTCCATGTTTCTTCTTGATTGTTTGCATTTTGTGGAGTTTCATCATTACTACTGGTGTCAGTAGTAACGTTCTCTTCATTGACCTCAGGTGGTTCATTGTTGTTACTGACATCAGTATTGAGTAGATCATCATCACAACTCTGAGGTTCGGAGTTACTACTGGGATCAGTAGTATCTTCAGAATTTGTGTTGTTACTGGTGTCAATGAAATTAGGGTTATCAGAGTTACTACTGTCCTCAGTATCAACTGTGGGCTCAGTATCAACTAAGATATACTTCATGATTTCTTGTCTTCCACTTGATGATGGTCCTACTTGTTGGCTTTGTTTGTTTGAATCTCCTGTATTAAGCTCATAATTGACATCAAAAGATTTGGTTAGAATATCAATATTAAACAACCAATCTGGACCATTTCCTTTTCATTCATCAGATTTTCATTAAAGGATACATTTACACTTTCTTCAATGATCCTTAGCCTTTTGTTGAACACTCTGTAAGATTTGCTTTGAGTTGAGTATCCTACAAATATTCCATCATCTGCTTTGCAGTCAAATTTACCAATTTGTTCACTTGTAATTAAAATAGTACACGGACAACCAAATGATTTTAAGAAACTTATTGATGATTTTCTTTTATTGAAAAGTTCATAAGGTGTTTTAAAGTGAGGCTTAACTATTAATACCCTGTTCTGAACATAACAAGCAGTATTAACAGCTTCAGCCCAAAAAGTTATTGGTAATTTTGAATCTGCAAGCATAGATCTGGCTGCTTCAATGATGTTCTATTTCTTCTTTCAGCTACACCATTTTGTTGTGGAGTTCTTGGTGAGCTGTACTGCCTGTCAATGCCCTTAAGATCACAGAAGTCAATTAGGTTAGTATTTTTAAATTCAGTTCCATTATCACATCTAATTGCTTTCACTTTGAGATCTCTTGTATTTTCCAGCTTTACAATCAGATTTTTGATCATTTCATTTATTTCATCTTTGGTCCTAAGAAAGAAGACCCAAGTATATCTGGAAAAATCATCAGTAATAACAAGGCACTATTGTTTCTTTCCAATGCTCATTACATTTGTAGGTCCAAAAAGGTCCATATGTAAGAGCTGCAAAGGTTTAGAAATAGAGTTAATTGCTTTGGTCTTATGAGAAGTTTTGTGTTGTTTACCTTTTAGACAGGCAATACAATGATGATCACACATAAATTCTTTTTGTGGTAGACCAACTACCAAATTCTTTTTAACTAAATTGTTCATATTTTTACAATTTGTGTGACACATCCTTCTATGCCAAAGTTCTGATTCATTTGTGTTTGCCTTAGATATAAAACAGCTGATCTCATTTGATGAAATGAGTTCTCCCCCTATATCCAGGCAATACACATTTTTTCTCCTTGGTGTTCTTAAAACAATAAATTTTTCATCTAAAATAAAATCAGGAGAAAGAATGATGCACTCAACATCTGTGAAAAGAATTTTGTTCTTCTTATCACAGACTTGGGAGACACTAACCAGATTATATTTAAGCTCAGCAACATAAAAAAAAACATCATCAAAAGTGATCTTACCATTTGATACTGTACCTTTACCTGTAATCTTACCACCTCTAGGATTTTCTCCAAAAGCAACATAACCTCCTTCAAAAGACTTGAAATCTCTGAGTATTTGAAGATTTCCAGTCATGTGTCTAGAGCATCCACTATCAATATGCCATGCTCTACCTTCTTCAGGGATCTGGATACTCTGCACATACAGTAAAAGGATTAGTTAATTTTGGGAACCCAAGCTTGTTTTGTCTTGGGTTCATCCTTTGAAAAGTAAGTTTTTCTAACTGAATGAGCCTTGTATGCAGTTTTGTACTTAGTACTGATGTTATTAGTTACTACTGATCTAGGTTTATACCCATAGTTTTTGGCTTTTGAAAATTTTACTACTGATGGACCAGTAGTGTTTGGGTAATATGAGTTTTTAGCATATTCAGTAGTGTTTTTGTAGTTATACCAGACAACATTGTAATTAGGGTTTTTACCAGTAGTAAACCTGGAATAGTTTCTACTGGTGTTTGAAAACTTTGAATATTGAGGAAATTGATTTTGTTTTCCATTGTTTTTGAAATAATTACTTCTGTTTGGACTTTTATACCTGATATTTTGCACAAATCTTTGTGCAGTTCTTCCAAATTTAGGAGTTTCAATACATGGTTTATTTAATTCTTTTTCTTTTGTTTCTTCAATTTGTTTTAATTTTAAGGCTTTTTCCTTTTCTTTGTTGATTTTAAATTCTTTAAATTCTTGACTGTTAATAGGATTGAAGTGACAATTTTTAGCTATGTGATTAACCTTGTTACAAATTAAACATGATAATTTTGTTGTTTTAGCACTTTTAGGTTTTCTTTGTTTTTTTAACTGATTTAAGTTTCTTTGATTTCCCCTTCTTAGAATTGTAGGTATATTTTCTGAATTGTATTTTGGGGATTCAGTTTGACTTTGTGTTGTATGAAAGCTTGTATCATTTGATTCAGTTGTTTGATCATCATCAGAAGATTCATTTGATTCATTACTGGTTTCAGTTTCAGTTTGACTTTCGATTTTTAAATTATTTAAAACTCTTTCTGTGCTTGATTTGAGATGAGGAATAAAATTTGTTGGAGGTGGGACTGCATGATATCCCACTCCATGAATGACTTTTTCTGTGGTTTGATTACTAGTTAATTCATTAACAATTTTAGAACTTCTTTCAAATTTCTTAATAGTTAATTTATTCTGTTCTAATTCCATTTGACATTCTTCTAATTTGATCAAAGTTTCTTTTAGTTTTAATTCAATATGTTCTTTTTCATAAGTAGTTTGTAACAATTCATCTTTTATTTTTTGATCAGTTATTTTATAGATTTTAATTTAATTTTCTAAATCAGCTATACACCCATTGTATTCAATTCTTCTATTTCTGTTTAGTATCATCTCTTCAAGTGTTTCTTTATTAAGTTTTTCTAATTCTTTATATGACTTAATGCATTCAAGAGTACAAGATTTAGAGTGTACCTCAGTAGTAGAAGGATCAGTAAAGGCCATGAGAGCTTGGTTCTGTGCATGTTCTTCTGCTTGAAAGCTCCAGTCATACCCTTGTCCTTCTTGAGATACTAAAGCAGTTGAATTTGATGTACTGTTTTTGTTGTAGTTTGATCTTTGGTCTTTGTTTGGGCATTCTCTGGCAAAGTGACCCAGATTGCTACAGTTGTAGCATTTGACCTTGGTTTTGTCAAATCCAGCACGATCACCTTTGTTGTAAGACAGATTTTGTCTTCCAGTTCTTTTAAGAAACCTTTTGGTTCTTAAGCTCAACATAGCCATCTGCCACTTGATGTCCATCTCTTCCAAATCATCAGGATTGAGTTGTTCTAAATCCTCACTAATCAATGCAGTGTGCACATGACTAGTGAAGAAAGATTCTCTTGCTACATCTTCAATACCTGCATTCTTTGTATTGTCCTTCCATGAACCTGTACTAGACACAAAAGCAGCATTGTTTGAAGGTAAATTAGGAGATTTATTACTTACCTCTGATTCAGACACTCTTAACTCATTGTAGAGTTCATCAAGCTCTTTCTCTTCTAGTGCATCGCCTTGTCTATATATCACAGTATACACAGACCATTCTTCACCTAGAGATCTGAGAAACTTCCTGTTGACATCATCATTGTCTGGTTTGTACCCAACTTGATTCAGTTCACCAATGAGTTTGTTGAACCTATCAAATACTTGAGACAATGATTCATTCTTCTGTCCTTTGAAGTTTTCAAAGTCTTGTTTCAGAACAGACTTCATGTTTCTTTTTGTGCTCTTTGTACCAACAAACCTCTTTTCCAGAGCCTGCCATAACTTCTTTGCATCATCATATTCAACAAAGAGATGTTGATAATCATTGGGAATGGCAAGCAAAAGAGTGCTTAAGGCTTTAAGCTCGATCCCTCTGTCCTTCTTCTCTTTCTCACACTTGAGTTTGTCAACTTCAGTTGAAGTGGTGGCTATTTGAGTTTGAATAGTTTCGTTGTCTTCAAGAACCACTTCCCACATGGAATAATCAGTAACCAGCATGTATTGCTTGATTCTGTTTTTCCACATCCCAAAGTTGTTGGGAGTGAGAATTGGAATCTTGTTTGCTTGAGTACTTTCATTGTTATCAGACATGATTAACAATTTTGAGATCGAAAGTATGAAACTTTTTGTTGTTCTTAATTCGTAGATCTAGAACCGTAAAGCTCTGATACCACTTGTCAGGATCGATTAATCTAGAAGGATTAATTAATCAAAGATCTACAAACTATAAGAAGTTGCAGCAGATCAACACTTTAGTTTAATCGATTAAGAACGATGAATACTGTTAATGAATACGAATGTAAATAAGAACACAGTAATTCACAAAAAGCTTCAATGTATATTAATGTTATCGATCAATACACACGTATGTTTACAATTCATAAGGAACTATATATAATAGTCCTTGAAGTCTAAAATATTAACCTAGTTTTTCTAGGATTCGATTACAATTGAATTTAACAAAGATATACACTCTGTAACTAACTATGCTAGAATCTCGAATACGATCAGCACCAAAAATAGACGTCAGTAGCATTTGCTGTCATCAGTAGTAAATTGAGATCAGTAGCATCAGTAGTAAACGTAGTTCTGCCCCATCAGTACTAATCTTCAATATGCTTGAATCAGTACCAACTGCAGCATCAGTAATAGAATGATATATCTTGATTTATATCCCAACAAGATTAAATTACAATACACAATCAAATACATACAAACAGAAGAAAAAGAAATAAAATTGTCTTAACATCGATCTTGACATAACTAAAGAAAGTATAATCTTAGTAGGAGCATCGCCTCTATTTGGTTGACGATCTTTTTTAAAACATGAAGATATCCAATCTCTTATCAATCAAAGTAGATTTGTTTTCACGCATATGTGGTACGTAGATTTATAATAACCGGTTCATACGTCTTTTTGCTAATTTTCTTATAGCCTAAAACTGAAACTCGGTCCCACTCCACCCTTAGTAGTTATTTTTAAGGGAAATCCATTTGTAACGAGCTCGTTATTATTATCGCTTTTGAACATTCCTCTAGTTATTATCTTATAGTTATTATCTTTTTAAGGGAAATCTATTTGTATGTTTACAATTCATAAGAAACTATATATAATAGTCCTTGAAGCCTAAAATATTAACCTAGTTTTTCTAGGATTCGATTACAATTGAATTTAACAAAGATATACATTCTGTAACTAACTATGCTAGAATCTCGAATACGATCAGCACCAAAAATAGACGTCAGTAGCATTTGCTGTCATCAGTAGTAAATTGAGACCAGTAGCATCAGTAGTAAACGTAGTTCTGCCCCATCAGTACTAATCTTCAATATGCTTGAATCAGTACCAACTGCAGCATCAGTAATAGAATGATATATCTTGATTTATATCCCAACAAGATTAAATTACAATACACAATCAAATACATACAAACAGAAGAAAAAGAAATAAAATTGTCTTAACATCGATCTTGACATAACAAAAGAAAGTATAATCTTAGTAGGAGCATCGCCTCTATTTGGTTGACGATCTTTTTTAAAACATGAAGATATCCAATCTCTTATCAATCAAAGTAGATTTGTTTTCACGCATATGTGGTACGTAGATTTATAATAACCGGTTCATACGTCTTTTTGCTAATTTTCTTTTAGCCTAAAACTGAAACTCGGTCCCACTCCACCCTTAGTAGTTATTTTTAAGGGAAATCCATTTGTAACGAGCTCGTTATTATTATCGCTTTTGAACATTCCTCTAGTTATTATCTTATAAATATTTACTCATGCAATAAATCAAACACTAATATATAAAAGATAAATTAGTCCATAGAATGTCATTTTATTCTTTATCTATAAATTTCATTTCAAAATTTTATGTGATTTAATATAAATTCATGTTGATGTTATATGTTTTGGTGTAAACAAATTTGAGATGTATAACTAACTTTCTAAATATGCATACAATTATGAAGTACATTCGTATTTCCGTAAGAGCTATGGTGTGGTGGCGCGGAACCCATCGTATGTCATCCTTTGTTGTATCTATCTTTGGCGCACCAAAGCCAAACCATGATATTGTCATGGGCTTGCGTAGGGGTGTTCGTTTGGATAATCCGGATATATCCGAACCAAATAGGTGAATTCAAATGGAGTTTGGATTTCAAATGTTCAAACCAAACCGTCCAAACTAATTTAAATCCAAACCGATCCGAACCAAATTACAATTTGGATGGTTTGGATTTGTCCGAACCAAACCGTTTTTTTTTTCTTAATATATATTCACAAGATTACAAAAATATATAACATAACTAATATTAAGTTTAATATATATAATTTCAAAACGATAAACTACTTTATATATAAGTCCAAGTGTAATTCATAGTTTGTGACATTTAAAATAATATATGCAAAAGTCTTGACATCAACTTTCTCAAAAGCTCCAAAAAGATTGCTCCATTGCCAACTAGTACAATGTAAATGAACAAATAGGGTGTTATACATGCGGGCAAAAAATCACATATGCCATCGAATCGTTGTTGTTTGATACGAGTGGGTTGTGGGCGATTCACGTATCAAATGGGAAGGGACGAATTGGGATTAAAGTAAGAATTGACAGGGTTAAGATTGTGTGTGGATACTGGATAGTCGATGAGATCACAGGTCATGTATTTTGTTTTTTGGAATTAAATTTAGAAAGGACCAATTAAGAAGTTAATAGCTTTAGAATTATTTTGGGCCATATGATATTTCGTTAATTTTCATAGTCACTATATTTAGTTTTTGCTAGAAATGGGCTAAAATTGTTTTATATATTTATATTTTATATATTTATACTATTTGGATTTTTTGGACGATCCGAATTTTACAATGAAAACCAAATCAAATCCGAAAACCAAATTATTAATTTGGATCAAGTCCAAACCGATCCAAAAAACTAATCCAAACGATCCAATCCAAATTATCCATTTGGACAATCCAGATTTCTCCGGAATGAGCCCATCCCTCTGGCCTATCATTTGTTGGTCGATCCGGCTGGCGGCTCCTGCGTCTGGGGCCCCTTTATACTAGTTTGCTGTGCCAGCAGCCGCGGTAAGACGGGGGGTGGTCAAAGCCCATGCGAAATTAGTGGCGTTGAGCAACAATTGAAAGGGTTGTAGTTTCGAGGATTTTAGCCACTAAAAAAAATGATATTCATACCGAAACCCTCTATAGATTTTCTCTAGTTTAGAAAAAAACATCACTAGTAATTTATCTTTTGGGAAAGATAAACTCTAAAAAGAAATAAAAAATAAAAAAAGTTGAGAAAAGAGCCGCTTTCTTAATTTTAGGTGAGGCCTCGTCGCCCACCAACCCACTCACACTCTTCCCGCAATCATCCAACAAATAAATCCAGAACAGAGATCCAATCGAACCAAAAATGGCTATGGCGATCGCTATTCGAAGGCTCTCTTCTTCACGCACCAACTATCTTCATCGTTTATCCAATGGATCTCCCCTCTTTTACATGGTTTATTTCTCAATTCATTCCTTTAATCCATCAACTTTTTATTTCCTTATATCATTCTTATTCAATGTTTGTTTCATGTGCGTTTCTCTAGTCTTCTTTGCCGAATCCTGCAGCTCGTGACATCGAAGTTTCACGTGTTAATGTTAGTACTACGCAATTTACTCACTTCAATTCTTTTTTGAGGTGTTATTAGATCTTGATTATTCCATCTAAGGTTTGATGTTCTTTGTTTGATTTGATGAATTTCGATTGATAGTGGACGAAGCAATTGAATGCTCCACTCGAAGAAATTGATCCTGAAATTGCTGACATTATTGAGCTCGAGAAAGCTAGGCAATGGAAGGTAGCGTTTATCCTGCAATTAACACTGATCTTTTGTACTTGACTACTTGTTGCATCCTTTTCTGTAGCTATTGATCCTTTCTTAGAGTTTAATAGTAGTAATTGGATGTGTGTTTTCAAAGCGATAATTGTGACTTGAAGATAGTCACGTTTAAAGTTAGTATTGTTTACATACATCAGTTTCTTAGTATTAGTAGCTGATGCTTATCCAAATCTGATCATTTTGATCTTAAAAAATCTGAAATTTGCTAAAACTAGAATCACCTTCTCAATAATTACTTTAGACACACATCCTGAGAAGAGCGTTCCTGTTTAGTTTGTATCTTGTTTATGTCTTATCTGTGAATGGGATAAAATTGTGTGTAGGGATTCGAGTTAATACCTTCAGAGAATTTCACCTCGTCGTCAGTGATGCAAGCGGTTGGATCAGTAATGACCAACAAATACAGTGAAGGTTATCCCGGTGCTAGATACTATGGAGGAAATGAGTAAGAAACTCCACCACATTCAGTTATTACTTTTATATTATTTGTTACATTTTTTCTTCTTTAAAGGTACATCGATATGGCAGAAAGATTGTGTCAGAAGCGTGCTTTGGAAGCTTTTAATTTGGATCCTGCCAAATGGGGAGGTATTACATCCCAAGTGATTGACTTTCTTTCTTCATTTCTTGAAAGTCAAACTTTATTATGCAGTGAACGTGCAGTCACTATCTGGATCACCTGCTAATTTTCAAGTTTATACCGCGTTGTTGAAACCTCATGAGAGAATTATGGCACTTGATCTTCCTCATGGTGGACATCTGTCACATGGTTATCAGGTAATCTCAAATTTGTCTTGATGTATAAAGAATTTCCAAATTTTGATATATTCTTCATGATTTAGACCGACACGAAGAAAATTTCAGCTGTCTCAATATTTTTTGAGACAATGCCATACAGGTTGGATGAAAGCACGGGTTATATTGACTATGATCAAGTAAGCTATAAAATTTGGCATGCTATTTTGTGTTCCCATTTAAGATCTGTTATGAAAAAGTTAAATTAAAAACGTTGCAGATGGAGAAAAGTGCTGTTCTGTTCAGGCCTAAGTTAATTGTAGCTGGTGCAAGTGCCTATGCTCGAGCATATGATTATGCCCGTATGCGCAAGGTATATGTAAAATGACTAGTCTACCCTCACTTTTTGTGTTGCTCAGCTGAAGCGTAACATTGTGTTCAGGTTTGTGATAAACAAAAAGCGGTTCTATTAGCTGACATGGCACACATCAGTGGGTTGGTTGCTGCTGGTGTTATCCCCTCGCCTTTTGAGTATGCAGATATTGTGACCACCACAACACACAAGTCACTGCGTGGCCCACGTGGAGCTATGATCTTTTTCAGGAAGGGGCTAAAAGAGATCAACAAAAAAGGCGAACAAGTACAATATATACATTTTTTTTTATTATTATTTAGTTTCATATTCTAAATATGCGTCAATATGTAGGTGATGTATGAGTTTGAAGATAAGATAAATCAAGCTGTGTTCCCAGGGCTTCAAGGGGGTCCGCACAATCATACGATTACTGGTTTAGCTGTTGCGTTAAAACAGGTTTTAATTGCTCTTTTCACAAGGCATTACTTGTAATGAGCTGACTTTTGGCTATTTTTGTTGTATAGGCTACAACGCCAGAGTATAAGGCATATCAAGAACAAGTTCTTGCTAATTGCAAGAAGTTTTCCCAGGTTTATTTTCTTCTTCTTATTTTTGAATTTGTATCCGCCAATGATATTAAAATGTTGATTGGTTTTGCAGAGTTTGATAGAGAGGGGATATGCTCTTGTATCTGGTGGAACTGATAACCATTTGGTGTTAGTAAATTTAAGAGACAAGGTACATATTGAAGGGCAATTTAGTAATTTTTTATAAGTTATGTAGCTGAATGAGAACACTGTTCAGGGTATTGATGGGTCGAGAGTTGAAAAGGTTATGGAGTTGGTTCATATTGCTGCCAACAAAAACACTGTTCCTGGTGACGTCTCTGCCATGGTACCTGGTGGTATTCGCATGGGTAAATTTCACTCGCTCCATATTTATAATTACTAATTCGTATGCTTTCCATCTCTAATATTTTAAATTATGATTCAGGAACTCCTGCTTTAACATCCAGGGGATTTCTTGAGGGCGATTTTGTCAAAGTTGCAGAGTTATTTGATGCTTCAGTCAAGTTAGCTTTGAAAATCAAGGCTGCTTCTACAGGTACCAATAGTTTAAAACTGAAAAGCAAATTCACCTTAAAAGTCAACAAATATGAAGTCATGCACTAATTAATCTGTTATTGAAATTGAATACAGGAACAAAGTTGAAGGACTTTGTTGCAACTATGAATGACGAGAAATTTCAACCTGAATTTATAAAGATCCGCGGGGAGGTTGAAGAGTATGCTAAACAATTCCCAACAATCGGGTTTGAGAAGGAAACAATGAAGTACAAAGATTAAAAATAAAAACATCTTCATCATCAAACTCCAACTTTAGTGAAAATGATGACACGTGTTGTTCCAGTTTTTGTTTGTTTGTGTAAGATGGATGATGAATAATGATTATGGTTATTTGCTTGCATAAACAATATTGTGAATTATTTGTATCAGCGTGTGGTTATTGATAATCACGAGTACAGCAATAGGCATATTGATTTTGCGACATCTGTAGTTGTTGCTAGGGTTTTTATACTATATTGAAAAACTGTCTCAGATGTGTGTATGAAAGATGATTTTGCGATCCATTTTGCTTATTCAATTACCTTTTGTTGTAAGGGCACATAATCTACTCGTTTTTTTTGCGAACCCATGACCTATAGAAACACATTACCCCAATCGCGATTACTGGTTGACTAAGTAAAATAACTAGTTAGCGGCTGATGTAACATTTTAATCTTGTGTTAATCTTTTCTTTTTCTTTTTGTTATTTAGTGGTGCAAGCTGATTAACATGTCATATGTTACCGATGGATCAAAATAGAATATAAAATTTTTCTTTAATACAGTAATTCACATGAAAAACTAACTATAATGATTTATCAATTATATGATGTGTGAGGGTGCATTAAATATTTCAAAGAATTTGCCTAAAAAATCTGGTGATAAAACTCCTGAAGCATTGAGTTGGGACTTTAGAGAAGTTGAATCAGGGACAGAAGATGTATCAAGATGAAGGAAAACTATGAAAGATGAAAGAAAGATAAGATTTATTCCTTCAAACAAGATGATAAATCATCTTCTTAGTGTCAAGATATTCATGCTTTATTAGGGGATTTGCAACAAATGACAGCAAAAGAGTAAGAACTCAACATATATATATATATACATACAACATATAAAATGCAAAATAGGCACATCAAACAGGGACATGGACATACACCTATATAATTATTATTATAATATTGTCCAAATTGTAATTAACATAAACATGATGAAATAAATTAAGGGCCTTTATTAGGATTCACAACCATCTTGCCCTCTTGATTGAGCGTCAAAGCAGGGCCTTGTCTCATATCAGCTGCAGCAACCACTGGTTGGTAAGTAGGCGTCATCCCTCCCTGTGAGGTTGTATAGTACACTTGCCTGCCCGTGGCGTCAATGCCCACCTGCCCGTACCCGATCTCCGCCTGCGGTCTCACCATTCCAATTGCTTCTTGATATGTTCCAACTTTTGGTTGCTGGATATATGGCTGCGTCATTGTACTGTACACCGGCTGTTCACGGTAGAATTCCGGCGGATTAACCATCCTCTGCATCCCGTAGTATGTTTGACCTTGACTCGCCTGACTTGCCGGCCGGAGTGTTTGGGTTGCAGCCGCCGCTGCTACCGGAGAAGGAGATGCAGACGGATAAACACCGCTTGACGATGGAATTAGATACACCGGAGAGTCAGTTCCGGCCACTGACATCGGGTAACCTCCTGTTGTCATATGTCGTTGTTCCTGCCAGTACCGCGGCTGACCGGTGGCAGCCGCCGGTTGAATTTTTTGTGTGTAATAGTCCCCGTAATAAGCCCTAGGGTCGATGTTGATTGCTTGTTCATGACTAGCTTGAATTTGCATCCTTTGTGATTCCTGCATCTGTCTCTGAATTTCCACCGTTGGTGAAACAACCGGATCGGAGATCATGTGACGATTGCTATTACTATCTTCCGAACCACACTCCGATCCCGGACGAGCGCCTTCCGGAACATTCATCTGAGGCACGACAACGGCCGTGACATCCTGCACCTTTGACGGAGCTGCCACATGCGCACTTCCTTTATCAAATCCAAACAAAAAATCAGGATTCTCCGACGCCGGCGATGATCCTTGTGTCGACGAGATCTGCACGGCGTTTAACGCATCAACGAACCATTGCTGTTCCGTTTTACTCCCACCACCACCACCACCGAACGTCGACGGAGATAAAGGAAACATAAACAGCCTAAGCCTCACCGGCTTCGCCGAAGAACGAAAAATCCGATCATATTCCGTCATCATATGTTCCAAATCCTCATCGTTTGTAACCGAAATCAACGCATCTAGATCTTCCCCAGGCAGCTGGTACTTAAAGCAAATATCCGTAGAATCGGAAAGCGATGAGAGTTTATGTAAAATTGAGGCGTACCTAATGTTGCGATCCACTGTGAGGATTTTGGTATCGCCGCCGATATAAGTGAGTTGATTATCGTGCGGCCGTGGCAATATCTTACCTCCATAGCTACACATAAGCTTGACCTTGTAATTGGAAACATTGTTGGGGTTAGGATTGTTGGCAAATTGTTCGTCGTATGAGGCGGTTTCGCAATCAACTTCCCGGGAACGAGGAGTCGAGGTGTTGGAATCTGGATACGAAGAATACGAGTAATTATTCTCCGTATTTGGCATGATTGTAAGGAATTTTAAATGGGGGACGGTGGTGGAAGTCTCACGGTTGTTATACGGAGGAGAAATTAACGGAATTGGTGGCCATTGAAGGTGGTCGATAGGATCAAGGCGATAGGTTTTATTTTATTTTATTCTTAGTGCATAATTATAGTTGCTAATGTGGAACCCACTTTTAATTGGTAAACCTCAAGGACTAAAAGTGCAACCTTTTATATCTTTATGCCTTATTTTATCTTACTTTTTAGGACAGATATGTTATACTCCCTCCGTCCCACAAAAAAGTTCCCATTTCCCCTCTAAATTTTGTCCCACAAAAAATTTCCCATTTCTCAAATGGTGAGGGACCACTTAATAAAATAATATTAAAACTATGGACCCCACCACTAATTATCTTCTAAAAACACTTTCTCTCTCCAGAAAACCTTATATTTTAATCAAAATATAACCATGGACCCCACCACTCTCTCTCTCCTAAATACGTGTGCCCATTAGAAATGAGAACTTTTTTGTGGGACGGAGGGAGTAATAAATTTATTATTAGAGTACTTTACCAATTTCTTTTGGGAATTTATTTTCCCACCATAACTTTTGATTTATATACAACAGTGTACAACTATTAATGCAAACTGTATAAACATATGAAGCAGAAGTTGTGGTAGATCCATTAAAATATGTGGTACATTTATCACCCACTATTTCTTTTTTGTTATTAGACCGTTGTGACATACTGACATACTATCCTACGCGTCTACCCGTGCTACAAATTAAATCATAACATATACTTTAGTTTTTATAAATTAGTGTAATGGTAGTTAATATTTAAACTGATATTCAGCTAACATATACATGTCATCAATATATTTTCTCTTTAATTTTTAAACTTCACCATTACAATACATAAAGACACCAAAAATACTAAATATTCTATTAAATTACCTTGTGTCCCACCTCAAACTCGTCTCCATTCGTCGCTTCTCCGCAAAAAAACAACCGACACACCTAAACCAACGGACTGTGTCATTGGTTGAAGGCTTAGTGATGGGCAAACCGAAGTCACCAATTTGACCGGTCTTATATGAGACCAAAATTAACTACAGATATACAAATTTTATAACTTGCTTTATTCATTCTCTCGTTGTCATAACTACATTTTTAAACCTTTTTAGATAATTTTTATATACTTTGTAAATTGTTATGTTTAGAGGGGTACAATTTATTCTTCTTATAATACATTAGGCATAGAATTATGAACAGTAGATTTATAATAAAATAAGTTTATATATTATATTATATTCTTCTTATAATACATTAGGCATAGAATTATGAACAGTAGATTTATAATAAAATAAGTTTATATATTATATTATATTACTAAACATGTAGAACAGTTATCGGATTTCTAGAAAAACAATTAATGTGGTGTGTATTTATTATTTGTACCGTACAAGTTTTGATAGCATATGAACACCATTCCAGAAAGAAAGAAAAAAAGATGCTTTTAAGCTAAAATGAGAAAAAAAGAAATAAGTTTTTTTGTTGATTACACGTTGCATCTTTTTTTTCTCTAAATACAAATAATTTATTTTATTCGAATTAATATATTACTCAATATGTACATTATAAATAATACATTTATGAAACATGGTTTAATAGTGATACTTCTTGTAACGACCCGAAATTTGTAAATAAATAAATTGTATAAAAATATGATAAATAAGGATAAATCGTTTAAAGAACGTAGGAATTGGTTTCGTGTCGTTTGGACACCGTACGAGAAAGCTATGGGCGAAACCGGGTCGAGACAAAGGTGAAAAAGTGCAGCCCTGCTGCCTTAGGAAGTTCGCGTCGCGAACTAGGGTTAACGATCGGGAACTCCGATCAGGGATCTGGGCCATTGGTCGCGATGTAGTTCGCGATGGCTTAGCGATCGCGAAGTTTGGAAAAACGCAGACTTAGCGACGCGAACTATTGTTCGCGTCGTGAACTTGTGTCGTGCAGCTTTAAAATCGGGTTTTCAGCCATTTGTGTTATTTTCAAACCCTAGATACCTCTTTGGCGATATTTCGAGCTCCAGTGCAGTTCTTGAGTGATTCCTCCACAAATCTTTGGTAGATTTCACTCCTAGTTGAAGATTAAAGGTATATCTTCACTCTTTGATCTTTGTAGCTTAAGATCTATGTATTTGGGTGTTTGGGTTTGAAACCCTAGCTCTTTGGGTTATGGGTTATGGTGATATAAGTGATGTATAAACCTATTAGATGGTATATTATCAAAGGAAACATGTGTATGATTATGATTTGTAAGAATCTTAAGGGTTGGTTAAACCTAGGGTTTGGTAAATCACCATAATTGGGGGAAACGAGTTAATAAGTGTTATCTAGTGATAGATTGACACATTGGTAGTAGAATGTGATGTTGATAATCTTGTGATTATTGTATTAGGCATTTCGTGAGGTCTTGGAAGGTTGACCGAATTGTGAAGCAAGGAAACTGACGTAAAGAATACGGTTGGAGCACTTTATTGCTAAGGTGAGTACATGAGACTTTTAAACTGGGTACATAGCAAATGGTTTTCGAAAATACATATGATATGTTATGGGTCTTTATTAATAAATGTTTTGATAAAGATAGTGACTGAAAAGATAAGAAAGTAGGTGTAATGTGATACTAGAATAAGTCTAGTATGATTGATGAATTTGGAAGTAAATATGATAAGCTAAAGTAATTATGAAATCTTTACTAAGGAACCATAATAATGAAGTTATGGAGTAATATAATGTATATTGAGTCTTTATTAATAATTATGTATTAGTAAAGCAATTAGAAATGATTAGATAAGTAATGAGTACCTATTGGTAAGAGTTACTAATAAAAGAAATGAACGAATATATATGAAAATGATTATGATGTGGCTGGTAATAATTATGCATTACGGTCACGAAGAGATAAAAGTATTATGGTGTCGATAGACAAGAATTGTATATTATGAAATAAGTGAATATGAACCTCCTAGGGTTCATAGATGTAGAAGTATGTGTAGATTGCTTATGATTGGGTCCATGGGACCATACATGTACGTTCACACTATGTTGAACTAGTTATATATAGTTATTATTAGATAACTAACTTGTTGATGACTGATGTGATAGTCGAAGGCTTTGATTGGAATAACCGATGAGTTATGGTAAGAATGAGATGATGTGATGACGCGGGGGATCCCCGGTCATGAGGTGTGGAGTGAGGGGCAGTTGGGTGGATTCCCATCGACTCATCCACGGTAGTAGTCTTGCTAACTGGAGGAAGGTCCGGCGAGTAAGGCAGGTATCGGTAGATTGGGCGGTTCCCTCTTGCCGTTATCTTGAGCAATTCGGGGGATCCCCGGTATGTTTCTAGTATGTATATGTTTATATACTAGAATTGGTTGAAGCTTATTAATGCGGGGGATCCCCGGTTAATAAGTTAATGTGCTTCTAGTTAGTTTGGGGGCAACCCGATAACTAGATATGTTGTGCCTCTAGCTAGTGCGGGGGCAACCCGATAGTTAGATATGATTGCTAGGAGAGCAGAGATTGCTAGAGTCACGGTAGGGTGACTAGCCGGTAGTGAGATTGTTTATATTTATATATATGTTTATATATTTATGAAACTATGATTATTATTATTTGGGTCTAAAACCCTTGTATCTCACGAGACTATTTTGTCTCACGTACTACGTTTGTTTTGTGGCTATGTACTCAGGTACAGGTTTGAAGTGATAGAAGGTTGCACTAGAAGTGGCCTAGAGATGTTTAGCTCGGGAGCTAATAGGTAGATCCCGTTGCCTATGGTTTTGATATACTTGGTGACACCGTATTTTTGTAAACTCTGATATAGATTCTAAAGTTTTTGTTAAACTGTATTTTGGACAATATGTCGAATATTGGGGAAATGTATTTTAAATGATTTAAACGATGTTTTAAAAATACGGGTGTTACAACTTGGTATCAGAGCTATAGTTTAAGTGAATTAGGTTGGATGTCCATCCTAGTCTTAGACTGTAGCAATAGGAATGTAAGATTCCTTGAGATCGATAGGTTGACCTTGAGACTTTATGTTAAGTTTAGGGTTGAACCTAGGGGACCTATTGAAGTTGTTATGAATTATGAAATGTGAGTCTTTTGAAACCATAGGGCATTATTATGATATGGTCGGCCCCTATGAGAGATGCCATGATTTGATCTAATTGTGTTGTTTTCGATGGTCGAGCTGACCGTTTGAATCTTGTTTGTTAAATACATTGGTATGGCGAAGGAATGAATGGGTAAGGTGGACGAGCTCCACTAAGTTGGGAAAGGTTAAGAATGAAGATGTGAACCAGGATTTGGATAATTGAATAAATAAGGGTAGGTGGAATGATTCCAATACCCATATGAAGGAAGAATAATCGAATGGTAAATCCCGTAGTGGGAAGTGTCTACATAAAAGGTAGCAAAACATAGTCGGAAGAAATGAAAGGTAGTTGTGTAAGACTTTCATAGCGTGTAAAACTGTTGTGTAATTCGGAAGTTTTGAACCGAAGGTCACGATGTGGTGGATTCGGTAGATTTAGCAAGTGCTAGAGATTAGAAAACGAGGAAGAATGACATGGTGACTTTAGCGTCACCATTATTGAAGGGTGAGGTGTTGACACGGTGGAATGTGTTGTATGAAACTTTGGGAAAGAGAGCACGGTACAAGATGTTGTGAAAGGAACTCACGAGTGAGTTAAAAGGGGAAGTTTGCCCGGAAGGAAATCTAGAGGGGGAATTCATGATGCAATCTCGGAGAATTTTTGGTAAATTGACTTAAGTGATTATGGCTTAATTGTTTGGTTGTTGCACGAATTGGTGCTTATAGAAATTGGAGATGAGTCGTACAATGTGGAAATTTATTTTTTTGGGAATAGTCTTCCCGGTTAGTTATGCGTATGGAAATATGCAATGGAAATGATTATAAACAAGTTTGTCGCGTGTAGTAAGGATATAAGGATATAAGGATGGTGAATGTGTTTCAACAAAAGGATAGTAGCACAAAGAAGTGTTAAGTTTTAGTAAGAAATGTTAGTTTGAATGGGAATTTTAGAAATAGAAACTGTGGAAATGGAATTTGGATGTCCGGCGGGAATCCGGATAAATAATGTAATATGAGTATGCGTGAACGGTAAAGGAAAGAACGACTAAGGTGTAGTGATGTCTTAGAACTCGCAAATGGAAAATATGTAGAAAAGAATAAGTATTGGGAATGACGAGTTTTGATTGTTGAAAGTGGTTGAATAAAAGTTGGCATATAGCCATAACAAGTTTTGGGACGGGGTTCATGGACTCGATACCAAGGGTAAGAAGGTAATGATTGATAAAATGTCATAGTAATGGTATGACGGTATATGACATGGGATAGTGTGAAACTACGGTTGGAAAATAAGTATTTCAAGTATCGCGATGTATGAAGACGAGAGTATGGAATGTTGGGCCAATGTGTGCCGAGCCATGGGTTACAAATGTGGACCGGAGTCGATGGGTTGACTCAAGATGACCAGGTTGACCGGTGGACTATGATTGAAGGAATAGATTGATGGTTACCCCGGTGGTGACAAGGATTTGGAAAGTTGTTCAATAGAGAAATGAACCGTTCAAGGGTGATTAATGTGTGAATGAGACGGTAGATGGGAATCGGAAATTTTATTGGTTACCCGCGAGGTACGAGGCTTGTGCATTATGTGATGGCCTTTGAAGGAATATGATAATGAAAAGGTGATGTTATATGAAACGTGTTAAGTAGTATGCCCAATGGGGAATATGTTAGATATGATAGAAAATGATAATGTGATATCATGGGAAACGTGCTAATTGCATGATGAATAAATAGTCGGTTGAATGTGTAACCTAGTAGTGAGATTATGTGTTGAGAAAAGAGGTATACTAGTATGGTATCCAAAATCGATAGAATGAGGAAAAGATGATGTGGTAGTTCGGGGGATCCCCGGCTCCTATGATGTTTGGGGGTGGAATCGGTTGGGCGAATCCCAATGGTTCCATCCTGTGATTGGAGATGTTCTAATCACTGTGACAGTTTGGGTCTTGATGGATTGGAGGCTTTCCAATCATCATGATATAATAGTCAAAGTATGAATTGTTGTGTCTGTATAATAATGTGTATATATGTGTGTATATGTTTATGTATATATGATGAATGTAGAACTATGTGGTTAATGTGTATGGTTATGACTGTACGATAAGTGAGAATTTGGTTGAAATGCGGGTTGCATTTAAGCCGTGTATGTGTAGGGGATGCCTACGCTTTATAGGATAGGAGGAAAGAGAAACTCCTAGTGAGAAAATTATTATTTGGTAATCAAGATGTGGTAAATTTGTATGAAATTGAGAATAAGAGTTATGAAATTGATTGATGTGACACAGGGGTAGTTGAAAGAAAACTAAGTGATGGTTTGAGTGACCAAATGTTGGTCAAGAATCGGTAAAGGTCGATGTGACCATATGTGAATGTACGACTCTCGGATAATTGGGAGAGAAAATGAAAGTGTGGAAAAACGGGGACAATTGTTAAGGGGACAATAATGAGTGGAACCCGAAAGTGATAAATTAGTAATGGTGCCCCGTGAGTATGAAATTTGTTAGTTGGGAAAAGTATGGTTGACTTTATGCAAAAGTCAAGATTAGTCAAATTGTGAATAGTTGACTCGGTCAAGGATGGGATTTGACTCTCGTTATGAACGGTTAGTGAATGTCGAGGGCATAATGTGCCGATTGTACGTATGTGAAAAGATTAATGGAATAGTTGAAATAGTTGTAGTCAGATTATACAACTTTGACCCGTTAGGGTGTTGTCAAGACTGAATGTGGGAATCGAGTATATGATTGTAGCTGGATCATAAATTGAAGGCCAAATGAAAAGGAAAGAAGGATTTATGGGTTCCTTAGCGAGAAGGGAAATTGTTAAAGCATAGTTGACCTTGTTCTTAAGTCAAAGGTTAGACGATATTGGAATGTGGCAACTTGGTCGAAGCTAGACTTTGACATTCGTGTTGGTCAATTAGTTGATTTTAATGAGCGGGTCATGTCATTTTTTTTATGTGTATAAAATGATCGGGTTTGATTGAAGGATTAAGAGTGTTGTGGTCAAATTGTGAAATTTTGACCCGTTTGGGTATTATGAGTTTTAAAATTTGAGTCTTGACCGTTCGGACTTAACGGAGTTAAGTGAACGTTTGGATGTAATGATAACGGAATAGGAATGAGGAAAGTTTGATGGTAGTGACCACAAGGGAATGAGAGCGGAATGCTCGGTTGTATGTGGGTTGAAATTCTTAGTGATTCCGCAGACGGAATCCTGTTAAGGGGTAGATAGTTGTAACGACCCGAAATTTATAAATAAATAAATTGTATAAAAATATGATAAATAAGGATAAATCGTTTAAAGAACGTAGGAATTGGTTTCGTGTCGTTTGGACACCGTACGAGAAAGCTATGGGCGAAACCGGGTCGAGACAAAGGTGAAAAAGTGCAGCCCTGCTGCCTTAGGAAGTTCGCGTCGCGAACTAGGGTTAACGATCGGGAACTCCGATCAGGGATCTGGGCCATTGGTCGCGATGTAGTTCGCGATGGCTTAGCGATCGCGAAGTTTGGAAAAACGCAGACTTAGCGACGCGAACTATTGTTCGCGTCGTGAACTTGTGTCGTGCAGCTTTAAAATCGGGTTTTCAGCCATTTGTGTTATTTTCAAACCCTAGATACCTCTTTGGCGATATTTCGAGCTCCAGTGCAGTTCTTGAGTGATTCCTCCACAAATCTTTGGTAGATTTCACTCCTAGTTGAAGATTAAAGGTATATCTTCACTCTTTGATCTTTGTAGCTTAAGATCTATGTATTTGGGTGTTTGGGTTTGAAACCCTAGCTCTTTGGGTTATGGGTTATGGTGATATAAGTGATGTATACACCTATTAGATGGTATATTATCAAAGGAAACAGGTGTATGATTATGATTTGTAAGAATCTTAAGGGTTGGTTAAACCTAGGGTTTGGTAAATCACCATAATTGGGGGAAACGAGTTAATAAGTGTTATCTAGTGATAGATGGACACATTGGTAGTAGAATGTGATGTTGATAATCTTGTGATTATTGTATTAGGCATTTCGTGAGGTCTTGGAAGGTTGACCGAATTGTGAAGCAAGGAAACTGACGTAAAGAATACGGTTGGAGCACTTTATTGCTAAGGTGAGTACATGAGACTTTTAAACTGGGTACATAGCAAATGGTTTTCGAAAATACATATGATATGTTATGGGTCTTTATTAATAAATGTTTTGATAAAGATAGTGACTGAAAAGATAAGAAAGTAGGTGTAATGTGATACTAGAATAAGTCTAGTATGATTGATGAATTTGGAAGTAAATATGATAAGCTAAAGTAATTATGAAATCTTTACTAAGGAACCATAATAATGAAGTTATGGAGTAATATAATGTATATTGAGTCTTTATTAATAATTATGTATTAGTAAAGCAATTAGAAATGATTAGATAAGTAATGAGTACCTATTGGTAAGAGTTACTAATAAAAGAAATGAACGAATATATATGAAAATGATTATGATGTGGCTGGTAATAATTATGCATTACGGTCACGAAGAGATAAAAGTATTATGGTGTCGATAGACAAGAATTGTATATTATGAAATAAGTGAATATGAACCTCCTAGGGTTCATAGATGTAGAAGTATGTGTAGATTGCTTATGATTGGGTCCATGGGACCATACATGTACGTTCACACTATGTTGAACTAGTTATATATAGTTATTATTAGATAACTAACTTGTTGATGACTGATGTGATAGTCGAAGGCTTTGATTGGAATAACCGATGAGTTATGGTAAGAATGAGATGATGTGATGACGCGGGGGATCCCCGGTCATGAGGTGTGGAGTGAGGGGCAGTTGGGTGGATTCCCATCGACTCATCCACGGTAGTAGTCTTGCTAACTGGAGGAAGGTCCGGCGAGTAAGGCAGGTATCGGTAGATTGGGCGGTTCCCTCTTGCCGTTATCTTGAGCAATTCGGGGGATCCCCGGTATGTTTCTAGTATGTATATGTTTATATACTAGAATTGGTTGAAGCTTATTAATGCGGGGGATCCCCGGTTAATAAGTTAATGTGCTTCTAGTTAGTTTGGGGGCAACCCGATAACTAGATATGTTGTGCCTCTAGCTAGTGCGGGGGCAACCCGATAGTTAGATATGATTGCTAGGAGAGCAGAGATTGCTAGAGTCACGGTAGGGTGACTAGCCGGTAGTGAGATTGTTTATATTTATATATATGTTTATATATTTATGAAACTATGATTATTATTATTTGGGTCTAAAACCCTTGTATCTCACGAGACTATTTTGTCTCACGTACTACGTTTGTTTTGTGGCTATGTACTCAGGTACAGGTTTGAAGTGATAGAAGGTTGCACTAGAAGTGGCCTAGAGATGTTTAGCTCGGGAGCTAATAGGTAGATCCCGTTGCCTATGGTTTTGATATACTTGGTGACACCGTATTTTTGTAAACTCTGATATAGATTCTAAAGTTTTTGTTAAACTGTATTTTGGACAATATGTCGAATATTGGGGAAATGTATTTTAAATGATTTAAACGATGTTTTAAAAATACGGGTGTTACACTTCTACCGGTTACTAGACATGTTTCAATTTTTTTTAACATGAGTTTTTTAGTAATTTGAAATTTAACCCGCTTTGCGAACCGAATAATCACAGAGCAATCACCCGCTTTGTGGGTAGCCTGAAGTTGGTGCGGGTGAACCTCAATTACCTTAAAATGGTGTTTTTTTTATTATAATGTAAAATACTTATGCAAAAATAAACCCGCAGCAACGCGCGGGGTAATACATACTCGTTTGCAACATTCATCATTCGGTGAGCCTCACAGGCTCACACCACAGAAAAACACCAAAATACCATCATCTCCTTCATAAATTATTTATTATTACACACATATATCTATACTACTATTAAAGCATTTAGGCCTACTAATATTAGAAGGTCTTAATTTTAAGTTTTAAGACTTTCTAATATTAGTAGGCATGTATGCTTTAGAAGACAAAAAATAATAAAAATGCAACTTAGGGGAATCAAACCCGTGACCATTTGGGACTTAGGTGTGTATGTTAACCACTTCAACTACTTAATTACTTTGATTTATTTCAGATACTAATAAATATAAGCTTTAACGTCACCAGAACTCACACCATCAGATCTCTATTTAAACGGCCCATATTTAGTTCCACAAAAAAGTTCAATTTCGGATCTGATCCTACCAGTAATAAAAAAGCCCAATTTAGTTCAACTTTCATTATTTTACTTGCCGTACTTAACAGGAAATCAACAAAACCCATATTATTTTATGCGCCACTACATACTACCATTACTAATGTCGGCATCTACCATCACTATGCACCACCACTCATCACCATCGCTATTGCCACCACCATCGTTACTGTCGTCACTTTGAAATATAGTTACGGGTATCCGCCGCCGCATTGCGCGGGTACCTTGCTAGTAATTCATAAAAAAGTTAATGTATAAATGATAGGAGGGTACGTTTTTCTTTTGTTGAGGATCTGGGACAACTAAAGAACTCGAATATGGGGAAAAAATGAAAAAACAAATCTCAAGGATCAGAAGGGGAAAATTTAAAATCCGTGAATGTGAAATGAAACTATTGGTAGGTGCGAAGGAGTTGTAGAGGGACCCATTTTATTGGATAAACTTTGACATCAACCGTAAATGCGTGCAAGTTATGTGATGATTTTTATACGTTAAAAACATACTCGATTTTTAACATTTGTGAATATTCAGAGCACACGACACCAATAGTGTTTTGGGAGCATCAAATAACCAAAGTCAAAAATAATTCTTTGTTATATTTTCTGAATTATAATTGGTTTGAAGTATTTTTAATGAGTCTTAAACGAATACAAATAATCCATCACTTATCATTTATTCTAATTTATTTACGTTTTTAAAAAGCAAAAAATAAATAATGTATTTCAAATCACAATCTAAAACATTCTCTTTTAAGTGTATAATGTTTGCGGTCTTGGACCAATATCTCAAGCCTAATTGTTAAAGGAATATATGACTAAGGCCCAATCCCAGTCTCTCTCTCTTTCTCACTCACAGTCACACATATTTCAAAAATGTTCACTACAAGTACAATTGGTTGTACACGTGCACATCAAACCCGGATTTTATCCGGAACTGGTTTCAAAATTCAGTTTGGAACCGGATCGGGACCAGTTTTATGCATACCGGACAGAGTCGAGTTGTAAACAATTGGTTCGATAATTGGATCAAGCGTTGTTAAGTAATAGCGGTCACTAACTTTACGAAATTTGAAACTCATAATTTATTTCAATTGACAAGTTCATATCAAATTATTTCTAGGTGAAGCCCAATGGATAATAGCCAAAAGGCCTAACTAAGATGTGACTAGTTTCATTTTTATTTTTAACGGCAACCGGGGAATCTAGCGGGGAGTTTCGACAAAATCATACATGCAATATAATTGTAAAAAAGATTAAAAAAATCATATACATTGCATAAGGAAGTAATTGTGCAGAAGTTTTATACATACATAATAAATATCATACATATTTACCTTCAATTACTTTTGTTTTTTTAACACATTTATTATTATTTAAAGATAAAATAACATGTTTTTATAAAATTATTATTATATAGATTAAACTTATCGAGTAAAATCACCCCTTTTGCGTAACTTGAAAATATACAATAAAATTTCTTGAATATGTTAAATACTTAAATATAATGAAATTACAAGATTTAATGCATAATAATCAACATTTGAGCTATAATGAAACCATAACCTAACACACAATTGATCATCTTATTGGATTATACGATTATATAGCTTAGATTTACATATAGCAAAAAGCATATTGCAAAAAAGAAAAAAAGGCAAAAAGAGTGGCATAACCTTTATTATAGATGACAAAAATCAATCACAAGATAACAAGTTATTTACTCTCCTTGTATCAAAATTACAGTTATATCCCTCAATAATATCACTCAAATTACAGTTTATGGAAACTTTTTTATATCAGATATTCAAGAAGTGAAATAATAATCAACCGTGGCGAAAAGCTTGAATCATGTATAACATTATTTTTAGAGACACTTTCCTCCATATCCTGCATTCCTAAATAGCGCTTGCTTTATATCCTCCGGATCTAAAATTACTCTTTGCTCCATTTCCTGTAATTAAATTATTATTTAAAATATGTCTAATCACGACACTCGTTTATAATATTATTTAAAATATATATGTGAGCACCTGAGAACAATAAGCATGCATGGCGAAATCATTGAAACAACTTATAACACATTGATGAATCTGGAGACCCAAGGCTTCAAGCGTTGTCATTGTCGATATCAACAACTCCGGTTTACCCCCACAACACACTTCCACTCGTGTTTCTCTATTTCTCCTCTCCACCTCAAACTTTAATTAATTTAAACATCAATTATATTCCAAATTTTAATTATTAAATATATACTATGAGAAAATTAATAAAAACAATTTATACCTTTGGTGAATTTCTGATAAATGTTTCTTTAGGCTTTGCATTCATTAAATTTAATTGATTAGAGGAATTATGCATTTCTTCTTGCATATGCTTGATCTTCTCAATCAACTCCTTCATGTACTCTATTGTGTCCCCAAGTATTGATGTTCTATCCATCTTTAAATTACAATTCATAATTCTAAATTAGATAACCCACCAATTGTAAAAAATTAATTATCTTCTTTATATAAAATGTTACATTTAATTTCTCTTATGGAAAATAATTTAAAGGAAATTCAAATCTATAAATGATGTATATAAGAGTTGTACCTTGCTGATCTTGGGTACAACCGATCTAAGCATGGAAAGTCTATCATTTAACCTCTTCCTCCTCCTCCTCTCCGCCATTAGATTTTTTGAAGGAAGCCCCTCAACTTTACAGTTTTTATCATTCTTCCCCACTTCAAAACCAAGATGTCTTCCTGGTTCACCCGAAACCCCACGTGGGTCGGGCATTCCGGGGTTATTGACATTATAATTCCCTGCAATATCAAAATGACAGTTTTGTACATCATCCCAATGTGAAAACGTAGAGTAATAATCTTGATCAAGCAATGGTGAAGATTCAAGCTTGATGTTAGATGCCGTGTGGTGTTCATAGTCAACAAAAGGGTTAATATTGAAATGTTGTCCAAATGAAGAAGAACAATTTAGGGTTTGTGGGAATGGCAATGAGAAGTCTTTAAAAGATGAAGAGGTTTGAGAGGTGATGGAGGTTTCAAGAAATGTGGTAGGGAGGGTACTTTGGTCAAATTGATCCTCAATAATATTTCCATAAAGAATGTTTGAATCTAATATTTCTTCCAAGAATCCATGACCATAGTGTTGGTGTTGGTGGTGGAACGACTCCATTACTTAACTTTAGGATTGATGAATGGTAGCCTATGATGTTGCACCAAGTGGAGGTAAGGGGATGAATATATAGGGGGGATATATAGGGGGGGGGGGGGGGGGGGGGGGGTTTAAAGAAAAGCTGGCTTCTCAAATCTCAATCTTATATTACTAACTTGAGTAGATACCAAAAGGCTTATAGTCTAATGATATTAAGATGATTTGGTGTATTATATGATTGTTGGTTCAAGTCTTGGTTAGGATATAAATTAGTGTAAATTTAATGTATGTGTTTGTTGTTAAACAAAACGTTTAAAATAGATGCACTTTTATGTAAACCCTAAACAATGAATTATAAAACAATCATTTGTCATTCATTTTATTATATATAACTCTTTTTAATGCTTACTTGAAAAGTAGTCATAATTCCCCTTTTGAATATTGCCCTAATTAAATTATTTAATTTTGTTTAATAACTTAAACTAATCTTTGATGTAATTTGAGCAATACTATTATTGCCCTAATCAATGGTGTGATAATTTGGTGTTAACATTGAGGAGAAATTTGTGTATTTTTGCATCAAATTGGTGCAAATTTGGTGCTAACATTAGAGATGATGTTGTAACATCCTTGTGGAGTTGTGGGAACTACAAAAAAAAATATCCAAACTAATCATAATTTAGAAAAGACGAGAAAAAGAATGTGTTTAGCACAACGTTTGGCGGATGCTGGGTTCATGTATGGTTTGGCGAGCATCAACGCCTCCAAGAGGCTTTGGTGAGCCTTTAACGGAGACCATACATGTTGTTGGGAAATAAACATTCTAATTCTGATGCTGCAGTTAGTACTGATCAATGTATACTGAAGAATAGTACTGATGGGGCAGAAACGCAATTACTACTGATGATGTTGAAACTTGGATTTACTACTGATGATCAGATATACTACTGATGTTATTTATGGTGCTGATCGAGTCCGAAATTTTAGTATAATTAGTTAAGGAATGTTTATCTTTTTGTATATTGATTGTAATCGAATCCTAGAATAACTAGGTTAATATTTTAGGCTTCAAGGACTATTATATATAGTTTCTTACGAATTGTAAACGTACGTGTGTATTGTTCAAGCATATCAATATACATTGAAGCTTTTTGTGATTACTGTGTTCTTATTGTTATTCTTATTCGTTTACAGTATTCATTGTTCTTAATACATTAACAAGAGTGTTGATCCGCTGCAACTTCTCATTGTTAGTAGATCTTAGATTAATTAATCTATCTGGGTTAATCGATCCTGACAAGTTGTATCAGAGCATTACAGTTCTAGATCTACGAATTAAGAACAATAAAAAGTTTCATACTTTCGAACTCAAAATTGTTAATCATGTCTGATTACAATGAAAGCACTTAAGCTAATAAAATTCCCATTCTCACTCCCAACAACTTTGGGATGTGGAAGAACAGAATCAAGCAATATATACTTATTACTGATTATTCCATGTGGGAAGTTGTTGTTGAAGGCAACAAAACCATCCAAACTCAAGTAGCAAGCTCCTCAACTGAAGTCGACAAACTCAAGTGTGAAAAAGAGAAGAAAGACAGAGGCATTGAACTCAAAGCCTTAAGCACTCTTTTGCTTGCTATTCCCAATGATTATCAACATCTCTTTGTTGAATATGATGATGCAAAGAAGCTATGGCAAGCACTGGAAAAGAGGTTTGTTGGCACCAAAAGCACCAAAAGAAACATGAAGTCTGTTCTGAAACAAGACTTTGAAAACTTCAAAGGCAAGAAGAATGAATCATTATCACAAGTCTTTGATAGGTTCAAAAAACTTATTGGTGAACTGAATCAAGTTGGCTACAAACCAGACAATGATGATGTAAACAGGAAGTTTCTTAGATCTCTTGGTGAAGAATGGTCTATGTATACAGTAATATATAGACAAGGTGATGCTTTGGAAGAAAAAGAGCTGGATGAGTTGTACAATGAACTGAGAGTGTTTGAATCTGAGGTAAGTACTAAAACTCCAAATTTACCTTCAAACAATGCTGCTTTTGTGTCTAGTACAGGAATAGGCCAGGAGGCTATAAAGAATGCAGGCATTGATGATGTAGCAAAAGAATCCTTTTTCACTAGTCATGTGCATACTGCATTGATTAGTGAGGATTTGGAACAACTCAATCCTCATGATTTGGAAGAGATGGACATCAAGTGGCAGATGTCAATGCTAAGCTTAAGAACAAAAAGGTTTCTTAAAAAAACTGGAAGGCAAAATCTGACTTACAATAAAGGTGATCGTGCTGGATTTGATAAGACCAAAGTCAAATGCTACAACTGTAGCAACTTGGGTCACTTTTCCAGAGAGTGTCCAAACAAAGACCAAAGATCAAACTACAACAAAAACAGCACTTCAAATTCAACTGCATTAGTCTCTCAAGAAGGACAAGGATATGACTGGAGCTTTCAAGCAGATGAACATGCACAGAACCAAGCTCTCATGGCCTTCACTGAGTCCACTGCTGAGGTACATTCTAAATCTTGCACTCCTGAATGCATCAAAGCTTATAAAGAATTAGAAAAACTTAACAAATAAACTCTTGAAGAGATGATTCTAAACAGAAATAGAAGAATTGAATATAATGGTTGCATAGCTGATTTAGAAAATCAAATTAAAATTTATAAAATAACTGATCAAAAGATAAAAGATGAACTTCTACAAACAACTTATGAAAAAGAACATGCTGAACTAAAACTAAAAGAAACTTTAATCAAATTAGAAGAATGTCAAATGGAATTAGAACAGAATAAACTAACTATTAAAAAATTTGAACGAAATTCTAAAATAATTGATGAATTAACCAGTAATCAATCCACTGAAAAAGTTATTCATGGGGTGGGGTATCATGCAGTTCCACCTCCAACTAATTTCATACCCCCTCTTAAATCAAGTACAGAAAGAACATTAAATGAATTAAAAATAGAAAATCAATCTGAAACTAACACTGATTCTTCTGATGATGATCAAACAACTGATGCAAGTTTTCATACCACACAAAGTCAAACTGAATCCCCAAAATATAACTCAGAAAATATACCAAAAATTTTAAGAAGGGGAAATCAAAGAAACTTGAACCAGTTAAAAGAACAAAGAAAACCTAAAAGTTCTAAATCAACAAAATTAACATGCTTAATTTGCAACAAGGTTAACCACATAGCAAAGAATTGTCACTTCAATCCTATTAACAGTCAAGAATTCAAAGAATTTAAAGTTAACAAAGAAAAGGAGAAAGCTTTAAAATTAAAACAAACTGAAGAAACAAAAGCAAAAGAACTTAAAAAATCACATGTTGAAACTCCCAAATTTGGAAGAACTGCACAAAGATTTGTGCAAAATATCAGGTATAAAAGTCCAAACAGAAGTAACTATTTCAAAAACAATGGAAAACAAAATCAATTTCCTCAATATTCAAAGTTTTCAAACATCAGTAGGAACTATTCCAGGTTTACTACTGATAAAAACCCTAATTACAATGTTGTCTGGTATAATTACAAAAACACTACTGACTATGCTAAAATCTCATATTACCCAAACAATACTGGTCCATCAGTAGTAAAATACTCAAAAGCTAAACATTACGGGTATAAACCTAGATCAGTAGCAAACAAGAACACCAGTACTAACCAACAACCTAAGAACAAAACTGCATACAAAGCATTTTCAGTTAGAAAAACGTACTCTTCAAAGGATGAACCCAAGACAAAACAAGCTTGGGTTCCCAAAATTAACTAATCCTTTTACTTTATGTGCAGAGCATTCAGATCCCTGATGAAGGTAGAACATGGCATATTGATAGTGGATGCTCTAGACACATGACTGGAAATCTTCAAATTCTTAGAGATTTCAAGTCTTTTGAAGGAGGATATGTTGCTTTTGGAGAAAATCCAAGAGGTGGTAAGATTACAGGTAAAGGTACAGTATGAAATGGTAAGATCACTTTTGATGATGTATTTTATGTTGCTGAGCTTAAATATAATCTGGTTAGTGTCTCACAAGTCTGTGATAAGAAGAACAAAATTCTTTTTACAGATGTAGAGTGCATCATTCTTTCTCCTGATTTTATTTTAGATGAAAAATTTGTTGTTTTAAGAACACCAAGGAGAAACAATGTGTATTGCCTGGATATAGGGGGAGAACTCATTTCCTCAGATGAGATCAACTGTTTTATATCTAAGGCAAACACAAATGAATCAGAACTTTGGCATAGAAGGATGTGTCAGACAAATTTTAAAAATATGAACAATTTAGTCAAAAAAAATTTGGTAGTTGGTTTACCACAAAAAGAATTTATGTGTGATCATCATTGTGTTGCCTGCCTAAAAGGTAAACAACACAAGACTTCTCATAAGTCCAAAGCAATCAATTCTATTTCTAATCCTTTGCAGCTCTTACATATGGACCTTTTTGGACCTACAAATGTAATGAGTATTGGAAAGAAACAATACTGCCTTGTTATTACTGATGATTTTTCCAGATATACTTGGGTCTTCTTTCTTAGGACCAAAGATGAAACAAGTGAAATCATAAAGAATCTGATTGTAAAGTTGGAAAATACAAGAGATCTAAAAGTGAAAGCAATTAGATGTGACAATGGAACAGAATTTAAAAATACTAATCTAATTGATTTTTGTAATCTTAAGGGTATTGACAGGCAGTACAGCTCACCAAGAACTCCACAACAAAACGGTGTAGCTGAAAGAAGAAATAGAACCATCATTGAATCAGCCAGATCTATGCTTGCAGATTCAAAATTACCAATAACTTTTTGGGCAGAAGTTGTTAATACTGCTTGTTATGTTCAGAACAGAGTATTAATAGTTAAGCCTCACTTTAAAACACCTTATGAACTTTTCAATAAAGAAAATCATCCATAAGTTTCTTAAAATCATTTGGTTGTCCTTGTACTATTTTAATTACAAGAGAACAAATTGGTAAGTTTGACTGCAAAGCAGATGATGGAATATTTGTAGGATACTCAACTCAAAGCAAATCTTACAGAGTATTCAACAAAAGGCTAAGGATCATTGAAGAAAGTGTAAATGTATCCTTTAATGAAAATCTGATGAATGAACAGGGAAATGGTCCAGATTGGTTGTTTAACATTGACAATCTAACCAAATCTTTTGATGTTAATTATGTGTATAATACAGGAGATTCAAACAATCAAAGTCAACAAGGAGGATCATCATCAAGTGACAGGCAAGAAATAATGAAATATATCTTAGTTAATACTGATCCCACAGTTGATACTGAGGACAGTAGTAACTCTGATAACCCTAGTATCATTGACACCAGTAACAACACCAACTCTGAAGATACTACTGATTACATTAGTAACTCTGAACCTCAGAGTTTTGACGATGAACTACACAACAGTGATGTCAGTAACAACAACGAACCACCTGAACTTAATGAAGAGAATGCTACTACTGACACCAGTACCAATGAAAAATCTCCACAAAATACAAACAATCAAGAAGTAACATGGACAGATGCACCAATTCCTGAATCCAATGAGTCAAACCTAGATAGTGAAATTCATGTTGACAAAGTTCCAGGAACCAGAACTGAAAAGAGTCATCCTTTGGACTTAGTCCTAAGTGATGTTAATTCAAACATGCAGACAAGAAGCAAATTTAATTCATCCTTAAATTCAAATGTTTGTAACATAAGTCTAATTCAAACATGCAGACAGGAGGAACCTAAGAAGATTCAACAAGCTATGAAAGACTCAAACTGGATTATTGCAATGCAAGAAGAACTTCTTCGATTCAAACTACAAGCTGTATGGACTCTTGTACCTCTTCCAAAAGAAAAAAGACCCATTGGAACAAGATGGATCTTTAGAAACAAGAAGGATGAAAGAGGTATAATAATAAAAAACAAAGCAAGACTTGTAGCCCAAGGATACACTCAAGAAGAGGGTATTGACTATGATGAAGTATATGCACCTGTTGCTAGAATTGAAGCAATAAGAATATTTCTGGCATATGCTTCATACAAGAAATTCAAAGTCTACCAAATGGATGTGAAAAGTGCCTTCCTTTATGGAAAAATTGAAGAAGAAGTGTATGTATGTCAACCTCCAGGATTTGAAGATTCAGAACATGATGACTATGTGTACAAGCTAGACAAAGCACTATATGGTCTTCATCAGGCACCAAGAGCCTGGTATGACACATTATCATCATATCTACTGAAGAACAATTTTAAAAGAGGTGCAATTGACAAAACTTTATTCACAAGAAAGGTCAAAGATGATATACTACTGGTTCAAATATATGTAGATGATATCATCTTTGGATCAACAAATGATAAAATGTGCAAAGAATTTGAAGAGTTGATGCAAATCAAGTTCAAAATGAGCTCAATGGGTCCAATGAACTTCTTCCTTGGACTCCAAATCAATCAAAAATCAGATGGTATTTTGATTAACCAATCAAAATATGTCAGAGACATTTTGGAGAAGTTTGCAATGAAAGACTGTAAAAGTGCAAGCACACCAATGGAAACTCACAAACACCTACATCCTGATGTTGAGGGGGAGGATGTAGATGAACATCTTTACAGATCTATGATAGGTTCTTTAATGTATCTAACTGCATCAAGACCTGACATTATGTATAGTGTTTGTGTATGTGCTAGGTATCAAGCAAGACCTAAGGAACTACACTTGCAAGCTGTCAAAAGAATCTTCAGATACTTGAAGGGAAAACCTTCTCTTGGTCTTTGGTATCCACATGCATCACCATTTGAACTCATAGCCTACACAGATAGTGATTATGGTGGTGAATGTCAAGATAGGAAATCTACTACTGGTGGATGTCAATTCTTTGGATCAAGATTGGTGTCATGGCAATGCAAGAAACAAACCAATGTTTCAACATCAACTGCTGAAGCAGAGTATGTAGCTGCATCTGCTTGCTGTGCTCAAGTTATGTGGATTCAAAATCAACTCCTAGACTTTGGTATCTCTATCATTAAAACTCCAATTTTTATTGATAATCAAAGTGCAATCAGTATTGTGAATAATCCAGTAAAACATTCCAAAACAAAACACATTGAAATACGATTTCATTTTATAAGGGATTGCAATGAAGAAATTAATTAAAGTAGAGAAAATTCATACTGACAATCAATTGGCAGACCTTTTTACAAAAGCATTTGATGTAGGAAGGTTCAGCTTTTTGGTTAGCAGTATTGGAATGATTTTAATAAATTAATTTCACAAAAGAAAGTCATATGTAAAGTTTTGTATTATTTTTTTTAAGTGTGTTTTACTACTGGTTATTTATTACTACTGATTGTGTGTTAGTTTTACAAATTTAGTTCTGATAGGGTTATTAGTAGATAGTAGGTTAAGTATGGAAACAACGGTTGCTACTGACGTTTCTATTACTGACACTTAGTTACTACTGATCGATCGTTATCTGTGAAATACACAATTTACCACACTAACCCCCATGAAATTAGTCGTTGGGTTATTAGTCAAAGGGTATTTCAGTCATTTTTGCAGGGAAATTCGAAAAATATAAATAGCTGATTATGATTAGTTTAGCGTTATCTTCTCCTCGATTCGATAAACCCTACGATAAACCCTAAACTCGATCAAAACCCTGCATCAGTATCAACTAAATTCACTCCACAAATCATAAATTCTTGCAAAATCGATTGAACTTTCTGTAAAATTCTCAATTTCAAAGTTCAAAATCATTCCAATGGCAACCCTAAAATCACTCGAAGTCAAAACCGATCTCAAATATTCTGAATTTCACAATATGTGTGCTTTCTTGAGAAATCCAGATGGCACAAAGGATTTTCGTCCAATAGTGATGTTCTTAAAGAACTCACACATCAAGTTTGCACTCACCATCAACCCTAAAGCTTATCAACAACATCTGGTTGATTTCTGGGAAAATGCTGAAAGAATAGAAGAATCAACTTTATCCAAAATCAAGTCCGTAGTAGATGGGAAGCAAATCATCATTTCTGAACAGTCTATTCAACATCATCTTCAATTGAATGATGAATCAGGTTTGTTTTCTTTACCTAAGGAAGATCTTGTTGATATTTTACAAAAAATGGGGTATGAAGGAAGACTAGACATTGTCACATTTCAAAAAGGTCTTCTTTCACCCCAATGGAAATATTAAGTTCACACCATTCAACATTGTATCTCTCCTAAAACGAGTACTTGGAATGAGTTCAACAAGTCAATAGCTTCTGCTGTTGTTTGTTTGTGCACAGGACAAGTATTCAACTTTTCTTACATGATTTTTGAAGGAATGCTTGGAAATCTATCATCTTCAAAATTTTTAATGTATCCAAGATTCCTAACTCATATTATTAACTGTGAACTTCAAAATCTTTCAACACCTAAAAACATTTTTGTTACACCAGAATTAAATAAAAAGGTGTATTCTAATATGAGAAAACAGTTTAAATTTTCTGGAAAGGTTACTCCTCTGTTTCAAAACATGATCTATGATCAACCCCAACAGGTGAAGGTTCAAGTCACCCCCTTGAACCCCAACCAACTCCATCACTAAATACAGCCCAAACATAACTCATTCAGTCCACTCAACTAAATGAACCAACAGATGTCCTGAATGTGTCCCATGTACATGCAATTAGTCCCCAGAGTGCTACTCTTCACTATGAGGAAGACCAGACCATAGCCAAAGAAATTTCTAAAACTTACAAAAGGAAGAAAACTTCCTTAAAGGACACCAGGAGACCAATTGAGTCAAACCCCAGACTCCAAGAGTTGTCCTCCAAGGAGGAGAGAGGGCATGAGGAAAGGGCTCTCACTACTGATGCCCCAAAGGTGGGTGCACAGGCTAGTGAGAACATCATTAGGACCTAAACCTTGGCAACTCTAAGTGATGACTCATCTTTTGAGGAAGCACTAAGAGGACCCCGGTGCCAAGAAACCACAAGGAGGGGCACTACTGCTTCTTCTAGGAAGAAGAGTGTGTCCAAACAACCCAATTTATCACCAAGAAGTGATAAGGGTAGAAAGAAACAATCTGAATTGACAGATAGGATGGAAAACCTTCAAACTAATGTACCAAATGAGCCCAATGATCCACCCAAATGGGCTGAGGGCAGTATTAAACAAACTCAATTGACGGATAGGAAGGAAAACCTTAAAACCACTGTACAACATTGTCTGAATTTACTGAACAACCAAGGGAAAACCATGACCTACATGAAGCACTACATCAATACTCTGAATAGAAGACAGAAGAGGTTCGAGTATAAGCTTCAAAGGCAATCCAATTTGATCAGAAAATTACAAAGGAAGATTGCAGATAGTGAGGCTCAACAGGTTGAGATCACTAAGGGGGAGAAAGATCAAATTCAAGGGATGATTGATCAATCCATAGCAGCAGCTCTCCTAAATCTGAAAGAGGTCCATGGTGAAACAGGTCAGAGTTTTGGTGAAGACCTGAATAAAGAAATAAAAAGTATGGATGAGGATGTGTTTGTGTCTGCAAATCAGTCACAAACAGCAGAACAAATAAATTCTCCAGTTACTACTGAAGTCATAGAGACTACTGATCCAATGGAAATTGCTGAAACTAAGGATCAAGAGGTTGTTACTACTGATCCTATTGAAGAAGAAGAAACACCAGTAATAAATGCTCCAGAAGAAGATATAATGGATACTACGGATGCCCTAGCAGCAGTAACTACTGAAACAACCTCACCAGTAGTAAATGAATCACAACAACTGGTATTATTTGAACCAGAAAATACACCAGTAGTAACTACCTTGGTTACTACTGAAGATGTAGATTAAGATGAAGATGAAGAAATACCAGAAATTCTTGAACCAGAACATACTATAGTAGTATCAAGACCTCAAACTTCAGAATTTCAAGCACTTATCATACCTGATATTGATGATGGTGTAAACTGGTATGAGGTAGATGAATGTGCATTACCTCCACACCCAAAGATACTTCCACTGAACAAGATTACTAAATTCTCACATTCAATAACCATACCAGAAGTTGCTGATATGAAATACACTCCACCTATTCTTACAACCTGTGTTGGAAAAGGGAAAGAACTATTTGATGATGATTATCCAAACAGAGCATTAGGTCACCACATGGTTAATAAAATGAATCGTGTCAGACCAGCAAAGCAAGACAAATGGAAGGTGAATAGAATGAGGTACTTGAGGAAAGTAGCCAAAACTCAAGCTCTTGAAGATAAGAAAAAGGCTGAAGAAGAAAAATTAAAAAAATGCAGCTATTCAAGAGGTTGAAGATTTCCTGGTAGAGGATCAAAAGGCTGAGTTTGAAAAACAAAGAAAAATAGAAGAAGAACGTCTAAATTGCCTTGAAGATCTTGTGGCAGAATGCAAGAAAGAAAAAGCTGACCTACCAGATGAGATATTTGAAAAAAAGACCAAAATGATAGATTATTTGAAATCAAAAGGTCACAGTGCTAAGTCCTTTGGCAGAATGAAGATGATTACAATAGTAGATAACTATTGTACTGCCAAGAAAAGAGAATTAGCAGAAGCAGAAGCAGAAGAAGAAAAAGAAAAGATCTTAATAGAAATTGATCCCACAATTATACTATCCAGAACACCAATATCTGGTGAATCTTCTAAACCCCCTTCCAAAAGGAGAGCAGATCTTCAAATTGAACAAGAAGCCAGGAAGAAATCAAAACAAACAGAAATTATACTAGTACTAGATCATCCTGTTGCTCCTCTTGAAGATAATCCAATTATCAATTGGAGAGTTGTTGATAATGTGATAGAAGTTATAAGAGAGGACTAACAACTCAAAGGTTTACTGGATGGAAACCAATGGTAAGATCATGTACAAGAAGTGATATAATCAAAGTCTTGATCATTGGTAAACCAAGGATGAATAGGAAATCATGGAAAAACTCAGGAGCTGGATATCTAACTCAAATGATTGATGCTGCATTCTATCCAGACAACTATCCTGAAATCTTCAATAGTAAAGAAAATGTGTATGCATGGAATGTACTACCTACAGTCAACATGTATTTCTTTGAAAGATCCAGTAAAAGATGTGAGCTTTACTTATATGAAAAGGAATATCCTCACCCAAAAGAAACACTTTATCAAATAATATGTTGCTCATATATGAAACCTTATGATGCTGTTATGTTTCAAGAAAAGTACAATTATTTTGTAAAAATAAACAGCAAATATATCATAGCACAGAGGAAACAACAAAACCAAAGAACACTTGAAAAACGAGCTGCTCTAGAAGAGAAAAGAAAGAAGGAAGAAGAAGAACATAAGAAACTTGATTAATTCAAAGTGAATTAATAAGTTTAGGGGGAGATTGTTGGGAAATAAACATTCTAATTCTGATGATGCAGTTAATACTGATCAATGTATACTGAAGAATAGTACTGATGGGGCAGAAACGCAATTACTACTGATGATGCTGAAACTTGGATTTACTACTGATGATTAGATATACTACTGATGTTATTTATGGTGCTGATCGAGTCCGAGATTTTAGTATAATTAGTTAAGGAATGTTTATCTTTTTGTATATTGATTGTAATCGAATCCTAGAATAACTAGGTTAATATTTTAGGCTTCAAGGACTATTATATATAGTTCCTTATAAATTGTAAACGTACGTGTGTATTGTTCAAGCGTATCAATATACATTGAAGCTTTTTGTGATTACTGTGTTCTTATTGTTATTCTTATTCGTTTACAGTATTCATTGTTCTTAATACATTAACAAGAGTGTTGATCCGCTGTAACTTCTCATTGTTAGTAGATTTTAGATTAATTAATCTGTCTGGGTTAATCGATCCTGACACATGTGCATGTGCTATAAGGTTTTGTTGGTTTATAAATGGATTTAGCAACGGGTATATATTTTAGTTATATGAAAAGTTTAAAGCATTGATAATGTGCATAAGAAAAGTCGGACTGTTTGTGTTTGTGTCGTTTTTTCAGAAAAAGCTGTTGTAAGACACAAAAATAAATAGTTTAAAAAGTTTGAAACTTTGACCCTCACTTTGTGTTTTAATCGAATATGATAAAATTTTCTAACTATTTGTATTAAGGTCTTGCCTCTTTTAGCAACGGCTTTTTTTTTTTGTAAATATATGTTTGTGGTCATCATAAAGGAAATGTACTGCTATTAATTTTACTACATATAATCTTATGATCTATATTTTTCTTCAACTACATATAACATTAGCATAATGTAGGGGTGAGTATTTGGACCGAAAAAACCGAACCGAACCGAAAACCGACCGAAACCGAACCGATAACATGTTATCGGTTCGGTTTCGGTTTTGAAAATTCACCGTACTCGGTTTCGATTTTATCGGTTTCGGTTCGGTTTTCGGAAAAGGAAGAACATTTAGCCTAAAAAACCCGAACCGAACTAAAACCGATAACATGTTATCAATTCGGTTTCGGTTTTGAAAATTCATCGTTATCGGTTTCAGTTCTATCGATTTCAGTTTGTTCGATTCGGTTTTCAGACCGAGCTCACCCCTAGCTACTGCACAAAAGCAATTAGCAAAAAAGAGAATAATTACATGATTTAAGATTAAAGATTTAAGAAAGAGGGAGGAAAATGACATGAAGCAAGAAAACAAAAGGCCCTCAAAACCACGGCGACTTTGTGTTTGTGTGCGCCCACAGTAATTTTGTATCTGAAACCACTCTTTATGAAACACAACAAACTCCAAATGTTGTCATTTGTTTGCTAGCCGTTTGTTTTCTTTACCCTATCGAACTTACCTCACTGCTTAGCTTAATGCTCTATTCTATTCCATTCTATTTTTTAATGCATAAATATTAACCTAACTTTGAATTCTAAATAAACTATTGTTTTTTTCATTCTCTTGTCTGAAAACCTAAAATATGTATTAAGGAATTTGATTGTAGTTAAACGAGATTAATTTAAGTGTTTGAATATAAATATACTAATCATACTTATTCCTGCTGGCATTTTGATTTTTGGATGGGCTGAGAGGAAATACGCGTGTGTGGATCTAACTAAAGTTTCTCCTCTCGTGGGTTTGGGTAGTCGGGGTATTACGATTAGACAAACTGCTTTGAAATCTGCCTCGTGTAAAGTGACAAAGCACGAGAAAACATGCGCTGAAAATCAACACGTATTTATTCCATTTGCATTTGATACTTTCGGTTTCCTTGCACCCGAGGAACAGAGTCCAACGTGATATGCATAACAACGTTATGACACCTAGATCTACAATTGTTGTTTTTAAGAGAATTAATATTGCAATTCAAAAAAAGTTAGCCGCGCAGCTTGTTGTCCGTTTGTCTTCCTTATCTATGTAAAAAAGGATCTTTGATCTATTTTAGTTAAAATAAAGAGTAAATTACATGAATAGTCCCTGTGGTTTGACCTGTATTTTAGATTTGGCCCCTAAGTTTCCAGAAATTACATCAGTGGTCACTAAGTATCGGACTTCGTATTGGTTTTGGTCCCTAAGCCTAACAGACGTTTATTTCCTCCATTAAACTCTGTCATGTGCATTGCACATGAGGGTAATTTGGTCTTTTTATCTCTTATTACCTTCTTCCTCCACTCTTCTAAACTCATTCTTTTCTCTGACTACTAAGGGCATGTTTGGGAAAGTTTGTTAACGGAGCTTATTAGCTTACTAGCTGGTACCCGCGCAATGCGGCGGCGAATACTATGTGAATATATTACGTGACGACCAATTGACGGGTGGTGATGGCAACTGGTGGTGAGGATGGTGATATTGCGCGGCGAATACAATGTGAATATATTTCGTGACGACCAATTGACCAATGGTGATGGCAACTGGTGGTGAATGATGGTGATGGTCACGGATTCAATTATACTCTAAATAAGAAATATATGTTCAGATAGTTCAAGTTTAAAGTTCTCATGTGTTGCATTGTGTATATTTTCATGCGTGTATTTTATATAAAGATATCTATCAAATTATATCTAAAAACCTTGTAAATTTCATGGATTTTCAGAATATATCCACTCAGACTAAAACAAATGTTTTAATCAGTCAGAAAAATATATATGAGCTGTCAAATAGAACGCTCCAACTTATAGCATGCATCGATCACTGTGTTCCACTAACCGCTATCACAATACGAGATTTCTGACTCTCACTTGACAAAGAGTCGGATCGTCTAAAAAAAAATGACTATAAGGAATCAACAATTATCGATTAGTCATATATGATATCAATTTAGTAGATGATAACATGAGTTTTTTTAACCTTGTCCAAAATTTGAGTTCTAACCACCATACTTCCTAATTTGTATTTGCAATTCTCCACCAAAAGAAACCTATAAAACTCCCATTCAACGTGATCATTTTCATTTTTCGTCAATCTAAACCTATTATTATTATTTAGTTATTCAATCACTAATCATGTTCATTTACTGAACATTTATTAAAGATCATTCTTACAAGAAACACGCATCCAATGCTCCTCCACGTCCAAATAACTCTGCTAGATTAGTAAAGGGTTGAAGCATTTCCCATCGCCTAAACGATTAACTACCACTTATTGTTTCTCAACATTTAAAATCTTTAAACCATCCCTTTGCCTAAAGAAATATAAGCTATCTGTTCAAAAAATGGATAATAATTTCTTTCATTAAACTTTAGAGAAAAAATGCCAGCCACAAGAAAAAAGGAAAAGCAAAGAAAAAAGTGCCATAAAACAAAACAATTTGCCCCTTATACACCATAAGGGTCCAATTTCCATGCAAATAAAACAAACTAAAAAAAATATGCAGGGGACAATTAGATATAGATTCTGTCCTTTCCGGTTCCCAAGTTAAGAGGTCGTATCTAGCAAGAAAAATGAATATCAAAAGAGAATCATCAATCGTTACACTTAAAAGTTTAGCTTAGTAATGTTTGGTAATTTCTACAAATTAAATCAAGAAAGATTATAATAACTTATAAAAGATAAAAGCTGATCTTTAGAGTAATTTGTACGCCACGGAATATAGACTTACCTACGCATAATAATTTAAAAAATCCTTACAACATAGCTAGTAGTTGCATAAGACAAAATGACTTAGGGGAATTTTCCTGTTAATTCATTATCTTCAAGGGACCTGCAAATTTATAAAACATTTTTCAAAATTTGTTTTTAGAAGATGATCAAAATCATATGTAACTCACAATGTAGCCACTTGAAGAAACCCAATAATGTATTGTACTTAACCAGTGATCTGATTGTACGAGATATCTCTGCAGATTAACCAAATTAGTTTAATTGGAATAGAAATCTATATAGTTCATTTATTATAAAAAATAAGACTTGCAATATCTCAAAACTTGTACAATAACAATTGCTCTGGAATAAATAGTATCAGTCAAGTTATTTCCCCAAATATAGCTGAACATAACAATAAACTATAAGCAAAGAATAGATATTAACATTAAAAAATAAAAAAAAATGGAATGGTTTTTACTGAACTTGAAAACTTACAAATACCAAAGATCAGTCAACTGGCACTAATCCGCAGACTCAACCATCCCATATCCTGCAAACTCAAACAGATTCCACACTAATTTTAATTTTAAAAACTCAATCGTCAGCTGTCAGCATACCTCATCTCGTTTACCAAATAGCACATATACATTTAAAGTAGGATTGTTAAGCATCCCTTCCTCTTTCCTTGCATGCATTATAGTCCCCAATCCCTATAGTAACAATTTGAGTAGCAATAACCTGAAAGTGTTAGTAAAATTAATCAATACATACAAGAAGCAACTTTTGAAAGGAAGATGAAGCTATAACTCAACAAAAAATTATAATCATAGATATAAATGACTATATCGATTTTACTTTCCTGCAAAAAAATTGTTGGTGTTTACCTTGAGTAAAACAACAGTTCCTTAATAGTTATTGTGCAAAAGCAACGACTCGATATATGTCTTTCAATGAATCGTTTCTTGAAAAGCAACCTGCATGACTTACAAACAATCGGTTATCTTAACACCTAGCCGGAAACTGCAAAAATACCATGGAACAAGAAAAGGTAGAACAGATCACGTAAACAGAAACTATAATGATAAAGAGTCAATAATAAAGTGACAGATGGTTACTTTAACAAATCATGTGACGAAAGCTAGGGTTTTACAGTCGACTATGGCCACTATGGAGAAGTGGAGCGGAAAAGAAGAAGGAAGAAATGGATCTGGTTGTATGGATATTTACATGATGATACCTAGGGAAGGGAAGAACAAAAGACACGCATGCAATGGGCCAATTTTCGGTGGATCCTCTTATCCTCTTCCCAGTATTCAAAATTTAGAGTGTGGAATAGGAAGAGACGGCTGTGTTAGTATTTCAGGTTAGAAGAAATACGGAGATAATTAATATAGAGATAAAAAGTGACGGTGTAAACATATAGCTTTCATAGCTCAGTTGGTTAGGGCGTTTAACATGAAGTGGAAGGTCTCGAGTTCGAGTCGACCAACATGTCATTTTTCAATAAACGCCTATCATTTCAAATTTAGTAAGTGTGTTGGCTGAATTTTCAGCCTTGCTAATTATGGAAGGGGTAAATACTTTATAATATAGTATAGATTAGCTTATTAAGCTCCAAATAAACTTGAATTTGGAGCTTAATCTCCGTTAATAAGCTTTCTCAAACATGCCCTAAGAGGGTCATCTCTGACCAAGAGCTTTACCACCATTAATGATGTTTTCAACTCAATGATGTTCTTCTTCCTCCTCGTAATGGTAGTTCAGCGGAGGTGGGTCTTTGGAGATTTCAGAACCCACGAGCTCCAAAGGTGGTTGGCGGCCGCGTGGGAGACCACCAGAGCTCCACTATCACATCCTCCTGCTCCGTGGTTTCTACCTCCGCAAAATCCTTATCTTCACCTTGACGAAGAAAGGTCACTGCTTTTGACGATGGCGTCAATGGAGGTGGCCGTTACATCAATTCTGATTGCTTCAAGTGAAGTTTCGATCAATCACGAACTTTCATTTCTGATTGCGTCAATGGGGGTGGGATCGAGAAGGCATGAAGATGATGAATTTGTTGATAATGAAGATGAAATCATGCAAAAAAAACATATGATTTAAGTGAAATCAAGTTACGACTTTTGACGGCGACACTCGAGTAGGAAAAAGCATCCACCGCCACCAATAATGATTTACCAATAAGCGTGAATCTGAGAGACAATGATATACGATGCAAAGAAGACCTCTTTTCTTGCGATTGAGGGAAACCCAAACTTACTGGAAGATTTTTTCAAAAATAAAAAAATCTAGAATTTAGTTTTAAGGTAAGGAACAATGGAAGAAGAAGATTCTCTGACCTCTTTGCTTGCTATTGAAAGTTAAAGATTATTTATAAACCAAAACTCAATTTTATGTACTCGATTTATTGTTGTGTAAAAGAGAGGAGATAAATGAGGGAAAAAGAAGACTAACTTATGTATAATTTGATTTTGATTTAGGGTTTTAGTGTTATAAAGTTTGATTTCAAGGTTGTAATTATGTGTTAATCGATTACGGAGGGAGGTGGCCGATAACGGTGGCTGTGGCCGTATGACGGTGGTTTGATTTCATATTGTGGCCAGATTAGAGTGTGTGTGGAGGAGTTTGAATTTGTTCTTGTTTTAACCAAGCAGTCATGGGTGGTGATTAATGAATGGTGGGCGTTGAAAATAAAGAAATAATTAATAATTTAACAGAATAATATGCAGTGGTTGAGTTGGGTGTTGAGGTAAAAAGACCAGTATACCCTCATGTGCAATGTACAAGATTAGATTTAACAGATTTTTTAACATCTCTTATGCTTAGGGACCAAAATCAATACGAAGTCTTGAAGTTAGTGACCATCAATGTAATTTCTAACACTTAAGGATCAAATTCAAAACTCTTACCAAACCACAGAGACTATCCGTGTAATTTACTCTAAAATAAAAATTAAAAATAATAATAATCTTATAAGGAGATCATCACCAACTTTAAAAGTCTACTTTTAAGATTGATTCTTTTGCTTTTAACTGTAACTTATCCAGGGACGGATTTTTTGACAACAAATTGAATTCGGTTTACGGTTTTTGGGCTAGTTTTCGGTTCTCCTTTCTTTTTCAGTTTTTTCAGTTCTGGTCTGCTTTAGTTCGTTTTGTTATGTCTAATATAATATTACAATAAGAATTTAACTTGGATTATTTAGTATCGTGTAATTACTTTTATAATACAAATCTAAACTAGTAATATATATATTTGAACGATAATGGAATAAAAGTAGAGTATATTTTGTTGGTGATGAGTGATATAACTGTAAAATAATAAAAACTACGTATGGATCATTATATTATTGATTATCGTATATAAGTTACAAAGATACCTACAAATTTTACTGTACCTTAAGCCTTTTAATCTATACAATTTTGTTTGGGTCATATAATAAAGATAAATAATACTTCCTCCGATTTAAAATAAGTGATGCATTGTTGGTTTCACGGGTTTTGAGGCAAAATATGATAATGATAATTAAATTAGATTAATTGAATAGTTAGTGGAGAATGGGTACCACAAATTTTGAATAAAGTGAGGTTAATGATGTTTAAAAGTAAAAGTAAGGGTAAAGATGTCATTTCACTTTATTAAAGTAGATAGTTAGTGGGTGTGAGTCCCACTACTTTTTACCAAATAAGGTAAGTTTTCAAAGTTTATCACTTATTTTAATACACCCAAATATGGAAAGTGTATCACTTATTTTATTTTAAATCGGAGGAAGTATCATGTAACAATAACATGAGTCACATGAAAGTGGTTTTACCTTGGATTGTTGACCTTTTCTACTCTTGTAATAATAAACAAAAAAACAGTCGATCAAAAGGAGAAAGAATGGATGGCCCATTACATTACCTAAACTAACCTTATAATTCTTCCCCTCCAACGGTTGTGTGTGTGTAAATACGAAGTTCCAACCATAAGAGTTTTCATCCTGTTGTGCTACCTTTATTTGGATTGAGTTTTACACGCCATTATATAAACTTAAATTAAATATATGAGTTTTAAACAGGTTAATTATTTTAAACATTAAAAAGTATGATTTTTTTATAAATGAAATTTAAAGTGTTTGTATTGGTAGTATGACTTACTTCGTTATTTTATACGATAATATATACATAATGTGTTGATTAAAAAGCATCTGGTACTTTCAAAGAGCACCAACAATTGTTTGAAAAATTAAACGGCTCATTCTCGACACATATTTGGCTAATCGAAAGATCAACAAAGGTTTAATCATTTGTGTATGTGACAAAACAGAGTAGGGTGTTTTATAGTTTTCAAAAAAAAAAAAAAAAAAGAGGAGTAGGGTTTTTTTTGTATAAAACGTCAGCATGAGTGTATATCTAAACTAGTGGGATTAAGATTTCAACATTTGTTATTGATTATATAATAACTGAAATTAATTTATCCTGCTAGGAGGATTGAATATGTTTAAGGTATTTTGGTATTGAAATAATTGACAGCCACATATTCGAACCTACGACTTCATGTTATTAAGGAGGGACTCTAAACAACTAAGCTACTATGATGAATATTGATTATTTATATATATTGATACTGCCCCCACCTACCACCATCACCCACCACGACCACCATATCACCCACCACTACAATTACTACCCTCACGGCCCCACCACCACAATCACTACCATCACAATGCACCACCACCGACCACCATCATCACTGTTGCCATAACTATTATCACCTTATAATATAATTAAAGGAATTACGATACCGCATTGATGAGGTATACTTCTAATTTAAATAACACATGAATACACATAGAACCAAGTAAATGAGCGACATTTAAATGTTTAGAACCCAATACCCGATGTAATTGGCCCATTAAACACTTAACTATCAAATCATTTAAAGAATTTTTTTTTGTTTTTTAAATAAAGGGTAAATATCATAAATTGTCCTTGTGGTTTTGGGTTTTCTGGCATTTTGTCCCTAAACTTTTTTTTCCAAATTTTTTGTCCCTGTACTCTTTTAAATTCTGATTTATCGTCCTTCCGTCCAAAAAGGCTGTTAACTAACGGAATATACCAAAAAAAATGAGGGCAGTTTCGTCATTTTCCTTTTTTCCTTTCAGAAATTTCTTTTTATTTCTTTTTCTCATCTTCTTTTTCTTTTTAATTCTTCCCTAAAAAAAACCCTAAAATCACTTTAGATCTAAAAACTCACCCAACCGTTTTTGATTTTCCGCCGAGCTCCGGCGACCTTTGGTTCTGAAATTTTAGGAGGTTGTTCGTCTCCTCCGTGCGATTCCAACGATGTCTTTTGACCGGACACCGGACCAGTCACGCGCCGCCACGAGGTGGCGTCGGAATTTCAAAAATCGTCGTCAAATCGCCAACCGGCGATTTGCAATATTCCGGTGACGTTATGGTCGATTCGAGGTACGTTTCTGGTCGTATTGAAGTGGGGAACAATTCCCCTAGGTCTATTCATGTTCCTATTTCGATTTTGGAAGCGAATCAGAAGGTTGATGCTGTTTCTGTTCGCCGGCCGGAATTTCGCGATTCCGGCGAGATTGGGGTTCGGGATTTGACTGTTCTAGTCGGAATATCATGGGGAACAATAATCCCAGGTTGTTGCCGAATCTAGTTCATCATGTGTGAGGGATTGTGAAGACAAAGGTGGTCCAGATCTAGGGTTCATGTGTGAGGGATTGTGAAGAAGAAGGTGGTCCAGATCTGAAGATGATGGTTTGGGTTATGGTTCTTGAATCTAGGTTAGGGTTCATAAATGAAGAACATAAAAGAAGAAGAAGGATGGAAAAAGTCAGAAATGCCCTCACATGTTTGGCATGTGAGATTAGTTAACATCCAAATTTGGACGGAAGGACGATAAACCAAAATTTTAAAGAGTACAGGGACAAAATTTTTGAAAAAAAATGTTTAGGGACAAAATGTCAGAAAACTCAAGACCACAGGGACAATTTATGATATTTACCCTTAAATAAATATATAACACCAAAGGGCCAATGGCCTAGCGGTAATGGTGTTTGCCCCTAACTTTGAGGTTGAAGGTTTAAGTCACATAGTGGACATAGGTGGAATTAGGAGTAGATTAGGTTGCTGTTAAAAAAATGAAAATAAATATGTAACTATTTGTGCACCAAACCACAAAATTGATACATATAAAAAGGATCATGTAAGTGCATTAAAAATAGGAAATATGGGTGATATCGACACCATACAAATTACTTTCTACACTACAACTTATGTTTTAACATATTGCACAATCTGTTTTATTACTTGTATAGTGTGGTATGAAAAGTACTTTTTGTGATATAAATATCAGTTCTCATTAAAAATGTATGGATCTCATCTTGCAATAGTATTCTCATGCAAAAATGGAGATTACTCCTTCATAACTTAACTCCCATTTTATGTCATCTGTTTCTTTGAGGGTAAATCTCCTCTATTTCTTCTAAAAAATATATTTCATGAACTTGACAACAATACAGGTTGTAGTAATTTTCCATTTTGCCAAGTTTAATCCGAATAATTATGATTTCATTTAATCATGAAACATATGACCAGAGTTAGTATTGTACTGCTACTACCTTTAATATCTTAGTGCAGTCCTCTTGTACTAGGAGATACCCATCAATTTGTACTTGGATTTGGACATATTCGTGAGACTCAAATCCAATCATACGTTTCGTTCAAATGTGTTGGAGGAATTGGGTGAAAATAAGATTGCAATAACCAGATATTTTATTTCTTTTAATTGTGTATAGAAAATTTCTTTCATAAACAGTTTTTGCCCCTAATTACTTGGGTTGCACAAATGCGTTTGGGATAAAACAAATAATACTCTTCTGTTATGGGCCGAATATTGAACATCCTTGGAATGACATACGAAACGATGGAATCCTACGGCCCAATTGGGGCCCAAATGTAACTTAGATATCAGGGATAAGCTTCGGAATTTGAATCAAGGACTAATAAGCCCTACCAAGTACCATTTATATTCTTATTCCTTTTCCAGCAGAAATGTTCCTACTTTCTCTTCATTATATTTTTAAATTAAAATTATATACTTGTATGAGTTCCTATTACAAAAGGACAACTGGAAAACTACTAACAGTTACTAACTATTTTGATCCAGTGAGGACAACTTCATTACTTTAGTTTAAAGTTATAATATCAATTTAACTAATATATATTTTTTAATTGTATTAAATAGCAACTAGTTTTTAGATAAATAAATGAAGTATTTAACAAACTTGAATTATCTATAGGGTAAAAGATCAAATGTTTTGTAGCCAATCAGTATAATGTGTTGTAAGGTGTTCCATATTGATTTGTGCTCATATGTTCAAATCACATTGTGAATGAAGTATAAATTTAGAAGTAATTTAAAGTTGAGTGTTTCTTATGTTAAAGGTACACTTTTCACCTAGTGCTACGTCTATGTCTATCCATCCGTTGTTAAACGTTATATATTAAATTTGGCAGGCCCGGGTATAAGATGGTAGCCCATTATAGATAATCTATCAACTGCCTAATACAGATTTGGAAGCCCTAATAAACTAAACTTTGGGCCCTCATTTTCATAAATAAAGGAAAAGCCCAACAAAAAACTAACTTGCCAATCCAAACCAAAAATAACAAAATACAAGGAGCCTATATTATATATGCTCTTCCAATCGATCCAACTGGTTTTTTCTTTTCTTGAATATCTAAAGAAACACAATTTGTTCAAGGATAAGTAAGGTATCTTTATGTTGAATTCAGTTTTTTAATCTCGAGATTAGTAGCATCAACAAGTATGCTTTTTTAACCTTTGTAATCTCCCTTAAACAAAATTTATGCTTATTAATGTTTATTCCTTAATGTTATCATATAGACATTATCATGTACCTTCGAAATATTTCAGTTTTGCACCTTCTAATAATTATCATGTACATTTTTAATACTAATTAAGATAGTAAATGCATTGATCCAAGTAACCTGTTTAAGTAAACTAGGTTACCGCGCGATGCGGCGGCTGCGAACTATATATTACTGGCGATTCAAAGTCCATTGGTTACATATTTTTATAACGAATACAATACATAAGCATGAAAACTATGTATAAAATAGAGGGAAAAAGCAACAATTAGCATTGACGTTGAAATGTTGTTCGATTACATGTTTTGATATATAATAACACAAATGATACATCTCTGTTTCTTGTTATAAAAAATAAACCTAATTAAGAATAAAACAGAGGAGGAAAAAGTTTGTTTATGCGTATTAGTCATCATGTAAAGCATCCCGATTCACCACGTTTGATGTGTAAACTCCATCGATTAAGTTTTTTTTTTTTTGCTGGATTCCTAATACTTTTGTCGTGTCACGTGAAATTTCTCTTGAAAGGGCAACGTAAAGTTTTCCATGTGAGAAAACCTATTCCGGAAGATAAACGTCGACGTTGGGAATTGTCTGTCCTTGAGCTTTGTTGATTGTCATAGCAAAGCTTAGCGAGCAAATATCATTCGGTTACACATTATTTCTTACGATGTAATGGGTCAAATATGTCAAAAGTCCTGAAAGTAAGGACAAATATATCGATTGAGATTTCTGTATCCCTATGTTTTGACATAGGTCTTTAAACAGTTCTTTCATCAATGTCAACACAAAGATGTGCATCTGTTGTAGGCAAGTAGTTCTTTATCAGAGTTTTAATACCAAATATCTACAAATCAAATTAATTAAATAAAAAGTTTTGAGTTCCATGATATTGAAATAAATTATAATCTGACAAAAGATTACTGACTTTATATATAGTCAACTTAAGGAAAAAGTCAAACCTTTTACAACATCTTCATTCTTGTTTTTATAGTATGTGCCTGTAGCTAAGTAACATCTTTTAAAATTCATCTTGGTTTTTGCAAGTGACCTCAACTTGTCATAGGGTCTTCACTTATTATTGACCAGTTTGGCCACTTCCAAATAAGAAAACATTTACCAAAATCAGACTTATCACAAATATGGGGCCAGGTCATAACTCCATTTGGATCGAGATAGAATTTCAAGTAAAACTTTAAGGGGGTGTTTGACTCGAAATATTCTTTTGTAATGTAATTAAGTTCGGTTGGATTTGAATTCAATTGTAATTGAATACGGTTGCGCGTTTGGCTACTGAAATTTTGAGTTGTAATTCAAATCAATTTTTTTTAAAAAAAATTTTCAGATCATTCTTTTAAATGTTATTATTTATTATTTTTATTATTATTATTTTATTTTTTTTTTAAAATTTATTTATTTTAAATTTTTTTAAAACATTTAAATTTTTTTAAAACATTTAAATTATTATTTTTTAGAAAAAAAATTTAAATTTGTTTAGTTAAAAAAAAAATTTAATTATTTTAATTATTTCAAATTTTTTATATTTTTAAAAATTTTTTAAACGATTTTAAAATTTGAAGCATACAAAATATTCAAATTTTTTAGTTTACTAAAGGACCGGGGTTGAATTCCTAGGGTGCTGGCACGGAATTCAATTACAACGAATATCGTAATTCGAATTTACATCGTAAATGAATTACGAAAAAAAGTACATCCAAAAGTACCACCGTAAAGTAATTGAATTACAACTACGGATGATTACGTCATAACAAACGAGGCCTAACAATTTGGTTGGTAATTTAACCACATTTAGCCACTTCAAATTGGTTGAAATTAAAATCAAATTTTGTTTTCACAATAAGTTAGGAGAAATTACATTCAGCTAAAATGATTTTTTGATAGTGATTGCAAGTAAACTGTTATAAATTTTTTAAACTTAAAACTGAATACAAAAAACTCAATACAAGAAACAGGGCTTCAAAATGTAAACTGTTATCAATATATCAAGTTTTCTGGACAGCAGGTCAATGAAATAAGCTAAGGAAGAGATACTGGCCGGATCAGTGTCATCGAGATGATGAAGAAAGATGCCCGATAAACTGTAAGAGTGCACTTTGGTGACGGCATTGGTGCCCCTATTCTCGTCTCTTGCAATTAACACTACATCAAAATGATCGGCCAATTGGTTGCATATTTCAAAAAACTGTCAATGCTGAAAGACCTATAAAAAGTAAACCAATGAATACATTTACACATAAAAAACAGTGATTAAAACCCTCTTAGGGCATGAGTTGAAATCCCTTAAAGGGAAAAAAATACATTTTTTAAAAATCAAACATGTCCATGTTCTGGCATATTCGTTCATTGGGGAGGAGTACTCGGTAACGGAGAACTGATTGGTAAAGTAAGACTTCTCTTGATATGTATTAATATCCGATTGGAACCATATCTTCCATATATTTGTATCTAAAATATACGCATGATGATATAAAACTCGGATTATAACAATATAATAAAAATCATACCTTCCATATATATATGTATCCAAATCCACTTTGTGTTTGCCAGCAACCATATCAATAACATATATACTCAAAACTGACCAAAATACGAATGTGAAATCATGAGAATTATATAACGGTAATTATGTAAAATTAAACATGGGCGGTAAGTTGACTGCATAATTGCTAACCTTGAAAGGTAACTTGAACACATTTGATACCTTGGAATACCAAGTATATGATAATCCTGATCAACACACATTAGTTGTCTTCCTCTTGGGGCTATAGATCTCGGTAGCCATGGGTTCTTAAGTTTAAAATCTAAAACTAAAATTAATTCAGTTAAATTGACCAAGATTATTGGATAAAGCTAAATTTAAAGAAAAAAAATTTAGATAAGAATATGTACCTTTCTTTCGTCTGTTGATGTCTAAAAACAAAAAACAAAAAGTATAAGAAAGAGGCCTGAAAGAGAAAAATGATGGAATTGAGGATACACCTATACACATTTATAAAACCGTAGATAGACTCACAGTCACACCTTTGATATGTAAACCGAAATGAATGAGGTATATTAGAAAGATTTTAATACAATCAATATATTTTGAAAATCACGCGGAGGAAATAATAGTAATTTAAAAAACTGATAAACAAATTCATTGTGGTCAAACGGTTTTGAATTAAAATGCGTTTGAATTAAAATGAAGCCTATTAAAACGAAGTCAATGCGTTTTATTGTGTTATAAAATGCGCTAATTAAAATGCGTTTTAATTGTGGTATATTTAATACTCATTACTTTTTAAAATGAAGTCAATGCAGCCAATTAAAAGGTTTTAATGTAGGATTTGATGGGTGTTCAATTGGGGCGGAATAGATGGACTTTGCAAAAAAATAAATCGTAACAGTCAACACACACTTATGATGCTGAAGGAGGCTAGTACTTAAGATGTTTCGGATAGAATACCAAATATTGGATGTAGTGTAGTGGTAAGTCGGATGTATATGTTGCGTGAGGTCCCACGTTCGAATCTCGGGTCACACAATTTTTTATTGCAATTTTGGTTGTGCGTTTAATACCTTCCACTAATGGTAAGGGCTAGTTAAAGACCTTATAATATTAGAAAGGCATTGGTTCATTATATATAGTATAGCTGTTAAAAAACGTTACTTTTAATGGCTAGGATGTATTCCGCCGCACTTGAAAGCATAGGGTTTAGGTGTTTCATTTGGTTACCAAATATTGGATGTGGTGTAGTGGTAAGGTTTATATATGTGTTGGTGGAGGTCCCCTGTTCGAAACTCGTTCACAGTGTTTTTTTTTTCAATTTTGTTGTGGGTTTAAGACCTTTCACAAATGGAAGGCCTAGTTTAAGACCTGCTATTATAGAAACTATTCGCTCATTATATATAGTAGAGATGTGTTTTTTTCTTCTGAAAAGTAATTATTTACCTTTATATACAATTACCAATAAGAGAGTATTGTTCATTACAAAGACACAGAACGGAGGGAGAAACCAGGGCCGGCCATAAGGGAGTTCAAGGTGTGCTGCCGAACAGGCCACCGAAAAAATTAGGGCCTGAATTTTACTCTATTTACCGATTACCTATTATACATATATCTATTAGTTCCAAAATATATCAAAATCGTGTGTAGATCAGTTGGTAGCGTGGTCTCTCTTGTGACCTCAAGGGCCCTTGTTCGATCCTCATCCATTACACAATTGTTTGTGTTTTTTTTGCCAATGTTTATTATTTATCGTGTCAAAAAAAATACTATAAAGTTACTTTTTCATAATAACATTCTATTCAGCTTATTAATATATTCAATGCAAATATGTAACAAAAGTAATAAAATAAGCTTAGTTATAACAAACTATAGAACTTAAGTTTAACTAATCAATAAACTAGAAAATTTTATTTTTTCTTGATAACATGTAGAAAGATAAAGAAGTTAACAAAAATCATAAAAAAAGAAAAATTAAAAATCTGAAATGTAGAAAAACTTATTTTTACTAATAAATTAAAACTATTTCGTTTTCAATACTTCTATTTCTAAGATTATATATAGGGGTGTCAAAAGGGTCAACCCGACCCTAACCCGAACCCGCTTACGCTAGTCGGGTCGGTTTATTCAGGTCATTTTTTGATATCAGGTTAGTTTAACCCGACCCGACAAACCCGACACTAGCATCGGGTTGGGTATCGGGTATCGGGTATCGGGTTTGGATTACTTACTTTTGTCGGGTTTCGGGTTGACCCGACTAAAGTTCAAAGGTTTTCCCTTTTAAATTTAAAATAATTTATTATTACGGTAAGTTTAAAAGTTTTTACTAATTCCTATTTATTTTAAGTAATGAAGGGGGCTAAACGAAATTTTATTCATATATTTAAATGGTATATAGGGTTTATGTTGATAACTCGACGCAGCAGCAGCTAATGCAATCAGAAAGTATATTAATTCCTTGCATTCCTTCATCGTGCATATATATGCGCAAAGTCGCAAATAAGGTTCTAAAAGACGCAAGGTACGGCGTGGTGGCACCATCAAGCCTTGAGCATGGCGGAGTCGTGGCGAGCCATGACGTTTTTCAAGACGTGACTTAAGGCCGTAAATTTTTTAATATATTATATATATATATATATGTATATCAAATTCAAAAATAATTATATCCCTACTAATTTACATGATTTTTATATGTGAAGTTTATAATAAAATTGTTAAATCTAAATTTATAATTACATGCCATCATTTTTTTTCTTAAAAAGATCATTTTTAATAAAAATTCAATAGACATATGAATTCAACAAATAATACGCACATAGAAAATTGGGTACGTAACCCGACTAACCCGATCGGGTCAACCCGATGAACCCGAAACCCGAATAACCCGAACCCGACCAACCCGATTACTTATATGGTCGGGTTTCGGGTTAGGATTTTTTTACTTAAAACCCGACGGACCCGACCCGATAAGAGCCGAAACCCGACCCGACAACCCGATTGACACCCCTAATTATATATATCATAAACGTATGTGTTTGTGTATGTGTGCGCCCTATAAAATGTTTAGGGGCCTTTTAAATTTTTGCACATGGTCGGAATCGGGTCAAATTGGTCGGAAAACGGGTTTTGAATCCGAATTCGGTTTTGCAGCTCGACCCCAGCCATGAGCTCTGCCCCTTAGACCCCGCCAGGGGCGCTGCCCCTTGGACCCCGTTCCCAGGGGCGCTGCCCCCGGACCCCTGTTCAATCGGTGTATTTTAATCAGAATAAATTCAAACAAGCGTGCACTCCGCACCATCCTTACTTGTTCAATATTTATTAAGATTACATTTAGTCAACTAGTTTATCTTATTACATTTAAATAATATTGGTGATACAAATCACCCAAATGCCGGCCCCGGGAGAAAGACACGGAACGGAGGGAGAAACAATTGTTGAACAATAGACTTTGTTTTTAGAAAGGGGAAATCTTGTATGCAAGTTAAATAGAATTGCCTGCTAACGTGTTGTGCCAAGTTCAGCCAGGTCAAGTGTTCAAACTCCAATTTTAGCTTCTGTTTTTTAAAATCTAGAAATAATCCTTTTTGCTTTCTAACCCTAATACTGTACTGGTTTTACATTCTTAACCCAAACTTTTCAAATCTTTTTCTTTATTTAGCCCAAATATTTTAAGTTTTTTTTCTTCTTTTTATCTTTTTTAATTTGCTTTTTCTTATAATCTAAAGATGACCAAATTAAATAAGCTTATTAAATAAATTTTTTATAAAATATAATATATTATTATAAACGTCAAATTTTATACTTTAATAAGGGTAAGGGTTATAAGGGTAAATTACATTTTTTGTCCCTGACTTTTTCCCAATTCGGGGTTTTTATCCCTAAACTTTTTTCTTCTGTTTTTTTGTCCTTTAGGTTTTTAAAATTCTGCATATTTGTCTTTCCGTCTATTTTTGGCCGTTAACTGACGATTTTTTTGTCTATTTATCCAAATTACCCTTGCATCATCTTCCTCATTTATGTGATCTTCCCGAATTAAACCCTCTGAAGAATTAAGAATTAAGCAAGCACCTTGTAGCATCGTCAAATCTGCGACAATTTATAACAATCAAAATCAAATCAAACCCAAAATCAAAAAAGGGAATCTTCAAAACCTTTAAAATCTTAGCAATGAAATCAGCAAAGTAATATTTCATCTAGCTAAAGGCAGTGACATGTGAATCAAGGATAACGCTCAATTACCTATTAATACAATTGTCATTCTAATGCCACTATTCATTAAGGAATCTAAAACGGATGTATAAAACTGAAACGGTGTTCTTCAGTATTATAAAACCCTAAAATATGCAGAGTTTAGGTAATACACTAGGAACTTTCATAATGATCCTTTAAAATCTTTAATAGTTACATTATGCCCCCTAAAGATTTCAATATTGAAATAATTTTTATAGTAGCATAAAATGTTGGTTGTAAGATGTGGGGATTCCCGCATTGTGAACTGCATTGTGTGGTATTTTTTTTAATCTTAAAAAATTCTATATCATAATGTTAATCTTAACTAATTTTTTTAAATGTTAATTGCTAACTATTTATTGTGTATATGTAATCTCATTTATGTATATCTTGAAGAATAAAGTTTTCTTAGTAAATAAAAGTATGCGACAAGTTGGGGCTAGCCCACTTGGTTAACATGGAGATAAACTAACAAGGAGGTCTTGGGTTCAATCCAAAGCATAGGATATTTATATGTAATTATTTGCCGGTTAAAAAAAAGAAAAAAAAGTATGCTTTTTTACGAAAGATAAAAAATAATAATGAAAATATATGATTTGATAAAAAATGACGAGGAGCCATAACCATACAAATAAATTCCTATTACATAGACGCTTATTCGTAACCATTTAAATAAATTGAAGAAAAAAAATCCCGCAGTGGAACGCGGGTTTTACTATCCTTGTTGTAAAACCCTACTGTATAAATTGAAATCATACCATCATTCGGGAGTGGATTTATGTGATGTGGAATCAGAAATTAGAGAGTTGAATTGACGGAAGATTGCAATCTCTGTTCGGTTTCTGTGTAAGTTGTATATGAACAGACGAAAGTAACAAAACTTCTCCGGTCGTCTTCTCCGGCCGAACCGTTACCTACTTCCGCCGCTCGTCACCGTCACACGGCAACATCTAGGGTTTGTTTCATCGTCGCGAATATCAGATCTGCAAACTCGTCTTCTACCGCCGAAATTGATTTGTAGATCTAGGGTTTTGATTTGCAGAAATCGTAGATCTAGGGTTTTGATTTGCATCAATCGATTTGTTCGTCTGTGAAATGTAATTTTCAATTTTGATTTTATGTAAACTTTGAGATAAACATTGTTGCAGAGGTGTTGGATCATACTAACAAAAATGTGAATCACTAGGATATGAAGAAGATGAAGAAGATGAAGTTGCAGATGTGTTGAAGAGGTGTTCGATTTGTTGAAGAAGAAGAAGAATGGTGAAAAGGACCAAAATGCCCTCACATGCCTTGCACTTTTCGTCAGTTAACGGCAAAAAATAGACAGAAGGACAAATATGCAGAATTTTAAAAACCTAAAGGACAAAAAAACAGAAGAAAAAAGTTTAGGGACAAAAACCCCGAATCGGGAAAAGGCCAGGGACAAAAACTGTAATTTACCCTAAGGATAAATAACACAAATGAAGTCATACATTTTTTTGTTAAAAAGAAATTGACAGAATTAAAGTCAATCTAATATCTTCACGAATAAATGTATATTTTGAAATACCACAGTAACACGTGGGGCATATTTACTGGTTATTAACAAAAGCTGAAGTCTTTATCAAAACATATACATGTAATAGCTTCAAAGCCCGCCCGGATGGGCGGGCATGCTTCGAAATACATAATGCATAAAATAATGAATATACAAATATAGGAAGTTTAACATAAATTTTAACATATACCGTAAATCGCTCATAATCTTGGATTAGCACTTCAAGATTTTGCACATCATACAATAATTTCATATTATATGAATATTTATAATTACATAAATAACTAATTTATTAATTACCATACGAACCTCCAGTGTTATAAAACCCTTCAACATCATATAGTAATCTATTATTGAGATGATATTAAACGTGATTTGGGTTAATGTATAACAATAAAAAAAAGGTATGAAATCATATACCAATTATTATTGAATTTTTTAAAAACATTTAGTTATACATGAATAATGGTTAAAAAAAATTAAAGATGAAATAAAATTTCTTTGTATAATATGTGAATTAGTGTAGTTGTCATCTTTGTCTCAACAAATGACTTCCAAACCTTTCTTGCTCTTCACTTTGAGACAACGACACGTCAACATGCCGCCTGTTCCTTTGTTCGCAAATTCCGAAATGAAATAAAGTAAAGTGAAACAAAACTCAGAGGAAGCACCCTCTCAATTTATCTTTGCAAATGATGTTAGAATATAATGGCCATAAACGGAATTTTAAGAAGCTTAAACTCCCTCCTATTTGAGCCAGGCTGGAAAAAATGCCCACCAAGTTCATATTCTTCTTATAGCTTAGTCTTTCTAGAGGTCTTATGCAGCGTAGAAGGGCAGTGAAAGCTCTCTCCTTGCTTTTACGATTGACTTCTGAGATTGAAATCAGAAAACATATATAAGGTTGATAAAAACTAATCACAAATTATAAGTAATTATAAAAGGAAAAGTTTTGTATCAAGATTTGCATATATCTCGTAGATAGAACTTCATCACAAATGCTATTTATACATTTATATTTAAATATGCTTCCAAAAGGTTCCCAAAAAAATGAAAATAAATAAATAATAAAAAGGGAACATTTGGAAGCATGCAACAAATCTTGGAGCTTAAAGACCACGTAATCTTTATTTTTTGTCAAGAAATTGATCAGATTGATATTGCCACTGAAAATATTTTAAAATATTGTGTAACAATATAAGTAATGGATTTTGTTCAATGTGTTCACAATCGAAATTTCAAACTGAACATATACATACCACCCCAGCACAATGCCTGATTGTGAAATGGGTTCACAATCGTTTGTGATAACTTGGGTTTGACAAATCATTTGTGAGTTTTTAAAGTCTGAAAAAGCTTGTTTGAGAATTGCTCATGAGTTGACTTAGAGTTTGGAACCTTTTGAGCATTCCTGCAAGAACACAATACGATTTAATAAGCAATACGGAATTAGAGAATGAAGATGGTTGGCATAAGGTAACATAAGAATAACATAACTATATATACTAAACTGCAACAATGGTAACTTTAATAAGTAAAAAAAAGATATTTTAAAAATGATCAACATGATCACTTTGTTACATCAAGTCCTCACATGTAGCCATACTTTGATGCACTTATACCACCATCTAGTCCCTATTATGTAAAAATAAATAAAAAAATAAAAAAATCAAACTAATCCATTAGTGATATACCAATGTTATTAACCTTATCATTCAAGAAGTAGCATAGATTTTCCAATTTATTGCTAACTTGCAGCCTTTGTAGTCACTAATGATGTATAATAAAGATTGTATATACATTCACATAATGTAATCTGGGAATAAAAGCCACCTAAATTGATGAAGTTGAAACCATAAACATCGTTAGATATCATTTTTGGCAATAATCAATGGTTGAAAGTTGATCTTGTGGAGTAATTTGAGCCGTCATTAATAAGTTTATGTCATAAAGGGTACCTGAGACATTGATCTGCATTCATTGGAAGCAGTTTTATCATTACCAACTTCATTTGCATACTTTGCACGTGTTAACAAACATAAAATGTTCATACAAACATATAATCATTCGCATATAAATGTAGTCAACATATAATCGACGAAAGATGTATGACATTTGCAATTAACCTGTAATTTGACATGTTTGACCATTTGACCAAGCTACAAGTAAACATAACTCAACAATTAACCTGCAACTAACCAAAAAAGTCAAATATGTAATTAACCTAAGCAATTAACCTAAATTTGACCTGTTTGACCTTTTTGACCATTTTCATTTTAACCTAAATTCCATTTCAAATATGCAAATCCCCAAAAAAGTCAAATATGCAATCAACCTAACTCAACCATGCAACTAACCTAAATTTTACAACAAATGAACAATCATCAAATTCAACATCCAAATCTTTACATCCCAAATAAAATAAAAAAACCAACAATTTGAAAGGAGCCATTAGGTACTTACGCATGAAATGAGCCATTCTTTCTTAGACATGTGTATAACTAAAATCTAGTTCAGCCCTCTATGTTCTTAATATATACGAAATACTCCCCATTTTTCTTAGTGTAAAGTGAAAATATTAGTTAAATATGATGCAAACAAATTTTGATTCGACCCATTTGTTACAAATCAGTCTATGATTTATCCATAATGGGTGAATATTAAATTCAAGGAAACGGGTTAAAGAGGATGAAAATGTCTATTAGCAAGAAAGTAGAAGCAACCTGATGAGCATAATTCGACCCATTTGGTGTAGGTCAATAGGGGTCGGGTGGGGTTGACTTTCAGGTTTTTACCCATTTGACATGTACCCTCATTAATATGTAAACGGGTCGATTGGTTTATTGCTTATTTAAACATTGAAACTAACCTCAAGCAACCTTTGAAAAACAAAACCCGGCTTCGAAGTTAACCTTGCGTGAACTGTATTTGAAGTTAATGATCAGACACAAGAACTCCCTGAATTTAGACATTTTCAAATTCCCAAATTAGACCTTAAACTTCCCTGTTCTAAAAAAATGTAATCACCAAAACATGTATGAATTAAGATACAAATATTGAGCACAACGCCCTTGAGATAAATAGCACCTTGAGAAGATGAGAGAAACAACAGCGATATCCAATAGCTGGCAAATGATACTTACAGAATTACATGTTTATTTTATAAACTAAAAACCTTATGTAATAAATAAAAAATCATCTGACTCAATACCAAGTAACTTCATCTTCTTCATTGGTCAGCATTTCTGTCCTAATTCGTCCAACAACAATCTACAGAGGTTACAAATCATATGAATTAAGATACAAATACTGATAGTCATATATGTTCAAATGGGAACAGGGGAAAACGGGAATTTAGGTACCGGAAATTGATAACGGTAGCATCAATGGCGATAAATAACTTTTAAATTTCTGTTCTTTCATGGCCTTCGGGGCATTGTCCGCAAGAACCCTCGTTAAACCCTAATTATAAGAAACGATTTCCTCCATATCAATGTTATTAACAACAAAAAGCATATATATCGAGTAATAATTAATCAATGAAAAAACTTATGTATTCAAAATTTCACCTTCTTGTAAATGGAGAGAAATGGCATGCTGTGTAATTATTTTGCCGAGTCTGACCTTGCCCTAAAAAACGCGAGACGAACATCGCCTCATTGAATGCTTGTTGGATTGCTGAAGATTGTGGATTGGAAGATGAGTAAATCGTAATCTTCATCTCGAGGGGCAGCCGCAGTCGATCAGCAATTGAAGATGAAGTTTCGATTGGAATGCGCTGCGGAATTTTTTGGGTAAACGATCAGCAATACGATGTTCGCAAAACAGAGATGGGATGCAGGAGAGAGACGAGTAGATGGAGAGAGTTTGAAATGAAAAATTAGGGTTTTTAAAAAATTAGGGAGAGAGATTGAAATTGACAGGTGGCGTGTAGGTTGAGTTACATGTCATCATTAGAAGCCAATGAGAGTAAGACATGTGGACAAATAAAACTCAAATATAAGCCTCGTATATAAAGGTAGATGAGTTTGTGTTTGGTGGCCTACCTTAATAGATATGAATTTGTTTTGACCATGATTCAAATGCTCCTTTACCTTTTCTATTTTGGTCTGTTTTTATCTTCTAAAGTGAATATAATATGTATTGTTTGTATCTTGTACTCGTGCATAGGTTTATACCACTCGTATGTAAGAATCACCAACAAACAGTCGGTTCTTATAATATATTCAAGTATTTTAATAATGTGAAAAATATATTAGAAAAAGGTTAAAAGTATTATTTGTACAATACAATGATACTAAAATAATGAACATTTATGAGTTATAGTATAACTTAATTTGATGTCGTGAGGTCCAATGCCTGTATATAAATAAACATTATTATGTTAAGGTCAAATAGTTATGTGATGCATGAATGTAGTAACATCAAGATCCTTCATTACCTGCCCATTCTTCATGTTTCTTGGGAACGGTGACTTACATAAAATTTCAATGCTATGCAGATAAATTGGATATTTAATCATTTAAAAAAAGATATGGATCAATAGAAAATGATCCTTATTTGAAAAAGTTGAAAAAGTAATGCATTTTCGTAAAATATACATATATGTATATATACATATATATTCATACCATAGATATGAATATGTTCATATTTATACCCTATATATGTATATATATACACATATATATACACATGCATTTTACGTAACTTGCATTTTTAGCCGTAACTTGCATTTTCAATCGGAACATGCATTTTCATTTATGAAAATGCATATGCATACCGTATACATATGTGTGTATATATACATATATAGGGCATAATATATGAACATATCTATATCTATGATATGAATATATATGTATATATACATATATGTATGTATATGTATACATATATGTATATTTTACGAAAATGCATTGCTTCTTCAACTTCTTTAAATAAGGATGCTTCTTTTTTATCCTTATTCTCAAAAAAAAAAAAATGTACAAATAAAATACTTCCTCTGTATCACAATAAGTGATACACTTTCCATAAAAGGGGTGTTTCACGATAAATGATACATTTAAAAGTTTACCATATTTAGAAAATTTTACCATATGAACGTACCATATTACCCTTACTTAAACTTCTTAAACATAATTAACACACCTATTAAATCACTAATCTTAAATCACCATTAAATCTCCTAACCACTTATTTCTCTCTCTGATCTTTATTCTCCCCAACCACCACCGGTATTTTTTAGGGTTTTTACACCCTCCGTGATTGTTCTTCGTCGTTTATCTTCTACGCCATTAAACCTGCGATTTTCTCCAAATTCGTTTATCTTCTTCTCCGTTTATCTTCTTCCCCTCTGTTCGGCATGTCGGTACCCGATTTGCAGCCATTGGTTGATGCTTACTTTCGAACAAACGATGATGATGAAGGTAAGTTAATCTTTCATGTTATGCAGCCAACTGAAAATGGATCTCCATGGTCTATGCGAATTTTTGAAAGTGGCGAGGCAGAGTCGTTGGGGCGATATACTTGTCGAGCTTTGGGAACGATTCTTCCTGGAATCAAGGAGAACTCCCCGTTGTACTGGTGGGCCGATGAGTATTCTGATGAAAAGGAGGACGAAGAAGAACAAAGCGAGGAAAGAAGAACAGAGCGAGGAAGAAAAATAGATAGAGGAAGAAAACCCTAGATCTATTGGTAACGATTGCTTGGATGACCAGGTTTGTATTATCCTTTTCTTAATTTATGACAATTAAGTGTGTTCTGTGATCTAGATCTGTTGGTGATGCCGCCATTGATGGGTGATGAAATTAACTCTCTGAATAATATCCAAATGATGGCAAGACTTGCAATACAAATCTAAGTAAATGTGCTCAGCACAATTGGTGCCTTGAGGTATCATTTGCTTAATTATTGCTTAGTCTCTTTGATTGACAACACCTATAAAGATCATCTTCCTTTGGCAATAAGTAAAATTTTCTTGTATCGGGTCATAAATAAAAACACTTTTCATCAATATGAACTATGTTGTCAAAGCTGATAAAGGTCGGTGGTTCTGTTCGAGTTGCTGGATGGATGTGGGATAAAATTCACTTCATCATAGCCAACTTGTGTGCATCTGTTAGACTAGGATGAGTAGTACTTGTATGACTTCTTAATCTGCCTCTTTTAGTAGCCTATAAACTGATGTGTGGTTGATTTTAAGTACCCTTGCAAAGCACCTTAAAGATGATCTAAAGTTTAAAGGGGCTGATTGCAAAAAATCTTCACTATATTCAATGTGTTTTGGGCCAACCTTTCCTTTTTTTTGAATTCTGACATCAATGGCATCACCATTAGATCTTTGTTCATATGCTTTCTTCCATATTATGTGAATGGTGATCCTTGAAACACCATATTTAGCAGCACTTGCGACTATAGCACCATGTGGTAATTTGTTGTTTTTCGCCATAGCTAAAAGTTCATCTACTGCTTGCCTTCTTTTCTCATTCTTTAAGTTTGGTTTTTTAGCTTTAACTGCTTTTGCGTTTTCTGTTTCAGGAAAAGGGTCCAGTTCGTTGAGAATTTGGTGATAGTACTCCATTTCGTCATTCTCTACTGTTTCAATTTCGGGTTCTACTACTGCCATTTTGTAACTTTTTGTTTGAATGTAGTTTTGATGTTAGGATGTTGTCTTTTAGAAAGTGTAATGGCTGTTTGAATATTGTTTAAATCAATTTGTGAGTGTATTGAAATGTATCAAAGTTATGCGTCAATGGAACAGTTGATGATTTCAGAAATTGGAAGAGTGATTTAAATACTTTGTAACACTTTAAAAATCTCGATTTATTAACGGTTGTGAACATAATGTCAAATGAAAATGATTTCAGAAATTAGAAGGATTTAAATACTTTTTAACACTTTAAAAACCCCTGATATATTTGAATAACATCTTTTAGTAATATTATTGTATTTAATGTTGTTAATTCACATTTTAATATACAAAACATTCACATGTACAGAGAAACAATAACAAATGATCATATGATTAAGTATTAAATCACATATGATTGGAAAAGAATATCAAAGTGTACAAAAACAGTAACATATGATTAAGTATTAAATCACATGTGATTGGTTAGTAAATCACATGTGATTTTAGCAGTTCTATATAATAATACAAAAAAGCATCAAAGCATTAATTAAATCACATATGATTGTAAACATGTTAAAAAAATACAAAATGATAAATGGTTATACATCAATAAAAGTAGAAATAAAATTGTGGAATAACATCACAAGGATTAAGTACAGATCATTTTGAAACAAACATCTTTTTTGCAGATATTTATAAAGCTCGACGTGGAACTTTATTACGATATAATCTGTTTGAACGTGCTACAATTATCATCTTTTTGACTTCTTCCTTGGGATTTTCATTGAAGAACAATGTAGCCTCATTAATAATCGTTTTGGCATGGACATTAATCTCACGAGTTAAAATCTTGGATGCAAAACGCATCATGAGCTTTGAAAGAATGTTGTGTTGTTGATCAGGATCTGTCGGGATACCTGTGTCCCAAGAGTTATCAGGTTGACCATTAAATGACTCCATGTGCAACATCAGAAACATACCACGATCAACATAATTTTGGTCCGTAAACCATGACATTTTCATTTTCCTAACCTTTAACTTTGAGACCGCATCAACATCTCGATGATTCTTTTTTTGCAAATGATTTGAGAAACAATGTTGCTGCAAATAAAAGTTTTATTAAAAAAAAAATTTACAGAAAAACATATGAAGATTGATAGAAAACTTACTACAATGCCACATATTCTTTTGTATTTACCATTAAAACTCCCCCCGATTCGGTTGTCAATTATTAGATATGATAGATCACATTTAATGTCAAAAATTAACAAATATAAATGTTCTGCATGAATAATAGGGAAGAAAACCCGCAATAGATTTAAATGTCAAAAACCAAATAAAACAATGTAAATTTAAAAAAAAAAATTGTATTTAATCACATGTGATTGTTAATCAAATCACATATGATTTTATTACGTATATAGACTCCCTTTTTTTTTGAAATAACTCTATTTAAATAAGAATAACATGTGATTGTTAATCTAATCACATATGATTTGTTATGTATATAGACAACCCTATACATAAGATCACTTGTGATTGTTAATCAAATATAAAATCATAGATAATTAATTAAAACAAAGATGTGGTTTAATACTAAACAGATGCACAATCGCATGTGATTAACAATCACATGTCATGCACAATCTCATCTTAACACATGTGATTTAGCTTATCAATCACAGATGATTGTAAGCTATGCATTATTTGTAAGGTTGTCAAAACCTGACACGACACGACAAAAATACACGAAACGAAACGAAATTTGAGTGAAATTGAAACTTGAATTCGTGTCGTTTTCGTGTTGTGTAAAATAAACACAAAGTCGTGTCATGTTCGTGTTCAGATATTAACACGAAATTTTCACGATAGTTATGATTTTGGGAATACTTAGAAATTAATGTTAATTTTTTTGTCGTGTTTGTCGGGTTTAGCATGTAATAGGTAAGAAATTTGTTATTTATTTTGTGTTGTTGTGTTTATCGTTTTTTAATTGGATCGTGTTCGTGTTAGCAAAATAAAGCACGTCTTCGTGTCGTGTTGTTTTCGTGTTGAACGCATTCATGTCGGGTCGTGTTACAGGAAAACACGAAACGATAGCACGATTTGAAAGCCCTAATTATTTGACTGTGATTAGGTGAGATTTTTATAACAATCACATATGATCTGTAGGGTTTCACTACGCACCATGCGACTGATCGACCACTAGGATCGACCACCTAGTAGACTTGGTTCGAACCATGACTGACCAAGAACATGAACTTGTTCTTGACCGGTTGAAACCAACTATCTGATTTAATCCCTAAATGCGGAACTGGGATTAAACCTAATCCTTAAACCCTAAAGGATTGGGATGTTGGAGTTCTAGATTAGGTTAACAAGAAAGAAACCTTGTACGAAGAACTCGAACACACACATTGCTTGTGTGGTTCGTTCGACCATCAACCAAAGAACCCTAGGGTTCTTTGGCCGAATTCGTCCAAGAGGGGAGAAGGGAGAAAAAGTGTTCCCCAAAACATACCTTGTTGATTGCTTAAGATAGATCCACTGATGATGAACAAATCGAGCGATCTTCTAGTTGATCTAAGCAATGAACTTGGATCTTCAAGACTTGAAGAACACGAAGAACACGAAGAACACAAGGCTTGTGTTTGTGTGTGTATTCGGCCGAAGCCAAGGAGGAGGAGGAGGAAGTATTTCGTGAGGTGTATCAAGGGAATAAGGGTTACCCTAAGCCTCTTATTTATATACAAATAAGTTATGCTTAGAACCCTTCTAGTTTAATTAATATTGGATGTTTAAGTAAACTTCCTTATAACACTTCCATCCCTTATAGTTTAACTAGTTTATTATTGTTGCACTTAACTATTAAATGTCTAGTATTAATACACTAATAATTCGGTACCATATACACGAATAATATACTTGTATTTATACTTTTAATAATTAATTATATAATAGCCTTTATATAATTTATACAACAATATTATCCAATTACTATATGATTTAATAGCTTTAAATCATATCATGGATAAGCTTTAATTAACACATTGTATATTTACTCAACTAGTAAATATATAACTACTTGTATTAATTAGTTAGTTAAACTAATCTAGTAATAAGTTAAACTTAACTTAATACTTAACTGATTCATAATGACTATTATGAATCATTCCTCTTCGTAGTATCATTGCTTATCTTGCTCGTATTACATGCACTCACCGGTGTGACCCTTAACTGTTTCGTAGGCATGGATGTATCATCATAGGTTGACTAACTGTGCACATAATTCCTTCATGATCGTACTCACAATCTCACCTAAACATATGTGATTTAGCTTATGAATAACATGTGATTGTAAGCTATGCATTATTTGATTATGATTAGCTGAGAATGTGATAATAATCACATATGTGATTGTACTTAAATCACATAACTACAAACAAATTTAACATAAATAGAAATCACATGTGATTCTAAAAGCAGCGGCACATATTTACTACGAATCACATGTAAACACACAACGAATCACATGTGTTTTACTAAAACTTGTGGTTTTCAAAATACAGGGAAGCATATTTACTGTGAATCAAATGTGAATATAGTATGAAACACATGTGGTTTACTTATATAAAAACACTAGAAAGCTGAAAGCACTTAAAAATTACTTGTAAACTATGAATCACATGTGATTTACTAAAAAAAAATACATAACAACAAATCAAAAACACAACAAATCAAAAAACAAACATATGAAATCGACCGATTATCAAATACAAACCCTAAAAAAGTTCGAAATATAAAAAAAAAACAAGTAACTGAACAGATATTTTTGCATAAACAACAAAAAAAAAAACTAATAATAACAACAAAAACATGATCAAACTTACAAATATGTTCATAAAAGGAGGTCTCCGAGGGAGAAGACGGAGATTCCGCCATTGAAGAGGAATGTAGAAGAAATACGATGTTGAACGAGTGAAGATCACATGATTTTAGCGCAAATCCAATAATATCTAGAGAAAATTTTGAGGGTTTTTTATCGTGTGAGCCTGTGAGGTGCGAGAGAGAAAAACGAGAGAGGGAATAATGAAGAGTGAATGAGAAGTTAGATTTAAGTCACTGGCAAAATGACCAATATTACCCTCTGTGCAAAATGACCTTTAAATTAGTGATTTAATTTGAATCATTAATCTTGATGATCCAAAGACCAATAATTATCCCTTAAAACTTTATAATCTTAGTGGACTTCTTGAACAAACCACACTATTACTGAAGAGGTCGTAAATTAACTTTTTACATTATTATTTTGTTACAAAAGCTTCTTAACCGTATAAAAGTTGGCGTGTTATGGTTGACCCTTTGATATTTTCTATTATTTAAAATGTAATACTCCGTATAATATAATGAGGGTACACTAATGAAGGTAGACAGAACATGCATCTTGCTAAGGAAAAAAACTAGTTTAGTCGAATATTAGTTATTAAATGTATTTTTTTAAACATTTTTGGTCAGAATAATTGTTTATAGTTGGCATATATTATTGTTTTAATTATCAAAAATAATATGGTAGTTGAATAGATTCTTAACAGGGTTAGCAGTTAACATGTGCTACAATAATGTGCAGTTTCCTTTTTGTTAAATTTTGTTTTTTTTATTACTTAGTTAAGTTGAGACAAATAATTCAAAGCTTATAGTCTATTACTATCAGTTACAAGTTCAAATCTCATCATGAATAAATAAAGTAGATTATGTGTTGTTCAACAAGAAAAAGTTGTGGAAGATAAACTGCATATAGATGGACTGATTAGCTCAGGCATATAAGCTTATGTGTACGAGTTTTGATAACCATACTTTTAATGGCTTATAATTTTTTTAATACGCCTCTTTTTACTTTAACTCGTAAATGCTTATAAATTTATTTGTCATTAATTAAACTAAACATATTGTTTATATGTAGAGAAATGATATTGATGTCTACTATTTATTCTTACTTATTTGATCATGTTATATGTTAAAATTAAAACATAATATGAGAAAAAAAATTAATAGATTTTACATATTATTAATTTATGATTAGTAGACACACATATTATATGCATCAAATATTAATATCATTTCATTTATAAGTATTCCGGCCACCAAAACACAACTTAAATTCCAATTCTGATAATTTCCTTTTTTGTAAGTTGCTTTAACGTGTAAGGCATGTGTTTTTCCTTCTTAATGTGTTGTCTTAATTAGCTTGCAAATCATCTATTTCATTTGTCTGATCAAAAATGTAATAATTTAGTTTGAAGATTCTCCCATAAAAGGGTTATATACATTTGTCAAATCTTATTTTATAATGGGGATAGTGAGTGTGTGGTTGTTACATACTTAATCTTAGGTGCGGAACCATTCAAAACTACATAGTTTTATTTAAAATATTTAAAACTTACCACATAAACCCATTAATGTAACAAAATCCGTCTAAATCCAAGCCCTAACCAATCAAAAATAGTCTAAACCTCCCAAAGTAAAGTACGAAGTTCAATTTTACAGGCCGATTGGAGTTTTTACCATCGTGAATCATTAATAAGCGACAATTTTCTATGCGTCATTATGACTTATGAGACAATTAATTTCTTACTTTTATGAGAGAAAATTAATTCATATGTAATTTTAAAGAAGCCTACCTGCCTTTATTTCAGTGTGGTGTTTGTTTTACTTTTTTTTTTTTTTTTTAAAGTCAGTTAGTAAGTTATGGTTCGATCCTAAATAATGACATCCACAAGGGGCAGTATGCCTTCCCTCGAACCTTCCACCTATGGGGAATAAATCTCACGTCCACGACGGGACATGTACCCATGACCTTGGTCATGGGCAACATCTTATCTTTTTCACCAATATCACTAGGCTAGAAGCCTTGGGTAGTGTTTGTTTTAAGATTTAATGCTTTCATGTACAACCCACGAAAGGAGGTTTAAACGAGGCCTGTTAGGCTAGGGTTTAGATTAACTTTGATATAATAATGGGATTATATGATATGTTATAAGTATTTTAACTAAACCTACGTAGTTTTGAGTGGTTCTACACATAAGATTAGGTATGTGACAGCCACACAATCACTTTTCGTCTTTTCCCATTTATAATTGTTGTATAACACAAGAATTATTGATTTTAATATTATGCATAAGGGATAATCAAAATCAGTTTAGTTATTGATGGCACGTGAGCGACACATAAGTTTTATCTCACAAACACATGAAAAGTAACACATTAATAATCATTAATAATTAAAAAAATAACACATTAATAATTAAAACAACCTTACAATAGAAATTAAAAATAAAAACATTAAACTAAAAATTCATATTGCTCTTTGATTTCACACATCATGTTAAAAACCCACTAAAGTTGATCCCCGTTCAAATGGTCATGTGGCTCATTTGATTACTGATTCTTTCTCCTTCACTGCCAATTCTCGCTTTTTCACTGCTAACTCCCGCTCTCTGATTGTCAAGTGATGCTCCTTAAGCTTCAAATACGCATGCGATGATTCATTGCAAGTTGGAACAATTCTGATGCAGAACTTTTCTATCTGTCGACCAACTCGTCAACAAGAGACTGTTGGGTTTTCTATGCATCTAGCCACAATTTGCTTAGGGCGGAAATCAAAAGCAACTTGGTAGAACATTGACCCGATAAAACTTTTGTTTGGACCGTTAGGTTTACAATTCTAACGCAACTAGAACTATTTAAATAATTAAATAGATCAATTCGAATAACTTACTTGTTCTTCACGATTTGGAGAACTAGATAAACCTTGTGATCTAGTACGAGCCAGATCAAACAATGCACTAGGATTCAAGCAAGAATCCCTCTATTGGTTCCCAAGGGTTATCACGAACAGGACGATGTACCACGAGGTAGTACAAAGCACCTTGAGAAACAAGCACCGAAAACTAAACCGAAAACCTTTTCGGTTCGACCGGCGGCGGCGGAGCAGCGGCGGACCGGCGGTGGTCGTGCGGCGGTGGTGGTTCGACGGTGGGGTGTTCGGCCGAGCTTGGGAGGAGGCAAGGGAACAAGTATGAAAGTTATGATTAGGTTAAACCCCTTAACCTTAATTTATATCCTTGTCAAACACAATTATGGTAACACCATAATTGGTCCAAGCCCACTTTAATTAAACCATTAATTAAGCCCACAAGTATTAACTAAACTATTAATTAATACTTGGCCCGATACCACTAACTAGTTAATTACCCATTAACTAGTTTAGTCCGTCTAGCCCATTAGTCAATTTAATTAAACTATTAATTAAACACTACGTTATTTCTCGTGTTCGTTGATTCCTCGAGGGCAACCCGAATAGGACTCTAAAATACCCGAACCGGAATACCAGTTTATTTGATGTGTTGGACACTCTTTCCAACAGTCTCCCACTTGGACACCTCATCAACTATAAACGGTACGCGTTCGTGTAACCTTTAGAGTGTGCATGTCATGTGCAGCTGCTGAACTCTGAACTATCAGAAACAGTCCTATGATAAGTGATCATATGTCCTTCGTTGCGCGATATCATGTAACTAGTGACATGGACATGTCAATCACTCTAGTTACGATTATGTTTCCTGATTCGAGATTTATGATGACGATTTGACTACATGATTGAACTTTCAATCTAGTCATGACCTGCGCAGGTACTTTAGTGTCACATCAAATCAACAGGGGGCCCATGGATATCTCCTCTATTACTTTGATCAGAGGGAACGAATAAACCTTAACTAAATCATCTTCCTTCATAGTCATCACATAATGCATGGAACTAATCTTTATAGCTACCAGTTACGAATAGCGTTGGAGTTAGACCAATGCATCACGAAATCGTACTTAGGAAACGATGCATCTTGGTTTGAAGACTCATACGATATTATCGCCTCACTATTACCCATGATAAAGTCCATGGGGTAATACTCTGAGCGTGGGTTGGTCCAACATTTAAATACACCTTTTTAAATGCTCATGAGAGTAGCAGCAATCTCTATGCAATGTTCATACCTTTGAACAATCTACTCACTCTCCCATGACATCTTAATTCAGTTCTTATTCCCATAAGAACGATCGACTGTGGACGTTTAAGTAATCTCTTAGTTTACTTAGGAATAGGTTCTAAACATGCAAAAGGTTTGAAATGGAATAATTCAATACTATATGAATGATAGAACACTTGCAAATTATTTAATCTCCATAAATAAATCATCAATTCATACAATTTAATATTCACTACAATTTCAAATGAATGACAATTTATGATAAGTCACTATGAAATCTAATTCCTATCGTCCTCGCATGAGCATCATGCTTGGCACGACTTAGTGCTTTTGTGAAAGGATCAGCCGGGTTATTTTCCGACGATACTCTTGTCACTATCACGTCCCCATCTTCAACTCGCTTTCTCACGTAGTGAAACTTTCTGAGTATATGCCTGGTTCGACTATGATCTTTGGATTCTTTAGTCAATGAGACTGCACCTTCATTGTCGCAGAAGATTTTCATTGGTTCCTTGATGCTTGTTACGACACCAAGATCTCCAATGAAATTCTTCAACCATGTGGCTTCTTTTGATGCCTCACAGGCAGCAATATACTCAGATTCGCAAGTTGAATCAGCTACCGTCTCCTGCTTGGAACTCTTCCAAGTGACAGCTCCTCCGTTCAATAAGAACACCCACCCAGTTTGTTAGCACGAGTCATCTCTATCCGTTTGGACACTCGCGTCACAATAACCTTCCACAACAAGTTCGTCTTTCCCACCATACACTAAGAACATATCCTTTGTTCTCCTTAGGTACTTGAGAATCGTTTTCACCGCAGTCCAATGATCGTTGCCAGGGTTGCCTTGGAACCGGCTCACCATGCTAAGCGCATATGAGACATCCGGGCGAGTACATACCATGGCATACATGATCGATCCAATCGCCGAGGCGTAAGGGACTCGACTCATTTTCTCCAGTTCTTGCTCAGTACTGGGACATTGACTTTTAGACAATGTTATGCCATGATTCATGGGTAGATACCCTTTCTTGGAATCAACCATACTAAAACGTTTTAGTATTTTATCCAAGTATGTACTCTGGCTTAATCCTATTAGACGTCTTTCTCTATCTCTGTATATCTTTATACCGACTATGTACGCTGCGTCTCCTAGGTCCTTCATAGCGAAACATTTTCCCAACCAAGACTTCACGTCTTGCAGTGTAGGAATATGATTTCCTATAAGGAGTATGTCATCCACATACAGTACTAGGAAGACAACAACGCTCCCACTAGCTTTGATGTAAACGCAGGACTCATCTTCACTCCTAGAGAAACCAAACTCCTTGACTTTCTCATGGAAGCAAAGATTCCAACTTCGAGAGGCTTGTTTCAATCCATAAATGGATTTCTCAAGCTTGCACACTCTATCAGGGTATTTCTTATTGATAAAACCTTCTGGCTGTGCCATATAGACATCCTCAGTAAGTCTTCCGTTAAGGAAGGCGGTTTTAACATCCATCTGCCAAATTTCATAGTCATGAAATGCAGCTATGGCAAGCAATATTCTGATAGACTTTATCTTGGCTACTGGTGAAAAGGTTTCATCATAATCAATCCCATGAGTTTGTGTATAACCTTTTGCAACCAACCTAGCCTTATAGGTGTGCACATTCCCATCCATGTCTATCTTCTTCTTGAAGATCCACTTGCATCCAACGGTTTTGACACCGGGAGAAGTCTCAATCAAGTTCCATACTTGATTGTCATACATGGACTGAATCTCACTCTCCATAGCCACTTTCCATTTTTCGGCCTCAGGGCCTTCCATAGCTTCCTTATAACTCGATGGCTCATCGTCATCAACTGGTAAACTATTACCAGCAGATGCATCGCCTTCAGCAATATGGAAATCATAGTAATCACCATAATGCTCAGGAGGGCGAACAGTTCTTGAGGATCTACGTGGAACGGTAGGAGTTACATCAATTTGTTCAACAGGAGTCTCATCCTCTGGTTGAGTGCTAGTGTCAACTATAGGTTCCACTACATCTTCATCGTTTGACTCTTGACACTCTTCAAGATCAATTTTGCTCCCACTGTCTTCTTTGGATATTAGCTCTCTCTCGAGGAAGAATCCTCTTCGAGATACGAATACTTTGTTCTCTTTCGGATTGTAGAACCGATATCCAAAAGACTGTCGTGGGTAGCCAATGAAGTAGCACTTCTCTGATTTGTTATCTAGCTTGTCGTGAGATTCATGTCTTACATAAACTTCACAACCCCAGATTTTTAAATGTTTGAGGGAGGGAGGATTCCCTGTCCACATTTCAGAGGGAGTTTTGGCAACCTTCTTAGTTGGTACAAGGTTAACGATATGTGCTGCAGTTTCTAAGGCATATCCCCAGAAACTCACTGGAAGTGTTGATCGACTCATCATTGATCGAACCATGTCAAGCAAGGTTCGATTTCTCCTTTCCGACACTCCATTAAGTTGTGGAGTTCGAGGAGGTGAGAGTTGGGACACTATTCCACAACTCTTTAGATAGTCGCTAAACTCTTGACTAAGATACTCTCCGCCCCTGTCAGAACGGAGCATCTTAATCTTCTTGCCCAGTTGATTCTCTACTTCTTTCTGATATTCTTTGAACGTTTCAAAAGTATCAGATTTATGTTTAATCAAATAAACATATACATATCTACTGAAATCATCAGTAAATGTGACGAAGTATCGTTCACCATGTCTAGTGTTAGACTTGAACGGTCCACATACATCAGTATGTATGAGGTCCAACAAGTCTTTGCCTCTTTCACATGACCCTGTGAATGGCGCCTTTGTCATCTTGCCAAGTAAACAAGACTCACACACATCATTTGATTTGAGGTCAAATGATTCTAACACTCCATCCTTTTGGAGTTTAGCTATGCGTTTCTTGTTTATATGTCCTAAGCGACAATGCCATAGACATGACTTATCCAATACACCTTTGGATGAATCAACATTTAATATTAGATTCCTTTTGTTTACGCAACCATCTATTTCATATATACCAACACAAGGAATAGCTTTAAAATAAAACACATCATTTTTATAAACTAAAAAGGAACCATTCTCATTATCAAAAACGAAATTAAAACCATCCTTAAACAATGCGTAATACGAAATAATGTTGCGTGCCATAGAAGGCGAAAAACAAACATCTAATAAAAGTAAAGAACATCCATTCCCAAGCATGAGCTCATAATCTCCTATCTTGGTGACAGCAGTCGAGACTCTGTTTCCCATGATCAGATTAAGCTCTCCATGCTTCAACTTCCTACAATTCTTAAGTCCCTGCATATCAGTGCAAATGTGAGTACCACACCCTGTATCTAGAACCCAAGAATTAGACATAGAAGTATGATGGAGTTCAATCATAAAAGTACCTGATGGTCCAGACTTTTGGACTTTCTGACTCTTCAGATCATCCAAGTACTTTGGGCAGCTTCTTTTCCAGTGACCCTTTCCTTGACAGTAGTAGCAAATAGCATCTTTCGGATCTTTGGTAGGTGTTATATCAGAATCAGCCTTCCTCTTATAGCCTTGTTTGGCTTGACCTACTTTGGTTTTGCCTTTGCTATTTGGAGGAGGACGGCGTTTCTTTTTAACACCTTCAGATCGAATAGACAAGACAGGAGCAGCGGGGGTGGAACCTTTAGCTTTCATCAAGCTAGCCTCGGTAGTTTTCAACATACCGTGCAGTTCCATGAGTGTCTTATCCATATCACCCATGTTATAGTTAACTATAAATTGTGAGTAGGACGGTGGAAGCGAGTTCAAAACCATATCAGTGGTCAACTCCTTCGGTAAAGGGACACCCAAGTTTGCTAGTCTGTCTATGTAGCCCTTCATCTTTTGGACGTGGCTACACACAGATTGTCCTTCTTGTAGTTTGCATCCTACTAGGGAACTTACCACGTCGAAACGTTCTTGCCTAGCTCTGTTTTGAAACATTTGTTTGAGCTGTTGATTGATGTCATAGGCACTCATCTTCTCAAAATTCTTTTGGAGATCAGAAGACATAGTGGCTAACATCAGGCAAGCAACCTTTTCCGACTCTGAACGATGGAGATTATAGGCAGCTCTGTCTATGTCACTCGAATCGTCAGTCAACTCAGCAATCTCGTTATCGAGGACATACTCCTTGCCCTCGTACCTTAACGTGATTCTAAGCGTACGAACCCAATCAATGTAGTTGGGTCCAGTGAGCTTCTCACGATTCAAGGTTGAGATAAGAGCAAAGCTTTGTGGTCCTTGTGGAAGTGGAGGTGGCGGTGGTAGAGGAATTGTGTTGTCATTCAAGTTTGAACCCATCTACAAAAGAAACAATTTCTTTGTTAGTGAATTCAATAATTAATCCTTATAATAATTTTCCCAATCTTTATTCATAAGGCTAGGATACGCCCACTAGTTATTTGATGTGAAGAGGGATGCCGTATTTCACACCAAACAATTTCGTGTCGTAGGCAAACCATTGTCAATTTCAATCTTATGAAATCCCTAGTTCTTTGAGATTCATTCTCGTGGGAGAATGGCATGTTAATCTCGAATCAATGCTCATTCTAATCTATATGACAGGGATACCGTGGATCATATATTAGAAGGTGAAACAACCATGGAATACCCACGTGGACTTCTCGGCTCAAGTTTGCTTGAGTATCGCGAGAATCGTTTCACTCGTAAAATAATCTCACAATTAACGTACCGGTTAACCACACGAGTTCCGTTAATCAGACTATGATACGAGCACGTGTCATTCTATGGAGAGCACACAATGTTCACATTTAATTAAACGGGAAGAATTTGTTTAATGTTATGATTATACTTTTAATCTTAATATCATCCTATTATGCCTGTTCGGTAGCTCCATTCTACGACAAGGGAAGCGGCGGGGCAGGTCAGCGCAAGGCGTGTTAAAAACGCAACCCCGTTTAGAGATCTATATCTCTTCCTTTTCATCCTTTAGATGTCATAGACTATGGGTGAGCCTACTAGTGACATAAGCGACGATATATTTAACTTTAGTTATAATATATATAAACTATTATATAATTATATCTATGTTAATTAAAACCTTTTAATTACATTTACTAAAGTTCTATATAGTATAATTAATTATATAAACGTGCGAGGACACGACGTTTTAATTACTATTATAACTATATCTTATATAATATTTAATAAACTTTTATTACATAATATTATATATATAAAGGGAGGAATATCAAATCATATTTGATATATATAGGAATTTCGGAATTAATATATATATATATATATATATATATATATATATATATATATACATATATATATATTCTAAATTAAACTTTTAATTAATATATAATATATAATTAATTATTTTTTAATATTTATGCCTTTATTTCTATTATAAACAATTATAAGTAAATAAGATAAATAATAAAATAATTCGAAAATCCAATCCCTTTAAATATTTAAAATTTCCGAAAATAATTTTAAATATATATATATATACCGAAAAACAATTTTCGGATATATATATATATCCATATTTAAAATATCTTTTAATTTTAAATTTATCTTATTTTAAACCCTTTTAAAATTATCTCCTTATTTAAACCTTTTAAATAAGTAAACAAGATTTACCCAAATCTTTTATTTATGTACATGTATTTCCGGAAAAATACATATACCATAATAAAAGATTTCTACTTCCCTTTTATTTAAATACCTTTTAAATAAAAATATATATTATCTATATAATCCGAAAATTATATATAATATATAATTAATTTAAAACTTATTTAAATAATTAGAAGATATTGACAAAATCTTATTTTCCATAATTATAGATAATTCCAAACAATTTGAAACTATCCTAATTTAATTTATTTAATAATAAAAACGTTTTTAAATATTAAATAAATATTTCCGAAAATTCGGAAATACCCAAAAAATATTTTTCGAAATTAAAAAACAATTTTACAATTACCGAAAATTACTAAAACAATTTTTAATGGGTTTTCTAATTTTCGGAATACCCGAAAAACAATTTTTGGTATTACCGAAAATCATAAACAATTTTGTGGGTTTCGAATTTCTTGTCTAGCACTATTAGACTTGTAAACCAATGGCGCTCTGATACCACTGTTGAGTTTTCTATGCATCTAGCCACAATTTGCTTAGGGCGGAAATCAAAAGCAACTTGGTAGAACATTGACCCGATAAAACTTTTGTTTGGACCGTTAGGTTTACAATTCTAACGCAACTAGAACTATTTAAATAATTAAATAGATCAATTCGAATAACTTACTTGTTCTTCACGATTTGGAGAACTAGATAAACCTTGTGATCTAGTACGAGCCAGATCAAACAATGCACTAGGATTCAAGCAAGAATCCCTCTATTGGTTCCCAAGGGTTATCACGAACAGGACGATGTACCACGAGGTAGTACAAAGCACCTTGAGAAACAAGCACCGAAAACTAAACCGAAAACCTTTTCGGTTCGACCGGCGGCGGCGGAGCAGCGGCGGACCGGCGGTGGTCGTGCGGCGGTGGTGGTTCGACGGTGGGGTGTTCGGCCGAGCTTGGGAGGAGGCAAGGGAACAAGTATGAAAGTTATGATTAGGTTAAACCCCTTAACCTTAATTTATATCCTTGTCAAACACAATTATGGTAACACCATAATTGGTCCAAGCCCACTTTAATTAAACCATTAATTAAGCCCACAAGTATTAACTAAACTATTAATTAATACTTGGCCCGATACCACTAACTAGTTAATTACCCATTAACTAGTTTAGTCCGTCTAGCCCGTTAGTCAATTTAATTAAACTATTAATTAAACACTACGTTATTTCTCGTGTTCGTTGATTCCTCGAGGGCAACCCGAATATGACTCTAAAATACCCGAACCGGAATACCAGTTTATTTGATGTGTTGGACCCTCTTTCCAACAGAGACGATACACCAACATCTGAAGCTTTGTAAGGCATAGAGGAAGTTTCACTACTTTTTTCTTGTCCTTGTCATGTCCTATTGGTTGAAGCTCCCTAACTTCGACCTCATCAGAATAGTCACCGACTGCTGAGTCAGAGTTGTTCACCCGATTTCCTTGATTTCTTTGAACGAATGTTGTTTAATTTGTTTTCCAGTTGTTAGTTTGTCAGTTCTATTACTATGCACTTAGGATGATCTTTCAATAGTCTGTAGTACGCAATTTGTGCGAATTTTGCCCCAACACGAAGCATTAAAACCATTACGGCATGTTCTTATACTATTTCATCGTTGACGCCACTTTGGTGCTCCTATATTATTTCATCGTTGACGCCACTTTGGTGCATGTGAACCATATTTTCATAAATCGTACAAAAATGAGCAATTTTATGATGAAGCCTATTCTTCCACTTGCAACTGATGGCGCCATATCCTCTCTTTGGTTCGCCCATATCTTTCTTAAATAACTTAGTACTTCCGTCCAAAAACCTTGTTTTCGTATAGTTACATCCGACGCAATTCTCGGAGGTATTGATCCAAACACGACATATAGATACCTCTTCATCACGGGTCCATTTATCCGTACCGTTTGTTGGCGTCTTCTTTGATTGTTGACACGTTTTTGTTGGCGCTACGATGGGAGAGTTTGGATCGATACCTTAGAATCCGTCAAAAATGACTCAGAAAATATATATTAATATGAAGTTTTAAACATTCAACTGAATCCGTATAAATGAGTATGAATATATAGGTTTTATGATGTATTTTTAACGTGTTTTACAATATTTAACATTTATATTCGTAATAAGATATGTTAATATAAATTACAAGATCTAAATAAATTGAATCCATATATATAGATATGTATGTGTTAAAGTCTATGTTGGAGTATAGTTATGGATGTCGAGAATATGTGTAATTCGTGAAAACGAGAAAGTATGAGTACATATACACGTTTTGGAATGAATTATTGATATTATAAGTTACTTTTTAAGAATCCATAAAAAAATGAATCCGAAATATATATATTAATATGACTTTTTAAACATTAAACTGAATCCGTAGAATAGAGTAGTATAGATAATTTTTACGACGTATTTTTAACATTTTTTAAAACTTTAAACAATTTACTGTAATACACCATTTGTGTACAAAGATATGTTAATATAAATACAAAATTACCTGGATAGTCCCTGTGGTTTGCTAAAAATTTTAAATTTGGTCCCTAAGTTCCATAAATTACACGGATATTCACTAACTTCAAGACTTCGGTGTTGTTTGTTTGCTAAGAGGTAGAAGGTCTGCAGTCTGCGGACCACATATGCAGAAAATATTTGGACCAAACGTCTGCAGTCTAAAAGAGGAAGACTGTTTGTTTTTTAATGTCTGCATGTTGATAAAAAAAATTAAGTGGCTGTATTTGTGGTAGGTTGTGGCGGACTGGCGGGTTGTGGTGGTGGTGACTGTACGTGGTGGTGGGTGGTAGCGGTAGATGGTGGTGGGTGGTTGTGGCGGTAGATGGTGGTGGTGGGTGGTTGTGGCGTTATGTGGTGGTGGCGGTAGATGGTGGTGGGTGGTGGTGGCGGTGGATGGTGGTGGCGGTGGGTGGTGGTGGCGGTGGGTGGTGGTGGCGGTGGGTAGTGGTGGCGGTGGGTGGTTGTGGCGATATGTAGTGATGATGGTGGCGGTGGATGGTGGTGGCGGTGGGTGGTTGTGGCGGTATGTGGTGGTGATGGTCGGTGTTGGCGGTGGATGGTAGTGGGTGGTGGCAGTAATTGGTGTTGGGTGGTGGCGATTGATAGCGGTGGCGGTGGGTGGTTGTGGCGGTATGTGGTGATGGTGGTGGGTGGTGGCGGTAGATGGTGGCGGTGGCGGTAGGTGGTTGTGGCGGTATGTGGTGGTGGTGGCTGGTAGTGGCATTAGGTAGACGCGGTAATCGGTGGTGGCGGTAGGTGGTGGTGGGTGGCGGTGTTGGTATGTGGTGGTGGTGGTAGATAAACTCTTTTTTTAGGTGTAGGTAAAATGACTTCCAAGTTTGAAAGACTATGGTCCAAGTCTTCTTCGAGAAGACCTCAAAAAGATTTTTTTCTTGTCTTCTGACTTCCAAAAAACAAACAGTATTTTTCCAAAATGTCTTCCCGCCTGCAGACATAAGACCTCAAAAATACTTTCTATCAAAAAACAAACGCCACCTTCGTCTTGCTTTTAGTCCCTAAGCGTAACATGCGTTAAAACAATCCGTTAAATCTAAAATTTTAGCAAAGCACATGGACCATTCGTGTAATTTAATCTAATATAAATGGCATCACCTAAATAAATTACATTCATATACATACATATGTATCTGTTAAAATTTATATAAAATTTATATTTATATATACACGCTTTTCGTAACACTTTCACTGTTTGTTATCTACGAAAGTGTGATATTGAAGATCCTAGTCAAGTTATTCCGGTTCAAGAGTTGCGGATTGATACGAGAAAGAGATTAACTGAAGAACCAATTGAATTGTTAGATCAAAAGGTGATAAAGTTGAGAAATAAATTTTTTTTGATGGTATTGATAAAGTGGAAGCATAATTTTGATGCCGATATGACTTGAGAAACCAAGGCCAATAATGCTATTGACAACTTCAAATACACAAATGACATCATGTACTAATGATAACATGATTTAATTGAGATTGATAGACATAATTTCACATGAAATGGTATTTATGAATGATAAGGTTGACCTATTGGCTTTAGTAGCAAGGACAATGGTCCTACTAGTATATACCGTTTTAAAAATATTAAATATGAAAAATGGTTTATATATGGGTTTATGTTTGTAATATTTTTTTTTAAACGGCTAATACACGTACCTACTAAATCTACACCAATTTTTGCCGTAAACAGGACTTGAACCCACAATCTAGTGGGACACCTAATCACCTTGATATCGCTATAAGTCCTTTTTATATTTGTAATATTAATGTTGGATGGTGAAAATCTAATACTACGTGTAATAATAATACGATAGTTACTGATTGAGTAAACCAAATGCTATCCTCTAATTAGGAAATGGTTGTGAAGGTCAAAGGTGTTCGCGTATAACTTTACATGTGAGATGGGTCCATGCGTCAAGGATCCTACATGGACGGTGCTCACATGACATGTTAATTAGTGCCACGTGGGCAAATAGCAAACTTTAGAGTATTATTATCTTACGTGGCGCAAACTTCGATTTTCTTAAATTTCAGAAAACGCGTTTAGCACTTTGAAAATTTTAGCACACTTTATATCTATCACATCCCGTTAAAAATAAGTTTAAGTCATTTAAAGGAAGAACAAGGTTACAACGTTCATTACTACATAGTAAAAATTAAGTAATAAACAACCACGCGTATAACATAAATGAAAATGATTTATTTCCTAAAAATGGAAAGTTTCCAAAATAGTAGTTTCCTAAAATATTAAGTTTGAGATTAAATGATTGTTCGTACACTTAAATGTTTTGTTCATGACTCACGACAATCCACTGCTCATATCCTTATAGGTCTCACTGAGTTCCTAAATCACCTGAAAAACATAAGTAAAACGGTCAACAAACAATGTTGAGTGAATCCACAGAGTTGAGTGTTTTGGTTTGTAAAAGTGTTGTGTTTGCTACCAGAAGTTTGTTGAGAAAATAGTTTTATGGCTGATTTGAGAGAGATTCAACACTGTCATGTTATGGTAAAATTAGTACGAAAATGTAAGGTAATTGTTGAAAATCTACAATTACTACTTATAAGGATATAGAAATGTGTTGAAAATGTTTATTGTATTTTGACATCGCATGACTGTTATCCCCAACAGGTAGCTAGTCTATTCAGTTAATATACCAACCCCTAAGCCCACAATCAACACTTCAACTCCAAATGTTATCGTTCTTTTCTATATATGCACTCCCCTATGTCTTGGATAACCAAGTAATGATCAAATTGTTGGGAGGATGAGTGTCAGCCAATAGTACTATTTGTATGTCCAAGGTCTAGAAACGTTAGTTAATAGTATAAACAATTTTACTTAGTCTGGCATAAGAATTGTTAGTCATGTCAAAATGAAATGAAATTTGTACTTGTCATGCACATTCATAAGTAAAACAGTAACATAGTTATGTTTTTCACCCCAAAGTTTATCAAAACCGTAAAATAGTAAAATTGGGATGTGGGCTCACCTAAGCGAAGCTTAGCACACGATAACTCAAAGAAATATCCTCAAAGACTCCTAGCGTCCTAAATGCAATAATGTTTCTAATTTAGTCTGAGCAAATAGCACAGGTGTACTAATATGGATCGAATAAGTTTTTTATGCTAAATGTTTATCTAGTGTTTTATGTTTGTGTTAATGTTTTGTGACTTTGTAACAAATTAGGGTTATTGGGCCTAATGGGCCGAAATGGATACCTTAATGGGCCAAAAAGTGCCACGGGCTTGGATTGGGCATAATGGGCCTAGATTTAGCTTAATGGGCCAGTACTTTGGTCAAGGCCCGACATGATGGGCTAAATGGGCTCAATAAAGTTAAATGGGCCGAATGGGCTTCTGTTCTAAAGGTTTGGGCTACGGATTTGGGCTTTAACCCAAATTGGTTTCGGTTGATATTTGGGCCGGTTAGGGTTTGGCCCGAATCGAGATTGGGCTTGGTTTCGGTTTGCGTTTAAACTCATGGGATCAACCCAATTAGGTTTAGTTGTTTGGGCCGGTTTAGACACAAGGGTTTTACGATTGAGTTAAATCGAACGCGCCAAGTACGTGCCTTGGCCCGATTTGGGGTATGGGTCACAAGGGCAAAAGCGGGTCGGGTCATGGGTCGGCCATTGGCCAAGACCCGAATGCCTATGCTTGTTCTCGATTTCTATAGTTTCTACTACGGGTCGTCACCGGCTACCGGTGCCGGTGACTCGAGTCAACGTTTAAGTCGCAGTTGTGGTGGCTTGATCTAAGGTTTTCATAATAGTTCAACCAATCACAAGATCTAGGGTTTAGATAAAATGAGAAAACAGACTAGATTAGGGTTTAGGGTTTAACAAGGTTTAATAATAATGAAACGAATAATACATAAAAACGATAATACAATCCGCATGCATGCACGGCAAAGTCGTGCATGACGTACGACTCATGTGTTGGGCAACAAAAGAATGCCGAGACATCTTGGCCTTCGGCCTAGGCCTCAGGTTACACGAGTATACGTTCAAAAACATGAAAAGGTGGTACCGAGACAATACCTTTGCGATGGTGGTGATCGGGATCGATAATGGGCGCCGGTAAAATCGAAAACGAAGGATTCAGTGGTGGTGTGTTGTGCTCGACCGAATCTAGGGATCAAAAGGGGTTCTAGGGTTTGATTAATGATAGTATTTGTACTTGGGTGGAAGTATAGTTTGAGTTGGATTGGGATTCGTTTGAATTCAAAATGAAATAATGATAAGTTCGAATGAGATAAAAGGATGAGGCCAACACCCCATAGGGGTGTTTCGGTCGAACTTGGTCACGAGGAGGGAGAAGGCCAACCACTCAGGTGGTCGGGTAACGTTTTGATGAGTCGGTTGTGGAATTAATTCGTTACTTGTCATGTTTTATTGTTATACCGATTAAATAATACATAAGTATTAGGAAACGAGATATTGTTGATTCTATTATGTTATTTTCTTTTAGTTGGTTAACTCATAGAAATCAAAAGAAGATTTCTTGGGTTGACTGGTTACGTTGCCCTTTGTAATCTTTTCCGGGTCTAGTATTTCGCTAGATTCGAGTTATATATTTATATGTAGGAGGTCTACGGGAGGGTGATGACAATGCTGAAACTCTTTCCGTTGTCTCCTTTTTTGCTGGTAAAAAAAAGTATTATTGATATAGTTTGTTTTTTATTAGATGTCACCACAAAAATAAAATAAAATTTTGTGTTGACTAAAATAGTTAAACACTGATGTATGGTAAAAAAAAATTATATATGTTTGGTCATTTGTTATGTTTTTGGATGCCAAAAAAAAAATGAATAAAAATAGATACTTTTTAATTAAGGAAAGTTTAGTAATTAAATGTAGTAACATACCAAAATGTCAAGTTGTCACATATTATGAGGTTTATAGTTTGTATGTGAAGTTGGCAGGCGAGGCTATAGGATATAAGCATTATCAAAAATTGTAAATGATATTAGTGTTTAGTGTTGTATATGACTAAAAATTATGGATTCAAGTCTCTCTTAAAACAAAATGATATAGATTTAAATGCTATTAAAAAAATATAACCCTACTTTTAGTGAACGAACATGTTATTATTTTCCTATTAGAGCTTAAGGTGTTGGGTTATGTTAAAGTCAAAATGGCTTTATAAGATTGTTGTCAACTTTGGAAAAATCAACTCTTTCAGTTTTTGTTAAATCAGTCACATGTTAGCTCACACTTAAATACTCAACCTAACAATACATTTCTCCTTCCCCGGATCCCGGTTTAACAGGGTTGAACTGGCCATGTCAACCTGAATTTTAAGACAATGCCTCCAAATAAAGATACCCAAGCCATTTCTTGTTGACCATCTCCTCCGTTTAGTTAACTTGATAATTTTTGGCCTATTTCCTTTTATAATTCAAGTAAAAAAATTGATAAGACTCTACTCTTCTCAGTTCTCACATTATATTTATAAACTTCTTTGTGAGACAATGGGTATTATTTAAGCCATCGTACTAGTTATTTGTATGATTAATATATCATTCACAAAAAGAGATACAGGTCCAAGTACATCTTTATAAAATTGGGTAATTTATCAACTATTGTGGACTTATGTTTATACGATTTTTATAGGAAAATATTAATAGTATGTGTGTTATTTGCTAAAACATGAGTGTAGTTATATGAAAGTATTTAAATCAGGGACTTGTCTTAACCATAGCACTAAGGCAATATTAACATTTTCTTATAAATAAAATGAATGGTTAAAAAGAGGAACCCGTTGATGTATAAAACAAGAGAGTAGTGGACTAAAATTTAAAACTAATTAAAATGCAAGGCAGACGAGAAGGGTGAATTTCATACCACATCTTTTAATCTATTTACTATAATAATTAGTTTATATATTTGTATGCAAGCATACATATACAATATAATATATATATTTTTTAATGTAATGTGAAAATTAATTTCCCATAACAGAAGTGGTAGCTTCTATATAGAATAGACAAGGTACGTAGAGAAGTCTGAGCGCACACACAGAGACGCACGTGACTCAGAAATGACTGCTTCTTTTGACATTTCTAATCTTTTGCCATTTGACCTTTTTAGGATCTTATACTTAAGTAATACACCAATATATATATATATATATATATATATATATATATATATATATATATATATATATATATATATATATATATATGAGTTTTACTAATAACAGCTCTTAGGACTGTCATTAGCATAAATAAAAAGTTTGTATATTGATTAAAAAAATAATATTCTTAAAATTCGGGAGGTTATCTTTTATTATTTTGTCTTCTTAATGACATCCCTAAGGGCTATCATTAGCATTTTCATATATATATATATATATATATATATATATGATGTTTTAAACAATTATAATAAAAGGATGAATTCTAAATAGGAAAATGATAATAACAGTCCTTAGAGAATGTGGTATGGTCATATGAATGAAATGACAACCTATGTGTCATCTTTGCACCACATCATTATTTCACATTTCACATTCAAAAACCCCAAATACCACATCTACCATCACTTAAGCCATTTGGGCCTCACCCCTTTTTTTCCGTTTCTTTTTTTACAAAACAACACAATATTTCATTCAAATAAAAATTACAAACTACAAATAAAAATATTACAAATACCGAAAAAATAAAATAAAAAACAAAAAAAATAAAAAAAAAATACCGAAAATTACATACGATTTGCTTGATAGCGTTGCCAAATATGTTCCATAATGTTTCGTTGGAGTGACTCATGTGTACGTTTATCATGTAATTCTCTAGATCTCACCCGTTGCACTTCACACGTCTCGATCCAAGTACGTTGTATATTATGTTGTGGACTAACATACAACTTGTTCATATCGCTAATGGTAAAGTTTTGATCTTTTACAATCATGTTACGCAATATGATGCATGTATACATGGTTCTACGAAGCTTGTTGACACTCCACGAACGAGCCGATTGTCGAATGATCCCCCAACGCCCCTGTAAGACACCAAATGCACGTTCTATGTCTTTTCTTGCACCATTTTGTCGACGTTTGAAGTAAGCACGTTTTTCGTCTCGTGCAACAGTAAATGATTTGACAAAGCTTGCCCACTGTGGGTAAATACCATCAGCTAAGTAATACCCGTTCTGATAAGTCACTCCATTTACAACAAAAGGGACTACATGAGCAATATCGTTAAAAAGGTTATCAAACAAGGGTGAATTATTTAATACAGTGAGGTCGTTATTGGCACCCGCAACCCCCAAAATGCATGCCAAATCCACAAATCTTGCGACGCCACAGCTTCAAGTATTATTGTTGGGTATATTTTATCACCTCTACCATATTGGCCGTGCCATGCTTTTGGACAGTTGGTCTACTCCCAATGCATACAATCAATACTACCAAGCATTCCATGAAACCCATGAGCGTTCTCGTGTTTTGTATATAAGTTTTGAACGTAATGAATGCCGGGTTTCCTTAAATACTCAGCGGTATATAAATCTATAATACACTTGGTAAAATGATTTAGACAATCACGTGCACAATGTTCACCAATTTGTAAATATTCATCAAGTGAATCAGATTTACGAATTACGGACGTGCATTTCATTATAACAGTAAAACCCATTAGACCGGTGGCATCCGGTCGTACTTTAAAAAATTCAAAATGGTAGGGAAGAGGTTCAGCAGTATAGTTAGAAATACCTTCAACTATTTCTAAGAATAGTTTCCTGCTCATACGAAATCGACGCCGAAAATCCGTCTCAGGGTACCTAGGATTCTCACCAAAGTAGTCATCTAATAAACGTTGCTCGGCAGCTGCAAGATCTCGAAAGATTGGCACTCAGGAACGTGATGTTTGAGCTTGTTGTTGCATGTACCGATGCCCTTGAGTAAGAAAAAAAAATCCCTCTCATCGTCGATATCAGACGAATAACTTTCGGGGTCCATCAAATTTCGACGCATTTTGGAAGAAGGGATGTGTTGATAAAGTGTTGAAAGAAAAGGTTTAGAATGAGAATTGTAGAGAGAAGTTGTGTAAAAAGTTGTAAAAAATGGTATGGTATTTATAAAGGTTTAAGGTTTATTTAAAATAATAATAATAATAATTAATTTTTCGAATTTTACAGCCGTTACAACGGCTAGTAGACGTGGCGGAAGGTGATTAGCTCGTTGGCTTCGTCAGACGGATGGCGAGATAGGGGGTTTGGCGTGGCGGGCGGTGTGGTGGCGAGGGCGAGGTGGCATCCGGCGAGCATGAGGTCTCACCACCACAACTCGTGCTCTTAGGGCTGCCATTAAAAAGGGAAAATAACAAAAGACAACCCCCTCTGAATTTTAAAAATATTACTTTTTTAATCAATGTACAAACTTTTTATACATGTTAATGACATCCAAGGACTGTCATTAACAAAACTCATCTAAATAAATACTGTATGTATTTTTACTAAAGAAATAAAAAAAGTTTTCCTCAAAAAAAAATTCGCTCATATTTTCTCTCTTTTCAATTGGATAGTTTTGTTTTATCCCTCCTTTTTTCAAACTAACGAAAACTTGTCTATTAAAAATGATTTTATACTTGAATTGTATACTGTTGTTTTCGTTGAAAAATTATACTTCCTCCGATTCAAAATAAATGACACACTTTCTTTTTTAAGGTTATTCAAAATAAGTGACACACATTGCAAAATTATCTTATTTGGCAAAAAATAGTATGACCCACACCAACTAACTATTTACTTTAACAATGTGAAATTACTCATTTACCCTTATTTTTTATTTTAAACATCATTAACCCCACTGAATTCAAAATGTGTGGGACTCATTCCCCACTAACCATCTAATTAATCTAATTTAATCACCATTATAATCTTTTGCCTAAAAACTCGTGAAACCCAAAGTGTGTCACTTATTTTTAAATCGGAGGAAGTAGTGTTGGAACATGAAAATGGTGCCATCCCACATTGCTCAAATAATAAAATATTTGTATATTTATAAAGCCTTTTTCACCCATAACTAATAAATCATTGACTTGGGCTTTGTGGTGGGTTTAGGCTTGTTTGAGCTATATATATATATATATATATATATATATATATATATATATATATATATATATATATATATATACATTAAATGGTCAAAAGATGGCCTTGGGGCTTTTGGGCTCAAATTGAAATTCGGATTTAAGTTTTGAATCCCTAACCCGTTTTATGTTTTGACGTTTTTTGACCAGATACAATGACGGTGTCTGTTAACAGTTATTGACGAACATGCATGACGAAATTGAAGAGATGCGTTGGTTGATTCGCACCCCTTCAATCAGTATAAATACAGAACCCGATTCCATCAAGAAAGCTAATCTTCAGATTCGTTAGATTCTTGTTTTTAAAACTTGAATTGATTGTTGTATCCTCAAAACAGTCGTACCAATTCGGGCGAACTTTTGTTTTAGGACACTGCAATTTGCAGGCCTTAATCAAATTGCTATAATTGAATGATTTCTGATTTTATATACTTCCTCCGTATCAAAATAAGTGACACAAATTGGCTTACACGTTTTTTGAGGTAAAAGATTAAAATAGAGGTTAAAATAGATTAAAGTACATAGTTAGTGGAGAATGGGTTCCATTTTTCTTGAATAAAGTGATATTAATGAGTTCTAAAAGTAAAGTAAAGGTATAAGGGTAATTGCACTTTATTAAAGTGGATAGTTAGTAGGTATGGGTCCCACTATTTTTACCAAATAGGGAAAGTTTTTAAAGTGTGTCACTTATTTTGATACATCCCAAAATGGAAAGTGTGTCACTTATTTTGATACGGAGGAAGTATACAATTACGATTATATTTTTCCTAACTAGTTGATAGTTTTTGCGTTCACTTTTGTGCTAGTACACAACGACCTAAAGAATGTTTAAAATGAAGTTGTGATGAATTATCAACTTTCAAAAAGGGGTGTTTAGAACAAAAAATCAAACAAATTAAATCTGTGGGAAATTGGCCCACATTGATAAATAACAAACTCAAGCTCAAACTCATGTACTTAGGAATTGAGAAGAAGGCCGAGCTCTTTCCTTGTGTTTTTCTTTTCGGTGCAAATTGTTGGATCGAATCATTGTTAAAGCTCAAACTCGTGCACGCTTTACTCTTGGGCTCGTGCGAGTTTGGTTTTGACAACTGGTTCCTGACCATCTGGTGAATGTGCTGAAAATTCAATCTGTTTATTTAGGATAATCGGTGTGCTAAAACTTAAGACTTACTATTTTAAAAGTCACACATGCATTATATATAGTAAAGATAAACTACAATATAAGTTCTTTTAACAATCACAATGATAACTTTCACAAAATATTATAGTGAATTGGTTTTTTATCAGAATTCTAGTTATTTAGGGGTGTTTGGATTGCTTATTAAAAATAGGTTATGTGTTTTCAAAATAAATAATCAGATAATCAACGGTTACAAAACGTGATTTTATAAAATAGTGTTTGGATTTGAGTATGATGTTTGAAGTCACAATAATCAAATAATCTGTTTTTTTAGTGTTTGGCAAACTTGATTATTTATTTATTTAATATGTAAAAAGCAAATAAGCCGTTTTCAAATCGCAATAAGTACCTCCCAATTTTAAAACTCCATTTGAATGCCTCAGAACGCAAATAATTGATTATTTCGTACTTTTTGCCAAACACTCATTTTAGATTATTTGCGTTTCCAAAACTAAGCAGATAATTTACCCAAAAGGGGATCCCAAACACCCTCTTAAATAGGAATGGATTTTAAAGTAAATTCAAGATGTCAACGGAATCTTGATACTTATACTCATAATTTAAATTGGAATCTTCACACAAAAAAATCCAAGCAATCTTGTATACTTAATATTATAAAAATTAAACAAAACAAAAAGAAAATTTATTTTTTATAATAAACTCAACTAAAACATCTTATTTTACATAAACGTTTCGAATAAAAGAAATTCGTATCAATGCTAATAATTAAAATGGAAAATATTAATTTGTAATTTTAATTGGTATTAGCAAGTAAAAAAAAATCTATTATAAGTTTGAACGAGTTAATACCAATTTTATTAAACAAAATAGAATACAATAAAGGAAAATATGAATACAATAACCAATTTTGAAGCATAATGTGAAAATTCAAGAAAAAGAAATTAAGATGGTTGAGTCTCGTTATTTAACACGGTCCCATTAAAATAGATTCATCAGAGTTTGTCATTTAACATGGCCCCGGTAGACACAATTAGTAACAAATAAGTCATTTCACCGAATAAAATGGATAATTAGCAGGTGTAAACCCTACTACCTTTACTAAATAAAATATTTTTATCAAAATATATCATTTATTTTAATACACTTTAAAATTAGTAACGTGTCACAATTAGTAATGTGTCACAATCTGAAGAATTATGTGATTTATTAGAAATTTTTTAGACTAAGTTAGATTGGTAGGATAAAATATCTTGTCAAACAATGAAAGTTTTGATAATTTATGTGATTTTCATATCACATAAACTAATTCACGTAAATATTTAAAATAACATGATTAAATAATAATTAAATGTGTAGATTATTTTTGATAATGCAGAAATTACTACCCTATTACTAAGAGGATCCAGTGTGGTAATATTATCAACTGAAAAAATCCGATGTACCACTCCCATCTAACACAACTATTATATCGTGCGAGGTGTCAGTGATACGCTTTGCGACTCCACCAGCACGGCTGGTGTGAGAGAAAATGTGGCTTTCTATGTATATTATAAGTGATAGATATTTAAATGTGTTTTAAATGAGTATTTTTGGTTGAGTATAAGACCGGTCCAACGAATGCATCAGTAACCCATCAGTAGCCATTTTTGGGCGTCGACTACTGACGCCGATGGCACGGTGCCGTCATGGCTCGCGTCAGTAAAAATCCGTCGTGGTGAGGACGTCTGGGTTATGTCCGTCATTGGAGGAGAGAAGAAAGGGAGGGAAGGGGTAAGGAAGAGAGAGGGAGGGGTTTTGGAGTTGTACATTGTGCATACAAACTCGTATATTTTGTATTTTTTTAATTTAAAATCTTTTTTATCTCTGTTTCCTTTTCACTTTTTTTAATTAATTTTTTTATATAGTTATTTGAATAGGTATAATATATTATTTTTTGTTTAAAAAATTTATATTTTTTTATTTTTTAAATTTTAATTAAAAATGATGATGCGAAAATGATGTGTTAATGATGAGTTAGTGATGAGTTATAGTTGACACGACCGTGTAAATAGCATGTCAATAAAGATATGATGATTTGGCCCTACTAACGAGTTTAATTACGTGTTACGGTTAGGAGGTACCTAAGTATAGTAACTTTCAAAGGGATGAATGTAAAATGTAAAATAAAATAAGGAAAGAGAGGTCTTGGAAATAGTGAAAAGAATCAGGGATTTGGAGCGGATGGTGGCAGAAGTGGCAATGTATTGTATTGTCAATGAAATGAAAGAAAAATGTATGTGACTGACTGTGTGGATAACAATAAAAATAGCAAACAAAGAAACCGCTGCGGTACGCAGTGTTTGTGCCTCCCAATTTTTGCTAACCCCAATACCAACTCACTGACAACCAACCCCCTTATCTTCTCTCAAACTTACCATTTAATCCGTTTTTTAGTTTGTTTAATTAGGGTTGCTCGGTTTAGAAAATAATAGAATTGAAATCGAAAATAATAAATTTTCAAAACTAAAATCAAACTAATTACATATTTTCGATTTTGATTATGCTCTGTTTGGTTTGGTTTGTGATGAGTTATGAGTCGATTTTAAAAATTTATCATTTTCAGTTTATTTTGGATCGATTCATTTTTTGGACAATGATCATCTCTAATTTTTTTCTTTTGAAACGGCATATCTAATCTACTCCTAATTACCACATATGTCTACAACAGGACTCGAATTCCTGACCTCAAGATTGAGAGACCGACACCATACCGCTAGGCCAAATGCCCTTTAGTATCATCCCTAATTTTTTGATCATCACTTTATGGTTGTAAAAAACTAGCAGCATTGAATGAATCATAATTACACGCCGTAGATTATTAATTGCATCAATTTATCAAACTAAAATTAATACATTAGCAGTTTTTGGTTCATTTATTCTTCGAGGTACAAAACAGCTGCCTGTGAATAAATGCTTGCAAAGGTGCAATGTTCAAATTTGGTTTAAATATAGGTTTTTAAGTAATACGTAGTACTCGTAATTGTTATGTTATGATGCCTGTGTTTAACTGTTTATAATTACTTTTCCTTTTTTAAAAGACCAAATGCAACAAGACATATGCCAACGTTCCCGTCGTGAGCACGTCAAACACCCGTCGGGGGGTGACGACTTTGGCACCACCCCGTCACTAAGCGCGTATACAAAAACCCGTCGTGGTGGAGACGGGTTACACTGTGCGTCGGTAGCTTTTTTGTGTGTGGGGAGGGGGTTAAATGTAATATTTTAAGGATTAGTGATGTGTTAGTGATGAGTTATGGTTGGCACGATCGTGTCAATAGCGTGTCAGTAAGGATGTGCTGACGTGACGCTACTGATAAGTTTACTGACGGCCAACTGTTGGAAGAGACCTAAGAAGATATTTGCTTCTTCAAAAAGGGCTAGCACAACAGTTCATCTCTAGTTTATCTTCTTTTTCTATATATAAAAAGAAATCTTTTTATTTATATAATTAATATTTGTTTAAAGAAAAAAAATAAGAAGGCCGAAGTACAAACTAAGTCATCGGGACCCAAAAAAACAAAACATAGAAGAAAAACAGTTGAAAGCCTAAACTCACTGAACAGCATCTAATGTTGAGCTAGAATCTGCCTAAATATACTTCCTCCGATTCAAAATAAGTGGTACACTTGCAGTATCACGGTTTTTGAGGAAAATATTATAATAATAATTAAATTAGATTAATTGGATGGTTAGTTGAGAATGGGTCCCACACTTTTTGAATAAAGTGGGGTTAATTATGTTTAAAAGTAAATAGTAAGGGTAAATGAGTCATTTCACTTTGTTAAAGTAGATAGTTAGTGAGTGTGGGTCCCACTATTTTTTTGCCAAATAAGGTAATTTTTCAAAGTGTGTCACTTATTTTAAATCATCCCAAAAAGGAAAGTGTGTCACTTATTTTGAATCGGAGGAAGTATAAACATTGTTGAACACTATTTTAAGAAGTGTCCGACCTACGTATAAACTAAACTTTATATTCTTATTAGAACTAACAAGTATTGATTATTTTGGATGACATACTTGCTTTGCCATTTGGGATTTGTACATTTTTTGGTCGTCTTTCCCAAATTCTTATTTATTTATTTATTTATTTATTTATTTATTTTCATTAAAAATTAGAAGTAATACTTCCTCTGCTCCGAATTAAACACCCACAGAATAAAAATGACAGAATTTTAGGAAAATATAATCCTCACACTAGCCACTAATAAGATCTCATACTAATATTTATAAATAAATTAATTGGTTGGTATTAGAAATTTTAATTTAGGATAAACAAAAATGGCGATGTAAATACTTAATTTGAGACATGAAATATTAAATGTGTTGGTGAAACATGTGTACTTTTGCTAATTTATCATGTGCCCTTGTTGTACTATGTAACGATTAAATGACCGGGTTGGAGTGCCTGATCAGATTTGTTGGATCAGAAAACCGGTATGAAGCCGGATGAATATACAAGATGTGGGTTCGACTAGACCGTTAAGTTTTTTGAAGAACCAGGTTAAAGCTGACCCAAGAAACCAAATTCGGCGGGATTTTTTTATTATTTTATCTAGTGATATTTGACGCTTTTGTGTGTCTTGAAATGTTTTAACTTAATGATACATTCGTAAATCATAACTTTTTTTCTTTTTCTTTCTTTATCATTTTTCAAGATTGATTACCTTCATAATCGGTAACGAATTTCGATGTCTTTGACCACTCCCATCGGAGAAGTCGGTTGACTCTCCGGTGAGGCGACGAGTTAGGGACCGATGACACGCCCGTCACTTCCATGTCGTCGGTTCTTGGCATTGGTCAAGTGACGAGTGGAGAAGGGACTTTGGTGGGGCCAAGTATATTTTAATATGATATTTGGTATTTTTGTTATTTGTGTGAATTTCATAATAGTGAATCCAAAATACTGAACAAAATGTGTATTGATAACTTGTGTGTGTCAGTTGAATGATAATTGTAGTGTTAGCTGACGTGACATTGATTTGGTAAAAACAGATATGTCAATTGACATCTCGGATGAGAATGGTCTTATACAAATTTCATAACTAATTTATAATAGATAATGCATAATATTGTAATTCTATTTAATCGGTTTAGATCAACTGGTCACCTAGAAAAATATTGGATATTTTTCTTCACAATGTTTCATGTTCGAGTTTTTTTGAATTTTTTTTTCAGGTGGATATGTTGTGAAGTTTATTCCCCTTAAGCGAAATGTTCAACAGAACACATACTGACTCTTGTAAATGTTAGTGATTGATTCGAACAATATGACTAAAACTTGCAATTAAGAAATAAAGAAGTTGACTTTAGGTTGTTTTTATAATACAAAATAGTTAATGTACAGATTCTCACACCAATTAAGTAATTTTTAGTTTTCTATTTATTTATAACAAAAATTGTTATAGCAAAGAGAGTGCACACTATTGAAAGACACCATGAAAATACGGAATACATTTGATCCACTTGAGAAAAAGCTTTCATTTCAAAACGACTTGGACCTTTCTAGCATAAATGAAATGTAATCCCATATACATGTTGAGAAACCTGCGAACCTGATGATATTTGTTAAACGGGTCCAGATGAATATAGGACCGGGTTTAGGATACATTTTTGTAACCTGATGCAAAATTACCAAACTCTTTCAGGACCCGACGCGTTTCCATCTCTATTTTAGTTTGTAAAACTTTGAATTCTCTAAAAGAAGCGTTGGTTGCTTCAGCCTTGACGTTATAATATAAAATAGGAGAAAATATGGCATATAATATTTTATTGGTATGTTATAGTAGTATTATGATATGTGCATAACTATATCTAAATATGTCAATTTTCATCTACATCCCTAACTTTGAAGAATTAATATGTTGTTTTATTTTACTTAATTTAGTTTCCTTTTTATTTGGCTAGTTAAAAGTAGTTTTATCATTTAGTGGGTAGTTTTACATTTCGTGCATGTGTTTGTTCCAATGACTTAGATCATGGTTAGTGGGTAGGTTAATTGGTCATTTAGGATGCATTATAAATTGTAATTGTGTTTTGATTAATGAAGTTAGAGAAAAAAGTTGTTAAAAGTCTTTAGTTTATTTCTTAAATTCTTAGGAGATTAGCCATCTCGAATTGACTTTATTCTTGGGAGATTGACCATCTCAAACCGGTCTCTATCATATTATTTTATGTGAAAATGAGCATCTATAATTTGACAGTTGTTCCATTGGGATCTGAATTGGTGGGACCAATAAATCGAAACGGAGAGATCTTGTAACCACTTCCGCTTTCCATTTTATTATGAGAGTCTGTTTTCTTAATTCACGTCCATCTCATAAACATAATTTTTGCGTAAAAAAAGAAATTTTGTTACACTATTGGTAGTTAATGTCATATCAGTATTTTTTTGTTGTTTAGATGTAGTATACTGCTTATTTGCATTTGCGTTTGATGTTTCTCTTTGTTGATTTGGTGTAAACTATTGACCTTGATCTCTTTATCTGTATCATGAAAAAATAAATGAGTGGAATGCAATTCATCAAGAGTTACTCTGATTCATAAAACAATGTGAACATAATAAATGATAAAGCACAAGGACCGTTTGTGAAATCTATTCTATTAATTGATTTTTTTTTTCTTTGTTACTGACGATTAGACAACTGAGAAGGCAACCACATGTAGCAGTTTGGGATTGATCGAATTTTCACGGGGTTGGTGGCACGACGATAAAGGTGAAAGAATATGGATCCAAGAGAAAAAAAAAAAGAAAAAAAATCAAATAATAGAGTAAATTTCACGGATAGTCCCTGTGGTTTATTACTTATTACATTCACATTCCTTCATCTTTTCTTTATTCCAAAAGGCGAAAAGGGTATTTTGATCATTTAAATTTTTTTAAGGGCAGTAGGGACCATAAGTGTAACAAAGTATATATACCAGGACGTTCAGTGTAATAAATGAAATTCACAGACTAAGGTTGTAATTCGTTACATGCCACAAGAACCTTCCGTGTAATCTACTCTTAAAAATATAAAATTAGTTGTCGCTAATCAAGACCAATCTGATTCAAGCGACCTCCAACGGTCATTGTGGAGACTGAATCCTTCTTTAGGATGCGTCGTTGTTGAAGGATGTAAGCAGGGGGAGGCGTCACGATATGAGCATCAAGTATGGTTTTATCTACCATAGTGGCGGAACTAGAAATTCCTACCATCAGTAGCACTATTGCAGGGATAAAACTGTTGTAATGACCCGAAATTTCAAATAATTATATATTAAGTATTTCGGTGAATTAATTATATGTATGCTTCTCATTTAAGCATGCATTAGATGTTATGATAATTTAGGTTGGATTATGAGAGCTTATAATGATATGGATTGTGTTTTTAAGTTGTAATGATCATTGGGTTCGATAATGGATCAAGCTTAGTCGGTAACCGAGAAGGAAATGCCAAAAACACGGGATTCTGACGAACCTCGTGTTTTGCTCGCGACAGCCTCGCGACGTGAGTAAGATATCGATCAAAACAACAACTTCTGGAGAGCTGGAGACTGGCTCGCGACTGGCTCGCGGTCTGGGTTTTGGGCGCGAGGTGACGCGGGATCGGAGCTGCATAATCATGTTAAAACTCGGGATTTTGGTCATTTCTCTCATTTCCAAACCCTAGAACTTCCTCCCAAGTGTGTGTATACGATTTGGAGTGTAAGGATGCCATTGGAACCGGTTTTCACACTCAATCTTGAAGATTCCCACTCCATTGTTGAAGTATAAGGTAAATCTCTACTCCTTTAGGTTATATATGATGATTTTGGGTGAAAATGGTGAAGTATGCAAACCCTAGTTGGAGGGCTTGTAATGGGTGATGGAATTGGGTTGATATAACTTAGATATACAACATATTGACAAGGAAAACATGTTCATAACATGGATTAGTGGAGATCTTAAGATCTATGAAAACCTAGGGTTTTATAAGTTGTCAAATTGGGGGGAAAATGGTGGTTTGGGTAACCTACCAAGTTATCTTTGGGGAATATGACTAAGATGGGTGTAGAACACTCTTAGTAAGTTTAAGAACCTTGTGTTCTTGTTGGATTTGAGTTTTGTTGATAGAAATCTTTAACCAGGGTTTTGAGATTCCACCAAGTTGGATGAACTTGGTGGTTAAGAATGTGTTATGAAGTTATTGGTAACTAGTTATGGATAATAGCTAGATTATATGATGATATTGATGGTAGGTCAAGAAGACCTAAAGATTGATGACATTTCACAAGGTTTGAAAAGCATTGCTAAGGTGAGTACATGTGAACTTTTAAACTGGGTACATAGCAAATAAATTTGAAAACCATGATGTTTATGAGTCTTTATTAATAAACACTTTTAATAAAGATATGATTAAAAAGATAAGAAAATGTGAATAATAGACTATTTAAGTATGTCTAAAATGATTGATGATCTTAAAGAGATTAAGATAATGAAAATTGATTAATGATTCATTATTAGTAAGATGTATGAATAAGGATAATGATTAGGAAAGTGTGATAATTAGTTTATTAATAATATATATTAGTAAAGCTAATAACAATGATTTTAAGTAACGAGTATTGATTAGTAAACTATACTAATAAGTGTAATGGTTAAATTGATAAGAGAATAAGTATAAAGTTACTAGTATTAGATAAGTATTCTAGCCAAAGTAAAGTTAAAGTAACGCGGTTGTTAAATGATGAACATGTTTTATTTAATAAAGGACTTGGTAAAATCAGTATTGAAATTGAATAAGAAACGAGAATAATATTATAATTAGAATAGATGTATTCTAATTTATGTTTGAGTATGTATTATTGGGGCATAGGCCCGTATTTGATGATTTCTGTTAGTCCCAAGACTAAGTAAATAAGATTTGATGATCGATAGCCAAGAAGAATAAAAATCAGCTGAAGTATGTATCTCAGCTGAAGCAAGTATATACAATAAACCTTCAACTGAGTACGTACTTAGCTTTACGACAACAAGTCAAATCAGCAGCTATTAACGAGAGTTCATTCGAAGTGTATGACCAAATACGGAATCAGCTGATAGTACCTGCTGCAGATGAAGACTTAAAGGAAATGTTCATTAACACCTTGAACATTTCCCTTTCCCGCTCAAAGAAGAAGAAAATGATGAAGATCTTCTATTTTGGAATAGAAGATAATGTCAGTACAATATCATCGTTTGTCCCTCCAAGCATGTAAAGAGAAAGTCAACTATTTCTGTACTTATGTAGTACACCTTTCACTGTGCGTCAGAAAGGGTACCGAGAGTAGTTGACACAAAGTACACTTGGGACAATAACTTGTGCAAGAGCATTTAATGATCCATAGACAAGTCCACATCGACGATTAATATGTTTACACGTCGTCAAACTTGTGGACTAAGGAACATGGATCTTGGGCTATAAATACAGACGTAAATGCTTGCATTTACACACACCTTTAGAAATCATAGCACAAGAACATTCTCTGAGAGTTAGTTATTTGTCTAAGTATTAACTCCTCCATAGTTATTACTAAGGCATTAATATCAGCTGTTAGTATCAGCTGATATAACTCTCAGTGCATACTCTTCTAGTTTTGAGCGGTCTAAAGTGTCATTTCAAGTATAGAGTTTTAGTTAGTTGTGTACTATCTATTTCCGCAAACTTTGTACTCTATTAAGTTGTTTTAATAAACTCTTAATCATTGAAATCTTGTTGTTCGTTTATCTTATCTTCGTTACTCGGTCATAACGCAACACGTTTGTGTTGTTGGGATCCAAAAATTTCAATATGTGTTGAGAAAAGGAACCGGATCATAGATAACCCACACAAGTTGGGGGAGTTAGTGACACCTACTTGGGGGGGGTACCACCATGCGCAAGAGTAGTATGTCGAGAAATAGATAACCCGGAAAGCAGGGGAGTTTCAGATAACCCGGAAATCGGGGGAGCAATAGATAACCCGGAAACGGGGGAGTTTACCTTGATAACCCACATCGGGGGAGTTTGGTTCGGAGAGGTCTGTAGCGTATGTGATAAATAATGTGTAAGCACAAGTTAGTTTACAAGTATGTGATTTTGATGTGAGTAAGTTTATGGTTAGCTTGCTACTATATATGTATGAAAATGAAAAGAGCATGAGTTAATAAGTAATAAATGAATAAAGAAAACTAATGAATATGATTTTTATTGTATCTGAGAATGGGTCGAAAACCCATGTATCTCACGAGACTATTTTGTCTCACGTACTACTTTGTTTTTGGCTATGTACTCAGGTTCGAGATTGAAGTATTAGAAGTCGCGATAGTGGTGGCCTAGAGATGTTTAGCTCGGGATCTTATATGTAGATCTCGTTATCTTATGGTTATGATATTATCTTTGTAACACCGTTTTTATAACTCTGATAATCTTTTAAAAGGTTTTTGTTAAACCGTATTTTGGGATATTGGACTTTGTAATATTTTTATTTAAAAATATGATTTAAATGATGTTTTAAAAATTTAGGTGTTACAACTGTAGTGTCAAAGGGGTTACGCTCTCTTGCGGGGTCCTACGGGTAGCGCCCTGAGGGGGTCCAAGGGGTAGTATTTGTAGGGTTTCACTTAGTCATACTGATTTGAACCACTCAAATAAGAAGAAAACGATGAAGATCTTCTATTTAGGAATAGAAGATAATGTCAGTACATTATCATCGTTTGTCCCTCCAAGCATGTAAAGAGAAAGTCAACTATTTCGGTACTTATGTAGTACACCTTTCACTGTGCGTCAGAAAGGGTACCGGAAGTAGTTAACACAAAGTAAACTTGGGACAATAACTTGTGCAAGAGCATTTAATGATCCATAGACAAGTCCACATCGACGAATAATATGTTTACACGTCGTCAAACTTGTGGACTAAGGAACATGGATCTTGGGCTATAAATACAGACGTAAATGCTTGTATTTACACACACCTTTAGAAATCATAGCATAAGAACATACTCTGAGAGTTAGTTATTTGTCTAAGTATTAACTCCTCCATAGTTATTACTAAGGCATTAATATCAGTTGTTAGTATCAGCTGATATAACTCTCAGTGCATACTCTTCTAGTTTTGAGCGGTCTAAAGTGTCATTTCAAGTATAGAGTTTTAGGTAGTTGTGTACTATCTATTTCCGCAAACTTTGTATTGTATTAAGTTGTTTTAATAAACTCTTAATCATTGAAATCTTGTTGTTCGTTTATCGTATCTTCGTTACTCGGTCATAACGCAACACCTTTGTGTTGTTGGGATCCAACAACTGGTATCCGAGCAAGTGTCAAAATTGTTTTCCATCAATATTGAGCATCTGTTATGGCTGAACCTACATCATCAGATCTTCCATCATCTGGAAAACCTCCCAAACTCACTCAAACCAACTACCCCATGTGGAAAACCCGTATGTTGTCCCACATGGTTACCTATCACCCAAAATTCCAAGATAACATCACGATAGGAAAATATGTTCCCAAAACCCTCATTCCTGGTACTTCTGAAATACCAGAACACTATGTGGTGAAGTCTGAGGCTCAGTGGACGGACGCTGAAAAATGTCTTGTTCATCTTGAGAACAAGGGTCGAGATATGCTTTTTCAAGCAGTTGGTGATGAACTGTATCACAATATTGAGTTTTGTGACTCAGTTAAAGAAATGTGGGAGAGGCTGGCTGAAGTTTATGAAGGCACATCGGTTGTGCGTGAACATAACAAAAACATGCTCATACATGATTATGAACTGTTTAAAGCCAAGCCAAGTGAGACTATAGCTCAAACTTTCAATCGTTATAACATTCTGTTAAACGAGCTGAAGTCTCATGGGGTTGATAAGGACGATATGTCCAAAATGTGTAAGTTTATGGCAGCATTACCTTCTAAATGGGCTACCATCCATAACTTGCATGAGTACATCTCCTACTCTGAAAGATTATACTCTTTCGTCTCTCTATGGTATGTTTCTAAGCCATGAGAGAACTGTACTCAACAAATTTCAACCTCCAAAGGACTCTAAAGTGAGTTCCGCTGGATCTTCGACTGCTCTTGTCTCCTTAAACAAGCCTAGCAGAATCGAATATCCCCCATCAGATGATGAAGCTGACAATACTTCAGCTGTTGGTTTGTTCAACATGCCTGAAGTCAGCATTGAAGAAGTCGATGAAGACGAAGACAACGATGCCCTTATATCTGAGCTTACCTTACTTGTCAAAAATAGAAAATTCTTCAAAAACAAGTCTGGCTCCTCAGCTAGAGGCTCGAGTAGCAGATCTATCTCATCAGATGTTTCTTCTAGACCCTCTGGAAGTACACCTGACATCTCTGAGATAACTTGCTACAACTGCAACAAGAAGGGACACTATGCTAACGGCTGCAAGCAGAAGAAAGCTAATTCATCATCTTCAACTGGTGAGTCCATTGAAGATAAATACAAAAAGCTACAAGCCTTCACCAAAAAGATTCTAGAAGAAAAGAAGGCACTTGAAGGCAAAGCTGCTGACAAGGGTCTTGTAGCTGAAACTCATGATTGGGCTGACTCTGGTAACAGCTCATCTGATGATGATGAACAAATGGCCACAATGTGTTTGATGGCTCGTGCTGATGATGAAAGTATTACAGCTGATGATGCTAGTTCTTATAAATGGGTCAACATTGTTCATAAGAAGGTAACCTCTCTAATCTCTGCTGAGGCTACTAAAGCCAAAGATATTGTTGACTCTATTATTTGTGACTTGCACTTCATTGATCAGCTGAAAGGTGAATGTTTGGATAAACATAGTGCTATTCTACATGAAAATGCATTTTTAAAAGAACGTTTAATTGACCACAAAACTTTAAAAGAAGAACTTTCTGAAACAAAATTTATTAACTCAGTTCTTCAACATGATCTAAGTGAAAAAGTTAAAGAACTTGAAGCAATTAAAAAGATTTGTGAATCTTGGTCTCGTTCATCCAAACGTGTGAGTGAATGCGTTAACTCATAAATCCCTAGTCAAGTACAAGCTGTACTAGGAGGAGACTTCCTTGCTGCAGCTGCTGTACCTGACAGCAGTACAGATGATCTGTACTACTCGTCAGCTGATGCTTCTGTGCCAGCTGAAGAGTTGGTTTTTGGTTCCTTCGTTAGGTCTACCAAAACCTATGCTACTGAGATGTCCTCAGAAGATCCTTCTGTAGCTAATGGTGAAGAGTCATCAGCTGAATCTTCTGCCATGATAGTCAGGACACCTACTGTAGTCATTGTTGAACCTAGAAAATCTATCTTGGGTTCAGCACCTGCTGCCTCTTCTGCTAAATCTCAGCAGAAGACTAGAAGAACATCAGGAAAGAAAACTGTTCTTACACCCTCCAAGGGTAAGCCAGTTGGAGTTCATACTCGAGCTGCAAAGAACAAAGGTAAGAGTATTCCTAAGAATACTCCAAGTCCTTCTTCAGCTGTGTCTGTCAGACGGCTGAAAGGAAAGGTCAGCAAGCTGACATCACTCATTCAAACTCTGACTATCTCTGATAATCAGAAAATGAAAGGTATTTTGGGTCCAGTTCCCAATCCTATTGCCTCGCCCTCTACTCCACTGCAAAGAAACAGAAAATGCTATAAGTGTGGAGATCGTGGGCACATGGCAAGTGAGTGTGACAGCACATGCCTGAGACCTTCCCCAACTTCAGTATGTGAGCCTACTGAGAAGCCAACTTCTGTGAGTCCCAGCGGGAAGTCACAAGGACCCACCGAAGTGTGGGTTCCTAAAAAGAACTAACTCTTTTAATTTATGTGCAGGGTGATGAAAGCAAACATGTCTGGTACTTAGACAGTGGTTGTTCGAGACACATGACTGGTTACAAATCCCTGCTGGAAGAGTTTGAAGTTTGTGATGGTCCCTCAGTAGTTTTTGGTGATAATGATAGAGGCTCAACTGAAGGTTATGGAACCATTTCTAATGGATCCGTAAAAATCACAAGAGTTGGTTATATGAATGGGCTGAAACATAATCTAATCAGCATTAGCCAACTTTGTGATGCAAAGTTCTCAGTGAACTTTAACGAATACAGAGGAACGGTGACGGATAAGAATGGAAAGGTTGTATTAGTTGCTCCAAGAACCAAGAATGTCTACACACTTGACATGAATCCTCAAAATCAAGAAGTCTGTCTATTATCTCATTCTACTGAAGAGCTGAATTGGTTGTGGCATAAGACGCTATCTCACCTGAACTTCAAAAATATATCGAAGCTGGTTCGAGGTCATCTGGTGAATGGTCTGCCACAAATCAAATATGAAAAGGATAAGCTTTGTTCAGCGTGTGAACAAGGCAAGCAACATAAAAGCTCCTTCAAATCAAAGCAATGTTTTTCCATCGACAGCTGCCTACACATGCTCCATATGGACCTTTTTGGCCCTATGAGTACTGAAAGTCTAGGTGGAAAGAAATATACACTTGTTATCGTTGATGAATATTCACGATATACTTGGGTTATATTTATTCGTCACAAAAGTGATGCAGCTGAAGAGATTATCAAGTTCATCAAAAGGATGGAACTTCTAAATGGGTTTAGAGTCAAGATGCTGAGATCATACAATGGTACTGAATTCAGGAACAAGACTTTAGAAGATTTCTGTTCAGATGTTGGGATCTCCCAAAACTTCTCAGCTGCAAGAACACCTCAACAAAATGGTGTTGCTGAAAGAAGGAACAGAACCCTAATAGAAGTTGCAAGAACAATGTTTGCTGAGTCAAACATGCCTAAGCAATTTTGGGCAGAAGCTGTTAACACAACTTGTTTTACTCAAAACAGGTCTCTCTATGTGAAGAGACACAAGAAGACTTCTTATGAGATTTTTCGTCAGAGGAAACCATTCATAGGTTTCTTTCATGTGTTTGGCTGTGTGTGTTTTGTGTTAAACACACGAGATCAGCTGAGTAAATTTGACTCTAAAGCTGATGAAGCTATTTTCTTGGGATACTCCACTCTATCCAAAGCATATAGAGTTTTCAACAAAAGAAGACAAACATTGGAAGAGTCCATAAATGTTACTTTTGAAGAACATTCAAAAGCTATGAACCCCACCTCTGCAGACTCGTCTGATGCATTTCAGAGATCAGCTGAATCATCTCCTGATGATACAACTGAAGCATTCTCCGATGCTTTAAACCTCTTTGATGTTCCCATAAATGAATCAGATGAGACGTTCCATGATGCTCCTACATATCTTGTAGATATTGCAGCTGTTCAACAAGAGATTCCAACAGCTAGAGCATCATCCAAGGCTATCTCTAAGCCACCTCTTCATACTTCAAAAAGATCCGTTCGAAATGAAGTAATTCATCCTGCTGAGCAGTCAGCCGCTCAACAAGGATCTAATTCTGCTGAATCTTCCTCTTCTACAGCCGCTCCTCAATCTAAGTGGACTTCAGAACATCCAATTGAGTTAATCATTGGAGATCCACAACAAGGAATGGTGACAAGAAGTAAGGCATCATGCAATCTTTGCTTATGGTCTAGTTTTCTAGCAACTGAAGAACCGAAAAATATTAAAGCTGCTTTAGAAGACTCAAGCTAGATTCAAGCGATGCAGGAAGAACTTAACCAATTCGAGGTCAACAAAGTATGGCAGCTGGTGCCCCCACCAGCTGGAAAGACTATAATTGGTACTAAATGGGTATTTAGGAATAAAATGGATGAAGAAGGTGTGGTTATTCGCAACAAAGCTAGACTTGTTGCACAAGGATACAGACAGGAGGAAGGAATCGATTTTGATGAAACGTTTGCTCCAGCGGCTAGGCTTGAGGCAATTAGAATATTTCTAGCCTACGCTGCTTACAAAAACTTCACAGTTTTTCAAATGGACGTGAAGAGTGCATTCCTAAACGGAAAGCTTCAAGAGGAGGTATACATTAAGCAACCACTAGGTTTCGAAAATCCTAAGTATTTAGACTATGTGTTTAAATTGGATAAGGCGCTGTATGGGTTGAAACAAGCTCCTCGTGCATGGTATGATACACTCTCCACGTTCCTCATAGCAAATGATTTCACCAGGGGAAAGATTGATAAAACCTTATTCATTCGCAAAATCAAAGGTGATATCATTCTTGTTCAAATTTATGTGGACGACATAAGTTTTGGTGCTACCGATGAAAAACTTTGTAGACGCTTTTCTAAACTTATGTCTACAAAGTATGAGATGAGTATGATGGGTGAATTAACGTATTTTCTTGGCTTACAAGTTAAGCAATCTAAAAATGGAATTTTTATAAATCAAGAAAAATATATCAAAGATCTTTTAAAGAAATTTGATATGAATTCATCATCATCCATGAAAACTCCAATGGCTCCTCCAAACAATCTAGATGCTGTCATAACTGGTAAGTCAGTTGATGTCACATTCTATAGAGGAATCATTGGATCATTACTCTATCTCACCGCTAGTAGACCAGATATTATGTTTGCTACTTGCATGTGTGCTAGGTATCAAGCTGATCCTAGAGAATCTCACCTAATAGCTGCAAAAAGAATTTTGAGGTACCTTAAGGGTACTCCAAGCCTAGGTCTTTGGTATGCCAAAGACTCCGGGTTTGATCTAATTGGCTATTCAGATTCAGACTTTGCAGGTTGCAAAATTGATAGAAAGAGCACCACTGGAGGATGTCAGCTGCTTGGTGGAAAGCTAGTCAGCTGGACAAGCAAGAAACAAAGTACTATCTCTACCTCCATAGCTGAAGCAGAATACGTTGCTGCTGGAAGCTGCTGTGCTCAAGTCCTTTGGATGAAGAATCAGCTTGTTGATTTCGATATGAACTTCTGCAAAGTTCCTATCTATTGTGATAACACGAGTGCTATTGCAATCAGCAACAATCCAGTTCTTCATTCTAGAACCAAACATATCGACATAAGGTATCATTTCATTAGAGATCACATTGAACAAGGTGACGTGGAACTCCACTTCATTTCAACAGACCTTCAGCTGGCTGATCTATTCACTAAGCCTTTAGATGAAAAACGATTCAACTTTCTGATCAGCGAGCTTGGTATGTTGAATGCTTGAATCAACTGCTGAAGTACTATCAGCAGCTGATAAGAGTCACCTTGTCACTTAGTACATTCAGCTGACTAAAACCTTTTGAATATATCAGTCAGCCGTATAAAATCTCTCAAATGATAACTTATCGTGTTTTATAAGTTAAAACGTTTGGTTCTCCCATAAAAAGGCATCTTTTAACCCTATCCACACGTTCTTTGTGGCAAATATTTCCACTCGAGTGAAAATATTTGGCATTTATGTGGGACAAGACACCCTGACACAGAAACGGCTCCACTACCCTGACACAGAAACGGCTCCACTACCTCACAATGTCACTTCCAACCACCTTTGCACGATAACAAACGTGTCTATAGTTGGTTTGTAACTATCCAATTATGACCCGGTTTAAATTCAAATCTTTACCCAAACCGACCCATAAATCTCCTATAAATACCCACCTCTCTTCTTCACTTCATCCTCATCACTCACACAATTCTCTCTCAAAAACCCTCTATTTCTAACCTTTATCTTTCTTCCCTCTCTCTCCCAAAATGACGAAGAAAGCTCAAAAGGTTTCTATCACTAGGGCTGCCATTGAGTTCTCTCAGAACTCAAACCTTGTAGCCAACACTTCCCCACCTGATGATCTTGTCGATATTTATCGACCGGTTGGGACGTTTGTGCGTCACTTCCCCATCGGTGGTGCATTTACCAGATTCACCAAGAGTATCATCGAACTCTTGCGTGACTTCTGGATGTCCGCCTCCGCCTCTGGAGACGACATCACTACGCAAGTAGGGAATCATCAAATCACCATTACTCTTGATGATTTCCGAGTTGCTTGCGGATTCGATTATCTGCAACCTGGAGAGAAATATCAGCAGACTAAATCTGCTGATGAAGCTAAAACGAGTCTAATCCGTATCACTGGATACATATTAGAAAATGAAGAAGACAAGGTGCTGATCTTCAAGAAGTCTTAGCTGACGAGACCCTGGGCCTATTTCTTTACCCACATCATTCAGGGTATAGGCGACAATTCCGGGTCTCACAATCAGTGCAACTCCAGCATGCAAGTCTTTGCTGAAGCCCTAGTCACCGGTCAGCAGATCGACTGTAACACCTCAAATTTTAATATAAAACATTTGCCCAAAATAAATCATTTTTCATAAATAGAAGAACTATCCCAAAATATGGATTTACAAAAACCTTTGGTATGAAAATCAGAGTATAAAGTTTGGTGTTACAAAATAGATCAAAACCAAAGCTAAGCATAAATCCAATCTAAAGTTCTTCTATTCTAGGCTCCGCATCTCTATCCATGCGTACCTAAACCTTCGATCCCGAACCTGAGTACATAGCAAAACAAACAAGGAGTACGTGAGACAAAACGTCTCGTGAGCTACATGGGTTTAGACCCAATAATAATAATAATCATATGGCATAAAGACAAACATGTAAATAATCATCCATCTAACTAGTCACCCTATTGTGACTCTAATACTTATCTTTCCTAGCAAGCATATCTAGTTATCGGGTTGCCCCCGAACTAACTAGAACCACCTTGACATTTTTACCGAAATCCATCGCCATTAATAAGCCTCAAGATACCGGCAAGAGGGATTCGCCCAATCTACCAATACCTGCCTTACTCACCGGACTACCTCCAGTTAGCAAGACTACTATCGTGGTGGAGTCGATGGGAATCCACCCAACTGCCCCTCACAGCACACCTCATGACCGGGGGTCCCCCACATCATCACATCATCTCAACATATCATAACTCAATGGTTATGTCAATCTAGCTCTCGGCTATCACGTCTATCAACAAACAAGTTAGTTCAATACTATTATCGGTATAACTAACTACTAACTACTAGTCTACACAATTAAGCAAATAGACCATAACACAAGTAATAAAGGGATTTCATAGGCTATGTACTCAGTAAATTTCCACACGTACTCACCTTAGCAATACGATGCTCCAACCGAATTCTTGACACCAATCTCTTGCTTCACAATTTCACCGACTTTCCAAGATGTCACCGAAAGCCTAATACAATGATCATTCAATGTTCAACATCACAATCTACTAATAATGTGTCCATTTATCTCTAGATACCATCAACTAACACTTTCCCCCAATTATGACGATTTACCAAACCCTAGGTTTAACCAACCCTTAAGATTCTTACAAATCATAATCATACACTTGTTTCCTTTGTTAATATACCATCTATTAAGTGTATACATCATTTATTCACCATAAACCATAACCCCCAATAACTAGGGTTTAATATTTCATTAAAAGAGCCAAAACCCAAATTTATTGCAGACGACAGGACTTCACGACGCGAACTAAGTTCGCGTCGCTAACTCTGCATGTCGTACGCATACTTAGCGATCGTTATCTCATCGCGAACTACTTCACGCCTTTAATCAAAATCTCTGGCCCGACTTCACGAACGCGAACTAGTTCGCGTCGTGAACTTCACATGCAGCCAGGCTGCACTTTTTCAACTTTGTCTCGACCCGGTTTCGCCCATAACTTCTTCATACGGTCTCCAAACGACACGAAACCAATTCCTACGTTCTTTAAACGATTTATCCTTAATTATCATATTTTTGTACAATTTATTTATTTACAAATTTCGGGTCGTTACAACTATCTACCCCTTAAGAAGATTCCGTCCTCGGAATCTCATCATAGTTCACGAAATCCGGGTACCTCTTCCGAATCTCGTCTTTGACCTCCCAAGTCAAATTCGGCCCAAGTGAATGCTTCCACTTGACCAACACCAACTCGATCTCCTTGTTCCGAAGCTTCTTTGTTTTCGTTTCTAATATAGCCTCGGGCTCCTCGATTAACCGGTTCGGGCCGTCAACCCGCAACTCTTGCAATGGAATAATATTTTCGACTTTCCCGACAAACTTTTTCAAATAACTTATGTGAAAGGTGTCATGCACACCTTGAAGCTCGGGTGGAAGTTCCAACTTAAACGCTTGAAGCCCGACCCGTTTCAATATTTTAAACGGTCCAACATACCTTGGACTCAACTTTCCTTTCTTACCAAACCGCATCACACCTTTCCAAGGTGACACTTTCAACATGACCATATCACCGACATCCAAGTCTTATGGCCTTTTCTTCAAACCCGAATAACTTCGTTGTCTATCTTGGGCGACTTTCATGTTGGTTTGAATAATACCGATCTTTTCATTCGTCACTCTCACGATCTCGGGACCCGTGAGTTTCGTTTCTCCCGCTTCCAACCAACAAGATGGAGTTCTACATTTTCTCCCATACAACGCCTCATAAGGCGGCATCTTGATAGTCGAGTGACAACTATTATTATACGAGAACTCGACTAACGGTAAATGTTCATCCCATTTACCACCGAAGTCTAACACACACGATCTCAACATGTCTTCAACCGTTTGAATCGTTCTTTCACTTTGACCGTCGGTTTGCGGGTGATAAGCCGTGCTCAACCGCAACTTTGTAACCAACTCTTCTTGTAATGACCGCCAAAATCTCGAGGCAAACCTCGCGTCTCTATCGGAAACAATCGATAACGGAACCCCGTGGAGTCGAACCACCTCATCAACATACAACTTAGCCAATTTCTCAAGTGGCAACGTTTCCCGAATGGCTAAAAATAACGCACTCTTGGTCAACCGGTCAACTATGACCCAAATGGCATCGTGACCTCTACTCGTCTTCGGTAACCCTACTATGAAATCCATAGTTATATCTTCCCATTTCCCGGCCGGTACTAACAATGATTGAGCTACCCCATACGGTACTTGATGCTCGGCTTTTACTTGTGCACACGTGGCACACTTAGAGATATACTTGGCCACTCTCACCTTCATTCCGGGCCACCAATAAACCCGTTTCATATCTTGGTACGTCTTTGTACTTCCCGGGTGAATCGAATACTTTGACTTGTGCACATCATACAACAACTCCTTCCGGATGCCACCGAACTTAGGAACCCAAATACGACCGCCTACGGTCTTCAACCCTTGTGCATTTTCGAGAAAATGTTGGTTCTTACCTAACCGTTCTTGTCTTAACTCGTCTCTTCCCATAACTTCTCGTTGGGCATTCTTGATCCTTTCGATAATACTCGAGACGACTTCTATACGTGTTAAAATTCCCCGGTTCGGGTTTTCATAAACTTTTCGGCTCAAGGCGTCGGCTACTACATTAGCCTTTCCCGCGTGATACACAATCTCACAATCATAATCTGCAATCAACTCGATCCACCTTCTTTGTCGCATATTAAGATCTTTTTGAGTAAACACGTATTGTAGACTTTTATGATCCGTGTACAACGTACACCGAGTACCATACAAATAATGCCTCCACAACTTCAAGGCAAATATAATCGCCGCCAATTCCAAGTCGTGTGTCGTGTACCTTAATTCCGCATTCTTCAATTGTCGCGAGGCATACGCGATCACTTTATCTCTTTGCATTAACACACAACCGAGATCTTGATTCGAATCATCATATAAACCACAAAATCTTCCATACCATCCGGTAACGTAAGAATCGGCGCGTTACATAACTTTTCTTTTAACAACTTAAACGCCTCTTCTTGCTTCTTCTCCCACACAAACTTCTCACTTTTTCTCGTTAACTTTGTGAGTGGAATCGCGATTCTCGAGAAGTCTTGTATAAACCTTCGGTAATGTTAGGGCAAAGCCCATGTCCCTTGTTATCTTATGATTACAAAACAAACAAGTGGGGCAGATCTCATACTGAGCTACTCAGTATAGGTCTGATACTGAGTAGATAGACGTCGATCAGATATGACAGCTCAAAACCTTTAAAGATGATCGCAAATGAGTTGCACTGACCTACTCAGTATCGGTCTCATACTGAGCTACTCAGTATATGTCTGATACTGAGTAGAATGACCGAGTTATCCGTGCATGATCTTCTGCCCTCAACTTGTTGGTACTAGTGTTAAAGTCTCAGTCCTATACTGAGTGGTCAATATTAGGCACTCAGTATTGGAACTCAGTATTGAAACTCAATACTGAGTAGAAGGACTGAGTTAATATTTCCATGTTTACTTAATTAGTAAAATCTTTTAATCATGGTATGTATTTATTAGAATTGGGAGTTACATATAGAATAGGGTTAATTGTAAAACCTCTATACATTATAAATAGAGGTTTAGTCTTTAGTTGTTAAGCATCCTTTTGGATCCCGGTTGATCACTTGTGTGGATCACCGGTAACCCAATTCTAAGTGTAACACTTTGTGGAGTGTTCTTGGTTATTCCGCAACCAAGAACACATTTTATACGTTTGTGCTTAATAAGAATAATCGTATGACGTATATGATCTTGTCTTTACCGATTTTATTAACAATATATGGGTGGTTGGGTCCTACAGGTAATAACCGGCTAATCCAAGGAAACTTCTAACCTCGGTAGGAGTTCTCGGAGGCTCCCAATTTGACACCGCTTCAATCTTGGACGGGTCAACCTTAATACCATCACACGTCACCACGTGACCTAAGAATTACACTTCCCGCAACCAAAATTCACACTTCGAGAATTTTGCATACAACTTCTCCCGCTTCAACACGTCTAGAACGAGCCTCAAATGACCTTCGTGTTCTTCCTCGGTTTTCGAATAAATCAAAATGTCGTCAATAAACACGATCAAAAACTTATCAAGGAACGGTTTACAAACCCAATTCATCAAATCCATAAAAATAGCCGGCGCGTTTGTAAGACCAAACGGCATCACTAGGAATTCATAATGACCATAACGTGTACGAAAATCCGTCTTCTCGGTGTCGCCTTCTTTCACCCGAACTTGGTGATAACCCGACCTCAAATCAATCTTCGAGAAATAACTAGCACCTTGCAATTGGTCGACTAAGTCGTCATTTCTCGGCAACGGGTAACGGTTCTTAATAGTTACCTTGTTCAACTCTCGGTAGTCGATACACATTCTCATCGAACCGTCTTTCTTTTTAACAAATAACACCGGTGCACCCCATGGTGACGAACTCGGACGAATAAAACCTTTGTCTAACAAATCTTGCAATTGAGTCATCAATTCCAGCATCTCGGTGGGAGCTAAACGGTAGGGAGCACGAGCAATCGGCGTCGCCCCCGGAACTAAATCAATCTTAAACTCAACTTGTCTCTCCGGCGGCAAACCGGGGAAGTCATCGGGAAATACCTCGGAGAAATCCCGAATAATTTTGACATTATCCATTGACTTCTTTTCCTTTCGGCCATCTAACACATATGAAATAAACGATGCACAACCTTTCGATATACTTTTCCTCGCCTTAATGGCGGTAATCACATTAGGCATGTGATGTCGTTTCTCCCCATACACATACGCTTTCTCATTCCCGGGTGTCCTAATCGACACTATCTTCTTTCCACACAAAATCTTGGCTTGGTGCATACCCAACCAATCCATACCGATAACCACATCAAACGCCCTAATTCCCATGGGCAACAAATCTACCTTAAACTTTCTACCGTCTATTTCTATTTCACAATTTCTATAAATACATTCAACCATAGACGTTTTCCCGTCGGCTACTTCTATCTCATAAACCTCATCTAACATCTCGGACGGCACATTCAATTTACAACCGAACTCATAAGACACAAACGAATAATTGGAACCCGAATCAAACAAAATATGAGTTGGCAAGGAGTTAATGAATAAAGTACCTGACACCACATCGTGTGCCTCATTCGCCTCCTCCCGAGTGAGTTGGAAGGACCGCCCCTTCACCTTCGCCGGTTCCACTTTCTTTTGAGCCGTGGACACCATCGACTCTATTCCCTTCTTCGGGCACACGTTGCTATAATGCCCTTTTTCATGGCATGAGTAGCACTCCACATCGGCCGACAACTTGGCCTTACAATCCCGGGCTATGTGCCCCATCTTACCACAACTATAACAAGCCTTTGACTCTCCTCGGCATATGCCGGTATGATTTTTCCCGCATTTCTTGCACGGGCCAGCACTTCCTTGTTTAGAGAAGCTCGAAGTGAACTTCCCTTTTTTGAACGAACTAGAGCCGCTCTCGGCTTTCCTTTTCTCGCCCACATGGGCCCTCTCGGCAACACGTGCCTCATTCACTTCCTCCACACCCCGGGCGGCACTAATGGCCTCATCAAGTGTGACCGCCCTCTTAACTTCCAATTGGTAGTCCCACGGTAACCCACTAGCATACCGGACCACCCTCAACCTCTCATCCGAGTAGGTTTTAGCAACAAACGGGAGCAATCCCGTGAACTCTCTCGAGTACTCTTCAATCGACATATCACCCTTCTTAAGGGTCACGAATTTCTCGTGCATCTTTTCCAAATCCTTTTCGGGACAAAATTTCTTTTTCAACCTCGTGGTGAATTCGTCCCACGACATCTTCTCAATCACCTCCCTCCCGAGGGTCTCATACACAATATCCCACCAAACCATCGCATCTTCTTTTAACAATTGTGACGCATACGTCACCATATCGACATCCTTACACTTGCTACTTTCGATAACCCTCTTGGTTTCCCGGATCCACCTCTTAGTTACCTTCGGGTCCGAACTACCCTTTTACACATTCGGCTTACAAGCCATGAAGGATTTAAACGAACAACCTTCTTTCACTTCGGGCTTTGCCCTAGCATCACTTTGGCCACCCGTGGAGGACTTCCCTTCACCGCTGCCACTTCCCCCGGTTCTCTCCTCCGATCTAGCCTCGGATTCACGGTCTCCACCCGACCTCTCACGGTCTCCAATAATTCGGTGCACTTCCTCGGCCACCGTCCCTTTGATTTGATCAATAATAGTTTGGAGATCCGCCATGGTTACCGGAGTTCTATTTGCTCCGACCTCCGACTCACCCATTCGATGCATCGACGGTTGACTTTCTTGTTCAACCACAACCTCAACATGAGGTATTTCCTCCTCCCGGCCCTCCGGGGCTCTACCACTTCTACGCGTGGTCACCATTTCTTTCAATCAAGACTATACGAAAGACATTAAACATTTAGTACCTTGTGTACAACCCATTAGTCGCATAAGACTCAATATCCATAATCATATCAAATTTCATCGGTCCCCTAGGTTCAACCCTAAACTTAACATAAAATCTCAAGGTCAACCTATGATCTTAAGGAATATTATATTCCTAATGCTACAGTCTAAGACTAGGATGGTCATTCAACCTAATTCACTTAAACAGTAGCCCTGATACCAAGTTGTAACACCTCAAATTTTAATATAAAACATTTGCCCAAAATAAATCATTTTTCATAAATAGAAGAACTATCCCAAAATATGGATTTACAAAAACCTTTGGTATGAAAATCAGAGTATAAAGTTTGGTGTTACAAAATAGATCAAAACCAAAGCTAAGCATAAATCCAATCTAAAGTTCTTCTATTCTAGGCCCCGCATCTCTATCCATGCGTACCTAAACCTTCGATCCCGAACCTGAGTACATAGCAAAACAAACAAGGAGTACGTGAGACAAAACGTCTCGTGAGCTACATGGGTTTAGACCCAATAATAATAATAATCGTATGGCATAAAGACAAACATGTAAGTAATCATCCATCTAACTAGTCACCCTATTGTGACTCTAATACTTATCTTTCCTAGCAAGCATATCTAGTTATCGGGTTGCCCCCGAACTAACTAGAACCACCTTGACTTATTAACCGAAATCCATCGCCATTAATAAGCCTCAAGATACCGGCAAGAGGGATTCGCCCAATCTACCAATACCTGCCTTACTACCGGACTACCTCCAGTTAGCAAGACTACTATCGTGGTGGAGTCGATGGGAATCCACCCAAGTGCCCCTCACACCACAACTCATGACCGGGGGTCCCCCGCATCATCACATCATCTCAACATATCATAACTCAATGGTTATGTCAATCTAGCTCTCGGCTATCACGTCTATCAACAAAAAAGTTAGTTCAATACTATTATCGGTATAACTAACTACTAACTACTAGTCTACACAATTAAGCAAATAGACCATAACACAAGTAATAAAGGGATTTCATAGGCTATATACTCAGTAAATTTCCACACGTACTCACCTTAGCAATACGATGCTCCAACCGAATTCTTGACACCAATCTCTTGCTTCACAATTTCACTGACTTTCCAAGATGTCACTGAAAGCCTAATACAATGATCATTCAATGTTCAACATCACAATCTACTAATAATGTGTCCATTTATCTCTAGATACCATCAACTAACACTTTCCCCCAGTTATGGTGATTTACCAAACCCTTGGTTTAACCAACCCTTAAGATTCTTACAAATCATAATGATACACTTGTTTCCTTTGTTAATATACCATCTATTAAGTGTATACATCATTTATTCACCATAAACCATAACCCCCAATAACTAGGGTTTACTATTTCATTAAATGAGCCAAAACCCGAATTTATTGCAGGCGACAGGACTTCACGACGCGAACTAAGTTCGCGTCGCTAACTCTGCATGTCGTACGCATACTTATCGATCGTTATCTCATCGCGAACTACTTCACGCCTTTAATCAAAATATCTGGCCCGACTTCACGAACGCGAACTAGTTCGCGTCGTGAACTTCACATGCAGCCAGACTGCACTTTTTCAACTTTGTCTCGACCAGGTTTCGCCCATAACTTCTTCATACGGTCTCCAAACGACACGAAACCAATTCCTACGTTCTTTAAACGATTTATCCTTAATTATCATATTTTTGTACAATTTATTTATTTTCAAATTTCGGGTCGTTACATCGACTTTGGGAACTGGTTTACGAGGAGGTCCAGACCAAGGTGAAAGTCAAGGGAAATCATATTCCCTATCTTCGCTTTTTCACATTGTGCATCGCACATGTGATGCTTGAAAAGCTGCAGATAGATTATGAAGACATCCCTGGGGAATCGGTGATGGTCCGTTCCATCTCCAGCATTATCTTTCAAAAGAAGGATGATGAGAAGGCATTTCCCCTCACCTCGTACATGCTGAAGATCATAGATGATCGAGTCAGATCCAAAAGGGATCGAAAGAAGGGCGCAACATCGAATAAATCTGCCCTACAAGAAGGTAAGTCCTTTCCTCATCTGAAGCGTTTTCCCTCAACTGGGCATCCATCCCAGCTGCTGATGAGAAAACCACCACCTCAACAGGGATCTCAATCCCTGAGAATGAGGATTCTGCTGATGCAGATTATTCTCCTCTGGTGGTGAAGAAGCGAGTTAGGCGACCCTCTCATCGCCCTCCTTCTTCTTCATTCTTTTTATCATCTTCTTCTGTCACCAGTACCCCTATTTCTCCTCTGCTGGAGGTAAGAAGGACTGCTACTATTGGTGCAGAGAAGATGACTGCAGATGCTGAACTGGAAACAGCGGCTGCATCTGGACTCAGCCGGGATCTTAGAGAAGATCGCTTACGATCAGAGGCTTTGTTAGCTTCTGATCTTTGTTCTTCTCATTTTCAGATTTGCAGTGTTTATCAAGGAACTCCACCAATATTCGAAGCTCCTAGTCGAACACTCTCGGCTGTTCCCCCTTCCTTTCTTTTCATCCACTCTCCTCTGCTGATTTCTCAACAAGTCAGCAGACTTCAAAACGGCAATTTCGTTCTCCAGGAGTTAGTGCCGGCTCCAAACCTCTGCGTAGCTCCCCGACTGATTCATGATCTGTCGTTGTAACACGGGAACAAACTCCACAAGCAACCTCAGTCTCTCAACAGACTGTTGGTGAAGTTTTCGGCTCAACCCAAGCCACCCGAGAGTCAGCTGCACACGCACCACCCCCAACTTCTTCATCACTTTTTGAGTCATCAGCTGATGATAGATTGACTGGAAACCAAGTCAATCTTGAAGCTGACCCTTCTATTTCCCACGAAGTCACCGGCTTAAACCAGCAGGTGATCAAGGAAACCACCACCGCCAATGAAGAGACAACTTTAAACCAACTTGTTACTGAGGCACTAACCCCAGCTGCCACTGATCGCGAAAGTAATCGCCAACCGAGCTGTGAGGCAGCTAACCCACCACCCAGAGGAACTCTTCCTCCAGTCTCCATACCAGTATCGCCGGCTGGTGAGACCGAAGCTCCAGAGACTCAAGCTGCATTTCATCTAATGTTTGAGTCGACTGATGATTTTATCCAGTCTTACTATTCGTCATCCGACGAAGAACATTCTGAGCTTCAAACTGTTTTGATAACTGAAGTCGGCACTTCTGTTATAACCCCAGAAGTTTCTGTTGGACCCAACCCACCCCCCATAGTTCCTGAGCAACCCATAGGAGCAATTCCTCCTAACTCAGGAACACTCACTCCCACAGCTGAGGTTACCCCTCAAGCTGGAGACATGTCGGACCCCTTCCCCCAAAGCGTCCAAGTGTCCCATGCTGAATCCAGCAAAGCTGGAGGACGCATTCCCATCAGAGCCCCTGCTGCTCTGATGTCTAGAGTTGTTACATCCCAGATTCGACATGGGATGGCCATGCTGAGTAAGCAGATGGACTCCCTTCGCAGGGATGTTCCAAATAAGTTTGCCAAAACTGCTGAGAATCTCTCTTCCAGCATAACTTCTCTGCACACTGAGGTTCACTCTCAGGCTCCTCAGCTGGCTCTTCTTTCTGATCAGATTCGCCTCAACACCAGCGGGTTCATCTCTCTCAACGACTACGTGCGTCAAGTGTTGAACTCCCTTCGCGATTCTGACCGAGTCGATCAAGACCAACTTCTCTCCGAAGTTCGTGACAGCCTGGCTCTTGCCCAATCAAAGCAAGAGTCCCTGCTGACACTTACTCATAGCCACCTTTCTAAGGCTATTGAGGTGTCAGCTTCTGCTGCGTCCACCAGGTTGGAAAAAATGGAGACTGAAGTCAGCTCGCTGACTTCCCAAGTCGCTGGTCTCCAAGGCACCCTTGACCTCATTCTTGGAAAGCTAAATGAGGGTGCCGCTGTTGTCCGTCCTGCTTCAGCACCAGAGAGTACCCCTCTTCTTCGGGCACTCTCTGAGCGGGGAAAGAGGCCACTTCAGCAGGTGAACAACAAGGTGAACAAAATAGTTTACAACCTATAGTCACCTCTGCTATTGGAGCCAATACTGAAGACGTTCCAGCAGGTGATATCCCAAGAATTCTATCTATCACCTCTGCTGGAACACAAGAAGAAGAAGCTGTACCCTCAACTGGTTTTGTTAAAATCGTTGATTCTTTTGAATCAGTTGAGGGCCCACAAGTCCAAGCCCCGCAAATCCAAAACCCTCAGCCTATTATACAGGAGATTCCTTATCCTGCTGAGGGGGGGCCTACATCTGTTGCGGTTAAAAACTTCATCCTAAATGAAGTTGGAACCGCTGTTGATCTTGATGCAGCCATTGCCCTTCAAAGAAAAACTCATGAAGAGCTGTATCAAAAAGTTGAAGCCCAAAGAGCTGAGAACATTCGGTTGTTCAACAAAGTTCTTTATCAGCGTAGGCAGGAAGCAAAAATCACCAGTGTAAGGGCCCCCAGATTCGATCCCAGCTCTCCTGATGAAATTGTAATAACAAGAGCTGAAGGAACTGTGGTCAATGAAAACTTTCCTCTGAACAAGATCAGCTTCGTTCTCAACTACGATAAATGGAAAGAGGCTGAAGCAGCTGCCAGATCTGCAAAACCATCGCGGATTATAACAGATCTGGAAAACGAGATAAAATTCGCACCTTGAACACTTAAAGGAAATGTTCATTGACACCTTGAACATTTCCCTTTCCCGCTCAAAGAAGAAGAAAATGATGAAGATCTTCTATTTTGGAATAGAAGATAATGTCAGTACATTATCATCGTTTGTCCCTCCAAGCATGTAAAGAGAAAGTCAACTATTTCTGTACTTATGTAGTACACCTTTCTCTGTGCGTCAGAAAGGGTACCGGAAGTAGTTGACACAAAGTACACTTGGGACAATAACTTGTGCAAGAGCATTTAATGATCCATAGACAAGTCCACATCGATGAATAATATGTTTACACGTCGTCAAACTTGTGGACTAAGGAACATGGATCTTGGGCTATAAATACAGACGTAAATGCTTGCATTTACACACACCTTTAGAAATCATAGCACAAGAACATTCTCTGAGAGTTAGTTATTTGTCTAAGTATTAACTCCTCCATAGTTATTACTAAGGCATTAATATCAGTTGTTAGTATCAGCTGATATAACTCTCAGTGCATACTCTTCTAGTTTTGAGCGGTCTAAAGTGTCATTTCAAGTATAGAGTTTTAGTTAGTTGTGTACTATCTATTTCCGCAAACTTTGTACTGTATTAAGTTGTTTTAATAAACTCTTAATCATTGAAATCTTGTTGTTCGTTTATCTTATCTTCGTTACTCGGTCATAACGCAACACGTTTGTGTTGTTGGGATCCAACAATTTCAATATGTGTTGAGAAAAGGAACCGGATCATAGATAACCCACACAAGTTGGGGGAGTTAGTGACACCTACTTGGGGGGGGGGGGTACCACCATGCGCAAGAGTAGTATGTCGAGAAATAGATAACCCGGAAATCGGGGGAGCAATAGATAACCCGGAAACGGGGGAGTTTACCTAGATAACCCACATCGGGGGAGTTTGGTTCGGAGAGGTCTGTAGCGTATGTGATAAATAATGTGTAAGCACAAGTTAGTTTACAAGTGTATGATTTTGATGTGAGTAAGTTTATGGTTAGCTTGCTACTATATATGTATGAAAATGATAAGAGCATGAGTTAATAAGTAATAAATGAATAAAGAAAACTAATGAATATGATTTTTATTGTATCTGAGAATGGGTCGAAAACCCATGTATCTCACGAGACTATTTTGTCTCACGTACTACTTTGTTTTTGGCTATGTACTCAGGTTCGAGATTGAAGGATTAAAAGTCGCGATAGTGGTGGCCTAGAGATGTTTAGCTCGGGAGCTTATATGTTGATCTCGTTATCTTATGGTTATGATATTATCTTTGTAACACCGTTTTTATAACTCTGATAATCTTTTAAAATATTTTTGTTAAACCGTATTTTGGGATATTGGACTTTTTAATAATTTTATTTAAAAATATGATTTAAATGATGTTTTAAAAATTTAGGTGTTACAACTGTAGTGTCAAAGGGGTTACGCTCTCTTGCGGGGTCCTACGGGTAGCGCCCTGAGGGGGTCCAAGGGGTAGTATTTGTAGGGTTTCACTTAGTCATACTGATTTGAACCACACTCGTATGAACATGAACTTGTTCATACCAGTTGAACCAACTAACTAGTTTAATCCCTAAAAGTTGAACTAAGATTAAACTTAATACTTAAACCCTAAAGGATTAGGATGTTGGAAATCTAGACAAGATTAACAAGTAAGAATACTTGTACGAAGAACACCAAGAACCCTAGGGTTCTTGGTTCGATCAACGCAAACAAGGGGAAGGGAAGAAAAGCTTTTCGATACCTTAGTTGCTCAAGCTTGATCGACTAATGATGATGCAAAACGAGAAATCTTCTACCGGTTACTTGCAATATACAGATCTTTGATCAAGAACACGAAGAAGACCAAGTCTAGGTGTCTTGGGGTTTTCGGCCTAAATCAAGAGGGAGGGAGGAAGAGGGTAGGGTTTTTCAATTGTGGATTAATGATTAAATGAAACCTTAAGCCTTCTATTTATAATAGGAGAAGTTTCATTCAAGAACCTCTAGTTTAATTAAGATTCACTTCTTAATTAAACGTTTCTCCTTTTTCGTTTCTAACCCTTATAGTTTAACTAGTTATTATTATTGTTACTTAACTATTAAATATCTAATATTATAAACTTATATATTTCGGTATATACATACGAAATATATACTTGTATTGTATACTTTTAATAACTTATTATATAAATAACTTTATATAATTTAGACAATAATATTTTCCAAATAGTATATGATTTAAATGATATAAATCATATTATGGATAATGTATAATTAATACATTATATATCTAGTCAACTAGCAAATACATAAATACTTGTATTAATTAACTAGCTAAACAATTTGTCGACAAGAGAGTACTTAGTATGTTAATGCTCTGTTTTAAAATTATATTTCGATTTTTTTTTTTGAACAACCACCCATTTGGCTAGTGCCATTTTTTTCCCGTTTTCCAATGCTTCGATCAATCCTTTTTTCATAGAAAAGTATTAATCCACAATCCAATCTTTCAGTCGGTTGCTTTTCTTTTTTAGAAACTTTCTTTTTGGATTTTCTGGTGTTTGGGTTTCAAAGTATTTAGGTTTAGCTATAAAAAATGTCATCCAAATCAGAAAGCGAGTTGAAACCAGATTAAAAGAATTGTTTTGAGAACCATTTTTGAAAACCATATTTTACACTAGTGTATTGCATGTTTGGTTGAAAAACATTGGTGGTCGCGGGTATCAAAGGTACAACTGATTTGGAAGTTGCATTTTTTTGTTGTTGTTAAAAAAGCAAATCAGGCTAGTTGTGTTGGAAATTCGGTAGGAATTACGGAAAATGGTGATTATGGTATATTGATCGTAGGTTGAGGTTGTGGTGGTTTTCGGATCTTTCTCGAGGTATTTTTTGACGAAACAACATTGGAATCCAAAGTTTTTTGAAGCACCGGAAATAATATAACAAAAGTTGAGAAGTAATTATAGAGTAGTAGAATTGTAGGTCTTTTGAAATGAGCTAATTTATTGTTTATTTATAGTGCATTTTCGTGAAAATAAAATAAAATTTAATGTTGTTTAGAATGTTAAAGACTGAATTTTTTAAATTCAAACAATGTAATATTAAAGAGACATATATTTTCTTTTTGAGAAAATCACATTGAGGTCTAGTGGTTTGTCACCTATTAAAATTTCCGCTCTTCACCAGTAGAATAGATTGATTCGAGGAGTACTGATGATATTCTTAAAATCACTAAAGTTTTTTTTTATAACACTACATATCCCTAGAATATATAGTTCGTAACCCTCATGGTTCCTAGGGTTGTTATTTTTATAATAATCAAACTATCATTTTAGACTTTTGTATTAAACAAAGATTAATGAATGTACATGTAATAAGTGCTAAACCACATGGATTATCCGTGAAATCTAGTTTATTAACTGGTTTCATTTTATTTTTCTCTTTTATCATTGTTTTTCCACTGCCTGCAAACCCACCACTCATATCAATCTCTTTAAATTCAAAGCTCAATCAAACATCATTATCATTAACGCCATCGAACCTCTATCTCTTTTATTTACGTCGCTGGTGACGTTTATCGGCCTTACCTTCATCCCGTCAAAAGAACAGAGGTAAAAGATAAATAAATGAAAAAAAAATTAATTAATAGAGTAAATTTCACAGTTGTTCACTGTGATTTGACATTTATTACAGGCGTAATCCTTTATATTTGTTATTTATAAAAAGGTAATTTGGTTATTAATTCTTTTTAACTTGCCTAGGGATAACGAATGTAAAAAACTACATACACCAGGTACGCCTAGTTGTTGAAGGCTTTCGTAACCACCATCACAACCGGAACTACCACTACCACGCACGGCACCATCTTTGTACGGATATCACACGACCGCAAGTATGTCATATGTGTAGTTTGTGTCCCACACCATATGCTCTAATAACCACATTATATTATATATATATATATATATATATATATATATATATATATATATATATATATATATATATATATATATATATATATATATATATATATATATATATATATATATATATACATATATATATATATATACATATATATATATATATATACATATATATATATACATACATACATACATATACATACATACATACATATATATATATATATATATATATATATATATATATATATATATATATATATATATATATACATTTTGCAACATGCATGAATAGTGGCACACACCTCAATTTTTTTAAATTTTTTTTCCATCTTTTTATTAGTTATAGACGGAATATTGGACATGCGGATTCTGCCCAAGTTGGTAAATCACGTCACCTGTGAACTAGACGACATGGTCTCGAGTCTTAACTCCTCCCTATTTCTAGTGAGTCGCTGACTAGGTCAAAAGGTATGAAAAATCAGGGGAATTACTAGATCAATTCAATGTTGTCAATATTTAGTCAATCAAGTAATAAACAGATTCAATAATGCAAAAGTAAAGGTTTAACGAAAAGGTTCTTTATTAAAAACACAAGTATTCAAACATTCATCATCAAATCCTAAGAATATCCAAACCTAAAACCCTAACTTCATCTAATCATAGCGAATATAAGATGATTAGCACATAGACATGCTAAAAATCATCAACTAAACGTGAAGAATTGTAAACATAAACATAATGATAATCAAAAGTGATAGAAAACCAATGTTTAAGCCTAGAAATCTTGATCTTGAATGATCCAATGGAATTTTTCGGCTGCCCCTCGTATTAGGTCAAAAGTCCTTGAATCAGATCTGCAGATTCGCTTAAATAGGTGTCAGATCGCACAATATCGCTCGCTAAACTCAAGATGGCGTCGCTAAAGTTGAACCCCGCCATTTTTCGCTCCGCTATCTTAAAGATAGCGGCACTATCTACCCTTTCAATGGCAAACATCGACTCGTTTTAGCGTTTTGGACTGAAATAGCGACGGAGAGAGCGACATAGATAGCGTCGCTATCCATAGATAGCGGCTCTATCTCTTAAATTTCTACATTTCTTCGTTTCTTGTACCATTTTGACCCGTTTTTGTTACTTTTTCTTCTATAGCCTGCAAAATACAATGGAAACTACATTTTGAGTGATAACATCATATCTTAATCAATAAACATACATAAAAAGAAGTATATTGGCAGATAAATGTATGTATAAATCTGCCAATATCAACATGCCCACATTTGAACTTTGATTGTCCTCAAGCAAATCATCATTAAAATTATTCAATCAGATATATAAAAATATAATGCGACACTAGATCTCAATTCATTCATAGAAATACAACAATTTTTAGAACCTAGTCCATTTAGCAGTTAAAATTTTCCACTATATTTTATGCCCAAGTTTGTGTAAGGAATTTAGCTAACTTTTCACAAATCTAATCAAATTTTTAACTATGCTAATTATACTACTTTTAACTTAGATCCTCATCCATTTTTGCATAACCTATAAATACCATCTTTGTGAAAATTACCCAACTAGTTAGGTTAAAAGAAGACAAAACAGTTTATTTATTCATTTCACAGCTTATTTGCTTTATTTCTTCATGCTTTGCATGTTTATTCATTTTATTTATTTATTTTCATTTCTTTTTATACATGCTTTGCATGTTTGCTAACTTTGTTTATTTATTTTGTTTGGAAGAGAGAACCACAACTTTCATTGAGAACCCGCATAAAAGACTTTCGACCAACATGTCCAGATCAGTTGACCTTAGAATGCTAGGTTTGAAGGACCCCTCGGGCGTACTTGTCGAGAACACAAGGCCGGATGAATATTCTCACCGTTTCTCAAATTTTTTTCATTTATATTATTATTTAGCAATTTATTTACGTAAACTAAAAGCTCTTAATCCAACCTAATGTCATCGGGAGCTAGCTTTGCTAATCTTAATTTTCTAAAAGACGATTTTTATCGGTTTACAAGACATTTAAAATTTTCCAAATTAGGAAGTCGTTTAATTAACGAGTTAAAAAGATCATTAGATCGGCGAAAAGCCACAAAAATTGACACATAAAAGCTAGGAAAATTTTTGCCCTTTAAAGTGAACTTTATTGTCCAAAACTTGTTTTCTAAGGTTGAGATGTGTCTAAATAACATTTTCTGATTAAACTGGTTTGTTCGTTTTTTAGATGATTTACTAAGACTATAACAAGTGGTGGATACCACTCCCCATGCCCACACTTAAAACGTTGCATTGCCCTCAATGCAACAAAAAAAATTAAAATAAAATTAAAAACCAAAAATAAAAATGCAAAAGGGAACGGTACTCCCTGAAGGTATTTTGATTTTTGTGTGCCAAGTATTATTATCATCCAAATGCACGATCCATTTTCCGAGCATTTCCATCCAGTTCCACAACTCATCACACTCTATCAAAACATAACTAAAACAAACACTAGAATAAAATGGTGACATAGTTCAAACAAAACATAAATCAAAAGACAAAGGTACGAAACTGTTGCTAAAAGAAAATAATCCAAAAGTACAACAAAATCGAAGATAGTCTAGAAACCAAAACATGAAGCTCAATGATCACATCCGTCGCGGGGCGACGTCGGGTCATATTGCTAAAACTAGGCATCATATGTCGAGAAGTGCGGCGGGGCTGGTAAGGTCGGGCCCCAGTAGGGCAGTGTGTCGTTAGCCTCGGCTGGTGCTGCGGGAGCTTGCCAATGATGGTATGACTGGGCTCTTTCGGCCTGATAGTAATTCCTTTGAAGTTGCAAGTTCATACCATCCATGTACGTCCGCATCCCACCAAAATCAGTCCTCAAGCCTGCCATATCAACCTGCAAGGCATGAACATCAGTGTTAGGACCAATATTGTAATTCTTAGGACCAATATTGTAATAGTTTTGACCTTTAAGTCCGTAAGTTAACTAGAATAGAGTTAAGAAGTAGGAGGTATAAATACTTCATTGTTTGACTTACAATGTAAGCTTTCCCACACAATTACTGTATACACATTTCTGAAAGTTTCATTCATCTCGTTCTCTCTCTTTTACACACACTAAATACACCAAGAACACACACACTAGTTCTTCAATTTCTCATCATTTCTTCATGGATTAGCTTGATTATAGTTTCATTAGGTCTCTCAATTGGTATCAGAGCAAAATCTCTCTGTGAGAAGATCCAAAATCGAGCTAAAATGGTCAAGATCTGAGAAAAATGGAAGAAAAGTCGAGTTCGTGTCTGTGAAAATTAATTCACGAATTTTTTGTTTCAAATCTATGGATTGAGTGCAGAATAGTGTGTCTCCATTGTTTCTAAGAAGAATAGAATCGAATTCAGATCAATTCCATCAACAAACGATCTTCAATTTGATGATTTTAGAGAAAAAGTGAAAAAGTTGAAAAGTGTCTGAAAATCGACGAATTCAAGCTATACTGTTATGGATTGAAGAAGATAGTCGGATTAAAGTGTTAGGAAATGAAAAACGAGCAGATTGTGATTGGTTTCGTTGCGTTTGGTTGAGAATTGATCAAAATCGAATCAAAAGAGTTAAGAAAAGTTACGTACCTGGTTTCGTCACTGAAGTTCGGCTTGAAGAACATTCTCGGCCCGAACTATCAAGTTCGGCCCAATAAGAAGTTCGGCCCGAAGTTCATTTTATGTGTAGTTCGGCCCGAAGAATAAAACCTAGTTCGGCCCGAGTATTGTCACTAGTTCGGCCCGAAGTATTGTAACTAGTTCGGCCCGAGTATTGTCACTAGTTCGGCCCGAGTATTGTCACTAGTTCGGCCCGAGTATTGTAACTAGTTCGGCACGAGCATTGTAGCATTATAACTTGTAATTCAGCCCAACTTGTAGTTCGGCCCAAGTTCGGCCCGAAGATAACATTCAAGGTTACTCGGCCCGAACTTCATAGCCCATATTAAATCTCTGTTCGACCAAAGTTCCTAAGCCACATACTTCGGCTATCAACTAGTTCGGCTATTCAATTTTGATCAACAACTTCGGCTTATTCAATCAACAAATCCAGAATCTGAAATCGATCCAAAATTTAAATCATCAATCGTATTTCATCAATCGTCAATCGATTCCAGTTCATGATTTCGATTCTTATTGTTCGACTTCAACAAGTTCGGCTCTTCACAATTCAATCTTCAATCTTCGTTCAACAATTCAACAAATCAATCTTAAAAAATTAATCGATCCAGAAATTGATCCTGAAATTAATCGATTGGTATCTGATTCAACAATTCAACAAGTTCGGCTAAATTGTCAAAAGTTTGAACCTGATTTTGTTCACGTCGGCTAAAGTTCGGCTGAATTCTCTATTGCCGACTCATATCTCTCCTTCTCGATTTTTCAATCGTCGATATTCAATTGGTGAGTTTGAATTCGGATTCCAGAATCAATCTCAATTGCCTGCTCGACTCAATTCCATAATCTTGAACGGAAATAGTTCTCAGTACTAAATAGTTCTAGGCCTAAAGAGTTTTTTGGTCCATAACTGATTTTCAAGCCCAATTGAACCAAGTTCAATATTCTAGCCCAAATTGATACCAAGCCCAAATTAAATCATTTTCAAATTAAATCAATTGGCCCAATATTCACTTAACATTGTGATGCACTAACTTTCAAATACAAGAAAATCAAAACAACAAAATTTGCTTCTCGGCTCAACACAGATCTTCTTGGCCCAAGTTCAAAACATAAGCCCAATCCAATCTTTACCCAAATTTTTTACCCAAATTTAAGTCAATTACTTTCACGTCTAGATTTAAACTCACTTTTCACGTCCAAATTTGTTTCAAATCCCATTCTATTCAGTCAATTACTTTCATCAAAACCAATATTTCGTTAAATTTCGTTAAACCTTAAACTGAAAAACGCGAACAAAATTTGCACAATTACAAATCAGTTTAAAATGACTTCAAAAGACGCTCTCTCAATCGGGTCTGGTATCAAACCTCCCGTTTTATATCGAGGAGAGTATCCACAATGGAAGAAAAGATTTCTTCATTTTATCAGAAACCAGGAGCTGGCTACAGAAATCCAGGAATCCCTCGAACAGGGAAATGCAATATTTTATGAAGATGTTATTGCTGAACCAGATGCTGTTCCGGTAGTGATCAGTGGTAAACGACGTCTTACTCCGGATAAATATTCAGCTCCACAAAAACGAAGGGCTAAAGCTGATTTACAAGCATACTCATTTATGCTTCAGATCTTACCTAATGACATCTACAACAACTTGGATAGTCTTGAAACTGCTAAAGAGTTGTGGGATGAGATCAGAAAACAGATGGAGGGTACTACATTAGGGAACAAGGCAAAGATGGTTACGACTCTAAATTCTTATCAGTCATTCAAAGCCAAAGTTGGAGAAGATTTAGAAAGTACATATCACCGATTCTGTACATTGATGAATGACCTTCGTAAAAACCACTTGATAAAAGAAAACTTGGAGCTGAATATAAAACTCATTCATAGTTTGTTACCTGAATGGGAAACTTTTGGGAATAGTGCCATGCAGCACAAAGATCTCAGTCACATTGATATTCATGAACTCTATGAATATCTACACCAAAATGAGCCTATGGTTAAAAACATAGTAAAAAACAAACAAGAGACTGATGATACTCTTGCACTGCTAACAAAACAACACCGTCTATATTCTTCAGCAGATAAGATGAAAGAGAGTGTTGAGGCACCAGTGATATCTTCAACTGATGAATTACAAAAAGAACTCGAAGATGTACTTAAAGCTATGGCACTTATTTCAAGTTATGAGAAGAAGTACTACAAAACACCTACAAACAACAGTTTAAGATCATCTTCAACCTTTAAATCAACTCCATCACCTTCAGCAACAAACAACACAACTAACAAGCAAACTCTAACACCACTGGATCCAACGAAAAAATGCTACAATTGTGGTATTGCTGGTCATTACTCTCGGGATTGCAAGAAGCCCAAAATACGTAATTTTGATTACTTTAAACGAAAGATGCTTATGGCGAAGCAAATTGAGGCGGGTAAAGTGTTGTTGGCTGAAGATCTAAGCTGGATGGAAGATTCTGAACCCGAAGATGAGGAGCATTCAGCAAACTTATGTTTTATGGCGAGAGAAATGGCCGAGGTTGCTGATCGTATTAATGAACTCGACAAGGATGGAAAGGTACACACTTCTCTTCTTCTCTCTAATGAAAGTACTTCCACTGATTCTGATACTTGTTTTATTCAAAACCAGATATCTCAAATAGAATTATTAACTCAACAAATATTAGTAGAAAAAGATTTAAATGTTGAACTTAAAGAGCGTTTAAATATTTTGGAAAAACAAATTGAACAAAATGCTCATCTAGGTGATCAACTTGTTAATCATATTCAACAAACTCAAGTTTTAAAACAAGAGAATCTGAATTTACAAACAAAATTATCAGAATTAACGGCAAGACATGATCACAATCACAAACAATATGCTAAAACATGGTATGAATATCAAAGTACTAAAAATTGTTTGGAACGTAAACAACAAGAATTTGATGAAAATGAACAACAATTTAAATCTTTAAATTCACAAATCAAAGAATTAACCGAAAATCTTCATGAACAAAACATCATTTCATCAAAAGAAATGCTAAACAAACAAAATATCATAAACACATTTAAGCAAGAAACCATTAAATTGAATTCACATATCAAACATCTTGAGGAATTGATTGTCAAAAGAGGACACACTGATCAAACCATTCATCTTAACAAGCCTAAAGATTTCAAATATTTCAACACTCGAGAAGGGCTAGGAGCTGACAATCCCGAATACCTTAAGACCGCGTGCAAAATGGCTCCTACACTATATGATTCAAGATACCTACTCAATGGAATCTCACAACGGTTCATTCGGATGACTGACGAGGAAGAAGAAATAGAGAATTTCAACCGAGCCAGAAAGGAAAATGCTCAAATTAGTTTTAACCGAGCCAGAGGTGAATTTCAAAGTGAGGAAATTAGTTTTAAACCGAAATCACAAGTCAGATCCTCTACCAAGCCTAAGCCTAGGAGATCCACGGTCCCGCCACACTCTGATAAGAAAATGAATGCTCTTAAACAAGTTATTAGAGAAATTCCGCACCTAAAACTCCAAATAAATTAGGTTCCTCTTATAGACTTAAGCATTCTCAAGTGGATAAACCTAAACCATCAACCGTGTTGAAACATTCTACATCTTCAAAGAAAATCTTTCCCGAAACTAAATCTTTAAGATATTCAAGAAAAGATTTACTTTCCTTGGCACCTAAAACTATTTTTATACAAGTGCCAAAAACATCTCCTAAATCTCCAACGATCTTCAAAGAAATATGGGTTCCTAAAACTCCAAAATCTCAAATAATTCCCCGGAAATTATTTGAATGTGCAACATCAAGTTTCAGTTTTTCTTGGAACTCTCAATCTTTAAATCAAATCGATACAACTTATCAGTGGTTTAATTCCCACACTAACATTGTCGGACCCAAACAAAGCTGGGTACCAAAATTTGTTTGATTTGTTTTGCAGGAGAATGACTTATACACAATTCAGTGTATAACTCGAGCTTCATCAAATGGCTCTTACACAATTCAGTGTATGACCCGTTTTTAAATGTCATGGCTTTCAAGTAAATTCACTTGAAACCCATTCCTCAATAATTTCATTGGTTGAGGGGGAGCAAATAGCTCTTAATTGGTTGAGGGGGAGAAAATTAACAATCATTCGTCAAGGGGGAGCATTTTTATGACACTTCATCGGTAAAGGGGGAGCATACTCCTTGTTAACCCATTTTTTATTCGTTATTCAAATTTTTCAGAAACTCAATCTCAATATTTTCAAAATTTGTTCAATTGAGTTTCATTATTTTCGTTAAAAAATGTTTTCCTCACTTATATGCTGTCTACGTAGGATACAAATTTTTGTCAAATTCGTCGATCTCTCTACTAGTTTCGATTAGTATTGATTGCATCTGTATATGACATACTTTTGTCTCTTGCGTTGATGACATCATCTCCTCAGTTTTGTTTTCAAACTTAAACTCAATATCTTTCAAAATCTATTTGAGTTTCGTTGTTGTCATACCGTTGGCACAACTTCACACTATATTCAAATTTTTTACTTAAACTCATATGTTACCAATGTAGGATACAAACTGTTGTCAAATTCGTCGATCTCTTTACTACTTTAGTTAGTAAAGATTGCATCTGTTTATGACACATTTTTGTCTCTTGCATTGTTGACATCACATTCTCATTTTTCATATACCTGTGAAACTCAAATTTTTCTACAAAATTCAACATTTTGAGTTTCGTTGTTGCTACAACTTTAGCACAACTCAATCTTAACTGTTATATTTTTTTACTCAAAACCTGTGTTAGTTACGTAGGATATAAGTTTTTGACAAATTCGTCGATCTCTTTACTAATCTAATTAGTAAAGATTGCATCTGTTTATGTCAAACTCTTTTCTCTTGCGTTATTGACCTCACTTTCTCATACAGAGTTGACACTCTATGCTCAACATCTGTATATTCCTCACAAAATTTTTACTCATACTTTGTGCTCACAAAGATGTGTTCACAACGTAGGATATAAATTTTGGTCAAATTCGTCGATCTCTTTACTAATCTCATTAGTAAAGATTGCATCTGTTTATGACCAACTTTTTTCTCTTGTGTTGCTGACATAATTTTTCAAATCATTTTTCTGATATTGCACAATTTTTAAAATTTTCGAATATCTGTTTGTAACACTCAACATAAGTTGTTGTTAAATTCGTCGATCTCTTTACTAATTTCAATTAGTACTGATTGCATCTGTTTATAACAACTTCTTGGATTGATTGTTCTTACCACTTTTCAAACAATTTTTACAAACATATATCAATGGAGAATGTATTTTACTTTTTCTCCAAATTGTTCAGATTAACTTCTGAATTGTTCAGATTAACCGTTTAAACCTTTCTTGTCAAATTCCATAACAACCACATACATTCAAAAGCTTAACCGTTTAAATCATTCTTTCCAAAATTTCATAACATTCATTATCCGTACAAAAGCTTAACTGTACAAATCTTTTGTTCCATATCAGATACAAATTATCCACATTCATCCAATTCCTAAAAGTACATATCATTCTTTCATTCATACAAAACTTACATACATACATATCCAAAACTTTTAACTTTCAGATCATTCTTACCAACTCAAACACACACATTCAAAACTTTGACTGACAAATCATTCAAAAACATTATCATTATATCCTCATCCTCTACCATAAACTTCCAAAAACAACCTCTCCATTATCTAAAATCCCAGTCAAATCCTTACTTAACTGATATTCCCTTTCCCAGAATTTACAAATCTTTAGTAAATCAGTTATAGGATTTCTTCACTCAAAAAGTATCAGCGAAAAACATATACACTTTGAGTATGTTAAACTTCCAGATTTCTGAAATGTTTTATTCTTGAAGTTCAGAAAAACATTTTCTCGCCAAAGACAGATTATGAGAAGAATCTGGAGTCTGAAGACTAGGATGACGTCTTAAAGATCAAAAAGGGGGAGATTGTTAGGACCAAAATTGTAATAAGGTTAGGACTAATATTGTAATGGTTTTGACCTTTAAGTCCGTTAGTTAACATTAACCTTGTTAAGTGGTAGGAGTATATAAGGTTGTATATTTGACTTTCAAGTCAAGCTTTCCCACACAATTACTGTATACACATTTCTGAAAGTTTCATTCATCTCGTTCTCTCTCTTTTACACACACTAAATACACCAAGAACACACACACTAGTTCTTCAATTTCTCGTCATTTCTTCATGGATTAGCTTGATTATAGTTTCATTAGGTCTCTTAATCAGCATATAAAGTCTGATACGGGTCAGATGATGAAGGACCCGATCCGGAGCCAGATGCTCCGGGGTGCCCGTGACCATGATCGATAACTGGTGGCTCACAATCGCCCATCTTTATGTCTTCCGGCGCTTGTTGTCGCCTTCGCCTTCTCACTTGTCTCGGTTGTTGCGGTTGTGCAACTATTCCCCCAGTTTGAGTTGACGGGTTGTCTTCCCATGCATACCAGCCTTCTTCCAAACCGGGTATCGCATCTCTAATTACCCCCATTCCCGACAATTGATGAATATCTAGAAATTCCATCTCTTGCTTTGTCAATGTAATCAGCACCCGCGGTGTGAAAGTTACCGCGGCTTTGGCCAGCCGTGTAATGTATTGACTTCCCGTGAAGCCACTTTTTTTTCTTGTGCCCCTGTGCTGGACCATTCAAAAATGAAGCAAGGATGAGTGGAATGTTAGTAAATCGGTCCCAGTTCACCAACTGGTGCAATAGCCAAACGCTATACATATTCATCTTTTCTGTCCCGTCGTTGCGTTGCCGAATGGTATTTGAGATCATCCGATATAAGTATATATGTTCACTGTTTCGGATGTGCTTGCTCTTGGATGTTTTCGGGTCATATATTCCAACCCCAAGTTCTTCCCAAATTCGGTCAACATTCCGGGCTTCTTGGTATGCTCCCCGGTTTAGATAAGGTATAAAATGTGGGCTCTTTGTTTGTGCTTGGGTGTAGAGGCCCCAAATTAATGGCAAATTCTATCAACGAACAATGAACCCAAGTGTTGGCTACACGGTAATGGATGGCGGTGGCGTTGGGTTCATTACGAGCTTTCGTGAAATCCAGGTGATATGTCGAAAAGAATTCGAGGACTATTTTAGAGTACACCGGTTCTCGCATCGTTAAGGCAACTTCCCAAGCATTGCATGTAAACACCACATTATTGTTTTCCCGGCGAACTTCGCGAATTAAGTAAGAGTGGATGGCTTCTTCCTTGCTTAAAGATCGGAGTAAGTCCCAATCGGGAGTTCGGCCCACATGAGATTCCTTGTGCATGATATCATTTCGCCTCTCCTCTAGGCGTACTCGGGTCCTTTCGGTTTCGATATTGTAAAATTCCTCAAATGCGTGATGATTCGCATTTTTGAGGACCAATGGAAAACCATCCCCATGTAATAACTCTTCATCATCCGCAGAAGATGATGATGATGATGATGATGATGATGATGATGATGATGATGATGATGATGATGATGATGATGATGATGATGGTGATGGTGATGAAGGTGTAACTGGCCGTGGGTGTGGTTGTCGGGATGTTGAGGCCTTAGTTGAAGCTCTTTTCTTTCGCTGTTTATCATAAAAAGAAAAAAAAATGAATCATTAGAAGTGTTATTTAACAGAGAAAGATCAAAATAAATAAGGCATTGATAAAAATTTGCACATTGAAATCTCAATTTCCCATACCCACACTTAGTTGTTAAACTAAGTGTGAAACTATGTAAAAGAAAAAATTTATACTAATTTTCCTTACCCACACTTAGTTGTTAAACAAAGTGTGAAATTATGCAAGACTAATAATAATTTTTTTCCAAATAAATAAAATTCTGAAATTTGTGTATGTTTGTAATGTATTTGTCAAAAACGTGAACTCAATTGCAAAGTTTTAACCACAATGTGAAAATTTAACAAATATTCTATTATTTATCAAAATTGAACTCATTAACACAATGTAGATAATCTAACAAGCAAAACATAAGCAATTTTTGGATTTTTGACAAGAACATGCCCTAGTTCATAGGTTGCCTCTCTAAAAAGTGAAATCAAGCCCTAAAAATTCGAAATTTGTGCTAGGGTTTTGCAACAATTCATCTAACTAACAAACTATGGCTTACAACTACTAAGAATCAACAACAAATTCGAAGATATGAGCAAAATTTCCGAATTTTCGGACTTAGCATGAACAACCCACCAAAATCTAAGATTTATACCCTAAAACATGGATTTAATGAAGAAAAGATGGATAAACAAACCTTAGTAGCCATGGAATCGAAGAATTTCGAAAGAAAACGAGAAGAATCGGTTGGATTTGGGTGATTTTGGTGGGGTTCGGCGAAAATCGCTGCACAAGGGGGTCTAGGGTTCGCGATCTGCACAAAAAGAAGAGGCTCGGAGGTTTTATACCCGCTCGGGATCGTGCCGCGATTTCCGAGATCGCGCCGCGAAAACCGGCAGACTCAGTTGGGTGAGTCGACTCAGCGAGATATCGATCGCTATTTCAAGGCCAAACTCTATTTTGGTCTGCTGTTTGGTTCGGGATTTGGACAGATAGCGCAGCTATCTCCGAATTTTTATATTTTTTATACACGCAGAAAGGAAAGGGAAAAAAACAACTAAACACGGGTTGCCTCCCGAGAAGCGTTTCATGGATTTATGAGTCTGCAGCTTGACTCGGTGTTGCTCTTTCACTTCTTTTTGTCCATCATGGCGAAATGCACCTCATCCGTCTCGGTCACGCCTTCATTTTCATCTTCATGATAAAGCTTCAAGCGATGCCCGTTGACACTAAAATGACCGTTTTCGGTAACGAGGTCTACGTATCCCGATGGGTGTTGTTTTAGAACGGTATAAGGACCCACCTATTTTAATATGAGTTTTCCCGGCGAAAACTTATATCAAGATTGATAAATGAGAACCTTGTCACCCGGTTGGAAGCATTTTCGAGTTTTCAACTTTTTATCGTGCAAATACTTACTTCTCTCTTTGTAGATTCAAGAATTTTTATATGCTTCAAATCGGTGTTCATCGAGAACATTGAGTTGATGATTACGTTCGGTCCCGGGGGGAACGATGCTCATGTCACATTCTTTGATAGCCCAATAGGCTTTGTGTTCGATTTCGAATGGAAGGTGACATGCTTTTCCGTAAACCATCCGATATGGAGTATGGCCGATAAGAGTTTTGTAAGCGGTGCGGAATGCCCAAAGAGCATCTTCAAGTCGTTGAGACCACAACTTGGGATATTTCTCAATGGTTTTCTCGAGAATTCTTTAAAGGCCCGATTATTGTTCTCGACTTGACCACTAGTTTGTGGATGATATGCGGTCGAGAAACGATGGTGGACACCGTATCGCTGGAGAGTTTTCTCCATAAGGTGGTTGGCAAAATGTGTCACACCCCACCAAAAATGAGTTTTACTTCATTTAAAATGTTTTGCGGAAGAACGAGGGTGTGACGTTCATGACAACATAGCAAAAATTAAGTAAACAAACAACCATGCAATAATGAAAAATAAAGGTTTGTTTCACTTTCCAAAAGTAGAAAGTTTCCAAAAATAGTAAGTTTCCTAAAATAGAAATTGTTTTGAAATGAAATGATTGTTCGTAAACTTAATGTTTTAATCATGGCTCACGACAATCCCAATGCTCATATCCTCCAAACTCCACTGCACCCAATTATCTGGAAAAACATAAATAGTAAAAGGGTCAACAATAATGTTGAGTGAATCCACAGGGTTAAAGTAAAGAGTAAAGTAAAGTAAAGTAACGTGTTTTGCTACTCGAAATGTTTGTTATGAAAATGGTTTATGACTGAAAAATGTATAAGGTTCAACACTCATATGATATGAGAAGTAAATATGAAAAGTGAAGTGTAATTGTAGAATATCTACAATTACTAGTTATGTTTATGAAAATGTGTTGAACAAGTTGTTATGTTTGATATCGCATGAACTGTTATCCCCAACAGGTAGCTAGTCTATTGAGTTAATATACGAACCCCTAAGTCCACAATCAACACTTCAACTCCAGTATGTTATGTTATTTTATGGATATACACTCCCGGAGATGTCTTGGATAAACCAAGTAAAGATCTAACGTTTGTTGGGAGGATGAGTGTCAGCCAATAGTACTATCTGCATATCCATGGTCTAGATCCACTAGTTAATGATTGCTGGCAACCTTAGTCCGGTATAATAATTGTTTGTCATGCCAATGCGATAATGAAAATGTATAGATGTTGTTGTACAGTCATAGTAAAACAGTAGCAGTTGTGTTTATGTTTTCCACCCCAAAGTTTATAAAAACAGTAAAAGAGTACAGGGGTCTGTGGACTCACCTGGCAAAGCTTAGCGACAAGTACTTAAGACAGAGGAATCCTTTGGAGACTCCTAGCTTCCTAAATAATTTAACTAATGATTAGACTAAGTTAACACAGGCGATTCTATATACGATATATGTTAAGTAATATGTATTTCATTTTATGTTTTGTGACATCGACTGCATTTGGGTTATTGGACCTTAATAGGTCGAAATGAAATGAAATGAAATGAATTTCGAAATGAAATGGAATGAAATGGGCTTGGGTTAGGCTTATTGGGCCTAGATTGGGCCTATTGGGCTTAATGGGCCTAAATGGGCTTAATGGGCCACTAGGTTGGGCCACTTGGGCCTCTTATTGGGCTTAGGTCCACTTAGATTGGGCCATGGATTGGGCTTGGCCCAATTGGGTTCGGTTTGGTTAGGAATGGGCCAAAGGTTCGGGCTTTGGTCCAAATGGGCTTGGATACTAATGGGCCAACTAAGGTTTGGGCCCGATGGACTAAAATAGATCGATATGGGCCAAGTACGGGCCTTGGCCCGATTGGGTATTCGGGTTTGGGTTGATCGGTTGGGTCAAGATCCGGCCTTGACCCGGTTTGACTTATTAGTCACATTGGTCAAAATTAGTCAACAAAAGTCAACACTTGGGTTCTAGATTTCGGCTAGGGTTTAGGGTATACTATAATTCGGTTAACCAAAGTCAACTACGGTCAATCTAGCTATCGTATGGTCAAATAGTCAACCCTAAAGTCAACTAGGGTTAGGGTTCGGTCTAGGGTTGGCCGAAGGCCAAAACCCTACGGTTTTGTGTTCTAGGTCGAGTCTAGATCAGCTTGGTTCGAGGTTTAGGGGTCTAGATCGGGTCTATAGTTCTAGATCTAGGGTGTTTCGGTCATAACTAGCAAGATCTAGGGTTCGAGTATGAGATCTAGGGTTCGAATAATCAACAACACGAATTAATGATCAAGGGTGATGCATGCTACGGTTTCAAGGGTGTTAGGGTTCATACCGAGACCAAATGGCCTTGGCCATGGTCTCGGGTTCAAGCTAAAGGCTGAATAAACAAAATAGAACAAGCAAAACAAAGGATAAATCGGTATACCTTGGATCGAACGAACGGAATCAAGAACAACACAAAGGGGCTTCGGGTTTGCTTGCTTTGAACACGAACGGATGAATGGTGATGCTTGGGGTTTGCTTGGCCGAATAGGGAGAACAAAGGGGATTAGGGTTCGGTTTTATGGGATTTATATAGGGGGAGATTTAGGGTTTAGAAGGAGTATTATAGTCCAAGTAGGACTCTATCAAGTTATGGATGGATAAGAGTTTAAGTCTTTGGATAAGAACAAACAATTAGAGCACATGGCCAACACCACAAGGGTGTTTCGGCCAAGGGAAGGTCACGAGCAAAGTGTAGGCCGGCCACATAGGTGGTCGGTCTAGGTTCGAGTCGCGTTTAAATTAATTTGTAACGTTTATTGTTTAACCGGTAAAAATTACTATTTTTAAAATGTTTTAAGCTCAATGTGTCACCATAAGTAAATAAAATGTTGTGTTGACTAAAATAATCAAACACTAATGTATGGTGTAAAATATGTATGTTTGTTGTGTATAAGGAATGCCAAAAATAGAAATGTCTAAAAATAGAAACTTTCTAAATAAGGAAAGTTCTAGAAATGAAATGAAGTTACATACCAGAAATATCGAGTTGTCACAAAATGCGTGCCACGATCACTAATCAGCGCCCTCGGGCAACCGAACCGGCAGAAAAGAGATTTTAGAAAATTGATTACGACTCGGGCATCGTTAGTTGGAAGAGCTTTTGCCTCGGACCATTTGGAGACGTAATCAACAGCAACGAGAATATATTTATTACCTTGGGAGCTCGGGAACGGACCCATGAAGTCAATGCCCCAAATATCGAAGACCTCACAAACTTGGATGCCATGTTGTGGCATTTCATCCCGTTTGGAGATGCTTCCGGTTCTTTGGCACGCGTCACAAGTTTTGACCAATTCTTGTGCATCTTTGAAGATCGTTGGCCAATAGAAACCCGCATCAAGAACTTTCTAAGCGGTGTAGTTTGGACCAAAATGTCCACCGGTGGGGCCTTTATGACATTTGTTGAGAATGTCATGAGCTTCATCACCGGAAACACACCGCCTATGCATCAAATCGGGACCGACCCGGAAAAGATGTGGAGCATCCCAATGGTAGTGTTTAAGATCAGGAAAGAATTTCCCTTTTTGTTGATGGGTCATTCCTTTAACAAGAACACCCGCCGTAAGATAATTTGCAAAATCAGCGAACCACGGATCGTTGGTGTCTTGTAAAGCATTGACCGCTTCGATAAATTCATCGAGAGATGTATCATGAATCCCGTCTTCATTGCACTCCTCAAGGTGAGGGTTCTCTAACCAGGCTAGATGATCTGCCGCAAGATTTTCCGCACCTTTTTTATCTTTTATCTCAATGTCGAATTCTTGTAGGAGAAGAATCCAACGAATGAGACGCGGTTTTGCATCTTGCTTGGCCAAAAGATATTTCAATGCTGAGTGATCCGTATAGACAATCGTTTTGGATAAAACAAGATACGGACGGAATTTGTCAAAGGCGAAAACCACTGCGAGGAGTTCCTTTTCAGTTGTCGTATATTTCGCCTGAGCACTGGTGAGTGTTCGGCTCGCGTAATAAATGGGTTGGAATTGATTGTTTATTCGCTGACCCAAAACTGCACCGAGTGCGAAATCACTAGCATCGCACATGAGTTCAAATGGTAACTCCCAATTGGGAGATACCATGATAGGAGCTTATGTGAGTCGATTCTTGAGAAGATCGAAGGCTTCCATACATTCGGGAGTGAACACGAAAGGTGTATCCTTCTCGAGAACATGAGTCATGAGTCGGGTTATCTTGGAAAAATCCTTGATGAACCGACGATAGAACCCCGCATGACCTAAGAAACTTCTCACAGATTTGACATTCGAAGAGGGAGGTAATTTAGAGATGATATGTATTTTTGATTTATCGACTTCAATCCCCTTCGCATAAATTTTGTGTCCTAACACGATGCTTTCGCGCACCATGAAGTGACACTTTTCCCAATTAAGCACGAGATTAGATTCCTCGCACCTAATGAGAACTCGCTCTAAGCTAGAAAGACGTGACTCGAAGGAGTCTCTGAATACCGAGAAATCGTCCATGAAGACTTCCATACAGTCCTCGATCATGTCTTGGAAAATCGCGGTCATGCATCGCTGAAATGTTGCAGGAGCGTTGCACAACCCGAATGGCATCCTTCGATACGCGAATGTGCCAAAGGGGCACGTGAAGGTGGTCTTTTCCTGATCTTGGGGATCGATTGGGATTTGAAAAAAGCCGGAGAAACCGTCCAAGAAACAATAGAAGTTGTTTCCGGCCAATATCTCTAACATCTGATCGATGAAGGGTAAAGGAAAGTGATCCTTTCGAGTGGCTTCGTTGAGTGTGCGGTAATCGATGCAGACTCGCCATCCCGTGACAGTACGAGTAGGAACGAGTTCGTTCTTATCGTTACGCACAACTGTCATTCCCCCTTTTTTCGGAACCACTTGGACCGGGCTCACCCAAGGACTATCAGAAATGGGATAGATGAGCCCTGCATCAAGCAGTTTAAGAACTTCCTTCTTCACGACTTCCTTCATGTTGGGATTTAAACTCCTTTGTCTCCGCACACTAGGTTTAAAGTTTTCTTCCATTAAAATTTTATAAGTACAAGAAAGAAGGGTTTATACCCGGAATATCTGCGGTTTTCCAAGCTAGAGCTTTTTTATGAGTTTTTAAAATTTTATTAATTTCTCTTTTTCAGCAAGAGCTAGAGTAGATGAGATGATGACAGGCAAATCAGATTCTCCCCGAAGGAAAGCATACTCGAAATGATCAGGTAATGGCTTAAGCTCGAGAGATGGAGGGTCCTCAAAAGATGTTTTAATTCGAAGTTTTTGGTTCGGGTCGAATTTCTCAAAAATTATTTCATTTTCTTCCGAATCCTCTTCGTCAAGGTGAAGAAGTTCCTCGAGCTCTGAGAGATCTTGGATGGATTCGGGAGAGTCTAGAGTGACATCACCATAGGTAGTGACGTCATCGCAATCTAGGTCAAGAAATGATGTAATTTCCTCCTCCATGCATACATCGAGGATGTCGATGAAATTGCACGTGTCATCGGAGGCAGAGGTATGCTTCATCGCTTTCTCAATGGAGAGAGTGACTTGGTCATTCCCGACACCTAGACTAAGCTGTTGTTCAGCAACCAAGATTATGGCACTGGCAGTGTTCAGAAAGGGTCTCCCTAAGATGAGAGGGACATTTGGTTCTTCCGGGATGTCTAGGATAACAAAATCAGCGGGAAATATGAACCTATCTACCTTAACCAGAACGTTTTCTGCTATGCCCACCGGGTATTTAAGTGACAGGTCTGCTAATCTAACACGCATCCTAGTCGGCATAAGGTCTGTTATTCCTAATTTAAGGAACACGGACAAAGGCATTAAGCTGATGCTAGCTCCTAAATCAGCTAGTGCCTTACAGGGTGGCAAATTATCTATAAGACAAAGGATAATAAAACTCCCTGGATCACCCTTCTTCGGAGGTATGTTTGGTTGGAGGATAGCTGAGCATTCCTCGCTTAATATTGATGACGATACCTCATCCATTTGTTCCTTGCTTGAGACCAAGTCCTTGATGAATTTCCTATAGTTTGGCATCCCTGCTAACATGTCAACCAAAGGAACGTTAATGCGCACATGTTTAATCATTTCCACAAACTTACCATATTTCTCTTTAAGTTTTCCTTTCCTCAAACGTTGAGGGAAAGGGACCTTCGGTGTGTAAGAGTTTGTTGTATCTGTTTTGGTGGACCTGTGCGTCTCCTTTGATTTTTTCTTTTCTTGCTCATTTGGAGTTTCAACCTTCTCCATGGCCCTCTCCTCTTCATCAGCTGGAGTCTCCTCATTAACATGTGTATAAAAAAAAAATCATTAGAATCTAACTCAGGTGAACTTACCGTTCTACCACTTCGAGTGGTAATAGCTTTCACGTTCTCGAATCCTCTTTTAGGATTGTCTTGTGTACGGGTTGGTAAACTTCCTTTAGGACGTTCTTGTAGAATTTCGGTCATCTTGCCTATATTCCTCTCTAAGTTTTGAATTGCCGTTTGCTGATTTCTGATTATTTGATCTTATTCTTCAGCTTTTTTGTCTTGTTTTTCCATATACTTCTCAAGCATAATTTTCATTGAAGACTTTTGCCCTTGACCCGCGGCATTCTCCCGAGGTGGTTGATTCATCTGATTATCACGTTGGAAACCAGGGGGGTTCGAGTTTCTCGGGGCTAATTATTATTTTGGTTATTGTTAATATAACCTCTGTTGTTGTTATACCCCTGATTATTGTTGTTGTACCCCTGATTTCCAACCTGATAATTTCCTCGGTACCCATTGTTGATGTAGTTCAACTCTTCTTCTGCAGACATCATCGGTTGATGCTTCTGGCATTCTTTCGTGAGATGTGGCCCTTTGCATATATCACATCCAACCTGTATAGCATGTAAACAACTGGTTATTTTGTCTAATTTACACTCAAATACCTGTTGGTTGTTCTTTATTGCAGCCACTTCATCATGTTGTCGATCATCAACTGCCTTTAGGGACGCATGATTCTGTCCGACTCGCCTGTCGGATGTCCATTCCAGACTGTACATCGAGATGTCTTCAAGAAGTTGGTAAGCTTGAGTTGGGGTTTTGTACATGAATAGTCCGCCACTTGAGGAATCAAGAAGGGAACGAGATGTGTGATCCAATCCCCTGTAGAAAATATGTACTATGTTATTCTTCTCTAACCCGTGGTTGGGACATTTCCGTAGTAAACTTTTCAGTCTTTCCCAGGCCTCCGTTATCTTTTCACATGATTCCTGCATAAAATCCAAAATATCAGTTTTGAGTTTATCGGCCTTAGCTGGTGAAAAATAACGAGTAATAAAACGGCTTTTGGCCCACATTTCATTCCAAGTTGTAATAGAGCCTGGCTTAATGATTTAACCCATTCTTTTGCATCCCCAGCTAAGCTGAAGGGAAACAATCTCAATCTCATTGCATCAATTGTTACATCTCTTTGCTTGAACAGTTCATAAATCTCTAGAAAGTTTTCTAGATGTCTATTGGGATCATTGCATAATCTTTCGTCAAAATTTAGATCCCGCACCATACTGATGAATTGCCCTTTAATCTCGAAATTGATAGTATTCAATTTGGGCACTGTGATGGATGGATTAGGACCAGTTGGTGCTGTTTGCCTGGTGTTCCACATGGGCCGCTCTGGTGGCGGCTCTGGTGGTGCTTGATCTCCCATATCGTAAACTGGGTTTTCGATAGATTAAAAGTTGATTGACTCGAGGTATTGCGCTGCTAAAACTGCTCTACGTCGCTGGCGAAGAAGTCTCTCTGGTTCATAAAACTGTGATAACGGATCTGAATCAGAGCTACGGGTCATACACCTGCAAAACTTAAAGCAAATCGTAAAAACGCAACAGTTTAACAACTTCAATGAAAACCAAACAAATAATAAAAACGTATGAAATAACTTGTTAAGAAATAAACCCTAGACAAGGATCGATTGGTTCTAAATTACTAATCTCGCAACTGTTCCCCGGCAACGGAGCCAAAAACTTGATGTGTATAAACTAGTTATAAAATAAACACCTAAATACGCCTTTCCTAGATTACCACACTCTTAGGCAAGTATGACCTAATCGTGAGTAATATAGTTCAGGTAAGTGTGTTCGGGTATATTCGTCTCCACAGGGAACAATTAAGATGATTGTGTAAAATAAAACTAATTAATTAAACTGAACAAATAATTAAAAAGGGTTTTCATGTGGAACATTTTTTATTTGCAAACTGAATAATAAAAAACTAAAATTGGTTGTTTAAAGTACACAATCGACTGAAACGACGAGGAAGTGTTTCAATATTAAGGAGTATATTCACTATGATCTGAATCCGTCTAGGTCTAGGTTCGGTTTTGAAGTACCGCTTTAATTCATGTTCTAGGAGTTTAAGGAACTAGATTTCTCTCAAAACCTTACAATGGATCTAATATGATCTCTAGGAATTTTTCTCAAGAAACCTATTTAAATTCACACTCCTGCTTGTTATTTCTAACTAGGTCCGGCTTTCCGAGAACTTCTAATTCTAGGAATTTCTACTCTAAAGATCAGACTTTAAGTTTCACCTAGGTTATTGGTATCAAATACCGGACCCTTATTTCTAGTGAGTCGCTGACTAGGTCAAAAGGTATGAAAAATCAGGGGAATTACTAGATCAATTCAATGTTGTCAATATTTAGTCAATCAAGTAATAAACATATTCAATAATGCAAAAGTAAAGGTTTAACGAAAAGGTTCTTTATTATAAACACAAGTATTCAAACATTCATTATCAAATCCTAAGAATATCCAAACCTAAAACCCTAACTTCATCTAATCATAGCGAATATAAGATGATTAGCACATAGACATGCTAAAAATCATCAAACAAACGTGAAGAATTGTAAACATAAACATAATGATAATCAAAAGTTATAGAAAACCAATGTTTAAGCCTTGAAATCTTGATCTTGAACGCTCCAATGGTATTTTTCGGCTGCCCCTCGTATTAGGTCAAAAGTCCTTGAATCAGATCTGCAGATTCGCTTAAATAGGTGTCAGATCGCACAATATCGCGTCGCTAAACTCAAGATGGCGTCGCTAAAGTTGAACCCCGCCATTTTTCGCTCCGCTATCTTAAAGATAGCGGCGATATCTACCCTTTTTGATGGCAAACAGCGACTCGTTTTAGCATTTTGGACTGAAATAGCGACGGAGATAGCGACATAGATAGCGTCGCTATCCATAGATAGCGGCTCTATCTCTTGAATTTCTGCATTTCTTCGTTTCTTGTACCATTTTGACTCGTTTTTGTTACTTTTTCTTCTATAGCCTGCAAAATACAATGGAAACTACATTTTGAGTGATAACATCATATCTTAATCAATAAACATACATAAACAGAAGTATATTGGTAGATAAATGTATGTATAAATCTGCCAATATCACAAGGCTAGACTTGTTGCACAAGGATATAGACGGGAGGAAGGAATCGATTTTGATGAAACATTTGCTCTAGTAGCTAGGCTCGAGGCTATTAGAATATTCCTAGCCTATGCTGCCTTCAAGAACTTCACAGTTTTTCAGATGGACGTGAAGAGTGCATTCTTAAATGGGAAGCTGCAAGAAGAAGTGCATGTTAAGCAACCACCGGGGTTTGAAAATCCTAAGTATTTAGACTATGTGTTTAAATTGGATAAGGCGCTGTATGGGTTGAAACAAGCTCCTCGTGCATGGTATGACACTCTCTCCACGTTCCTTCTAGCAAATGACTTCGCCAGAGGAAAGATTGATAAAACCTTATTCATTCGTAAAATCAAAGGTGATATCATTCTTGTTCAAATTTATGTGGATGACATAATATTTGGTGCTACTGATGAAAAGCTTTGTAGACGTTTCACAAAACTTATGTCTACAAAGTATGCAATGAGTATGATGGGTGAATTAACATAATTTCTTAGCTTACAAGTTAAGCAATCTAAAAATGGAATTTTTATAAATCAAGAAAAATATATCAAAGATCTTTTAAAGAAATTTGATATGAATTCATCATCATCATTGAAAACTCCAATGGCTCCTCCAAACAATCTAGATGTTGATACAACTGGGAAATCAGTTGATATCACATTTTATAGAGGGATCATTAGATCATTACTCTATCTCACTGCCAGCATACCAGACATTATGTTTGCTACTTGCATGTGTGCTAGGTTGCAAGATGGATAGAAAGAGCACCACTGGAGGATGTCAGCTGCTTGGTGGGAAGCTAGTCAGCTGGACAAGCAAGAAACAAAATATTGTTTCCACCTCTACAGCTGAAGCAAAATATGTTGCTGCTGGAAGCTGTTGTGCTCAAGTCCTTTGGATGAAGAATCAGCTGGTTGATTTTGATATGAACTTTTGCAAAGTTCCTATCTAGTGTGATAACACAAGTGCTATTGCAATCAGCAATAATCCAGTTCTTCATTCGAGAACCAAACATATCGATATCAGCTATCATTTCATTAGAGATCACATTGAATAAGGTGACGTGGAACTTCACTTCATTTCAACAAACCTTCAGCTGGCTGATTTGTTCACTAAACCATTAGATGAAAAACGCCTTAACTTTTTAATCAGCGAGCTGGGTATGTTAAATGCTTAAATCATCTGCTGAAGTACTATCAGCAGCTGATAAGTTCACTTTGTCACTTATTACATTCAGCTGACTAAAACATTTCTAATTATCAGTCAGCCGAATAAAACATCTCAAAATGATAACTTATCGAGTTTTATAAATGAAAACGTTTGGTTTTCCTTGAAAGGACATCTTTTATCCCTATCCACACGTTCTCTGTGGCAAATATTTCCACTCGAGTGTAAATATTTGGCATTTATGAGGGAATTGACACCTCTGACACAGAAACGGCTCCACTAACCCCTCTCTGTCACATCCAACCACCTTTTTCGCACGAAAACCAACATGTCCATAGTCGGATTTCAACTATCCAATTTTGAACCGGTTGGAATTCAAATCTTTACCCAAAATGTCCCTCTTCTCCCTATAAATACCCCACGTATCTACCCACCTCATCTTCATCACTCTGAAATTTCCCTCTCAAATTTCCTCTAAAACTCCTTTTCTTCAAGCTTTTATCTTTCTTCCCTCTCCTAAAAATGTCGAAGAAAACCTCAAAAGCTGTTCTTTCTAGAGCTGCCATCGAGTTCACTCAGAACTCGAATCTGGTAGGAAACACCTCTCCACCGGACAAACTCATCGATATATATCGTCCGGTCGGAATATTCTTATGTCACTGCCCTATCAGTGGTGCATTCTTTCGATTCACCAAGAGTTTTTACGAACTCTTGCGTGATTTCTGGGTATCTGCCTCCATCTTGGAGACGATATTGTTGTGCAGGTAGGAGGTCATCAAATCACCATCACTGTTGATGATTTCCGAACTGCTTGCGGGTTCGACTACTTGCTCCCTGTCGAACTCTATCAGGAGATGAAATCTGCTGACAAGGCTAAAGCAAGTCTGATCGGTATCACCGGATATCGATTAGAAAAGGATGACGATAGGGTGCAGATCTTTAAGAAGTCTCAGCTGTCGAGACCCTGGGCCTACTTCTTCACGCACATCATTCAGTGCATATGCGGCAACTCTGGGTCTCACAACCAGTGCAACTCCAGCCTTCAGGTCTTTGCTGAAGCCCTAATCACCGGTCAGCAGATTGATTATGGGAGACTGGTTTTCGAGTAGGTCAAGACCAAGCTCAAGGAAAAGGGAAATCACATTCCCTATGTTCGCTTCTTCACATTGTGCATCGCTCATGTGATGGTTGAAAAGCTGAAGATTGATTATGACGACCTTCAAGGGGAATGGATTGAGGTCCGTACCATATCCAACACCATCTTCAACTCCAAGAAGGAAGCTGGTAAGGATTTTCCCCTCTCCTCGTACATGCTGAAGATCATTAAAGATCGGACCAGATCCAAAAAGGATCAAATAAAGGGCGCAACAACGAAGAAATCTGCCCTACAAGAAGGTAAGTCCTTTTCTCATCTGGAGAGTTTTCCCTCAATTGGACGTCCACAAACAGTTGATGGAAATACCACCACCTCAACAGGGATCTCAATGCCCATTGACGTGGAAAATGAGGATGTGGATTATATTCCACTGGTGGTGAAGAAGCGAGTTAAGCGACCTGCTCATCGCTCTCCTTCTTTCTCTTCATTTTTCCGGCATCTTCTCCCACTTCACGTGCTCCTTCTTCTCCTCGGCTGAGGGTAAGAGGGTCTGCTACCTGTGGAGAAAGTGTGGCGGCTGATGATGCTGAACTGGAGACAACAACATCATCAGGATTCAGTCGGGATCCTCGAGAAGATCGCTTACGATTAGAAGCTTTGTCAGCATCTGTTAGTAATCCTTTTCATTTTCACTCTAACAGTGATTTTCTAGGAACTCCACCAACAATCGGAGCTCTTAGTAAATCACTCCTGGCTGATCACTTCTCTCTTTCTCTTCCTCTTTCTCTTCCACCTGCTGATTTCTCAACAAGTCAGCATCTTTCAAAACGACAATTTCATTCTTTAGGAGTTAGTGGCGGCTCCACCTTTCTGCGTAGCTCCTCGACTGATTCATTATCAGTCGTTGTAACAAGGGAACAAACTCCACAAGCAACCTCAGTTTCTCAACAGACTGCTGGTGAAGTTTTTGGCTCATCCTAAGCCACCCGAGAGTCAGCTGCACACACACCACCACCAACTTTTTCATCACTTTCTGAGTCAGAAGTTGATGACAGATTGACTGGAAGCCAAGTCAATCTTGAAACTGTTCTTTCTGTTTCCCACAACGTCACCAGCACACACCAGCTGGTGATCGAGGAAACCACCACCGCCGATGAAGAGACAACTGTACACCCAGTTGTTACTGAGGCAACCACCCAAGCTGCCAGTGATCGCGACCGTATTCGCCAACTGAGCTATGAGGCAGCTGACCCACCACCCAGAGGAACTCTTCCTCATGTCTCTATACCAGTTTCGCCCGCTGGTGAGACCGAAGCACAAGGTAATCAAACAGCATTTCATGTGATGTTTGATTCAGCTGATGAACCCCTTCAGCCCTACTATTCGTCTTCAGATGAAGAAGTAGATGAACCTTGGCTTCGGCTCAATTTGACAGCTGATGTAGCCCTTTTGACAGAACCCCAGAAGTTTCAGCTGGACCCAACTCACCCCCTATAGTTTCTGAGCATCCCATAGGAGCCATTCCTCCTAACTCAGAAACACCCACTTCCACAGCTGAAGTTACCCCTCCAGCTGGAGACATACCGGACCCCTTGCCCAAAGCGTCCAAGTGTCCCATGTTGAATCCAGCAAAGCTGGAGGAAGCATTCCCATCAGAGCCGATGCTGCTCTGATGTCTAGAGTTGTAACATCCCAGATTCGACCTGGGATGGCCATGCTGAGTAAGCAGATGGTCACCCTTCGCAGGGATGTTCCAAAGAAGTTTGCTAAAACTGCTGAGAATCTCTCTTCCAGCATAACTTCTCTGCACACTGAGGTTCACACTCAGACTCCTCAACTAGTTCTTCTTTCTGATCAGATTCGGCTCAACACCTGCGAGTTCAACACTCTCAGAACGTATATTCATCGAGAGTTGAACTCCATTCGCAAATCTGACAGAGTCGAGAAAGACAAGCTTCACTCCGAAGCTCGGACATCTAAAGCATAAGTCGAAAGACAGTTGAATACCTTGTCCTCCAAGATATCTCCTCTCCAATCAGCTATCGATCATCTGGCTCTTGCACAGTCAAAGCAAGAGTCTCTGCTGACCAACACTCATAGCCATCTCTCCAAGGCTATTGAGGAGTCCGCTTCTGCTGTGTCCACAAGAATGGACAAATTGGAGACTGAGGTCAGCTCGCTGACTTCCCAGGTCGCTGGTCTCCAAGGCACCCTCAACCTCATTCTTTAAAAATTACATAAGGGTGTCGCTGCTGTCCATCCTGCTTCAGCACCAGAGAGTACCTTACTTCTTCAGGCACTCTCTGAGGGGTAGAAAGATCAAGCTACTTCAGCAGGTGAACAACAAGGTGAACAAAATGTTTCATAATCCATAATCACCTCTGCTGTTGGAGCCAATGTAGAAGACATTCCAGTAGGTGAGACCCCAAGATCTCCTCCTATCACCTCTGCTGGGATACAAGAAGAAGAAGACATTTCAGTAGACGAGACACAAATTCCAACATCACTCGTCACTACTGAAACACTTGAGGTAACTGCTTCAGCAGGTGAGACAACCATGCAATCAACACTCATCGCTGCTGTAGGCCTCAGGACAGAAGACCCCTCAACTGGTTTTGTTAAAACGTTGATTCCTTTGAATCAATTGAGGGCCCACAAGTCCAAGCCCCGCAAATCCAAATCCATCAGCCCATTCTACAGGTGAATCCTCAACCTGCTGAGGGGGAGCCCGCTTCTGCCACGGTTAAAGCTTTTCTCTTAGAGGAAGCTGGAACCACTGCTGATCTCGAAATAGCTATTGCCCTTCAAAGAAAAACTCAAGAAGAGATGTATCAAAGAGCTGAAGCAGAAAGAGCTGAGAACATTAGGTTGTTCAACAAGGTTCTTTACAAGCGTAGGCAAGAAGCAAAAATCACCAGCGTAAGGGCCCCCAAGCCATCATCCAGCTCTCCACAAGAAGTCATAATATATAGAGTTGGAGAACTTGCTGTTTCTGAAAGGGTTCCTCTGAACAAGATCAGCACTCAACTCAACTATGCTGAATGGAATGAGTTGCTAGCAGCTGCCAGATCTGCAAAACCATCTCTTACTATAACAGATCTGGAAAGTGAGACAAAAGTCGCAATCTTCTCCTTCAGGACTCTATGCGATAAGATCATGAGACACTCTCCTGACTTGGCAAATCGCATACCAACTGAATTGTGTGAGTCTCAAGCTGTTGCTGTCAGAGAACCTGCTGGTGAAAGCTCCTCAGCAAGAGGGGAGAAACGTAAGTTGGATCTCCCCGAGGTTTTCACTGAATCCAGATCAGTTGAAGTTGGGTCTTCAACAATTGGTGCTAAACGACCAAAACCCAGCTACACAAGAACAGTTCACATTGGAGTTAACTTTATTCCTGGGGAAATTGTCAGAAAACCTTTCTACGGGTTTTGCTATCTGGATGAAAAGGAAAGGCGTTGCTTCCAACAAGCTCGTGAATTAGACCTGTGCGACATTGAACAACTTATGGTATATCACAAGCTGGTGAGCTCCACCACTGAAGAGGGAAAAGAAATGAAAAGATTAATCACCCAAGCCATCAGCTCAGTGTATCAAAAGGCCTCCAGAGAATAAATTTTAAGGCCTTGTTATATTTTTTTTTTTATTTTCTTTGTACTTTATCAGCTTCAGTTAATAGAAAATCAAATTCTGTAATATACCTGTAAACATATTGTAAAAAGACACAAATAGTCAAAAAGAACCCAAAGGGTCAAAGTACATAAGCATTCAGCTGAGTATATCAGCTGAATCATTATAGGTTCACACTTATACAGTTATTCGATTGCATCAAATAGGGGGGATTATTAGTCCCTAGACTAAGTAAATAAGATTTGATGATCGATATCGCTAAGAAGAATAATATCAGTTGAAGTTTGTATCTTAGCTGAAGCAAGTATATGCAATAAACCTCCAGCTGAGTGCGTACTTAGCTCTAGGAATCAAGTCATATCAACAGCTATACAAGAGAGTTCATTCGAAGTCTATGGCCAAAGGACAGAGACAAGAAGAAGACCATCCAGCTGATTGTGGAATCAGCTGATGGTACCTGCTGCAGATAAAGACTTAGTGAAAATGTTCTTGACACTTTGAACATTTCCCTTTCCCGCTCAAAGAAGAAGAAAACGATGAAGATCTTCTATTTTGGAATAGAAGATAATATGTCAGTACATCATCGTTTGTCCCTCCAAGCATGTAAAGGGAAAGTCAACTACTTTTGTACTTTCATAGTACACCTTTTCACTGTGCGTCAGAAAAGGTAGAAAAAGGAGTTGACACAAAGTACACTTGAGACTATAAACTATGCAAGTGCATTAAATGTTTCCGTGGACAAGTCTACATCGACGAATGATATGTTTACACGTCGATTAACTTGTGGACAAAGGAACATGGATCTTGGGCTATATATAGAGACGTAAATGCTTGCATTTACACACATCTTTTAACATTCATAGCACAAGAACATTCTCTGAGAGTTGGTTATTGTCTGACATTAGCTGTCAGGATCGATTAACTATATAGAAGTTAATAAACACCTTAGATCTAATTGAATATAGAAGTTGCAGCGGATCAACACTATATCAATGTAATTAAGAACAATGAACTGTAAATAACAATATGCGAAAGTATTAAGAACACAGTTTCACAAAAAGCTTCAATGTATATTATTGAGTTAACAATACACACGTACGTTTACAATTCGTAAGGAACATACTTATAGTAGTCCTTGAAGCTAAACTATTTACCCTAGTTATTCTAGGACTTAATTTACATTCGAATTATAAAGATATACATTGATTTACATTCTATAATTATCTCTACGAAGATCTCGGACTTGATATGCTTCCAAAACGCGTATCAGTAGTAAACTGCAATCACCAGTAGTAAATAAGTAACATCAGTAGTAAACTTGGTGATCAGTAGTAAGTCCAATATCAACGTCAGTAGTAACTACTATTGATCAGTAGTATCTTCAATAAGCTTGATCAGTAGTAACTTTAGTTATAGTCTTCATCAGTATCAACTTCATCAGTAGTAATATGTTCTGCCCCATCAGTACTAAGTATGATTAGTACTAACTGCAGCATCAGTATCAAGTTGATCTGTGTTTTGCTCCAACAATCTCCCCATAAACTTATTGATTATCTTTTAATCAATCAATTTCCTTTTGTTCTTCTTCTTCTTTCCTTCTCTTCTCTAGGGTTCTTTGATTTTGAGCTTTTCTTTGAGCTATAATGTACTTGCTGTTTCTTTTTGTAAAATAATTCAATTTGTTCTGAAACATTACTTCATCGTATGGCTTCATCATGGTATTTGTGAATATCTGATACATTGTCTTCTCAGAGTGAGGATATTCTTTTTCATATAAGTACAGTTCACATACTTTTCCAGATTTTTCAAAGAAGTACATTTGAGCAGTTGGAATCACATTCCAATGATATACATTTCCTTCACTGGTAAATTGTTCTGGATAATTGTCTGGATAAAATGCAGCATCTATCATAGTTGTTAAGTATCCAGCTCCAGATTCTTTCCATGATTTCTTTCTCATTCTTGGTTTTCCAATGATCAGTAATTTAATAACATCACTTCTTGAACAGGACATGATCAATGGTAACCATCCAGTGAATCTGTGTACAACTTTTTCTTCCCTTATGATCTCTATCACATTATTATTCAAAATTCTCCAATTTATGATAGGATTGTTTTGTAAGGGAGCAACTGGTAGATCAAGAACTGGAATTACTTGCTCTGTTTTTTACTTCTTTTGAGCACTTTGTTCTTGAGAGACCATCTTTCTTTTCTTTGTTGATGGCTCACCAGTAGTTGATATACTATCTTGCTTGATTAATTTTGGACTGATTGGGATTAATACTTTGGCTTTCTTTGTTTCTTCAGCTTCTTGTTCAGCCAAGTCTTTCTTCTTAGCACTGCAATATTTTTCAATTATAGTCATCATTTTCATTCTACCAAATGACTTTGCACTATGCCCTTTTGTTTTCAGATATTCAATCATATTATCCTTCTGTTCAAACACATCATCTGTCAATTCACTTTTAGTTTTCTTGCATTCAGATACCAAATATTCAAGGCATTGTATGTGTTCTTCTTCTACTTTTCTGAGCCTTTTGAATTATGCTTGTTGAGCTTTTATCTGACTGTCTTCTGCTTGAACAGGTGTTTGAACAGGAATTTCACTTTGAACCTTCTTTTTCTTTTCCTCAAGTGCTTGATACATCTCCACTTTCTCCAAGAATTTTCTATGTTTTATCCTCCATCTTGATTGTTTCTCTGATCTGACATGATTAATTTTATTCACCATGTGGTGACCTAATGCTCTATTTGGGTAATCATCATCATATACTTCTTTTCCCTTTCTAATATGAGCTGAAGGTGGAGGTGGAATATATTTCATATCAGGCACACCATTGATTACTATAGAAGGAGAAAATAACCTAAGTTCATTTTGTTGCAGTATTTTTGGATGTGGAGGAAGTGAGCACTCATCAACCTCTAACCAATTCACATTATCATCAATGTCAGGTATGATAAGTGGTTGATCAGGAGTAGGTGGTTTGGTGATGATTTCAAATTTTTCTCTTTCGATTTGCTCTGGTAGCTGTAATTCTTCCTCTTCAGTAGTAACCAGAGTAGTTACTACTGGTGTGATATCAGGAGTTACTACTGATAGGGCATCAGTAGTATTTGGTGCTTTCAATTCCTCTTCTTGACTTACTACTGCTATTATATCAGTAGTAGGAGTTACTACTGGTATTTCTTTTTCAACTTGTTCTTTCATTGTAGCAGTAGTAATAGGTTCATCTTCTGTAACCATCATTTCTGGGCCTTCATCAACTTTTGTTTCTTTTAAATTTAGGAGAGAAGATGCTGCTGCTGCAATTGATTCATCAATCATGGTTTGTATGTTATCCTTCTCCCCCTTAGTGAGCTCAACTGGTGGAGCCTCACTATCATCAATTTTCCTCTTCAATTTTCTGATGATTTTAGTTTGTTGATGAAGCATGTGCTCATAGAATCTCATTCTTTTGTTAATGGTGTTCATATGTCTTTTCATTGCAGCCATTGTTTTCCCTTGGTTTGTAAGATACTTGAGACAATCTTGTACAGTGGATTCAAGAGAATCCACTTTTTCCGTCAATTGGTTGATTTTAATACTGCCCTCACTCCATCTAGCAAGATCATCGGGCTCACTAACAGGTACATTGGCTTTGAGGTTTTCCATCCTATCCATCAATTCAAAAGATCTGCCCTCATCACTTCTTGGTGATTCATTGGGTCTTTTAGACATCCTCTTCTTCCTAGAAGAAGCAGAGATGCCCCCCCTTGTGGTTTCTTGGCACCGGGGTCCTTTGAGTAACTCCTCAAATGAGTCATCACTCAAAGTTGCCGAGGTCTGGGTCCTAATGATGTTTTCACTGTCCTGTGCACCCACCTTTGGGGCATCAGTAGTGCAAGCCCTCGCCTCATGTCCTCTCTCCTCCTTGGAGGACAACTCTTGGAGCCTGGGGTTTGACTCAATTTGTCCCCTGGTGTCCTTTGTAGAAATTTTCTTTCTTTGATAAATTGTGGAAATATTTTTGGTTTTATCTGGTAGGTCTTCCACAGAGTGAAGAGTAGCACTCTGCAGATTTATATCAAGTTCCTGGGACACATTCAGGACTTCTGTTTGGGCTGGTGATTGAGTGACTAGTTGGGGTGGTGTTTGGGCTGTATTTGGGGGTGATGGAGTGGGTTGAGGTTCAACTTGGGTTGTAGCAATGGTTGAACCCTCTCCAATAGTTGTTTGATCTTTGATCATATTAGGAAACAGAGGGGTTTCCTTGCCCGAAAATTTAAATTGTTTTCTCATATTTGAGAAAACTTTCTTGTTCAACTCAGGTAGTATAAAAATGTTTTTAGGAGTTGACAAGTTTTGTAATTCACAATTTATGATATGTTGTAGAAATCTGGGATACATTAAAAATTTAGAAGAACTGAGATTTCCCAACATACCTTCAAAAATCATCTGAGAAAAATTAAATACTTGGTCTGTGCATAAACAGACAACAGCAGAGGCTATTGCCTTATTAAACTCATTCCAAGTACTTCTTTTTGGAGAAATACAATGCTGAATAGTATGTACTAAGAATTTCCATTGTGGGGAGAGAAGACCCTTTTGAAAGGTTACTATATTCAGTCTTCCCTCATAACCCATTTTTTGTAAAATTTCAGCAATGTATTCCTTAGGAAGAGTAAACATACCTGAATCGTCATGAAGTTGTAGATGGTGTCTGATTGATTGTTCTGTTACTGTGATATACTTTCCATCTACTTTTGATTTGATCATTGATATGGTTGTTCCTTCTGTTTGTTCAGCATTGGTCCAGAAATCCACCAAGTGCTGTTGATATGATTTTGGTTTTACAGTTAAAGCAAACTGTATATAAGAATTTTTCAAGAATTTGACGATCGGACGAAAATCTTTTGTGCCGTCGGGATTCTTTAGGAAGGCACACATATTGTGAAATTCTGAGTATTTGAGATCGGTTTGAACATTCAAAGATTTTAGAGTTGCCATTTTTGTTGAATTTTGAGAAGAACAGGAATGAATTTTGTTACTGACGAAGGGTTTTTGATCGTAAACTAGGGTTTATCGAGAGAATTTAGCAAATCGAAGTGAAGATAATGCTAAATTAATCGACTGCCGCCTTTTATATGTTTCGATTTAATCTGCAAAACGACTAAAATGCCCTTCGAATCATAACATAACGGTTATTTTCATGGGGGTTAGTTTGGTAATTGTGATTCTGAAAGACCAGTAGTAAATAAGATATCAGTAGTAAAACATCAGTAGTATCTACCAACATCAGTAGTGACTAAGGATTTTGACATCAGTAGTAACTATGGACATCAGTAGTAATCACTAACGCACAAGACCAGTAGTATATGTGAATACCAGTAGTACTGACCACCAGTAATATTTATGTATACCTAATACACACCAGTAGTAATAAACTACCAGTAGTATTTTGTGCACATGCCTAGAATCAGTAGTACAGAGCTACCAGTAGTAAAACACTTTAAATAAATAACTTTTTACAACAAACTTTACACATGATTTTAAGAGAGATTTTAATTTATCAAAATCATTCCAATACTGCTAACCAAGAAGTTGAATCTTCCTACATCAAATGCTTTTGTAAAAAGATCTGCTAATTGATCATCAGTATGAATTTTAACAACTTTGATTAATTTCTTTTCATTACAGTCTCTTATAAAATGAAATCTTATTTCAATGTGTTTGGTTTTAGAGTGTTTTCCTGGATTGTTCACAATACTAATAGCACTTTGATTATCAATAAAAATAGGAGTTTTAAGGATAGAGATACCAAAGTCTAGAAGCTGGTTTTGAATCCAGAGTACTTGAGCACAACAAGCAGATGCAGCTACATACTCTGCTTCAGCAGTTGATGTTGATACATTTGTTTGCTTCTTGCATTGCCATGACACCAGTCTTGATCCAAAGAATTGACATCCACCAGTAGTGGACTTTCTGTCTTGACATTCACCTCCATAGTCACTATCTGTGTAGGCTATGAGTTCAAAGCGTGAATCATGTGGATACCATAGTCCTAGTGATGGTTTGCCTTTCAAGTATCCGAATATTCTTTTAACAGCCTGCAAGTGTAGTTCTTTGGGTCTTGCTTGATACCTTGCACACACACAAACACTATACATAATGTCAGGTCTTGATGCAGTTAAGTACATCAAAGAGCCTATCATTGATCTATATAAGTGTTCATCTACATCCTCCCCCTCAATATCAGGATGTAGGTGTTTGTGTGTTTCCATTGGTGTACTTGCACTTTTACTGTCTTTCAGCTCAAACTTTTCCAAGATGTCTTTGACATATTTTGATTGATTTATCAAAATACCATATGTTCTTTGATTGACTTGGAGTCCAAGGAAGAAGTTCATTGGACCCATAGAGCTCATCTTGAATTTGATCTGCATCAGTTCTTCAAATTCTTTGCATAGTAAATCATTGGTTGAGCCAAAGATGATATCGTCTACATAAATTTGTACCAGTAGTATATCATCTTTGACTTTCTTTGTAAACAAAGTTTTGTCAATGGCTCCTCTTTTAAAGTTGTTCTTCAATAGGTATGATGATAATGTGTCATACCATGCTCTTGGTGCCTGATGTAGGCCATACAGAGCTTTATCTAGTTTGAACACATAATCACCATGTTTTGGATCTTCAAAACCTGGAGGTTGGCATACATAGACCTCTTCTTCAATCTTCCCATATAGGAATGCACTCTTAACATCCATTTGATAGACTTTGAATTTCTTGAATGAAGCATATGCTAGAAATATTCTTATAGCTTCAATTCTGGCAACAGGAGCATATACTTCATCATAGTCTATTCCTTCTTCTTGAGTGTATCCTTGGGCTACAAGTCTGGCTTTGTTCTTGATCACTATACCTCTTTCATCTTTCTTATTTCTGAAGATCCATCTTGTTCCAATGGCTCTTTTTCCTTTGGGTAGAGGTACAAGTGTCCAAACAGCTTGTAACTTGAATTGAAGGAGTTCTTCTTGCATTGCCTCAATCCAGTTTGAGTCCTTCATTGCTTGTTGGATCTTCTTTGGTTCATCCTGAGACAGAAAGCATTCAACCATACATTCATTAGCAATTAAACTTATATTACACATATTTGCAGTTAAGCTTTTGTTTAATTTGCTTCTTGTTTGTAGTGGTGAGTTAACATCACTTAGAACAAGGTCTAATGGATGGTTCTTTTGAGTCCTTGTGGTTGTAGCTTTATCAACTACTAGTTGATTTTCAAGATTGGACTCATTTGTCTCAGGCAGTTGTTGCTCTAGTGATCCTTCATTGTCATTGATGCTTGGTTCATCATCATCTTGGTCAGAGTTACTACTGCTATTGTCTTCATTGAGATCAGTAGTATTGTTGTTGTTACTGGCATCAGTAGTATCTTGAGAATCTAGGTTATTGTTGGGACCAGTAGTATTTTGAGTACTATTACTGGTATCAGTAATATTTGAATTACTACTGTCCTCATTCTCAGAGTTACTACTGGTTCCAAAACTTGAGTTATTACTGACATCAGTATTAACTATTGGAGCAGTATTAACTACAATGTATCTCATCTCCTCTTGACCAGTATTAACAGATGATGTTGCTTCCTTTTGAGTGTGACAATTTGAATTGCCTGCATTAAAATCCATGTTAGAATTAAAAGATTTGGTTAGATTGTCTATATTAAATAGCCAATCTGGACCATTTCCTTGTTCATTAGAAACATTTTCATTAAAGGATATTAATGCTTTCTTCAATTATCCTTAGTCTTTTGTTGAATACTCTATATGATTTGCTTTGAGTAGAATATCCCACAAAGATTCCATCATCAGCTTTGCAGTCAAATTTACCAATTTGTTCTCTTGTAATCAGAATAGTACAAGGACAACCAAATGATTTCAAAAAGCTTATAGAAGGTTTTCTTTTATTAAAGAGTTCATAAGGTGTTTTAAAATGTGGCTTTACTATTAATACTCTGTTCTGAACATAACAGGCAGTATTAACAGCTTCAGCCCAAAAAGTAATTGGTAGTTTTGAGTCTGCTAGCATTGATCTTGCTGCTTCTATGATGGTTCTATTTCTTCTTTCAGCTACACCATTTTGTTGTGGAGTTCTAGGTGAGCTGTATTGCCTGTCAATACCTTTAAGATCACAAAAGTTAATTATGTTAGCATTTTTAAATTCTGTGCCATTGTCACATCTTATGGCTTTAACTTTTTGATCAGATGTGTTTTCCAGTTTGACAATTAAGTTCTTTATGAGTTCACTTGTTTCATCCTTTGTCCTGAGAAAGAAAACCCATGTATATCTGGAAAAGTCATCAGTAATAACAAGACAATATTGTTTCTTTCCAATACTCATTACATTTGTAGGTCCAAATAGGTCCATATGTAAGAGCTGCAAAGGAACAGAAATAGAGTTCACAGTTTTGGACTTATGAGAAGTCTTGTGTTGTTTACCTTTTAGGCATGCAACACAGTGATGATCACACATGAATTGTTTTTGAGGTAGTCCAATGACCAGATTTCTTTTTATTAGATTGTTCATGTTTTTAAAATTAGTGTGACACATCCTTCTATGCCATAGTTCTGATTCAGTGGTGTTTGCCTTGGATATAAAGCAGTTGACCTCATTTGAAGAAATGAGTTCTCCCCCTATATCCAGGCAATACACATTGTTTCTCCTTGGAGTTCTTAAAACAACATATTTTTCATCTAAAATAAAATCAGGAGAAAGAATGATGCACTCAATGTCTGTGAAAAGAATTTTATTCTTTTTATCACACACTTGAGACACACTGACAAGATTGTATTTTAGTTCAGCTACATAAAACACATCATCAAAGGTAATTTTGCCATTGGTAACAGTACCTTTACCTGTGATCTTACCTCCCTGTGGATTCTCACCAAATGCCACATATCCTCCATCAAATGACTTGAAATCTTTAAGAATTTGCAGATTTCCAGTCATGTGCCTTGAGCATCCACTATCAATATGCCATGTTCTTCCTTCTTCTGGGATCTGAATGCTCTGCACAAGTGAGTAAAGGATTAGTTAAGTTTGGGAACCCAAGCTTTATATGTCTTGGGTTCATCCTTTGAGAAATGAGCTTTGGGGGATTTAACTTTAAACCTTTTTGGTACCCATACTTGTTTAGTACTGGTGTTTTGTTTTACTACTGCCCTTTTGAAAGTATTACTGGTGTGAGAATTTCCTACTGATCTTGGTTTATACCCGTGATTGGTAGCTTTTGAATGTTTTACTACTTATGGACCAGTAGTATTTGGGTGCTTACCATTTTTAGTTTGACCAGTAATGTTTTTAGGGTTGACACCAGTAGTATTTTTGAAAGTTGTTTTGGGAGCAGTAGTATTTTTGTAATTATGGTTTTTACCAGTAGTATTTTTGTACTGGTACCATACAGCATTATAATTAGGGTTAACACCAGTAGTAAAATTGTTAAAGTTTTTACTGGTGTTGGAAAATTTAAAATATTGTTTATTTTGATTGGATTTTCCATTGTTCTTGAAGTAATTGCTGTTCTTTGGGCTTCCAACTCTTCTGTTTTGCACAAATCTTGGTGCACTTCTTCCAAATCTTGGAGTTTCAGCAATTGGATTTTTTTTTTATTTACTACTGAAGAACCAGTAGTATCTTTTAATTTTTGAGTTTTTGCATTTTCTTTAAAGATCTTAAATTCCTTTAACTCTTTGCAGTTTATTGGATTGAAGTGACAATCCTTTGCTAAATGGTTCACTTTGTTGCAAATAACACATTTTAATTTATTATCTTGAGCCTTTATGATTTTTCTTTGTTCTAAGAGTTGGTTCCTATTTCTTTGGTTTCCCCCTTTTTAGAATTTTGGGTATATTTTCTGCATCATATTTAGGAGATTCATTTGGACTTTGAGCTGTGTGAAAACTTGTATCAATTGATTTTGGTGATTCAGTTTGAGAGATTGTAAATTCAATTGATTGATAATCATCAGAAAAATCATTTGATTCAGATGTTTCATTATGTGATTCAGTTTGGTTTTCAGTTTTTAATTCATTAATGATTCTTTCTGAACTGTTTTTAAGTGGTGGAATGATTTTATATGGAGGTGGAACAGCATGATATCCCACCCCATGAACAACTTTTTCTGTAGTTTGATTGTTAGTTAGTTCATCAAGAATTTTAGTGCTTCTTTCAAACTTTTTAATTGTTAATTTATTTTGTTCAATTTCAAGTTGACATTCTTCTAATTTACTTGTTAATTCTTTATTTTTTAGTTCATAAAATTCTTTCTCATCCACAGCCTGAAGCAATTCTTCCTTTATCCTTTGATCAATCATCTGGTACACATTTATTTGATGTTCTTGATCAGTAATCACACCATCAAATTCATGATTTCTTCTCACTGCTTTTGCTAAATCTTCATTTAATTTAGTGTTTTCTTTTTCTAAGTTTTTAACAATTTTAGCACATTCAGAAGTACAAGGTTTAGGTTTTACCTCAGTTTTGTTGTCAGTAAAGGCCATGAGAGCTTGATTTTGAGCATGCTCTTCTGCCTGGAAGCTCCAGTCATAGCCTTGTCCTTGTTGTGATACAAGGGCAGTTGATTTTGATCTTTTGTCTGGCTGAGGACATTCTTTTGCAAAGTGACCAAGGTTGTTACAGTTGTAACATTTGACTTTAGTTTTGTCAAATCCAGCTTTGTCACCTTTGTTGAAGTTGAGGCTTGTCCTACCAGTTCTCTTTAAGAATCTTTTTGTCCTTAGGCTTAGCATAGCCATCTGCCATTTAAGATCCATCTCCTCAAGATCATCTGGGTTCAATTGTTCCAAGTCATCACTAATCAATGCAGTATGCACATGACTAGTGAAGAAGGATTCTCTTGCAGCATCCTCAGAATCTGCAGCCTTTCCTGTGAAGGTTTCCTGACCTTGACCTGTACTAGAGACAAATGCAGCATTATTAGAAGAAATAGAAGGGTTTTTTTGGTTTACCTCAGTTTCAAATACTCTGAGATCATTGTAGAGTTCATCCAACTCTTTTTCTTCTAGAGCATCTCTTTGTCTATATACCACTGTATACATGGCCCATTCTTCACTAAGAGATCTTAGGAACTTCATGTTGACATCTTCTTGATCCATCTTAACCCCAACCTGGTTAAGTTCACCAATTAGCTTGTTGAATCTGTCAAACACTTGAGTGAGTGTTTCATTGGGTTTTCCTTTGAAGTTTTCAAAGTCTTGTTTGAGAACAGACTTCATGTTCCTCTTGGTGCTCTTGGTCCCAACGAATCTCTTCTCCAGTGCTTCCCATAGCACCTTTGCATCATCATACTCAACAAAGAGATGTTGATAATCGTTAGGAATGGCCAGTAGGAGAGTGCTTAGAGCTTTGAGTTCGATTCCCTTGTCCTTCTTTTCTTTCTCACACTTAAGTTTGTCTGCTTCAGTTGCAGAGCTGCTTGCTTGACCAGGACCAGTTTTGTTTCCTTCAAGGACAACTTCCCACATAGAATAATCTGTAATAAGCATGTATTGCTTAATACGATTCTTCCACATCCCAAAGTTGTTGGGAGTAAGTATAGGAATTTTGTTGGCCTGAGTACTTTCATTATTATCAGTCATGATTAATAATGTGTGTTTTAAAGATTAAAACTTTTTGTTGTTCTTAACAAATCGTAGATCTAGAACCAATATGCTCTGATACCACTTGTCAGGATCGATTAACTATATAGAAGTTAATAAACATCTTAGATCTAATTGAATATAGAAGTTGCAGCGGATCAACACTATATCAATGTAATTAAGAACAATGAACTGTAAATAATAATATGCGAAAGTATTAAGAACACAGTTTCACAAAAAGCTTCAATGTATATTATTGAGTTAACAATACACACGTACGTTTACAATTCGTAAGGAACATACTTATAGTAGTCCTTGAAGCTAAACTATTTACCCTAGTTATTCTAGGACTTAATTTACATTCGAATTATAAAGATATACATTGATTTACATTCTATAACTATCTCTACGAAGATCTCGGACTTGATATGCTTCCAAAACGCGTATCAGTAGTAAACTGCAATCACCAGTAGTAAATAAGTAACATCAGTAGTAAACTTGGTGATCAGTAGTAAGTCCAATATCAACGTCAGTAGTAACTACTATTGATCAGTAGTATCTTCAATAAGCTTGATCAGTAGTAACTTTAGTTATAGTCTTCATCAGTATCAACTTCATCAGTAGTAATATGTTCTGCCCCATCAGTACTAAGTATGATTAGTACTAACTGCAGCATCAGTATCAAGTTGATCTGTGTTTTGCTCCAACATTAGCCATTAACTCTCCCATAGTTATTACTAAGGCATTTAATATCAGCTGTTTGTATCAGCTGATATAACTCTCCTTGCATTGTCTTCTAGTTTGAGCGAGCAAAAGTGTCACTTCAAGTATAGAGTTTTAGTTAGTGTGTACTATCTATTTTCGCAAACTTTGTACTGTATTAAGTTGTTTTAATAAACTATTAATCATTGAAAACTTATGTGTTCTTTATCTTATCGTCTTTACTTGTCATAACGTAACACATTTGTGTCGTTGGGATCCAACAGTTTGCAATATATTTTCTTCTTTCTAATTAAATAGTTGCTCTTATAAAGAGAGTTTTAATTCGTTTATTTTTAAAGGTGGTACACAAATTTGATGGGTGATCATTTGTTATATGATTATACATCCTTTAAAGTTTTAGGATAAGTAACAAGTATAAATGGAACAAAAAGAATGGGAAGGAAGATAAAAAAGAGGGAGGGGGTCAATTATATAATTTTGTCACTACTACTTGTATATAAATCCAATATCTCTTGATGATTCCAAACTGAACCCCATGTTCTTCATCTTCATCCTCTTCCTACATAAACATTTTCTTCTATCTCCTAAATCAACGCCTTCATAACATCAAATGGGAACTGGATGGCGAAGAGCTTTTTGCACAACAATCCCTAGAAATTCATCCGATTCTCCGGTGCTCGGAGACGTCCAACAGAATCCGGCTCCCAGCCCCAGTCCCAGGCTCTCTGCCAAACTTGGTTTCTTCAAGACTTCTGCTTCTAATCCATCCACACCGAGATTACAGTCCAATTGGAGCTTTCGTTCCAGGAGCAACAACAATGGCGGAGATGATGACAATTCTAATGCAAATGCTGAATCAACTCCTCGATCACGTTTGCGTTTGCGTCCCAAAACCAACAACAACAATGGCGGAGATGATGATACTAAGTTCCGTTCTTCCGTGATTGATAATCTGAATATCACTCCCAGATTAAGATGCAAAACAAATAACAAAAATACCAAGTCGGCGTTGCTTGGTTCAAATCCTTCGTCTCCCAGATCTCCTTTCTCCATTTTCAAAAACTCATTAGGTTTCTCAAGAGTAAGTTCCTTTTCTTCAACATTAATAATTTGTTTAGAAATTCTAACGATTTGCGATTTAAATGTGCAGAGTAATTGTGGATTGTGTTTGCAGAGCGTGAAAACCGGTCATAAAACCGCCATATTTACGGCGGAGTGCTCACATACCTTCCATTTCCCATGTATATCAGAACATGTGAAATCGGAAAACCTTCTCGCTTGCCCCATCTGTAAATCTCCTTGGAAAGATGGTTCCTTCCTCGCCATTAACAAGCTTCAAACCAACGATTTCGACAACATAAATGGAGGAGATAGAAAGGAAAAGGAAAACCAAAATTCCGTCACAACTCCGAGAGATTTCACGAGATCTCAGGAGAATTTAATAAAACCGAAAGCATACAATGACGACGAGCCTCTTCGAACACCGAGGGCCGGCGGTGGCGGAATTGTTCCGATACCAGAAGCGGCGGAGGAGAATGAAGACGATGTTGATGTGGATGAAGAGTTCAAAGGATTCTTCACGAATCCAGTTTCTTCATCGTCGGCTGACGAATTCCGGCGTGATTTGAAGAACGTGGAGGTGATGCTGATGTCTGAAGTTGCTGTAATTTCTTCAACTCACTCTCACGAAACATACGCCATTGTGTTGAAAGTGAAAGCTCCGCCGCCGGCGCATATGCTAAATCAATCAAGACGAGCGGCTATTGATCTGGTTGCAGTTCTGGACGTGAGTGCAAGTATGGGAGGACCCAAGCTTCAGATGCTAAAGCGAGCCATGCGCCTAGTCATCTCCTCGCTCGGCTCGGCTGACCGCCTCTCCATCCTTGCTTTCTCAGCTTCCCCTAAACGCCTACTCCCTTTAAAAAGAATGACTCCCAAAGGTCAACGCTCGGCTCGCCGTATCATTGACCTGCTCGCTTGTACCCAAGGTTCTTCCGCCGGTGAAGCTCTCAGAAAAGCCACTAAAGTTCTTGAAGATCGCCGGGAGAGAAACCCGGTGGCAAGTATCATTCTATTATCCGACGGTCATGAAGAGCACGTGGGTGATAATAATCATAATAATAATAAAAATGCCAATCAACGGCAACCATCTAGCCACGTGTCAACTACTCGCTTCTCTCATGTTGAGATACCGGTTCACACATTGCAGAAAACCGATGGGGGTGGGTATAGCCATGATCCGGCGGAGAATGCTTTTACAAAATGTGTTGGCGGTTTGCTCAGCGTAGTGGCCCAGGATTTACGGATTCAGCTGGGTGTGGCTCCCGGTTCAGACCCGGCTGAGATCACCGCCGTTTACTCATGTAACGGAAAACCGATGGTCCTGAACGCCGCTTCAGTTCGTTTCGGCGATCTTTACGCCGAGGAGGAAAGAGAAGTGCTCGTTGAAATGCGGGTCCCAAGGTCAAACACCGGGTCCCATCACGTCCTGTCTGCTCGCTGCTGTTACAACGATCCGGCAACACAAGAAGTGATCTACGGTGGAGAAAAGGCGTTGCTGGTTCCCAGAGCACAGACCGTCAGATCATCTTGTTCACCGAAGATCGAACGGCTGAGGAACCTCTTCATCGCCACACGAGCTGTGGCGGAGTCGCGGCTGCTAGCGGAACATAATAAGCTGACGACGGCTCATCACCTGTTATCATCGGCGCGAGCGTTGTTGATGCAGTCGATGTCAGCTCAAGAGTTTGTCAAAGGGTTGGAATCGGAGCTAGTGGATGTTCAATGGAAAATACAATATCAACAGCAGTTAGTACAACAACCACAGCATGAGGTGATGTTGGATGAAAATGGTGAGCCGTTAACGCCGTCATCGGCTTGGAGAGCGGCTGAGAAGCTGGCTAAAGTTGCGGTGATGAAGAAGTCGTTGAATAGAGTCAGCGATCTGCACGGCTTTGAAAATGCTAGGTTTTAATTTTAAGAAAAAAAGAAAATTGTTAATGAAGGAATACTGAATAAATTAATGTAGAAAAAATATTTTGGAATCAAATGGGAGGGATGGGGCACGTGGAAGCACGTGGGAGAGTTAAATTTGTAAGGAAAGGTTGATGATTATTAACTCGGAAGTGTGTCAATGAAGTTGTAATTTCTTGCTTAATGTGTCACATGCAGAGCCCTCTGATTATAAGCTAATTATCACGTTACGTGTGTGTTGGCTAACAATTGATATTTTGGTTGTTTAGTAGATTATACTTGTGACAGTTGTAGTGTTTAATTTGACATAAAAGAAATGGAATATTTCTCATCTAGCTTGCAGAAAGTTGTCCTTGTATGTCACTAAAGCTATTGTGAAATTTGTCAGCTAACTCTTATATGTCACAAAATCATTCAGAAGTTTGTCATCTAACTCAGAACTTGACACATGACTCCTAATGAGCTAAATTTTAATACATGCGAACATACTCTAAGAAATAACTAGTTTTAATGAACCTAAGAGATTGTTACTTCTTCCGTTTTAAAATAAGTGATACACTTTTCATTTTAGTGTGTTTCAAAATAAGTAATACATTTTGAAAACTTAGCATATTTAATAAAAGATAGTGGGGACCATACCTACTAACTATCTACTTTAATAAAGTGAAAACACATTTACCCTTACTTTTACTTTAAAACATCATTAAATTCACTTTAATCAATATAGGTAGGATCCATCTTCCACTAAGTATCAAATTTAATATAATTAATTTTCATTATCATATTTTGCTTAAAAAAACATGAACTCCAATTTGTATCACTTATTTTGAAACGGAGGAAGTATAAGATATTTGTGAGGTTTTATAAAACAAAATGAATCGATGTCTCATTTATGAATTACAATATTATTGGGACATGACCTGACCTAACCTTGGTCATAATGAAAGTAGATGGTTTCGACAACAGATGATTGTTGGCACGAGAATAAAGACTACGAGATTAATTGCCACCAAAAAACCGTTAAGACATAGACATTTCACTTGGGATGGCCTTAATCGTACATAGGACATGTAACAAGCTAATATTTTGAATAAATCCACATTACGAATGTGATAATACAATAAGTACAATGAAATATTTGTGAATGTAATGGCAAGATGACATTGCACCATACATGATCAATCAACAATCATTTCCTGGACATTCATATATAGTCCTTGTATGACCTGTAATAACATGAATATTATTTTTTTAACTTGTGTTTTTGAAATTTTTAGTTTTCTAAACTGTAGTACTTTGAATATTTTAGTTTAGTTTATAAAAATAATGGATATATTTGTGAAATATCTCCTTGTCACATAACTTGGTACTCTTAAGTAGGTTTTTTGGCCAACAAAAATGGATGGGTATTGATGAAACATGTTCTTCAAATGCAACATGTCAATTTCGGGATTCTACATATAGAATGAAAGGGGATAGGGACAACTGTCATCATGTGATCTTTTTTCACACCACGCTTTCACTTTCTGCAACACAAAATTTTCAAGAGATGAAACAAAGCCCACGTAGCTAATTCTATTTCATCCATCCATCAAGGTAAAGCAGTTAATCGGCTGTTTGATTTATCTTGTAAGTCCTGTAACAAGTTATTTTTTAACTTGTTCCAGGTAAGAGTGTATTTCTACCTCTTATTCAGTCCACGGTTCTAATTCAATCTATAACCTCGTTAGATAGTATACGCGCAAAATACCGGTTAATTATTATTTTATATATCATTATATAAACATATTAAATTGGATTTGTACAAATTTAACGGTTTGAATTAAACGATCAGCTTACTCTACTTTCATTTATATTAAAAGTAACACAAATCTTTCTATAATAAGCAAGTGCAATGACTAATCTTTTAAATATTTCTACTTAGAGCAAGTCCCAAATCTATTTACTACATACATTATAACTTTTTTACTTTTTTTTAACCATTATCATGCTATATAAATAAAAAATAAGGGTAAAATGATTATTTTGATTATTGAACATAGTAAATTATAGACATAATCACACACATATTTTCGAAGTTTTAGTCGTTGAGGCCCAATGACATCCCCTAAGTTAAGTAAAGAGGAGTGTACAAGGGTTTAGTCCAAACCACTAGAGTAACTTTAAAGCTTGTGAAAAGATAGCATTATTATATATTTTGATGAACTCAGTAAATGTAATTACAAGGATGAACAACATTCGATTAATAAACACAATCACAATATGAAAAAGAATGGATTGACTCAGTTCTGTTGCTCGACTTTGGCTCGAATCTTTTCTTCAAAAAGAGAGATTTCAGTGTCGAGGCTAAACATGCGGTTGAGAGCATGCATGTTCTCGAGGGTTTCATCCAGCGTCCGGTCATCACTCCCGTCGTATCTCAAGTGCTGCAACGGCCCGTGCAGCAGTTTGTTCACTATCCCCCGACTCAAAACCTCAACCGCTTTCCGTGTGTTATTGTTCACGTTATCACCCATTTTCTGCAGACATTTCTCTAAATCGCTCGTTCTGATCCGTTCCGCGTACGCCCTCAGCTTCCTGATTGTGGGGACCGTTTCTAGCGAATCCCTCCATGCTTCGAACAGAACCAATTCCTCATCGATTATGGTCTGAGCTTCCATTGCTTTCCTTAACCTGTCTTCCCTGTTAGCAGCCACCACCTCTTTCAGATCATCCACGTTGTATGCATTTGTTGTCTCCAGATCCTTCACGCACGAACCCACGTTTCTCGGGACTGAAATATCGATGAAAAGACGTTTTCCGCCTACATCGGGACTCACCCGTGGGAGATCGATCACGTGCTCTCTCAAAAACAAAGGGGTTTCAGAAGACGTGCTCGTGAAAACCACATCCGCTTCACCAGCGCACGCCATCATATCGTCAACCGGTCTGTATATGATCTCCATATCCTTAAACTCCTCACAAAGTGCGTTGACTTTCTCTATGGATCTGTTGACCACCACTATTTTTGTGCAGCCTTTTGAGAGCAAGTGCTTTATCACTAGCTTCCCCATTTTACCTGCTCCTATGAGGAGAACCCGGGCGGTGGAATGGGCCGAATGGGGAAGCTTCATCAGTGCTAATTCAACAGCTGCTGAGCTGACAGAGACCGCGCCTTCTGCAATCTTGGTCTCGGTTCTGACGCGTTTCCCAACCATGATGGCGTGCTTGAAGAGGCCGCTGATGTTCCTCCCGAAGCCGCTGACTCCTTGACTGACTTTAGCAACTTGTTTGACTTGGGCGAGAATCTGGCCTTCTCCAAGAACCAAGGAATCAAGTCCAGCCGACACTTGAAATATGTGGCGTGTTGCGTCTTTGTTGTACAGAAGAAAGCGATGGTGAGAAATGTCAGAAACTGGGATCCCACCAGTCTTTGACATCCATTCGGTAACTTCCTTCACTCCTCTATGTTGAGACAAAGCAACGACATAAATCTCCATTCGGTTGCAGGTAGAAAGAACAGCAGCTTCCTCTATGTGGTTCAAAGCACAAAGCTCTTTGATAGCTCTCGGCCATTCTGCTTCAGGAATTGCAAGTTTCTCACGCATTTCTACAGGGCAGGTGTGGATGCTCAGCCCAATCACTATAATGCTACTCTTTTCCTTTGTATACCCTGATGATTGCACCATAACCAATCATTAATCTAATATATATCAGCCATCATCTATTTTATATCTACATGCTGTTAATCTTAAAGTTTACGCATTTATGAGTATTGATAACATGTTCAACAAAAGCTAGCACACACTTGTATTAGCGTTAAATTAGCACGAAAATGTAGTTCTTCCATTTTCAATTGAAAATTTTCATGACAATAGAAACGGCTTATTGAAATAGAAAGTTAAAGAGAAATTACTGTCAGCTGCGGAGGTTTTGAGCTGTTGAAGAGCAGAGATACTAGAAGCATTTCCTGATGAATTCTCCACGGAAACATCCGACGAAGCAGCAGCATCAGCTGACTCGCACCTAACATTTCCTCTGTAAATTAGGGTTCTTCGAGGTTTAGATGAAACTCCGATTTGAAAATTGCAAGTTGGGGGAGAGGAAGACGCAGGTGTAGCAGTAACATTGCTGAGGAAGAGCGTTTCAAGCTTTGCGCCAGCAAAAGCACTCGATACAGCCATTGATTGCTCAATCAGCAAACCCAAAGCTAAACCCTAGAGAGAATTGGTGAATTGGATGATTTTGAAGGTGTGTTTGTTGGCGATGAAATAGAGAGAGCATTTGGGGGCCATGAGAATGGGATTTCAATGTGTTCTGATTGGTGGACAGTGTCCACGTTTTATCCACACTCCTCATCCCATTTCATTCCTTTTTCTTTTTATTTTAATTCGCGAGATAACTATTTTAAAACTTTTAAGGATGAACCGAACATAGAGAAATGTTCAAGGAGTTCCATAATCTCAAGGAACAAATCTCAATCATTAATCAATAAGATTTAATGGTCAAGATTAATCACATATTTTATATATTGAGGGGTATTTTGGTCATTTTCTAAAAAATAAATTTTTTTTTATTTTTTATTTTTTATTTTAAAATTTTTATTTTTTTATTTTTTTTATTTTTTATTATGAAGGGGTATTTTGGTCATTTGTCACTTAAAAAAATTTCGATTTTTTTATTTTTTATTTTTTTATTTTTTTTATTTTTTAATTAAAAAATAATATTTATTTGATAATTACGTGTATAACTTAATCACATATGATTTTATTGTAAAATCACATGTGATTTTACTGTAAATCACATGTGATTTTAGTGTAAAATCAGGTTTTAGTTAAATCACATGTGATTCAGAATGCAATCACATGTGATTCACTATGGAATAACATTATGTGTCATTAATGAAAATTTAATAATTTTTAAAAAAATAATAATAATAAAATAATTTTTTTTAAAAAATTAAAAATTTTAAAATAAAAAATAAAAAATTAAAATAAAAAAAATATTTTTTTCAAAATGACCAAAATACCCCTCAGTTAAAAATTAAAAATAAAAAAAAAATAAAAAAAATTAAATTTTAAAATAAAAAATAAAAAATAAAATAAAATAATTTTTTTTAGTGCCAAATGACCAAAATACCCCTCTATGTATAAAATATGTGATTAATCTTGACCATTTGATCATATTGATCAATGATTGAGATTTGTTACTTGGGACTTTGTAAAAATCATGGACCTCCTTGAACGCAACTCATCGAACATAACTATAAAATAATTAAATATTAACCTTTTTTACGAGTTTGATCCATCCTTATTTAAATTTTTCTTTACATTTATCCCTTGTTTTCCGTATTGATCTTACGATTTCATAAGTTCATAAAATATGACATAGTGGTTACACGGTAACTTGCTAGTTATACATAGTTTTATTTAAGCGCGCACACATAGGCCCTAAATTGTAACCTAAAATCAATACGGTAAAGAAATTCTATTCCAGTATATATGGATATTAAGTTTATTTTTTGACTTGGGTTTTAGATCGCATAAACAAACTATGCAATGTTTTGATCTCTTTGATTTTGTACCTCCATTTTATTGAGAAGGTATTATCACCTAATTTACATCAAAAATAATCAATTATCCCTTCTTACTAAACTACAATTGAATCAACCGCTTATACAATAACTATTTTGATATGTGATTTCAGATTTTCTGAATCAAGATAGTACATATGCATTTTAGAAATACATTGAAATATATTGAAAAATAATAAAATAAAGAAACAAAAAATTTGCAAGGATAAGAAGAAGTAGAAGGGAAAAAAAGGTAGAAAGAAAGAGATAGATAGGGTTGTGATGAAGTTGTGATGGGGATTTGCTCGTGAAGATCTTCCAACTTTATTTCCCACCACTAATTTTTGTTAGCTCGTGGCAAATCGTTACACTCATAATTGAAATGCGGCCCACCCAAAATGAAATAATGTTTTTTACGCCTCTAATATTTATTTTGTTTACGTGAATTCTTCGTATGTTAGATTACTTTACAAAGATTTAATTGGTCTACAGTTTAGTTGTTCAACGATTCCATTACTTCCTCCGATTCAAATTTTTTTATTTAGATGTATCATTGATACACTTTAAAAACTTACTTTATTTCGTAAAAGTGACGGGACACACACAAAAACTATATATTTTAAAGTAAATTGACATTTTTACCTTTACTTTTATTTTTAAACATCATTAACCTAAATTTATTCAAAAAGTGTGAGACTAATTCTCCACTAACTATCCATTTAAGCTTATTTAACCATCATTATAAATTTTTGTCTTAAAAACCGTAAAACTAACAATGTATGACTTATTTAAAATCGGAAGAATTATAAATATTGTAATTATGACACAAAAGTTATGAGCGTATGTAATTACTATAAACATATGAGATTAAATGATTTTAGATTTGATTATTTCTTTATGTGAACCTTACCAGATGTTCATGAGAAGGTTCGGAAACAGTCTTACAATGGTTAGATCTTCATCACAAGTAAATTTCGGCTACTCAGAGGGGTTTATTATAAATGAGAATACCTTTAAAAATAGGGTTTTTCTAATATGTGCATCATTGACATACGATAACGAACGTTTAATAAACCAAAATTTTCTTAATTAGAGTAAAAACGATAATGATGATCGCCATTAATGCTTTTGTGTTATATCGATTTTATTTTTATCATAAATGAAAATGAAGTTTTTTATGCATAAGTGCATGGACATAAAATATATTTATCATTTATTATAATGTGCTCCTATGACATATATTAGAAAATCCCTAAAAATATATACATACAAGATAATTAAAATGCAACTAATTTTGGTATTAAAAATCAAATATATGTTAATTAGATGGGAGATTTTATTGTCTTATATTAACAAAGGATTTTCTAATATATGATTTAGGGGCATATCATACTATCACAGTAATGTTGAATCTCTTTTGTGCTCCAGCATTAATTTATCAAAAATCTTAATTTTCAGTTATAGTAAGGGTAAAATTGATATAACACAAAAGTACTATAACTCATAAAAATCATTTTACTTTGATTAATGAAATTTTGGTTTATTAAACATTCGTTATCGTATGATGATTAATGAAATTTTGGTTTATTAAACATTCGTTATCGTATGATGATTAAGCACGCATCAACAAAACCCTATTTTATGCAAAGTGAACATTTATTAAGTTTCCATTCTCACACTTTATTACAAAGTAACATTTAACAAGTTTCCACTCTTTGTATGAAATACATGATCATTAGGAAGAATCAAAAACTTATTAATTTTCTTTTGAAAATAAGATTTTATGCCTATGTTGGATCGTTATAATGTGGTTTATTCTTGTTCTTGAAAAGAACTTACCTTCAACGGTTCAACCCATTATATATTTATTGAACTACTCCCTCCGTCCCTAAATAAAGTTATCATTTCACCTTCAAGTTTTATCCCTAAATAAAGTTCTCATTTCTCAAACTTAAGGGACCCACTTAATATAATAATATTATTACTAATACTTTCACCACTAACTATCTCTTAAAACACTTTCTCTCTCCAATCAAACCTTATATTTTAATCAAAAGTAATACCAAATACCTCACCATTAACTATCTCCTAAAATGATGTGCCCAACACAAATGGGAACTTTATTTAGGGACGGAGGGAGTATTATTTAAGAGTGTATACCAAGTGTTACAGACATATATAGCTGCTTTATTATTGCTTGTCAAAGAACGATATAGAAAGTTTATGGTAATCATTATGATTTAATATTAACGATTTATGATACCAGTTATGATTTATTAATACATGTTTTTTCACAAAACCATGAAGATTTTAACATTTAAAGTTGTAAGCAAATTCGAACCCACCATGCTTTTGGCACAAATACATTAGCTAATGCTTAAGTCGAAGTTAACACTAGACTAGATTTAAAAGAAACAACACCCAAAAGGGGGGAATCTTGTACCAAAGATGACAAATGTTTAATAACATCAAATACCCAAAAGGGGGAAATCTTAAGAAGAAGCAAAATGCAACAACAAACCTCAAAATTCGACACTCTTTGCTTTATTTCCAAGCTTATGGATGATAAATTCAATCAAATTAAAGTGTATTATATGAGCAAATTGTTTTATTTAATAACATTCCATAGACACGTTCAAAATCTATTGCACAACTTGGACTCTTGGAGCATGTGGTGATAATCATAATTATTTATTATTTCGATGTTGGTTCTGAATTAGCTTTTAAGTTTGTATTAATCTGGCTTGTTTTTAATTTCTTTATATTTAGTTTGGATATTATAGCAACTTACATCCGCAATAAGAAATAATGTTAATTTAGATATATGTTTTTCCCCCTTGGAGTACAGCCTAAGATATAATTCTGTAATTAAACGTTTCAGACTAATCAAAAGCAATTGTGTGTTCTTGTGCAGTGAATTGTTGTGCTAAAACTATTTTTCAATTATATAGAGTGCTGCTGTGAGACTAGATTCAGGTCTCTGAAATATGGGTTTTCAGGAGATATGTATAATGGGCTGCTTAGTTGGGCTTATAAAAGAGTCCTTCTACATATGAATTAACCCAATAGTATGATTTGGTTTATGTGATTGTAGTGTCATACATATTACTTGTCTTTTTAGAATTGGATGTTTTTTTCTCTCCATATATATTTATCTTAAAAAATAAATAAAATCAACATACCAAACTTTTGAGCAATTTAATACCGAAAGCATTTCGAAAAAGCTTTTCACGGAATTAAAGCTTATATTATATTCTATTTATTTCAAGTTTATTCTTTGACAAATTTTCCATAAAAATGAATACGAGAAAATGGCGAACCTGAAAAGACAGCCATAATATATGAAAAGATGGGCAAATATTTTGAAAGACGTGCCATTTGAGATTGCAACATCTACGAAAAAGTCTACTCAATGTAATCTTTTAACAACTTATATAAAGAAGATGAATAATTGTACGTATTACTTACTATTAAATTTTGTTTATGTCATCCTCTTAGTTCTTATTTATAAAACGATTAATACGTAGATAACTAGAGCTAGAAACTATTAACATTGAAAGAAATTGTAGACATAAGTTTAAACATAAATATTATTTTTAACATATAAAACATAAAACGTTCTTCTTTGACTTTGAGTTTTTAATTGTATAATTAATAATATCACAAATTACGAATTTGATACTAACAGTTTAACTACTCGTACATTAGCCTTTAGAATAAGAAATAACCGATGCATTAATCTAATATCACTATATATATAAAGAAATCCTTTGAGAAAATAAAAGGGTGATAAAAGCCCCTAATCTTTCACCTCCCGTATTTCCCCATGAATTATTTAACCTTTAAGCAAACTAGAGGGGTACCCGCGTAATGCGGCGGCGGGTACCCTGTGTAACTATATTTTGCGGCGAACAAATGTTCTTCGGTTACAAGTGCATAATCCTTGAAAAAATCGTCAATTGATTTAAATACCTCCCATGAGAATATGATGAAATCAAACAAAAAAATTAAAATTACTATTAGATGGACACAAATATGAAATCGTCATAGGAGCTCAAATCGTTAGAGCTTTTTGTTAATGAAATAGCAAGTGTGTTGGTTAAAAATAAGGTAAAGATAACACTTATGTATGTAGAGGTCTAATTTCTACAAATTTTCTGTTAATATTTTTTGAAGGGCAAATTCTAATCTACACCTAATTTTCACATATGTCCACGACCTGACTTGAACCCTCAACAACAAGGTTGTAAGGTAAACACCACACCGCTAGGCCAAAGACCTTTAAACACAATTAGATAACAATCAATATATACACAAACGACATAATGGAAATCGAATTGATTTGAATACTTACAATGCAATGAGCATTGAGGAAACACCAAGAAGTTGAAGTCTTTGTTTACAAAGAATGTTTAATGATAAAAATCGATCAACATATGAAACTGTGCGATATAATATGTATGGAAAAAGTTTGTATTCTTATGCAAACATAAATGATAAACTAACCAATCAACTAATACATTTCTCATATTCACACTTATTTCTTTTTGTAGTTTTTCAGTGTAATCGATCAATGGTCTTCTCTTTACCTCCATCTGAATTCAAAATCAATAAATCAAATTCAAATAAACTTAAAATGGAACATATCAACTAAGTGAGAATATAGGCTAGGCTGTCATCTCCATTGCCCCATTCCCCATATTATTCAGCTAGAACATTAAACGATCGAGAGAACCATTCAGATCAAATCCATAATTTACAGGCATTGTAGTCTCATCTACAAAGTAACGCAAGTTAAAATTCAGAATCAGTAAATTAAACATAAAAACAAAATTTATAGTAACATTAAACAAAATACCTCAAGTTCTCAAATCTCATACAGATCATTTCTGCTCACAACTTTAAATTTCACAGTTTCCAGGTCTGAAACTACAAATACATCATTTACAGAAATTGAAGCTTGTGAAGCTCCAACCACCATTATAACAGAAGATGGTAATACTTTAATTGAATGTATGAAGATGGTAATACATTTTCATTTACAGAAATTTAAACGATCATTTACAGAATATGTTTCCCTAAAGGAGGCTTTAATTGACTGTATGAAGATGGTAATACTTTTTCATCCATTACACATTTAATAACATCAACAACTCACCTGAAATCATCTAAAAATCTTAGTATAATCACAGAAACATTAATATTCTTTCATTTGCAAAAAGTTTATGAGTTACAAACATAATATGTACAAAAATCATCCTTTCTCTAGTAACCTGTTAAATATATTTGGTGTTGTAGTTGATGGTTCGGTTCCAAAATCTTTGTAAGGTATTATTGCATCAACATAACATCAAATCCTATACATAAACACTTATCAACATAGTTGACTAAATAAATCAATATTCCGTTCATAATTACACATAATTTACACAAAATTAATTAGTATACCTTGAACAATGGATGATCCAGTTTCGATGGGGAGCTCAAACTGAAGCTTCTTGTACCACTTATTACTTTTATTTGGTGTGTTGTTTGGATGAGTAAAGGTAAAACCCTGAAAAAAAGAACATATTTCTCATATCACCGGGGAATGAAGACACACGTTTGCAACGATTTCTTTCCTACCTACAGCAAAGAGAATTTTAATAAGATAATAAAGCTTTATATAATTACCAGAAGACAGGGCAATGGTGGTAGATCTGCAAGAGGGGAGAATGTTGTGGTTTTGGATGTTTATGGAAGAGATGGTGGATGAGGGAGATGAGAGTGGGAAGGAGAAAGGAGGTTATGAAACGATCTATTTGGGAACCGTAAAGTCGGCGGAAGTGGGTTGAAGGAATCAAGGAGGCAACCGTAATTGCAAAATGCGAATCGATTACGCAAAGAATTTAGTTTACAATCAATAAGCATGCATATATATTATATAGCTATACGAATGGAAGTAATTAACATCCAAATGTGTAGCTCAGTTGGTTAGTCGTTTACTCTAATGACCCGAAGGTCTGGAATCAGGAAAGGTCCTAAATGTTTTATAAGTAATAAAGATAAGTGCGATGCTGATACAACTCTACAAGCTATAACTAACGCCATCTCGAGGGATTAATTTTGAAGTTAAGGATGGCTGGATGGATAAGTTAAAAGTAGGTTGATGACGTGTACCTTACACACATTTGACTTTAAGGATTAATTAGTAAACTAAAACAATTGTGGGCAGCGACACTTGTGCTTGTGGACACGTTAGCTAATATTTTATGGGTTTTGATAATGACAGTCTTTAGGGCTGTTAAAGATATGTATAACAAACTTATAAATTCATTGTAACAGACTCCTACATTTTAATAATTACTCAATCCATAGAAAAGTATACAATTTTTTATGCACTTATTGACTGCCTTAAGGCCTGTCATTATCGAAACTCATATTTTATTATTAAACCGCACAATGAATCCAAGTTACTTACCAGTTTTAAAAATTTAAGACGTACAATTAGCATATAATTATAAAGGGTTTATCTAACTCATGCCTTAAAGGTATGAGATTATAAGTGATTAATGGACTCTAAATTTCCTTTCATGATGAATAAATGCATTTATTATTGATTAATGAAGTGTATATTTGACATAAATTAAATTTATTTACAAATAAAAATAATATTTTTAAGTTAATTAAACATATTAATTTTATACTTTTAGGGTATGAGTTAGCCAAACCCAACTATAAATACTTGAACATCATCATTTCTTAAAATTCAAGTAATTGTGCATTTATTTATGGGACTAGGGAACATATTAACGTTCTTTGGTTACAGATAATCCGGTGAAGGAGAGCAAATCTAGGAAATAACATATACTTCCTCCGTATCAAAATAAGTGACACAAATTGGCTTACATGTTTTTTGAGGTAAAAAATTAAAGTAGAGGTTAAAATAGATTAAAGTATATAGTTAGTGGAGAATGGGTCCTACTTTTCTTGAATAAAGTGATATTAATGAGTTTTAAAAGTAAAAGTAAGGGTATAAGGGTAATTTCACTTTATTAAAAGTGGATAGTTAGTGGGTATGGGTCCCACTATTTTTACCAAATAAGGAAAGTTTTCAAAGTGTGTCACTTATTTTGATATACCCCAAAATGGAAAGTGTGTCACTTATTTTGACACGGAGGAAGTAGTAGTATTTTATTAACATTTTCTCTTTTTGATTTTATCTAAACGCGTAAATAAATAAATATATTGTGAAGTAACTATGGTTAAGTTAACTGGATATCCACATGTCAACTAAAATGAGCTATATAAAGGCCACCCGTGTCAGACATATCTTTCATCACCTCCATTTTTATCTAATAAATTTCTGCGTTATATATAGTATATTCTCCGATCACCGGTCAGTTCGGTTGCAATAATATCAGTTTTGATTGATTTAATGATGTATGCATATATGTAATTGAGTAATTAATGGGAGTATGTATGTTTTTGCAGGCAGAGAGAAATTAATGGCGGAGAATGGGGAATTTAGTTTTCCTCGGACGCCGACGAAAGGACGGAATGGACTGCCGAAGATTCAAACGCATGGAAAGAAGGAAGACCAGATATGCCATGACGACAGTGCGCCGCCGGTGAAAGCTCAGACGATCGACGAGCTGCATTCACTCCAGAGGAAGCGATCTGTTCCGAACACGCCGATCAAAGGGGATGCGGTGTCTGAAGAAGAACGCCAGAAGCAGCAGCTTCAGTCCATTAGGTAATCAGTTTTGTTGTTGTTGTGAATTGAGAATGGAAATTGATTATTTTGTGCAGTGCGTCGTTGGCTTCATTGACTCGAGAGACGGGGCCGAAGGTGGTGAAGGGAGATCCGGACCGGAAAGCTGAGACTCCGCGGGCTCAGGTGACTCACGTGCACGCTCCGACTCTGAGTACGAGTGACAGTTCTCTCAAGTTCACTCATATTCTCTACAACCTATCCCCTGCTGGTAATAACTTCACAAATTGCAATTCATTAATTACGATCGATTTGATTAAAAAACAATAAATGGAAACAGAGCTTTATGAGCAAGCCATAAAGTATGAGAAGGGATCGTTCATTACATCTAGCGGGGCTTTGGCGACCCTGTCTGGTGCAAAGACTGGGCGATCACCGAGGGACAAACGTGTTGTCAGAGACGAGACAACCGAAGACGAACTGTGGTGGGGAAAGTAAGTAACTTTGGTTAATTATTAGGTTGCTTATGATGCTGAATGTGAACATATATATAACAAACAGGGGGTCTCCAAATATTGAGATGGATGAACACACTTTCCTCGTCAACAGAGAAAGAGCTGTCGATTACTTGTGCTCTCTTGATAAGGTCATTATCTAATAATCCCAAATACCTAGAATATCCGGCCTCATTACTTGTTTTTAAATCACCCACAATATATGAGGTGAGGTGGGGGGGACTTGTTTATATAATAATTAAAACAATGGAGTAAAAACTAACCATAATTATCCAAAATGGAATATCATGTATCTCCTTTTTCAAGACAAAACGTGACCAAATTATTATTAAATATTTTCACTGCCAACCATTTTGGCGGGGAAATTAGGCATGGGTACGTCGTCAATATTCAAATTTAATCATCTAACTAAGCCTCATAAGTCAATATTATCAACTGGTTTCAACCTTGGCCATCTTTTTTGGATCGGGTTGAATTTCAATCACTTTGTTGATAGTTGACTTTAAGTAAATTATCTGTTTGATTTTTAAATGTTCTAATTTGATTGACTATTTGCTACTTCATTGACTTTAGACACACTTATTTTCGTCAACACATAAAATAAATTGGTAATAACTTTATAATTTACTTGGTGGACCATTTCATTGTGGATGACACCAATTGACAACATGTTCTTGTAATTAGAAAAAACTGAACCTCGTAACGAAATCATGTCTAATTTCAGGTTTATGTGAACGACCAGTTTCTGAACTGGGATCCAGTTCATCGTATTAAAGTGCGTATTGTATCAGCTAGAGCTTATCATTCACTGTTCATGCATAACATGTAAGTCAAGTGGTTTTAAAAGATCGAGCTAGGTAATTAATTAAGCAGAGATGGGAATAACATAACCTAACAGGTGCATCCGGCCAACCCTTGAAGAGCTGGAAGAATTCGGCAGTCCAGATTTTACAATCTACAATGCTGGCATGTTTCCGTGTAACCGTTACACTCATTATATGACCTCATCCACCAGCATAGATCTGAATCTCGGGAGGAGGGAGATGGTGATCCTTGGCACCCAATATGCTGGTGAAATGAAGAAGGGTCTTTTTGGCGTCATGCATTACCTCATGCCTCAACGCCAAATCCTCTCTCTTCATTCCGGCTGCAACATGGGCAAAGATGGTGACGTGGCCCTCTTCTTTGGATTATCAGGTATGCAATAATAGCTGGTGTTTCCGATGATCTGTGTTTTTTACTCAATTCACATGTGTTTAGGTACTGGAAAGACGACACTGTCTACGGATCACAATCGATATCTAATTGGAGATGACGAGCACTGCTGGAGTGAGAATGGTGTGTCCAATATTGAAGGTGGTTGCTATGCAAAGTGTATTGATTTATCAAGGGACAAGGAGCCTGATATTTTTAATGCCATCAAGTTTGGGACAGGTACCCCCTAACCTAACCCTACCCTCCTTACAAGTTAGTTACAAGTCCTGGATTGTTATGGCAGTGATGGAAAACGTGGTGTTTGACGAGCATACCCGAGAGGTGGATTATTCAGACAAATCTGTAACAGGTAATGAATTAAACACAAATACTTGGTAGAGATGAAATGGATGTTGAATGTTTGAATGTACTTGTAGAGAACACTCGGGCGGCATATCCTATAGAATACATACCAAATGCTAAGATACCATGTGTTGGGCCACACCCGAAGAACGTCATCTTGCTGGCTTGTGATGCGTTTGGGGTGCTGCCACCTGTCAGCAAGCTAAGCTTAGCCCAGACCATGTACCATTTCATCAGCGGCTACACTGCTCTGGTGGCCGGCACAGAAGACGGGATCAAGGAACCCCAAGCAACCTTTTCAGCCTGCTTTGGGGCAGCCTTCATCATGCTTCACCCCACCAAGTATGCAGCCATGTTGGCTCAGAAGATGAAAGCACACGGTGCGACTGGATGGCTTGTTAACACTGGCTGGTCAGGCGGCAGTTACGGATCAGGGAAGCGTATTAAGTTGGCCTACACAAGGAAGATCATCGATGCAATCCACTCAGGGAGCCTGTTGGAAGCAGACTACACCAAGACAGAAATATTTGGGCTTCAAATCCCAACGGCAGTTGAAGGTGTTCCTTCTGAGATTCTTGACCCCGCAAACACAGTAAGTCAACATAAGTCAAAGTCATACATTATATATAGTCTTAGCTAGTATTTAACATTAACTATTTATGCAGTGGCCGGACAAGGGGGCTCACCAGGAGGCACTAATGAAGTTGGGAGGATTATTCAAGAACAACTTTGAGGTGTTTTTGGACTACAAGATTGGACCAGATAACAATCTGGCTGACGAAATCCTGGCTGCTGGCCCAAATTTCTGATCTTTAAGTAATAACAATAAAACTATATGTATAATTAAAATAAGGCAAATTCTTTTCTCCCACTGGTTGAAATTAACAAACCCAAATCACAGATTGCTTTGGATTTGAGAATTTTCATTACTGGGTAAAAGGATATTGCCTAAAATGTCGTGTAAATTCGGTTTCCGATTTATGTTTTTCATGACTTGAGTTTGTATCAAGTTGCCTCTGTATCTTTACAATGGTTGGTTGCTATTTTCAAGGAAATATAGTCATGCCAATGCTTATTTGTTCCAAGTTGCATAAGTAGTCATGCTTATTTAACAATCTCTCCCTAGATGATATACTCATGCTTATTTAACAATCTCTTCCTTACTAACAAGAAGAAACTACTCATCTCTAACTTATCAGTTTTGCCACATCACAATTTTTAATAAAATTAAAGAATTATAAAAAATAGAAAACCCAAATCAACCCCTTCCCCCTGCAATAAAGTATCCCACTTGTTTCAAGAGACCTCGTGGCGACGAGTTGGTGCCAATGGCGTTACTCCTCTGACGAGGTCCAACTCATCGCCGAAACCCGTTGGCACCGTTCTAAAACCTATCCAGAATATTTCAACGGATTTTCATTTTGTGAATTTGATTAATCAACCCGATGTTTTATAAAACATCCAGATGCATGTATGTATATATACACCCAATAAGGTATAACGTACGCACAGACCAACGTATGTGTATATGTATATGTGGGTGTATATGTGTAGATATTTACATATGTACGAAAAGATATATTAATAAAAAACTTTAAAAATATAGAAGATATTGTAAGATGATTAATATATGTTATTGGAGGAACATAACTGAGTTCATAAACTCACCAACATTTTTAAAAATAAATATATTTATATTCACTAGTTTATAGATATATTATTTATAAAAAATAGATGTAATTTAATAGGATCTATATACACATTCAAAAAGTCAACAAGTTTGAATAATTTGACTCGTTCAAACATGTTTAAACTTTAACCCGCTTAAGTAAACAGGTTACATGAGTTAGACTTGTTTGTTTGCAAATAAACAAGTGCAGGTTAAGATATTTGACCCGTTTATATAAATATGCCAGGTAATGTTCTGACCGGCCAATGTATGAACTCGAACCTGACCTATATTACCATCCCTAACTTGAAGTATATGTTTGCAAAAGTTAAATGGTGAGTTTAGAACCAAGAATGTATGAATCTCATTCCTCCCTCCTCCTTGCAAGTTATAATTGATAAGATTAATATATAACATCAACCTAATTACATGGGGTTACCAAACACCCCCCTAATCCGACTCTCCTGATTTTGATACATGGTAATTTCTTAATCTCAAATCTAATCATAACTAACTACACTCCAAGTAAGTATATTATAATTAAGTTTAAAGCTTTTCTTACCCTCACTAAAACATTCTTTTCATGACTCTTATTGTTGAGTTTAAGTGAATGTCATTTCAATTCTACAGCTTTTTAAATGTGTTGAGAAGCTGCTATGATACACACAACTATTTGGCGACTTGTACAAACATAAATGATAACTTTCCTTGGAAGAAAGAATGAGATTTGAAAAAAGAATAGTTGATTTTGCTGTGGTAAGGCAACAAGCATATACTCACTCCTCTTACTCAAGCATCAATGAACACACACCTTATCCTCTTCCTACTGCACTGCTTTGCTTGTAAAAAGAGCTGAGCTGCTTTTCATAATCACATCCACATATAACTGCCACAACACAAGCTGTCATATTAATGTTTACTACATTTGTTTGTATCTATCTAATATAATATACCTCTTGTTCAGATGCATTCACTTTTAGTCAATAGGAACAAGGTTGTTCTGAAGCAACCATCCTTTAGGATAGCCTACTCCATCAGCTTCCAAATGAAGATGCCAGTTCATTATTTTAGAACATCCCAATCCCAATGGCATACCTTCCATTTCACTCTCATCTTCCACCAATTGCTCCATAAACGTCGTCTCCTGCAGTACAAGTAATCACAATTAATCTAAATGTCAATTCCAAGATTTAAACAAGAGGCATACTTGGAATCCCTCTTTGATGGTGTCCAACTGACGAATCAAAGGAGATGGTGGTTTGTTCCATCTCTTTGGGTCCCACAAGATGGTGCTGTTGAACGCAAATCCTGACATGTCCACATGAAATCTTCGCAGCCTTTTGCTCTTCTCATTCGTGTGCCAGCCAATCACTGCACTCCCATTGCATACAGGACCTTCCAAAGTTGCTTTGTTTTTGCTTTGTGCAACCATTGCAACCGGCCAGCTGCCAAAACGCCTGATTTCTCTCAGGCTCTCAAACAATTCTAGCGAGTAGATATTATCATCATCTGCAAAATACACGATTCCATCAAGCTTGTGATGCTCAATGTGTTCAAGTGCTGTATTCCGCTGGTGAACACCCCTGTCCTTTATATTACTCACATTCTTGGTGCATACCAGATGCCGATACATAATTCCCATCCCCCTGAGAATATCAGCAGTTTCTGTTGATGCCACATTCATCTCCACCACAATCCAAACAAGTGGCGGCGGTACAAGCCTTAGAACCTGACCCAATCTATGCAGATAAAATGCTTGAAGAGCTCTATTGTAAGTAGGTGTCACAACGATAACCTGTTTCCTGGCAACATAATCAAATCTTTCCTTGACAATTTCCCTTTTTTCAACACTTAATTCCACCTTATCTATCACAATATCATCATGCTTCACATCTAGGATCGGTGGGCGCTTCACCTCAAATGAAAAATCACGACTCCTTGCGTCTTCGAATTCCCCAAACGGTGCCAAACCTAACAAAAAACCTACTACGAAAAACAACAAACAGCTATAAATCGATCTCCTCCACGTTCGATAACCTTTCTGGGGAGGGCTAGGTTTTTCACCTCCTATAAACCTGCGCACTCCGACTCCGAAGGTAGCGAATCTACTGGCGGAACTGTGCTTATGCGAGGGCGAATTCAGTGAAAACGGACTAGTACTACCTCCGTTGTGATGCGAACGATCGCTATACGGGGAAAGCGTTCTTCGAATCGAAGCCATCGATCATAGGGAATCAAATCTAAGCTAATCAGTGTATTCTATTTCTTCCCATCGCTTTCCTTGGAGCTACACAATAAATATCGTTTGACAGGTTCAACTTCAAAGTGATGGATGGAATTCTTACTTGAGTTTGAATGATCGGGAAGAACAAATTGAGTCGGTGAACGTTGGATTGAAGTTAGGGTTTGTTTGGATCTGAAAGTGGAAGCAAGTATAAATTTGATTGGAAAACAACAAGAGGTACCAGGTTGTAAGCGCGTTCAATTCCACTGCATTTTCGTCGATTTTTCAAAAAGATGCGTTTAATCATATTTAAAAATTGTTTAATCATACTTGGTTACAAAACCTTAAATTTTATGTAATTAATAAATATTGATATTCATTGAATTAACAATAATTAAAAAATTATTCATGATATTTAAAGTAAATCAAAATATTTGATTTGTGTTTATTTTGTTTTTACTCTACATCATATTCACAACTAATATATATTGTAGCTTTGTAATTGATGTGTACATTAGACCCAAGCATTTTTAAGAAACACAGTTTAATGAAGTTGAAGTGAACGTACGTGAATTAGCAAGTGATATTGTATTATGGACTTAAATACTCATGTTTAGTTGTTTAAAATTGATCTTTCTATTACAAAAGTAAATGATATAGTAAAAAGTTTTCGATTTCAAGATGTGTTGCAAAAAGTTGATAACTGGAAACCCAAACTCTATCCATAATATGGTGGTTACTCATCCAGCGGTTGTGGTTATGGGATACTCCCGCCTTTGCCCAAAATCATCTATTTCAGATGTATATTTGTTCTGTTTTATAAAATCACACATACAATTAATTGCTTTCCTATTGCTCTCACAGCAGACACTGATATCTGAAGTGGATGCATTTTAAGAAAATAGGATCGGTTTAAATATTGTTGATCTTTGATCTCATGGTTTTCTACATATTCTGTTTTATCAGCCTTCTATTCTATGTAGTCATTCAAGACAGTTTTAGACGGTACAAAAAATGTCTTTCTGTCCAAAAGATATAGTCTATTCTTTATTTTCTTTGGGTGCCAGTGCCACAGCCACTTAACTTAGTGGCTTATGGATCAATATATTATGTTAATGGGCTTAACAAATTGCTACATCTTTCAAAGGAACATGCTATAATATAAGCCCATTTGCTAGTTGTTTAGTGCCGATGGAGCAATATGAGGAAGAAGATTAATCTTGATAAGGTCACATTCTAACATTTATATCTTTCTTAATAACCTCCTTATCTTAATCACGTTTAAAAAGACATTTAAACGTCCTAAATAATAATGGCTGTGTTATATATAATATGCTACACATTAAGAAGTTGGCTTTATAAATTTAGGTATATTCTTTATCTAATCCAAGGGAAAGCGGTTTATGGTTTTGGATAAATAATCAATGGCTGTTTGTCATTATTTTATTTTATCTTTACTTGTAGATTTGTTATCTCGTGAGTAAATTGGTCTCTTTGGAATTGCCTACACTTCACGTTAACTATGATATATCATCATTTTGTCCTTCTTAGCTTGTAAGCATAGACCAATGTTGTTACTTGTTAGTATTTGAAGATGCGTGTTTGAAATAAGTTCTTGGACCAAATTGAAGTCATATTTTGCTTTATGTGTTGCGAAGGTGATAGGCTATATACAGTATGTGATTGGTTAGTTGCCTGAAGTTGTTATGGTCATCATTTTGTATAGTTAGTTGGATTATTCCTTTTACACAAGCGAGGAGGGTCGAGTATTAATTCGTTACAAATAAGACCGTAAAGCCAGGTCAACAACTTAATTATTATCATCATCGTCACAAGCACAACAAACAAATGCATGCGTACACATTTTTCGCTTCGGGTAAAGAATTATGGGTGTGAACATTCAAATGTAAAACATGCATGTACGTGTAGTAATGTTGATGTTGGTGTATGGTTGTTTAAATAGGACAATTATTGGACTATAGATATGTTGATAATTTTCCGGATATACGTACCTATCATATCCTACAAATGTGTAAGATTGCAGGCACAAAAAAGCCTGTGAGTTTTTGGTACATTATGTCAAAACTACACACACATAAAACGAATTCAATATTACTTTAGCACAACATGACATGTAGTTTATCGTCAAGAGAAATGATATTTAGTCCTATCATTTAAACCTACTCATAGGCCTACCCACTTGATATGATGGCATGTGTATTCCTCTAGTTCTCTCTCCTAATATTATCCCTTAATTTTGACATGTGTCTTCATCTAATGGGTAGGCCTATGGGTAGGTCTAAATGGTAGGTCTAAATACCATTACTCTAATGTTAAATATGAAATAAAATCAACAATGTTAAAATGAAATCATCTGACGACAACTTAGTGGTAAAGGTACGTGAAATGACCTCTTAAAGGTCGAGAGTTCAAAAACAGCTATTGAAACAACTAGATCACGCATATCACGAGTAGACCATTAGGCTGTGCGTAATGGGTGACCGTTCGTAGTTTGGTCACCCCTGCCACATCTGCGCCACATCAGCTTTCTCTCTCCTGATCAATCACACGACCAGACAGCGACCAAATGCCCGTAATGGGTGACCGTTCGGAAATTTTTTTTTTTAATTTAAATTAAAAACAAATACATTAATTATAAAAAAAAAACATTACATTAATAATTAAAAAAAAACATAAATAAAAATAACATTACATTAAATACTAAAAAAAAATAAACTATCAGTATAAATTATATTTGGCCCTGATTTTCGCCTTCTTTGCCAAAACCCACTCAAGATTTCTGCCGGTGAGGTGATCATGGGACGAATTGTAGAATTCCATGTGCTTGAGCTCTTGGGTATCTTTTTGTATCTCCATGAAATCAGATATGTTCGCTTTGCGGAAGTCAAAAAATTCGTCCGTGGCCTCTTTCCAATGCCCGACTAATTCCTGAGCCGATGATGGCGGGGGGGGGGGGGGGGGGGGGGTACCGTAATCTGAACTTTGAGCAGCCGATGATGCCGCTGCTTTCTTCTTCGCCTTGTCCCGCCCCATTGGTCGAGGGGGTGGAACTTCCACTTCTTCATCATATTGATCATCATCTTCTGGACCAACCCCTGAACCTTGCGCAGCTGATGATGACGAAGTCCTTGATTTTTTCCCCCTAGCCTTCGCGAACATCGCCAACTGTTTTGGGTATTCAACATCCTTCCACTTTGGATGGTCCTTCAAAATTCTCCAGCACTCCACCTCTGTGAACTCCCCTGCATGTTCAGCACTAAATTCACCACAAGCCCACTCGTACAAAATTTGGTCGTTCGCCCCACTTGGGTTTCTTTGTACGAGGTTGTCATAGATCGCACAAAAGTTTGTAATTTTAGGACGAAGCCTACTCTTCCACTTGCAATTGAGGGAGTCGTATGTTCGGTTCGTCCCACCCATTTCGCTCGCAAAGCGAACTAACACATCCTGCCAAAATCCACATTTAGCCCTGGTGTTCGACTTGATGACATTTTCGGAAGTGTCGATCCAAGCCTTGCATAAGCCTATCTCTTCAAGCTTCGTCCATGACGCGCTTCCGCCGGTCACCCCCTTTGTCGGTGGTTGACGCCTTTTTGGTACCTTTTTTGGCGCTACAACGGGCTCGGGTTCGTCGGACGACTCGGAAGACTCGACGTCGAGGGGCGCGGCTGGAGTGGCGGGGGAACCACTTTGTGTTCGTGGTTGGTAGTCGTATTGGTCGAGCCCGGCGAAAGGATCAAAATTTTGGTGGTCGTATTGGTCCCCGCCAAAATAATTTTGATAACCTTGTTGTGGTACTTGTTGATATTGTGGTGGTTGTTGTTGTGGTCAGTATGGTTGTGGGAAGTAGGGGGGAGCAAATGGATTATTTTGATAACCTTGTGGGATTTGGTGACTTGTTTGGTGTACGAAACCGGGTGGTCGAAAGTTGATCAAGGGTGATTGAGAGGGTGTAGTAGAGGGTGCTTCGCGGCGAGATTTTGTAGCCTTTCCTTTGTTCTTGGAGGAAGACATTTTTAGAGGTGATGATTGAGAGAAATGAGTGTGTGTTTGAGTTTTAGAGAGAAATGAAAGTTGTGAATTATTTGGTAGAAGAATTGGGTATTTATAGGGTAAAAAAAGGGGTAAAAATTAAATTTGAAGGGGTAAAAGAGCCGTTGGAGGGGGTGTTGTTTACGTTGAACGGTCGAATAGTCGACCGTTGGAGGAGGTCGACGCGTCGGGGAGGGCCGGGTGTAACGGGGGGGACGCGTCGGGGGTGTCGAGTTGGCGGGTCGCGACCGTTCGTTTGGTCGCCCGATACGCACGGTCTTATAATATGAATACCCTCAAATAAACAAGAGGTTACAATGAAGTTAATCAAAGAACAAAATATATACATGTTTTAAAAACTCTAAGATAACCTACACCTATAGAAGATAGTATAAGGCTAATGACCGTACTATCTTACTTTCGAATACCATTGATATGATTATGTTAGTAATAAGTGGTTATATTAGAATTAACTTAAAATAAACTATACCAAAGGGTCATTTGCCTAGTGGTAAAAGTGTTTACCCCCAACTTTAAAGTTAATGGTTCAGGTCTCATAGTGGACATAAGTGATTATATGAGTAGATTAAGATTTGTCATAAAAAAAAACTTAAAATAAACTATAAAAAGATAAAAGTTAATTCGAGAAAACTGCATTACAATATTATAGGAACTAATGAAATAACATCAGATTACTAAACCAAGCACTCCAATTATAACTGCACACCCCTAAATTCGATCTATGCTTAATCCAATAAAAAGATTGAGCTTGCGCCAATAAAATGATGGATTAACTCGAACCTCAATTGTTTAAGATACCCTTCAATTACGTTTTTTCCAAATACACCATAATACTTAGAAGCTCCTAAATAGAAACATAGAAACATAGAAGCTTCTTGTGGATTGTGAATTCAAGGATTAATGAAGGATTAAACATTAACAAGTAATAATATGGAAGATTAAGATGGATAGAAAACTAAGAACACTTTGCATTAGGATAGAAGCAATTACAAAATATGGCAAAAGTTAATGGCAATTAGGTTACAACTAGATATTTATAACTAGGCCTGATATCGACTAATTACACAATGGTCCCTAGACTATTGGTTACAACAAATGTGACCCAACAATCTCCCCCTTTGTAATAATAGTTTGGGAAATCTTCGAAGTCTTCATCTTTAAGAAAAGTTGAACCTTGTAGATTTTTCGTTTATATAATTCCGTATCAGGATCAGTTTGAGCTTTCTTTGGATGTGAAAATGAATACTTCTTGTAGCTTTTCAACCAACAAGATGTATTTTGAAGACTTTTGACTGAAGATACATATTGATCGACTAAAAATAAGACCCATAATGATAGAGAGATTAACAACGAAAGTCTTTTCTCGAAGCTTGTGGCTTTATGTCGATATATGATTCTTGATAATTGTTGTTAGGGTAAAATGTTGATAAAGTTTACGCTCCCCCTCAAACACACAGTTATTTCTTCACGAGAGTTGGATTAAACGTTTTGAAATTTACTCCCCGGTGAACGAATTACCAATTGTGGATTTATGTCGATCCGTTGTTCTTGATAATTGTTGTTGGGGTAAAATGTTGATATAGTTTACGCTCCTCCTCAAACAAGCAATTATTTCTTCAGGGGAGTTGAATTGAACATTTTGATATTTATTCCCCAGTGAACGAATTACCAAATTCAACTACGGAAGTTGTTTGATATATTCGTTAGATCTTTGGTTTCTTGTTTACTCCCCATTAACTGGTGAATATATCTTATTAATGTAGAGTAAACTGAGCTAACGTATCGATAATCTGCATAATATTGTAAGATTCTCCTAAATTTGTTCTCGCAAATTGAGCTTTAGAAGATTTTTTCTCTGAAAGTATCAATTCTTTATACTTCCTCCGTATCAAAATAAGTGACACAAATTGGATTATACGTTTTTTGAGGTAGAAGATTAAAGTAGATGTTAAAATAGATTAAAGTACATAGTTAGTGGAGGATGAATCCACTTTTATCGAATAAAGTGATATTAATGAGTTTTAAAAGTAAAAGTAAGGGTATAAGGGTAATTTCATTTTATTAAAGTGGATAGTTAGTGGGTATGAGTCCCACTATTTTTACCAAATAAGGAAAGTTTTCAAAGTGTGTCACTTATTTTGATACATCCCAAAATGGAAAATGTGTCACTTATTTTAATACGGAGGAAGTAAAAAGAATTTTTGTAATGTATCTTCTCTCCCTCATGATGAATAAGATTTATCTGATTCATCATGTAAAATGTGAAGTTCTGCGAGTTGAAATTAGGAAGAATCTTCGATTTAAGGAAAGTAATAAGTTGAGTATGACGAAGCCCATTGTTAAAAATGTGTTGAATAATGATATATACATTTTTTTTGAATTAATAAATATATAACACATTTTATCAGTTAAACTCTGACCGTTGTTGATAATGTGAGAATATGGTCTATTGTTTATCGGTTAATTCTTTGACCGTGGTGATGACATAAGAGTACGGTCGATCGTTTATCATTTGATTTCCTGATCGTTGTTGATTTTGTTAAAGTACGGTCATCAAATTTAGCACCACAATCAATCAGGGTAAAGCGGGATCACATAGATTGCCCGTTAACATGACAGTTTTAAAAACTGGGTGACCTACGTTCAGCGTTGGCTTTGATATTAGTACTGGTAGGATTTCCATTCAATCATCGTGGAGTACCATATTTTTGGTATCACTATGAATGTTCCGGCAATATCACAAAGATATGCTTGGTAGAGTACCTATGTCCTAATGGTGTTTGACATATCTCTAGACTCAATTAGTGGACAAATAAAGGCGAGGACTGGAGTGAATTGTCCCCTTGTTCAATATCAACAATCTCCAAGTGAGATGTCGATAGCATATGAGCTAGTCTCCGTGACAAATGAAACGGGGACTTTTTAAGAAGCACTTGAGTAGCTGGGGGGGGGGGGGGGGGTTGTGCATTGCATCACTAGGTCCATGATGACTTTTTCAATATCAGAAAGCAACATATGCAGTCTGATAGGAAGGAAAGGCTTAAACTAGAAGGGATAAGAAAGGGAATTTGTGCAACACTCTTAGTAGAAGGCCGAATTGAAACTCCCTCTATCCTCAGTTATTGCGTACATGACAAGCAATTTATTGAGGGCTCTTTATGCCAAATACTTTTACACTACAGGGGATAAACAAGAAATCTATATACTAATGATGATTTTCGGTTAAACAAGTAACATAAACGCAGCGGAAAATAGTTTAATCACCAATGAACGGATCTTGATATCAATCAAACAATTAAACTAATAAATACAAAGAGTTAAGATGAATAAATCATACCCTTGAAGCCTTTGTATAATACGAATCGGACGGAGATGTGGTACGACGGAAACCAAGAACACCAATGGGGAGTTCCTCCAAAGTTAGTCCACACAACACTTGTGCAAGAACACCAAGGGATGCTAGTCCAATCTTCAAGCAAAGAGAACAAAAGTCTAGAGAATGTGTTATGGGGGTGACGGCCGAATAGGGTTCCAAAGGGTGCGAATTGTCTTGCCTTGATTCCCTTTTAATGACTTCCCATAATCATAAATGATTATTTACACTCTAGTCCCTATCTTTTGTTCCTTCTAGTTTGCTCACAATAAAGTTTTAATATTAACAATTAATATTAAACTTTAATATATACAAGCATGTGGCTTATATTAATATATAATGTAGTTACCCTTATTACACTATATATCTTATGGTGTTAAGTGTTTAAGTGTGTGACCCTTTAGGCTCACAAACAACTAGCCATATAACTATATGTTATACGCGTGAAGCATATTCCAACAGCTCCCACTTGCGCACGTGATAACATCAAGTAGTTATACAAGCAAAGGTTAGAGTCTAGCAACCCGCCAATGCCCCTAGAAGTACATGAGGAGTTTCATAAAATCTTTGTTCAAAGTTTTTCAATCAGTTATCCTTTTGTTGCTGATACTATGTTGAATTTTAGACAAGGATTAATGTCAATCTACAATTTCAACGATTCTGTTTCTCGATCTATACATTGAAGTAGATTACCAAAACCAATCAGGATTCATCGTGATTACCTTTTGGGTGTGGCCACACATACATCTATTCAAATCATCGAGGGGCCCAGTAGTATCTAATCCACTTTCGTGGAGGAACAAATTCTTTATTGACTGCACGTGTCTGTCATATGCTTAATGACAAACCCGATAATGGTTGTTATAGCAGCCTTATTCAGGTCAGCGTTTAACCATATCAAAGCTTGCCCCTCTACATACACAAACCAACTTGCATCTCAAGTCAGAGGATAAGCGACAAAGCCTTTGTGAGATTCACTTGTGACATAAATCCAAGAAGTGATTTCTCATAGGTTGGGTCAGTCCAATTGTGCATCAATATGAACAACATGTGAGTTTGATTCCATCATCCTTAGTCATACTAAGATAATGTCATCAATGCCCTCATATTTGTCTTAATAATATTCCCATATTATTAATATGACAATGGACAGTTTAGAATATAAAACGCAGTAAATATTCATGGATATAAACATGCAAATATAGAACACAGTAGATATTCATATAAAAACGATCATATCAAATATATCAATTTATTCCAATAAAAACTGCTCTATGTTCCATTATCCAAATACTAAAACAGATTACATGAAACTACTAGCTGGTCGAAGCCCAATGTTTCTAGCATGCTCAATATGTTTGGTACATGGCATTGGCTTCGTGAAGGGGTCAGCTAAGTTGTCATCTGTATGAACTTTGAGTAAGCGTACATCTCCCATTAGGATCGCATCTCTAATGTAGTGAAGCTTCCTCCGATAATGTCTGGCGCCTTTCTGAACACCGGGTTCGTTGGCAATGATGATAGCACCTGTGTTATCACGGTACATATCCATAGGTTTTTCATTACTGGGGACAACTCCAAGCCCAGAAATGAATTTCCTCATCCAAACAGCTTCCATTGCAGCTTCAGTAGTTGCAATGTATTCAGCTTCTGTAGAAGACATGGCGATAGTGCTCTGCTTCGCACTTTTCCAATCAACAGCGCCTCCGTTCAAAACGAAAACATACCCCGTTTGAGATTTGGAATCATCTCTATCAGTCTCAAAACTAGCATCAGAATAGCAAGTGACGCTTAGTTCTTCTTGACTTTCACCACCATAAACAAGAAACGTATCTTTAGTATTCCTAAGATACTTCAGTATGTTCTTAACAGCAGTCCAGTGACTCTCACCTGGATTCTGTTGGTATCGGCTTGTAAGGTTCTGAGAGAACGCTACATCAGGTCGTGTGCACCGTACAGCATACATGATTGACCCTACTGCAGAGGCATAGGGGACATCACGCATACGATTCATCTCATCAGGTGAGGACGGTCCTTGAGTCTTACTCAAGTGTACATTGTGTTGCATAGGGAGATTTCCACGTTTGGAAGCATCCATTCTAAACCGTTTTAGAATCTTATCAATGTACGCACTTTGACTTAGTCCGATTAATCGCTTAGATCTATCCCGGTAGATCTTTATACCAAGTATGTATGCCGCTTCCCCAAGGTCCTTCATAGCGAAGCACTTCCCAAGCCAGGATTTTACATCTTGTAGCATTGGAATGTTATTTCCTATGAGTAGTATGTCATCGATATATAGGATTAGGAAGACGACAATGCTCCCACTAGCTCTCGTATATACACATGGCTCGTCGGGATTCTGAGTATAGCCAAACGTTTTGACTTGCTCATCGAATCTTTTGTTCCAACTTCTGGATGCCTGCTTTAGTCCATAAATGGACCTTTGAAGCTTACATACTTTCTTAGGGTGCTTTGTACTTACAAATCCCTCAGGCTGAACCATATAGACATCTTCATCGAGGTGTCCATTTAAGAAAGCAGTTTTTACATCCATTTGCCAAATCTCATAGTCATAGTACGCTGCTATGGCTATGACGATCCTAATAGCTCTAACGTCGGCAACAGGCGAGAAGGTTTCATCATAGTCAATCCCGTAGGTTTGAGTGTAACCTTTTGCCACCAACCGAGCTTTATAGGTGTGTACATTGCCATCCATGTCGGTCTTCTTCTTGAAGAGCCACTTGCTGCCAACAGTCTTACTGTTAGGAGGAAGATCAACCAGAGTCCATACTTGGTTATCTTTCATGGATTGCATTTCCGCGTTCATAGCATCAAGCCATTTGTCAGATTCAGAATCTGATAATGCAGCTCGATAGTTAGGGGGTTCATTATGATCCCCTAAACTTAGCTCCTCAGCATCGACATGGAATCCATATCGTTCAGGTGCATGAGGTGTCCTTGCGGACCTTCGAACGGGGGCTACATCATTTTGAGGTGCAATAGGAACAGTTTCATGTTCAGCCTCATCTTGATGTTCGCTAGTATCTACAATAGGTTGTGCATCTTCATCGCTTGGAATCTCGTCAAAGTCGATGGTACTCCCACTTGCTTCTTGTGAAATGAGATTGCTCTCAAGAAACTCAGCATAACGAGCAATAATAACCTTTTGTTCAGGTGGGTAGTAGAAATAGTAACCCATCGTTTCCACAGGGTATCCTATAAAGATGCACTTGACAGCTCTGGGTTCAAGTTTGTTCGGTGTGTCTCGTTTCACGAGAGCCTCACAACCCCAGACCTTCAAGTAAGACAAGTTAGGGACTTTCCCATGCCATATCTCATATGGTGTCTTTTCAACCTTTTTAGTGGGAACCATATTCAGTATTCGAGCAGCCGATTTGAGTGCATAACCCCAAAAGGATAGAGGCAGAGTGGTAGGACTCATCATCGATCGGACCATGTCAAGCAAGGTGCGATTTCTCCTCTCTGATACACCATTATGCTGTGGTGTATAAGGGGGAGTGAATTGTGAGACAATCCCACAATTCTTAAGATGGTCTTGAAACTCATGGCTCATGTACTCTCCTCCTCGATCGGACCGGAGAGGTTTTATCTTCTTGCCGAGTTGATTTTCTACTTCATTTTGGAAAGCTTTGAACGTTTCAAAGGTTTCATGTTTATGTTTAATCAAGTAAACATAACCATAACGACTAAAGTCGTCGGTGAAAGTAATGAAGTAGGTAGCACCTTCCCTAGTTCGAGTTCTAAAAGGGCCACATACATCGGTATGTATGAGTCCAAGTAGATCGTTGGCCCTTTCGCCTACATGGGAGAAAGGCTTGCGCGCCATTTTACCAGTTATACAAGAAACACATTTATCAAATGATTCATAATCATCTGATTTTATAAGTCCATCCTTTTGTAATTTTAAAACACGTTTCTTGTTAACATGGCAAAGGCGACAATGCCATAGGTAAGTAGAATCCAAATTCTTCTTGGATTTCTTGTTGCTACAAGTATAAATAGAACTACTGTTTGTTACACGATCATGCATATCAATCTCAAAAATACCATCACAAGGAATAGCATTAAAATAAAAAATATTATCCTTTGAAACCGAAATACCATAATCTGTAAAAGTGTGAATAAAACCAGTATTCCACAAACATGAAAGCGATACTATACCCCTAGTAATACTAGGCGCATAGTGACAATTGTCTAATACAATAATTAAACCGTTAGGAAGGATTAAATCATAGCTTCCTATAGCTTCGACCGGTGCACGCATTCCATTGCCCACGTACAAGTCCAAAGCTCCATGGTTTAGCTTTCTACTTCCCCTTAGACCCTGCATGGTATTACAAATGTGAGTTCCACAACCAGTGTCATATACCCATGATTTCTTAGGGAAAGCATATAGTTCTATTGTGAAGATACCTGATGTGCCAATCTTATTGGCTTTGTTCTTCATCAACTCTGCCAGGTAGGCAGGACAATTCCTCCTCCAGTGGCCTGTTTCACCGCAGTGATGGCAAGAAAGATCCTTAGTAGGATGCTCCTTATGAGTAGGTGGGGGAACCTTTGGCTTGGGCTTGTAAACTTGCTTTCCCTTGCCTTGGCCCTTAGCAACTACTTGCGGTTTAGGTTTTTGGATCTTTCCTTGCCTTATGGCAAGGACAGTAGGGGTTGGAGTTTTCTTGGGTAGCCCAGCTTCCGTTTGTTTCAGCATAGCATGTAATTCGGCGAAAGTCTTCCCCATACTATGCATATGATAAGTCATGACAAACGGCGCATAGTCCTTGTGTAGTGAAGTGAGAATTAACCCAATTCCAAGGATATGAGGCATAGGGTAGCCAAGTTTCTCCATCTGGTCTAGGTAACTCTTCATCTTCAAGAGATAAGAGCTAACAGACTGTCCCTCCTCCTGCTTGCAAGCATGGAAGGCTTTGACCGTGTCGAAGAGTTCCTGACCAGCTTGCTTTTGATATGATGTCTTAAGTTCAGCCATCATATCGAATGCTGTGAGGTCCTCGAGATTCTTCTGAATCTCAGGGATCATGCTCACCAGCATGAGCGCGGCGACCTCTTGTTGTTCGTTAAACCTCTTGGTATAGGCCGCACGAACATCAGGGGTGGCGGTAGCAGCAGGGGCAGGGGGCAACGCCTCCTCCAAATGGTGGTACTTGTGCTCGGCCCTAAGGACAATCCTTAGGTTACGAGCCCAATCCACAAAGTTCGTTCCATCAAGTTTCTCTTTTTCGAGAACGGAACGAATGGTGGTGTGAGTTAGGGTTTGATTAGTAGAAGTCATCTACAAAATATCAAAATTCATTAATTAGTATTTTCGATAATAATTTCTTTTAATCAATTAACTACCCAATTAATTTTAATTAAAAGCTAAGATCCCATTGAGCTTCTATCATCGCATCAGTTGATCTGCTAGAGATGATAGATCCAATAGGTAGGTGACGTTCAACAATTGCATTACAAGTGCAACTCTTAGAGGTATGGGACTTCATGGCACCTAGTGAACAAGCATCTAGGGTCAAGTGGCATGTTTGTCGCATCTTCGCCTCAAGTCAAGGTCTCACCGTTAACTTGATTAAGTCATCCAATGTGAAATCGTGTCAAAATAGATCTAGGTCTCACCGTAGAGAATAATGACCTCGGATCTAAATTCAAACCACGTCTCACGTGAATTCAACAATAGAAGCAAGTGATTATCAACCGATTGGACGGCGTGACTTAAATTTTAGGTATGTTTAAATTTTAATTGATAAAATTTTATTAAGATATGAATGAATCATGTACTTCATTCATACCACTTCATAAGTCGGTTTAATAAGCGGTAAAAACGTTTAGCGATTATTAAATCATAAGTTTCAAATCATATTTAAACTTTTGTCTTAATCTCAAAAACAAGTTTAGATTAATTTCGTGATCATAGATGATTGAACTGTAATCATCGATGATTAACTAGTAATCATTGATGATTAAACACTGATCATAAGTGATTAATCAATAATCATCGATGATTAATAAGTAATCATTGATGATTAAAATTTTGGATGTTTTAATGTTTGTGTTTCAAAAAATCATATTTTTAGTTGTTTATTATTTGTATCATATAGAAATTATTTCACAACCACAAACATATAATAAAACATGCAACACATTTTGTGCAAACCTCGACCGATGAAATCCTAGGTTTGGTCACGTGAGTCATCACGACGGACCGAAAGGGTCAAACTAGGGGACGGGCCAACATGAACCCAATGAGCTCCCACTTGCTCCAAGACATTCTTGAGCAAGTAGAAACCAATACTTGTGAAAAATTGCAATCTGCCAGAAAATTCCAGCAGACTTTGAAGCTCAAAAAGTCAGTGAAGGAGTCTTCGATAGTCTTCCCGGCCTTCTGGAAAGTTGTAGCCCACGACTTTGCAAGCATTTTAGGCTTTTGAATCGCCCAAAACGGAGTCCGTATGCCTCTGGAAAACCTGTTTTCGTGCAGCCCTCGCGTTGGTGACGGAAATCGTTGTTTTCTTCATTTGTCTTCAATTTTGGTCAACAATTTACAATAAAAAGAAAATAAAGAAAGACAATCTATTCTATTACTTTTACATTACAAATTGCCCCAAAAAATGGCACCAAAATAAAAGAAAGAATTAAAAGATTACAACCAAATTTAGGCAAAAACACGGCTTTCCCAAAACAACCAACCATTCAACCACAATCAATCACAAGGTCTAGGCTTTCATCGGTTTGCACAAACAATCAACAATTGACAAGGCTTTGGCTTGGGATATGGCAAAAATACATGTTTTGCCATATCAAAAACAAAATTAAACAAGTAATTCCAAGCCAAATAATCAAAAAATTCAATAAACTAGATTAATTTTTGATGTGTTTTTGTAATAAGTGGCGATAAGGGTTCCAAAAAATCGTATTTTTAACCCAATATTATTTAAAAAAAAAAAAATTCGAAAAAATAAAGAACCCTAGGGTTCTTATATTTTGCCGTTAGGATTTTCACCACTTTTTACAAAAAAATAGCTAATTATATGATTAATATAATGACTCGTGATACCACTAATGATGATTTTCGGTTAAACAAGTAACATAAACGCAGCGGAAAATAGTTTAATCACCAATGAACGGATCTTGATATCAATCATACAATTAAACTAATAAATACAAAGAGTTAAGATGAATAAATCATACCCTTGAAGCCTTTGTATAATACGAATCGGACGGAGATGTGGTACGACGGAAACCAAGAACACCAATGGGGAGTTCCTCCAAAGTTAGTCCACACAACACTTGTGCAAGAACACCAAGGGATGCTAGTCCAATCTTCAAGCAAAGAGAACAAAAGTCTAGAGAATGTGTTATGGGGGTGACGGCCGAATAGGGTTCCAAAGGGTGCGAATTGTCTTGCCTTGATTCCCTTTTAATGACTTCCCATAATCATAAATGATTATTTACACTCTAGTCCCTATCTTTTGTTCCTTCTAGTTTGCTCACAATAAAGTTTTAATATTAACAATTAATATTAAACTTTAATATATACAAGCATGTGGCTTATATTAATATATAATGTAGTTACCCTAATAACACTATATATCTTATGGTGTTAAGTGTTTAAGTGTGTGACCCTTTAGGCTCACAAACAACTAGCCATATAACTATATGTTATACGCGTGAAGCATATTCCAACATATACTTCATCATGTGTTTGAAGTAATCAACAATGTTTGATGGTACCGTTTTTGACAGTGTTGTTGGCATCTATAGAATGAAAAGCTGATTTGCACCCCAAACTTTATCACCCCTCTCAATTTTTATCTCATCACACCCCAATCAAGATCCCGTGATACTTGATTCTGCTCACCTAGACTTAAAGACCCTCACATTATTTCCTATATTGTAGGTGGCTGCTGGGAAGATCGTGCCGGCTATAGCAGATCATAGGAGATATATGAAGTATTCTATAATGCTCATGTGCAATTAATCAGCATTTGCTTTCTAAGTTTATATGAATCACATGAATTCTCCATCGCAATTATTTGGTGTTTCTGGTAAAATATAAGAATATGTTCTCCAATTTGATACGACTGCCTTATTCAAGAATATGTTCCAAGCAATTGATATCACATATAAGATACAAAACTTTTGTTTTCACCTAAGAATTGTCAACATGGGTCCGGATCTGGTGAGGACTCAAAACCCAGTGAGGACTGCGAGGACAATTTTCGTCCACTCATCTTGAAAAGGGCATAAAGGTCATTTTCAAAACCCCATTTTCCTCCTTTTGCCACTTGTCCCCCTATAATTGGAAGTGAGTTTTTTTCCCCGCACTTCGTTTTTCGCCCATAACTTTTTTTTATTTGTATAATAAAAAATCTAAAAATGCCAAAAATTTTAAAATTAAATTTTCTACAAAATGAGTATAGTCATGAAAAATTGAAAAAAAATGATCCAAAATTGACAATGATCCATAAATAACAAAATGATTCAAAAATTAACAATCGTACAAAGTAAATAAAATGATCCAAAATTATTTGACTAATTATTTATGCAAAATTATGTTTATGCAAGATTAACAATGATCCAAAAATAACAAAATGATCCAAAATTATGATAATGATCCAAAAATAATAAAACGATTCAATACTTTGACAATGATCCAAATTTAACAAAATGATCCAATATTTTATCCGAGTTTTTTTCTTCAAATTTTCATGACTATACTCATTTTGTAGAAATTTTAATTATAAGAACTTTTGTTGGGATGTAAAACAAGATACACATAATCTAATACTGATGCTGCAGTTAGTACCGATGGATGAAGAATGAAGTTAGTACTGATGGGGCAGAAACACATTTACTACTGATGTTGAACTTGGACAAATACTACTGATGATCTGATTTACTACTGATGAGCGTATCTAAACAGATCAAGTCCAAGATTCTAGCATAGTTAGTTATGGAATGTATATCTTTATGTAATTCAATTGTAATCGATTCCTAGAATAACTAGGTTAATAATTTAGGCTTCAAGGACTATTATATATAGTTCCTTATGAATTGTAAACATACGTGTATTGATCGAACGAATTGATACATTGAAGCTTTTTGTGATAAAATGTGTTCTTCATTTTATTCTTATTCGATTCCAGTTTACATTGTTCTTAATCTAATAACATAAGTGTTAATCCGCTGTAACTTCTTGTGTTAGTAGATCTGGGTTTATAATAACTTGTTTGGTTATTCGATCCTGACAAGTGGTATCAGAGCATTACGGTTCTAGATCTACGAATTAAGAACAGCAAAAAGTTTCATACTTTTGATCTTAAAATTGTTAATCATGTCTGATAACAATGAAAGTACTCAAGCAAACAAAATTCCCATTCTCACTCCCAATAACTTTGGGATGTGGAAAAACAGAATTAAGCAGTATATGCTTATTACAGATTATTCTATGTGGGAAGTTGTTGTTGAAGGCAACAAAACCATTCAGATTCAAGCATCAAGTTCATTGACTGAAGCAGACAAACTTAAGTGTGAAAAAGAGAAGAAAGACAGAGGAATCAAACTCAAAGCTCTAAGCACTCTTTTACTTGCTATTCCCAATGATTATCAACATCTCTTTGTTGAATATGATGATGCAAAGAAGCTGTGGCAGGCACTTGAAAAGAGGTTTGTTGGTACTAAGAGCACCAAAAGAAACATGAAGTCTGTTCTGAAACAGGACTTTGAAAACTTCAAAGGCCAGAAGAATGAAACATTATCACAGGTCTTTGATAGGTTCAACAAGCTCATTGGTGAACTCAATCAAGTTGGTTATAAACCAGACAATGATGATATCAACAGAAAGTTTCTCAGGTCTCTAGGTGAAGAATGGTCTATGTACACTGTGATATATAGACAAGGAGATGCACTAGAAGAAAAAGAACTTGATGAACTCTACAATGAACTGAGAGTGTTTGAATCTGAGGTAAGTACTAAAACTCCAAATCTACCTTCAAACAATGCTGCTTTTGTGTCAAATACAGGAACAGGCCAGGAAGCTATGAAGAATGCAGGAACAGAAGATTTAGCCAGAGAATCTTTCTTCACTAGTCATGTGCATACTGCATTGATTAGTGAGGACTTAGAACAACTCAATCCTGATGATTTGGAAGAGATGGATATTAAATGGCAGATGGCCATGCTAAGCTTAAGGACAAAGAGGTTTCTTAAAAGAACTGGAAGGCAAAATCTGTCTTACAACAAAGGTGATAGAGCTGGTTTTGACAAAACCAAGGTTAAGTGCTACAACTGTAGCAATCTAGGTCACTTTTCCAGAGAATGTCCAAGCAAAGATCAAAGATCAAGCTACAACAAAAACAGCACTTCCAACTCAACTGCCTTAGTATCTCAAGAAGGACAAGGGTATCACTGGAGCTTCCAAGTAGAAGAACATGCACAGAACCAAGCTCTCATGGCCTTCACTACTGATCCTTCTACTATTGAGGTACATTCTAAATCCTGCACTCCTGAATGCATTAAATCATACAAAGAATTAGAAAAACTAAATAAAGAAACACTAGAAGAGATGATTTTAAATAGAAACAGAAGAATTGAATATAATGGTTGTATAGCTGATTTAGAAAACCAAATTAAAATCTATAAAATAACTGATCAAAAGATAAAAGATGAATTGCTACAAACCACTTATGTAAAAGAACATATTGAATTGAAATTAAAAGAAACTTTGATCAAACTTGAAGAATGTCAAATGGAACTAGAGCAGAATAAACTAACCATTAAAAGGTTTGAAAGAAGTTCTAAAATTGTCAATGAATTAACTAGTAATCAAACTACAGAAAAAGTTATTCATGGAGTGGGATATCATGCAATCCCACCTCCAACAAAATTTATTCCTCCATTAAAATCCAGTACAGAAAGAATTTTAAATGATTTAAAAATTGAAAATAAAACTGAATCTGAAACCAGTAATGAATCAAATGAATCTTCTGATGATGATCAAACCATGGAATCAGATGAAACAAGTTTTCACACCACACAAAGTCTAACTGAATCCCCAAAATACAACTCAGAAAATATACCTACAATTTTAAGAAGGGGAAATCAAAAGAAATTTAAACCAATTAAAAGAACAAAGAAAACCTGAAAACTCTAAATCAACAAAATTATCATGCTTAATTTATAACAAAGTTAATCACATAGCTAAAAACTGTCACTTCAATCCTATTAACAATCAAGAATTTAAAGAATTTAAAATCAACAAAGAAAAGGAAAAAGCTTTAAAGTTAAAACAAACTAAAGAATCAAAAGCAAAGGAATCTAAAACACCAGAACAAAAGAAATTCAATAAAACATATGCTAACACTCATAAATTTGGAAGAACTGCACCAAGATTTGTTCAAAATACCAGGTATAACAGTCCAAGCAGAAGTAATTACTTTAAAAACAATGGAACTCAAAATCGTTTTCCTCAATTTTCAAAGTTTTCAAACATCAGTAGAAACTATTCCAGGTTTACTACTGGTAAAAACCCTAATTACAATGCTGTCTGGTATAACTACAAAAACACTACTGATTATGCTCAAAACCCTTATTACCCAAACACTACTGGTCCATCAGTAGTGAAATTTTCAAAAGCTAAAAACTACGGGTATAAACCTAGATCAGTAGTGAATCAAAACATCAGTACTAAATACAAAACTGCATCTATGAATCATTTAGTTAAGAAGTCTTATTCTTCAAAGGATGAACCCAAGACAAAACAAGCTTGGGTTCCCAAAATTAACTAATCCTTCTACTTTATGTCCAGAGTATCCAGATCCCTGAAGAAGGTAGCACATGGCATATTGATAGTGGATGCTCTAGACACATGACTGGAAATCTTCAAATTCTTAGAGATTTCAAGTCCTTTGAAGGAGGGTATGTTGCTTTTGGAGAAAATCCTAGGGGAGGTAAGATTACAGGTAAAGGTATAGTATCAAATGGCAAAATTACTTTTGATAATGTATTTTATGTTGCTGAGCTTAAATACAATCTGGTTAGTGTGTCTCAAGTCTGTGATAAGAAGAAAAAAAATTCTTTTTACAGATGTTGAGTGCATCATTCTTTCTCCTAATTTTATTTTAGATGAAAAATATGTTGTTTTAAAAACACCAAGGAGAAACAATGTGTATTGCCTGGATATAGGGGGAGAACTCATTTCATCAAATGAGATCAACTGTTTTATATCTAAGGCAAACACAAATGAATCAGAACTTTGGCATAGAAGGATGTGTCACACAAATTTTAAAAATATGAACAATTTAGTTAAAAAGGATTTGGTAGTTGGTCTACCACAAAAAGAATTTATGTGTGATCATCATTGTGTTGCCTGCCTAAAAGGTAAACAACACAAGACTTCTCATAAGAACAAAGCAATTAATTCTATTTCTAATCATTTACAGCTCTTACATATGGACCTTTTTGGACCTACAAATGTAATGAGTATTGGAAAGAAACAATATTGCCTTGTTATCACTGATGACTTTTCCAGATACACTTGGGTATTCTTTCTCAGGACCAAAGATGAAACAAGTGAAATAATCAAGAATCTGATTGTAAAGCTGGAAAATACAAGACATCTCAAAGTGAAAGCAATTAGATGTGATAATGGAACTGAATTTAAAAATACTAACCTAATTGTCTTTTATGATCTTAAGGGTATTGACAGGCAGTATAGCTCACCAAGAACTCCACAACAAAATGGTGTAGCTGAGAGAAGAAATAGAACTATCATTGAAGCAGCCAGATCTATGCTTGCAGATTCAAAATTACCAATAACTTTTTGGGCTGAAGCTGTTAATACTGCCTGTTATGTTCAGAACAGAGTATTAATAGTTAAGCCTCACTTTAAAACACCATATGAACTTTTTAATAAAAGAAAACCTTCAATGAGTTTCTTAAAATCATTTGGTTGTCCTTGTACTATTTTAATTACAAGAGAACAAATTGGTAAATTTGATTGCAAAGCAGATGATGGAATATTTGTAGGATATTCAACTCAAAGCAAATCTTACAGAGTATTCAACAAAAGGCCGAGGATCATGAAGAAAGTGTGAATGTATCCTTTAATGAAAATCTTATGAATGAACAAGGAAATGGTCCAGATTGGCTGTTTAATATTGATAATCTAACCAAATCTTTTGATGTCAGTTATGAACTTTATACAGGAAATTCAAAAATCAAAGCCAACAAGTAGGACCATCATCAAGTGGAAGGCAAGAAATCATGAAATATATCTTAGTTGATACTGCTCCCATAGTTAATACTTAGGACAGTAGTAACTCTGGTAACCCTAATTTCAATGATACCAGTAACAACTCAAATTCTGAAGATACTACTGATCCCAGTAGTAACTCTGAACCTCAGAATAGTGATGATGATTTACTCACTACTGACACCAGTAATACTGATGCCAGTAACAACAATGATTCTACGGAAGTTACTGAATAGAATGTTACTACTGATACTAGTAGTAATGATGAACCTCATCAAAATGCAAACAATCAAGAAGAATCGGGGATAGATGCACAAATTCCTGAATCAAATGAGTCAAACTTAGATTCTCAACTAACTGTTGACAAAATCCCTGGAACCAGAACTGAAAAGAATCATCCTTTGGACCTAGTCCTGAGTGATGTCAATTCATCCATGCAGACAAGAAGCAAATTTAATTCTAATATTTGTAATATCAGTCTAATATCTAATGAATGTATGTATGAATGTTTTCTGTCACAGGAAGAACCTAAGAAGATTCAACAAGCTATGAAAGATTCAAACTGGATCATAGCAATGAAGAAGAACTTCTTCAATTTAAACTACAAGCTGTATGGACACTTGTCCCTTTTCCAAAAGGAAAAAGACCCATTGGAACCAGATGGATCTTCAGAAACAAGAAAGATGAAAGAGGTATAGTGATCAAAAACAAAGCAAGGCTTGTAGCACAAGGTTATACACAAGAAGAAGGGATTGATTATGATGAAGTATATGCACCAGTTGCCAGAATTGAAGCAATCAGAATATTTCTAGCATATGCTTCATACAAAAGAATCAAAGTCTACCAAATGGATGTAAAAAGTGCTTTCCTATATGGGAAAATAGAAGAAGAAGTATATGTATGTCAACCCCCAGGCTTTGAAGATCCAGAACATGATGACTATGTGTTCAAACTAGACAAAGCTCTTTATGGCCTTCATCAGGCACCTAGAGCTTGGTATGATACATTGTCCTCTTACCTATTAAAGAACAATTTCAAGAGAGGTGCCATTGACAAGACATTATTCACAAGGAAGGTCAAAGATGATATACTACTGGTCCAAATATATGTAGATGATATCATCTTTGGATCAACAAATGATAAATTGTGCAAAGAATTTGAAGAACTGATGCAGATCAAGTTCAAGATGAGTTCAATGGGTCCAACGAATTTCTTTCTTGGACTCCAAATCAATCAGAAACCAGATGGTATTTTGATCAATCAATCAAAATATGTCAGAGACATCTTAGAGAAGTTTTCAATGAAAGATTGCAAAAGTGCAAGCACTCTAATGGAAACTCACAAACACCTACATCCTGATGTTGAGGGGGAGGATGTAGATGAACACCTTTACAGATCAATGATAGAATCTTTGATGTATTTAACTGCATCAAGACCTGACATTATGGTTACTACTGATGCCCTAGCAGTAGTAACTACTAAACAATCTCACCAGTAGTAAATGAAGAAAGACAAATTGTGCCAGTAGCAGATATACCAGTAGAAACTACCTTGGTTACTACTGAAGAGGAGGAAGAAGAAATTCCTGAACTTATTGAAAGAGAACGTTATGTCATCATCACCAAACCACCAACTCCTGATCAACCACTTATCATACCTGACATTGATGATAACGTGAACTGGTTTGAAGTAGATGAATGCACACTTCCTCCACATCCCAAGATACTGCCAGAAGACCAACTTAAACTGTTTTATCCAAAGTTTGAAATTCCTGGTATCCCAGATATGAAATATACTCCACCTCCATCTGTTCTTCCAGCTTGTATTGGAAAAGGAAAAGAGATCTATGATGATGATTATCCCAACAGAGCATTAGGTCACCACATGGTGAACAAAATTAATCATGAATCTGAAAAACAATCCAGATGGAAGGTGAAACATATGCGGTACTTAAAGAAGGTAGCTATGTATCAAGCTCTTGAAGAAAAGAAAAAGGCAGAAAAAGAAAAATTGAAAATCCAAAGAACTCAAGAAGCTGAAGTACCCATTCCTCAAATTGAAGGAATCCTGGTAGAGGATCAAAAGGCAGAGTTTGAAAAACAAAGGAAAATTGAAGAAGAACATCTCAATTGCCTTGAAGATCTTGTTGCTGAATGCAAAAAGGAAAAAGCTGACCTACCAGAGGAGATATTTGAACAGAAAAAGAAGATGATTGACTTCTTAATTTCAAAAGGGCAAAGTGCTAAATCTTTTGGCAGAATGAAGATGATTACAATAGTTGACAAATATTGTACTGCCAAAAAGAGAGAATTAGCTGAAACACAAGCTGAAGAGGAAAAAGAAAAAGCAAAAGCAAAAGCTTTAGTCCCAATAAATCCAAAATTAATTCAAACTGGTAGTACATCAACTACTGGTGAATCTTCCAAACCCCTCTCAAAGAGAAGAAAAATTATTCAACAAGAACAGAGTATTAAAAAGAAATTAAAAACAGAACAACTCATTCCTGTTCTTGAAGTTCCAGTTGCTCCCCTTGAAAACAATCCAATCATCAATTGGAGAGTCATGGATAATAATGTCATTGAAATTATAAGGGAAGTCAGAAAAGTGCAAAGATTTACTGGTTGGAAGCCAATGATCAGATCTTGTTCAAGAAGTGATATAATCAAAATTCTGATTATTGGAAAACCAAGAATGAGCAAGAAAACATGGAAGAACTCTGGTGCTGGATACTTAACCAAGATGATTGATGCTGTATTTTATCCAGATAACTGCCCAGAAATATTTACAAACACAGTAAATGTGTATGCTTGGAATGTACTCCCCACAGTAAATATGTACTTCTTTGAAAGATCAAGCAAGAACTGTGAGCTATATTTATATGAAAAAGAATATCCACACTCTGAAGAAACCATGTATCAGATATTCACAAACACCATGATGAAACCGTATGATGATGTAATGTTTCAAAACAAACTTAACTATTTCACCAAAAGAAACAGCAAATACATCATTGCTCAAAGAAAGAAACAGAATCAAAGAACTTTAGAGAAGAGAAAGAAGGAAGAAGAAGAAGAAAAGAAACTTGAGTAATTCAAAAATGAATTAACAAGTTTAGGGGGAGATTGTTGGGATGTAAAACAAGATATACATAATCTATTACTGATGCTGCAGTTAGTACTGATGGATGAAGAATGAAGTTAGTACTGATGGGGCAGAAACACATTTACTACTGATGTTGAACTTGGACAAATACTACTGATGATGAATACTACTGATGATCTGATTTACTACTGATGAGCGTATCTGAACAGATCGAGTCCAAGATTCTAGCATAGTTAGTTATGAAATGTATATCTTTATGTAATTCAATTGTAATCGATTCCTAGAATAACTAGGTTAATAATTTAGGCTTCAAGGACTATTATATATAGTTCCTTATGAATTGTAAACATACGTGTATTGATCGAACGAATTAATACATTGAAGCTTTTTGTGATAAACTGTGTTCTTCGTTTTATTCTTATTCGATTCCAGTTTACATTGTTCTTAATCTAATAACATAAGTGTTAATCCGCTGTAACTTCTTGTGTTAGTAGATCTGGGTTTATAATAACTTGTTTGGTTATTCGATCCTGACAACTTTGGCATTTTTAGTTTTTTTTTACAAAAAAAAAAAGTTATGGTCGAAATACGAAGTTGGGGGAAAAAAAAACTCACCAATGAGATAATGCCATGTGGCGCTAGGAGAGAGAGTGTTTGTAAATGACCATTTTAACCCTTTGTATTTTGGTTTTTTCCCCTCTACTTTGATAAACTTTACAGAAACCCCCTTTAAACTTGTATCAATGTTTCATTTCTTCACATTTAATAATAACCATTTATTTTGTTAGATTAAAGGCTAGGATTTGTCCTCGTAGTCTTTACCGGAAAAAGAGTCTTCATTCCCAAGTCAACATACATAAATAACGACTAATGATATGGTTTTAGAGTTGCTAATTGCTAGCGTGGACAAAAGTGCGTCTAATTAATTGTGGTTTGGTCAATATTTTGTGTTGTAGACGTAATTATTTCTTTCGGTTTTTGTTGTTGTTGACATGTATATATGTGAGATACCGCCCCACTTGTTAAAGATAAAAAGAATACTTATTTAATAAATTGATTGGTGGCCTTTTGCCTCATTTGTTCATAGTTTGCTTTCATTGAGAACCGACCGCTTAGTCAAACCACTAACCTCTCCAAAGTCAAAGCACTAGCTTATGCTTTGTTTACACTTGACATGCCATTTTTGTATAAGAATAAGTTTAATCAGCAACCTGGCCTTTTTAGGATAATCCTACACGTGTTTTCCATCATAATTATTAGTCTTCCACTCTAACAGTTGAGTATATATGTCTTCAATTCAAGATACTGCTTGTGGTTGCTTCACATTCAAATAAAACTAATATATTGTTGGTATATCATTTGAAAAGGAGTAACATTGGTTTGCTTAACGTATTTGCTAACTTATTTGCTAAGAGAATGACACGAGAGGAATAAAAGAACAAAAACTTACTATTAAGGGGGTGTTTGGGAAAGCTTATTTAAAGGAGCTTATGGCTTATTAGCTTATATAAGTCTTAATAATCCCTTTAAGACTTATATAAGCTAATAAGCCATAAGCCCCTTTAAATAAGCTTTCCCAAACACCCAATTAATATTCCAAAATACGTTTAATAGATGTAATCCATATCTCTAGGTTATCATACAATTAAATATATACTCGTATATAATACTCCCTCCGTCCCTAAATAAAGTTCCTATTTGTGTTGGGCACAACATTTTAGGAGATAGTTAGTGGTGGGGTATTTGGTATTACTTTTGAATAAAATATAAGGTTTGATTGGAGAGAGAAAGTGTTTTTAGAGATAGTTAGTGGTGAAAGTATTGGTAATAATATTATTATATTAAGTGGGTCCCTTAAGTTTTAGAAATTGGAACTTTATTTAGGGACAAAACTTGAAGGTGAAATGAGAACTTTATTTAGGGACGTAGGGAGTATATATTATCGTTTGTGCTTATACTCTTTATGTAAGTTGACTATTAAATAATGGGTTTAACTAATATTCTAAGTAATGGGTTAAAAGATAGTGTTTGCATTCAAGTTAGTCCTTGAATTTTAATAATCTTTCATCATTTGTTTTATTTAACCCCTATTTAATAACTTTCCATTTTAAAGGCTAGATATATTTATATGTAATTTTGTATTATTTTTTGATTTGTTAATAAATAAATATGAATAAATTCTAGAAATTTATATATTGACTAGCATTCCTTTAAATTTAGAAATAAAAGAAATGTCAATTAATTATAAAATTGATGTAATATATTAGCGGTGTTTATAAAACGTTTGTGATAGATAAAGATAAATTATTGTAAGTTTAACCATTGGATCTGGTGAGATCTCATAAACCTATGAGTATTGCGAGAACAATTCTTAACCAATTAATTGTGTTCATTAAGTGTATTTTCATCATAGATACTAATTAACAATGATCTAATATTAATAAAATGATTCAAAAATTAACAATGATTCAAAGGTAAATAAAATGATCAAAAACTAACTTAATAATCCAAAATTATTTATGATAGTTATTATTTACTAATTGTTTATACAAAATTATGCTTATAAAAATTTAAAAAAATCCAAAATAATCTAATTTTTTTCTTCTTAAATTTCTATGTATATACTTATTTTGTAGTGAATTTAATTTTAAGAAAAACTTTGTCATTTTTAATTTTTTTTTTACAAAAGAATAAAAAACTTATGTCCGAAAACAAAACTGTGAGGTAAAAAACTCAGACAACGAAAGCTAATACATGGCACTAGGAGAGAGAAAGCTTGCCAAATTACAAATTTATTTAGTCTTTTAAATTTACTTTTATTCCCCATTGTTTCCCTAAACCTAGGGCTGGCAAAATCAAACCCAACCTGTCAATCCGACCCATTTAAAACCCGAAATTAGCAGGTTGGGTCATAACTTTCAACCCGTGGGTCGTAAACGGGTCAACCCGTTTACAACCCGTCATAAAACAAGTCGTGTTGAGTTCAAATTTACAACCCGTTTATGACCGTCAACCCGTTAAAATATTATATACGGAGTATATCTTAAATGCATAATATAATACAATATATTACTATTTATTTATTTATTTTAAATACATATTACGGTGTGGAAAGATGATATCTAACAAGATAGAAGATGAAGATGATGAATTGATGATGAAAGTAAAAGGAGAAGTTAAATGTCTTACGCTTTCATGTTGTATTTTGAACAACTTTTAGTGGTTGTTAACTTGTGTTTGTATTTTGCGTCTAATCAACTTATTTGGGTATTTTAGTCTTTAACTATGTGCGTGTTTTCTATTTTTTTTATAAGTTGATGTTTTATTAGGTCAACCCGTTTATGACCCAACCCGTTTAATAAATAGGTTGGGTTGAAGATCTCAACCCGTTTAGACAATAAGGTTGGGTTGGGTTGAGATTTTCAACCCACGAACCCAAACGGGTCAACCCGTTTATGACCCAACCCGAATTATTGCCACCCCTACCTAAACCTATGAGTGTAAAGAGAGAGACGGGAATGATAGAGAGAATAGTTTCTAAATTATTGGTTTAGATGTTTTCCACCGCCTTGATTTGGACCTTTAAAGTAGTATCAGTCACCTAAGAATTATAGTCTAGTGACATTAATGTGTATGGTGTTGCTCATTACTCAGGTTATGAGTTTAAGTTCTAGTGGGGAAAATGGAGTAAAATAAGTTCTTAAAAAAATTGTCGTTTGAGTCTAATTTCTTACGATAAAGTTCAAAAAGAATAAACGTATGTGTTTTCAATAACTGGTTTGATATTATACTTGTGTGATTGGGACAAAGTGGGCCAGAGACGTTTGTGCAATTATCTAATTAGAAGCATTCTAAGATGAAGGTCGGTTATCATATAAAGTCTTAAGTTCTAATTTTGACACCTATATTACCATTACAATAAAGTCAATTGGTGCATTATCTTCACTAGTCTGGTCAACATGAAACGCTATATGATCATATTTGAAATATTTTTAAAATCTGAAAAATGTAGGTCACTATAAGATATGTTTAAATGATTGAGTTTTTGAATGAGAAGTTGTTTGTTCTTATAATTTGATCGGATTCTTGAAGTGTTATGTGACCAATAGTGAGTGAATTCTACTTGCATTCATGATAACTTTGGGAAGTTATTTATCCACACTAGGTCAGGTCAGGTCCCAACACCACCTTGATATCGACACATAGTGAATATTAGGGGTTTTCAATGAGAAAAGCAACAATGTGGTTGGTCTAAGAGATGTGGTCATGACTTACTTTTATGCTTTTGGGTAGTCGTCTTGATCAAAAGCTACCATTGAAAGATGTGGTTTTGTCCATAGGGGAAGTGTCAACACTTGTGCAAATAAAAAGCATTGAAACATTGCTTTATTTACCATCCATGATTTGGCATCATAAAAACTTTTTTGACCGCTTATAATTGGTGTAATTTAAGTTGTACATAAGTTTAGTTCTAGTCAAATGATTCAATTACGAAATAATCTGGGCAAGATGCATATGTTCTGTATGACGATTAATTAAGAGGTGTTTTGGATTCTGATTTGGAACTAATTATCTATTTATTTTATTTTAAAAATGCAATTAATTTAAAATTCGTGTTTGCCATAAAGAACAAAAAGTTAAGTATTTGTGTTTTTTGCCCAAAACGTTTTTTGTAAATAAGTTTTAAAAAATAAATAAGTTTTATTTAAGAAATGGGGCAGCTGACTTTTACCATTTTTAAATGCTTGTTGGGCAGACTATCGTTCCACTGGTTGACACCATTTTAATGTGTTTAGGGGTGTCATTAGTAAAACCCTTAACTATATTGGCTTCTTTGCCAAAAATCTCTATAGCTAACGCTACGAGGGGTCAAAAACCTTGTTAACTAGGTTGCTTGCAAGAGGTTGTTTACAATGTCACGTGAACACAAAAGTGGGGCAGTCGTCAGGTTAGGGGGGTTGAGGACAGTAAAAAGGACTTTTTTTTCCCAGGGCTTGAAGTAAAGTGTGTGTTTGGAAACGGGGCATCGTTCTTTCGAGTCCGGAGATTCGACGCACAAGCTCATTTCGTTGAGCCAGGAGAACAAGAGGTTAGTTGATATCGAGGGGTCTTATGACTTATCAAGGTGTCCAAAACATGATAGAAGGGTAAGAGCACAAAGTATGGAGGTTTAGTTATAGCTATGTTGTAGACTTTTTGGATTTTAACATGGCTTTAACATGCATCCGGTATGGTATAACATATTATAGCTATGTTATAGGATGTTTTCATGCATAAAATCATTTTACGATCTGCTATTGCTACGACGATGGCTATTTAGCGCAACTTTCTAAGCATATATTAAACTTTATAAAGGATCCTATTACATGGACTATTAGGCTAGTAGGTATGCATACCACAAGCCACACCAAATATTTAATTTGTCACATCAGACGCATCCTAAGCAACAACACCACATCATTTTGTTGAGAAATACTCACCATACCACCACACCTGTTAGTCCCAAGACTAAGTAAATAAGATTTGATGCTCGACAGCCAAGAAGAATAAACAACAGCTGAAGTAAGTATCTCAGCTGAAGCAAGTATATACAATAAACCTTCAGCTGAGTACGTACTTAGCTTTAGGATACAAGTCAAATCAGCAGCTATTAACGAGAGTTCATTCGAAGTCTATGGCCAAAGGACAAAGACAAGAAGAAGACTATTCAGCTGATTGTGGAATCAGCTGATAGTACCTGCTGCAGATGAAGACTTAAAGGAAATGTTCATTGACACCTTGAACATTTCCCTTTCCCGCTCAAAGAAGAAGAAAACGATGAAGATCTTCTATTTTGGAATAGAAGATAATGTCAGTACAAGTTCATCGTTTGTCCCTCAAACATGTAAAGAGAAAGTCAATGTAACATCCTAAAACTGACCTAGATGTTTTAGGTATATTTTGATATTGGAAAATATCTATTTGACCATATGTGGAATAATTTGACTAAATGTTAAATTGATTGTTTGACCTTTTGTCCTTTTGTGATATTTTAATCAAGGGATTAAAATATCTGTTTTCTGAAATGTTTAAATAAAAATGTGATTTTTATATCTTTGGATTCTCCTTTTTATATCGTCTCCGAATATACTTTCGTTTTTAAAATTGGAACCCGTTTGGTATTTTAAATAAATTAACTACGAAAGGGACTTTTGTATTGTATTTGTTAAAAATGAAAAGAAAGAGTCTAGTGGGCCCCATCCCTTGTTTGAGCAGCCATTTGAGATGGGAAACTCCATCTTTCCATGCTCACAAACCTTTCTCACTCTCTCTCTCACTACCGTCTCTCTCTCTCTCTCTCTCTCTCTCTCTAATCTCTCTCCCAAAACTCCATTAAAACCCCTTTTTGTGTTCTTCAAGTTCTTGAGCTCCAAGAGAGATTACTAGCTCGTTTCTTGGCCAATCTTTAATCCGAACACGTTTTTGGAAAGCTCTTGAGGTAAGCTTCAACCTATATGTGTTTAATTTCGATTCCATGATAGTTGATAAATTAGGGTTTATGTGTTCTTGAGATTTGGTTGGTGTTTATAGTGTTAAATGTTATATTAAGTGTTTATGCAAAGTTTGACATGTATTGTTGCTTGAGTACAAGTAATTTAGCACAAGGTACAACTATTTTAGCAAGGTGTACAAGTTAGGGTGTTTATGCTAGAAGTAGGTTATGTGGGTTTTGTCAACCCTTGGATTTCTTGTGGGTTGAATGCTTGGAATTGTTCATTATGTTAAGAAAACATGTTTGGTAAGTTATGTATGTTAAAAACCAAGTATTGGTGGATTTTGATAAGTAAACTAGCTAGTGTTTGGCTAATTGGGTGAAAAGATGAACTAGGAATTTTAGAAGTAAAATACTTGGGTTGTTGGTTGTCATGACTTGATGAATTGTTTAATTGGTTATGACTTGTTAGTTGTGATGAATGTGTGCTAAATGATTGAGCTTGGGTGGTGTTTGGATGGTTATTGGGAGATTTCATGAACTAGTGAAATTGGTGGTTAATAATGATCTAGGATGGAGTTTTGATCTTGTTAAAATAACTAGTAGTTATTAATTGTTAAATGGTGTGATTATAGCAATTATAGTTTTGCTTGAAAGTGTTGAAGTAAAAATGTTGTTTTGACCCGTTTGGGCCAATGGGTAGTAAAGTGACTTAAATAACTTGGATTGTGAAAGTGTAAGTATTTTGTTAGGATTATGTGATTAGTAATGTTATTGGTAACATTTGGTGAATTGCAAGTTGTTTACATGATTGTAGTTATGGAAAGTATTATGGTTTTAATAATCCGGTTTTTGACCCGTTTGAGTGTAAGAAATGCAATATGGCTAGTTGACTTGTTGTGTAAGTGTAAATGGTCATGACATGTTCTTATGATGGTTTAAGTGTTTGGCTATTTAGTTAGTGCAAGTGTTAGTGTTAAATGTATATTTAACATTGTTTATAATTTGGTGGAATTATATACTAATTCGGTATTCCTTTGGTGTACAGGAATCGGGATCGTGACTCAGAAACATTAGAACTCTGAGTTCGACAAGTGGAAGGTTTCGGTGAGTGGATTTAACCTCCAACTTGTGTTTGGTTACAATTGGTTCGGTATATTGCATACTTGTGAAAATGCAGGAATTTGGCTGATCTGGGGAGATAGCTGCTATCTTTAAATAGCGTCGCTATCTTGGCTGGTTTGCAAACAGAAACTCGAAATAGCGGATGCTATCTCAAAATAGCGGCGCTATCTTAGATAGCGGCGCTATTTTGGCTGATTTTTGGGGAAAATGTATTTTTTGACATTTTTTTGATTTATGTATGCCTAGTGTTAGGGAATACCATACATGATTAGGTGCACAATGTGAAGAGGCTTTGCTTGATTGCAAGCAACAACTCGGTGTGTGGTTATCCGAGGCTCGGTTTGACGTGGTGACCGAGGTTTGAGAAGTCAGTGCGCTGAGCAAGGGGTGTCGACTAAAGGGTATCCGACCTTACCTGTATTTGTTGCATGGTTAAGGGAGGTTGTGGCCCGGGTGTTGGACACGAAACGCTATCGGTTACCGTGGTTTGGCCGACCATGGTTTAAGGCTCCGGCAGGACCCCGATCTTCTCGAACAAACAGTGTTGTCCCCAATCGGAGATGTTCTAGAACTTCCGTGTTTTAGTGGACGGTGATTCGTAGTTACGTGGCCTTTAGACCGTAGGGATGTCTATGCTAGCTTGTTGGGCTTTACAGAAATTGTAGATTATATTCATTCACTTAGCTTTGTGCTAATCCCTCCCTCGTTGAATCTTTTCAGGTGATCGGTGCTTTGGACGGGATGATTGACCAAGCTCAGTTGATATGTTTTAAAAAGGAGCCATGTCGTTTAAGTGACACCGTTTAAATAATTAATGTTAGAAGTTTATTTTGGGACATTTGGTTTGTAAACCTAAACCTAAACTTATTATTATCTTTATGCTTCCGCTAAACTAACCTAGAGGATAACCTAACCGCCTTCGGGCATTTTAAAAAAAAAAAAAAAAAAAAAAACACTTCCTAAATTTTGCGGTGTTACAACTTGGTATCAGAGCTTCGGTTTGGCGATGGATACACGGGGTTGGTGTTCCATTCCCAAATCGTGGCTCAAGTCTGGTCAAGCATTCCGGACGAGCGGGATTAGAGCAACGGTGAATGAAGTTAGTTGTAGTTAGTATGTAGTTACTAACGATTTAAACTAAGCTTTCGTGAGTTGTTGTGATTGTTATAGATATGACAGGTAAAGAGAAACCGACCCCCATGGCTCTAGAAAATGTTAGCACACCAAGTAACGATGCGGGAACTACCGGAGGAGCCTATATACGCACGTGGGGATATGAAGTACACTACAGGTGGTCAATTTGGGCAAGATGGAAGTTGACCTTGGGAAAAGAAAATGGATTGTGGGTCAAGGACGGGGGCGGTCGGGGAATCTTCACCAACCGTGGACCGACAATGATAGCTCGGGTATGTTTTAATAAACTCAATACTGGTGTTTATGTAGAATTGTTAACTGATAAGGTTGCTTAACTAAGATTTGTGAAATGTTGTGATAAACTGAACTGCTTACCTTCGGTGTGTTATGTCACTTGAATTAGAATAATTGATTGCTTGTTGATTTGGGATACTTCTTATGTGTCAGGAGTGTTGTAGATATAAATGAGGTATGCTTACATGTTCCTTTTATTGAAACTTGGACTAAGTTTAGAGTGATATGATGTATGGAATAGTCTAGTTAATAAAAGTTATAAAAGATTGTTTCTTTTCTTGTTGTCCGGACACACATAGTGTCGCGGTGGTTAGAGTTACTCGTTTTCATAATGTGCAAATTGGTGATTAGTTGATTGTAACTGTTTGTTTGTTCCTTCACTCTGGGAGAAGCGAAGAGAATCGGTTGTATGTCGGTTTCGGTCACAACATATGTGACCAAGGATCAAATCGAGTATAATAGTAACTATTGTAAACCGTGGGAATGTGATGCTTGTAATTAAAATGGATGGAATTGTATGCGTGAATTGAATAGTCCAAGTAGGACTAGTGTTTGTTATGTGAAAAAGTGGAACTTTATTGTGACATGTCGGGTCACATGTAGTGACTTGTGATAGTAATAATTGAAGATAAAAGAGGTTGTAAGTGATTGCATTGATTATGAAATTATTTGAGAAAAGTGTTGAGATTGTGATTTATGCTTAAATCTATGTTTAGATTTAATGATTTATTTGAAATGATTTGTGTTAATAAAATTGATCATAGTTTAAATTGGTAAAATTTTAAATTACTCAAAGGGATAATGATGTTTTATTGGTTGTAATAATAGTTGTCAAACTGAGATTTTAAGCTTTTATGTCTTCAGACATATGTTCCTAGATCGAATTTCATGATAGAAATGATAAGAGTTGTTTGTGCTTAATTGTGAATTGAGTTGATAAAATTATCTAGCTAATTGGATGTTAATAGGTAAGAGTTAAGAACTAGTTGAATTGTGATTGGTTGACTTGATGTCTAAGTAAAAGTTGACATGTAATTGAAAGTGCTTTTTAGTCATCACATGAGTTTAACATGTTAATGAACTGTGAATTGTATGTTTGAAATAGATATGATAAATTTCTCAATGTGGAACCGTTAAAGGTAATTAGTGTCAAGAATTGATTGAATGCATTTTAAAATTGATAGACTTTGATTATGATAATAATCGTTTGTTAATTGTATAAGTTGGTTTTGTTAAAAACCTTAACATGTTATGGACGTAATAAAACAAGTTTTATTTTTGTTTTGACCCGTTAGGTCGCGAGTATGGCTAATTTGGTATAAAAGATATTACTATTTGTATTGCCATGATTGTTATGAAATATGTGGGGTAGACTTGAATTGTGAAAACTGTGGCTAGTTTTGTCAAAACGTGCAACTTGACTTTATGAAATTGTGTCCCCCGTGTAATAGGGCCAATTAAGCATGGAATAATACATGATTGTTAGAAGTATTGTTAATTAAGGACTTGATAGTGTTATGAAGAATTGCTTGATTTGGACCTAGTATGCTAAAATTGGACTAAAGTGCATTTTGTGGTTCATGACTTGACCTTAAAGATCTTTATATGTTACTTGTGAGTTTATGTAATAGTTAACCTCGAAATAGAATATGTCCGAATTAAATTGTAAGTTTTGACCCGTTTGTCTATTATGTATCAAATTGGTGAAATACAACTATTGACTTGATACTTGTTTGACATTTTTGTAGTTCAATAAGTGGATCATATGAGAGTTGTTATATGCATCTTAACATGCTTGAAATGCTAACTTATAGTCTTGAATTGATTATGGTATATTGACCCGCTTGGGTCAAAATGTGCAAAATGGAGTAAGTATGCTTAAGATTTGATTTTGACTAGTATGAGTTCAAAATTGATGTGACTTTATGTTATGAAAGAGTATTTTTGAAAAAAAAAATAAAATAAAATTGACTAAGACTGGGAATTTTATTGGAAATTCTTAAAATTATGGGTCTTTTAACGAGTAAAACTGTGCATGATGTAATTTTCGTTAGAATAAAGAATGAAACGAGTAGGTATTTGAGAATTGAAGTAAGTGTGTGACCTTGTGTATGGAAATGATGTTGTAACTTATGCTAGTTGATTAACTGTTATGGCATGGAAAATGCTAATTTGTTATGAATGGTAAATGCTATATGAGTAATGAGACTATTGGAGTAAGTGTAGACTACAGAAATGAATAGATTGTTAATTGAAATGACAATGTTCTGCGGGAACATTATATGGAAAAGTTGGAATTGTTAAGTATACTATAAAATGCATGACATATTGGATGTGATTTTGTTTGAGCATGTATACGTGAAAGTGATTGGAATAGTGTCGTAAACTTTCTGTGATAAATACGTGCCAATTGAATATTGTTGTGGGATTCCGGGGACGGAATCCTCTTTAAGGAGGGTAGAGTTGTAACATCCTAAAACTGGCCTAGATGTTTTAGGTATATTTTGATATTGGAAAATATCTATTTGACCATATGTGGAATAATTTGACTAAATGTTAAATTGATTGTTTGACCTTTTGTCCTTTTGTGATATTTTAATCAAGGGATTAAAATATCTGTTTTCTGAAATGTTTAAATAAAAATGTGATTTTTATATCTTTGGATTCTCCTTTTTATATCGTCTCCGAATATACTTTCGTTTTTAAAATTGGAACCCGTTTGGTATTTTAAATAAATTAACTACGAAAGGGACTTTTGTATTGTATTTGTTAAAAATGAAAAGAAAGAGTCTAGTGGGCCCCATCCCTTGTTTGAGCAGCCATTTGAGATGGGAAACTCCATCTTTCCATGCTCACAAACCTTTCTCACTCTCTCTCTCTCTCTCTCTCTCTCTAATCTCTCTCCCAAAACTCCATTAAAACCCCTTTTTGTGTTCTTCAAGTTCTTGAGCTCCAAGAGAGATTACTAGCTCGTTTCTTGGCCAATCTTTAATCCGAACACGTTTTTGGAAAGCTCTTGTGGTAAGCTTCAACCTATATGTGTTTAATTTCGATTCCATGATAGTTGATAAATTAGGGTTTATGTGTTCTTGAGATTTGGTTGGTGTTTATAGTGTTAAATGTTATATTAAGTGTTTATGCAAAGTTTGACATGTATTGTTGCTTGAGTACAAGTAATTTAGCACAAGGTACAACTATTTTAGCAAGGTGTACAAGTTAGGGTGTTTATGCTAGAAGTAGGTTATGTGGGTTTTGTCAACCCTTGGATTTCTTGTGGGTTGAATGCTTGGAATTGTTCATTATGTTAAGAAAACATGTTTGGTAAGTTATGTATGTTAAAAACCAAGTATTGGTGGATTTTGATAAGTAAACTAGCTAGTGTTTGGCTAATTGGGTGAAAAGATGAACTAGGAATTTTAGAAGTAAAATACTTGGGTTATTGGTTGTCATGACTTGATGAATTGTTTAATTGGTTATGACTTGTTAGTTGTGATGAATGTGTGCTAAATGATTGAGCTTGGGTGGTGTTTGGATGGTTATTGGGAGATTTCATGAACTAGTGAAATTGGTGGTTAATAATGATCTAGGATGGAGTTTTGATCTTGTTAAAATAACTAGTAGTTATTAATTGTTAAATGGTGTGATTATAGCAATTATAGTTGTGCTTGAAAGTGTTGAAGTAAAAATGTTGTTTTGACCCGTTTGGGCCAATGGGTAGTAAAGTGACTTAAATAACTTGGATTGTGAAAGTGTAAGTATTTTGTTAGGATTATGTGATTAGTAATGTTATTGGTAACATTTGGTGAATTGCAAGTTGTTTACATGATTGTAGTTATGGAAAGTATTATGGTTTTAATAATCCGGTTTTTGACCCGTTTGAGTGTAAGAAATGCAATATGGCTAGTTGACTTGTTGTGTAAGTGTAAATGGTCATGACATGTTCTTATGATGGTTTAAGTGTTTGGCTATTTAGTTAGTGCAAGTGTTAGTGTTAAATGTATATTTAACATTGTTTATGATTTGGTGGAATTATATACTAATTCGGTATTCCTTTGGTGTACAGGAATCAGGATCGTGACTCAGAAACATTAGACCTCTGAGTTCGACAAGTGGAAGGTTTCGGTGAGTGGATTTAACCTCCAACTTGTGTTTGGTTACAATTGGTTCGGTATATTGCATACTTGTGAAAATGCAGGAATTTGGCTGATCTGGGGAGATAGCTGCTATCTTTAAATAGCGTCGCTATCTTGGCTGGTTTGCAAACAGAAACTCGAAATAGCGGATGCTATCTCAAAATAGCGGCGCTATCTTAGATAGCGGCGCTATTTTGGCTGATTTTTGGGGAAAATGTATTTTTTGACATTTTTTTGATTTATGTATGCCTAGTGTTAGGGAATACCATACATGATTAGGTGCACAATGTGAAGAGGCTTTGCTTGATTGCAAGCAACAACTCGGTGTGTGGTTATCCGAGGCTCGGTTTGACGTGGTGACCGAGGTTTGAGAAGTCAGTGCGCTGAGCAAGGGGTGTCGACTAAAGGGTATCCGACCTTACCTGTATTTGTTGCATGGTTAAGGGAGGTTGTGGCTCGGGTGTTGGACACGAAACGCTATCGGTTACCGTGGTTTGGCCGACCATGGTTTAAGGCTCCGGGAGGACCCCGATCTTCTCGAACAAACAGTGTTGTCCCCAATCGGAGATGTTCTAGAACTTCCGTGTTTTAGTGGACGGTGATTCGTAGTTACGTGGCCTTTAGACCGTAGGGATGTCTATGCTAGCTTGTTGGGCTTTACAGAAATTGTAGATTATATTCATTCACTTAGCTTTGTGCTAATCCCTCCCTCGTTGAATCTTTTCAGGTGATCGGTGCTTTGGACGGGATGATTGACCAAGCTCAGTTGATATGTTTTAAAAAGGAGCCATGTCGTTTAAGTGACACCGTTTAAATAATTAATGTTAGAAGTTTATTTTGGGACATTTGGTTTGTAAACCTAAACCTAAACTTATTATTATCTTTATGCTTCCGCTAAACTAACCTAGAGGATAACCTAACCGCCTTCGGGCATTTTTTTTTTTAAAAAAAAAAAAAACACTTCCTAAATTTTGCGGTGTTACAGTCAACAACTTCTGTACTTGTGTAGCACACCTTTCACTGTGCGTCAGAAAAGGTACCGGAAGAAGTGGACACAAAGTACACTCGGGACGATAACTTGTGCAATCGCATTTAATGATCAATGGCAAGTTTACATCGACGAATAATATGTTTACACGTCGTCAAACTTGTGGACTAAGGAACATGGATCTTTGGCTATAAATGCAGATGTAAATGGTTGCATTTACAACACACCTTTAGCCTTTAGAGCATCATAGAAATCATAAGCACAAGAACATTCTTTGAGAGTTAGTTATTGTCTAAGTATTAACTCCTCCATAGTTATTACTAAGGCATTAATATCAGCTGTTAGTATCAGCTGATATAACTCTCAGTGTATATCTCTTCTAGTTTGAGCGGTCTAAAGTGTCAACTCAAGTATAGAGTTTTAGGTAGTGTGTACTATCTATTTCCGCAAACTCTGTATCGTATTAAGCTGTTTTTAATAAAACTCTTAATCATTGAAACCTTGTTGTTATTTACTTATCATATCTTTGTTACTCGGCCATAACGCAACACGGTTGTGTTGTTGGGATCCAACAACTGGTATCAGAGCATGTGTCAAAATTGTTTTCCATCAATTTTGAGCATCTGTTATGGCTGAACCTACATCATCAGATCTTCCATCATCTGGAAAACCTCCCAAACTCACTCAAACCAACTACCCCATGTGGAAAACCCGTATGTTGTCCCACATGGTTACCTAGCACCCAAAACTTCAAGATAATATCACGATAGGAAAATATGTTCCCAAAACCCTCATTCCTGGTTCTTCTGAAACACCAGAACACTATGGTGTGAAGTCTGAGGCTCAGTGGACAGACGCTGAAAAACGTCTTGTTCATCTTGAGAACAAGGGTAGAGATATGCTTTTTCAAGCAGTTGGTGATGAACTGTATCACAATATTCAGTTTTGTGACTCAGTTAAAGAGATGTGGGAAAGGCTGGCTGAAGTTTATGAAGGCACATCTGTTGTGCGTGAACATAACAAAAACATGCTCATACATGATTATGAACTGTTTAAAGCCAAGCCAAGTGAGACTATAGCTCAAACTTTCAATCGTTATAACATTCTGTTAAACGAGCTGAAGTCTCATGGGGTTGATAAGGACGATATGTCCAAAATGTGTAAGTTTATGGCAGCCTTACCCTCTAAATGGGCTACCATCAAAACTTGAATGAGTACATCTCCTACTCTGAAAGATTATACTCTTTCATCTCTCTATGGTATGTTCTTAAGCCATGAGAGAACCGTATTCAACAAATTTCAACCTCCAAAGGACTCTAAAGTGAGTTCCGCTGGATCTTCGACTGCTCTTGTCTCCTTAAACAAGCCTAGCAGAATCGAATATCCACCATCAGATGATGAGGCTGACAACACTTCAGCTGTTGGTTTGTTCAACATGCCGGAAGTCAGCATTGAAGAAGTCGATGAAGATGAAGACAACAATGCCCTTATATCTGAGTTGGCCTTACTTGTTAAAAATAGAAAATTCTTCAAAAACAAGTCTGGCTCCTCAGCTAGAGGCTCGAGTAGCAGATCTATCTCTTCAGTTGTTTCTTCCAGACCCTCTGGAAGTACACCTGACATCTCTGAGATAACTTGCTACAACTGCAACAAGAAGGGACACTATGCTAACGACTGCAAGCAGAAGAAAGCTAGTTCATCATCTTCAACTGGTGAGTCCATTGAAGAAAAATACAAAAAAGCTACAAGCCTTCACCAAAAAGATTCTAGAAGAAAAGAAGGCACTTGAAAGCAAGTCTGCTAACAATGGTCTAGTAGCTGAGACTCATGATTGGGCTGACTCAGGTGACAGGTCATCTGACGACGATGAACAAATGGCCACAATGTGTTTGATGGCTCGTGCTGATGACGATGAATGCATTACAGCTGATGATGCTAGTACCTATAAATGGGTCAACATTGTTCACAAAAAGGTAACCTCTCTAATCTCCGCTGAGGCTACTAAAGCTAAAGAAATTGTTGACTCTATTATTTGTGACTTGCACTTCATTGATCAGCTGAAAGGTGAATGTTTGGATAAACATAATGCTATTCTACGTGAAAATGCATTCTTAAAAGAACGTTTTATTGACCACAAAACTTTAAAAGAAGAACTTTCTGAAACGAAATTTATTAACTCAGTTCTTCAACATGATCTAAGTGAAAAAGTTAAAGAACTTGAAGCAATTAAAAAGATTTGTGAATCATGGTCTCGTTCATCCAAACGTGTGAGTGAATGTGTTAACTCACAAATCCCTAGTCAAGTACAAGCTGCACTAGGAGGAGATTTCCTTGCTGCAGCCGATGTACCTGACAGCAGTACAGATGATCTGTACTACTCGTCAGCTGATGCTTCTGTGCCAGCTGAAGAGTTGGTTTTTGGTTCCTTTGTTAGGTCTACCAAAACCTATGCTACTGAGATGTCCTCAGAAGATCCTTCTGTGGCTACCGGTGAAGAGTCATCTACTGACTCCTCTGCCATGGTAGTTAGGACACCTACTGTAGTTATTGTTGAACCTAGAAAATCTATCTCGGGTTCAACATCTGCTGCATCTTCTGCTAAATCTCAGCAGAAGACTAGAAGAACAGCAGGAAAGAAAACTGTTCTTACACCCTCCAAGGGTGAGCCAGTTGGAGTTCGTACTCGAGCTGCAAAGAACAAAGGTAAGAGTGTGTCTAAGAACACTCCAAGTCCTTCTTCAGTCGTGTCTGTCAGACGACTGAAAGGAAAGGTCAGCAAGCTGACATCACTCGTTCAAACTCTGACTATCTCTGATAATCAGAAAATGAAAGGTATTTTGGGTCCAGTTCCCAATCCTACTGCCTCGCCCTCTACTCCACTGCAAAGAAACAGAAAATGATATAAGTGTGGAGATCGTGGGCACATGGCAAGCGATTGTGACAGCACATGCTTGAGACCTTCCCCAACTTCAGTATGTGAGCCTACTGAAAAGCCAACATCTGTGAGTCCCAGCGGGAAGTCACAAGGACCCACCGAAGTGTGGGTTCCCAAAAAGAACTAACTTCTTTATCTTATGTGCAGGGTGATGAAAGCAAACATGTCTGGTACCTAGACAATGGTTGCTCAAGACACATGACTGGTTACAAATCCCTGCTGGAAGAGTTTGAAGTTTGTGATGGCCCCTCAGTAGTTTTTGGTGATAATGGTAGAGGCTCAACTGAAGGTTATGGAACCATTTCTAATGTGTCCATAAAAATCACAAGAGTTGGTTATGTAAATGGGCTGAAACACAATCTTATCAGCATTAGTCAACTTTGTGATGCAAAGTTCTCAGTGAACTTTAATGAATATAGAGGAACGGTGACAGATAAGAATGGAAAGGTAGTATTAGTTGCTCCCAGAACCAAGAATGTCTATACACTTGACATGAATCCTCAAAATCAAGAAGTCTGTCTATTCTCTCAATCTACTGAAGAGCTGAATTGGCTGTGGCACAAAAGGCTATCTCACCTGAACTTCAAAAATATATCGAAGCTGGCGCGAGGTCAGCTGGTGAATGGTCTGCCACAAATCAAATATGAAAAGGATAAGCTTTGTTCTGCATGTGAACAAGGTAAACATCACAAAAGCTCCTTCAAATCAAAGCAATGTTTTTCCATCGACAGATGCCTTCACATGCTCCATATGGATCTCTTTGGTCCCATGAGCACTGAAAGTCTAGGTGGAAAGAAGTATACACTTGTTATCGTTGACGAATACTCACGATATACTTGGGTTATATTTTTACGCCACAAGAGTGATGCAGCTGATGAAATTATCAAGTTCATCAAAAGGATGGAACTTCTAAATGGGTCTAGAGTCAAGATGCTATGATCAGACAATGGTACTGAATTCAGAAACAAGACTTTGGAAGATTTCTGTTCAGATGTTGGGATCTCCCAAAACTTCTCAGCTGCTAGAACACCTCAACAGAATGGTGTTGCTGAAAGAAGGAACAGATGCCTTATAGAAGCTGCAAGAACAATGCTTGCTGAGTCAAACATGCCTAAGCAATTTTGGGCAGAGGCTGTTAACACAGCTTGTTTTGCTCAGAATAGGTCTCTCTATGTGAAGAGACACAAAAAGACTTCTTATGAGATTTTTCGTCAAAGGAAACCTTTCATCGGTTTCTTTCACGTGTTTGGCTGTGTGTGTTTTGTGTTAAACACAAGAGATCAGCTGAGTAAATTTGACTCTAAAGCTGATGAAGCCATTTTCTTGGGATACTCCACTCTATCCAAAGCATATAGAGTTTTCCACAAAAGAAGACAAACATTGGAAGAGTCCATAAATGTTACTTTTGAAGAACACTCAAAGGCTTTGAACCCCTCCTCTACTGACTCATCTGATGCCTTTCAGAGATCAGCTAAATCATCTCCTGATGGTACAACTGAAGCATTCTCCGATGCTTTAAATCTCTTTGATGGTCCCGTAAATGAATCAGATGAGACATTCCATGATGCTCCTACATATCTTGTGGACATTGTAGCTGTTCGACAAGAGATTCCAACAGTTAGAGCATCATCCAAGGCTACTTCTAAGCCACCTCTTCATACTTCAAGAAGATCAGTTCAAAATGAAGTAATTCATCCTGCTGAGCAGTCAGCCGCTCAACAAGGATCTAATTCTGCTGAATCTTCCTCTTCTACTGCTGCTCCTCAATCTAAGTGGACCTCAGAACATCCAATTGAGTTAATCATTGGAGATCCACAACAGGGAGTAGTCACTAGGAGTAAAGCATCATGCAATCTATGCCTGTGGTCTTGCTTTCTAGCAACTGAAGAACCAAAAAATATTAAAGCTGCGTTAGAAGACTCAAGCTGGATTCAGGCGATGCAGGAAGAACTTAACCAATTCGAGGTCAACAAAGTATGGCAGCTGATGCCTCCACCAGCTGGAAATACCATAATTGGTACTAAATGGGTATTTAGGAATAAAATGGATGAAGAAGGTGTAGTTATTCGCAACAAGGCTAGACTTGTTGCACAAGGATACATACAAGAGGAGGGAATCGATTTCGATGAAACATTTGCTGCAGTGGCTAGGCTTGAGGCTATTAGAATATTTCTAGCCTATGCTGCTTACAAAGACTTCACAGTTTTTCAGATGGACGTGAAGAGTGCCTTCTTAAACGGAAAGTTGCAAGAGGAAGTGTATGTTAAACAACCACCAGGGTTTGAAAATCCTAAGTATTTAGACTATGTGTTTAAACTGGATAAAGCGCTGTATAGGTTGAAAGAAGCTCCTCGTGCATGGTATGATACACTCTCCACGTTCCTCATAGCAAATGATTTCACCAGGGGAAAGATTGATAAAACCTTATTCATTCGCAAAATCAAAGGTGATATCATTCTTGTTCAAATTTATGTGGACGACATAATCTTTGGTGCTACTGATGAAAAACTTTGTAGACGTTTTTCTAAACTTATGTCTACAAAGTATGAGATGAGCATGATGGGTGAATTGACATATTTTCTTGGCTTACAAGTTAAGCAATCTAAAAATGGAATTTTTATAAATCAAGAAAAATATATCGAAGATCTATTAACGAAATTTGATATGAATTCATCATCATCCATGAAAACACCAATGGCTCCTCCAAACAATTTAGATGCTGACATAACTGGTAGTCAGTTGATGTCACATTCTATAGAGGAATCATTGGATCATTACTCTATCTCACCGCCAGCAGACCAGACATTATGTTTGCTACTTGCATGTGTGCTAGGTATCAAGCTGATCCTAGAGAATCTCACTTAATATCCAAAAAAAGAATCTTGAGGTACCTTAAGGGTACTCCAAACCTAGGTCTTTGGTATGCCAAAGACTCCGGATTTGATCTAATTGGCTATTCAGATTCAGACTTTGCAGGTTGCAAAATGGATAGAAACAACACCACTGGAGGATGTCAGCTGCTTGGTGGAAAGCTAGTCAGCTGGACAAGCAAGAAACAAAGCACTGTTTCTACCTCCACAGCTGAAGCAGAATATGTTGCTGCTGGAAGCTGCTGCGCTCAAGTCCTTTGGATGAAGAATCAGCTTGTTGATTTCGATACGAACTTCTGCAAAGTTCCCATCTATTGTGATAACACGAGTGCTATTGCGATCAGCAACAATCCAGTTCTTCATTCCAGAACCAAACATATCGACATAAGGTATCATTTCATTAGAGATCACATTGAACAAGGTGACGTGGAACTCCACTTCATTTCAACTGACCTTCAGCTGGCTGATCTATTCACTAAGCCTTTAGATGAAAAAAGATTCAACTTTTTGATCAGCGAGCTAGGTATGTTGAATGCTTGAATCAACTGCTGAAGTACTATCAGCAGCTGATAAGATTCACCTTGTCACTTAGTACATTCAGCTGACTAAAATCTTTTGAATCTATCAGTCAGCTGAATAAAATCTCTTAAATGATAACTTATCAAGTTTTATAAGTTAAAACGTTTGGTTCTCCCAAAAAGGCATCTTCCTACCCTGTCCACACGTTCTCTGTGGTAAATATTTCCACTCGAGTGGAAATATTTGGCATTTATGAGGGACAAGACCTCTGACACAGAAACGGCTCCACTACCCTGACAGAAACGGCTCCACTTTCTCACACTGTCACATCCAACCACCTTTGCACGATAACCAATGTGTGTATAGTTGGTTTGAAACTATCCAATTATGACCCGGTTTAAACTCGAACTTTACTCAAACCGACCCATAAAACCCCTATAAATACCCACCTCTCTTCCTCATTTTTCCTTCATCCCTCCCACAATTCTTTCTCCAAAAATCCTCCACTTCTAAACCTTTATCTTTCTTCCCTCTCTCCTCAAAATGCCGAAGAAAGCCCCAAATGTTTCTCTTACTAGGGCTGCTATTGAGTTCTATCAGAACTCAAACCTAGTAGGCAACTTTTCTCCACCGGATGATCTTGAAGATATCTATCGACCGGTTGTGACGTTTGTGAGTCACTGCCCCATCCGTGGTGCCTTTACAAGAGTCACCAAGAGTATCATTGAACTCTTGCGTGATTTCTGGATGACCGCCTCCGCTTCTGGAGACGACATCACGGCGCAAGTCGGAACTCATCAAATCACAATTTCTCTGGATGATTTCCGAGTTGCTTGCGGATTCGATTATCTGCAACCTGGTGAAGAATATCAGTAGACTAAATCTGCTGATGAAGCTAAAGCGAGTCTAATCAGTATCACTGGATACAGATTATAAAACGAAGAAGACAGGTTGCCGATCTTCAAGAAGTCTCAGCTGACGAGACCCTGGGCCTATTTCTTTACCCACATCATTCAGGGTATCGGAGGCAATTCCGGGTCTCTCAACCAGTGCAACTCCAGCATGTAAGTCTTTGCTGAAGCCCTAGTCACTAGTCAGCGGAACGACTTTGGGAAACTGGCGTACGAGGAGGTCAAGACGAAGCTGAAAAGCAAGGGAAATAACATTCCCTATCTTCGCTTTTTCACATTGTGCGTTGCACATGTGATGCTTGAAAAGCTGAAGATAGATTATGAAGACATCCCTGGGGAATCGGTGATGGTCCGTTCCATTTCCAGCCTCATCTTCCAGAAGAAGGATGATGAGAAGGCATTTCCCCTCACCTCGTACATGCTAAAGATCATAGATGATCGAGTCAGATCCTGAAGGGATCGAAAGAAGGGCGCAACATCGAAGAAATCTGCCCTCCAAGAAGGTAAGTCCTTTTCTCATCTAAAGAGATTTCCATCAACTGATCGCACACAAACTGTTGATGGAAATACCACCACTTCCACTGGGATCTCAATGCCCATTAACGTGGAAATTGTGGAAACGGGTGATATTCCACGTGGTGGGAAGAAGCGTGTGAAGTGATCTGCTCACCGCACTGAGTCTTCCTCTTCATTCTCTTTATCATTTTCTCCCACTACCAGCGCCCCTTTTTCTCCTCAGCTGAGGAGAATAGGGTCTGCTACCTGTGGAGATGATGATGTTGATGATGATGTTGAGCTGGCGATCGCAGCATCATCAGGATTCAGCCGGAATCCGTTGGGTTCTCACTCGAGATCCCAATTGGAAGGATTAAAGTCAGAGGCAGTATCAGCTTCTGAATGCAGTCCTTCTCATTTTCACTCTTACAGTGTTTTTCCAGGAACTCTACCAATACTTGGAGTTCCTGTCCAGACACTTCCGGCTGTCTCTCTTTCTTCCTTCCCTTTCATCCACTCTGCTGATTTCTCAACAAGTCAGCAGACTTCAAAACGGCAATTTCGTTCTTTAGGAGTTAGTGCCGGCTCCACACCTCTGCGTAGCTCCTCGACCGATTCATTATATGTCATTGTAACAAGGGAACAAACTCCACAAGCAACCTCAGTCTCTCAAGAGACTGCTGGTGAAGTTTTTGGCTCATCCCAAGCCACCCGAGTGTCAGCTACACACACACACCACCCCCAACTTCTTCATCACCAACTGAGTCATCAGCTGATGATAGATTGACTAGAAACCAAGTCAATCTTGAAGCTGTTCTTTCTGTTTCCCACAACGTTACCAGCGTAAACCAGCTGGTGATCGAGGAAGCCACCACCGCCAATGAAGAGACAACTCTAGACCGAGTTGTTACTGAGGCAACTACCCAAGCTGCCAGTGATCGCGAACGTATTCGCCAACTGAGCTGTGAGGCAGCTAACCCACCACCCAGAGGAACTCTTCCTCTAGTCTCCATAACAGTTTCGCCGACTGTTGAGACCGAAGCACCACATTCTCAAACAGCATTTCATATGTTGTTTGATTCTGCTGATATTCCCATTCAGCAGTACATCGTTTCAGATGATGAAGAGATGCAAGAATCTGGGCTTCAACCAGTTTTGACAACTGAAGTAGGCACTTCTGTTTTAACCCCAGAAGTTTCAGTTCGACCCAACCCACCCCCCATAGTTTCTGAGGATCCCATGGGAACTCTTCTTCCACAGCTGAGGTTACCCCTCAAGCTGGAGACATGCCGGACCCCCTCCCCAAACGCGTCCAAGTGTCCCATGCTGAATCCAGCAAAGCTGGAGGAAGCATTCCCATCAGAGCCGCTGCTGCTCTGATGTCTAGTGTTGTTACATCCCAGATTCGACCTGGGATGGCCACGCTGAGGAAGCAGATGGACTCCCTTCGCATGGATGTTCCAAAGAAGTTTGCCAAAACTGCTGAGAACCTCTCTTCCAGCATAACTTCTCTGCATGATGAGGTCCATACTCAGACTCCTCGGCTGGCTCTTCTATCTGATCAGATTCGCCTCAACACCAGCGGGCTCATCTCTCTCAACGACTACGTGCGTCAAGAGCTGAACTCCCTTCACGACTCTGACAGAGTCGAAAGCGACAAACTTCTCTCCGAAGTTCGGGACAGCCTGGCTAATTCCCAATCAAAGCAAGAGTCCCTGCTGACGCTCACTCATAGCCACCTCTCTAAGGCTATCGATGAGTCAGCAGCCGCTGTGTCCACCAGGTTGGACAAAATGGAGACTGAAGTCACCTCGCTGACTTCCCAAGTCGCTGGTCTCCAAGGCACCCTCAACCTCATTATTGCCAAGCTTAATGAGGGTGTTGCTGTTGTCCATCCTGCTTCAGCACCAGAGAGTACCCCTCTTCTTCGGGCACTCTCCGAGGGGGAGAAAGTGGCCACTTCGGCAGGTGAACAACATGGTGAACAAGAAAGTTCACAACTTATAATCACCTCTGCGGTTGGAGCCAATACTGAAGATGTTCCAGTAGGTGAAAGCTCAAGAAATCCACCTATCACCTCTACTGGAACAGTAGAAGAAAAAGCTGAAACCTCAACTGGTTATACTAAAATCGTTGATTCTTTTGAATCAGTTGAGGTCCCAAAAGTCCAAGCCCCGCAAATCCAAAACCCTCAGCCTATTTAATAGGAGATTCCTCATCCTGCTGAGGGGGAGCCTACATATGCTTTGGTTGAAAACCTCATTTTAAATGACGTTGGAACCACTGCTGATCTTGATACATCAATAGCCCTTCAAAGGATAGCCCATGAAGAGCTGTATCAACAAGCTGAAGCACAAAGAGCTGAGAACATTAGGTTGTTCAAAAAGGTTCTTGATCAACGTAGGCAGGAAGCAAAGATCACCAGCGTAAGAGCCCCCAAATTCGATCCTAGCTGCCCTGATCAAATTGTAATAACAAGGGCTGGGAGTGCGGTGCTCCATGAAAAGTTTGCTCTGAACACGATCAGCCTCATTCTCAACTACGATGAATGGAAAGAGGCTGAAGCAGCTGCCAGAACTGAGAGACCATCGCGGATTATAGTAGAACTGGTAGATAGGATTCAAGTCGCAGTCCATTCCTTCAAGAATCTATGCGATACAATCATGAAACAAGCTCCCGAGTTGGCATATCGTATACCTCCTGAATTGTGTGAATCTCAAACTGCTATTGTTAGAGAAACTGCTGGTGAAAGCTCCTCAGCGAGAGGGGAGAAACGTAAGTCCGTTCTCCTTGAGCCTCTTGTTGACTCCGAATCACTGGATATTGGGTCGTCCATCATATTTGCAAAACGACCAAAACCCAATATCACAAAAGCCATCCCCGAGGGAGTTAACTTTGTCCCTGGGCTGATCGTAAAAGAACCAATTTATGGCTTTTGCTATCTGGAGAAAAAGAAGCTGCCTTGCTTCCAGCGGGTAGATGAGTTGAACTTATGTGATGTGGATCAACTAATGCTCTTTCACAAGGTGTTGAATTCCTCTACTGAAGAGGGAAGAGAAATGAAGAAACTAATAAGCTCAGCTTTCAACTCACTGTGTCACAATGTCCTTGGATCGGCTATATCCAAGACATTATAGTTTTTTTTATTTTCCTTGTACTTTAATTTCCTTATCAATAGAAAATCAAAATTTTGTAATATACTTGTAAAAATTGTAAAAAGATAAACATATACAAAAGAACCCTAAGGGTCAAAGTACATAAGTATTCAGCTGAATCATTAAAGGGTTACACTTATACGGCTATTCGATTGCATCAAATAGGGGGAGATTGTTAGTCCCAAGACTAAGTAAATAAGATTTTATGCTCGAAAGCCAAGAAGAATAAACAACAACTGAAGTAAGTATCTCAGCTGAAGCAAGTATATACAATAAACCTTCAGCTGAGTACGTACTTAGCTTTAGGATACAAGTCAAATCAGCAGCTATTAACTAGAGTTCATTCGAAGTCTATGGCCAAAGGACAAAGACAAGAAGAAGACTATTCAGCTGATTGTGGAATCAGCTGATAGTACCTGCTGCAGATGAAGACTTAAAGGAAATGTTCATTGACACCTTGAACATTTCCCTTTCCCGCTCAAAGAAGAAGAAAACGATGAAGATCTTCTATTTTGGAATAGAAGATAATGTCACTACAACTTCATCGTTTGTCCCTCAAGCATGTAAAGAGAAAGTCAACAACTTCTGTACTTGTGTAGTACACCTTTCACTGTGCGTCAGAAAAGGTACCGGAAGAAGTGGACACAAAGTACACTCGGGACGATAACTTGTGCAATCGCATTTAATGATCCATGGCAAGTCTATATCGACGAATAATATGTTTACACGTCGTCAAACTTGTGGACTAAGGAACATGGATCTTTGGCTATAAATGCAGATGTAAATGGTTGCATTTACAACACACCTTTAGCCTTTAGAGCATCATAGAAATCATAAGCACAAGAACATTCTTTGAAAGTTAGTTATTGTCTAAGTATTAACTCCTCCATAGTTATTACTAAGGCATTAATATCAGCTGTTAGTATCAGCTGATATAACTCTCAGTGTGTATCTCTTCTAGTTTGAGCGGTCTAAAGTGTCAACTCAAGTATAGAGTTTTAGGTAGTGTGTACTATCTATTTCCGCAAACTCTGTATTGTATTAAGCTGTTTTTAATAAAACTCTTAATCATTGAAACCTTGTTGTTATTTACTTATCATATCTTTGTCACACGGCCATAACGCAACACGGTTGTGTTGTTGGGATCCAACAACACCCACCCATATGTGAAAGGGGTCCTATCAAAACACCAAAAAGACGGACATAAAAGGCTAGCTCAATCGGGGTCGTGGCCTTAGCCACACCACAAGAAGCAACCACGACTTAGAGGGAGTGTTCCCCTTTTCACCAGACCGTGAAACCCATGCCACATAGTCAACCACACCGTGAAGACATGCCCATATCGAGCAACTTTAGGACGGTATGTTTGTTGCAAAATACAATTTTATAGGACTAAAGTTTAGTTTCGTAATGTTAGTGTTTATTACGAAGACACGGGTTCGATTCCCGTAAGGGATAGGTACTCATTCCCGGCCGCTTTCAGTTAGTGTTCATTGCTGAGTGATCGCTCGCTATCTGGCTGGAAAAGTGTCATAATCATATATTACAACCCGTTTAGATATGACATTTTTTAAGTCATATTAGGTTTAAAATCCTTTAAATTAGTTTAATAGGACACTAAATGGAATCCTATTAAGTATATTCTAGTGTATTGTATGCAACATGCAATACTTGAACTTGTGATTTCTCGTTATTAATACAATATCCTAACCAAACTATATCGTGTGTTCAATATTTGATTATAATTATCCTTATTAAATTCTTAAACTTTAAAAAGTTGAAATTACCACTATCACCACCACCCACCATTACTACAACCACCATCACCTATCATCCGCGACCACCACCAGCAGCCATCATTACTATTACCACAATCAACCATCAATTGGTCACTGCAAAATATATATTTAAAAGATACTCGTTGTCACATTGTACAAATAGCCTTCTATTTTCAGTAATGGTAGCGAGAAACCTAGTTAGTCTATTACTTAAAATCAACATTGAGATAAAGATGTTAATACGAGGATGTAAAATGGATAAAATATGTTTCCAAATTTGAATGAATTAATATATTTAGATTGGGCGTAAGGGGCTGCGTCGCCCTTCAAGTTGCCCTCCGTCCCACACACACGACGTCACTATTGCGCTACGATTCCCACACACACACGACGTCACTATTGTTGCCGGTCGATTGATTTTCAAAGGAAATGGTTAATTTCAAAGGGAAAAGATTTGATCGCCTATTACGTGTGTTTGGTAAAGATTTATCATGTGTATGTTCGGAGGAGAAAAAAATTGATATGTCATTGATGTGACAGAGATGACCAAACTATTTAAAAAGCAATTTTAATATTGTTAAAATATAAATTCCGTTTAAAGTGGAGATGCTATAAATAGAATCACACCATACTAATATAGAATACGGCCATACCGTATTTTACTATAAATAGTATATGTGATCTTTTTCTATCTTTTATTTTTATTGTTCTTTTGCTTTCCATAATTTATAATATATTTTCTATAGTTCTTTAAATGGAGGCCTCATGCAAAGTTAAGTAATCTCCCAAGTTAAGTAACCCACTTTTGAGAGTGGTTGAGACTTGCAATATTCTAAGAATGTTCGGAATTGGATGTTATAATAATCTCATATTGATCGATAGATAATAAAATGGTTTAGAAAATGTGTTTCTTTGGGTCAACTAAAGACTAATTATAGAAACGAATTTGTCCATTTGTATTTAGTATTGTATTTTGTGAGAATGACCAATTGTAATTGTACTTATACGAGTATTATACTTCCCCGCGCGATGCTGCGGGACTTAAAATATATACCTTTTATATTAATATTTAGATTCGGTTTATTTAATTTATTATTTTGTATTTATAAACAAAAAGATAATGTATGTTCATATTGATTGTAGTTACAAAAATATTATGGCTGGTTTTTGAAAATTTTTAAATATTAAAATATGTTTAAATACATGTTTTAATAAGACTTTATGTTTCTAAGTTGTGATTTAGCAAAAATTTAGTGTCTAAAAGTTGTTTGGTAATTGTGTTTAAAAAAATGTACTATGTATACTTAGTATGATACGGATGTATTTTTAAAAGAAAAGGAATGAATTTAAAGTAAATAAATATAACTAAACAAAAAGATGTATGTATTCTGGTAAACTAAAAGTTATACAATGTCATATCGAAATGTGCATTGCATGTGACTAAACAAACAGTGGCTAGCGGCCCATTAAAAAAAATGTAACTTTGGTGGCTGAAAGAATTGAACCCGGGTCAACAGGAAGAGAACACCTTTAAAGCATAGTGCACAGCCACTCAAATAACAATCAATTTTGGCAAATATTTCACTTAAGTGGTATATATTCCGAATCTTTGTTATTTTTATGAACAGTAGAATTACTATCATAAATGTATTATAAGAGGAATTATAGTATAGAACAATAAAGTTTTTAGAATAAAATCGATCGATTTTTAATGTAGTACAAGTCGCAATGCTTTTGTCTTAAAACAACGGCATGAGAGCTTTTGTCTTGGTTACGCAAAGATGACAAATTATAGTTATTATTGACAGTTTTGACACGACCTATCATGACTACAATTAGTAACAATTTATTATTAGGGATTTGCTAACCATTGCCCTAAGGGCAATGGTTAAGAATGATTAAAGTGGTTAATGTACAATAAATAAAGCATAATTAATTAGAGTTGGTTAATAAAATACATGGGGTGGTTTTTTATTAGGTAGTTTACAATTAATTTAAGCCACAAAATTTTCTTAACCATTGTCCTTATTATTATTATTATTATTATTATTATTATTATTATTATTATTATTATTATTATTATTATTATTATTATTATTATTATTGTTAATATTATTATTATTTGTTAGTCCTGTAATAAGTGAGATATAACATATATACGCTTTCACTGACCAATTTAAATTTTATGGAGACACTCAACACTTTTAAAACTTTTCTTTATTAATCAATAATGATACAATAAAGATGCAAGCAGTTTGTGGAATAGCTAAGAACAAATCCTAACTAAAATCCTTGCATGTGATAAACAACAACAGATATTATCTAAGACAAGTTTATGATCAACAAATGATCAAGCATAAGACCAAACACTTTCGTTATACAGATTCAATTCTCGAATCAGATAAATAGAGTTAACTGGTGGTTTACACTCTGCTCGAGGGAATAAAGTTCTGGAGTAAATTCAGCAGCGTGTAACCTTGTTGGGTGCCCACGGAAAATCGATCGCCTAAGTCCTCAATTTATATCATTGGGAAACGTAGAGCCAAAGGAATGATCGATCGATTCCACGTGTGAATATTCCGTTGGTGCAGAGGATATTTCATGGGACGAGCACAACTAACGGAATTCTGACAGTACTTTCTGTCGTCTTGTGATCGCCGATATCTTCTTGAAGATTTGCAAGATATTCATAATCAGCGATGCACAAACTTGTGCTTTACTTGTGTCTTTCTGTGACGCTGAAACTTTAAGACTATGTATACTTTTGGTAGCCATGAGTATTTCGGATACTCATGCTTCTTCAGATGACCTTCAACTTCAGCGACCTTCACTAAGAGTTTTGCTTAGAGAAGTATCTGTTCAATGATTCAGCATTTTGTCCATTGCGCTGAACCTGTTACGCTATCTGATCTATTAACCAGTATCTGATTCTGCACGGGGAACTAATCGTTGTTTCAGATAGTGATCAGATAGTGTAACTGGGTAACTGAAATCCGAACTGATCAGATACAGTTACCCACAATCTGAGGAACTAATCCTCAGATTGTCTTCTAACTATCTGCCTTTTTGTCTTCATTAAATCTCTTCAGTGGGGGATGCTTTTCAGCGACCTAACAATCTCCCCTATTTGATGTAGATAAATAGTTAGGCAACTCCCCCTGAATATGTGAAGGTTTTATATTTAACCTTGAGTATTTTTCACAATTCAGAGTGTCTTCGACGTACCTAGAAAACATTACAATATATGTTGATCTGATAGGAATCTGATCACACTGCAATTCATAACTCATATTTTATTTTTGAGTTTTTTTAAGTATCTAGCAGGCAAGTAAACTCAGGTATGTCAAAATCATCATCATTGACTGATGATGTTCATTCATCACAAAGAGTATCAAAATAACGACATAAATGTAAATTGTTTTGGTGTGCATGCGGAAAAGTAAATTGTTTTAAGATTACAGACCATTGTTTTTCAAACATAAACATAAATTCTTCAACCACCGGTCTTCTGCCACCGGTGCCTCCCATTGTTTTCTACCGAATCACTCCTTTCTTTCCTTGTGGCTTCCCAAGCCCCTTCTCTTGCGTTTTTCCTCCATAGCTTCAGCAACCTCTTCAACAGGCATCTCTAGATGTCTGGCAGTCATCCTGAGTTCTTCTTCATCAGGAGTCATCTGACTCTTCCGCTTTTTCGTTTTTGGCGGAGAAGTTGCAGGACCCTTACCTTTATCAAGGGGAAGATTTTGGATTTTACCCACGGGAGCTTCTGCAGAAACCCTGACAAGGGGATATGAGGACGGAACGATTAGGATTCTGGTAGTACCACCAGCATGAGTGATTGAGATCTCTGGGAACTCTTCAAACCTGGTCCCTGACCTCATAAAACGTTCTGAGGTCATCTGATACGTTTTCCCACCCTGAACACTTTCTTTGGCTACACGATTCAAACCACTACCAACATTATGAGCTCTGTTGTCTCCAGCGATTCTCTTCCCATTGCTCTGGTTGCTCCGGTCTTCACCTCCCATTCCGGCCGGTCTAACGACACTCTACGTTGTGCCTTGATGGGACACAGATTTCTCCCCCTAAAAATGAGGGGTGGGAGTGAAACCTTGAGCATTTTCATTATTCATCAGTGGCTCAATAAGGTTAGAGATGCGAGATAACAGATTATCAATCCTTTCACCAATGGATCTTTCGAGACGATTGAATTTAGATGTCAGATCAGCGTTTCTTGACGTGAGATTTTCACTTGCAGAGATAATATTATCGATCTGCCCGTTTTGTGCATTCATGTTTCTTTGGAGATTTTCCTGATTGTTTGCCAGGAAATCTTGAACGCTGTCTGACATGGCCTGGTGATTGGAGATGTTCCTAATGTTGGTATTTATAACCCACAAAAACTTCTAATTAGAGCAAGTTGTTTGAATGTTTCATTAAAGTTTTCCATCATGCCAGGGAGATCTCTCGCAGCTGGCACACCGCGGTCCATCGGACCCTCTGGTGTGGCAGCTCTCCTGGGGGTGGAACTTGCTCGACTGTGGCGGCGGGACATTCATCGGAGCTATCAGTCCAGCTGACTGGTAGCGTGTACTCTTGTTCGGGTTCAGTACCAACATTTGTTTGAGTGGGAACACTTGTGTGCTCCACCGATTGATTGACATCAACAACTTCTTCTTCTCCAAACTCATCAATGAGTCTGTTAACATCATCGAGTTCAGCTTCTAACCTAGAAACCTGATGGACCGGAGAATGGTCCATGTCTACACTTTCTGTCCTCAGAGGAACTGATGAAGGGGAGGATGAAATTTCCCTTATCTCAATTGGAGTTGGATTGGGGACCACTCTGGGGTTGGAGCTTCTAGTTCTATATCTGCGGGATTGGCTTGATGGGTTTGACGGTGGTGGTGGTGGTGAATGATCAGAAGAGGATTGATTGTTGTCATCATCAGACTCGACATCATCCTCTTGAGAGGAGGCGGACTGGGCAAATCGAGTAAATGTCAACATACCTTCTGGGAGTTCGGGAGCAAATTTCTCTTCTTGCCCCGTGAAGTTTGAGCTACCCACCATACCGGCTTTGAGAGAGGAGACAATGTTATCATAGAACTTTTGTTCTCCTAAAGAATGAAGAAAGACCATACACAAGAACCTGGGAAACGAGATCAGTTCATCTTTGCTTCCAGCACCGACCTTCTTTACCAGTTGATCAAAGATTAGAGAACCGAAATGAATCCTAATATCGGAGAACAAGGCCGCTCCTAATATCATCTCATGACCAGAAACAGAGTCATACCCTCCAGTCTTACTGGTCAGGCATTGAGAGATGGTCATAAAGAATGCTGACCAAAGCGAACCCATTTTTGTTCGTGAAACACCCCTAGTGTGATCTCCTTGGTACCCGGTGTATGGCAGAACATCTCTTTTCGCATCTTCTAAAGATGGTGTTGATTCATGAACTTGCGGAACTCTTACATAATCGAGTTTGACTGCTTCTCTAAATGTAGTGAGGTTGAAGGAGACGATGTGTTTACCTTGTAGTATTGTTCAGGTTATGACGTCTGCTCCGGATTCTTTGGAGGTGGTGCAGGTATACCAGAATCGAGTAACATCGGTTTTGACAAGGGGATATTAAAGTTTAACGTGTCTCTGATTGGGTGTTGATCGAAGAATTTTAGCAACTCCTTAAACTCTGGTCTCAGATTTCTGAGACGATAATTTATGAAGCTTCTTGAGTTGCTCTTTGTAAAGTATATGTTTCGGTATGTATACGAAACATTGGGAGATGGTTGAATCGAGGCAGGAATGGGAACATTGAGATAAGTTCTTTTTGATTTCGACATTTTTAGAACTGAGAGATTTTTCGAGGAGGATGAAAGGGTTTTTAGAATTGCAGGAGAAAAATGTTAGTGAAATATTTGCGAAGTGGTGAAGTGTAGAGTAATTTGGGGAAGATCGTGGGAGACGGTTTCGATCAACGGTTAGAATTTGAACCATTAAAATTGATCGTGTGGTGGGGATGAGAAGTTATTTGTAGGTAGTCTAGGAATGATGAAAGAAGTCAATCAATTGGCAGGGTAGTGTGGCGGGAAAATCATCGTGCAGTCGCATTAAATGTCAGCGAGACAGACGTGTCCAATAGCACTAGAGTGTCAGTTATGAAGATAGGTCCAATGAGATTGCTCCACCTAATGACTATCTGATGAAGTCTAGTAACTGATACTTCATCAGATGGTCATTACCATCAGATAGTCTAGGACAAAATTTGACTATCTCAAATCATTCGACTATCTGAGTCACCTAGCCGTGAAGATGTATCTGAAGTATGTGATATCTAAAGGTTTTTTTTATGTTTTATATAGAATGTCTTATATCTGAATATAATGAGATACGAAGATATGGCTGATAAACCAGGTAATATGTTTGTATGTCAATAAAGACAGACTCATGTGATCATAAAATTAAAACATTAAGCTGATCATTCAAGAACAGAGTCTTGCATGAACATGAGTAGCTGAACATGATGAAAATTGAAATAACTTGTACCTAATATAAAATTAGTCCTCAGACTTGGTAAGAAACGAAAAGAGACAACTTCATGCGAAAAAAATAGCTGCGACAGTGGTTGGCGATAGGTAGGATTTGATGAGAAAACTTTGACTTTGCCTTATTGATGGTGTGGTGGAGTCGCAGGGGCTTACAACAGATCATTATCAGATGCCATCATGTTGTCTGCCCTGCATTGTCCTTCAGCTCATTTTTGGATTTTTGGGTGTCCATCGCTGAGGAATGGATACTGGTTGTCATTTAAAGTAGCCAACCTTTGTGAAGCACACCTTTCAATTTCTGATGACCTTTTTAAGCTCGAGGCTATATTTTCTTCATAGATGAGACTGTAACAGTTTTTGTGTTTGTGATAGCTACATTCCTTTTTACTCCTTTCGAGTTTATTATTTTGATCCGAATGGCTTTCATCTGTCTCCATGTCTTCATCTTCATAGATGAGACTGTAACAGTTTTTGTGTTTGTGATAGCTACATTCCTTTTTACTCCTTTCGAGTTTATTATTTTGATCCGAATGGCTTTCATCTGTCTCCATGTCTTCAGTTACTTCCACAATGATGTTCTGTTTTACATATTGTTCCATTGATAGATTTTGAATACCTGGATCAGCTTGAGTTTCATCGACCTCCATTTCCTCATCTCCTTCAAAAATAACATTTTGGTTGATATAGTTTTCTATTGATATATTTTGGGATTGGTTGAGGTCATCCATCTGATCAAAGAATGTCATCAGATAGTCATCAATGATTGATTCATCTGATATTTCCTCTGGATGAAACAAGAGATGTTGAAAAGGATAGCTTGCAAAATCTTTCAGAGTGACTGGCGGAATGGCACTATTTTCTAGTTGGTTGAAAACTGTTTGCAATTGATTATTAATTTGTGTGAATCCTTCATTCATCTCAGCCTTGATTTCGGTTGTGAGTTGTGCAAGATCAGCTTTAGTATCATCTATTGAGGATGTTAGCAAGCTGATGTGAGTGGTGAGGTTTACTATTGTTTGGTCATCAGAGCATTCAAATTCAGTGGTTCTTGCTTGTCTCTGATGACAAATGGATTCTATTTCTTCATGTGGAGTAGTAGCTTGAGACATCTCTTCATCCTGAATCTTTGATTCCTCTGAAGTATAATCTCTGGTGATGATCAGATTTCCGCTTGCAGTCTGAAAAACTTCTCTTTCAAGGCGAAATTCTTGGGATTTAGACAATCTGGATGTTTGGTTTTTAACGTTTAATGTTCCAGATATAGGAGTTCTGCAGATTGGATATTGTTCATACTTCTCAGAGAAACCATGAATGGAATTCTGTTCTTCTAGGACTTGCTTGTTGAAATTGAATGATTTATTCCATGAGTTGCACGATTTCTGAAGAGCTGCAATTTTCTGAGCTAGTAACAACTTATCTTCTCTTAGGATATTGTTGAAGCACTGAAGCCTGATTACCTCAAGTTTTGAATTTTCAGGTTCTGAGGATTCTTGAGTGAGTTCTTCTAATCTTTCTGTCATCGTGGAAAGAGCGGTTTCTAACTGAGCATTTCGCTCGTGAGTGAGCATCAGATCTTTAACAAGTGATCTGACTAGCGGTGGATAATCTTCTGGAGAAGCTGTGTTAGGTACTTTTCCCTTGTTTGGAGGTTCGTCTTCCCGTTCCCTTGAAACAGTGGACATTGGAGTATCAGATTCAAGAGACCCTTTTTCTTTCTGACGATATTCAGTATCTTCAAACCTTGCCATCATACATATACAATTCTGTTGATCTTCAGAGTTTGGCTCATATTCTTCTTCTATTTTTGCGAATAGACCTTTTGTGTTGCAAGTAATTACTTCTTCTTCACTTGTCTCTGAGTGACTTAACCAAGCTTAAGTAGTTCCCTTTAATGCTTTTGCATCTTTCTCAGCCTTGGCTAGCGGAGCTTTCAGCTCCTGGTATTTCTTCTCAGTATCTTCATATTTCGTTTTATAGTTTGACAAGGAGCTTGAGCTTGATTTTTCAGATCAAGAGTTCTCTTTAACTCTGCAATCAGCTTTGATGTGACTCGTTCTTCCACACTTAAAGCATACCATCTCTCCTCTATCGTTTTGACCTCCTAATCTGTTTCTATTTAAAAATCTTTTGTACCTTATTGCTAATAAAGCCATTCTTTCAGAGAATTCTTTTATATCATCATTATCACCTTCTCCTTGATTGGATTCACGTTCTTCGAAATCACCGTCTTCAGCATCTTCAAATCTTTCATCATTAGCATCGTCTGGATCGACAACGTTTTCCACCTTTGCTTTTAGTGATTTGCGAGATGACTTGGAAGAACTTGCAATGAGAGCGGAGGAGGTAGGAGCTTCATTTAGATCATCATACATCTTGTTTTCATTTTCAAAGTTCATCAGTGTACTGTAGAGACTGCTCATGTTCATATCTCATCTGACCAGAGGTTCTTAGCACCGTGGACATGACAGCCCATTCTTTTGGAAGAATTTCTAAAAATTTGAAAATTAACTCTTGGACATCTTTGTGAATGCCGAACTCCCTTAATTCATTTATGAGGATGGTGAACCTTCTGTAGGACATGTTGAGTGTTTAACCTTTGATGACCTCGAATGCTTCATATTTTCGATTCAACATTGTTTTTCTACTGGCATTAACTTCATCGGTTCCTTCATACGATGTTATCAAGATATCCCAAATCTCTTTGGTAGTTTTACACTCTTTTACAGTGATAAGAATGTGGTTTGGGAGGGATGTTTGAAGGAGGAACCGGATTTCAGCATCTAAGCCTACTAGCTTTTAGTCTGCCTCTGACCATTGATCTTTTGGTTTAGGTTCTTCAACATCAAAAAGGTCTTCTTCTTCATATTCGTCTTTATCGTCACCCTCCTTCTTCTTTTTCTTGGAAATAGTTGTACTTGGAACGAACATTTTTGGAATGTATGGACCATTGATAAGAGTGTCTAGTCCCATGTCATTTTGATGTTCGACAAATCCCAGAAAATGGATTTTCCACATACCAAAATCGTCATCAGTAAACACAGGGGCATTTGTCTTCTAACCATCTGCCTTTTTGTCTTCATTAAATCTCTTTAATGGGGGATGCTTTTCAGCGACCCAACAGTACTACTACTACTACTACTACTACTACTACTACTACTACTACTACTACTACTACTACTACTACTACTACTACTACTACTACTACTACTACTACTACTACTACTACTACTACTACTACTACTACTACTACTACTACTACTACTACTACTACTACTACTACTACTACTACTACTACTACTACTACTACTACTACTACTACTACTACTACTACTACTACTACTACTACTACTACTACTACTACTACTACTACTACTACTACTACTACTACTACTACTACTACTACTACTACTACTACTACTACTACTACTACTACTACTACTACTACTACTACTACTACTACTACTACTACTACTACTACTACTACTACTACTACTACTACTACTACTACTACTACTACTACTACTACTACTACTACTACTACTACTACTACTACTACTACTACTACTACTACTACTACTACTACTACTACTACTACTACTACTACTACTACTACTACTACTACTACTACTACTACTACTACTACTACTACTACTACTACTACTACTACTACTACTACTACTACTACTACTACTACTACTACTACTACTACTACTACTACTACTACTACTACTACTACTACTACTACTACTACTACTACTACTACTACTACTACTACTACTACTACTACTACTACTACTACTACTACTACTACTACTACTACTACTACTACTACTACTACTACTACTACTACTACTACTACTACTACTACTACTACTACTACTACTACTACTACTACTACTACTACTACTACTACTACTACTACTACTACTACTACTACTACTACTACTACTACTACTACTACTACTACTACTACTACTACTACTACTACTACTACTACTACTACTACTACTACTACTACTACTACTACTACTACTACTACTACTACTACTACTACTACTACTACTACTACTACTACTACTACTACTACTACTACTACTACTACTACTACTACTACTACTACTACTACTACTACTACTACTACTACTACTACTACTACTACTACTACTACTACTACTACTACTACTACTACTACTACTACTACTACTACTACTACTACTACTACTACTACTACTACTACTACTACTACTACTACTACTACTACTACTACTACTACTACTACTACTACTACTACTACTACTACTACTACTACTACTACTACTACTACTACTACTACTACTACTACTACTACTACTACTACTACTACTACTACTACTACTACTACTACTACTACTACTACTACTACTACTACTACTACTACTACTACTACTACTACTACTACTACTACTACTACTACTACTACTACTACTACTACTACTACTACTACTACTACTACTACTACTACTACTACTACTACTACTACTACTACTACTACTACTACTACTACTACTACTACTACTACTACTACTACTACTACTACTACTACTACTACTACTACTACTACTACTACTACTACTACTACTACTACTACTACTACTACTACTACTACTACTACTACTACTACTACTACTACTACTACTACTACTACTACTACTACTACTACTACTACTACTACTACTACTACTACTACTACTACTACTACTACTACTACTACTACTACTACTACTACTACTACTACTACTACTACTACTACTACTACTACTACTACTACTACTACTACTACTACTACTACTACTACTACTACTACTACTACTACTACTACTACTACTACTACTACTACTACTACTACTACTACTACTACTACTACTACTACTACTACTACTACTACTACTACTACTACTACTACTACTACTACTACTACTACTACTACTACTACTACTACTACTACTACTACTACTACTACTACTACTACTACTACTACTACTACTACTACTACTACTACTACTACTACTACTACTACTACTACTACTACTACTACTACTACTACTACTACTACTACTACTACTACTACTACTACTACTACTACTACTACTACTACTACTACTACTACTACTACTACTACTACTACTACTACTACTACTACTACTACTACTACTACTACTACTACTACTACTACTACTACTACTACTACTACTACTACTACTACTACTACTACTACTACTACTACTACTACTACTACTACTACTACTACTACTACTACTACTACTACTACTACTACTACTACTACTACTACTACTACTACTACTACTACTACTACTACTACTACTACTACTACTACTACTACTACTACTACTACTACTACTACTACTACTACTACTACTACTACTACTACTACTACTACTACTACTACTACTACTACTACTACTACTACTACTACTACTACTACTACTACTACTACTACTACTACTACTACTACTACTACTACTACTACTACTACTACTACTACTACTACTACTACTACTACTACTACTACTACTACTACTACTACTACTACTACTACTACTACTACTACTACTACTACTACTACTACTACTACTACTACTACTACTACTACTACTACTACTACTACTACTACTACTACTACTACTACTACTACTACTACTACTACTACTACTACTACTACTACTACTACTACTACTACTACTACTACTACTACTACTACTACTACTACTACTACTACTACTACTACTACTACTACTACTACTACTACTACTACTACTACTACTACTACTACTACTACTACTACTACTACTACTACTACTACTACTACTACTACTACTACTACTACTACTACTACTACTACTACTACTACTACTACTACTACTACTACTACTACTACTACTACTACTACTACTACTACTACTACTACTACTACTACTACTACTACTACTACTACTACTACTACTACTACTACTACTACTACTACTACTACTACTACTACTACTACTACTACTACTACTACTACTACTACTACTACTACTACTACTACTACTACTACTACTACTACTACTACTACTACTACTACTACTACTACTACTACTACTACTACTACTACTACTACTACTACTACTACTACTACTACTACTACTACTACTACTACTACTACTACTACTACTACTACTACTACTACTACTACTACTACTACTACTACTACTACTACTACTACTACTACTACTACTACTACTACTACTACTACTACTACTACTACTACTACTACTACTACTACTACTACTACTACTACTACTACTACTACTACTACTACTACTACTACTACTACTACTACTACTACTACTACTACTACTACTACTACTACTACTACTACTACTACTACTACTACTACTACTACTACTACTACTACTACTACTACTACTACTACTACTACTACTACTACTACTACTACTACTACTACTACTACTACTACTACTACTACTACTACTACTACTACTACTACTACTACTACTACTACTACTACTACTACTACTACTACTACTACTACTACTACTACTACTACTACTACTACTACTACTACTACTACTACTACTACTACTACTACTACTACTACTACTACTACTACTACTACTACTACTACTACTACTACTACTACTACTACTACTACTACTACTACTACTACTACTACTACTACTACTACTACTACTACTACTACTACTACTACTACTACTACTACTACTACTACTACTACTACTACTACTACTACTACTACTACTACTACTACTACTACTACTACTACTACTACTACTACTACTACTACTACTACTACTACTACTACTACTACTACTACTACTACTACTACTACTACTACTACTACTACTACTACTACTACTACTACTACTACTACTACTACTACTACTACTACTACTACTACTACTACTACTACTACTACTACTACTACTACTACTACTACTACTACTACTACTACTACTACTACTACTACTACTACTACTACTACTACTACTACTACTACTACTACTACTACTACTACTACTACTACTACTACTACTACTACTACTACTACTACTACTACTACTACTACTACTACTACTACTACTACTACTACTACTACTACTACTACTACTACTACTACTACTACTACTACTACTACTACTACTACTACTACTACTACTACTACTACTACTACTACTACTACTACTACTACTACTACTACTACTACTACTACTACTACTACTACTACTACTACTACTACTACTACTACTACTACTACTACTACTACTACCCTTTCCCGAGCAATTCATCATATGGTTCGGGTTCAGGTTTTGTGGTACTATTCTACTCATCTCTTTCTGGTTTTACTCTTGGGTTGCCTTCTTACCAAGCAAAGGCAGGAGAAGAAGGGAACAATATAGTAGGGAACCCAGAAATATACACAAGTTGAAGAAGGGAACAACATAGTAGGGAACCCGGAAATATACGCAAGTTGGCGACTGTGGAGGCCGTTATTTTATGTGAATGGTGGATACACGCTTCGCAGAACCTGATCCTTAGAAATTCACAGTTAAGTGACAGAATTTTGGGGAGAGATTGTAGGCACGTTCAATTCACAAGTTGATTATAAACGCACTAAAAGTCAAACTTGTGGCAAATGGAACAAGATCAAAACTCATGTGCATAAGTTTTGGGAAATTTTTAAAAGGTTCGATTCAAGACATCAAAATGGCGCCAATGACCAAGCCGTGTTCGACGCTGCAAAACAACATTTTATGAAAACAACAATATCATACACTTCTTGTTAGAGGTTTGTTGGCATGCACTTAAAGATTACCCAAGTTTTGGATAGATTACGTTGTCATGGATAATCGGGTAGGCCAAACCCAAACCCAAACCCAAACCCAAAATCCAGAACCAATAAACCTTGCCGAAGACGACCCCAACCTGACCCCACACACAAATATGGAGCACTATTCCGAGACGACCGATTATTCGACCACCAGGTCGTAACATAAGCCGGAGGACAACAAGTTCCTCTGATGCAACTTCGCCCCGATATTTAAAAGAAGAAACCCGTGACCGCATAACGGATGTGGAAATAGCGCAAGTCGACACTTCGAAGACTATTAAAGATTCGTCTTTGCAACGGGAATGATGGAAGCTTTTAAGTTTCTCCAAATGCCAATCTCCGATGGTTTGGATAGAAAAGAACGAAATGGTCTTTTAAAGTATCAAGTGAGTTTCTGGGAGAGATAATACGACAACGATAACGAAGATGAAGATGACGATGATGAGGATGAAGACGACGATTTGTTTTCATGTCTTTTATGCTTTTGTTATGTTTTTTCTAATTTTATTATGTTTTAATATTTAATACTTGAATTTTTTTATTTTTATTAATGTAATATTTTTTATTAAGTAAAAATGATGATTTGGCAATGATGAGTTAGGACCAGTTGCTAGTGGCATGACTTTTTTAGTAACTCGTTAGTAAGCATGAGTTTTGATGTATTAATATATATATATATATATATATATATATATATATATATATATATATATATATATATATATATATATATATATATATATATATATATATATAAGTATTATTCGAAAAGAGTGCTTGGTTTATTTATTTATAAAAAATTAATATTTATGTCTGATTATATAAAATAATATTATTTTATTAATATATGATTAGCCAATATGAGTAACTGATATTTATTTTCAACTTTTCTAACTTTTAATCACAATTCACTGAAATCAACAATGTATATAGTACAGCAGGTTGAGATGAAATCTCAGGCACTTAGACGGGTGCCAATGGAGGGGGTAAAACCCCCGCCACTTTCACGCCATTTTATCACACCATTGTCACCACCACTGTAGTGATACTGCCGGTTGGCAATGCGTCGGTTTGAAGACGGGGAAAGGAATTGGAGTGCGTTGTGTGGTGAGGCCCAAAGGGGTATTTGGTGTGTTTGTTTTGTAACGGTGGGTCCCAAAACATTGAAGGGAAGTGGTATTGTTGGCATGAGTACGTCAGTTTAGTGTCGGTTGCAGGGTGAGCTGACGTGGCGTTGCGTCAGTGTCCACAACTGTTAGGAGCGGTCTTATCTTAACAAATTATATATTAATAAAATAAGTTTATCTTATATATTTTTAAAATATATGTATAATGCAATATTTTGTTGATCATTATAAATTTGATTACAATATGTCAATATACACTTTAAAATGAAAATGTATGTTTTATTTTACACTTTTCAGGCATGTTTTAAAATCCGGATTTTGAATCAGACAAGCCGATGTTTTATAAACGGTCGGACCGATTAAACCGGATTACAATACTATTGGGGTTATATGTTAAGTGATACCAAAAACTTAATATTTAATTAAAAACTTAGTTTTTCAAACTTAAAAATTATAATAAAGGTTCAAAAATATAAATAATGATACAAAATATCCACATTAATATAAAAAAAAATGAGATTTAAAGGAAATTAAATAAAAAAAGGGTTCAAATCCGATTTAATCATCCAGGTTCGACCGGGTTCGCAGTTAACTCGCCCGGTTAGATGCGGTTTGTAAACATACTTTTAAACCGATTGATTCGGCCCGGCATACTTCCCTTTTCCGGTCGAACCGGGTCCAATCGGACGGTCAAACCCGGGTTTTAAAACACTGCTTTAAAACCGTAGCTTCCAGGTTGTTTTTTTTGTTGCCAAAATAGATTTATAAAATAAAAAACTTGAACTTGCAACTCTAAATAAAAGATACAACTGCATCTATCAGTTATTTGCTGTAGCTTGTAGCTCATTTTGCCAAAACATATACTCCCTCCGTCCCACAAAAAAGTACCCATTTCTCATGGGCACAAGTCTTAAGAAAATAGTTAGTGGTGGGGTAATTGGTATTACTTTTGATTAAAATATAAGGTTTGATTGGAGAGAGAAAGATAGTTATTGGATAGTTAGTGATGGGGTCTCTAAAAATTATATTATTTTATTGAGTGGACCCCCATCAATTTGAGAAATGGGAACTTTTTTGTGGGACAAAAGTTTAGGGAGAAATGGGTACTTTTTTGTGGGACGGAGCGAGTATATTGTATATGTATCAACTAATTCAATATTCTTTTTCCTATTCCTCAAAGGTTTATAATACATAGGTTTCTGAATTGGTTTGTTTTTACATAATGCACAAGGTGTTTCAATGACCAACAAATACAACTTTTAGAGTGATAGGTGTGGTGACTTAAGCCAAGGCGCCACATCTGCGGCACCTCTGCGCTACATCATCATTTCACATTTCACATTCAAAACCCCCAAATACCCCCTCTACCATCACTTAAGCCATTTGGGCCCCACCTCTTTTTTTTTTTCTTTTTCCTTTTTTCAAACAACTTAATATTTCATTAAAACAATAAATACAAACTACAAATTAAAAAATACAAATACCGAATAAAAAAAACCGAAAAAATTAAAAATTATCGAACTTTTTAAAAACAATTCTTGAAAATTACATACGATTTTCTTTATATCGTTGCCAAATATGGTCCATAATATTTCGTTGGAGCGATTCGTGTGTACGTTTATCACGTAATTCCCTTGATCTCAGTCGTTGTATTTCGGCTCTCTCGATCCAAGTACGTTCTAAATTAAGTTGTGGAGTAACATACAACTCGTTCATATCGCTTATGGCAAAGTTTTGATCTTTTACAATCAGGTTATGCAATATGATGCATGCGTACATGGTTCTACGTAGCTTGTTGACACTTCACGAATGATCCGGTTGACGAATAATCCCCCAACGCCCCTGTAAGACACCAAATGCACGTTCTACGTCTTTTCTTGCACTTTCTTGTCTTCGTTTGAAGTAAGCACGTTTTTCGTCTCGTGCAACAGTAAATGATTTGACAAAGCTTGTCCATTGTGGGTAAATACCATCAGCTAGGTAATACCCGTTCAGATAAGTCACTCCATTTACAACAAAAGGGACCGAAGGAGCAATATCGTCAAGAAGGTTATCAAACAAGGGTGAGTTATTTAACACAGTGAGGTCGTTATTGGCACCCGCAACCCCAAAAAATGCGTGCCAAATCCACAAATCCTGCGAGGCGACAACCTCTAGTATTATAGTTGGGTATTTTTTTTATCACCCCTACCGTATTGGCCATGCCATGCTTTATGACAGTTGGTCCACTCCCAATGCATACAATCTATACTACCAAGCATTCCAGGAAACCCATGAGCGTTCTCGTGTTTTGTATATAGGTTTTGAACGTCATGGATGTCGGGTTTCCTTAAATACTCAGCGGTATATAAGTCGATAATACACTTGGTAAAATGATTTAGACAATCACGTGCACAATGTTCACCAATTTGTAAATATTCATCAAGTGAATCAGGTGTTATGCCATACGCCAATTGGCGAATGGCAGACGTGCATTTCATTATAACACTAAAACCCATTAGACCGGTGGCATCCGGTCGTACTTTAAAAAATTCAAAATGGTTGGGAAGAGGTTCAGCAGTATAGTTAGAAATACCTTCGACTATTTCTAAGAATAATCGCCTGCTCATACGAAATCGTCGCCGAAAAACCGTCTCAGGGTACTTTGGATTATCACCAAAGTAGTCGTCCAATAAACGTTGCTCGGCAGCTTCACGATCTCGATAGACTGGCACGCGAGTCCGGGTTGGTTGAGCTTGTTGGCGTTGCATGTATTGATGCGCTTGAGTCATAAAAAAAAATATCCGTCTCATCGTCGACATCGGACGAATAACTTCCGGGATCCATAAAATTTCGACGCATTTTGATCAAAGATTGTGTAGAAAATATTGTGTGAAAGGATTTAGTTTGAGAAATGGTGAGAAATGTTGTGTGGAAATATTGTATAAAAGGGGTAGTATTTATAAGGGTTAAAGGTTTATTTAAAAAAAATAATAATTTTTTTCAAAAATAGTCGTTGCCCAACGGCTAGTCCACGTGGCAGCGTGTGATTAGCTCGTTGGGTTCGTCGACCGTCCGGCGCCGCGACTCACTGGCGTTGCGCACGGTGTGGTGGCGCGCCCAGCGAGCCGACGTGACGTCCGGCGCCCACCACCCTTCGCCACCATACCGCTTCCTCTTATCTTTTAGAAGTTGTAGGATTTATAATAAACTGTTTCCTCAGTACTGTAAAAAGTGGTGATAGAATTAAGTTGATACATTTGTGAATAGTGTTACAAATAAATATTTTTGTCTTGATCGATATCAGAAAATAAACACGTACATATGTGTATACAGATACAAATAGATGCATAATATATAGTGTGTGGGTAATGTTATGATTGTAATGAAAATGATGGTTATGTCTTTATGTATGTTGGATGCAGTGGGGGCTGAAAACTGCAATATATATAGCGCTGAGACACTGCTGCTACCATTTTTGTCATGGCGCAGCAGCAGGCAATTATAGCTGCATTTCTTCAGGCCCCCCTCAATTCCAACTCCGATTCCACACCTCTTTTATGACGTCTGAAATTTCTGTAAACGTTTCGGACATTTTTGGTTCAACTACTTGTTAGGCTCCTTTTTTGTCGTCTTCATGTCATAATCCCAAATAAGGTGCGAGTGTACGCATATGTACATCTTTACTTCTTTAATTTATTCACATCTTATTAATTCAAAAATTAGTTAAGTTATTATTACCTCCGTATCAAAATAATTCACTTTTTATTTATGTGTTGATCAAAATAAGTTACACACTTTTAAATTTTACTTTATTTGTCAAAAAAAAAAAATGAGATCAATTATCCATTAATTATCTACTTTAATAAAATAAAATTATCTTTCCACCCTTACTTTTACTTAAAAGTATCATTTAGTTTAAGAGCAGTGAGACATTAATATCATTGATATTTGAATTGTTATATAGGCTACTATGTGCTATACACTAGGTTCTCTCCTACTTGTCATCATACTTTGAACCCGACCGTTCCTAAAATTGGGAAAAAATAAAGTGTCACAAAAGGTATAAAGATGTCCAAAAAAACTTGAATGGTGATAAGAATCAAATAATATGGAGAAACGGTAGAGTAAGGTTTAAGTAGCCACACAAGTTGGACTTTGCAATTTGCGTAGGGCTGGTAAAGTTGATTGATTTCAGGAAAACAATAACTTTAACTTTTGAGACTTCTGTCCCCATTAATTCATTCTTTCCTATAAAATTCTTCGCACCACAAAAATCTTGCAACACCCTTTTTACGGGGTTTTGTAGCCTGATTTGGCGTGCCACCCGATCCTATTATGTTCAAGAATAATTTTTGTGAGTGCAACTTGCATTACTTAAGTCTGATTTGGCGTAGCCGAAACTCTGTTTTCAACTGTTTTTCCGTAATTTTTTTTTTTTTTAAGTTTATACTTGATTATGATACAAACGCGATGACACATATGCCAAAACCCTCCACCCAACACACTCCCGGTTAGAGTAATGTTGTCAATAGAACTGCCTAGTTAACTTCTCTTTTCTTTTTCTATTTTTACCAAAATTCGGAAATATCAAAAATGTAAATATTTTATTCATATAATTGCGTAATTAGTGTGGGAAAACCAAGGGTGTGGGAGGCTTATTTGGGGAATTTGTTACTTCCTAATAAGTGACACACTTTCCATTTTGGGGTATATCAAAATAAGTGACACATTTTAAAAGTTTTCCTTATCTGGTAAAAATAGTGGGACCCATATCCACTAACTATCCACTTTAATAAAGTGAAATTACCTTTATACCCTTACTTTTACTTTTAAAACTCATTAATATCACTTTATTCAAGAAAAGTGGGACTCTTCCCCACTAACTATGTACTTTAATCTATTTTAACCTCTACTTTAATCTTTTACCTCAAAAAACTTGTAAACCAATTTGTGTCACTTATTTTGATAAGAGGAAGTATATGAGTTGAGCACGGTAATTAGTAAATGTTATTCCATTCTCCACAAATAAATGTGTAGATGTCAGGATCGATTAACTATAGACAAGTTAATAAACACCTTAGATCTAATTGATGATAGAAGTTGCAGCGGATCAACACTATATCAATAATTAAGAACAATGAACTGTAAGAACAATATGTAAAAATATTAAGAACACAGTTTCACAAAAAGCTTCAATGTATATTATTGAGTTAACAATACACACGTACGTTTACAATTCGTAAGGAACTATATATAATAGTCCTTGAAGCTAAACTATTTACCCTAGTTATTCTAGGATACGATTTACATCTAATTATAAACGATATACATTGATTTACATTCTATAACTATCTCTGCGAAGATCTCGGACTTGATATGTTCCATAAACGCGTATCAGTAGTAAAACCAATCACCAGTAGTAAATAAGTAACATCAGTAGTAAACTTGGTGATCAGTAGTAAGTCCATAATCATCGTCAGTAGTAACTACAATGATCAGTAGTATCTTCAATCTTTGTATGATCAGTAGTAACTAAGTTATAGAGAACACCAGCATCAACTTCATCAGTAGTAAATGTTTCTGCCCCATCAGTAATAAACATAATTATCACTAACTGCAGCATCAGTACTAAGTTGATCTGTGATTTGCTTTAACAATCTCCCCCTAAACTTATTGATTATCCTTTAATCAATCAAGTTTTCTTCTGTTCTTCTTCTTCTTTCTTTCTTCTTTCTAATGTTCTTTGATTTTGTTGAAGTCTTTGTTCAATTATGTATTTGCTGTTCTTCTTGGTAAAGTAATTCAATTTATTTTGGAACATAACTGCATCAAAGGGCTTCATTAAAGTGTTGATGAATATCTGATACATTTCCTTTTCTGAGTGAGGATATTCTCTTTCATATAAGTATAACTCACAATTTTTACTTGATCTTTCAAAGAAATACATATTGCAAGTTGGGAGAACATTCCATGCATACACATTTTCTGGATTTGTAAATAACTTTGGATATTTATCTGGATAAAAAGCTGCATCAATCATTCTTGTTAAGTATCCAGCTCCAGATTCTTTCCAAGATTTCTTTGACATTCTCGGTTTTCCAATGATCAGAAGTTTAATCACATCACTTCTTGTACAGGATCTGATCAAAGGTAACCATCCAGTAAACTTTTGAATGATTTTGTCTTCCCTTACAACTAATAGAACATTATTGGGCAAGACTTTCCAGTTTAGTATTGGGTTATTTTGAAGTGGAGCAACAGGTACTTCAAGAACAGGTATAATTTTTTCTTGTTTTGCTTTCTTTTGAAGACTTTGTTCTTGAGTTTCATTCTTTCTTTTCTTTGTCTGAGAAGATGAGGATTCACCAATAGTAGACACACTATTTTCTTTAATTAAATTTGGACTTATTGGGATTAATGTTTTTGCTGATTTCAATTTCTTTTCTTCTTCAGCCTCTTGTTCAATTAAATCTTTCCTTTTTGCAGTACAGTATTTTTCAATTATGGTTGTCATCTTCATTCTTCCAAAAGATTTTGCACTGTGACCTTTTGTCTTTAGAAAGTCTATCATAAGAGACTTTTGTTCAAATATATCATCTGGTAAATCACCTTTTGTTCTTTTGCATTCTGCTACAAGATCTTCAAGACAATTTAGATGTTCTTCTTCTACTTTTCTAAGCCTTTTGAACTCTGCTTCTTGGGCTTCTATCTGAACATCTTTAACTTGAACAGGTAATTTAACAGGAATTTCTCTTTGATTTTTCTTCTTTTCAATAGCTTGATATTTAGCTACTTTCTCCCAATATCTTTTATCCTTCACCTTCCATTTATCTTGTTTATCAGCTCTCACCAGATTAATCTTGTTTACCATGTAATGACCAAGAGCTCTGTTAGGGTAATCTTCATCATATACTTCTTTACCCTTTCCAATATGTGCTGTAGGTGGAGGTGGAATATACTTCATGTCTGGTACTCCTCTTATTATAACAGAGGGAGAAAATGATCTAATTTCATTTTGTTGAAGTATTTTTGGATGTGGAGGAAGTGAGCATTCATCAACCTCAAACCAATTCACATTATCATCAATGTCAGGTATGATAAGTGGTTGATCAGGTGTTGGTGGTTTGGTAATGATGACATGTCTCCTAGCATCAATGAGTTCAGGAAATTGTAGTTCTTCCTCATCAGTAGTAACCAGAGTAGTTACTACTGGTGTTATTTCAAGAGTTACTACTGATAGGGCATCAGTAGTGTTTAGTGCAGTTAATTCCTCTTCTTGACTTACTACTGCTATATCATCAGTAGTAGGAGTTACTACTGGTATCTCTGTTTCAACTTGTTCTTCCATTGTAGCAGTAGTAATTGGCTCATCTTCTGTAATCATCATCTCTGGGCCTTCATCAACTTCTGTTTCTTTTAAATTCAAGAGGGAGGAAGCTGCTGCTGCAATAGACTCATCAATCATTGTCTGTATGTTATCCTTCTCCCCCTTAGTGAGCTCAACTGGAGGAGCCTCACTATCATCAATCCTCTTTTGCAATTTTCTGATAAGCTTCGATTGTTGATGAAGCCTAAGTTCATATTGTCTCATTCTTTTGTTGATGATATTGACATTTCTTTTCATAGCAGCCATAGTTTTTCCTTGATTTGTTTGATAATAAAGACAATCTTGTACAGTGGATTCCAAGGAATCCACTTTAGCCGTCAATTGTTGGATTTTAATACTGCCCTCACTCCATCTAGCAAGATCATCGGGCTTAATAACAGGTACATTGGTTTTAAGGTTTTCCTTCCTTTCCATCAATTCCACAGATCTGCCCTCATCACTGCTTGGTGATTCATTGGGTCTTTTAGACATTCTCTTCTTCCTAGAAGAAGCAGAGATGCCCCCCCTTGTGGTTTCTTGGCACCGGGGTCCTTTGAGTAATTCCTCAAAAGAGTCATCACTCAAAGTTGCCGAGGTTTGGGTCCTAATGATGTTTTCACTGTCCTGTGCACCCACCTTTGGGGCATCAGTAGTGAAAGCCCTCCCCTCATGTCCTCTCTCCTCCTTGGAGGACAACTCTTTGAGCCTGGGGTGTGACTCGATTTGTCCCCTGGTGTCCTTTAAAGATTTCTTTCTTTTATAGATTGTGGATATATTTTTGGTTTTGTCTGGTAGGTCTTCCACAGAGTGAAGAGTAGCACTCTGCAGATTTATATCAAGTTCCTGGGACACATTCAGGACTTCTGTTTGGGTTGGTGATTGAGTGGCTATATGGGGTGGTGTTTGGGCTGTATTTGGGGGTGATGGAGTGGGTTGAGGTTCAACTTGGGTTGTAGCAATGGTTGAACCTTCTCCAATATTGGGTTGATCTTTGATCATGTTTGGAAACAAAGGGGTTTCCTTCCCTGAAAATTTAAATTGTTTTCTCATATTTGAGAAAACTTTCTTGTTCAACTCAGGTAATACAAAAATGTTTTTAGGAGTTGACAAGTTTTGTAATTCACAGTTTATGATATGTTGTAGAAATCTGGGATACATTAAAAATTTAGAAGAACTAAGATTTCCCAACATACCATCAAAAATCATATTAGAAAAATTGAATACTTGGTCTGTGCATAAACATACAACAGCAGATGCTATTGCCTTGTTAAACTCATTCCAAGTACTTCTTTTAGGAGAAATACAATGCTGAATGGTATGAACCAGAAATTTCCATTGTGGGGATAGAAGGCCTTTTTGAAAAGTTACAATATTAAGTCTGCCTTCATACCCCATTTTATTTAAAGTATCAGCAATGTATTCCTTAGGAAGAGTATACATACCTGAATCATCATGAAGTTGTAGATGATGTCTGATTGATTGTTCAGTTACAGTGATGTACTTTCCATCTACTTTTGATTTTATCATTGATGATGTTGTTCCTTCTGTTTGCTCAGCATTGGTCCAGAAATCCACCAAGTGCTGTTGATATGCCTTCGGCTTTACAGTTAAGGCAAACTGTATATACGAATTTCTCAAGAATTTTACGATTGGACGGAAATCTTTTGTTCCGTCGGGATTCTTTAAAAATGCAACCATGTTGTGAAATTCTGAGTATTTAAGATCGGTTTGCACATCGAGAGTTTGTAAAGTTGCCATTGTTGTTGAGATTTTGCAAGAAGTTTGTTAAAGATGAAGGGTTTTTGATCGTAAACTAGGGTTTATCGAAAGGTGTTTAGAGAATCGAAGTGAAGATAATGCTAAATTAATCATCTGCCGCCTTTTATATCTTTCGATTAAACCTGCAAAACTACGAAAATAGCCTTCGAATCATAACATAACGGTTATTTTCATGGGGGTTAGTTTGGTAATTGTGTTTATGAAAGACCAGTAGTAAATAAGATATCAGTAGTAAAACGTCAGTAGTATCTACTAACATCAGTAATGACTAAAGATTTTGACATCAGTAGTAATTATAGACATCAGTAGTAACCATTACCACACAAGACCAGTAGTATATGTGAATACCAGTAGTACTGACTTACCAGTAGTATCCATGTAAACCTAAAATACACCAGTAGTAATGAACTATCAGTAGTATTTTGTGCATACACTTTCACACCAGTAGTACAGCAATACTAGTAGTAAAACACTTAAGAAAATAATATTTTACAACACTAACTTTACACATAATTTTAAGTGAGATTTTAAGTTATTAAAATCATTCCAATACTACTGACCAAGAAGTTGAATCTTCCTACATCAAATGCTTTTGTAAAAAGATCTGCTAATTGATCATCAGTATGGATTTTAACTACTTTGATTAATTTCTTTTCATTACAATCTCTTATAAAGTGAAATCTTATTTCAATGTGTTTAGTTTTTGAATGTTTTACTGGATTATTCACAATACTAATAGCACTTTGATTATCAATAAAAATAGGAGTTTTAAGGATAGAGATACCAAAGTCTAGAAGTTGATTTTGAATCCATAGAACTTGAGCACAGCAAGCAGATGCAGCTACATATTCTGCTTCAGCAGTAGATGTTGATACATTTGTTTGCTTCTTACATTGCCATGACACTAGTCTTGATCCAAAGAATTGACATCCACCAGTAGTGGACTTTCTATCTTGACATTCACCTCCATAGTCACTATCTGTATAGGCTATTAGTTCAAAGGGTGAGTCATGTGGATACCATAGACCTAGTGATGGTTTGCCTTTCAAGTATCTGAATATTCTTTTAACAGCCTGCAAGTGTAGTTCTTTGGGTCTTGCTTGATATCTTGCACACACACAAACACTATACATAATGTCAGGTCTTGATGCAGTTAAGTACATCAAAGATCCTATCATTGATCTATATAAGTGTTCATCTACATCCTCCCCCTCAACATCAGGATGTAGGTGTTTGTGTGTTTCCATTGGTGTACTAGCACTTTTACTGTCTTTCAAGTCAAACTTTTCCAAGATGTCTTTAACATATTTTGATTGATTTATCAAAATACCATCAGTTCTTTGACTGACTTGGAGTCCAAGGAAGAAGTTCATTGGACCCATGGAGCTCATCTTGAATTTTATCTGCATCAGCTCTTCAAATTCTTTGCACAATGTATCATTGGTTGAACCAAAGATGATATCATCTACATATATTTGTACCAGTAGGATATCATCTTTAACTTTCTTTGTGAATAGAGTTTTATCAATGGCTCCTCTTTTGAAATTGTTCTTTAATAAGTATGATGATAGTGTGTCATACCATGCTCTTGGTGCCTGATGTAGGCCATATAGAGCTTTATCCAATTTAAACACATAATCACCATGTTTTGGATCTTCAAACCCTGGAGGTTGGCAAACATATACCTCTTCTTCAATTTTCCCATATAGGAAAGCACTCTTAACATCCATTTGATAGACTTTGAATTTCTTGAATGAAGCATATGCTAGAAATATCCTTATTGCTTCAATTCTAGCAACAGGAGCATATACTTCATCATAGTCTATTCCTTCTTCTTGAGTGTATCCTTGGGCTACAAGTCTGGCTTTATTCTTGATCACTATACCTCTTTCATCTTTCTTGTTTCTGAATATCCATCTTGTTCCAATGGCTCTTTTTCCTTTGGGTAGAGGTACAAGTGTCCAAACAGCTTGTAATTTAAATTGAAGGAGTTCCTCTTGCATTGCCTCAATCCAGTTTGAGTCCTTCATTGCTTGTTGGATCTTCTTTGGTTCATCCTGAGACAGAAAGCATTCATACATACATTCATTAGCAATTAAACTAATGTTACACATATTTGCAGTTAAGCTTTTATTTAATTTGCTTCTTGTTTGAAGTGGTGAGTTAATATCACTTAGAACAAGGTCTAATGGATGGTTCTTCTGAGTCCTTGTAGTTGTAGCTTTATCAACCACTAGTTGATTTCCAAGATTGGACTCATTTGTCTCAGGCAGTTGTTCATCTTGTGATTCTTCATTGTCAGGGATATTTGGTTCATCATCATCTTGGTCAGAGTTACTACTGCTGTTGTCATCGTTGAGATCAGTAGTATTGTTGTTGTTACTGGCATCAGTAGTATCTTGAGAATCTAGGTTATTGTTGGGACCAGTAGTATTTTCAGTACTATTACTGGTACCAGTAGTATTGGAATTACTACTGACCTCATTCTCAGAGTTACTACTGCTTTTGATATTTGAGTTATTACTGACATCAGTATTAACTATGGGAGCAGTATCAACTATTATGTATCTCATCTTTTCTTGACCAGTAAAAACAGATGATGTTCCTTCTTTTTGATTAAGACAATTTGAATTACCTGCATTGAAATTCATATTAAAATTAAAGGATTTGGTTAGATTGTCTATGTCAAATAGCCAATCTGGACCATTTCCTTGTTCATTAGGTACATTTTCATTAAAGGATACATTGATGCTTTCTTCAATTATCCTTAGTCTTTTGTTGAATACTCTGTATGATTTACTTTGAGTAGAGTATCCCACAAATATTCCATCATCAGCTTTGCAGTCAAACTTACCAATTTGTTCTCTTGTAATCAGAATAGTACAAGGACAACCAAATGATTTTAAGAAACTTATAGAAGGTTTTCTTTTATTAAAAAGTTCATATGGTGTTTTAAAATGTGGCTTCACTATTAATACTCTGTTCTGAACATAACAAGCAGTATTAACAGCTTCTGCCCAAAAAGTGATTGGTAATTTTGAGTCTGCTAGCATTGATCTTGCTGCTTCAATGATGGTTCTATTCCTTCTTTCAGCTACACCATTTTGTTGTGGAGTTCTAGGTGAGCTGTATTGCCTGTCAATACCTTTAAGATCACAAAAGTTAATTAGGTTTGCATTTTTAAATTCTGTGCCATTATCACATCTTATGGCTTTCACTTTTTGATCAGATGTGTTTTCCAGTTTGACAATTAAGTTCTTTATGAGTTCACTTGTTTCATCCTTTGTCCTGAGAAAGAAAACCCATGTATATCTGGAAAAGTCATCAGTAATAACAAGACAATATTGTTTCTTTCCAATACTCATTACATTTGTAGGTCCAAAAAGGTCCATATGTAAGAGCTGTAAAGGAACAGAAATAGAGTTCACAGTTTTGGACTTATGAGAAGTCTTGTGTTGTTTACCTTTTAGGCATGCAACACAGTGATGATCACACATGAATTGTTTTTGAGGTAGTCCAATGACTAGATTTCTTTTTACTAAATTATTCATGTTTTTAAAATTTGTGTGACACATCCTTCTGTGCCAAAGTTCTGATTCAGTGGTGTTTGCCTTGGATATAAAACAGTTGACCTCATTTGTAGAAATGAGTTCTCCCCCTATATCCAGGCAATACACATTGTTTCTCCTTGGGGTTCTTAAAACAACATATTTTTCATCTAAAATAAAATCAGGAGAAAGAATGATGCACTCAATGTCTGTGAAAAGAATTTTATTCTTCTTATCACATACTTGAGACACACTGACAAGATTGTATTTTAGCTCAGCTACATAAAATACATCATCAAAGGTAATCTTTCCATTTGTAACAGTACCTTTACCTGTGATCTTACCTCCTTTTGGGTTCTCACCAAAAGCCACATATCCACCATCAAAGGACTTGAAATCTTTAAGAATTTGCAGATTTCCAGTCATGTGCCTTGAGCATCCACTATCAATATGCCATGTTCTACCTTCTTCAGGGATCTGAATGCTCTGCACAAGGAAGTAAATGATCAGTTAAGTTTGGGAACCCAAGCTTTATATGTCTTGGGTTCATCCTTTGAGAAATGAGCTTTTGGGGATTTAACTTTAAAGACTTTTGGTACCCATACTTGTTTAGTACTGGTGTTTTGTTTTACTACTGCCCTTTTGTAGTTACTACTGGTGTGAGAATTTCCTACTGACTTTGGTTTATACCCATGATTTTTTGCTTTTGAATACTTTACTACTGATGGACCAGTAGTATTTGGGTACTTGCCATGTTTAGAATGACCAGTAGTGTTTTTAGAGTTAGCACCAGTAGTGTTTTTGAAATTTGTTTTGGGAGCAGTAGTATGTTTGAAATAAGGGTTATTGCCAGTAGTATTCTTGTATTGGTACCATACAGCATTATAATTAGGGTTAACACCAGTAGTAAATTTGTTAGAGTTTCTACTGGTGTTGGAAAATTTAAAATATTTTTTATTTTGATTGGATTTTCCATTATTTTTGAAGTAATTGCTGTTCTTTGGGCTTCCAGTTCTTCTGTTTTGGACAAACCTTGGTTTACTTCTTCCAAATCTTGGATCTTCAACAATTGGATTTTTAATTTTATTTACTACTGAAGGACCAGTAGTAACTTTTAACTTTTTAGCATTTTCTTTAAGAACTTTAAATTCTTTTAACTCTTTGCAGTTTATTGGATTGTAGTGACAATCCTTTGCTAAATGGTTCATTTTATTGCATATAACACATCTTAGTTTCTTATTTTTAGCACCTTCAGGTATTCTTTGGTCTAAGAGTTGTGTTTTATTTCTTTCATTCCCCCTTGTTAAAATTTTTGGTACATTATCTGCATTATATTTGGGAGATTCATTTGGACTTTGAGCTGTGTGAAAACTTGTATCAATTGATTTTGGTGATTCACTTTGAGATATAGTAAATTCAATTGATTGCTCATCATCAGAAGAATTATTTGATTCAGATGTTTCATTAGATGATTCAGTTTGATTTTCAGTTTTTAATTCATTAATGATTCTTTCTGAACTGTTTTTAAGAGGTGGAATGATTTTATATGGAGGTGGTACAGCATGATATCCCACCCCATGAACAACCTTTTCTGTAGTTTGATTATTAGTTAATTCATCAAGAATTTTAGTGCTTCTTTCAAACTTTTTAATTGTTAATTTGTTTTGTTCAATTTCAAGCTGACATTCTTCTATTTTACTTGTTAGTTCTTTATTTTTTGTTTCATAAAACTCTTTCTCATCCACAGCTTGAAGCAATTCTTCCTTGATCCGTTGATCAATCATCTTGTACACCTTTATTTGATGTTCTTGATCAGCAATCACCCCATCAAACTCATGATTTCTTCTGATTGCTTTTGCTAAATCTTCATTTAATTTATTGTTTTCTTTTTCTAGATTTTTAATAATTTTAGCACATTCAGGAGTACAAGGTTTAGATTTTACCTCAGTTTTGTTGTCAGTAAAAGCCATGAGAGCTTGATTTTGAGCATGCTCTTCTGCTTGGAAGCTCCAATCATATCCTTGTCCTTGTTGTGACACAAGAGCAGTTGATTTTGATCTTTTGTCTGGTTGAGGACATTCTTTTGCAAAATGACCAAGGTTGTTACAGTTGTAACACTTGACTTTAGTTTTGTCAAATCCTGCTTTGTCACCTTTGTTGAAATTGAGGCTTGTCCTTCCAGTTCTTTTTAGGAATCTTTTGGTCCTTAGGCTCAGCATAGCCATCTGCCATTTAAGATCCATCTCCTCAAGATCATCTGGATTCAGTTGTTCCAAGTCATCACTAATCAATGCAGTATGCACATGACTAGTGAAGAAGGATTCTCTTGCAGTATCCTCAGAATCTGCAGCCTTTCCTGCGGAGGTTTCTTGTCCTTGACCTGTACTAGACACAAAAGCAGCATTGTTAGAAGAAATAGAAGGGTTTTTGTGATTTACCTCAGTTTCAAACACTCTGAGATCATTATAGAGTTCATCTAACTCCTTTTCTTCTAAAGCATCTCTTTGTCTGTACACCACTGTGTACATGGCCCATTCTTCACTAAGAGACCTTAGAAACTTCATGTTGACATCCTCTTGATCCATCTTTACACCAACTTGGTTGAGTTCACCAATTAGTTTGTTGAATCTGTCAAACACTTGAGTAAGTGTTTCATTGGGCTTTCCTTTGAAATTTTCAAAGTCTTGTTTGAGAACAGACTTCATATTCCTCTTGGTGCTCTTTGTCCCAACGAATCTCTTCTCCAGTGCCTCCCATAGTATTTTTGCATCATCATATTCAACAAAGAGATGTTGATAATCATTAGGAATGGCCAGTAAGAGAGTGCTTAGAGTTTTGAGTTCGATGCCTTTATCTTTCTTCTCCTTCTCACATTTAAGTTTGTCTGCCTCAGTTGCAGAGCTACTTGCTTGAAGTTGACCAGTTTTGTTTCCTTCACAAACGACTTCCCACATGGAATAATCTGTAATAAGCATGTATTGCTTAATACGATTCTTCCACATCCCAAAGTTATTGGGTGTGAGTATAGGAATTTTGTTGGCCTGAGTGCTTTCATTATTATCAGTCATGATTAATAATGTGTGTGTTTTAAAGATTAAAACTTTTTGTTGTTCTTAACAATTAGTAGATCTAGAACCAATACGCTCTGATACCACTTGTCAGGATCGATTAACTATAGACAAGTTAATAAACACCTTAGATCTAATTGATGATAGAAGTTGCAGCGGATCAACACTATATCAATAATTAAGAACAATGAACTGTAAGAACAATATGTAAAAATATTAAGAACACAGTTTCACAAAAAGCTTCAATGTATATTATTGAGTTAACAATACACACGTACGTTTACAATTCGTAAGGAACTATATATAATAGTCCTTGAAGCTAAACTATTTACCCTAGTTATTCTAGGATACGATTTACATCTAATTATAAACGATATACATTGATTTACATTCTATAACTATCTCTGCGAAGATCTCGGACTTGATATGTTCCATAAACGCGTATCAGTAGTAAAACCAATCACCAGTAGTAAATAAGTAACATCAGTAGTAAACTTGGTGATCAGTAGTAAGTCCATAATCATCGTCAGTAGTAACTACAATGATCAGTAGTATCTTCAATCTTTGTATGATCAGTAGTAACTAAGTTATAGAGAACACCAGCATCAACTTCATCAGTAGTAAATGTTTCTGCCCCATCAGTAATAAACATAATTATCACTAACTGCAGCATCAGTACTAAGTTGATCTGTGATTTGCTCTAACAGTAGATTCTGACTCTTGGTGGCTTTTGCATCAAGCATTGACCACCATGCAAAAATGACTTCGGTCAACTCTCCAAGGTTGAGTAGGTCATGCCGGTCAATGTTGTGCATGCCCATATTTGGCAATAAACATCAACACGTACGTAGGAGATATAATCCTAAACATAACATTTAAACGATAGAAACATTTCATTATTATTCTTGTGGGAATTTCATACGTATCTTCATCAGGGATTCTTTTTAGGAAGTGTTGCAGCCGCACATGACTCATATTTTATATAAATCTTATGTATATAATTTTAAAATTTTAAGTCAATTTAATAATTTAATAGAAAAAAAATTATAAAGTGTACTTTTTTATATAAATTTTGTATCTTAGGGGTCCATTTTCGTCTATTTGCACATGGACTTCAGAATCTCGTAGACTCTGATCCTCGATAGAAAGAAAAAAAAAGTGAAGGAGAAAATAGTAAGATAGAAAAGTATTATCTGATCTGAGCGCGTTATCATAAGTTCATAACTCTTATTACAAGATAATATTACAAACAAGAAACTTTGAAACGTCACATGCCAATTCAACGATAGAACTCTCAATCTTGATTATACATATATACGCAAATTCTTCAGCAACCTCAACCTCGACATATACATATATTTATTAAATATAGCTTACAATTAATATCGTGACTTAAATTTTAAACAAGACCCATAAAATAAATAGGAGAAAATACGCATATAGGCTGGATGAAGTGATGCTTTTATGTAAAAAGAAACAATTTTTATTCTATTCTTTCTTTTATGCGTACCTCTGAGATTACAAGTGCATGATCTTTTAAAGGGTAAAATTAGAAAGCATCAGAATCAAGAACAATATACGGCCAGGGAGGGAGAAATTAAAAAGAAAAAGAAAAGTATTATTAATCTAAAACAAGTTGTTAACTAGTGGCTAATTAGTGTCAATTAATACAATCTCCACACAGGATGAGGCCGAGCTAACTAAAAGAATTGAGAAAATTAAGGGGTATTAATTAATGCTTAATGAGAGGATCTGTTTCAAGAGAACAACAATCGGAGTCCTTGATCACATCTTGTTGCAGATTAATCTTGTTTGAGACCGGTAACAAAGGGGGATTTGATGGCGGTGATTTTGTCAACTCTTTCGCTCTTTCGACTTGGAGATCCCAATCTGTTTTACAAAGCACATAAAGCATGAGCAAGGCACATGACCCCTGAGCTGCAAGTAACCCTAACCAAAGCCCAGGGAAGCCTAGTTTGAAAACAAACCCCATGACAATGGCCACCGGCATTCCAACCAGATAGAAAGATCCCAAGTTAATGTTGGCTCCAATCGCAGGCCTCGCACTGCCTCGCAGCACCCCGCATCCGGTGGTCTGCGGGCAGTTGCCAAGCTCACACAGCCCCACTATCGGCAGTGCCACCGAAGTCAGCTCCAGAATGTCTGCATCATTTGTGAAAAGCCTCCCCCACTGATGCCTCATCAGCGTTGTGAACAGCATTGCTGTAAGGCCCAACACCGCAGCGCACAGAAGGGAGACAATCATGGATATGCGGGCCTTTGCGGGCCGGTTTGCCCCGAGCTCGTTCCCAACCCTTGTGGACACCCCGACACTCAATGCGGATGGGAAAACGTAGACCAAGGATGTGGTCTGGATGAGGATCCCCATGGACGCCACAGTGGCCTTGGGGTTCACAAACAATCCGCACAGCATTATCATGAGCTCATACCACCACCACTCCAGACAAACGGACACGCATGTGGGGACGGCTAGCCCCAGCAGAGAGGACCATCCGCGGAGGCAGTCAGTGCTCGGGGCCACCCACGAGTCCCTGTAAACCCCCGAGAAGTAAACAAACGACAACAGAAGAAGCAGGAGGTTGAGATTGGTGAGGACCATCGCGATGGCCACCCCGGAGATCCCCATCTTCAGATACCCCACCAGCAGCAAGTTGAGCGGCACATGCAGAAGCACCGAAACCGCCGAGCAGTAAGTCAACGGCAGGATGATGTTTTGAGCCCTGAGATAGACGCGCAGAGGGTGGAGAAGGGAGAGCAGAAAGAGGTCTGGGATTGCGAACACAATGAATGTTTGAGCAGCGGATGCAATCTCCTGGTCCTGACCACACCATAACAGGATGGTCTTCATGTTGAACCACATGAAAGAGATGGGGAGGGAAGTCGAGAGCAGCAGAAGCACCGTTCTCTGGAGGGTGATCCCCAACAGTTTCATTTGTTTGGCGCCGTAGGCTTGGCCGCAGATGGGTTCCATGCCCATGGCTAACCCTGAGATCACGGAGTAGCCGGTGATGTTTGCAAATCCGATGGAAAGAGAACCGCCGGCAAGTTCAAGCTCACCAAGATACCCAAGAAACAGCATGGAGATCATAGCTCTTGAGTATAGTAGTAAACCAGTCATCGCAGTTGGTCCTGAAATCTTCCCAAGGGCTTTCATTTCCTCCAATGCCTAAACGCACAACACCAAATCAAATCAATCCAACTTCCATAAAGTTATATACATATAGACTAATTCAGATGTTGTTACTATACCTCACAGGGGGTTGGCCATGAATGAAGGTGGTTATCAGGATGACTAGATTTTGGGGGGTCATGATGATTATAATTAAGATTATGATTGTGATTATGTTGAATGTTGTTGAAATGGGTATTCTTGGAAATGACAAAATCGGATGGTGTTGGGTTACACATGGCTCAAAATTCTTGGTGTTAGGGAAAGAGGGAGCTGAGAATCAAGTTGTGAAAAAACTATATGAAAGAAATCAAGTTAATTCATTAAAGATAGAAACACAAAAGCAAACAAAAAGGGGGGAGAGAGAGGTTGTTGTTTGTGGTTAGTTGGTATGGTGGCAAAGCAAAGCAAAGGCAAGTACTAGTAGTAATAGTTGTGTGTTTTGTTTTCTTAGGAAAGAAACGGAAGCTAATGGAGTTATGTGTTGCAAGAGGGCATGGGTGTTGGGGTATATATACATAAACGGGATGGGCCCTACCATTTTCAATTGCTCCCCACAAACTTGTCAATGCTAGAGAAAGAGAGATGCCATGAAAAAGCGGCTGCAACGATTAATATTAATATTACTCTTAATCTTAATTTGCTTGCACATATAAATACAGATTATAAAAAAAGGGAATTCGAGAGGTGGGGGTTGGGGCCGACCAATATCCCTTTATAGACACATATGCATAACCCGTGCCAACGATATTCTTGTATTAATTATACCTTGTTTCTTAATTACTCAGTAAAATTACGGGAGATTTTCTTATCGCTTCTATTCGGCCGTCTATCCATAAAGAGTGACCAAACTTAATCCGGTCACTATTATCACCTCAACACCACATCATATTTCTCTATTCTGACTAAACACCTAACAAACTGCCGACTAACTCACATATGGGATGAAAGAACTTATTTTTAATTTCATTAACAATTAAAAAACATTATATTAATAATTAAAACAACACCACAATAGAAATTAAAAAAACATCTAATTAAAAGTTCAAATTGTATCGTCGTATGAGTTGTTGTTTGTGTATGTCCGAGTGTATGTTTGTGTATGTCCGAGTGTATGTTTGTGTAGGCTTCTTTGTTTCTAGGGGGGAATAATGATGTGGAAAAGATGTGTCAGTGATGTTTATTTTAATTAATGTAATAAATTTATTTCATAGAGAATCGTTTAAGGATGTCCATTAATTTTATGAAGTCCCGAACAACAAATCTCAACCATCGATCAATAACATCTAATGGTCAAGATTAATCACATATTTTATACATGAAGGGTATTTTAGTCATTTGGCACATTAAAAAAATTAATTTTTTATATTTTAAATTTTTAATTATATATTTTTAATTTTAATTTTTTATTATTATTTTTTCGTTAAAATAATATCTATCTGATAATTACGTGTAGTACTTAATCACATGTGATTTTAGTGTAAAATCACATATGATTGTATACTTAATCATATTTGATATTCTAGTTCAATCACATGTGATTTAGTACTCAATCACATGTGATTCAATATGCAGTCACATTATGTGTTCTCAGTGAAAAAAAAATATTTAAAAAAAAATAATTCTAAAATAATAAAAATAAATAATAAATAATTCTAAAATAAAAAATATATACTTTTTTTAAAATGATCGAAATACCCTCAATGTATAAAATATGTGATTAATCTTGACCATTAGATCTTATTAATTAATGGTTGAGATTTGTTCCCCGGGACTTTGTGAATCCGTATTTACCGATTCAGCAAACAATTAAGCAATAACAAGTGATAATATGAAGATTGAGATGAAGAACAATATTGAGCTTTGCACTAAGAAAACGTACGTTCAATTTTGACAACGGCAAGCTTAGGTCAATACTAGGTTACAACTACGTATTTATACCTAGGCCTAGTATTGACTAATTACATAAAATCACCCTAGACTATTTGTTACAATAAATGTCACATTACACCCCTATACTATTGAATACATTAAAATGTGACCCAACAATCTCCCCCTTTGTAACAATAGTCTGGGAAGCATATCTTCGAAGTCTTCATCTTTAGCAAAAGCCTAGTCTTGTAGATATTTCGTTGCATAATAATCAGGATCAGGCTTGAACTTTATTAATCTGTGAAAATGAATACTTCTTGTAGCTTTTTAACCACAAAAGATATTTTGAAGACTTTACTTTGAAGATACATATTGATCGACCAAAATTGAGACCCATAATGATAGAAAGATTAACAGCGAAAGTCTTTTCTTGAAATTTGTGACTTTATGTCGATCAATGATTCTTAATAATTGGATTCTTGATAATTGTTGTTCGGGAAAATTGTTGATAAGGTTTATGCTCCCCCTCAAACAGACAATTATTTCTTCATGGAGTATTCGGTTCCTTGATTACTCCCCCTTCACTGGTGCATATGTGTCCTTTTGATGTGGAGTAAGTTAGGCTAGTATATTCTCCCCCTCATGATGAGCAGGAATTGTCTGAAGCATCATGTAACAGGAAGAATCTCCGAAGCTTGGTGATGAAAATGTGTTGAATAATGATACATTCATTTTTTGAATGAATCAATATATAACACATTTTTCAATATATAACACATAGTCAACTAGGATAAACCGGGATCTCAGAGATATCCCGTTAACACAACAGTTAAAAAAATCTGTGTGACCTACGTTCAGTGTTGGCTTTGATGTTAGCACTGGTAGGATTTCCATTCAATCACCATGGAATACCAACAAGTTTGGTATCACTATGAATGTTCCGGCAATATCACTAGGATATGCTTGGTGGAATGCCTGTGTCCTAGAGAAATTTAATTCGGTTCTAGACTCTATATGTGGACAAACGAAGGCGAGGACTGGAGGTAGGTCCTCTTTTTCAATATCAACAATCTCCAAATGAGATGTCGATAGTAGATGTGGTGATCTCCGTGATTTTGAAACAAGTACTTTTTGTACTTGACTGGTCAGTGGGAGTTGTGCATTGCATCACTGGGTCCATGATGTCTGAATCAAAAGGCATCGTATGCAGTCTGATAAAGATGTGGTTACGCGGTCTTTTGATTGGTTTAGGGAGGGTTTTTCGTTTTCTTTAACCCTGTCTCACACACTCCTCACTCAACTCACTTTTTCATTTTCAACCACACCCTCGTTGTTGTGTTACCATGTGTTAAGCTGATTTTCACCCCATACTTCATACCCTCTCTCAATTTTTACCTCAGCGCACCCCAATCAAGATCCCGTGATACTTGATTCTGCTCACCTAGACCTATAAACCCTTACATTTTGTCCTATATTGTAGGTGGCTCCTGGGGAAGATCATGCCGGTTATATCAGATCATAGGAGTAATTTGAGAGTGAACTAAAACGCTCATGTGCAATGGATCATCATATATGATGTTACGTTTTGTGAATAACATGGATTTTTCATCGGAAAGTGTATGTGTTTCCGGCATAAGTTGTTGCCTTTAAGATGTCAAATTTAGGTACAGCAACTTGAACAAGTAAGTGAATACCGGACACACATAGAGTATTCGTTTGCACACTGTATGAATCTGTAGTCGTTTGCACAACCGTAGATTCAGATGTGTGACATGCGTTTAGAGTTGGCGTGATTTTAGCTCTAGCAGGATTTCCACTCGATCCTCGTGAAACATCAGATCGTGATACCACTACGAGTGTTCCGATGGATTTAAAGAAATTCATGTTTGTAGTGCAAGTGACCTATATTAGAATATTCTTGAGGGTGAGAACTAGACATACTGTGCATACAAAGAGACTTAACCCGGGGAAGGAGGTTATTTTGTTTCAATACCGACATACTCCGAATGAGTAGTCAGTAGCTTTTGTGCTACGTCCCCTAATGAAATGAAACAAATTCCTGTTGAGAGGAATTTGAGTGGTTGGTGGTGGTGTGCATTTGCTTTACTGGGCTAGTAAAGTCTGGTGAAACATTTAACGCATAAATGAGCACCCTTTTGTATGGTTGCCCGGTTTATTTACGGTGTGGATGTACTCAAAGGTGTGTTTTCATAAAGTTATCATGTTTGTCACATCACCTTGCACTCACCTATTGCTATACCCTAGACTTATACCCTCACATTTTCCAAATGGCTGAAAAAGAATTCCCTTGGAAGGTAACGCCGGTTCTGGCAAACCATGGGAAGGTATTGTCGTTTGATAAAAAAAATTGATCGAACAAAAAAATTCAAACGGGTATAAAAATATTTATATAAGAAAGTTTCTCCCCCTGGAAAGACTAATTCTCCCCCTAGAAGTAAGTGACTCAAGAGGAAATGTCTCATCAAAATTCACATTTACACTTTCTCTTATTGTCCGATTTGATCGATTGTAAACCCTGAATGATGCAGATTCTCGTGAATAACCAACAAATACCCCTTCGTCCGCTTTAGCTTCAAATTTGTTCAATTTGTCTTTGTCATTCAAGATGAAGCAACGACTCCCAAAAACATGGAAAAATTTAACATTCGGAATTCGGTTATTTATCAATTCATACGGTGTTTTGTTGTAGGTTTTGTTAATGATAGAACGATTTTGAGTGAAACATGCCGTGTTGATGGCTTCAGCCCACAGAGATAAAGGTAGTTTCGAAAATGACAGCATTGTGCGGGCTGCTTCAACTAAGGTACGATTTCTTCGTTCTACTACTCCCTTCTGTTGTGGAGTTCTAGCAGCGGAAAATTGATGGGTTATACCTACAGATTCAAGAAATGAATCTAGGGTTCGATTCTTAAACTCAGTTCCATTATCAGTCCGAATGGTGTTGACTTTTAATTCCAGATTTGTCTGAGTTTTCTTGATAAAGGCGATAATAGTATCTGCAGCTTCATCTTTGGTACGTAAGAAGTGAACCCAGGTATACTGTGAGTAGTCATCAACAATCACTAACACATACCATTTACCAGCAATTGATTGTACACTCATTGGTCCACATAGATCCATGTGAAGCAATTCAAGAGGTTTGGATGTACTTGGAACAGGTTTGGATTTGTGTGACGTTTTCTTCATCTTTCCCATTTCGCAAGACGAACACAGATGATCTTTTGCAAATTTAACGTCTGGGAGACCAGATACATGGCCACCTTTTACCAGTTTGTTGATGGTTTTGAAGTTAAGATGAGAAAGGCGACGGTGCCATAACCATGATTCATCTGATGACACTGTTGATAGTAAGCATACTTCTTCCATTGGGGTCACGTCATTTAGATTGATAGTAAACAGATTTGTATCCTGTGATCCGGTAAGAAGTTCTTTTCCATTATAAGTACGAACAGCACACTTCTTTGTTCGAAAATTAACTTCTAACTCTTTATCACAAAATTGACCGATGCTGAACAAGTTGTGAGCAAGATCTTCAACATAAATGACGTTTCGAATGATTAACTTGTCACGAATGATATCGCCAATTCCCATGATAGCAGCCAAATGATCATTTCCAAAACGAACAGTACCCAAATATTTATCTCTGAAATTTGTTAAGAGGTTCTTGTTTCCCGTCATATGTCGTGAGCATCCAGAATCAAGATACCATATATTCTACATAAAACAATTAAAACAATTTAGGTACCCAATCAATTATGGGTCCTATACGATTAGTGAAGGATGTTTTATGCAGATTTTACAGAAGGATTAATTTAGAGATTTTGGGGAACTGCAAGGAGGCAGTTCTGATTGGATTGATTTGATAGACCATTTAAGCTTTTTCTCTGGAGAATGTAAAATCCAGTTTGACTGTTCATTCTTGATCCAAGTGTAATGAACAAACGTGGATTTTGTGTTATGCATCTTTGATTTGTTTGTCGAAGAATTGGAAGAAGTACTTGATTGTGATGATTTAGGTGTTGTGATTCCTCGAGTTGTTTGACGTTGAGAGGACATCAATTTATTAGAGATGGGTGAGGTTGTTTGAAGGCTTGTGTAGAAGAATGTTTTCGTTTATATTGAAACGGACGAGAAACGGATGTTTTGCATGAGTACGGAAAACAAGTTTTGCAGGACGTAAGTATTTTACCAGACTTATGTAAAACATAGTTTCTAGGACCACATGGAGCATCCAACCTAATGAAATATCGTTCATCATACTGAGAAATTTGTTTATTTGTTTGCTTGTCACAATAAATCTTTTTACCGGTTTTATCATATTTAACAACCAAATTATCACCATTAACAGTATAATTCACAGGACGATAACAGCAGAATCATAAACAGTACCAAAAGCCAATTTAGGAGCAATAAAATCCATGGAGTTATTACATTTATTATAAACAGAAAAAGAAGAAACTAAAAAGGACGATGAACTAGACTTCTTAAGTTCCTTTGACTTAAGCATACTAGAGCCGGACGACTTAGACTTCTTTATCTGAGTTGCTCCTCTGTCTCCGATTGGCATGGGCTTCACAAGCTTTGAATTTAAGGTTTTACCTGAAACATTTAAAACAGTTGAGTCATAGCTTCTTTTTAAAATAGCAGGGATTTTAATTGTAGAAGTCTTTTCAAGAGTTTTAGTTTGAGCAGAAGAATTGATTTGAAAATCATTTTGAACAGAAAAAGAATTGGTTTTAACAAGTTTATCTTCTAAGTCATGAATTTTAGTTTTGACTCAAGAATTTCAGTACCTAATTCTTGACTTCTGATGAAGTGGAGAAACCTTTTCTTCCACTGAGCATACTCTCCTCTGAATAAGACTGGAGGTTTTAGATCATATCCGATTGATAATGCTTCTCTTGAAGTCATTTGTTTGATGTTCGGTTACGACCGAGGAAAAAAAAATTTAAATTTGAAAAATTTTCAAAAAAGATCTCAGATGATAAAAGACCCTTTAAATATGTCCTCGATTTTCGAATTGGCCAAAAATGATAATTAGGTAAGAAACTGGGGCTAAACGAAGTTTGGAAATTGACCGAAAAATCACAAAAACGCAAATAAAGTGATCGAAACAAGCGTTTTTGGGCCGAGAAGTCGGGTAAACCGACTATGGCGGTTTATCATGTCGTAGCTTTCGTCTTTAGCTTCGATTTGGTTACTCGTGGGCTGGAAACGGACACCCGAGCTGAAAGTTATGATCGTTTTAGTATAACACCTTTTGACACACGATAGTTCGGGCCGAAGTTGAGAAGTTCGGGCCGAAGTTGAGAAGTTCGAGCCGAAGTTGAGAAGTTCGGGCAGAGGTTGATGTTCGGGCCGAGGTTGATGTTCGTGCCAAGGTTGAAGTTCGGGCCGAGGTTCGATGTGAAGTTCGGGCCGAAGATTGTTGACAAGTTCGGGCCGAACTTGTTACTGTTCTCGGGCCGAGAACTTTCTGGACTGTTACGAACGAACTCAGCAATATTTTCTACTAAATCGATCCTAGAATGCTCAAAACTTAACCAAATCAAGCGATTCAAATCCCAAAATGTTCAAAATTGATTTTCGCACAGAATGGGTCAATAAACTCGATCAAAACACAACAAATTAGAAGGTAATTTCGATTTTACAGAGGAAAAAAATGTGTTTTAAAGGTTTTCTTTAAAATCAACGAATTGGGATCAATTGTTGATGGATTTAATCGAAACTTGATTCTAATATGCTTAGAATTACAAGATGAATGTAATGAACAAAGAATATGGACGATTTATTACCTCAAATTGCGATTTTGATTCTTGAGTTCTTCACCAAAAACTTCAAGATCTTGCTTAATCTTCACTGAAATGGATCGAATCAAAGATGATTTGTGCTCTGATACCAATTGTGAATCCGTATTTACCGATTCAGCAAACAATTAAGCAATAACAAGTGATAATATGAAGATTGAGATGAAGAACAATATTGAGCTTTGCACTAAGAAAACGTACGTTCGATTTTGACAACGGCAAGCTTAGGTCAATACTAGGTTACAACTAGGTATTTATACCTAGGCCTAGTATTGACTAATTACATAAAATCACCCTAGACTATTTGTTACAATAAATGTCACATTACACCCCTAGACTATTGAATACATTAAAATGTGACCCAACAGACTTCATAAAAATGATGGATCTCCTTCAATGCAACTCTTATTTCATAATGTAAATTATTGATGTGTTGTTGTTGACACGACCGTGTCAGTAACACGTCAGAAAGAATAAGAATAATGTGACTCTAGTGATAAGTTTAGTGACGCGTTAGACCTATTTTTAAACTTACGTCCGTATATTTCTCTCTATATATGGCTTAAAATTATGTGAAGAAAACGTTATGAAATGGGTGGAATATAAAATTTGTTTTCCACCGCCAAAAATGTTGAGCCCAAGAGTTCTATTTTAGAGATAATGCTAAATGTCACTTTTATTTGTGGTTCTTTTATTTATATAATACTTCTCTTGTAACTTTAACTATTTATATATGAATTCACCTTTTTTGTTAGTAGGTTTTGTGAGGATAATCTTTTAAATTTACTTCTTTTTAGGTTCCCATATCATCCACCCAATATCATGTAAATAACCCCAAAAGGGTTTTTGTGACAAAAAAACCAACTTTTAATTAATCATAGTTAATTTGACAAGTGGGATTATATAGGTGGATGGAGTTGAAATTGATGGATCGGTGTGAATCCATGCAAAGACTTTGACATGACAATGGCCTAAATGGCACATATTCGATCTATGTAACATACACTTCATGTATGTACCAAAAGATAATGGTTCACGATGAATCAATTTATGAGGGGTGTAAATGTGATACTGCCGCTAATTTAGTGATATTGTCCGCTTTGTTCGCAGGTTGAAATCAATCCAAGGTTTCCATAATGTATTTTAGAAGTGTTACTCGATATAGCTCCAACATCTCCGACACATATCCATGCTCGATTTGAGATCCGCCTAAAATGTTACACATTTCGATTTGGTATATCAATATTAATCCATGATATATATCTAAAGATATTACTCTTAAATATAATTGGTTGGACGAAAGTGGTACGGATAGAAGATGGGTGACATAAAAATTGAGTGGTCACCCTGAAGATGTTGGCATATGCTAAGACAGCAAACGTATATATGAGGGTGTTTGGCATGTTTTTAAAAATTACTTATTGAGTTATTAACTTTTTTGAAAAGTTAATAAATTAAAATTTGTTTAGATTTGATAACTTAGCTTCAAAAAGGAGTTTTTGAGAAGTAAAGAAGTCCTTAATTTTCAAAACTTTTCGAATGAAAAGCTATAAGTTAATAAGTTGGTTTGTCAAACATGCTTTGTATATACATATAAGGAGCTGGTTCCATTGAGAATCGGTATAAAAATTGAAAACGTGAGAATAGATCTCAACGGTCAACATGATTCGTACGCCCCTTTTTAAAGTATGTATATGTAAATACATATCATTTTATTGATAGTTTAAAAACAAAAATGTTTATTCATATTGATAGTTTTAAAATTCTTACACCTCCCACACCCCCCACACACCCCCCCCCCCCCCCCCCACCCCTACACACACAAACAATAGCGACGACATGTGTCTTCGCCATAAGGTTAGTCTCCACATATCGAATTTTAGTAGTGGGAGGCAGTCTTAAAACTGTACCGAAGTTGCATGCCATGTAGAAAACGATATAGAGATCATCTTGCAGTGTAGGATAAGTTTTACAATTAATATTTTAGAATAAATATTTCGATCATTCGAGTATTATGTCTGTTATATATGGATAGCTTTTGTCATTGTTTTTATGAAGTTGTAAGAGATAATGGAGGTCTCTGATATCATAAAATGGGTAAAAATAGATATAATTATGGGCGTATATATATATTTATAAGATGCAGATGGAAGCTTGTACGTGTGAAGATGTAAGAAAGGACTAATTAATTATTAAGAATGGAGGCCGGTGTTGGTTGGATGTAAGAAAGGGGGGGAACAATAACATGGATAGAAGAAGACTACGTGGACACCTTGAGAGCCATCCAACTTGTATCCCTTTTCTCGCACACCAACAAACTTGTAGCTAGCCGGTGGCAATTGCTCTCTGCCAACACGCTCAAGTCGATATCATTTCCCAAGGGTATTTCTGGGTTTTGCCAAAATTCTTGAAATTGGTGCTTAAAGATTCTGGCATTGCATTTGATATTTTGGTTTGGAATATCCTTTTAATGAAAGTTATTCGATAAGCATGCACTAATTATGTCGCTCATTTTGAGTGGGGAACGTTAATGCCAACAAAATATATGCCTTTAAGCATGCACTACATGTTTATGTTACCTCTCGGGCGAGGGCAAGGAAAGAATAAATATGGTTATACATAAAGAAAATACGATTAAGATAAATGGTTAATTACTGTTTCTAATTCAACTATGTGTAAGAGCATCCGTTGTGACACCCCACCATGGAGCGCGGTGGACATACACATGTTGGCCTCCGCGCGGTGGGCCATGGTTGGTGAGCGACATATAGACATATTTATTCATGTTCCTAACTAAATAATGGGGTTGTGATTGAGTGTCATCCACAACAGAGTATTGGTGATAGTTAGTAAGTAATGTTAAATGAGAAGATGATATGACGCTCTGTGATGGTGTGGCGAGCGATACAAACTATATACATGGATCATAATGTTTGTATGGACAGATGGTGTGGCGAGCGATACAAACTATATACATGGATCATAATGTTTGTATGGACAGATGGTGTGGCGAGCGATACAAACTATATACATGGATCATAATGTTTGTATGGACAGATGGTGTGGGCATGCACGTGGGGAATAACAGTAGTATCTAAAATGGAACAAAACAAAGGTTGAAGGATGAATGTGGGTTTCAAATCAAACTTTAAATGGCATCCCACCCATGTCTGCCTCTAGAAATTAATATTCCTAAAAAACCTTCAAATGAGGGAAAAATAACTTCATGACAAAGAGAATAATTCTAAAAATGCTTAATGGGTATTGGGTATATATGAAACAAGCGGTGCAAACCAAAACTTTTATGAATACTTATTCCGTTGGAAAGAATAATTCTAAAGATGAAACGATGGCAGAGGAGGAGGAAAAAGGTTGGCATAAAGGCATGTGGAGTTGGGTTATTTACACATCAAGAATCCATTCTAGGCACCAATTCAGAAAGCCACTAATGTTTAATCAATAACCATCTTGTGATATCTTGGTGGCAAGAGATACGGGTTTGATCTATGCCCGATAAGAAGGTTCAAAAGTAGCCACAACATAGTTAAGATATGTATATCACGAGGAAAACTCTACCGACTTAATCATTATACATTAACCGGTAGATCCTTATAAAATTTGGGCCATGGCAAAAGCTCTATTATACATTATGTAGTGTTTTGTGATAATAAAAGGGCCCATTATCCGATGCTCAATCCAACAGGCCTACAACAAACGTTTATACATTTGGATAAATTATTATCTAGTTAAATTAGTAGGTATCCGCATAATACGGCAGCGGATATTCTGTTAAATTATACTTCCTCTGATTCAAAATAAGTGCTACACTTTTCAAAAATTGGTGATTCAAAATAAGTGCTACATTTTGAAAAATTACCTTATTTGGTAAAAAAAATAGTGGGACCCACTAACTATCTATTTTAACAAAGTGAATGGCTTATTTCACTTTGTTAAAGTAAAAAGTAAGGGGAAATGACTCATTTCACTCTTGGGTCCCACACCTTTTGGATAAAGTGAGGTTAATGATGTTTAAAAGTAAGGGGAAATGAGTCATTTCACTTTGTTAAAGTAGCTAATTTGTGGGTGTGGGTCTCACTATATTTTGCCAAATAAAGTAATTTTTCAAAGTGTGTCATTTATTTTAAATCACCCCAAAAAGGAAAGTGTGTCACTTATTTTTGAATCGGAGGAAGTACAATACTTCCAAAATTAGACTCATTTTTTTTAACGACAATTATAATCTACTCCTAAATCCATCTATGTCTATTATAGGACTTGAATTTTCAACTTCAAGATTAGAGACAAATACTTTAACGCTAAGCTATTAGCGCTTTGGTAGACTCATATAACCATATAATACCACAACTAAAGTAATCTGACTTCAACATTCATAAAGGGTGTAGAAACTCTCAGATCTATAAGATTTTCAACAGATCTAAACAAATACAAAACTCTTCCATTGATTACGAACGTATAAGAACGATTACAAATCAAACCTTACTACAAACACTCAATCACTCAACTATCTAACTATTCGAAACCAAACAAACAACCGATCAAGAATAGTGAAACCCTAAACTGACCGAGAGAGAGGGCGAGTGTAGAACACAGAGAAAATAAGAAAATGATTGAATGATACAATACAACTCGATCTCTCTCCCATATAACCTAAACTATCCAACAAGTTACAAACAAGTCCCTCAGCTATGGCTAAGTACCCGCAAACCCTTGAACTATAGAAAACAATAAATGTTAAAAGTAAAACTTACCTTTAACCTTACCTACCTGTGTTATACAACTTTGAGTATCAAATTAGAAAAGTTGTACCATACTTTTCAACACCCCCCCCCCCCTAATTTGATACCTGAAACATATTAACAAGTCCTAACTTCACAAAAAAAAAATCATGTTTTCTTACGTGCAAGGCTTTAGTCAGAATATCTGCAACATTGATTTCTGTATCAATTTGATCACCTTTACCACACCTGCCAAACACTTAATTCTAACATAATTCCAAACACTAGTTTTGTACTTAATTAATATAATTCGTGTAGTCCTAGGAAGCTTTGGGCTTAATCATTGTATTAAGAATAGTTATGGGCTTAATCGATGTAATTAGAGATAATTAGCTAGTTTAGTGGTGAGGGTATATAAGGGGGAATTTAATCATGATGATGTAACCTTTCTCACAATTAACCTAATTACAATTTAGAAAGTGTGTGTGTTGCTCCTCCTTCTCTCTAGATCTCTCTCACTCTCTCTAAAAACCCTCACTTAAATCTAACCATCTTCAAATCTAGCCATGAATTCAATGGATTATGTATTGAATTAGTGTCAACAAGTGGTATCAGAGCATAATCCAATAGGAACAGATCCAAAATCGTCCAAAAATGGTTCTGATTTGAAGAAGTTTTGAAGGTTTTTGAAGAAGAAGAGCTCAGATCTGAAAATCAAAATTTGAGGTATGGATCATCATTTTTAGTAGATCATTAGATTCCTCTCGTGATTCTAATAACCTTAGAATCAAGTTTCGATTGAATCCATTAAGTATAGATCTCAATTTCGTGTGAGATCTAATGGAAAATGGCTTCTAATCAACTTAGTGGTATATCTCTGAACTACAAACTTTTCATTATCTTTTATATGTCGAGGGAGAGAAATATTAATTCTAAGGAGAGAATTAGTATTTCAAGGGGGAGGAATTTTCTAATATCAAAACAACATATCCGAATTTAAATGTTTTATGTTAGTAACGTTGATTATAAGTCGTTGTAATATCCGTAAACGATCTCTTTACTAGATTCCTAGTAAAGATTGCATCTATTTATTACAAATTCTTTTAATACCCGTTACTTACTACTTCAAAAGACAGTATCTTCTCATGGTTTGCCAGAACCGGTCTTACCTTCCAAGGGAAATACTTTTCAGCCGATTGGTAAATGTGAGGGTATAAGTCTAGGGTATAGATGTAGGTGAGTGCAAGGTGATGTGCAAACATGATAATAACAAGAAAACACACCTTTGAGTGCATCCAAACTGTCAATAAACCGGGCAACCATACAAAAAGGTGATCATTCATGTGTTGAATGTTTCACTAGACTTAACTGGCCCAGTAAAGCATCTGCACTCCACCACCAACTACTCAGATTCCTCTCAACGGGAATTTGTTTCAATTCATCAGGGGACGTAGCACATAATCTATCGACTACTCATTCAGAGTATGTTGGTATTGAAATCATTAACCTCCTGCCCCGGGTTACGTCTCGATTGAATGCACAAAGTGTCTAGATCTCACCGTCAAATATTTCCAATATAGGACACATACACTATTAAAATGAATCTCCGTGAATTCATCGGAACACTCATAGTGGCATCACAATCTGGTGCTTCATGAGGATTGAGTGGAAATCCTGCTAGAGCTAAAATTGCGCCAACTCTAAATGCAGGTCACACAATTTAATCAACCGTTGTCCAAACGACTATTGAATCAAATGGTGTGTTAACGGTTACTCTATGTGAGTCTGGTATTACCTAAAGTGTTCAAGTTGCTGTGCCAAAAAATTTCAATCATAAAGGCAACGACTTATGCTGGAAACACATGAAAAATCCATGAAAATCATTCTTACATCGTAACATCTTAAATGCTGATCAATTGCACATGAGCGTTATAGTTCACTCTCAAATAACTCCCATGATCTGCTATAACCGGCATGATCTTCCCCAGGAGCCACCTACAATATAGGATATACTGTGAGGGTCCATAGGTCTAGGTGAGCAGAATCAAGTATCACAGGATCTTGATTGGGGTGCGCAGAGGTAAAATTTGAGAGGGGGAATGAAGTATGGGGTGCAATTCAACTAAATACATGGTAAAATGAAACGAGGGTGAAGTTGAAAATTTAAAAAGTAAGCTTGAGTGAGGAGGGTGTGACAGGGTTAAAGAAAACGAAAAACCCTTACCAAACCGATTAAAAGTCGGGTCGCCACGTCTCTATCAGATTGCATATGTTGCTCTCTGATATTGAAAAAGACATCATGGACCAAGTGATGCATTGCACAACCCCCCAGCCACTCAAGTACAAAACGTACTTGTTTCAAAATCACGGAGATAAGCACATATGCTAACGACATCTCATTTGGAGATCATTGATATTGAACAAGTGGACACCTCTCCAGTCCTCGCCTTCGCTTGTCCACAATTGAGTCTAGAACCGATATATCAAGCACCATTAGGACACAGGCACAACACCAAGCATATCTTTGTGATATTGTCGGAACATTCATAGTGATACAAAAAATATTGGTATTCCACGATGATTGAATGGAAATCCTACCAGTGCTAACATCAAAGCCAACACTGAACGTAGGTCACACAGTTTTTGTAACTGTTGTGTTAACGGGCAATCTATGTGATCCCGGGTTACCCTACTGGAATATGGTCCAAGGAATGGATGACCGCACTCCAACATCATCAACATCGGTCAAAAGCTCAAATGATAAATGAACCATCGAATTCTTTCATGTCATCAACAACGGTCAACAAGAATTAAACGATAACATATTAGACCGTATTCCTACACCATAAACAATGTTAAAGACGTCATATGTTTATCAACTACGATCTGGGTCTAACTGATAACTTGTGTTATATATTGATTCATTCAAAATATGAATATATCATTATTCAACACATGTTTATCAATGTGCTTCGAAAATTCTTCCTAATTCCACTTTGTTGGACTTCACATTTTGCATGATGATTCAGAATACATCTTGTTCATCATGCGGGGGAGAATATAGTACAGAAGTTTCCTGTTATAAAGAAAAAATGCTTACAATATTTAGGAGATTTTCGATATGCACCGGTTAAGGGAGTAAGATCCAACGGGGAGTAAACATCAATTATCAACTCTCGTTATGAAATAATTGTCTGTTTGAGGGGGAGCGTAAATTCTATCAACATTTTACCCTAACAACAATTATGAAGGATCACGAATCGACAACGCCACAACTTCAAGAAAAGACTTCCGCTGCTAACCGCTCTATCTATGGGTCTACATTTCGTCGATTTACATTTGTGAAGAAGAAGAAACCGATACATTCATAGAAAATTCTCTCACAAATACTCAACCATTTCAATCCGAAACTTAATCGTTTAAATCATTCAATCTGAAAACTACAAATCATTCCTTCCTTAACCAAAAATATCATCATCTTATTCCTATACTCCACCAATAAAATCCAAAAAAAAAAACCCTAGCTAAACTGATACCCCAAACAAATCTTTCCCAACTGATATTCCATTCCCAAAACATTCAATCTTAACCGAACAATTCTTTTAAGTCTTCATTTCACCAACCCACTCAATGAAAATATTTCTTTTTGGGTGTCTGAAACTTCAAAAATTCTGCTATGGTATATTCTTGAACTTCAGAAAAACACTTCCATGCCAAAGGCAGAACTCTGATTTGCTTCTCAAGCCACTCAGAGAATTTCTGAGAATACGTAAACATCAAATCATGTTCACTCTTCCATGAAGATACGCAAGTCTCTACCAACATTTGGCCAGTACAAGAAGTTGAAATAAGAGCATGAACCTACTCAGTACGTGTGAAGAGGACAACGGGCCAACAGAAGAAATTGAAGAATGAAGACTAGGATGGGGGTGCATTGAGCACAAAAGGGGGAGATTGTTAGGACTAGTTTTGTACTTAATTAATATAATTAGTGTAGTCCTAGGAAGCTTTGGGCTTAATCATTGTATTAAGAATAGTTATGGGCTTAATCGATGTAATTAGAAATAATTAGCTAGTTTAGTGGTGAGGGTATATAAGGGAGAGGTTAATCATGATGATGTAACCTTTCTCACAATTAACCTAATTACAATTTAGAAAGTGTGTGTGTTGCTCCTCCTTCTCTCTAGATCTTTCTCTCTCTCTCTAAAAACCCTCACTTGAATCTAACCATCTTCAAATCTAGCCATGAATTCAATGGGTTATGTATTGAATTAGTGTCAACAATAAGCACTCAGTTTAAAAACATCACTTTTACAAAAAAAAAAAACACTTCTTTTCCAGGAGAACCCTTTATGTACCTGAGAACTCTCATAGCTAATCTCAAATGAGATTGTAAAGGATCATGCATAAACTGAGACAAACAACTTACTGCAAATGAAATATATGGTCTAGTAATTGTCAAATATATAAGCTTACCAATTAATCTTTGATATTCAGTCAGATTTTCCAATGGTAAATCATCTGACTTGGAATTTTCAGAATCACTAATAACTAAGTTAACCTCGATAGGAGTATCAGCTGGTTTACATCCAGTTAAACCAAACTCATGTAATAATTCCAAAGCATACTTTCGTTGAGACAAACACAAACCCTTATCATGTCTGTACACTTCTATACCAAGAAAATATTGCAGTTTTCCTAAATCTTTAATCAAAAAACTGGAATTTAAATATTCTTTTACCACATTAATTTCAACATCACCGTTCCCTGTAATAACAATATCATCAACATATACTAACAACAATACTATAGCATTATGTTTTCTTTTTATAAACAAGGAATAGTCATTAAGACTTTGAACAAAACCATTTTCTAACAAAGTTTGAGTTAATCTTTCATTCCACTTCCTTTGAGCTTGTTTAAGCCCATAAAGAGATTTAACTAACTTACAGACTTTGTTACCAGAATCATCAAAGTAACCTTCAGGTAATTTCATATATACTTCTTCAGATAAACTACCATACAGAAAAGCATTATTGACATCTAACTAATATAAAGGCCAGCTGTTTTGCACAGCTAAACTCAATACACACCTAACTGTAATCATTTTAACTACAGGAGAAAAGGTCTCATCAAAGTTTATTCCTTCTCTTTGATTATATCCTTTAGCAACTAATCTGGCCTTGTATCTATCAATTTCACCATTAGATTTATATTTTATTTTATAAATCCATCTACAGCCTATTGCTTTTCTATGTTTAGGTAAATCAGTTAATATCCAAGTATTATTTCTATTAAAAGCTTCCATTTCTAAATTCATAGCATCCACCCAATTTTTATTTAAAGAAGCTTCTTTAAACTTTTTGGTTCATCTATTTTATTCAGATTACTTACAAAAATAAAATTTTCTTTTGACAAACAAGAATAGTTAACAACTTTATCAAGACTATACTTAGTATTATTATTCAAAACAAAATCACTAAACTTTTTAGGTAACACACTTGGTCTGGTAGATCTTCTAACAGTATCAGCATCAGACTTACCAACCAAATGACCCTCAGAAGGCTCTAAATTCTCATCATTGGAAGTTACAGTGGTAACATCAACTCTAACATATTCATTAGAATCACTAGGGATACACTTCCTACTGTCATGACCAGTGTTAACATCAACTCTAGTAGTTTCATCAATTCTACTAGGGACATACATCCTACTATCATGACTAGTGGTAGTATCTGCACTAGTATTTCTTTCAGATCCACTTAGGACATTCATCCTACTACCATCATCCTGAGAAGCCCTCCTATCATCATTGGGTACATGTATGTGTTTCTCTTTTTCAAAATTTTGTAAATCAAAAAATTTAAGTGGTTTACTTCATCTTTTTCAAAAACATTTATATCTTGATCAGTTAACTTCATTTTAAAGGGAAAAATACTTTCATAAAACTTTACATCTCTTGAAAAAATAATTTTCTTGTGATCAATACTCCACAGTTTATACCCTTTTGTTTTTGAACCAAAACCTATTAAAACACACTTTTTAAACCTACTACTAAATTTTTCACTTTCATTTAAAATTTTTGAAAAACACAAATACCCAAAGTTTCTAATATGAGTTAAGGAAGGCTGACAATTGTAAACTAATTCATAAGGGGATTTACCATTAAATACAGAAGAAGGAATCCTGTTAATTAAATGAACAGCAGTTAGAACACATTCAGAGCAAAAATAAAGAGGAATTCCCCCTGAAACATAAGAGACCTAGCCACATTTAAAAGGTGTCTATGTTTCCTCCCAATTATCCCATTTTGTTGAGGAGTATACGCATACGATGTTTGATGTATAATACCATTAGTTTTACAAAATATGTCCATATTATTATTAACAAACTCTGTTCCATTATCTGAACGAAACACTTTCACAGTTTTATTAAATTGATTTTTTTATCAAATTAAAAAAATCTTTTATATTATCAAACATTTCAGTTTTATTTTTTAACAAAAACACCCATACTGCACGAGTACAGTCATCAACTATGGTTAAAAAATATCTAAAACCATTTATGCTTGTTATTTTATATGGACCCCAAACATCTAGATGAATTAACTCTCCTAACATTTTTGTTTTATGGTCACTAAGAGGAAATGGCTCTCTAGTTTGCTTAGCTTTATAACATATAAAACAAGGAGACATAACACTGTTTTTATCTACATTCAGTTTACTACTAAGAACATCTAACACTTGTTCAACAGGATGACCTAATCGACCATGCCACAAAGATTTAGACAAATAACAAGTAGTCACAGAATTACATTCAGTTTTACTTACATTCAGCACATATAATCCACCAATTTCTTTACCAATCCCCACTGTTATCTTTGCTTTCAAATCCTGAATATAATAGTGAGATTCATCAAAACCAACAAACATTTTACTATCTTTAGTTAATTTTTGAACAGACAATAAACTAACACAATATTCAGGAATAACAAATACCTCATACAAATTTACTTTTTCATTAATTTTTAAATTTCCAATATGTGTTATGAAAGCTTTTGTCCCATTAGGATGAGAAACAGAAATTTTTAAGTCACCTACATCTACAACATTGACAAGATTCATACATGACCCTGTCATATGTTGAGTAGCACCAGAATCTACAATCCAACTTATACTAGGTTTATTTTGAACACCATTATTGGAATTAAAATTTTTTCAAAACTTGAATTAAAAATTTTACTGTCATTATAAAAGATACCTGACATATTAGACGGAATAGTTGAAGACCTAGGAATAGATTTGTCAGATATGAGAGAAATCAGCTTTTGAATTTGTTCACTTGTAAAAGGAACACCATAATTATCATTGTTAGAAACATTATTTTCACAACTACTAGCTTGGTTCACAGAACCTTTAGTTTTTTAAAACTTATTTTTCTTTTTATAGTTAGCAGGGTAACCAATAAGCTCATAACATCATTCTATAGAATGACCAGGAGTGTCACAAAGTACACCTAACACCATTGTTGTTATTTTTATTAAAACTTTTTTATTGTCATATTGAGAAACAAAAGCACTTGTAGAACCTTTATTAGTATTTCCATTACTAGTAACTCCCCTATGTGATTCTTCTCTAGATATAATAGCATAAGCACCTTTAACATCATGAATAGGCTCTCTAGACAGAATATTACTTTTAAGAGTCATATAACATTCATCTAATCCCATTAAAAATTGTATTAGTTTTAAAAACTTATTATAATTTAACAACAGATTATTAGCATCACATACACAATTTGGCAGTTCAATCAAGGAATCATATTGTTTCCACAATGCATTCAACTTATGATAATAAACAGATATAGATCCATCTACTTTACTATATGTTTCCTTCAATTCATTCCAGACAACAACAGCATTAGTATTAAAAATCTGTCCAACATATAACTCTTTTGACACACAGCCCAAAATCCAGGAAACAACAACTGAATTACATCTATCGCATTGTTTAGCTAATACCTCATTAGTTAAACTTTTAACACAAGTACCATCAATGAAACCTGTTTTATTTTTAGTTTCTCATGCTAACATCATAGATCTACGCCAAACATTATAATTTTCTGTTCCTTTCAATTTTAAAGAAATTAATGGTGTACATGTTGTGTCACTAGCATGTAAGTACAAAGGATCACTAAAGTCCAACTTATTAACAAGAGTAATATCATCTTGATCAGCCATGTCACCACCAAACAAAGAAAGCATACAAACAAACAATTATAATCCTAAAAGGAAAAACTGAGTAGGAACAAGATTCCAAGACTCTCAAGAGGAGTCTGTACATGCAATACTCAGATCCTTCTCTGCTACAGAGGAAAGGTTAGTAAAACAGAGAAACAACAAAAAAACAGCAAACAGAAATAACAGATTACCACAGAGAAACAAACAAACAAGTTGATCTTTGGTGTAGGTCAAGCTCCTTGTATCTCAGAGCCCTCCGATTTACAAGGTTACATGCTACGACCTCAGAGTAGGTTAAGAGATACTTACAGTGATTAAGCCCAAATAACTTCAACGAAAGTTACTCCAAATAGCAGTGGAACACCAATAAACGTTAAGATTATATACCTTAAACAAAATCTCACACCGAGAGGAAGACAACCACAGTGATTCTCAGAATTTGAATCGCCACGAATCTCCACAGAAACAAAGGAGAGATAGAATAGTCTCTGAATATAACGAAGGGAATATAAAGCCCTAAGTACAGAAGGATCGAGAATCAGGGATAAAAAAACCCTAGAAATCCAGAAAATCGAGTATCGATGAAAAAACTCGAAGAAAACAGAAGATTAGAGATTAACCTTCCTTCAACGAAGCACCGATGAGGAATCGATTTCTTCTTTTTGAATCTCGACAAAAAACTTCAATGGAAAACCCTAACAGAGGATCGAATATGAATCTTCGAGAAAATCGCCAGATATATATCACAAACTCACATATCAGAAAGAACGCTCTGAAACCATGTAGAAACTCTCAGATCTATAAGATATTCAACAGATCTAAACAAATACAAAACTCTTCCATTGATTACGAACTTATAAGAACGATTACAAATCAAACCTTACTACAAACACTCAATCACTCAACTATCTAACTATTCGAGACCAAACAAACAACCGATCAAGAATAGGGAAACCCTAATCTGACCGAGAGAGAGGGCGAGTGAAGAATACAGAGAAAATAAGAATATGATTGAATAATACAATACAACTCGATCTCTCTCCCATATAACCTAAAAAATCCAAAAAGCTACAAACAAGTCCCTCAACTGTGACTAAGTACCTGCAAACCCTTGAACTATACAAAACAATTAATGTTAAAAGTAAAACTTACCTTTAATCTTACCTACATGTGTTATACAACTTTGAGTATCAATGAGATGGACTTGGATGATGGAAAAAGCGGTCGTACCATACTTTTCAACCAAGGGCATAAATAAAACACGTATTGTACAATAAATTAAAAGAAAATACTTACACGCGTAATTATATTTGAGAAATGTTGTGGTCACCTCACGGAATTCGATGCCCGTGGACATTTTCTTGTTGCCTAAGAATTAAAAAAAAAATGATAAATATCTTATATCGATATAAATAAATAAATTAATATATAAATAAACAGTTGTATCACAATCGGCAACCAACCAACCGACAATGGCAACCAATAATACTCTTGAAACATTCACGGCGTTTTACGACGGTTGGCTTATCCGCCACCACCAGCTCCAAGAGCAACTATCAGCCGTCGTCTCACAAATCGGCAATGTAAAACATCAAAAACAACAACTTGACAAATTGGTGGAACTGACGGCCGATCATTACCGGCAATACTACCAACGAAAATCAAATGCAATCGAAGAAGATATCTTCTTAATCTGTTCTCCACCATGGTACACCTCATTCGAGCAAGCATTATTTTGGGTCACCGAATTCCCCCCTTCGTTGGTCTTCCGTTTCGTTAACGATCTGATTCCGACTGTGGATCAGGCCAAGAGGGTGGAGACGGTGAGGGTAGAGACAGCGACGAAGGAGTGGGAGATAGGGGAGGCCATGGCGATGGTCCAGGAAAGTTTAGCGGCGGCGCCGTTATATGGGTTAGTGAATAGGACGGAGAGATTGGTGGATGGGGAAGTGTCGGAGTTGCATGACGCAATGGAGGAAATGAAGGAGGCGATGCGGCTGGTGGTGGTAGAAGCCGACGGTTTACGATGGACGGCGGTTAAGGAGATCTTAGAGGTTCTGGAGGCGGAGCAGCGGGTCAAGTTTTTAGCTGCGGTCGGTGAATTTCGTATTCGGTCTAGGCGGGTCGGGTTGCAATTGCAAATGGATAGGGTTTCAGGTGTAACATTATGAACATCTTTATATTTTATGGAAAATACAATTTTATTTTTTCTTTAGTAGCATTTGTTTATGCTCTTTTTTATTTTTAAAAGCAATTGCTATTATTTTGTCGTCTAGTATTGAGTTTTAGTTGAGTTGAAAACTTGTGTAGATATATTGATAGTCCAGAACTATTTCAATTAATTGTGCTTAATTAAGACCTAGCAATAGAATTTATGAATTACTGGGTGACAATAAAACGAATTGAGTACATTTCTGTAAAATAAATGGTACGTGAACAAATCTTCAATCTTCATCATTTAATTAACAAGTAAGAGAAGGGGTGTGGTGGCGAGGGATAGCCTCCGCCGGATGCCATGAGGACGCGCCGGCTCCGCGACTGCACCGCCTGCTACGCGAGCGAGCGGGTGCGCTGGAAGACCGACGAAAGTAGCGAGCCAATCCCGATCCGCCACGTGGACTAGCCGTTGGCAACGACTATTTTCCAAGAAAATTTAATCTTTTTTTTTTAAATAAAACCTATTATAAATAACCCATTTAACCATAACCTTCTTTCACACCATTTCTTACACTTTCACTCTCAAAAACTCTCTACAATTTCTTACACTTTCACTCTTGAAAAAATCACAAAAATGTCTCAACCACCACACCCCGAATGGATGAACGGTATTCTTGGATGGGGAAGTTCCGGCTCACCGGCGTCCAATCCGTCAACACCTTCGCCCCAATAATCGGTATCGTCCACCCAAAACACCGTGATGCCGACATTTTCCCAAGAGCAATACAACCACTTTATGCTTCAACAACAATTTCAAAACCTTCAACAACACCAACCCCCTCCTCAAATGTGGTCACAACAACAATGGTCACAACCACAATCTTCACAACCACATCAATTTCAACAACACCAACCCCCTCAAGACACCGACGCCGTTGAAAAGGCGAGAAGAAAGGGTAAAAAAGTTGTCGTCAACTTAAGTCGGAAGGTCATGCGGTGGGACGCCGCCGAAGAAGTTTTATTGGCCGAGTGTTGGGTTAGCGTTTCCGAGGACCGCGAAAAGGGCGCCGCCCAATCCGATGAATGTTTTTGGAACAAAATCCTTGTTGAGTTCAACAAGGATGTTGGTACACCAAGTACCAAAGACATGTTGACGGGGAAGTGGACGACTTTAAATGGTAATTGTAAAAAATTCAACGGTATCTATAAACGTCTACAAACGTACAAGCCGAAGCGGTGAAAATGAGGTCGACTTTATGGCCCGTGTCCGACAAGCGTACCGTGACGAGTCGTCGTCAAAAAAACAATTTAACAACGAAGGTGAGTGGGAAGTTTTGAGACATTGCCCGAAATGGGACGCCCCCGCACCCATTTCGCTCTCCGATAACGAAGAACTTTTCGGGGAAGATACGAGACCACGTCCGGCGGGAAAGTCTCGCAAGGCAAAAAAAAAGTAGGTCGGAAAGTTCATCCGGCACTAACACCGCCGGAAGTGCCACACCACCGGACCTTGGCAAGGCTATGATGGCCGAGTTTAGGCGGAAAAGTGAAGCCGCTCAATCGGCTTACGAAAGGTCAAAGGCCCGGGATGATGTTTTCGTGCGGTTGGAAGAATTGCGATTCCTAAGCACTAACACCAACGGTTTGGGGCGCCAAGATAAGGCGAGAATCGTCAAAGAAAAAAAGGCGATCCGTGAAAAATACCCCGTCGACTCAAATGAACTTGACGTGAACGATGACGACGAGTAGTGTTTTTTTGTTTTTTTTTCGGTATTTTTTTCTTAATTTTCGGTATTTTCTTTTTATTTTTTCGGTAAATTTTTTTTATTTTTCGGTAATTTTTTTTATTTTTGAAGTATTTTATTTTGTATTATGTAATTTTTATTTTAATGAAGTATTATGTTTTAAAAAAAAAAGAAAAAAGGGGGTGGGGCCCAAATGGCTTAAGTGATGGTAGAGGGGGTATTTAGGGGTTTTGAATTTGAAATGTGAAATGATGAGGTGGCGCATAATTGGAGCAGAGGTAGCGGTTTGGCTTAAGCCACCACACCCTTACTCTAAAGACTAAGTAGTTAGGCATAAATATAGGGAATGAGTACATGGCAATTGATAGATGGCATAGGTATTAAGTGGTGGAATAATGTAGTTGTACCACATTTTACGTGGTTATTTTTTTTAGAAATAATTACTAATTTAGATAAAAAAAAAATGAAAGACTCTTATTTAAGACTGATAGATTTCAATTTTCCAAAATACCTCGTGCGACTTGGGAGACTTGGACAATATTAACTGGGAGCAGCACTAACTGGGAACAACACTAACGAGCAGCACTAAGTGGAGAGCAGTATTAACGAGCAGCAGTAACAAGGTTGAGCAGTATTAACGAGCAGTGGTAACTATTTGAGCAGCACTAACTCGGACACGTAGCGGCGTTCTAGTGGAGTTGCACGGTTGCACGCTCGCGGGGGTAGTTGCACTGTCTATTTTGGGAAGAATTGAAATCTAAGTCTATTTTTGGGATATTTCATTTCATTTGGTCCAAATAGGAAATCACCCTTTTTTTAATCAGATACTCGTAGTTCTTTTTTTTTTTTTGTTTTTTAACGACGATTATTATACTTCGTATAATCGTATTAGTATATCAGAAAGGCCTAAAAATGACACAATTATAACTATAGGGTTTTAAACCAATTTACCTCAAATTTGTTTTGCACATAATCCTACATTAATTAGAAAAACAAGATATAATATTGTCAAACATTATTGTTAATTTTGGTAAATTTAATAATGGGTGTTCAACAAAACGTGATTATTTCGGTCTGGTTGGGAACCATCATCTCAATAAAACCCTTGGTTCATTGGGTTTTAACGATGGACGGAAGATCTCAAATGCTAGTGTAGTAGAAGGTTTGGTGGTGGTGGTAGGGTTACTGATGAAGGAAACTAATGAAGAAGAAAAAGAACCATGTATGGTGGGGTTATAGGTTAAAAGTTAAAACCATAACATAAATCAACACACATAATATAAATCATAATAACCACATAAAAGCTTCATCTAAGTAAATTAAGTAACTAGCCTAAGTATAATACACTAAGCATAATCAACACATTTATAGCCATACGAGATTAAGGATAGATTGTATTGATTATGAAGAGCATAACCAAAATAAATACATGACTAAGATAAACAAATGTCTCCATGTACAAAGACAAACTAACAAAACTAAAGAAACTACAAATGATACTTATTTATTTAGGGGGGAGTGTTTCTCCTTTGTCTAGTCCATGGAATGAAGATTGGAAGAGTCCCTTTTATAACCTCCAAAAACGTCTGGAACGCGTCGTGTTTGACGCGTTCTTAGCCATAATTAAGAGATCATGGGCTATTTAAAAGGTTGCAGTAACTCATGTAAAGTGCGTCACGTTGGTGAAAACATTTCGTGTTGAAGATCAAATTAAGTGTGTGTCATGTCTGAATCCCTGCACGCTTCGTTAGGGGATGACCTAGTATGGTGCACGACAACCCTTCAAACTTTTCGAATTAGTGTTAATTATTTTCTTTTTAACGTGGGTGACACCCTTAAGAAGAAAAAAAACGCAACAAATATTCTTATGTAATAGAAAAATAATAATATATGTTTTATTTTGATATTTTTTAAAAAGATAGCTTAAGAAAACTATAATTAAAGTCCAATAAAAAATTAAGTAAAGCCAATTACTCCTTATTTATTAAGTTTTTGTAATTTTTGATTATGAAACAGGAAAACATCATTCTTTCCCTTTGCTATGTAGGTTATTAAATTTGGTTTTGGTTTTATTGGTTTTGTATATGTAGTCATCATGTTCTGGATCTTCAAATCCTGGAGGTTGACACACATAGACTTCTTCTTCAATCTTCACATAAAGGAATCCACTCTTCACATCCATTTGATAGACTTTAATTTTCTTGAATGAAGCATATGCCAGAAAGATCATTATTGCTTCAATTCTTGCAACAGGTGCATATACGTCATCATAGCCTATTCCTTCTTCTTGAGTGTATCCTTGGGCTACAAGTCTGGCTTTGTTTTTTATCACTATACCTCTTTCATCTTTCTTGTTTCTGAAGATACATCTTGATCCAATGGCTCGTTTTCCTTTTGGCAGAGGTACAAGTGTCCATACAGCTTGTAATTTGAATTGAAGAAGTTTTTCTTGCATTGCTATAATCCAATTTGAATCTTTCATTGCTTGTTGAATCTTTTTAGGTTCCTCCTGTGAAAGAAAATATTCATACATACATTCATTAGATATTAGACTTATATTACACATGTTTGTAATTAATGATGAATTGAATTTGCTTCTTGTCTGCATGTTTGAGTTGACATGACTTAGGACTAGGTCCAAAGGATGGTTCATTTCTGTTCTTGAGTTTGAGACTTTATCAGCAACTAGTTGACTATCGAGATTTGATTCATTGGATTCGGGAATTCGAGCATCTGTCCATGTTTCTTCTTGATTTTCTGGATTTTGTGGAGATTCTTCATTGCTACTGGTATCAGTAGTAACATGATTTTCATTTAATTCATGTGTTCCGTTGTTAGTACTGACATCATTATTGTTTGGTTCATCATCATTTTTTTGAGTTTCTGAGTTACTACTGGGATCAGTAGTGTCGAGTGAGTTTGAGTTGTTACTGGTGTCAGAATTGCTAGGGTTATCTGAGTTACTACTGTCCTCAGTATTAACTGTGGGATCAGTATTAACTAGAATATATTTCATTGTGTCTTGACTACCATTTGTTGACTTTGATTGTTTGAATCTCCTGCATTATAATCATAATTAACATCAAAATATTTGGTTAGATTATCAATGTTAAATAACCAATCTGGACCATTTCCCTGTTCATTCATTAGATATTCATTAAATGATACATTCACACTTTCTTCAATGATCCTTAGCCTTTTGTTGAATACTCTGTATGATTTGCTTTTAGTTGAGTATCCTACAAAGATTCCATCATCTGATTTGCAGTTAAACTTACCAATTTGTTCTCTTGTAATTAAAATTGTACAAGGACACCCAAATGATTTTAAGAAACTTATTGAAGGTTTTCTTTTATTAAAAAGTTCATAAAGTGTTTTGAAATGAGGCTTAACTATTAATACTCTGTTTTGAACATAACAAGCAGTATTAACAGCTTCAGCCCAAAAAGTTATTGGTAATTTTGAATCTGCATGCATGGATCTGGCTACTTCAATGATTGTTCTATTTCTTCTTTCAGCTACACCATTTTGTTGTGGAGTTCTTGGTGAGCTGTACTGCCTGTCAATTCCCTTAAGATCACAAAAAGTAATTAGATTAGCATTTTTAAATTCTGTGTCATTATCACATCTAATGTCTTTCATTTTGAGATCTCTCGTATTTTCCAGTTTGACTATCAGATTCTTTATGATCTCACTTGTTTCATCTTTGGTCCTAAGAAAGAAAACCCAAGTAAATCTGGAAAAATCATCAGTAATAACAAGACAGTATTGTTTCTTTCCAATACTCATTACATTTGTAGGTCCAAATAGGTCCATATGTAAGAGCTGCAAAGGGTTAGAAACAGAATTAATTGCTTTGGTCTTATGAGAAGTCTTGTGTTGCTTACCTTTCAGGCATGCAACACAGTGATGATCACACATAAATTCTTTTTGTGGTAATCCAATTACCAAATTCTTTTTGACTAGATTATTCATATTTTTAAAATTTGTGTGACACATCCTCCTATGCCAGAGTTCTGATTCATTTGTGTTTGCCTTAGATATAAACAGTTGATCTCATTTGACGAAATGAGTTCTCCCCCTATATCCAGGCAATACACATTATTTGTCCTTGGTGTTCTTATAACAACAAATTTTTCATTTAAAATAAAGTCAGGAGAAAGAATGATGCACTCTGTATCTGTAAAAAGAATTTTGTTCTTCTTATCACATACTTGTGAGACACTAACCAGATTATATTTAAGCTCAACAACATAAAATACACCATCAAAAGTAATCTTATCATTTGATACTGTACCTTTACCTGTAATCCTACCACCTCTTGAATTTTCACCAAAAGCAACATACCCACCTTCAAATGACTTGAAATCTCTAAGAATTTGAAGATTTCTGTAACGCCTTGAAATTTTAATGTAATTGAATTATTATTTTTTTTCTCTTTCTTTTTCTTTTCTACATGAATAAACTATGTGACGTTTGTTTAAACGAGATTTATATGAATTATGTGCCTTTAAGTGTATTTAATGGAGTAATTTGTATACGCATTGTTCGTGTAATGACATGAGTGTCATTTAGATCACGGTTAATTAATCATGAGGATTAATTAATACTAATTAGAGTGTTAATTATTATGCGCCGTCTTGTATTAGTTAACTATGAGAGTTAATAAATTAATAGACGTTAAATTCCGAGTTATTAAATTTAGACGTTCACTAAAAACCCGAGGCCGGCCGTTAAGGCCAAGGCCTATTCATATTATGATTATCCCGAGTTTTGGCTGCACTCTTGTGTCCGGTGTTATTCTTTTACTTGCTCGGTTTTATTTTGGACATATAAAATCTCGTTCACTTATCTTCACATGGTCAAGGCCCGATCTTGTTCTTTCACCCAGCTCTTGGGCCGACTTCTAGAAGGCTTGGTGCCTCAAATTATAATACTTAAACCTGTTTTTTTCCTAATCCCTAGATACCGACCTTTGTCTTACTACCTATTCGGCCGCTACAGAGAAACTCCCATCGTTACCTTCTTCTTCAAATCGCCACCTGCAACCTAAAGTGTTCCAAATTTTGTGGCCTGTTTGATCGAAACTAGAATTTAATCGGTAAGCACCTAGCCTTGTTCCTTCTCGGTTTTTCTTTCTATTGTTCTAGTCGAATTGAAGTCCTAACTGTGTTTGTGTTGATGGTTCGTGGAGGTTGTTAACAGAGCTGATTATTTCCGAGCTTGAATAGATTTCCTTGAAGCTGTCTTCACTCGTAATCGGAGTGTGCTTCCTCTTGCCAATCGGTAGTTCTTGCTCTCATTGTTCCCTTTCGATTGATGTTATCATTTTTTTTCTAGTTGCTTTGGTAAGCGTTGTTCTAATCTTGCGTTGTGCAGGGCTGAATTCGAACCATAGAGGGTTCGGGTTTGTTGAAATTATGTGATAAATGTGTTGTTATAAATCTGTTATATAGTTGAGACTCAGTAGTTTGTTTTCCAGAAATTGTGGTTCTCGTCTTTCAAATTGTTAATCGAACTATTAGTCTTTGTTTTGTCCAGCTTATAGTAATCTGCTGCTTAAGTCCTGGTCACTATTTTGTGGCGTCGGGTTTTGTCAACGGGATGGGTAAAAGCCGTAGTTGAACGATTAAACGTTTTGATAACCGAAAACCGGGAACCGAACCCGTAGGGTTCTTGGTTCCCTAAAACGAATAGCTTTTTCTATAATAATGGAGTGGATTTATTGTAGACGTAATCCTAAAGTGAAAATAAGTTTTGGGAGTGTCGGGTGTCGCGGGTATAGACGGGTTAATGTCGGGAATTAAAATCGGGTTTTAATATCAAATCGAATTCCTGGCAGAATCTGCCCACGTTATTAGAGTCTGTTTTAACACACTTAAAATATGTTTCTGAATTTTTGGCCCATGATGGTCTCTAGTTTTCTGAGCCCTCTTTCCAATGCCGCTGACGGCTAGTTAATCCGACGTACGGTTTAAAAGATATCCTTGTTTTAGTAAAACATCGCAAAAGCTTTTCGTTTCAGCTATCCTGTTTTATAACCAGTTTTTGAGATACTTAGATTCTGTTTTGGGCAGGGATCGTGAAACAGTAAATTGTAGTAATCTGGATTTCCTAGCAGGGGTTAAAATTTGGGAATAATCTAACACACGGTTTGGGAGTTATAACAGTTCCCGTGGGGGTGTCGGGTTCTGGCAGAATTCTATGAGTTGGGTTTTGATCTGAGTTTTAATTCTAGCCTTATTATGTGATGTAGGACCTTCTAGGAACTGAGTTGTGACTTGTACGTGCCGAGGACACTTCTAGGAGCATACGTTGTTTGAGGTGGGTGATCTCACTATAAACTTGCATTTACTTTCGTTTCATGATTTTGTGCTACGTGTCATGAACTGCTATTGCTTGAGACAAGCTTGTTTACTTGATGATGTGCTAAGTGTTATTTATTTTAATTACATCCTGAACTGAGATATGGATACCGAGTAACCGAGCTGGGTACCATATCATTATGAGTTGATCTGTGTACATGAGTTATGTTATGAGTTATATGCATGTGAGATGTGCTAGTTGATTACATATCTGTTGAGATGATATGTGTTGAGTATGAGATGGTTTGTTTTAAATGAGTACATGTTGTATGAGTCAACACGTTAATAAAACTAACCTAATAACTATGAGATTTTAATTACCGATCGCAAGAGGCGACGGCGAGAGCCAACTCTTCCCGTTTGAGTTGCCAAGGTACACTACACGACTGTCAGCGTGGTACTGCGGGGCACCTAGAGGATGGGTGCTGGAAGAGGGTGTTGTGACGAGCGTATGGCGGTGGGCGTATGTTGAGTATCGTCACATCCCACGGCGAACCTAAAGAGAATTAATAAAGGCCTAATAACGAGAAATGAGTAGAGTCTTTTAGGGAACATGTATGTGGCATGAATTGTTTGTATGTGTTTGTTTATTTTGATTTTATCCACTCAGCGTGTGGCTGACCCCAAACACTTCCCCCATTTTCAGGTACTAGCAAGGGCAAAGAGAAGGTTCATGGCTGATGGGTTGCATCTCGGTTTTTATTGATGGATTTGGACTTTCACTTTAATGTTTCTCGAGTCAAACTTATTTTTAAAACTTTATTTATTCCGCATTAAATACCACGTGACGGTTTATTTTATGAATTTATGAGTGGGACCGATTTTTTTTTTACTTGTACTTTGGGGAAAATACTTATTTTATTAGTTTAATTTTTTTTCATTTTCCCTGATTTTTGGGATGTTACAATTTCCAGTCATGTGCCTAGAGCATCCACTATCAATGTGTCATGTTCTTCCTTCTTCAGGGATCTGAATGCTCTACACATAAAATAAATGGATTAGTTAATTTTGGGAACCCAAGCTTGTTTTGTCTTGGGTTCATCCTTTGAAGAGTAAGATTTTCGAAATGGATGAGCTTTGTAAGCAGTGTTGGTTTTCATTTGTTGTTTATTACTGCTGTTTTGTTTTACTACTGACCTAGGTTGATACCCGTAGTTTTTGGCTTTTGAGTATTTTACTACTGATGGACCAGTAGTATTTGGGTAATATGAGTTTTTAACATAATCAGTAGTATTTTGGTAATTGTATCCATAGTTCTAAAAAGCCCGCCTTGGCTTCGCCATGTCTCGAAAACGCTTAAGGCTTGACCATGCCGCCACGCCTTGGTCCAAAGCTTGGACGTTAAGGCTTGGCGTATGTTAAGGTCCAACTTGACTCATTTTTACCCGTCATAAGCTGTGTTTTTAAGCGTATTAAAGATATTGAGTTATATAAGCCATATTTATAGGTATATATATAGTTATTTAGTTATAAGAATCGTTGTATAGGTCGAAAATGAAGAAAACAATTGATTAACTATGTTATAAATTATAATTTATATACAAATTTGCCGCCTTAAGTCACGCCTTTAAAAACGCCATGTTTCGCCATGGCTCGCCATGTCTTGAGGCTCGATGGTGCCGCCACGCCGTGCCTTGCGTTATTTAGAACCTTGATTGTATCCGACAGCATTGTAATTACGGTTTTTACCAGTAGTAAACCTGGAATAGTTCCTACTGATGTTTGAAAACTTTGAGTATCTTGGAGATTGGTTTTGTTTTCCATTATTTTTGAAATAATTACTCCTTTTAGGACTTCCATGTCTGATATTTTGCACAAATCTTTGTGCAGTTCTTCCAAATTTAGGGACTTCAACATGTGGATTTTTAATTTCCTTAGCTTCTACAGTTTGTTTTAATTTCAATTCTTTTAATTTTTCTTTGTTTTCTTTGAATTCCTTAAATTCTTTGCAGTTTATTAGATTGAAGTGACAATCCTATGCTAAGTGGTTAACTTTGTTGCAAATTAAACATGTTAATTTTGTTGATTTAGCACTTTCAGGCTTTCTTTGTTCTTTCAATTGGTTTAGATTTTCTTTGATTTCTCCTTCTTAAAATAGTTGGTATGTTTTCTGAATTATATTTAGGGGATTCAGTTTGACTTTGTGTGGTATGAAAACTTGTATCAGTTGAATTAATTGTTTGATCATCATCAGATGAATTATTACTGGTTTCAGTTTGACTTTCTAATTTTAATTCATTTAAAATTCTTTCTGAGCTTGACTTAAAAGGAGGACTAAAATTAGTTGGAGGTGGAACTGCATGATACCCAACCCCATGAACAACTTTCTCAGTGGTTTTATTACTGGTTAATTCATTAATTATTTTAGAGCTTCTTTCAAACTTTTTAATAGTTAATTTATTTTTTTCTAATTCCAATTGACATTCTTCTAATTTAATTAGAGTTTCTTTTAGTTTTAACTCAGCATATTCTTTATCATAAGTTGTTTGTAATAATTCATCTTTTATCTTTTGATATGTTATTTTATAGATTTTGATTTGATTTTCAAGATCAGCTATACAACCATTATATTCAATCCTTCTATTTCTATTTAAAATCATCTCATCAAGAGTTTCTTTGTTAAGCTTTTCTAATTCTTTATATGCTTTAATGCATTCAGGAGTGCATGATTTAGAATGTACCTCATTTGTAGAATCAGTGAAGGCCATAAGAGCTTGGTTTTGAGCATGTTCCTCTGCTTGAAAGCTCCAGTGATAACTTTGACCCTCTTGAGACACTAATGTAGTTGAGTTTGAAGTGTTGTTTTTGTTATAATTTGATCTTTGATCTTTGCTAGGACATTCTCTAGCAAAGTGACCAAGATTATTGCAGTTGTAGCATTTGACTTTGGTTTTGTCAAATCCAGCACGATCACCTTTGTTGTAGGTCAGATTTTGTCTGCCAGTTATTTTGAGAAATCTTTTAGTTCTTAAACTTAGCATTGCCATCTGCCATTTGATGTCCATCTCTTCCAGATCATCAGGATTGAGTTGTTCCAAATCTTCACTAATCAATGTTGTTCCAGTTGCAGCATCATGACTTGTTCCTGTACTAGACACAAAAGCAGCATTGTTTGAAGATAAAGTAGGATTTTTATGACTTACCTCAGATTCAAACACTCTTAGTTCATTGTACAGTTCATCTAGCTCTTTCTCTTCCAATGCATCTCCTTGTCTATATATAACAGTATACATAGACCATTCTTCACCAAGAGATCTGAGGAACTTTCTGTTGACATCATCATTGTCTGGTATAACACCAATTGATTGAGTTCACCAATAAGTTTATTGAATCGATCAAAAACTTGTGACAATGACTCATTCTTCTGTCCTTTGAAGTTTTCAAAGTCTTGCTTCAAAACAGACTTCATGTTTCTTTTAGTACTTTTGGTGCCAACAAACCTCTTCTCCAATGTCTGCCACAGCTTCTTAGCATCATCATATTCAACAAATAAATATTGATAGTCATTGGGAATAGCAAGCAAAAGAGTGCTTAAGGCTTTTAGTTCGATTGCTCTGTCCTTCTTTTCTTTTTCACTCTTGAGTTTGTCAGATTCGGTTGATGAGCTTGTTATTTGAGTCTGAATGGTTTTGTTGCCTTCAAGAACAACTTCCCACATGGAATAATCAGTAATAAGCATGTATTGCTTGATTCTGTTCTTCCACATCCCAAAGTTGTTGGGAGTGAGAATTGAAATTTTGTTTGCCTGTGTGCTTTCATTGTTATCAGACATGATTAACAATTTTTGTTTCGAAAGTATGAAACTTTTTGATGTTCTTAATTCGTGAATTTAGAACCTTAACGCTCTAATACCACTTGTCAGGATCGAATAACTCAAACAAGTTATTGAATCACAGATCTACTAACAAAGAGAAGTTACAGCGGATTAACACTCTTGTTATTTGATTAAGAACAATGTAAATTGTAATCGAATAAGAATTATAAAGAACACAGTTTATCACAAAAAGCTTCAATGTATATTAACGATGAATCAAGACACACGTACGTTTACAATTCGTAAGGAACTATATATAATAGTCCTTGAAGCCTAAATATTTAACCTAGTTATTCTAGGATACGATTACAATTGAATTACAAAAAGATAAACATTTTAAACTAACTCTACGAAGATCTCGGATACGATCTGCACCATATATGAACATCAGTAATATTCGCACCCATCAGTAGTAGATCAATCGTCAGTAGTATTTGTTGCTTTTCTGCCCCATCAGTACTAACTTGTATATCTTCATTAAGTTTTCATCAGTACTAACTGCAGCCTCAGTAGTAGAATGTTTATATCCCAACAAGCATCCGTGGCCTAAACTGGTATCTGCCTGCTGTCAAAATATCATCTTCTCCGATTAACAACTAGTTGCATCGGTCACCGTCTCCGACGATTGTGTTTTGTTCAAGTTAGGAACATGGGTTTGTGTGTGTGTGTGATGTGTGGTTGTTTTAATGTGTGTGCAAAGGAACCTGTAAAGCTTGCTTAGCACTCTCGAGTCCGACATTGTCTTCTTGTGTAACTTGTTTCACGTATCTTTTAGATTGAGGGATTTTAATTATAGGTTCTTATGGATTTTGGATTTCAATAGAAGACTTGGAATAAGACGATAATAATGGGTGGGGGTTAAATGAGAAATGGCTTAAATACCCTTAACATACATAGGGCACTTAATACCGTCAAATGAGGTTGGCTAGAAATGCAATTGGTACTGCGCCTGTAATTTTGAATCTACTGGTACTAAACATTCAATTTGATCAAATAATATGTACTATTCTTGCGATTAAATCTACTTCCTCCGTATCAAAATAAGTGACACACTTTCCATTTTGGTGTGTATTCAAATAAGTGACACACTTTGAAAACTTTCCTTATGTGGTAAAAATAATGGGACCCATACCCACTAACTATCCACTTTAATAAAGTGAAGTTACCCTTATACCCCTACATTTACTTTTGAAACTCATTAATATCACTTTATTCAAGAAAAATGTGACTCATTCTTCACTAACTATGTACTTTAATCTATTTTAATCTCTACTTTAATCTTTTATCTCAAAAAACGTATAAATCAATTTGTGTAACTTATTTTGATACGGAGGAAGTATTATTTATTTAAGGGAATTGATTTGTATAAGGCATCTTTTACTAATATAAGGCAAATTATATTTTATTTGACATTTATACCCTTTCTAATTTTTTTACCCTTATGGTTAAACCCTAATCTCACAATTAACATTAAGTGCCGTCGAACACAAAAAGACCATCTTCAATTTATTTTGTAGCACTACCATTATTATTATTATACATTTACCGATCATCATCATCATCTTATTTGTAAAAATTTCAATAAAATCGTAAAAATAAATACTACTATTTGGTTTGGAGATATATAATAGTGATATACAAGCAACAAAGTTTAGAAAAAACTCAAAAACCAATAAACTCAATAACCAATTTCAATCATCACAATAGTTAACACGTCAACAAAAACCCAAATACGTTACAAAAAACACCTAGTAGAAAAATTAAAAAAAAATCATTTGAAAATTCAAGATAAACATTTAAATCAATTATGTTGTTTTCATGATCCATAGTAATACCCTCAACCTTCATTGTTCTTTTGGAATACACAACTAGAAGTTGATGGATTGTTTGATTATGATTCCACATAATCAAATCTTGAAGGATCTCGTGACGTAGAAGTTATTCATCGTCTCTTTTTTTATTTTGGCGGTCTTCCCTTTGGTCGTTGAATCACCGGGTCAAACAACGTATCAGATTCGTTTACAAGTTTAATAAAATGTTAGATTGCCAATTAAAACCTTTATGCCAAAAAGGAATTGATTATATAATAAACAACGAAGTAAAAATAAATAATATAATAGCAACTTAATATAATACCAAGAATCCAAATGCCGTTCGAAAAAAATACCAAGAATACAAGATGATGATGAAAAAGATCGGAAGTAAATAATTGTACACGGCAATTGATTGAAGATGATGATGATTCGGTGTTTTTTTTCTTCCGACGGCCAACAATGTAAGTTGTGGGATTAGGGTTTAATGATAAGGGTAAAAAATTAGTAAGGGTATAAATATCAAATAAATATTATTTGCCTTATATTATTAAAAGATGCCTTATACAAATCAATTCCCTTTATTTAACCTTCTAAACTTAAAATTTAACTTAGAAAAGTTTTTGTTTGTACTAGAAAGATAGAATTCTCATTCTAAAAATAGATGAAGAAAAATACTAGTCTTTTTGAGGAGTCAACAAAGGCGAAAAACATATAGGCCTAATTTGGTAACACGTAGGGAGTAGTGATATGAGTCAACGAAATCAGAGAGAGAAAAACAAGTTTCGACTTCTGAACTGTCCAAAAATTGCGTATTAATTATTTGAAAAAATAAAGAGATACTTCCTCCTTATCAACATATCAAAATAAGTAATCACTTTTTAAGTTTATATTTTTTGAAAAGTGATTAGTGAAATTAAATGAGGTAATTAAAATAGATGGACCCCACATCTTTTATCATTTTGTTGTTTTTTCTAAGTGGTGAAAAAGTCAAATATAGGAAGATGACATAGATAAATGGGGACTCACACCTTTAATGATGTTTAAAAAGGGATAAGTAAGAGTAAATGGGTAATTTTAAATATAAAATTTATCAAATAAGGTAAATTATTAAAGGGATTCACTTATTTTGATACACCCCGAAAAAGAATTGTGATTCACTTATTTTGATACGGAGGAAGTATCTATTTATATAGAATTTATCTAATTCGTACTTCCTCCGATTCAAAATAAGTGCTACACTTCTACTTTAACGGTTCTTGAAGCAAAATAGTGTAATGATTGTTAAATTAGATTAATTGAATGAATAGTGGATAATGGGTCCCACACCTTTTGAATAAAGTGAGGTTAATGATGTTTAAAAGTAAAAAATAATGATAAATGAGTCATTTCACTTTGTTAAAGTAGATAATTAGTGGGTGTGGATCCTACTTATTTTTGCCATTTATAGATAGTGTAGCACTTATTTTGTATCACCTATTTATATAAAGTGTAACACTTATTTTGAATAGGAGGAAGTATAAGATTAGAAGCATTGAAAAACTTAGAATTTTCTTTTATACATTGAACGAATCTGGAGTACGAACTTTGTTACACTATGCATTCGTTATCCTAATATTAGTCTAATTTGGACTTTAAAATCACCATAGGAGAAGCACATGATGAGCATAATACTGATTTCTTTAATCAGTATCTTTAGTTATAAATCGTTAATAGCCAATCAGCCTCGTATGTTTTGTAGGTAAATTAAAAAATCAGAATATAGGAAAAAGATACAGAAAAAAGAAATGTGTAAAGATAAATGGAGTGGACTTTTATAGAAGCTAGCAACAAAATATAATTTTAAAATGGTCGTCTTCCCTTCCCTGTTGCTTGATAAACCGCCATTGCTTGCATCCATGAATTTTCCTTTCCGTCACACTTGAAAAAAAAAAAGAAAAAAAAAATCCAACCGCCAATCACATGTTACATATTCACTAAATTAAACAAACCGATTCTTAGCTGCTAAGGATATCAATCAAGGAATCAATCAAAGGGTGAAATAATTATTAATCGAAATGATTCTACTGTATATAAGAACATTAGCAACTCCCCTGGCATTTGAGCCTTGGATTGAGAAAACAAAATGGCTACCCATTCATTTGTGGATTTTTTTGAGGCCTGGGAGGTCCAGCACAGGAGCTACCTCGAGAAGCTACTAAAAGCCGATCAAAGTAATGAGAGTGAAGAGTCACTGAGGCATTTGGTCGAACAGGTGTTGTGCCACTACCAACAGTACTACCATGAGAAAGGCAGAGCAGCTGAATCCGATGTTTTTCTCATGTTTTCTCCACCCTGGTTCACTTCATACGAGCGTACGCTTTTATGGGTAGCCGGATTTAAACCGTCGGTGGCATTTCAGTTAGTTAGGGCTTCTGTTGGTGTTGATTTGAATGAAGAACAGAATCAGAGGATTGCGGCTGTGAGAGAGGAAACCCGACGGTTGGAGAGGGAGATTACTCTAGCCATGGCGAGTGTACAGGAGAGTGTGGCGGCGCCCCCCTTGTGTGGTTTGGTTAAGCGGGAAGCTAGTTTGGTCGACGGTGAGGTCTCTGATATGGAGAATGCAGTCAACGAATTGAAGACGGCGATGCTAGCGGTCATCAGAGATGCTGATTATCTCCGGCAACACACGGCCGGACAACTCTTGGAGGTATTGACTCCCGCTCAGAAGGTCAGGTTTTTGGCCGGAACGTCGCAATTTTGGCTTCAGTCCCGGAGGTTTGGGATGGAGAGAGATAAACGACAATAACACAATTTGCAGTTTGTTTAGTATCTAATTTGATAAATTCCACCGGTCTTAACCTCATAATTAAGTTGCCGTTTATGTTACTTTCTATGATTAATGTTCAATTACCATTTCGATCAAGAGGATGAACTAATCAAGATTAGAAAGGTGATACTTGTGTAGCATTCCATAAGCTATTTATGAGATTGTTATTTAAAGAGAATGTTTGTACATTAGAATTTAAGACTAGAGTGTGCTTTTTAACCCAAAAACCAAACCCGAACCAATAAGACCCGGTTTTCGGATTTTAATTCGGTTCGCGGTTCACTTTTTTGTCTTTTATCGTTTCTTGGTTTCTGGTTTTAGAATCCGAATTTAACAATTTCAGGTCTAACTCAAAATATAGTTATTCTAACTAACATGAAATAACTAGACCGCATTGGAACCGGAACTATAATTTCGATTCAGTACCGGTTCTTGTTTTTTAGGGTTTGAGTTTCCAATTTCACCGAGTTTCAGAATTAAACACATCCCTAATTCAGAATGCTTGGTATCCTTTAATGTTCACGAAACCAAATAATAACACATCCCTAATTTAGAATGCTTGGTACCCTTTAATGTTCACGAAGCCAAATAATACACTCTCTTCCTATAGCTTGTAATACGTGCTTTCAGGGCCAGTCCGTTAGATTTTTATACCCGGGGCGAGACAAGAAATACATGCCCCTATGCTTGTAATTTTTTTGTTCATAAAAACAATAATGTAGAAAATTTTGTAGTCAAACAAAACCAATGTGCAAAAGCCCAAATAAGAGAATACAGGGGATCTCACTGATGTAAGGGAGTGGAGGCACTTGAAACGGTTCACAACATATGTTGTAAAGAAGGTAACCTGCATAAAATATCAAAAACTACTACTCCGTATTACATTCTTATCCATGATTATGTATGAAATACAATAAATGCAACAAACACAGATCACAATTAACAATTAGGACACATTTTCTGTTGAATATTTTATATTCTGTAACAATGTTAGTAATAATTGAATAACCAAAATGAATAGACAAACCTGAAATCAACTAAACACAAACTGCACGGAATGTAAGTTCTTGTCCTTTAAGGTTTATATGTACTTTATACGTTGTAAGCCTCAAACGTATATACCCAGGATTTGATGCAGATAGACGGTATGTTTCCACAGCCAAGAAACACCGTACAACACAAAGCGAGTACTTGGAAAAAAGAGAAGAACATCAGCAGAGAGAATGAGAGAGCTTTTGCGTTTTTGTGTGTCTTTCACTCTGCCAATGAAGTCCCTTTTACAGGGAGTCATGAGGCAAGAAACAAAAAATGCCAAAGCAGTTTAATGACCATTAAGTTGTGATAAAAACGTGCATACCGAATTTAAACAAGTTATTATGGTCAAAAAACAGGCAGGATATTAACAACCCCTCTTAATACCCGACTGTTACATTTTGACCATTACGCGCCAAGTACAACACAAAGCGAGTACTTGGAAACAAGAGAAGAACATCAGCAGAGAGAATGGGAGAGCTTTTGCGTTTTTGTGTGTCTTTCACTCTGCCAATGAAGTCCCTTTTACAGGGAGTCATGAGGCAAGAAACAAAAAACGCCAAAGCAGTTTAATGACCATTAAGCTGTGATAAAAATGTGCATACCGAATTTAAACAAGTTATTATGGTCAAAAAAACGGGCAGGATATTAACAGCCCCTCTTAATACCCGACTTTTACATTTTGACCATTACGCGCCATCGGTCTCAGCTCGATGCGTGTGTGGGTTTAGGCATTCATCCTCCACTAAAGCCTTTGCAAGCTTAAGAAATGAAAAGTCTTATAAACGCATTAATTGTTCTTCCTCCCACCAATGTGAGAACTTTGCCAACTTGCAAACTATTAATTAATATCATTAACTAATTAATAATGGGTCATTCTAATTTCACTCCTTAGTAGAAAAGTTATTATGAAAAAATGATTGGAATGATTGGAAAAAGATGTGATTATTAAAAGTGATTATTAAATCAATGATTGAGAAGTGGTTATTAACTCCATACACTAATAATAATAAAAAAGATAATATTTTTCTTTAGTAATAAAAATGACATTTTTTGCAAAACAAATATCCAAAAATTAATAGAATATAATAGTAATAAAAATATATGTTGTGGATTTTAAATAAAATCATGTCTTACTAAATTCAAAATTAAATTAAATAAAATAACGAAATTCATTTATGTATGTTTCAAAATAGTTCATTTTATATATTGGTCAAAAAAATTCATTTTAAAATGATATTTTTATTAATCTCTTTTCCTTTTCACTTTTTCTAGTAAAAGAATGACACTTTTTTAAAAAAAATTTCATTTTATATATAAAGTAACTAAATTTTATAATATTCATAAATTAATAAAATATAATTAACATAAAAACATGTTCAAAATTATTTTAATGTTTTCAAAATTCTTCCAGACTGTAATTTGGTGTAAATCATTGCCTCTCTTTATTGATTTACCAAAGTATATATAGTGATTGTAACACCGCAAAATTTAGAAAACTTTTTTTTTAAAGGTGTGTGAAGCATAAAGATAATAAATAGTTTAGGTTTAGGTTTACAAACCAAACGTCCCAAAATAAAGTCCAAAACATTAATATTTAAACGGTATCACTTAACGACATGGCTCATTTTACAAAACATATCCATTTGAGCTTGATCACCCATTCCGTCCAAAGCACCGATCAACCTGAAAAGAGTCAACGAAAGAGGGATTAGCACAAAGTTAAGTGAATGAACATAATCTACAAATTATATAAAGCTCAACAAGCAAGCACCAACATCTCCACGATCGTTACTCCTCGTAACCACTTAACCACTGCTCCACTGAACCACTGTTCCACCGAACCAGTAACCGCTAACTGTCTAATCACTAAGCACGGAAGTAACTCTACATCTCCGCCTACTAACCTCGGAAGTAATTCTACATCTCCGATTGCTAAACACGGAAGTATTACTACATCTCCGCGTTGGGTAACCACTAAGAGAGAGGATCGGTGGCTTTGCGGGCCTTAAACCATGGTCGGCCAAAACCACGGTAACCGATAGCCTGTATCCAACACCCCGGGTAAGTCCCTCCCCTTAACCATGCAATGTATACAAGTAAGGTCGGATACCCTATTAGTCGATACAATATGCCCAATCATTATCCATCCGACACTGACCTCATCCCTATCCTCGATTGCCACTAACCGAGTTGTTGCTACCAATCAAGCAAAACCTTTCCATCTATGTGCACATATCCTATTTCGTCTAACCCGATCAAACAGGTACCAAACAAGCAAACTGTCAAAGATTCGCGCCCGAAAAACGACCCGAAAACCTGAAATCAGAAGTTCACGATCGTGAACAATAGTTCACGAACGTGAACTGGAGTTCACGATCGTGAACTCAGTACAGCGGACGGTTCCTGCATTTTTCCTGTATTTTCCTGCATTTTTCCTGCCAAACATGCAATACCGAACCGGTTGTAACCAAACACAAGTTGGAGGTTAAATCCACTCACCGTAACCTTCGATTCCCGTAAGTCAGTGAGCTAATATCACTGAGTTTCCTCCTCGGATCCTGTACACCAAAGAACACCGAGTTAATAACCGGTACTTATTAATAATCACCAATATTAACAATAATGAACACTAACTTTCCACCAAGTGTTATAAGTACTAATTCTAACACATAAGTATATTAAACCCACTTATACATACACAATTCAACAATTGGGTCAATCCACCATTTAATCCACCATTTATACACAAAATAAAGTATACAAATAATATTTCGGTTAACAGCCCCTCGCAGTTTGAGCCGGAGGGGACCGGATGCTTAAACTGTCCCGGAAATCAAGGAACAATTGTCGTGGAAGGCCTTTCATGAAAATGTCTGCATATTGATAAGCGGATGGAACGTGCAGAACCCGTATGTGACCCAAAGCAACCTTCTCACGAACAAAGTGTATATCCATTTCAATGTGTTTCGTACGTTGATGCTGAACGCGATTGCCGGAGAGATAAACGGCGGAAACGTTATCACAATAAACCAGTGTAGACCGTTGTAAAGGTGTATGAAGCTCGAGAAGTAAGTTCCGTAACCAATAAGATTCAGCAACGACATTAGCGACTCCGCGGTATTCTGCTTCTGCACTAGATCGCGATAAGGTGGGTTGGCGTTTTGCCGACCAAGAAATCAAGTTATCACCGAGAAAAACACAGTAACCCGACGTAGACCGTCGGGTGTCCGGGCACCCTCCCCAATCAGCGTCAGTATAAGCAATGAGCATAGCGGGATCAGAAGGATAAAGTTGCAAACCTAGATGAGTCGTACCCTTGATGTACCTTAGAATCCGTTTCAGGGCATTGACGTGAGGCTCTCTTGGGGCATGCATGAAAAGGCAAATTTGTTGCACCGCATAAGAAATATCAGGATGTGTGAACGTCAAGTACCGCAAAGCGCCGGCGAGGCTCCGGTAGGTGGTCGGATCGTCACATAAAGCACCGAAAGTAGCACTTAATTTGGAGTTTGTATCGACAGGTGTAGCGGCTGGATTGCATGTTTCCATGTGAGCTCGTTGCAGTATAGATTCCGCATACTTTTGTTGCGATAGAAACATATCGTGAGGTGTATGGTTAACGGATATCCCCAGAAAATACGTAAGGTGACCAAGGTTCGTCATTTCAAACTCCTTCTTAAGTGCATTAATGATGGTGGTTTGCAAGAGTGTTGAAGAAGAGGTAATAACAATGTCATCCACGTACAACAGAAGGTATGCATTATCTTTGTTGTGGTGGTAAATAAACAAGGAGTTGTCACTCTTGCTGCATGTGAAACCGATTATGAGAAGATGCTGAGGATATGTCCCACTTTTCTTGTTAGTGGTATTAATGAGTTTTAAAAGTAAAAGTAAGGGTATAAGGGTAATTTCACTTTATTAAAGTGGATAGTTAGTGGGTATGAGTCCCACTATTTTTACCAAATAAGAAAAGTTTTCAAAGTATGTCACTTATTTTGATACACCCCAAAATGGAAAGTGTATCACTTATTTTGATATGGAGGAAATATATTATTTAGGTAAAGTAGACTATTTAATTATTATTTTATATCAAATGTCTAAATATAATTGTTAATTACTAAGATTAAAATAAAATAAATTAGAATGTATACATCTGGTCAATTCGGTAAAATTGTTGTAATTAATGTTTGGTAAAACAAATGATACATGTAGTATAAATATTTCCAAACAAGATTAATAGAATATTTAAATGATTACAAATTATCACTTTTACAAAATAATTGATGGATTGACATTGGTGTGCACTCTTTTTAAGGAAAAAAAAAAAATGGGAGGAGTGCTTCTAGTAGGACCTTCCAACATTTTCTCCATTTAACACAAAACAATAATCACTTCTACTTTCTAATTCTGATTTCTGAACCCTAAAAACGAGTATGGTTTCTATATCAAGCGAGAATTAAAGAGTTTGTCATGACGCGTAAAGCTGAAAATCAGCTGCTTCATAATGTTGTTTATCATAATTTCGACATTTTTAGCTCATGGATAACATGATAAGGAAATAGGGTTCTAAATTGTATAAACTAGATATGTATGGTACACCAATAATGAAAAAGGAAGTAAGAATCAATTACTAATCACTTCTCATTTCTAACTCAGAACCCTAGCAATTAGTGTTGTTTCTGTATCAATAATCTCGTAACAGCAATTACAAATTCATAGGCATATTTCCATTCCTGAAAACACTACTCAAACCTATTACATATAATATTCAAATCTATTAGAACGATAAATTACCTTGTGAACAATAACTATTCTTACGATGGATTAAAAAGGAAGTCCAGCAAATGAGACTTACATATAAGCACCTAGAAACAGAACAATGAAGATATGAGTCAAAACCATATAATCATATCAATAAATGGTTCGATTCTCTCCTTCATCGATTCTCCAAACGACTATTGCATTTTCCAAGAATTCTAAACGAGCAAACGGGGCGGGAGAAAGAGACGAACAATTTGATTCACGGTTCTTAGCTGATAAAGACTACAGCTTTGTGTATTGGGCTAATATTTGGGCCAAAAAAGTTCTACATATATATATATATATATATATATGGTAGGTGGGCTTAACTTATGCCCTCATATTTTTTATGCCCTGAGCCTAAGCCCATCTCGTCCATGTATTAGGCCGGGCCTGCAATTAACGGTATTCTTTTGAATCAACGTGTTTTGGGTTAGATTAATTCGGTATTCCTTTGAACAATGGATTCTAATCTATACTTTTGTTACTTAGTCTACATTAAAAGGGGTTGATTTTATCCAAATTTATGTTATTTTAATGTACAGGCTTTTTGGTATTGGTGTACTACAGTAAGTTTGCTTGAAAATGATTGTTCTTAATTTGTTAGTGCTTGTTTGTGTACTTACACTAAGTTTGATTTTAATACATGCAAATCGATTAATTGGAAGAAAGATTGATTTTAGTGCTTGTTTGGTACTGATGCAAAAAGATTAATTGTGCTTATTACAAATGCAAAACGATTAATTGAAAAAAAAAAAAAAATCTGAAAGTCACATCTCTAAATGATTAGTTGTTCTTACTACACCTTTTATTATAATATTTGATGCAATCTTAATTTAAGAAAAAAAAAATTATCTTATTAAAAATTTATCTGAAAAAATTACTTTTTCAGTGTTACTGCTGGTAAAAAATTTTAGTTGCGCCCCTAACCATCACCAATCATCGATGACCACCACCAGACACTATCACTACCACCATCACCATCCAATAATTAATCGTTTTAAAATATAGTTAAGGGACATTTACCACCACATTGCGTGGATAACTTTCTAGTAATTGCTAATACATTAATAAGATAATATCTCTGTTGATAACGCGAACTTTGTTGCCTGGTGGTGGGTAAATAGTATAGTTTGTTTCTTAAAGTGGAGCAACAAATGCAACTCCATATGTGCAAAATTTTGATGAGTCCAACTTTGAACCCTGTTACTCACCTTTTTCTTTATCTTTTTCTTGAAAATCCTCATCTTTAATTGACCACAAACATATTGCATTTCAAGTCATAAAGTCTTGATCCACTTAAAACTCAAATTTTGTTCTTGAACGAGCATATTAAGTGTATGCGTATCGTTGTGGTTTATTTTTAAGGAGGTTTTCAGTTTATTAATAATGAGTTTATATATTTTCATTTTATATTCTTACCTATTACTTCGATGTATCAGAGATTATCAATTTGGATATCTAATTTTGTTTTGGATATGTTAAATTTATTTTTCCATTTCTATATATACACAGTATTATATATAGTGGAGAGTTATATAGAAAACTCTCTCTATAAATAAAAAGGGTATTGTCGTAATCTGACATTTACAATTATGTTTTTTTGTTTTAAAAAAAGAATTCAAAAAGGAAATAAACTCATCTCTCCATATACATAGTAACTGCACACACACATACACGTACAAACATGTGTGTGCATCTTCTCTCTCTCCTCAATCACAACTCCACCTCCACTGGACCTCCCTTTCTAATGAAAACTTCCGGCAACCATCCATCTTCACAACAGAAACCACCGGCGATTTGTATCTTCGGCGGATTACCACCGGCGACCTAATCTGTAACCGCCCTCTTCGACCAGATCTGTAACCACATGTCTTTGTTTTGAAGTTTTCTCTCCATCTCTCATATCACTCAGAAGAACACCGCCCGTCGACATGCCCCGCCACTGCCGCTCCGTCATCCTCTGGCCCGCAAATGACTATTTCGACACCGTTTGGCCCTCACATGCCTGCATTTCGGTAATCAACATGGTTAGTATCGATGGCTGCAGATCTAGGGTTTCAGTCGACGGCGGCAGATCTAAGGTTTCAGTCGACGACGGCGGATCTAGGGTTTCAGTCGACGGCGGCGGATCTAGGGTTTTTCAGTCGACGGCGGCAGATCTAGGGTTTCAGTCGACGGCGACGGATCTAGGGTTTCAGTCGACGGCGGCGGATCTAGGGTTTCAGTCAACGACGTCAAACACCCGCACCATCGATGTTTTAATTACATGAATGTTTTGATTTTGTGAAGACATCAATGTTTTGATTACATGAATGTTTTGATTTTGTGAAGACATCAATGTTTTATCTGTTTTTAGCGATAATTTTGTGAAGACATCAATGTTTTTTCTGTTTTTAGTGATAATTTTGTGAAGACAACAATGATGATACATTGATATATTGAGTTATATTAATGTATAAATGATACATGAATGATAATACATCATATTACATTGATGTATTGTAATAAAATCAAAATTATAAAAGGAAGAGTGGTACAAGATCGAAATTATAAAAGAATGGTACATCAAATTACATTAATGTATCAGAGGAAGTATACTAGTCTTCAAACATTCTGATTATCCCTAATAAAATCGAAATTATAAAAGGAAGATATATGGAATACCAAAAAACCAAAATTATAGGATTTAAATTAATTGTAGGATTTAAATCTCAACATTCCATAATTATAGGATCTAAATTAATTGTGGGATCGCCTATTTGCACACCCTCCAAATCTATTTAAACACCCCTAATAAATAATAATAATTAAATAATTATTAATTAAGTAATAATTAGTTTTTATTAAATACTTTTTATTTTATAACTTCTAATTTATAATTTTTTTATTTTTTATTATACTTTTATTTTGTAACTTCTAATTTGTAATTTTTATTTTATATTTTATAAAAATAAAAACAAACAAAAAAATAAATAAAAACGTTTTCATTTTAAGAAATGGTGGCGACTTTTTGTTTCAAAACTAATATATTTCCAGTAATCACTATAATTATAAAATTAATATTTAATTTAAAATAAGAAAATAAAAAAGAAGTAAAATTCATAGCTATTTAAAATATTTAAAAAAACATAAAAAATAAAATATGTAAGAGTAGTTGATAAAAAATTAAAATAAAATTAATAAAAATAAAAAGTAAAATTTATAACTATCATGTTATCTCTTAATTTTCATTTACAATTTTCAAGGTAAAAAGTATATGAATTTTGATTAAGGGTGTGTTATTGGTAGGGAGAGGTGTTTAAATAGAAGGACCCTTAATTGTGCCTAAAAAAACCGAAATATATGGAATACCAGAATTGCCCTTCACATTTAATTAAATGGAAAATATTAATCTAATTTCTGTTTGGCTAAAAGGGTAAATGAGTTCTCTATATAACTCACCCCATTATATATATATATATTTAATTAAGAATGTAACTCTAAATAACTAAAATACTTACAATACTTTGGATCAGTAATTATTTTTGAGTCCTACTAAACACACTAAAAGAGATGAGAGAGAATGTGATAAAAGATGAGAGAATAAAAAACTACAAGACATTTAATATGAGAGAGAAAGTTAAAAACCATTTTTTTCTTTCATTTCTTTTTATAATAAATATTAATTGTAAATATATTTATTTGTTTAATAATTATATGTTTATGGACAATTTTTTATTTAGATAATATTTACTATTAAAAGTAGCATCTTTCCAATCTTTTAATTTAGACTCGCCCAATTAAAAAAAATAGTTTCTTTTCCATCATCTTAAAAAAAAAATCAAATTTTATAATGTGCCTGAAAAACTAGCGATAAGGTGCCTCTTCCGTCACTTTATCGTGGTTTATCTTACGTTACACTTTAGATTATCGTCATGTACTGTTTCGTTTTATCTTACGTCACACTTAAGTTTATTTATTAGTAAGTATTTTATTTATAAAAAATAAAAATTCTAAATGATTATCTTTAAATACTAACAATATAAAATAAGTAAAATAATTAAATTTGTAAAAAAAAAACACAGATATGAAATGATTAGTTTTAATTAATAGTAACAAAAAATAAGTACAAAATAAAGAAACAAAATTAACATTTTTGTGAAAGTGCTTAATCTTTCCAATCATTTTTTAATCATCATATTAAACTAATCATTATATTTATCTTTCCAACATTAAACTAATCATCATAATTTTACTTATTAGTGAATTTAGTTGATAATATCTTAGTGCATCCCCAATGGTTAACCTCACAATGATTTATTACTTTTGCCAAACTTTCAACTAACCAAAAGTCTATTTATAAAAAGCATCTCAATGGTTAACCTTTTAAAAAATATTACTAGTTTACATTTATGTATCACAAAGGTTTCATAAATATCCCTCGTATATAATTTGACAGTTTTTATACCATTTTATAAAATTTAACATACCACAAGAAAACAAAACTAATTATCATGCTTGTTCTTTATAAAAAAAAATGTTGAAATATGACAAATTTATCATTTATAGTTATAAAAATAGTAAAGGATTCACATATAAATTTATGTAGGGTTTAAAATGTAAAATTAGTAAATATATGGACTAAATAAATCAAACACTGAAATTATGTGGTACCAATATCACTACCCAAGAATAAGTCACTGAAATAAACTTTTAAAAAGGTCTTTCATTTTAATAACAAAAAGTCGTCCAAAAGCTTAATGAAATAGTAACAAAATTTACAAAAAGCTTCCATTGGAGATGCTCTTATTTGGTTTAGATAGAATAAATTTTTCACATTATTAAACTATAAATTTTAACGATTTTAAACTATATAACAACTACAACCAAATAAACATACAATTTTATATAAAAATAAAAAATAAACGCTAGTTCAAATTATTACTAATAAGAAATGAATATATATTATAAATGAGGTAAAAAATATAAAAGAAAGGCTTTAAATGTATAATACTATTTATGTATCACAATAGGTTAATAAGTGACACACTTTCTATTTATTGCGGTTTCAAAATAAGTGATATATTTTTTTAAATTTCTTATTTGATAAAATAAGTAAAACTCATCATCTACTAACTATCTACTTTAATACATTCGACACAAACGATTTCAGACCTATCAGTCTTTTAAGCTGCCTTTACAAAATTATAGCAAAAGTTTTAGCCAACCGCCTAAAAGGTGTTATCGGCTCGGTCATAGGGAAAGAACAATTTGCATTTGTACATGGGAGAAATATTCTTGACGGGCCTTTGATTATAAATGAAACTGTCTCATGGGAAAAGAAAGTAAAACAAGAAAACGTTGGTGTTTAAGGTTGATTTTGAAAAAGCATTCGGCACAATTAGCTGGCAATTTTTGGATGACGTTCTTAAGCAAATGAATTTCGGTGATAAATGGCGGAATATGATACAAGGCTGCTTAAATTATGCATCGGTGTCGGTCCTCATTATTGGCTCGCCTACGGATGAGTTTGTCATGGTAGAGGAGTTCGTCAGGGCGGCCCGTTAGCTCCATTTTTGTTCATTATTGCTACAGAGGGTTTAAATATTGCAATGCACAGTGTATATTCGGGCAGTATTTTCCATGGCATTAATCTTCCAAACAACAGTCCGATTATTTCACATATGCAATTTGCTGATGACATAATATTTATTGGTGATTGGTCATGTAACAATATTTCAAACCTTATTAGAATTCTGCGATGCTTCTTTCTATCATCAGATTTGAAGATAAATATTAAAAAATGTAGCCTAATTGGTGTCGGTGTTGAAGAGGTTGAGATAAAAATATTTGCATCAAAATTTCATTGCAAAACCGGTTCATTCCCTTTAAATACCTATGACTTCCAACTGGCGGTTCAATGAATAAATGTGAAAATTGGGAATCCATATTAATATATTCTTGTCTAAACTCTCAAAATGGAAGACTAATAATATGTCTTCCGGATGGCGTTTAGTCACCATTAAATCTGTTTTGGGTAGCTTTGGGTTATATTTTTTTCTCATTGTTCAAGGTTCCGGAAAAAATTATAAAATAGTTGGAAAGTCTTCGTATGCGTTTCTTTTGGGGCTTAAATGATAAATAGAAAAAGATCGATCACTTGGATTTCATGGAAGATGGTATTGAATAATTATGATGCAGGCGGATTGAATATTGGAAGCCTTAAGGCCCTTTAATGTAGCCCTTCCATGAAAATGGTGGTGGCGTTTTAAATCAGGAAACGACGGGTTATGGAAATATGTTATCTGCTCTTTACACGGCTCAAATGGAGGTTTAGACTGGGCAAAATCATTTGGCAAACAAGCAGGTATTTGGCGAAATATTATAAAACTTTCCCGGGATTTTGAGAGAGTTAATAGCCCCATTCATAGTTGGTATCAAATCCAATTACATCCTGATTCGAACTACCCGAAGCTTGTGTGGGCGATTCATCCTACAGGTCGTTTTAGTGTTTCACCATTAAGGAAGGCTTTTGACAACTTCTACCTCAAGTCCGCTTCGAGTTTAAAAACGATTCGATCAAAATGGGTACCATCTAAAATCGACATCCATGCTTGGAGAGTCGGTCACTACAGGCTCCCTACAAAGGTGAATCTCGCTAAACGAGGTATTACTTTGCTTTCCAGTGACTGCCCAATCAGTGGTGTTGCCGAATAAAGGGAAGACCACCTTTTCGTTTCCTGCTCATTGATGTCTGACAATATTAAGGAGATCGGTGGGTGGTGGGGCCTCGAGACCTCGAACATCTCACGACTTCAGGACGTATTCTTGTGGGGCGAGGCTTCAAATCTTAAAGGTAAAAGTCTTAATGCATTTGCGGCTGTCATATATACATATCTTTGGGTTATTTGGAAGGTTCGGAATGGCAAAGTATTTCCGTCCCGGAATGGTGATCGTTTAAAGGATATCTTGGTAGCACTTTCGTTTTTTTGGTTAAAGAATCGTTCGAATTGTAGTCTAGAAAATATGTGGGAAATATGGTGTAATTTGCCTAATGTTTGTTTTAAAATTTTTAACTTTGTATGTTCTCTTTAGCTTCTCGCTAGTTTTAATAAATTTCCGTGCGTGAGGTGGTTTGGTGATGGCAATGCCGAAGCTCAATCTGACTTAAGTTTGTTATTGTTGTTCAAAAAAAAATTACTTTAATACAATAAAATTATTTATTTACTCTTACATATAATGTTAAACATCATTAATATCACTTCAGTTAAAAGAACATTATTCATTAATTATCTACTTTAATCTATCTTAATCATAATTGAATCTTTTGTCTAAAAAGTTGTAAAATCTTAAATGTATCATTTATTATGATATAGAGGTAGTATTAAATTTAGAGTTTAAAAATGTAAACTATAAAGATTATTATGGCGGGGAGATGTTTTTACAGTATAAATTCGGAAAAATTAGAAGTTTAGAGAATAAAATTCTAATAGTTAGGGGGAGAAAGGGACACCTTGAAAGTCATATCAAAAAACCAAAAAACACTTATCTTAATGAGGCTCGAACCAAGGTAGCATAGGAATGAGCCTACCCCCTACAATTACATTCTTTTCATTTTGCAATGTAATCACATATATCTACCGTTTCAAAATAAGTGATACACTTGGGTTTGCACGTTTTTTGATGCAAAATAAGATAATAAAGTTTTAATTAGATTAAATTAGATAGTTAGTGGAAGATAGATCTCATATATTTAGATTAAAGTGAGTTTAATAATATTTAAAATTAAAAGTAAGGGTAAATAAGTCATTTTACTTTATTGAATGAGAAAGTTAGTGGATGTGGGTCCTACTCTTTTTTAATAAATAAGGAAAGTTTCCAAAATGTATCACTTATTTTTAAACACCACAAAAAGAAAAGTGTATCACTTATATATATATATATATATATATATATATATATATATATATATATATATATATATATATATATATATATATATATAATTAATGATCAAGTTACTTTTAGAGTAGTGGTTATATTGGCTAAAGCCAAATGTCCATATCAGGAACACATCATCATGTAACATTCAATACCCCATATTAGCTTACCATAATTCAAGACATTTTGGCCACCTTCTTGTCGTCTTTTAAAGTAAGCATGTTTCTAGTCTTGTGCAATCGTAAATGATTTGACAAAGTATGCCCACTGTGGGTAAATCTCATCTGCTAGGTAATACTCGTTCTGATATCACTCCATTTACTACACACGGGGCTGCATGAGCAATATCTTCAAGAAGGTTGTTAAATAAGGATGAGTTATTTAAAACAGCGAGGTCGTTGTTGACACCCGCAACCCAAAAAAAGTATGCCAAATCAACAAATCATACAACGCCACAGCTTCGAGTATTATAGTTGGGTACTTTTTATCACCACTGTCATATTGGGTGAATACAACAAATTCAAATGTTAGAAAACGAAATAGATATTGAGAAAAAATTCACGCTATCTACGTAGAAGCGGATTTAATAACATGTTTAATGTTTAATTTTCAATAAAATGTTTAATGTTATGGTTTGATATTTAATATTTTGATTTAATTTTTTGAATTATAAAAAACCGATAAAATCGCTTATAATCGGGTTTTTAAACCAAACCGGTTTCGAATATACCCGAACCGGTTACAACCAGGTTGGGTTTTTAAACCCTGAAAACTGCAACTTAACTGAACCGGTTAACCCAAAAACTGGTTTTCCAACTTTGACACGGTTCGGTTTTCAAACCCGAACCTAAGATATATAAGTTATCCATCTAACCATTAGTTGGAATTTTTTTTATTACATTGCTTCACGATACTTAATATTTTCATTACTAATGTTGTACCTCTTGGTAATTTTAGTGTTACCTATTCCAATTTTCGTATAATGGAAATAATGTGTATGTCATGGGATTCATACTTTGGTTCCGGTACAAGCCAGGAGGTGTGGAGAGCACACTTGTATAAGTCCAAGATGATATTGATTTGGTTATAGTTCAAGTCATCAGTTGCAGTGACTACCTGCGGCGACCATATGTCGTTGATTGGCAACCAACTGCAGCTGCAACGACAAGCTGCTGCTTATGCGGCCAACTTCAGCAACAAGCTGATGCGATCAGCAAGCTGATGCGATCAGCTATAGCGACTAGCTGCTTCGTCTGACGATCAGTTGTTGCGAAGGACAACAGCCTGCGAATGGGAGTTTTTTAACTGTTTATAAACGTGTATAACTGCTCCTAATTTAGTGGAACTATTCCTAATTTTTGGGAACCACTTTAACCTTTGATATATAATACAACATACGTATTATTGAAGAGATATACAATATACAAAATTATATTCGCTCATGACATACCGTTGAATTTTAATTCTCTCAAACCATCAATTACCGTGAATTAGAAATTGTGCATAATTTCTTATTTACTTCTTAGGAATTATCCTAATAGTTAGAATTTCGTGAAACTCAGGCATAGAGTCGAAATATCTAATTCGGAAAGTGTCATTCACGATTCCTTTGTAAAATCCAGATTTCAGAAATGACCACCCTGACCAAACAATAGCAGTCGCACTTATGTGATACTAATAGGACATGCACATGAACTTCATCATAATTAAATATTTGTATATGTGAAAAGAGATCAATGAGGATTCCAAATAAAAACACCAAAAGTTAATTATTTTTATGGTTTCACATATATACAAAAATATTCAAGATCGGTACTACTTACAACTACTAGTTGTAGAGTGGGCCACTCAAGGAAAAGTAGTGGGCTGTTATATGGACGACGGGAATGGGCATGATAGGAGTTGACTAAATGAATGGTTAAACCTTACCCACTCACAAAACATTTATGGTGAATGCGGACAGTTGATTTCGGAGGCTCTGCTTCACCACCTGCTGTTGATCTCACTTGATCTTATGCTGTATAAATATTAAAATTAAGGGTTTTATTAATGACTGTTGAAAAGCACAATATCACTGATTCAATCCATTAGGTGGTGTTAGATGATGATTTTGGTGAGAAAGATGAAGATGGAGATTAGGGTTTTAGAGAGAGAAAGTTAGAGAGATGGTAGAGAGAACAATTGCTGAAAGTGTGAAATGTTAATTGTGCAAAAGTTAAGGAATTAAGCCTTACACTTTGGTATTTATACCATGGCTTAATTCCTTGTTAGTTAGGACCGTTTCCTAAATAAAACTTAACATATATACAATGTTACACTTTACCCCCATAGACTATCTATTACAACTTTCTAGTAGCTAACAATCTCCCCCTTTGTAATAGTAGACTAGGTTGCATATCTTTGAAGACTTCTGTGTTTGTAAGGCTGGAGCTGAGAATTGAACCGTTGAGCAGTTATGTTGATAAAACAGCATCAGCCTTTAATCTTCAGTGACAGACATATTTTTAATCGGCTTTTCAACCAATATAAAGTATTCCAGAAGACTTCATGCAAATCGACTGAATGTAGACCCATAGATAGAGCGGTTAGCAGCGGAAGTCCTTTCTTGAAGTTGTGGCGTTTGTCGATTTGCTGCAGATCCTTGGTTCCTGATGTTTGTTGAAGTTGAAGCAGTGCGGAATGTTAATATGTTGTGGATTTTCTGACCGTTGTTGATAATGTTGGAGTACGGTCATAGAATCCCTTATCTGATTTATTGACTGTTGTTGATAAGATTGAAGTACAGTCATCAGATTTTATATCAGACATAGTGACCGTTGTTGATAAGAATGGAGTACGGTCGTCTGATCTTCGCACAAGAATGTATCAGGGTAACCCAGGATCACATAGATTGCCTGTTAGCACAACAGTTACAGAAACTGTGTGACCTACTTTCAGTGTTGGCATTGATGTTAGCACTGGTAGGATTTCCATTCAATCATCGTGGAATACCAATAATTTTGGTATCACTATGAATGTTCCGCCAATATCTCAAAGATATGCTTGGTAGAGTGCCTGTGTCCTAGAGAAATTTAATTCGGTTCTAGACTCTATATGTGGACAAACGAAGGCGAGGACTGGAGGTGGGTCCTCTTTTTCAATATCAACAATCTCCAAATGAGATGTCGATAGTGGATGTGGTTATCTCCGTGATTTTGAAACAAGTACTTTTTGTACTTGAGTGGTCAGTGGGGGTTGTGCATTGCATCACTGGGTCCATGATGTCTTAATCAGAAAGCAACATATGCAATCTGATATAGATGAGGTTACCCGGTCATTTGTTCGGTTTAGGGAGGGTTTTCCGTTTTCTTTTAACCCTTTCACACACGCTCCTCACTCAACTCACTTTTTCATTTTTCAACCACACCCTCATTTTTGTTTTTACCATGTGATAAGCTGATTTGCACCCCATACTTCATACCCCCCTCTCAATTTTTACCTCAGCGCACCCCAATCAAGATCCCATGATACTTGATTCTGCTCACCTAGACCTACGGATCCTCACTTTTTAGTTCCTATATTGTCGGTGGCTCCGGGGAAGATCATGCTGGGTTAGCAGATCATAGGAGTAATTTGAGAGTGGACTATTACGCTCATGTGCATTTTAATCAGCTTTCAAGATGTTGCATTTTAGTTCACATGGATTTTTCATCGGAATTTTATGTGTTTCCGGTATAAGTTGTTGCCTGAATGATTTTGAAGTTTAAGGCACAGCAACTTTGTTCTTTTAAGGTAACACCGGACTCACATAGAGTATCCGTTGGCACACGGTATGAATCTGTAGTCGTTTGCACAACCGTTGATTCAAATGTGTGACCTGCGTTTAGAGTAGGCGTGATTTTAGCTCTAGCAGGATTTCCACTCGATCCTCGTGAAACATCAGATTGTGATGCCACTACGAGTGTTCCGATGGATTCACGGAGATCCATGTTTGTAGTGCAGGTGTCCTATATTGGAAATATTCTTGGGGGTGAGAACTAGACACACTGTGCATACAAAGAGACTTAACCCGGGGCAGGAGGTTATTATTTTTCAATACCGACATACTCCGAATGAGTAGTCAGTAGCTTTTGTGCTACGTCCCCTGATGAAATGAAACAAATCCCTTTTGAGAGGAATTTGAGTAGTTGGTGGTGGCGTGCATTTGCTTTACTGGGCCAGTAAAGTCTAGTGAAACATTCAACGAATGAATGATCACCTATTTAATTGGTTGCCCGGTTTGTTTTCGGTTTGGATGCACTCATAAGGTGTGTTTTCTTTGATTTATCATGTTTTTCACATCACCTTGCACTCACCTAGTTCTATACCCTAGACGTATACCCTCACATTTACCACTTGGCTGAAATATTTCCCTGGGATAGGTAAGGCCGGATCTAGCAAACCATGGGAAGGTATGTCTTTTGAAGTAGTAAGTAACGAGAATTAAAAGAATTTGTAATAAACAGATGCAATCTTTACTAGAGAACTAGTAAAGAGATCGTTTACGGATATTACAACGACTTATAATTAACGTTACAAACATAAAACTTTTTATTTGGGTATTTTTGTTTTTATTTTCTTAATTTTCTCCCCCTAGAAATAATAATTCTCCCCCTGGAATTAGTATTTCTGCCCCTCGACAAAACAAAAGTATTAAAAAGTTTTGAGTTTTGAGGACGTACCTTATACATCGTCGGAGGGTTGAAGGAGAGTATTTGCGGTGAAGCTTGATTGAGCTTGTTGCTTTCTTTTGAGAGTGGGTTCTGAATCCGTTTTGATCAGAAGCCATTTTCCTTTGAGGATCGGGTTTCAAGCCGAAGTACTTGAAAGCCATTTTTCTTTGAAGCTCGGGTCATACACTGAAGTGTGTATAAACCATTCTGTTGTGGCGCGAGTTATACACTGATGTGTGTATAAGTCATCCTCCAAACTCCAAACACCTTTCTGGTAATTCTACATAAAACAATTAAAACATGTTTGGTACCCAATTATGTATGGGTCCTATACGATTAGTGACAGATGTTTTATGTAAAATTGTTTTAAGATCAATTTAGAGCTTTGGAGAACTGCAAGGAGGCAGTTCAGAGGTTGTGGATTTAACTACCCATTTTAAAGATTTTTCAGAGGATTGGATAATCCAATGAGATTTTTCATTTTTGATCCATGTGTATTTCACAAACGTTGAAGATTTGGTCGTTGTTTTGTTGTCGCTATTTGAGGAACCTGAAGACTTTGGCTTAGGTGCGGAAGATCCTCGAGAAACTTTGCGATGAGAAGACGAGTGTTTATCAGAGATTGGTGGGGTTTTGGAAGAACTCTTCGCCTTTTTGGAAGCATGTGAAGATGAACCTTTTTTATTTGGTTTGTGTGGATGAGAGACAGATTTCTTGCATGGTTGTGGAAAACATGTTTTGCATGATTTTATAATTTTACCAGATTTATGGAAAACATTGATTTTTAAACCACATGGAGCATTTAGCTTAACAAAAAATCGATCATCATTCTGAGAAATTTGTTTATTTGTAGATTTATCTCTCAATATCTTTTTACCAAGTTTTTCAGATTTGACACACACATTACCAAAATCAGGTGAGTAATTTACAGGACGATAAACAGAAGCATCATACACAGTTCCAAATGCAAGTGCCGGAGATTTAAAATTTTTGGAGTTGTTACTGTTAATTTTAACAGTGGACGAAGAAACTGAAGACGTATATGGTCTAGACTGCTTAAGCTCGCGAGGCTTCTTAAGCGTACTAGACTTAGACGAACTCGGCTTCTTAGATGGCATATCTCCTTTGACTCTATTGGGCTTGGGCTCCTTGCTCTGAGGCTCTAATTTTCTAAATGAGACGTTTAAAGGTGGTGAATTAGAGGTTCTTCTCAAAGTAATTGGAACTGGGTTTGTTGGTGCTGGTCCTAATAAAGAGGCTTTAGAATTTTGAGAAACAGTATTGTTCGTTGTAGTTTTTAATTCTAAAATGGTGTCCTCTAAATTATGTATCTTTGTTTGAAGTTTTTCTTTTTCTTTATCAAAGGCTTTATGAGTTTCATCAATTTCAGATTCAAGTTGGACTATTTTCTTTTCTAAAATTAACGTTGGAACATAAAGCTTGGGTTCGATGGTTTGTTTTAAAACTTCATTATCTGAGATGGAAAATTCTTCTGGAGTGACAATCGGGAAGTACTCATTGTTTTCAAATTTTGCTTTATTCTTTTCATATGTATAGTTCAATTCAGAATAGTTAAAGCTGATTTGAGCGTGTTCCTTCTTTTCTCTGTTGAACTTCTCGATTTCTGCTTCCTCGTCCGGCATATGAAGAAAGCTTTGCCATATTCCCAAGTTCATGTAATCATAATTGTATAGTGTGGGAACAACATCAGCAGCTTTTTCCAGAGGACGGGAGTTCTCAGCGCCGAGACCTACTTTTGATTTGAAAGATCTGAACTCTTTTGGCTGATTTAATTTTATCGTTTGTTCAGTGTGGCCAGCTTTCACAATCGTCTGCTCTAGTTTAGAGATGTGTTCTTCAGCATTTTCTTTCTTGACAGTAAGACTGTGTATGGTTGCTGATTGTTCATCGATTTCCTTTTTAAAATTGCTTGTAATGTTTGTGATTTGTTCATTTAGTTTTTGAATTTCGGTATCAGCTGTCTTCAACTTATCTTGGTAGTCTTTCATCTTTATATCAGCCGACTTCATCCATGTTTGCTCTCGACTGAGTTGGATAGCTAAGTCATTTATCAGCTGCTTGGAGTCGTCTTTGTCATTTGAGACCGTCTTCATCGTTTTGAGGTTTGATATTTCAAGATTTTTTGTATTAATTATGTGATTTAGACGATTTACTTCACTGGTGTGAGCAGCATGAAATGTTGACAACTGTTGTTGTAACTCTTGTGTTTTTTGATTTGAATTATTAATTTGATTTACTTGAGGAACAAGAGTTTCAAGTTGGCGACGAAAGGTTAAATTTTCTTCCTTTAATTTTAAGATTTGTGTATTGGATTCATTGGTTGTATTTACTTGTTTTTGTAGATTATTTTGTAATTCAGAAATTTGAAATTTATGAGCTGATTTTGATGTAGACAACTGATTTTGTAATTCCTTGTTTACTTGAGTTATTTGAAGAGAAACTTGACTTAATTCACTCAAATCATTTAAGAGTTGACCTTTTTCAGATTCCAAATCAGTTATTTGTTTTGTCAAATGTGATTTCTTATCAATTTTAGTAAAAAGTTTTTCATTAAACAAGGAATTCTCTGATTCATCAGTGTCTGAATCAGATAATAAAGAGTCAAAGGAGAAAGAGAGTACCTCATTTTCATCATCTTTTGGAATGCCTAACACAGCTGTAGCCTCAGTTGGTATTGCCATGAATGCCAGGTTGGCAATGCACTGTTTATCCTCCTGGGCATTCGACCCGATAGACAATGTTTCTTTGGTAGTCATGTTAAGAACAATTCACGGGAATTTTTGATTGAAACGGGGTAAAGAAAATTTTAAGAATGAGAAGGTTCTGGAATAGAATATGTGATGTAGACCGTGGATTGGTCTTCAAAAATTCAAAATTACCGAAATCTTAAACTGGTTATTCCAGATGATAAAGTACACTTTAAATGTGCCTAAGATTTTCGAATTAGGGAAAAACGACGATCGGGTTAGAAACTGGGGCTAAACGAAGTTTGGAAATTGACTGAGAAATCACAAAAACGCAAATTAAGCGATCGAAACAAGCTTTTTTGGGCCGGCAAGTTGGGTAAACCGCCTACGGCGTTTATCACGTCGTAGCCTTCGTCTTTAGCTTCGATTTGGTTACTCGTGGGCTCGAAACGGACACCCGAGCTGAAAGTTATGACCGTTACAGTACAGCCCCTTTTGTCACGCGAGTGTAGAAAGAGTTCGGGCCGAAGTAGTGTAGAAGTTCGGGCCGAAGTTGTGTAGAAGTTCGGGCCGAAGTTGTGTAGAAGTTCGGGCCGAAATTGTGTAGAAGTTCGGGCCGAAGTTGTGTCGAAGTTCGGGCCGAAGTTGTGTAGAAGTTCGGGCCGAAGTTCGGGGTGAAGTTCGGGCCGAAGTTCGGGGTGAAGTTCGGGCCGAAGTTCGGGGTGAAGTTCGGGCCGAACTTTGGGTTGAAGTTCGGGCCGAACTTGTTACTGTTCTCGGGCCGAAGTTGTTCTTGGCAGAACAGTGACGAACAGAACAGAAAAACCCACTAATTTGATCCTAAAATGGTCGTTTCTTAGCCAAAAACTTTGATTCTTTTTGCAAAATGACCCAAAAACTATTTCCTTCAATCCACTACTACTATTTTACTCAAAAACAACCTAGATCTATTCGAAAATTTGAATTTAGAGGGTTTTTGAAGCTTTAATGGTTTTTCCTAAAAATCCAAATTCTTCATCAGAATGGATTAGATTCGATCCTAACTTGATTCTAAGCTTAATATATCAACAAAATGAAGCTATTCAATCCATAATAACAAGAAATAGTACCTTAAATCTGATTTTTGATCTTAAACCCCTTTTTCTTCAAAAACCTTTAAAAACCCACTGATTCTTCTGATTTTAACACCAATTGATGGATTTGGATCGTTTTCAAGATGAAATTATGCTCTGATACCAATTGAAAAGCACAATATCACTGATTCAATCCATTAGGTGGTGTTAGATGATGATTTTGGTGAGAAAGATGAAGATGGAGATTAGGGTTTTAGAGAGAGAAAGTTAGAGAGATGGTAGAGAGAACAATTGCTGAAAGTGTGAAATGTTAATTGTGCAAAAGTTAAGGAATTAAGCCTTACACTTTGGTATTTATACCATGGCTTAATTCCTTGTTAGTTAGGACCATTTCCTAAATAAAACTTAACATATATACAATGTTACACTTTACCCCCTAGACTATCTATTACAACTTTCTAGTACCTAACAACCGTTACTAGGGCTATCATTAAGAGGTAGTTGCGTGCATTAATCGTTTGTACTTTTATTAGTGGGGATTAATTCCCAAAATGCAGGGGCGGTTATTGATTATCGTACAAGTTTTTTATGCGTGTCTCGACGTCTTATTGACAGCCCTTATGACTGTTATTATCATTATCTTAAAATTAAAAACAACTAAAAAGATTAAGCATTGTAATTTTAAAAGATTAAAATTAATGAGTATAAATATATTTGACGGTTATATGATTGCCATCCGTTGACCATATAAATTCGAGTTTTTTTTTTTACAAAAATGATGTTTTGAAAATAAATATTTACCAAATATGTGTAATTTGAGAAATATTTACCTAATAGGTGTAATTTGAGAAATATTTGCATAATATGTGTTTTTACATCTTTTGTGCATTTTTCCATTTTTCCAGTTTTTTTTTTCCTTCCATTTTTTCTAGATTTCATTACTTTTTACATTTCATATATAATTATATTAGCCTATAATCTATAAAACATAGCTCAAATCAATCTATGCATAAGTAAACAGGTCATGAATCGTAATTGCCTTATTGCCACCTCCAAATACAACCGAGCACTAATAAAGAAAGTAAACATTTAAAATTTTTTAAAAGGTAGAGAGGATAACTAACTGGCTAACTGCTTGTTTTGAAGTTTTAACAATAGTCCCCAACTTCCCATGAGTCTACAGTCCACCTATAACTTATTTTATTGCTTATTTTATTATTTATTGTTTTTATTAATTGCTTGAACTAGTGCATAATATGAGATATATTTATTAATTGCATGAACTAATGATAATAATATAAGATATATAGTATATTTATAGCTATATATAAAACATATAAAAAATATGATATTTGGGAAAATAAAAGGAAAAAAAACTCAAAAGATAGGGAAAAGGGCATAAAAATCATCTATCAAATAAATATTTATCAAATGACATCTATTTAATACTTCCTCCGTATCAAAATAAGTAAATCATTTTTAAGTTCACGTTTTTTGAGGTAAAATAAGATAATAAGATATTAGTGAAATTAAATTGGGTAATTAGAATAGATGGGGACCCACACTTTTTACTATTTTATTGCTTTTATAGGAATATGACAAAAATGGATGGGCCTCTACACCTTTAATGATGTTTAAAAAGGTATAAAGTAAGGGTAAATTAGTAATTTCAAATATAAAAACTTATCAAATAAGGTAAATTATTAAAGTGATTCATTTATATTGATACACCCCAAAAATGTAAGTGATTCATTTATTATGATACGGGGAAGTAAATATTTTATTTCAAAACTGTTGTAAACCAATTAGCTCAACTTGTATAAACATTAGACATTCCAACTACATTCTAATTAGACATGATACAAGTGGTACAGATGATACATATGATACAAGAGAATAGATAGATACTAGAGATACAACAAGACAAGTACACAACCCCTATATTTATAAGGTAGAATTTCATAACCTATGGTTGTACACTTTATGTACATAAAGTGTACTTATGGTAGGCTTAAGTACTAATCAACCATCATCAAATATGAGTTACAACACTCCCCCTTGGTTGTTTAGATTTACGTTGAATCATAGTTGTACTTCTTCGTGTTGTCTCTTCAGAAAATTCATCAGACATTCGCCTCGTTAAAAACCTTGTCAGAGAAAACCATTTGGGACAAAAACTCTGACCGAAGGACAAAAGAGTGCAATCTGGATGCCTTGTGCAAGGTAATAAACCATATACAGTGTGCCTCATTAAAACCTTGTTTAGAGAAAACCCAGTGGGACAAAAACTCTAACCAATGACAAAAGAGTGCACAATGGTTAATAAGCATTCAACTGGATACTGTGACAACCCCGAAAATGAGTATTTGACCCAACACTTACTACTAACTATTTTATAAATTTGTTTGTGTATCATTAATGAAAATACTTAAATGACGATCAAATCTAGCAAAACTTGTAGATTATGTATCAAATGTACACGTTAGTGGTGATGCCGGTAAATGTTTATATGTGATTTGTGCAGCTGAAATTGTGAAATTTAGCGAGTTGGTCACGTAACGCAGAATTAAACGAACTAAAGAATATAAAATTTATATTTATAATGAACCATTTGCACAACCAAATAAATCGGTATAGATACGTTGTTCAAAACACCATGCACAATTAAATATATAATTATTAACATTTAAATATTTAAAGATACAAGAATATGAAAAGTGATTATATAATTTCCCGAAACAATATTTTTCAGTCAGGAAATAATCAATGTTAAAAACCGAGTAATAACCCGATTAGAATATTATAACTTACGATTAAACCAATATATGTAATATATCTATTAATAAAACAAATTAATAAAATTAATTGGTTATGTTCAAAATTTTGTACATTTTCTACTTGTGAGTATTGAATGTAATATTAAATTGTCTTTATTATATAAACTTAATAATAAGACCTTTGTTTAAAACTCCATCCCCACATACACGTCTACTTTCCATAACAAACTATCCGGTTTCTTTGAATAATAGGATATTATATTCGAATATTTGATTTTCTTTAAACAACCAACCACCCATCACGCCATCACCGCCATTCTCCTATTATATGAAATCTAAACCTCCATCAATACCATTGTAACTTAACTGTCTCTCTTTGATGTACACCATAAAACTATCATCATCTTCTTCCCTCTCTCAAAACCAAAGGCAGCCTTAAATCACCTCTCATATCTTTCTATGCTGTCAGAAACCAGAAACCACCATCTTCCTTGACTCACTCCGGTGAACATGAAGCAGAAGTCAAAAAGAACAAAACCCAGCACCTCCGTCGTCTTTCTCTTCGTTTTTCCGGCAATAGAAGCAATCCAGTCGATCATCATCTATTGATCAGCTTCTCTCTTTCGTCTCGCTAGGTATAACCCTTAAAACCTTGTTTTTCTTACGCGCGCTAGTCGAGCATGCTTGCATATGTTGGTGGTCGTTTGGTGTGTTCGTAGTGCCGGTGTCCTACCTGCGCGCTTTGCCGGTCAGTCACTGGTTTCGGCCGGCGACTTTGACACGGTCTCATCTATTTGCTGGTTTCCTTTTGTTTTGGGTTGTGTTGTGACTTATGAGTCCAACTGACTCTTGGTCCCAAGTCGATAGTCCATGTCTGTTGAGCCAATAATTGGTGTAGTCCATATTGTTTAAACCCAAAATGAAATCTTTTAATTTTTAGCCCAAAACCCAACTATGATTAATTAATTCTTTTACACCTTTAAATAATATAAACATAATCATTTATGTAAGTACATGTTCGATATTTATTTCGTACTTATTAAAAATCAGTTATTAATTAATTAATTAGATAATTATTTTGTATAATTATTTATTTAATTATCTATTTAAATTATTAATAATTATTTGAATTTCTTAAATAATTATCTATTGTATAACGATTGTATCTATTTTTGAAACCTTGTTTAAATTAAACAAACATATTTAATAGACGAGCCAAAATCCCATCGAGTCACCAACCTATCACTCAAGTCTAGATTCATTTTAGTGAATCATTTGTGCATCATGCAGATTAGGCGTGCCTTTTGAGACCGCCAGTTATTAATTAATTATATGCGTTTAGGACGCTAGGATCATTCGGTTGGAAACCACGTTTTATCTACATCTTTGGATAGCATTGCATCAGGTGAGTTTCACGGCCCCACTCTTACTATTTTTATAACTATTTTACCCGGGGGAGAAAACATATACTATTCAAATATTTTGCAATAAATAATCTTTGTGTAATCATTGTTGTAAACACGTACCTACCATGAAGGACAAACGGACCATATTACGAGTCCACGTTTAACATTAATCATTAGCTAATGTGTTAGTCAAGGAATATAGAGATAGTACTATCGGGATTGATCCCCCGCTCATGGCTAGTTATACGCTAGCCTAACCGAGTTTGAGCTTTATATTCTAACAATTAGATTTCGGATTGATTATAGGCTCTTTGATTATACATTAACTTGTTTGCTTAGCTAGCTTGCGAGGGATTATGCATTGCACCTAAACTATTTTTGTACATGATTTGTGTAACGACCCGAATTTTGGTGAATAAATAAATTGTACAAAATATGTTAAATAAGGATAAATCGTTTAACGAATGTAGGAATTGGTTTCGTGTCGTTTGGAGTCCGTATGAGAAAGTTATGGACGAAACCGTGTTGAAACCTAAACCGAAAAGTGCAGCCCTACTGCACAGGCAAGTTCGCGGCGCGAGCCTGGCGCGAGCGAAACGCGAGGTTGAGCAGAGGGACCAGAGCTGGAACGCGAGTATCTCGCGTCGACTTCGCGGCGCGAGCCTGGCGCGACCGAAACGCGAAGTCTGGTAAAAAGCGGCAGCTAGCAGGCAGACCCGCGTCTTCTCGCGACGCGAGCTCGGCGCGAGCGGGGCGCGAGCTCTTCCGACCAGTGCATTAAATTGGGTTTTTGGCCATAAATGCATCTCCATCAAACCCTAGTTTTCTCTCTTCAAGTGTGTGAGCGTTTTTTAGTGTAAAGCATCGTTTGGAGCTCAATCTTCATCAAATCTTGGTGATTCTTGCTCCTAAGTTGAAGATCTAAGGTAAATCTTCATTCCTCTTGAGTTTTTAGCCATAGATTCAAGTAGGGAAAGCTTAAATCTCAAACCCTAGTTATGGAATCGTTCATGAATGGTTAAAGGGAAGTAATATAACTTAGATCTATGGTAGTTGGTCATGGAAAACGTGGTCATGCTATGAATACATGAAAATGTGGTGATTTATGATATTAGGGTTTGGTAATTTGGGGGAAATGGTGCTAGTAGTTAACTAGCCATGGATTATGTAGTTAGTATAGATGAATAATGCAAACCATTGTATTGGTTTTGATATAGATTGTCGGTTGGAGGATTTGAGGCATTCAAATCTTGGGAAGTGATATTGGTGTTCAAGGAAACACAACATTGGATAAGCTTGGCAAAGGTGAGTACATGTGAACTTTCAAACTGGGTACATAGCTAGTAAATGTTTTATGATTAAATGATTTTGTCGAGTCTTTAAGTAATTTAGTCTTTTATGTGATTTATGATGAATTGCTTGTATGATGATGAAATGATTGAATGATTGAGAAATGATGGAGCTATAAGCTCATAACGATAAAAGATAAGTAATGATGACGACGATGATGTCCCTAGGGCCGTAGTAGATTGGAGGCATTCCGGTTATTACGGTACCTTAAGGTTAGTGGTAGATTGGAGGCATTCCGATTACCCAATACCTATGAGTCCCGGTAGATTGGAGGCATTCCGATTACCGTGGAAATGATGGTCTTGATAGATTGGAGGCATTCCGATTATCTTGACATTGGCCAATGATGAAAGTGATAAAGTGACCCAAAATAAACTTAGTAATATTATTTTAAGATTAAATGATATTATTTGACTATTTGTTTATCGGGTCTAAAACCCATGTATCTCACGAGGCAAATTTTGTCTCACGTACTATGTTTGTGTTTTTGCTATGTACTCAGGTTCGGGATCGAAGATCTAGGAGGCCCGTTTAGAAGAGGCCTTGTTGAGATTAGCTCGGTGTTGATGATTAGAGTCCTTATCCTATGGTTAAGATATAATTTGTAACACCGTTTTTGTAAACTCTGATAATCTCGAACAAGAAACCTTTTCGTTTTTGTAAAACTGGTATTTGATGTTGATACAATATTATGTATTTTTGAATTAAATGGTATTTAAATGTTGTTTTGAAAATTGAGGTGTTACAACTTGGTATCAGAGCTATAGTTTAAGCGAACTAGGTTGAGTTGACCATCCTAGACTTAAACTGAGCTAGTAGGACCGTAGGTTCCATAGGATACTTGTGAAATGGCTATTGAGACCTTAAGTGTAGGTTCAATAGGGTTGACCTTGGAGGATCAGGTCATGTTTGGTTTTGGGACGGTCAATGTTACCGTTACTTTGATAAATTGACTTCTAAATGATTAATGTCTTATTATAGCAAAATGGTGAGAACTAGAAGTACAAGAGGCCCACTTGATCAAGGGCAAGATTCGAACAACATTGTCGAACCGGTGTTTGGTCCTCCACCTCGGGAAGGGGAGGAAAATTCGGGTGTTGAAAGGAATACTCACACCCCGGTCACCGTAGAACACCTCCAAACTATGTTCAATCAAATGAGGGACATAGTGAACGAGGATGTGAACCGACTTCTCAATGAGCATAGGGCACGTGAAAGGCGGGAGGAATCTCCACCCCGCACAAAGAGCAAGTCAAGTAGTGTTGCTCAAACTGAGAAATCATCAACGGAAGAAGATGAAAGTGAGCCCGAGCCGAGGGAAAGGAAGGGGTGCACGTATAAGAACTTTATGGCCTTTAAGCCCGATAACTACTATGGTAGCTCCGAACCGAAAGTCACGATCCGTTGGATCCGTGAAACTGAACAAGTCCTTGAAGCTATTAAATGCAAGGAAGGTGATATGGTAATCTATGCTTCTCGTTTGTTGAAGGATGAGGCCCTCGTGTGGTGGGACACCATGTATGAAACGTTGGGAAAAAGGGCGGTGTACAAGATGACTTGGGATGAGTTTGTGAAGCGGTTAAAGGCAAAGTTTTGCCCCGAGAGGAACTTGGAGAAACTTCAAGAGGAGTTTGTGCATTTGAAGAAAGGAAGTTTGAGTGTCGATGAGTACACTAAAAAGTTCACGGGATTAATCCCGTTTGTGATCAAATTGTATCCGGATGAGAGATCCCGGATTGTTCGTTATGCTAATGGACTCCCGTGGGAGTATGAATTGGAGGTTAAAAGGGCCGCCACACTCGATGAGGCTATCGGTGCGGCGAGAAATGTTGAAGAGGTTGGCCAAAGAAGAATCAACGAGAGACCGAAGTTTGAAAAGTTTGAGAAGAGGAAGTTTGAGGGGAGCTCGGGTTCGGTGAAGAAGGGAAAGTTCACCCCGACCTTCTCTAAACAATCGAGTGTTGGTGCTTGTAAGAAGTGTGGCAAAGACCACAAGGGAGAATGTTTGGTGGACTCAAAGTCGTGTTTCAAGTGTGGAAGGCCGGGACATTTGGCAAGGGATTGCCGGGTCAAACCGTTGGATGAAATTGAGTGCTATTCGTGCCATGAAAAAGGGCACTATAGCAATGCATGCCCGAAGAAGGGAAGTGAGACCATGGTGTTGACCGCTCAAAAGAAAGCGGAGCCGACAAAGGTCAAGGGACGGTCCTTCCAACTTACCCGAGAAGAAGCCAAGGAGGCCCACGATGTCGTTTCAGGTACCCTACTCGTAAATTCTATTCCCGCCCGGATCTTATTTGACTCGGGTGCTACTTATTCGTTTGTGTCACATGATTTTGTTGTGAATTGAATGTGCCATTAGAACTTCTTGATGAAATTTATGATATAGAAATTGCGGATGGTAAAACCTCCATAGTTCAACATATGTGTCGGAATTGTGAATTGGAAATAGATGGGAGAAAGTTTAAGGTGAATTTATTACCCATGGAAATTGCGGGTTTTGTTATAGTTATAGGTATGGATTGGTTGGGTGAGAATCAAGCAAAGATTTTATGTGGGAAGAAGATAGTCTCGATAAGGACTCCCGACAATGAAAAAGTTTATGTGTATGGTGAGAGACGACACCATTTGCCATGTCTTATGACCGCGGTTAAAGCTAGGAAATGTTTAGCCAAAGGATGTTCGTCCTTTTTAGCATATGTGTTAGATGGAAGGAAAGAGAAGAAGTCGGTGGAAAATGTAAAGGTGACTCGGGATTTTCCCGAGGTATTTCCCGACGATTTACCGGGATTGCCACCGGAGAGGCAAGTAGAGTTCCGTATTGATTTAGTTCCGGGAGCGACCCCGATAGCTCGTGCTCCATACCGTTTGGCTCCCACCGAAATGCGGGAATTGATGTCCCAGTTGCAAGAGTTACTTGACAAAGGATTTATTCGTCCAAGTTCATCTCCATGGGGTGCGCCCGTGTTGTTTGTTAAGAAGAAAGACGGTTCAATGAGAATGTGCATCGACTACCGAGAGTTGAACAAGATGACTATAAAGAACCGGTACCCATTGCCTAGAATCGACGACTTGTTTGATCAACTTCAAGGGGCCGACTATTTCTCGAAGATCGATTTGAGGTCGGGTTACCATCAAGTTCGGGTGAAAGAAGGAGATACCGAGAAGACGGCGTTTCGTACACGTTATGGGCATTACGAGTTTTTGGTGATGCCATTCGGGTTGACTAATGCACCGGCCATTTTCATGGACCTTATGAATCGGGTTTGCAAACCATTCCTCGACAAGTTTCTTATCGTATTTATTGACGATATTCTTATTTATTCAAAAACCGAAGAAGAACACGAGAGTCATCTAAGACAAACGTTAGAAGTGCTACAACGAGAAAAATTGTATGCTAAGTTTTCAAAATGTGAATTTTGGATTCGAGAAGTCCAATTCCTTGGTCATGTTGTGTCGCGAGAAGGAATCAAGGTTGACCCGTCGAAGATTGAAGCGGTTATGAAGTGGGAACCGCCACGAACCCCGACCGAAGTGAGAAGTTTTCTCGGCCTTGCCGGATATTACCGTCGATTTATTCAAGACTTTTCCCGAGTGGCGACACCACTCACTTTGTTGACCCGAAAGAGTAGTGAGTTCGTGTGGGGAGAAAAGCAAGAAAGAGCATTCGCCACGTTGAAAGAAAAATTGTGTAACGCTCCGGTTCTCACGTTACCCGAAGGGATGGAAGACTTCGTCGTGTATAGTGATGCTTCACATAAAGGTTTGGGTTGTGTTTTGATGCAACGGGGGAAAGTGATTGCCTACGCCTCGAGACAACTAAAGAATGCGGAAGAAAGGTACACGACTCACGATCTAGAATTGGCGGCGATAGTGTTTGCTTTAAAGTTATGGAGACACTACTTGTATGGTACAAGGTGTACGTTGTATACGGATCACAAAAGTCTTCAATACGTTTTTACTCAGAAAGATTTAAATATGAGGCAAAGAAGATGGATCGAATTGATACAAGATTATGATTGTGAAATTGTCTACCATGCGGGGAAGGCCAACGTGGTAGCCGACGCCTTAAGCCGGAAGGTGTATGAAAAGCCGATTAGGGGAAAGCTAACACGTATTGAAGTAGTCTCGAGTATAGTAGAACGAATCAAGAATGCCCAACGGGAAGTGATGGAAAAAGATGAGTTAAGGCAAGAACGATTGGGAAAGAACCAACATTTTGTGGAAAACAAGCAAGGGTTGAAAACCGTTGGTGGTCGAATATGGGTTCCCAAGTTCGGGGGTACCCGAAAGGAGTTACTAACCGATATTCATAAGTCTAAGTATTCGATCCACCCGGGAAGTACAAAAACGTATCAAGATATGAAGAAGATGTATTGGTGGCCCGGGATGAAGGCAAGAGTGGCAAAGTATATTTCTAAGTGCGCCACGTGTGCACAAGTAAAAGCCGAGCATCAAGTACCTTACGGGGTAGCTCAATCGTTACAAATCCCGGCCGGAAAATGGGATGATATAACAATGGATTTTATTGTTGGGTTGCCAAAGACGAGCAAGAACCACGATGCCATTTGGGTCATTGTTGACCGGTTGACCAAAAGTGCATTATTCTTGGCAATCCGGGAAACCATGCCACTTGAGAAGTTGGCAAAGTTGTATGTGGATGAGGTAGTAAGACTTCATGGAGTCCCGTTGTCGATTGTGTCCGATAGAGACGCGAGGTTTACCTCGAGGTTTTGGAGATCGTTGCAAGAGGAGTTGGGAACGAAATTGCGGTTGAGTACGGCTTACCACCCGCAAACCGATGGTCAAAGTGAAAGGACCATTCAAACGGTTGAGGATATGCTAAGATCGTGTGTGTTAGACTTTGGTGGTAAATGGGATGAACATTTACCGTTGGTTGAGTTCTCCTACAATAATAGTTACCAATCGACGGTTAAGATGCCGCCTTATGAGGCGTTGTACGGAAGGAAATGTAGAACTCCATCGTGTTGGCTTGAAGCGGGTGAAACAAAACTCACGGGTCCCGAGATTGTGAAGTTGACCAATGAAAAGATTGGGATAATCCAAACCAATATGAAAATTGCCCAAGATCGACAAAGAAGCTACTCGGGTTTAAAAAAGAGACCGTATGATTTGAATATTGGAGACATGGTGATGTTGAAAGTATCGCCTTGGAAAGGCGTAATGCGGTTTGGTAAGAAAGGCAAATTGAGCCCAAGATATGTTGGCCCGTTTAAGATTTTGAAACGGGTCGGTTTGCAAGCTTTTAAGTTAGAACTCCCACCCGAACTTCAAGGTGTTCACGATACATTTCATGTAAGTTATTTGAAGAAGTTCGTGGGTGAAGTTGAAAATATAATTCCATTGCAAGAATTACGGGTTGATGCCCCGAACCGGTTGATAGAAGAACCCGAAGCCATATTAGAGACAAAGACCAAGAAACTTAGAAATAAGGAGATTGAGTTGGTGTTGGTCAAGTGGAAGCATTCACTTGGGCCGAACTTGACTTGGGAAGTCAAGGATGAGATTCGGAAAAGATACCCGAACTTTGTGAATTATGATGAGATTCCGAGGACGGAATCTCCTTAAGGGGTGGATAGTTGTAACGACCCGAATTTTGGTGAATAAATAAATTGTACAAAATATGTTAAATAAGGATAAATCGTTTAACGAATGTAGGAATTGGTTTCGTGTCGTTTGGAGTCCGTATGAGAAAGTTATGGACGAAACCGTGTTGAAACCTAAACCGAAAAGTGCAGCCCTACTGCACAGGCAAGTTCGCGGCGCGAGCCTGGCGCGAGCGAAACGCGAGGTTGAGCAGAGGGACCAGAGCTGGAACGCGAGTATCTCGCGTCGACTTCGCGTCGACTTCGCGGCGCGAGCCGGGCGCGACCGAAACGCGAAGTCTGGTAAAAAGCGGCAGCTAGCAGGCAGACCCGCGTCTTCTCACGACGCGAGCTCGGCGCGAGCGGGGCGCGAGCTCTTCCGACCAGTGCATTAAATTGGGTTTTTGGCCATAAATGCATCTCCATCAAACCCTAGTTTTCTCTCTTCAAGTGTGTGAGCGTTTTTGAGTGTAAAGCATCGTTTGGAGCTCAATCTTCATCAAATCTTGGTGATTCTTGCTCCTAAGTTGAAGATCTAAGGTAAATCTTCATTCCTCTTGAGTTTTTAGCCATAGATTCAAGTAGGGAAAGCTTAAATCTCAAACCCTAGTTATGGAATCGTTCATGAATGGTTAAAGGGAAGTAATATAACTTAGATCTATGGTAGTTGGTCATGAAAAACGTGGTCATGCTATGAATACATGAAAATGTGGTGATTTATGATATTAGGGTTTGGTAATTTGGGGGAAATGGTGCTAGTAGTTAACTAGCCATGGATTATGTAGTTAGTATAGATGAATAATGCAAACCATTGTATTGGTTTTGATATAGATTGTCGGTTGGAGGATTTGAGGCATTCAAATCTTGGGAAGTGATATTGGTGTTCAAGGAAACACAACATTGGATAAGCTTGGCAAAGGTGAGTACATGTGAACTTTCAAACTGGGTACATAGCTAGTAAATGTTTTATGATTAAATGATTTTGTCGAGTCTTTAAGTAATTTAGTCTTTTATGTGATTTATGATGAATTGCTTGTATGATGATGAAATGATTGAATGATTGAGAAATGATGGAGCTATAAGCTCATAACGATAAAAGATAAGTAATGATGACGACGATGATGTCCCTAGGGCCGTAGTAGATTGGAGGCATTCCGGTTATTACGGTACCTTAAGGTTAGTGGTAGATTGGAGGCATTCCGATTACCCAATACCTATGAGTCCCGGTAGATTGGAGGCATTCCGATTACCGTGGAAATGATGGTCTTGATAGATTGGAGGCATTCCGATTATCTTGACATTGGCCAATGATGAAAGTGATAAAGTGACCCAAAATAAACTTAGTAATATTATTTTAAGATTAAATGATATTATTTGACTATTTGTTTATCGGGTCTAAAACCCATGTATCTCACGAGGCAAATTTTGTCTCACGTACTATGTTTGTGTTTTTGCTATGTACTCAGGTTCGGGATCGAAGATCTAGGAGGCCCGTTTAGAAGAGGCCTTGTTGAGATTAGCTCGGTGTTGATGATTAGAGTCCTTATCCTATGGTTAAGATATAATTTGTAACACCGTTTTTGTAAACTCTGATAATCTCGAACAAGAAACCTTTTCGTTTTTGTAAAACTGGTATTTGATGTTGATACAATATTATGTATTTTTGAATTAAATGGTATTTAAATGTTGTTTTGAAAATTGAGGTGTTACAATTTGTACACAAAGATTGTGATGATACTTTTACGAATTCACAAAACCTGTGAACTCACCAACCATTGTGTTGACACTTTTTCTATATGTTTTCTCAGGTAACGGAAACTAAGTCATTTCAAGGTTCTAATTTGTCAAGGATTGTCATGCATTGATTTTCAAGAATAAGTCTTTATGACACAAGTCTTTCATTTTCAAACATTTATTTTGGTTTATGTTTAAACAATTACATTTTGATTTTTGTAACCACATTGGCAATCCAATTTTCTATGTATGCGAAGTTACTATTATTGATGTGTTATGTTGCTAATTAGTCGCACCTCGTTCTTCCGCAAAACCAATTTTGGCGGGGTGTGACAGATACTCCCCCTGACTTCAACAATTCTTAGTGAGAATAGGGTATTGTTAGTGTCTCATTAAAAACTTTGTCAAGGTAAGCCCAATGGGACAAAACCCTTGAACTAAAGGAAAAAGAGTACACAAGCATTCGCCGGGATGCTCCCCCTCACATGCACTCAATAGGGTGCAAAGCATACGTCATGATGCAATTATTATTCTCACTCAACAGGGTGCAAAGCATACGTCCGGATGCAATCATTATCCGTACTCAACATGGTGCATGATATATGTCAATTATGTAGCTCAAAGACTTTCCTAAGTCAAATAGCTTTGACATGTTTTGAAAAGAATACTTTGACAGTGACTTGGTGAACAAGTCTGCATGATTCTTATTTTATCCAATATGTTGCACTTCAATCTTTTGAAATGCTTGTTGTACATGTGTAAAGAACAATTTCGGCGAGATGTGTTTGGTGTTATCCTGTTTTGATATAACCGTGTTTCAAATGATCGATAACAACAGTGTTATCTTCATATATGACAACTGGTTAACTGGGATCATAAGCCAAACGACATTTACTTCGAATATGGTCTCTTACATCTCAAAGCCATATACACTCTCTAGTCGCCTCAACGAGCGCGAGTAGTTCGAAGTGATTTGTCGAAGTATCAACTAGAGTCTATCTACAAGAACTCTAAGATATCGTCGCATTCCTTATGGTAAAGACATAACCAGATTGGGAACGTCCCTTGTGCAGGTCTGATAAGTAAACTGCATCGGCATAGCCGATAAAGGTTTCGTTAACTTCGCACATGATCCACTCAATGACACGTAGGGATAGAATAAACCCATATCCGTACTATCTTTAAAGTAACGAAAATGTCTTTAATACCATTTCAATGGTTGCGTGTTGGCGCATTACTATGCCTAGTCATGCATATCACAATAAAGAAGATGTCCAATCTAGTACATTGGGTGAAGTACCATATTGCGCTTATGGCACCGAGATATGAACACTCATGGCTCAATATCTTTTCATCATCCTCATTTGGATGGAATGAGTCCCTTTTAATGTCTAAGGAATGAATGACCATGGGAGTATATTGAGGTTTTGCGTCATGGTAACTAAAGCGTCTTAACACCTTTTAGATGTAATTTTGTTGTTACATTAAATACCTTATCTTTACGATGCTCGATCTGTATGCCGAGCCAATGCCGTGTTTTCCCAAGATCTTTCATCTCGAATTCCTTCTTCAGGATTTCAGCAGTTTGAGATTCCTTCTTCAGGATTTCATCTCGAATTCCTTCTTCATCTATTTCGAGTATCCTATTAGATTCAAATCATCTACATAGACTGCGATAATAACATATCCTGAAGTGGATATCTTTATAAACATGCATGGGCATATATCAATATTCAAATATCCCAGTCTGATCAAGTACTCACTTAGACGGTTATACCACATCCGTCTGAATTGTTTTAATCCATAAAGTGATCGTCTCAGTCATATCGAGAACGTGTTCCGTGGTCTAGAACTACTTGATTCAGGCAACTTGAGTCCATCGGGGACTTTCATATGTATCTCTCTGTCAAGATCCCAACAGAGATAGGTTGTGACCACATCCATAAGCTGCATATTCAGTGTTTCGAAAATTACTAAACTGATTAAGTAGTGGAACATTATAACATCCCTTACGGGAGAGTACATCTCCTCGTAATCAATACCAGGGCGTTTGAGAGAAGCCTAGCACCACGAGGCGAGCTGTGTATCATACAATCTCATTATTCTCATTACGCTTCCTTACGAATACCGATTTATAATCAGTTGGTTTAACATTAGGTGGTATTGGAGAAACATGTCTAAACACTCATCATTTCAGTAAGGAATCCAATTTTACCTGGATTGTGTGTTTCCATAGACCAGTCCATTGTACTCAACAATAGTACATGGTTGTAACACCTCAATTTTTAAAACATCTTTTAATTCATTAAAAATACAATTTCTAACATTTTCCATGTTGTCAAAAAATACAGTTTAACAAAAACCTTAAAACATTATTAGAGTTAAAAGACATGGTATTACAATATAATATCATAATCATAGGATAACGGGATCTACCTAAGAGCTCCCGAGCTAATCATCTAGGCCACTTCTATTTGCGACCTTCTAATCCTTCAATCCTAAACCTGAGTACATAGTCATAAAACAAAATAATACGTGAGACAAAATAGTCTCGTGAGATACATGGGTTTTCGACTCATTCTCAATATAATTTATAAACAATATTCGTATCAGTATAAATACTTATCTTTATTCATTATATCAATTCGTATATCATCTTCTATTCATTTGTTCGTATAAACTAATACACTTACCATAAGCTTATTCATCATATAATCACATATCCTTTCATGGTCTTTAAGTCAAGGTATTGGAATGATCGGAATGCCTCCAATCCATAGTTTATAGTCTAGCGAGATAACCGAACTGCCTCCGATCTATCAAGCGGGTCAATCGTCAGGATAATTGGAATGCCTCCCATCTATGAAGACACTCATAGTCAAGGTAACCGGAATGCCTCCAATCTACCGAGACTCATAGGCGTCGGGTAACTGAAATGCCTCCAATCTACCACGACCCTTAAGGTACCGTAATAATTGGAATGCCTCTCATCTATCACGGCCCTAGGACAGTCTTATTTTGTCAGTCATCTATGGACACGTCATTTCTTTCACATATACGAGCCATAGCTCCATTCATTTACCATTTGAAATGTATCTATCTTCTCATTTCTGTAGCTTTATTACATTCTCATCATGGCGGTCTGGACATCAATCACATACTAAGTCATACTCGTTTACTATTTATCGTTACACTATTCTTTTATCTTTTCTCATTACATTACAAACTTTATCAATTAAATTACTAATAAGATTCATTTCTTATTCATCATAATTGTTAACATTTTGTCTTTACAATGACTAGCATACGTATCTACTACTAGTCACACCATACTTATTTCCCAAGTATTCCATTCACTACCTTTTATTAGTATACTACTACTAATTACTAATTACTTTACTTCACCATATTTGCTTTCCAAATCATCAATTATATAAGACATAATCTAATAACACATTATACACATTTTCTTGTCTTTTCAATCATTATCTTTATCAAAATATTTATTAATAAAGACTCGTAAAAACATTATACATTTTCAAAAATCTTTGCTATGTACCCAATTTAAAAGTTCACATGTACTCACCTTAGCCAAGCTTCCTCCAAATGTGTCTCTTGAACACAACTCTTACTTTCCAAGACTTGAAAACTTCAAGTCTTCCAATCCAAGCCCTAATATCAAAACCAATACAAGGTTTAACATCATTTATCACCAACATGAGCTCATTCTACCACTAACTAACTATTAGCACCATTTTCCCCAATTTTAGTTAACTTACAAAACCCTAATTTCATAAATCTCAAGATTAACCCAACCACATGTTATGACATGTTTTTCCTTGTTAAAATACCATATATCTAAGTTAACTAACTTCATTTCACCCTTTGATGTAACCCTTCAAGCTAGGGTTAGCAATAACCCAATCAAATTCCCCAAATTTTACATTTAGAGGTTGAGAAAGAACAGATTTACCTTAATCTTCAACAATGGAAGCAAAATCACTTGATTTGGGCCCCAAAATCGGCTCCAAATGGCCTTTTCCACTCAAAATGTGTATAAGAACTCTAGAGAGAGAGTTAGGGTTTCCAAAATGAGAAATAAATGTTCAATCCCGTCTTAAATGTGCACCAGACAGGCACTCGCGCCTCTCGACACTCGCTCGCGCCACTCGACAAGGTCTGGAAGGTTTCTTGGATCAGGTGCTCGCGCCACTCGACACTTGCTTGCTCCGCTCAACAAGGTCTGGAAGGTTTCTCGGATCAGGTGCTCGCGCCACTCAACACTTGCTCGCGCCGCTCGAACACGGCTCGCGCCCCTCGACGGAGCCTCTCCCGTACGCGACCAACCCTTCTGTCCGATTTCGGCGATTTGTGCAACCCACTCGCGTGCTCGACAGCCTAAGGCTCGCGCGCTCAATCAGCTGATTTGGTCTTACTGTCGACCCGGTTTCGTCAATAACTTTCTCATACGATGTCCAAATGACACGAAACCAATTTCCACGTGTTTCAAATGATTTATCCTTATCTATCATATTTTTTAATAATTTATTCGATTCAAAATTTCGGGTCGTTATGGTTCCATGTCATCATTGATCATAATGTCAGTGGCCACTATGTATATGAACAAATCATCGATGACAGTCTCGTTTTGCTTCAAAATATTGTCAAAGCTAGCATACTCGACATATATTTTGACATTATCGGGATGATGAGAAATTGGTGTTTCATCAGGAACACGCTTCTCCAATACACTCCCGTGATCCTTAATGATCTGGTGTGGCAAAACGTATACAACAAAATTTCTCCTCCTTTGAGGCAAAACATCCTTGGAACCGAACCGGTCTTCCTCTTTTATTGGGAAGAGCGGCGGACTAGATAGCCAATGCTAGCGTCATTTGCACGGTGGGTTCGACCGATGCAACATGTTCAAAGGGAACATGGCGTCTCACAAGGACGTCTATCCTTGCAGGCACATTTGCAGCGTGTATATCTGATCTCGTGAAATTTGCTAAGTCATTAAATGCGTCTGGTTGCTGATTAGCAACATTTTGTAGACTTAGAGTTCTTTTTACATCCTTTTCACTATGTGCATTCTGGGGATCCATATGAGACAAATTGGGTACATGCCACGTTCTTTCATGCCGTTCCTTATCAACGTTAACGTGCAAATCTCCCCATAACGATGGGAAGATTGTCTCATCAATATCACAATCCGTATTTATAGCGTTAAAGATCGCTTGTCAAGGGCTTTAAATAGAGTACGATGGATGAGGATTAATAATCAACATATATTCCTCGTCGTTTCTGAGGTCCAAATTTCGAACACTTTGGAAGTTCAATTGGAACATTGACCAAGCACCCAAACACGCGTAAATATGAGACGTCGGGCTCATATCCAGTTACCAGCTGGTACGCAGGAAGTTATTGGGTGCCCATGGGCCTCAGACGGACCAATGCATCAGTGTGCAATATCGCATAACCATATAAAAATGGGGCGTTTTGGTGCGCATAACCAAAGTCCTTGCAATTATTTGTATTCGTTTGATAAACGCTTCCGCGAGATTAATTTTAGATTGAACATACACAACAGGGTGTTCAATATCAAGGCCCAATGTTATGCAATAATCATTGAACATTTTTTTCTGTAAACTCGCCGACATTATCAAGTCCAATTGACTTTATTCGATAATTCGGATGATTTGCCCTCAACTTAATGATATGGGCTAGGAGTTTAGGAAATGTGACATTCATTGTGGACAACAAAGTTACGTGTGACCATCTTGTTGATCATCAACCAATATCATGAAAATTTTTAAATGGTCCGCATGTTGGTTGGATAGGTCCACAAATATCCCCATGAATTCTCTCAATAAAACGGGATATCACTTTTGTAGATTATACATAAAGTGGTTTGAGATGTGTCTTTACAATCGAGCATGTTTGGCATAGGCTTTCGAATTAATCATGAAATTAAATCCTTCAAGAGGGTGCCCATGAGATGCATTCATAGTTCGAAGCATCGTATTTTGACCTGGGTTTCCCAGCCGGTCATGTCATAACATATAAGTTCCGCCATCAACATGGGCTCGACGAAAGATTAGATTTCTTTCAATGGTTTAGATCGTAGTAAAGTACAAACCGTTTGACAAACATCTCAACTTCTCCAATATACCCTTTTGGCCGTATGTATCGTAGGTAATGTAAAGGTATTCAGTACCATTTTCTCGAGCACTTTCAAGATGAAAACATGTTTTCTCGAATGTCCTTAAAACTCAACAAGTTACAACTAGAACTTGGATAATATAAGGCTTCATTTATGGTTAAAATAGTACCATTTGACAACATATATTGGGCTATACCAAAGCCTAAGGTCGACGGGCCCGAAATGGTTGTCAATGAAGTTACTTTTAGGCGTAATGTTGATAAAGTAGTCCTTATGTTTTATGAAAGTGTATATGAATACCACAATCAACCAGATTATCAACATACCCAATATAAATGCCTTAAAGTAAAAAAATAATTTAAAGTTGGTCACACGTATTGTTTAATTTCATAAGGAATAAAGCAACTTTAAATTATCTTGAAAAACATAATCAATGTGAACAAACCATAGTACAAAAGATAACCATTATCCAAATGGGAAAACATAATCCAAATAAAACATAATTAAGAAGTTTAACAATAGCTCTAATATTCCATTTGAGCCACAAAATCGGTAATTACAAAGAATTTATGTTTGTTTCGATATTTTCCTACAACGGGAGGAAAAATATTGGATTTGTTATCATATAAAATGATAGTTTATATTCTTATCATTTGTATGAGCATAAACTGTGTGTCGAATCAGCAGGTTCGAAAAACACAAGTGCGAATGGTTCTCATTTATCGAACGACAGGTCGATTGATGTAGGGTATAAAGAACGATAGAATATATTAACCCGTTGATTCTAAGAATACCGGATTAATCTAACACAAAACACGTTGATTCAAAAGGAATGGCGTGAATTGGTCTTCAAAACTTGTTCTAACACGAAGAACACAATTTCGGGAGTGAAAAACAATTTTCACAAAAACTTCAAGTTTTTTTTCTTCATATAACATTCAACTTCCTATTACAATCCTTGTAAATGGCTTATATAGCCTCAATAAGTAAATAAAAAAGGTTACAAACCCAAGAGGTTTGTAATAAACACACATTAACTAAATGATTAAATATCACTAGTGGACTTAAATGTCACTAATGAACTTATAGGTTACTTGTTTTATTACTTAATTATGAATTAATCCTCTTCATCCATGCAATAATCCATGGCCACGTCATGCATGCATCATTATCAACAACCATCCACATCCATGCAATAATCCATGACCACTTCATGCATGCATCATTCCCTCTCTCTTCAAAAAGAATTGTCCTCAATTCAAATTGTTCATCATCAATAAGAAATGGTGATTTATCTTTATGTTTACATGTGCAATAATCTTGTAATCCTTGGTTCTCAAAGTTGTGAGATTATGCAATGATTTTTGTTTTTCAACAAAAACCACTTCTTCATTAATTTTGTAATCACCAACAAAATTAATTTCTTCCACAATTGCTTTAAAAATTTCGTCTCCGACCACGAAATTAGTTTCTTCATCAATTTCTTCAATAAATTCCTCTCCCTCATCGGTGTCATAGATGGGATCCGAATCATAAATTGAATTCGTCTCATCATCCTCTTCTTGTGGATTGGAAAATAAAATATTATCAACGCTGTCTTTTGGATCATAGAAAACTTTGTTGTTGTAGATGTAGGTGTTCTCATCAAATTCCTCGTCATCTTCAAAAAGTAACTTACGTAACATGATTTTTTTTATTTTTATTTTTTTGTAGAAGTTTGAATAACACTTTTAGTAAGCAAACTTGCACCAAACTCAGCAGGAATTTGGTCTATGATACCAACTGATGTAGGGTAGAAAGAACGATAGAATAGATTGACCCGTTGATTCTAAGAATACCGGATTAACCTAACACAAAACATGTTGATTCAAAAAGAATGCCGTGAATTGGTCTTCAAAACTTGTTCTAACACGAAGAACACAATTTCGGGAGTGAAAAATAAATTTCACAAAAACTTCAAGTTTTTTTTCATATAACATTCAATTTCCTATTACAATCCTTGTAAATGGCTTATATAGCCTCAATAAGTAAATAAAAAAGGTCACAAACCCAAGATGTTTGTAATAAACACACATTAACTAAATGATTAAATATCACTAGTGGACTTAAATGTCACTAATGAACTTATTGGTTACTTTTTTATTACTTAATTATGAATTAATCCTCTTCATCCATGCAATAATCCATGGCCACATCATGCATGCATCATTATCAACAACCATCCACATCCGTGCAATAATCCATGACCACTTCATACATGCATCATCGATTTATAGACACCAATTCATCATATGTATATAACCACATTCGGGGGAAAGATTATTTAGTCAACCCTTTTCGGTAGCTCTATTCGAATACAACCAGAAAAGACGGTGAGGGTGGACAGCGCTTGTGCGTATCGGAACCACCCATCATTAGGTGTCAGAAAAACCGCCTATCTTTCCTGCTAGACATTGTAATAAGAATATGTGAGCCTATTTGGGGTTGATTTATAAAATTTTTCACTTGGGTAGTTTTAATACAATGCTGCTCATAAGTCCGCATTTTTCGATTTGAGTTCGCATGAACTAATAGTGTAATTTACGCATTGTTAATCATTAAAAATAAATCAAAATGACTTATTTTAGATTGCACCTCATGCAACTTGTAAATGTAAAAATAATATCGTTTTTGCAATGAAATTATTAATTCGAAAGTTTATGTTTTTAAATACAACTTTCAAACACAAAAGAAAGTGTAACATAAGCATTACATGTCAATGCATATTGTAAAAAAAAATTGATGGTAAATTAATCCACAAATATATTTTTTCAACAAAAAATATAAGTAATCTATTAACATATCGTTTTTTACCAACATTTACGTTTACGTTTTAAATCGCATATATTCGATCATCATTTACGTTTTAATCAATTAAACCATTTTACTTCCGCACAAAAATTATATGACAACATATTCAAATTTAATTGTTCACTTTGGTGATTAACAAATTAAATTTAATCACAATGTCATATTAAGATGTAAAATAATATGACCACATATTCAAATTAATTTGATCATTAACTAGTTATAATCTTAATGTCATAAATTACTATAAACAAAAACATAATGAGTAATCAATACCCCATAAAGTGTAAAGTGGTCATCAAATTTCTTTACTAAACAAAATTCATTTCATTTTTTGTAAAATAAATCTTCATAAAAAAATATGTTTTTTTCTCCACAAACATTCAAAACTTTATGTATTGCCCAAAGTTTTAAGTTAAAACAGTTTTAATAATCCATTGAGTCAAATTGGTTGAATTAGATTAAGAGTCATTTATATGAATTTTAGTTAACCTTTTTAAATAGGGTGTGTTTTGTTTTTCTTGGAAAATGACTGGTCACAATGAATATTAACACCAAAAGTCACATATTATAGAATTACAATAAATGTTCATAAACCATTTTCATCAATACTAGTAAACAATTTATTTGCTTTGATTCTTATTGTTTTACAATAATAAAAAATCATGATAATTTGTAGTAAAATATTACGTTTGTACAAAATATAACTTGAGGATGAATTATGTAAGTAGAAAACATAATCTTTCAACTAAAGTAAGAACAAATTATAAAGGACGATATAAACGAGTAGAGATCGAGAGACATACTAAAATGTGTAGAATTCAATGACAACGAAATTGATGCTTCCGACTTTGAGCAAAGTGCTGATAACATGTCGTAAACCAATTAGCTCAACTTGTATAAACATCAGACATTCCAAAAGTATTCTCATTAGACATGATACAAATGGTACAAATGATACATATGATACAAGAGAATAGATTGATACTAGAGATACAACAAGACAAGTACACAACCTCTATATTTATAGGGTAGAATTTCATAACCTATAGTTGTACACTTTATGTACATAAAGTATACTTATGGTACGCTTAGGTACTAATCAACCATCATCAAATATGAGTTACAACAAAAACATCATTATAATAAATAAAAAACTCATATAAATTCACATCTACATTCCGCACCAAATATTGGACGAAATGCGTTAAAAAAACAAGGAAAGTCAGCGAAGGCGGCTTTCAATCGCATCCATAATTAAATTGGCAATCAAGTGAGGAAACCTTGAAATTTCCTTTTTAATGAATTTGTGTTAATTATTGATGGGGAAAGGAAATGGAAGTATGATGTGTATGTCGTAGTTGTCTGGATGGACTAATCATCTTTTGTAAAAGTATCTGTTCGTGCGTCTTCTTTTTAATTATTGTCCTTTAATTCGTGCCATTACCAATTTTCCTTCTTCTATCTCTTCTCATTTTTCTCAAATCACCCTCTAAATATGCCCACTTCCAGAGTCTATTTCGAAATGACCACCAAAAGTTAAAATTACAATTGAAAATTAAGTAAAGAAGAATCTAGCGGAAATGGCCGTTGCCACTTGCCGGAGAAGCTACTTTTTCGTGCTTCTTCTAATTGAATTTATCTCTGCCGCCAGCTCAGATGAAGTTGAACTTATGCTGAATCTCAAAGCAGAGTTATCGGAATCAGACACGAAATTTTTTGATTCATGGACGTGGAATAATTCGGTGTGTAACTTTACGGGTATCAGCTGTGATGATACCGGATCTTTCGTCAAAGAAATCGAGCTCTCAAAGCAGAATCTTAGGGGTTCGATTCCTTTTGATTCCATATGTCAACTGCAATCATTGGAGAAGCTTTCGTTGGGATTCAATTATTTGCAGGGACGGAAGACCTGAACAAATGTCGGCAGTTGACTTACTTGGATCTCGGCAATAATATCTTCTCCGGTGCAATACCAGATATTTCTTCCATGAATCGCATCTCTACGTTAATAACAGTGGATTTTCAGGTACGTACTTGAATTGTTTGTTTTAATCTGTGGTTAAGGATTGAAATGGATTGCACATATGTGGTTAGGAGCTTTCCACATGAGGGAGTTGGTGGTTCTGAGCGTTGGAGACAATCCATTTGATCCAACGACGTCGTTTCCCAGTGAAGTTTTGAAGCTGGTTAAGTTGAATTGGCTTTACATGTCCAATTGTAGCATCCGAGGTGTGATTCCGGCTGGTATTACGGAGCTCATTAACTTGGAGCAATTTTATCACGGGGGAGATTCCAACCCAAATCACCAACCTACTCAACTTATGGCAGCTTGAGCTAACAACCTCACCGGAAAACTTCCCCTCGGACTGCGCAACTTAACCAATCTCCAGTTCTTGTATTGTCAGGATCGATTAACTATAGACAAGTTAATAAACACCTTAGATCTAATTGATGATAGAAGTTGCAGCGGATCAACACTATATCAATAATTAAGAACAATGAACTGTATGAACAATAAACAAGAATATTAAGAACACAGTTTCACAAAAAGCTTCAATGTATATTATTGAGTTAACAATACACACGTACGTTTACAATTCGTAAGGAACATACTTATAGTAGTCCTTGAAGCTAAACTATTTACCCTAGTTATTCTAGGACTTGATTTACATCGAATAATAATAATATACATTGATTTACATTCTATAACTATCTATACGAAGATCTCGGACTTGATATCTTCCAAAAACGCGTATCAGTAGTAACTGCAATCACCAGTAGTAAATAAGTAACATCAGTAGTATACTTGGTGATCAGTAGTAAGTCCATAATCAACGTCAGTAGTAACTACAATGATCAGTAGTATCTTCAATCTTCTCATGATCAGTAGTAACTTAGTTATAGTAAACACCAGCATCAACTTCATCAGTAGTAATATGTTCTGCCCCATCAGTACTAAGTATGTCAGTACTAACTGCAGCATCAGTAATAAGTTGATCTGTGTTTTGCTCCAACAATCTCCCCCTAAACTTATTGATCATCTTTTAATCAATCAAGTTTCTTTTGTTCCTCTTGTTCTTTTCTTCTTTTCTCAAGAGTTCTTTGATTCTGTTGAAGCCGTTGTTCAATAATATATCTGCTGTTCCTCTTTGTAAAATAATTCAGTTTGTTTTGGAACATAACAGCATCATAAGGTTTCATCAAAGTGTTTATGAATATCTGATACATAGTCTTCTCAGAATGTGGATATTCTTTCTCATATAAGTACAATTCACACACTTTGCCTGATTTCTCAAAGAAGTACATATTTGCAGTAGGAATGACATTCCAAGCATATACATTACCTGGATTTGTAAATTGTTCTGGATAATTATCTGGATAAAATGCAGCATCTATCATTCTAGTCAAATATCCAGCTCCAGATTCTTTCCATGATTTCTTTGTCATTCTTGGTTTCCCAATAATCAAAAGTTTGATTACATCACTTCTTGAACATGATCTGATTAATGGTAACCATCCAGTGAATCTTTGTACTACTTTGTCTTCCCTTATGACTTCTATGACATTGTTCTGCATCACTCTCCAGTTAAGAATTGGATTGTTCTGTAGAGGAGCAACTGGCATTTCAAGAACAGGTATAATTTGTTGTTTTGATTTCTTCTTGGAGCTTTGTTCTTGATCAACAGATTTTCTTTTTAGTGATTGGGGAGTTGAAGTATTACCAACAGTTGTAACACTACCAGCTTTGAGCAAATTTAAGCTGATTGGTACTAAAGTTTTGGCTTTGGCTTTCTTTGATTCTTCAGCTTCTTGTTCAGCCAAGTCTCTTTTCTTTGCAGTGCAGTATTTTTCAATTATGGTTATCATCTTCATTCTTCCAAAAGATTTTGCACTGTGACCTTTTGTCTTTAGAAAGTCTATCATAAGAGACTTCTGTTCAAATATATCATCTGGTAAATCATCTTTTGTTCTTTTGCATTCTGCTACAAGATCTTCTAGACAGTTTAGATGTTCCTCTTCTACTTTTCTAAGCCTTTTGAACTCTGCTTCTTGGGCTTCTATCTGAACATCTTTAATTTGAGCAGGTATTTGAACAGTAGTTGTACTTTGAACTTTCTTTTTCTTTTCTACTAAAGCTTGATACATTTCTACTTTCTCCAAAAATTTTCTGTGTTTAATTCTCCATCTGGATTGCTTTTCTGCTCTTACATGATTAATCTTGTTTACCATGTGATGACCAAGAGCTCTGTTTGGGTAATCTTCATCATATATCTCTTTACCCTTTCCAATGTGTGCTGAAGGTGGAGGTGGAATATATTTCATGTCTGGCACTCCACTTATTATAACTGAAGGAGAAAATGTTCTAAGTTCATTTTGTTGAAGTATTTTTGGATGTGGAGGAAGTGAGCATTCATCAACCTCAAACCAATTCACATTATCATCAATGTCAGGTATGATAAGTGGTTGATCAGGTGTTGGTGGTTTGGTAATGATGACATGTCTCTCTCTTTCAATAAGCTCTGGAAAATGTAGTTCTTCCTCTTCAGTAGTAACTAGAGTAGTTACTACTGGTGTTACTTCAGGAGTTACTACTGATAGGGCATCAGTAGTATTTGCTGCTATTAAATCCTTTTCTTTATTTACTACTGCTATAATATCAGTAGTAGAGGTTACTACTGGTATTTCCTTTTCAACTTGTTCTTCTATTGTAGCAGTAGTAATAGGATCTTCTTCTGTCACCATCATCTCTGGGCCTTCATCAACATTTGTTTCTTTTAAATTTAAAAGGGAGGATGCTGCTGCTGCTATAGATTCATCAATCATTGTCTGTATATTGTCCTTCTCCCCCTTAGTGAGCTCAACTGGTGGAGCCTCACTATCAACAATCTTTTTCTTCAATTGTCTGATGATTTTGGCTTGGTGATAAAGCATGTGCTCATATAATCTCATCCTTCTGTTGATGGTGTTGACATGCCTTTTCATTGCAGCCATGGTTTTCCCTTGGTTAGTTAAGTATATATGGCAATTTTGTACAGTGGATTCCAAGGAATCCACTTTAGCCGTCAATTGGGTGATTTTAATACTGCCCTCACTCCATCTAGCAAGATCATCGGGCTCACTAACAGGTACATTGGTTTTAAGGTTTTCCTTCCTTTCCATCAATTCCACAGATCTGCCCTCATCACTGCTTGGTGATTCATTGGGTCTTTTAGACATTCTCTTCTTCCTAGAAGAAGCAGAGATGCCCCCCCTTGTGGTTTCTTGGCACCGGGGTCCTTTGAGTAACTCCTCAAAAGAGTCATCACTCAAAGTTGCCGAGGTTTGGGTCCTAAAGATGTTTTCACTGTCCTGTGCACCCACCTTTGGGGCATCAGTAGTGAAAGCCCTCCCCTCATGTCCTCTCTCCTCCTTGGAGGACAACTCTTTGAGCCTGGGGTGTGACTCGATTTGTCCCCTGGTGTCCTTTGAAGAAATTTTCTTTCTATGATAAATTGTGGAAATATTTTTGTTTTTGTTTGGTAGGTCTTCCACAGAGTGAAGAGTAGCACTCTGCAGATTTATATCAAGTTCCTGGGACACATTCAGGACTTCTGTTTGGGTTGGTGATTGAGTGGCTATATGGATTGGTGTTTGGGCTGTATTTGGGGGTGATGGAGTAGGTTGAGGTTCAACTTGGGTTGTAGCAATGGTTGAACCCTCTCCAATATTGGGTTGATCTTTGATCATGTTAGGAAACAGAGGGGTTTCCTTGCCCGAAAATTTAAATTGTTTTCTCATATTTGAGAAAACTTTCTTGTTCAACTCAGGTAATAGAAAAATGTTTTTAGGAGTTGACAAGTTTTGTAATTCACAGTTTATGATATGTTGTAGAAATCTGGGATACATTAAAAATTTAGAAGAACTAAGATTTCCCAACATACCATCAAATATCATGTTTGAAAAATTAAATACTTGGTCTGTGCATAAACAGACAACAGCAGAGGCTATTGCCTTATTAAACTCATTCCAAGTACTTCTTTTTGGAGAAATACAATGCTGAATGGTGTGTATTAAAAATTTCCATTGTGGGGAGAGAAGACCCTTTTGAAAAGTAACTATATTGAGTCTTCCCTCATATCCCATTTTATTCAAAATTTCAGCAATGTATTCCTTAGGAAGAGTAGTCATACCTGAATCATCGTGTAATTGTAGATGGTGTCTGATTGATTGTTCTGTTACTGTGATGTGCTTTCCATCTACTTTAGATTTTATCATTGATGATGTTGTTCCTTCTGTTCGCTCAGCATTGGTCCAGAAATCCACCAAGTGCTGTTGATATGATTTTGGTTTTACAGTTAAGGCAAACTGTATATATGAATTTCTCAAAAATTTTACGATCGGACGGAAATCTTTTGTTCCGTCGGGATTCTTTAAGAATGCAACCATATTGTGAAATTCTGAGTATTTGAGATCGGTTTGCACATCGAGAGCTTGTAAGGTTGCCATTGTTGTTGAGATTTTGCAAGAATTTTGTTACAGATGAAGTGTTTTTAATCGTAAACTAGGGTTTATCGAGAGGTGTTTAGAGAATCGAAGTGAAGATAATGCTAAATTAATCGTCTGCCGCCTTTTATATCTTTCGATTAAACCTGCAAAACTACGAAAATAGCCTTCGAATCATAACATAACGGTTATTTTCATGGGGGTTAGTTTGGTAATAGTGTTTATGAAAGACCAGTAGTGAATAAGATATCAGTAGTAAAACGTCAGTAGTATCTACTAACATCAGTAGTGACTAAGGATTTTGACATCAGTAGTAACTATAGACATCAGTAGTAACAATTGACATACAAGACCAGTAGTATATGTGAATAACAGTAGTACTGACTTACCAGTAGTATTTGTGTAAACCTAAAATACACCAGTAGTAATGAATTACCAGTAGTATTTTGTGCATACACTTTCACACCAGTAGTACAGCAATACCAGTAGTAAAACACTTAAGAAAATAATATTTTACAACACTAACTTTACACATGATTTTAAGTGAGATTTTAAGTTATTAAAATCATTCCAATACTGCTAACCAAGAAGTTGAATCTTCCTACATCAAATGCTTTTGTAAAAAGATCTGCTAATTGATCATCAGTATGGATTTTAGCTACTTTGATTAATTTCTTTTCATTACAATCTCTTATAAAGTGAAATCTTATTTCAATGTGTTTAGTTTTTGAATGTTTTACTGGATTATTCACAATACTAATAGCACTTTGATTATCAATAAAAATAGGAGTTTTAAGGATAGAGATACCAAAGTCTAGAAGTTGATTTTGAATCCATAGTACTTGAGCACAGCAAGCAGATGCAGCTACATATTCTGCTTCAGCAGTAGATGTTGATACATTTGTTTGCTTCTTACATTGCCATGACACCAGTCTTGATCCAAAGAATTGACATCCACCAGTAGTGGATTTTCTATCTTGACATTCACCTCCATAATCACTATCTGTATAGGCTATTAGTTCAAAGGGTGAGTCATGTGGATACCATAGACCTAGTGATGGTTTGCCTTTCAAGTATCTGAATATTCTTTTAACCGCTTGTAAGTGTAGTTCTTTGGGTCTTGCTTGATATCTTGCACACACACAAACACTATACATAATGTCAGGTCTTGATGCAGTTAAGTACATCAAAGAGCCTATCATTGATCTATATAAGTGTTCATCTACATCCTCCCCCTCAACATCAGGATGTAGGTGTTTGTGTGTTTCCATTGGAGTACTAGCACTTTTGCTGTCTTTCAAGTCAAACTTTTCCAAGATATCTTTGACATATTTTGATTGATTTATCAAAATACCATCAGTTCTTTGACTGACTTGGAGTCCAAGGAAGAAGTTCATTGGACCCATAGAGCTCATCTTGAATTTAATCTGCATCAGCTCTTCAAATTCTTTGCACAATGTATCATTGGTTGAGCCAAAAATGATATCATCTACATAGATTTGTACCAGTAGTATATCATTCTTGACTTTCTTTGTAAATAATGTTTTATCAATGGCTCCTCTTTTAAAGTTGTTCTTCAATAAGTATGATGATAATGTGTCATACCATGCTCTTGGTGCCTGATGTAGGCCATACAGAGCTTTATCCAATTTAAACACATAATCACCATGTTTTGGATCTTCAAAACCTGGAGGTTGGCAAACATATACCTCTTCTTCAATTTTCCCATATAGGAAAGCACTCTTAACATCCATTTGATAGACTTTGAATTTCTTGAATGAAGCATATGCTAGAAATATCCTTATGGCTTCAATTCTAGCAACAGGAGCATATACTTCATCATAGTCTATTCCTTCTTCTTGAGTGTATCCTTGGGCTACTAGTCTGGCTTTATTCTTGATCACTATACCTCTTTCATCTTTCTTGTTTCTGAATATCCATCTTGTTCCAATGGCTCTTTTTCCTTTGGGTAGAGGTACAAGTGTCCAAACAGCTTGTAATTTAAATTGAAGGAGTTCTTCTTGAATTGCCTCAATCCAGTTTGAGTCCTTCATTGCTTGTTGAATCTTCTTTGGTTCATCCTGAGACAGAAAGCATTCATACATACATTCATTAGCAATTAAACTTATATTACACATATTGGCAGTTAAGCTTTTGTTTAATTTGCTTCTTGTTTGTAGTGGTGAGTTGACATCACTTAGAACAAGGTCTAATGGATGGTTCTTTTGAGTCCTTGTAGTTGTAGCTTTATCAACCAATAGTTGATTTTCAAGATTGGACTCATTTGTCTCAGGCAGTTGTTCATCTTGTGATTCTTCATTGTCATGGATGTTTGGTTCATCATCATCTTGGTCAGAGTTACTACTGGAATTATCTTCATTAGGATCAGTAGTATTGTTGTTGTTACTGGTGTCAGTAGTATCATGAGAATCTAGGTTATTGTTGGGACCAGTAGTATTTTCAGTACTGTTACTGGTACCAGTAGTATTGGAATTACTACTGACCTCATTCTCAGAGTTACTACTGCTTTCAATATTTGAGTTATTACTGATATCAGTATTAACTATGGGAGCAGTATCAACAATTATGTATCTCATCTTTTCTAGACCAGTATAAACAGATGATATTCCTTCTTTTTGATTAAGACAATTTGAATTACCTGCATTGAAATTCATATTAGAATTAAAGGATTTGGTTAGATTGTCTATGTCAAATAGCCAATCTGGACCATTTCCTTGTTCATTAGGTACATTTTCATTAAAGGATACATTGATGCTTTCTTCAATTATCCTTAGTCTTTTGTTGAATACTCTGTATGATTTGCTTTGAGTAGAGTATCCCACAAAGATTCCATCATCAGCTTTGCAGTCAAACTTACCAATTTGTTCTCTTGTAATCAGAATAGTACAAGGACAACCAAATGATTTTAAGAAACTTATAGAAGGTTTTCTTTTATTAAAAAGTTCATATGGTGTTTTAAAATGTGGCTTCACTATTAATACTCTGTTCTGAACATAACAAGCAGTATTAACAGCTTCTGCCCAAAAAGTAATTGGTAATTTTGAGTCTGCAAGCATTGATCTTGCTGCTTCAATGATGGTTCTATTCCTTCTTTCAGCTACACCATTTTGTTGTGGAGTTCTAGGTGAGCTGTATTGCCTGTCAATACCTTTAAGATCACAAAAGTTAATTAAGTTAGCATTTTTAAATTCTGTGCCATTATCACATCTTATGGCTTTCACTTTTTGATCAGATGTGTTTTCCAGTTTGACAATTAAGTTCTTTATGAGTTCACTTGTTTCATCCTTTGTCCTGAGAAAGAAAACCCATGTATATCTGGAAAAGTCATCAGTAATAACAAGACAATATTGTTTCTTTCCAATACTCATTACATTTGTAGGTCCAAAAAGGTCCATATGTAAGAGCTGTAAAGGAACAGAAATAGAGTTCACAGTTTTGGACTTATGAGAAGTCTTGTGTTGTTTACCTTTTAGGCATGCAACACAATGATGATCACACATGAATTGTTTTTGAGGTAGTCCAATTACCAGATTTCTTTTTACTAAGTTATTCATGTTTTTAAAATTTGTGTGACACATCCTTCTGTGCCACAGTTCTGATTCAGTGGTGTTTGCCTTGGATATAAAACAGTTGACCTCATTTGTAGAAATGAGTTCTCCCCCTATATCTAGGCAATACACATTGTTTCTCCTTGGAGTTCTTAAAACAACATATTTTTCATCTAAAATAGAATCAGGAGAAAGAATGATGCACTCAATGTCTGTGAACAGAATCTTGTTCTTTTTATCACAAACTTGAGACACACTGACAAGATTGTATTTTAGTTCAGCTACATAAAATACATCATCAAAGGTAATATTTCCATTAGTAACAGTACCTTTACCTGTAATCTTACCTCCCTGGGGATTCTCACCAAATGCCACATATCCTCCATCAAATGACTTGAAATCTTTAAGAATTTGCAGATTTCCAGTCATGTGCCTTGAGCATCCACTATCAATATGCCATGTTCTTCCTTCTTCTGGGATCTGAATGCTCTGCACAAATGAGTAAAGGATTAGTTAAGTTTGGGAACCCAAGCTTTATATGTCTTGGGTTCATCCTTTGAGAAATAAGCTTTGGGATTTTTAACTTTAAACACTTTTGGTAACCATACTTGTTTAGTACTGGTGTTTTGTTTTACTACTGCCCTTTTGGAGTTATTACTGGTGTGAGAATTTCCTACTGATCTTGGTTTATACCCATTGTTTTTAGCTTTTGAATACTTTACTACTGATGGACCAGTAGTGTTTGGGTACTTACCATGTTTAAAATGACCAGTAGTGTTTTTAGAGTTAACACCAGTAGTGTTTTTGAAATTTGTTTTGGAAGCAGTAGTATTTTTGAAATTAGGGTTTTTACCAGTAGTATTCTTGTACTGGTACCATACAGCATTATAATTAGGGTTAACACCAGTAGTAAATTTGTTTGAGTTTCTACTGGTGTTGGAAAATTTAAAATATTGTTTATTTTGATTAGATTTTCCATTGTTCTTGAAGTAATTGCTGTTCTTTGGGCTGCCAACTCTTCTGTTTTGCACAAATCTTGGTGCACTTCTTCCAAATCTTGGAGTTTCAGCAATTGGAGTTTTTATTGTATTTACTACTGAAGGACCAGTAGTATCTTTTAACCTTTGAGTTTTTGCTTTTTCTTTAAAAACTTTAAATTCCTTTAACTCCTTGCAATTTATTGGATTGAAGTGACAATCCTTTGCTAAATGATTCACTTTATTGCAAATAACACATTTTAATTTATTTTCTTGAGCCTTTATTGTTTTTCTTTGTTCTAAGAGTTGGTTTCTATTTCTTTGGTTTCCTCTTTTTAGAATTTTTGGTATATTTTCTGCATTATATTTAGGAGACTCATTTGGACTTTGAGCAGTGTGAAAACTTGTATCAATTGATTTTGGTGATTCAGTTTGAGATATTGTAAATTCAATTGATTGCTCATCATCAGAAGAATCATTTGATTCAGATGTTTCAGTATTAGATTCAGTTTGCTTTTCAGTTTTTAATTCATTAATGATTCTTTCTGAACTGTTTTTAAGTGGAGGAATGAATTTGTGTGGAGGTGGTACAGCATGATATCCCACCCCATGAACAACCTTTTCTGTAGTTTGATTATTAGTTAATTCATCTAGAATTTTAGTGCTTCTTTCAAACTTTTTAATTGTTAATTTATTTTGTTCAATTTCAAGCTGACATTCTTCTAATTTACTTGTTAGTTCTTTATTTTTTGTTTCATAGAACTCTTTCTCATCCACAGCTTGAAGCAATTCTTCCTTGATCCGTTGATCAATCATCTTGTACACCTTTATTTGATGTTCTTGATCAGCAATCACACTATCAAACTCATGATTTCTTCTGATTGCTTTTGCTAGATCTTCATTTAATTTAGTGTTTTCTTTTTCTAGATTTTTAATAATTTTAGCACATTCAGGGGTACAAGGTTTAGATTTTACCTCAGTTTTGTTGTCAGTAAAGGCCATGAGAGCTTGATTTTGAGTATGCTCTTCTGCTTGGAAGCTCCAGTCATAGCCTTGTCCTTGTTGTGACACAAGAGCAGTTGATTTTGATCTTTTGTCTGGTTGAGGACATTCTTTTGCAAAGTGACCAAGGTTGTTACAGTTGTAACACTTGACTTTAGTCTTGTCAAATCCTGCTTTGTCACCTTTGTTGAAACTGAGACTTGTCCTACCAGTTCTTTTTAAGAATCTTTTGGTCCTTAGGCTCAGCATAGCCATCTGCCATTTAAGATCCATCTCCTCAAGATCATCTGGATTCAATTGTTCCAAGTCATCACTAATCAATGCAGTATGCACATGACTAGTGAAGAAGGATTCTCTTGCAGTATCCTCAGAATCTGCAGCCTTTCCTGTGGAGGTTTCTTGTCCTTGACCTGTACTAGACACAAATGCAGCATTGTTAGAAGAAATAGAAGGGTTTTTGTGATTTACCTCAGTTTCAAACACTCTGAGATCATTATAGAGTTCATCTAACTCCTTTTCTTCTAAAGCATCTCTTTGTCTATACACCACTGTGTACATGGCCCATTCTTCACTAAGAGACCTTAGGAACTTCATGTTGACATCTTCTTGATCCATCTTTACACCAACTTGGTTGAGTTCACCAATTAGTTTGTTGAATCTGTCAAACACTTGAGTGAGTGTTTCATTGGGCTTTCCTTTGAAATTTTCAAAGTCTTGTTTGAGAACAGACTTCATGTTTCTTTTTGTACTCTTTGTCCCAACGAATCTCTTCTCCAGTGCTTCCCAAAGCAACTTAGCATCATCATATTCAACAAAGAGATGTTGATAATCATTAGGAATGGCCAGTAGGAGAGTGCTTAGAGTTTTGAGTTCGATGCCTTTATCTTTCTTCTCCTTCTCACATTTAAGTTTGTCTGCCTCAGTTACAGAGCTGCTTACTTGAAGTTGACCAGTTTTGTTTCCTTCACAAACTACTTCCCACATGGAATAATCTGTAATAAGCATGTATTGCTTAATACGATTCTTCCACATCCCAAAGTTATTGGGAGTGAGCATAGGGATTTTGTTGGCCTGAGTGCTTTCATTATTATCAGTCATGATTAATAATGTGTGTGTGTTTAAAAATTAAAACTTTTTGTTGTTCTTAACAAATAGTAGATCTAGAACCAATAAGCTCTGATACCACTTGTCAGGATCGATTAACTATAGACAAGTTAATAAACACCTTAGATCTAATTGATGATAGAAGTTGCAGCGGATCAACACTATATCAATAATTAAGAACAATGAACTGTATGAACAATAAACAAGAATATTAAGAACACAGTTTCACAAAAAGCTTCAATGTATATTATTGAGTTAACAATACACACGTACGTTTACAATTCGTAAGGAACATACTTATAGTAGTCCTTGAAGCTAAACTATTTACCCTAGTTATTCTAGGACTTGATTTACATCGAATAATAATAATATACATTGATTTACATTCTATAACTATCTATACGAAGATCTCGGACTTGATATCTTCCAAAAACGCGTATCAGTAGTAACTGCAATCACCAGTAGTAAATAAGTAACATCAGTAGTATACTTGGTGATCAGTAGTAAGTCCATAATCAACGTCAGTAGTAACTACAATGATCAGTAGTATCTTCAATCTTCTCATGATCAGTAGTAACTTAGTTATAGTAAACACCAGCATCAACTTCATCAGTAGTAATATGTTCTGCCCCATCAGTACTAAGTATGTCAGTACTAACTGCAGCATCAGTAATAAGTTGATCTGTGTTTACTATAACTAAGTTACTACTGATCATGAGAAGATTGAAGATACTACTGATCATTGTAGTTACTACTGACGTTGATTATGGACTTACTACTTACTGATCACCAAGTATACTACTGATGTTATTTATTTACTACTGGTGATTGCAGTTACTACTGATACGCGTTTTTGGAAGATATCAAGTCCGAGATCTTCGTATAGATAGTTATAGAATGTAAATCAATGTATATTATTATTATTCGATGTAAATCAAGTCCTAGAATAACTAGGGTAAATAGTTTAGCTTCAAGGACTACTATAAGTATGTTCCTTACGAATTGTAAACGTACGTGTGTATTGTTAACTCAATAATATACATTGAAGCTTTTTGTGAAACTGTGTTCTTAATATTCTTGTTTATTGTTCATACAGTTCATTGTTCTTAATTATTGATATAGTGTTGATCCGCTGCAACTTCTATCATCAATTAGATCTAAGGTGTTTATTAACTTGTCTATAGTTAATCGATCCTGACAAGTATGTCAGTACTAACTGCAGCATCAGTAATAAGTTGATCTGTGTTTTGCTCCAACATGGATGCTTCAACCAACCACCTAGAAGGCGATCTCTTTGAGGTTAAGTTTCTCAATCAGCTTACAGTTGTTTGAAAATCATGAAATCCCCCCCGAGATAGGCCAATTTAAGCAACTCGTCTTTGTACCGGAACCACTTCACCGGGACACTTCCTCACCGGAGAGATCCCTCCCGACATGTGTAAGAACGGGAAGATGACTGATACTTGAAAACAATTTCACCGGCCAGATTCCTATGCTGACTGCAAGACGCTGACTCGGTTCCGTGTGAGCAACAACATGCTTTCCGGTGTGGTACCACGTGGGCTTCCTAAAGCTGAGATCATTGATATTGAGAACAACGATTTGGAGGGGAGCATTACACCGGAGATACAGAATGCAAAAACATTAGGGCAGATATTTGCTGCTCACAATGGCGAATTACCACCACAGATTTCACAGGCTACATCCTTGAATTCGATCGATTTAAGTCACAACCAGTTTTCCGGCAAAATCCCCACAACAACTGGAGAATTAAGGCAGCCTTCATGTGGATAACAACAACTTCATACCCAAATCCTTACGCTCCTGCGCTTCTTTAAGTGACATAAACATGGCGTCTAATTCCTTTTCAGGCCAAATCCCGGCTGCTTTAGCGCACGCTGAAAACATTAAATTTGTCCTCCAATCAACTCTCGGCGGCTAGCTTGTCATCACTAAGGTTGAGTCTTTTAGACCTATCCGACAATAGATTGGCCGGAGCAATCCCCTTTCTATCGAGGCTTACAACGGAAGCTTTGCCGGAAATCCTAGCCTTTGCAGCCAAAAGGTCAACAATTTCCGGCGTTGTTCTTCGTATTCCGGGGGCCGCGTGATCCGGACGGTAATCACCTGCCTGTCAGTTGCCTCAGCTGTAGTTCTGGCCTTACTTGCATACTTGTGCTACACGAAGAACCAAAGCCAAAAATCACGTTCATTAAAGGATGATTCATGGAATGTAAGATCATTCCATGTATTAAGCTTCATGGAAGATGACATTCTTGATTCGATCAAAGAAGAGAATTTGATCGGGAAAGGTGGGTCCGGACAAGTCTACCGGGTTTCCCTGAAAAATGGGGTCGTCAAACACATCAGGAATTCAGGGAAAAAGCACAAGTCACTGGAGTTGGAGTTTGACGCTGAGGTGGAAACATTGAGCTCGATACGACATGTGAATGTGGTGAAGCTGTTGTGCAGTATCACAAGCGCAGAGTCGAGCTTGTTGGTGTACGAGTATCTGCCCAACGGGAGCCTTTGGGACCGGTTACACACGAGTAAGAAACTCGGGCTGGATTGGGACACAAGATATGAGGTAGCTCTTGGAGCTGCAAAAGGTTTAGAATATTTACATCATGGATGTGAAAGAGCAGTGATTCATAGAGATGTCAAGTCTAGTAACATACTTTTAGATGAGCATTTGAAGCCTAGAATTGCTGATTTTGGGCTTGCAAAGATAGTTCAAACCGATACTACTTCAACGCATGTTATTGCCGGTACACATGGCTACATTGCTCCGGGTAAGCAAGTGTTTTTTATTTCTTTATGTTAGTTTTGAATTGTATATGAGATCAATCGTATTGAACATGCATACAGAATACGGGTACACATACAAAGTGAATGAAAAGAGCGATGTTTATAGCTTTGGAGTGATGCTAATGGAGCTTGTGACGGGTAAAAAGTGTTGGATTTAATCTTGATATTAATAATTGTTTTATTTAATTAAGTAATAGTAGTTAGATTTAAATAATTAGTCGTTAAGAAAAACAAAAGAGTGGTGCACTCTTTGACCGAGTTTTCAGTAGTCTAGTTAGTTTGAGTTGTTGCTTTTTATCTTTCATATTTTTAGGCTTTCTTGTTAGTCATCGGTGTAGTGGGCATGGAGTTAGTAGGCTATATATAGCCACATCTTTTATTAATAAAGTAATCCTTTGGCAGTCAATTGTATCATTCCTACATATTATATCCATTCTCTTTCTTCTTAAACTTTCTTCTTCATATTACGTGTAAGTTTGATCCATAGTATACAGGGGCCAAACCAACATTTGGTATCAGAGCCTAGGGCTCAATTTGAAGAAGAATGAGAGGTGATTCCATGTGAATCATCAGAAGAGGTGTGAAGACCGGCTGCTACAGCAGCAAAGAGCGACACCGGTAGACCGAATTATCCGGTGTAGACCGTACAGACCGACGCCGTCGAGAAGACCGAGAAAGCTCCGGCGTAAGACCGAAGACCGAAAAGACCGACGCTGTTGAGAAGACCGAGAAAGCTCCAGCGTGTGACCGAAGACCGAGGCCGTTGAGAAGACCGACAAAACTCCGGCGAAAGACCGAAAGACCGTTAAGCTACAACAAAGTTTGATAGCTAATACTAGACCGAAATAGGTGACCGGAGACCGTTAGTTCACCTAAAGAAGAAGGAAGAATGGAAGGAGAAAATGCAGTCCGTGAGCAAGGTAATTTGTCTCTACATTGTCCGAAATTAACCGATTCTAACTACACTACTTGGTCCATTTTGGTTGAAACTGTGTTGAGAGCACATGGCCTTTGGAAGACAATCACCGGCGAAGACGATAATGAGAAAAGAAACTATACTACAAAAGCTATAATTTTTCAAACTCTCCCCGAAGATGTTCTTATGCTGGTTGCCAAACATAAGGATGCACAAGATGTTTGGGAATCCATTCGGATTCGGTACTTAGGTACCGAACGGGTTCAAAAGGCACGGTTGCAAACTCTAAGGGGTGAGATGGAGAGGTTGAAAATGAAAGAGACCGAGACAATCGACGATTTTTCGGGTAAGATAAGTGGTATAGTTGAAAGATTTAAGAGTCTTGGTGAGTCTCTTGAAGAAGAAACAATAGTGAGAAAGTTTCTTAATTCGCTTCCAAAGAAGTACTTGCCAATTGTAGCTCCCATTGAGCAATATAGTGATCTCGAAAGTATGCCATTTGAAGAAGCGGTTGGAAGGGTGAAAGCTTATGAAGATAGGCTTCAAAGTCATGAAGTTAAGGAAGAAGAGCATAATCAACTTTTAATGGCAAGTGAACAAAAATATGGTGAAAGTGGTAGACGTGGAAGAGGCCGTGGTAGAAACAATGAAAGAGGTCGTGGAAAAGGAACGGGGCGAGGTGACAAGAGTGGAATTCGTTGTTATGATTGTGGAGTTTTTGGGCACTTTAGTTATGAGTGCACAAAGTGGAAAAACGACGAAGCCAACTTGATCCGAGATGACGAACCGGCATTACTTTGATGAATAAATATGTCAAGATTAAGGGGGTGAATGTTGGATTTAATCTTGATATTAATAATTGTTTTATTTAATTAAGTAATAGTAGTTAGATTTAAATAATTAGTCGTTAAGAAAAACAAAAGAGTGGTGCACTCTTTGACCGAGTTTTCAGTAGTCTAGTTAGTTTGAGTTGTTGCTTTTTATCTTTCATATTTTTAGGCTTTCTTGTTAGTCATCGGTGTAGTGGGCATGGAGTTAGTAGGCTATATATAGCCACATCTTTTATTAATAAAGTAATCCTTTGGCAGTCAATTGTACCATTCCTACATATTATATCCATTCTCTTTCTTCTTAAACTTTCTTCTTCATATTACGTGTAAGTTTGATCCATAGTATACAGGGGCCAAACCAACAAAAAGCCGATTGAGGTGGAATATGGTGAAAATAAGGACATAGTGTATTGGGTTTGTAGTAAATTGAAGAATAAAGAGAGTGTGTTAAGTCTTGTTGATTCAAGTATCGCTGAAGCTTACAAGGAGGACACCATAAAAGTGCTAAAGATTGCAATCATGTGCACGTCTAGGCTCCCTGCCCTCAGGCCGACCATGAGAAATGTGGTTAAGATGCTGGAGGAAGCCCAACCTTGTAAATTACTGCACATAATCATTAGTAAAGACAATGACGACAAGAAAGCCACCTAAACATTATTCATGTATTATAGAACATGTGTAGGTCAAATCTTTAGTTCTTCACATACATATAATATATATATGTGTCTTAACTTTTTCATTGTAAAGTTGTAGCAAGACGATGGAGTGTAATGCTTAGTGAACAATAAAAGGATTTAGAAAATGAAAGTGGTGAGATACTATTGTATGACAGTATTTAATTGCAATGTTTTAAACCCCGGGTTATTATTCGGCCCGGTAAGATGAGCGGGTCACGGGTCAACCGATAGGTCAACTAACAACATATAAAAAAATATTTATATAAAGAATATATACGTGACGCAGTAAAGTTTGTACATTATTACACATTTGAAGTAAAAAGATTAAAAACTAGGTAAATAACAACATATATAAAAATATTATATAAAATAGGTGTGCATCATGCAATAAAGATTGTATATTTGAGGTAAAATGATTAAAATCGGGTCAACTCGGGTAGCCGGTTTTCACAATATCCGGCCGGGTTGAACCAGGTCGATTATAAGTAAAAACCCAGTCACGGTTGAACCGCCGGGTCACGGTTTAAGGGAGTTTTATCATTTCTAGCTCTGGTCTCAATATTACCTTACCTTGATCGATATGATTAAACGTCAGTTACATTTGAAAGACCCAAACTTAACATACAGGGAAATACGGGGAGTCTTGTTCGGCCTGGTTTTATGATGATGAACACAATATTATTAACCCTCCTCTACTTCCATCACCGCTACTGCTACTGCTAAATCCAAATCATCCTTCTTTACCCTCCCTTCAATCTCACTTGTCTTATCCACTTACGGATATTAACTGTCGTCGTTTCGCAATAAAACCTGCTCACCGTTGGGCCTCAGATTAATGGGCTGTATTTATGGGCTTCTTCAAAATCTCACCTACACAAAAGGCGCAAGTTTTAAAACGTCAACTTAGTTGCACCATAGGCATACCTATCAAGATTACAAGTCTCAAATAAATTAAATTAAGATGTTACCAACCGAATCAGAACTGCTCCGTACCCAATATGTTAAACTAGCCAAACAAGTTTGGTTGTTAGTATTGTACCAATTAAATAGTCATGATACACTGATGGTATTAATTATTAAATATTGTGGTTGTATCATACCAACCGATGTTTTTTAATATTTTATCGTTACTATATATAATGCATTTGTGACTTTCCAAATTTAGCAATACTTAATTTTCAGGCAACACAATTATTATTTCAGGACTCAAAAAAGGTAAGCTACATGTGTATATTTTTTAGATTGAAAGTTACTGTAATATTACAACATTTCAAAGTTATAACTTCTTATACTAACCGGCTAATATATTATATTTTATTATTATGTTTGTATATAATGTTAATAATCAAACGTGCATAGGAGGATGGAATGCTACAAGCTAGTTTATCAGTACAAGAAGCCAAAATCTTTTGCACTTTATCGTAGATAATGTTTATATAGCATTTAATGTATATCATCGTTTTGCTTATTTTGTTTATGAGTTCTGAAAACTTGTGAATATGCCTAACTATTGATGATAATAAAATATCAAGTATAAAACATCTCTTATTTTTAGTATCTTTTTAATTTGTATAAGTTTGTGATCTTACACCAAAATTGATGTTAGCTAAACAAATTAGTATCAAGTATAATTGAAATGATGTGTATGTTATGAGTTTCATACTTTGGTTCTAGTACAAGTTAGGAGGTGCGGAGAGCACACTTGTGTAAGTCCAAGATGATACCGATATGGTTTATAAGGCAAACACACAGGAAATGGGGGGGTCAAGGGGGTTGCTCCCTCTTGCGGGGTCTTAGGGAGCAGTGCCCCTAGCGGGGTCCAAGGGGAAGTACCCCGAAACAAAAATTAAATTTACTTAGGGAATGTATGAGTATAAATAATCAGCTCGTGAATTGACCAGATTCCAGTCAGCTGTTGTGAGGTGCATTGATTGACCGGTTGATGCAACTTGCGGTAAAGATCCTACCGGACATCATTTTGTTAATGCAAGATCGAGATTGCAAGATCAGATCGACATCAAGGACTCTACTTCACTTTTGTTATCTGTAATATCCACAACGAGGATGTCAGACCCCGCGCGATGAAGCGGGATTTAAAAACACGTAAGCATTGATGTAAAGCATTTATATATTATCATCATCAAATAAAATAGTTATAAGTTTATTAAAATACAAGTATTTGTTATACATGAATAAGAGAGAGTCGGAGTTGAGTAATAATGGTGAAAGCAAGTAAAATTAAGTGGGGGCCATATACGTCAAATCATCTTCCATCTTTTTCTATTTGGTGAGTTAGTGGTATTATTACTATAAAATGATGGGGGCCAGAAGCCAAGTACGAAGACCCATCTCACATGGGTTGCATAGTGATCTCTTAATTTGCCTTTCCCTTAACCCGTCTTGCCTTGCGCCTATAAACATTTATTTTATGTTTAAATAAAACAAACATAAAAGGTGTAGGATTATATAAAATACCATGGCCGGCCCATGTGGTGTTAGAAACATATATGTGAACAGGACCTATTAAAATAAGAGTTCTAATAACTTTCTTACATATATATTAGCTTGGTTAATTATTGACTAAGTAATGTCAAACTACATTATTAACAATCAGGATTCATAAGCGAGTTGAGAAAATGAAATATTAGAATTTTTTTATTATAATTTTTGATCATTTAAGTTTTAGAGCCTATTTTTTTAGAAAATATACTGGACCTCTAAAAACTCTTGACTAACCATGTAAAATACACATGTATGATCGAATTAAAGAGCTATTGATCGACAAGTGCATGCAACTTTTACTTAATGCTCTTCGTGCAAATTGCAAAGCGAAGATGGCAAATACTTTTCCACAGTTTTTCAATATTTTCAGAGACCAATGGCGGGTGAGATTAACGTGTTATATTTTTTGGTTAAGGATTAATAATATTGCTAGTGTACATATTTTAAAGCATAACTACTGATAGAGCTTTTGCAATCGAAATCAAGTCATTTCATGATGATTTGTGAAGTTTAGAAGAATCAAGTGTGTGTTTGAGTGTGTGTAGTTGAGAGAGATGAAGATGAGGGAAGATAGCTTTTCAAAGTGTTTATCTATTATGTGAGTGAAAGCTTACATCATAAGTCATCATAAGGGTATTTATACCCTAACCTCTAATCTAGATTAATTAGCTCTAAGTGCAAGTTAAAGCTTAAAACTAGAATTAATATAATCGTAACAATCTCCCCCTTTTTGAGCTTTAGCACTTAATCCCAGTCTTCCTTCTTCAGTTTCTTCTCATGGCCCGTAATGATATTCATAAACTCTCAGATGTGCTTCAAAATGTTGAATTACTTTTCTTCAATTTTAATTCTTTGACAAAAACTGTAATCAACATGTCTATGTTTTGCTCTTCAATGTTTACATCTGATTGTCTTGAGAAGAGATTGAGATTTCAAACACTCAACGAAAATAATTTTGTTTTGTTGAATCTGTTGGTGTAAGAAAGTCCTAAAACTGGTTTACTAAAGATTTGAAAGTTCTGGAATTGGAATATCAGTTCGGTAAGGATTTGTCTGGGATTTTCAGATATTGGAGATTTTGTTTTGGATTTTGTGGTAGAGGTTTTTGTGAGAATAGGATAATGATGTTTTGTATTTTGGAAAGAATGATTTGAAAATTTTAAGATTTGGATTGAATGTGCACGTTTTGTATGTAGGAAAAAATGATATGTACATTTAAGATTTGGATAAATGTGGATGATTTGTATTGTTTGGAAAGAAAGATTTGTACGGTTAAAATTTTAATTGAAATGATTGAGAATTTGTGACAGAATTTTCTATGAGTGTATCGGTTTCTTCTTCTTCACAAATGTAAATCGACGAAATGTAGACCCATAGACAGAGTTGTTTATAGCGGAAGTCTTTACTTGAAGTTGTGGCTTTGTCGATTTGTGATCATTGATAATTGTTGTTAGGGTAAATTGTTCATAAAGTTTACGCTCCCCCTCAAACAGACAATTATTTCCTAACGGGAGTTGGATTAGACGAATTGATATTTACTCTCCGTTAGATCTTCGTTTTCTTGTTTACTCCCCCTTAACCGGTGCATATGTCTTTTTAATATGAAGTAAGTTGGGCTAATGTATTGATAATCTCCTAAATATTGTAAGCATTTTTCTTTATAACAAGAACTTCTGGAATATATTCTCCCCCTCATGATGAACAAGATATATCTGAATCATCATGTAAAATGTCAAGTTCTTCGAGGTGAAATTAGGAAAACTCTTCGAAGCCCATTGATACAAATGTGTTGAATAATGATATATTCACATTTTGAATGAATCAATATACATCATATTTTATCATTGAAATCCTGATCGTTGTTGATTATATAGAAATACGATCAAATCTTTTGTCGTTTAATCTCAATGACCGTTGTTGATGACTTAAAAGAAAAGTCTCGTGTTTATCATTTGATCTCCCGACTGTGGTTGATAACGTTGGAGTACAGTCATCAGATATTACTGTGTGACCTACGTTCAGTGTTGGCATTGATGTTAGCACTGGTAGGATTTCCATTCAATCATCGTGGAATACCAATAATATTGGTATCACTATGAATGTTCCCGCAGTATCACAAAGATATGATGGGTGGTATGCCTATGTGCTAAAAGTGTTTATGTCGGTTCTAGACTCAATTAGTGGACAATAGAAGGCGAGGACTGGAGAGACTTGTCCTCTTGTTCAATATGAATGTTCCGGCAGTATCACAAAGATATGATGGGTGGTATTGTAACACCGCAATTTTTTTTTAAAACGTCCAATTAAGTATTAATCTAAAGTTACGGAAGCATACAATTCGGTTCCTAATTACGTTAGGTTTACAAACCGGGGTCCCATAAAATATTACAAACCAAGTGTTAGTTAAAAGACGGTATTACGAAACACGGCTCATTTAACAAAACAACTATTTAAAGCATGGTCAAACTTCCCGTCCAAGCCCGACCCGTTCAAGCCATCCAACCTGAAATGTGTCGATAAGGGAGGGATTAGCACAAAAGCTAAGTGAATGAATTCCTAAAGCTACTAACTACACTATTCACTTAAACACGGAAGTTAAAGAACATCTCCGGTTGGGTAATCACTTATTTGAGAGGATCGGCGGCTTTGCGGGCCTTAAACCATGGTCGACAAAACCAAAGTAACCGATAGCGTTTTGTATCCAAAACCCCGGGCAACTCCCTCCCCTTAACCATGTAACGCATACAGGTAAGGTCGGATACCCTATTAGTCGATACACTGTGCCCAGCCGTTATCCATCCGACACTGACCTCGTCCTGATTGTGCACATAGTCATGTATGGTATTCCCTAACACTAGGCATACATAACAAGTAGGCTAACTACGAAAAAACGCCGCGAAAACGTCACGGTAGAGTTCACGACTACACCCCAATTTCTCGCGTTCGCGAACTCAAGTTCGCGTCGGGAACTGAAACGCGAACAAGTTCACGACTACACCCCAATTTCTCTGGACCGACTTCGCGTTCGCGAAGTGGAGTTCGCGACGCGAACTCCCCTCGTCTGGTGATTTCCTGCACTTTTTCAATTATGCCAAAACCAAACCAAAACCGTAACCCGAGTTGTAGGTTGGATCCACTCACCTTTCAACTTCCGATTCCTTAACTCAGTGAGCTAGTATCACTGAGTATCCTTCCCGGTTCCTGTCAACAATATACCGAGTTAGTGATAATCCACCGAATTGTCAAAATCATCAATTTCAACAACTAACCGCACAAGACTCATAAAATGCACATTTTCATGACATTTCCAACTAGCACAATTCCTTCATCAATACAATTGACCATTTTGACCATTTATCAAGTATTCACAACTAGTTGACCCAAACGGGCCAAAAACCCGAACATGATCCTAACACTTCCACATTTCCATCAACTAGCAATTAATCTTTAAACTAGCAATTCACAATCATTTAACAATTCCATCAAGAACATAATCATCACAATTTCAAGTAACATACTTGCATAATCACTAGATCACCATTTTGACAAAATCATCCAAATCCCTAGTTAAATTACTTCACCAAATTAATCAATACTAGGTTTTTAACATCCATAACTTACCAAACATGATTTCACAACTTAATAAACAATCATATCCAATCAAACATCAAGAATTCCAAGATTTGTCAAAACCCACCTTCAACTTCCACCATTAATGGAGGTTGAAGGTAATTTTCACCAAATCTTGTATTCCTTCAACAATCTACCATACAAATGATGTAAAAGCTTGTATAAACACATAAAACAACATCCTTAACGAGATTCCTCCATAAAATCCTAACAATCACAAACCCTAGTTCATGTCATAACTCAAGAACAACAAGAACAAATAGAAGAGAGGGTGTAGCTTACTTCTAGACTTCTTTTACACAAACACTAGTGAAATATTCGGACCGAAGGTGAGGATTTAACCCCAAGAGCTCAAGAACAAGTATATGGGTTTTTTAGAGGAAGAAACCAATGGAATAGTGGATAAGGATTTCAAAAGAGAGAAGTGAAGAGGGAGTTACCCTCCTCTCTCTCTTGGCCGGCCAAACAAGGGTGGTGGGACCCCCTTGTTGTCTTTTCTTTTAATTAACAGTATGTGTCTGAAAGTCTCTTTCGTAATTAATTTATTAACATAGCAAACGGACTCCAATATTAAAAACGAAAGCATTTCTGGAAACGATATTTAACAAGGAATCCAAAGATATAAAAATCACGTTTTCGTTCCAAATATATCACAAGTCGAGTATTTTAACCCCTTGGTTAAAATACCGCAAAAGGTAGCAGGCTAATTAAATTAACTAAGCATTTAATCAGGAAATCATTTAATAAGATACCTTAAGGTCAATAAACTACTAGGCCGGGTTTTGGGATGTTACAGGTATGCCTATGTGCTAAAAGTGTTTATGTCGGTTCTAGACTCAATTAGTGGACAATAGAAGGCGAGGACTGGAGAGACTTGTCCTCTTGTTCAATATCAACAATCTCCAAGTGAGATGTCGATAGCATATGAGCTTGTCTCCGTGAAAATGAAACAAGTATTTTTTAAGAAATACTTGAGTGGCTGGGGGGTTGTGCATTGCATCACTGTGTCCATGATGTCTATTTCAATATCAGAGAGCAACATATGCAATCTGACAGAGACGTGGCAACCCGGCTTATAATCGGTTTGGTAAGGGTTTTTCGTTTTATTTAACCCTGTCACACCCTCCTGACTCAAGCTTACTTTTTCAATTTTCAACTACACCCTCATTTCATTTTACCATGTGTTTAGCTGAATTGCACCCCATACTTCATTTCCCCTCTCAAATTTTATCTCAGCGCACCCCAATCAAGATCCTGTGATACTTGATTCTGCTCACCTAGACCTATGGACCCTCAAAGTATGTCCTATATTGTAGGTGGCTCCTGGGGAAGATCATGTCGGTTATAGCAGATCATAGGAGTTATTTGAGAGTGAACTATAACGCTCATGTGCAATTGATCAGCATTTATGATGTTACGTTGTAAGAATGATTCACATGGATTTTTCATCGTAAATGTATGTGTTTCCGGTATAAGTTGTTGCCTTTATGGTTGAAAATTCTAGGCACATCAACTTGAACAATATAGGTAATATCGGGCTCACATAGAGTAACCGTTAACACAACGTATGAATCAGTAGTCGTTTGCACAACCGTTGATCATATTTTTATATACTTTGTAGTTAAGGTATATTATATTTTTACATATAATAATTTCTTAACCAATATCTTAAAAGCATTTATTAGCAAAATCCATATTTTTATTATCCTAGGGCAAATATAGCATATTTGTTGTAATATATATGAGCTAGGTTTGGAGCTCGTAAGGTTTGCATGTTAAATTTCGGAAAAATTTAAATTTTAAAACCTCCGTCGTCACGCTCACCATATGTCATGACCCACATAAAAAGATTCTTGTGTTTTTATCTCGATTGATTCAGATGAACACATGATTTCTGGGGATGTGTGTGTACGCTTAATTTTTTGGATAAACGACACAAGCTATATTGGTTAAATCTAAATTCTTTGTATTAATATTCCATAGCAAATACAGGAATTTATTTCACCTATATTTGTGAAGGAGCATGTAAAGACATATTGTTCGTTCTAAAATGAGATTTTGGGCCACAATAAGCGAAGTTGGACACCGTTTATGGCAGACAAACTACAGTAACATTTTAAAGATGTTATTTCACATTTGGTAACATCGACTTGAAATTGTAAAATGCATCAGATTTGTTATTTTTATTTTGCTATGTTTATATGAATAGACCTAAATTAAAGGTATAGTATATCATTTTCCATATAAATAATTAAAATAAAGCTAAATGGTAACAAGAGATATTAATGGATGTCAACATCGAAAGTAGGAACCGAGTTAACATTTGACAAGATTGAGGCCCGGTCCATTTGGGAATCAATCCTACAGTTGACATGATTTCAGTTGTCTTCTATCTTCCTCACAAACGAATTTGCCTTTTTCTTTTCTTGTTTACTTCACATCTCACCAAAGGTTCGGTACAATCAATTATTGGGCCCTGATCAATATTTGAAAAATTGGTATCCGGAAAAATATCAGATATCCAAAATTCGAGAACTTAAAATTTGAGTATTCAAAAATCTGGATATACGAAAAAATTGGGGACTTGAATTTTGGATACCGGATCCGTATAGTAAAACTCACTATTTGAAAATCCGAATATCTAAAAATCCGGTTACCTAGTTTTGAACACCCTTACTAGACATTATCTTAAAAAAGCTCTGTAAAAATGAAAAAAATAATTCAAAAATTAATAATTTTTTCTTTCATAAAAAAAAATGTCATCAATAAAAATGCCATCGTCCTGAACGACTACCTTAATTAGTAGTAGTCTATGTCCAAAACCGGCTCTGCATCTCTCGACTATCTGTAATAAAATAAACAAATTAACTAATTGATCTTCAACCTTGAGATTAGGAGTTCAAGTCTCGTCGTGGACATAGGTGGTAATTAAGAGTAGATTAGATTTTCCGTTTAAAAAAAAATAAAATAAAAAAATAATTAACTAATTGACCTTCATAAACATAGTACTTTCCATCTTTCTCATTTATATCATAAGACCGCTCCTAATGGTTTGGCAAACTGATACCGTCAGTTGTTGCCAAATCAGCGCCACGTCAGCTCACCCTCTGTAACACACCGATTTTTCAACCAAATTTAAAACTTTTAAAAATATAAAATATATGTCTTTACAAACCGAGTATCCAAAAATGATTTAACTAAAACATTTGGAATAATTAGAAAGTACCAAAACCGGTATTACAAATATATCAAAACTATAGTCTAGGGAAGTAAATAAGTACACCGAGCTAATCCTTCCAAATGCTAACTACGGGCCGCCTAATCTTTAGCTCCCGAACCTGAGTTCATAGCCAAAATAAACGTAGTACGTGAGACAAGAATTGTCTCGTGAGAAACATGGGTTTTAGACCCGGTTAGAAATAATTTGCAATAAAATAATAATTAAATAATTATCAAATTGCACATAGTCAATCAAACTCTAAGGCTTGCCATAAGCCAAACACATACGTAACGTGCCTCCCCGAAACAACTCCCCCGATATGGGTTAACTAGGTAAACTCCCCCGTTTCTGGGTTATCTATTTGCTCCCCCGATTTCCGGGTTATCTATTTACTCCCCCGGTTTCCGGGTTATCTATTTACTCCCCAGGTTTTGCGGGTTATCTATTTCTCGACACACTACCCTTGCGCAGGGTGGTACCTCCCCAAGTAGGTGTCACTTACTCCCCCAACTGGTGTGGGTTATCTAGGATCCAATTGATTAGCTACCACATAACAAATCATCTACTCGGGTCAAAGCCCATATCACAACTCAATCATACTAGTGGTAACTACACAATCAATTACAATACAATACAATTCAATTCAATTCAATGTAATTCAATTCCTTACTCTATCAATTCAATCTTTTCTTTATTAAAACGATTATCTAATAAAGACTCTAAAAATCATTTCAATTATAAAACGTGGTTTACTATGTACTCCGAAAGATCACATGTACTCACCTTAGCAACGCTATCCAACAATTGTGTTCCTTACTTCCAAATCGAGGAAGTACTTCCAAACACAAGGTCTTCTTGACCTAACATCAATACCATTACAAAATCTAGTTATAATCCATAACTAGCTACTAATTAATCCATCTAAACATTTCTAACCACCAAGTTCATACAACTTGGTGGAATCTCAAACCGTAGTTCAAGATTTTCCATCACAAATCTAACTTGTACACATTGAATACAAGTCTACAAGGAGTGTTTTACACTCATGAAATTTCATATTCCCCAAAGATGACATGGTGGGTTCCCAAAACCACCATTGTTACCCATACTAAGTTCAACATGAAGGTAACTAAGTGAAATAAGCAAGAATTCTTACCCTTGATGCTTAAATCCTTCAAGATGATGAAGATTTGAGCTCCTTAGCTCCAAAAACCGTTCAAATGCTCTAAAAAACGGCTGTACTAAGTCTAGGGTTCGTAGGTGTTATGAGCCCTAGCTTCTACACAACTTTATATACTCCAGACAGCCCTCGCGCCCCGCTCGCGTTTGCCTCGCGCCGCGAGGTGACGCGGGATGTCTTCTTGGTCAGCGCAGAAAAACAGACCTCGCGTTTCGCTCGCGACTGGCTCGCGCCTGGCTCGCGGATCTTGTCTCAACTCGAGCCTCAACTCGAGCTTCTCGCGTCTGAGCTCTGAACCCACTGTTTAATCTCGCGTCTGGCTCGCGCCTGCCTCGCGCCGCGAGGGCTGTTTCAGCCAGATTCTTGGCCTTTAAACTTGTTTCCATCCAAGTTTTGACCCATACTTGGTTATACCAAGTCCCAAACATTCAAACATTCGATAAAACACAAACCGAAATGTAAATTAACATAAATAATGAAATTCACATAAATCCCGAATAAATACACGAAATGAAAAACGTAAAATTACGGTCGTTACAACTATCTACCCCTTAAGAGGATTCCGTCCTCGGAATCGTCTCATAATCTACAAAATCCGGGTAGCGTTTCTTCATCTCATCTTTGATTTCCCAAGTCAAATTTGGCCCAAGGGAATGCTTCCACTTGACCAACACTAGCTCAATTTCCTTGTTCCTCAATTTCTTCGTTTGGGCCTCCAATATGGCCTCGGGCTCTTCAATCAACCGGTTGGGTGCTTCGACCCGCAAATCTTGGAGTGGAATAATATTCTCCACTCCACCCACAAATTTCTTCAAATTACTAACATGGAAGGTGTCATGGACACCTTGCAACTCGGGTGGAAGTTCTAACTTAAATGCTTGTAAGCCGACCCGTTTCAAGATCCTAAACGGGCCTACATACCTTGGGCTCAATTTGTCCTTCTGTCCAAATCTCATCATGCCTTTCCAAGGCGACACTTTCAACATCACCATATCACCGACATTCAGATCGTAGGGTCGCTTTTTCAAACCCGAATAACTCTTTTGGCGATCTTGTGCCACTTTCATATTCTTTTGAACTATCCCGATTTTCTCATTTGTTATTTTCACAATTTCGGGACCCGTGAGTTTTGTCTCACCCGCCTCTAACCAACACGAAGGCGTCCGACATTTTCTCCCATACAATGCCTCAAACGGTGGCATCTTAATTGTCGAGTGATAACTATTGTTATATGAAAATTCAACTAACGGTAAATGTTCATCCCATTTACCGCCAAAATCCAATACACACGATCTCAACATATCTTCAACCGTTTGGATCGTTCTTTCACTTTGACCATCGGTTTGCGGATGGTAAGCCGTGCTCAATCTCAACTTCGTTCCCAACTCTTCTTGGAGTGATCTCCAAAATCTCGAGGTAAACCTTGCATCCCAATCGGACACGATCGACAATGGTACCCCATGCAAACGGACAACTTCATCAACATACAATTTTGCCAACTTCTCGAGTGGCATGGTTTCCCGAATAGCTAGGAATAACGCACTTTTCGTTAACCTATCAACAATCACCCAAATGGCGTCATGATTCCTACTCGTCTTTGGGAGACCAAAAATGAAATCCATTGTGATGTCATTCCATTTCCCGGCCGGCACTTGCAACGATTGTGCAACACCATAAGGCACTTGGTGCTCGGCTTTCACTTGTGCACACGTGGCACATTTTGATATGTACTTTGCTACTCTTGACTTCATCCCGGGCCACCAATAAATTTTCTTCAAGTCTTGATAAGTCTTTGTACTTCCGGGATGAATCGAATACTTAGACTTGTGAGCATCATTCAACAACACTTTTCGGTTTCCACCGAATTTCAGAACCCAAATCCGACCATTTACGGTTTTTAGCCCTTGAACATTTTCTTCAAATACTTGATTCTTTCCTAACCTCTCTTGTCTATACTCGTCTTTTCCCATCACTTCCCTTTGTGCGGTTTTTATACTTATAATAAAGCTAGACACTACATCAATCCGCATCAACTTAGCCTTAACCGGCTTTTCATAAACTTTTCTACTCAAGGCGTCGGCTACCACGTTAGCCTTTCCTTCATGATAAACGATCTCACAATCGTAGTCACTAATCAACTCGATCCACCTTCTTTGTCTCATATTCAAGTCTTTTTGTGTGAACACATACTTGAGACTTTTGTGATCCGTGTACAAAATACACCTTGTACCGTACAAGTAATGTCTCCAAATCTTCAAGGCAACAATAATCGCCGCCAACTCTAAATCGTGAGTTGTATACCTTTCTTCCGCATTCTTCAATTGTCTTGAAGCATAAGCTATCACTTTACCTCTTTGCATCAAAACACAACCGAGACCTTTATTCGAGGCGTCGCTATACACCATGAAATCTTTCATACCGTCGGGTAAAGTGAGAATCGGTGCATTGCACAACTTCTCCTTCAATAAGGCAAAAGCATTCTCTTGCTTTTCCCCCAATCAAACTTCACATCTTTTCTCGTTAGCCTAGTGAGTGGGACCGCCACTCGGGAAAAATCTTCGATAAATCTTCGGTAATAACCGGCTAACCCAAGAAAACTTCTAACTTCGGTTGGAATCTTCGGTGCTTCCCAATTCTTCACCGCTTCAATCTTAGATGGGTCAACTTTTATCCCGCTTCAGGATACCACATGACCAAGAAATTGAACTTCCCGCAACCAAAATTCACACTTTGAGAACTTAGCATACAATTTTTCTCGCTTCAAAACTTCTAGAGTTTGTTTCAAATGTTCTTCATGTTCTTCTTCGGTTTTGGAAAAGATAAGAATATCATCGATGAACACGATGAGGAATTTATCGAGGAATGGTTTACAAACCCTATTCATGAGATCCATAAAAATTGCCGGGGCATTTGTTAGACCGAATGACATCACCAAAAATTCATAATGCCCATAACGAGTTCTAAAGGCCGTCTTCTCGGTATCACCTTCTTTAACACGAACTTGATGGTAACCCGATCTCAAATCAATCTTGGAGAAATAATCGACTGTTTGAAGTTGATCAAATAAATCATCTATCCTTGGCAAAGGATATCGGTTCTTAATAGTCATCTTGTTAAGCTCTCGGTAATCAATACACATTCTCATCGAGCCATCTTTCTTCTTCACAAATAAAACCGGTGCACCCCATGGTGACGAACTAGGATGGATAAAACCTTTATCGAGTAAATCTTGGAGTTTGGCCATCAACTCTCTCATCTCGGTGGGAGCTAAACGATACGGGGCTCGGGCAATCGGCGTCGCCCCCGGAACTAAATCAATTCGGAACTCGACTTGTCTCTCCAGTGGCAAACCGGGTAAGTCATCGGGAAAAACTTCGGGAAAATTCCGGATAATCTTCACATTTTCAACCGTCTTCTTCTCTTTTCTTCCATCTAGGACATAAGCTATGAATGATGAACATCCTTTCGATAAACACTTTCTTGCTTTAATGGCGGTTAACAAGTTTGGAATATGATGCCTCTTTTCTCCATAAATATACACCTTCTCATTCTCGGGAGACTTGATCGACACTAACTTCTTTCCACACAAAATCTTGGCTTGGTGGATTCCCAACCAATCCATCCCAATAATTACATCAAAAGCCTTAATCCCCATAGGCATCAAATCAACCTTAAACTTTTTACTATCGATTTCTAATTCACAATCTCTATAGATGTGTTGAACCATAGAGGTTTTCCCATCGGCTACTTCTATTTCATACAAATCATCAAGTAACTCTAGTGGAACCTTAAACTTGGCACCAAATTCATGAGACACGAAAGAATAAGTAGAACCCGGATCAATCAATACATATGTGGGTATGGAGTTTATGAATAAGGTACATGAGACGACATCATGAGACTCCTTGGCTTCTTCACGTGTGAGTTGGAAGGCACGACCTTTGACTTTCAACGGCTCCGGCTTCTTGTGAGCGGTTGACACCAACGTTTCGGTTCCCTTCTTTGGGCATACATTGCTATAATGCCCTTTCTCGTGACACGAGAAACACTCTACCTCATCAAGGTTCCTCACCTTGCAATCTTTAGCCTTGTGGCCAAACCGACCACACTTGAAATAACCATTGGAATCCGCCTTGCACTCTCCTTTGTGGTCCCTACCATACTTCCTACATCCACCAACACTTTCTTGTTTTGACCCGCTCGGGGCAAACTTGCTTTTCTAGGATGGCCCCGAAAAACTTTCAAACTTTCTTTTCTCATTACCAACCGATCTCTCTTGAACTCTCCTTTTACTAACTTTCTCAACACTTCGGGCGACATTGATCGCCTCATCAAGAGTGGTTGCCCTCTTCACTTCGAGCTCATACTCCCATGGTAACCCATTGGCAAACTGAACCACACGACTACGTTCGGTTGGGTAAGTACTTGACACAAACGGGAGGTATCCCGTGAACTTCTTGGTATACTCATCCAAGGTCAAATTGCCTTTCTTGAAGTGCAAGAATTCTTCCAACAACTCCTCCAACTCCCTTTCGGGACAATACTTCTCTTTGAGTCTCCTAGTGAACTCATCCCACGACATCTTGTAAATGGCTTTCTTCCCCAAAGTTTCATACACGGTGTCCCACCATGTAAGAGCGTCATCTTTGAACAAACGTGAGGCATAAGTCACCATGTCTTCCTCTTTGCACTTGCTACGCTCAAGCACACGCTCCGTTTCTCGAATCCATTGAACCGTCACTTTCGGTTCCGTACTCCCGAGATAAAAGTCGGGTCGACAAGCAAGGAATTTTTTGTAAGAACATCCTTCACGCTCAATCTTTCTTTCTTCACCACTTTCCCCATTGGAGGACTTCTCGGTCGGGTTGGTATTTCCCGTTGACTTAGTCTTAGTGAGTTGAGGGGAATCTTCACCTTCCTCCCTCTCCTCCTCAAAAAGACGTTCCTCTTCCTCCCTTTCCTGATCATCACCTCCTAAATTCAACCGATCATTTATGATCCGGTTAACATCTTGTTGCATCACATTTCTCATATTAGTGAGCATGGATTGAATGGCCTCCATTGTTACCGGAGTATGGTTATTCCCGATACCCGAATCGGCCAATCCATTCCCATCTTGATTCAAATTCGAAGCTTGTTCCCCATCCAACAATCGACCACTTCTCGTTCTAGCCATCTTACTATAATAAGATGTCAACTCAACTAGAATTCAATAAGTTGACTAAAAAGTCAAAATTAAACATAAGAATAGCTCGACTTAAAATAATTCCCTCAATGGTCAACCCTAATCCTTAAAGGTCAACCTAACTTCCTATATAACATATTGTCCCAAAAGCAAAGTCTAAGTCTAGGGTGGGTAACCAACCTAATTCACTTAGACTAATGCTCTGATCCCAAGTTATAACACACCGATTTTTCAACCAAATTTAAAACTTTTAAAAATATAAAATATATGTCTTTACAAACCGAGTATCCAAAAATGGTTTAACTAAAACATTTGGAATAATTAGAAAGTACCAAAACCGGTGTTACAAATATATCAAAACTATAGTCTAGGGAAGTAAATAAGTACACCGAGCTAATCCTTCCAAATGCTAACTACAGGCCGCCTAATCTTTAGCTCCCGGACCTGAGTTCATAGCCAAAATAAACGTAGTACGTGAGACAAGAATTGTCTCGTGAGAAACATGGGTTTTAGACCCGGTTAGAAATAATTTGCAATAAAATAATAATTAAATAATTATCAAATTGCACATAGTCAATCAAACTCTAAGGCTTGCCATAAGTCAAACACATACGTAACGGGCCTCCCCGAAACAACTCCCCCGATATGGGTTAACTAGGTAAACTCCCCCATTTCCGGGTTATCTATTTGCTCCCCCGATTTCCGGGTTATCTATTTACTCCCCCGGTTTCCGGGTTATCTATTTACTCTCCCGATTTTCGGGTTATCTATTTCTCGACACACTACCCTTGCGCATGGTGGTACCGCCCCAAGTAGGTGTCACTAACTCCCCCAACTTGTGTGGGTTATCTAGGATCCAATTGATTAGCTACCACATAACAAATCATCTACTCGGGTCAAAGCCCATATCACAACTCAATCATACTAGTGGTAACTACACAATCAATTACAATACAATTCAATTCAATGTAATTCAATTCCTTACTCTGTCAATTCAATCTTTTCTTTATTAAAACAATTATCTAATAAAGACTCTAAAAATCATTTCAATTATAAAACGTGGTTTACTATGTACTCAGAAAGATCACATGTACTCACTTTAGCAACGCTATCCAACAATTGTGTTCAACAACACAATCCTTACTTCCAAATCGAGGAAGTACTTCCAATCACAAGGTCTTCTTGACCTAACATCAATACCATTACAAAATCTAGTTATAATCCATAACTAGCTACTAATTAATCCATCTAAACATTTCTAACCACCAAGTTCATACAACTTGGTGGAATCTCAAACCCTAGTTCAAGATTTTCCATCACAAATCTAACTTGTACACATTGATTACAAGTCTACAATGAGTGTTTTACACTCATGAAAGTTCATCTTCCCCAAAGATGACATGGTGGGTTCCCAAAACCACCATTGTTACCCATACTAAGCTCAACATGAAGGTAACTAAGTGAAATAAGCAAGAATTCTCCCCCTTGATGCTTAAATCCTTCAAGATGATGAAGATTTGAGCTCCTTAGCTCGAAAAACCGTTCAAATGCTCTCAAAAACGGCTGCACTAAGTCTAGGGTTCGTAGGTGTTATGAGCCCTAGCTTCTACACAACTTTATATACTCCAGACAGCCCTCGCGCCCCGCTCGCGTTTGCCTCGCACCGCGAGGTGACGCGGGATGTCTTCTTGGTCAGCGCAGAAAAACAGACCCCGCGTTTCGCTCGCAACTGGCTCGCGCCTGGCTCGCGGATCTTGTCTCAACTCGAGCCTCAACTCGAGCTTCTCGCGTCTGAGCTCTGAACCCACTGTTTAATCTCGCGTCTGGCTCGCGCCTGCCTCGCGCCGCGAGGGCTGTTTCAGCCAGATTCTTGGCCTTTAAACTTGTTTCCATCCAAGTTTTGACCCATACTTGGTTATACCAAGTCCCAAACATTCAAACATTCGATAAAACACAAACCGAAAAGTAAACTAACATAAATAATGAAATTCACATAAATCCCGAATAAATACACGAAATGAAAAACGTAAAATTACGGTCGTTACACCCTCCAACCGACACTAAACTGACGTACACATGTCAACAATACCACTGTCCTTTAATTTTTTGGGACTCATCATTACAAAACACACACACACAAAATACCCCTTTGGACCCACCCACCAAACCGGCGCTACCCTTCCCACTCGTCTCCAAAGCGGCGAGATTGAAACCGGCGGAAAACTAGCGGAGGAGTGCCAACGGTGGCACAACTGGCGGACAAGTGACGGTGCCAACTGGCGGTGCCGTTGGCACCCGTCTAATACTCTGATTATTTCATTTAAATACTAATACATTAAGAAAAAATAAATTAACTAATACGTTTGAGACGACTTAAAATATAACCTTTTGTATTTTTCTGAAATGGATGAAACTACTTCAAATATATTCATAAGAAAGCAAAAGGCAAGAGCCGAAATACTAGTATGAAATTCATAAATTGAAATTACTTGTACAAATATATTACTATGGTTATTAAAGGGATTATAAGTCAGCTAAATATTTTTGAGCCAAAGGAACGAGTACCATTGTATAAGAGGGAAAATATATATCCTTGTGTTTGATTTTATCTCGATCGACGTGGTTTGGGAAAATCGTTATATTGCACCAATTTTAAATAGTCTAAATCGATGAATATATAACTCCATTGAGGATATCGGCATTCGCCAGCACCAATAAGTTTAGCAATGAAAGCTTTCCCGTAACCATGTTGTTAAGGGATTAATCTAGATGAGATTTAACTGCCCACCAACTCCAATTTTTTTTCCAAATAAGAACATGATCACCTCATGTACAAAAAGGTTTTGTTTTGCAACTATTTAAAATATTCATTTATACATTAATACAATTTCTAAAAAGTAATATTTAAACTTTATTAATATTTATTGAAGCATATTTAGATGTTTAAGAAAAATAACTCTAAGAATTACACTGATTGACAAAAAAATAGCGATATTTGTTAAATTTAGGTAAAATAAAAAGTCCATTAAGTTGTCCTTTTGGTGTTTTGTGCCTTGGGAAACAGCCCCCGCGTTGTTTCCGGGTGCCCTGTACCCTCACACACCCACCCTTTTTGGACCCCACTTGGTCTCTTTCCCCAACTGCCCTGCTTTTAATCTTTCGAGTCCCACTTAAATACTTACTGCACCACCCAAGTTATTTTATGGAGGACATCATTATATATCTATGCTAAAATAAAAATAAACATCGGGAAAATGATATAAACTTAGATGCCTCAATCGTATTCTCCCTCCGTCCCATTTTTATTGTCAACTACAAAAAAACACACAGTTTAAGAAAAGTACATTAATTATACTATGTCACCACTCAAATTTTCTCTTTCACCCTTAAATGTTTTTTGATTGATTAATATTTAGGAAATGACAATCTTTGTGTGACAAACTAAAATAGTATTATGGATAATAAAAATGGGACGGAGGTAGTATATATATAGTGAAAATTTGAAAAGCCGTACTGATGTGAGAATTTTTGGTGGTGACAAGATTGTAAATAAGTTGGACTTTAGATACGTGCGGTGGCAAAACTGTAATAAGTTAAATTTTAGACACGCGCGTGATAACAAACTTGAATATAAATTGAACTTTAGAGACACTGATTCTGTTCTGGAAGGCATTTAGTTGCGTTCGGTAGCAATAGTTTTGATAGATGTATACCTATGTGTTATTAGGTTCTGAAGTGTCTCGAGAAGGTACTTAGTTACTCGTGGATTATTAGATTGATGAGCATTCCTAAGGTGAGTTCCTCCTCATATACATTAGTAGCTTACCAAAGTTTGTGTGCTATGTGTTATATGTTCTTTTTAGTTGGATTTAATGTACTATGTGTTGTGTTGTGATTTATAAATTGTCACTAAAAAAACTAAGGCATTTATTAAATATTTAAGTTTTAAAAGCCCTTTAAATAAATAACAACCTAATAAATGAAGTTATAATATTTAAGCTTTAAAATCCCTTTAAATAAACAACATAACCTAATACTTGTAAATGAAGTATAACCGCATTAAGCTGAAACAATATGATTGAAAAGTTGAAGAAGTTGAAGTTAACTGGGAAGGAAAATAAAACTATTCAAAGTTTAAGAAGAATAATACTTCATCTCTTTCAAAAAAAGTGATACATTCGAACTTAAACGTATTTTGAGGCAAAATTTGAAAATTGAGATTAATTAGATTAAACTAAAGGGTTTTCTAACTCTAGAATCATTAATTGAAGTTACATTTACCTTTTATATTGAAAAGTGCATTTAATAGTTGTAAAAATTAGACTTTATTTAATGTACTTTTTGATTTGTTAGGAAATGTTTTGTTCCTTTAATGCTTCTAATCTCATGTCCGAGTTAGCCAAACCCTAAATTAAATAGTTAGTGTAAGATGGGTCCTACATTTTTAGATTAAAATGAATTTAATAATGTTTAAAAATAAAAGTAAGCGTAATTAAATTATTTCACTTTATTAAATGAGAAAATTAATGAATGTGAATCCTACTTTTTTTCTACTAATTAAAAAAAGTTTAAAAAATGTATTACTTATTTTAAAACACACTAATAGAAATAATCTAGAATCGGTAGTCTCTCCCTTATCAACAACTACAAGGTGGTACTGCTCTCCCTCCCTCCCTCCCTACATAATCAATTGTGAAAATAATAATATTTCTTTATTCTTTCTGTATAACGTCTTGTCAATTAAGCCTCATCGCCGGTGGTAGCTCCCGCCAACTCCGATCCGGAGAAAGAGATGGACATAATCCTTATGTGGTCTCTTTAATTACAATTTCGAGAAAGGAAATTCATTTGATTAGGGTTTTTCATTCTGTTAGAGTGATGGAAGATTATATGGGCCAAATCAGAGACAACAGCGGCAGCAATAATACTACATCTGCAACTAATTACCTGTACGGGTCGGGTGTTCTTGCCCCGGATACCATCAACGAAGATGATCCTGGAGTCTTTCAATATCATCATCATCCTGTAGTAAAGATCGAAAGTGAGGGTCCCCATAATTACCCAGCTTCTATTCACCACCAAGATGAAGCTCTCAAAGCTAAGATCATTTCTCACCCTCACTATTCCAACCTTCTTCAAGCTTACATGGACTGTCAAAAGGTTAATTACTACCTACCCTAAATATATACTTAATTAGCTAACTTTATTAATTTTAAAGATGGATATATATATATGCAGGTGGGAGCTCCACATGAAGTTGTGGGGAGGCTGGCCACAGTGCGGCAAGAGTACGAGGCTCGTCAAAGGGCTAATGTCGGTTGCAGAGACAGCTACAAAGACCCCGAACTCGATCAGTTCATGGTGCGTACACCTCATCCATCTTTTTCCCTAAACATACTAAATTTTAATGATTATTATAGGAAGCATATTATGATATGCTGATTAAGTATAAGGAGGAAATCACAAGGCCAATACACGAAGCTATGGAGTTCATGCGAAGAATTGAATCTCAGCTCTCCACACTTACCATCTCCTCCTCCTCCTCCACCAATGCTTCTCCGGGTCGGATCTTTATCTCTCCCGGTATGTCATACCCATTTTCTCTCTCTCTCTCTCTCTCTCTCTCTCATATATATATTTATTATTTTATCCATGAATAAGTACTGTTCTGGGTTTTGGTTTTGTTTGTTGAGTTTATTATCATCAGAAATTTATTTTGTCTGTTTTAAAGTTACATTAAGCGGAGTGTAGTACGAATTGAATACTAAAGAAACTGCGAGTTTGTTTACTGTCAAATCCAGCTATTTATGGACTGCCCAGATTTCCATCATTCATTGGTCTCTTCAGCACTGGAACAAAAACTTTACTACACAACAAAATTTTACCCACATTCTTAATTATTACGCTCATTCCCACTCTCACTCTCCCTAGCTAGTGTGTTTGAGTATATATGAGAGAGTATGTGTGGCCAAGAACAAACGAAACCCTAATTAAATACAAATTCACGAATGTTGGACTTTTGATTCTCTTCGATAATTGTTTAATTAAATGTCTAATCATTCATTATCTCATCAAATTTCTACCTGAAAATCACTTCTTTGGTTTTTTTTTTCCTTCCAACGGCAACATACTTACCTTTGGGTTGTGACCTCCACAGGCTAGGCCACTACTTTTTGACATATGCTCATAGTCGCTTCTCTATCTATATCTACTGTTTGCATTTGACCAAGGGTTACTATCACATTAGCAATTCATAAATTGTAGTTATAAAATCCTTAAATAATTGCAATTTTGTTCTTTTTAACAATCGCGTATTGTAAAAAAATCTAGAAGAAGAAAAAAACTAGACATTGAACAGGTTAGGATACCACTCGATTTAATTATAAGATAAAACTTGTTTAACTAGAAATTCAAAGAAAAAATGAAAAAAACTTACCACGATACCCCTTCAGCCTCTCTCATATCTTCCCTATTTCTCTCTCCATACGACCCAATATTTAATAATGAAAAAAGTGAAAAAAATATTTAATCAAATATTTACCCATTAACTCCATCAGTTATTATATGTTTTCACCATCAACTTCATCATGTTTCATCGTTCATATATTTAAAACGACAACCAGCATATGTTAAATAATGAAGTTGAAATAAAAGGTGGAAGTTGAATTAAAATACGAAAGGAAATGGTGATTTGAAATGGAAGAGGTGGCTAAAAAGCCAAGAGAAATAATCCAAAATTAATATATAGTACGTAGGTCTTTAATTTGTTGGTCGGATATTTAAGAAAAGAAAACGTACGTACGTGTGGTGTTTGAGCAGATAATAGTAAATGTGAGGTGATTGGGTCATCAGAGGAAGAACAAGAGAACAGCGGAGGAGAGGCTGAAATAGATCCGCGAGCTGAAGACCGCGAACTAAAGAATCATTTGCTGAGAAAGTATAGCGGTTACTTGAGCAGTCTGAAACAAGAACTTTCCAAGAAAAAGAAGAAAGGGAAGCTGCCCAAAGAAGCCAGGCAGAAGCTTTTAAGCTGGTGGGAGTTGCACTACAAGTGGCCATATCCTTCGGTATGCATGTAACTAATCTATATATATATATATACTCGATTAATTCAATGAGATGAATGATACAGGAATCGGAGAAGGTAGCACTGGCAGAGTCTACAGGTTTAGACCAGAAGCAAATAAATAACTGGTTCATCAACCAAAGGAAGAGACACTGGAAGCCTTCTGAGGACATGCAATTTATGGTTATGGATCCACACAACGCTGCTCTCTATATGCAGGAAGCTGGCCACTACATGGGTACCGACGGTCCTTACAGATTAGGACCTTAATTAATTTTAAACCGGCCAATTAAAAACCTCTATAAAGGTATGCATTTGTGTTTGTGTATCCGTTATATCATATCATACAGCCAACTTCTTATCCTTATGCATCACATTAACACAGATGTATTATGGGATCATATTCCAAGTGTGACAAACACAATCTGCGGCCTGCGCGCACATATATATATATATATATATTTGTTTGTATCTATATATTCCTATAAAAGGATGAATTTAATACCTGGGGTGATGTGTTTATTATTGTATAAGCCTATAAAAGTCGATCGAGTTATTGATAATTTAAATAATTACATCTTATATATTCATAAAAGTGAGTTTTACTTTAAATTGGCAACATAACATAATTTGGCATACAATTTTGGTCGTACTAACAGTAAAATACCAAGGCAAGAAATGGCATACGATGGTAGTAGTAGCTGCTTATGTTATTCAAAAAAATAATTACCTAGCCTATAATCTCTAATGAATCAGGGATGATTTATTTAAAATTTTATAATATTTTACTTTCTTATAAATATTTTAATTGAAAATTTTGTACCTTTAAAAATATGGATGTTGCTAACCATTGCCCTTAGGGCAATGATTAAGGGACGTTAAAATGGTTAATGTAAATTATGAAGCAAAACTAATCAAAGGTTGTTATTAAAATTCATTGGGGGTGGTTTTTATTAGTTAATTTACAATTACTTTATGCCAAAAAAATATTCTTAACCATTGAAAAATGTTTAGCATTTCCCAAATAATATTTACAATTAAGTGATTGGGTGTCACGTCATGTCGTAAACCACACCACAATACACTCATCTTTTATTATGGATGATCAGGTGTCACGTCATGCCATGAGCCTCACCACAACCCACCCCCCTCCTCTGCGCTATACCACACCCAACATGAAAGTTCCGAAGTAACGGTACAATATTAAGGCAAATAGGTAAGGAACTCACCTTTCTCAAGCTAACTTACAAAGTATCCAAGGAATGTAAAAAGACATATCCATTGCAATTATAAACCTAAATAGACAGTTGACGGGATTTATATTATGTTGGTGATTTGTATCGCCAATATTATTTAAGTGTAATGGGATAAATTTGTTGACCAAATGTAATCTTAATAAATATTGAACAAGTAAGGGTGGTGCGGAGTGCACGCTTGTTTAAATTTGTTATGATTAAAATACACTGACTTAACGGGGGTTCGGAGGCAGCGCCCCCGATAATGGGGTTCCAAGGGGAAGCGCCCTGGTCGGGGTCCAAGGCGCAGCGCCCCTGGCGGGGTCCAAGGGGCAGCACCCCTGGCTGGAAAATCCGAATTCGGATAATATTCCTTTATAGAAAATGCATGGAAAATCCGAATTCGGATTCAAAACCCGGTTTTCCGACCCGTCGAATCAGACCCGAAACCGACCCGTATTTGGGCGGTTTTTAGCAGTTCCGAAACTGCTTTTGGCAGTTTTCGGTGGTTTAGAGACTGCATGAATTTAGCATCGATTTGGTCATTTCCTTCATCTAACTGGTACGGAATTCTCTCAAAACACTCTCAATATTCTCTGTTCTTGAATTGTGATTTTATCCGATCGAAGATTTCGTAGTACCGACGAAATACCTTGATCTGAAAGTGTTTCACGACTTCACAGTTGTCTAAGCAAATCGAAATCAGTAAAAATTCTAACATATTAGTCCCGAACCAAAACTTACAAAAATGCAGATTCTGATTCACTACGACAGTTTTACCGAAATCGACATATCTCCTAAACCGTTTATTGGAAAATTACCAAATTTAAACAGTAGATACTAGACAACTAGGAATACATTTCGTCTTCATAAACCTCTGCCCGAATCTGCCCAGAAAGGTCCCGAAACCGGCCTGTAACATGGTAGATTCGTGCAGTATTTCAACACTGCGACAATGCACGAAAACGACGATATCTCTCAAACCGTAAGTCCTATTGACGAGCGGTTTGCGTCCACGGAAAGCTCAAGTCATAGGAATAAAACTTTCGAGAAGGCCGGGAAGTCAAATTCTGGTTCTAACTTGCCCGAAAACAGCCACGAACTTGACAGGCAGATTCTGCCCCAAAGCTGAATAACGTATTTACAAATGACTACTATAGAAAATTCCCGACCGAACATCTACCTAGATATCCGGGACCTAAATTTTGGGTTTTTCCTCGAGTCTTGGTTCGGTACCAATTTAACAAAGCCACAACTCGAAACAATACGATTAATGAATAAAAGAATTTTATCGAATCACTAATCAAGACGAACCACCAATCCGCAATTCAAAGCCTCACGCCCGTACTGAGATCAATAGTAACGAGGGCTGCCAGAAATAATATTACAACCCGAAAATCTCAATCAAGTGAGTTATGTGTAAGACTGAAAGATCAAAAACTAAGAACGGATAGGATATTTACCGAATTCATTTACCCAAAATTACAAGAATCGAACTAAACAGGAATTGTACCGGGTTCATGATCAACGCAAGGGAATGAGGGCTGCCGAGAATCCGAGATCATGATTACAATTCACGTTTCATAATTATGAGAAACATAACCAAAAATCCAAAAGAAAGAAGCATTACCCAGAAATTGAATCGGAGAGAAAGAAGCATAATGCAAAATTGAGAATCGGGATTTACACTTACTGGAAGAGACGAACTACTGCTCTACTCCTACACAAGGACGCAATAGAATGATGATCAGGACGAACAATAGAGGGCTTCAAACGAACGGTTTAGAGATCGTGGTAGGGATTGTGGGAATTTCTTCATCGCACAAAGAGGGGGAAAACGGCCAGATTGTTTTTGTTCGAATACCAAACTCTTTAATTAAGCCCACGAGATATATAATTAGGCCCGAACCCATACCAGCGATGGCCGGCCCGAATTAGCTAAGTTAATGATCACCGCGATACATTTAAATCAAGTACCACCGAGTAACGTTAGAATGAAACGTCGATATTACATCTACATTTAATTACAATGCCTAATTATTAACGCATACCAATTAATAGTGTTCAAGATTCTAAAAGGCGCAAGGCACGGCGTGACGGCATTATCAAGCATTGAGAGGGCGAGCCATGACGTTTTTTAAGACGCGACTTAAGGCGACAATTTTTTTTTATCATAATTATATATATATATATATATATATATGTATATCAAGTTCAAAAATAATTATAGATTAGTTGATTTATAGAATTTTCACATGTGATGTTTACAAAAAAAATGTTAAATCTAAGTTTATAATTACATCCCATCATTTTTTTCCAAAAAAAAAATATATAATTTTTAATTTTTTTTTTTGAAATTTTACAAAATGTTTCGAAAAAACTCGCCATAAGGTGCGCTTACGCCGCCTTATCGCGTTTTTTTTCGCCACGCCTTAAAGTGTCGCCATGGACTGTATTGTAACGGCGGAGTCGCGCCTTGGCGCCGCCATGACGCTCTTTTAGAACCTTGATAGTAATAACAAAAATAATTAATACAATTAATATAATTATATATTTACCGGGTAATTAGGGCGTTACAATGAGGTGGTGGTGGTGTATTATCTCCAATCGAGACAATTCATCTCTAAAATACCCTCCGTCGTTCATGTACATTCGGCGGTCAGAAACTGTGGTGGTTTGTTGTTCAGAGGTAGCCGATCTTTCTTCCATTGCAATTTCTTCAATTTCAGCTTCATCATCCTTTTCGGATACCCTAAATTTAACAACCATTGAATACCGTTCAGGTACACTTCTTTCTTCTTCAACCAACGATTCATACTCTACAATTTGTTGAATAACCGGTTCTCCGTAGAGTGTGTTGGCCAATCTGAAGACCCTCTCCTCAACACCCATATAAAAAAAAAACTGAATCAACCTGCCCCCCCCCCCCATCCCCCGAAATTGAGGGATGTGGCATCATGATCTCCATAATTTCTATAACTGTGGGTGTAGGTTCAGGTTGTTGTCAGGATCGATTAACTATGAATTAGTTAATAAACACCTTAGATCTAATTGATAATAAAAGTTGCAGCGGATCAACACTATATCAATATGTTAAGAACAATAAACTGTAAAACAATATGCGAAAATATTAAGAACACAGTTTCACAAAAAGCTTCAATGTATATTATCGATTAACAGTACACACGTACGTTTACAATTCGTAAGGAACTATTTATAATAGTCCTTGAAGCTAAACTATTTACCGTAGTTATTCTAGGACTTGATTTACATTCGAATTATAAAGATATACATTGAAATACATTCTATAACTATCTCTACGAAGATCTCGGACTCGATATTCTCCATAACAGCTCATCAGTAGTAAAACTAATCACCAGTAGTAAATAAGCAACATCAGTAGTATATCTGGTGATCAGTAGTAAGTCCAGATACATCGTCAGTAGTAACTACTAATGATCAGTAGTATCTTCAATATGCCTTGATCAGTAGTAATTAAGTTATAGTCTTCACCAGTATCAACTTCATCAATACTAAGTAATTCTGCCCCATCAGTACTAAGCATGATCAGTACTAACTGCAGCATCAGTATTAAGTTGATCTGTGATTTTGTTCCAACAATCTCCCCCTAAACTTATTGATTCTCTTTCAATCACATAAGTTTCTTTTGTTCATCTTCTTCTTTCTTTCTTTTCTCCAACGTCCTTTGATTCTGTTGAAGTCTTTGCTCAATGATGTATTTGCTGTTTCTCTTTGTGAAATAATTCAATTTGTTTTGGAACATAACAACATCATAAGGTTTCATCATTGTATTTGTGAATATCTGATACATAGTTCTTTCAGAATGAGGATATTCTTTTTCATATAAATAGAGCTCACATACTTTGCCTGATTTTTCAAAGAAGTACATGTTGGCAGTTGGAATCACATTCCAAGCATAAACATTTCCTTGATCTGAAAATTGTTCTGGGTAGTTGTCTGGATAAAATGCAGCATCTATCATTTTTGTTAAGTATCCAGCACCAGATTCTCTCCATGTTTTCTTTGCCATCCTTGGTTTTCCAATGATTAGAAGTTTAATAACATCACTTCTTGAACAGGACATGATCAAAGGTAACCATCCAGTAAATCTTTGTACTACTTTATCTTCCCTTATAATTTCTATGACATTATTAGGCATAACCCTCCAATTGATGATTGGATTGTTCTGCAAGGGAGCAATAGGCACTTCAAAAACAGGAATGATTTGTGTTTTTGACTTCTTTTGACTACTCTGTTCTTGAGTAACAGCCTTTCTCTTCTTTGATTGGGTAGTTGAAGAATCACCAGTAGTTGATACACTACCAGCTTTGATTAATGTTGGACTGATTGGGATTAGGGCTTTAGATTTCTTTGCTTCTTTTGCTTCTTGTTCAGCCAAATCCTTCTTCTTGGCAGCACAATATTTTTCAATAATTGTCATCATCTTCATTCTGCCAAAGGACTTTGCACTATGCCCTTTTGTTTTCAAATAATCAATCATATTAGCTTTCTGTTCAAATACATCATCTGTTAACCCACTTTTTGTTCTTTTGCATTCAGAAACCAAATCTTCAAGACAGTTAATGTGTTCTTCTTCAACTTTTCTAAACCTCTTGAATTCTGCTTTTTGAGCTTCTATCTGAATGTCTTCTATTTGAACAGGTACTTGAACAGGAATTTTAGTTTCTTGAGTTTTCTTCTTTTTATTCTCCTCAAGAGCTTGATACATTTCCACTTTCTCCAAGAATTTCTTGTGTTTTCCCCTCCATCTAGACTGCTTTTCTGATCTGACATGATTAATTTTGATCACCATTTGGTGACCTAAGGCTCTGTTTGGATAATCATCATCATATATTTCCTTTCCTTTTCCAATACAGGCAGATGGTGGAGGTGGAGTGTATTTCATGTCAGGTACACCCAAAATCAGAAGTTTTGGATAGAACAAGTGCAGTTGATCTTCTGATAAGATTTTAGGGTGTGGAGGAAGTGTACATTCATCTACCTCAAACCAATTCACATTATCATCAATGACATGTCTTTCCCTTTCAATTAATGACATGTCTTTCCCTTTCAATTAACTCTGGGAGCTGCATTTCTTCCTCTTCAGTAGTAACCAAAGTAGTTACTACTGGTGTGACTTCAGGAGTTACTACTGATAGGGCATCAGTAGTATTTGTTGCTTTTATTTCCTCTTCCTGATTTACTACTGCTATTATATCAGTAGTAGGAGTTACTACTGATACTTCTTTTTCAGCTTGTTCTTCCATGGGAGCAGTAGTAATTGGCTCATCATGAACATCCATCTTTTCTTGGTCTTCATCAACAGTTGTTTCTTTTAGATTTAGGAGAGAGGATGCTGCTGCTGCAATTGATTCATCAATCATACTCTGAATGTTGTCCTTCTCCCCCTTAGTGAGCTCAACTGGTGGAGCCTCACTATCATCAATCTTCTTTTTCAATCTTCTTATAATCTTTGTTTGTTGATGAAGCCTGTGCTCATATAACCTCATTCTTTTGTTGATGGTGTTCATGTGCCTTTTCATTGCAGCCATTGTTTTTCCTTGGTTTGTAAGATACTTAAGACAATCTTGTACAGTGGATTCAAGAGAATCCACTTTATCCGTCAATTGTTTGGTTTTAATACTGCCCTCACTCCATCTAGCAAGATCATCGGGCTCACTAACAGGTACATTGGTTTGAAGGTTTTCCATCCTTTCCATCAAATCCACAGATCTGCCCTCATCACTTCTTGGTGATTCATTGGGTCTTTTAGACATCCTCTTCTTCCTAGAAGAAGCAGAGATGCCCCCCCTTGTGGTTTCTTGGCACCGGGGTCCTTTAAGTAATTCCTCAAATGAGTCATCACTTAAAGTTGCCGAGGTCTGGGTCTTAGTGATGTTTTCACTGTCCTGTGCACCCACCTTTGGGGCATCAGTAGCGAAAGCCCTCGCCTCATGTCCTCTCTCCTCCTTGGAGGACAACTCTTTAAGTCTGGGGTGTGACTCGATTTGTCCCCTGGTGTCCTTTAAAGATGTTTTCTTTCTTTTATAGATTGTGGATATATTTTTGGTTAAATTGGGTAGGTCTTCCACAGAGTGAAGAGTAGCACTCTGAGGATTTATTTCAAGTTCCTGGGACACATTCAGGACTTCTATATTAGTGGGTGATTGAGTGAATGTTTGGGGTGGTGTTTGGGCTGCATTTGGGGGTGATGGAGTGGGTTGAGGTTCAATTTGGGTTGTATCTATGATTGAACCCTCTCCAGTTTGTGGTTGATCTTTGATCATATTAGGAAACAAAGGGGTTTCCTTGCCCGAAAATTTAAATTGTTTTCTCATATTTGAGAAAACTTTCTTGTTCAACTCAGGAATGATAAAAATATTTTTGGGAGTTGACAAGTTTTGCAATTCACAGTTTATGATATGTTGGAGAAATCTGGGATACATTAAAAATTTTGAGGAACTAAGATTTCCCAACATACCTTCAAAAATCATGTATGAAAAATTAAATACTTGGTCTGTGCATAAACAGACAACAGCAGAGGCTATTGCCTTATTAAACTCATTACAAGTACTTCGTTTTGGAGAAATACAATGCTGAATAGTATGTACAAGAAACTTCCATTGTGGGCAGAGAAGACCTTTTTGAAACGTTACTATGTTAAGTCTTCCCTCATAACCCATTTTATTTAAAATTTCAGCAATGAATTCCTTAGGAAGTGTAAACATACCTGCATCATCATGTAGTTGTAGATGGTGTCGAATAGATTGTTCAGTGATTGTGATTGTCTTTCCATCCACCGATGATTTTATCATGGGCACAGTTGCACCCTCTGTTCTTTCAGCATTGGTCCAAAAGTCCACCAAGTGCCGTTGATATGCCTTCGGTTTGACAGTTAATGCAAACTTGATATAGGAATTTTTTAAGAAATTGACTATTGGACGGAAATCTTTTGTTCCGTCTGGATTGCGTAGAAACGCATACATATTGTGGAACTCAGAATATTTGAGATCAGTTTGAACATTGAGAGATTGTAGAGTTGCCATTGTTGTTGATTTGAGTGAAAAACGTAAGAATTTTGTTACTGATGAAGGGTTTTTGATCGAAAGCTAGGGTTTATCGAGAGGATTTAGTAAATCGAAGTAAAGATAATGCTAAACTAATCGACTGCCGCCTTTTATATCTTTCGATTTACCCTGCAAAAAGACTAAATTGCCCTTCGAATCATAACATAACGGTTATTTTCACGGGGGTTAGTTTGGTAATTTTGATTCTGAAAGACCAGTAGTAAATTTTATATCAGTAAGAGAACGTCAGTAGTATCTACGAACGTCAGTAGTAACTAAGGATTTTGACATCAGTAGAAACTATAGACATCAGTAGTAACTATATACACACAAGACCAGTAGTATATGTGAATACCAGTAGTACTGACTTACCAGTAGTATTTATGGAAACCTAATACACACCAGTAGTAATGAACTGCCAGTAGTATTTTGTACCCATGCCTACATACCAGTAATACAGACCTACCAGTAGTGAAACACTTAAACAAATAAATAACTTTTTACAACAAAACTTTACACATGATTTTAAGTGAGATTTTAATTTATCAAAATCATTCCAATACTGCTAACCAAGAAGTTGAATCTTCCTACATCAAATGCTTTTGTAAAAAGATCTGCTAATTGATCATCAGTATGGATTTTAACCACTTTGATTAATTTCTTTTCATTGCAGTCTCTTATAAAATGAAATATTATTTCAATGTGTTTAGTTTTAGAGTGTTTTACTGGATTGTTCACAATACTAATAGCACTTTGATTATCAATAAAAATAGGAGTTTTAAGGATAGAGATACCAAAGTCTAGAAGCTGGTTTTGAATCCAGAGTACTTGAGCACAACAAGCAGATGCAGCTACATACTCTGCTTCAGCAGTTGATGTTGATACATTTGTTTGTTTCTTACATTGCCATGACACCAGTCTTGATCCAAAGAATTGACATCCACCAGTAGTGGACTTTCTATCTTGACATTCACCTCCATAGTCACTATCTGTGTAGGCTATGAGTTCAAAGGGTGAATCATGTGGATACCATAGACCTAGTGATGGTTTGCCTTTCAAGTATCTGAATATTCTTTTGACAGCCTGCAAGTGTAATTCTTTAGGTCTTGCTTGATATCTTGCACACACACAAACACTATACATAATGTCAGGTCTTGATGCAGTTAAGTACATCAAAGAACCTATCATTGATCTATATAAGTGTTCATCTACATCCTCCCCCTCAACATCAGGATGTAGGTGTTTGTGTGTTTCCATTGGTGTGCTTGCACTCTTGCAGTCTTTCAAATCAAACTTCTCCAAGATGTCTTTAACATATTTTGATTGGTTTATCAAAATACCATCTGTTCTTTGACTGACTTGGAGTCCAAGGAAGAAGTTCATTGGACCCATAGAGCTAATCTTGTATTTAATCTGCATCAGTTCTTCAAATTCTTTGCACAATAAATCATTGGTTGACCCAAAGATGATATCATCTACATAGATTTGTACCAGTAGTATATTATCATCTTTGACTTTCTTTGTAAACAAAGTTTTGTCAATGGCTCCTCTTTTAAAGTTATTCTTTAATAGATATGATGATAGTGTATCATACCATGCTCTTGGTGCCTGATGTAGGCCATACAGAGCTTTATCCAGTTTGAACACATAATCACCATGTTTTGGATCTTCAAAACCTGGAGGTTGGCAGACATAGACCTCTTCTTCAATCTTCCCATATAGGAATGCACTCTTCACATCCATTTGATAGACTTTGAACTTTTTGAATGAAGCATATGCTAGGAATATTCTTATTGCTTCAATTCTAGCAACAGGAGCATATACTTCATCATAGTCTATTCCTTCTTCTTGAGTGTATCCTTGGGCTACAAGTCTGGCTTTGTTCTTGATCACTATACCTCTTTCATCTTTCTTGTTTCTAAAGATCCATCTTGTTCCAATGGCTCTTTTTCCTTTGGGTAGAGGTACAAGTGTCCAAACAGCGTGTAACTTGAATTGAAGGAGTTCTTCTTGCATTACCTCAATCCAGTTTGAGTCCTTCATTGCTTGTTGGATCTTCTTTGGTTCATCCTGAGACAAAAAACATTCAAACATACATTCATTAGCAATTAAACTTATGTTACACATGTTTGCAGTTAGGCTTTTATTTAATTTGCTTCTTGTTTGCAGTGGTGAGTTAACATCACTTAAAACAAGGTCTAACGGATGGTTCTTCTGAGTCCTTGTAGTTGTAGCTCTATCAACCACTAGTTGATTTTCAAGGTTGGACTCATTTGTCTCAGGCAGTTGTTCATCTGGTAATCCTTCATTGTCATTGATGTTTGGTTCATCATCATCTAGGTCAGAGTTATTACTGATGTTATCTTCATTGAGATCAGTAGTATTGTTGTTGTTACTGGGATCAGTAGTATCTTGAGAATCTAGGTTATTGTTAGGACCAGTAGTATTTTGAGTACTAGTACTGGTACCAGTAGTATTTGAATTACTAGTGTCCTCATTCTCAGAGTTACTACTGGTTCCAGAAATTGAGTTATTACTGTCCTCAGTATTGACTGTGGGAGCAGTATCAACTACTATATATCTCATCTTTTCTTGACCAGAATTATCAGATGATGTTCCTTCTTTTTGAGTGTGACAATTTGAATCACCTGCATTTAAATCCATGTTAGAATTAAAGGATTTGGTTAGATTGTCTATGTTAAATAGCCAATCTGGACCATTTCCTTGTTCATTGAGAATATTTTCATTAAAGGATACATTTATGCTTTCTTCAATTATCCTTAGTCTTTTGTTGAACACTCTGTATGATTTGCTTTGAGTAGAGTATCCCACAAATATTCCATCATCAGCTTTGCAGTCAAACTTACCAATTTGTTCTCTTGTAATCAGAATAGTACAAGGACAACCAAATGATTTTAAAAAACTTATAGATGGTTTTCTTTTATTAAAAAGTTCATATGGTGTTTTATAATGTGGCTTCACTATTAACACTTTGTTTTGAACATAACAGGCAGTATTAACAGCTTCTGCCCAAAAAGTGATTGGTAACTTTGAATCTGCTAACATTGATCTTGCTGCTTCTATGATGGTTCTATTTCTTCTTTCAGCTACACCATTTTGTTGAGGAGTTCTGGGTGAGCTGTATTGCCTGTCAATACCTTTAAGATCACAAAATTTAATTAAGTTAGCATTTTTAAATTCTGTGCCATATCACATCTTATGGCTTTAACTTTTTGGTCAGATGTGTTTTCCAGTTTAACAATTAAGTTCTTGATGAGTTCACTTGTTTCATCCTTTGTCCTGAGAAAGAAAACCCATGTATATCTGGAAAAGTCATCAGTAATAACAAGACAATATTGTTTCTTTCCAATACTCATTACATTAGTAGGTCCAAATAGGTCCATATGTAAGAGCTGTAAAGGAACAGAAATAGAGTTCACAGATTTGGACATATGAGAAGTCTTGTGTTGTTTGCCTTTTAGGCATGCAACACAGTGATGATCACACATGAACTGTTTTTGAGGTAGTCCAATGACTAAATTTCTTTTTACTAAATTGTTCATGTTTTTGAAATTAGTGTGACACATCCTTCTATGCCATAGTTCTGATTCAGTGGTGTTTGCCTTGGATATAAAACAGTTGACCTCATTTGAAGAAATGAGTTCTCCCCCTATATCCAGGCAATACACATTGTTTCTCCTTGGAGTTCTTAGAACAACATATTTTTCATCTAAAATAAAATCAGGAGAAAGAATGATGCACTCAATGTCTGTGAAAAGAATTTTGTTCTTTTTATCACAAACTTGAGACACACTGACTAGATTGTATTTCAGTTCAGCTACATAAAATACATCATCAAAGGTAATTTTGCCATTAGTAACAGTACCTTTACCTGTAATTTTACCTCCCTTTGGGTTCTCACCAAAGGCCACATATCCTCCATCAAATAACTTGAAATCTTTAAGAATTTGCAGATTTCCAGTCATGTGCCTTGAGCATCCACTATCAATATGCCATATTCTTCCTTCTTCTGGGATCTGAATGCTCTGCACAAGTGAGTAAAGGATCAGTTAAGTTTGGGAACCCAAGCTTTATATGTCTTGGGTTCATCCTTTGAGAAAATCAGATTTAGAACAGTTAACCTTAAACATTTTTGGTACCCATACCTTTTTAGTACTGGTGTTCTGTTTTACTACTGACCTTTTAGTTGTGTCTGTGTTTACTACTGATCTTGGTCTATACCCATTGTTCTTAGCTTTTGAATACTTTACTACTGATGGACCAGTAGTATTTGGGTACTTACTATATTTAAAATGACCAGTAGTGTTTTGAAAGTTTGGTTTGGTAGTAGTAGTATTTTGGAAATTAGGGTTTTTACCAGTAGTGTTTTTGTACTGGTACCAGACAGCATTATAATTAGGATTAACACCAGTATTAAAATTGTTACATTTTTTACTGATGTTGGAAAATTTAAAATATTGTTTATGTTGATTTGATTTTCCATTGTTCTTGAAGTAATAGCTGTTCTTTGGGCTTCCAACTCTTCTGTTTTGCACAAATCTTGGTGCACTTCTTCCAAATCTTGGTGTTTCAGCAATTTGAGTTTTATTTTTATTCACTACTGAAGGACCAGTAGTATCTTTTAACTTTTGTGTTTTTGCTTTTTCTTTAAAAGTTTTAAATTCCTTTAACTCTTTGCAGTTTATTGGATTGAAGTGACAATCCTTTGCTAAATGATTTACTTTGTTGCAAATAACACATTTTAATTTATTATCCTTAGCCTTTATGGTTTTTCTTTGTTCTAAGAGTTGATTCATGTTTCTTTGATTTCCCCTTTTTAGAATTTTAGGTATATTTTCTGCATCATATTTAGGAGATTCATTTGGACTTTGTGCTGTGTGAAAACTTGTATCAATTGATTTTGGAGATTCAGTTTGAGAGATTATAAATTCAATTGAGTTTGTAGTTCTATCATCATCAGAAAAATCATTTGATTCAGATGTTTCAGTATTAGATTCAGTTTGATTTTCATTTTTTAATTCATTAATTATTCTTTCTGAACTGTTCTTAAGTGGAGGAATGAATTTATATGGAGGTGGTACAGCATGATATCCCACCCCATGTACAACTTTTTCTGTAGTTTGATTGTTAGTTAGTTCATCAAGAATTTTAGTACTTCTTTCAAATTTTTTAATTGTCAATTTATTTTGTTCAATTTCAAGTTGACATTCTTCTAATTTACTTGTTAATTCTTTATTTTTTAATTCATGAAACTCTTTCTCATCTACAGCTTGAAGTAATTCTTCCTTTATCCTTTGATCAATCATCTGGTACACCTTTATCTGATGTTCTTGATCAGTAATCACACCATCAAATTCATGATTTCTTTTTACTGCTTTTGTAAAATCTTCAATTAATTTAGTGTTTTCTTTTTCTAAATTTTTAACAATTTTAATACATTCAGAAGTACAAGGTTTAGGTTTTACCTCAGATTTGCTGTCAGTAAAGGCCATGAGAGCTTGATTTTGAGCATGCTCTTCTGCTTGGAAGCTCCAGTCATAGCCTTGTCCGTGTTGTGAAACAAGAGCAGTTGATTTTGATCTTTTGTCTGGCTGAGGACATTCTTTTGCAAAGTGACCAAGGTTGTTACAGTTGTAACATTTGACTTTAGTTTTGTCAAATCCAGCTTTGTCACCTTTGTTGTAGTTGAGACTTGTCCTACCAGTCCTCTTTAAGAACCTTTTGGTTCTTAGGCTTAGCATAGCCATCTGCCATTTAAGATCCATTTCTTCAAGATCATCTGGATTCAATTGTTCCAAATCATCACTAATCAGTGCAGTATGCACATGACTAGTGAAAAAGGATTCTCTTACAGTATCTTCAGAATCTGCAGCCTTTCCTGTGGAGATTTCTTGACCTTGACCTGTACTAGATACAAATGCAGCATTATTAGAAGAAATAGAAGGGTTCTTTTGATTTACCTCAGTTTCAAATACTCTGAGATCATTGTAGAGTTCATCCAACTCCTTTTCTTCTAGTGCATCTCTTTGTCTATATACCACTGTATACATGGCCCATTCTTCACTAAGAGACCTTAGGAACTTCATGTTGACATCTTCTTGATCCATCTTAACCCCAACCTGGTTAAGTTCACCAATTAGCTTGTTGAATCTGTCAAACACTTGAGTGAGTGTCTCATTGGGCTTTCCTTTGAAGTTTTCAAAGTCTTGCTTGAGAACAGACTTCATATTCCTCTTGGTGCTCTTGGTCCCAACGAATCTCTTCTCCAGTGCTTCCCACAACACCTTTGCATCATCATACTCAACGAAGAGATGTTGATAGTCGTTAGGAATGGCCAGTAGGAGAGTGCTTAGAGCTTTAAGTTCGATTCCTTTGTCTTTCTTCTCCTTTTCACATTTAAGTTTGGCTGCTTCAGTTGCAGAGCTGCTTGCTTGACCAGGACCAGTTTTGTTTCCTTCAAGGACAACTTCCCACATGGAATAATCAGTAATAAGCATATATTGCTTAATACGATTCTTCCACATCCCAAAGTTATTGGGAGTGAGTATAGGGATTTTGTTGGCTTGAGTGCTTTCATTATTATCAGTCATGATTAATAATGTGTGTGTTTTAAAGATTAAAACTTTTTGTTGTTCTTGTAAATAAAATTTGTAGATCTAGAACCAATAAGCTCTGATACCACTTATCAGGATCGATTAACTATGAATTAGTTAATAAACACCTTAGATCTAATTGATAATTGAAGTTGCAGCGGATCAACACTATATCAATATGTTAAGAACAATAAACTGTAAAACAATATGCGAAAATATTAAGAACACAGTTTCACAAAAAGCTTCAATGTATATTATCGATTAACAATACACACGTACGTTTACAATTCGTAAGGAACTATTTATAATAGTCCTTGAAGCTAAACTATTTACCCTAGTTATTCTAGGACTTGATTTACATTCGAATTATAAAGATATACATTGAAATACATTCTATAACTATCTCTACGAAGATCTCAGACTCGATATTCTCCATAACAGCTCATCAGTAGTAAAACTAATCACCAGTAGTAAATAAGCAACATCAGTAGTATATCTGGTGATCAGTAGTAAGTCCAGATACATCGTCAGTAGTAACTACTAATGATCAGTAGTATCTTCAATATGCCTTGATCAGTAGTAATTAAGTTATAGTCTTCACCAGTATCAACTTCATCAGTACTAAGTAATTCTGCCCCATCAGTACTAAGCATGATCAGTACTAACTGTAGCATCAGTATTAAGTTGATCTGTGATTTTGTTCCAACAGTTGTTAAACCGGTTGTATGAAAAATGCCAGATTTTGCAGAGGCTTCAGTAGGGCCTGAAGTTGTTGATTCAATGTAGTAGATAACTCTGCGGATCAGGTGATCATATCCTTCTTGACATCGGCATAATTCACGACCATCTCATTTTTCATTTCGGTTAACTGCTATTAGATTGTCGACATGAGAGGTATCGAGTTCAGAGGGTAAGGAAGAATAGTTCAACATACTTGGAGGAAGAGCTGGGACTTGCTTAGTTCATGTTAAAATAATTGTGCCACCGACTTGTCCAGATGTATAAAAGTCATCGATAGAGTAGTATACATCTTTCCCAAGTATGTGTTCAAACACCATTGATAGGAATCTGGGAAAGGGGACAATCGTATCTCTTTTCGCCTATTTGACATTGGCGAGCAAATTTTCATTTGCCAGAGAGGTATAATCAATCTTCTGGTCATTCATCAGAGCCTCGCCTAAAATTAGTACGTAATTTGACACGCAATCGAGGCCTCCAGTTTTCGATGTGAGACACTGAGATTGTCATGAAGAATAAATACCAAAGGTATCCCATATTTTTACGTGAAATACCATTTATTTGGTCATCGTCGTAATGAATGTATGTCAATATCGTCTCCTTGGCTTCGTTTCCGTTAACTGGTGTATCGTCTCCCAGATAGTCAATGAATGTGGTACTTCGAAAAATTTCAAGGTAAAAAGTAATGGATTTTTATTTATTAAGAACAGTGCTGGTGATAACTTCTTCATTGTGGTTGTTCTTGGACACCACACATGTGTACCAAAACTCGACAAGATAAGCTTTGGAGAACGGAATATCTCTATTCAAAGATAGCTTTACTTAATGGATGATTAACAAAAAAAAATGAATAAGATCATTGTATCTGGGTTTCAGATGTGAGACTGAAGGATTGATGTTGATACAAGTGTTGTTCTTTGTTAGGCGAATTTGACGATAATTAAAGTCATTTTCAATGTGATTCGCTTTTCGAATATTGTTTGAGAGAACAACACCATGTGGAATTTTTTGTTTGGAGACATTTTTAGTTGTGATTAAGAACTAACAAAGCACTTAATCGAAAGAAATGAAAGTTATGTGTGCCGGAACATATTTTGGGGGTGCGTAAGTGAAATAGTTATTTGTGGGTGGCTTATACAGGGCGGGAGTGGTAGGTTGGGGAAGATGAAATCGACGTTTAAAATTTGAAGGGTTCTTAGTTAGATCCTAGTTTCCATGGTTATGATATATTTTTGTAACACCGATTTTTTTGTTCACTCTGATAACTTCTTTCAAAGTTTTTGTTAAATTGTGTTTCAGGCAAGATGAATAATGTTGCAAATTGAACTTTAAATGAATTAAAAAGTCAATTGTAAGAATTGTCACTGTGGTTTGACCAAATTGCACTTTGGTCACCGTGGTTCAATAAATGCAGGCGCGGTATCAATGATTTTCATTTTTGTGCAGTTGCCCCCTCCACCCTAAAGTTGTCAGACTGCCTTCGTTATTGGTTGAGGGGGATTTTAGTCATTTAAAATTTTATAATTAATTTAGTCTTATATAATTGACATTATTTATTTAACAAAGCAATTGTACAACTATTGATGCACAATTTGAAGGGTTTCATAACACTGATCGACCACTTGGGTCAACCTCCTAGTATACTTGGTTCAAAGCATACTGGCAAGAAAATGATGGTGTTCTTGACCGGTTTAAACCAACTAGCTAGTTCAATCCCTAAAAGCGTAACTGAGATTGAACTTAATCCTTAAACCCTAAAGGATTATAGGAACTTGGAAATCAAACTTGATTAACAAGAAAGAAACCTTATTCGAAGAACTCGAACACACACAATGCTTGTGTGGTTCGTCGACCATCAACCAAAGAACCCTAGGGTTCTTTGGTCGAATTCGAACAAGAGGAGAAGAGGGGAAAAGGGTTTCCCAAAACATACATTATTGCTTGCTTAAGAAAGTCCACTAATGATGAACAAATCGAGCGACCTTCTAGTTGATCTTAGCAATGAACTTGTTCTTTGAAACTCGATGAACACGAAGAACGAACGAAGAACGAAGAACACCAATTAAACTTGGTGTTGCTTGCTCTATTCGGTCGAAATCAAGGAGAGGGAGGGATGGTGATTTCGTGTGGGGTGTGTAACAAATAAGGGTTACCCTAAGCCTCTTATTTATACTTAAATAAGTTGTGCTTAGTGTAACATCCCAAAACCCGGCTTAGTAGTTATTGACCTTAAGGTATTTTATTAAATGATTATCTGATTATATGTAATATGAAATTATTAGTCTTTTGTCTTTTGCGGTATTTTAACCAAGGGGTTAAAATACCCGACTTTTAGTGTTGTCTAAATGAGAATATGATTTTTGTATCTTTAGATGCATCCTTGAATCTCGATTCCCAAAGTATATTCGTTTTTTAAAATGGAGTCCGTTTGGTATTTTAAATAAATAAATTGTGGACCAGATACTTTTTGACATTGTTATTAAATGAAATGTGCACCTGTTGCTTGCCCCTTGTGCCACGTTTTGAAGGAGCTGTCAAAACCTTCTCCTATTCTCTTAGTTACATATCACCACACACACAACAAGATTGCATGTGCCCTTTTCTCTCTCTAACTTCTCTCTAAAAAACCCTCTTCACCTTCTTGCTTGTTCTTGGTGTCTTTTGAAGATCTAAGGCTTGTTTCTTACTCAATCTAAAATCTAAACTCATTTTTGAGTAGGCCTTGAGGTAAGCTTCATCCTATATGTGTCCGTTTTTGATTTCATGCAAGTTGGTTAAACTAGGGTTTTATGATTTTTGAAGTTTCGTAGGCGAATCTTGTGTTAGATGTTAGATTACATGTTTATTCAAGTTTTTACATGTATTGTGTGGTTATTTGTGGGAAGAAACTAGGTTTTGGTGAAACTCACCTTTAAGCTCCATTAATGGAAGTTTGAAGAAGATGAGTTCTGTCGAACCTTGGATTTCTTGAGGATTTGATGGTTGTTGTTGTTTATTATGTTAAGATAGCATGCTTGGTAGATTACTTATGTTGATTGTCAAGTGTTGGTGGATTTTGTGAAATAAACTAGTTAGTGTTGGATGATTTGGGTCAAAAAGATAAACTAGTGATTTTGGGTAAATTACTTAGTCAATAAAGGTGTTGGTTTGGTTAAATTAAGTAGTAGTCATGACTTGCTAAATGTCGTGTTTATATGGGTTAAAAGTCGAGATTTAGTAGTATTAGAACTATGTTTGGATTTTGACCCGTTTGGGCCAGTTCGTAGTAAAATGGCTTAGTAGCTTAATTTGTATAAGTAATTGTGGTTAAGAGGTGTATTGTGTTAGTGTTGGTATTAGCAATGCTTTGTGGAAAGTTAGTGGTTAACATTGTTGACATTAGTCATTATTGATAATACCAATTACTAACTCAGTGTTCTTTGGTGTACAGGAACTGGGATCGAGACTTAGAAACATTAGTCCTCTGAGTTCGGCAGTGGGAAGTAAAGGTGAGTGGATTTAATCCCCAACTTGTGTTTGGTTGCGATCAGTTAGTGCTGATTTGTTAGTGCTGACCCCGTTAGTGCTGACCCGTTAGTGCTGACCCCGTTATTGCTGATCAGTTAGTGCTAACCAGGTTAGTGCTGACCCTGTTAATGCTGATCAGTTAGTGCTGATCAGTTAGTGCTGACCCCGTTAGTGCTGATCAGTTAGTGCTGACCCAGTTAGTGCTAACCCCGTTAATGCTGATCAGTTAGTGCTGATCCGTTAATGCTGATCAGTTAGTGCTGAACTCGTTAGTGCTGACCCAGTTAGTACTGACCCCGTTAATGCTGATCAGTTAGTGCTGACCAGTTAGTGCTGACCTAGTTAGTGCTGACCCAGTTAGTGCTGACCCCGTTAATGCTGATCAGTTAGTGATGATCAGTTAGTGCTGACACAGTTAGTGCTGACCCCGTTAGTGCTGACCCCGTTAATGCTGAACAGTTAGTACTGATCCGTTAGTGTTGATCTGTTAATGCTGATCTGTCAGTATTGATCCGTTAGCGCTGCTCCGCGATATTGGGACTGGAACGTGATCATCTTCGTAGAGCGCGAAGATGTCTGGACTGTACTTCAGCGCAAACTTTTATAACTTGCTTTTGTGGGTTACATAATTATTTGTGTATGATAATTATATAATAGTGATATGTATACCTAGTTGTTAGAAGACTACTATACATGATAATGCGCACATTCGGGACGAGGTCAGTGTCGGATGGATAACGGCTGAGCATAATGTATCGACTAATAGGGTATCCGAACCTTACCTGAATACGTTGCATGGTTGGGGGGGGGGGGGGGGGGGGGTTTACCCGGGGTGTTGGATACAGCGCTATCGGTTACTGTGGTTTTGGCCGACCACGGTTTAGGGCTTTGCAAGGCCACCGATCCTCTCAACAGTGATTACCCCAAATGGAGATGTTATTTGCTTGCGAGCTTTGTGTTTAGCATAGCTAATAGTAGCAATTCATTCACTTAGCTTTTGTGCTAATCCCTCCCTTTTGACACATTTCAGGTTGGAAGGCTTGAACGGGTCGGGCTTAGACGGGAAGTTTGACCATGCTTTAAAAAATGTATTTTGTGAAATGAGCCGTGTTTTGTAATACCATCTTTTATTAACTTCTTAAATTGTATTGATATGGGACCACAGTTTGTAAACTTAAAGTAATGTAGGGTTAGACTAAATGCTTCCGTAACCTTTGATTAATGCTAAAATGGATGTCTACTAAAAAAAATGGTTTCAAAAATGAGATGTTACACTTAGAACCCTCTAGTTTAATTAAGATTAGATCTTTAATTAAACTTTCCTTTTACACTTCCATCCCTTATAGTTTTACTAGTTTATTATTGCCACACTTAATTATCAAATGCCTTAGTATTATACACTTATATATTTCGGTATAGATTTACACGAAATATATACTTGTGTTTTATGAAGGATTTGTGTGCACAGTTAGTCAACCTGTGATGATACATCCATGCCTACGAAACACTTAAGGGTCACACTGGTGAGTGCATGTAATACGAGCAAGATAAGCAATGATACTACGAAGAGGAATGATTCATAATAGTCATTATGAATCAGTTAAAGTATTAAGTTAAGTTTAACTTATTACTAGATTGGTTTAACTAACTAATTAATACAAGTGTTTGTACATTTACTAGTTGAGTAAATATACAATGTGTTAATCAAAGATTATCCATGATATGATTTAAAGCTATTAAATCATATAAGTAACTGGATAATATTGTTGTATAAATTATATAAAGGTTATTATATAATTAATTATTAAAAGTTTAAATACAAGTATATGATTCGTGTATATGGGTACTGAATCATAATGTATTAATATTAGACATTTAATAGTTAAGTGCAACAATAATAAACTAGTTAAACTATGAGGGATGGAAGTGTAAAAGGATAAGTTTAATTAAGAGATTAATCTTAATTAAACTAGAAGGGCCCTAAGTGAAAGTCCTTCTATTATAAATAGAAGGCTTAGGGATCACTTATGGGGTTACACCATTAAGCCGAAACCCTAGCCCCCTCACTTCCTCCATTCGGCCGAAATAGAGCAAGACACCAAGTCTTGGGGTTCTTCGTTCTTCATGTTCTTCGTGTTCTTCAAGTTTTGAAGAACAAGTTCATTGCTTAGATCAACTAGAAGATCGCTCAATTTGTTCATCATCGGTGGACTAATCTTAAGCAAACAACAAGGTATGTTTTGGGAAACATCTTTCTCACTTCTCCCCTCTTGGACGAATTCGACCAAAGAACCCTAGGGTTCTTTGGTTGATGGTCGAACGAACCACACAAGCTTTGTGTGTGTTCCAGTTCTTCATACAAGGTTTATTTCTTGTTAATCTAATCTAGATTTCCAACATCCCAATCCTTTAGGGTTTAAGGATTAGGTTTAATCTCAGTTCCGCTTTTAGGGATTAAATCAGCTAGTTGGTTTAACCGGTCAAGAACAAGTTCATGTTCTTGGTCAGCAAGGTTCGAACCAAGCATGCTAGGCGGTCGGTCCTATGGGTCGATCGAGTACAATGAAACCCTACAGTGGTATCAGAGCGTTGATTTAGAGATCTAAACTAGATTAACAAAGTTTGTTTACTTTAATTACAAGGTTTTTTTGTTCCAATTTTTTTTTCCTTCTTCTTCTTAATTTTCGAAAAGGGTAAGAACCCTAGGACCAAGAATATTAAACTAGTCTAGTTTAATTGGTCGAGAGGTTTCTAAGAACCCTAGAATTTTCGAAAAGCAAGAAAGAACCCTAGGACCAAAAACATTAAACTAGTTTAGTTTAATTGGTCAAAAGGCTTCTTTTCTTAACCCTAGAAATTTCGAAAAGAGGAAGAACCCTAGGATCAAGAATATTAAAGTTTTTGATCATGAGGATTCTTTCCTTATTATTTGATCTTTAAAATCTAGGACCAAGTGTGTTAAACCAAGTTTTGGTTTAATTGGTCAAAAGGGATTCTTTCCTTTTTCCTCAAAGATTTTGAAATCAAAGGAGGTTACTTGGACACCAAGTTTGATTAAACTAGCCTAGTTTAATTGGTGGAAAAGTTTCCTAGGCTTTAGAAATTTCGAACCCTAGAAGTAATCTAGGATCAAGAAAATTAAACTAGTTTAGTTTAATTAGTTTAAAAGAATTAATTAGGATAATAATCTAAAACCTAGATAATTAAACAAGTTTATGTTTAATAGGTTTAATTATTATTTTGATAGATTTATTAAGACTAGTTCTTTAAACCTGGTAATTTAGACAAAGTTTTATTATCTATAAGGTTTAAATTAAGAAGTTTAAATAAATTTATTAAAGGTTATAATCTATCTTAGAATTTAAACAAAGTTTATTGTTTAGATAGGATTGATTAAAAGGAATTAATCTTTTAATAAAATGATGTCTTTGATCAAGAAAGTCAAAACCCTAGTTTTGATTGATCAAGAACAAGATTAGGGTTTATCTAATTCATTTAACGAATTATATAAGATTAAAAGAAGTGTTAATTTTTAAGTTCTAAAATTAATAAGATGTATATATATATATATATATATATATATATATATATATATATATATATATATATATATATATATATATATATATATATATATATAAAATTAACAAGATGTATATATATATATATATATATAAAATTAACAAGATGTATATATATATATATATATATATATATATATATATATATATATATATATATAAAATTAACAAGATGTATATATATATATATATATATATATATATATATATATATACATCTTGTTAATTTTATATATATATATATATATATATATATATATATATATATATATATATATATATATATATATATATATCGGAATTTTTTAATACTTAAAAGAAAATGAATTTTAATAGATATAATAAAGTTTATACGTATTATAATTAGACTAAGTTAAAATACATACGCATAAATTAGATGTAATATTCTTATTAGAATGTTACAAGTTTATTATAGAAATATACATATTTACGAATATATATATTAAGTACAAGATAAAATCGAACAATTAAAGGATAATGTTATTTTGATCTTAAATAATATAATAGTATAACTAGTTATTGTATAAAGTTGTCATATAATTAAATAAACTAGAAAGTACAAAGTTATGATTCTATTATAACTAGAAATTGTACAAGTTGAAATTATATGGTTAACTAGAAATATACAAAGTTATATATTAAGGTGTATAAAGTTATAAGTTATTATAACTAGATAATTATACAAGTATAATATAAGTATTTTACAAGTTATGTAATATACTAGATTAATGATCACGAATAAATAACAAGAACCTATATTTAACTAGTTTTAGTTAAATATAGGAAAGGTTTAAACAAACTAAGAATTATTATATATACAGTCTTTATATAATAACTTTATTAGTTTCACCAAGTATAAACCGGTAATTGTGTTAGTTTAAGTTCCATCATGGTTGTTGGAGCTAGTGGGAGCTACACAAGAAAATCACAAAGTTTGTAAGTGTGTCGTTAAGAAATAAGTTTTGGTCGAATCTAATAAGTCAAAACAAATGTCTAATTTCGTTATTAGACGTATGAAAAACTAGATGTGTTAAACTAGATTTATGATTCAAGTTTATGAATCATAATAGGATTAAAAGTTTAACATAAGTTTTAAAAGTTTTTCAAGTAAGATAAAACAAGTAAGTTTTATTATAGATAAAGGTTTATCACAAAACCTAGTAAAACGTTTTGTACACCTCGTTTTAGGTATACATATAAAATCGCGCAAATTCTTGAAACTATAAGTTTTAAAGAATAGTTCTTAAGCTTTAAAAAGGTGTCTTGTAGAATTCCTAAATTCACAAGTCACACATTTTAAACAAGGATTAAGATTGGAATAAAGGTTTAAGTTTAGTTTAAGACTTAACCAAACCCAAGAAAATCTTAGATCTAAGTACTATCCACCTAATGGAACACCTCACTTGTTCAACGATATTCATATTGTAAGGATAAAGAACCTTAGATATGGATTCAAATCATTGCGAGTGTTAGGGTGCGTAAGGTTTTGTGATAATCGAGAGTCACGGCGCAGAACATCGCACTGTCTTAGATGGTCTGATCTACTTTGGTGATAATCGGGAGTCCCGGCCCAAAAAGTACTTGAGTAGAATAAACATACTAGACTTTATTACTAACTTAGAAATGTACAATTAAATTGTACAAGGTTGTAATAAGTTATAAGTCTAAAGATTCTACGACCCCTAGGAATCGTGTCAAGTCTTGATACGATCGATAAGGATGTTACCTACCAAAAACAGCATGTCTCGTCGGGAAGTGCCCAAACCTTGCGGCGAGAATATGATATATGGATCCTAGGCCTAAAATATATATTATGAGTTAATAATATATTTTAGAGAATGTTTATTGATGATTACTAATTAAACTAGGTTTGATTTGTAGATGGCAGCAACAACCATAACGACACGTACCAACAATCTCTCACTACGCTTGTTTCTAGAAAAGGACGAATTGACTGGGCCAATGTTTTTCAATTGGAAGCGTGATCTTCGGATTATGCTTACGCATGAGAGAAAAGGAAACGTCCTAGAAAAAGCAATACTAAATGCTCCTATCGCGAATGCTAGAAATGAACCAGGACAAGCATATTACGCTTGTAGGATGTTCAAATCTCGCAAGGTGGTTAAAGGATCATCGGTGAGTGCTCACGTCATGGAAATGAAAGAGCACATGGATCATCTTGAATGAATAGGATACCCAGTACCGTTGTAGTTAGCAACATTAATGATATTAAACTCGTTGGCAGATGACTATAAGCATTATATAGTCAACATGGAGCAATCCATTGATGAGCTACATTCCATGCTCATGACTACTGAGTTGATTTGGGGACCAAGTTTAAGAATGTGTGATGATTACACTAGTCAAGTTTTATGATTAGATTGTAAGTCAAGTTTTTGATTTACTTATATTTCATGTTATATACTTGTTTGATTGTTGTATGAATAATGTCTTGATAGCTCAAAGTATTTAGATACTAGTAAATTAGAAAGTTTTTCTAATGAAAGTATTTAAGAGTTTTATGGAAGCATAATGTTCAAAAGTTATTGAACTTAGTTAAAACATCTTAAGTAATAGTCATTACTTATGATAGTAAATTTTAAAGTATTAGTATTAATATAGTATGATTATATTGGATATAATCAAGATAGACTTTAAGAGTATTATTACAAGTCTTTTATACTTGTAGTAAAGGATTTAATGAAGTCATAATTCCCTAATAGGATTAATTGGATATTCATATAATCCAAGCAAAATGACTTAGACATTAAATAGACTCTTAAAAAAGACAAACTATATTAAGGTGTTTAAGAATTAAAAGGTATTATTGCAAGTCTTTTACACTTATAATAAATACAATATTTAATCAAGTCATAATTCCTTTATAGGAATAATGGATATTTAAGAAATCCAAGGAAATGACTTTGGCATTAAATAAAGTTCTTAAAGAATACTAATATGTTTAAGAATTGGAAGTATCGTTCCAAGTGTCTTATACTTGTTAGATACAGTAATCGATAAAGATCATAATTCCCTAAACATGAATGTTGGATATTTGCAAATCCAAAGGATGATCTTAATTATTGATAGAATTCTTAAAAGATTAAACTACAAGTTATTGACTAGGTCAAGTAGTTTAAGAGATGCTTAAATTCCATAGAAGTAAGTGGGAGCTAAGACTAACGTAATTCATTAAAGATGTTAATGAATTCAGTAAGTTAGTAAGACATTAACAACAAGGTTTTACCAAGTCGCTAGCCAAAGAGTTAAGAGAAATAAACGATCATTGATTAGATTATTGCAAACCTAATAGCTTGATCACAAGTTTTGTGATTAATTATTGCATATCTAATAGGTTGTTGACACTTCAGTGGACAACATAATCATTTAAGGAAATTTCTTTAACTAGTAAGAATATCTACAAATCAAGTAACTAAAAGAGGCTTTAGTTACAAGGATAGTTTTATGAATTCAAGAAACTAAGGAGTTAATTTCCAATCCTCCTATGTTTGCCGAATTACATAAAAGGCAAGACTAGAATATGTTCTAAATGTTGCATGAACAATATCTAGCAAAGACAAAATTAATAGAATTCCTAAATACTCGTCTTATGTCTTTAGTTTAATAGAAATGATTCGTTTAGTGATAAAGTTACAATTAAAATTGTAAGAATCATCAAGTAATCAACACGAACAAAAGGAATAAGTAATGATCCAGTAATAATTCAGTATCTATGTCCAGTGTGGAATAATACATGAGTTAGTATCATAGTTATTCAGACTTTGTATGTTTTACAATATCCATGAATAAAAGTCCTTTCATTCAAAAAGATACAAAATTCGTGACTACTCGTCTTGGTGGGAACCTCGATGGGACGTTAACGTCATCGTGGTATTTGGTGGTAGATTCGAAGTTCTTCGAAGATAGCTACGCAAGTTTTGTGTAAACCAAATATCGGTGATATTCTGTTGGAGCTCAACGAATATTGGATTGATCACCGTGACAATACTTCGTGGTTGAAAAGTTCAAAAGTATTGTTCACTAGGATTGTCCTTAAGCCTGAGGTATTTGGTTTAGGATACAATGACTAATGTGCTTTGGTTCGTCTTAGACAATTCTGAAAAATGTTTGTCATACGAGGCGATACTGGGTACAAAGGAAGTTGTACTTTAAATCGAAATATAACAAGATGGTAATTGCGCCTCCTTTTAAGGAGAGATATTTATAGGTCCTTTGACATGATGAGAAACTGACAAGTGCACGGCCGTGCCCAAACGAACTGATTTGTTCTTTGTCGTTTATCACAACAGTTTGAATCAAGAAGTCATAAAATGATTTCGAATACAGGAGTTGATATTTTCTACCATGCTCGTATTCGTTGTCACAAATATCGTGCTGCAAGGGATAAGCCTAACATATTTGCCCACAAAGTAGAGACAGAGTGTTCTTTACTAGGAGACACTTTTAAGAGTTTTTCATAAACTATACCTGGGTTACGTAAGTTGTTTTTATGGGGTTGGTTACCTACATGCCCATCTAGAAGGCCACTATAGCTCGTATTATTAAGACAAAGGTTACGAACTTGCACAAGTGGGAGTCTGAAGGATTTCTGTGCACATTTAGTCAACCTATGATGATACATCCATGCCTACGAAACACTTAAGGGTCACACCGGTGAGTGCATGTAATACGAGCAAGATAAGCAATGATACTACGAAGAGGAATGATTCATAATAGTCATTATGAATCAGTTAAAGTATTAAGTTAAGTTTAACTTATTACTAGATTAGTTTAACTAACTAATTAATACAAGTGTTTGTACATTTACTAGTTGAGTAAATATACAATGTGTTAATCAAAGATTATCCATGATATGATTTAAAGCTATTAAATCATATAAGTAACTGGATAATATTGTTGTATAAATTATATAAAGGTTATTATATAATTAATTATTAAAAGTATAAATACAAGTATATGATTCGTGTATATGGGTACCGAATCATAATGTATTAATACAAGACATTTAATAGTTAAGTGCAACAATAATAAACTAGTTAAACTATGAGGGATGGAAGTGTAAAAGGATAAGTTTAATTAAGAGATTAATCTTAATTAAACTAGAAGGGCCCTAAGTGAAAGTCCTTCTATTATAAATAGAAGGCTTAGGGATCACTTATGGGGTTACACCATTAAGCCGAAACCTAGCCCCCTCACTTCCTCAATTCGACCGAAATAGAGCAAGACACCAAGTCTTGGTGTTCTTCGTTCTTCGTGTTCTTCAAGTTTTGAAGAACAAGTTCATTGCTTAGATCAACTAGAGGATCGCTCGATTTGTTCATCATCAGTGGACTAATCTTAAGCAAACAACAAGGTATGTTTTGGGAAACATATTTCTCCCTTCTCCCCTCTTGGACGAATTCGACCAAAGAACCCTAGGGTTCTTTGGTTGATGGTCGAACGAACCACACAAGCTTTGTGTGTGTTCGAGTTCTTCGTACAAGGTTTCTTTCTTGTTAATCTAATCTAGATTTCTAACATCCGAATCCTTTAGGGTTTAAGGATTAGATTTAATCCCAGTTCCACTTTTAGGGATTAAATCAGCTAGTTGGTTTAACCGGTCAAGAACAAGTTCATGTTCTTGGTCAGCAAGATTCGAACCAAGCATGCTAGGCGGTCGGTCATATGGGTCGATCGAGTACAATGAAACCCTACATTTTATACCTTTAATAACTAATTAGACAATAATATTATCCAATCACTATATGATTTAATAGCTTTAAATCATATCATGGATAATCTATAATTCACACATTGTATATTTACTCAACTAGTAAATGTACAAATACTTGTATTAATTAGTTAGTTAAACTAATCTAGTAATAAGTTAAACTTAACTTAATACTTAACTGATTCATAATGACTATTATGAATCATTCCTCTTCGTAGTATCATTGCATATCTTGCTCGTATTACATGCACTCACTAGTGTGACCCTTAAGTGTTTCGTAGGCTAGGATGTATCATCATAGGTCGACTAACTGTGCTAGTTGGTTTGAGTTAGTTTGGGAGGTTTTCCAGATGATGGAAGATCTGATGATGTAGGTTCAGCCATAACAGATGCTCAAAATTGATGGAAAAACAATTTTGACACCCGCTCTGATACCAGTTGTTGGATCCCAACAACACAACCGTGTTGCGTTATGACCGAGTAACAAAGATACGATAAGTAAATAACAACAAGATTTCAATGATTAAGATTTTATTAAAAACAGCTTAATATATTACAGAGTTTGCGGAAATAGATAGTACACACTACCTAAAACTCTATACATGAGTTGACACTTTAGACCGCTCAAACTAGAAGGATATACACTGAGAGTTATATCAGCTGATACTAACAACTGATATTAATGCCTTAGTAATAACTATGGAGGAGTTAATACTTAGACAATAACTAACACTCAGAGAATGTTCTTGTGCTTAAGATTTCTAAGGGTGTTCTAAAGGTGTTGTAAATGCAAGCATTTACGTCTGTATTTATAGCCCAAGATCCATGTTACTTAGTCCACAAGTTTGACGACGTGTAAACATATTATTCGTTGATGTAGACTTGTCATGGATCATTAAATGCTATTGCACAAGTTATTGTCCCGAGTGTACTTTGTGTCCACTTCTTCCGGTACCTTTTCTGACGCACAGTGAAAGGTGTACTACATAAGTACAGAAGTTGTTGAATTTCTCTTTACATGCTTGAGGGACAAACGATGAAGTTGTACTGACATTATCTTCTATTCCAAAATAGAAGATCTTCATCGTTTTCTTCTTCTTTGAGCGGGAACGGGAAATGTTCAAGGTGTCAATGAACATTTCCTTTAAGTCTTCATCTGCAGCAGGTACTATCAGCTGATTCCACAATCAGCTGAATAGTCTTCTTCTTGTCTTTGTCCTTTGGTCATGGACTTCGAATGAACTCTCGTTAATAGCCGCTGATTTGACTTGTATCCTAAAGCTAAGTACGTACTCAGCTGAAGGTTTATTGTATATACTTGCTTCAGCTGAGATACATACTTCAGCTGTTATTTATTCTTCTTGGCTTTCGAGCATCAAATCTTATCTACTTAGTCTTGGGACTAACAATCTCCCCCTATTTGATGCAATCGAATAGCCGTATAAGTGTAACCCTGTAATGATTCAGCTGAAAGAAGTTAGCTGAATACTTATGTACTTTGACCCTTAGGGTTCTTTTGTATATGTTTATCTTTTTACAATTTTTACAAGTATATTACAAAGTTTTTATTTTCTATTGATAAGGAAATTGAAATATAAGGAAAATCAAAAAAAATATAATGCCATGGATATAGCTTATCCAACGACATTGCGATACAGTGAGCGGAAGGCTGAGTCTATTAGGTTCTTCATTTCTCTTCCCTCTTCAGTAGAGGAACTCAGCAGCTTGTGATAGGTCATGAGTTGATCCACATCACACATTTCCAACTCATCTGCCCGCTGGAAGCATTGCACCTTCTTCTCCAGATAGCAAAAGCCGTGAATTGGTTCTTTCACGATCAGCCCAGGGACAAAGTTAACTCCCGTGGGAACGGCTTTTGTGATATTGGGTTTTGGTCGTTTAGCAAATATGATTGACGACCCAATATCCAGTGGTCTGGAGTCAGCAAGAGGCTCAAGGAGAACGGACTTACGTTTCTCCCCTCTCGCTGAGGAGCTTTCACCAGCAGTCTTTCTGTCAACAGCAGCTTTAGATTCACACAATTCAGGAGGTATGCGATATACCAACTCAGGAGCATGTTTCCTGATTTCATCGCATAGAGTCTTGAAGGAGTCGATTGCGAATTGAATCTCATTTACCAGTTCTGTTACAATCCGCGATGGTTTCGCAGTTCTGGCAGCTGCTTCAGCCTCTTTCCATTCATCGTAGTTGAGAATGAGGCTGATCTTGTTCAGAGAGAACTTTTCATGGAGCACCGCACTCCCAGCCCTTGTTATTACAATTTCATCAGGGCAGCTGGGATCGAATCTGGGGGCCCTTACGCTGGTGATCTTTGCTTCCTGCCTACGCTGATTAAGAACTTTGTTGAACAACCTAATGTTCTCAGCTCTTTGGGCTTCAGCTATTTGATACAGCTCTTCAAGAGTTTTTCTTTGAAGGGCTAAGGCTGTATCAAGATCAGCAGCGGTTCCAACTTCATTTAAAATGAGATTTTCAACCACAGCAGATCTAGGCTCCCCCTCAGCAGGATGAGGAATCTCCTGTGAAATAGGCTGAGGGTTTTGGATTTGCGGGGCTTGGACTTTTGGGACCTCAACTGATTCAAAAGAATCAACGATTTTAGTAAAACCAGTTGAAGTTTCAGCTTCTTCTTCAGTTGTTCCAGCAGAGGTGATAGGTGGATTTCTGAGTTGTCACCTGCTAGAACATCTTCAGTATTGGCTCCAACAGCAGAGGTGATTATGAGTTGTGAACTTTCTTGTTCACCATGTTGTTCACCTGCTGAAGTGGCCTCTTTCTCCCCCTCAGAGAGTGCCCGAAGAAGAGGGGTACTCTCTGGTGCTGAAGCAGGATGGACATCAACAGCACCCTCATTAAGCTTGGCAAGAATGAGGTTGAGGGTGCCTTGGAGACCAGCGACTTGGGAAGTCAGCGAGCTGACTTCAGTCTCCATTTTGTCCAACCTGGTGGACACAGCAGAAGCTGACTCCTCAATAGCCTTAGAAAGGTGGCTATGAGTGATTGTCAGCAGAGACTCTTGCTTTGATTGGGCAAGAGCCAGGCTGTCCCGAACTTCGGAGAGAAGTTTGTCGCTTTCGTCTCTGTCAGAATCGCGAAGGGAGTTCAACTCTTGACGCACGTAGTCGTTGAGAGAGATGAACCCACTGGTGTTGAGGCGAATCTGATCAGAAAGAAGAGCCAGCCGAGGAGTCTGAGTGTGGACCTCAGCGTGCAGAGAAGTTATGCTGGAAGAGAGGTTCTCAGCAGTTTTGGCAAACTTCTTTGGAACATCCCTGCGAAGGGAGTCCATCTGCTTCCTCAGCGTGGCCATCCCAGGTTGAATCTGGGATGTAACAACACTAGACATCAGAGCAGCAGCGGCTCTGATGGGAATGCTTCCTCCAGCTTTGCTGGATTCAGCATGGGACACTTGGACGCTTTTGGGGAAGGGGTCCGGCATGTCTCCAGCTTGAGGGGTAACCTCAGCTGTGGAAGAAGGTGTTCCCGAGGTAGGAAGAAGAGTTCCTATGGGTTCCTCAGAAACTATGGGGGGTGAGTTGGGTCCAACTGAAACTTCTGGGGTTAAAACAGAAGTGCTTACTTCAGTTGTCAAAACAGTTTGAAGCCCAGATTCATGCATCTCTTCATCATCTGAAAAGGTGTAATGCTGAATGGGGATATCAGCAGAATCAAACATCATATGAAATGTTGTTTGAGAATCTGGTGCTTCGGTCTCAACAGTCGGCGAAACTGTTATGGAGACTGGAGGAAGAATTCCTCTGGGTGGTGGGTCAGCTGCCTCAAAGCTCAGTTGGCGAATACGTTCGCGATCACTGGCAGCTTGGGTAGTTGCCTCAGTAACAACTTGGTCTAAAGTTGTCTCTTCATTGGCGGTGGTGGTTTCCTCGATCACCAGCTGGTTTGAGCTGGTAACGTTGTGAGAAACATAAACAACAGCTTCAAGATTGACTTGGTTTCTAGTCAATCTATCATCAGCTGATGACTCAGGGAGTGATGAAGAAGTTGGGGGTGGTGTGTGTGCAGCTGACACTCGGGTGGCTTGGGATGAGCCAGAAACTTCACCAGCAGTCTGTTGAGAGACTGAGGTTGCTTGTGGAGTTTGTTCCCTTGTTACAATGACATATAATGAATCGGTCGAGGAGCTACGCAGAGGTGTGTAGCCGGCACTAACTCCTAAAGAACGAGATTGCCGTTTTGAAGTCTGCTAACTTGTTGAGAAATCAGCAGAGAGAGAGTGGATGAAAGGGAAGGAAGATTAAACAGCCGAGAGTGTTCGATTAGGAACTCCGAATATTGGTGGAGTTCCTTGATAAACACTGTCAATCTGAAAATGAGAAGAAGAAAGATCAGAAGCTGATGAAACCTGTGATCGTAGGTGATCTTCTCTAGGACCCCGGCTGGGTCCAGATGCTGAATCTTTTTCAAGTTCAGCATCTGCAATCATCTTCTCTGCACCAATAGTAGTAGTCCTTCTTACCTCCAGCAGAGGGGAGACAGAAGTACTGATGGCAGAAGAAGATGATAAAAAGAATGAAGAAGAAGGAGGGCGATTAGAGGGTCACTTAACTCGTTTCTTCACCACCAGAGGAGAGTCATCTGCATCAGCATAATCCTCATTCTCAAGGATTGAGATCCCTATTGAGGTGGTGGTTTTCCCATCAGCAGCTGGGGATGGTCGCCCAGTTGAGGGAAAACGCTTCATATGAGAAAAGGACTTACCTTCTTGGAGGGCAGATTTCTTCGATGTTGCGCCCTTCTTTCGATCCCTTTTGGATCTGACTCGATCATCTATGATCTTCAGCATGTACGAGGTGAGAGGAAATTCTCTTTCATCTTCCTTCCTTTGGAAGATGATGCTAGCGATGGAACGAACCATCACAGAATCCCCTGGAAGGTCTTCATAACTGATCTCCAGCTTTTCAACCATCACATGTGCGATGCACAATGTGAAAAAGCGAAGATAGGAAATATGATTTCCCTTGCTTTTCAGCTTCGTCTTGACCTCCTCGCACACCAGTTTCCCGTAGTCGATCCGCTGACCAGTGACTAGGGCTTCAGCAAAGACTTGCATGCTGGAGTTGCACTGGTTGAGAGACCCGGAATTGCCTCTGATACCCTAAATGATGTGGGTAAAGAGATAGGCCCAGGGTCTCGTCAGCTGAGACTTCTTGAAGATCGGCACCCTGTCTTCTTTGTTTTCTAATCTGTATCCAGTGATACGGATTAGACTCGTTTTAGCTTCATCAGCAGATTTAGTCTGCTGATATTCTTCACCAGGTTGCAGATAATCGAATCCGCAGGCAACTCGTAAATCATCAAGAGAAATGGTGATTTGATGATCTCCAACCTGCGCAGTGATGTCGTCTCCAGGGGCGGAGGCGGACATCCAGAAATCACGCAAGAGTTCAATGATACTCTTGGTGACTCTGGTAAAGGCACCACGGATGGGGCAGTGACGCACAAACGTCACAATTGGTCGATAAATATCGACAAGATCATCCGGTGGGGAAAAGTTGCCTACTAGGTTTGAGTTATGAGCGAACTCAATAGCAGCCCTAGTGAGAGGAACCTTTGGGGCTTTCTTCGACATTTTGAGGAGAGAGGGAAGAAAGATAAAGGTTTAGAAATAGAGGGTTTTTGGAGAAAGAATTGTGGGAGAGATGATGAAGAGTGGAGAATGGATGGGTATTTATAGGGGTTTATGGGACGGTTTGGGTAAAGATTTACATTTGAACCGGGTCATAAATGGATAGTTATAAACCAACTATAGACACGTTGGTTATCGTGCAAAGGAGGTTGGATGTGACAGTGTGAGGTAGTGGAGCCGTTTCTGTGTCAGGGTAGTGGAGCCGTTTCTGTGTCAGGGTGTCTTGTCCCTCATAAATGCCAAATATTTTCCCTTGAGTGCAAATATTTTCCATAGAGAACGTGTGGATAGGGTTGAAAGATGCCTTTTTATAGGAGAACCAAACGTTTTAACTTATAAAACATGATAAGTTATCATTTAAGAGATTTTATTCAGCTGACTGATAAATTCAAAAGGTTTTAGTCAGCTGAATGTACTAAGTAACAAGGTGAATCTTATCAGCTGATGATAGTACTTCAACAGTTGATTCAAGCATTCAACATACCTAACTCGTTGATCCAAAAGTTGAATCGTTTTTCATCTAAAGGCTTAGTGAATAGATCAGCCAGCTGAAGGTCAGTTGAAATGAAGTGGAGTTCCACGTCACCTTGTTCAATGTGATCTCTAATAAAATGATACCTTATGTCGATATGTTTGGTTCTAGAATGAAGAACTGGATTGTTGCTGATTGCAATAGCACTCGTGTTATAACAATAGATAGGAACTTTGCAAAAGTTCATGTCGAAATCAACAAGTTGATTCTTCATCCAAAGGACTTGAGCACAACAGCTTCCAGCAGCAACATATTCTGCTTCAGCTGTGGAGGTAGAAACAGTGCTTTGTTTCTTGCTTGTCCAGCTGACTAGCTTTCCACCAAGCAGCTGACATCCTCCAGTGGTGCTCTTTCTATCCATTTTGCAACCTGCAAAGTCTGAATCTGAATAGCCAATTAGATCAAACCCGGAGTCTTTGGCATACCAAAGACCTAGGCTAGGAGTACCCTTAAGGTACCTCAAAATTCTTTTTGCAGCTATTAAGTGAGATTCTCTAGGATCAGCTTGATACCTAGCACACATGCAAGTAGCAAACATAATATCTGGTCTGCTGGCGGTGAGATAGAGTAATGATCCAATGATTCCTCTATAGAATGTGACATCACAGTGATGTCAGCATCTAAATTGTTTGGAGGAGCCATTGGTGTTTTCATGGATGATGATGAATTCATATCGAATTTCGTTAAAAGATCTTTGATATATTTTTCTTGATTTATAAAAATTCCATTTTTAGATTGCTTAACTTGTAAGCCAATAAAATATGTCAATTCACCCATCATGCTCATCTCATACTTTGTAGACATAAGTTTTGAAAAACGTCTACAAAGTTTTTCATCAGTAGCACCAAAAATTATGTCATCCACATAAATTTGAACAAGAATGATATCACCTTCGATTTTGCGAATGAATAAGGTTTTATCAATCTTTCCCCTGGTGAAATCATTTGCTATGAGGAACGTGGAGAGTGTATCATACCATGCACGAGGAGCTTGTTTCAACCCATACGGCGTTTTATCCAGTTTAAACACATAGTCTAAATACTTAGGATTTTGAAACCCTGGTGGTTGTTTAACATACACTTCCTCTTGCAGTTTCCCATTTAAGAAAGCACTCTTCACGTCCATCTGAAAAACTGTGAAGTCTTTGTAAGCAGCGTAGGCTAGAAATATTCTAATAGCCTCAAGCCTAGCCACTGGAGCAAATGTTTCATCGAAATCGATTCCTTCCTCTTGTCTGTATCCTTGTGCAACAAGTCTAGCTTTGTTGCGAATAACTACACCTTCTTCATCCATTTTATTCCTAAATACCCATTTAGTACCAATTATTGTCTTTCCAGCTGGTGGAGGCACCAGCTGCCATACTTTGTTGACCTCGAATTGGTTAAGTTCTTCCTGCATCGCCTGAATCCAGCTTGAGTCTTCTAAAGCAGCTTTAATATTTTTCGGTTCTTCAGTTGCTAGAAAACAAGACCTTAAGCAAAGATTGCATGATGCTTTACTTCTAGTGACTACTCCCTGCTGTGGATCTCCAATGATTAACTCAATTGGATGTTCTGAGGTCCACTTAGATTGAGGAGCAGCAGTAGAAGAGGAAGATTCAGCAGAATTAGATCCTTCTCGAGCGGCTGATTGCTCAGCAGGATGAATTACTTCATTTTGAACTGATCTTCTTGAAGTACGAAGAGGTCGATTAGAAGTAGCCTTGGATGATGCTCTAACTGTTGGAATCTCTTGTCGAACAGCTGCAATGTCCACAAGATATGTAGGAGCATCATGGAATGTCTCATCTGATTCATTTACGGGAACATCAAAGAGATTTAAAGCATCGGAGAATGCTTCAGTTGTATCATCAGGGGATGATTCAGCTGATCTCTGAAATGCATCAGACGAGTCAGCAGAGGAGGGGTTCAAAGCTTTTGAGTGTTCTTCAAAAGTAACATTTATGGACTCTTCCAATGTTTGTCTTCTTTTGTTGAAAACTCTATATGCTTTGGATAGAGTGGAGTATCCCAAGAAAATGGCTTCATCAGCTTTAGAGTGAAATTTACTCAACTGATCTCTTGTGTTTAACACAAAACACACACATCCAAACACGTGAAAGAAACCGATGAAAGGTTTCCTCTGACGAAAAATCTCATAAGAAGTCTTTTTGTGTCTCTTCACATAGAGAGACCTATTTTGAGTAAAACAAGTTGCGTTAACAGCCTCTGCCCAAAATTGCTTAGGCATGTTTGACTCAGCAAGCATTGTTCTTGCAGCTTCTATAAGGGTTCTATTCCTTCTTTCAGCAACACCATTCTGTTGAGGTGTTCTTGCAGCTGAAAAGTTTTGGGAGATCCCAACATCTGAACAGAAATCTTCCAAAGTCTTGTTTTTGAATTCAGTACCGTTGTCTGATCTCAGCATCTTGACTCTAGACCCGTTTAGAAGTTCCATTTTTTTTTATGAACTTGATAATTTCATCAGCTGCATCACTCTTGTGGCGTAAAAATATAACCCAAGTATATCGTGAGTATTCATCAACGATAACAAGTGTATACTTCTTTCCACCTAGACTTTCAGTGCTCATGGGATCAAAAAGATCCATATGGCGCATGTGAAGGCATCTGTTGATGGAAAAACATTGCTTTGATTTGAAGGAGCTTTTATGTTGTTTACCTTGTTCACATGCAGAACAAAGCTTATCCTTTTCATATTTGATTTGTGGCAGACCGTTCACCAGCTGACCTCGCGCCAGCTTCGATATATTTTTGAAGTTCAGGTGAGATAGTCTTTTGTGCCACAGCCAATTCAGCTCTTCAGTAGAGTGAGAGAATAGACAGACTTCTTGATTTTGAGGATTCATGTCAAGTGTATAGACATTCTTGGTTCTGGGAGCAACTAATACTACCTTTCCATTCTTATCTGTCACCGTTCCTCTGTATTCGTTAAAGTTCACTGAGAACTTTGCATCACAAAGTTGGCTAATGCTGATAAGATTATGTTTCAGCCCATTTACATAACCAACTCTTGTGATTTTTATGGATCCATTAGAGATGGTTCCATAACCTTCAGTTGAGCCTCTACCATTATCACCAAAAACTACTGAGGGGCCATCACAAACTTCAAACTCTTCTAGCAGGGATTTGTACCCAGTCATGTGTCTTGAGCAACCACTGTCTAGGTACCAGACATGTTTGCTATCATCACCCTGCACATAAGATAAAAGAGTTACTTCATTCTGGGAACCCACACTTCGGTGGGTCCCTGTGACTTCCCGCTGGGACTCACAGAAGTTGGCTTATCAGTAGGCTCACATACTGAAGTTGGGGAAGGTCTTAAGCATGTGCTATCACACTCACTTGCCATGTGCCCACGATCTCCACACTTATAGCATTTTCTGTTTCTTTGCATTGGAGTAGAGGGTGAGGCAGTAGGATTGGGAAATGGACCCAAAATACCCTTCATTTTCTGATTATCAGAGATAGTCCGAGTTTGAACGAGTGATGTCAGCTTGCTGACCTTTCCTTTCAGCCGTCTGACAGACACAGCTGAAGAAGGACTTGGAGTGTCCTTAGAAACACTCTTACCTTTGTTCTTTGCAGCTCGAGTACGAACTCCAACTGGCTCACCCTTGGAGGGTGTAAGAACAGTTTTATTTCCTGCTGTTCTTCTAGTCTTCTGCTGAGATCTAGCAGAAGATGCAGCAGGTGCTGAACCCGAGACAGATTTTCTGGGTTCAACAATGACTACAGTGGGTGTCCTAACTACCATGGAAGAGGAGTCAGCTGATGACTCTTCACTAGTAGCCACCGAAGGATCTTCTGAGGACATCTCAGTAGCATAGGTTTTGGTAGACCTAACAAAGGAACCAAAAACCAACTCTTCAGCTGGCACAGAAGCATCAGCTGACGAGTAGTACAGATCATCTGTACTGCTGTCAGGTACAACAGCTGCAGCTAGGAAATCTCCTCCTAGTACAGCTTGTACTTGACTGGGGATTTATGAGTTAACACATTCACTCACGCGTTTGGATGAACGAGACCATGATTCACAAATCTTTTTAATTGCTTCAAGTTCTTTAACTTTTTCACTTAGATCATGTTGAAGAACTGAGTTAATAAATTTCGTTTCAGAAAGTTCTTCTTTTAAAGTTTTGTAGTCAATTAAACGTTCTTTTAAAAATGCATTTTCACGTAGAATAGCATTATGTTTATCCAAACATTCACCTTTCAGCTGATCAATGAAGTGCAAGTCACAAATAATAGAATCAACAATTTCTTTAGCTTTAGTAGCCTCAGCGGAGATTAGAGAGGTTACCTTTTTGTGAACAATGTTGACCCATTTATAGGAACTAGCATCATCAGCTGTAATACTTTCATCATCATCAGCACGAGCCATCAAACACATTGTGGCCATTTGTTCATCGTCATCAGATGAGCTGTCACCAGAGTCAGCCCAATCATGAGTTTCAGCTACAAGACCCTTGTCAGCAGCTTTGCCTTCAAGTGCCTTCTTTTCTTCTAGAATCTTTTTAGTGAAGGCTTGTAGCTTTTTGTATTTTTCTTCAATGGACTCACCAGTTGAAGATGATGAACTAGCTTTCTTCTGCTTGCAGTCGTTAGCATAGTGTCCCTTCTTGTTGCAGTTGTAGCAAGTTATCTCAGAGATGTCAGGTGTACTTCCAGAGGGTCTGGAAGACACAGCTGATGAGATAGATCTGCTACTCGAGCCTCTAGCTGAGGAGCCAGACTTGTTTTTGAAGAATTTTCTATTTTTAACAAGTAAGGCTAGCTCAGTTATAAGGGCTTCGTTGTCTTCGTCTTCATCAACTTCTTCAATGCTGACTTCAGGCATGCTGAACAAACCTGCAGCTGAAGCATTGTCAGCTTTTTCATCTGATGGAGGATATTCGATTCTGCTGAGCTTGTTTAGAGAAACTAGAGCAGTCGAAGATCCAGAGGGACTCACCTTAGAGTCCTTTGGAGGTTGATATTTGTTGAGTACAGTTCTCTCATGGCTTAGAAACATACCATAGAGAGAGGAAAGAGTATAATTTTTCAAAGTAGGAGACGTACTCATGCAAGTTATGATGGTAGCCCATTTAGAAGGTAAGGCAGCCATAAACTTATACATTTTGGACATATCGTCCTTGTCAACCCCATGAGACTTCAGCTCGTTTAACAGAATGTTATAACGATTGAATGTTTGAGCGATAGTCTCACTAGGCTTGGCTTTAAACAGTTCATAATAATGTATGAGCGTGTTTTTGTTATGTTCACGCACAACAGATTTGCCTTCATAAACTTCAGCCAGCCTCTCCCACATCTCTTTAACTGAATCACAAAATTGTATGTTGTGATACAGTTCATCACCAACTGCTTGAAAAAGCATATCCCTTCCTTTATTCTCAAGATGAACAAGACGTTTTTCAGTGTCTGTCCATTGAGCCTCAGATTTCACAACATAGTGTTCTGGGACTTCAGGAGTTCCAGGAATAAGGGTTTTGGGAACGTATTTTCCTATCATTATGTTATCTTGAAGTTTTGGGTGATAGGTAACCATGTGGGACAACATACGTGTTTTCCAAATGAGATAGTTGGTTTGAGTTAGTTTGGGAGGTTTTGCAGATGATGGAAGATCTGATGATGTAGGTTCATCCATAACAGATGCTCAAAATTGATGGAAAAACAATTTTGACACCCGCTCTGATACCAGTTGTTGGATCCCAACAACACAACCGAGTTGCGTTATGACCGAGTAACGAAGATACGATAAGTAAATAACAACAAGATTTCAATGATTAAGAGTTTTATTAAAAACAGCTTAATACAATACAGAGTTTGCGGAAATAAATAGTACACACTACCTAAAACTCTATACTTGAGTTGACACTTTAGACCGCTCAAACTAGAAGGATATACACTGAGAGTTATATCAGCTGATACTAACAACTGATATTAATGCCTTAGTAATAACTATGGAGGAGTTAATACTTAGACAATAACTAACACTCAGAGAATGTTCTTGTGCTTAAGATTTCTAAGGGTGTTCTAAAGGTGTTGTAAATGCAAGCATTTACGTCTGTATTTATAGCCCAAGATCCATGTTACTTAGTCCACAAGTTTGACGACGTGTAAACATATTATTCGTCGATGTAGACTTGTCATGGATCATTAAATGCTATTGCACAAGTTATTGTCCCGAGTGTACTTTGTGTCCACTTCTTCCGGTACCTTTTCTGACGCACAGTGAAAGGTGTACTACATAAGTACAGAAGTTGTTGAATTTCTCTTTACATGCTTGAGGGACAAACGATGAAGTTGTACTGACATTATCTTCTATTCCAAAATAGAAGATCTTCATCGTTTTCTTCTTCTTTGAGCGGGAACGGGAAATGTTCAAGGTGTCAATGAACATTTCCTTTAAGTCTTCATCTGCAGCAGGTACTATCAACTGATTCCACAATCAGCTGAATAGTCTTCTTCTTGTCTTTGTCCTTTGGTCATAGACTTCGAATGAACTCTCGTTAATAGCCGCTGATTTGACTTGTATCCTAAAGCTAAGTACGTACTCAGCTGAAGGTTTATTGCATATACTTGCTTCAGCTGAGATACATACTTCAGCTGTTATTTATTCTTCTTGCCTTTCGAGCATCAAATCTTATTTACTTAGTCTTGGGACTAACAAGTACCTCTATATCAAAATTTTATAAAAAATTAAAACTTTTTATTCAATAATAAGTATTAAAAACTTCCATTAATGGTCCCACTTAATAAATGATTATGATCCAAAACCAATAAATTGTCATAAATGCAGAATAAATAAAATTGTTTTTGGGTCAGCCAACGCTGAGTGAATAATCTGAGTCATATACATCAAACAATAGCATATCTATCACATGCACACATAAACCGAGCCCTAACAGACTCTACTCACTTCTCCTTTTTATTTATACGTCTTTATCGGTATTAACACACTGGTGTAAGTCGGAACGTATGATCGGTACTCCCCTCCTCACAGTACGCCATTCCTGACCAGAGAAAAGAATTTCGTTCCTCGGGACCCCTCAGGAAAGTTTGATTATCTTGTCCTTTACCCGAGAAGAAACATGGTGGCTCTAGCTCCACAAGGGGCTCGCAGTACGTCGTGTCACACCCACTTGGCCCGAGGGGCACACAGTACGTCACGTCACACCCACTCAAGGAAGAGCCAGCCCGCCGCCACGGCGACTATAATCTCATATATTAGTTAATTAGTTATTGGGTTCGAGTCGACAACTTATCATCAATGTAAACCAATTAAATATTCTACCCCCATATCAAAATAAGTGATACACTTTCCTAAAAGGGGTGGAACAAAATAAGCGATACACTTTCAAAATTTACTTTATACGTGAACTTACCTTTTTACCCTTACTTAAATTTTCTTAAACATCATACATTATACTTTTGCCTCAAAAACCGTGTTTCAAAGTTTCTCTTTCCTAACCAAAATTGTTTAAAAAGTTGTAGGACCCACTTAATCAATCTTAATTACCACTTAAAAGCCTCAAAACCCGTGTTTCAGGAAGCGTATCACTTATCTTGATACAAAGGTAGTATATATCAACAACACATCTCAAATGCACATATTTCACATAATTTCAACACATGCTCATATCATGTTGCAATCAAAACATATCAACAACATAGTCGTATTGAGCTCAGATACTCGAATACGTAATCACCTGGTAATAATTTGATATCAGACAAGCAACACATAATAGATAGCATAATTCATTTCAAACAGTTTAACAGTTCACATGAGCAACTAGATGGCCTTAATTCGGTTATTAGGGGCTATAACCTTTCGGAGGGGATTGATAAACCAAGTTGGAATTTGGGTCATAATTGTTAATTTTCGGTTTGGAAGGTGAGACGTCAGATTAATAGTGTTTTTTTCGGGTTTGCCCTTTAATTCTATTTGGTGTAAAACGGTTCCGATCAAAGTTAATGTGTGTCTGTGGAGAATTCAATTGGATCGATTACCTACAAGATTAAATTTGTCGAGAAGAGGTTTGGAAATTGCTTCTATATTTTGTCCCATGTGCAATGCCGGTGTTAAGTCAGTAGGTCACATTTTGTTCACTTGTACCGTAGCTCAAGAAGTTTGGAAGGCAATTAATCATTGGTGCGAGTCGGATGAAGTCGGGTTTCTCCGGCAATTAATCATTGGTGCGAGTTGGATGAAGTCGGGTTTCTCCGGCAATTAATCATTCGTGCGAGTTGGATGAAGTCGGGTTTCTCTCGTTCAATTCTTGGTGGGAGTTTTGTCAAACTTTACCGACCGCTAATAACCGGAGGACAAAGTGTCAAGTTATTGGTTTGCTACTTGTTGGGTGATTTGGAGATTTAGAAATTCAATGGTGTTTGATTGTAGTAGAAGTAGGAAGTCGGATATAGTTGATAACATTAAGTCTTTTTCGTTTGTTTGGTACACCCAACGAAATCATATTAAGGTTTCTTGGGTGGATTGGTTGAGTCGTCCTTTGTATTGTCCCATTTAGTCTAGCTTTTTTCTAGACTCACACTCTTATTTTATATATTAGTTTGGAGGTATCCGGGAGGGTGATGACAATGTCGAAGCTCGATTCGGTGCCTTCTTTTTGCTTTTAAAAAAATACATATGGTGAGAAAACTCACCTCGAGGTGCTAACTTCCAAAACACGACACAAGCACTCGCCAACTCAGAATTTAGCCTTAGACAGTCCTTTAACACATAAACTACAAAAATGCTAAAAATATAGAATTTGGCAGCATGTATTAGGTTTTACCGAAACAACCATAACTCTCAAACCGTTAACCCACTGAGTGCTAAATTATTACAGTAGCTAAATTACAGTTATATCTACAATTAGGCCAGTAAACGAACCAAACGAACACGTGTTCGAACGGGACCTTGTTCGTGTTCGTTTGTTAAGGAAAAAATGTGTTCGTGAACGGTTCATGAACACCTATCGAACGGAATTTTGTGTTCATGTTCGTTTGTTAAGAAAATTTAGTGTTCAGGAATGGTTCATGAACGAGTAGGCCTGTAAACGAACCGAACGAACACGAACGGGGCCTTGTTCGTGTTCGTTTGTTAAGGGAAAAATGTGTCGTGAACCGGATTTTGTGTTCGTGTTCGTTTGTTAAGAAAATTCAGTGTTCACGAACGGGTTGTGAACGAGGGTAACAAACATAAACGAACACAAACGAACACAAACGAACATAAACAAACACAAACAAAAACAAACGTACACAAAACAAACACAAATGAACACAAACACAAATGAACATAAACAAACACAAACATACACAAACAGACATAAACAAACAAAAACACACATAAACAAACACAAACAAACACAAACAAACAAAGTGCAGGAAAACATGTTTCTACCATTTTTAAAACCACCTTAAGGATATCAGAAACATAAGTTGCATAACTGAAAACATGAACAACCCACGATTGTTAATTCTAAACAAGTAATGGAAATCTATGGTTATGGGTTTCTAAATGAATTAAATAAGAATATCTAAACCTAAGCGCTTTATATATTTACATTTATTATTATTATTATTATTATTATTATTATTATTATTATTATTATTATTATTATTATTATTATTATTATTATTATTATTGTTATAATTAATCAATATTGTGAATTATATTTTATATTTAGTTCAAGAATAAACGAATACGAAAACAAACGAACTCTAACAAACGAACGTAAACAAACGAACATGTACGGATGTTCACGAACGGATGTTCACGAACGATCCAACGGATGTTCACGAACGATCCAACGGATGTTCACGAACGTAAACGAACGAACAGGCCTTTGTTCGTGTTCGTTTGTTTAACTAAACGAACACAAAATCTTGTTTGTGTTCATTTGTTTAGCTAAACGAATGAACATAAACGAACTCCCGCCGAACGGTTCGCGAACGGTTCGTTGAACGTTCGGTTCGTTTACAGGCCTATGAACGAGGGTAACAAACATAAACGAACACAAACGAACATAAACAAACACAAACGTACACGAAACAAACACAAACGTACACAAACGTACATGAAACAAACACAAACGAACACAAACCAATATAAACAAACACAAACGTACACAAACGAACATAAACAAACAAAAACGTACACAAACGAACATAAACGAATACAAACAAACACTAAAAAATGAACGTAAACAAACGAACACGAAGGGATGTTCACGAACGGATGTTCACGAACGGTTCACGAACGGTTCACGAACGGATGTTCACGAACGTAAACGAACGAACGGGCCTTTGTTCGTGTTCGTTTGTTTAACTAAACAAACACAAAATCTTGTTCGTGTTCGTTTGTTTAGCTAAACGAACGAACATAAACGAACTCCTGGCGAATGGTTCGCGAACGGTTCGTTGAACGTTCGTTTCATTTACAGGCCTATCTACAATTCTACATAAGGACTCATGACACGAATCAGATCCGAAGGGCGCCGAAACAGTCCCACAACAGGAAAGAAAAATGAATGGAAACAAAGGTACAGAAGACCGTTTGCCATGAATCTCTCCCTAATAGGGGTCCTCGATCAAAACAGTAACCAAACAGAATACAATCCGCTGATCAGTCAATAACTGCGACATCTCACGGTAACAATCATAACTCACTAACCATAATTCGAATTAACGAACAGTGAGCGGATAAAATTTCTTGACTCAATGGGATAAAAATATTAAGAAGATACATGGCCCGGAATCTGTCCCGAAAGCTGTCGAAAATTGACCCGAACACTGATGTTCGAGTCTGCCAGAATCTCAGTTTCACCAAGCACACAATTCAAGTATAGAATCCCGACACCGCAACCCGAGTGTCAATTCCGACACCCGACAGCTCCGGCTCGAGGATTATTTGAGTTTGACTCGGGAACATAATTACATCTACGATTTATATCATTTAGATAACAATTTTTATAGTAAAGTGATTCACGAAATTATAATATACACGAGACCACGAAACGCAAACCACTCGGGTTTGATTTCTTCGAACTCGGTTGAAATTCCAAAAACACGGTGTCCGTGCAATAGGGCTCAACTGGTTATGTCAATTAACAATCTAGAAACTTTATATCAAAAGGATTTAAACAAGAATTAAAATACAGTTTTTATCATACGAATCAAAACACAAGGAGCGAAACCAACTAGTGGTTTGGTCCCATTTGTTCGACTATCACAATCAATTCACCATGGCTTCATTGCTTGATAGCTCCACCTAAAAACTTAAAACCAAGATGAACAATCCACTTTAACTAGAAAAAATATAAACATCCCCAAATCTTTTCACCCAAAACCGAAAATCCTAGGGTTTCGATTTGGGTTCGACCGCTTCACCAAAATAATCTCCCATTCATCCTATTCGATATCCTAGAAAAATAAAAATAGTGGGACCTACACCTACTAACCATCTACTTTAATGAAGTGAAACTACCCTTTACTCTTACTTTTTACTTTTAATCATACTAATCTCACTTTATTCAAAAGTGTGGGACCCATTTCCTACTAACCATCCAATTAATCTAATTTAACCATCAATATAATTTTTTTCTAAAAAATCATGAAACCCAAAGTGTATCACTTATTTTGAATCAGAGGAAATATCATAACCATTGTTCACAATTTTGATCCTCTTTTTTTTGTCAAAGTTGCCAAATTTATAGGTTTTACAAAATACATAGGTTTGTAGTTACATACAAAAAAAAAATAATCACTGTGTTCTAGAAATTTTTAATGAGAGAAAAAAGAAAAAAAATAAGAGAAGTGAAGTGAAGAGATATTAAGAAGAAAATATTTTCATTTTTTGTGTTCCCGAGTTGGATAGAAAAGAAAAGAAAATATTTAAAATTTTAATGTTCTTTTCTTAAAAATAACTATTTTTATTTAAAATCCAATTTTATTAGTTATATATTAATTACTAGCTTCAAAGCCCGCTCGATTGGGCGGGCATGCTTCGAGAGAAATATAAGAAAATAACAAAATAGTGATTTTGTTGAAATAACTTCTATAACGTAAAGATTAGAATTTAATTGTGAATACTAATGATATGGACATAGACATTAAGATATATAATTAAAGTTGACTAAACAAATAAATTGCTTAAACAACACTCACATTACAACACTGAATAAACTGAATCTAATTTTAGTTGACAAAACAAATATTCAAACCTCAATTCCTACATTGTGTAAAGCTTTAACTATTTCTCTGGACTCATCTAAAGCATAAGTTGGGCTTCCACTATCAGAGGCATAATGGTACTCGCGCAAAGAAGTTAATGGTTGTATAGCCCCATGTGTTGATATGCAAAATTAAGATTTTAGAAATTTAGGTATAAAATTGAATAGTAAGATTTGGTTATAAAGAAAATGAAGTTTTTGGAAAAAAAAAGGAACTTTATGGAAATATTAGAGGTGGCGGAAATGGGCTTGTTAGGCCAAGATGCGGCTGACAAAGGGAAATGAGCTTGACAGCCTGACATTGCCTTAGTAGTAGCCACAAAAGAATGTGCAGCTAATGCCTAAAAAAACCATCATATAATCTATATTAAGCAGAGCATATGGAAGAAATTATTTTAGTTTAAGAAACATATGGACAAAATTACCTGTTTAATCATAAAATAGTAACTAACAAAGTGATAGTTATTTAGTAACTAAAAGACCGTATAACTATTAAATCACCTGCGAACGGATGTTCACGAACGGATGTTCACGACCGGTTCACGAACGGTTCACGAACGGATGTTCACGAACGTAAACGAACGAACGGGCCTTTGTTCGTGTTCGTTTGTTTAACTAAACAAACACAAAATCTTGTTCGTGTTCGTTTGTTTAGCTAAACGAACGAACATAAACGAACTCCCGCCGAATGGTTCGCGAACGGTTCGTTGAACGTTCGTTTCATTTACAGGCCTATCTACAATTCTACATAAGGACTCATGACACGAATCAGATCCGAAGGGCGCCGAAACAGTCCCACAACAGGAAAGAAAAATGAATGGAAACAAAGGTACAGGAGACCGTTTGCCATGAATCTCTCCCTAATAGGGGTCCTCGATCAAAACAGTAACCAAACAGAATACAATCCGCTGATCAGTCAATAACTGCGACATCTCACGGAAACAATCCTAACTCACTAACCATAATTCGAATTAACGAACAGTGAGCGGATAAAATTTCTTGACTCAATGGGATATAAATATTAAGAAGATACATGGCCCGGAATCTGTCCCGAAAGCTGTCGAAAATTGACCCGAACACTGCTGTTCGAGTCTGCCAGAATCTCAGTTTCACCAAGCACACAATTCAAGTATAGAATCCCGACACCGCAACCCGAGTGTCAATTCCGACACCCGACAGCTCTGGCTCGAGGATTATTTGAGTTTGACTCGGGAACATAATTACATCTACGATTTATATCATTTAGATAACAATTTTTATAGTAAAGTGATTCACGAAATTATAATATACACGAGACCACGAAACGCAAACCACTCGGGTTTGATTTCTTCGATCTCGGTTGAAATTCCAAAAACACGGTGTCCGTGCAATAGGGCTCAACTGGTTATGTCAATTAACAATCTAGAAAATTTATATCAAAAGGATTTAAACAAGAATTAAAATACAGTTTTTATCATACGAATCAAAACACAAGGAGCGAAACCAACTAGTGGTTTGGTCCCATTTGTTCGACTATCACAATCAATTCACCATGGCTTCATTGCTTGATAGCTCCACCTAAAAACTTAAAACCAAGATGAACAATCCACTTTAACTAGAAAAAATATAAACATCCCCAAATCTTTTCACCCAAAACCGAAAACCCTAGGGTTTCGATTTGGGTTCGACCGCTTCACCAAAATAATCTCCCATTCATCCTATTCGATATCCTAGAAAAATAAAAATAGTGGGACCTACACCTACTAACCATCTACTTTAATGAAGTGAAACTACCCTTTACTCTTACTTTTTTACTTTTAATCATACTAATCTCACTTTATTCAAAAGATGTGGGACCCATTTCCTACTAACCATCCAATTAATCTAATTTAACCATCAATATAATTTTTTTCTAAAAAATCGTGAAACCCAAAGTGTATCACTTATTTTGAATCAGAGGAAATATCATAACCATTGTTCACAATTTTGATCCTCTTTTTTTGTCAAAGTTGCCAAATTTATAGGTTTTACAAAATACATAGGTTTGTAGTTACATACAAAAAAAAATAATCACTGTGTTCTAGAAATTTTTAATGAGAGAAAAAAGAAAAAAATAAGAGAAGTGAAGTGAAGAGATATTAAGAAGAAATTATTTTCATTTTTTGTGTTCCCGAGTTGGATAGAAAAGAAAAGAAAATATTTAAAATTTTAATGTTCTTTTCTTAAAAATAACTATTTTTATTTAAAATCCAATTTTATTAGTTATATATTAATTACTAGCTTCAAAGCCCGCCCGATTGGGCGGGCATGCTTCGAGAGAAATATAAGAAAATAACAAAATAGTGATTTTGTTGAAATAACTTCTATAACGTAAAGATTAGAATTTAATTGTGAATACTAATGATATGGACATAGACATTAAGATATATAATTAAAGTTGACTAAACAAATAAATTGCTTAAACAACACTCACATTACAACACTGAATAAACTGAATCTAATTTTAGTTGACAAAACAAATATTCAAACCTCAATTCCTACATTGTGTAAAGCTTTAACTATTTCTCTGGACTCATCTAAAGCATAAGTTGGGCTTCCACTATCAGAGGCGTAATGGTACTCGCGCAAAGAAGTTAATGGTTGTATAGCCCCATGTGTTGATATGCAAAATTAAGATTTTAGAAATTTAGGTATAAAATTGAATAGTAAGATTTGGTTATAAAGAAAATGAAGTTTTTGGAAAACAAAGGAACTTTATGGAAATATTAGAGATGGCGGAAATGGGCTTGTTAGGCCAAGATGCGGCTGACAAAGGGAAATGAGCTTGACAGCCTGACATCGCCTTAGTAGTAGCCATAAAAGAATGTGCAGCATATAATCTATATTAAGCAGAGCATATGGAAGAAATTATTTTAGTTTAAGAAACATATGGACAAAATTACATGTTTAATCATAAAATAGTAAATAACAAAGTGATAGTTATTTGGTAACTAAAAGACCGTATAACTTTTAAATCACCTGCGCAAGAAATTCGTTGGGAACGTTAAGTGCAATGGTCAACCATATGAAGGATAATACCAAAGATAATACTGGATAGCATTAAATATTATCTAAACCACACATATTCAAATAAACCTATTTTATCTCATGTATATCACGTATTCAGTTGTAGTATAGGCTATATATACATCACCATGTACAGCATCAATTGTATCAAAATATATTATTCAATATACAAATATTTCAACGTTTATATGGTATCAGAGCTTCTTCACTCCCACGAGTAATTGATCCCTATAACACCTTCCACCATGTCTTCCAATCAGATCACTGCCTCAACACATCTCACAACCAAACTTACTACCACCAATTTCCCAGTATGCAGAAAACATGTCGAGTCCACACTCATCGGGCTCGAGCTTGAAGATTTCATCAGTGGATCTGCTCCTCCCAAACAGATTGATGACAAAGATGGCAAGAAATCGAACCCCCAATATCTTCCATGGTATCGCAAAGATCAGATGGTTCTGTCCGCTATTCTTGGAAGCTGCTCAGATCATTTTCAGCCTCTAATATCATCTGCTATCACTGCTCGAGAAGCATGGGAACGCCTCAATGCAAGTTTTGCATCGTCTTCTCGTTCGCGAATCATCTCTCTCAAATCTAAATTAGTCAAGAACCCTAAAGGAACCCGTTCTATTGCTGAATTTCTTCAGGACATGAGATCTATTGCTGATGATCTCGCCCTCGCTCAAAGTCCGGTCACTGAAGAAGATTTGATGGTTCATATTCTTTCACAACTTGGCGACGAATACAACACTATCGATGCAGCGATAAAAGTTCGTGACAATCCACTTTCTTTTCCCGAGCTATTCGACAAACTACAAGACTATGAGCGAACACTCAAGGATCACTCTAATGCAGCCGAATCATCACTCACCACAGTCAACTATACCTCTCGTCAATCAAACCAATCAAATCGGTCCAACAACAACAACTCATCCCGATTCTCTGGAAATCGCAACAACCGTCCAAACAACAATACTAACAGTCGTCCACAATGGAATAACTCCTCAGGTAATCGCAACAATCGCAACAATTCCTTTTGTGAATACTGTACCATTCCCGGTCACCACACCCGTGATTGTCGCAAGCTTGCTCGGTTTCTACGAGAGAACAACGTTACCGTAAACTCCTCACCTACTGCAAATGTGACAACCTCTGGAACTACTCCTCCCACATGGCTCTTTGACACGGGAGCTTCAGACCATGTCACATCTGATCGAACCAATCTCCATAGTGTTTCAGAATATGGAGGCCCGGATGAAATTCTTCTTGGTGATAGTACAAGTTTACATATTGCACACATTGGTGACACACATTTACACACACCTTATCAAAAACTTATATTATCAAGAGTTTTACATGTTCCGACTATACGTCGAAATCTTATTTCAGTTGCTAAATTGTGTAAAACTAACCTTGTTTCGGTGGAATTCTTTCCATCTTTTTTTGTTGTGAAGGATCTTCGCACGGGGGCGCGTCTAATGCGAGGAGAGAACACTGAGGATGTTTATCATGCAAAGCTACCTTCCAAGCTCCAGCTCAACCTCACCTTTCGGATCTCCCCACTCGATCTCCATCACAAACTCGGTCACCCATCACTCAAAGTGTTTCAAAGCATTGCTTCAAAGTTAGGTTTTAATTCAAAAAGTTTGTCATCAGTTCATTGTGCTTCTTGTTCTATCAATAAAAGTCATAAAATTCCATTTGGTAAAAATTCATTTGTTGCAACCAAACCACTCCAACTTTTATACTCTGATGTATGGGGTCCGGTTCAAAATTCAATTGATCAGTTTACATATTATGTGATATTTGTTGATTATTTTTCCAAGTACACTTGGATTTACCCCATGAAACATAAAAGTGACGTTGCCAAACTCTTTCCCCAATTTAAACTTCTTGTTGAAAAATACTTTAATCTCCCCATCATATCTCTTTTTAGCGACAACGGGGGAGAATATCAAGGCCTGCTCCCATTTCTACAATCCCATGGAATCTCTCACTACACAACTCCACCACACACCCCTGAACAGAATGGAATTGCCGAGAGACGACATCGTCACATCGTTGAAACTGGACTTGCATTACTCCACTATGCAAAACTACCTCTTACCTTCTGGACACATGCATTCCAAACCGCCGTTTATCTTATCAATCGGCTTCCCACTCCTATTCTATCTCACAAAAGTCCCTTCGAGTGTCTTTTTGGTCAGTCACCTAACTACTCTAAGCTGAAACCCTTTGGATGTTTGTGTTATCCATGGCTTCGGCCTTATAAAACGTCCAAACTTCAACCTCGTTCAAGTCCATGCCCGTTCCTTGGCTACTCGTCCTCCAAATCTGCGTATAAATGTTATGATCCTACCACTCATCGTCTTTATCACTCACGTCACGTTGAATTTATTTCCAATCAATTCCCCTCTCACCGCTTATCGGCTTCCTCTATCTTACCATCTCCTAATGATTTTCTCCAACCGGCCCCTACTACGATCAGATCCGAGGAACACTCCTCACCACCCACTCCATTTCCGTTTTTCTCATCATCACTACCTAATTCCTCTGCTACATCAGCCGATACCACCACCACATTGATGTCACCGACACCATCTCCTACATTACCCACACCGTCTGATACAACATCAACTTTTAACCCCTCATCTACACTACCTAACATGTCCTCTTTACAATCACCCGCATCACTACAAATGTCCACAACTTCGTCCGCTTCTTTCACTACCCAACCAACTCCGCCACCTTCTCATCGTACTCGCAAACCCAATACAAAATACTATAATCCATCATTTATCAACTCTGCTTCTCGTCATCCAATCCCACCTTCTGTTGAACCTCATACACACACTCAAGCTCTAAAAGACCCACATTGGCGCCATGCCATGGATCAAGAGTTCAATGCGTTGATGCAAAATGGCACGTGGGATCTGGTTCCTCCTTCTTCTCACTCTCCAATCGGTCGCAAATGGGTCTTTCGCATCAAGCGTAATCCCGACGGAACCATTGCAAAATACAAAGCCCGCCTTGTTGCTAAAGGCTTCCTTCAACAATATGGCAAAGACTATTTTGACACTTTTAGCCCTGTATCTAAACCCGTTACCATTCGTACAGTTCTTGCAATTGCTCTCTCAAAACGTTGGCCTCTTCGGCAATTGGATGTCAACAATGCCTTTCTTCATGGCACCCTTCATGAAGAGGTGTACATGACTCAACCACCGGGCTTTGTTCACCCTCAATTTCCCTCACACATCTGTAAACTCAAGAAATCCCTTTATGGCCTGAAACAGGCACCACGAATGTGGTATATTGAACTCACCGCCTTCCTTTTATCCCTCGGTTTCAAAAAATCTCGTGCTGATCCATCTCTTTTCATCTACAATCAACGTGGTATCCTTGCCTACCTTATTGTCTATGTAGATGATCTGGTTCTTACGGGTAACGACACTTCATTTCTTGATCACTTTGTTCTTACTCTTGCAAACCGTTTCTCCATTAAAGACCTTGGCCCACTTCATCACTTTCTTGGAATCGAAGTCATTTCCACTCCCACAGGTTTATTTCTCTCTCAACATCACCACATCAAAGATCTATTGACTAACTTTCACACGGATGGAGCAAAAGAAGTAGCTACGCCACTAAACTCCTCAGTGACTCTCACCGCTTTAGACGGGACCGCAAACGTTGATCCTACACCGTACCGGAAGTTAGTGGGAGGCCTGCAATACTTGGCGTTTACACGCCCAGATATCTCATTTGCCGTGAATAAACTTTCACAATTCATGCACTCTCCCACTGAGACTCACTGGCAAGCATTGAAACGAGTTCTCCGGTACTTGAAAGGAACAATTTATCATGGTCTTTTCTTAACCAGAGGATCTTCCATGGACCTTAAAGCATTCTCTGATTCAGATTGGGGAGGAATTGAGTGTGGCGGTCGCTCCACTACTGCATATGTGCTCTATCTTGGTTCCAATGTTATCTCATGGAGGTCCGCTCGTCAAAAATCTGTCTCCCGGTCCTCTACTGAGGCCGAATACAAAGCATTAGCAAATGCCGCTTCTGAAGTTTCATGGGTTCAGAACTTACTACACGACTTGGGTGTCACCACCAAATTTCCACCTACCTTATATTGTGACAACACCGGAGCCACCTATCTTTGTGCTAACCCGGTTTATCATTCGCGAATGAAGCATGTTGCCTTGGATTATCATTTTGTTCGAGAAAAGGTGACTGATGGTTCCTTACGGGTCTGCCACATCAACTCCTACGATCAACTGGCTGATGCACTGACCAAGCCACTGAGTCGTGCTCTGTTTCTTCGTCTTCGATCCAAGATTGGAGTTTCCGATGGATCCTCCATCTTGCGGGGGCGTATGAAGGATAATACCAAAGATAATACTGGATAGCATCAAATATTATCTTTAAACCACACATATTCAAATAAACCTATTTTATCTCATGTATATCACGTATTCAGTTGTAGTATAGGCTATATATACATCACCATGTACAGCATCAATTGTATCAAAATATATTATTCAATATACAAATATTTCAACGTTTATAAACCAAACAAAGCATTAACCAATTTCATCTCGGCCCCACCAGCAAAACATTAATCATAGATAACATCATTTCTTAGCTATTGTATCTGCATAAACACACTAATCATTTACCAAAATACCTTGTAACCACACAAACCTGATCAAACAATGAAAACCCTAAGCCACCATGCCGCAAAACGGTCATCTCTTGCTTTTGACCCGATTAGAATACAATTTAAAGTTAAAATTCTAGAAAATCACACAAATCTCACTGTATATTCTTCAAATCTAAGCCGCTTTCATTCTAATTTCACGTTTCTTTCCTTGTAATCACCTGAAACATAGAGTTACGTGACCGTTAGCAAGAAAAAAAATAAAACCGGTACCGTTCCAGTTGTTTATAAACCTAAATGTCCAAGAGACCACCACTTGAATCACACAAATCTCACTATAAATGTCCAAGAGACCACCACTTGAATCACACAAATCTCACTATAACTATGCAAATCTAAGCCATTTTATCTGTTTTTTTGAGGCTTTTTGAATTTATCAACGGCAGAAACCCTAAACCACCAAATTCTCATAATCCCCTGGTCATCCCTTGCTCTTGAGGTTTAAACCATGGAAGAAAACTGAAACGCTGGAAGTATAAAATGAGGATAGAGAAAATTAAAACCCATTCTACCTTAAAAAATATTCCACTTTTTTATAAATAAATAGCATCCAATATAATATGACTACAAAAATAATGGTAATTCTATTAGCATCCAATATAATATGACTACAAAAATAATGGTAATTCTATTATTAAAAAAACGATAGAGGATGTTGTATGAATTAAGAGTACAACAACTTATTCGATAAGTTAATTATGTTGTTGAATGGTGATACATATTTGAACCATTAGAGATAACTAAATTATATCTCATTCAACTTAAGCACAAATGGTTCACCTGGCGGTGGAAAACACCACAAAATGTGCAATTGTTCTTTAAACCAATCATTTTCACAATCTCATACATTGTCCATTCATACAAATGCTTATATGAAATGACTTCAAGCGGCAAATCATACTGTAAATAAATAACTATACAAAAATTCACAAAAATATAAATCTGAAATCATAAATAATTTAAATTTACAAATAAAAATTACATGAGCCTCGTTTTTTTTAACAGTTTCGAGTGAGTAATCCCTAGGCTTGTACGTGGTCTAGGAACCGGAACAAACAGCCTGAAAACGTGAACCGAAAATTTCAGTTTCGGGGTGATGTCCTGCTGATGTGCAAGGCTGCTGCACGATTGAGGGAACTAAAGTTACAAATTGTAACAATAACTATAATATAGTAAACAAAGCTGTTGGGTAACAAATTCAATAACAATTCAATAACAAAATATATGGTTTGGGCCGGTTCTATCGGTTATTACTTGAACCGAACGAAATCTTCTATTTTCCATATTTTAGAACCGTGGACCGGACCTGGGAGTGCGGTTCAGTTCTGTCGGTTCTATGTGGTTCCTGTCGGTTCCGGTTTTTGCACACGCCTAATAGTATCTGCATAAACGTCAAAAAGAAAAGATTATACAAACATTTATAAATAAAACATGTTTAAGGTAAATACTAAATAATAAGTTAGGTAATTAATTAATTCACCTTTTCCACCAGAAGCTCCTATGGTTATGCGCTCGCCCGATTTAAAAAGCTTGTAGTCCACAATTAACCTTTGAATTTTTTTCCTCAAATGCCACATAAAACCATTCCCTGCAAATCTTGTAACCCAACAAAAAGAATCAAAGCTAAAATAAATTTGGATAAATGTTTCATTTGTAATTTCTCTCTATTTATTTCTGGTAATTGTTTCAATTTTCGCATTTCCCCCAACCTAATTTCATCACGGTTAACAAAATTACAAAAGAACTCACCTAATTTTGTTTAACCTATAAACTCAAGATTAAATGTTATAGCAATAATAACATATTTGTGTACATTATTTTAGATCAATTATCGTGAAGTTCAGGTAAATCTTCATTACTTGCGAGATAAATAAATATGTCTGTTTGACCTGCACAATGGATTTCATCAAGTGTGCATTTTAAAAAATCTAAATTTGTTTATTGATTGGAAGTTGGAAAACAAAATTAACACAAATATAAAACTATTATTAACCATAGACTATACAGAACTATACAGAACTGCAAATACTACTGGGTATCATCAATCAACCCCTACAAACAAAAAAAAAAACCAATTTTCCCACCTTTAGAGCACATTGAGAAATAACTACTGCCCTAAAAAATGAAAGCAAAGACGATAGAAATTCGATTTCATAATGAAAGGAAAGAATTTCAACGATCAAGTTACTGTCACCCTCAACAATGTGGATTATTAAAAAGATTACAACTTTATCTTAAAATAATAAAATAAATATTATATTCATCATCAAGAGCTAATGTATAACAAAGATTTCATTTTTAGCAGTGAATTATTAAATTTAAATCCTAAATTAATAGTGGCTTTAAGATCTTGGATTGATGGATATCCCTAAATACACAAAAACAGAATAGTATAAACACTAAAATCTGACCTTATCTTTTTTTCCGATATCTCGAGCACGGATCTCTTTCGGAGACTTCACTGGGACATTTCACAAACACATGATGTGCCCAATCGATACCTGACGGGCGATCGAGTTGCAGTAGCTTACTGGTGAAAATTTGTGACGTCGCTAACACTAAACTTTATCACCAAAACCCCCCAAATCGCTAAAGAATAACGCAATGGTAGTGAAGAAGAAGAAAAAGAAAGCTAAAGAAAAACGCAGAAGAAGAAAAAGAAACTATTGGTGCCCTAGAAAAACAAAGATGACGGTAAGGGCATATCCCTGTTCATCGCGAATCAGACAGACACATGTACCTAAGAAGAAGCTTGGTAGAGAAGAAGAAGCATCGTAGAGAGAAATCTAGAAGAAGAAAGTGGCAGAGATAACCTGAAGAAAACAAGAAAATCAGGAAGGAACTTGCGTGAAGAAGAAACCTGTCTTTATTGCGTGGGTCATTGGTTTGCACAGTTACGAATTTGTTGTGGAATAGTGCTGGCCAATCAGAGGATTACAGCTGGCATTTCAGATCAATGAAGGAGCTCGAAATTGCCAAGTTATTAAATCTAAGCTAAATTAAACCTCATATATAGTAGAAAATTTTTATTATTAAAAACTTCAATTTAAAGTTATATATCACTTAGTTATGTTTTCTTACAATAACAAGGATTTAAAAATGAAAAATTTGTCAAAATTTATAATTAAGACTATTAATTCAGCATGTAAAATAAACGAGAGCATTAATTTATTCAGAGAGACATAATATATCTAGACAGACACTTTAACTAGACATAACTTAATGGCTAAAAAAAACAAGCCTTATGAGAGAAAAAAGATTCTAAATTTAAAACTCTCAAACACGGTGTTATTCTATTTTATGCCGCTCACAAATTGAAAAAACCGTATTTCCCCCTCCACCACTATCTGCAGTGTAGGTATATGAGCATGGTGCGAACTTAGTATGGGACGGGTTTCATATCAATTTGTATCAGAGAAATAGTTCTCGAATATTCTAGATATATTTTTTCCATGTTATGTTCTTCCCCTCCATCTCTTATTGAAGAGCAATTAATTTTAAGTACATACCCACTAATCGAACCTCCAGCTTGGTAAGTCGTTTCGTTAACTGAGAATCTGATTTCGAAAATCTTATTCCGCGTCTGATCCCTCCTGTCACTGCAACTGGCAATATTTTCTTGTCTCGAGATCAATTTTGAGCAACCTCTTCCTCACTTGTGTGAAATTGGTGATGATATTAAATCAATTTTCGTTTTGAGTTATTAGATTTGTTTCGGTAAGCTGTTCTACCATTTATTGTTAGACATATAATCTCTAATGCTCTATTTTTCTAATGTTTTGTAAATTAATTTCTAAATTAAGGTTTTGTTCAAGTGCAATGGCTTGCTATTATGTGCAGAGAATAATGAGATCAAAGCTTTAAACCTCAAGAGCATAACTTAGGACATGTTTGGGAAAACTTATTAACGGAACTTATAAGCTTATTAAGTAATGTTTTAAAAACCAGGTCAGATCGGCCAGTTGGACTGATCCGACCGGAAAAAGGGGTGGTGCGGGGCAAACTTGACCGGTCAAAAACTCAAAAACGGGCCGGATTGAACCGCCAAGTTTTCCCCAGACCGGAACTAAAAACCCGGATTAAAATGCTCCAATGATCCGAACCAAAGAGGTAAGACTCCCATGGTTGGGATGCTTGCATGTGCAATATTTATGGTGGTGTTAGCTATTGATATTTAGATATTTATTCTCTCACAGCGACGTGGGATGGAAAACCCATAATTTTGATTTTCAACCTACTATGCTTTTCATAACCAGCCTAAAGAAAATTCTAAATAAGCTCCAAGCAACCAACCAGACAACCACCTAAGCTCCAGCGATGTGTTGCTGCACCATGACACATCCATTCTATATGCAGAATGGATTTTGATGATGCATAAATTTGATTTGTATCTATATCTATATATGCCGAATATATATTTTTCTCTTACTCTTTTCATATTTAGATGTAAAATAGAGCTCTAATATAATTGAAGTAGTGTTTCTTAGCTTGAAATATTATTAACTTATAATAAATACTTAATAATATTCTAATAAACTCACAAGTCCCTTTAATAAGCTTTCCCAAACATGCCCTTAGTTGCTTGTGTAAGTTTTGGTTAATTTCGTGTATTTGGAACAGTAATCATGCAATTTTACCCTGCACGGAAAAGTTACAGTAACTAAAATGAATCAATGTTTTTGTGATGTTTTTCATTCCTTCGTGTGAAGGAATCATAGTTAAATCTCTCTGGCGATCTGCCATCAAAATGTCAGATTCCTGGTTAAAGGTTTATAGTGAAAAATTAAATTGTTTTAATGAATCAATTTTAAACCCTCTTGGATTCTTAATAAAAAGACGTGGACCTATGACAAAAAACGGTGCCGAGTCGCCATTTTATAGCCATATATTTTGTTGAAAGGTTCAACTTTATCATGGGATGGGTTTATTTCTACAAACCTTGATTAATGCTCAATGTTTTTTCAATTTGTAAATTTATTTCTTATTGTTGTTATGGATCCCCTTAATATGTATGCTATTGATGTTAAACATGTGTTATTTTTATGAACCAATTATATCCTAATCAACTTGCTAACAGGAAGTTATGTTTGACTTTTAAGATTGACTTTTCAAATTATATCAGATGATGTTAAATGTCTAAATATATCATTTTGATTATATTGCTTAAAGAGTTGCAGAACTTTCATATTTTCATATTCCATGTTCTTGCAGTTGGTGATAGTAGTCTTGACAGGAAATTGATTGAAAGAGTACTAAAGGCCCTTTCTTATCATGGTAAGACTATTCTTGATTTCATTCATCAGTTTAATTTTGAAATGAGTTTTGCTTATAATTTTAATTTTATGATTCAGAATTGATTTTTTTGTGATGGTAATTGCAATTACTTTTCTTAGGAAGTATTACAAACCCTTCCATAATTTCTTAGGCTTTTGAGTTAATTTATTGTATATTTTTCATACTTATCAATGTTAATATGGTTTTAAAGCATATCCTTTATGAACACATTTATCGCCTTCAATTAACTTATTACATATCATATGCCACTCTTCTTAAATCTTTTATTGGTCGAGTGAGTACTAACAAAGTGAAGGAAGTTGTAAGTTACCAAACACTTTCTCCAAAGGACTTAGCTAAATCTGCCATGTCATAAGGTGGCTGGTCAAACTTACTGGTGGTACCTGTTGATTATCGAGTTTGTTTGTTTTTTTTTTTTTTTTAATATTTCACATATTTCCAGAACAAGGAGAACAATATACATCTGTATCTTATAATGCAACGCACGCCTTATGTTAATCTTTAATGTAGTGCTCCAAAAAAAGAAGAAGAAGTTGATCTTGTAATCATTTTTGTGTGGAAAGAGGTAAGAATATGTGGCAGTTATATTCTTCAAGTTACAAATAGACATGTTGAGAATCTATATCTGCATCCATACAACTGATTTTTTTTTTTCCTTATTTAATTTTAGTTAGTCTCTGGATATTTCTAGACGTAAACAAGATGACCAAACTGTCAGGATCGAATAACTCGAATAAGTTATTGAACCACAGATCTACTAACAAGAGAAGTTACAGCGGATTAACACTCTTGTTATTTGGTTAAGAACGATGAAAACTGTAATCGAATACAAACACTAATAAGAACACAGTTATCACAAAAAGCTTCAATGTATATTGATTAAATCGAACAATACACACGTATGTTTACAATTCATAAGGAACTATATATAATAGTCCTTGAAGCCTAAACTATTAACCTAGTTATTCTAGGAAACGATTACAAACGAATTACAATAAGATATTAATTCTAAACTATCTATACGAAGATCTCGGACACGATCAGCTCCAAATATAGTCATTAGTATTAATTATGATCATCAGTAGTAAGTTCGAGATCAGTAGTAATTCATATTTCTACACCATCAGTAGTATCAGTCATCAGTATTACTTGCAGTATCAGTATTAGAACATTTATATCCCAACAATCTCCCCCTAAACTTGTTAATTCACGTTTAATTAACCAAGTTTCTTCTCTTCTTCTTCCTCCTTTCTCATTTCTTACAATTGTTCTTTTCTTCGTTGATCACCTTCTAATGTTTTCTGATTTTGTTTTTTCCTTTGTGCAATTATATATTTGCTGTTTCTTTTCACAAAGTAGTTATATTTTTCTTGAAACATAGCAATATCATGTGGTCGCATAAATGAGCATGTGGTGATCTGGTACATTGTTTCTTCTGAGTGAGGATATTCCTTTTCATATAAGTACAACTCACACTTCTTACTGGTTCTTTCAAAGAAGTACATATTCACAGTTGGTAACACATTCCAAGCATAAACGTTTTCTGTGTTAGTGAATATTTCAGGATAGTTGTCTGGATAGAAAGCAGCATCAATCATTTGAGTTAAGTATCCAGCTCCTGAGTTTCTCCATGACTTCTTTTCCATTCTTGGTTTACCAATAATTAACACTTTAATTATATCACTTCTTGAACAGGACATCACCATTGGTTTCCAAGCATTAAATTTCTGAGTTGTTCTGTTTTCTCTTATGATTTCTATGACATCATTTACAACTCTCCAATTGATAATTGGATTATCTTGAAGAGGAGCAACAGGAAGATCAAGTACTGGAACAATTTGATCTGTTTGTTTTGATTTCTTCCTGGCCTCTTGTTCTTTTTGAAAAGCTTTTCTTTTTTTAGAAGGAGGTTTTGATGATTCATCAGAGATTGGTATTCTGGATAGTATGATTGTGGGATCAATTTCAACTAAGACCTTTTCTTTTTCTTCTTCTGCTTCAGATTCTGCTAATTACCTCTTTTTGGCAGTACAATATTTATCAACTATTGTTATCATTTTCATTCTGCCAAAAGACTTAGCACTATGCCCTTTTGATTTTAAGAAATCAATCATTTTGGTCTTCTGTTCAAATATTTCATCTGGTAGATCAGCCTTTTCTCTTTTACATTCAGCCACAAGATCTTCAAGGCAGTTCAGATGTTCTTCTTCTATTTTTCTTTGTTTGTTTAACTCTTCCTTTTGATCTTCTACCAGGAATTCTTCAACCTCTTGAATTGCTGCATTTTTCAATCTTTCGTCTTCAGCTATTCTTTTATCTTCAAGAGCTTGAGTCTTTGCAACTTTCCTCAAATATCTTATTTTGTTCACCTTCCATTTGTCTTGTTTTGCAGGTCTGACATAATTAATTTTATTTACCATGTGGTGACCAAGAGCTCTGTTTGGGTAGTCATCATCAAATTTTTCTTTCCCTTTTCCAACACAGGATGAAAGTAGAGGTGAAGTGTATTTCATATCAATAACTTCAGGAATTGTTATTGATGGAGAAAATTTGTTAATTTTGTTCATTGGAAGTATCTTTGGGTGAGGAGGAAGTGCACATTCATCAACATCTTCCCAATTCACATTATCATCAATGTCAGTTATGATAAGTGGTTTTAATTCTGGAGTTGGAGGCCTTGGGATGATCACAGCTGGTATAAGAATTTCTGGTATATCTTCTTCATCTTCAGTAGTAACCAAGGTAGTTACTACTGGTGTTGATTCTGTTTCAAAGACCACCAACTGTTGTGATGAGGTTACTACTGGTGAGGTTGTTGTTGTAGTTACTACTGCTAGGGCATCAGTAGTAGAAATGATATTTTCTGTTGGAGCTTTTACTACTAGTATTTCTTCTTCCTCAATAGGATCAATAGTAACAACCTCTTGATCCTTAGTATCAGTAATATCCATAGGATCAGTAATTTCTATGACTTCAGTAGTAACTGGAGAGTGTACTTGTTCTGCCGTTGGTGACTGATTTGCAGACACAAATACATCCTCTTCCATACTTTTTGCTCCTCTGTACAGGTCTTCACCATAACTTTGACCTGTTTCACCATGGGCTTCTTTTAAGTTCAAGGGGGAGGCTGCTGCTGCTGCTGCAATTGAATGATCAATCATTCCTTGAATTTGATCCTTCTCCCCATTAGTGATCTCAACTTGTTGAGCCTCACTATCTGCAATCTTTCTCTGTAATTTTCTGATCAAATTTGATTGCCTTTGAAGCTTGTACTCGAACCTCTTCTGTCTTCTGTTCAGAGTATTGATATAATTTTCATGTAGCTCATGGTTTTTCCTTGATCGTTCAACAGTTCCAGGCAATTTTGTACAGTGGTTTTAAGGTTTTCCTTCCTATTCGTCAATTGTTTTAGTTTAATACTGCCCTCAGCTCCTTTGGGTGGATCATTGGGCTCAGTTGGTACATTGGCTTTTAGGTTTTCCATTCTATCCGTCAATTCACTTTGTTTCTTTCTACCCTTATCACTTCTTGATGATAAAATGGGTTGTTTAGACACTCTCTTCTTCCTAGAAGAAGCAGTAGTATCCCCCCTTGTGGTTTCTTGGCACCGGGGTCCTCTTAGTGCTGCCTCAAAAGATGAGTCATCACTTGGAGTTGCCGAGGTCTAGGTCCTATTGATGTTCTCACTAGCATGTGCACCCACCTTTGGGGCATCAGTAGTGAGAGCCCTTTCCTCATGTCCTCTCTCCTCATTGGAGGACAACTCTTGGAGTCTGGGGTCTGACTCAATTGGTCCCCTAGTGTCCTTTAAGGAAGATTTCTTTCTTTTATGAGTTTTAGAAATTTGTTTGGCTATTGGTTGGTCTTCCTTGAAGGATATATGTGCACAGTTAGTCAACCTATGATGATACATCCATGCCTACGAAACACTTAAGGGTCACACCGGTGAGTGCATGTAATACGAGCAAGATAAGCAATGATACTACGAAGAGGAATGATTCATAATAGTCATTATGAATCAGTTAAGTATTAAGTTAAGTTTAACTTATTACTAGATTAGTTTAACTAACTAATTAATACAAGTAGTTGTACATTTACTAGTTGAGTAAATATACAATGTGTTAATTATAGATTATCCATGATATGATTTAAAAGCTATTAAATCATATAATAATTGGATAATATTGTTGTATAAATTATATAAAGGTTATTATATAATTAACTATTAGAAGTATAAATACAAGTATATAATTCGTGTATATGGGTACCGAATTATTAGTGTAGTAATACTAGACATTTAATAGTTAAGTGCAACAATAATAACTAGTTAAACTATAAGGGATGGAAGTGTAAAAGGATAAGTTTAATTAAGAGATTAATCTTAATTAAACTAGGAGGACTTAAATGAAACTATTCTATTATAAATAGAAGGCTTGAGGTTTCATTTAACTCTAATCATTCCCTTGTAACCTACACTAAAATCATCCCCTCCTCCCTCCTTGGATTCGGCCGAAATACACACACAACACAAGTCTTTGTGTTCTTCGTGTTCTTCGTGTTCTTCAAGACTTGAAGAACTAGTTCAATGCTTAGATCAACTAGAAGATCGCTTGTTTTGTTCATCATCAGTGGATTTATCTTAAGCAATCAACAAGGTATGTTTTGGGAAACACTTTTCTCCCTTCTCCCCTCTTGGACGAATTCGACCAAAGAGCCCTAGGGTTCTTTGGTTGATGGTCGAACGAACCACACAAGCAATGTGTGTGTTCGAGTTCTTCGTACAAGGTTTCTTTCTTGTTAACCTAATCTAGAACTCCAACACCCCAATCCTTTAGGGTTTAAGGATTAGGTTTAATCCCAGTTCCGCATTTAGGGATTAAATCAGCTAGTTGGTTTTAACCGGTCAAGAACAAGTTCATGTTCTTGGTCAGTAAGGTTCGAACCAAGTACACTAGGAGGTCGACCCAAGTGGTTGATCAGTCGCATGGTGCGTAGTGAAACCCTTCATTCCTCAGTGTGAAGAGTAGCACTCTGAGGATTAATGTCATGTACCTGGGACACATTCAGGACATCTGTTGTTGTATGTAATTGAGTGGACTGAGTGGGTTGTGTTTGGGCTGTATTTAGTGGTGGAGTTGGTTGGGGTTCAATGGGGTGACTTGAACCTTCTCCGGTTGGGGGTTGATCATAGATCATGTTTTGGAACAGTGGAGTAACCTTTCCAGAAAATTTAAATTGTTTTCTCATGTTAGAGTACACCTTTTTGTTTAATTCAGGTGTAACAAAAATGTTTTTAGGAGTTGAGAGATTTTGAATTTCATAGTTAAGAATATGTGTAAGGAATCTTGGATACATTAAAAATTTAGAAGATGATAAATTTGCAAGCATTCCTTCAAAAATCATGTTTGAAAAATTGAATACTTGTCCTGTGCACAAACAAACAACAGCAGATGCTATTGATTTATTGAACTCATTCCAAGTACTCTTTTTAGGAGAGATGCAGTGTTGAATAGTATGAATAAGATATTTCCATTGGGGTGAGAGAAGACCTTTTTAAAAGGTAACTATGTCTAATCTTCCCTCATACCCCATGTTTTTAAGAGTTTCAACAAGATCCTCCTTTGGTAAAGAAAACAAACCTGATTCATCATTCAGTTGAAGATGTTATCTGATTGATTGTTCTGTGATGATGATATCCCTTCCATCGACTCTGGATTTGATTTTGGACATGTTTGTGTCTTCAATCCTTTCAGCATTTTCCCAGAATTGAACAAGATGTTGTTCATAAGCTTTGGGATTGATAGTCAGAGCAAACTTTATGTATGAGTTCTTCAAAAACATGACTACGGGTCTAAATCCTTGGTGCCATCAGGATTTCTCAAGAATGCACACATATTGTGAAATTCAGAATACTTGAGATCTGTTTTAATTTCAAGAGATTTCAATGTAGCCATTTGAATGATCTTGATCTTGAAATTGATGTTCGTTTGTTGATTTTAGATAGAGTTGAATCGTTTGAGTGTTTGGTAAAGTGAATTTCGTTGTTACTGATGCAGGGTTTTGATCGAGTTTTGCAGAGTTTAGGGTTTATCGTAGGGTTTATCGAATCGAGGTGTGGATAATGCTAAACTAATCACTTTCAGCTTTTTATATTTTTCGAATTAACCTGCAAAAGGACCGAAATACCCTTCGAATCATAACCCAAAGGCTATTTTCATGGGGGTCAGTATGGTAAAATGGTGTATTTTACAGATAACGGTCGATCAGTAGTAACTAAGTATCAGTAATAGAAACATCGGTAGTAACTGTTGTTTCTATACTTAACCTAATTCTAAGAAAAACCTTATCAGTACTAAAGTTGTAAGCATAAAGATCGATTTATATAGAGTTGTATAAGTAACTTTGGATTAGTAGTAATGAATAATCAGTAGTGAAACATACTTATAAATATAATTATTATACAAAACTTTACATATGATTTTAATTGTGAAATTAATTGATTAAAATCATTCCAATACTGCTAACCAAGAAAACTGAATCTTCCTACATCAAATGCTTTTGTAAAAAGATCTGCTAATTGATTGTCAGTATGAATTTTCTCCACTTTAATTAATTTCTTTTCATTACAATCCCTTATAAAATGAAATCTTATTTCAATGTGTTTTGTTTTTGAATGTTTTACTGGATTATTCATAATACTAATAGCACTTTGATTATCAATAAAAATAGGAGTTTTAAGAATAGAGATACCAAAGTCTAGGAGTTGATTTTGAATCCATAGGACTTGAGCACAGCACGCAGATGCAGCTACATATTCTGCTTGAGCAGTTGATGTTGAAACATTGGTTTGTTTCTTGCATTGCCATGACACCAATCTTGATCCAAAGAATTGACATCCACCAGTAGTAGATTTTCTATCTTGACATTCACCACCATAGTCACTATCAGTGTAGGCTATGAGTTCAAATGGTGAGTCATGTGAATACCAAAGACCAAGAGAAGGTTTTCCTTTCAAGTATCTGAAAATTCTTTTAACAGCCTGCAAGTGTAGCTCCTTAGGTCTTGCTTGATATCTGACACATACACAAACACTATACATGATGTCAGGTCTAGATGCAGTTAGATACATTAAGGAACCTATCATTGATCTGTAAAGATGTTCATCTACATCCTCCCCCTCAACATCAAGATGTAGGTGTTTGTGAGTTTCCATTGGTGTGCTTGCATTTTTTGCAGTCTTTCATTGCAAACTTTTCCAAGATGTCTCTGACATACTTTGATTGATTGATCAAAATACCATCTGATCTTTGATTTATTTGGAGTCCAAGAAAGAAGTTCATTGGACCCATTGAGCTCATCTTGAATTTGATCTGCATTAATTCTTCAAACTCTTTGCACAGTTGATCATTTGTTGAACCAAAGATGATATCATCTACATATATTTGGACCAGTAGTATATCATCTTTGACTTTTCTTGTAAACAGAGTTTTGTCAATTGCACCTCTTTTGAAATTGTTCTTCAGTAAATATGATGACAATGTGTCATACCAGGCTCTTGGTGCCTGATGAAGGCCATATAGAGCTTTGTCTAGTTTGTACACGTAGTCATCATGTTCAGGATCTTCAAATCCTGGAGGTTGACATACATACACTTCTTCTTCAATTTTCCCATACAGGAATGCACTTTTAACATCCATTTGATAGACTTTGATTTTCTTGTATGAAGCATATGCCAGAAATATCCTTATTGCTTCAATTCTGGCAACAGGTGCATATACTTCATCATAGTCTATTCCTTCTTCTTGTGTGTATCCTTGGGCTACAAGTCTGGCTTTATTATTGATCACTGTACCTCTTTCATCTTTCTTGTTTCTGAAGATCAATCTTGTTCCAATGGGTCTTTTTCCTTTTGGTAGAGGTACAAGAGTCCATACAGCTTGTAATTTGAATTGAAGAAGTTCTTCTTGCATTGTTATAATCCAGTTTGAGTCTTTCATAGCTTGTTGAATCTTCTTTGGTTCCTCCTGTGACAGAAAGCATTCATACATACATTCATTAGAGATTAGATTGATGTTACAAACATTTGAATTTATGGATGAATTAAATTGCTTCTTGTTTGCATGGTTGAATTGACATCACTGAGGACTTGGTCCAAAGGATGATTCTTTTCAGTTCTGGTGCCATGAATTTTGTCAATAGTTAATTGACTATCAAGGTTTGACTCATTGGATTCAGGAATTTGGGCATCTGTCCATGTTTCTTCTTGATTGTCTTGATTTTGTGGAGTTCCCTCATTGCTACTGGTATCAGTAGTAACATGATTTTCATTTGATTCTAGAGATTCATTGTTAGTACTGATATCATTGTTGTTGGGTTCATCATCAATTATTTGAAGTTCTGAGTTACTACTGGGATCAGTAGTATCTTGAGAATATGAGTTGTTACTGGTGTCGAGATTGCTAGGTTATCTGAGTTACTACTGTCCTCAGTATCAACTGTGGGATCAGTATTAACTAAGATATATTTCATTTTATCTTGACTATCATTGAATGATGATGATCCTCCTTGTTGACATTGATTGTTTGAAACTCCTGTATTAAAATCATAATTAACATCAAGAGATTTGGTTAGATTATCAATGTTAAATAACCAATCTGGACCATTTCCATGTTCATTCATCAGATTTTCATTAAAGGATACATTTACACTTTCTTCAGTGATCCTTAGCCTTTTGTTGAATACTCTGTAAGATTTGCTTTGAGTTGAGTATCCTACAAAGATTCCATCATCTGCTTTGCAGTCAAACTTACCAATTTGTTCTCTTGTAATTAAAATTGTACAAGGACAACCAAATGATTTTAAGAAACTTATTGATGGTTTTCTTTTATTAAAAAGTTCATAAGGTGTTTTAAATTGAGGCTTAACTATTAACTCTGTTCTGAACATAACATGCAGTATTAACAGCTTCAGCCCAAAAAGTTATTGGTAATTTTGAATCTGCAAGCATGGATCTGGCTGCTTCAATAATTGTTCTATTTCTTCTTTCAGCTACACCATTTTGTTGTGGAGTTCTTGGTGAGCTGTACCGTGTGTCAATACCCTTAAGATCACAGAAATTGATTAGATTAGTATTTTTAAATTCTGTGCCATTATCACATCTAATGGCTTTTACTTTAAGATCTCTTGTATTTTCCAGTTTGACAATTTGATTCTTTATGATCTCACTTGTTTCATCTTTGGTCCTAAGAAAGAAAACCCAAGTATATCTGGAAAAATCATCAGTAATAACAAGACAATATTGTTTCTTTCCAATACTCATCACATATGTAGGTCCAAATAGGTCCATATGTAAGAGCTGCAAAGGATTAGAAATAGAGTTAATTGCTTTGATCTTATGAGAAGTCTTATGTTGCTTGCCTTTTAGGCATGCAACACGATGATGATCACACATAAATTCTTTTTGTGGTAATCCAACTACCAAATTCTTTTTGACTAAATTGTTCATATTTTTAAAATTTGTGTGACACATCCTTCTATGCCGGAGTTCTGATTCATTTGTGTTTGCCTTAGATATAAAACACTTGATCTCATTTGAATAAATGAGTTCTCCCCCTATATCCAGGCAATACACATTGTTTCTCCTTGGTGTTCTTAAAACAACAAATTTTTCATCTAAAATAAAGTCAGGAGAAAGAATGATGCACTCAATATCTGTAAAAAGAATCTTGTTCTTTTTATCACATACTTGTGAGACACTAACCAGATTATATTTAAGCTCAGCAACATAAAATACATCATCAAAAGTAATCTTACCATTTGATAATGTACCTTTACCTGTAATTTTACCACCTCTTGGATTTTCACCAAAAGCAACATATCCACCTTCAAAAGACTTGAAATCTCTGAGAATTTGAAGATTTCCAGTCATGTGCCTAGAGCATCCACTATCAATATGCCATGTTCTTCCTTCTTCAGGGATCTGAATGCTCTGCACATAGTAAATGGATTAGTTAATTTTGGGAACCCAAGCTTGTTTTGTCTTGGGTTCATCCTTTGAAGAGTAAGATTTTCTAAATGGATGAGCTTTGTATGCAGTTTTGGTCATCGTTTGTTGATTAGTACTTGTGTTCTGTTTTACTACTGACCTAGGTATATACCCGTAGTTTTTGGCTTTTGAATATTTTACTACTGATGGACCAGTAGTATTTGGATAATGTGAGTTTTTAGCATAGTCAATAGTGTTTTTGTAATTGTACCAGACAACATTGTAATTAGGGTTTTACCAGTAGTAAACCTAGAATAATTCCTATTGATATTAGAAAACTTTGAATATTTTGGACTTTGAGTTTGTTTTCCATTGTTTTTAAAATAATTACTTTTGCTTGGACTGCTATACCTGATATTTTGCACAAATCGTTGTGCAGTTCTTCCAAATTTAGGAACTTCAACATATTTAATTTCTTTAGCGTCTTTAGTTTGTTTTAGTTTCAATTCTTTTGCCTTTTCTTTGTTCTCTTTAAATTCTTTAAATTTTTTGCAGTTGATTGGATTGAAGTGACAATCATTTGCTATGTGGTTAACTTTGTTGCAAATTAAGCATTTTAATTTTGTTGACTTAGCACCTTCAGGCTTTCTTTGTTCTTTTAACTGATTTAAATTTCTTTGATTTCCCCTTCTTAAAATTGTTGGTATATTTTCTGAGTTATATTTAGGAGATTCAGTTTGACTTTGTGTGGTATGGAAACTTGTATCAGTTGAATCAGTTGTTTGATCATCATCAGATGAATCATTATTGGTTTCAGTTTGATTTTTTATTTTTAATTCACTTAATATTCTTTCTGAGATTGATTTGAGAGGAGGGATAAAATTAGTTGGAGGTGGAACTACATGATATCCCACTCCATGCACAACTTTTTCAGTGGTTTGATTACTGGTTAATTCATCAATGATTTTAGAACTTCTTTCAATTTTTTTAATAGTTAATTTATTCTGTTCTAATTCCATTTGACATTCTTTTAATTTAATTAAAGTTTCCTTTAACTTCAATTCATCATATTCTTTATCATAAGTAGTTTGTAACAATTCATCTTTTATCTTTTTATCTGTTATTTGATAAATTTTGATTTGATTTTCAAGATCAGCTATACAACCATTATATTCAATTCTTCTGTTTCTATTTAAGATCATCTCATCAGGAGTTTCTTTATTAAGTTTTTCAAATTCTTTGTATGCTTTAATGCATTCAGGGGTGCAGGATTTAGAATGTACCTCAGTAGTAGAATCAGTAAAGGCCATAAGAGCTTGGTTTTGAGCATGTTCCTCTGCTTGAAAGCTCCAGTCATAACCTTGACCCTCTTGAGATACTAGTGCAGTTGAATTTGAAGTGTTGTTTTTGTTGTAGTTTGATCTTTGGTCTTTGCTAGGGCATTCTCTCGCAAAGTGACCAAGATCACTGCAGTTGTAGCATTTAACTTTGGTCTTGTCAAATCCAGCACGATCACCTTTGTTGTAGGTCAGATTTTGTCTTCCAGTTCTTTTGAGAAACCTTTTTGTTCTTAAGCTCAGCATTGACATCTGCCATTTGATGTCCCTCTCTTATAGATCATCAGGATTAAGTTGTTCCAAGTCTTCACTAATCAATGCAGTGTGCACATGACTAGTGAAAAAGGATTCTCTTGCTATATCTTCAATTCCTGCATTCTTTGTAGCCTCTTGACCTGTTCATGTACTAGAGACAAAAGCAGCATCGTTTGAAGGTAAATTAGGAGTTTTATTACTTACCTCAGATTCAAACACTCTTAGTTCATTGTACAATTCATCCAAGTCTTTTTCTTCCAATGCATCTCATTGTCTATATATAACAGTATACATAGACCATTCTTCATCAAGAGATCTAAGGAACTTCCTGTTTACATCATCATTGTCTGGTTGAACACCAACTTGATTTAATTCACCAATCAGCTTGTTGAATCTATCAAAGACTTGAGACAATGATTCATTCTTCTGTCCTTTGAAGTTTTCAAAGTCTTGCTTCAGAACAGACTTCATGTTCCTATTGGTGCTTTTGGTGCCTACAAACCTCTTCTCCAGTGCCTGCCACAGCTTCTTTGCATCATCATATTCAACAAATAAATGTTGATAGTCATTGGGGATAGCAAGCAAAAGAGTGCTTAAGGCTTTGAGTTCAATTCCCCTGTCCTTCTTTTCTTTTTCACACTTAAGTTTGTCAGATTCAGTGGATGAACTTGCTAATGAAGTTTGAATGGTTTTGTTCCCTTCAAGAACAACTTCCCACATGGAATAATCAGTAACCAGCATGTATTGCTTGATTCTATTTTTCCACATCCCAATGTTGTTGGGAGTGAGAATTGGGATTTTGTTAGCCTGTGTGCTTTCATTGTTATCAGACATGATGAACAATTTTGAGTTCGAAAGTATGAAACTTTTTGTTGTTCTTAATTCGTAGATCTAGAACCTTAAAGCTCTAATACCACTTGTCAGGATCGAATAACTCGAATAAGTTATTGAACCACAGATCTACTAACAAGAGAAGTTACAGCGGATTAACACTCTTGTTATTTGGTTAAGAACGATGAAAACTGTAATCGAATACAAACAATAATAAGAACACAGTTATCACAAAAAGCTTCAATGTATATTGATTAAATCGAACAATACACACGTATGTTTACAATTCACAAGGAACTATATATAATAGTCCTTGAAGCCTAAACTATTAACCTAGTTATTCTAGGAAACGATTACAAACGAATTACAATAAGATATTAATTCTAAACTATCTATATGAAGATCTCGGACACGATCAGCTCCAAATATAGTCATCAGTAGTAATTATGATCATCAGTAGTAAGTTCGAGATCAGTAGTAATTCATATTTCTGCACCATCAGTAGTATCAGTCATCAGTATTACTTGCAGTATCAGTATTAGAATATTTATATCCCAACACAAACACTTCTAGACTTGCTCAAGGTAACTAAACCATAAATTCTTGAATCTATTTCTTGAAATAAACATCATTAATTTATACCTATATTATTTAACCATATGATCTCACATTTCATTTTAAATTACTTTGATGAACATAATGAGCCCCTGCAAATTGCAGAAAGTTGTGAAAACATTGGAGGATTAACCAAGCTTGGTATCATGTGCTGCGAAGAGTGATTACTTTGATCCACTTCAGTTCATGATATAGCACTACCTTATTTATGCATCTTATAAGAGTTAACTATGTTAAGCTTTCTTGATTCTAATTCAATTATGATTTTGCTTTATTTCAATTTGGTAACACTTAAGTGTGTTACATATTGATAAATTACCATTTAACTTTTACTTTCAAGAGTTTTTAGTACTAAAAGTTACACTCAACAACCATCCGTAAATTTATGGGCTATAACCTAGTATATGAGTTACGTTCAAGGAGATCTATAATTTTTACGAATTCCGAGGAACAAATCTCAACCATTGATCAATATGATCTAATGGTCAACATTAATGACATACTTTATACATGGAGGGGTATTTTGGTCATTTGGCACTAAAAAATGTTATTTTATTTTATTTTTATTTTTTATTTTAAATTTTTTTCATTTTTTTTATTTTTTTTATTTTTAATTGAGGGGTATTTTGGTCATTTTGAAAAAAAATATTTTTTTATTTTTATTTTAAAGTTTTTAGTTTTTTTTTTTAAAAATTATTTTTATTAGAAAATTATTTATTTATTATTATTTTTTATAAAATTATTAATTTTTCATTAATAACACATAATGTTATTGAATAGTGAATCACATGTGATTGCATAGTGAATCACATGTGATTGCATTCTGAATCACATGTGATTTAACTAAAACATGATTTTACAATAAAATCACATGTGATTTTACAATAAAATCACATGTGATTTTACACTAAAATCACATGTGATTAAGTTATACACGTAATTATCAAATAAATATTATTTTTTAATAAAAAAATAAAAAAAATAAAAAAAATTTAAAATAAAAAATAAAAAATAGAAAAAAAATCAAAATTCTTTTTAATTGCCAAATGACCAGAATACCCCTTCATAATAAAAAATATAAAAAATAAAAAAATAAAAAAATAAATAAATAATAAATAAATAAATAAATAAATATTTTTATTTCTTAAAAAATGACCAAAATACCCCTCAATATATAAAATATGTGATTAATCTTGACCATTAGATGCTATTGATCAATGGTTGAGATTTGTTCCTTGAAACTTCCTAAAGATGATGGACCTCCTTGAACGTTTCTCCCTAGTATATATATATATATATATATATATATATTACACTCCAATGAATATGACTAACTTAAAGCAAAAAATAATAATAAGAACCTCAAGCTAAATGTTTCAAAAATGTGTGTTTGTAATGTAAATCAAGCGCACTTCTTAGAAAAACCTAATCAAAATAAGACAGATTTTGGAGGGGACTACATTGTTTTAAAAAATCATATAATGTATTGGTTGACTTTCAAATAAGAGGACAAAATTGATTGTTTAGGTGTCTATATATGGTCCAGTTAATTGTTAGATGTCAAAGTTGTAAAAAGACAAACAAGCCCACGAGAAATTAAAAAGAAACGAATACAGCCAATTAAGTTAGCAAGCAATGGCTACTGTACAATATAATGGCGACCTTTTTGGTTCTAATCAAAAGTCAACCCACTCGCCTACAATACACAAAATTCATAATAATAGACCATGCAATTACCTCACCATGAAGGCATCAAATATATACTCTTTTTTTTTTTCTTTTTCTTTCAGTTCCAGATCTATGCTTACAACATTGTATTTAGTTTTCCACGGCATCTTATGTTTTTTTTATATAGTAAAATTTTACGGATTTTTCAAAAAAATTAATCTCAAAAAGTATACGTATGGTCGTTCCTAAATACGAAACTTTGTGATGTTATCTGGGCACGATGTGGGACCTAAATACGAAACTTTGTGATGTTATCTGGGCACGATGTGGGACGGGAGGAGTATTATGTAAGTGTACATATGACACGAATTAATAAACTTGAAGAATGTATAATCTGGACCTAGCTAGCTAGGAATAAACTGCATGCTTATATAATGGAAATTAATGAAGGATAATAAATACATCTGCTTACTATGCCTAGTGATTAATTACGCGAGTGAGTTTTTTTAGGCAAATATTCAACAAACTAACACTATAAACAAGACTTTAATCTATTGGTTAGTGGATGACTCCTAAATTAGTAGAAGCGTTTGAGTTTTAACATCAGAATTGACCGGCCAAAAAGTCAACCCATCATTGCCAATATCTGCCAACTCATAAGAGAACAAAATCCTCTTTTATCTGCTCCACTCTCACTCACCTTCTCTCATCCTACCCACTTCATAAGCTTATATACAACGACCCCATTTTCAATCTGTGTATTTAAATTATATATCAATGGCGGAGTTTGAGTTATTTGACCTTTCTCATGAAGGGTTTGCACTTCTCCACGACGAACCACCTTTCCAATTGGTGCCTCAAGAAACCACTAGTAACAACCTCATATACTCAGGCCCAACAATAACAGAGATTGAAACAGCATTATTGGCTTCCAATAATACTCCCGAATTTTCATCATTAGACAGGTTAAGTTTCTAGCTTCTTTAATATTCATTCTATATTTGTTTAACAGTAGAGTGGTTATGTGTTCAGACTTTCACACATGGAGAGAGCAGTGAGTAGGGTTGAAAACAAGTACATATTAAAAATAAAAAGCAGTGGAAATGTAATGGCCGATGATGGTTATAAATGGCGAAAGTATGGTCAGAAGTCTATTAAGAACAGCTCTAACCCCAGGTAGTCCCAGATTTCTCCTCCTCATTTTATGAATAATTAATGATCATATATACGACATTAATTTCTTAATTTCTACTACTGAGACATGGCAATTACATGTCGTGCTCTTTTCTTTTTTTTTTTTTGTCTTGATTTGATATTTTACTTTTACTTTTATGTTATGATATTTGTCATTTTACTTCAGTTTTATGATATATAGTCATTATATATATGTGACATTTTTATAAGATTAAGAATTTAAAAATAGCTTTGTTTTTATGAATAAAATATCGTTTTTGTTGACGAAAAATACATGAAGGATATAGATTGTTAACTTTTTGTCACGCGAATTTTTCTTAAACAATCATATACCTTAAGTTTTTTAAGTGTGTTAAAAGAAATAGTCAAGATTAATAATACTCCCTCCGTCCCTAAATAAAGTTCTCATTTCACCTTCAAGTTTTGTCCCTAAATAAAGTTCTCATTTCTAAAACTTAAGGGACTCACTTAATATAATAATATTATTACTAATACTTTCACCACTAACTATCTCTTAAAACACTTTCTCTCTCCAATCAAACCTTATATTTTATTCAAAAGTAATACCAAATACCCCACCACTAACTATCTCCTAAAATGTTGTGCCCAACACAAATGGGAACTTTATTTAGGGACGGAGGGAGTATATTTTAAATATGAAGGGTATTTTGGTCATTTGGCATTTAAAAAATTTTGATTTTTTATTTTAATTTTTTTAAAAATTATTTTATTTATTATTTTTCCCGTTAAAAAATGATATTTATTTGATAATTACGTTTTGTATTTAATCACATGTAATTTTAGTGTAAAATCACATATGACTGAATATTTAATCACATTTTATGTTTTAGTACATTACATGTGATTCGGTACACAATAGCATGTAATCCAATATATAATCACACTATGTGTTATTAACGAAAAATAATAATTTCTTTCTAAAAATAATATTAATAAAAAAATTGGAAAAAAAAAATATAACTCAAAGTTAAAAGATAAAAATTAAAAAATGTTTTTTTAAATGACCAAAATACCCTTCTATGTATAAAATATGTGATTAATCTGGACCATTGCTTATAACTAGTCAATTGTTGAGATTTATCCCTTAAGACTACATAAAGATTAATGACTACCTTGAATACAACCCTTAAGAAAAATACAAATTTTACTACTCTAATAAAAATATGTCACAAGATCACATATATATTTACATTTATTAGGACCACTCAATCATTATCACTACTTATACTTTATTTTTCCAAAATTAACGTCATATCAGCTGACATTTTAGCTCACACACAACTGAAAAACAATACACATTAACTCGACGAAGGTAAACCAAAAGGAAGTGAAGGTGAACCAAAGCTTTATGATTGGCACTGATCTCTAAATGTCACTTCTCTTGGATTGACAAATATACCTAATTCTTTTAAAAGCATATAAGAGCATTAGATTCTTTATAATTACTTCTAATAATAATGCTAATAATATTTATATATGAATGATGATTATTAATCCATAACTATTCATATGCATTTATGTCATTTCAAATATTTCTTTGGATACAGGAGCTATTATAAGTGCACCAACCCACGTTGTGGTGCAAAAAAGCAAGTTGAGCGATCGAATGATGAGGTGGACACACTAATAATTACTTACGAAGGACTTCATCTTCACTACACGTATCCATTCTTCATATTTGGTCAATCCGAGAATTCTGACCCGCCTACTAAGAAGTTTAGAAGGTTCAATTTCGAATCAGTTTTACATCAACGAGCAGGCGAAGGCACAAAAGAAAGCATACAGAAATTGTGTCTAGACCAACCAACATTTATGATGAAAGATACACCCACGGATGTTGAAAAAAGTTCACAAGGATTGCTTGAAGACATGGTGCCATTACGTGTCCGGAATCCTATGATCAACATGAAGAATTCATCGATATCTCCATCTTCTTCTTTTTCTTTATCTCATTTTTCTCCACCCTCTTCACCGTCATTTTCATGGTCCCCTAAATATTGATACCTACTTGATTGTGTGCAATAGATTATATATACATGACATATATCCGATTAACTAAGTTGTGATTTCAAATTTGAAATGAATTATATTCCCATACATTGTATTGAGCGCAATTCATTAATTTGTAGGGTGTTAGGGAAATATCTAAAAGAAATGGAATGATGATCACTTTTTAAACAGAAATACTTAACCATTTCGGAAAATATGCAAAATTATTGAAAATGGCAAAATAAGCGTGTACCTACACGCTCCTGTATGAATTATTGACATTTTAACTTAGTTTTTTCAGAAACCCTCTCAAATGGCTCGATAAATATATATTAATATTAAGTATCCAACATTAATGTCAATCTGTAGAAATGAGTAGGAATAGATAGTTTTTTTTTGGACGTTTTAAAGGTTTTTTACAACTTATAGCATTTTATTGTAATACACCGTTTATGCGCAAAGATATGTTAATATAAATGACAAGGCTTAATTAAATGACATAATTATACCTAGATATGTGTGTGTGTCAAATTTACATTTCGAAAATATGCAAAATTATTGAAAATGACAAAATAAGTATGTACAGTACATGGATGAATTATTGAGAGAGTACAAGATCTTATGTTTGTTTTTTTATAATGCAAAAAAAGTTTATAATGAAACCAAATGATAAAATTGTATATAGATTTCATTTTTCAATTGTTTGATGTGTTTCTGTTTTTTTTGGTATTAATGAATTTGATATGTTATAAAAGGGAACAGTAATCAACTTTATATAACTATTATACAATTCTGTATCCCAGGAGTCGATGAAAATGTACCAAAATAAAAATTGAGGGTTTTATAATAGCTATGTTTTTTTGTAACAAGAAATAATATAATAGCAATGTAAGTTAATCGTTGTAAAAAATGTTTCGCATATGGGCCTATTGATGAGAAAAAATTGGACTGCGAAATGGACGCCAGGAGCCCAGCCCATAGAAGCCTGCTGTCTGCTAATTTATTATACTCAGAAAGAATCACACATTCTCATTCTCTCGTTCCCTTCCCCTCACGAATCGAATAGCTACGATGCTGTTTATGGGTAACGATACATCTCTCTCTCTTCATTTCTATCCACACGCTCTCTTCCTTTCCATTTATGTCGGTCGTTAGGGTTTTATTTGGATGAAACCTTCTTTTTGCTTTCCCGAATCTTCACTTTGATTTAACCTTTTATTTTGTGTTTGTTGTGGATTTATTATTATTGGATGCTGTTATTTTCAATTTTATTATCTGTGATGGTTGGTTGGGAATGCAAATATGGTGATTGGTGTTTAAGGGGTTACTTATAGGAATTGAACACCTATCTGCATTCTTAAAATAGTGTTTTCATATAAAATGTTTTGTTTCTAACATTTATGTACTAAGCTGCATATTTTATGGCAAACTCATATATATAGATTTAGAGGTTAAGGCTTCCGAAGCACGTGTGATATCGGTTCCTGATGGCAGAGTGTACCTGCTCACACAGGTAGGCTGGAACAATGCTTAATTTGATGCATATGAATACAAATAATCAAAATTCTTTCAGGCTGAGCTGGGGAGGATTCCAACAACAACAACAAAAGAAGGGAGGAGCCTGTCTTTGTGCACGTCATAGTTGAAGGAAAAGACTATACTGTTGCAAAACTTGTCCCCCAAAGGCGGCCCAAACTATCTATTAGGACGACGTTTGACAGAGCGTTTAAAGTATACCACACTGGGAGCAATTGCAGTGTCAAAATATCTTTAACCAATGCTGTTAGAGAACTTGGCCTTGTATATCCTTTTCTCAAATATATTTTTTACCACTTTATTGTTTTAATTCAGAGTTTGTTGACTCCTTGACCAGTTTTCCTCTACTGTTTATGATACAACGAAACCAGCTGCAAGGTGTCGTTTTGTTTTGTTTTGTTTTGTTTTGTTTTTATAAATGTATGAGTTCTAAATGTATTTTGGGCAGAAACGATGTAGCAGAAACAAGCAACAGAGGCAAGGAGAATGTAGCCGAACCAACTCCAGAAACAGCAATTGAAGCCGAACCAACTTCATCGCATTGAAGAAATTGTGGCTAAGTTTGAAAGAAAAGTGTTTTCTATCATCCAAAAATTGTTGGAGGAACGTTCCAAGTTGAATGCTTCTGCTGATTAGGGCATGTCAGACTGTCTTTGAAAAAGAGAGATTTATTTTTGTGTCTTTGTTTTTCTTTTCAGCCCATTCCAAGATTTCTCTTATTCAAAGGCATTAATACCAACATATACTAGCCCAATACGCCTTTTATTTTCTATTAGCAATGCAGTTTATAACACATGCTTTTTCAAGTTGAAATTGAAAAGAAACATGTTCATGGGAATCACATGACAGCTGAAATCAGTGATGGAATTGGACATGGGATGAATGGAAATAACAGGTCTTGATGGGAATCCTAGAGTATGTTCTGGAATCAGTCATGGATGTAATCAATATATGGCATTGTGTCATATGGTGTTTGGAGAATCAAAGGCACATTCATAGCTGGAATGCAATTTGCACACATTACCTTACTGGTAATTGTCACATGGCCGGAATGGAATCACACATTATGTTTGTAGGAATCAAAATGGTGTCAAAGTACATTACTTTAATGACAAGTTTGGTTAATATGATTGCTAAAACAGAAAGACCATTAATAGAGCATAATTTTTATTATAGTTTCATATCTCATGCCAACCTATCTGATCCTTCCATTTCAAACAGCCAAGTCAAATTGGAATAAATCAAACTCAGTCAATTCATCAAAATCCAACCTTCATTTATAACTTTCGTTTATTCCTCCTTGTATTAAGACTCCAAAGTAAGTTATTATACTTGAAAAGCATCAAAGTTTTCCATAACATCCAAGTATGGTCATCAAGAACAAGCAAACAGTGAGGGGTTCACTTGATTTTTTCCTTTCAGAGTCTTTTTGGGATCTTTTCTCAGCTGATCATTTGAGATTGAAGAGCCATTGATAACTTCTGTGTCGTTGTTATTTATCAAGTTTCCACCATACAAATGTCTGCCTTGTGATAATCATCAGTGGAGTTGATCACTTCTTGATAACTCTGTTGTACTGAAATTTGATACGAACCGCTAATTAAAGACACAACTAATCGAATGCTTTATTGATAATCCTGGAATTGGAAGAACCAGGTTTCTCCCTAATAACAATGAAAGACAAATAATAATACTAAACTTCTCAATGACTGAAGATCAGTGGCCTCCTTAAATAGAGAACCACGAACCCTAAACCTGATAGGAAACGATAAAAGATAATACCTAATATTTAAATAATGATTATTTGATAATGGTACTTATCTAATCTCTTAGGATCGTATCATCTTTCTTACCAGGTACTCATATATAATTACATCATGCGACAATACTCTCAGGTAGTGTTTGGTATGAGGGAATGGAATGACTTCACTCTGTTCTTTCCTTTTCATAAATTCCATTCCTTTTTAATTCCATTATCATCATGGAATGAAAGTTTGCAATATAAATTGTAATGACACAAAGTTTAATTAAATGACAATTTTGTTCAATAAATATATATTAAACAGTGAATAGAGGAGAGTTAAAATTGTACATTTTATAGCCCTCCTGACAACTCTCTCCATTTTATCTTATTCAATTTGATTCTTATTGGTAATACATTCATCACTTTTTAACCAAGGATTTTTTGCTCAAAGTGTGGTGGTGATCATAACTGTCAGTATTGTAGAGGAGAAGGTACTGTTCAGAAGACTAAAAGTGTGGTGTGAGTGATGAAGACACCATGGGGAGAGGGAAATGTTGATAAGAAAAGGTCTGCTTCTAGCTACAGATTGCTTGCTAGCAATTTTTACATTTACCAAATATTATTATTATTATTATTATTCAGGGGGTGATTTGTTTCAGCACTAATATCACAGGCAATATTAGGTACTGTCATTAAGGTAAAAACCTTTAGTTTCAGCATGCTTATTTGTTGTGTGAAGATTGTATCCTCTACTATACTAGCTAAAGCATTTTAATATTTGTTTTTGAATCCAAAATTATTTCTAGTTACGAGTTGTTATATATATAATCTAGGTTGATGGTCTAAAAGATCTGCAAGTTCCTTCTGGGTGGGGAAACCATAAAAAATGCCAGATATTATTAAACCTTGGGTATCATCACCCCATTCCTCAGGTATACTTTTTAGCAAGTGTCAAATGTGTAGCTATCTTATTGTTTGGCTGTTAGGCGTCTTTTTAGGATTAAATAGCAATGTACTTTTGTTAATTTGTTTGTCATTGGATACGTTTGGCTGAAAAAGAAAGAGAAAACCTTGAGCCTGTAACATACTTGTCAGAATATATGCTTATGTACCCACTTTGAATACACAAAACAAACTACATTGCTATTACTGGCATTTAACAAAAAAAACTAGACCCCGCTCGTTTTAATTATTTTATGTCGATGGGTTGATTTTTTTACTCTCGTGCACAGGATTTGTTTACTTTATTTGTTTAACTTTAACGGGAATTTGCATAACAAGGATTGTATTGTTTGACTTTTCTTATTCAGACAAACTTAACAACCCGTGACCATCAATTCTCGTCGCTATATCATATCATAACCATGACCATAAGCACAAACTGTGACCATACCTAGCGTTTTTTTAATCAATCATTTTTTTTAATAACTGTCGAACCTGTTACGTATTTAGTCATGCAACACTCGTCAACATATGCACTTCATAGTCACATCTTATATTTGCTAATGATTAACCTATAGATCCACATAATCAATTAATATGTCACCATTACATACTTGTAAATATTATTATATCGTGACCAGTTAGTCTCCTTTTTATAAATATTGCTTACATAAGTACTTAAACTTGTCACCAAACATACTTTATAATATTATTGATATTTTATTTATGTTGACTACTTTTTGTATGTAATAACAAATTAAACCAAAGGTAATTTATTGAAAAACTTTAACTGGTCACCATACCTCATTTATAGTTACATTTCTATATTATTAATGATGACTATTGTTAACAAGTAGTCACCATTTAACAACTTAACATTGTTATTTTATATATAACGGGGGGAGATTTCGGTTCTGGTTGGAACTTAATCTTGATAAAGGTGTTAGGATGGTCCAATAATATAATGTTTGGGATGGTTAATAGTATGAATAAGTGTATATGTTTGTGTTACATGTTTTGATATTTGTAAGGTGGTCCATGCAGTGACTCCTGGACCTGAATGATAATTCTACGCTTCTCAACCTATTGGATCTCTTTCCTGCTTCACTTCAACTGGCATTCTTTGTCTTGTTTCCCATCACTTACCTATGGTTGCAAAAAGAGCAACAGCTTTGAAAATCCAACCAACATATAGCAAAAAATAGTAACATAATTTTATTACAAATTTTAGCCTTTTTTTTACAATGAAAAACCTAATCAATTATAACAATGAAATTCCTTTATATGCGGATGAGAATGCAACAATTGGGAAGAATCGTATGCTGCAATAATGATAGTACATTGCTGTTTGTTGCACTTATAAAATTTAAACTATACCAACTGCTTGCACATTTTGATATTCAAAAATATGATGCAGTACTAAAAAATCAAAGTACGATGCTACATGGATAAAAGTACATTGGTATTTCTTTCACTTATGTCAAAGGAAATTGACAATCTCAAAGTAAACTAACTGCTTGCATATCTTAAATTTCAAAAGTAAAAAAAATATTACTAATGAGTGAGAACACATCTTATATAAAAAGAAAAATATTACAACAACATACTTTAAAATTTTACTCAACCTACTAAATAATGACCGAAAAATTGCTGTACTTAGTAAAGTAAGTTGCTAATACCTATTGAAAGTAAGTTGCTAATACCTATTGAAAGTAAGTTGCTAATACCTATTGAAAGTAAGTTGCTACACATTTTTTTTTACCAATATAATTTTCTTTTTTACTTAATGCAGAAAGAATGACCTAATACAGAAAGACAGAGATCCATGACACTGCAATGCAACATCAACAAATAAACCTTTACACTCTGTAAATATATATATAAGTGTGTTCCATCTAACCTATAAAGTTTATACAGATTAGAATCCGTTGATTCAAAAGAATACCGGATTAATCTAACACAAAACACGTTGATTCAAAAGGAATGCCGTGAATTGGTCTTCAAAACTTGTTCTAACACGAAGAACACAATTTCGGGAGTGAAAAACAATTTTCACAAAAACTTGAAGTTTTCTTTTTCATATAACATTCCACCTCCATTACAATGATTATAAATGGCTTATATAAGCCTAATGAAACATCACCTAACAATTACTTCAAAATGGTTATAGAAAATCAAAAGACTAATGGCTTTAAGCCTTCTTAAAACATGAATTAAAATGTCACTAATGGACTTATTTGTAACTTGTTTTCTTAGTTACTATGAGTTAATCATCTACTTAATTCCATGCAATAATCCATAGCCACATTGCATCAATGACCTAATACAGAAAGACAGAGATCCATGGCACTGCAATGCAACATCAACAAATAAACCTTTACACTCTGTAAATATATACAAGTGTGTTCCATCTAACCTATAAAGTTTATATTAGATAATTTAGATCATAGAAAATATAAATTACTCTTATTTTTTTGGAAAGAGTAGCATCTATAATAAAAGGATATTTAAAAATACAATAGTGCTTTTGAACACTTATCAACTATCCCACTTATTTATTTAATTTTATGGAATCATGAAGCGTCAATAGTATGTTGGAACTATTTTTGTTGTATTAAAAAAAACAAAACAAAAGTTTCAAAAGGAATTCTACTTTTTATATAACTAAAAATATCAGTAATTTCAGAGTGGTCTCATTTTGTATATATATTGATAGTATCGGTGCAATTTATTTTAATTTTTGTTGCATAAATTAAGGTAATATATTAATACTATATGGTCATAATGTAAGTTTTTAAAAGGAAGTTTGATATAAATAAGAAAAAAGAGGTATAATGCATATCACTTTATAAGGTAACTCTCTACAATTTTTTCCTCAAACCCTCCATTTCCCATTTTCTCAAATATTCTTTAAGTATCATTTATTCGATAGCAGGCTATAAAATGCTCCCCCAAAAGAGCCTACACCTCTAAGTTGAACCTAATACTTGTCAAAAAGATTTCTTATTTAATTAATAAATAGTTTAATGTAGCAATAAACAATCATAATCAAATTTAACATTAGAAACAGCCATAATCAAATTTCAGCCAAATATAGATACTTTTTGGGAATAACATAAGAGCTGAGAGTAGGACCTGACTGTTGCTTTAATTCGGGCCCACTTTGAGCTTGCCACCTCATCAAAAGGAAGAGGGCATGCAGCTTGTAATTTGGGATTGTGAATTAGTTGCCGAATCAAAGAATGAGCTTTAAGATTCTCCAGAGTCATACTCAGCCTGCTCCAAATAAGGGGCAGCCTGCAAGACACAAAATATCATAGGGGTGAAAAACTCATGCTAGAAAATCACTTATTTATGCAACCAAGTTTCACATGATTCCCAATTTATGCAACCAAGTTTTATAAATAGGACCAGTCCCGCCAAATCTTTACAGGTACAAAACTTGATGTGGTATATAGTTGGAACATGAGAAAAATGCAGTATCAGGTTATCTAGTTAGTAGTTATTGGTCAGGTCCAATTTTAAAGTGTCATTCCATTATTGTTTTATAAGTGTCATTCCATTCCTACACCTCTATTTGTGAATAAATATGAAAATCCATTCCATTCCTACAGGCAAAACAAACAGAGTGGAATGACTCATTCCAATACTGTGTCTATTGAGTCATTTTTTTGTTCAGTACAATGCTACTTTCTACTTTGTGTTACAACATTGTACTTTGTTATAAAGGCTCAACAATCCAATTCAATTTTCTAGCATTGCAAGGACATGCGTGATTTTATGATCACTACTGCGAAATTGTTTAACTTACCTCTGTGTAGTAGCCATGAAGCTTATGTATGTATCCAAACATTTTGCAAATATTCAGCAGTAAACACCTAACCATAATGAATGGTACCCTAAAAACAAAGTTCAGAGCAAAGAAAATTGCCTAATCTGACTCTCGTTTTTTAATTGAAATCTGTTTGACATCACCACCTGCAGATAAAGTAATGAACTAAGACTTTAGCAATGACCAGTCACCATGGTAGACATTCTTTACCTGGTGAGAATAATGCAACTACATTTATAAGTTTAAACCTAGATAGTAGATATTCCAGGTAGCATTATTAATAAAAGAACACAGACGCAAGCCATTGACTAAACATAGTCCACTTGCAACTTACCAATCCCAGATCAAAAGTGATATATAGTAACATTGAGATTTAGAACCCAATATGTTTACTTTAATGGGCACCATGGTAGCACTTTTTATAATCGTTTCACAATGTATGTTGCTAAAATAACATCCTTTCAAAAACATCTTTTCATGATAAATTGATTTTCTTCTCATTTTATTTTCCAAGTGTGACTACATGTTATTAATCTTAATTTTATTTTAGTGATGCCATTTTTTTCCAAACCCACGGGCTAATAACCTAGTACTTGTAATATAAATGTAATTGGTATTAAAAAATGAGATACCAATTATAACTATATCAGACAATACATTAAGATCAATGGACATTGATATTCCATGCAGAAAAACATAATATCACATAACATCTATTTAGAAATGAAACAATTCAGGAAAAACTAAAAAATGAGAAACACAAGTTGTACATAACATCTTTGCTTCCTTTGTCTCTAGGTGTAGCAGAGGTTTCACCTACATAATCATCATACTCAAGATTTGGCAATACATAATCATCATCATCATCATCAAGTTCGTAGTAACTTGGTCGTGATCTGAGGAAAACACACAAGCAAATCAGTCAAGGAGTCAACAACACCAACTTAAATATTAAAGTTAGAGTTGGTAAAGAAATGATGTATGAGAAAAGGATATTCAGTTCTTCCAAGGATGTGCAGACTCCCATTTGTGCAAGTGTGGGAAATCTTAACTTCCCCAAGAAGTGCTAGTGATTTGGTCATAGGGTAAAGGCCTCTTCCTTGTCTCCTTCACCAGTAAAAGTAATTGGATGATCATCGATTTTCTCAACACAAACCTGGAATTTTGGTTAGTTCCTGATACCAAACAAGAGTTTTTCTGTCTGATACAAGTCTAGATTAGACAAGGAGGTGGTGGTCCCAAGTGCTAAACAATAATTGATCTAGAAAAGTAAACTTCCACTCCAGCTATTGGGGCTTACCTGATCAAGAATCAGAAAAGATTTTTATCGAAAATAATACCCTAACAACATAAATGACAAGGAATACAGAAAAGAAACAGAGCGATGTTACCCCAAAACTTCATTCTTTCCTTGAAGAGGGACGCTGAGGATGCTGCGATAGAGAACAATACATGTAATTTAGTTAAAGCTAGAGAAAATTAATAGATGATGTTTATATAGATCTGGTATTCTTAAACAATTATCTACATACAAACGAAAGTTGAAGATTCAAATCAATCAGCGTATCATCATACATGATCATTCCTCAAGGTTTTCCAAATATTTAAATCGACAATCATGCCTTTGAAACCTAAACCTTGTTTCGGTGCAAAAATTAAATCACAACAAAACTAGCTTCTTGTTCAACGTTTACACAATTAAATCTAAACGTTTACAGCAAACAAAAACTACAGATAACACAAGAGAGTCACAAGCTTACAAAGTATTATCAACACGAAAAATTCTCCCTAAAACACTTTCTACAGCGGGAGACAAGTGTAATTAGGGTTTTCTCTACGGTTTTATATCAACGGGTGGGTCAGCAATCCGGATCTTATCTGGGTCAAGGAAACCCGCGTATAAAAGTTCTCGTCCAGTGAATCCACTTTCATTTTAGCCCATTACATAAATCTAACAACATAAATTAAGAAAGGAGAGCATTTACACCACAGCATCATCATCAAACCCTAGCGATTCCGCCCGCTCTCTGTCTCTCATCGCTCAATTTGGAAGAAGAATGGCGTTTTGGGGCAACTCTTTCTTCATTTCTATTTTGTTTCTTAAAACACTAATTTTGTGTTTTGTTTGATTCTTTTTGTAACTGCAATTCAGGTGGGGAGGTTTTGAATTTGTGCTTGATGTACCGATTGAGAAAGGGTTTCTTGTGCAACTCACACATATCTGTCTCGCAGATAGAGACGGAGTCTGGTACTGTCTACATCCTTGCCGATGGGAGGAGGTCTCCACTTTCTCCCCTCCACACAGACTTGTATCCAGCTGGACCACTTAGCTTTACGACACATTCCAATTAGCTCACACTTTTTCAGGTGGCAGTGTCTTTCTCTTTGGAAAAGATTGCATGGTTAGTTTTCACATTTTTCATTTTATGAATACAATTTTACCTTTGTATTTAATGTGAATTTATTGACCATAGGTGTAATGTTGATCCTGCAAAAGGTATTGTTTTGTTTTCTATTTCATACATGTATGGGATGGCATATAGAGGAAGAAACTAAATATAACCGGAATGATTATGTTTGGAGTGGTTGATTTTCCTACCATTATCTTCTAGTGCTTTGTGTGTTATTGTTAAAACAATTAGTCCCTTAAGATTTTATTTACACCTGAGTTTGATTCCTTTTAGTATATATTTTTAGCCCCCTACTTCATTGTTAACATATATACATAGTTCAAAAATCTATTATACAGATTTGGTCAATGCAGTTGATATGAATGCTTGCTTCATATCCAACACACAGGGGTTTAATTTGTACTTTTGTTTTATTTACGTGTGCTATTTGAATGCATATGGATGAATTTATTTAAAATCAAAACACAACTCCAAGGTTGATTTATATCATAGTTTTTAATTGTTTATTTTATTTTAATGAAGCTTGGTAGGATATGTATACACAAGACATTTTGCTATTGTAGCTAAGTTGGTGTAGCTATTTGGTCTTTTTACGAACATGACTGTTCAAATCCTTATAAATTGAGGTTTAGATTTTGAAAAAGGAAAATTAGGTCTTGTGTTTTACTAAACACAAGTTAGTTGAGCAACATAATCAAAGACTTGAGATGAGTAGCAATCACAAGATACATCGAGGTGATACTTCATATGTTACTTTTGTCTCATGTGTTGATCATACAAAATTAATGGCATTCACCTTTGTTGCCGTGATGGTAAGTATAATTTAATTGCTTTAGGGCCTAAAGCTAATAAATTGCGTAGGTCCCTAACAACAACAATCGGATTGTTTTACACAAAGAGTTGGGAAAAGGGGATTGTTTAGAAAATTGTTTCCTAAGTTTAGAGCTCTTAGAAAAATAAAAACTTTTATTAGGAAAGAGTATGTGCAAAAGTATTGGTCAAGATTTGAAGTTGTGTTAGTATCTCGTCCATGTTGGTACACCCATACATATATCTTGGCTAGTATCTCCCTCTTCTAATAAATGCAAATATTTTTTGACACCTGGCATGCCTCCAAAAAAAATTTATTTGCTCTCCTTGAATATATGATGTGTAACCAATGCATCTCACCTCTCTCTTCTCTACCTATTTTTTGAAATTATCAACAAGTAAATCTCTGAAAATCCGTCGTTCCTCTCACTTTTGAAGCTTCAATACGCTTAGATCACTCAACAGTCTATTAATTGCAAATATTATCTTTGAAAACCCTAGAAACAATTCATCAACGCTCCCTTTGAACGTCTTCACTTTCAGCACCAATAGTGAGAGATACAGAGAAATGAAGACAGAGAGTTTTTCAAGCAACGACATGTTTTTGGTGTAGAGGTCGACAATTGATTTGTTTCAATATTGTTTCGTTTAATTTGTTGGTTTTAATTTTCGAACATTATTTAAGTGTGAGAAAAATGAAGGGGTAGTGGGGCGGGGGTTTTCTTGATATGATGGTAGTGGGAGTTGTGATGATTAATTAGTGACGAGGATTAAGGGGAGGGGCGACGTGGAGAGATCGTGGGAGAATTTGAAAGGATGGGTAGTTAATGCAAATTAGTGCATTAAATGTTGATAAGCCGTAAAGTGGAAAGAATAGAGTCGCCTAGGTCTGACTCTGGCCTCAGTGATAGGCTGTTTTTTTCAAGCTTTCGTCACTACGGAAGCAACAACCTCCACGACATGATTGAAAACGATTTGTCAGATTAGGTATCGAGGATACCAACCCATGGGATAAAAAGAATTTAGGAATCTTATAAGCGAAGTTTCATATTGGTTTTATTTGAAAGATTTGTAATAGAACAGATCAAGAATCTTTCTATTATTTTTTTATATGAGAACAAAGAATGTGAAATAAATGTATGTATGAATTCTAGAAAACATTTGAAAAATCATTTGAAATAAATACATAGCATTTAATTGGCATTCTCGCAAACTCACTTTTATTGCCGGTGGAAAAAAGAAACAACATGTCTTTTGGAACAGAAGATAAATATGGTGTGACATAACATTCAAGCAGCAGAGAGAGAAGCTGATGTGAGAAGAAAATGGTAGCTGTTTTATCATCAAAATTAGTCACAATCAACAGATTGTAAAGAATTATGACGACACAAAAGCAGCTGATATCCTATCTGATGTACCTCAGAAAAATAGCATCGATCAGAAGATAGAGACGCTGAGATGAGATAGAGACGCTGAGATGAGATAGAGACGCTGAGATGAGATGCAGCAGATAGTAAGGGTGGAACAAAAGGTGCAGGCTGATGTACTAGATATAATTAAATCAGAAGATTAAAACTAGGGAAGTAATGCAGCAGATTACAAGAAGAAATATCCTAGTTGATAAAAATCTTGAAAAGATTAAGCTGTCGTGTTGCAAAATTTAGTCCCAATTAGCAGAGTGGACATAATAAGTGCAGCATAGTGGCTTAATCTTATTGAGCAATCTGCTGTCTTATGAAACTTCTCTTGAATCAGAATATGAAAGAAAAAGAGCATAAAGCAGCAGACTGAGTAAAGCAAGATTTACTCAAAAAGGGATAGACCGGGTTCCATCATGCCAAGCATTTCGATTAAGTTATTAAAGGTCGTTGCATCTACAACTTTGGTAAAAATATCAGTGATTTCTTCAGTTGAAGGAACGAATATAAATTCAATGTTACCTTTAAGAACGTGATCCTTCAGGAAATGCTATCGAATGTCAATATGCTTTGTTAAAGAATGTTGAATCGGGTTGTGAGAAATTGCAATAGCACTCTTAGAGTCGCAGTAAATTGGGTGTAACACCTCAAAATTTTTTTTAACACAAAATATTTCCGTATAATCCCTTTTAAATTCAAAACATTTAGAGTATTGTCCCAAAATATGGATTTACAAAAACCTTGGTATAAAATAAAAATCATTAGTTGGTGTTACAAAATATATCATAACCAAAGCCAAACGTAAATCCACCTGCTATCTCTACTAAATCCGTGCGACTCTGCTAGCAACCGCACCTAATCCTTAGTTCCTGAACCTGAGTACATAGCATCACAAACAAACATAGTACGTAAGACAAAATTGTCTCGTGAGATACATGGGTTTTAGACCCGACATTAATATATATAAATAATCACATTTATTTATAATCACATTTATTAGATATATAAATGTATATATATATCTATATACTTTAGTTACCTCCGTGGTAGCCCTATCTCATTCATATACATCAATCACCTCTTCGGTGATTCTATCACATTCATTCATAGCCTATTCGACCCGTCAAGTTGTTCGGAATGCCTCCAATCCAACGAGACCCCATTTTGCCCTACTAACCGGAATGCCTCCGATTCAGTAGAACCCCCATTGCCACAGTGTTCAGCCAAAGTGACCTATCTTCATCTTACTAACCAGAATGCCTCCAGTTCAGTAAGATCCAACATCTTGTTGGGTGATCGGAATGCCTCCGACTCATCAGTTTTATTCAAGATACCATGATAATCCAGAATGCCTCCAAATCTATCATGTACCTGCCTTATTTCAATCTACCCGTCATAACTATTACATGTGACTATATGTCACATCTATCATCAATGCCATAAGGCCATCATACAATCTATCCACATGCTAATCTTAACTAGCATTCACATAATCGGATCAACTAATCTCGTCATTAGTAATCACATATTATAAAGTACACTCTTTTACGTCATATCAATAATTAGTTATTAATTACTTTTCTTTATCATGATCTCTTTCAAAATCATCAATCACTTTAGACATACTTAGATAGTCTACTATTTATCACTTTCTCATATTTTCAATCATATCTTTATTAAAAATCATTTATTAATAAAGACTCACAAAACATCATATATGTTTTAAAAGAAATATTTGCTATGTACCCAGTTTAAAAAGTCTCATGTACTCACCTTAGCCAAGCTAATTCCAAATCGTGTCTAACAACACGAATCCTTGCTTTCCAACTTGTGAGATGTCACCAAACTTTAGGTCTTCTTGACCTACCATCAATATCATCACAATAACTAGTTATTATCCATAACTAATCACTAATCAATCCATATACACATTCCTAACCACCAAGTTCACCCAACTTGGTGGAATCTCAAACCCTAGTTCAAGATTTCCATCAATAAACCCAAATCCAACTTGTACACATCGATTACAAGCTTACAATGAGTGTTCCACACCCATGTTTAGTCATCTTCCCCAAAGATGACATGGTTGGTTCCCCAAACCACCATTTTTACCCATACAAAGCTCACAATCAAGGTAGATAAGTAAAATAGACAAGAATCCTTACCCTTGATGATTCAATCCTTCAAGATGGTGATGATTCGAGCTCCAAGACTCCAAAATCGACCACTTCTCTCTAGAAAATGGCTGCACAAAGTGTGGGGTTGAAGGTGAAATGAAACCCTAGCTTACACACAAGTTTATATGTTCCAGACCAAATTCGCGCCAAGCTCGCGCCGCGAAGTGACGCGGGTTTGCCTTTTAGAAGCCGATCTTTTCCAGCTTTCGCGCCCCGCTCGCGCCGCGAACCAAACGCGACCCTCTCGCGTTTCGTCTCCGGAGTTGCTGTTTGAACTCGCGCCTGCCTCGCGCCTGCCTCGCGCCGCGAGGGCTGCCTGGGTCAGTTTCTTGCCTTTTAAACTTGTTTCCATCCATGTCTTGACCCATACTTGGTTACCCCAAGGCCCAAACATCCAAACACTCGATAAAACACAACGGAGACTCGATTAAATATTTTCCCACCTTTATTCCTCAATATTTCCATTTAATATAATAACCGAAAATTCCGGTCGTTACAACTATCCATCCCTTAAAAAGGATTCCGTCCTCGGAATCAACTCAAGGATTTCCAATCCTCATTCCACTTCCAAATCATGGTCCAACGATACTTATGCATTTAAATGCCCACTTGACTCCGTTATACCCAAACGGGTCAAAAACCCAATCTTGAGTCTCTAATACCCGAACGGGTCAAAATTTCACAACTTGACCTTAACATTTTCAATCATTTTACCAATTCATTTATCTACATTGGGACGATATAACACAATCATTACTAATAGTCAATTGACCAAAACGATAGTCAATGCCTAGCTTTGACCAAATTGTCAACATTGCCAAATCCTTGACTTAAGCGCAAAGTCAACAAATCTTGAAAATTTTCCTTATCCATTAGTGGTTCTATTAATCATCAATTCTTTAACCATCAATTTTACACTCCTGGTCCAACAGCAGCCATACTCAATTTCTTAATTCCATTCGAATTGCCCAAAGGTCAAAGTCGCACCCTTTGACTACAATTATTTCCATTAATCAATCAACCACTATCATACACACATATATGTGATATATTATGCTCTTATCATTGACTAACCATTTTAAACGAAAGTAAAAATCCAATTTTTTTTTTTTTTGACTAAAGTCAACATCCCATCAGTTGATTAACCTTGACTTATGAATAAAGTCAACTTACCTTGCTAAATTCCACATATTCTTTATTACTAAGGCATCGCTTCTCAAAATTTTCATTCCCGATTTCATATTTAAATTTCTTTTCTCATCTGTTCCCTTTTTCCTTGATTTCGATCCCCACAGTCGATTAACAAATTCCATTAAAATTGACATCAATCTCTATTACTCCTTTACCTTCATTCAAATTCTTATACCATTCATAATTCCTTTCAAACATCCCTATACCATACTTGAAGTTCTCGATTACCGGCTAATAAGCCTCAATCATATCCAATTGTGGCCTAACCACCCGTTATACACCTTTCACCACTCATTGGCTACTAACCACTTTGCTTCCTAAAGCATTCCTTTTTCATGAACCATTAACTTGTAGGTATCTCCTACACATACCTCTACTTAAACACGACCCGTGTTTTCAATCCAATTTTTCACTTACCATATAATGGTAGCAATAACTTAACCATACGGTTCTACATACGTCCGACGCAAACCTCATATTCCTTAAATATCAAATTATACTTAACTAAATTATCGAGATGATCGGAAAGCCTCCAATCCAAAGTGACTCATACAAAACTATTCCATCTTGCATACAATTCATGTGTGCCTCATTACACTTACCATCATGATACCATTTTCTTTCACATTTGACTTTCACAATCAATCACATATTCTATCCAAATTTTCACTTTTCCACTTAACATTATCTCTCTAAAATCTCATGCCTTCCAAGGCCATTATTTCCACTTACGCACAATACCACACGGTATACACATAATCATTTCTAGTGCTTCCCACCAATCTACTCATTTATCAATCGCCTTATTCGATCCATTCTTACTAAAACTTATAACTTTTCTTTCACCCGGTCATCATGAGTCAACCAATTGACTTCGATCGTCACCCATACATACACTATCGTACTCTTTTTTTTTTTTTTTTTTTTTTTTTATAAACCTTTACCAAAAATAAACTATCCACTCTTGATGTCACGCCTGACATCTCCGACACCACCGTCTGCCATGACTACTTGCCAACATTCCATCAATCGTATCCAATAACTAAGGTTCCATTCTATATACATATATCCTTTTCTTTTCTTTTTTTCTTTTTTTTTTCACATCATATACTCTATTACCCATCTCGACTCTTGCACCATAATAACGTCAGACCTTGTAATTTCCTTCACGTCGCCTTCCATCTGTGCACGACTTCCTCACCACAAAATAACACTTTCACATTCTATAAGCCTTACCTAGGGAACTTTTACAACTTTCATGTTCCGTCTTTGATACTCCAAGACACCATAGTTTTCCCTTTCTTTTTTTTTTTTTTTTTTTTTACCAATCATAATATATTGATCATTTATTTAATTATCATTCTATACTTCCATGAAGGATTCTCATCGTTACTCCCTTCCACATAATTTAATTTCTCTTTTCTCAATACCGGTCATTAATTCAGAACTTTCATCTTATACATAGACCATGGAAGTTAACTCTAATAACTACTTTCGCAACAAAGGCTCCTTTGACAATTATAATGACCCAATTCATTAGGTATCATCTCGAGCGACTCATCAAAAGGTAATTCACAAATCATATAGCATAAGATTTATAGACATCATACCTGAAGCGGTATCGTGACTTCCTCTAGCCTCGCCGTGAGCAGTTGATATCAGCCTGCCGGTTCTTCTCTTCGGGCATGCGCCACTAAAATGTCCCTTCTCGTGACACGTGTAGCACTCCACTTCTTTGATGTTATTCACCCCGCAGTCTTTTGCCCTGTGCCCAACTCTTCCGCATGTGAAGCATAAAGCTGTACCCGACTTGCATTCTCCCTTGTGGCCCTTACCATAATTATGACACTTTCCGCCACCAACTTTATTGGTCAAAGTCGGTGTGAACCTTCCCTTCTTTGATGACTCCAAACTATCTTCGATTCTCCTCTTTTCTCCACCTCTTGGTAGCTTTTGGACCTCCCACTGATCCACTTTCTTGGCGTACACATCCACCGACTCATCTCCTTTTCTGAAGATCATAGATTCTTCTTGCACTTTCACTAAGATTCTCTTAGGGCAAAATTTCTCTTTCAAACGGCACGTGAATTCCTCCCATGACATCTCGTATATTGCCTTCTTGCCTAAGGCTTCGTACATCATAATCCACCACCCGTGTGCTTCGTCTTTCAACATTCTAGAAGCATATGTCACCATATCTTCCCTTTTACATTTGCTACTCTCCAAAGCTTGCTCAGTTTCTCGAATCCACCGGACGGTGACTCTTGGCTCAAAACTTCCCGAATACGCCTTGGGCTCATATGCCATAAATGCCTCGAACGAACATTCATTTCTCTTATCAAGACTCATATCATTTTCCTTTTCAGTCGACAGTTTCTCCAAGTGGGCCTTGCTACCCGAACACTTACTCTTTATACCCGGTTTGGAATTACCTTCCCTTTCCTTGGTCATCCGGTCATCAATAATACGGTTCACGTCCTCTTTTACTTCTTCCCTCATTCGGTCAAACATGACACAAATCACTTCTAATGTTACCGGCGTGTAGTTAGCATAAACTTCCGGGTCCTCTCCCGAGTTAAGTGGAGTTCGTCCACTTTCCACATTCACCATTTTGCTATAACAAGATGACAACTATACCTTCATTAATCATTCATTCAATAGTCCATTACGACTCTCAAGCTCGAAAATGACCACATAAGGCAATTCTTCCTAGGGTTCGACCCTAAGACAACTTAGCCATAAAGCTTTCAAGGTCAACCTAGTCATCTAACGGAAATATATCATTCTACTTCTACAACTTAAGTCTAGGGTGGTCAATCCAACCTAATTCGCTTAAGCTATAGCTCTGATACCAAGTTGTAACACCTCAAATTTTTTTTTTAACACAAAATATTTCCGTATAATCCCTTTTAAATTCAAAACATTTAGAGTATTGTCCCAAAATATGGATTTACAAAAACCTTGGTATAAAATAAAAATCATTAGTTGGTGTTACAAAATATATCATAACCAAAGCCAAACGTAAATCCACCTGCTATCTCTACTAAATCCGTGCGACTCTGCTAGCAACCGCACCTAATCCTTAGTTCCTGAACCTGAGTACATAGCATCACAAACAAACATAGTACGTAAGACAAAATTGTCTCGTGAGATACATGGGTTTTAGACCCGACATTAATATATATAAATAATCACATTTATTTATAATCACATTTATTAGATATATAAATGTATATATATATATATCTATATACTTTAGTTACCTCCGTGGTAGCCCTATCTCATTCATATACATCAATCACCTCTTCGGTGATTCTATCACATTCATTCATAGCCTATTCGACCCGTCAAGTTGTTCGGAATGCCTCCAATCCAACGAGACCCCATTTTGCCCTACTAACCGGAATGCCTCCGATTCAGTAGAACCCCCATTGCCACAGTGTTCAGCCAAAGTGACCTATCTTCATCTTACTAACCAGAATGCCTCCAGTTCAGTAAGATCCAACATCTTGTTGGGTGATCGGAATGCCTCCGACTCATCAGTTTTATTCAAGATACCATGATAATCCAGAATGCCTCCAAATCTATCATGTACCTGCCTTATTTCAATCTACCCGTCATAACTATTACATGTGACTATATGTCACATCTATCATCAATGCCATAAGGCCATCATACAATCTATCCACATGCTAATCTTAACTAGCATTCACATAAATTGAGGTTTAGATTTTGAAAAAGGAAAATTAGGTCTTGTGTTTTACTAAACACAAGTTAGTTGAGCAACATAATCAAAGACTTGAGATGAGTAGCAATCACAAGATACATCGAGGTGATACTTCATATGTTACTTTTGTCTCATGTGTTGATCATACAAAATTAATGGCATTCACCTTTGTTGCCGTGATGGTAAGTATAATTTAATTGCTTTAGGGCCTAAAGCTAATAAATTGCGTAGGTCCCTAACAACAACAATCGGATTGTTTTACACAAAGAGTTGGGAAAAGGGGATTGTTTAGAAAATTGTTTCCTAAGTTTAGAGCTCTTAGAAAAATAAAAACTTTTATTAGGAAAGAGTATGTGCAAAAGTATTGGTCAAGATTTGAAGTTGTGTTAGTATCTCGTCCATGTTGGTACACCCATACATATATCTTGGCTAGTATCTCCCTCTTCTAATAAATGCAAATATTTTTTGACACCTGGCATGCCTCCAAAAAAAATTTATTTGCTCTCCTTGAATATATGATGTGTAACCAATGCATCTCACCTCTCTCTTCTCTACCTATTTTTTGAAATTATCAACAAGTAAATCTCTGAAAATCCGTCGTTCCTCTCACTTTTGAAGCTTCAATACGCTTAGATCACTCAACAGTCTATTAATTGCAAATATTATCTTTGAAAACCCTAGAAACAATTCATCAACGCTCCCTTTGAACGTCTTCACTTTCAGCACCAATAGTGAGAGATACAGAGAAATGAAGACAGAGAGTTTTTCAAGCAACGACATGTTTTTGGTGTAGAGGTCGACAATTGATTTGTTTCAATATTGTTTCGTTTAATTTGTTGGTTTTAATTTTCGAACATTATTTAAGTGTGAGAAAAATGAAGGGGTAGTGGGGCGGGGGTTTTCTTGATATGATGGTAGTGGGAGTTGTGATGATTAATTAGTGACGAGGATTAAGGGGAGGGGCGACGTGGAGAGATCGTGGGAGAATTTGAAAGGATGGGTAGTTAATGCAAATTAGTGCATTAAATGTTGATAAGCCGTAAAGTGGAAAGAATAGAGTCGCCTAGGTCTGACTCTGGCCTCAGTGATAGGCTGTTTTTTTCAAGCTTTCGTCACTACGGAAGCAACAACCTCCACGACATGATTGAAAACGATTTGTCAGATTAGGTATCGAGGATACCAACCCATGGGATAAAAAGAATTTAGGAATCTTATAAGCGAAGTTTCATATTGGTTTTATTTGAAAGATTTGTAATAGAACAGATCAAGAATCTTTCTATTATTTTTTTATATGAGAACAAAGAATGTGAAATAAATGTATGTATGAATTCTAGAAAACATTTGAAAAATCATTTGAAATAAATACATAGCATTTAATTGGCATTCTCGCAAACTCACTTTTATTGCCGGTGGAAAAAAGAAACAACATGTCTTTTGGAACAGAAGATAAATATGGTGTGACATAACATTCAAGCAGCAGAGAGAGAAGCTGATGTGAGAAGAAAATGGTAGCTGTTTTATCATCAAAATTAGTCACAATCAACAGATTGTAAAGAATTATGACGACACAAAAGCAGCTGATATCCTATCTGATGTACCTCAGAAAAATAGCATCGATCAGAAGATAGAGACGCTGAGATGAGATAGAGACGCTGAGATGAGATAGAGACGCTGAGATGAGATGCAGCAGATAGTAAGGGTGGAACAAAAGGTGCAGGCTGATGTACTAGATATAATTAAATCAGAAGATTAAAACTAGGGAAGTAATGCAGCAGATTACAAGAAGAAATATCCTAGTTGATAAAAATCTTGAAAAGATTAAGCTGTCGTGTTGCAAAATTTAGTCCCAATTAGCAGAGTGGACATAATAAGTGCAGCATAGTGGCTTAATCTTATTGAGCAATCTGCTGTCTTATGAAACTTCTCTTGAATCAGAATATGAAAGAAAAAGAGCATAAAGCAGCAGACTGAGTAAAGCAAGATTTACTCAAAAAGGGATAGACCGGGTTCCATCATGCCAAGCATTTCGATTAAGTTATTAAAGGTCGTTGCATCTACAACTTTGGTAAAAATATCAGTGATTTCTTCAGTTGAAGGAACGAATATAAATTCAATGTTACCTTTAAGAACGTGATCCTTCAGGAAATGCTATCGAATGTCAATATGCTTTGTTAAAGAATGTTGAATCGGGTTGTGAGAAATTGCAATAGCACTCTTAGAGTCGCAGTAAATTGGGTGTAACACCTCAAAATTTTTTTTAACACAAAATATTTCCGTATAATCCCTTTTAAATTCAAAACATTTAGAGTATTGTCCCAAAATATGGATTTACAAAAACCTTGGTATAAAATAAAAATCATTAGTTGGTGTTACAAAATATATCATAACCAAAGCCAAACGTAAATCCACCTGCTATCTCTACTAAATCCGTGCGACTCTGCTAGCAACCGCACCTAATCCTTAGTTCCTGAACCTGAGTACATAGCATCACAAACAAACATAGTACGTAAGACAAAATTGTCTCGTGAGATACATGGGTTTTAGACCCGACATTAATATATATAAATAATCACATTTATTTATAATCACATTTATTAGATATATAAATGTATATATATATCTATATACTTTAGTTACCTCCGTGGTAGCCCTATCTCATTCATATACATCAATCACCTCTTCGGTGATTCTATCACATTCATTCATAGCCTATTCGACCCGTCAAGTTGTTCGGAATGCCTCCAATCCAACGAGACCCCATTTTGCCCTACTAACCGGAATGCCTCCGATTCAGTAGAACCCCCATTGCCACAGTGTTCAGCCAAAGTGACCTATCTTCATCTTACTAACCAGAATGCCTCCAGTTCAGTAAGATCCAACATCTTGTTGGGTGATCGGAATGCCTCCGACTCATCAGTTTTATTCAAGATACCATGATAATCCAGAATGCCTCCAAATCTATCATGTACCTGCCTTATTTCAATCTACCCGTCATAACTATTACATGTGACTATATGTCACATCTATCATCAATGCCATAAGGCCATCATACAATCTATCCACATGCTAATCTTAACTAGCATTCACATAATCGGATCAACTAATCTCGTCATTAGTAATCACATATTATAAAGTACACTCTTTTACGTCATATCAATAATTAGTTATTAATTACTTTTCTTTATCATGATCTCTTTCAAAATCATCAATCACTTTAGACATACTTAGATAGTCTACTATTTATCACTTTCTCATATTTTCAATCATATCTTTATTAAAAATCATTTATTAATAAAGACTCACAAAACATCATATATGTTTTAAAAGAAATATTTGCTATGTACCCAGTTTAAAAAGTCTCATGTACTCACCTTAGCCAAGCTAATTCCAAATCGTGTCTAACAACACGAATCCTTGCTTTCCAACTTGTGAGATGTCACCAAACTTTAGGTCTTCTTGACCTACCATCAATATCATCACAATAACTAGTTATTATCCATAACTAATCACTAATCAATCCATATACACATTCCTAACCACCAAGTTCACCCAACTTGGTGGAATCTCAAACCCTAGTTCAAGATTTCCATCAATAAACCCAAATCCAACTTGTACACATCGATTACAAGCTTACAATGAGTGTTCCACACCCATGTTTAGTCATCTTCCCCAAAGATGACATGGTTGGTTCCCCAAACCACCATTTTTACCCATACAAAGCTCACAATCAAGGTAGATAAGTAAAATAGACAAGAATCCTTACCCTTGATGATTCAATCCTTCAAGATGGTGATGATTCGAGCTCCAAGACTCCAAAATCGACCACTTCTCTCTAGAAAATGGCTGCACAAAGTGTGGGGTTGAAGGTGAAATGAAACCCTAGCTTACACACAAGTTTATATGTTCCAGACCAAATTCGCGCCAAGCTCGCGCCGCGAAGTGACGCGGGTTTGCCTTTTAGAAGCCGATCTTTTCCAGCTTTCGCGCCCCGCTCGCGCCGCGAACCAAACGCGACCCTCTCGCGTTTCGTCTCCGGAGTTGCTGTTTGAACTCGCGCCTGCCTCGCGCCTGCCTCGCGCCGCGAGGGCTGCCTGGGTCAGTTTCTTGCCTTTTAAACTTGTTTCCATCCATGTCTTGACCCATACTTGGTTACCCCAAGGCCCAAACATCCAAACACTCGATAAAACACAACGGAGACTCGATTAAATATTTTCCCACCTTTATTCCTCAATATTTCCATTTAATATAATAACCGAAAATTCCGGTCGTTACAACTATCCATCCCTTAAAAAGGATTCCGTCCTCGGAATCAACTCAAGGATTTCCAATCCTCATTCCACTTCCAAATCATGGTCCAACGATACTTATGCATTTAAATGCCCACTTGACTCCGTTATACCCAAACGGGTCAAAAACCCAATCTTGAGTCTCTAATACCCGAACGGGTCAAAATTTCACAACTTGACCTTAACATTTTCAATCATTTTACCAATTCATTTATCTACATTGGGACGATATAACACAATCATTACTAATAGTCAATTGACCAAAACGATAGTCAATGCCTAGCTTTGACCAAATTGTCAACATTGCCAAATCCTTGACTTAAGCGCAAAGTCAACAAATCTTGAAAATTTTCCTTATCCATTAGTGGTTCTATTAATCATCAATTCTTTAACCATCAATTTTACACTCCTGGTCCAACAGCAGCCATACTCAATTTCTTAATTCCATTCGAATTGCCCAAAGGTCAAAGTCGCACCCTTTGACTACAATTATTTCCATTAATCAATCAACCACTATCATACACACATATATGTGATATATTATGCTCTTATCATTGACTAACCATTTTAAACGAAAGTAAAAATCCAATTTTTTTTTTTTTTGACTAAAGTCAACATCCCATCAGTTGATTAACCTTGACTTATGAATAAAGTCAACTTACCTTGCTAAATTCCACATATTCTTTATTACTAAGGCATCGCTTCTCAAAATTTTCATTCCCGATTTCATATTTAAATTTCTTTTCTCATCTGTTCCCTTTTTCCTTGATTTCGATCCCCACAGTCGATTAACAAATTCCATTAAAATTGACATCAATCTCTATTACTCCTTTACCTTCATTCAAATTCTTATACCATTCATAATTCCTTTCAAACATCCCTATACCATACTTGAAGTTCTCGATTACCGGCTAATAAGCCTCAATCATATCCAATTGTGGCCTAACCACCCGTTATACACCTTTCACCACTCATTGGCTACTAACCACTTTGCTTCCTAAAGCATTCCTTTTTCATGAACCATTAACTTGTAGGTATCTCCTACACATACCTCTACTTAAACACGACCCGTGTTTTCAATCCAATTTTTCACTTACCATATAATGGTAGCAATAACTTAACCATACGGTTCTACATACGTCCGACGCAAACCTCATATTCCTTAAATATCAAATTATACTTAACTAAATTATCGAGATGATCGGAAAGCCTCCAATCCAAAGTGACTCATACAAAACTATTCCATCTTGCATACAATTCATGTGTGCCTCATTACACTTACCATCATGATACCATTTTCTTTCACATTTGACTTTCACAATCAATCACATATTCTATCCAAATTTTCACTTTTCCACTTAACATTATCTCTCTAAAATCTCATGCCTTCCAAGGCCATTATTTCCACTTACGCACAATACCACACGGTATACACATAATCATTTCTAGTGCTTCCCACCAATCTACTCATTTATCAATCGCCTTATTCGATCCATTCTTACTAAAACTTATAACTTTTCTTTCACCCGGTCATCATGAGTCAACCAATTGACTTCGATCGTCACCCATACATACACTATCGTACTCTTTTTTTTTTTTTTTTTTTTTTTTTATAAACCTTTACCAAAAATAAACTATCCACTCTTGATGTCACGCCTGACATCTCCGACACCACCGTCTGCCATGACTACTTGCCAACATTCCATCAATCGTATCCAATAACTAAGGTTCCATTCTATATACATATATCCTTTTCTTTTCTTTTTTTCTTTTTTTTTTCACATCATATACTCTATTACCCATCTCGACTCTTGCACCATAATAACGTCAGACCTTGTAATTTCCTTCACGTCGCCTTCCATCTGTGCACGACTTCCTCACCACAAAATAACACTTTCACATTCTATAAGCCTTACCTAGGGAACTTTTACAACTTTCATGTTCCGTCTTTGATACTCCAAGACACCATAGTTTTCCCTTTCTTTTTTTTTTTTTTTTTTTTACCAATCATAATATATTGATCATTTATTTAATTATCATTCTATACTTCCATGAAGGATTCTCATCGTTACTCCCTTCCACATAATTTAATTTCTCTTTTCTCAATACCGGTCATTAATTCAGAACTTTCATCTTATACATAGACCATGGAAGTTAACTCTAATAACTACTTTCGCAACAAAGGCTCCTTTGACAATTATAATGACCCAATTCATTAGGTATCATCTCGAGCGACTCATCAAAAGGTAATTCACAAATCATATAGCATAAGATTTATAGACATCATACCTGAAGCGGTATCGTGACTTCCTCTAGCCTCGCCGTGAGCAGTTGATATCAGCCTGCCGGTTCTTCTCTTCGGGCATGCGCCACTAAAATGTCCCTTCTCGTGACACGTGTAGCACTCCACTTCTTTGATGTTATTCACCCCGCAGTCTTTTGCCCTGTGCCCAACTCTTCCGCATGTGAAGCATAAAGCTGTACCCGACTTGCATTCTCCCTTGTGGCCCTTACCATAATTATGACACTTTCCGCCACCAACTTTATTGGTCAAAGTCGGTGTGAACCTTCCCTTCTTTGATGACTCCAAACTATCTTCGATTCTCCTCTTTTCTCCACCTCTTGGTAGCTTTTGGACCTCCCACTGATCCACTTTCTTGGCGTACACATCCACCGACTCATCTCCTTTTCTGAAGATCATAGATTCTTCTTGCACTTTCACTAAGATTCTCTTAGGGCAAAATTTCTCTTTCAAACGGCACGTGAATTCCTCCCATGACATCTCGTATATTGCCTTCTTGCCTAAGGCTTCGTACATCATAATCCACCACCCGTGTGCTTCGTCTTTCAACATTCTAGAAGCATATGTCACCATATCTTCCCTTTTACATTTGCTACTCTCCAAAGCTTGCTCAGTTTCTCGAATCCACCGGACGGTGACTCTTGGCTCAAAACTTCCCGAATACGCCTTGGGCTCATATGCCATAAATGCCTCGAACGAACATTCATTTCTCTTATCAAGACTCATATCATTTTCCTTTTCAGTCGACAGTTTCTCCAAGTGGGCCTTGCTACCCGAACACTTACTCTTTATACCCGGTTTGGAATTACCTTCCCTTTCCTTGGTCATCCGGTCATCAATAATACGGTTCACGTCCTCTTTTACTTCTTCCCTCATTCGGTCAAACATGACACAAATCACTTCTAATGTTACCGGCGTGTAGTTAGCATAAACTTCCGGGTCCTCTCCCGAGTTAAGTGGAGTTCGTCCACTTTCCACATTCACCATTTTGCTATAACAAGATGACAACTATACCTTCATTAATCATTCATTCAATAGTCCATTACGACTCTCAAGCTCGAAAATGACCACATAAGGCAATTCTTCCTAGGGTTCGACCCTAAGACAACTTAGCCATAAAGCTTTCAAGGTCAACCTAGTCATCTAACGGAAATATATCATTCTACTTCTACAACTTAAGTCTAGGGTGGTCAATCCAACCTAATTCGCTTAAGCTATAGCTCTGATACCAAGTTGTAACACCTCAAATTTTTTTTTTAACACAAAATATTTCCGTATAATCCCTTTTAAATTCAAAACATTTAGAGTATTGTCCCAAAATATGGATTTACAAAAACCTTGGTATAAAATAAAAATCATTAGTTGGTGTTACAAAATATATCATAACCAAAGCCAAACGTAAATCCACCTGCTATCTCTACTAAATCCGTGCGACTCTGCTAGCAACCGCACCTAATCCTTAGTTCCTGAACCTGAGTACATAGCATCTATAAACTTTAGTTACCTCCGTGGTAGCCCTATCTCATTCATATACATCAATCACCTCTTCGGTGATTCTATCACATTCATTCATAGCCTATTCGACCCGTCAAGTTGTTCGGAATGCCTCCAATCCAACGAGACCCCATTTTGCCCTACTAACCGGAATGCCTCCGATTCAGTAGAACCCCCATTGCCACAGTGTTCAGCCAAAGTGACCTATCTTCATCTTACTAACCAGAATGCCTCCAGTTCAGTAAGATCCAACATCTTGTTGGGTGATCGGAATGCCTCCGACTCATCAGTTTTATTCAAGATACCATGATAATCCAGAATGCCTCCAAATCTATCATGTACCTGCCTTATTTCAATCTACCCGTCATAACTATTACATGTGACTATATGTCACATCTATCATCAATGCCATAAGGCCATCATACAATCTATCCACATGCTAATCTTAACTAGCATTCACATAATCGGATCAACTAATCTCGTCATTAGTAATCACATATTATAAAGTACACTCTTTTACGTCATATCAATAATTAGTTATTAATTACTTTTCTTTATCATGATCTCTTTCAAAATCATCAATCACTTTAGACATACTTAGATAGTCTACTATTTATCACTTTCTCATATTTTCAATCATATCTCTATTAAAAATTATTTATTAATAAAGACTCACAAAACATCATATATGTTTTAAAAGAAATATTTGCTATGTACCCAGTTTAAAAAGTCTCATGTACTCACCTTAGCCAAGCTAATTCCAAATCGTGTCTAACAACACGAATCCTTGCTTTCCAACTTGTGAGATGTCACCAAACTTTAGGTCTTCTTGACCTACCATCAATATCATCACAATAACTAGTTATTATCCATAACTAATCACTAATCAATCCATATACACATTCCTAACCACCAAGTTCACCCAACTTGGTGGAATCTCAAACCCTAGTTCAAGATTTCCATCAATAAACCCAAATCCAACTTGTACACATCGATTACAAGCTTACAATGAGTGTTCCACACCCATGTTTAGTCATCTTCCCCAAAGATGACATGGTTGGTTCCCCAAACCACCATTTTTACCCATACAAAGCTCACAATCAAGGTAGATAAGTAAAATAGACAAGAATCCTTACCCTTGATGATTCAATCCTTCAAGATGGTGATGATTCGAGCTCCAAGACTCCAAAATCGACCACTTCTCTCTAGAAAATGGCTGCACAAAGTGTGGGGTTGAAGGTGAAATGAAACCCTAGCTTACACACAAGTTTATATGTTCCAGACCAAATTCGCGCCGAGCTCGCGCCGAGCTCGCGCCGCGAAGTGACGCGGGTTTGCCTTTTAGAAGCCGATCTTTTCCAGCTTTCGCGCCCCGCTCGCGCCGAGTTCGCGCCGCGAACCAAACGCGACCCTCTCGCGTTTCGTCTCCGGAGTTGCTGTTTGAACTCGCGCCTGCCTCGCGTCTGCCTCGCGCCGCGAGGGCTGCCTGGGTCAGTTTCTTGCCTTTTAAACTTGTTTCCACCCATGTCTTGACCCATACTTGGTTACCCCAAGGCCCAAACATCCAAACACTCGATAAAACACAACGGAGACTCGATTAAATATTTTCCCACCTTTATTCCTCAATATTTCCATTTAATATAATAACCGAAAATTCCGGTCGTTACATTGGGACCTTAAGAATCTTGTAACCATATTCAGTGAGTTGGGTCTTCATCCATAACATCTGAGAACAGCACCTTGCAGCTGCTACGTACTCGGCTTCAGCAGTTGAAAGAGAAACGCAGTTCTGTTTCCTAGATGACCAGCTGACTAATCTTCCACCAAGAAGTTGACACCTACCAGATGTGCTTTTGCGATCAAGCTTACAACCGGCATGATCAACATCTGTGAATGCCTGTAGGCTAAAGTTGTTTCATGCTGGGTACCAAAGACCCAAGGTTGTTGTACCTTTTAAGTATTGAAAGATCTGTTTCACTGCTGTTAGATGAGATACTTTAGGATCAGCCTGATATTTGGCACACAGACCTGTGGAGAACATGATGTCTGGACGAATTGCAGTCAAGTAAAGTAAAGTAGGGATCCAATCATGCCTCTGTATTGTTTGATGTCGACTGGCTGACCGGTGGGATCAGCAGTTAGCTTTGTGCCGACTGAGATTGGAAGATTAGCCTTAGTGCAGTTCGTCATGTTGTATTTCTTCAGCAGCTCAGTGGTGTATTTCTGCTGATGACAAGGCTCCCGACCCCAATGGTTTTTCCTTCAAATTTTACAAGAAATTTTGGAGCTTAATGAAGGACGATATTTTTGCATACGTAAAACACTTCGAACAATGGGGAAGATTTTCGTGGGGATGCAATGCATCATTCATTACATTGGCGGCTAAAAGAATCCACTCTCCCTTGGGGATTATAGACCCATAAGCCTCACCAGATCTATTTACAAGATTATGGCGTAGGATGTAGCAAATCGAATTAAAAGTGTGATTAGGGAGTGGATAGATGAAGTTCAAACGGATTTCGTCAAAGGCCGTAAAATACTTGAAGGCCCGCTTATTGTTAATGTGATATGCTCTTGGGGAAAACTAAAGAATACAAAAAATCATTCTCTTCAAAGCCAATTTCAACAAGGCCTTCGATTCGGTAATTTGAGATTTTTTGGACTCTATAATGGAACATGAAAGCCGCACAAGATAGACAACGAAGTTATTCGGGTTTGAAGAAAAGGCCACAGGACTTGGATCTCGGGGATATGGTAATGTTGAAAGTGTCACCTTGGAAAGGTGTAATGTGGTTTGGAAAGAAAGGGAAATTAAGTCCAAGATATGTTGGACAGTTTAAGATATTGAAGCGGACCGGGCTTCAAGCATTTAAGTTGGAACTTCTACCCGAACTTCAAAGTGTGCATGATACCTTTCACGTGATTTATTTGAAGAAGTTCATCGGGGAAGTTGAAAATATCATTCCATTGCAAGAGTTGCGGGTTGACGCCCCGAATCGGTTGATTGAAGAGCCCGAGACTATATTAGAGACTAAGACGAAGAAGCTTCGGAATAAAGAGAACGAGTTGGTATTGATCAAGTGGAAGCATTCCCTTGGACCAAATTTGACTTGGGAAGTCACATATGAGATTCGGAAGAGATACCCGGATTTCATGAACTATGATGAGATTCCGAGGACGGAATCTTCTTAAGGGGTAGATAGTTGTAACGAACCGAATTTTGTGAATAAATAAATTGTACAAAAATATGATAAATAAGGATAAATCGTTTAAAGATCGTAGGAATTGGTTTCGTGTCGTTTGGACACCGTATGGGGAAGTTATGGTCGAAACAGGGTCGAGGCAAGAACCGAAAAGTGCAGCCCGCCTGGAGAGCAGAGTTCGCGACGCGGACCCTGAGTTCGCGGTCGCGAAGGGTGGCCAGAGATTTCAGGGTTATGGAGGCGAGAGTTCACGATAGGGTTCGCGACGGGTTAGCGATCGTGAGGAGCTGCACGCGGGAAGCTCGCGAACGTGAACTTTGAGTTCGCGTCGCGAACTATATCAGACAACAGCATTAAAGTCGGGTTTTAGTCATAAATGCAGCCCACAAACCCTACTTTTCATCCTTTGGCGATTTGGAGTGCAATGGCTGATATTGGTTGATTTCTCCATCAAAGCTTGATAGATTTCACTCCTAAGTGAAGATTAAAGGTATATCTTCACTCTTTGATCTTTGTAGCTTTAGATCCATGTATTTTGAGGTATGGGTTTGAAACCCTAGTTCTTGGGGTTATGGTTTATGGTTGAATAAGTGATGTATACACTTAATAGATGATATTTTAACAAAGGAAACAAGTGTATGATTAAGATTTGTGAGAATCTTAAGGGTTGGTTAAACCTAGGGTTGACAAATCACCATAATTGGGGGAAAGTGTTAGTTAATGGTATCTAGAGATAAATGGATTTATTACTAGTAGTATATCATGTTGAACATCTTGTGATTATTATATTAGGCTTTTGGTGAAGTCTTGGAAGGTTGATCGGTTGTGAAAGCAAGGAGATTTCGTGTGTAGGACACATTTGGAGCATTAATTGCTAAGGTGAGTACGTGTGGAATTTACTGAGTACATAGCCTTTGAAATACATTTTCTTACTTGTGTTACGGTCTATTTGCTTATTTGTGTAGACTTGTAGTATATTAAGTTAGTGTTATATATTATTGATAATATTGGACTAACTGTTTTGATGATGAAAGTGATAGCCGAGAGCTAGATTGACATAACTGTTGAGTTATGGTGAGATTGAGATGATGAGATGACACGAGCGACTCCCGGTCTTGAGGTGTGGATTGAGGGGCAGTTGGGTGAATTCTAATCGACTCATCCACGTTAGTAGTCTTGCTAACTGGACGTATTCCGGCGAGTAAGGCAGGTATCGGTAGATTGGGCGATTCCCTCTTGCCGGTATCTTGTTTCTAATTAGTTCGGGGGCAACCCGATAACTAGATATGTATGTGCTTCTAGCTAGTTCGGGGGCAACCCGATAGTTACATATGTTTCCTAAGAGAGCAAGATTGATAGAGTCACAATAGGGTGACTAGATTGGATATATATATATATATATATATATATATACATATATATATATATATATATATATATATATACATATATATATATACATATATATATATATATATATATATATATATATATATATATATATATATATATATATATATATATATATATATATATATATATATATATACACACGTGTTTATTCGTATTGTGACATTCGATATTATTATTGGGTCTAAACCCATGAAGCTCACGAGACGTTTGTCTCACGTACTCCTTGTTGTTTTTGCTATGTACTCAGGTTCGGGATCGAATGTATAAGTGCACATGGATAGAGATGCGGGGCCTAGAGTAGAAAAACACTAGAACGGATTTAGACTTAGCTTTGGTTTTGATATATTTTGTAATACCAAACTTATACTCTGATTTTCATACCAAAAGCTTTTGTAAATCCATATTTTGAGATAGTTCTCCTCTTTATTAAATGATTGTTTTGACCAAATGTTTATTTTAAAAAAATTGAAGTTCTGACAGGTCTATATGCTTCCAATGCCGAGCTGATGAGCTTTGTCACGTTTGCTTTCTATGTTCCCGTCAGAGGTATAACAAAGTTGTGTAAAACCAATAATTTGTGTACTTTGTGTATGGCTATTCAAGCTCGAACTTTTAATTTGATTTATAATGGCATTGATTTGATGATTCGATTTAAAATTACTATGAGCCACCATGATTTATTATGGGTTATAGACAAGTATTACTAAATATCATTACTCTATAATGACTGAAAAATTATGTCTTTATCTCAATGAATATACTATTTTTCTAAATGAAATTATGAAAATGTTATGAAAATTTTAATAAATCACCCGTGATTTATCACGAGTTTAGGCTAGTTATTCCATAAACAAATAATACTTGCCATATTAAAGACATAGTATTAAGTAATTACCGTCTATCATTAAACTTTGTTGGTGAAGCATAACAGTTTTCAAAATCCCCTGAAATAGGCCAGGTATTTATATAAACTTTGTGGACAAACAACGTTTTCGGTCAACCCGACTCGAAAGAAATTATGAAATGCAAATATTTGCTAAAGCATCACACGTTGCAACAACAGCTTCACAATAAAAGGATTATAGCTATAATCCCTTCACGAGTTTGAATGGAACACGTGCATTATGCATAAAGTAGCCAGCAAATGTTTTGCTGAACGAAACTATAGTCCCTTCACCAATTGCTAATGATATATAATAACAAATGAAGAACGCAAATTATTATCTTATAATACATTTACGATTAAAGTCAGTACTGTTCATTTGAGATTTACAAACGGAGTTCCGTTACTTGTTAAAATCCCTGACGCGCTTCAATTTAGTGAGATTCCTTCAAGCGCTTCAAATGGTATTATACATGGCCAGCACACCATAATGTCTTTTTGATATATCTTAACTGAATGCATATACAACAAAGATTCCTTCCTGGCCAAGTGAGTTAGGTGTGAACTATTAAAGATTTGGTCGCAATCTCCTTTTGTCTAATATTGTTTTTTCCTATTTATTATTAAATCAATATACTATAACTAAAAAAAACCTTCTTTATAATAGTCAATTTTTTTATACTTTCTTCGTTTCAAAATAAGTGATACAAATGAGCTTACACATTCTTTTAGGTAAAATATGATAATGAAGATTAATTAGATTAAATTGTATGGTTAGTGGAAGACGAGTCCCACATATTTGAATTAAAGTGAATTTAATGATGTTTAAAAGTAAAAGTAAAGGTAAATGAGTCATTTCACTTTATTAAAGGTGATAGTTAGTGGGTATGAGTCCCACTATATTTTACCAAATAAGAAAAGTTTCAAAGTGTATCACTTATTTTGAAACACCCAAAAAAAGAAAGTGTATCACTTATTTTGAAACGGAGGAAGTATATATATTTTAATAATTTTATAATTGTAAAGTAAATATTTGTTCTTTTTATGGTTTAAAATGACAAACTTATGATTGCTATATTTTATGATGTAAAAATGACTAAAAGGTTCTAACTTACTATCAAAATACTGATTTATAACACTTTAATTTGAAAAGTAATTCTTTTTTTATACAAATTTGGTTACACTAGAGATAAAAGTTGTCAAAATAACAAATTAGATCATTTCAAATTTACGATAAATTTTCCAGGTTAACAAGAGTTACACACAATATTACACCACAATTGTAAGTATAACTAAAGATTGTATAAACACATATTTGAGGTAAATCAAAATTGGTTGAAATATAAACTTAACTCGGCATTCAAATATATTTTAATATCCTGCGGCATCGTGCGTGTAAAGTGCGCTTATCTTATACTTTTAATATACAATGTAATTAACGAGTATTGTAATCTTTGCGCATTGTTCGGGTATAGTTTACTAATAATAAAGAGTCAGCAGTTAATTATTGGAGTTTGGGCCAATTGGCCAAACCATATCAAAGTTAAGTCTAGCTAAAAACATCAAATTTGCATTTTCATTAATGTAGAATTGATTCCTAAAATGAAAGTATGGTTATTAATAAATTTTCTAATAAACATCTTAACATTTAACCATGATCAAAAGGGTTGCGATATCAATTTCGATAATATACATCAAACTCAACTTAAATAATAATTCCATCCCGGTGCGAAGCCCGGACAACTTCATAACTTGTTAACAATCAATTATCAACCTCAGAAATTCCACTTCCGCTAGCTGAATTTATTAGAATTGTCAATGATATTGGGAGTTCCTTGGGTGTCCCCCAACTACAAAAGTTGAAATGTATACGCATTTTACTAATTGATTTAACAAACTTTTACATGAAATTAACATATTTAATAAACTCAAACATATTGTTATTAGTTAAAAAAAACATTTAATACACGTAAAAAATAAATATCATTAATATGTAATAAATGCATTTATTCATTATAAAAGGAAATTTCAAACTCATTCAATGCTTCTAATCTCATGCGCCCAAGGACATGAGTTAGAAAACTCATAATTAGAAAAATCAGATTTGGCTCACATTTGCACCATCACCGACTTTTAAGTGTTTCGATTTGATTTTAGTAGAAATTGTATTGTATCGTAGTATACAAGTAAAGCTATATTATGGTTGAACTTGCTCCACAAAAAGCTATATGTTATCAAAGATTAAGGCTTTAATCAAGTTAGGTTGCCTAATCGTCCCGTCTAAGGATTTCGGAATAATAGAAATTGAAAAACATGATTGAAAATATAAAATCATTGTGAATAAATCTTTCCATCCATTCAACCCAAATACCCCAATAAGGAAATGCACCAACTTGTGCATGATTGTCAGATTATTTGGCATGAAGTGCAAACATATTATCATTCTCAACCACACCCACAAAGATATGTCTTAGCTAAAAGGCTTTATCTTGAATTTGTGGCTAAAAAGAGTTTGGAAAATATCCTATGATAAATCAGAAAAATATCGTTGCATAATTCACGAGTGATGCGGGTTAGGTTTGTAAATTAATCACTTGTACTACCTTTGCCCCCTCGCTAGCTCCTTGTTAGTGTTAGGTGGTTTTTTTTATAATATACTAGGTTATAACCCGTGAAAATTCACGGGCTGTCCATAATTTTACTCTGCCTAACTTTTATAGGATACAAAAGTTTATCATTAATTATATGATCATCACATATTTGATAAGAAAATATATAATTGTTCTAAAACGCAAACTTTGGAATACGAATTTAGAAATTATATATACATGAGAAATTGGCTTCAAGTTATCGATATAAATGCGGAAGGTTTGGATGATCTTTTGGAGCGGGTGGATTACAGTGGACTATGTAATAAGTCTAAGTTAATAATTGAAGCTATTGTTTTAACGGTGATTTGGATAATGTGGCGGCACCGAAACGCTATTATTTTCAAAAATGGGGATGCTCGAAGAAATCTATTGGTCGACGCAATAAAAGAAGTCTCTTATCTTTGGATTTGTAATCGTAGACCTAAGTTTAAAGTTAGTTGGACCGAGTGGTTAATTTTACCATGTAATTGATTGTTTGTGTTTTTGGCTAGTGTTTTGCTAGTCTTTTTGTTTTATTGAAAGCCGTTTCCAAAAAAATATACATGAGAAATTTAAGATTACATAATAATAAAATGATATACATAGAATACTAATAAAAAAATCAAATAAAACATTACTAAGTAAAGTTAACAAAATAACGATTTTAACAAAATAAGAATAATTAAGATAAATTTCTAAACATTTATTTGAATACAACATTTGATGTTTTATTTGACAGACCACGCCCATCATTATCTTCTATTAATATTTTAAAATATTGTTTGCTCTTTACTTTTTATAACGCTACATGTAATTGTCTGTGTGAAAACATTGACTCTCTCAAATACATAAAAAAATTTTAATGAAAATTTCTAGAATATAAATATAAATCACTAATTTTATAATTGTTTAACCATTTAATCAACATTTAATAATAAAGATTTGGGCTAATAATATTTTGGGGTCAAACCGGATTATATAGGACATAAAGCGAATCATCCTTTAACCCACTCACACACCAACCCATCCACATACGATCTGACCGACCCAACACCGTTTTTAACATATGTGACATGCCGTTTTCTCTAACCATGAACCCGGTGACCCGTTGATCCAGATACCCGAAAATAACCCGGCAATTTTTATTTTTTCCCTAATTTGAAATTTAGGCCGGTCTTTCACAGTTTCAGATTTTTTTCTGAGCTCATTCGTTTCTCTCTCACTCTACCGACAACCAGTGGCGACTACCACCGGCCACCATCGGAGGCGGCAACCGACCACCAGCGACACCATCACAAGGTAATTCTTGTTTCAATCTCTTAATGCAAATAGATTTAATCATGAAATTTTTGTATTTGTTTCGATTTATTAATCATGTGCAAGAGTAAATAAGAAATTGACTAATTTCATGATAATTTTTGTTTCTGACCTACAAAATTATGTGCAAAAATTTGGGGTTCAGAATGAATATTTTACTGATTTATGATGAATGTGGGTTCAAAAATTTAATGATAATTTATGTTTCCACTTTTTATGTGTTCCGGATAAGCCGGTCAACCGGTGGCATGTCACCCGGACATGGTATCGGGTCAAGTAATAACCCGTGTTGTAAAACATTGACATAGATAATAGTAAGGAATGAGTTTACTTGTGTGTTGTAAAACATTGACACAAACATTAGTATACATCTTTTAACACTTCAATGAAATCCTCATATTGCTTTATTTTGCATATAATATGCATAGCTTATATACATCCTAATATCACAAACCTAATATGAAAATGTTGTTCATAGTTCTAACATCATATATAATTTGCATTACTTAGCATGTGTATCTTAAATAGGCATTGGTTGCATCTCGATAGCATTGCAGTAGATCAAATAGAAACATAGTTTCCTTGCTATAACTGGAAAGTTATAAATATAGACATTGCAATTATTATAAAAATAAGTGCCACTTCGAGTTGCAAAATAAAAGGTCAATATATAAAAAAAGTCAACATTAATGTATTGCTACCATATGACTATATGTTGACTATAATAGTCATTGTATTATTGTTGCCGTCTTTATATAAAAATAGTCATTGTATTATTGCTTTTTGGTAGTATGAGACTAATTCCTAAGTATTAATCAGAAATCGGGTGAATAAGCTGAAAAATTTATCAGTGCATAAGTATTACTGAGTTTTGGTGGTATTACTACTTTTGGTGGTATGAGAGTAATTTTGACCCTTTTAAAGGTACCATACAAAAATCAGTGAATAAGCTGCAAAATTTATCAAAAACCTTTCAAAAGTAGGTTTTTATTATTTAAACCCTAACCCCTCTGAACAATATAACAGAACCCATAACACCCCTAATCAAAAAAACAGAAACCCTAATGAATTCAACCCACATTTGATTCAATGTAATTTTGACACATATAAAAGTTCCATACAAAATAGGACTGATTTTCAAGCGACAATTTTTTACTGATTTTTTATGATTTTTTTTAATTTTTTAACCCATTTGAAAGTTCCATGCAAAAATAAGCGAATAAGGTGCAGAGTTTATCAAAACCCCTTTAAACAGGTGTTTTTTAACTGATTTTTCTTTTTTAATTTTTTGTCGCTTTTAAAAGTTCATTACAAAAAACAGCGACTAAGCTTCAAATATTATCAAAAACCCTTCAATAGTTGGTGTGTTTTTTTAATGGAGATTTTTGGTTTTTATATATATTTTTTGATGAATTTAAAAGTTCCATACAAAAATCAGTGCTTAAGCTGACAAATTTATCAAAAAACCCTTCAAAATTTGGTGTTTTATACAACAAATAACAGTAGCACCCACAAAGTTATTATGCAGGTTATTCACTGATTTACATACAAGCAAAATATAATTCTGATATACTGAAAACATGATGCACAGAACATGCTACAACAGCATATTACATTTGATATATTGAATGAATATATGATACATGACATATTGAATACACGATGCACTGAATACATGCTGTTGTAGCATAGCTTTAGTGAGTATTGAATACTGATTTACCTGTTATAGGTATTTCGAAGAGTAATGATGCTGCAGCAAACTGCAGCCTACAGGTTTTGTAAGGCAATATGATGAGTTTTTTGACCTTCGAACTAATGAGTTTATATAGAGAAAAATAAAAAGGTTTGATTTAATTCGTTTCCATAAGAAAATGCATTATATCGATATGTAAATATGCATATTTTGATATTGAAATTATCCTTATGTAAATGTGTTATATCATGTATTTTTTCCATGTTGAAGATAATAATATGTAAATGTGTTATATCATGTATTTTTTCCATGTTGAAGATAATAATGATATAATGTTTTTTCAAATCGCAGTAGAAATGCTTACTAAAATTGGTTCCTAAATTATACTCCCTCCGTCCCTTAATAAAGTTCTCATTTCACCTTCAAGTTTTGTCCCTAAATAAAGTTCCCATTTCTCAAACTTAAGGGACCCACTTAATATAATAATATTATTACCAATACTTTCACCACTAACTATCTCTTAAAACACTTTCTCTCTCCAATCAAAACTTATATTTTATTCAAAAGTAATACCAAATACCCCACCACTAACTATCTCCTAAAATGTTGTGCCCAACACAAATGGGAACTTTATTTAGGGACGGAGGGAGTAACACATTAAATGGTTCCTAAATTATAACACATTAATTGCTTACTAAAATAGAGGGTGTTAATTGGTTACTAAATTAAAGGCAATTTACATCCTTTCAATTCAGACTGATTTTTGGTGATGTTTTTCAATATAATTTTGAATATGTTTTTAATTGCTTCCTAAATTAGAGTTGGTCCTTTATTAATTATAGAATTCAAAGGCTCGAAATAGTTGATGTATCCCAATTAAAAAGGCTCGAAACAGTTGATGTATCCCAATTAAAAATAGTTGCTGGTACGCATTTGCATATTAATAAAACAGTTTCCTAATTATCAGTTTTCTAAAATAGTTTGCTAAATATGTAGGTCTAAACTGGGCGGGAAAACGAAATGTAGCAGCCACTTAAAAGCCGCCATGTGTAATTCTGGCTTCCTAAAAGGTGCCATGTGACACCCTAATGTTCCTTTTATTATATTTAATAGATTTGCCAGTTAACATGTGGCAATTGTTAGATGTTGTATTCACTTTTATTATTATTATTATAGTATAGATAATTTACTCTGTCATGGTAAAATTACAAACATCTCGAACCAGTGACTTCACCATCAAGTCTTTCCCTATCAAGTCTTTCCCTGATATGTTCTCGCATTCAAAGGAATCACTTGGTTTAACATGAAACGAAGTTGCGTTGCCATAGCTTGATGTTTATGGAGGTTTGTTATCTGCTAGAATGTGTTCCTTTGCTAAATTCCATATCAGTGAAAAAGAAAGTTTGAGCCACTTACATTGTAAAATAGGATAATGGTTAGTCTATATTCTTAGGAGCAGGAGACAGACTGCCCTGCTGAGAATCTGGATGAAGAAGACGAACCATTATCATCAGCTTCATCTCTCCCCACAAAAGCTGAGAATGTTTATCGGCTTTCAAGTCTAACCTTTCCATTCTTTCCCACCATTTGCGATGGCAATGTGCTGGCTACAACTTTTACTTGTTCAAACCTTGAGATCTTCCACTTCAGAAAAGCCGATTCTACCTTATCTACCCACTTACGGAAGCCATTAGAGTCAACAGTAGTCTCAGGAAGACGGGGTAGATGTTTTCTTGGGTCAAATTCCTCCTCCTCCTCCTCCTCAGAATCAATGACCTCACCATTTTGAATTTTTTTCAACTCCTTCTGCATACATTTTACACTAGTGATCAGACCTTGGATTGTGTTTGTCATGGACTCAACAACTCCAAGAATTTCATCGCCCACACTGAATACGTCAACTGATTAACTTATTGGAGAATAGAATAGTCAGATCTTCATCTAGTAAAAAATATCTAACCTGTGTGTTTGATCCGGAATCAACTTCCCTGCAGCAAAATTTTCATGAGATTGTTAATTGCTTTAAGCTCTTCTGATGCAGCAGATGACACATGCTCATGGTATGTATACATGTGCATAATTAGTTCAAGACTAAGAAGAAGAAGATGGGGATATTCAAAATTACCGCGATCAAATCCTCGTGGTTCGTCGTGTCGTCTCATCTCAGGGGTCGATCGATTTCTCTATTGACCGCCTCTGGAACCCTAATTAAGGTGGAGGATCAATTTATAGCCCGATAAAATGAAACACGAATATGAATCTGATGCATTTGGGCCCAAAGTGAACAGATTAAATGAAATGATCATTCGTTTTGGGCTACAGAACTGGATTGGGCTTTAGATCAGATTTGGACCTCGATCGAATAGCAAAAGAGAATTTGATTGTGATGAACAGTAACAAAACGAAATAAAATTGTAATGAACGAAGCATGAGCTGAATTTTGAAGATTTGTCCAATTTTGAACAATAAAATTGCAATGAATCATTAAATGAAATTGTAATTTTGTAATTATTTAATGGCATAAATATCAATTATATGATTAAGATGTTATATTTGTATAAATACGAACATTTTGTTACTCTAGATGTAATTGTTCTTAGATTTAAAAAAAAACTTATATAAATGATTATTAATTATCAAAATGATCATGGTTTAGTATAAATATATAACTAAATAATTAAGAATATTCAAATGAATTATAAATGGTAATAAGAATGTTAATTTTAAAATTTGGAAACTAAATAATCTATAAAGCATAAATTAAAAGCTATTTTTTTCTTTTCTTTTCTTTTTTTGAAACCGACAAATATATTAAAAAGGAACCACTCTCACCTAGTTAAGGGGCATTAGCGCATTGCTCCCAAGATCTAACCAAACTAACACTCCTATGTTTTAATCATACAAACATCATTGAAAGAACACCTTCAAACACCTTTGTAGTTGAGCACGAACGAGATTGATAAGTGTCGAATTCATCAAATAATAACTCCTATTTGCACTTATACGATTTAAAAATAATAGTTTAGTGGCAAACAAGGTCGATCCTCAGGGAATCAGTTTTAATTCATAAATAAACCAAAATTGTCATGTCCAAATGCGTAAAAACTAAATAGGTTTTTTTTTTTTTAAGAAACGAAATAACAATCCTAAAATACGATTAAAGAAAATACTAAAATGAAAGTAAAAGCAATCCGGTTCTGAGTTTTATTTACTTAACCATGCAAGCTAATCATTAAGTGATGTCAAATTGATTTCTAATCTAAGCTAGTACTTGAAATCATTAACAAGCTCTAATGATTCTGGTTCACCGAAAATATATAAAACGAGAGTAAACTCATTGAATTAAATCTAACCTCTAACCAAGTTCTAGCTAGCTTTAGAAAACATGGTGAGACTGCATTAAGTTCTTTGTGAACTTCCTAGCAACATTCAATACCTCTCACAAGCTCGGAGGCGTAAAAATGTACAATTCCAATTCTTTCTAATCAAGTTAGAGTTTGTTACTCGTGTCATTTTCACAAAACAATTACGGATTTTCTGAAATTGACTAACTAGAATGATTAAACCCTAGTTTTCGTGGCCAACATAAACCAAAGTTAAAATCAAGCGCGTCTATAAAACGGAATTGAAATTGCTAGATAGAAATTGAAAGTAACATCAAGTCATATGATTAACTACACAATAAAAGAAGTTCAAACTACAAAACCGGATGTGTTAACTAAAATACTAACTAGTTGATGAATGAAATAACATCAAAAGATTGATTAAGACATGTGATCATAGATTGTTACGTGCAATGATTATCATACAGATTCTAGTTTGGTCGCGGTTGTCAATAAGCTCTGACAAACCCGTTTCGCCAGACACTCGATTAAAAAGAAGCTCTTTAATCAAGCTGCGAACTTATCTAACTGAAACGAGTGCTTCAATTAGAACTGACTCCACGAAATTAACAAATGAGCAGTTTGTAATTAGGTGAAAGCGGCATTAAAGTACAAACGAAACACCAAACACAATGAACCCTCACGAAAGCCGGAGAATTTACATTGTACCAATATGATTTCATAATACACTCATTTTCATAGACAAAAACAAGTATACTATCTGCTACTTAGACCAATTAAACAGAACAATTATGCATTCAATCAATTGATTAGCAAATCGACGTTAAAACCCTAACCGGGTTGCTCAAGCCCGACTGGTATTATAACAACGAATTATGAAGATCGGAAATCATATGGATAGAAATGTACTAAATCTAAATAATAATCTCACACAACAATCTAAACCGAATCCAAATGATTAAACTAAATCAAACATCAACCCCGTTGGTTTAGCCGTTTAACACAGCTAAACCCCAGGAACTACAATGTAATTAGCAAGAAATAAAAACTTACAGCCTAAAATCAATGATTGTTTTGATGCTAAGAATGTAGAAAACTTCCGGTCGTTCGTTCCTTGCTTCCTGTTGCGTCTGTGCGTATTCGTCTCCAAAACTGATCGTGCGATGTATATATATCCAAAATTATTGTTTCAGTATGATCACCCTGTAACATATTTCGACAAAGCCAATGAATTTAGAACTAAGGTCATACTCACTATGAAAAAGATGTATTATTTGAGTATTGAGTTGATATCACTTTGTGAATAAAACAGACATTTAATCTTTAAAGTGTTACCTGACCCTCCATCGTCCTCCAACAAAGATGCCTCACAAATTTGTGTTCAGCAAACACCTGTGATGTGACTCTTCTTGTTGTGAAATTTGTCTCATTGATCTTAAAAGTAAAACCAAAGATAGGGAATATTTACCAAAAACTGACAAAAAAATTGGTTCTAGGTGCCAAAAATAGTTAAGGTTGAAAAAACAGAAAAAGTTATGGTTTTAACCCTTTGCGATTAGGGGGAAATGAGGTGTATCGGGAAGAGGAACACGATCATCACCAATTACACACCATTGTCGGCATTCAGGGGAAGCTTTGAGGCAATCAAAATATCAATAATAGGTGACCACTGGTATTTCTTCAAAATGAAGCCCTACTTCAACAAATTGGTAGAAAAAAACATTAACCTTTAGATGAGATGGAGAAATAAACACCTCCCAATTTAAGAAGTTGAATTTTCACAAGGCAAAGCATGGAATAGGACCGGTTGTTCTTCATAAGCCAAATCCCTAACCAAATAAGATCAACATTAAAAGTTCCAATGTTAAGAACTTGACGGCAAAGCATGAAGATAACTAACTGACCTTAGAATCGCTCTTCAGAAATGGATCAATTTGTATTAAATCAAATGACTTTGGGGAATTGAAGCAAAGAGTAGAAAACGCATATATGTTACGATCCATGAATTCACCACTTCATCTTCTTCATCTCCTTCATCTCCTTGATCCATTCATCTTCATCACCACTAAGTACACAAACAGAGATTGATCACTAAAAAATGCAAGAGCAAACACTTGATAGCCATGAAAGTTTAGATATAAGTCAATTTACTTGATAGCCGTGAAAGTTTCAACCATCTAAACAACGAATGGGAGATTTTCCTCGAATCATCTTCCACCATTGATATTTGCCCAGAGGAAGATTCTACTATCCCACAAACAACAGTTTGCGTTCAAATCGATTAGTGAAATCGGAAGAAATATCATAAAATGCATTAAACAAAAAGGAAAGATGTGAGAGAGTAAAACCTTGGGAGATTTTCAAGCATATAGACACTAACACTCTGTAGGTTTCCATCATGTAAATCCAGTTTCAAAACATTTACAAGTGTGACAATCATAGTAGCCCTCGATCCTATGTCCACATTTCTCGTTGCAACATAAAGAAAAACTATAACCTGGGAGAATCACTAAATATATAGTTAAATAAAGTAGTTTTTTACATATTGCGTTTCACATACTATCACCACATTTATCATGATATATTTAACGCATTCACATGTGAGCACGCTAATCATATAATCAATGGTTAAAAGAGAAATAAGAAGAGTAAGAGCAAGCATGCTTATTCCTCCCGTGTAATGTTTTTAACTACAACTTTTATGGATGATAATTTGTTTTAACTAAAGCTCAAGGATCCATTTCCTCATTATGTTCTCCAATCCATTACAACCATTCAACATTCTTCAATGATCCTTGCGCCTGAGAATAGGAGAATAACTCCAATACAGATGTGGTTATCCATTCAAAAAGGATATTTCATGTGGACATTTCATCAAACACATGGTATGCATCTATGTTTATATACTTGTTTAAAAAGAACCAAGTTTATTCAATTGAAATCAAACGCATATGGAGATCAATCACATCATAGAGACAAAGATAATAAAAGAAAGTTTACAACTAACCAACTGTTAGAATCAATTTCATATTTAATCATGCTAAAATCAATTCCTAGCTTCAATTTGAGAGTAAATAATGCTAAAATCAAGTTCATAGTGAATCAATTTGAGAGTTAGCGTTTGATTTCAGAGTAATTCCTGCTGATTGCTAAATCCTGCTATGTGAATCAATTTGAGCAAAGCGTCGATTTTGATATTAGAGTGATTCGGATTTGAAATCGACAAAATATAGTTCCATAAAATTTGTTGATGGACAAAATCGTACCTGGTTATGTTTGAAATCCACAAAGAGAGTGGGTGGGTTTGAAATCGATCTGCAACCCCTACTTTCCCCTTCCATCACCATTTTGTCACCTGAAATCAAAGAATCAATTTTTAGTTAAATAGAAACAAAGGGAGATCAGGGAACGTGTTTGTGAAGGTGAAAAGGAGAAGACGATGGTGTTTCACCTTTAACAAAGAAGAGGCTATCAAAGGGTAGGAGGTTTCAGGCTAGTGAAAGGTTGGGAGTTTTCAAACTCAGGAGAAGGGTGTATTTCTGATTTCGAGTAAATTACACGGAACGTCCCTGACTTATTACATCCACAGTTCCTGAATTTCGTTAATTATACTGGACATCCCTGGGGTTTGCACTTTGTTACACTGGACGTCCCTCGGCCTAACGTCCGTCCAATTTGGACGTTAAAAAGCTCATGTGAGAAGTACGTGATGGGCAAAAAAGTCATTTTCCAAACACCTTCTTCCCTAAACTCTTTACTGCAGAAATGATATGTTCGTAATCTTCAACGTCTTTCCGGTGACACCCACCTTCCTCGCCAATCATCCCTGCAACATCTCTGTTCTTTTCTCCATCATTCTAACACCTGCAACATCTTCGTCCCAAATCATCTTCTCACCAGAGCCACCGTCAACCTCCGTCGATTCACCGTGAACCACTCAAACTCTCTCCGGCGGAGACACAAAACACAGATTCGAGTAAGACGGAACGACGAGAGCACCAAAACCAAAATCGAAAGTTCTTTGTTGACTTGACTCAGACCCTCTCGAACCTATTTAAGATGGTTCTTCCGTCGTTGTTCTTGGGCGATGATTGTTTCTGCCCTAGTTTGAATCAATGATTTCTAATTCGGCGACTATGTTGCAGCTCATCCACTCGGCGACTTTGTGTGATGATTGTTGCCGCTCTCGATGTCTAATCTCATCCACCACCAAGTCGCCGACTATGTTGCAGCTCCGGCGGAGAATGGCGGCAGAGATGTAGTAGCAATTTCTAATGAAGCTTATTTATACACTGTTTGATATCTTCTTTATCAAACAAATTCTTTAATTCAAGTTTTATTTACAAGGCATAGATGATCGGTAAATGAGTTTGCCATTCAATAATTGACCTGTTCATAAACATGTTTATGGTAGGTTTCTTTAGTAATTAATTTCTTGATCTGGAGGTGGGTTTTACATTGGAGATGATGAAGATGATGTCACAAAGAAGCCAATTGTGGAGTGAAGTACGGTCATCTTCTTGTGTTTCACGACGGTGGTGTTCTGATTTGGGTTTCTTTATAACCGGACAGAAGAATGACCATTTTACCCATCATGTGATATGCACATGGGTAAATTAACGGAGCTTTTAAACGACAATTTCACAGAAGGACTTCGGGTGAAACAAAATACATACCTCAGGGACTTCCAGTGTAATAAACGAAGTTTAGGGACTATGTGTGCAATAAGTGGTAAACCACAGGGACCATGTAATTTACTCATCTGATTTCTCAAACCTGAAAACATGTGTATACCTAGGTTTATAAGATTATGATTATAAAGATAAAGATTATTTATTTATATATTTATACTAAGTTATTTGGCTATAATTCTGATTCTTTTTAATCTCATTGGCTATAATTCCGATTTTGGCTCAAATTAACATTCTTATTACCATTTATAATTCATTTGAATATTCTTAATTATTTAGTTATATATTTATACTAAACCATGATCATTTTGATAATTAATAATCATTTATATAAGTTTTTTTTAAAATCTAAGAACAATTACATCTAGAGTAACAAAATGTTCGTATTTATACAAATATAACATCTTAATCATATAATTGATATTTATGCCATTAAATAATTACAAAATTACAATTTCATTTAATGATTCATTGCAATTTTATTGTTCAAAATTGGACAAATCTTCAAAATTCAGCTCATGCTTCGTTCATTACAATTTTATTTCGTTTTGTTACTGTTCATCACAATCAAATTCTCTTTTGCTATTCGATCGAGGTCCAAATCTGATCTAAAGCCCAATCCAGTTCTGTAGCCCAAAACGAATGATCATTTCATTTAATCTGTTCACTTTGGGCCCAAATGCATCAGATTCATATTCGTGTTTCATTTTATCGGGCTATAAATTGATCCTCCACCTTAATTAGGGTTCCAGAGGCGGTCAATAGAGAAATCGATCGACCCCTGAGATGAGACGACACGACGAACCACGAGGATTTGATCGCGGTAATTTTGAATATCCCCATCTTCTTCTTCTTAGTCTTGTACTAATTATGCACATGTATACATACCATGAGCATGTGTCATCTGCTGCATCAGAAGAGCTTAAAGCAATTAACAATCTCATGAAAATTTTGCTGCAGGGAAGTTGATTCCGGATCAAACACGCAGGTTGGGCATTTTTTACTATTCGATTCTCCAATAAGTAATAGTAGCTAATAATGGGTTGTTTATTTTTTAGAGTGGGGGTTGGGATTGATGAAATTAATTTGAAGATTGCGGGTATGTCATTGAAGCTGGAAGATTTGAGCAGTCTTGTAGAATGTGTGGAGGAGGAGTTGCAAACTTTTCAAGAGGATAAATATCCTGATGAATTCTCAGATGTGATAACACCGAGACCTTTTGACCCAGATGATCTACCCTGTTTCCCTGAGCAATATGAAGACGTCCATGTATTTTGTAAGTGGATACGTGATGTAGGTGATGCATTTGAGTTTTGTCAACTATCCGGCGAAGAAGAAGCAAAACATGTAGCCACCACATTCCCACAGTGGTGGTGGGAACCAATTCAAGAGCTAAACAGCCAAGTTGGGGAAAATAATCCCATTACGTTTAGCGAGATGAAGAAGATGTTTATGGCTACATTTTTTTCTCATGGAGATAGTTTGTTAAACACGCCATCCCCTCCTCTTTTGTAAGACTAAACATTATACTTATGTCAAGTTTAAAACTAAACTCACTGATTTGGAAACCGGAATGTAATTGCATGTATTTGGATTTTAAGGATAATTAAAATTCTACAGGGTTCCAGAAGAGGCTGAAGATGATGATGATGTTGCAGAAGATGATGATGTTGCAGAAGAGGCTGACGTTGCAGAAGAGGCTGAAGATGATGACGTTGCAGAATACACAGATTATGTAGCAGGTGCACTTGCCAAACAGTCAGTTCAGATTCCTGGTGCTGCAACACCACCAATTGCTGATGACCGTTCGTATTTTAAGTCTTCTATTCCTTCATCGGGTATGCGTTGTTCTTTATTGAAATAATTAATATTTTTTTTATTTAGCTCCAGTTAGTGGATAGTTTTCGGTTGTTTATTTTACTATATTCCAAAAATCAAGAAAATACTAGGTTAATTTTATTTAACTTTTCTTTGGCATTACTTTAATTTGAAACTGATGTTAACTTCAGTGACTTGTATTGGTGGTGATAAACAGAAGTTGCGCTGAGAATGAACAAATGCTAACCTTGGGTCTTAAAGCTTAATTTTTGTCTTGTTTTAAACCAAGTATATGATGAGTATTTTGGAGATGAGTTTAATTTTGCTGTTGAAGTTTGATGAGTTGTTAAACAGTGATTTGTGCTACGACTGAATTTAAAAGTTTAATCAAATTGGAATGATTGAATTCAATAACGAACAATGATAGTGCTGGCAATTAAAGAAGCGGATGGAAAAAAAACACAGTAATTTCCATCCGGCCCCCTATTAAATTAAATTAAAACATAACAATAATTAATTAACACGAAATATCTTGATTGTTGACAGCTCCGGTCCCTCGCTTTTGTTCTTTTTGCGAAAACGGGAAGGTGATACCACATGCGATGGATGAAACACACAGGTTAGATAAGATATTATGGGGGAGGGAATAACTAATACTTGATCACATTCTCCTATAACCTTGACATCGATTTTGTTTTTCAGTGATATAAATACACTTGTGATAGCGGTTGAGTCCATGTCAAACACGATCCAAGGTCTGCAAACTTGTGTAAAACGCATGGAGGTGGAGTGGCAAAAAGTTAAACAACATGAAGAGGCTGAGTTAAAAAAGGTTAAAGAAGAGTATGAGGCAACAATTTCTAAGTTGTGAGATTGTTCCAATCAATGTTCCTTTCTCCCAAGAGAACTTACCCCGCTTCCCTGAAAAAAATAAAATTAAAGAGCTTGCTGTCTTTCGTGAGTGGATAGAGAATGTCGATTGAGCATTGTCGAGTCACATTCGAACAAGAAGCAAAGTATGTAGCTGACACAATCCCAGAGGATTTCTTGTGGTGGAAACAAATCCGAGACCTATACCAGCAAAACATTCGGCAAAACACATTTATTGAGTATAACGAGATGAAGAAGATGTTGATGGTTTTATGTTTTCCTCAGGAGGACGAATCTGTCTCCTCTTCCTAGATATACTTTTGATTTCGTTGCGTTTAACACTACTCCTGATTTAAAATCTACCACAACGGAATGTATTTGGCCTTTCGTTTTGTTGAAGAAAATATTTGGAGTAGCTCCTCTATTATATTTTTGGAGTAAATTACACGAGAATGGTCCCTGTGGGTTACTTAGATTTGGTCCCTAAGTCTCAATAATTATACCGTCACTGTGGTTTACATTTTGTATTGGTTTTGGTCCTTAATACTAACAGCCGTTAAAATTTGCTGTTAAACTTTTTTAATTGACAAATTTACCCTCACTTTCACTATCTCCTTCCTCTTTTCTTCATCTCTGCACACAAAAACACACCCAAATCAAAAATCCTAACTCTAATAAAAAATCATTCAATCACTCAACTGAAGGAATATTATTTTTTTCTTATCCAACACACGAACACGTGCATTCATGCTATAAGTTTGATCATTTTTTTCATTAATTACTTTATCCTTTTAATCCCTCTCATTTGTTTTTCCTGCCGGAGTACGTAGAACTTACGACGACAATTTTTACTGAATTTGTTTAGGGTTCCGGTGAAGCTCCATTTCATTTCGTTGTTTGTTTCATTACTAAGCTTATGTCATCGGAGGATGTGGTAGGGAAACGTGCGCCAGTTCGCTAATATCGCTGAAGAAGCGAAGATTGCGAGTGAAGGTGTGAAGGCTCCTAGCCATCAGACTTTGCTCGGAATCTGTAAATCTCTCGTCGCCGGAGGTGTTGCCGGTGGAGTCTGAGTTCTATTTTTATCACCATATCGCTTATAGTCGATTATTGCTACAGCTTATTGATTTTGATTTTGTGCATCTTTTGAATTACAGATACGTTCTGTTCTAATTTTTTGATTGAATATTATTGAAAATCACGTTTGTGGAGATGCATAAATTTGTAAATTCATTTGTTTTCTGGTTGCATTGAATTAATAATATTGATTTATTCAATTGCATCTCTGCACACAAAAACTCAACCAAATCAAAACCCTAACTCTAATAAAAAATCACTAAAGAAGAAGAAGATGGTGATGGTAAAATTGTCAATTAAAAAAGTTTTACGGTAAATTTTAACGGCTGTTAGTATTAAGGACCAAAACCAATACAAAATGTAAATCACAGTGACCGCGGGTGTAATTACTGAGACTTAGGGACCAAGTTCAAAATAATATGTAAACCACAAGGACCATTCGTGTAATTTACTCATATTTTTGCTAAATTAAAAACATATCCTTTCATAACATCAACAATGTTTAAACAATCAAGGATTTTCCTTCCTTTAGGAGATTCTTTGAAAATAAAACTAGTTTAAAAAAAGTCACGTGAAAGGTCAAAATAATCACGATAGGTATTAGTGATTATAATACAACTCCTTTATTCTCAAATTAGGTTTATACGTGTAAAAATTCACATGCATTCCATATACGCATGTAAAAATTACAGTCACAAAAACATAAAATTGTCATAAAAATACTTTCTTGCAAGGTTGTTAAACTCCCGATCTTGGGTTTTAGACTCTTACGATCCCACAAGCAAAAAACGATCCCGATCCCACTAGGATCTATCTGAAGCAAGATCTTTAGTGGGGTCTTAGGATCCTGAGTAGGATCTTAATACGATCCAATCCCACCACTTTTGTGTTTATTATAGTAATAGATACTAGGTTATTGTCACACCCCGCCAAAAATAGTTTTGCGCAAGAACGGACATGCGACATTATTAGTAATCACAACACATCAATATAGTAAACGCAACGCAATCATAGTATATATCCAAAATAATCGTTTACAAAAACCAAATGACAAAGTTGGAACAATCTAAATGCATAAGTTTTCAAAATGTTTAATGTCTAACTAATTAGACTTATTTCTTGAAAAATGCTTGACGACCCACCACTTATGCAATGCTTAAAAGTTTAATTTTCGTTACCTGAGAAAACATATAGAAAAAGTGTCAACACAAATGTTGGTGAGTTCACAGGTTTTGTGACTCAAAAGTCATATCGTTTAAAAATCGTTACGTACAAACTTGTACGATTTCTATCGTTGTTCTGAAATATTGAACAATTTAGTTTAAAGGTGCAATCCATAATCCCTTGACATGCTTGCAATACATTCAAGTTAAGGTATAATCACTGAGCCTATAATCAAACCGAAATCTAAAATAGTTAGAATATAAAGCTCAAACTCAGTCGGGCTAGCGCATAACTAGCCATGAGCCGAGGATCAATCCCGATAGTACTATCTCTATATTCCTTGGCTAACACACATAGTTAATGACTACGGTTAAACGTGGACTCGTAACATGGTCATTTGTCCTTCATTGTTATGTACGTGTACACAACAATGATTATACAAAGATTAATTATTGCAAAATAGTTGAGTAGTTATATGTTTTCTCCCCCAAATAAAATAGTTATAAAGCAGTAAAAGTGGGGCTGTGAAACTTACCTTTGCACAGCAAGCAAATTCGCAAATCAACAAAGTTGGAGATTTCAACCAAAGATTCTAGCGTCCTAAACGTATATTGATAGTTAATAAGTGACGGTCTAAAATGACACGGCTAATCTATATGATGCATAAATAATTTCCTCAACTCAAATCTAGACATGAGCGATATACTAACTCGATTGAATTGGATTCATATCTTAAATGCGTTTGTATGTTTTTTTTTCCAAAATAGATACACTTTACTTGGAATTACATGAATCATAATATAGTAGGTAATTATTATTTAAATAAAATAAATTTAAATAATTATTAATTAAAGAAGTAATCGTTTGTAAGTAGACAATTAATTAAAATAAAATAATTAAATTTTGAGTAAATTACACGGAAGGTCCCTGTGGTTTGCTACTGATTACACACACAGTCCCTGAACTTCGTTTATTACACTGAAGGTCCCTGGTGTATACAATTTGTTACACCCATGGTCCCTACCACCCTTAACTTTTCTAAATGACGAAATACCCTATTGGCCTTTAGTAATAAAGTGAAGATAAGGGACTGTGAATGTAATAGGTGATAAACCACAGGGATCATCCGTGAAATTTACTCTATTAATTGATTTTTTTTCTTCTCTCTCTTTAAATCATGTTCTTCCGCCACATTCAGACTCACCACCCACGTCTATCTCTTTGAATTCAAACATCAGTGAATAATCATTATCGTCGCGCCACCAAACCCCCTGAAAATTCGATCCATCACCAACCCCTGCCTTCGGTTTCCTTATCCGGCTGTTCAGAGCTGATGACAGTCTATCAACCAGAATTGAATTAGACAATTGATGCACGTCACCAGAGTATTTGGTGCTTTGCACATGCGGTGATTCTAAAAATTGATGCACGTCGCCAGAGGAGTTGGTGTTTTACACACTCAGTTCGATAGAACGTCATCGGCGGCGGAACAACTGGTGAAGGCAACCAACGGCATGGGTTGATTACGCAACGATAATGGTTATTGATTGGGGTTTGAATGCAAAGAGATAAAGGTTACTGGTGAGTCTGAATGTGGTGGAAGAATATGAAGTAAAGAGAGAAGAAAAAAAATCAATTAATAGAGTAAATTTCACAGATGGTCCCCATGGTTTATCATTTATTACATTCACGGTCCCTTATCTTTGCTTTATTACAAAAGACCAAAAGGGTATTTTCATCATTTAGAGAAAGTTAAGGGCAACAGGGACCATGTGTGTAACAAATTGTATACATCAGGAACGTCTGGTGTAATAAACGAAGTTCAGGGAATGCGGCTGTAATAAGTGGTAAACCACAGGGACCTTCAGTGTAATTTACTCTAAAATTTTGAAAGTAACTTTTAATAAACGTTTTATAAGTCTGATTGTGAATTTTGAATTGTAAATGTTGTTTGGGCTAGATTAGAACAAAGCAGACATGGATTAAAATAGATGGGCAGAATTAAACAACTGGGCCCGAATCAAATGAATTGCTGACGGGCTCAAATAAACCAAACAGAATACTGAAAGAAAGAAACAGAAACGGAGACCCAACGGATGTTGCTGCCGGCGACGAGAAAGGACGACGGGAACACAACGTTTCCGCCGAAAACAACCACCAGCGACACACTTAAAACACACACACACACACAGGCTTGATGCAAAACGAATTTAAAAGGAACATAGAATTATACCTTGACGACTGCCGGAATACGCCTTGCTGCTCTTCATCGAAGCTTCTGGTTTACTGAGATAGGTGTCGGGGTTCGTCTATATCACATGGAAATCGCAGAGACGAAGGGGAGAGGTTTCGGTGGTCTGCTAATATCATCGGAGATGTTTCACCGCCGGAAAACACGAAATGGGTTTCTTCTTGGCTGGCCGTCGAGATGGCTAACGGGGGAGCGAGGAAGGGGCTGATTCTTTCTTTGCTTTGTTTTCACGAGAGAGTTAGAACAAGAATTAGATCACCGGCTGATATGGTTTCTGTCAGGATCGATTAACTATGAAGAGTTAATAAACACCTTTAGATCTAATTGATAATAGAAGTTGCAGCGGATCAACACTATATCAATATATTAAGAACAATGAACTGTAAAACAATATGCGAAAATATTAAGAACACAGTTTCACAAAAAGCTTCAATGTATATTATCGATTAACAATACACACGTACGTTTACAATTCGTAAGGAACTATATATAATAGTCCTTGAAGCCTAACTATTTACCCTAGTTATTCTAGGACTTGATTTACATCGAATAATAAAAGATATACATTGAATTACATTCTATAACTATCTCTGCGAAGATCTCGGACTTGATATGCTTCCAAATCGTATACCAGTAGTAATCTGCAATCACCAGTAGTAAATTTGTATCATAAGTAGTAACTTTGGTGACCAGTAGTAAGTCCAAAACCAACATCAGTAGTAACTACTAAGATCAGTAGTATCTTCAATATGTGCTTGATCAGTAGTAACTTTAGTTATAGTCTTCACCAGTATCAACTCATCAGTAGTAAGTAATTCTGCCCCATCAGTAACAACCATAGTATTCATCAGTAATAACTATGATCAGTACTAACTGCAGCATCAGTATTAAGTTGATCTGTGATCTGCTCCAACAATCTCCCCCTAAACTTATTGATTCCTTTTAATCACATAAGTTTCTTTTGTTCTTCCTCTTCTTTCTTTTCTCCAAAGTTCTTTGATTCTGTTGATGTCTTTGTTCAATGATGTATTTGCTGTTTCTCTTTGTGAAATAATTCAATTTATTCTGGACATACCAGCATCATAAGGTTTCATCATTGTATTTGTGAATATCTGATACATTGTCTTTTCAGAATGTGGATATTCTTTTTCATACAAGTAGAGCTCACATCTTTTGCCTGATTTTTCAAAGAAGTACATATTGGCAGTTGGAATCACATTCCAAGCATATACATTATCTGGATCTGTAAATTGCTCTGGGTAGTTGTCTGGATAAAATGCAGCATCAATCATTTTTGTTAAGTATCCAGCACCAGATTCTTTCCATGATTTCTTTGACATTATTGGTTTTCCAATGATTAGAAGTTTAATAACATCACTTCTTGAGCAGGATCCAATCAATGGTAACCATCCAGTAAATCTTTGTACAATTTTGTCTTCCCTTACAATTTCTATAACATTGTTGGGCATAACTCTCCAATTGATGATTGGATTGTTCTGTAAGGGAGCAACCGGTACTTCAAGAATAGGAATGATTTATTCTGTTTTTGATTTGTTTTTAGTACTCTGTTCTTGAGTAACAGCCTTTCTCTTCTTTGATTGGGGAGTTGAGGATTCACCAGTAGTTGATGTACTACCAACTTTAAATAAGTTTGGACTGATTGGAATTAGGGCTTTTGATTTCTTTGCTTCTTTTGCTTCTTGTTCAGCCAAATCCTTCTTCTTGGCAGCACAATATTTTTCAATAATGGTCATCATCTTCATTCTGCCAAAGGACTTTGCATTGTGCCCTTTTGTCTTTAAAAATTCAATCATATTGGTCTTCTGTTCAAATACATCATCAGTTAATTCACTTTTAGTTCTCTTGCATTCAGAAACCAAATCTTCAAGACATTTAATATGTTCTTCTTCAACTTTTCTAAGCCTCTTGAATTCTGCTTTTTGAACTTCTATCTGAATGTCTTCTATTTGAACAGGTACTTGAACAGGAATTTCATTTTGATCCTTCTTTTTCTTCTCCTCAAGAGCTTGATACTTAGCTACTTTCTCTAAGTATCTCTTGTGTTCTACCTTCCATTTAGATTGTTTATCAGCTCTGACAAGATTTATCTTGTTTACCATGTAATGACCTTGTGCTCTGTTAGGGTAATCTTCATCATAATTTTCTTTACCCTTTCTAATATGAGCTGAAGGTGGAGGTGGAGTATATTTCATATCAGGCACACCACTGATAATAATTGAAGGAGAAAATAATGCAAGTTCATTTTGTTGAAGTATTTTTGGATGTGGAGGAAGTGAGCATTCATCAACCTCAAACCAGTTCACATTATCATCAATGTCAGGTATGATAAGTGGTTGATCAGGTGTAGGTGGTTTGGTGATGATTTCAAATCTTTCTCTTTCAATTAGCTCTGGTAAAACTAGTTCTTCCTCTCCAGTAGTAACCAAGGTAGTTACTACTGGTGTGACTTCAGGAGTTACTACTGATAGGGCATCAGTAGTATTTGGTGCACTTATTTCCTTTTGTTGATTTACCACTGCTATAATATCAGTAGTAGGAGTTACTACCGATACTTCTTGTTCAGCTTGTTGTTCCATGGGAGCAGTAGTAGTAGGCTCATCATCAACATTCATCCTTTCTATGCCTTCATCAACTGTTGTTTCTTTGAGATTGAGGAGAGAAGTTGCTGCTGCTGCAATTGATTCATCAATCATTGTTTGAATATTGTCCTTCTCCCCCTTAGTGAGCTCAACTGGTGGAGCCTCACTATGATCAATCTTCTTTTTCAATCTTCTGATAATCTTTGTTTGTTGATGAAGTCTGTGCTCATATAACCTCATCCTTTTGTTGATTGTATTAATGTGCCTTTTCATGTATTGCATTGTTTTTCCTTGATTTGTGAGATATGTAAGACAATTTTGTACAGTGGATTCAAGAGAATCCAATTTATCCGTCAATTGTTTGGTTTTAATACTGCCCTCACTCCATCTAGCAAGATCATCGGGCTCACTGACTGGTACATTAGCTTTAAGGTTTTCCATCCTTTCCATCAAATCCATAGATCTACCCTCATCACTTCTTGGTGATTCATTGGGTTGTTTAGACACCCTCTTCTTCCTAGAAGAAGCAGGAGTGCCCCCCCTTGTGGTTTCTTGGCACCGGGGTCCTTTAAGTAGTTCCTCAAATGAGTCATCACTTAAAGTTGCCGAGGTCTGGGTCTTAGTTATGTTTTCACTGTCCTGTGCACCCACCTTTGGGGCATCAGTAGTGAAAGCCCTCGCCTCATGTCCTCTCTCCTCCTTGGAGGACAACTCTTGGAGTCTGGGGTTTGACTCAATTTGTCCCCTGGTGTCCTTGAAGGAAGTTTTCTTCCTTTTATAAGTTGTGGAAATATTTTGGGTTTTATTTGGTAGGTCTTCCACAGAGTGAAGAGTAGCACTCTGCAGATTTATTTCAAGTTCCTGGGACACATTCAGGACTTCTATTTGTGAGGGTGATTGAGTGACTATTTGGGGTGGTGTTTGGGCTGCATTTGGGGGTAATGGAGTGAGTTGAGGTTCAATTTGGGTTGTATCTATGATTGAACCCTCTCCAAGTTGTGGTTGATCTTTGATCATGTTAGGAAACAAAGGGGTTTCCTTGCCCGAAAATTTAAACTGTTTTCTCATGTTTAAGAAAACTTTCTTGTTCAACTCAGGAATTATAAAAATATTTTTTGGAGTTGACAAGTTTGTAATTCACAGTTTATAATATGTTGAAGAAATCTGGGATACATTAAAAATTTTGAGGAACTAAGATTTCCCAACATACCTTCAAAAATCATATATGAAAAATTAAATACTTGGTCTGTGTATAAGTAGACAACAGCAGAGGCTATTGCCTTATTAAACTCATTCCAAGTACTTCTTTTAGGAGAAATGCAATGCTGAATAGTATGTACAAGAAATTTCCATTGTGGGGAGAGAAGACCTTTTTGAAAAGTTACTATGTTAAGTCTTCCCTCATATCCCATTTTATTTAAAATTTCAGCAATGAATTCCTTAGGAAGTGTAAACATACCTGCATCATCATGTAGTTGTAGATGGTGTCGAATCGATTGTTCAGTAATTGTGATCGTCTTTCCATCCACCGATGATTTGATCATAGGCACAGTTGCACCTTCTGTTCTTTCAGCATTGGTCCAAAAATCAACCAAGTGCTGTTGATATGCTCTCGTATTTACAGTTAGAGCAAACTTTATGTATGAGTTTCTCAGAAAATGTACGATTGGTCGAAAGTCTTTTGTACCATCTGGATTGCGTAGAAACGCACACATATTGTGGAACTCTGAGTATTTAAGATCTGTTTTAACATCGAGAGATTGTAGAGTTGCCATCGTTGTTGATTTTGAGAAATACGTATGAATTTTGTTACTGATGAAGGGTTTTTGATCGTAAGTTAGGGTTTATCGAGAGGTTTTAGCAAATCGAAGTCAAGATAATGCTAAACTAATCGACTTCTGCTATTTATATCTTACGATTTATCCTGCAAAAATACAAAATTGTCCTTCGAATCATAACACAACGGTTATTTTCATGGGGTTAGTTTGGTAATTTGATTTTTGAAAGACCAGTAGTAACTTAGATATCAGTAAGAAAACGTCAGTAGTATCTACGAACATCAGTAGTAACTAAGGATTTTGACATCAGTAGTAACTATAGACATCAGTAGAAACCATTAACACACAAGACCAGTAGTATATGTGAATACCAGTAGTACTGACTTACCAGTAGTATTTATGTAAACCTAATACACACCAGTAGTAATGAACTACCAGTAGTATTTTGTGCATATGCCTACATACCAGTAGTACAGACCTACCAGTAGTAAAACACTTAAACAAATAAATAACTTTTTACAACAAAAACTTTACACATGATTTTAAGTGAGATTTTAATTTATCAAAATCATTCCAATACTGCTAACCAAGAAGTTGAATCTTCCTACATCAAATGCTTTTGTAAAAAGATCTGCTAATTGATCATCAGTATGAATTTTTACTACTTTGATTAATTTCTTTTCATTGCAATCTCTTATAAAATGAAATCTTATTTCAATGTGTTTAGTTTTAGAGTGTTTTACTGGATTGTTCACAATACTAATAGCACTTTGATTATCAATAAAAATAGGACTTTTAAGGATAGAGATACCAAAGTCTAGAAGCTGGTTTTGAATCCACAGTACTTGAGCACAACAAGCAGATGCAGCTACATACTCTGCATCAGCAGTTGATGTTGATACATTTGTTTGTTTCTTGCATTGCCATGACACCAGTCTTGATCCAAAGAATTGACATCCACCAGTAGTGGACTTTCTATCTTGACATTCACCTCCATAGTCACTATCTGTGTAGGCTATGAGTTCAAAGGGTGAATCATGTGGATACCATAGACCAAGTGATGGTTTGCCTTTCAAGTGTCTGATTATTCTTTTGACAGCCTGTAAGTGTAGTTCTTTAGGTCTTGCTTGATATCTTGCACACACACAAACACTATACATAATGTCAGGTCTTGATGCAGTTAAGTACATCAAAGAGCCTATCATTGATCTATATAAGTGTTCATCTACATCCTCCCCCTCAATATCAGGATGTAGGTGTTTGTGTGTTTCCATTGGTGTACTTGCACTCTTGCAGTCTTTCATATCAAACTTCTCCAAGATGTCTTCAACATATTTTGATTGGTTTATCAAAATACCATCTGTTCTTTGATTTACTTGGAGTCCAAGGAAGAAGTTCATTGGACCCATAGAGCTCATCTTGAATTTAATTTGCATCAGTTCTTCAAATTCTTTGCATAATAAATCATTGGTTGACCCAAAGATGATATCATCTACATAGATTTGTACCAGTAGTATATCATCTTTGACTTTCTTTGTAAACAAAGTTTTGTCAATGGATCCTCTTTTAAAATTATTCTTTAATAGATATGATGATAATGTATCATACCATGCTCTTGGTGCCTGATGTAGGCCATATAGAGCTTTGTCTAGTTTGAATACATAATCACCATGTTTTGGATCTTCAAAACCTGGAGGTTGGCATACATAGACCTCTTCTTCAATCTTCCCATATAGGAATGCACTCTTCACATCCATTTGATAGACTTTGAACCTTTTGAATGAAGCATATGCTAAGAATATTCTTATTGCTTCAATTCTAGCAACAGGAGCATATACTTCATCATAGTCTATTCCTTCTTCTTGAGTGTATCCTTGGGCTACAAGTCTGGCTTTGTTCTTGATCACTATACCTCTTTCAACTTTCTTGTTTCTAAAGATCCATCTTGTTCCAATGGCTCTTTTTTCCTTTGGGTAGAGGTACAAGTGTCCAAACAGCTTGTAACTTGAATTGAAGGAGTTCTTCTTGCATTGCCTCAATCCAGTTTGAGTCCTTCATTGCTTGTTGAATTTTCTTTGGTTCATCCTGAGACAGAAAGCATTCAAACATACATTCATTAGCAATTAAACTTATATTACACATGTTTGCAGTTAAGCTTTTGTTTAATTTGCCTCTTGTTTGCAGTGGTGAGTTAACATCACTTAGAACAAGGTCTAATGGATGGTTCTTCTGAGTCCTTGTTGTTGTAGCTCTATCAACCACTAGTTGATTTTCAAGATTGGACTCATTTGTCTCAGGCATTTGTTAATCTAGAGATCCTTCATTGTCATTGATGTTAGGTTCATCATCATCTTGGTCAGAATTGCTACTGTTGTTATTTTCATTGAGATCAGTAGTATTGTTGTTGTTACTGGGATCAGTAGTATCTTGAGAATTGAGGTTATTGCTAGGACCAGTAGTGTTTTGAGTACTATTACTGGTACCAGTAGTATTTGAATTACTACTGTCCTCATTCTCAGAGTTACTACTGCTTCCAGAATTTGAGTTATTACTGTCCTCAGTATTAACTGTGGGAGCAGTATCAACTATTATGTATCTCATCTCTTCTTGACCAGTATTAACAGATGATGTTCCTTCCTTTTGAGTATGACAATTTGAATCACCTGCATTTAAATCTGTGTTAGAATTAAAGGATTTGGTTAGATTGTCTATGTTAAATAGCCAATCTGGACCATTTCCTTGTTCATTAGAAACATTTTCTTTATTTCTTAAATTATCCTTAATCTCTTGTTGAATACTCTGTATGATTTGCTTTGAGTAGAGTATCCCACAAAGATTCCATCATCAGCTTTGCAGTCAAACTTACCAATTTGTTCTCTTGTAATCAGAATAGTACAAGGACACCGAAATGATTTTAAAAAACTTAGAGAAGGTTTTCTTTTATTAAAAAGTTCATATGGTGTTTTATAATGTGGCTTCACTATTAATACTCTGTTTTGAACATAGCAGGCAGTATTAACAGCTTCAGCCCAAAAAGTGATTGGTAACTTTGAATCTGCTAGCATTGATCTTGCTGCTTCAATGACGGTTCTATTTCTTCTTTCAGCTACACCATTTTGTTGAGGAGTTCTAGGTGAGCTGTATTGCCTGTCAATACCTTTAAGATCACAAAAATTAATTAAGTTAGCATTTTTAAATTCTGTGCCATTATCACATCTTATGGCTTTAACTTTTTGATCAGATGTGTTTTCCAGTTTAACAATTAAGTTCTTGATGAGTTCACTTGTTTCATCCTTTGTCCTGAGAAAGAAAACCCATGTATATCTGGAAAAGTCATCAGTAATAACAAGACAATATTGTTTCTTTCCAATACTCATTACATTTGTAGGTCCAAAAAGGTCCATATGTAAGAGTTGTAAAGGAACAGAAATAGAATTCACAGATTTGGACTTATGAGAAGTCTTGTGTTGTTTACCTTTTAGGCATGCAACACAATGATGATCACACATGAACTGTTTTTGAGGTAGTCCAATGACCAAATTTCTTTTTATTAAATTGTTCATGTTTTTGAAATTAGTGTGACACATCCTTCTATGCCATAGTTCTGATTCAGTGGTGTTTGCCTTGGATATAAAGTAGTTGACCTCATTTGAAGAAATGAGTTCTCCCCCTATATCCAGACAATACACATTGTTTATCCTTGGAGTTCTTAAAACAACATATTTTTCATCTAAAATAAAGTCAGGAGAAAGAATGATGCACTCAATGTCTGTGAAAAGAATTTTGTTCTTTTTATCACAAACTTGAGACACACTGACTAGATTGTATTTTAGCTCAGCTACATAAAATACATCATCAAAGGTAATTTTTCCATTTGTAACAGTACCTTTACCTGTGATCTTACCTCCCTTTGGGTTCTCACCAAAGGCTACATAACCTCCATCAAATGACTTGAAATCCTTAAGAATTTGTAGATTTCCAGTCATGTGCCTTGAGCATCCACTATCAATGTGCCATGTTCTACCTTCTTCAGGGATCTGAATGCTCTGCACAAGTAAGTAAGAGGTTAGTTAAGTTTGGGAACCCAAGCTTTGTATGTCTTGGGTTCATCCTTTGAGAAATCAGATTTAGAACAGTTAACTTTAAACATTTTTGGTACCCATACCTTTTTAGTAGTGGTGTTCTGTTTTACTACTGACCTTTTGGATTTGTCTGAGTTTACTACTGATCTTGGTCTATACCCATTGTTTTTAGCCTTTGAATACTTTACTACTGATGGACCAGTAGTATTTGGGTACTTACCGTATTTAGAGTGACCAGTAGTGTTTTGAAATTTTGGTTTGGTAGCAGTAGTATTTTTGAAATTAGGGTTCTTACCAGTAGTATTTTTGTACTGGTACCAGAAAACATTATAATTAGGGTTAACACCAGTATTAAAATTGTTAAAGTTTTTACTGGTGTTGGAAAATTTAAAATATTGCTTATTTTGATTTGATTTTCCATTGTTCTTGAAATAATTGCTGTTCTTTGGGCTTCCAACTCTTCTACTCTGAACAAACCTTGATGCACTTCTTCCAAATCGTGGTGTGTCAGCAATTGGAGTTTTTGTTTTATTTACTACTGAAGGACCAGTAGTATCTTTTAACTTCTGTGTTTTTGCCTTGTCTTTAGAGTTTTTAAATTCCTTGAACTCTTTATAATTTATTGGATTGAAGTGACAATCCTTTGCTAAATGATTTACTTTGTTGCAAATAATACATTTTAATTTATTATCCTTAGCCCTTATGGTTTTTCTTTGTTCTAAGAGTTGATTCCTGTTTCTTTGATTTCCCCTTTTTAAAATTTTTGGTACATTTTCTGCATCATATTTAGGAGATTCATTTGGACTTTGTGCTGTGTGAAAACTTGTATCAATTGAGTTTGTATTTTCAGTTTGATAGATTGTAAATTCAATTGAGTTTGTAGTTCGATCATCATCAGAAAAATCATTTGATTCAGATGTTTCATTATTAGATTCAGTTTGATTTTCATTTTTCAATTCATTTATTATTCTTTCTGAACTGTTTTTGAGTGGAGGAATGAATTTATATGGAGGTGGTACAGCATGATATCCCACTCCATGAACAACTTTTTCTGTAGTTTGATTATTAGTTAATTCATCAAGAATTTTAGTGCTTCTTTCAAATTTCTTGATTGTCAATTTATTTTGTTCAATTTCAAGTTGACATTCTTCTAATTTACTTGTTAATTCTTTATTTTTTAAATCATAGAAATCTTTCTCATCTACAGCTTGGAGCAGTTCTTCCTTTATCCTTTGATCAATCATCTGGTACACCTTAATCTGATGTTCTTGATCAGCAATCACACCATCAAATTCACTTGATACCACTTGATCAAAGATTTATCTGGATACCAACATCAGATACCACTTGTCATAGATAAAGGTGTTCTTGATCAAAGAAGTACATATTGGCAGTTGGAATCACATTCCAAGCATATACATTATCTGGATCTGTAAATTGCTCTGGGTAGTTGTCTGGATAAAATGCAGCATCAATCATTTTTGTTAAGTATCCAGCACCAGATTCTTTCCATGATTTCTTTGACATTCTTGGTTTTCCAATGATTAGAAGTTTAATAACATCACTTCTTGAGCAGGATCAAATCAATGGTAACCATCCAGTAAATCTTTGTACAATTTTGTCTTCCCTTACAATTTCTATAACATTGTTGGGCATAACTCTCCAATTGATGATTGGATTGTTCTGTAAGGGAGCAACCGGTACTTCAAGAACAGGAATGATTTGTTCTGTTTTTGATTTCTTTTTAGTACTCTGTTCTTGAGTAACAGCATTTCTCTTCTTTGATTGGGGAGTTGAGGATTCACCAGTAGTTGATGTACTACCAGCTTTAAATAAGTTTGGACTGATTGGAATTAGGACTTTTGATTTCTTTGCTTCTTTTGCTTCTTGTTCAGCCAAATCCTTCTTCTTGGCAGCACAATATTTTTCAATAATGGTCATCATCTTCATTCTGCCAAAGGACTTTGCATTGTGCCCTTTTGTCTTTAAAAATTCAATCATATTGGTCTTCTGTTCAAATACATCATCAGTTAATTCACTTTTAGTTTTCTTGCATTCAGAAACCAAATCTTCAAGACATTTAATATGTTCTTCTTCAACTTTTCTAAGCCTCTTGAATTCTGCTTTTTGAGCTTCTATCTGAATGTCTTCTATTTGAACAGGTACTTGAACAGGAATTTCATTTTGATCCTTCTTTTTCTTCTCCTCAAGAGCTTGATACTTAGCTACTTTCTCTAAGTATCTCTTGTGTTCTACCTTCCATTTAGACTGTTTATCAGCTCTGACAAGATTTATATTGTTTACCATGTAATGACCTTGTGCTCTGTTAGGGTAATCTTCATCATAAATTTCTTTACCCTTTCTAATATGAGCTGAAGGTGGAAGTGGAGTATATTTCATATCAGGCACACCACTGATAATAATTGAAGGAGAAAATAATGCAAGTTCATTTTGTTGAAGTATTTTTGGATGTGGAGGAAGTGAGCATTCATCAACCTCAAACCAGTTCACATTATCATCAATGTCAGGTATGATAAGTGGTTGATCAGGTGTAGGTGGTTTGGTGATGATTTCAAATCTTTCTCTTTCAATTAGCTCTGGTAAAACTAGTTCTTCCTCTCCAGTAGTAACCAAGGTAGTTACTACTGGTGTGACTTCATGAGTTACTACTGATAGGGAATCAGTAGTATTTGGTGCACTTATTTCCTTTTGTTGATTTACTACTGCTATAATATCAGTAGTAGGAGTTACTACTGATACTTTTTGTTCAGCTTGTTGTTCCATGGGAGCAGTAGTAGTAGGCTCATCATCAACATTCATCCTTTCTGTGCCTTCATCAACTGTTGTTTCTTTGAGATTGAGGAGAGAAGTTGCTGCTGCTGCAATTGATTCATCAATCATTGTTTGAATATTGTTCTTCTCCCCCTTAGTGAGCTCAACTGGTGGAGCCTCACTATGATCAATCTTCTTTTTCAATCTTCTGATAATCTTTGTTTGTTGATGAAGTCTGTACTCATATAACCTCATCCTTTTGTTGATTGTATTAATGTGCCTTTTCATGTATTGCATTGTTTTTCCTTGATTTGTGAGATATGTAAGACAATTTTGTACAGTGGATTCAAGAGAATCCAATTTATCCGTCAATTGTTTGGTTTTAATACTGCCCTCACTCCATCTAGCAAGATCATCGGGCTCACTGACTGGTACAATGGCTTTAAGGTTTTCCATCCTTTCCATCAAATCCATAGATCTACCCTCATCACTTCTTGGTGATTCATTGGGTTGTTTAGACACCCTCTTCTTCCTAGAAGAAGCAGGAGTGCCCCCCCTTGTGGTTTCTTGGCACCGGGGTCCTTTAAGTAGTTCCTCAAATGAGTCATCACTTAAAGTTTCCGAGGTCTGGGTCTTAGTTATGTTTTCACTGTCCTGTGCACCCACCTTTGGGGCATCAGTAGTGAAAGCCCTCGCCTCATAATTTCTTCTTAATGCTTTTGCTAAATCTTCATTTAATTTAGTGTTTTCTTTTTCTAAATTTTTAACAATTTTAATACATTCAGAAGTACAAGGTTTGGGTTTTACCTCAGATTTGCTGTCAGTAAAGGCCATAAGAGCTTGATTTTGAGCATGTTCTTCTGCTTGAAAGCTCCAGTCATAGCCTTGTCCTTGTTGTGAAACAAGAGCAGTTGATTTTGATCTTTTGTCTGGTTGAGGACATTCTTTTGCAAAGTGACCAAGATTGTTACAATTGTAACATTTGACTTTAGTTTTGTCAAATCCAGCTTTGTCACCTTTGTTGTAGTTGAGGCTTGTCCTACCAGTCCTTTTCAAGAACCTTTTGGTTCTCAGGCTCAGCATAGCTATCTGCCATTTGAGATCCATCTCCTCAAGATCATCATGATTCAATTGTTCCAAATCATCACTAATTAGTGCAGTATGCACATGACTAGTGAAAAAGGATTCTCTTGAAGCATCTTCACAATCTGCAGCCTTTCCTGTGACAGTTTCTTGACCTTGACCTGTACTAGATACAAATGCAGCATTATTAGAAGAAATAGAAGGGTTCTTTTTATTTACCTCAGTTTCAATAACTCTGAGATCATTGTAGAGTTCATCTAACTCCTTTTCTTCTAGTGCATCTCTCTGTCTGTATATCACTGTGTACATGGCCCATTCTTCACTGAGAGACCTTAGGAACTTCATGTTAACATCTTCTTGATCCATCTTAACCCCAACCTGGTTAAGTTCACCAATTAGCTTGTTGAATCTGTCAAACACTTGAGTGAGTGTCTCATTGGGCTTTCCTTTGAAGTATTCAAAGTCTTGCTTGAGCACAGACTTCATGTTCCTCTTGGTGCTCTTGGTTCCAACGAATCTCTTCTCCAGTGCTTGCCACAACACCTTTGCATCATCATATTCAACAAAGAGATGTTGATAGTCATTGGGAATGGCTAGTAGAAGAGTGCTTAGAGTTTTGAGTTCGATTCCTTGGTCTTTCTTCTCTTTCTCACATTTGAGTTTGTCTGCTTCAGTTGCAGAACTACTTGCTTGAGCCGGACCAGTTTTGTTTCCTTCAATGACAACTTCCCACATGGAATAATCAGTAATAAGCATGTATTGCTTAATACGATTCTTCCACATCCCAAAGTTATTGGGAGTGAGTATAGGGATTTTGTTAGCTTGAGTGCTTTCATTATTATCAGTCATGATGAATAATGTGTGTGTTTTAAAAGATTAAAACTTTTTGTTGTTCTTAAAAATTCGTAGATCTAGAACCAAAAAGCTCTGATACCACTTGTCAGGATCGATTAACTATGAAGAGTTAATAAACACCTTTAGATCTAATTGATAATAGAAGTTGCAGCGGATCAACACTATATCAATATATTAAGAACAATGAACTGTAAAACAATATGCGAAAATATTAAGAACACAGTTTCACAAAAAGCTTCAATGTATATTATCGATTAACAATACACACGTACGTTTACAATTCGTAAGGAACTATATATAATAGTCCTTGAAGCCTAACTACTTACCCTAGTTATTCTAGAACTTGATTTACATCGAATAATAAAAGATATACATTGAATTACATTCTATAACTATCTCTGCGAAGATCTCGGACTTGATATGCTTCCAAATCTTATACCATTAGTAATCTGCAATCACCAGTAGTAAATTTGTATCATCAGTAGTAATTTTGGTGACCAGTAGTAAGTCCAAAACCAACATCAGTAGTAACTACTAAGATTAGTAGTATCTTCAATATGTGCTTGATCAGTAGTAACTTTAGTTATAGTCTTCACCAGTATCAACTCATCAGTAGTAAGTAATTCTGCCCCATCATTAACAACCATAGTATTCATGAGTAATAACTATGATCAGTACTAACTGCAGCATCAGTATTAAGTTGATCTGTGATATGCTCCAACAGTTTCTGGCCGGTAGGGTTCTGTGTTGCCGGAAAAATTGAACGGAAAAAGGATGATGGAGGTTCTCTGTTTTTGATCGGAGAATGCGATGAGTCTGGTTCTTATTTGCTTGGCCGGATAAGGTTTCTGGTCATCCAATGAAAAAGTGAGGTAATATTGGTGGTTTTGTCTTGCCTAGTTTACACAAGTGAGTGAGAGACGAGTGAGGTACATGTACAAGAAGGGTTTATGGTTTCAAATAAGTTGTTGGTTACCGGCGGTTATCTTGACCCAGTAATCCCATATACACGTTTTTTTTATCAAAATATTCAGAAATATTTGGAAAGTTTGTTGAGATGAGCAGATAGGTACCGAGTTTGAACGTAGGTGGGTTTTAAAGGAAAATGTTAATTGTCACATTCAATTCTAAAAAGACACGCACCACTATTGAATAACTAGGTTAAAACCCGCGCGATGTGGCTGTGTGCAAACTATATATTCCTGGCGATTAAAAGTCCATTGGTTACATATTTTTATAACGAATACAATACATAAGCATGAAAACTGTGTATAATAAGTCTTTTACGACTCATGACCCGACTATAGTCAAATTAAGTCTTTGAGAAATCTCAATGCGTTAAGCAAATTTTTTGCCAAAAGAGTAGTCAAAAATTATTAAATCAGATTCAAAACGTGGATTAAACAAATCTAATCTTATTATTTTTGATACCAGCAAACCGTTTTCGCATCCACGCTTATGTTGCAAGTCTTTTAGCTAAATCATAACAAAACAAACAAAGTTGCAAGTCGATATATATAAAAAACTTCATTTTTATTCATTAGCAAAAAAATACAACCAAAAATGTCTATCATAATCCTCATAATTAATTTTCAACATAAACAAACCTTTCTTCTTTAAACCCATGTTGTTTATATAGCCAATGAAATAACAAAGAAAGGTGACCCGTTTGTCACCGGACACCAGCGTTTGTCGCTGTTGGTTTAGATAACATTTCAACAAGCTTCTGACACCAACCACCAACATTTTTACATAATATAGAAACTGGTAAACTAAGTTTTAAGCAAAGACGGAGATACTGATTACAATTACGAGTAAACTGGCATCTCTTTCTTCACCATTAAGCTTCTCAAGATTATTCCATTTCTTTGTTTCTGATTTGTACCTTTTGTTGTGTGTTTGTGTAATGTTTAGCTTCCTATTTATAAGAAAGTCTAGTAACGCATGATTCTGTAATTAAGTTGGTAACGTATGATTGAATGAAATTAAAGTTTGACTTATATATATAGGTATGTACAGAATTAAATGCCCCCCTCTTTATGTGTAAAGCAATAATAAAAGCAAATGATATGAAAGTAAAAACGTAAGGAGTTATGGGCGTTTACAATGGGTCGTAGTAATTCCATGGAAATGCGATTGGATGTAGAGAGGAAATCTCGGTGAGGAAAAAGTAGAGAGGAAATCTTGGTGACGAAATCAATGGGTCATAGTAATCCCATGGCTGTAGTGAGGAAAAGTAATCCCATGGAAGGTTTAGAATATAAAGAGGTCCAGGAGATTAACTAAGGTTTTACCCATTAAATTTTCTTGCAGTGAGAAAATTAAACTATTTTACTAAACCATTTGTGAGGAAAAAACCCTCACCATTTATTAAAAAAATTCAACCAAAATTGAGCACATCAAACTATAAACACATAATAACAAACAACAATACTATTTTCAAGTGAATAAATTTTTAATATGTTGTACACTGTTTCATATGCTGTACATCAATATTTTTATTGTTAAGAGAACATTTATTAAACCAAAATAGAAATGCATTAAAACTCAACTTGGAACATACTGACTCCAAATAATAAAGAATGAAACTTTATAAATTCACCAATCTATGCTTATCGATGGTGAAAATCGAGTAATAACCTACATAAAATAAAATAAAACATAAATTTAAGTCAAAACCATTATCAAGTAGCTTAACTATAAAACATTATACAAACCTTAATCCCCGTAATTAAACTAAAAATTCCTGGAGATTTTTCTCAAAAAAATTTTGACCGACAATTACATTGTGGAGTAATGTATAAATGTTAAGAACTTACCTTTAAATAGCTGTAATGATGCTTCCGACACCATAAACGCAGTCCTTAATTTCTGTTGTTGTGAAAGTTATCATTAGTAGTTTCAAGATAAGTTCACTTATTAGACAAATTCATGTAAAATACTACAGCTAGATATAAAGCATAATATAAAATTAGAAAAAGAGCATACGATGAAAGCCATAAGCCACGCCATTTATAAAATATAGCCGATGCTCAGTTATCAGGATCGATAAACAAGAACAATTAATCCAAAGCTTAGCTCGATTTAAAATATACCCAATGCTTAGTTATCAATAAGGCAATTTAGTTACCTTATTAAAATTCTCATATTGTCTGTTACCGAGTCCAGACACTCCACATTGAAGTTTCTTAAGCCATTCTCCTTTCTCATCCCTTACACGAGTAACTAAAAATCTGTGTCAACATCCACATTCTGTTTAGTTACCTCAATCTGGAACAGAGAACGTTTGAAACCCAAGAAAGTAACCTGAATGCCGGGTTCGGTTCCTTCTATATAGACCATCGCATTGGTTTATCGGCAACAACATGAATCAAGTTTTAATTTAACATCCGTTTAATTGAAAACGGCCATTCCTATTTAATGTTCATAAAATCAGTTTGAGATTGAGACTGAAAACGGGTGATTGGATTTGAAACGTGCCCATCGAATTGAAGGTATACGGTGATTTAAGGAAAGTTGAATTGAAACACCCGAGTGATTTGGGTGACGATTTAAATCAAAACAGGCGAGGCAGATTGATATTCGTGAATCAAGGAAAAAAAAGGAGGTGCTTTCTTAAATTTTGTCCACGAATTGGGGCGGAATTTTGGGCTTATTAAAAAAAGATTTCATTAAATCCGCTGCTGAGTCGGTAGAAGAATAGTCATTAAGAGGTTTCGGGTATTAAACCAAATATGATATGTGGCGTGGTGGTAACATAAATGTTCAAGGTGGTGGGACCTTCCGTAATTAGAATGGTTTGTAACCGATGCACATTGAATACTAAAGTAATTTGGTAACCGTTTTTATTTGATATATTCAAACGCGTTTCCGTACAGTTAGTATATTTAGTGTACGAAACATAGTCACAAAGTTGCTTATAGCCTAGTGGTAAGCTTCCTGCCTGGGGTAACTGCCCACCTGGGTTCGAATCTTGGCAAGCGCGGGTTTTAAATTTTTAATTTTAACGTCAAACGGGTTCGGGACGGTTAGTATATTTAGTGTACGAAACATAGTCACCAAGCTTCTTAGAGCCTAGTGGTAAGCTTCCTTCCTGGGGTACCTGCCCACCCGGGTTCGAATCTCGGCAGCAGCAATTTTAAAATTTTGATTTTAAAGTGGGTTTGGGCATTACTAAAAATGGAATGGTTGAAATTCAGACTTCCTCTTTTAGAAATGTCCAACACCCATTTAAAAGTAGTATAGAAAACATTAAATTTTAATAATGATATATTAATAATTAGGGAAAAGTGAGTGTGTTGCTATCATGTATATAACCTTAGGTGTGGAACTCATCAAAACGAGGTAGTTTTGCTTAAAAAGCTTAAATCCCATCTAAACCAACACTCGTTCAAAACCCAAAGACCGTCTTCTTCTTTCCTTCAGAGCTTAAGAACGTCGGTTGATTTCCCAATTAGGGTTCGTTCTTGATCAATCCCCTATTATTATTGTCTTCAATTCTGGTCTAAACACCACTTTCAATTCCGAATTAGAGCATCTGTTCTCACACGATCATCAAGTCTCTGTTCTTCTTCTTGCCATGGTAAGTTTGATAAATCATAAAAAGCAACTAATTTCAATTAAGTAATGTCACTTCCATTACGTAATGACAATTCAATTCAATGTTGAGTTTAATATATCATAAATGGACTGATTGTATTATACATGTAGATTTTAATTTCGATTAATTCCCTTACATAATGCCAATTCAATTTTTATTGCCTTTAAAGTGCATTTAAATGCATTAAAGAGGATAAATGTTGAAGGTTTAAATTAGCCCATCGTGTAATCATTATACAATTTTTTGGTACATGATAATGAACTTGCTCAAATTGGATTAATAGAAAACATTGATTTAAATGGTTATCTTGTAAACTCTGAGGAAGATGTAAATTGTGAGGAAAATGTAAACATTGAGCTCAATGGGGAGAGTATAATGGGTAAGATTTTCGATACCCTTGATGATGTATACACATTTTATAATGGATATGCTTTTCTACATGGATTTGGTATACGTATTCATTGGAGTCATAAAAACAAGGTAACAAATGAGGCTTACCGAAAAATGTATGTATGCAACAAAGAAGGATATAAAAGAATGACGATCGATAGTTTCGGTATGGATACTAAGAAACGTAGAAGAGATTTAAGGACCGGTTGTGAGGCAGGACTTCGAGTTTCTAAAATGAATGATGGGAAATGGATCGTGGACGAATTTAGTGATATTCACAATCATGAATTGACCACTACACCAACAAAAGTAATGAAACACCCTTCTCATGGTAGGTTTCATCGTTCTAGGGCATGCAAAGCTCTTATGGCTGAACTTGGGCAATCTGGGTTGAGACGTTCGCACATCAAAAAGGCTGTTAACGCAATGAAAAGTCCATTAGAAGCTGATGTTACTTCGAAGCAATGTTCCGATATCTTATCTGAACAACGAAAACAATATAAAGGTAAAGAGTTTTATGGCCTTATCAAACATTTTCAGGATAAAATGTCACTAGATATCAACCAGTACTTTGTTGTTGACTTATTTGAGGATGGGTCTCCCAGAAATATTTTTTTGGGCTGATGGGAGATCGAGAGATTCATATGTTAAATTTGGAGATGTCATTGTCTTTTATGTCACATACATGACTAACAAATTTAAGATGCCATTTGCACCTTTTCTCGGGGTAAATCATCATGGCCAATCTATACTTTTTGGAGGTGCGTTGCTAGAAAATGAAAAGGAAGAAACATTTATATGGTTATTTGAAAATTTCTTGAAGTGCATGTTTAACAAGTATCCACGTGCAATAATAACCGATCAAGATAAAGCTATTTGTAATGCAGTAAAGAAAGTTTTTCCAAACACTCGACATCGTTACTGTGCATGGCACATTAAGAAACATGAGTTGGAGCATCTTCGTCCGTTAAAATCCCAATATAGTGATTTTGAAGAAACTTATAGAAAATGGGTCAAGAGTGATACAATTGAAGAATTTGAAACCGAATGGGAAGTTCTACGTGGTAAGTATAAATTGGAAAGTAGTTCTTGGATGATGGAGATGTATAACCAACAAAAATTTTGGGTTAAAGCTTTCTTGAAAGATGTGTTCCTTGCTGGCATGACAACTAGTGGACGAAGTGAGAGTATCCATTCCTTTTTCGATGGATTTGTTAATTCAAACACCATGTTGAATGAATTTGTAATTCAGTATGACAAAGCTGTTGAATGTCGAAGAGCTGCCCAAGAACATGAAGATTTCAAGTCAATTAACTCGAGACCTACTTTTTCGTCAGTTCATCCAATAGAATCAAAAGCCGGTACATGCTAAATACTTAAATTTCATTCACTTAGAAAGTTACCATAAACGTTTAACTGTGCATATTAATTTTATAGGTAAACATTTTACTGGAAAGATTTTCAATCTTTTTAAGAAAGAATGGAGTGAAGAAACTAATAATCTATCGCATGAGACTTTGAGCAAGACTATGGAACAGAGCACTTATAGGGTTGGACAAGTGAATCTTGATAAAAAGTTATGGAGATTGTGAAGTTTCAGTTCTTGAATGAAGTAGAGGTCACATGGTCTTGTGCAAAGTTTGAAACATATGGGATTTTGTGCAAGCATGCTCTTTATGTGATGAAAAAGAAACATCTTGAAACCCTTCCCCATCGCTATATATTACCCAGGTGGACACTTGATGCTAGGTACAAGGTGGTAATACAAAACTCGAAGAAATAAAAAGGTGAAAGTGAAGTTAGTGCCTTTAACTTATGGTGTGTTCATGTCAACTGCACCAAAGCAATTGAACAAGCAAAAGGCTCGCATGTTGACATAAAAAGACTAAATACTTTCTTAGTAAAATTTCTAGAAGAGCAAATAGTCAGAAAGAAAGAAACGTTAGTTGAAAATCCATATGAAGATTCTTGTACGGGAACTTCTCAAGTCGACATGATACCACAAATCTCCATTAGGGATCCTATTGTTCATACTACTAAAGGACGTCCAAGAAATGCAACCCGAATCAAATCGTCTTTAGAAGTCAAGAAAAAAAAAGACTTGTTCTAACCGCAAGGGATTGGGTCACTACAGAACCGGTTGTCCAAAAAAGAAGGTAATTTTCATTACAAGTTTTAATTATACTTCAATATTTAAATATTTTTTATATCTATTTATTTATTATTTATTTATTTTTATTATAGGTCGAGGATTGCCCGTCGAACAAAGAATGAATTGGTGCTGGAAATTGAAGTAGAGGAACCAATTCTTTTTGTTTATGTTGAAATGATGTTTAAAATTATCTTAATTTTGTTTTTTTGTTGTTGTTAAAATGATGTTTCAAATTGAAGTTTTTTAAAATGATGTTTATATTGAACACATGAAATGGTGCTTCATGTGTTTTTTATAGTTTAAGTGTTTTAATATGATGAAAAAGTGGTAAGACATTTGTTAAAAATAAGTTTTTAAGCAAAACTACGTAGTTTTGAGGAGTTCCACACCTAAGGTTACATACATGACAGCCACACAGTCACTATCCCCTAATAATTATTAGGTACACACAAGTACTAATATCATTGTCTAGTAAAATATTTTAACTGAAATTCAACTCGGTTTTCAGGGGTATTCAATTCATGCTGAAAAATATCTATTCGGTATCCATTTTGTCACTTTCAGTATCATCGTATCATATTGACTATTAATTTGTTGCTACTTGCATATTTAATCGCGTACGATGTTTTGTGCATTGTTTTTCGTACCAGTTTATTCGATCGAGCTAGTGTATCATTATAAAACATAATTTTTTTATAATTTTTGGTTTGGTTTGAGTTTACTTGGAGTCACCAATTCGCTAAATTTCAATTTAAGTGTAAGAAATGTAGACAATTGACACGTGCTTAATTAACGATGCGTGCTAACAACACAAATCGTATGATTATTATGCTAGACTTAATTGTAAAAATGAATGCTTTTATCAATAAGATGATTGTACTAAGACAAAGTGAGTTATAATAACTGTCGATTCAAATACCAGATTTTGAGGGTTGTCACAGTTATGACCCGTGAAAAATCACAGGCTGTAAATAATTATCCTAAACATAAATTTAATACAATATAAAATATGGAAAATGATAATGACAGCCCTAAGGGTTGTCAATAAGACGTCAATACATGCATAAAAAACTTGTACAATAACCAATAACTGCCCCAACCATTTTAGGAATCAACCGCACTAATAAAAGTACAAACAATTTATCCACGTAATTACCTCTTAATAACAGCCCTAAGGGTTGTCATTAACAAAACCCATAAAATATATATGTCACTTTAATATGATTAAAAAATTAATGAAAAATCATAAAAATTAAAAAGTACAATTACAACGACTAATCACTCATCCTTGTATTATTATCGAACTATCATATAAGTGGAACCGCTATTTCTCAAATGGTATCCCATTTAACATATCAAAACAATTATAATCATATATTGCAATTTAATCAAATCTTTAAACAACTACTGGACTGAAACTTTTTAGTTAATATCATGATTTTGTCCCATATCTTTTTGTTGTCTAAACGATTTCAAATTAAACCCCTTAAAATCATGACCATCAAGCATGACTTATATATTCTCAAAGTGTTACATACAGTTGGATTTAAACTAACAGTGTTATCAATGGGCATACGACGACCTTTTTTCTTTCTTTAGAATATAATTTAGTGGTCAAATACGATAAAAAAATTTAAATTATATTAATAACAAATAAATAATCGGCAAATTTCGACCCATTTTCCTCGTTTTGATTCGACCTTTTGATTTTACACATTCAACCACATAAACAAATAAACAACCCAAATCGACCCGTTAATAAGAAAATGGGTCAAAATTGCGGCATTGTTATAAAAGTAAATTCCATTTATTACTCCACATTGTTGAACTTTCATCAATCAAAATCCTATTTTTTATTAGAAGTTGAAAAAACAACAAAAATTAACATTAAACTTCAAGAAACTAATATGTAAAACACTTCTCCACTATTAATGTCAAGAAACTATAGAAGTTAATATATTAATAATATATATATATATATATATATATATATATATATATATATATATATATATATATATATATATATATATATATATATATATATATATATATATATATATATATATATATATATATATATATACACACACACACTAGCAGGGTACCCGCGCAATGCGGCGACGGGTACTCGAAACTATATTTCGAAGTGATGACAGTACCGGTGGTGGTGACAATAGTGATGGTGATGAGTGGTGGTGCGTAGTAATGGTACGTGCTTACATTAGTGATAGTAGGAACATATCCGAAATTGGTTTTTTTTTTGTGAAAGTAAATATGGTCCTTTTAAATAGAGAAATGATGGTTGAGTTCTGGTGACGTTAAAGCTTATTAATATTAGTATCTGGAATAAATCAAAATAATCAAGTAGTTGAAGTGGTCAAAAGTTGTTTGAAATAAAAAATTAAACGGAAATAAGGTTGTCATCACATATGCATTGATTTACAGCCGCTATTAATTTGTGTAATTAATAGTCAATTGTTGCTAGAAATAAATAATTAAACGGAAATGTGGATTTTGGTAAGAGTTGATGATTTACAGCGTCGTATATTTAATGTTATTGGGTAAAATGGTTCGAATAACAGACTTTTGTTATTAAGTGTGGGTGGTGTTACCAAAGTGTAATGTATAGCAAGTGGTTAACACATAGTGATAAGTTAGGAGAGGTCTTGGGTTCGAATCTTATTAGCCGCAATTTATTTTTTTAAGGTAAAGAACTAACTAACAAAAGTGGAAAGGTCCTTAAAATTAAATTTAAGGAGCTCCTTAAACTTGCCTAATGAGGTAGGCCTAAATGCTTTATATAGTAGTAAGAGATATATATATATATATATATATATATATATATATATATATATATATATATATATATATATATATATATATATATATATATATATATATATATATATATATATATATATATAAGCACTTTTATTATTTATAAAATTATAAAATAAATGTATAAAGAGGTGTTTGCACCCGAACCTATTTTTGACTCGTTTCTCAACTCACCCATTTTGACATGTTATTCAATACCTCCATTTTGATAGCTCTACTAATATATAGATTTTAGGACCTACGCAATTATCAAATTAATTTAAAAAATGAGCTTAGGGCATGTTTGAAAAAGCTTATTAAGAGGGCTTATTAGTTTATTAGCTTAATAAGCCTAAAATTCAAGCTTATTTTGGGCTTATTAAGCTAATAAGCTAATAAGCCTCCTTAATAAGCTTTCCCAAACATGCCATTAACTGGTCAAACACGTATAATTAAAAGTAATAAAAATGTATGAAATCTTGATTTTTATTTTTATTTTTAGTTTACACGTTCAAATAAAATTATAAAAATTATCAGAAATTAAGATTTAATAATAAACATGAAAATGGTTACATACCCGCCCCTTCAACAATCCTTGTGTGAAGGGGCTTACGTTTTTAAGGCAAAAGATCGTTTTCAAAGAAACTCAATAAGTTCAATCAGTGTTTGTGTTTCGCCAAAGTGTTCCAACTACACCTTCAACTCAATTATTCTTAACCGACATAAAAATTTAGTCAATCATGTTATCCCTAACTTCCCTAATATGTGCAAACTGCAAAATCACCACAATATGAAGAATAATAACAAATAAGTGCATAATCAAAATATGTATCTTTAAAACCAGACTTATATGAATAAGAAAATTAATTTTTACACTACATATTTTGATTTTGGTACAAATATTCTAATAAAGCAACTATTATGGTACATAGGTCAAAATATGTGGTGTAAAAATCACCACCAATATAAGTAACAGTAGCAAATTAGTGCAGCAAAAAAGTACTATTGGTGTATAAAACCTTCTAATCGCTTGCATTCAGACAAAGAAGGTTATGATATATATCATTGTAAATTGTAATAATATAATACTAACAAAAATTCCTTAAAACTATTGTTATACTAAAAAAATTCGAAATCAAAATTATACACATTTGACCTTAAAAGTAATTCTACACGATTGGAATTCATAAATATACATATCATTGGTTCCTTATTTGCTTAATACATTCCATAAATAATCAAGGATTTCAAAGGAAATTTTACAAAAATAACAAAAAGTCCTATATACACGAATCCATTCAACTTTAAATATTTAATACAACCCGATAATTACTCATTTAAATGAATTACTGATAATTATTCATTTAAATGAATTACCGATTAATTAATTATCGATTATAAAAAAGGGCGAGAAAACGTAAAAGTTGGGCTCTATAAAACTGCCATGTGGACATTGAGGGTCTAGAAAAATGCCATGTGGCAATATAAGCTTTGTTTTATTATAGTAGTAGATGTCGAAAAACTCAGTATTGGACTGCATCGCATTACATGTCGAAAAACTCAGTACCGAGGTGGTCGGTATTGACCAGTCAGTACAGAGGAGGTCAGTATAGTCGTGCACAAAATACCCGAAACCGAAACCGGTAACCGAACCGAAACAGTAACCGGTCAAAACCGGTTTTGACCGTAACCGGTTCGGTTATTGAATACCCTATCGGTTAGGAACCGGTTTGGGTTCTTAGGGTTCGAACCGGTTAGTAACCGGTTACCCGAAACCAGTTTTGACCATAACCGACCACAAATTTGGTCAACACACCGGTTTTGGCCAGTTAACCGGTTTATAACCGAACCGAACCGGTTACAATACCCATTACACGGTTATAGTTTTCGAGGGTCGAAACCGGTTACTAACCGAACCGGTTATTGGAGAAACCGGTTACTGGAAGCGTTGACCAAAACCGGTTATGGTCAAAACCGAAACCGGTTTTTGGCATAACCGGTTACTGTGCATCTCTAGGTCAGTATGAGACTGATCAGTACTGAGGCGGTCAATACGAGTATACTGCAGTGTTGACAAGATGCAAAAAATTGACCCGCACGAGCCCGGAATTTCGGAGCTGCATTCGTGTCCGCAGGTCGCTCGGGCGTACATGAGTTCAGGCCATTTCGGGCCACTCGGTCCAAATTATTTAAAGCCCACCCTCCCCCCGAGCGTAGGCGTGCAGGCAAAACCCATGTATAAGGATTTAATATTCCATCATACTTTCAACCTTATAACACGAATACAACACCACATGATGTCGTGTTTTTTTTCACTAACACGAGATTAAAAAAATTAAAACATGAAAACCACAACATGACACGACAAGAATAATATAAAATAACTATTGATTTATTTAACTCTTGATTTAGCACACATAACACAACAACCATGAAAAACACGATTAATAATTGTTATATCATGTCAATTTTGTGTCGAAATTTTAACACGAACACGACACGACTAGAATAATATAAAATAACTATTGGTTTGTGTTGGATCCCAACAACACAAATGTGTTGCGTTATGACAAGTAAAGACAATTAAGATAAAGAACACACAATATTTCAGTGATTAAGAGTTTATTAAAACAAATTAATACAGTACAGAGTTTGCGAAAATAGATAGTACACACTAACTAAAACTTTATACTTGAAGTGACACTTTTGTTCGCTCAAACTAGAAGATAATGCAAGAAGAGTTTATATCAGCTGATACTAACAGCTGATATTGAATGCCTGAGTAATAACTACGAAGGAGTTAATACCGGACAATAACAACTCTCAGAGAATGTTCTTGTGCTATGAATTCTAAAAGGGTGTGTATAAATGCAAGCATTTACGTCTCTATATATAGCCCAAGATCCGTGTTCCTTTGTCTACAAGATACTCGGCGTGTAAACATATCATTCGTCGATGTAGACTTGTCCACGGAAAAATTTAATGCTCTTGCATAGGTTATAGTCCCAAGTGTACTTTGTGTCAACTCCTTTTGCTACCTTTTCTGACGCACAGTGAAAAGGTGTACTATTATAGTACAAAAGTAGTTGACTTTCCGTTTACATGCTTGGAGGGACAAATGATGATGTACTGACATATTATCTTCTATTCCAAAATAGAAGATCTTCATCGTTTTCTTCTTCTTTGAGCAGGAAAGGGAAATGTTCAAAGTGTCAAGAACATTTCCACCAAGTCTTTATCTGCAGCAGGTATCATCAGCTGATTCCACAATCAGCTGAATAATCTTCTTCTTGTCTTTGTCCTTTGGCCATAGACTTCGAATGAACACTCTTCTATAGCTGCTGATTTGACTTGTTTTCCTAGAGCTAAGTACGTACTCAGCTGAAGGTTTATTGCATATACTTGCTTCAGCTGATATACATACTTCAGCTGATATTATTCTTCTTAGCTATCGATCATCAAATCTTATTTACTTAGTCTAGGGACTAACAATCTCCCCCTATTTGATGCAATCGAATAGCTGTATAAGTATGAACCTGTAATGATTCAGCTGTTTGGATCAGCTGAATGTCTATGTGCTTTGACCCTTTGGGTTCTTTTGTATATGTTTATCTTTTTACAATTTTTACAAGTATATTACAAAATTTTGATTTTCTATTGAAATGAAGCTGATAAAATACAAGGAAAATCAAACAAAACAAAATTACAATGTCTAAGGCATTGCTTCCCTAGTGACATTGTGATACAGTGAGCTGATGGCTGAGTCGATTAATTTCTTCATTTCTCTTCCCTCTTCAGTGGAGGAACTCAGCGACTTATGATAGATCAAAAGTTGATCAATATCACATAGATATAGTTCATCAGCTCGTTGGAAGCAAGGCACCTTCTTCTCCAGATAGCAAAAACCATAGATTGGCTCTTTGACGACCAGCCCAGGGGCAAAGTTTACTCCCATGGGGATGGTTCTTGTGATATTGAGTCTTGGTCGTTTTGCAAATATTATCGAAGACCCAATATCGGGTGTTCTAGAGTCAGCAAAGGGCTAGGGGAAAATAGACTTACGTTTCTCCCCTCTTGTTGAGGAGCTTTCACCAGCAGGTTCTCTGACAACAGCTTCTTGAGAATCACGCAATTCAGTTTGTATCCGATTTGCCAACTCAGGAGATTGTCTCCTGATATTGTCGCATAGAGTCTTGAAGGTGAAGATTGCGACTTTTATCTCACTTTCCAGATCTGTTATAGTATCTGACGGTTTTGCAGATCTGGCAGCTGCTAGCAACTCATTCCACTCAGCATAGTTGAGTTGAGTGCTGATTTTTATCAGAGGAATCTTTTCAGAGACAACAAGTCCTCCAGCTCTAGATATTATTACTTCTTGTGGAGAGCTGGATGAAGACTTGGGAGCCCTTACGCTGGTGATTTTTGCTTCTTGCCTACGTTGGCAAAGAACCTTGTTGAACAACACAATGTTCTCAGCTCTTTGCGCTTCAGCTTTTTGATATAGCTCTTCTTGAGTAATTCTTTGAAGGGCAATAGCTGTATCAAGATCAGCTGTGGTTCCAGCGTCTTTTAAAATGAGAGCTTTAACCGTGGCAGAATTGAGCTCCCCCACAGCAGGTTGAGGATTCTCCTGTATAAGGGGCTGAGGGATTTGGATTTGCGGGGCTTGGACTTGTGGGCCCTCAACTAGTCCAAAGGAATCAACGATTTTAACTCCAGTTGAGGGTTCTCCTGTCCTGAGGCCTTCAGCAGCAGTGAGTGTTGATTGCATGGTTGTCTCACCTGCTGAAGCAGTTACCTCAGGTGTTTCAGTAGTGACGAGTGAAGTTGGAATTTGTGTCCCGTCTACTGAAATGTCTTCTTCTTCTGGTATCCCAGCAGAGGTGGTAGGTGGAGATCTTGGGGTCTCACCTACTAGGATGTCTTCTACATTGGCTCCAACAGCATAGGTGATTATAGATTGTGAAGCATTTTTTTCACCTTATTGTTCACCTGCTAAAGTAGCTTGATCTTTCTCCCCCTCAGAGAGTGCCTGAAGAATTAAGGTACTCTCTGGTGCTGAAGCAGGATGGACAGCAGCGGCACCCTCATTCAACTTTTGAAGAATGAGGTTGAGGGTGCCTTGGAGACCAGCGACTTGGGAAGTCAGCGAGCTGACTTCAGTCTCCAGTTTGTCCATTCTCATGGACACAGTAGAAGCGGACTCCTCAATAGCCTTAGAGAGGTGGCTATGAGTGGTCATCAGCAGAGACTCTTTCTTTGACTGTGCAAGAGTCAGATGATCGACATCTGGTTGGAGAGGAGATACCTTGGAGGACAAGGTATTCAGCTGTCTTTCAACTTCTGCTTTTGTTGCCCGAGCTTCGGAGAGAAACTTGTCTTTCTCGACTGTCAGATTCGCGAATGGAGTTCAACTCTCGATGAATATACGTTTTGAGAGTGTTGAACTCGCTGGTGTTGAGACAAATCTGCTCAGAAAGAAGAACCAGCTGAGGAGTCTGAGTGTGAACCTCAGTGTGCAGAGAAGTTATGCTGGAAGAGAGATTCTCAGAAGTTTTACCAAACTTCTTTGGAACATCCCTGCGAAGGGTGTCCATCTGCTTACTCAGCTTGGCCATCCCATGTCGAATCTGGGATGTTACAACTCTAGACATCAGAGCAGCAGCGGCTCTGATGTGAATGCTTCCTCCAGCTTTGCTGGATTCAGCATGGGACACTTGGACGCTTTGGGAAAAGGGGTCCGGTATGTCTCCAGCTGGAGGGGTAACCTCAGCTGTGGGAGTGGGTGTTCCTGAGTTAGGAGGAATCGCTCCTATGGGATGCTCAGAAACTATGGGGGGTGAGTTGGGTCCAGCTGAAACTTCTGGGTTTCTAACAGAAGTGCTGACATCAGCTGTCAAATCAGTTTGAAGCCCAGCATCTAGTTCTTCGTCAGCGGACGAATAGTAGGGCTGAAGTGGTTCATCAGCCGAATCAAACATCACATGGAATGCTGTTTGATTATCTCGAGCTTCGGTCTCACCAGCCGGCGAAACTGGTATAGAGACTGGAGGAAGAGTTCCTCTAGGTTTTGTGTCAGCTGCCTCACAGCTCAGTTGGCGAATACATTCGCGATCACTGGAAGCTTGGGTGATTGCCTCTGTAACAACTTGGTCTAAAGTTGTCTCTTCATTGGCGGTGGTGGTTTCCTTGACCACCAGCTGGTGTATGCTGGTGATGTTGTGGGAAACAGAAAGAACAGTTTCAAGATTGACTTGGCTTCTAGTCAATCTGTCATCAACTGCTGACTCAGAAAGTGATGAAGAAGTTGGTGGTGGTGTGTGTGCAGCTGACTCTCGGGTGGCTTGGGTTGAGCTAAAAACTTCACCAGCAGTCTGTTGAGAGACTGAGGTTGCTTATGGAGTTTGTCCCCTTCTTACAACGACTGATAATGAATCAGTCGAGGAGCTACGCAGAAGGTTGGAGCCGACACTAACTCCTGAAGAACGAAATTGCCGTATTAAAGTCTGCTGACTTGTTGAGAAATCAGCAGATGGAGGTTGAAGAGCAAAAGAGAGAAAAAGAGGATCAGCCAGGAGTGTCTGACCAGGAGCTCCAATTGTTGGTGGAGTTCCTGGAAAAACATTGTAAGAGTGAAAATGAGAAGGATTATTCTCAGATGCTGGCATAGCTTCTGATCGTAATCCCTCCAATCTGGGACTCAAGTGAGTACCCAGAGGATCCCGACTGAATCCTGATGATGCTGCTTTCGCCAGTTCAGCATCATCAGCCACCACACTTTCTCCACGGGTAGCAGACCCTCTTACCCTCAGTTGAGGAGAAGAAGGAGCATGTGAAGTGGGAGAAGATGGTGGAGAGAATGAAGAGGAAGAAGGAGAGCGATGAGCAGGTCATTTAACTCGCTTCTTCACCACCAGTGAAATATAATCCACATCCACATTTTCCACATCAATGGGCATGGAGATCCCACTGGAAGTGGTGGTATTTCCATCAACAGTTTATGGGCGTCCAGTTGATGGAAAACACTTCAGATGAGAAAAAGACGTACCCCTTCTTGTAGGGCAGATTCCTCCGATGTGGTGCCCAGTGATCGATCCCTTTTGGATCTAGTCCGACCATCAATGATCTTCAGCATGTACGGGGAGAGGGGAAAATCCTTACCAGCTTCCTTCTTGGTGTTGAAGATGGTGTTAGATAAGGTACGTACCTCAATCCATTCCCCTGCAAGGTCGTCATAATCGATCTTCAGCTTCTCAACCATCACATGAGCGATGCATAATGTGAAGAAGCGAAGATTGGGAATGTGATTTCCCTTTGCCTTCAGCTTGGCCTTGACCTCCTCGTACACCAGTCTCCCATAATCAATCCGCTGACCGGTGATTAGGGCTTCAGCAAAGACTTGCAAGCTGGAGTTGCACTGGTTGTGAGACCCGGAGTTGCCGCCTATGCACCGAATGATGTGCGTGAAGAAATAGGCCCAGGGTCTTGACAACTGAGACTTCTTGAAGATCTGCACCTTGTCGTCTTCATTTTCTAATCTATATCCGGAGATACGGATTAGACTCTCTTTGGCTTCATCAGCAGACTTCGTCTCCTGATAGTGTTGGACGAGGAGCAGATAATCGAACCCGCAAGCAGTTCAGAAATCATCAACCGTGATGGTGATTTGATGACCGTTCACCTGCGCACCAATGTTGTCTCCAGAAATGGAGGCAGACATCCAGAAATCACGCAAGAGTTCGTAAAAACTCTTGGTGAATCGAAAGAATGCACCACCGACAGGACAGTGACGCAAGAATTTTCCAACCGGTCGATAGATATCAACGAGTTTTTCCGGTGGAGAGGTGTTGCCTACCAGATTCGAGTTCTAAGTGAACTCGATGGCAACTCTAGATAGAACAGCTTTTGTGGATTTCTTCGACATTTTAGGGAGACGGAAGAAAGATAAAAGCTTGAAGATAGAGGGTTTTTGAGAGGAAGTTTGAGAGAGAAGTTTGGGAGTGATGAAGATGAAGTGAGGGAAAGGATGGGTAGTTATAGGGGATTTTGGGACGGTTTGGGTAAACTTTTGAAAATGAACCAGACCATAAATGGATAGTTACAACCCAACTATGTAAATGTTGGTTTTCGTGCGAAAAAGTTGGTTGGATGTGATAGAGAGGGGGTAGTGGAGCCGTTTCTGTGTCAGAGGTGTCAATCCCTCATAAATGCCAAATATTTTCACTCGAGTGGAAATATTTGCCACAGAGAACGTGTGGATAGGGATAAAAAGATGCCTTTTCAAGGAAAACCAAACGTTTTAACATATAAAACTTGATAAGTTATCATTTTGAGATGTTTTATTCAGTTGACTGATTAAATTGAAACGTTTTTAGTCAGCTTAATGTACTAAGTGACAAGGTGAACATATCAGCCACTGATAGTTCTTCAGCAGTTGATTTAAGCATTTAACATACCCAGCTCGCTGATTAAGAAATTGAAACGTTTTTCATCTAAAGGCTTAGTGAATAAATCAGCTAGCTGAAGGTCTGTTGAAATGAAATGAAGTTCGACGTCACCTTGTTCAATGTGATCTCTAATGAAATGATACCTTTTATCAATATGTTTGGTTCTTGAATGAAGAACTAGGTTGTTGCTGATTGCAATAACACTTGTGTTATCGCAGTAGATAGGAACTTTGCTAAAGTTCATATCAAAATCAACCAGCTGATTCTTCATCCAAAGGACTTGAGCACAACAACTTCCAGCAGAGACATATTCTGCTTTAGCTGTGGAGGTAGAAACAATATTTTGTTTCTTGCTTGTCCAGCTGACTAGCTTCCCACCAAGTAGCTGACATCCTCCTGTGGTGCTCTTTCTATCCATCTTGCAACCTGCAAAGTCTGAATCTGAATAGCCAATTAGATCAAACCCGGAGTCTTTGACATACCAAAGACCTAGGCTTGGAGTACCTTTAAGGTACCTCAAAATTCGCTTAGCGGCTATTAAATGAGATTCTCTAGGATCAACTTGATACATAGCACACATGCAAGTAGCAAACATAATGTCTGGTCTGTTGGCAGTGAGATAGAGCAATGATCCAATGATTCCTCTATAAAATATGACATCAACTGATTTCCCAGTTGTATCAGCATCTAGATTGTTTGGAGGAGCCATTGGAGTTTTCATTGATGACGATGAATTCATATCAAATTTCTTTAAAAGATCTTTGATATATTTTTCTTGATTTATAAAAATTCCATTTTTAGTTTGCTTAACTTGAAAGCCAAGAAAATATGTTAATTCACCCATCATACTCATCTCATACTTTGTAGACATGAGTTTTGAAAAACGTCTACAAAGTTTTTCATCAGTAGCACCAAAAATTATGTCATCCACATAAATTTGAACAAGAATGATATCAACTTTGATTTTACGAATGAATAAGGTTTTATCAATCTTTCCTCTGGTGAAATCATTTGCTAGAAGGAATGTGGAAAGAGTTTCATACCATGCATGAGGAGCTTGTTTCAACCCATACAACGCCTTACCCAACTTATACACGTAGTCTAAGTATTTAGGATTTTCAAAACTTGGGGGGTTGTTTCACGTAGACTTCCTCTTGCAGTTTGCCATTTAAGAAAGCACTCTTCACATCCATCTGAAAAACTATGAAGTTCTTGTAGGCACCATAGGCTAAAAATATTCTTATAGCTTCAAGCATTGCTACTGGAGCATATGTTTCATCGAAATCGATTCCTTCCTCTTGTCTATATCCTTGTGCAACAAGTCTAGCCTTGTTGCGAATAACCACGCCTTCTTCATCCATTTTGTTCCTAAATACCCACTTGGTACCAATTATTGTGTTACCAGCTGGTGGGGGCACACTTTGTTGACTTCAGATTGGTTAAGTTCTTCCTGCATAGCTTGAATCCAGCTGGAGTTTTCCAAAGCAGCTTTGATATTCTTTGGTTCTTCAACTGCTAGGAAACATGAACATAGGCAAATATTACATGATGCCTTACTTCTTGTGACCACTCCTTGTTGTGGATCTCCAATGATTAATTCAATTGGATGCTCTGAGGTCCACTTGGATTGAGGAGCAGCAGAAGAGGAAGAAGACTCAGCAGAGTTGGATCCTTAATGAGCGGCTGAATACTCAGCAGGATTGAGTACTTCATTTTGAACTAATCTTCTTGAAGTGTGAAGAGGTGGCTTAGTGATAGCCTTGGATAATGCTCTAGCTGTAGGAATTTCTTGTTGGACAACTGCAATATCTACAAGATATGTAGGAGCATCATGAAATGATTCATCTGATTCATTGATGGGAACATCAAAGAGGTTTAAAGCATCGGAAAATGCTTCAGTTGCATCATTAGGAGATGGTTCAGCTGATCTCTGAAATGCATCAGATGGAGCAGCAGAGGTGGGATTTAAGGCTTTAGAGTGTTCTTCAAAAGTAACATTTATAGATTCTTCCAATGTTTGTCTTCTTTTGTTGAAAACTCTGAATGCCTTAGATCCAGTGGAGTATCCCAAGAAATTTGCTTCATCAGCTTTAGAGTCAAACTTACTCAGCTGATCTCGTGTGTTTAACACAAAACACACACAACCAAACACATGAAAGAAACCAATATAAGGTTTCCTCTGACGGAGAATCTCATAAGAAGTTTTCTTGTGTCTCTTCACATAGAGATACCTGTTTTGAGTGAAACAAGCTGTGTTAACAACTTCTGCCCAAAATTGCTTTGGCATGTTTGACTCAGCAAGCATTGTTCGTGCAGCTTCTATTAGGGTTCTATTTCTTCTTTCAGCGACACCATTTTGTTGAGGTATTCTAGCGGCTGAAAATTTTTGTGAGATCCCAACTTCTGAGCAGAAGTCTTCCAATGTATGATTTCTGAATTAAGTACCATTGTCTGATCTCAGATGCTTTACTCTTGACCCATTTAGAAGTTCCATCTTCTTGATGAATTTGATGATTTCATCAGCTGCATCACTTTTGTTACGAAGAAATATAACCCAAGTATATCGTGAGTATTCATCCACGATAACAAGTGTATACTTCTTTCTACCTAGACTTTCAGTGCTCATAGGACCAAAGAGATCCATATGAAGCATGTGTAGGCAGTTGTCGATGGAAAAACATTGCTTTGATTTGAAGGAGCTTTTATGTTGTTTACCTTGTTCACAAGCTGAACAAAGCTTATCTTTTTCATATTTGATCTGTGGCAAGCCATTCACTAGCTGTCCTCTGGACAACTTGGATATGTTTTTAAAGTTCAAGTGAGATAGTCTTTAATTCCACAGCCAATTTAGCTCTTCAGTGGAGTGAGAGAATAGACAAACTTCTTGGTTTTGAGGATTCATGTCAAGTGTATATACATGGTTGTTTCTTGGTGCTATAAGCACTACTTTTCCACTTTTATCTGTCACCGTTCCTCTGTACTTATTAAAGTTAACTGAGAACTCTGCATCACATAGTTGGCTAATGCTGATTAAATTATGTTTCAGCCCGTTCACATAACCAACTCTTGTGATCTTTACAGATCCATTTGAGATGGATCCGTAGCCTTCAGTTGAGCCTCTACCATTATCACCAAAAATTACTGGAGGACCAGCACAAACATCGAACTCTTCAATGGAAGGGATTTGTATCCAGTCATATATCTTGAGCAACCACTGTCTAAGTACCAGACGTGTTTGCTTTGATCACCCTGCACATAAGTTTAAAAGAGTTAGTTCTTTTTGGGAACCCACACCTCTGTGGGTCCTTGAGATTTCTTGCTAGAATTCACAGGGGTTGGGTTCTTAATGGACTCACAAGCTGAAGTTGGAGAAGGTCTTAAGCTTGTGCTGTCACACACACTTGCCATATGTCCATGAATTCCACACTTATAATATTTTCTGTTCTTTTGTAGTGGAGTAGAAGGCGAGGCAGTAGGGCTGAGCACTGGACCCCAAATCCCTTTCTGACTATCTGGGATAGTTAGAGTCTGCACGAGAGATGTCAGCTTGCTGACCTTTCCTTTCAGCCGTTTGACAGACACAACTGAGGAAGGACTTGGAGTATTTTTAGAAACACTCTTACCTTTGTTCTTTGCAGCTCGAGTACGAACTCCAACTGGCTCACCCTTGGAGGGTGTAAGAACAACTTTCTTTCCTGCTGTCTTGCTAGTCTTCTTCTGAGGTCTAGCAGAAGCAGCAGGAGCTGAACCCAAGATAGACTTTCTTGGTTCAACAATGACTACTGTAGGAGTCCTAACAACTATGGCAGAGGAGTCAGCTGATGACTCTTCTTTAGTAGTTTCAGAAGGTTCTTCTGTGGACATCTCAGTAGCATAGGTTTTGGTAGACTTAACAAAAGAACCAAAAACCAACTCTTCAGCTAGCACAGAAGCATCAGCTGTTGAGTAGTACGGATCATCCGTACTGCTATTAGGTACATCAGCTGCAGCAAAGAAATCTCCTCCTAATACAGCTTGTACTTGACTAGGGATCTGTGAGTTGACACACTCACACATTTGGATGATCGAGACCATGATTCATAAATCTTTTTAATTGCTTCAAGTTCTTTAACTTTTTCATTAAGATCATGTTGAAGAACTGAGTTTATAACTTTTGTTTCAGAAAGTTCTTCTTTTAAAGTTTTGTGATCAATTAATTTTTCTTTTAAAAATGCATTTTCACGAAGAATAGCACTGTGTTTATCCAAACATTCACCTTTCAGCTGATCAATGAAGTGCAAGTCATAGATAATGGAATCAACAATATCATTGGCTTCAGAAGCCTCGGCAGAGGTTAGAGAAGATACCTTTTTGTGAACTATGTTGACCCATTGATATGAACCAGCATCATCAGCTGTAATACTTTCATCAGCACGAGCCATCAAACACATTGTGGCCATTGGTTCATCATCATCGGATGAGCTGTCACCAGAGTCAACCCAGTCGTGAGTTTTAGCTACGAGACCCTTGTCGGCAATTTTTCCTTTAAGTTCCTTCTTTTCTTCTACGATCTTTTTGGTGAAGGCTTGTAGCTTTTTGTACTTTTCTTCAATGGACTCACCACTTGAAAAGGATGAACTAGCTTTCTTTTGCTTGCAGTCGTTAGCATAGTGTCCCTTCTTGTTGCAGTTGTAGCATGTTATCTCAGAGATATCAGGAGTATTTCCAGAGGATCTGGAAGGAACAACTGATGAGATAGGTCTGCTACTTGAGCCTCTAGCTGAGGAGCCCGATTTGCCTTTGAAAAAATTTCTATTTTTGACAAGAAGGGCAAGCTCAGTTATAAGGGCATCATTATCTTCGTCTTCATCGATCTCTTCGATGCTGACCTCAGGCATGTTGAACAGATCAACAACTGAGGTTTTGTTAGCTTCATCATCTGAGGGAGGATATTCGATTCTGCTGGGTTTGTTTAGAGAAACAAGAGCAGCTGAGGATCCTGAAGAACTCACTTTAGAGTCCTTTGGAGGTTGAAATTTGTTGAGTACAGTTCTCTCATGGCTTAGAAACATGCCATAGAGAGAAGAAAGAGTGTAATCTTTTAAAGTGGGAGATGTACTCATGCAAGTTATAATAGTAGCCCATTTAGAGGGAAGAGCTGCCATAAACTTACACATTTTGGACATATCGTCCTTTTCAACCCCATGAGATTTTAGCTCGTTTAACAGAATGTTATAATGATTGAATGTTTGAGCTATTGTCTCACTAGGTTTGGCTTTAAACAACTCGTAGTCATGGATGAGCATGTTTTTGTTGTGTTCACGCACAACGGATGCGCCTTCATACACTTCAGCCAACCTTTCCCACATCTCTTTGACTGAGTCACAAAATTGAATATTGTGATACAGTTCATCACCAACTGCTTGAAAAAGCATATCCCTTCCTTTGTTCTCAAGATGAACGAGACGTTTTTCAGCGTCTGTCCATTGTGCTTCAGATTTCACAACATAGTGTTCTGGTATTTCGGGGGTACCAGGGATAAGGATTTTGGGAATGTGTTTTCCTATCGTTGTGTTTTCTTGAAGTTTTGGGTGATAGGTAACCATGTGGGATAACATACAAGTTTTCCACATAGGATAGTTGCTTTGAGTGAGTTTGGGAGGTTTTCTAGATGATGGAAGATCTGATGTTGTAGGTTCAGCCATAACAGATGCTCAAAGTTGATGGAAAACAGCTTTGACACTTGCTTTGATACCAGTTATTGGATCCCAACAACACAAATGTGTTGCGTTATGACAAGTAAAGACAATTAAGATAAAGAACACACAAAATTTCAATGATTAAGAGTTTATTAAAACAACTTAATACAATACAAAGTTTGCGGAAATAGATAGTACACACTAACTAAAACTTTATACTTGAAGTGACACTTTTGTTCGCTCAAACTAGAAGATAATGCAAGGAGAGTTTATATCAGCTGATACTAACATCTGATATTGAATGCCTGAGTAATAACTACGAAGAAGCTAATACCAGACGATAACAACTCTCAGAGAATTTTCTTGTGCTATGAATTCTAAAAGGGTGTGTATAAATGCAAGCATTTACGTCTCTATATATAGCTCAGGATCCGTGTTCCTTTGTCTACAAGATACTCGACGTGTAAACATATCATTCGTCGATGTAGACTTGTCCACGGAAACATTAAATGCTCTTGCATAGGTTATAGTCCCAAGTGTACTTTGTGTCAACTCCTTTTGCTACCTTTTCTGACGCACAGTGAAAAGGTGTACTATTATAGTATAAAAGTAGTTGACTTTCCGTTTACATGCTTGGAGGGATAAAAAATGATGTACTGACATATTATCTTCTATTCCAAAATAGAAGATCTTCATCGTTTTCTTCTTGTTTGAGCGGGAAAGGGAAATGTTCAAAGTGTCAAGAACATTTCCACCAAGTCTTTATCTGCAGCAGGTATCATGAGTTGATTCCACAATCAGCTGATTAATCTTCTTCTTGTCTTTGTCCTTTGGTCATAGACTTCGAATGAACACTCTTCTATAGCTGCTGATTTGACTTGTTTTCCTAGAGCTAAGTACGTACTCAGTTAAAGGTTTATTGCATATACTTGCTTCAGCTGAGATACATACTTCAGCTGATATTATTCTTCTTAGCTATCGATCATCAAATCTTATTTACTTAGTCTAGGGACTAACATTTTGTCTAACTCATGATTTACCCTACATAAGACAACAACCACGAAAAATATGATTAATAATTGTTATATCATGTCAATTTTGTGTCGTAATTTTAACATGAACACGACACGACATGACACGACAAGCATAATATAAAATAAGTATTGGTTTGTTTAACTCATGATTTACCAACATAACACAACCACCACGAAAAACATGATTCATAATTGCTATATCGTGTTAAAATTTTAACACAAACACGACACGAATTCATGTTTTTCACGCTTGACACGAACACGAATTCGAATTTCAATTTCGTCTCAATTTCGTTTCGTGTTATGTATTTTTGCCGTGTCGTGTCATAAATTGACACCTAAGAATACTTATAACAAAATTAAAATCATGAGTTTTGAGTTTCCAAGGTTAGTATTGGTACCACAAGGGTGGCGCCGAACTGGTTAGCAAGTCATCCAAATAGGCCAACATGGTAGGAGGTCTTATGTTCGAATCCAAGGAGGTGCAAAAACCCCTTGTCGCCACAGAGATTCACCCGCGATGACTCTGGGCTACCCGCAAAGCGAATAGTCATCCGGGGATTAGTCGGTTCGCAAGGCGAGTAAAAAACCTCTGAGTTTTCGGAAGCAAAAAAGAAAACGAAAAAAAAGGTTAGTATTGAATTATTGATGCAGGCTTTTGAAGCGCCAAAAAGAAATTTCAATTTCATTGCGGTGCTCAAATTCTTCCCCCTCTTTCACACACACAGAGGTGAACAATGGAAGAAAGCTCCACTTTGAAGCTAATAATTGAGAAAGGACCAAGAGAAGGCGAAACCCTAGCATATTCATCAAGGACCGTCGTCAAAGTAGGTCGAATAGTTCGTGGGAACACCATCGGAATCAAAGACGCCGACATCTCCTCCAAACACATTTCCATCCAATTCGATAACAACTCCGATAAATGGAATCTCACCGATCTCGATTCATCCAACGGAACAATTTTAAACGGGGAAACCCTTTCACCTAATATCCCCTCCGTTCTCAACGATGGCGACTGTATTAAAATCGGCGAGTTGACTTCAATTATCGTGAAAATCGGAGGAGTTCAATTGACTATTGTTCCACAAAGGAACACTCGGCGCCAAGGCAAAGCTGCCGATGTTGAAAAGGAACAAATTGGGCCAGGGTTAGGGTTTGATGGTGATTTGGGGGAAAATGTTGTGCAGAAGCGCAACCTGCGTCCTAGAGCTAAGGAAGCAGTGGATTTGAAGAATGAAGTGGAAAATTTGAATATTATTAAGAGGAGTTTGAGAGTCGATATCTCATTCACCACAACTCTACTTTGGACACACTATATACCGTTGCGTAGCTCTCACAAAGGAAAACACAAAGCTACTAACTGATAAGATCCATAATTATTAGGATAATTAGTATTGTTTTATTATTATTATTATTAGGATAATCATTAGTTTAAATCTGTTAGTTAGTAGATAAGTTTTGTTTTAGATAAAGATTAGGAATTCGAATTTGATTAGGATTAGATCTTAGCTAGAGATCTATAAATAGGGCTTTAGGATTTGTATTTCTGATTATGGAATTAATAAAAGTTTAGTCTTTGGCTATTTGGGAGATCACCTGTTCTCGGACACAGGCAATTATCGGGTTTTGTTCTTAGGGACTAACTCAGTTCTTATCAATTGGTATCAGAGCGGTTCGGTTCTGGATCAATCGTTACCAAAAAAAAAAGTTACTGTTCACGCGGATACTGTTCATCCGAAGCACTGTTCACGAAAAAAAATTTGATTTATTCAAGATGTATGATGTTGAGGCTGATCTAGTTCAATCCAAAGTCACTATTGGTGAAAGGTTTAATAATTTTGAACAATGGATGAAGGATTGGAGGGAAGAGAAATGACAACACACAATGAAATTATGAACCTGCTCCGTAGTTTGATTGAAAACCAAACTCTAGTAAGAGGGGCAGATTCATTAGTGTCATCAACCACTCCTTGAAAGAGAGGGAGGAAAAAGTCATTGAAGAAGACCTAATAACGGATGTTATTGAACCGAGGTTGAAGGATAGCAATAATAATGAAAAATATGAGGAGCAATACTTAGATAAAAGAGGTCAATAACATCTAGTATGTGTTGTGGCCACGTCAGATCCATAGCATGGTGACCTGCTAACAAATGGTTTACCTGCTAAAATTAATAAATAGAAGGTTTGGAGTAAATATGAGGGTAAAAATGAACTCAAAAATAGCTGGAGGGTAAAATCGAAAAAAAATGTAAACTTAAGGGTTTTTGTGTATAGCCGAGGGGTTTTATATGTCAGAAAATTCAAATTCAATATGTGACACATTTCTGCTCTAGTTTCACAACACATACTTGAAATCTGTAGTTTTTCATCACTAACTAGAATATTGAGGAATGTGTCCTTAACTTGTGCATGGAACTCAAAGTGTGACCAACATTTGGTACCATCTTGTTCCACGAGCATGCATTATGTATTTCTTTTTAATACCTCTTCAACCTCCCGATCATTTTGCCAATCTTTAATATGGTACACTTGTGCTCTAGTTTCATCACACGTACTTGGATTTTGTAGTTTTTCATCACTAAGTAGAATATTGAGGAAGGTATCCTTACACTTATCTAGCGTGGAAACAAATTCATTCTCAAGTTCATGCTTCATGTAAATCTCATGAAGCTCAAAGTCCAGTTAGTCCAACCCAAACAAAGGCTCGTGAATACCAGCAAATGGGTCGTTACAATCGCCGTCTGGTGAAGAAATTGAACATTATACAAACCGATTGCAAGAAATTAAAAAAGAAAAACTAAAAAAAGCAATTATCTACAAAAAAAATTTGATAGAATATATTTTGGTTGTCCGTAGGTATTCATAAATTTAGTAAAAAAAATCAAAGAAAAAATTACTTTGTTACAAAGTTAAAAGTGCCAAGAATATATATAAAAAAGATATTTCTTTTACAAAAAAAAGATATTTATTTTTAAAAATATGGAACTCATCCAATAAAGAAAAAAGAAAAAAAAGAATTGTGGATTGGGTCCAAACTTTATCGGGCTATAAATTGATCCTCCACCTTAATTAGGGTTCCAGAGGCGGTCAATAGAGAAATCGATCGACCCCTGAGATGAGACGACACGACGAACCAAGAGGATTTGATCGCGGTAATTTTGAATATCCCCATCTTCTTCTTCTTCTTAGTCTTCTACTAATTTTGATTGCTGAGGCCATTGTTTGTTTTTTTCTAGGGTTTGTTCTTTCTGCTTTTTTTTTTTTTTTTTCTGATATAAGTTTTATCTAGAACATGAGTTTGACCTTCCAAAGCTGTTTCATTTTCATCTTGATTTTGGTTTGATTAAAACTCGAGTAGAGAAGCTGTGATTCTGATGAAGTAATCTGAAACAATACATAATGTCTCTGCTTTTAACTTTCTTGAGTGTACATGTTTGCTTGCTTGCTATTATTATCTACTATATATGTAGCTTGAAATTATCTGTATTTGTGTAATTAGTTTAAACAAATCCCAGCCCCAAAACATTTAATTAGCATTTGATTTGATGTCATCCACAACTACTTATTATATGCATACATACATACCATGAGCATGTGTCATCTGCTGCATCAGAAGAGCTTAAAGCAATTAACAATCTCATGAAAATTTTGCTGCAGGGAAGTTGATTCCGGATCAAACACACAGGTTAGATATTTTTTACTAGATCAAGATCCGACTCTTTTATTCTCCAATAAGTAATAGTGCCTTATAATCCGGTTGATTTTTCAGGGTGCAGGAGAAGGAGAAGTTGCAAAATCTTCAAGAGGCTGTCGAGTCCATGACAAACACAATCCAAGGTATGACCACTCGCATAAAATGTATGCAGGAGAAGTTGCAAGAAATTCAAGAAAGTCAAAAAATTCGTAAAACTGAAGAAGAAGAAGAAGAAGAAGAAGAAGAAGAAGAAGAGGACATTGTTCCCAAAGAGGAGGAGTTTGAAGAAAAACATGTACCCCCTTTCCCTGAGACTTTTGACACTAATGGCTTTCGTAAGTGGGTAGAGGCGGTAGAATTGGTTTTTCTGCAGCGGAAGATCTCAAAGTATGAACAATTAGATCTTGTAGCCCGCACATTGCCATCAAAAGAAGTAGATTGGTGGAAAGGAATGCAAATGTTATGTTGGAATATTGATCCATTTTATCCGCTTTTGTGGGAAGAGATGAAGAAGATGATAATGGTTCGATTTCTTTATCCACCCGTCTCCTCTTCCTAAGAATATAGACTAACTATTCAACAATGTAAGGAGGTGTTTGGTTGAAAATATTTGGAGCAGCTTTTTATTTATCTGCTAGATATATTTCAAACGTATCTTCTTATGAACGTCAGCAACAGCCCATAGGAAACACATTTCAGCAGATAACAAACCTCCATAAACATCAGCTATGGCTGATGAAGCATATTTCCAACTTCGTTTCATGTTAAACCAAGTGATTCCTTTGATGTGATGGAATGCTAGAACAAATCAGTGGATTCACGAGCCATGCAAGTCACTAGCTGGAGATGTTTGTAATTTACCATATAATTTTAACAGAGTAAATATCTATACTATAATAATAAAAATGAATACATCTAACAGCTTTAAAATTGCCACATGTTAAGAAAAAAAAAGGCCACTTGATAGGTCAAAGTGGCCGAGATAGCTACAGATACTTTTTTTTTATGCAACAGAAAATCGTCTTGTATATAATGGATATATATATAATGGATTTTCAGCTTCTAAATTCTAACTACAGTTCGCTTAGATTGGTTAAATCTACCTCTATCTATCCTTTGTAATAAATAAATCCTCCTACTGTACATGACATTCTCTTAGAGCTATATTTATCCTCTCGTGCAAAGTGAACAGTTGGAGCACACTGGAAGGCAAATTTTTTCACTTTTTAGCCCGTTTTCTGTATGTGAATGTGTATGTTATGTATTTGTGTGTGTATCTGTGTATACGTGCATGTGTTTAAATATAGGTTTTGTTTATAGGAAATTCTCACAGTACTGTGCTGTACCTTTTGGACATGTATATCATATGAAAGAAGAAAGTACAATGCAAAAATGGGTTGTTTTTTTAATGGGCTGCGTCAACCTTTTCTGTGAGCCCATTTGAGGTCGTCTCTTCTCTTCCCTCCCGTTCTGAAACAGCTATGCAAAATCTACAAACGTTGTTGGTTGATGCCCTAATATTCGAACACACAATCACATGGTGAATAGTTAAGAAGGAACAGATTTATAGTTTATAACCGAAAGCTTGTAAAATCGATTAAAAATAACGTGGTGCAGAACTGCAGATTAACTCCGGTTGACTTGTTAGACTTTGGTTTTATATGCAAAATTTCCTGTAAAGCCCTTTTTTTTTTTCCAGAAGTATACTGGTTTAATCGTGCAAGAGTAAAGCATAATTAATGACCCTGGTTTTTGTATTATTTTGTTACATTAAATAAGTAATCGACTATTCTTGCAGCTTATCTAAGGTTGGTGTGAGCAGGTTGCTTGGATTGTTTGGAGGCAGTGGCTTTGCAAAACAATTGCCAGTTTCTTATGCTGTTTGCATGTCATGCCTATCGAAAAATGGATGATATCATCATCTCATGTATGTTAATCAAACACTAAAGAACACGAGTTCCAATAAGAGAGGCTATGCTCTTCGACTCAACAGCAATCCCTAACTGACATAGATGCTTAAATATGTGCATGTGAAAAGAGCATAGGCAATGTATTTTAGTTTTTACCCATAATATATAGCGTTATTTTCTTACCCATAATAACAATCATTTCTTTAATAGTATCAACCATGCTAACTTCATCTAAGCATCACCATCTTACCTGTTGCATGACCACAATCACGCCCTTCGAATTTGCCTAGTATATATTTAGAAAAGTAATTTCACACAGTTATTGTAGATTCATGCTTGAAACAATGAAACTGATTCCAAAGTAACTGGTTATAAAAATAATGCATTTTTTTCTTTTTAATTTGCTGCTTTCAGGAAGTAGTTTTTAAGGGGGGAAAGCAAATACAACTTTCTTAAGATTAAGAGTGGGATGAACTTTTAATATATACAATAATAGAAATTCCTAATAAAGTGCAAAAGTTGTCTTAAAAGTGGTCATATTTTCTACTTTTGAGGTTTTACATTGCATATGAAGGAAGTTAAGACAGATAAAATAAAAAATCTACTAACATGTAAAAGAGTGTGATTAACAGCTTTCCTCAAGTAAAGAAACAAAAAAAAAAAAAAATGGTTATTGTCATATTAGATTTAGCTGTCACGAAGTCTTGGTGATCTCTTGTTAGTCTAGCTCTCACGAACCTAGGAGGCACGCTTGCCTTCACTGCTGTCATGCAAACAGAAATATATGCACAGTTAGTACTACCTTAACTTATACAAACTGGTGGTTATAGCTTTAGAAGTAAAAATGAGTAAAACGTTGTTTTTATGAGATAGGCAAGTTCTTCCTGATTTGCAGCCACTGAAAGTATATGTAAAATGATCTAATGGAGCATAATTTAAGTTTTAGAGAGGGGATGGTGGAGAGTCTATGATTGTGGTATATATTGTAGTTAAAAAAAAAATTGAATTGGAAAACTAATTACTACATCATTGTACTTGCAAAGTTCATTGTTATAATTGACAAGCAATTCATCAGGGAAAAAAAAGAAGAAATTACAAAAAGCATGGTAAAAACATATATTATTTGTTTGAAGTTTAAACTACCTTTCTATATATATTCCAACTAATTCTTTAAAGTAACTCGTTAATGCAGGTTAGCGTTTTGAATATTACCGGTTTTTGTGATTTCCCTTTCGAAGATTCGCCAATGTTGCACGTATACTTATCTATTATCCGACATTGATGTTCACATCTGTTATAAATTATGAGTCTCAACATGAAGATCTAAGTATATAAATACAATGAGTAAAGTACGTTGCCCACTACTACAATTTAAGCCTTTTTGTAACACTAAAATTGAAACAATTTTAAATTCGTTACAATAGATAGGTCTAATGTAACGCAATTGTAACACTTAGCATAATTAGTATATTGTGTTACAATTGAACAAACGGCGTTACAATAGACTTTATCTATTGCAACGTCTACCTATCTATTGTAACGCCTACTTATCTATTGTAACACCTCTTTATCTATTGTAATAGTAATTCTCTAATGTAACAAAATTTTTATCTAATGTAACATGGTTTCTATTGTAACACTACTTATTTGATGTAACAATTTATAGCTATTGTAACGCCATAGAGAGTTTAATACGTATTATAACAATTTCTACTTCCTCCGTATCAAAATAAGTGACACAAATTGGCTTACACGGTTTTTGAGGTAAAAGATTAAAGTAGAGATTAAAATAAATTAAAGTACATAGTTAGTGGATGATGGGTTCCATTTTTCTTTAATAAAGTGATATTAATGAGTTTTAAAATTAAAAGTAAGAATATAAAGGTAATTTTACTTTATTAAAGTGAATAGTTAGTAGGTATGGGTCCCACTATTTTTACCATATAAGGAAAGTTTTCAAAGTGTGTCACTTATTTTGATACAACTCAAAATGAAAAGTGTGTCACTTATTTTGATACGTAGGAAGTATCTTTACTATATATAATGTATTTACCCCTTCCTTATCTCGCAAGGCTGAAAATTCAGCCAACACACTTGCCATTTTTATCATCTCTTTGCATTTTAAAAAATGTGAGTCTAGCGAGATTAGAACATGGGACCTGCTGGTTGTGACAATCATGAATTGACCAGCTGAGCTACAGGAGATCACGGTAATTAGTTGAACACCATTAGATTTAAATATACTCGATACGAGTCTTTCCCCTTTTTCAACTTTCTTTATCGAAAGGTTTCTTGGGAAATGAATGGTTTCCTGAACATTGAACAACGTCTCTTTCCACTTTGTATTCTGTTTACTGTACAAATGCTACTCCGAATCTCTCCGCCCAACCTCGCCCCCACCCACCATACCTAACCCCCACTCGATCTGAACAAGCTAAACATCATCAACATCAGCCATTGTTGGGAACCGAAGAAAACCTGGACTAGACAACCTCTATGAAATTGTTGTTTGTCGATCAATTATGGGTCATCTTTGATGTACACGGTTGAAAAATAAAGTTGACCGGTTTGTGCAATTGTGCTTTGTTGCAGGGAAAACTTGATGTAGCTTAATCTGATACGGGTTGTGCCAGAGTGCAGTTTTAGTTTCAAATGATAAATCTCTTTCATCTCCGTATGTTCTTAATTTCAACCTCTATCTTTTAGCTTTTGTTTTTGTTGATAATTTTTATCATAACTCTAAGTTAATGTAGAGATTGAAGCCTTTTTCAAGTGATTTTTATGGAGATATTTGATGTTTTTTACTCTTTGTTGATGTTGGATGGTAAACGTTCAATGTTGTCATTTAAGCAGTGCATGCAAGATGTTCGATGATATGTCTAAAAGAAATATGGTTATATGGTCACTTGTTTTTCTTTTTACACAGTTATAATTCCTTCCATTATTATTGGTGAATATTGAATGTCAGTTAGGCTACATCACAACTTCATAAATTATATTTTACGAATAAAGTTTTAACAACTTAACTGCATCGATTAGTTCTTTGCCAATGCTTTACAGTCCAACTATGCTGCTAAAAACCCCCTGATCCAGGTATTTCGTAAATTCATTTTATTTAAATACGAGATATATTGCTAATTATCAAATAAAGTTTGACTTCTATTCTTCAGACTAAATTGAGCAGTTATGATACTCTTGGTTTCAAACCTATTTTTGCAAGCTATACAACAGGTTAGATATCATACATATTTTTAAAATTTTTAGCTTATTATGGTTTAATATATATTCAAATTTTGAATCTTTTATAGTTTATTTATAATTTAATATGTAGTCAATTTAGAAACTGTATTGTTAGAGGTTACTTGTAATGTTGACCTGTTTGAGACAATTTCCACTGGACCTGTTTCAAGTATGCACTTTTGGCCATGTACAACAAAACATTCGACCCGTTTCATTGTTTACATATTTCACCCGTTTCTAGAAAGTTTGTACAAGAAAAATTCTAAATTGTATGTGAACATTTGCTTTTAAAATGGATGTTTGATAAAATAATTTTATATAGACATTAGGTAAAATTATTTGATGTTACATACTTGTTTTGATGTTACAGACGTTAATTTACTTTATTTGGTAGAACTGGACCGGACCCAACGTGACAAAGCCAAGCTATATCACTTCGGTTCTAGGTTTTAATTTTCATGAAAAATCGGTTCTCGGTTCGGCTTGGTTCGGTTCCGAGCGGTTCGGTTTGGTCCAAAACCAAGGAAAAACATAAATAAGTCGAAAAAATATCTTTGGTTTGGTTTGTTTCCAGCCGGTTCTGTGTTCGATTTGGTCATTCCTAGCTATATTGGTTTGGTTCTGGTTTGGTTCTCGGTTCGCTTCCGTGCGGTTCGGTCCAAAATTGAGGAAAAACATAAATAAGTTGAAGATCTTATGTTTTTCCTCAGTTCCGTTCTGGCCGGTTATCTGTTCAATTTGGTTCGGTTCCGATCTACATTGGTTCGGTTCTTGGCCCGGCCAAGACCATTTTCTCGTTTTGTGGTTCGGTTCAGATTCGTGTGGTTCGATTCGGTTCTTACACCGTGCACATGCGTAATTGAAACTTTATTGTTAGAAGCTATAATGGTTGTAAGGATTTATGTTGTTGACCTGTTACTGACAAAAACTGTTTGACCCGTTTCAAGTAATCCACTTTTGATCATGTGCAACAAAACCATTTAACCCATTTTGGTGTGTACAGATTTGGTCAATTTTTTTAGGTTTATGGTATAATTGTTTTTTTTTTGTTTTTATGGTACAATAATAATTATAAAAGCTCTGACAAAAATAATTGTAGTAGTACTAAATACTCGCTAACCCATTTGACTCCTTTCAGCTTTATACAGATCTGGCCTGTAGCAATTAACATTTCAGCACTGATGTTGATAATATGATACAATATTACATCTTTTGAACAAGTTTGAACAGATCTTGTGCAACGATTGATTCTTGAAATGGAGCAAGTTTTGACAATGTCTTGTATCATATTTTGGTTTTGCACTCATGTGTCAAGGGAGATAACTGCCCGATTCCTGAATATATATGTGGGTGCAAATGGACCAAGTTAGAGATGGAAGAATCTGATAGGAGGACTTGAACTGATACATCAAACTAAGTGGTGATATTTAATTTTCATAAGTTATGACAGTGTATTGTATCGGATGTTTTGAAGTTTCAAATACAAGTGTTAATTGTTAAGTTCTATTTGTTCATTGTCACCTTTTCCCATTTGGGTATTGTTGTAAATGTAAATTTTTATTTGTGTAGATAAGCAATTATAAAAAACCCCAAAAAATCATTTATTCATTAGCCAAACTGATCGATGGTTTGCCCTAATGAACTGAAAACCATCTTAATAAGATCATATCACCGTTTTATGTAGCTCTTTTAGTTTAAGTTTTTAGAATGATAAATTTTTATATTTTGATGTTATATTAGCTTAACCGAACTTCCTTAGAATATGAGCATGAGCATGAAGCATTCTTGCTTACGTGTTCGTGTTTGTTTGTTTTTAATTAAGTCTCGTAAGTAAAATTTGCCCGTCACAAAATATATTTGTAGGGTACCTACCGCCACATTGCGCGGGTACCAGCTAGTATAAAATTAAACATGTTAAAAGTTAAAACTCAATACCCACATTCCCAAAAAGCCCATTTCCCCTATTTCTCCTTCCTCTATCTTCCGCCACTTTGCAATCATCCAACGCCGACGCACCTGATTTTTTTTTATAAATAGGCTTCATCGGAGCTATATTTTCACAAATAGGCTCTTTTTTTTTTCGTTTTCAAAAATAGGCTTTCCTGGGTCCCCGAGGCCGGCTTTCCCACTAAAACATGACTCCTGGAGGCCGGCTTTGTGTAGTCTGACGTGACAACTGAATTTATGTACTCCCCGAGGCCGGCTTCACAAAAAATGCCTCCCCGAGGCCGGCTTCACAAAGAATGGAGTGTATTCTTTTTTGGAGTGTATTTTTTATTTTTTTTTATATGTTTAAAGGGGAAGTGGGTGCTCGGTGACGGAGAAGAAGGATAACGGTGTAGGTCGGGTAATCTGAAGTCGCCGGAGAAGATGACAAGCGGCGGAGAGTGGCGGAGGTGTTGGAGCAGCGACGGAGGTGGGTTATCGGAGGTGACTGATTTGTCGGTGTTTGTTTGCTGGAGGTCGTTCACCGGAGAAGAAGAACAATTGCCGGAAAAGATGGTTATGTGTAGAGGAGGTCCGGCTGAGGAGAGACTTGCTGTGTTTGAAGATAAAGAAATGATGATAGAGTAGGTGTAGTATTCAAGTGTACGATTTAGATAGATATTCTTAAAATATTTGAGAGATATTGATTAGTCAATTCAAAATGAAAAGAAATGACAGAGAGTGTGTTGCCTGAAGCCGGCCTCGGGGAGGCATTCTTTCAGAAGCCGGCCTCGGGGAGTACTCCGATCCAGAGGTCACGTCAAACAACCCAAAGCCGGCCTCCAGGAATCATGCTTTAATGGGAAAGCCGGCCTCGGGGACCCAGGAAAGTCTATTTTTGAAAATGAAAAAAAATCGAGCCTATTTGTGAAAAATGTACTCCGATGAAGCCTATTTATAAAAAAAAATCGACGCACCTTCACCATTTCTGCCGCACGCCGTCTCCGTTACCACCGCCACGACGCCATGTTTGGACGTTAACACAGTAGATCTATCTCCGATCATTCCTACACTCACGAACAAACCCTAGAAAATGGGGAACAGCGATGGCAAAAAAGTCCACCGATGGATGTCTATCTCTTACAGGTCTCCAAGGCGATCTCTACTCCCTCGGTGGCGGCATGAGCATATCCCGTCGAAGGTGTCCTCCACCTTCCCGGTACACCGCCGGTTAATTAGGGCTTTCCGATTCATGAATCTCATGTGAATTACTTTTTATGTAATTACTATCTCTGGTAAATTACTTTTTATGTCGAATTAGGGCCTTACGATTCATGAATTTCATGTGAATTAGGGCTTTCTGATGAGATCATACAATAGTGAACACTGATCAGATCTGTTCACAAATTAGGTAACTCTAATTTTTAACTACATGTAATTCCTTAACTAATGGAGTTTTGATATGCATTGATTCGAGAATTTGATTCTGCTTTAACATATTTTAGTAGCTGCAAAGCCTGCAATGGAGGTATTTGATTGTTAATTAGGCTTTCTCTATTGTAATGTGAAGTTTGAATCATTAAATTTTAGTTTAAACCAACATCCTTGTTAGTTTAGTATCATGAATCTGGACTTAATTGTTCAGCAATAGGTTACTTGACAAAAGGATGATTTCTTTTATAATATTCGTTTAGTTATTTTTAACTTTCAGACACATCTAGGATTCTTAGTATTAACTATTAAGTTATCAACCATATGCTTAATCATACTGTTGTTTCGATCATATGTATATTATATTATTATGTGCCTTCACGCTTCTTGTAAATGCATATCCTCCATTTTGTGATATTGTAAATGTATATTATATTAACATGTTACAATATATTATATTAACATGATTAATTTATTATCAAATTATGTTTCCAGGTTACTCAGTGCGTATTCGAAGGTTCCTCACAAGTCAAAAGTCAACAAGATGTTGGTGTGTTGTGGTTTAATTTCCCAAAACGAACATATTTATTTTATTTTGTTAACAATATAATTCTTTTGTTTATATTATGTTGCAGCCCAAAGTTATATACTGGTTGCTGTTATAATCCTCATTCTCTGTGTTCTAATCTATCATGCACACCAAGTGCTCGATAAAATGTGTGAATGAAATAAAATGTTTTTAAAAATATTGAAAGTGTTCTGATTTCTAACTGTTTTTATTGAAAATTTAGTTTTTTTTACAGAACTAAGTGAGAATTAACAGAACTTTTCCATTAATTTCATTGGTTATAAATAATTGAATGTCCCTTTTTTTTGTTTTCAGGTTGAGTTATCTCACAAAGATACAGAGCTTCGAGTGTCACTTAGTATTATTTATTTATTGTGAAGAGATTTGGGGTGTGGCATTTGGAAAGTTATACGAAGTAGTTGACACTTACCGTGCATTTAGAACAAGTTCGAGGTTTGTTTTCTTAAATTAACCGGTTATTTAGTAGTTGACACTTAGCGTGCATTTAGAACAATTTTGAGGTTTGTTTTATATTTTTTTTGTCTTAGTTGTTATTGGTTTCTTTATATGACAATCATATTTAAGTTTTAAGTTTAATTAGTTCATGATTTGATATAATACGAGATTTTGTATTCCCTCAGGTACATTATGGGTTTTTAAAAATTACCCGTTTCGACCTGAACCATTTTTTTACCAGCTTGAGAGAGATATAAAATGATAATTTTACCTATTTACTCCTTTTAAGCTGAATATTTAGAGGTGGAATAATTTTCATTTCACAAAAGCCTATTCATTTGTGTATTAAAAAAAGTTTGTATTAGTCATTCAATCTAATAATACTTCTTAATATCTAATAATACTTCTTAATATCTAATAATACTTCTTATCTTTTTTGTAGATTCATACATAAATAGATGGTATTCGAAGCGGAATTGGCAGCAAACCCTACAAGATTAATTACAAAATGTCCAACATGTATGCTCACATCCTCAACACACGATGAATCTACATGTTTTTTCTGGGAAAAAAAGGAGAAAATTACATGGATGAAAAAACACATTGCAAAATAGGAAAGATGGTTTTGCAGGTGTACTCCAAAGATTTTGACTTTTTTGTTATGCAGGAATGCTGTTTAAACTAACAAAGCAGTTTTCTCTCGATTGTCAATGATGACATTATCAACGTTAGAAGTAGATATTTTGCAAATCTATTGGCCAATTCTACTTCGAACAGCTTAAAGAAGAATTTGTATTAATTAAATTCTAGAACTTATTATTGTAAGGAATTTGATTCTATAATGTCAATTTTTTTTAAATATTAATATGTTTATGTAGATTTTTGTTATATATATATATATATAGAAGTGAGTTCCATTGAGAATTAATATATTAGGTGAGAATGTGAGAATAGATCTCAGCCTCTCATCTCCTTCCAGTCCTCACGCGCGCGGTGACATATTTGTAATTAAGTCCAACTTTCCTCATGCGCGCGGTGGCATTTTGTAATTAAGTCCAACTTTTCTGTCCCACACGCGGTGACATTTTTGTAATTAAGTCCAACTTTCTTTAATCATCGATGATTAAACCCAACCCCAAGTTTAATCGTTAATGGTTAAACACATTATCAAGTTTAATCATCGATGATTAAAAGAGCATCTTATGATTATTACACAGATAAAGTTTAATCATCGATGATTAAACACTACACTCAGTTTAATCATCGATGATTAAACCCAAACTCAAGTTTAGTCATCGATGATTAAACATATAGTCAAGTTTAATCATCGATGATTAAACACTACACTCAATTTAATCATCGATAATTAAACCCAAACTCAAGTTTAATCATCGATGATTAAACATATAGTCAAGTTTAATCATCGAAGATTAAAAGAGCATCTTATGATTATTACACAGATAAAGTTTAATCATCGATGATTAAACACTACACTCAGTTTAATTATCGATGATTAAACCCAAACTCAAGTTTAATCATCGATGATTAAACATATAGTCAAGATTAATCATCGATAATAAAACAACATGTTATAGAGAATTAAGAATCTAAAAAACGGAGACAAGGTTAATCATCGATGATTACAGTGTTTAATCATCGATGATTAAAAAAAATGTCAAAGATTAATCATTAGTAGTTAAAGAGCATTTTATAAAAAATTCAGACTAGTTCAATCATCGATGATTAAACCCAAACTCAAGTTTAATCATCGATGATTAAACATATAGTCAAGATTAATCATCGATGATTAAAAACAATCTCAATAGTTTAATAATTGATGATTAAAATATTACACCCAATTTAATCATCGATGATTAAAGAAAAGTTGGACGTAATTACAAAAATGCCACCGCGTGTGGGACAGAAAAGTTGGACTTAATTACAAAAATGCCACCGCGCATCTTTTTGCCTAATTCTCACATTCTCACCTAATATATCAATAATCAATGGAACCCTCCCCTATATATATATATATATATATATATATATATATATATATATATATATATATATATATATATATATATATATATATATATATATACTTCCTCCGTATTAAAATAAGTGACACACTTTCCATTTTGGGGTGTATCAAAATAAGTGACACACTTTGAAAACTTTCTTTATTTGGTAAAAATAGTGGGACCCATACTCACTAATTATCCACTTTAGTAAAGTAAAATTACCCTTATACCCTTACTTTTACTTTTAAAACTCATATATATCACTTTATTCAAGAAAAGTGGGACACATCCTCCACTAACTATGTACTTTAATCTATTTTAATCTCTACTTTAATCTTTTAGCTCAAAAAACATGTAAGCCAATATGTGTCACTTATTTTGATACGGAGGAAGTATATATATATATATATATATATATATAGACAAGAGTTCATGCGAGAACCATTATTATTGCGAGAACTGCGAGAACCAATTTTTGATCATTAGTTATACAAATGAGTGGTCTAGATTAAAATGACAAACTTATTAATTGTGAATGGTATTTTTCAAATGAAAACGTGTTAGTAGGGGTATAATGGTCCATATGTCAGGCGCCTAATTAGGGAATTGTGAATAAATATCGTTCAAATTCCATTCTTATCATATTATACACCAAAATAGTTATTTCTTTCTCTCTCTAGTGGAAAACCCCCAAAGCTCTGTAGAATCCGACGACAAAATACAAAACAGCATAAATCAACAACAAAACATTACCAAATCGCGTTGATTTTCTGCTAGACAAAAGCTATTAGGTATGATTTTCTCTCTTGTTTGATCCTTGAATGAAAAAAAATATGTTTTTTTTTCTTTTTTTATCAAGTTACTGATCTAATTAGGTTAGGGTTTTGGTTTTTTTTGTTCACTGCGAGTTGTAGGGGTGGAGCTATTTTGGATTTCATCAATTTAGGGTTTGTAAGGTTCGTCGATTTGGGGTTTTTTGTGAACAGCGAAAGTTAGGTTGCAACGATTTAGGGTTTCACGCATTTGGGGTAGGTAATGTTCATCTATTCGTGGGTTTATTGTAAATCTCCATTTGATTATTGATTTACCTTGAGAACTTAAATCTGATAATTATTGTTGCCAAAGTTATTGAACATTTTCAATATTTTTATAATTTTGGTAATTCTGATTTTATAATATTTTTCAATATTCTAATTTGATGAGAAGCTCTTAAACACAATTGTTCTTAAGTTAAGTTATTGCAATTTTAGCCATGTTTTTTAGAAGAATTGGAAAGAACAATTGCATTGTTGGCTTTTAAAGATGTGAAAATTAATGACGAAATTTTGTTAATAGATTTATTAATTTAAGGTTTTGATTTTTGGTTTTTTAGTGTTTTTATTGGGTGCTTACGATGTTAGCGTTTCATGGTAAACTTATTTGATAAGTAACTCTTGAATACATGATCAGGAATTTTTATTTGGTTTCATTTGATGAGTAGCTCTTGAAAACATGAATATATTCTTCTTCTTTTTTTTTTTTTTGCAGTAACTATCGGTAATATGAATTAGTGTGATCGTATTCGAAACTGCGAGTCCAGATTTGTGATGTTCTGTAGTGAACATAACTGCAATACTGGTTTTTAATTCAGATTTGTATGAAGAAAGTAGGTGGTGCGTTTCTGTTCGTATGCACCTATGATCAACTGAGAACCTCCTAATTCTTATGCCCGAGTATAACGAACGCTGCCTCGCCAACCGGTGCGCTGTCATCATAACTATTTAGGAGAGGAGATGTCGATCTGACGTTTTTGGCAGTAACGAAAAAGTGAAGTCAAGTTATCACCTTGCTAACAATCAATATCAATATCAACATTTTAGAAATCTTAATCCCCAATTTTTGTACCAGATTTAAGCTTCTTTTCCATCAAAGGTACGCATATGATTTTATTTTTTTACAATTTGTATACCTATTATGTGGTCTGTATTGTCTAAATTGTTAAGAATTTTAACCATTTATCACAATTTTTTAACAATATATTTCATAGTAAACTCGAATATTTTGGTCAAAATTCACATGTTTTAAATTAATAACCTGCAAGAAGTTATATGCAATAATAAAGTGGATAAAGTATATTGAACGGTGGTGATCGAACGATTAATTAGTGTTTGGTTTTATTTCCAGATATGTATGTGCGCATGCTGTGGTATGATTTTATCTGTTCAAAGTTCATTACGAGGTTTCAGATATGTTCGATAGTGATCAACGTTCAGTATAAGGTTACAATATTTATGATCGGTCAGATTTCTTTTATATTTTCTTTTTGCTTGTGTAATCGGTTATTATTAACATATATTATTTGATTTGTAATTGTGTTTTGGTGTAACATGGATTGCAATTTGTAGGTGATATGTCAAATGATGAACACAATGAACGTGGTGAATTGAATGATGAACGTTGGGTTAAATATTGTGTTCCACCACCATCTACCATCTACCTCTCACATCCGGCAATGATGGAATTCAACAACGTTTTTGTTTGTTCGTGTGTTTTCATGCAACTATTAGCTAATAGCAATGGAATCATTGTTCATCACGGATTTCTGTTCATTGTTCATTAATCAATAATGAACGGTTAAGAGATTTAAGGTTTTTTTCACTGATCAATCATTTATTTTTTTTTACAGTGGTGAACGGTTCAGAGACTTAAGGTTGCAGATCTAAGGTTCCAATAAATAGATCTAAGGTTGTTATTCAGATCACTTTTCCGGCGAAGTCGGGGTGTAACCTAGTCATCCGACAACTGTGATGAAAGTGATGAACATAGATTGATGACAGTGATGAACAATGATGAATTTTTGTTAAGAAATTTATTGGTTTGTAATTTTGTAATTTATTGATTTATTAATAATTATAAATTTAATTAGGATTTTGCAAATGTATTCATCATGGAACACGTATAATTTTGTAATTTGTTCATTACTTGTACTATTATTATTGTTTCACAATGCATTCATCATTTAATGGATTATTTTGTGTTCATCATTAAGCACATTATAGATGGTTAAAATGGTAGTTATTTTTAAGCGTACATCAATGAATGGATACGAATTTAAAAAATAATCTACGAATTTGCAGAATTATTATGCTAGAAAATAGCATGGAAGTTACGATTTAATTAAGGAAACTGAATTTGATATTAATTAAAAGATTTTTGTAGTTTTCAAAAGACTATAATGCCCTTTATAATTAGAAAACTAATTAATTGAAATGATTGGTCAGAAATGGTTCTCGCAGTTCTCGCAATTTTAGTGGTTCTCGCATGAACCGCTATATATATATATATATATATATATATATACATATATATATATATATATATATATATATATATATATATATATATATATATATATATATATATATATATATATATATATATATATATATATATATATATATATATATAGGTGAGCGTTCATGCGAGAACCTATTTTATTGTGAGAACTGCGAGAACCTCTTTTAACCATTAGATTAAATAAGGAGTGGCTAAGATCTTCGATGCTATTTCTATAAATATATGAAAATCAATGGATCTATCTAGATTAAAGAATCAAAGGGTAAAATGGTAAAGTTGTAGGTTTTTAATTATGATATTTTCATTTATTTTAGGGAGAAATATTAAACACTCTCTCTCTCCCCCACATATTCATCTCCAATATTTTCTCAACAACCCTTCGTTTTAGATCTAAGAAAATGCAGAGAATGCATTCCTTCTCTCCAATTCATTTTCATATATCAAAGCTTCATAATTGAAAACAAAACCCGATTTATCATCATCCTTCTATACAATCATCCATCAATTTACGCAAAGTGTATCTGCTCGCAAATGGTCGTCTGTAACACCCTAAAATTTACAAGATTTTAAAAATTTTTGTGTGCAAGATTATAATCAAAAAGGTCCCATAAATAATCCCCAAAATAATTGTTTGATATAAAAATGTATTTAATGCGGAAAAGTCTTAAATAAAATTCGGAGTTTTAAAATAATAAAAACGTTTCACATCAGCACTCAGAAATAGTACAGCAGTCAAACGTCCACCTTCTCTTTTCCTTTGCTAGTACCTGAAAATGGGAGGGAGATTTTGGGTCAGCGGGGAAGCTGAGTGAATAAGCTCAAAATGTAAACAACTACAACATACAATACATGAGGGCACACAAGTGAACTCCTACTCATTTGCTACTCAGTTAATTTCTCAGTTTTCGTTTCTTTTAAATTTATATAGCGTGCTTGTGTAAATCGAGTCGAGAGATCAACCTCGCCTCTCCTTACACTAAAAATGCCACTCAGGCTACCACACAGAATTTCCACACAGAATTACCACACAGAATTTCCACTCAGATTTATTAATTATTTTTATGTTTTCAACTCATAACATAAACCACACAGATAGCCCTGTCACATAGTAGCACAAAATGACTCGGTACCGGCTCAGATACTCGGCACATCTGTCTCAGATCAGTGGTATGTAAAAACAGTCACTTAGTTACTCAGATAACAGATCAACACACAGAAAGTAAAAACAGATCAAAACAGTTAACCACATAAGTCATGCACGTATCGTTATAACTGAATACACGGTGAGAATACTCACCTCGAATAACCGTAAGCTCCTAAAATATTCTCGGTACCGAAGAACATTTCTAACCGGTCCTAGAAGGTCCTAAAATGTACAAGGAAGCTCGGGTTAGGATTAGGCTCAAAGGTTGCTTCAGCAGAAACTAAACTGCACTCAGCACTTTCGCGGGGACGGCTATAACTCTCAAACCGCTCACTAGATATTATTCAAATTTTTACAGTATTTAAATGACTCAGAGGACTACAATTTTACAGAAGGCTTCGGAAGCTAGATCCAAACAGAAAAGACTCAAAACAGGCTCGCGAGACAGAATAGCTGAACCGAAAACTATCCAGCGAAGGTTTACTAAAACATCAATAACTTTTAAATCACAAATCAGATTAACGAGCCGTTAGCGTCGTTGGAAAGAGGACCCAGAAAACTAGAGACCAATATGGGCCAAAAATCGAAAAACGTACTTTGAGTGTGTCAAAAACAGTCCCGAACTCAAAGGACAGATTCCGTCAAGAATTTAGCTTATTAATTAGAACCCGTTTTGAATCCCGACATTCACCCGCTTATTACGGAGACACCTGACAGTCCCGGAACTCATTTATAGTTTCAGAAACATGTTTTCAATAAACTTAGTCTTTTGTTTAACAATAAGTTTCGGTTTAGGGAACCAAAAACCCTAATGTTCGGTTTCCGGGTTTTTCGGTTAATAAAACGTCTAATTATCAACAATCTCGTTTTTACCCAACCCAAACCGACACCCTCAAAACTCAGTGACCAAACGACAACAAATCAAGACTAGGACGAATGGAACGAAATAGATTTTAATCAAGACTCGGTTTACTAATCTTGGGAAAAAGACAATCACTTAAACTACTATAACGAGAAAGGAACAAAGTTAAACGGTTCTTGAACATAATGAACACAAACCCGCAGCTCTCAAATACCTCCACAGAAAACAGGTTAGTCACGGGATTAAGTCAGAACTCGATAACTCGAAACTATCAAGAAAAGGATTAGGATTAATACCCCTACGAACCAACATGCGATCGAACGGTATTACTCGAAACACCAACACACGGTTCATCTCGGCTGAACAGCTCTCGGTTGGGATTCTTCAACTATTGATGTTGTCTATGCTTTAATATATTAATTCACCACCAAATCATAATTTTAAATTGTGAGTTGGTGAGAACTTGCTGCCTACTCACGAATTCAATATCACCAACACATGAGCACATGATCCAATCTACAATCAGGGAAATACTTATCTCAAACGAAAAGAGGAAAAAGAAAAATGAAATACCGTCTAGAGTAATTCCACGTGAGTCGGTAGAATAAAAAAATCACAAGGAAAGAATAGCTTTAGAGGCATATTATGAAGCTAGCTGCTTCTTTTCATCAAAACGAAGCAAACACCACCTGACTTTCTTGTGTAAATCAAGATGCCACGTTACAAAGCTTTACTCTCCCATCGTCTCACTAATAAAGAGGCTCGGTGATGATTTCTGCTTACTCGAACTCCATCCTCACTCGAGTCTTCATCTTTACCTAGCGACAGAAAGAAGGAAGAAAAACGAAGGGGAGATGCTACAACTGCCGTCGAAGTAGTGAAGCTTTTGAAGAGAGGAACGGCAGAAGTGAATGGGGATTAGGGTATACTTGCGATGGTTGTTTAGGGTAGGACTAAAACAGTGATACTTCAATTCAATCAGACTTAAGCCTAAGGAAGAAAATGGGCTTAGTGTCATTCACGTGCACAAGGAAACAAGATAGCAGGCTAGGGGCTAAGGCTTAGCAACTCACGACTTGGCCTTCTCACAAAATACCGGTTTATGACATAAAAGGGACCAGCCTTCATTTATTGGATGAGCAACAACGAGGAGAAACGAGTTCGAGAATCATAAAACTATTAGGAGTTCGGCCCTTGGCCTATTGGCCGGGCCTCGAGGTCCTCTAAAACCCGCAACCTGTTTAAATAAATCACAACTGGGGATTTTATTCATTTTATAATATTAACTCACACTCTCAGGAATTTTATATGTCGCGAATATAAAACGTCACACAAATGGAACGTCGCATATTTATATCACCAAATAATAATGCAATAAGGTTTACTAAATGAATAAATGTAATTTAAATTATTATTTAATTATCTACAATTTTAGGGCGTTACATCGTCGATGATAACTATTCGTCGATTTCCTGTTCATCTCCTTCTACGGCGACCACAAACCGCCGGCCCCAAGCAAGCATCAACCGCCGGCTACTGGCGAAACATCATATCGACGACAGATCTATCGCCGATAAACCTCCGCCGTCGCACTACCATGTTCTCCGACCACAGATCTGGATATTTCGGGTAAACCATCGCCGCCCTCAACACTAGATCTGTGAAGTTGATTATTATTGCGAGGAAGAAGGATATGTAATAGTTATTGTTCACTATTACAATATCTGTTAATCAGTGAAAAAGAATGATCTATGCTCCTTTTTTGTTATGTTTTTGAAGGTAAAATAGAATCATATTCTTTTATTGTTCTACTCCGATCACAGTTTTTTGACAATGTCTTGTGATAAATAATTATTCAATTTATGTTTTAATTTGTTAAATTATTGAACAATGGTGAATGATTAAATTAGTTTCTGGTGTTTTCTTTCAGATTTGTTAATTGGTGATCTACTTTCAATAGAGTGATAGATAGTTAAAGATGATCTGAAGCTGAAGGATATTCATTAGTGATCAACTCTCATTAGACTTCACTAGTTACTATTCTTGTATAAAGATTATAGTTGTTCATTGTTCGTTACTGATTTTGTTCATTAGCGAATCTTTAAATTTTGTTCATCAGTGAATATTTAAGTTTTGTACATTGGCGAACACATTTTTCATCTTGAATCTGGTTTGTTGATCAATAATATAGTCATTTATTTATTGTGTATATTTGTACATTTGTTCATGAGTGAATTTGTAAATTTTGGTTGTGAACATAGTTTTCAAGCAGTTAATATAAATTTTCAAATATGATGAACATTTTTTAGAACCGGTGAACAAATTTTTTGGCGCGGTTATTACAATTTTCCGATGAATATAATTTTCCCGTGAATGCAATTTTTCCGATAGAATTAGTCAACATCTGGTTAAGTAAAACATGGAAATTATTCATTATATTAATTTGATTGATTTAACTAAAAAACACAAAAGACCTTAATACCCTTTAAATTTAAAAATCTAATTAAATTAAATGATTGGCCATACACTACTACAATTAAGGGGTTTTTGTAACACTCAAATTCATTACATAAAGGCCAAAATTCGTTACAATAGGTCTATTGTAACGCCATTTTGCCCATTACATTCGCTGCCATTACAATATGTCTATTGTAACGCTTTTTGTAACGGTGACAGGGCTATTGTAACGCCTTTGTAACATTATACTGCCCACAGAATTTACTGTTACAATAGGTTTCTCTGCCGTTACAATAGACCTATTGTATTGTAACGGCACTACCTATTGTAACGCCAATATACCTATTGTAATGCCAATATACCTAATGTAACAACACTACCTATTGTAACGCCAATACACCTATTGTAACGCCACTACCTATTGTAACGCCAATGGCAAACGTAACACCAATATACATATTGTAACGCCATTGACATATGTAATACCCATTTCCTAATAAACCTTATAACAAAAATCTACATAAACACATTAATATTTTAAAAAAATTGACATTATAAGAATCAAATTCCTTACAATAATAAGTTTTAGAATTTAATCAATACAAATTCTTCAAAGCAATTAAATAACAGTTGTTCATTGTTCGAACTATGTTTTGTAGGGTTCCTTTCTTCTTTAAGGTTGTAAAAACTAGAAGTCAATGATTTGTCTTCTTTTTGATCCACTTGGAGCACCCTCTCCCTCTAACAGGTCAAATAGATAAACATACAAATTAGCTAAAATGAAAATCAGTGAACTAGTCAAGTGAATCAAACAGGTTAAAAGCTATCTCTGTAATTTAATTGGTGTTGGACCGGTACCTTTAATTGGTGTTTGACCTGAGTTAGTGGGCCATTTGAACCATTTGCAATTACAGGTGCAACAGCAGATGATTCACTTTGTGAAGCTTCTCTCGATGCAAAACTCATCAGAATCTGATTCTGATTTCCCACAAAATTTGCCAGCTCGGTACCTAAAAAGTACTATTAGCATAAAAAAACTCACAGCAAAAAAAAAGTTAGAAATTACGAACGGATGTGACAAAATTAAGCAAAATCATACCAGTGTGTCTCTATATGTACGTATAGAAGCTTGCATCAGAGAAGTTTCCCAATCTACATACAGTAATTAACTTTAAATCAACTACTTAAGCATGCAGAATTATATAATTAAAGTTCATGTCTTGATTTTAGTAAAAAATAAATAAAAATAGCTTATATCAAATTACTTAAGCATGTAGAATTGGCCAATAGATTTGCAAAATTAGAATATTATTGCCAAAAACAATATCAAATTACAATAAATCTAAATTTTAGAGTATTATAATTACTTTTGGATTGTTAAAATGGCTTACATTCCATGGATGTGAGAGAACCATTGTGTGCAATATCTACTTCTTCTAACGTTGATAATGCCATCGTTGACAATCGAGAGAAAACTGCTTTGTTAGTTTCAACAACATTCCTGTATAACAAAAAAGTCAAAATCTTTGGAGTACACCTGGAAAACCATCTTTCCTATTTTTCAATGTGTTTTTTCATCCATGTAATTTTCTCCTTTTTTCCCAAGAAAACATGTAGATTCATCATGTTGGACATTTTGTAATTAATCTTGTAGGGTTTGCTGCCAATTCCTCTTCGAATACCATCTACTTCTGTCTGAATCTACAAAAAATATAAGAAGTATTACTAGATATTAAGAAGTATTATTAGATTGAATGACTAATAAGAAATTTTTTTAATAAACAAATGAATAGGCTTTTGTGAAATGAAAATTATTTCACCTCTAAAAATTCAGCTTAAAAGGAGTAGATAGGTAATATTTTTGATCTAAAACGAATTATTTGACCACTGTTACATACCATTTGTTTCTTCTTAGAATTTGAACTTGCCTAAAAGCTCAGTCATTTTTACCATATTATTTAGTTGTTTATCTTCACCATCAAAGGAATCCTATAATAATAAATCATTTTAAAATTGTAATCATTTGCAGGAAATTAATAATAAAACCTCAAACTTGTCCTCGAACTCCATGAACATATCTGCATTCAAATTTTCATGTTCCAAAAATAAATTTCACAAATGACTATCGGTAGATCAAAATTTAAAAACCTCGAATAATGCGAATCTGATTATTGTTTTTACCTGCAGACAGCAGTAGTGTTACAACAGTTGGTTACTCTTTCAAGCTTACAATAAGGTAATCAACATGACTGCACAACTGGTTCACAGCCTAAAACATAATATCATATATTATAATACAGTTAATGACATATTTCTTATGTAATTTCTTAATAGAAACTAATCAATAACTAGCTTACAAACCTCTACTTCTGCAGCAGCTCTTTATACTATCATTTTGAAGCCAGTACTTGAGGTTGATTGATAGCAGAAACTGTCACTGTCACATTTAGTATAGGATATTTCAGTAAGATCGTGTAAAATTGTAGAAAAATTAAAAAAATAAATAATAATATTGAAGATGTCCAGTAAGATGTCCATAGGATACTTGAAATTGATACACGAACCCTAATATCATAAGGTAATCCAAATACATATTACAGAAGTGTATTTTAATGCAAGACGCAAAATCGAATCGAATCGAATCTGAGCAGCAACATTAGGTTATGATTCAGCAAGAGCAACATTGTGTTATGATTCAACAAATTCGAAACAATCAGAAACATTACCTTGTGACGATGGTAGCCGGTTGATGTCGCCGCTGGTGGCCGGTGAACGCCGGTGGTCGATCAGAAACGGCCGAGACCGGGTGAGAAAGCGAGGGAGATGCAAATCAGCGATTGAAGGAACAAACTCAGTAGGCGATCGATCGACTGAAGCTAGGTTTCGACTTTCGAAGACTTGGAGAACAAATTCTAGCAAGCGATCGGTCGATTGAAGCTAGAGTTTCAATTATTGGGAATAACCTGAGGTAGCGTTTGAATAGAAAAGTATCGAGAGGTTATTGGGGGATCGAGTACTGTACGAGTGTAGGCAGGTTCTTTGGGGGGAAAACAAGTATAGTTTATAATTATTTTTATAATTTAACTTTAAATCCTTAGGGGTGTTAGTTAGATAAAAGAATGTGTTACATTAACGAAAGAGTGTTACAATAGAGAAATAGGTATTACAATAAAGAATGATGCATTATAATAGCCAAAAAGGCGTAACAATAGAGGAGACGTTACAATAGAGAATGATGTGTTACAATAGAGAATGACGTGTTACAATAGAGAATGAGCGTTACAATTGAGAAGAGGGCGTTACAATAGAAAATGAGACGTTACAATAGAAAATGAGGCGTTACAATAGAGATGGAGGCGTTACAATAGATTAAGTCTATTGTAACGCCATTTGCTCAATTGTAACACATGAAAGTAAATATGTGAAGTGTTACAACGTCGTTACATTAGACCTACCTATTGTAACGAATTTAAAGGCTGTTACAATTTTGGTGTTACAAAAGGCCTTTAATTGTAGTAGTGATAAATGGTTCTCGCAATTATAATGGTTCTCGCATGAACGCTCCCCTATATATATATATATATATATATATATATATATATATATATATATATATATATATATATATATATATATATATATATATATATATATATATATATATATATATATATATATATATATATAGGTTGATTAGGATATGGGTATTACATATGTCAACGGCATTACAATATGTATATTGGTGTTACATTTGTCATTGGTGTTACAATAGGCCGTGGCGTTACAATAGGTATATTGGCGTTAAAATAGGTATACTGGCGTTACAATAGGTAGTGGCGTTACAATAAGTATATTGACGTTACAATAGGTATATTAGCGTTACGATAGGTAGTGGCGTTACAATAGGTCTATTGTAACGGCATAGAAACATATTGTAACAGTAAATTCCGTGGGCAGAATAGTGTTACAAAGGCGTTACAATAGCCTGCTACCGTTACAAAAAGCGTTACAATAGACCTATTGTAATGGCAGCGAATGTAATGGGCAAAATGACGTTACAATAGACCTATTGTAACGAATTTTGACCTTTATGTAATGAATTTGGGTGTTACAAAAACCCCTTAATTGTAGTAGTGGCCATTTCCTACAATTTGGCTATTTTGGATGTGTAGAGAAAATCTAAGTATGTTGCTATGGTTTGTTGGGAATATGTAGGTACTCTTGCTTATATAGGCAAAAGAATAAAGGGCATTGCCTATATTGGTAGAAAGAGTAAAGTACATTGCCGTTTCCTGCAAGTTTGGGCAAAATGCGGGGAATGGTAACGTACTTTGGTCTGAGAAACAACTGAGCCTGAATTCAGTTTTACAAAGAAAGGTAAAATCAAGGCTGATTGACATTACGGTGAAGGACATGTCAAGCTCTTTTTTAATCCCAGGCATATATAATATTGTTGGAAAAAGTTGTGATAAAATGATTTTTCACCAACTTTGGACCTATATAATTGTATATATATTTGTTATATATAGTTATTGGTTGGTGATAAGAACTGAGTTCGTCCCTAAGAACAAAACCCGATAATTGCCTATGTTCGAGAACAGGTGATCTCCCAAATAGCCAAAGACTAAACTTTTATTAATTCCGTAATCAGGAATACAAATCCTATAGCCCCATTTATAGATCTCTAGCTAAGATCTAATCCTAATCAAATTCGAATTCCTAATCTTTATCTAAAACAAAACTGATCTACTAACTAATAGATTTAAACTAACGATTATCCTAATAATAATAATAAACCAATACTAATTATCCTAATAATTTTGGATCTTATCATTACTCCGCCCCAAAACACACCTTGTCCTCAAGGTGTGGCTTCAAGCGATTCCTGGATCCCATGTTTTGACTTGTAGGTCCATCTTTTGCGCATCAAAGTGAAACCGCAAAACGCTTGTAAAAGAGTCTTGGCTTAATTGTTTTCTATTTGGCCCTTGTACAGTTAAATTAGCATGTCAAATTAACGCCTTTGTGATAAGATGCATCTCCAACTCGTTGACCAGTAGTTTGTGGCTTCGTTTTTCTCGTTTGACTCGTTGAAGTGACAAACTTTTTCCAAAACTCTCTCGCGTTAACCCGTCTTGTCTGCCACCGTCGTGTGTTGGTTTCTCTCACTGATTGTAAACTAGGCTCTCCTTTGTTTTCAGCATCAGGGAAATATTCATTGACCTCTTTTATCTTAGTATTGCTCAACTCATATTTTTCATTATTATTGCTATCCTTCAACCCTCGTTCAATAACATCCGTTATTAGGTCTTCTTCAACGACTTTTTCCTCCCTCTCTTTCAAGGACGTGGTTGATGACACTGGTGAATCTGCCCCTCTTACTAGAGTTTGGTTTTCAATCAAACTTCGGAGCAGGTTCATAATTTCATTGTGGTGTTGTCGTTTCTCTTCCCTCCAATCCTTCATCAATTGTTCAAAATTATTAAACCTTTCACCAGTAGTGACTTTGGATTGAACTAGATCAGCCTCAACATCATACATCTTGAATAAATCGAATTTTTTTTCGTGAACAGTGCTTCGGGTGAACACTAGCCGCGTGAACAGTAACTTTTTTTTTGGTAACGATTGATCCAGAACCGAACCGCTTTGATACCAATTGATAAGAATTGAGTTCGTCCATAAGAACAAAACCCGATAATTGCCTGTGTTCGAGAACAGGTGATCTCCCAAATAGCAAAGACTAAACTTTTATTAATTCCATAATCAGAAATACAAATCCTAAAGCCCTATTTATAGATCTCTAGCTAAGATCTAATCCTAATCAAATTCGAATTCCTAATCTTTATCTAAAACAAAACTTATCTACTAACTAATAGATTTAAACTAATGATTATCCTAATAATAATAATAATAAAACAATACTAATTATCCTAATAATTCTGGATCTTATCAGTTGGTAGCTTTGTGTTCTCCTTTGTGAGAGCTACGCAACGGTATATAGTGTGTCCAAAGTAGAGTTGTGGTGAATGAGATATCGACTCTCAAACTCCTCTTAATAATATTCAAATTTTCCACTTCATTCTTCAAATCCACTGCTTCCCTAGCTCTAGGACGCAGGTTGCGCTTCTGCACAACATTTTCCCTCAAATCACCATCAAACCCTAACCCTAACCCTAGCCCAATTTTTTCATTTTCAACAACGGCAGCTTTGCCTTGGCGCCGAGTGTTCCTTTGTGGAACAGTAGTCAATTGAACTCCTCCGATTTTCACGACAATTGAAGTCAACTCGCCCATTTTAATACAGTCGCCGTCGTTGAGAACGAAGGGGATATTAGGTGAAAGGGTTTCCCCGTTTAAAATTGTTCCGTTGGATGAATCGAGATTGGTGAGATTCCATTTATTGGAGTCGTTATCGAATTGGATGGAAATGTGTTTGGAGGAGATGCCGGCGTCTTTGATTCCGATGGTGTTCCCACGAACTATTCGACCTACTTTGAGGACGGTCCTTGATGAATATGCTAGGGTTTCGCCTTCTCTTGGTCCTTTCTCAGTTATCAGCTTCAAAGTGGAGCTTTCTTCCATTGTTCACCTCTGTGTGTGAGAGAGGGGGAAGAATTTGATCACTAGAATGAAATTGAAATTTCTTTTTGGCGCTTCAAAAACCTGCATCAATAATTCAATACTAACCTTTTTTTTCGTTTTCTTTTTTGCTTCCGAAAACTCAGAGGTTTTTTACTCGCCTTGCGAACCGACTAATCCCGGGATGACTATCCGCTTTGCGGGTATCCCAGAGTCATCGCGGGTGAACCTCTGTGGCGACAAGGGGTTTTTGCACCTCCTTGGATTCGAACATAAGACCTCCTACCATATTGGCCTATTTGGATGACTCACTAACCAATTCGGCGCCACCTTTGTGGTATCAATACTAACCTTGGAATTTTAATTTTGTTATAAGTATTCTTAGGTGTCAATTTATGACACGACACGGCAAAAATACATAACACGAAACGAAATTAAGACGAAATTGAAATTCGAATTCGTGTTCGTGTCAAGCGTGAAAAACATGAATTCGTGTCGTGTTTGAGTTAAAATTTCAACACGATATAGCAATTATGAATCATGTTTTTCGTGGTGGTTGTGTTATGTTGGTAAATCATGAGTTAAACAAACCAATACTTATTTTATATTATTCTTGTCGTGTCATGTCGTGTCGTGTTCGTGTTAAAATTACGACACAAAATTGACATGATATAACAATTATTAATCGTATTTTTCGTGGTTGTTGTGTTATGTAGGGTAAATCATGAGTTAGACAAACCAATAGTTATTTTATATTATTCTTGTCGTGTCGTGTTCGTGTTAAAATTTCGACACAAAATTGACATGCTATAACAATTATTAATCGTGTTTTTCGTGGTTGTTGTGTTATGTGTGGAAAATCAAGAGTTAAATAAATCAATAGTTATTTTATATTATTCTTGTTGTGTCATGTTGTGTTTTTCATGTTTTAATTTTTTAATCTCGTGTTAGTGAAAAAAAACACGACATCATGTTGTGTCGTATTCGTGTTATAAGGTTGAAACTTGAAAGTATGATGAAAGATTAAATCCTTATACATGGGTTTTACCCGCACGCCTACGCGGGGGGGGGGGGGGGGGGGCTTCAAATAATTTGGACCGAGTGGCCCGAAATGGCTTGAACTCATGTACACCCGAGCGACCTGCGGACACGAATGCAGCTCCGAAATTTCCGAGCTCGTGCGGGTCAATTTTTTGCATTTTGTCGACACTGCAGTATACTCGTATTGACCGCCTCAGTACTGATCAGTCTCATACTGACCTCCTCTGTACTGACTGGTCAATACCGACCACCTCGGTACTGAGTTTTTCGACATGTACTGCACTGCAGTCCAGTACTGAGTTCTTCGACATCTACTGCTATAATAAAACAAATCTTATAGCGCCACATGACATTTTTCTAGACCCTCAATGTCCACATGGCAGTTTTATAGAGCCCAACTTTTATGTTTTCTTGCTCTTTTTTATAATCGATAATTAATTAATCAATAATTCATTTAAATGAATAATTATCAGTAATTCATTTAAATGAGTAATTATCGGGTTGCATTAAATATTTAAATTTGAATGGATTCGTGCATATAGGACTTTTTGTTATTTTTGTAAAATTTCCTTTGAAATCCTTGATTATTTATGGAATGTATTAAGCAAATAAGGAACCAATAATATGTATATTTATAAATTCAATCGTGTAGAATTACTTTTAAGGTCAACTATGTATAATTTTGATTTCGAATTTTTTAGTATAACAATAGTTTAAGGAATTTTTGTTAGTATTATATTTTTACAATTACAATGATATTATAACCTTCTTTGTCTGAATGCAAGCGATTAGAAGGTTTTATGCACCAATAGTACTTTTTTGCTGCACTAATTTGCTACTATTACTTATATTGGTGGTGATTTTTACACCACATATTTTGACCTATGTACCATAATGGTTGCTTTATATGTTTGGCAGAATATTTGTACAAAAATCAAAATATGTAGCGTAAAAATTAATTCTCTTATACATATTTTGATTATGCACTTATTTGTTATTATTCTTCATATTGTGGTGATTTTTCAGTTTGCACATATTAGGGAAGTTAGGGATAACATGATTGACTAAATTTTTATGTCGGTTAAGAATAATTGAGTTGAAGGTGTAGTTGGAACACTTTGGCGAAGCACAAACGATTGAACTTATTGTGTTGCTTTGAAAACGATCTTTTGCCTTAAATACGTAAGCCCTTCACACAAGGATTGTTGAAGGGGTGGGTATGTAACCATTTTCATGTTTATTATTAAATCTTAATTTCTGATAATTTTTATAACTTTATTTGAAAATGTAAACTAAAAATAAAAATAAAAATCAAGATTTCATACATTTTTATTACTTTTAATTATACGCGTTTGACCAGTTAAGGGCATGTTTGAGAAAGCTTATTAAGGAGGCTTATTAGCTTATTAGATTAATAAGCCCAAAATAAGCTTGAATTTTAGGCTTATTAAGCTAATAAACTAATAAGCCCTCTTAATAAGCTTTCTCAAACATGCCCTAAGTTCATTTCTTAAATTAATTTGATAATTGCATAGGTCCTAAAATCTATATATTAGTAGAGGTATTAAAATGGAGGTATTGAATAACATGTCAAAATGCGTGAGTTGAGTAACGAGTCAAAAATAGGTTCGGGTGCAAACACCTCTTTATACCTTTACTTTATAATTTTATAAATAATAAAAGTGCCTATATATATATAAATATTACTAATATATTAACTTCTATAGTTTCTTGACATTAATAGTGGAGAAGTGTTTTGCATATTAGTTTCTTGAAGTTTAATGTTAATTTTTATTGTTTTTTCAACTTCTAAAAAAATAGGATTTTGATGGATGAAAGTTCAACAATGTGGAGTAATAAATGGAATTTACTTTTATAACAATGCCGCAATTTTGACCCATTTTCTTATTAACGGGTTGATTTGGGTTGTTTATTTGTTTATGTGGTTGAATGTGTACAATCAAAAGAATTGGCTGGTCGAATCAAAACGAGGAAAATGGGTCGAAAGTTGCTGAATATTTATTTGTTATTAATATAATTTAAATTTTGTTATCGTATTTGACCACTAATTATATCCTAAGAAAGAAAAAAGGTCGTCGTATGCCCATTGATAACACTGTTAGTTTAAATCCAACTGTATGTAACCCTTTGAGAATATATAAGTCATGCTTGATGGTCATGATATTAAGGGGTTTAATTTGAAATCGTTAATACAACAAAAAGATATGGGACAAGATCATGATATTAACTAAAAAGTTTCAGTCCAGTAGTTGTTTATAGATTTGATTAAATTGCAATATATGATTATAATTGTGTTGATATGTTAAACGGGATACTATTTGAGAAATAGCGGTTCCACTTATATAATAGTTCGATAATAATACAAGGATGAGTGATTAGTCATTGTAATTGTACTTTTTATTTTTTATGATTTTTCATTAATTTTTTAATCATATTAAAGTGACATATATATATTTTATGGGTTTTGTTAATGACAAGCATTAGGGCTGTTATTAAGAGGTAGTTACGTGGATAAATTGTTTGTACTTTTATTAGTGGGGTTGATTCCTAAAATGCTGGGGCGGTTATTGGTTATTGTACAAGTTTTTGATGCATGTATCGACGTCTTATTGACAACCGTTAGGGCTGTCATTATCATTTTCCATATTTTATATTGTATTAAATTTATGTTCAGGATAATTATTTACAGCCTGTGATTTTTCACGGGTCATAACCTAGTATATATATATATATATGTAATAACGTTTTATATAAAAGTGAAATAATATTTGGATTGTGAGATTTCCGTATTATTTAATGTATATATATTATGATTAAGCAGTAAAACATAAAGTTGGATTCAGCTTGGTGGAAAGCCTCTTGCTTTGTGTGTTGTAGATCTCAAGTTCGAAACCCTTGAGCTTTGTTTTGTTCCTAGTTCGTCTTTTTATTCCTTCAAAGGAATTAGTCACGTCAGATCCATAGCTAGGGGTGTCAAAAGGGTCAACCCGAACCCGAACCCATTTTTGCTAGTCGGGTCGGGTGATTTCGGGTCTTATGTTGATATAGGGTTTTTTTAACCCGACCCGACAAACCCGACGTTAGTATCGGGTCGGGTATCAGGTTAGGATTACTTACTTTTGTCGGGTTTCGGGTTAACCCGATTAGACCCGACTTTAGTTCACAAGTTTTTTTTCCTATAAATTTTATAATATTTGTTTAGTTCACAAGTTTCTAGATATATTAAACTACTTTTATAAACGTCCAGTAAACAAATCAAAGATAAACACAGATAAACACAGTTCGGCCTATTAACATAATCCCATTTGAAGACATAAACAATCTTTTAATTGATGACAATCGTTTTGTTGATCTTTCAAGATACGTTTTCTCTTAAGTTTGACTTTTAATGCAACTCAAATCACCATTATGATGTTTTCAAGTTTGTGTTATAAACGGATGCAACTTAAAAGCAGATGGTGATATTGCAGTTCACAAGTTCTTTCTTTTAAAAGCAGATGGTGATAATGCAATTCAATTATGCGCATACAATGTATTTTTGGTTTTATTTGAGTTTTTGTTCCGAGTTCTGTTGTTCAAAATTTTTGAAGTATAGTTTTGTTTTCCGTAAACTTATCCTATAAATTGAATACGTAACCCGACTAACCCGATCGGGTTAACCCGACAAACCCGAAACCCGACTAACCCGAACCCGACCAACCCGACTCCTTATAAGGTCGGGTTCCGGGTTATATATTTTTTACTGGAAACCCGACAGACCCGACCCGATTAGAGCCAAACCCGACCCAACAACCCGAATTGACACCCCTATCCATAGCATGGTGACCTGCTAAACCCGTTTAGTAACATGTTAAACTGAATCATCTGACATATCAGACTCCTTGTCTATACCACCTCGCAATCATGCTTTTGATTAGTCATCTACATAGGTTTCAGAGATGAAAAATCCTCTAACCTTTTGTTCCTATTTATCCTCCTACCCACATGAAAATTTGACATGTGTAATCCATTTATTTTCTTTCATTAACTTTTTAATTATTTTTTACACATGTCAATATTTGGTGTGGGTAGGACTTAGGAGGATACTAGGAATAAAAAGTAGGAACATATTTCATTGCTCAATAGGTTTGTATGGCATATGAGATCTCAATGCGTAATATATTGTCAAAGGTGGTAAAAATAAAGGACATTAGTCACGTCAGATGCATAGCATGGTGACCTGCTAAACTCGTTTAGTAACATGTTAAATTGAATCATATGACATATCAGACTCCTTATACCACCTCGCAAGCATGCTTTTGATTAGTCATCTACGCTAATATAAATTGTAAATAGGTTTGTATGGCATATGAGATCTCAATGTGTAATATATTGTCAAAGTGGTAAAGCAATATGGAGCAGATCTGAAGTTTTCAGCGCCGACCGAGCAGATCGAGATCTGATTCGAGATCCAGATATAATTAATGGAGACGATGGCGAAAACAACGTCGCTGAGGTGGTGAACATGAACATCGTTCGTCATTCCGGCGAAGGAGGAGGGGGGTAGACATCGAATGGAATGAAGGAAGCGAAAACGACGCCGGTGAGGTGGTGATCAGCGGCGAAAGCGACGTCGGTGATGGCGGTGGTTTGTGTGGGTGGTGGTGGTGTTGACCGGTGGTGGTGGTTATATGAGAGAGAGAGAGATAGAGAGATTTTAATTTTATTTTTAATTTTTAATTTTTTTCGAGTAAATTATAGTTTTGGTCCCTATGGGTAAAAAGAAAATAAAAAAATAAAATCAGAAGGGCAAATCTGTCTTTTTATGTGGACTAGGGACCCAAAGTGTAATTAAAACAAACCACGTGGTCCGATCTGTTATTTCTACAAAGGTTGTCCTGAAAGTGCGAATCTGAGCAAACCACAAGGACCAAAACTGTAATTTACTCTCGTAATTTTACTTGTAGCTTTCTGTTTAACTTTTGATCATATAAACTATGTTTCATTCAGGCGCACACTGATGTTTGGTTGGAGATGGTGTTCGTTGGTTATGGTGGATTATGGTTAGGTGTCAAAGTCTTTGGCGAATGGTGAATATATCCACCTACCGGTGGTTGCGATTTCTTTTACTTTATGAATTTCGAGACATTCTTTAAATAGGAACTATCATAGACCTTTCTAAGTGAAGCAACTGAGAAGGAACCCGAAGTTTCTAACGGCCAGACTACCCGAGCAATAGACGAATCAGGCAACAATTGGATCTGGAACCAATTTTGTAACGGAATGTTTACTTTGTCGAAATCAGCAGCAATTTTTAAAACATTTCTCCATAATCCCGCAAATTTACCGACCGGCCTTGACGCGAGTAACCCACCATCATCACCATGCAGAGAACATATCACTTTTCTCCACAGTCTGTCAGTCTCAGTTTTAAATCCCCACCACCATTTGGAGAGGAGAGCTAAATTAAGTGCTTTTAGACTCCCCACCCCCAACCCTCCCGAGTCTTTGTCATTTAGAACCGTCTTCCAAGAAATCCATGAAATTTTCCTTTCTTTATCGCTAGCTCCCCAAAAGAAACGCATTCGGAAACTTTCCAATTTCTTTATTTTTTTCTCCGGTGCCTTAAATAGAGAAAATTAATAAAGCCCCAAGCTGCCTAATACGTATTTCATAGTGACTAGGCGTCCCCCGGTAGACATACAATTCGCCTTCCACTTTGAAAGTTTAGAAGAGAATTTGTTGATAATATATTCCCAATTTTCACACTTGTTCATCGATCCGCCAATTGGAAGACCGAGTATTTAAAGGAAAAAGAGCCGGTCTCACAGTGGAACTTGGAAGCAATCAAATCGAGTTTAGAATTAGTCACACCCACGCCCATTAAGCTGCATTTGTTAAAGTTGATCTTAAGCCTTGACGACGAGAAGAAACACCTAAGAATTCGGATAAGATTTGAAACGTTCATACTTGACCAATCTCCAATAAATATAACGTCGTCCGCAAATTGCATGTGGGATATAACCGTGCCATTGTTGGGCAATTTAATACCGTGAAACGTTCCAGATAAGCAGGCACTTCGCATAGCAACGTTCAAACCTTCAGCGGCTAAAATGAATAAAAATGGGGCCAATGGGTCCACCTGTCTAACACCTCTTCACATATTAAACTCATCCGAGGGTGAGCCATTAATGAGCACCAAAACTGAAGCTGATAATAAGCAGCCTTGAATCCATTTCTCCACTTTTCTCCAAAATTCATTTGTAACAACACCTCATCTATGAATTGCCAACTTATAGTATCAAACGCCTTCTCAAAGTCCACCTTAAAAACCATGGATTTCTTTTTCTGCTTCTTGGCCCAGGATATAATTTCACTTATAATCAAGGGCCCGTAAAGAATGTTCCTTCCTTGAATGAAGGCGGATTGCTCCGGGCCAATAAGCGACCCGATTACAACTTTTAACCGAGAAGCTAAAATTTTTGCAATTATTTTATACAAACCGCCCAAAAGACTGACCGGCCTATAATCGTTAAAATTAATCGGCGAATCAATCTTTGGGATCAAGGCAAGAAAAGACGCGTTACAACCCCTGTCAAAGCTGGCCGATGACTCAATCTTTAGATTCTTTTTTATGTGTTACTAGAACCTTTTCGTGTAGGGTAAAATTGCAAGATTATTGTTCAAAATGCAAGAAATTAACCAAAACTTACGCAAGCAATTAAGTTGTGCTCTCCAGGTTCTTAATAAAGCTTTGATTTTTATTAATCTTTAGATTCTTAATAAAGCTCTAATCTCATCATTTTCTGCATATAATAAGCAGACCATTGCCCTTGAGGAAAACCTTAATTTAGAAATATAATTTACGAAATATTAGAAAGAATTGAGCATTAGAAATAATAATAAATGGCACATAAACAAACCCAATAACTGAAAAAGAAAATTGATTTAGGTAGCCTTAATATCATCACCAATTTGACACAAGTGAGGAAGAGGAAGAGGTTGCTCAAGAGACCTTGGCATCTCCAATGGTTGCAGTGACAGGAGGGATCGACTGAAGCTTCGATTGGTGGTTAAAAGTCATGGATTTGCCAATGACATGGAGGGGAATATCATCAAGTGATTTTGGACTTCATCGCCATCCGTCCTCCTGCTTGTAACGCCTTTACTCTTCCTTTTAACAACACATACCTAACCTAGTGGTTGTTGGAAATCAGCCTTCCTTTAAACACTCAATAAACACACACTCATATAATTGGTGGAACAATGAAAGTAAATTACATGCAAAACTCCCTAAATGCACGTCTGCCTCCATGTTAATATATAGAAAATACACACATTCCACACTATATCAAACTCACGTACAACTACTTATAAAACAAGCACAAACTTAATCCTAAAGAAAAGGAATACATGGCCTTATTCTCTCCTTCTTGCTGACATTTTTTTAACACCTTTCTTGCGATGTTATTTGTCAGGATCGATTAACCCAGATGGATTAATTAATCACAGATCTACAAACTATAAGAAGTTGCAGCGGATCAACACTTTAGTTTAATTGATTAAGAACAATGAATACTGTAAACAAATACGATTGAATCAATAAGAACACAGTAATCACAAAAAGCTTCAATGTATATTAATTTTATTGATCAATACACACGTATGTTTACAATTCATAAGGAACTATATATACTAGTCCTTGAAGCCTAAAACATTAACCTAGTTATTCTAGGAATCGATTACAATTGAATTACATAAAGATATACATTCTATAACAAACTATACTAGAATCTCGGACTTGATCAGCACGATAAATAACATCAGTAGTAACTTTGATCATCAGTAGTAAGTCCTGTGTTTAACATCTTCAGTAGTAACTAGTGTTTCTGCCCCATCAGTACTAACTTCAATACTTCATTGATCAGTACCAACTTCAGCATCAGTAACAAACTATACTAGAATCTCGGACTTGATCAGCACGATAAATAACATCAGTAGTAACTTTGATCATCAGTAGTAAGTCCTGTGTTTAACATCTTCAGTAGTAACTAGTGTTTCTGCCCCATCAGTACCAACTTCAATATCTGATTCATATCCCAATAATCTCCCCCTAAACTTATTAATTTCTCTGAATTAATCAAGTTTCTTTTTGTTCTGCATTCTACTTATTCTGTTCTTCTAACAATTTAGCTTTTCTTTGTCTGCCTTCAATAGTTCTCTGATTTTGCAGTTTTCTTTGAGCTATAATGTACTTGCTGTTTCTCTTTGTAAAATAAGTAAGCTTTTCTTGAAACATAACAGCATCATAAGGCTTCATGAATGTGTTTGTGAATATCTGATACATTGTTTCTTCAGAATGTGGATATTCTTTTACATATAAGTATAATTCACAGTTTTTGATTTATTTTTCAAAGAAATACATGTGCACTGTGGGAAGCACATTCCAAGCATGTACATTTTCTTTATTTGTGAATATTTCAGGATATTTGTCTGGATAAAATGCAGTATCAATCATTTTTGTTAAATATCCAGCTCCTGAATTCTTCCATGACTTCTTGGTCATTCTTGGTTTGCCTATGATCAGAAGTTTAATTATATCAGCTCTACTACAAGACATAACCAATGGTTTCCATCCAGTAAATCTCTGGGTTGATTTGTCTTGTCTTATAATTTCAATGGCATCACCAACTAGCCTCCAATTTATAATTGGATTATCTTCAATAGGATCAACAGGAGTATCAAAAACTTGTATTTCCTGTTTTCTTTTATTTCTTAGTTCAGTTTCAAGTTCAGCTCCTTTTCTTTTCTTAGGAGGTATTGAAGGTTCACAAGTTGTTGGTGTTCTGGAGAGAATTATTGTGGGATCTATTTCAACTAATACCTTTTCTTTTTCTGCTTCAACTTCCATTTCTGCTAGTTATTTCTTTTTGGCAGTACAATATTTGTCTACTATTGTCATCATTTTCATCCTGCCAAAAGATTTAGCACTATGCCCTTTTGACTTTAGGAAGTCAATCATCTTTTTCTTTTGTTCAAACACCTCATCTGGTAGGTCAGCCTTTTCTCTTTTACATTCGGCTACTAGGTCTTCAAGTCAATTTAAATGTTCTTCTTCTATCTTTCTTTGTATTTCAAATTCTGCCTTTTGACCTTCTATCAGAACTCCTTCTATTTGTGGAATTGGTACCTCAGCTTCTTGATGTTCAGGATTTTTCAATTTTTCTTCTTCAGCCTTTTTCTTATCTTCAAGAGCTTGAGTCTTAGCAACTTTTCTTAAGTACCTTATCTTGTTCACCTTCCATTCATCTTGTTTAGCAGGTCTGATATGATTCATTTTGTTTACCATGTAGTGACCTAAGGCTCTGTTTGGATAATCGTCATCAAACTTCTCTTTTCCTTTTCCAATACAGGCTGCTAGTGGAGGTGGAGTGTACTTCATATCAAGAACAGGAGTGATTACAGTTGATGGAGAGAATAGATGAATTTTCTTCTCTGGAAGTATTTTTGGGTGTGGAGGGAGTTCACATTCATCAACTTCATACCAATTAACATTGTTTGCAGACACAAATACATCCTCATCCAGATTTTCCATTTCTTTATACAGGTTCTCATCAACACTTTGACTTGTTTCACCATGGACCTCTTTTAAGTTTAGAAGGGCTGCTGCTGCTATGGATTGATCAATCATCCCTTGAATTTGATCTTTCTCCCCCTTAGTGATCTCAACTTGTTGAGCCTCACTATCAACAATTTTTCTTTGTAGTTTCTTGATCAAATTTGATTGCTTTTGAAGCCTATGCTTGAACCTCTTCTGTCTTCTGTTCAAGGTATCAATGTAATGCTTCATGTAGGTCATGGTTTTCCTTTGATTGTTCAGTAAAGTCAGACAATGTTGTACAGTGGTTTTAGGGTTTTCCTTCCTATCCGTCAATTTTGTTTGTTTAATACTGCCCTCAGCCCATTTGGGTGGATCATTGGGCTCATTTGGTACATTGGTTTGAAGGTTTTCCATCCTATCCGTCAATTCAATTTGTTCAGTTCTACTCTTATCACTTCTTGGTGATAAATTGGGTTGTTTGGACACTCTCTTCTTCCTAGAAGAAGCGGTAATGCCCCCCCTTGTGGTTTATTGGCACCGGGGTCCTCTTAGTAATTCCTCAAATTCTGAGTCATCACTTAGAGTTGCCGAGGTCTGGGTCCTATTGATGTTCTCCCTATCCTGTGCACCCACCTTTGGGGCATCAGTAGTGAGAGCCCTTTCCTCATGCCCTCTCTCCTCCTTGGAGGACAACTCTTGGAGTCTGGGGTTTGACTCAATTGGTCCCCTGGTGTCCTTTAAGGAAGATTTCTTCCTTTTATAGGTTTTGGAAATTTTTTTGGCAATGGTCTGGTCTTCCTCAGAGTGAAGAGTAGCACTCTGGGGATTAATATCATGTACCTGGGACACATTCAGGACATCTGTGGGTTCATTTGTTTGAGTGGACTGAATGGGTGGTGTTTGGGCTGTATTTAGTGGTGGAGTTGGTTGGGGTTCAATTGGGTGACTTGAACCTTCTCCAGTAGGGGGTTGATCATAGATCATGTTTTGAAATAATGGAGTATCTTTTCCAGAAAATTTAAATTGTTTCCTCATATTTGCATACACCTTTTTATTCAATTCTGGTGTAAGAAAAATGTTTTTTGGAATAGACAAATTTTGTATTTCACAGTTTATTATATAAGTGAGGAATCTTGGATACATTAAAAATTTTGAGGTTGATAAATTTCCAAGCATTCCTTCAAAAATCATATTTGAAAAATTGAAGACTTGTCCTGTGCTCAGACAAACAACAGCAGAAGCTATTGATTTGTTGAACTCATTCCAAGCACTCCTTTTTGGAGAGATGCAGTGTTGAATGGTGTGAACTAAATATTTCCATTGGGGGTGAAAGAAGACCCTTTTGGAAATGTGACAATGTCTAGTCTTCCTTCATACCGCATTTTTTGTAAAACATCAACAAGATCCTCCTTTGGTAAAGAAAACATACCTGACTCATCATTGAGTTGAAGATGATGTCTGATTGTTTGTTCAGCGATAGTGATAGACTTTCCATCTACAACTGATTTGATCTTGGACATGTTTGAATCTTCAGTTCTTTCAGCATTTGTCCAGAAATCAATGAGATGGTGTTCATATGCCCTGGGATTGATGGTTAAAGCAAACTTTATAGGAGAGTTTTTCAGAAACATGACTATAGGACGATAGTCCTTTGTGCCATCAGGGCTTCTTAGGAAAGCACACATGTTATGAAATTCAGAGAATTTAAGATCGGTTTTGACTATAAGAGATTTTAGGGTTGCCATTTTGCTTGATTTTGATCTTTGGAGATGAAATTTTCACAGAGAGTTGAGTCGTTTTTGCAAGAATTTCAGATTTGTGGAATGAATTGAGTTGTTACTGATGCAGAGTTTTGATCGGAATTTGCAGAGATTTAGGGTTTAGCGTAGGTTTTATCGAATCGAGGAGAAGATAATGCTAAACTAATCTCAATCTGCTATTTATATTTTTCGATTTTACCTGCAAAATGACCGAAATGTCCTTCGAATAATAACCCAACGGCTATTTTCATGAGGGTCAGTATTGTAATTTATGTATTTAACAGATAACGGTCTATCAGTAGTAACTAAGTGTCAGTAGTAGAAACATCAGTAGTAACCATTGTTTTTATACTTAACCTAATTCTACTGAGAAACCCTATCAGTATTAAATGATAGAAGTAAGATACGATCAGTAGTAATAAATAACCAGTAGTAAAATAAATAAAATTGTACAAACCACTTTACAAATGATTTTTCTTTTGAGAATTAACTTATTAAAATCATTCCACTGCTAACCAAGAAACTGAATCTTCCTACATCAAATGCTTTTGTAAAAAGATCTGCCAATTGATTGTCATTATGAATCTTCTCAACTTTAATTAATTTCTTTTCATTGCAATCCCTTATAAAATGAAATCTTATTTCAATGTGTTTTGTTTAGAATGTTTTACTGGATTATTTACAATACTGATAGCACTTTGATTATCAATAAAAATAGGAGTTTTAAGAATAGATATACCAAAGTCTAGGAGTTGATTTTGAATCCACAGAACTTGAGCACAACATGCAGATGCAGCTACATACTCTGCTTCAGTAGTTGATGTTGAAACATTGGTTTGTTTCTTGCATTGCCCTGACACTAATCTTGATCCAAAGAATTGACATCCACCAGTAGTAGATTTCCTGTCTTGACATTCACCACCATAATCACTATCTGTGTAGGCTATGAGTTCAAATGGTGATGCATGTGGATACCAAAGACCAAGAGAAGGTTTTCCCTTCAAGTATCTAAAGATTCTTTTGACAGCTTGCAAGTGTAATTCCTTAGGTCTTGCTTGATACCTGGCACATACACAAACACTATACATAATGTCAGGTCTTGATGTAGTTAAGTACATTAAGGAACCTATCATAGATCTGTAAAGGTGTTCATCTACATCCTCCCCCTCAATATCAGGATGTAGGTGTTTGTGAGTTTCCATTGGAGTGCTTGCACTTTTGCTGTCTTTCATTGCAAATTTCTCTAAAATGTCTTTGACATATTTAGATTGATTGATCAAGATACCATCTGATCTTTGATTGATTTGGAGTCCAAGAAAGAAGTTCATTGGACCCATTGAGCTCATTTTGAACTTGATCTGCATCAATTCTTCAAATTCTTTGCACAGTTGGTCATTTGTCGATCCAAAGATGATATCATCTACATATATTTGGACCAGTAGTATGTCATCTTTGACCCTTCTTGTGAACAATGTTTTGTCAATGGCACCTCTCTTGAAATTGTTCTTCAGTAAGTATGAGGACAATTTGTCATACCAAGCTCTTGGTGCCTGATGAAGGCCATATAGAGCTTTGTCTAGCTTGTACACATAGTCATCATGTTCTGGATCTTCAAAGCCTGGAGGTTGACATACATATACTTCTTCTTCAATTTTTCCATAAAGGAAGGCACTTTTCACATCCATTTGGTAGACTTTAAATTTCTTGTATGAAGCATATGCTAGAAATATTCTTATTGCTTCAATTCTGGCAACAGGAGCATATACTTCATCATAATCAATGCCTTCTTCTTGTGTGTATCCTTGGGCTACAAGTCTTGCTTTGTTTTTTATTACAATACCTCTTTCATCTTTCTTATTTCTGAAGATCCATCTTGTGCCAATGGCTCTTTTTCCTTTTGGTAGAGGTACAAGAGTCCATACAGCTTGCAGTTTGAATTGAAGAAGTTCTTCTTGCATTGCTATGATCTAGTTTGAATCTTTCATAGCTTGTTGAATCTTCTTAGGTTCTTCCTGTGACAGAAAACATTCATACATGCATTCATTAGATATTAAACTTATGTTACAAACATTTGAATTTAATGAAGAATTAAATTTGCTTCTTGTCTGCATGTTTTGTTAGTCCCAAGACTAAGTAAATAAGATTTGATGCTCGATAACCAAGAAGAATAAATGACAGCTGATGTATGTATCTCAGCTGAAGCAAGTATATACAATAAACCTTCTGCTGAGTACGTACTTAGCTTTAGGATACAAGTCAAATCATCAGCTATTAACGAGAGTTCATTCGAAGTCTATGGCCAAAGGACAAAGACAAGAAGAAGACTATTCAGCTGATTGTGGAATCAGCTGATAGTACCTGCTGTAGATGAAGACTTAAAGGAAATGTTCATTGACACCTTGAACATTTCCCTTTCCCGCTCAAAGAAGAAGAAAACGATGAAGATCTTCTATTTTGGAATTGAAGATAATGTCAGTACAACTTCATCGTTTGTCCCTCAAGCATGTAAAGAGAAAGTCAACAACTTCTGTACTTATGTAGTACACCTTTCACTGTGCGTCAGAAAAGGTACCGGAAGAAGTGGACACAAAGTACACTCGGGAAAATAACTTGTGCAAGAGCATTTAATGATCCATGACAAGTCTACATCGACGAATAATATGTTTACACGTCGTCAAACTTGTGGACTAAGGAACATGGATCTTAGGCTATAAATGCAGACGTAAATGCTTGCATTTACAACACCTTTAGAACACCCTTAGAAATCATAAGCACAAGAACATTCTCTGAGAGTTAGTTATTGTCTAAGTATTAACTCCTCCATAGTTATTACTAAGACATTAATATTAGCTGTTAGTATCAGCTGATATAACTCTCAGTGAATACTCTTCTAGTTTGAGCGGTCTAAAGTGTCAACTCAAGTATAGAGTTTTAGGTAGTGTGTACTATCTATTTTCGCAAACTCTGTATTGTATTAAGTTGTTTTTAATAAAACTCTTAATCATTGAAATCTTGTTGTTATTTACTTATCGTATCTTCATTACTCGGTCATAACGCAACACGGTTGTGTTGTTGGGATCCAACAACTGGTATCAGAGCGGGTGTCAAAATTGTTTTTCCATCAATTTTGAGCATCTGTTATGGCTGAACCTACATCATCAGATCTTCCATCATCTGGAAAACCTCCCAAACTAACTCAAACCAACTATCCCATGTGGAAAACGCGTATGTTGTCCCACATGGTTACCTAACACCCAAAACTTCAAGATAACATAATGATAGGAAAATACATTCCCAAAACTCTTATTCCTGGAACTCTTGAAGTCCCAGAACACTATGTTGTGAAATCTGAGGCTCAATGGACAGACGCTGAAAAACGTCTTGTTCATCTTGAGAATAAAGGAAGGGATATGCTTTTTCAAGCAGTTGGTGATGAACTGTATCACAATATACAATTTTGTGATTCAGTTAAAGAGATGTGGGAGAGGCTGGCTGAAGTTTATGAAGGCACATCTGTTGTGCGTGAACATAACAAAAACATGCTCATACATGATTATGAACTGTTTAAAGCCAAGCCTAGTGAGACTATCGCTCAAACATTCAATCGTTATAACATTCTGTTAAACGAGCTGAAGTCTCATGGGGTTGATAAGGACGATATGTCCAAAATGTGTAAGTTTATGGCAGCCTTACCTTCTAAATGGGCTACCATCATAACTTGCATGAGTACATCTCCTACTCTGAAAGATTATACTCTTTCCTCTCTCTATGGTATGTTTCTAAGCCATGAGAGAACTGTACTCAACAAGTTTCAACCTCCAAAGGACTCTAAAGTGAGTTCTGGTGGATCTTCGACTGCTCTTGATTCTTTAAACAAGCCTAGTAGAATCGAATATCCATCGTCAGATGATGAAGCTGACAACACTTCAGCTGCTGGTTTGTTCAGCATGCCGGAAGTCAGCATTGAAGAAGTTGATGAAGACGAAGACAACGAAGCCCTTACATCTGAGCTAGCTTTACTTGTTAAAAATAGAAAATTCTTCAAAAACAAGTCTGGCCCCTCAGCTAGAGGCTCGAGTAGCAGATCTATCTCATCATCTGTGTCTTCCAGACCCTCTGGAAGTACACCTGACATCTCTGAGATAACTTGCTACAACTGCAACAAGAAGGGACACTATGCTAATGACTGCAAGCAGAAGAAAGCTAGTTCATCATCTTCAACTGGTGAGTCCATTGAAGAAAAATACAAAAAGCTACAAGCCTTCACCAAAAAGATTCTAGAAGAAAAGAAGGCAATTGAAAGCAAATCTGCTGACAAGGGTCTCGTAGCTGAAACTCATGATTGGGCTGACTCTGGTGACAGCTCATCTGATGACGATGAACAAATGGCCACAATGTGTTTGATGGCTTGTGCTGATGATGATGAAAGCATTACAACTGATGATGCTAGTTCCTATAAATGGGTCAACATTGTTCACAAAAAGGTAACCTCTCTAATCTCCGCTGAGGCTACTAAAGCTAAAGAAATTGTTGATTCTATTATTTGTGACTTGCACTTCATTGATCATCTGAAAGGTGAATGTTTGGATAAACATAGTGCTATTCTACGTGAAAATGCATTTTTAAAAGAACGTTTAATTGACCACAAAACTTTAAAAGAAGAACTTTCTGAAACGAAATTTATCAACTCAGTTCTTCAACATGATCTAAGTGAAAAAGTTAAAGAACTTGAAGCAATTAAAAAGATTTGTGAATCATGGTCTCGTTCATCCAAACGTGTGAGTGAATGTGTTAACTCACAAATCCCCAGTCAAGTACAAGCTGTACTAGGAGGAGATTTCCTAGCTGCAGCCGCTGTACCTGACAGAAGTACAGATGATCTGTACTACTCGTCAGCTGATGCTTCTGTGCCAGCTGAAGAATTGGTTTTTGGTTCCTTTGTTAGGTCTACCAAAACCTATGCTACTGAGATGTCCTTAAAAGATCCTTCTGTGGCTACTGGTGAAGAGTCATCAACTAACTCCTCTGCCATGGTAGGTAGGACACCCACTGTAGTTATTGTTGAACCTAGAAAATCTGTCTTGGGTTCAGCACCTGCTGTATCTTCTGCTAGATCTTAGCAGAAGACTAGAAGAACAGCAGGAAAGAAAACGGTTCTTACACCCTCCAAGGGTGAGCCAGTTGGAGTTCGTACTCGAGCTGCAAAGAACAAAGGTAAGAGTGTTTCTAAGAACACTCAAAGTCCTTCTTCAGATGTGTCTGTCAGACGGCTGAAAGGAAAGGTCAGCAAGCTAACATCACTCGTTCAAACTCTGACTATCTCTGATAATCAGAAAATGAAAGGTATTTTGGTTCCAGTTCCCAATCCTACTGCCTCGCCCTCTACTCCACTGCAAAGAAACAGAAAATGCTATAAGTGTGGAGATCGTGGGCACATGGCAAGTGAGTGTGACAACACATGCTTGAGACCTTCCCCATCTTCAGTATGTGAGCCTACTGAAAAGCCAACTTCTGTGAGTCCCAGCGGGAAGTCACAAGGACCCACCGAAGTGTGGGTTCCCAAAAAGAACTAACTCTTTTATCTTATGTGCAGGGTGATGAAAGCAAACATGTCTGGTACCTAGACAGTGGTTGCTCAAGACACATGACTGGTTACAAATCCCTGCTGGAAGAGTTTGAAGTTTGTGATGGCCCCTCAGTAGTTTTTGGTGATAATGGTAGAGGCTCAACTGAAGCTTATAGAACCATCTCTAATGGATCCATAAAAATCACAAGAGTTAGTTATGTAAATGGGCTGAAACATAATCTTATCAGCATTAGCCAACTTTGTGATGCAAAGTTCTCAGTGAACTTTAACGAATACAGAGGAACGGTGACAGATAAGAATGGAAAGGTAGTATTAGTTGCTCCCAGAACCAAGAATGTCTATACACTTGACATGAATCCTCAAAATCAAGAAGTCTGTCTATTCTCTCATTCTACTGAAGAGCTGAATTGGTTGTGGCACAAAAGACTATCTCACCTGAACTTCAAAAATATATCGAAGCTGGCGTGAGGTCAGCTGGTGAATGGTCTGCCACAAATCAAATATGAAAAGGATAAGCTTTGCTCTGCATGTGAACAAGGCAAACAACATAAAAGCTCCTTCAAATCAAAGCAATGGTTTTCCATCGACATCTGCCTTCACATGCTCCACATGGATCTCTTTGGTCCCATGAGCATTGAAAGTCTAGGTGGAAAGAAGTATACACTTGTTATCGTTGATGAATACTCACGATATACTTGGGTTATATTTTTACGCCACTAGAGTCAAGATGCTGAGATCAGACAACGGTACTGAATTCAGAAACAAGACTTTGGAAGATTTCTGTTCAGATGTTGGGATCTCCCAAAACTTTTCAGCTGCAAGAACACCTCAACAGAATGGTGTTGCTGAAAGAAGGAACAGAACCCTTATAGAAGCTGCAAGAACAATGCTTGCTGAGTCAAACATGCCTAAGCAATTTTGGGTAGAGGCTGTTAACACAGCTTGTTTTACTCAGAATAGGTCTCTCTATGTGAAGAGACACAAAAAGACTTCTTATGAGATTTTTCATCAGAGGAAACCTTTCATCGGTTTCTTTCACGTGTTTGGTTGTGTGTGTTTTGTGTTAAACACAAGAGATCAGCTGAGTAAATTTGACTCTAAAGCTGATGAAGCCATTTTCTTGGGATACTCCACTCTATTCAAAGCATATAGAGTTTTCAACAAAAGAAGACAAACATTGGAAGAGTCCATAAATGTTACTTTTGAAGAACACTCAAAAGCTTTGAACCCCTCCTCTGCTGACTCGTCTGATGCGTTTCAGAGATCAGCTGAATCATCTCCTGATGATACAACTGAAGCTTTCTCCGATGCTTTAAATCTCTTTGATGTTCCCGTAAATGAATCAGATTAGACATTTCATGATGCTCCTACATATCTTGTGGACATTGCAGCTGTTCGACAAGAGATTCCAACAGTTAGAGCATCATCCAAGGCTACTTCTAAGCCACCTCTTCATATTTCAAGAAGATCAGTTCAAAATGAAGTAACTCATCCTGCTGAGCAGTCAGCCGCTCAACAAGGATCTAGTTCTGCTGAATCTTCCTCTTCTACTGCTGGTCCTCAATCTAAGTGGACCTCGAAACATCCAATTGAGTTAATCATTGGAGATCCACGGCAGGGAGTAGTCACTAGAAGTAAAGCATCATGCAATCTTTGCTTATGGTCTTGTTTTCTAGCAACTGAAGAACCGAAAAATATTAAAGCTGCTTTAGAAGACTCAAGCTGGATTCAGGCGATGCAGGAAGAACTTAACTAATTCGAGGTCAACAAAGCATGGCAGCTGGTGCCTCCACCAGCTGGAAAGACTATAATTGGTACTAAATGGGTATTTTGGAATAAAATGGATGAAAAAGGTGTAGTTATTCGCAACAAAGCTGGACTTGTTGCACAAGGATATAGACAAGAGGAAGGAATCGATTTCGATGAAACATTTGCTCCAGTGGCTAGGCTTGAGGCTATTAGAATATTTCTAGCCTACGGTGCTTACAAAGACTTCACAGTTTTTTAGATGGACCTGAAGAGTGCTTTCTTAAACGGGAAGCTGCAAGAGGAAGTGTATGTTAAACAACCACCAGGGTTTGAAAATCCTAAGTATTTAGACTATGTGTTTAAATTGGATAAAGCGCTGTATGGGTTGAAACAAGCTCCTCGTGCATGGTATGATACACTCTCCATGCTCCTCATAGCAAATGATTTCACCAGGGGAAAGATTGATAAAACCTTATTCATTCGCAAAATCAAAGGTGATATCATTCTTGTTCAAATTTATGTGGATGACATAATTTTTGGTGCTACTGATGAAAAACTTTGTAGACGTTTTTCAAAACTTATGTCTACAAAGTATGAGATGAGCATGATGGGTGAATTGACATATTTTCTTAGCTTACAAGTTAAGCAATCTAAAAATGGAATTTTTATAAATCAAGAAAAATATATCAAAGATCTTTTAACGAAATTCGATATGAATTCATCATCATCCATGAAAACACCAATGGCTCCTCCAAACAATTTAGATGCTGACATAACTGGTAAGTCCGTTGATGTCACATTCTATAGAGGAATCATTGGATCATTACTCTATCTCACCGCCAGCAGACCAAATATTATGTTTGCTACTTGCATGTGTGCTAGGTATCAAGCTGATCCTAGAGAATCTCACTTAATAGCTGCAAAAAGAATTTTGAGGTACCTTAAGGGTACTCCAAGCCTAGGTTTTTGGTATGCCAAAGACTCCGGGCTTGATCTAATTGGCTATTCAGATTCAGACTTTGCAGGTTGCAAAATGGATAGAAAGAGCACCACTGGAGGATGTCAGCTGCTTGGTGGAAAGCTAGTTAGCTGGACAAGCAAGAAACAAAGCATTGTTTCTACTTCCACAGCTGACGCAGAATATGTTGCTGCTGGAAGCTGTTGTGCTCAAGTCCTTTGGATGAAGAACCAGCTTGTTGATTTCGACATGAACTTCTGCAAAGTTCCTATCTATTGCGATAACACGAGTGCTATTGCAATCAGCAACAATCTAGTTCTTCATTCTAGAACCAAACATATCGACATAAGGTATCATTTTATTAGAGATCACATTGAACAAGGTGACGTGGAACTCCACTTCATTTCGACTGACCTTCAGCTGGCTGATCTATTCACTAAGCCTTTAGATGAAAAACGATTCAACTTTTTGATCAGCGAGCTAGGTATATTGAATGCTTGAATCAACTGCTGAAGTACTATCAGCAGCTGATAAGATTCACCTTGTCACTTAGTACATTCAGCTGACTAAAATCTTTTGAATATATCAGTCAGCTGAATAAAATCTCTTAAATGATAACTTATCAAGTTTTATAAGTTAAAACGTTTGGTTCTTTCAAAAAAAAAAAAGGCATCTTTTATCCTTATCCACACGTTTTCTGTGGCAAATATTTCCACTCGAGTGAAAATATTTGGCATTTATGTGAGAAAAGACATTCTGACACAGAAACGACTCCACTACCCTGACACAGATCGGCCCCACTACCTCACACTGTCACATCCAACCACCTTCGCACGATAACCAACGTGTGTATAGTTGGTTTGTAACTATCCATTTATGACCCGGTTTAAATTCAAATCTTTACCCAAACCGTCCCATAAATCCCTATAAATACCCATTCATTCTCCACTCCTCATTATCCCTCCCACAATTCTCTCTCCAAAAACCCTCTATTTCTAAGCCTTTATCTTTCTTCCCTCTCTCCCAAAATGTCGAAGAAAGCCCCAAAGGTTTCTCTTACTAGGGCTGCTATTGAGTTCCATCAGAACTCAAACCTAGTAGGCAACTTTTCTCCACCGGATGATCTTGTCGATATTTATCGACCGGTTGTGACGTTTGTGCGTCAGTGCCCCATCCATGGTGCCTTTACCAGAGTCACCAAGAATATCATTGAACTCTTGCGTGATTTCTGGATGTCCGCCTCCGCCCCTGGAGACGACATCACTGCGCAAGTTGGAGATCATCAAATCACCATTTCTCTTGATGATTTCCGAGTTGCTTGCGGATTCGATTATCTGCAACCTGGTGAAGAATATCAGCAGACTAAATCTACTGATGAAGCTAAAACGAGTCTAATCCGTATCACTGGATACAGATTAGAAGACGAAGAAGACAGGGTGCCGATCTTCAAGAAGTCTCAGCTGACGAGACCCTGGGCCCATTTCTTTACCCACATCATTCAGGGTATCAGAGGCAATTCCGGGTCTCTCAACCAGTGCAACTCCAGCATGAAAGTCTTTGCTGAAGCCCTAGTCACTGGTCAGCGGATCGACTACGGGAAACTGGTGTACGAGGAGGTCAAGACGAAGCTGAAAAGCAAGGGAAATCATATTCCCTATCTTCGCTTTTTCACATTGTGCATCGCAAATGTGATGGTTGAAAAGCTGAAGATCGATTATGAAGACCTTCCAGGGGAATCGGTGATGGTCTGTTCTATCGCCAACATCATTTTCCAGAAGAAGGAAGATGAAAAGGAGTTTCCTCTCACCTCGTACATGCTGAAGATCATAGATGATCGAGTCAGATCCAGAAGGGATCGAAAGAAGGGCAAAACATCGAAGAAATCTGCCCTACAAGAAGGTTCGTCCTTTTCTCATCTGAAGTGTTTTCCATCAACTGATCGCACACAAACTGTTGATGGAAATACCACCACTTCCACTGGGATCTCAATGCCCATTAACGTGGAAATTGTGGAAACGGGTGATATTCCACGTGGTGGGAAGAAGCGTGTGAAGCGATCTGCTCACCACCCTACCTCTTCCTCTTCATTCTTTTTATCATCTTCTTCCACTTCCAACACCCCTGTTTCTCCTCAGCTGAGGGTAAAAGGGTCTGCTACCTGTGGAGATGATGATGTTGTTGATGATGTTGAGCTGGCGATCGCAGCATCATCAAGATTCAACCGGAATCCGTTGGGTTCTCACTCGAGATCCCAATTGGAAGGATTACAATCAGAAGCTGTATCAGCATCTGAATGCAGTCCTTCTCATTTTCATTCTTACAGTGTTTTTCCAGGAACTCTACCTACAATTGGAGTTCCTGTCCAGACACTTCCGGCTGACTCTCTTCTTCCTTTCCTTTCATCCACTCTCTCTCAGCTGATTTCTCAACAAGTCAGCAGACTTCAAAACGAAATTTTCGTTCTTTAGGAGTTAGTGCCGACTCCACACCTCTGCGTAGCGCCTCGACCGATTCATTATCTGTCGTTGTAACAAGGGAACAAACTCCACAAGCAACCTCAGTCTCTCAACAGATTGCTGGTGAAGTTTTTGGCTCATCACAAGCCACCCGAGTGTCAGCTGCACACACACCACCCCCAACTTCTGCATCACCCCCTGAGTCATCAGCTGATGATAGATTGACTAGAAACCAAGTCAATCTTGAAGCTGTTCTTTCTGTTTCCCACAACGTTACCAGCTCAAACCAGCTGGTGATCGAGGAAACCACCACCGCCAATGAAGAGACAACTTTAGACCAAGTTGTTACTGAGGCAACCACCCAAGCTGCCAGTGATCGCGAACGTATTCGCCAACTGAGCTGTGAGGCAGCTGACCCACCAACCAGAGGAACTCTTCCTCCAGTCTCCATAACAGTTTCGCCGATTGTTGAGACTGAAGCTCCAGATTCTCAAACAACATTTCATATGATGTTTGATTCTGCTGATATTCCCATTCAGTAGTACATCTTTTCAGATGATGAAGAGATGAATGAATCTGGGCTTCAAACTATTTTGACAACTGAAGTAGGCACTTCTGTTATAATCCTAGAAGTTTCAGTTGGACCCATCTCACCCCCCATCGTTTCTGAGGAACCCATAGGAACTCTTCTTCCTACCTCGGGAACACCTTCTTCCACAGCTGAGGTTAACCCTCAAGCTGGAGACATGTCGGACCCCTTCCACCAAAGCGTCCAAGTGTCCCATGCTGAATCCAGCAAAGCTGGAGGAAGCATTCCCATCAGAGCTGCTGCTGCTCTGATGTCTAGTGTTGTTACATCCCAGATTCGACCTAGGATGGCCACGCTGAGGAAGCAGATGGACTCCCTTCGCAGGGAAGTTCCAAAGAAGTTTGCCAAAACTGCTGAGAACCTCTCTTCCAGCATAACTTCTCTGCACGCTGAGGTTCACACCCAGACTCCTCAGCTGGTTCTTCTTTCTGATCAGATTCGCCTCAACACCAGCGGGTTCATCTCTCTCAACGCCTACGTGCGTCAAGAGTTGAACTCCCTTCGCGAGTCTGACAGAGTCGAAAGCGACAAACTTCTCTCCGAAGTTCGGGACAGCCTGGCTCTTGCCCAATCACAGCAAGAGTCTCTGCTGACACTTACTCATAGCCACCTGTCTAAGGCTATTGACGAGTCAGCTTCGGCTGTGTCCACCAGGTTGAACAAAATGGAGACTGAAGTTAGCTCGCTGACTTCCCAAGTCGCTGGTCTCCAAGGCACCCTCAACCTCATTCTTGCCAAGCTTAATGAGGGTGCTGCTGTTGTCCATCCTGCTTCAGCACCAGAGAGTACCCCTCTTCTTCGGGCACTCTCTGAGGGGGAGAAAGAGGCCACTTCAGCAGGTGAACAACAAGGTGAACTAATTAGTTCACACCTCATAGTCACCTCTGCTGTTGGATCCAATACTGAAGACGTTCCAGCAGGTGATAACTCAAGAAATCCACCTATCACCTCTGCTGGAACACAAGAAGAAGAAGCTGAAACCTCAACTGGTTTTACTAAAATCGTTGATTCTGTTGAATCAGTTGAGGTCCTAAAAGTCCAAGCCCCGCAAATCCAAAACTCTCAGCCTATTTCACAGGAGATTCCTCATCATGCTGAGAGGGAGCCTACATCTGTTGTGGTTGAAAACTTCATCCTAAATGAAGTTGGAACCACTGCCGATCTTGATACAGCCATAGCCCTTCAAAGAAAAGCCCATGAAGACCTGTATCAAAAAGCTGAAGCACAAAGAGCTGAGAACATTAGGTTGTTCAACAAAGTTCTTGATCAGCATAGGCAGGAAGCAAAGATCACCAGCATAAGGGCCCCCCAAGTACGATCCCAGCTCTCCTGACGAAATTGTCATAACAAGAGCTGGAAGTGCTGTGGTCATGAAAAGTTTCCTCTGAACAAGATCAGCCTCGTTCTCAACTACGATGAATGGAAAGAGGCTGAAGCAGCTGCCAGATCTGCGAAACCATCGCAGATTATAACAGATCTGGAAGACGAGATAAAAGTCGCAATCTACTCCTTCAAGACTCTATGCGATGAAATCAGGAAACAAGATCCTGAGTTGGTATATCGCATACCTCCTGAATTGTGTGAATCTCAAGCTGCTGTTGTCAGAGAGACTGCTGGTGAAATCTCCTCAGCGAGAGGGGATAAACGTAAGTCCGTTCTCCTCGGGCCTCTTGCTGACTCCAGACCACTGGATATTGGGTCGTCCATCATATTTGAAAAACGACCAAAACCCAATATCACAAAAGCCATCCCCACGGGAGTTAACTTTGTCCCTGGGCTGATCGTAAAAGAACCAATTCATGGCTTTTGCTATCTGGAGAAAAAGAAGCTGCATTGCTTCCAGCGGGTAGATGAGTTGAACTTATGTGATGTGGATCAACTGATGCTCTATCAGAAGCTGCTGAGTTCCTCTACTGAAGAGGGAAGAGAAATGAAGAATCTAATAAGCTCAGCCTTCAACTCACTGTGTCGCAATGTCATTGGATCAGCTATATCCAAGGCATTATAGTTTTTTTTTTTATTTTCCTTGTACTTTAATTTCCTTATCAATAGAAAATCAAAACTTTGTAATATACTTGTAAAAATTGTAAAAAGATAAACATATACAAAAGAACCCTAAGGGTCAAAGGACATAAGTATTCAGTTGACTTCTTCAGCTGAATCATTACAGGGTTACACTTATACGGCTATTCGATTGCATCAAATAGGGGGAGATTGTTAGTCCCAAGACTAAGTAAATAAGATTTGATGCTCGATAGCCAAGAAGAATAAATGACAGCTGATGTATGTATCTCAGCTGAAGCAAGTATATACAATAAACCTTCAGCTCAGTACGTACTTAGCTTTAGGATACAAGTCAAATCAGCAGCTATTAACGAGAGTTCATTCGAAGTCTATGGCCAAAGGACAAAGACAAGAAGAAGACTATTCAGCTGATTGTGGAATCAGCTGATAGTACCTGCTGCAGATGAAGACTTAAAGGAAATGTTCATTGACACCTTGAACATTTCCCTTTCCCGCTCAAAGAAGAAGAAAACGATGAAGATCTTCTATTTTGGAATAGAAGATAATGTCAGTACAACTTCATAGTTTGTCCCTCAAGCATGTAAAGAGAAAGTCAACAACTTCTGTACTTATGTAGTACACCTTTCACTGTGCGTCAGAAAAGGTACCGGAAGAAGTGGACACAAAGTACACTCGGGACAATAACTTGTGCAAGAGCATTTAATGATCCATGACAAGTCTACATCGACGAATAATATGTTTACACGTCGTCAAATTGTGGACTAAGGAACATGGATCTTGGGCTATAAATGCAGACGTAAATGCTTGCATTTACAACACCTTTAGAACACCCTTAGAAATCATAAGCACAAGAACATTTTCTGAGAGTTAGTTATTGTCTAAGTATTAACTCCTCCATAGTTATTACTAAGGCATTAATATCAGCTGTTAGTATCAGCTGATATAACTCTCAGTGAATACTCTTCTAGTTTGAGCGGTCTAAAGTGTCAACTCAAGTATAGAGTTTTAGGTAGTGTGTACTATCTATTTCCGCAAACTCTGTATTGTATTAAGTTGTTTTTAATAAAACTCTTAATCATTGAAATCTTGTTGTTATTTACTTATCGTATCTTCATTACTCGGTCATAACGAAACATGGTTGTGTTGTTGGGATCCAACATGTTTGAATTGACATCACTTAGGACTAGGTCCAAAAGGATGATTCTTTTCAGTTCTGGTTCCTGGAACTTTGTCAACAGAGATTTGAGAATCTAGATTTGACTCATTTGATTCAGGAGATTGCATCTGTCCATGTTTCTTCTTGATTGTTTGTATTTTGTGGAGTTTCATCATTTCTACTGTGTGTCAGTAGTAACATTTTCTTCATAGACCTCAGGAGGGTCATTGTTGTTACTGACATCAGTGTTGTGTAGATTATCATCACAACTCTGAGGTTCAGAGTTACTACTGGGATCCGTAGTGTCTTCAGTGTTGGTGTTGTTACTGGTGTCAATGAAATTAGGGTTATCAGAGTTACTACTGTCCTCAGTATCAACTGTGGGATCAGTATCAACTAAGATATATTTCATGATTTCTTTCCTTCCACTTGATGATGGTCCTGTTTGTTGGATTTGATTGTTTGAATTTCCTGTATTGAGCTCATAATTAACATCAAAAGATTTGGTTAGATTATCAATGTTAAATAACCAATCTGGACCATTTCCTTGTTCATTCATCGGATTTTCATTAAAGGATACATTTACACTTTCTTCAACGATCCTTAGCCTTTTGTTGAATACTCTGTAAGATTTGCTTTGAATTGAGTATCCTACAAATATTCCATCATCTGCTTTGCAGTCAAACTTACCAATTTGTTCTCTTGTAATTAAAATAGTACAAGGACAACCAAATGATTTTAAGAAACTTATTGATGGTTTTCTTTTATTTAAAAGTTCACAAGGTGTTTTAAAGTGAGGCTTAACTAATAATACTCTATTCTGAACATAACAAGCAGTATTAACAGCTTCAGCTCAAAAAGTTATTGGTAATTTTGAATCTACAAGCATAGATTTGGCTGCTTCAATGATGGTTCTATTTCTTCTTTCAGCTACACCATTTTGTTGTGGAGTTCTTGGTGAGCTGTACTGCCTGTCAATGCCCTTAAGATTACAAAAAACAATTAGGTTAGTATTTTTAAATTCTGTTCCATTGTCACATCTAATTGCTTTCACTTTGAGATCTCTTTTATTTTCCAGCTTTACAATCAGATTCTTGATAATTTCACTTGTTTCATCTTTGGTCCTAAGAAAGAAGACCCAAGTATATCTGGAAAAATCATCAGTAATAACAAGGCAATATTGTTTCTTTCCAATACTCATTACATTTGTAGGTCTAAAAAGGTCCATATGTAAGAGCTGCAAAGGATCAGAAATATAGTTGATTGCTTTGGTCTTATGAGAAGTCTTGTGTTGTTTACCTTTTAGGCAGGCAACACAATGATGATCACACTTGAATTCTTTTTGTGGTAAACCAACTACCAGATTCTTTTTGTGGTAAACCAACTACCAGATTCTTTTTGACTAAATTGTTCATATTTTTAAAGTTTGTGTGACACATCCTTCTATGCCAAAGTTCTGATTCATTTGTGTTTGCCTTGGATATAAAACAGTTGATCTCATTTGAACAAATGAGTTCTCCCCCTATATCCAGGCAATACACATTGTTTCTCCTTGGTGTTCTTAACACAACAAATTTTTCATCTAAAATAAAATCAGGAGAAAGAATGATGCACTCAACATCTGTAAAAAGAATTTTATTCTTCTTATCACAGACTTGTGAGACACTAACCAGATTATATTTAAGCTCAGCAACATAAAATACATCATCAAAAGTGATCTTACCATTTGATACTGTACCTTTACCTGTAATCTTACCACCTCTTGGATTTTCTCTAAAAGCAACATATCCTCCTTCAAAAGACTTGAAATCTCTAAGTATTTGAAGATTTACAGTCATGTGTCTAGAGCATCCACTATCAATACATGTTCTACCTTCTTCAGGGATCTGGATACTCTGCACATCAAGTAAAAAGATTAGTTAAGTTTGGGAACCCAAGCTTGTTTTGTCTTGGGTTCATCATTTGAAGTGTAGGTTTTTCTAACTGAATGAGCTTTGTATGCAGTTTTGTTCTTAGGTTGTTGGTTAGTACTGGTGTTCTTGTTTGCTACTGATCTAGGTTTATTCCCGTAGTGTTTGGCTTTTGAATATTTTACTACTGATGGACTAGTAGTATTTGGGTATTTTGAGTTTTGAGCATGGTCAGTAGTGTTTTTGTAATTATACCAGACAGCATTGTAATTAGGGTTTTTACCAGTAGTAAACCTGGAATAGTTTCTACTGATGTTTGAAAACTTTGAATATTGAGGAAAGTGATTTTGTTTTCCATTGTTTTTGAAATAATTACTTCTGTTTGGACTTTTATACCTGATATTTTGCACAAATCTTTGTGCAGTTCTACCAAATTTGGGGTTTTCAACACATGGTTTTTTAAATTCCTTTTCTTTTGTTTCTTCAATTTGTTTTAACTTTAAAGCTTTTTCCTTTTCTTTGTTTATTTTAAATTCTTTAAATTCTTGACTGTTAATAGGATTGAAGTGACAATTTTTAGCTATATGGTTAACCTTGTTGCAAATTAAACATGATAATTTTGTTGACTTAGCACTTTCAGGTTTTCTTTGTTCTTTTAATTGATTTAAATTTCTTTGATTTCCCCTTCTTAAAATTGTAGGTATATTTTATGAGTTGTATTTTGGGGATTCAGTTTGACTTTGTGTTGTGTGAAAACTTGTATCAGTTGACTCAGTTGTTTGATCATCATCAGAAGACTCATTTGATTCATTTGTTTCATTACTGGTTTCAGTTTCTGTTTGACTTTCAATTTTTAAATCATTTAAAAATCTTTCTGTGCTTGATTTAAGAGGAGGGATAAAGTTTGTTGGAGGTGGAACAACATGATATCCCACTCCATGCACAATTTTTTCAGTGGTTTGATTGCTTGTTAATTCATTTACAATTTTAGAACTTCTTTCAAATTTTTTAATAGTTAATTTATTTTGTTCTAATTCCATTTGACATTCTTCTGATTTGATCAAAGTTTCTTTTAATTTTAATTCAATATGTTCTTTTTCATAAGTGGTTTGTAGCAATTCATCTTTTATTTTTTGATCAGTTATTTTATAGATTTTAATTTGGTTTTCTAAGTCAGCTATACAACCATTATATTCAATTCTTCTATTCCTGTTAAGAATCATCTCTTCAAGTGTTTCTTTATTAAGTTTTTCTAATTCTTTATATGCCTTAATGCATTCAGGAGTACAAGATTTATAATGTACCTCAGTAGTGGAAGGATCAGTAATAAAGGCCATGAGAGCTTGGTTCTGTGCATGTTCTTCTGCTTGAAAGCTCCAGTCATATCCTTGTCCTTCTTGAGATACTAAAGCAGTTGAATTGGAAGTGCTATTGTTGTTGTAGCTTGATCTTTGATCTTTATTTGGACATTCTCTGGCAAAGTGGCCTAGATTGCTACAGTTGTAGCATTTGACCTTGGTTTTGTCAAATCCAGCACGATCACCTTTGTTGTACGACAGATTTTGCCTTCCAGTCCTTTTAAGAAACCTTTTTGTTCTTAAGCTCAGCATTGTCATCTGCCACTTGATATCCATCTCTTCCAAATCATCAGGATTGAGTTGTTCTAAATCCTCACTAATCAATGCAGTATGCACATGACTAGTGAAGAAAGATTCTCTTGCTACATCTTCAATGCCTGCAGTCTTTGCATTGTCCTGACCTGTTCCTGTACTAGACACAAAAGCAGCATTGTTTGAAGGTAAGTTAGGAGTTTTATTACTTACCTCAGATTCAAACACTCTTAGTTCATTGTAGAGTTCGTCTAGCTCTTTCTCTTCCAGTGCATCTCCTTGTCTATATATCACAGTGTACATAGACCATTCTTCACCTAGAGACCTGAGGAACTTCCTGTTGACATCATCATTGTCTGGTTTGTAACCAACTTGATTCAGTTCACCAATGAGTTTGTTGAACCTATCAAAGACTTGATACAATGATTCATTCTTCTGTCCTTTGAAGTTTTCAAAGTCTTGCTTCAGAACAGACTTCATGTTTCTTTTTGTGCTCTTTGTACCAACAAACCTCTTTTCCAGAGCCTGCCATAGCTTTTTAGCATCATCATATTCAACAAAGAGATGTTGATAATCATTGGGAATGGCAAGCAAAAGAGTGCTTAAGGCTTTGAGTTCGATTCCTCTGTCCTTCTTTTCTTTCTCACACTTGAGTTTGTCAACTTCAGTTGAAGTGGTGGCTATTTGAGTTTAAATCGTCTTGTTTCCTTCAAGAACCACTTCCCACATGGAATAATCAGTAACCAGCATGTATTGCTTGATTATGTTTTTCCACATCCCAAAGTTATTGGGAGTGAGAATTGGAATCTTGTTCGCCTGAGTGCTTTCATTGTTATCAGACATGATTAACAATTTTGAGATCGAAAGTATGAAACTTTTTGCTGTTCTTAATTCGTAGATCTAGAACCGTAATGCTCTGATACCACTTGTCAGGATCGATTAACCCAGATGGATTAATTAATCACAGATCTACAAACTATAAGAAGTTGCAGCGGATCAACACTTTAGTTTAATTGATTAAGAACAATGAATACTGTAAACAAATACGATTGAATCAATAAGAACTCAGTAATCACAAAAAGCTTCAATGTATATTAATTTTATCGATCAATACACACGTATGTTTACAATTCATAAGGAACTATATATACTAGTCCTTGAAGCCTAAAACATTAACCTAGTTATTTTAGGAATCGATTACAATTAAATTACATAAAGATATACATTATATAACAAACTATACTAAAATCTCGGACTTGATCAGCACCATAAATAGCATCAGTAGTAACTTTGATCATCAGTAGTAAGTCCTGTGTTTAACATCGTCAGTAGTAACTAGTGTTTCTGGCCCATCAGTACTAACTTCAATACTTATTGATCAGTACCAACTGCAGCATCAGTAATAGAATGTAATATCTGATTCGTATCCCAACATTATTTTTCCTTCTTCTTGCTACTTAGCTTCTTTCTCTTTCTGATCACCAATCGTGATCACAACTCTTGCTTTCTTTCACTCGGATCTGATTGCATACTGTTGCAATCGATCCTCTCTTTCTTGCTACGGACCAGGTATGACAAAATGTAATCTTGAAATTGGTCCTTCAGATGATGCTTTGAGTTGTGACCGAGATCCATTTCCTGCAGCCCACCGCTTCATAATCTTGAAATGGATTAAAATCTAGTAAGTGGATTTTGATGAGATTGAATATTGATTACGATGGGAATAGAATTGTGAGGAATAAAGAAATGGTGATGCAGAGGTGGGGTCCACTTTATAAATGTCCATATCGATTTTGCTCACCACTATTAAAATACATGTTGGGCACAGGACACAAGTCGTGAGTTTTCACTCGGTTCTCTCAAGATCCATAATCAAAACTGACATTTTGTTTACCAAATTCTATCTTTCTACCACCACCGCGCGCATTTATATATTATTATCATCATGCTGCTTTCCTTCCACAATTTCCCATTTCATTACTCCTAATATCTACTCCGTTTCTACCGCCTGCATGCAAGGTGTTCGATGAAATTCCTCAACCAACTTCTAACTTGGATCACCTCACAGTGATGCAGAAATGGTAATGGCTTCTTGTAATCTGAGCTGGATTACATACTTTTTTACAGGGTTTGTTTGCTAATTTTATCCTGTATTATAATCCGTTTGTTTATTCTTTTACTCTCATTAGAATTAAAGTTAGGAGCTACTTTACATACAATCTTTCTGAATTATGTTTCACACACCTCATCTTAACAGATGGACCCAAAAACATGGCTTCAAGGGAAAAGATCAGCTACTGTTAATAGTGAAACTGAAACTTTTGTACAAGGAAATGAAGAAGAGGTAGTCTGAGGATTTCTTGTAAATATTTGAAATCTTGTCTTCGTGAGGGTTAAATGGTAATTTATTCTACAGAAGCTTGCTTATGAGAAAGAAGTAGCTTATCTTCTTTGTGAATGTAATGTGAATGATAAACTAGTGGCTGAACATGTGAAAGCAACACAAGAAGGCAACACAGGTGAAGTATTGTTTCTCACTCTTGTGATCCGATTGAAGCTAGAGGGAGTAAATTATTTTTTATACTTCCTCCGATTCAAAATAAGTGATACACTTTCCTTTTTGGGGTGTATCAAAATAAGTGATACACTTTGAAAATTTACGTTATTTGGCAAAAAATAGTGGGACCCACACCCACTAACTATCTACTTTAACAAAGTGAAAAGACTCCTTTACCCTTACTTTTACTTTTAAACATTATTAACTCTACTTTATTCAAAAAGTGTGGGACCCATTCCCCACTAACCATCTAATTAATCTAATTTAACCATCATTATAAACTTTTGCCTCAAAATCCGTGAAATCTAAAGTGTATCACTTATTTTGAATCGGAAGAAGTATTTAGAACTTAATTGGTAAATTATGTATGTATTAAACGAGTTGATTTCTACCCGCGCGATGCCGCTGGGATTTTCATACAGTATCTAAAATATTGTTTACTTATATATTTATATAACACTCAAAAGATTATTTCATATTAAGAAAACAGAATATATCTTAGTATCCAAAAAAATATTTATTGATATATTCATACAACACTAATTTAATATTATATGTCATATTATATTAGAAAAAAAAAAAAAAAAACAAAACATGGGTGCAGTTAAGGCCACAAAGGTTTATCTATGTCGACTAACTAAAGTGAGTTTAATTATTTTTAAAACTAAAATTGATGATAAATATGTTATTTTAATATATTAAATTAGGTAGTTAGTGGTTTAAGTCCCACTTTTCTTTTACCAAATAATGCAACTTTTCAAAGTGTATCATTTATTTTGAAACACCCCAAAATAAAAAGTGTATCATTTATTTTGAAACGTAGAATGTATAAATTTAAAGAGCAAATAAACTTTAAGATGAAATTAGGAATGTTTAAATGTGGAGGGGTTGTTTTTTAAAATTTCAAGAAATGAGGAAGCTAAATGAAAAATATGTTTGAAAAAGAAAAAAAATAATGAAATTAATATTATGTAAAACTGGAGGGGTTGTTTTGAAAACTTAAAAAAAAGGAGATAAATGAAAAATATGTTTTAGAAAGTTAAATTTGTTGATGTTATTTTTAAGGGCGAAAAAGTAAATGAACTTCTATGGTAAATGTTATATATAGGATATGAATATAAAGACTATACTACGATAATGATAATAATACGTAGTTCATTTTAAATTAAATTGTAAGCATTTGAATACACTCTAGGCAACTTTTGAGATGTACATATTTTAACCTATTCAATTTTAGCTAATTGGTTTATAGTTAGCCCGTTATGAATAAACACAGCACGTTAAATTGACATGTTTCTGTATAAATGGGTTGAAATTGCCACCAATGCTTTTCTAACTCAACTTTTAGAACTTTTTTAGGGAGGCAACAATTAATAGTTGCATTAAAGAATGGCAGGCAACAATTACGTTGTTTAAAAGCAGGGCATAAAAGACTAGAATCAAAATACATACAAGCAAGAAAGAAACTTGCAAATCTAACGGTTGAGAATGCTCGGCTTTCTAGAGGCCTTATTAAAAAAAGGGAAATAATAAGAAATGTAAGTAATCAAATGTCTGAAGCCAAAGAAGAATTCAATAAACTCATTTTAAGACTGGATTCCACTGAAAGAAGAAACGATGTTTTGAAATACAAGTATTCTCGCCTGGTTGAGAAAGAGAAAGAGAAAGAGCTCAAGATGAGAAGCCGGGCGTGCTGACTGTTGAGTTTATAACAACTCTATATAAATCGATCTTTAGGTTCAAGAATAGTTAGTTCTTGATCTGGAATATACAACTACAAATAATAAAACTTGCGGAATTTAAACGAACATATTTTTATTGCTAAACAAGGTTTCATCGTCATCTTTATATACAATGATTACTAAAAGCCCCAATTCTACATATAAATATGTAGAACGGTTTTGGTTAACAGGATCAAACGACCTTGAGGCTTAGAGTACACACACATACACGTTAAAACGTGGGTTTCAAGAACGACTAATTCTATACCTCTAGGTTTCTTTATATACTAGAAAACCTAGAGATTTACAAGGAAAAGATAATACTAAATCTTTTAAGCTAATAAAGATATACTATATCTTTTACATTTATGATTATCTCTAGGGGTGTTCACTATTCGGATATAACCGGATTGTCCAATTGGACATTTTGGATCGGACTATTTGGATTGGTTTTTTGGTTTTTTGGATCGGTTTGGACTTGAACCAAATTAATAATTTGGATTTTGGATTGGATTTGGTTTCCCTTGTGAAAACCGGATTGTCCAAATAAACCGAATAGTAATATATAGTAAATTGATTTATATACTAACACTTGTTGGTTTCCATTGTAAGCAATTATGGTACTCATTTTCTTTACATTTCTTGTAGTAAATAGTAAATTGATTTATATACTAACACTTGTTCCATTTTATATTGTATCAATTGGCGATGTACCAATCTTTTTGGAGTTTTTGATAAAGTTGATGTCTAAGAGTTTTGAATATATGATTGTAAATGTCACAAGCTATGAATTAGACTTGTTTTTATGTACAAAGTAGTTTATCATTTTGGAATTTTACATATCGAACTTAATATTATTTATGTTATATACTTTTGTAGTATTCTGAAAATTTTAGGGAAAAACCAAATGGATAAAACCAAACCAACCAAATTGTTATTTGGTTCGGATCGGTTTGGTTTTCGAATTAGTTTGGACGGTTCGGTTTGAACTTTTGAAAACCGGACTTTATTTGGTTTCATCTATTTGGTTCGGATAAAACCAAACCGTCCAAACGAACACCCCTAATTATCTCCTAAATCTTTATTCAAATATTGACTTCCATATCTTCAATTTAGGTCCTTGTACTTTATAAGTTTTGACACATCAAATCTTTAATGAATATTATAGAAATATTCCTAACAATCTTCCCCTATTTGATTTGACAAAACTTATAGAATTAGCTTGGAATCTTCAAGTCTCTTTCATTTTTTGACATAATCAAATACAAATCCGAGAAACTTGAACTTCCCCTTGAATGATCAACACTTTTTCTTCCCCTAAAAGTGTGATATCATTCATGTGTTCTTCAGGGCTATATCAATTACATTGAAAACCAACTATCTTCTATTTTCACAACACATTTATAAATGTGATGGTATTACCGAATTTGGCATGCGATTATGTGTGTATGTATATAAACGAGTGATTGTAAAACATACTTTTTTATGTTTAGATTAATCTAAGTAATTCAGCCCAACAGAAAGGGGTGGCTCAAAAGCGTTCATCTCCCCCTGCCGCCTGACCATGGGAGCTACATCATTTCTGGTTTGTTTCATGTTATGGACTATGATTTTTACCGCTACGATTCTGGTTTTATGTCTGGTTTGTTTCATCGTTACTGTTGTTAACATAGGGTTTATAATCATGTGCCAAAGTTTCTGTTGGTCTTTATCAGTTATGGTAATAGAAATATCTATCAATTTATTAGTTTAGGGCATGTGAGTCAACAATACATATTACTTAATTGAAATTAGTCTTCTTTTTTTGGAAATGGCTTTCATTAAAAAGAAACTAGCTAAGAGCTAGCACGAACAACAAACACAAAAAAAAAAAAAAAACCAAATTAACAATTACATGGTAAAATAAGCCATTCGGCCCAACTAACTCTATACTTAGGTCTACGATGACATATCCAAAGATACGCTACTTCTTTTATAGAATCTACAACCAAATTTCTTCGAGTATCACCATTATTGAATGTAATCGCATTCCTATGCCTCCACGTGATCCAAATCATCGTAAGGATCACCGCCTCAATAATCACTTTCCACCTATTGCTTATGGAACTAGTATCCAAAGTAAGCAAAAACTCATCCAAATCTTCCACATTAGTATCAACCACTTGTAACCAATTCCCGATTGCACGCCACACGGCTTTTGTAACATCACAACTCCAAAAAATGTGACCCGTATCTTCACTACCATCACCACACATCACACAATTTAGATCATCAAGAGGAATTCCTTTAAGTGACAAATTCACTTTACAAGGAATCCGATACAAATTTATCTTTCAAAAAAGAATGTTCACTTCCAAATTAGTCTTCTTGATTCATATATCACAAGAGGTCGTTAGGGATGAAACCTTAGGGATACATGCTAAGATGTCATTTAGTTACGGGTTTCAGATTTTATGCTACATTTTTTTATATAGATCCGCTGTATGTATGAGATGATTCAAAATGACCATATTCAATGGTGATAGGGAATGAGACCTAATAATTGAGCATTGATATTATTGCAGGACATAGTCAAGGTAGGAGGTTCTATGTACAGATTGGAGTTCCAGAAATGAGCACACTAAAGAGTTGAGCAATTAGGTAATGACCAAGTGATTTTATGCTAAATTCATTTAAGGCAGTGGGTCAAATATTTATGGAATTAGTCTTTGTGATTGTGAAATTTTAGTAGTTAAGAGAGTTGGTTGCTGTACCTGTCGGTGTCTATCATAATTTGATTTTAAAATACAAGATTAATAATTCAATTCTGATTTTTTTCAGTGGACTTACTGCTACATATAAGTTAACAAGTTAACGTTGCATGGATTAAATGTGAACGTATTTGAAGCTGGAGGGAAACTAAGAAGCATCTCACAAGATTGTATAATACGGGATGAAGGTGTCAATTTGACCCTTTTTGGCTAATATTATTTATATGACTGACCCATTTGATTATGCAGTGTGTTCCGTCAGCTAGAAACTCTAGACTTTCACCTATACCCCATGAACCTGCAGATTTCTATGCATTCTAGACTTTAAAAAATAACCGACTATTTGATTTCCTACGTTACGTTATTCTCATTGTTATGCATTCTTTTTTTTTAACAGCAAAAAGAAGGCAACGGGTAGAGCTTAGGCATTGCCATCACCCTCCCGAGGACCTCCACACGAACATTTTATAAACTTGAGTCTAGCAAAAAGCTAGACTAAAAAACATAATTACAAAGGAAGTCTCAACCAATCAACCCACGGAGTCTTAAATTTTTGACTCCTATGAGAGATCCAAGAAAAAGAAAACAAACGAATATTATCAAACAGTTCCGACTTCTTAACTCTAGTACTATCAAATAACAGGAGCTCCTAAAACGCCATAAGAACCAACACGTAATATATCCGATCATACGGAACTTCGATCTTCGGTCATTGCTATTTGGCAATTGCTCTCCCACTTCCCACCAATCCCGAACCGAGCCAATCGCAAACCTTCCGATATCACACCACTTATAAATCAAATCCCAAACTTGACTTGCAACCGAACAAGTAAACATAATGTGAGAACTCGTTTCCACATGTTCGTTACAAATTGGGCACATAATAGATTCAATCTCCATCCCCCTTCTAGAAAGATTAAATCTAGTAGGTAACCGATCCATAATCAATCTCCACATAAAAACATTAACTTTGATAGGAATATAATTATACCAACAAAAATCCGTTTGAACCCCGGGGTGACAAACCGAGTTTATATGTCTTCTAGCATCCCCAACCGAAAACGAACAATTGTCACCCAAGTTCCAAGAAACTCGATCTTTTCCTTCACTAATCGACATGTCGCGAATACTAGACAAAAGATTATCAAATTGTTCTTGCTCAACCCCTCCTCTAATACCTCTCCTCCAATTAAAATTCCACTCCCCATTCCGCCATCTCTCACTAACTTTACAAAACGGGTTCAAGTCCAATCGAAATAAACGATTAAACCTAATGGCCAACGGAACCGGGCCTATCCATCTATCGAACCAAAACCGAATAGACTCCCCATCCACTAATTTATATTGTATTACATTATGGTCAATAATATTTTTATCATGTAAGTAATTAACGGAACCAATAATGTTATACCAAATACCTTTTTTATGCCGGGGGAAAGTGGGATTAACAAAACCACAGTCAATACCATAAATAGATTTTATAACCCGACACCAAAGCATGTCACCTTCGTTATAAAACCGCCACCGCCACTTATACAATAGGGCAAGATTTAAAGCATCAAGACTAGTAATACCTAGCCCTCCTTTGTTTTTTTCCGCCAAACAAGTGTTCCAATTCACCCAATGCAACTTTTTTCCACTAACATTACCACCCCAAAAGAATTGAGCCCGAAGCTGCTCCATCTTTTTAATAACACCAACCGGAGCACGAAAAATCGACATCCAATAAATACCCAAACTACCAAGAACCGATTTAATCAACGTTAATCTCCCACCAATAGATAACATATTGGCCTTCCACCTAGATAACCGGGTACAAATACGATCTACAATCTCGTTCCAAAACCGAATATTGTTGAAACCACCCAACCGAATACCAAGATACGAGAAAGGAATTACACCTTTGCTACAACCGTTATGTGAGCAAAATAATTCGTGGTCTTCATCAGAAACATTAATACCATAGACATTAGACTTATGAATGTTAATTTTTAACCCGGAAAATTTATAAAACTCATCCAAAACCCATTAAATTCCTTCAATATTTGGTTGACTCCATTCCGAAACAAACATCACGTCATCTGCATAAAACATATGAGAAACGGACACCCCTAATTCCCCAACCGAACTTCCCATAAACCGATTATTTTGAATTGCTTTCTCAATCATAATATGTAAACCCTCCATAGCTATAATAAATAAAAACGGGGAGAGAGGGTCACCTTGACGTAAACCACGGTAAGAGTGAAATTCAGCCGTAGGGCTCCCATTGACCAGAACCAAAAGTCTAGCCGAAGACAAACACTCCCGAATCCACCCGATCCATATTGGGCCGAAACCCATATACCTAATAATAGTTTCGAGAAAATTCCAACTTAACGAATCATATGCTTTTTTCGAAGTCAACTTTAAAAAGTAAAAGTTTCTTCTTTTTCAATTTATGCCACTCCATAATTTCACCAATTATTAACGGCCCATCAAGTATTTGTCTACCCTTGATGAACGCCGATTGCTCCGGGCTAATCAAATTATCAACAATTCTAGCTAACCGTAAAGCTAACATCTTTGCTATAATTTTGTATTGAAAACCAATGAGGGAAATGGGTCTAAAGTCTTTCACTAACGTGGGATTACTAACTTTAGGAATAAGAGTAATAAAGGAAGAATTACAACCAACCGGAAAAATACCTTTTTGAAGGAATTCTTCAACCGACTTGAAAACATCATCTTTCAATAATAACCAATGTCTTTTAATGAATTTAAAAGAAAACCCGTCGGGACCCGGGGCTTTATCATTGCCACAACTCCAAACCGCCTCTTTCACTTCCTCCATATCACACATTTCTTCAATAAAAGTACGATCTCCATCCGAAAGTTGTTTAAAATGGCCCGAATCGAAATCCGGCTCACATGTCTCAACCGAATCAAATTTAGACTTGAAATACTCATAAAAAATATTCTTAATACACTTCGGATCCTCCACCCACTCGCCATCCTCCATAACCCCTTGAATCATTTGCCTCCTCCTTCTTTGATTCAAAAGACCGTGGAAAAAAGACGAGTTTTCATCTCCTTCTACCGCCCACTTTATCTTCAATTTTTGCATTAAGTCATTGGATTCTAATTTCTCCAATTCCTTGACCTCTTTTAACCAATTGAGTCTTTGATCAATCTCCTCCACCGATACCGAACCTTCATCTATTTTTTTGTCTATACTATCAATGTTATTTTTCAACCGATTTACCCGGCTAACCGATTTTTCACTTCTATCAACATTCCACTTTTTACAATTATCTTTAATAAACTTGAATTTATTTTTAACATGAACTAAATAAGATTCGGACATCTTATTAAAATCTGAACAAGAAACGGAAATCAACTCATTAAAATCATCTTCTTCCAACCAGGAATGAGCTACTCGAAATGGAACCGGGCCGAAATCTAATTTATTTGAGTGTAAAAGAATCAGTATATGATCGGATAAGTTCCTTTCCAAAGCCGAAACTTTTAAGGAAGGTTTTTGAACCAATAAATTTCCGGATAAGAGAAATCTATCGAGTTTACTCATCTTCGTTGCCCGCTTATTCATCCAAGTAGACTTTCTTCCCCCGATAGGTAAATCAACCAATTCATTTTGATCAATGAATTGATTAAAATTCCGAGCCCCAACTTCATTGAAAACCGACCCGAACCTCTCTTCCTCGAACCGAACTTCATTAAAATCACCGAAGAGAATAAAATTACCGGAATTCTCTAACATATAATTATTAATCACCTCCCAAAGAACAAGTCTAGCTTCAACATCTTGAGGAGCATAAATATTAATTAAATGAACATTATCTTGCACACCCGTCCACCGCCCTTCCACAATAACAAAATTATCACCACACCGAATGCTAATTTTTTCAAACACCGCTTTGTCCCAAATAGACACAATACCACCCGAGCGACCACGAGAAGTTGTACACGCAAAAGCAAATTGATAATTCCCCCATAACCCTTTAATTTTAAATAAATCGACCTTAGACATCAACGTTTCTTGCACCCCTAGAAAAGAGATAGCGTTTTGATAACAAAGTTTTCTAACCCACCTTCTTTTATCCACGTCGCCAATACCTCTAATATTAATGGACATAATCTTCATTATTAACCAAAGAAACACCAATACAACCTTTCTTGTTCAAAGAATTTTTCTTACTTTTTTTTTTTACCGAAAAAAGTGTCACAAGACGAGGATGACCCATTTCCCGGTCCTTTTTCCTCCCTCCTTTTACAGTTTTCGAATCCCGGAGGACAACTGACCGGGCTTGCATCAGTCACACCCCCCGTAAAAACATAATCATCTTTCTGCGCTACATCCGAGCCAGAATCTTCATTTTCCGAGTTGTCGTTCCTTTCATCGTTACCAATGTCACCCTTCGGTGAAACGACCTCGGTATCTACTATTTTAATCCCTGTGACGTCATCTCTCTCATTTATTACAACATCATCCGTTTCTTGAACATCTGGATCCAACACCACGATATCAATTACTTTCTCTTCTTCTTCCTTGCCTTCCTCTTCACTTTCCGCATAGAATACATTTTTCATTAGATTATCTTCCTCCCCATCTTCTTCACTATATAACAATTCCGTGACTGATTTCGGTCTATCAATCTTAACAAACCATAAACCGGTCTCCCGAACTCTAACCGTATACACCACCTCTTCCACCTCCACCTTTATGGTTTCGTTTATGATTGACTTTACATTTGAGCTAATACAAATCTTGCCCCTACTCGTGTTATCATCTAATTCATCAAAGCATAAGAATTTTCCCCATAACCCACCAACCTTCTTATACACGTCCGAATCCCAAGCACACAACGGGAGACCATCAACCTCAATCCAACACGTTCTCTCATCCACCACAAAATTGCTAGTGACGTGTTGAACCACTGAAAAAATAGTTTTCATATTTGTGTTTTTGAACCGCATACAAGCTTTTGAATTTTTAAACTCAATCCATACCCAATATCCACCAATATGATGGATATCTAAATCACAAAAACCTTCATTCTCCAATATCACATGTAATCGAGGCATACTATGAATATCTTTTACCTTCGCAAGCGCAATCACCTCTGAATCTTCGAGCGTAACCAGGTCATTGTCTTTCAAGATAAGGGGTTTTTCAACCCGACACTGTTCCTTGTCATTACTTTCCTTGGACTCCCTGGATGGCAGGCAATGCTGACCAATACCCGCAACTACACTCGCATACGACGACTGTGTAGTAGGCTTTGCATGACCAATTCGCTGATTCGTTTGTAAAAACCCTTTACGATCCGTCTTATCTCTATTGAAACGAGCCACCGATACATAAACATGGTATGAACCCATCCATTGCTCATACAATTTTTTCTGCAAATTTTTCATCATCTTGTATTCTCAAAAATCTAATAAAACCGAACCGCTTACCAAACTTCGTCACTTTTTTGGCGATGTAAGCATCCGCGACATGGCCGAATTTCCAACCACTTCCATAAATCTGAAACGTCCAGATCAGTGGGAAAATTCGTAATGAAGAAAGACGATGCAATCCGATCGATTTGTTTGTGATAAGGATTGGCAATCGGCTTCTCAATGGCATTAGACCTTTTCCGATCGTTCTTCCCAATTCTCCACGTCCAACCGTCCGAATCCGATCGAGTATTTAGTCTGCCCATCGAAAAACACTCAACAATCGACACCCAAACCCCCCCCCCCTCGACCCAGAAAAATCCGACGAAGGATCGCCGGCGCTTCATTGTTATGCATTCTATATCTTGAAGCGGGCTTTGAAACAAGTATATTATAAACGATAAACTCTATGTACATTTTGGGGTATTTTGAAATTCTTATACTCCCGTTATCTAAAACTCCATTGGTAACTTTATAATGATCATTATCTTTATTACTCCCTCCGTCCCTAAATAAAGTTCTCATTTTTCCATCAAGTTTTATCCCTAAATAAAGTTCTCATTTCTCAAACTTAAGGGGGCCACTTAATATAATAATATTATTATCAATACTTTCACCACTAACCATCTCCTAAACCACTTTCTCTCTCTAATCAAACTTATATTTTAATAAAAAAATAATACCAAATACCCCACCACTATCTCCTAAATATTTGTGCTCAGGAAAAATGGAAACTTTATTTAGGGGCGGAGGGAGTTTTTTTTTAACAGCAAACGCACACACACCCTCTTCACTACTCCTAAATCTACACCATTTTGTCCACAGCGGGACTCGAACCCATGACCACATGTTACAGGGAACCACCTTCCAACACTTTATACCGCTAGGCTACAAGCCCTTTGATTAGGGACGGAGGGAGTATAAGATAATATAGGTGTATTGTATATTATAAGTGTAATATTTGTGTGAATATTTTCCTTTTGAAAAATAAATAATTTAATTTCTTTTCGATAGGATACAGACAATCCAAAATATGATATTTTAATGTTCGTGTACATATATAGTCTTTGTCCTAAGAATCTTAAGACTACTGATAGACTTGTAGTTGTGGACGATCGTTCACCAAAATATTAAATAAAAAGAAATGAAAACAAAATTCACACGCATGTGAATTTAAATGCCCATGAAGTCTTAATCAGAATTAAATGCTACCGTTTCAGTTTAAAGTTTCAATGTATGTAGAATTTAAATGATCATGAAGTTTTTAATCAGAGATAAATACCACCGTTTCGATTCAAACTTTTAATAGACGATAACAGATGCTTAAAACTTGTAACGTTGCGTTGAGTTTTTATTTATATTTTTTGAACAAAAAAAAATGTATAATTTTTATTGTTAATAATACATATGAGAAATGGTATTAAATCTTATCATTAATATTACTTATGTGTCTACCTACTTTTAAACTTGACATTTGTAATCCACAAAATCTTTTTTTTCATATAATCCATTGATTTCAACAATTGTCATGATCAAATTAGTAGACACATAACTAGACACAGATGCAACATTTTTTTTTTCATACATTGTAATGATATAAGTTTAGTTTATTTTGTAAGTTGGCATCTATAAGATGCAACATTTTTTTTTGAATTCACAAAAATATATTCTCATTTATAAAGAGCTCACTTGAGGTGACCGAGCTTTACACGTAATATACATGATATAATCATATCCTTTTATTACGTTTAATTCGAATTTATACAAAAACTTACTAACTATAATATTTGTGGTTTGATAATTTCTTTTCGTTTGATAATTTCTTTTCGTTTGATAATTTCTCTTCTTTTTTTTGAACTGCAAAAAAGAAGGCAACGGGTCGAGATTCGGCATTGCCATCACCCTCCCGGAGACGTCCACAGGAAAATATATTACTCTAGAGTCTAGCGGAAAGCTAGACTAAAAAAATGTCAATACAACGGATTCCTCATCCAATCCACCCACGAAATCTTAATTTTTTGATTTCTATGGGTGATCCAAGAAAAAGAAAATAAACGAATACTATCTAACAACTCTGCTAAACGCATTCTACCACTATCAAAAAAGCAACGAGTTCCTAAACCTCCAAATAACCCAACACGTAGTGTAACCAATAATCCTGAACTTTAACCGGCGATTATTGCTAATCGGAATTTTGTCACCAAATTCCCACCACTGTCTGAACGAGCCACAAGAAAACGAACCAACATCGCACCACTTAAAAACCGTACCCCATACTTGCGATGCAATAAAACAGGAGAAAAAAAGGTGCGAGATAGACTCAACCAAATCATTACAAACCGGGCACGATATGGATTCAATTTCACTTCCTCTTCTAGAAAGATTGTATCTAGTTGGAAGCCTATCCAAATACACCCTCCACGTGAAATTATTAACTTTAATCGGGATAGAATTATACCAAATAAAGTCCGTCGAATCACCCGGATACATAAAAGCATTTATATGTCTTCTCGTGTCGCCAACTGTGAAAACACTTTGGTCTCCTAAATTCCAAACAACTTTATCTCTACCTTCACTAAGAGAAGTATCTCCAATAAGACCCATAAGATCATCATATTGTTCTTGCTCCACCCCACCTCGGATGCCTCTTCTCCAATTAAAATTCCAACTCCCATTACACCATCTATTACTAACTTTACAAAACGAGTTCCTTTTTAATCGATATAGCCGATTAAATCTTTGAGCAAACGGAGCATGACCTTTCCAAGTATCTAACCAAAACTTGATCGAATCACACTCACAACACAATTTTGAATAACATTAGAATCAATAAAATTATTATTATATAAGTATTTAACCGAATCAATAATGTGAAACCAAGTACCTCTTTTGTATTGCGGATTGGACAACCGAACAAACCCGCCTTCTTCCCCGTACAACGCTTTTATGACTCGACACCAAAGCACACTTGATTCGTTAACAAACTGCCACCTCCATTTATACAAAATGGCTAAATTTAACGCTTCCAAACTAGCAACTCCTAATCCTCCTTTATCTTTTTCCGCCAAACACGAATCCCACTTGACCCAACTCATCTTCTTTTCTTTATCATTTGTTCCCCAAAACAATTGAGCACGTAATTGTTCCAACTTCTTAATAATCATCTTAGGAGTTCGAAATATCGACATCCAATAAATGGCCAAACTACCGAGCACCGATTTAATTAAAGTTAACCTACCACCGATCGAGAGCATATTTGCCTTCCACCTAGAAAGCCGGTTACAGACTCTATCACAGATAACCTCCCAAACTCGATCACTTCGTTTAGCACCTAATCGAATACCAAGGTAAGTAAAAGGCAAATCACCTTTACTACACCCATTAAATGCACAAAAAACCTCCTGCTCCTCCACCGTCACATTAATACCGTAAATATTAGACTTGAGGATATTAATTTTAAGACCCGAATGAGATTGAAAATCCGATAAAACACCAAGAATACCCTCCACATTCAATTGACTCCAATCCGATACGAACATAATGTCATCCGCATAAAATAAATGAGAAACTTGAATATTACCATCACCAACGGAAGCCCCAACTAAACGATTACTTCTAACCGCCTCTTCAGTCATAATATGAAGACCCTCCATAGCTAATATAAAAAAAAGGCGAAACCGAGCCATAACAATTTCCTCCGTTGGGCTACCGTTCACAAGCACCGATAGTCTCGAAGACAAAAGAGATTCCCGAATCCAATTCCTCCATTTCGACCCGAAACCTTGATTCGACATAATAAAGTCAAGATAATCCCAACTTAACGAATCATAAGCCTTTTCAAAATCAACTTTAAACAGAAGAAGTTTCTTCCGTTTAAACCAGTACCATTCCATAATTTCACTAATCATTAATGGACCATCAAGGATTTGACCTCCCTTAATGAACGCCGATTGTTCACTACTTATCAATTTATCAACCACTTTAGCTAACCGAAGAGCTAACAATTTGGCTATACTTTTATATTGGATCCCGATAAGAGATATCGGCCGAAAATCTTTCACAAAAACCGGATTTTGAACTTTAGGAATTAACGTGATAAAAGAAGCGTTACAACCAACCGGGATTTGACCGGTCGTCAAAAATTCCACATCCGAATCCAATAGATCTTGCTTTAACAGATCCCAATATTTTTTAATAAATTTCGACGATTTTACACTCCCAAAAATCCAAACCGCTTCCTTCAGTTCTTCCATACTACACGGTTTTTCAAGTTTATTCACATCTACTTCATTTAGCTGCAAAAATCGATCGGGATCCACACTCGGAACAGTAATATCAACTCTATTAAATTTATCTTCATAAAAATCCAAGAAAATATTCTTGATATTCCCGGGATCCACTATCCACTCACCATCTTCCATAATACCTTGGATCATTTGAGTTCGTCTTCTTTGGTTAAGCAAACCATGGTAAAACGAAGAGTTTTCATCACCTTCAACGTCCCATTTTAACTTCAATTTCTGCCGCAAATCGATAGTCTCGTTTCTTTCTATCGACTTTAACTCTTTTAACCACTCAATTCGTTGTTTTATCTCCTCACCCGAGGCAGCCCCTTCATCAATTCTAGCATCCATATCATCTATATGACTCCGTAACCAAGTCTTACGAATAAAAACCGCTTCTTTCTTTTCCGCATTCCATCTTTTGCAATTATTTTTAACCAACTTCAACTTATTCTTAAGGTTGACAATATTAGAATTACCAACCTTACTATATTCGGCACAAGAATTATTAATCACCTCATTAAAGTCTTTAAACTCTAGCCAGGAATGCGCAATACGGAATGGCACTGGACCAAAATCCACTTTTTTCGAGTACAATAAGATTGGAATATGATCAGACAAATTGCGCTCCAAAGCTAACACCTTAAGATCAGGACGAAGATGAAACAGATTCTCCGAGATAAGGAATCTATCAAGTTTGCTCATCTTGGTAGCAAACTTATTCATCCAAGTAGATTTCCGGCCACCAATTGGGAGATCAATTAACCCGTTACTATCAATGAACTGATTAAAAAATCTCGCCCCTTGATCGTTAAAAACTGAACCAAATCTTTCATCTTCACAACGGGCCTCATTAAAATCACCAAAAATAATAAAAATACCTTCTTTATCGTTAAGGAACGAACTAATCTCCTCCCATAACCCCCGTCTATCTTCTACTTCTTGAGGAGCATACACGTTAACCATATACACAACACCTTGAATACCCATCCATCTACCTTCAACAATTAAAAAATTAACCCCACAATGTATGCTCACTTTCTCGAAAGCCGCCGGATCCAAAATAGAAACGATGCCACCGGAGTGACCACGAGTCGTGCTACATGCGAACTCAAAATGATAGTTACCCCATAATACTTTAATTATAAATAAATCAACTTTTGTCATCAACGTTTCTTGCACACCTACAAAAGACACCCCATTCTGAAAGCATAATTTTTTAATCCACTTCCTCTTCTCCACGTCTCCAATTCCTCTAACATTGATGGACATTACATTCATTATTAACAACAAACGCGCCCATACCATCTTGAACTTCTTTAGATTTCTTTTTAATTTTCTTCTGACCAAAACCACGTGCCACATGAAGAGAATGCCATACTAGCCGAACCTTGTTTCTGCATCCAACGTTCAAAATTTTCAAAACCCAGAAGTCTCTATCCAGGGCGGTACTGTTTTGAGCCTGGATTGGAGATACTGGAAATGGGATCGGGGCCCTAACATGATCCGAAAGTTCTTTATCTTCCTCTCCCACCATTCCGTTTAACTGCTCTATAACCCCTTGCTCATTGTCACTTATGCCGCCAAGATTTTCTCCATCGGCACCTTCTTTAGCCTCCACTGATTCTTCATTAGCCTCCACTATTTCATCATTTTCATTATTTTGCACAAAATTACTTAAAGAAGAGTCTTCTTCCTCCTCCTCTCCACTATAATTAGATTCCGAAACAGATATAGGCTTATTAATCATAACCTTCCAAATTTCCGTTTCTCTGATTCTAACCTCATAAATCAATTCTTCCACTTCCACACTAATATTTTCAGCTATAATCATCTTTGCATTAGTGCTAATACACAATTTACCTCTGCTAGGATTCACGTCATGTTCATCGAAGAACAAGAACTTCCCCCAGAAGCCCCCAATCTTTTTGTACACATCAGAGTCCCATGCACGTAACGGGAGGCCATCAACTTCAATCCAAACTATTCTTTCATCAACCACAAAGTTGCTCGTTACGTGTTGAACATGATCGAAATAGTTTTTTAACTTTGTGTTCTTAAACCGAACACATGCCTTGACCGACCGGAATTCAATCCACACCCAATATCCACCGATATGATGAATATCAACATCATGAAAACCCTCATTCTCAATAATTATGTAAAGCTGGGGCATAAACCCTATTTCACGTACCTTTGCAATAACAACCAATTCCGAGTTTTCAATGGAGACCAAATCTTTGTCTTTCAACACTATTGATTTCTTTTCAGCGATATTCAATACCCCGTCCTCCTTACCTTTTGACCCACGAACCCGCAACCACACTAGCATATGACGACTGGTTCTTTTGTGCCGGTTTAAAACTATGTTCGGTCTTCTCAGCAGTATTAACGCTCTTGTTTCTATTAAACCTAGCCACGGAAACGTAAATATGGAACAAATCCATCCACTGTTCCGACAGTTTTCGGCAAAATTTTCATCGTTTTGTATGCCCAAAAACCTAATAAAACCGAATCTTTTACCAAATTTCGATAATTTTCTAGGAATAAAAGCGTCAACAACGTTACCGAATTGCATGCACCACGTCCATAATGATTTCTCAGTCACATTATTGGGGAAATTGGTGATATAGAATGAAGATGCAATTCGCTCCACTGATTTCTGGTATGGGTTAGAAATAGGTTGGAGACTCCATTTGATTTAGTTATGTCGTTATTTCTAACCCGCCACGACCACCCTGCTGCATCCGTAATTGTTTTCGATCTTCCCATGCTGCTCTGATTGAAAAACAACCCAACCCTCCTCCCTTCCCCGCAGATTAACGGAGGCCGACCAAGATTGTCAACGACGGCGCTAGGGTTGAGAGTTTTCCGAAAAGTGCCTAATTACAATCGTTCATTGCACATTTATCTCCATATTACTATTAGAGTTGAACCTGCAAAATAAAAAATTTAAAATCAAAATCATAATAATTTCTTTTCATTTAGTTGTATTAGTGTTTCATTTTGTTTAATAGTTAATTATTGTTAGTTTAGAAAGTAGATGAAAAAACCCTAGCCGTCGGCGATTTTCTGCGCTCTTTTTCCGGTGATCGTCGGGGCTTGGGAGGGGGGTTGGGTTTCGTTCCTGACATTGCGATGGGGAGATTCAAACAACATACTTATTCTGATGGGTGGATTTGGAAGATCGGGAATAAGGAGAGACCGAAAGCAGGAGATATTCGTAAACCTATTATGAACCCGTTTCAAAAATCGATTGAAAAAATTGCTTCTTCGTTTTTCATTACCAATTTTCCATTGCAATTGGATGAAAACGGGCTGTGGAATTGGGGCATGCAGTTTGGAAAGGTCGTGGACGCGTACATTGCGAAGAAAACTACTAAGTTCGGTAAACGCTTTGGTTTTATTAGATTCCTGGGTATTTCAAATGTTGAACAGTTTGCCCGTAAATTAGCAGAATAGTGGATCGGTTCCTACCATGTGTATGTATTGGTGGCTAGATTCAATCGGTTAAAACCGGTATCTAGAATTTCGACTGATAAGGCACGTTCTAGTCCTATTATTAACCCTAATATGTCTTATGCAAGTGCTCTTGGGGTTTCAAAGGGTGCGAACAGTGTTGAGTCCAAAGTAGAGTCCTCGGTCAATCCTCAGCGGAAATCTCTTGTTCTTAAAGAGTCCGATCTTATTTCGATCGAGGATTCGGATGCTGTTGTTCTTGCTAAAGTTAAGTTCATTGAAACAATGCCTCAACTTTATGTTATTCTCAATAACGAAGGTTTCAATAATGTGGAGATTCACCATATTGGTGGCTTTTGGGTGTGGATTGGGTTTAAGTCTTCAAAGGCGTGTGATCGGTTCAAAGCTACAAATTTGAAGTAAATTTTCTCATCAACTCAACAGGTTACGTCCAATTTTTTGATTGATGAAAGGATTAGTTGGTTGGAAGTAGATGGGCTACCACTTTGTGCATGGGACTCTGATGTGTACAAAAAGATTGGTAGTTTGTGGGGTTCGTTTTTATTCTTTGAAGAACATGATGATAACCCTAGTAGAGGAAATATGTGTATTAGTATTAAATCGATGTCTACTATTAATGAGATAATTGATGTTTTAGTGCATGCGGGTGAGAGAGTCAGAGCCTTGGAAGGTGGTAATTACTAAACATGAGGTTATTTCTGATTCGGATTGTTCCTCGGAAGAGTACGAGGAAGATGAGGATCTGGAGGCTGGTGAGATTCCTATTTTTAAAGAAGGTGGTGAAGGTGATAATCCCATATTAGAACCTGAGAATTTTGTTACAAGTGACGACAATGATAATTCGTGTGAGGATGGTGATGATAATGTGTTAACATCAGTGGCGGTGGAAGATCAAAGTAAGACAAATTTATATGTTGATAACCTTAACTTGAGGGGTTCTCCGATAGTGGGGCAAGGTGAATCTACCTCAGACTCGGTGAGTTGCCCTCCCGGGTTTGAGAAGTGTAAGCGGAATAAAAAGCCAGTGGAGGTGCTCTTATCGACCTCCAAATCTTGCGGTTCCTTATTTCGTAGAAAGAAAGTTAAAAATATTGATATTTCGGTCAATGACAGGATAGGAGATAGCCATGTTAATGATGAAAGTTCTGTCAATTAATGCTTGCGGGATCGGGGATGTCGAGAAGAGAAAGTGGATTAAGAAGTTATGTTATCAACACGGTGTGTCATTTTTAGGAGTGCAAGAAACAAAGATGTCAAAAGTTGGTCTTTTTAAAGTTAAGGCGCTTTGGGGTAATTTTCATTTTGATTTTGCTTGTAGTACAGCTCGAGGCCTTTCAGGCGGTATTGTCTCTATTTGGGACACGGCGGTGTTTACAAAAGTAAATATTCATTGCGGTTTGTATTTTGTTATTGTGGAGGGTGTTTGGGTGGGGGATTCCGTAAATTCCCATATGGTTAATATTTATGCTCCGCAAGATGGTGAGGCGAAAAGGCGTTTGTGGGAGGAAATTCACTTGTATATGCGAGACAAAGAAGGTGATTTTGTGCTTTTTGGTGATTTTAATGAAGTACGGGTAGAGTCGGAACGTTTTGGGTCCGTTTTTAATGCACAAGGAGCTTTGGTGTTTAACCAATTTATTGATCATAATAATTTAATTGACCTACCCATTGGTGGAAGAAAATTCACGCGTATGAACAAGCAAGGAACAAAAATGAGTAAGTTGGATAGATTTTTGATTTCGGAAGATTGTAGTAATCGGAGACCAAATTTGAAAGTGGTTGCATTGGAACGTAATTTATCCGATCATAGCCCTATTTTTCTTTTTTCTGAAGCGTTTGATTATGGTCCCACGCCTTTCTGGTTGCCTCATTCGTGGTTTGAGGCTGCTCATTTTGATGATATAGTGAAATCTGCTTGTCTAGAGTTTGATAATAAAAGTCGTTCGGCTATTGTTAAGCTTAAAAATAAGCTTAAGTTTATTAAAGATAAGTGTAAATCGTGGAGTGTGGAGCAACGAGATTTAAATGAAGGTCGGGTGCGCTGGCTCAAACATCATGTCGATATTATTGATAAAAATATTGACGATATGGTTGCGTCTCCTGAGGACATCGAGCAGCGTAATAATTGGTTACATGAGTTGAAAGATATTGATCGAAGAGGTAATATTGACTTATTACAAAAATTAAAATTAAAATGGGATGTGGAAGGAGATGAAAATTCATCTTTTTTTCATGGTATGCTTAAACATCGTAGAAGATCACAAATGATTCAAGGTATCATGGAGGATGGTGAATGGCTGACTGATCCACAAACGGTTAAAAATTTGTTTTTGGATTTTTATAAGGAGAAATTTAAAAAAGTTGATGTTTGTTTACCGGATCCCGATCTTGTTCATGTCGAACAAGTTGATGAAGCTGATAATGTTGAGCTTCAAAAGCCGTGTACCATGGAGGAATTAAAGGAGGTAGTTTGGAGTTGTGGTAGTGATAAAGCCCCGGGGCCCGATGGCATGTCTTTTAAATTTATAAAAAAATATTGGGAACTCCTTAAAGAAGATTTGTTAAACTCGGTGGAGGAATTCTTGGTGAAAGGTGTTATTCCCTAAAGGTTGCAATGCCTCTTTTGTCACGCTTATTCCAAAAAACTCGAACCCTACTCTTATTAAAGATTTTCGGCCGATTTCACTCATCGGGGTGCAATATAAATTTTTTGCAAAATTACTTGCTTTGAGGCTTGCAAAGGTGGTGGATAAATTGGTTAGTAAAGAGCAAACCGCCTTTATTAAAGGAAGACAAATACTTGACGGTCCTTTAATGATTAGTGAGGTTATGGATTGGTACAAACTTAAAAAGAAAAAACTTCTTCTTTTTAAGGTTGATTTTGAAAAGGCCTATGACTCTTTGAGTTGGGAGTATTTGGATTTTATTCTTTTAAAGATGGGTTTTGGTTGTAGGTGGCAGGGTTGGATTCGAGAATGTGTTTCCACGTCTCGACTTTCGGTGCTTGTTAACGGAAGTCCCACAGGGGAATTTGATATGTTTCGGGGCATTCGCCAAGGTGATCCTCTATCGCATTTTTTGTTTATTTTAGCAATGGAGGGTTTACATGCTATGATCGAGAAGGCGGTAGGTAATAGGCGATTTTTTGGAGCTTCGATTGGAAGTGATAACTTTCATATTTCTCATTTATTTTATGCGGATGATGTGATGTTTATCGCGGATTGGAATCATGAGAATATTGAAGGTATTGTTGAAATTTTAGATGATTTTTATATTCAATCGGGGTTAAAAATCAATATGGCCAAATCACAATTAATTGGGGTTGGTATTGGGGACGATGAGGTGCATGCGGCTTGCTTGAAGTTTGGTTGTGTAAGAGGCGAAAATGTGTTTGATTATCTTGGGTTAAAGATTGGAGGTAATAAAAGAACAACTAGTAATTGGGAGGTGATTTGTGACCGTATGCGCCAAAAGCTTTCTTCGTGGAAGGCTAATATGCTATCTATTGGTGGTCGATTAACTCTTATTAAATCCGTGCTCGGTAGTTTGGGGATTTATTGGATGTCTTTATTTCGAGCACCGGTTGGTGTTATTAAAAAAATGGAGCAACTTCGAGCCAAATTTCTTTGGGGTGGTAATGAAAAAGAAAGAAAATTGAATTGGGTGAAGTGGAATACTTGTTTGGCGTCCAAAGAAAAAGGTGGGTTGAGAATTGCAAGTCTCGACTCTTTGAATCTCGCACTTTTATTGAAGTGGAGATGGCGTTTCTTTAATGAAAAAGAAGCTCTTTGGTGTCGGGTTATCAAAGCAATTCATGGTGAAGATGGCGGTTTTAGAATTGATTTTAATCCGGCTAATAAAAGAGGTTTGTGGAATAGTATTATTGGCACCGTTAAATTTTTGCATGATAAAAGAATTGTTGACTATAATGCTATTAAGTATAGATTGGGTATTGGTGATTCCATCAATTTTTGGTTGGACCCGTGGATAGGTAATATACCTTTTTGTCAACTTTTTAATCGGTTATTCCGGTTAGAAATGAATTCTTTTTGCAAGATTAAAGATAGATGGAGAAATGATGGGTGGTGTTTTAATTGGAGACGGAACGTTCGAGATGGTGCGGAAAAACAACAATTAGATAATCTTATGGCTCTTATTAGTGATACTCGGTGTATTGAAGGAAGGGACAAAGTTTGTTGGAATTTGGGAGATTTGAGTGAGTTCTCGGTTGGTGGAGCAAAGCATTTTATTAACGAAGTTATGTACCCAGGGACGGTAGTGCACTTGTTTGGTGCAAAGCTATCCCGATTAAAGTTAATGTTTTTATGTGGAGTGTTTTCTTAGACAGGTTACCCACGAGGCAAAATCTTTCTAGACGAGGTATGGAGATTGTTTCTATCATGTGTCCGGTTTGCAAGTTGAAGATGGAATCGGTGGCACATGTTCTGTTTGGTTGCGAGTAGAGATGCCAATTTTATCCGCGGATTCTGGTACCCGCGGGTACCCGACCCTAACGGGGCGGGTATTACCCGCTTAAACGGGTAACGGGGCGGGGACGGGTATTAATTTTTACACCCGAAGCGGGTGCGGGTCGGGTACGGGTATTCCTCTACCCGCACCGTTTTATACCCGAATGTATGTATGTATATATATATTACATTTTTTATGTACAAATACTTTGTATATTACATATTACTTACTAAGACAAAATGTTATTTTTATTTAACTATGCCCTTCTCTTTATATAGGGTAATTCTACATGATTTATTCTTTCAAAAAGCAATGTGGGACAACAACAAAGAAAATAAGATCCCACATTGCTAGAATACAACTCATAAACAAACTTTTCCATCTATAAAAGTGTATACCCTCCATATAGAAAGTTAGTATTATCAATCAACATAGATGCATGTAAGTGTGTATTAAAGTACACCAACCACATGTGTTGTGTTTAATATTATTTTTTTCTTGAACTTTTGTACAAATACCCCTCGGGTTACCCGTACCCGCGCGGGGATTTTTCTACCCGAACCCGTTGGGGATTACGCGGGTGCGGGCGGGTACGGGTATGGGGATTGGAGTGCGGGTGCAGGTTTTGCAGTACCCGCTACTACCCGCACTCGTTGGCATCACTAGTTGCGAGCTTGCTACGGAAGTTTGGAAGGCTATCTATCGATGGTGTACCTCGGACGAGTGGTACTGTAATTCTTTCGACAATTGGTGGCAAAAATGCGATTGCTTGACCAACGTGAATGATCGGCGATTACATATGCAGGTTACTGGATACACGACTTGTTGGGTGATCTGGAGATATCGTAATTCGATTGTTTTTGATAGTATTAAAGTGCGTAAATCTGATATAGTTGATAGTAATAAGTTATTCTCTTTTTCGTGGTTGACTCATCGGAATCCTAAAAGTAAGATTCCATGGGTGAATTGGTTAATTAAACCTTTGTAATTTTGTTTTTGTTTAGCCGATGGCTAGACTCTCGTTTTAATCTACGTTGAAGGTCCTCGGGGGGGGGGGGGGGGGGTGATGGCAATGCCGAAGCTTCACCCGTTGCCTTCTTTTGCTGTTCAAAAAAAGTTAATTATTGATAGATACACCTAATCTAATTTTAAGGTTATCAACATAAATAAATAAGAAAGAAAGAAAAAAGAGAGAAACTAAAAAAAGTTTTAGAAATACATTTGCTAGCAAGGTTTAGTGGCTGCATTATATATATTAAACTAGGTTATGACCCGTGAAAAATCACAGACTGTCATTAATTCTACTGAACGTAATTTGTATTTAATACAAAATTTATCGTTAATTGCATGATTATTAAATACACGATAAGTAAATATATATATAATGTTTCTAGAACGCAAATTACGGAATAGCATCTTACAATATATAATGCTTAGAGGGTTGGGTGTGGTGATGTTATACACCCGCCAAAAGCCACATCTAGCCTATAACTTCGTTATAGCAATACCACTTCTCCCGTTATATAGGCTTTCGATGTGCCACGACGGGCCGCCAAAAGGAAGGGAGGTGGGGTTAGGGTGTCCAACCAATCAAAATACACCAAATAACAAATATAGGACCCCTATAATACCACTTTAACTATAACAACATGAAGTCGTTTATAGCCAAGTTATAAGTCCAAAAATACCATAACATGACTATAACTACTCTCACACAGCTTGTGCTCTTATAGATATTATATGCAATTACTTTTTGGTAAACATTCAGTAATTATCTGATTTTAAGCATTGCAAGTAATTCATACATTAATGATGAATTAAAATTAAAAGAAACCCATAGTTGGTTATTGACTTAAACAACTTAAGAAATCATGTCAATTTATGACTCTAAAGGTGGTTTCGAATTAGCGAAAAATATAAAAAATGGCCAACGGAATGCATTATAAGATCACTAAGATTTCCATTGTTTGGACATTAAACAAAATTACATACAATGCAAAAAGTACTATAAATAGATACGAATAACATAGTATGGAGTCTATTTAGTGTGATATATGGTATCCTTCTTTGACAAATTCAGCTACATATTTGTAGGAAGATAAATGAGAAAATAAAAATTTGCAGATTATAAATAACTTAGGTTATTCTTATTAAAATATTAATATATAGTTAATACTGTATATTTAAGCATAATGAGAAACATATAATCATAGAAGTGTGATCTCAAATAATGCGTCAAAAAAGTACCAATTCCATAATCAATTTCGTTATGACTTTGACAAAGTCAAACTTCTTATCTTTCCCGGAGTATATTACCATAAAATCATAGAAGTGTGATCTCAAACAATGCATCAGAAATCTAATACACCGAAAATTCACAAACTATAACAATTACAATTTCACTCATTGAATGTTATTCATGGTGTAAAATTGATAACCTGTTGTGAGTATCTCTTATGAAGAGCGTATTGTCTTGCCATTATTCTTGATAATGAGGTAAACCATTGAATGATAGTATAGTTGGTTCAATTTTGTTAATATTAGGTAAACAGTTGAATCTAAATGTTGTAGTTTAAACCCAAATTCTTGGCATGCATTACTGACCGATTATTTTGCACTTTTAGTGCCTTCTGGGCTAAGCCTTCATTGGTAAGTCAACTTTACCGAACTTGAGATTATTATATTCAATATTACTACTTCCTCCGTATCAAAATAAATGACACACTTTTCATTTTGAGGTGTATCAAAATAAGTGACACACTTTGAAAACTTTCCTTATTTGGTAAAAATAGTGGGACCCATATCCACTAACTATCCACTTTAATAAAGTGAAATTACCCTTATACCCTTACTTTTACCTTTAAAACTCATTAATATCACTTTATTCAAGAAAAGTGGGACCCATTCTCCACTAACTATGTACTTTAATATATTTTAACATCTACTTTAATATTTTACCTCAAAAAACGTGTAAGTCAATTTGTGTCACTTATTTTGATACGGAGGAAGTATATATTTTACATTAAAAACTCAAAGTGACTTCAAGTTATCAAGGTCAAAATGCACGACATATATAGTTCAACACAACAAATATGGCTTCGAAAAATAAATAACCCCGCAATAAAGATTAATTATGAAATTCTTAAACATGATCAACCAAAAATTCAGGACAATGTCTCAACAACCCAAAACAGATAAAGCAGCTGCACAAGGTTATCGTCCTGCTGCACACGCACAAGATTATGTTGTTCATGCCAAATTTTTATTTTAAATATTGTGCATATTAAATGTTTCATTTAAATATAAAAAGTAAAACATAAGGTTAAATTTACGACTTTGTCAAGCAATGAGTCATCACTTACAGGTCCATTTGAATGTAAATAACTGCAAAACAACATCCAACATTCCACCACAAGCTGAAGGCCTGAATTATTAAGTACCTGCAAATCGCTTATAATATTAAACAAAAAACAGTCAACCAATAAAAGTCATAACTTTATAATTGCAATGATGAGAAATAAATATTAACCTGCACGTGATGAACTTTTAGATTAGTTTCATCACAGATTTTCAATTTTTTAGCAAGTTATTATAAGCCCTTTTGAATTTCATATTGGATGAAATTCATCGTCATGATTTATATAAAAGTTATAGTTTTAAATAATACTAATAAAATAAAGTAAATGAATAACTTATCTTACCCACAAATTTCCATTTTTCCTTACAATAGTAATTTTCGATAATCACTTGTTGAAACATTTGATCTTTCATGGTTAATCATTGTTTGCAACCTATACTACGCAGACACTTCAAAAAACACCTAAGTACATAAAAAGAAGTCTCAATTCATGAATAATTAGATAAGCCATAATGATTGAATCATTTAACAGAAACTGTTTTAGGTTTAAACATAAACCGTGATTAACTATGCACATGAATTTTTCGAACAAAATTTTAAGGTTGCTGCAGATGAACCGTGAATATAATTTTTTTTTATGCTTCATAGCCTAAACAAATTAGGCGTTTAAATAGAACATATCAATTTTCACAAATAAGGATTGCTGATTAAGGATATAAATTAACTTAAATAAAGAAACCCAATTTTTAATAAATCAAATTTGAAACTCCATAAATTAATACCCCCATAATTACATTCAATAACAACAGAAATTTCTGAAATTTAAGTTGATAAATTAGGATAGTTAAAACATATCCTAAATTATAAAATCATATATTTTAAATCCGGATTTATTTTTTCAAATTTTCAAACCGGATTACATATTTGAATTTAGAATTTATGATTAATCAATTTAATTTATTTATTAAAAATTCAGAAAAATTATGGAAGCGCCACGTGTCCAGTAGATGGTCTAGAAAATCGTCATGTGGTCATATAGACTTTGATTTATTATAGTAGTAGATTAAAAAAATAATAGGTGCTGCATCATAAAATCGACACATTGGATGATAACTCTTTTATTTTAAAATTTTCTTTAAAATTCCGTAATATTTGAATCCGGTTTAAGAATCCTAATTCGGATCCACAAAATTTAGTCTAGGAATTAATGGAAGAATTTAAATATACTGTCCTTTACCCGCGGCAATCCGGCGGGATAAAAGGATGAAAATTTTAACTTTACGGGTCAACCCGTTCAAATTGCGTAATAAACAATCTTACTCTATGGGTGTACTCAATAACCCAGCAATAAACCAAAGTTTAATAGTTAGAAATTCTCCTTATATAATACAGTTAGCATACAACCTCCACTATTCATTACAATGTAAAGGTTTGTTTATATTTCTAGCCAATCCTAACTCACCATGTACAAAAAGTTACGAATGAAGCTCAACACAAAACGGATTGTTTTGATATCTTTCAAAAGACCCCCTAAAATAGGGTAGGTTTTATAAATATTTATAAAATTTTTAGCTTTTCACCTTATATTATTGTCAAATTTTAGCTTTTAACCCTATATTATCTACAAATGACAAATAAATAAATA